>OX465183.1:18517282-23317282 GCA_949987655.1 Polymixis flavicincta
ATTTCCTTCTAAAAAGACATGGGTTCAGTATGATGGGGCTATTAATCTTGAAAAAAAAAAACACAAGGGACTGATAACATACTAGCTTTTGCCAGTGGCTTCACCTGCGTGGAGGTCAAAAATAAACTCACGGGAAGGTACTATCGGGTTAAAAAGTATCCTATGTATTGATACAGGTTATCAACTTTGAGAGGCTTGTGGCTAAATAACAATAGCTACATGGGCCGATCGGCCAGGTTAAGCTACGCTTGCCGCGGTTGGTCCGTGGATGGGTGACCATCTTTACATACCAAGACCCCGCCATGCCTCGGAAAGCACGTTAAGCCGTTGGTCCCGGCTGTCATTTGTGGATCTTTGACAGTCGTTACGGGTCGTCAGAAGCCCGAAAGTCGGACAACCAGTCTTACCAAGGGGTATCGTATTACCCAGTAACTGGGTTGTGGAGGTCAGATAGGCAGTCGCTCCATGTAAAATACTAGTATTTAGCTGCATCCGGTTAGACTGGAAGCCGACCCCAACATAGTAGGGAAAAGGCTAGGCAGATGATGATGATGATATCAACTTTGTGTCCCAAATTCCATCCTAACCCTTTCAGCGGTTTTTCTGTGAAAAAATAACAAACATTCAAACTTTCACATACAATTTAAGATAATGTAGGAAACTAGGATTCTTCCGTTCAACAACTAAATCCACATCTACTTTTAAGTGCTGGAGAACCTTTCAGATATGTCTGTGCGTCTTGGGCATGCAAAATTCGCATCAAACAACTCTGGTCAACTGACAGTGTAAACACTGTCTTTCTACAAACACAGATCGTAATGCTCTCATGGCTATTTCACCTCACCAAACTGATGCAAGTAGATGCAAAATAAGCACATATCTCAGCCCATTCACTAACCGATCAACTTTGTTTGCAAAAATTACAACAGACGTTATATTTGCAAACAAACAGCAATCAGTGCGTTCTTGTGGCTCGCTTGAGAAAACCGGACGGACGCGCGTTCTCACGGCGAACTGCGTTTTCCATAAATGTCGACACGTCAGGGAAAATGCATCCGAATTTAGCGTGATATTTCTGTAATTGTTCTTGTTTTAAATTTGTTTTTTTTTTTTGATACTGTGATAAAAAATTAATAATTTGTTAATTCATTAAGGGCTGATTTTTCAATAGTCAGATAATGTTTATCTAAATAATAATTATGTAAATTTGACACATTTTCTATACAAAAGCCACAATATTTATTTTTCAGATAAAATTTATCTGACTATTGAAAAATCAGGCCTTAGTAAAGGAAGTTTATGCAATGTATATATTTTAACGTACTAATAGATTTTTAATTAAAACAATATCGCAAGTCCTTTAAATTTGTGGTAATTCTACTTAAATATACGCTTATAGAGTACCCTAAGCAAGGTACAAGTTTTCGAATACTTAGGATACAGTAGTATCCATACAGTTTTATTTTTTGTTTTTAGGATACAGTATTATTCTAAAACTTGTAGGTACCTGCTATGCTATCAGCCTCCACAAACAATGTTCTCATTACACAAGCAACAACAAGAACGAGATTAAACTGCTTCTAGTTTTGTTTGTGTTATTTATTTCGTTAAGAAAATACTACTGCTAGAAACATAATCGGTGTTTAAAAACGCATAAGAGAAATGATTCTTGTATAATTATGAACATGTAGATTTACGACACGTGGTGTTATAATTGGATTACGAATATAAATGGTTTGAATTAGCATAATCTCATATTAATGTTGCTATTGCATTGGTGTTAGCAGTTTTATAAGACAGTTTATTATAAACAAGACTTGTCGATGTTAAAACAAGAAACTGACTTTTTGACAGGAAAAAATAATGTTGAGCAACTTATATTTTTGATGTATTCCCACCATTTCTTTACTGTCCAAAAGTCTATCAACTACTTGCCAACATTACAAATCGGACATCGTGGAAAGCACCCATTTTTCTGTCCCCCGTGATATATGCATTTACTGTGTAATTGGCCGCGAGGACTGTATTTTGTAAAAATGAGCCTCTTCCCGGGGAACTATACGCGTTTTCATTTCACATTGCCCTGTACTTTGGCAAATTATACACCATTCGCAATAGTTTAACGTGAGAAAATATTTCTAGGCTCTGCTAAATTCAGGGAGCGCATCAGTTGGTTTGCAGGCAGGAAAAAGTATTCTGTTTTCTGAGATAACCCAGTCCAAGACATTTTTTTTTTTTGTATGTCATCTCGTATTTGACCTTGAGGGGACGTAACTACTTAACCGGACTTTCCTGTGGTTGCCTTAAGAAAACTTAAAGCCTTCAGCCAGAGGCGTAAAACTACTAAGCGACTGCACGCTGAGGGCACCCCTGTAGGGTACGGGCCCGGGCTTCGACTCAGGGCGTCACTGAAAGCAAGTTGAGACAGGCTGGATAAAATCATCATTATTTCCTTTATTCCATTAAATAAACATCAGTTACATTTTTAAATATTAGAATATAAAACATATAAAAACATTATTTTCATCACCATTATTATTATTTAACTCTACTATGGCTCAGTTGCGGCGCGGGCTGGCACTTTAACGAGCAAGGGTTGATCGGGATGTCCAAGGCATTCTGTTTTGTTCTTTTTAAGTTATAGCTCCTGGGTTTCCTTTCAAAACTCTCTCTCACAGAGGCCTGTGTCCCCACAGTGGGACCATTATAGGTTGATTATGATTATGGATTTAGAAACTCATAGAGAGGAAAGATAAGGGTAAAAAACGCCCTAATTTGGTAGGAACTCTAGTTAGTACATAATAATAGTGGATAATGTTGCTAGTAGTACAATAGGTGTTTTGTTTTAGTACGATACTAAGTTATTTATCCCGAAATAAAATAAAATAAGCTCTTGAATTCCTAAAGATTTTCTGATTTGATTAATACCGTTTTTTAGATTGAAATCTGAACCACATGAAACTATATGCCGTCTAACTCATTGAATAAGAAGCGTAACGAGTACGACAGTTACAACTAACAACATCATCAAGTCAACATCTTATGCCAACTGAACCTTACAGTTTCTTTTGACATCAAAATAACGATTCAATTCTCAGTGTCATACAGTTATTGTTCCGGCCACTGGTTCCTTAATAAAGTGGGTACACCATCGAGCTTGTACCTGTCGAGATATAAGCACATCACTCACAGTATAACTATGTGATTGCCCAAATTACTGACAGCTAAGTACCGTAGACAATAACTGTTGTATAGATTTAGATGGTTAGTTTGGCGACGGTTTAAGTTACGGCGGGTTAATTGAGTTATGGATTTGTAGGCAACGTTTTTGAGTAACTTGTCAAAAGATATAATCACATTTCTGTAAGATTAGGGTAGTTCGTTTTGGGCCAGTACGCAATAACGTTAAAGTTTAGTAAGAAACCAATGGATGTTTTCGAATCAAAGGACAATGTCAATTGATGTATGGAATTCCGTACCACGTTGTTATTATTTTTACATGATTTTGAGCTAAGGATCATGATCAGGATAAAAATATACAAATCATGTCAAATGGAACGTCATTAGAAGGAAGAAGAGAGTGTTTACGGAAACGTGATAACTTTTTTAACATCAAATTAAGTTCCCTATTTGAAAATCAAATCGCGGCGCAGAAGGTCGTTTAAAAATTAAATATTTACTATAATAAGTTTGTCTTGAGGCGTGAGAAAATTTGGTACCACTTTTTGCCATTCTTCTTCATTTAGATAAATGAACCGTTTGTTTTCTATAAATTTTATTGCATTTTATTCGAAAATATCCATCGATTTCTTACTAAACCTTAACTTTATCCAACCCTGGTTACTTATAAATCTTTTGGTGACCGTACATACCCTGAGTTTGGCAGATGATTCCCCGACTCCACTAAGGATAATTTATAATAGAATAGAATACTCTTAATTAAGTACATCATACGAAATACAGACATAAATTTAGAAATTTGAGTTAGTGTTTCACAATGGGCGGTGTTATCGCTAAAAGCGATATTTTAAAGATAACCTCTAACTTACGTTTGTAACAAGTTTTAACCGTCAATCTTATAAATAAAAACGGCCTCACTCCTGAGCAGAATAAGAGGCAGACACAATATATATATATAAAAGGAGAAACTGACTGACTGATCAATCAACGCACAGCCGAAACTACTAGGACTAGGAACGTGAAATTTTTCACACGGCTTCCTTTTATAATGTAGGGGAGCACTAAGAAGGGATTTTTGGAAATTCGACCTTTAAGGGGGTGAAAAGGGGGGATTTTATTTGTATGAAAAATCTTATTCCTTGAGTTAATAAGCTTGAAACTTGGCACAAATACTTATCTAAGTAAATTATAAAGTTGGTAATATATTGTTTTTCTAAACTACCCCCTAAAGGGGGATTGGGGGGTGTCAAAGTTTGTATGGAAGAATTTTAACGCGCTGTCTGATTAACTTGAAACTCAGTATTTATACCTAAAACCAAGAATAACGTGTATCAGGGTTTTTTGAAAATCTACCCCTAAGGAGGAGGAAAAAAGGGTAGCCCGTAATATAAATGTGAAAGTTTGTGAAGATGATTGGATCTTTGTTACTCAATCACGCAAAAACTGCTGAACAGATTTGGATGAAATTTGGCACACAGATAGATTATAACATAGATTAATACACATTATAACATTTGTTGTAGGGTAATATCAATTTGTGTGTACTGTTTATTATAATTATTTTACTTTGTTACTTGTTTTACCTAATTTGTAAAAATCCTGGCTTGATTTTCGTACCTTGTTTTCGGGTGACCACTGAAAATCAGCGCTGTGCTGTGGGTCCCATAGCACAGCATCATGCTGAGTGGAAGCCTTCTTGTCACAGTCACGGCGTGCAGCTGCCGACTATTTATGTTCTTTATGAAAATATTTGTGTTGTTATGTTTTTTATTTTATTTTATTAATATGTTATTTATTTTTTTTTATATGTACGTGTTTCTGTGACAAATAAATACATTTTTCTTTCTTTCTTTTCTTTCTAATACTTTTTATCCCGGTAGTACGTTCCCGCAGGATAATTTCCGACTTCCACGCGGGCGCAGCCACGGGCCGAAGCTAGTATCTTAATAGTTCTTCCACCATAATAAGCCATTTTGTGAGAAGACTTATACCTTAGTGGCCATTTGTCAGTATTTTTATTTGTTGTGTGGTCTTCTCAGTCACTTTTCTTTCGATTAAGTTACTAACAATAGTATTTTAAACAAATCTGTTACTAACAATTTATGGATTTCAGTTGTCCGAAATAAAATGATTTGATTTTGTTAAATAAATGGAGGCAGAGTCGACGTAGTGAAGTATAGGAAATAAGGAAATGTGTTAGTAGGTATATTAACCTCCTACATTTCTTGAACTAGGTTAGTTAAAGTAATGATACACTTCTTCCTAACCCTTCGGGGAAACCAGGTGTGATGTTGTGTATTTATTAAATAAATACACCTACATATCTGCTTACCATGAATAAAAATAATCGTTGATTCACATATTATCGTAAATCGAAAACTAACTCACGGATCGCAGGCTGATTCCCGGCCACCGTAGACGCGGGATTGCGGACAGCAAGTAATGGGTAGTTCGCTGTCCGGTAAGGACCAAGCCCGGGACGACGGCGCATTGTGTTCCACGCGCGCGTCAAAGAGATGTCAGCACAACCGGATGGGGCCCGCAAGGGCCGATGCCTGCTAGGGGTGCGGGTTATTCGAAAGAGAAACCGTGGCCCCTGGCACATAGGCTGCTGAGGGAACACGGGTGGGTTTCAGTCAGTAAAAGTCTGACATGCCCTCCTGCTCCACCCCGAGCGGAAAAAGTGTTTGATGAGTTTGAATATTTCATTTGACCATAAAATTCTTAACACCTTTATCTACCCATCAAATTTTAACCCACTATATTTATTCCACATCCACAGGGTCCACATCCATGAGTCATCTTGAACAATGACGCAGTGACGTACGGAGCCCGATGCATCATGTAGTGTCAAAATAAATGGCGGCCAGTTGTCCTGAACATAATAGAGTCATGATCGTCAACGATGGTGTTGTTGTAATGATATTGTTCGCTCTGATTCTATCTAGATTTATTGTTTCTGTTTCTGGATGGAATTGAACTGAATTTTTTTTTTCGTTCGTCAAGAGGCCAATTGTGTTTGTTTGAAAAAAATAAGCATTAAAATAATGCAGCTGATCGTTTTGATACAATCTAAGTTGATGATTGTTAATATATGAATAACTGGCAGCTCTCCGCGGTTTCACCTGCGTATTTTCCGTTCCCGTGGGAATACGGGGATAAAATATAGCCTATGTCACCCGGAGATAGTGTAGCTTTCCAATAGTGAAAGAATTTTTCTAATCGGTTCAGTAATTTCGGAGCATATTCAATGCAAACAAACAAACAAACTACCAAATCTTTCCTCTTTACAGGAAAAGTTTTTATCCAGTGCGTTATACAAGAAAAAATCTGTTGTACCATACATTTTGACCGCGTAGGTACTGCACTTTTCTATGAAACAGCTGTTTTTTTTTATATAACCGGCGTAAAATTTCTGCGCTAGGGAATAATAGGGGGAATGATATGCTGAATTCATGGTTAAAATTTGCGCACTGGATAAAAACTTATCCTGTATAGATTCAAATAAGGAGAGCGATTACGGCAGGCCTTAATTGCTGTGTAGCGACACAGCAATTAAGGCCTGCCGTAATCGCTCTAAACGATATTCTCGTATTGAGCGGAATTTTCTTGATAATATAGGTATTATTTATACAATTCCTCTGAGAATTAGTGAAATCGTTTTCTATAGTTTTCCTTGCTATTGCAGGATTTCGCAAGTTTTAAGTAGTTTTCCAGTCATATTGTGCGCACGATCAGTACCGTATTCTACCACGATAAAACACGGAATTCTCTCATTAACATCAAATTGAAGAAAATATGTAATAAACATGCACACAATCTAGTTATAAAGAACGCGGTGCTATTAGAAAGCCCTGTTGTAATTGGTGGACGGAATAATAAGTTAATAACTATGTTTTGTACTAAACAACGGGCGAGCCGCTCGTGTGCACTCGCTAACTAATCGTTTAAACGCCTAACTGTTCGTTACCGGTAACCATGTGAGTTTAATTTATTATATTATACCCATCTTTCATATGGTAATATAACCGGTCTTTGATCTAGTTTAGCATGTGAAATTCAATTTTGGAGCTGATAGTTATATGTGTTGATGTCCATAAGTAGAGGCTTTCAATATGTTAGTGTAGTGATGACCATCATGCTAATCGTATCTCAACTATTTAAATACCAGCCAGCTTCCTGTTAATATTTAGCTCGAAACGACTACAATTTGATTGAACTCTTCAGTCTAAAATAGGTTTTTTTTTTATAACTCAGATATTAATCTGAAAAACTATGTAACGCCAAACTCTTATACAGGGTGTAAGGGAAACGCTTCCGAAAACGAAAACAGGTTATAGGTAGGGGTAGTGATTCTCGATACAGTACCATCAAAAATTCAATTTTTAATTTTTATTATTTATTAAAGTAATTTACTTATTATCTTTGGTTTATTTTCTGCATCATTGTACTGGTACAATGACCAATGTCCTTTTGCCCATCATGCCGTTTATACATTTCAGACGTTCTACTAGTTTGACGATTTTAAATTTCAGACGTTTTACTAGTAGGTCGTTTTACTTTAACGTCATTTATGCCACAAGGGCATTTTACTAGATTGTCCTTCTGATACGGAGCGTTATGCTAATTTTTTAATACTTTTTGTACACTATGCTGTGAGAACAGTTCAATGAACCATTATTTGAAATTAAACATTTTAAAAACGACCAGTCGAAAGTCCAGGCGACGACATTAGGTTTAGGCATCATTTGTAAAGCGCAGCCAAAATAAAATAAGTACAAACATTACAGAAGCGTCAAACGTTTTAAATTGATGCAAAATAACCAATTTAAGGCGAAAGGTTATTGGTATCCGTTTGCATTTAGGTGTTATATAACCTACGTTCTGGCTTCGGAAGCGTTCCCCTTACATCCTGTATTTAAAAAGCAAACATAACGGACTTGAAATGTCAGATTAAAAGTCTCTGGGATTTAAAATGAACTTCAGTTACTTGAAAACCTAAGGTTTTGTGAAACTCCTGTCCTGTGACAAATCAAGATTAGCCATTGCAATAACCTAGTGAGACAGTTCCGCCACTGACTAGTACCGACCTTGCTGATTGGCCGGTTTTGGAACTCCTGAATCCGTAATGACCTAGGCAAACAGACTTTGGTAATTGGCTTAACTTTTTTCAATAGCATGATTAACATAATCGAAGGATGGATGACTCCTTATACAGGTTCCACCTAGCATGGAGGTCATTGCTCAAATGTCTGTGCATTTGTATGTCCTGCGCTGTAAATTCTGCGCATAAGTCTTTGTTCACAATTCTTGGAAAATAAATGATTTATTTATTATTATTTCTCATGTATAAAATTTGAGAGTTTCCATTTCCAAAAATTAAGAGCATTAATTCCACGCGGGCTGGCAACAACGTATTTATAGTAGTTTTTCGTGATTATTTCATTAAATACAAATAATAAGTAATGCAAATAGAAAATAATTGACGGTATGTCGATTTTTGTAAGTAAATACCTAAATAACTGTAAAAAAATACCATACAAACTTGAAAATACCAATGATCTAGTGCATGGCTTTTTTTTTTTGGGTGGGAAATCATCAAATAACTTCTCCCGCTCTGGGTGGAGCAGGAGGGCGTGTCAGACTTTTACTGACTAAAACCCACCCGTGTTCCTTCAGTAGCCCTTAAGCCAGGGGCTGTGGTGTCTCTTTCGAACAAACCCGCACCCCTATGATCTAGTGCATGGCTGATTTTTTTTTTAACTTTTGTTTGTATTTAATGAAATAACCACAAAAAACCGCTATGAATTCGCCATTGCCAGCCCGCTTGGGATGAACGCTCACGAGCATGTTTAGAGTTATTTCATAACTTTTTCTTAAAATAACCCAGGGTTTACCTTAACTACTCATAATAAGTATTTTCCACATGGCTCGCTCTTATTAGAAATGGCATCAATTATAATAAATCACCCTCTTGTGAGTCGGTTACACCGGATGTGGTCCGTCCAGTGCCTCCGGGTCGCTGGGCACCTAACTGGTCATTTTTGTCAACCGCCTGCAATAACAAATGATGGTAACTTGTTTGTCTGCCTGTCAGTACGTATGGACTTAAAACTAGGCGTGTGGCTATGAATTAAAGCTAGACCAAGATGAAGAAATGTCATATAGAAATGAAACTAGTAACACCACTGTTGGCGACTGGCTTTGGTGCGACCTTTTTGTAGATAAATGTCTTTTTTTAGATTGTTTTTTTTTGTTTTGTTACGTCTGAGCGGTTCTCAGGTTCCGTCCAATATTAGAGCATTGTCTTAATTAATATTTTAATAAATTTATAATTCTGCTAAAATACGTCGCTCCTTTAAAATTAAAGAGACATAGAAATTAACTGGGAGCAAAATAGGTCTCTATAATTCAGAATTATAGAGACGTATTTTGCTTGTGGCTAATTTCGCATTAGGTCGCTTTAATTTTAAAGGTGCGACGTGTTTCTATCATTTCATCTCTACAGTCCACTAACTAATCAAATCCGCTCGCTATCAACCACAGAATATTTCCCTTGATACCTGAAGGATGCAGACTAGACGAAAAAACAGAATTAATAAAACTGAACGTAAATTCAATAGCCAGGTTGACCGCAAAAATTGAAGTTTGAAGGGTTGAAGTTGATTTTTGGGGTCCACTTCCAGTATTTCACGTTGATCGACTGCCTAAATTCCACAACCCAGTAACTGGGTAATACGATACCCCTTGGTAAGACTGGATGTCTGACTTTCGGGCTTCTGACGACCCGTAACGACTGCCAAAGATCTACGATAGACAGCTTGGACCAACAGCTTGTCTTGCTTTCCGAGGCCCGTAGGGGTCTGAGTATGTAAAGGTGGTCACCAATCAACGGACCAATGAGTGGCAAACGTAGATTAACCTGATTAATCGACCCGGTGCGGCTGGCATTACTTAGCCGACGAGTGACTTATTTTAACCGTTTCCCTGACAAAAATAAGTTAGATAAGTATCCGTTTCAGAAACGGAACTTCAAAAAAAAACATGCTTTTAAAATGCTAGTCCAAGGCTTAAGAAGTTTTTTTTTTCAAACTAGACACAAAATCCAATAATTTTAAAAGCAAATTTTTTCAATTCAAAAGCAATATTTTTTTTTTCAACAAGAAAACAAAACGAAAATATAAAAACCAACAAAACTACACAAGATACATTAACATAAAAACTGACAGCTGAAGACCTGAAGACATATGGAGCTATTTGAAGAAGCAGTGGTTGCGGTCAACCGACCGATCTGTAACCATCAGTTAGGTTAAAAAATGCAGGCAGAGCCGCTAGGCGCGCCTAGTTCGCGGGTAAAAACTAACCGTGTTGACCTGGCAGACGATACACTCGGGTGCGCATACTCAATCGTGACCTCGGAGGGAAGAAGTGAAGTGGATGTGGTGTTTGAAGACGTAAATTTTTTTTGTAGAGAGCTGTTACTGTAATTCTATGGGGAAATTCAAGTACCTATGTGTCACGTAGTTATATGTTTTCATGACTGAGGAGGTTCCTGAAAACGATACGAAAATCTCGCTTAGTAGCTAGGTAATTATAATGTAACTTGTAAGATCTTGTGCCTATCGAAAAAGGCCACCCTAATGTAAGACCTCATGCAAAACTTTCTGGAAATTTTGACACACTTGACATGAAATACAATACAATCTGTACGTGTAATGTATTATGTAAAAAATAAAAAAATAAAATACTTTATGAGAAAAAAAATTAAGATTAATTCGACAAAAGTAAACCACCGCATCCTCCACTTACCGACTCTACACCCAAGTCTAATGAGCGTTCTTGTAATAAAGGCGAAGATGTGTAATTGGTCGGTAGGCACGCGCCCGCCACGCGCTGCGCTCGCGCCGACTCGCCTCACCTATCGCGATCCCACTTTTTACTCCGCCACTTTTTACCTACTCGCCGTTTTTACATCTCTCCCGGAAGAATTGTATATGCAGGCAAAAGTTCATGGCAGTTTTTGTTGCTATTGATTTGATGGAATGTGATGTATGGCGGAAGACTTTAAATGATGGGTTTTTAAAGGTCATGTAATATTAAATAGGAGGGAAAGAAAGAGCGGAAGTAGTTGGGTTTCATTGGACTTCACTTTTGATAGTAGACAAGTTCATATTTTTTAGTATCATAACTTTATCAGACATGGCTGCAAGCAGAAGGTATTCGTTATCATCATTCGTTTACGTTTCTGTTTAAAGAGCGTGACGATACAGGCATTCTTAGCAATCTCGTACGAAAATTACCACATTCAGAAATATAAACTTGTAGTTCACCTGTATTAACACATGTGCTTTCCATAGAATCGGATTAAGTGTACTCACACTTACCCATCTACCCCCACCTCGAAGTCTACTCCCTAAACACGAAATCCGTAGTTTCGGCCGAAGCCGAAATTCACATAGTTTAGATCCCGACCTAAATGAATGACACCACAGTTTGACAGTTGTCCCTAGATGTGTTTTTGTCCTTAAAAAGTTTGTTAATCGAGTTTAGGGTTCACTTTGAACCTTCGACCGACTGTCGGAGGGATTGTATCTTCGTTGACGGAGATAGACCCCCTGATCCCTCGGTCAGGTATAGGTCCGTAGAAAAGGTGCCAACAACAGGCACCTTTTTTCAATTTACTGAAACAGATTTAGAAAGTCAGGTACTCTCATTTTAATAAAAAGACAAGCACGCAGGCTATCATAACAATATTAAAGACACTTCTATTAGTCATTCAATTACAGTACCTATTCTTAAAATCTAAATCATTGGTACAGTTTCACCTAATCAATCATTCGCGAAATGATCTTCTGTCAAAAACACAGTCATTATAGGCTCGTTGTTAGTGCTACTAAGATGTTATCATTCTGTACATGCACAAGGCAAGCAACGGATCATATCATCACGCTCTGGTTAACAGACAGGGC
The DNA here is from genome assembly GCA_949987655.1 of Polymixis flavicincta. Classification (NCBI taxonomy): domain Eukaryota; kingdom Metazoa; phylum Arthropoda; class Insecta; order Lepidoptera; family Noctuidae; genus Polymixis; species Polymixis flavicincta. The sequence continues at coordinate 18,529,432 of OX465183.1, forward strand.
AAGCAGAGGTTCGAGTGGTGCTCGTAGTTTTATCAGGAGAAATCTGATTCATCATTACAAGGAACAGTTTCAAAGACACATATACACGTTACCTATATAGGTGTATATAGCGATAAGGAAGTTCATATATGGACCACAATGAAGGTGTAAAGGCCGACTGAAAACCTGAACTAGAAAAAATATTACATACTGAAAAAAAAAACCGCTTAATTGAATCAAATAAACCAAACAATTAATCACAGTACGAAAATAAACAAGTCGACCAAACAAACAAGGTAACAATAAAACTAATTATTGCGTCCAATAAAGGCTTTCTTCTCAGTGCAAAGGTTGTTAGTGCATGCAATTGTTGGCTGCGCACGCGCCGCGCCGCTCCGTCGCTTTCACGATAACCGTATTATTTTATTAGATCTCTTTATTGTTTCTAACTGGAATGGTTATGAATTGGTTTTCTTAGTTGAATAAATAATGCTTTATGTGCCGTTACGCATAATAATATGTATAAATCTTATTGTCATTAATTATAGAATGATAATGTGCAAATATTTAGAACGGTATAGATTCGAATTTGTAGCCCCAAGCATAGAAATCGGAGTGGAGGTCGTTATTTAATAATGTTGGAAACAAATAAAGAAAACGAACCGTGTTTTTTTTTATCTCTTTATACAGTATAAACTTTATTATAGGACAGCTTAACCTTATCATATGAGATCGCCAACTTCTGCAACCCTTAAAAAGCTTTTGAGTACGAGTGTGTTAATTTTAAAACTAAATCCCGAAATCAGATCCTTGAACACCCAAAAAAAAGGATGGCCAACTTTTCACATTGACAGACCACATTTCGCAACCATTCGAATGCTCAACTCTACACTACGCAACTTAATAAACAACAATAATAGCAATTTTCAATTCCAAGAATAGCAACAAAATAAATATTTATTAAATTGATCCCCCAATCGATTTTACATATTCTATATAGAGTGCAAATGGGTGAGGCGTATTCATTGCCCGGCTCGGCGGCTAGCGGCCTAGTGTGCCGGCTAGCGGCTCCATAAAGCATATATTCAATTATCATCAGCAGACCCTTCACACTTGGTAATTGGTGAGCGCTTCAACACTTACGATACTGCTGTGGAGTGTACCCATGAGTTTACATTCGTTGACTGGACTAGTCCACTCAAATTTATGTTGTTCTTTCCTGCAAAGACCATTTCAGACACCGATCTACATGGTCCACAAATGATCTCACCACGATTTCCACGAAGAATTTTATTTATACAACGTCATGAATATTTACTTTGTAAAGTGAATACTATGTGACTATTGAAAAATGTATCCTTCTTTTTGAGGGTGGGAAATCATCAAATAACTTCTCCCGCTCTGGGTGGATCAGGAGAGCGTGTCAGACTTTTACTGGCTAAAATCCACTTGTGTTCCCTCAGTTGCCTGTGTGCCAGGGGCCATGGTATCTCTTCCGAACAACCCGTACCCCTGGCAGAAAATCAGCCCTTAGAGAGCCGTTTCATTCACGACAAAAACACAATTTCTAATTTAATTCCAAGATTTATTAATTGTCCGTTCACATGGTCACCCTCACTGGATAGCTCTTGAATTATAATGACCATTGGTTAACGATTTCGCACTCTACCCGACTTTCAGAAAACGGTACACACAAAGTAAATCAGAATTGTGCTCAAAGATTTTAATGTTTATTATAAATCAACGGCTTTGGATAATTTCGCTGTACTTAAAACCGTGAAATTAATCGTAAAGACTAGATATCTAATTAAAAATAATCAGCTGACATACAGGCGATGAGATTTCCACTTGATTTAATACCAGAGGCATAACATAACTCAAATAAAAATTAAATAGGTGAAACCAAATTATCATACTCAGTACGAATTTTACTAACAAAAGTTTGTATATTAGTTACTCAATGATACAAAAACTGCTGAACGGATTTCGGTGAAAATTCGGAAAAGCGATTGCAAACACCGGAGATTAGAATGTTGAGATGGATGTGTAGAGTGACGATTTATATAGTTAGAACTTTAATGTGAAAGTTTGTTTGTTTGGATATTTAGATTTTTGGATGTTTGTTACTCAATCACGCAACAACGGCTGAATGGATTTCGATGTGGCCCACATATAGTTTATAACCTGGAATAAAACATAGAATACTTTTTATCCCGGCAGTAATTTCTCGTGGAATAATTTACGACCTCCACGATGGGCGTAGCCGCTGACAAAAACTTTTTGTGGTAAATATTTATGTTAATTAATTAGTTCATTAAAGAATTTTCTCTATAAGTGAATTTGTCATTCTTTTGTAAATTAAATATCTCTTTAACCGTATATATTGAAGAATAGATACGTGGTCATTTAAGTGTTCCAATATGGTTCCACAGAAGTTTAATGTTAATTATTACTATATTATAAATATTGGGTTAGCATTTGTGTAGACTCACTGAGACCGCAATAAACATTATTAAGGTCAAAATAAACTAACGTTTTCACGCATAAATTTCCAACGAGCTTTAGCCCCAGGCCATAGGCTTTACCTTGAGAATTTATCGAGCAGCTCCTAAGTTCTAATCATAGGAAATCAACACACTACCATTGTAACCACTTCTTGTTCTATTTGAATATCCGGGTCCTAAGTATCACATTCAATTATTATTCCGTCTGGTATCGTAGCATTCTATTTAGTAAATTAACCAAAAGACACGACTTTGTCTATTAAAATTATGAATGGCTGTGATTGGCATAGTAGCGTGTACTATGGGAGAATTAGTTAAAGCTTTAGTCTGAAAAACACGTTCATTTATAATCAACATTCATCATCATCATCTGCCTAGCCTATTCCTAACTATGTTGGGGTCAGCTTCCAGTCTAACCGGGTGGAGCGGAATACTACTATTTTAAATGGAGCGACTGCCTATTTGACCTCCACAACCCAGTAACTACGCAATACGAGTTTCAGTTTCACTTTTCGCTCGCACAAACTGTGCGTATCAGTAAAAAAGAAAACATACTACTTACTTAATAAAAATAGTTTTGCTAATAATTCATATTTCTAATTTTCTAGGGTGACAGTCCTAAGCCTGTATAAAGTATGAAGGAAAATCGACATACGTATAAAACTGAACTAGTGCAGTACATCATTTGTCGTAACTTGTCCAATCACTGTCGTCATCTTATTCTGATTTGACTCGTTCTGATTTGCTGAACTCAATGAAGTACTGGAGTAAATTAGTGGACTACTTCGTTATGCGAAAAGATATGCTTCATTCATTTCTTTTTGCTGACACATTTTGCGCATCTCTTTATGACTGTACTGCACCCACAATGACTGTCAAAGATCCACGAATGACAGCCGGGACCAACGGCTTAATGTGCTTTCCGAGGGACGGAGGAGTCTCATTTATAATCAACATTATTGATACCTATTGGCCTAGGACCTAGGGCGTCCCCTCTCAGCGATTCCATTCACACGTGCTTTCAAAATATCCTAAGTTAGTCACCCTTCATTTACCTTCTCAACGTTACCAAACCATCCATCTCTTTTCAATTATACGAAGTATAAAATGACCGAGTAATACGAAGCCAAGCGAGAGACGACTTCTTTTAGCGGACGGCCACACATTTGAATTAAATATAACAGTATACAAAAACATCTGTCAACCTCAACCTGTCAGTACAGCTGGTATAATCCAGTCTTTAATACGTTAGTGGACGGACAGCCGAAATGAGAGGCCATGTACCTTTAGCGTTATCTCTCAATACGATTACATATTGTGACAGCCATTAAAACCTCACCTTTTATGACCTCCGAAGTCTTGATAGGGTTGCCACGTAAATATTTTGGTCGGGTTCGGAATATTTAAATGAGTTTCGTTCGTTTTGTTAAAGATACATTTAAAGATCGTGGAGATTAGACACATTTAAAGATGTTTCATGCCATTGGTAGTGATGCAAAGAGCCAGTCATATCATCTGGCTAGCCTATTCTCAACTATGTTGGAGTCGTCAACCGGATGTAGCTGAATACAAGAATTTTACATGGAGCGACTTCCTATTTGACCTCCTCTACCCAGTTACTGGGTAATACAATACCTCTTGGAAGACTGGTTGGCAGACTTTCTGGCTTCTGACGACCCGTACAAAAACAACAGCTGAGACCAAAGGTATAACGTGCTTTCCAAGGCACAGAGGGGTATCGGTATCTAAAGATGGTCACCCATCCACAGACCAACCGCGGCCAGTGTAGCTTAACTTAATCTTACCCGTGTGCCTGTTATTAGTTAGCTATAAGCTGCTCTCCAAAGGAAGAGCCAGTCTTCTTTAAATAAATCCCTTTTAAATGAGACACTGTAATCTTTCCTTTACTATGTAAAATGATAATCCATCATTAGACTTTTAAAACTTCCATTTTCATTTAGTTGCTCTTCATCCTTTGTATACAGAACTATTGAAGATGATCAGATCTCTATTATGCAATGATCTGGTCTAGTTTTAATGACCAGTATAAATCAAATATGCAATTATATCTAAAGGCCGAGTACATTATTCTGTCTGTCATTGACTAAGTCTTTGACTCTAATGGATTTAATTAAATTACCAAAGTTGGTTCCAGTTTTCAGACGATAGTAGATCTTACCTATTTTTATTAAGGTGTCGCTATGCAAATCATAAATATTGGAAAAAAATACGTAATTTTCCCCGTAACGGAAAATCGTTGCGACAACCCTTAGAGCTTTCGTAGGAAAGGTTTAAATTTATTTCGTATTTTTCTTTCATTTTTGGAATTCTTCCTTTTTTTTTGAGGAAGCTTTGGTATATCCTAAGTTTAATTACAACTTGAAATGAAGTCTATTTAAATGATTAATGCGATCGCTATCTCACGAACTCACGCCTGCCAGGTTCCCAGCACTTCCTGGAAATACCTCGCTAAATAAAGCTGATTATACCCCAGATCATAACCACGGAATCCTGTCAATTCACAAGATCAGAATGTTTCCCTGGCAACCTTAGAGTTGCGTGGAGCAGCCGCCGACCGGACGCGGCAGGTGCTACTGCGGGTTCACTCGGGTTCACGCCCTGCCCCCCGCGCGCACCTACCTCAACCCACACCCCCGCGTCCCCGCAGCATCCGTGCAAACCCGTTCCTCTAATAATATAACGTAGAAATGAAAGATTAATGAGAGCAACCAGTGCACGCCTCTTTCACTCGACCGGTAGGGCTGCGGTCGTGTCGATAAATGATTAGAAGTTCACTGCTGTGTATAAACGTTGAAATAAATGACGGGCGATTCATGATTTTGACGATTACACCCTGTGTTTTTTTCCCTCATATTACACTCTGACTGAGTATAATACCTACTACGATAAAAAATAAACACTCACGTATTTAAATTGTAGTGTAACTGTCACATACCTACTTGTTTATTTTCAAAAACCAGAAGCAAAGCATCTGTACCTAATAAGATCCTAATTTCTAAAGGAACTTATTAAAATAGATTTGCTAAAAACTAGCTTCAGCTTTTAAACAATAAGTTGAAAAAGAGTTTCGATGCTGAAAATTAACTATGCCAAATCTGAAAGGAATCGGCAGTGAAAATTTTGGCGATGCTAAATATCTTTGCAAAGTTCGGCTAGTTTTTGTAATAATACAATTCCACTATCATCCATCAGTCTCACTCCACACATTATTTTATCATCGCTAAGAACATTCCACAACAAAAAACTATCGATAACTCACATCCCAACCCTACTCAACAGGTCCTGATCGCAATGAAGACCGCCCATATAAAATATTAGCCGCGTGCCGAGCCGGTAGCGGGTGTAATATATCGACCGATGACAGTTGCATTGTCGCGGCACAACACTAGAATGTAAGCTTTTACTCAGCGACTATCGAGACGGTTAACGCGTCGTAAATTTAGTTCGGCATTCGGTATTATGTTGGGGAATCGGATTTTTGTTTTAATTTTCCACGTTTCGGCTGTGGAAAAAAAATGTAGAAAATGTTATGTTGTCATGTTGTCTCAGAACAAACTGACTGAACTGACTGGTTTCAAACTGTCTTTTTCTTAGTGCACGGTTAAATTATTATATTAAATAACCTCTTTTCATAGTTTTAGGGTAATTTGCATAGGGTTAGCAGTTTATTATGTTTAGAAAACATCTGAATATGCAGAGATACATATCATCATAGTGAGCAGTGGTGGCCCAGTGGTAACGGCCACGACATACGTGTTGTAGGTCGTAGGTTCGAACCCAGACTATAACGCTTTTTGCTTTGTGCAAGTATATTATATTTCATTACCACTAGCTACTTTCAAAATGTTGAAAGAAAACATCGTGAGGAAACCGGCATGTCCTAAACCAAGAATTCGAAGACATGTGACATCTACCAACCGCACAGGGCCCACGTAATGGATTCCAGCCCACTCCCTCTCACAGAGTGGAAGCCGGTGTCCCAACAGTGGGAACATTATAGGCTGATTATGTTATGTTGTTTGTGCATATCATCAGGATCCCTACCATCTGTTGTGCAGACAAATAATGGTATTTTGTCAACTGCCATTCACTCGGTAGACTTTGATCACCTATTTACCAACTCAACTTCATATCAAATTCAGGAGCTACGCTTCCAAATATTGTACCGACGAGATAATCTCATATCAATATCAATAGCTAATGACAATACAAATGATAAGCAACACACCACAATAAAGATTAAGTACTAACATACTCCCATTTATCGGAGCCCAAGAATTTCCTGCCGGAAAACCCCATGTCTTGTGGTCGCGTCAGATTGAACCAATTTCTAATCAGTTTACATTCCTCGACGTAACAATGTAGCTGCTTAGCATTCCCGAGATCGTTAGAATGGAGGCGGAACACATACTTGGAGAAAGGCTCGGAGAATCATGACATTAGACTTTTGTCGCCTATTTTACAATTTTCTTACGTCCATTGCTTAAAATAATAGCTCCGTTCACGTTTTAAAGAAATATTCCCAATCAAGAAGTCATAATCAGCCTATAATGAGAGGTCTATGAGAAGGAATGGGCCATAATCCACCACACGGGCCCAGTGCGGATGGATCACATGTTTTCGAATTTTTGGTTTTAAGACATGGTTTCGATGCTTTCCTTCACCATTTTGAGAACAGTGGTGATGAAATTAAACACACAAAGTAAAGCGCCTGCTTTGGTTGGAACTTACGTTCCTACAACTCGTAAGTCGGGGCCGAAACCACTACTCTGCCCTGCTAATTGTTAATGCAACATTTTCGAAAAGCGATTTCGAGAAAAACGCGGAAATTTAAAAGTAAAATTTCCATGCAAGTACTGTGAATCTCGTCATCAAATAAACATACTTCTAGTACCCAGAGGTTTTGTTTTTCCCATATAGGTTTGCCCCTTAAGGATGCCATTTTTGCAAAAAAATGAAAACCCAAAAGTGTCGATTACTGCAGATACAATTAGCAGGGCAGTACTGAGTCACCACTGAAAGAAAGAAAAAGTGTTTATTGCGACTCGTACAGGAAGGTCACATACTAAAGTAAACACACAATCGTATAAAATTATTAAACAAATTTCTTGGAAGTAAAAAAATTAAATTAAACAGAAAATCCTGCACGAGGCCAAAATGGTCCTACCTCAGCATGATGCTGCACTGCTCTAATTGGCCGCAACTGCTCTCTGGTTCGCCACTGCTCTATTCACGATTGTCGATAGTTTTCAGTGGCACGTTGTGGGTTGCTGGTCTGAGGAGTCTGTACATCTTCTTGTTAAAAATAATTAATTGCCTCATTCTCTTAGACTCCAATCCGCATAACTATGACAAATGACCCAATCTCTTTTATTACATTATATTTCTTATCAATATTTTTTTTGGAGGAAATTCATCAAATAACTTCTCCCACTCTGGGCGGAGCTAGGGCGTGTCAGACTTTTACTGACTAAAACCCACCCGTGTTGCTTCAGTAGCCTGTGCCAGGGCAATAGTAACTCTTTCGAACAAATCCGCGACCCTGGTAGTCCCTCATTTATACCTTATAGGCCTTTTCACACATTCACAAATAATTGCGACTTTTCTACCGCATGATCGGCAGTAGAATCGAAATGATTTGTGAATAAATCATATCTCAGAATAAACTATATCTAAGATGAATAACCAACTCAACAAAAAGCAAGCACGCTCTCATTCACTATCCGACTCGCCCATAACAGTACCAGCAGAGAAGTAGCGTACCATGCAATAATTAGCATTGCCATAAAAACTGATGATGCACTCCATCGAGCAACTTGTGTCTGCCGACCGGAACTGCGTCAGAAGGTAATAACAAGGATATCGCGATATGCTCCCTGAACTGAATTCTGTGCTCATGAATAGTTTAATTAATCTTGAAAATTCATTCAAGATTTTTTGCGCTTCTTCTTCTTGCAAGATTAAGAACTTTGACGCAGTAAGTAGATTTATATGGGGGATCCATAAGGACTCATCATGCTTTTAAACTACTAATCCTAGTATCAAATACCTTTAAACGAGCAATTCTTGTATGTATGTATATATATATATTCTGAATCTCGGAAAATTTCATGAAAATCGTTGGACCCGTTTTCCAGCGATAAATCGATCTAGTTAGGTTTCATTTTTAGAAAACACAAAATAAAAAAAAAACGAGTGAAGCTCGCATGCAGATATTCGTAGTTAATATTATAAACGTGAAAGTTTGTGTTTGAATATTTAGATGTTTGGATGTTTGTTACTCAATCACGCAGAAACGGCTGAACGGATTTGTATGAAATTTGGCACATAGATATTTTGTAACCTGAAATAAAACATGGGATACTTTCTATCTCAGTAGTACATTCCCATGGGATAATTTTCGACCTCCACGCGGGCGATGCCACTGGCAAAAGCTAGTCCCAATTTATATTTCTTCTATACTTCTCTTTTAGTCGTCATCTCGAAAATCATCCCCTTTCTAAGCATGGGCCCTAGTGTCTAAGTCCGTCAATGACACGGACTCACCGAAAGTAATTCGAAACTTTGAAGTGAACCCTGCACCCGCTTAACTAACTTTTTCCGACGTGTAAAAACAGCGGGAATAGCGACAACTCGCAAATCGTGGCGTCGGTCGTTCCAAACTAATCTTATGTCCATAGGTGATACGGTATTGGAATATTCCATTACTACGGGCGAAAATACGGGTTTTGTGATTAGGGAGTAAACCTCTACATCATCTTGCATGATTGTAATAAGTAAATAAGTCATTTTTACATACTGGTACTCCATTCTCAACTTGGTTAGCAAGAATATTGGCTCGAACCAAAGCTTAGGAGACGTACCTTACTGATTTTTTTGTACTAGCAGATATTATGAAGCTTACATAATATTTTAAATTATGCCAAACCAAGATGATGATCGAATTGTCCTCTCAAATTAGCATGTAACAACTTACGCAGTATGGATATCCGTGGTAAAAATCACCTAACGTATAAAACCGAAGCCTTCAAGTCATAGCTCAGCCATCTTTTTACCTCAACAAGAGCCGTAAAGTTATAATAGACCGATAAAGTTAGTGACACAGAAGTGGCGATAGTGTTCGTCGTTTTGGCGCTCTCAGCTCCCTAACGGCGCGGCGAGCCGCGCAGTAAACAGAGTGCGCAGATAAGGTAAACTCTAGCTGTGTAGCTCCGGTTAGCCACTGTTCACATGGTATGAAAGAGATATATTTTTATTTAGAAAACACTACTTGTTGCCAGCGGCTTCGCCCGTGTGGAGCTAGGAAATCCCGCGGGAACTTACTACCGGGATAAAAAGTTAGGTTATAAACTATCTGTGTGCCAAATTTCATCCAAATCTGTGTAGCCGTTTTGGCGTAATTGAGTTATAAACATCCAAACATCTTTACAAACTTTCACATTTATAATATTACTAGCTTTTATTCGCGGCTCCGCCCGCGTGGATGTTGGTTTTCGCGTAAAAAAGGAGCCTATCTCCTGTTCCATATCACAGGATATTTCTCTGCCAAATTTTATAACGATCGGTTCAGCGGTTTAGGCGTGAAAACATACAGACTGACAGAGTTACTTTCGCTTTTATAATATTAGTAGGGATATAGTAGGATTAGTTGGATTGACGCTGCGTATGATTTTGGAAATTGTAAAGGTAACTTGGGAATTTTCTTGGGTCTGGAAGTCTCATCGTTTCTACTTTGGTGTCTACTTTAATTGACATATGGGACATTAAATACATTATTTTATTCGAAAAATATTAACGCTACGAATGGTTTTAGAAGTTGTAAAGGTATGTTATAAATATGAATGGTTTTTTTTTATATTCAAGTTTTTTTCTTTGTGTCAACTTAGGTGTCTACTTTAATTGACTCTAAGTAAAAATGCACAACCGCACGGGTCGATGGATAAATTAAAGCTATGCTTTCCGCAATTGGTCTATGGATGGGTGATCATCTTTACGTATCAAGACCCCTTCGTACCTCGGAAAGAACGTTAAGCCGTTGGTTCCGGCTGTTGTTCGAAGATCTTTGACAGTCTTGATGGGTCGTCAGAAACCTGAAAGGCTGACAACCAGTCTTACCAAGGGGTATTATCCAGTAACTGGGTTGTGCTGGTCAGATAGGCAGTCGCTTCATTTAAAATATTGGTATTCAGCTGCATCCGGTTAGACTGGAAGCCAACCCCAAAACTGTTGGTAGTTTGGCAAAATGATGAAATCCGTATTGACACATTCTGTCTTTTCGTTTAGCATGGTTGAACATCGCAGTGCACATAATAATGCATTGGAGGACCTACCACTACCTCCATCATTCTCATTCCTCAAGGACAGAGAAAGTGGTGACGCACGTTATTGGTTCTGACACCAGATTTCTACAAACAGACATTTTTGTTTACAAGTAAGTTAAACTTAATATCCAAAAAACCGCCAAATAAACACGCCCTAAGTCTATTGTGTGCAATACAAACGATAGCATTTCACCTCGCATATCAAGATGGCAGCGGACACCTCGCGGGGAGATACGGCTAATTGTAACATGTGGTCACGCTTTCTGCAGCGTGTGTCACTGGCTCACTGCATGACTCGACGAATAGCACTCGGCAGCCGGTGAGCTATCGGACATTCCACGTTTTACCGAGATTATAGAGCCGTATAGGTATTTCAATTGCTTGTAATTTCGCGCAAATCGATAAATTCGCGAGAAGAAAAAACACGTACCTACATTTTTATGGTGCAACAAGCTATGTACCGGTGGGATTTTTATCGGAAAAAGGCGATAAGTACCAAATTTCATCTCCTACCTAACCCCTTTAAGGGATCTGCCAGGGGCGCGGGTTGTTCGAAAGAGATACCGCCGCCCCTGGCACACAGGCTACTGAGAGAACACGGGTCAGTAAAAGTCTGACATGTCATCCTGCTCCACACAGAGCGGGAGTAGTTATTTGATGATTACCCACAAAAAAAAACCTTTAAGGGATGCATTTCAAAAATCCTTCCTAAAACCTTAAAAGGTTCCTAATTAGGATGTGCGTTGTTTGTCAATGAATTTTAAAATGTTAGTACACAGAATAACAAGTACTTAGGACTACCTAGTAGTAGTAATCATATCAAATTCTTCATATTTTTCGATATAACATATCATCACACCTGTATTGCCAAAAGGGGTCGGCATGTGTATAGTAGATCTATGTAATACCTACAGTTCGCCAGTTATTTTAAAGTCCCATCATCATCATCATTTCAGCCGAAAGACGTCTACTGCTGGACATGGGCCTCCCCCAGGCTCATTTCAAAGTCCCATGTAATAGGGAAATCAGTTACCACAAACCGGGCATAAGGGTCGTGGGGCTTTTGGGACCGGGACCGCGGTCCTGGATGCCACCTTTAAATACAATAATTAATTTTAGTGGTCTTTTGGGACCACAAATAAAATAAACAAAGTTATGTCTTGGTAAAATGCGATCAGCCAGAAAATTTAGAAATTATACTCATAAAACTATTTATAAAACGATAAATCCAAACTTCGAACTGCTACGAGTACTTAGATACTCCTGACCGAAACCCCAATAACATAATACCCGATCTAAAACTCAACAACTCACTCACAACTTTAGAAAAAAGTACCTACATACTCGTACATGTTGTATTTTTTATCAGCACAAAGAAAAGCAAAAATGAATATGTTCGAAATGCGTGCGGAGCCGTCGAGGGCTCTCCTAAGGATCAAGCCCTTGACCCGACTGCTGCAGCTAACGAGAGGTGTTGATCTAGCCTCTTAGCCATCAGGGCGATGCCAGACTGTATGATACGAGTGTCGAGTCCGTGATTGTCAAACAGGTGTATAATATCTATGGTAGTTACAAATTACTTTTTTGTATGGATGTATAAACTTATTTATATTATTATGTAACCACAAAAAACTTAGGTCCATGTTTCTTACTCAAGATTACTGAGCAGTCTCTTAATTTTACGATGGATTTGATAATTTATTAGTTACTTAAACAAAATACACCTATAAATAAAATCACGATTGTAGTTCTTTAAGAGTCAAGCAGAGGTAATTTACAGTCAGCCACATTTCGCCAGTTACATAGCCCATGTAATAGGGGCAAGCCATCGATGCGCAGAAATCTAGACACTGAGCTGCTTCTAAGAAATACCAGATGGAAAATTCTAACTCACTTTTTCTGACCTGGGAATCGAACTTAGGATTGTAAGCTCAGCAGTACCGCTTGCAACAAACGAGGCAGTTAAAGAAAATCTAATTCAAAATATGCTAAATAAACTTAGTTATCTACAAGCACAACATACGTACACATACCATGATACTCATCCATACACAATCTTCACTAACGACGTGCTCAAGTAAATGCGCTGAATATATTTTAACTATATTAACTTGGCGGTTCATAATAATGTAATTATTATCGTCGGATCTCACTCATCGTACGAGGTGAGGTAAATTAATTTACTTAAGTAAAGATCGCTGAGATAGCACCAAATGTGCAGGGCTGCCGACTGTGCCTAGATTTTCTGGTCTGAAAGTCTAGACAAGATGACAATCTTCGATCGCTAGTGGATGTAATCGCCGATGAAGTGTTATTTTTAAGTAATAGGTTGGAAAACAGGTCGTTGGACAACCTGATGAAGAGTGGTTGTGGCCTCATTGGGGTCAAATTCAAAAGCAAGAATATTTCCGATGATTTGTGGTGCTTTATCAAACTGAATTTTTGTACAGGAAGGCAATGCTAACACACTTTTTCTCTTAGTTTAAGACTTGAGGCTACTTATCACTTGCCATTCATAGTTAATTTTTTAAACATTGTAGGTCACAAAATGCGGCAGAAAACCACTTATTCAGCCTGTATGTAAACCTTGTGAAAAGGGCTTTGGCTATTACCGGTATTTTTTTTTTTTTTGGGTGGGAAGTCATCAAACAACTCTCTCCCGCTCTGGGTGGAGCAGGAGGGCGTGTCAGACTTTTACTGACTAAAACCCACCCGTGTTCCCCCAGTAGCCTGTGTGCCAGGGGCGGCGGTATCTCTTTCGAACAACCCGCACCCCTGACAGGCATCAGCCCTTGCGGGCCCATCAGTTTGTGCTGACATATCTTTCAGATGCGCGTGGAACACAACGCGCCGTCAACCCGGGCTTGGTTTTTACCGGACAGCGAGCTACCCATTACTCGCCGTCCGCAAAGCCACGCCTATGGTAGCCGGGAATCAGCCTGGGATTCCAGGGCGTCTCCTGCGGCGACTAAGGCCATGAGGGCGCATATACTGTCTCTCCCTCAGGTGCGCCGCCTCCCTTTTCTCGAGCATCACTGCTTCGCAGAAGGAGGAGACGGCTACCCATGCACTCACGCTCCGTACCATGCCTGGACCAGGGCCGGACGCGAGAGATCGCTGCCGCCTATGGCTAATACCGGTGGATTGTGTGACTCAATGACCTTTTTCACTGCACTGCCAACCCTACTAACAAATAATTAGACCATCTCATACGGATTGCTGCGCACTGATTAGCAACAGTAGGTACATGGACGTCTTGCAGTTTCGATTCGCAACAAACTACCAACGTAATAAACTGTAGTTTTTTGACGTTTTTCACCTTTATGCAACACTGACACTTTCACATGGCCATAAGAGGCACGAAAAAGGCGCGAAGAGAAAATTTTGGCAAATTGCAGGTCTAAAAAGTGAAATAATCAAAATCATGCCAATTAAGACTGCTTACTTTTATTTATTTATTTATTTAAACTTCTCGCACACAAAAAAGGTACAAAGGCGGACTTAATGCCTTAGGCATTCTCTACCTCTCAACCAAGGGTGGTGAAGAGATTAGATGGCAGGCATTGGATGGGATTGGATGGCAGGCATTGGATGGGATTGGATGGCAGGCATTGGATGGGATTGGATGGCACTTTTAACTTTGATAATTTACTTATTAGCTTCCCAGCCATATTTGATGTCGGTCATTCGTTGCCATTGTGTGCCAGTCAATTTAACCATTTCGCTTCAGTAACCTCGAATGGAAGACGACCTCTGGTTAGGTGGAGCAACGATCTTTGTAAGACTGTGGTAGGAACTGGATAAGAATAACTGAAGACCGGGTAAAACGGTGTGCGATTGGAAAAGCCACAGCTGACCAGCATTAGATTTGCTAAGTGAACGACCTCTAGTAACCACTGAACTAATAGTTTTCTGAGTGAAAATAAAGGATATGCACAGAAGGATGATCTTTAAGTCAGTATTTTTTTTACTCCTGACTTCTTTGTTAATGGCTATTCCAGCTGAATATGACTACCTTGTAAAGGTCTCAGGAATCCGAAGCGGCGGAGCTTGAGGGACGCCTAAGTCCAGCATTGGACGTCTTTCGACTGCAATGATGATGATGATGATAATAGGTACCCTAAACAAAATCATCTATAAGCATCGCTTATCTTAAAAACAAAAGAATCCTGAACAGAGTCAGCAACCCGCGACCCGCGTAACCAGAGCAAGGTCCATTCGTCCGAGGCGAATATCGATCATTATAAATTTGCGGCGCGCGGTAACGGCGCGGGCGCACGCGACCTAGAACAAAGACTACGCGCTTCGCAGATGTGCTAGTTTAGATTAATTTATTGTTATATGTTATGAGTTGCGAGAACTAACTTTTATGAACTGCTAGTGCAGTGTGTGGGAAATGTACAATTGACAATTAAATTGTACGACTAATATTTATTTTATTTTAATATTATTATTTTAGGTGAAGCTAACAATATAGAAGTAAAAGTGAGGTAATTTACGTCAAGCCATTTACAAACCTCCACAGATAGCAATAGAGTGGTATTTCTGCTTTTGTGTTTTGAGCATTGTTATCTCCGTATTCTGATAGTATATTTATACATCAATCTAATCATTAAGGTTCATTTAACAGTTATTTTATATCATCATCATCATCATTTCAGCCGAAAGACGTCCACTACTGGACATAAGCGCCACGCTTGGCAGGCCGGTTGGCGATCGCAGTATGGTGGTAAAATACACAGAGAACGCTGCTGCCCATTCTCGATCGCATTCATTGTGGTCCACCATATGTCGATGATCATGACAAAAAAAAAAAGAAATACCCACAATCGGGCGTTGTCTCATGTACGTCAAAGTATTGATAAGCGACCCGTCACGGAGTAACTATTACTACAGCGTTATCATTCGTCCTCGTATCACGAATCATACTGATTTGTTCAACCTCAAGTGTCCGTGAGGTTCAGGTGAAAGACTATTGCCATTCAAGTGGTTTATTTAATGTTTATTGGCCTTATCTTTAGATAAAATAAGTGTATGGAGGTGAAGCCGTGGAATGAAAAATTTACTGATAAAAGCTTACCCTATCCTGCTGTGAATGTCAAAAAAAGTATTATCATCATCATCATCATCATTTCAGTCCAAAGACGTCCACTGCTGGACATAGGCCTCCCCCAGGCTCCTCCACTTCGACTGGTCTTGTGCTTTCACATCCAGCGGATTCCCGCGGCCATCACAAGTTCAACGGTACACCTTGTGGGAGGCCTTCCTACTCTACGTCTTCCGGTACGCGGTCGCCACTCCAGAACCTTTCGGCCCCATCGGGCAAAGAAGTATTATGGTGAATATTATTAGCTTTGGACGGCGCCACACCTGCCACCGCGGTTTACCCAGAAAGCGGTGGTGAGATGACTAGAATACGTACCGCGAGAGCTGGTTTGGGGTGGCGCGGGAGAAGAGTTTCTGGAAGAACTTTGGGGGGAGCAGCATGTTGGGTTTTGAGAACCAATGAAAGACACAGTTATAATTTCTACTGTTTTATTTATTATACTTATTTAGCAGGAGAGGTGTGTGTGCGCTCTCGCTAAGTCCAGACGGAACACTAGCGTCTTAACTCTAGTAAAGTTATGAACAATGTAAATATGTATTAGAGAGAAACACTCTTAAACTACTTAAGTGGGAAGGATATATTTTGTTATATTCCAACACAGCAGTGCTAATTATGATAATAGGCTAAACAACAAAAACATAACGATTACCTTAAGAGTTTAATGTAAGTATGTAGGGAAGGTTACTTTTTAAAACATTTAATTGTGTTGTGCATAAGACCATGACTGGTAAACCCATGCATTTGCAAAGAACTTACTTGTTGTTTTAGATGGCAAACAAAACGGACTCAAATGGACGTCACTCATGGACATCTTCAGCTTCACCAGGGGCATTGTAGATGGCTTGCAACCCCGGAGACAAAGTTGAAAAAACATTATCAATCCAGACACAGCGCTAAAATAAGTTGCTGCTGTTGTTGTCGCTGTTAATGAAATATGTTGCTTCAAGTAGCAATTACTTATCCTTTCCAGAATTTCAATAGAAATAAGTACTACATTAAATTACGCACGTCATTGTAACAGTCTGCGTCCTATCTCATCTATGTCAGGTCTACGCTGCGGCGATAGCAGCGCGCGCGCCGTCTTATACATCACTGCGCTTGCTCTCTATATTTGCTCACGACCGATAGAAATTATCGCCAGACCACCTCGCAAGCGAATACCAATCTTATGTGTGGAGATTTGAGTTTATTTTTGCATTGGGGTTAGGAGAGGATAATTTTTTCAAGATGTGGTCGTAGTTGACTACCATTTGCCGTATTTCAGCGCGGAAGGTACATAAATCGAGAGCGCCGATTAACGTTATCTGGTTGGGGGGAACGAGGAGTGGCGGAGAGGGTCTGACGGCGATTTATTCATTCATTAACTAAACGACCCCTAACCGATGGATTAATTAGGCCGACTTGCAATACCGCTTCTGTTTTAAACCGTTTTATGTGAAAGATGGCGGGCATATTAAGGAGAATATTGTGACATGATTGGAATTTATTACAAATTATAATTATTTGAGTACCTATTTGATGTATGCAAAAAAAAGTCGCAGCCATCGTCCAAGTAGAGATAGATATAACTCTATATGTATATCTTTAGGAGCACGTCCATCATTATTTTCTCTGTGAAAAGATCAGCTCGATCAGTCGATTTCCCCGTTTATCTTTCTAAAAGAGTGTTTTTACATCCGGTTGATTCTTTTTTATTAAACTACCTATATAGATTACTGGTCCCAGACACAGACAACTGTAACATTCAATTATTCGCTAAATTACATATATTCCTCGACTTTAATGACAAAAAACAAGACAAATGATCATTAATAGAGCCGGCGAGATGATTGCGCTGATTAGTTCAGCGGCAATGCGCGCGCGCCGGTGGCAGCACCGTCGCTCAGGTAGTAGTGCAATGTATAGGGTTGGCGCTCAACCTGTCCATGTATGGTGATAATTTTACAAAGATAAAATAAAAGAACTTAGAAATGTGTTGTGCTTTTATGTCGTACTTACTGTGAGTACCTACGTAATAAAATAAATAATTCTTTCCTGAAAACGAAATAGCCATAAATGATTTCTTATATTCTGTAGAACATTTTCTCTCTCTGACCTGCGTCTTGTCTTTTGGAACTGGCCAATCCTTGACAGCGGCGATTTTTTCTGGATCCGTGCGGATACCTTCTTCCGACACTACATATCCCAAAAAGCTAACTTGCCGTTTGAATAGTGAACATTTCTTCGGACTCAACTTGAGGTTGACACTCTGGATTTTCATGAGCACGCGTTCCAGGTTTTGAAGATGTTCTTCAAACGTACGGCCTACGATGATGATGTCATCCAAGTAGACCTTTCAAACGTTGCCGGAGCGTTGCACAATCCAAACGGCATAACTTTAAATTGCCACAGACCCTTTCCTGTCGAGAATGCTGTTTTCTCCTTGTCCTTGGGATCAATTTCAACTTGCCAGTAGCCACTTTTCAAGTCCAGCGTGCTAAACCACTTTACTCCAGTAAGCATGTCCAACGTGTCATCAATTCTTGGCAAAGGGTAGCTGTCCTTCTTCGTAACGTCATTCAGACGACGATAGTCAACACAAAAGCGCATGCTGCCGTCCTTCTTCCTTACCAGCACTACAGGTGAACACCATGGACTAGATGAAGGTTCAATAACACCATCCTTCACCATTCCTTCAATCATGGTTTCTACTTCCTTTTCACGCGCTACCGGCAATCTCCTTGGCCGCTGACGGATAGGCAACTCGTCGCCTGTATTTATTTTGTGTTGAACTAAGCCAGTCTTCCCAATGTCACTATCGTTTAGGGAGAAAACTTCGGCGTACTTCAGTAACATCTTCTTCGCCTTGCCCATCTCATTTTGAGACAGAGCGCTGCGACACTCTTCTAAAAGTGTGGTCACTCTCGTTTGTGCATCCTTGCTGGGGGTCCCAGTCGATAGATATTGGCATTGACGCAGCCAATCCACTTCCTCGCAAGTACCAATCAGTGTGCCTTTTTCAATAGTCTGTTCCTGATCACAAAGGTTCAGCACACGTACCCCTGAGATGTCGGTGGCTCTGACCAAAGTTCGTGCCACTTTCCATGGAAGGTCATTGTCTACCCTTTCCACGAGTACACAACGATGAGTTTGCCCAGGATTCCGAGGAAGACTAACCGGCACAATCGTTTCTGATCTCGGAGGAAGAACAATTTCCTTAAGGCTGTACACATTCCCTGGTAACGCCCCTTCCATAAAAAGTTCCTCTCGTCCACATTTCATAACTCCCTGCTTGACGTCAATCTCGCAAAAATTCTTCCTCAAAAAGTCAAGACCCAGGATGCAATCGTCTATTATATCAGCCACGATGACATTATGCAGGTAGGTCCTGTTGCCTAGCTTCAACTCCATCTCCTTCTCTCCACGGACGGGTATGCGCTGACCGGTGGCTGTCACCAAATTAATGCGTTCCCGGTTGTATGCGGAGTCCCCAAGAAGCCGACTCATAACTTTGGAACTGACGACCGTACGAGAGGCTCCCGTGTCTATGGTCAGCTTACAAGGCATTCCGTTGATCTCACCCTTGATGAT
Source organism: Polymixis flavicincta (assembly GCA_949987655.1). NCBI lineage: Eukaryota > Metazoa > Arthropoda > Insecta > Lepidoptera > Noctuidae > Polymixis > Polymixis flavicincta. The sequence goes on from OX465183.1 coordinate 18,548,934, forward strand.
TAAGGTGTTCCCGTCATGGGTTTGTGTGATCGAAATCCTTGAGGCTCTTTGAACATCAGCCAGCACCCGCCCCGCAGTCCTGGCTATTACTCGTTTCCCTGCTGCTGCTGGGTAGTGCTGTTAGCCGCGCTACCCTCTGGAGACCGGCCATCTTCCCTTTCTGCAGTTCGCTTAGGGCAACTGGATCGAAGGTGGCCCCTTTCCCCACAGCCGTAGCACCTAGGGCTGTATCCTTTACGATCGCGAACTGTAGCTGCTACAACCTCCCTGACGCGATGGGAACGATGATCCTGCCGCACAGCTTCCACCTCCAGTGCATGGGCCAAGGCGTCCTTAAGCGTCCTGTGGTGACCGAGTCTCACAGCAGCTCTAACTTCAAGGTCCCGGATGCCGTCGATGCATGCCTGCACCAGGTTCCATCAATAAGCGCAGGTACGGACTGGTACGCTTTTCGAACCAGCTTCTCCACTTCAAGGGCCCACTGCTGCAGGTTTTCGTTACTGCGTTGCACACGATCCTTGAGCTGCGCACGAAACACGTGTTCCAGGTGAGCGTCGCCATTTCTTGCCTCCAATGCCTCGAGGAGCTGCTCGTAAGTCACTTCCTTACCGAGAGCTTCCAGCACATTTAAAGCCTGGTCGCGCAGGCCTAGGGTGAGGGCAGTCATGGCCTGACTTTTATTCCACCCGTTCGCCTTCATGACAGCCGCAAACTGAATTTTGTAGGCCGACCAGGAAGAAGTCCCATCGTACGGCGGCACTTTGAATCCACGTAGCAAAGGTGTTGTAGCTACGGGAGCTGCGATTCCATCCCCAAGTTTGAGGTTACCCAACTCTTGCTTCACATCAGCAATGACGTCACTAAACTTGCTGATCTGAGTTTCAGCTTCTGACAAGCGGTTGTCATGCTGGACAACCTTCTCCTTCACCTCCTTCATGTCTTTCCCGAAGGTTGCGTGAAGGTCCTTTATGAGGAGCATCTGCTCTTCCTGGCGGTGCACCTGCTCCTCCTTATCCCGTTTGAGCTGTTCTTCCAATTGACGGGCCTGCTCCTCCTGTCGGCGAGCCTGCTCCTCCTGTCGGCGGGCCTGCTCCTCCTGTCGGCGAGCCTGTTCCTCCTGTCGGCGAGCCTGTTCCTCCTGTCGGCGGGCCTGCTCCTCTTTATCCCGTTTGAGCTGTTCTTCCAATCGGCGGGCCTGTTCCTCCTGTCGGCGGGCCTGCTCCTGCAACATCATCATCAGAGCAGCAAAATCTGGTGCTGGTGACGCTGGAGCAGCTGAGGACGGGCCGGCCTCTGTGGTTGGTAGCTGGCCCTCCGACGTCTGTGGCATTGCTCCACCAAATCGCCTCTGGTCCGTCTCCTGCTGGCGTTGACTCCGAGTACGGATACCCTCCGTGTCGTCTTTAGGTAAAATCGGCATGATTTTAATCCTTGCTTCTGACACCAATTGTTACGAGCCAGGGGTTCGTGACAATTAAAAACTGCCGATATGAATTACCAAAAATAACACTTTAATTAAACTCACTAATAACACAACACAATAGCACTACGGATCATTCTTAAGTCGCACTTGAAGATCGCTTTAGATGTTCTCGCATGTATCGCTTCCAATGAACTACCCCGAGACGCGCTCCGTTCCCGCTTATATAGGGCCCTCGGATAGTTCCAGAACCTTCTACCGTAGAAGCATCTAGAATGTTCGAGTACATATCGGCCCTGACCGAACACATGTCGATAGTTCCAGAAAGTTCTAGCATCGAACTTTCTAGAAAGCTCCTGACCATTAATTCCGCTATTCGATAAGAGATGGCGCTAGTGGTAACCAAACATCAATCGTGCGGCTCAACAATATTAATAGAGATTGTAACTAAAAGTAACGAATTGTATGCAAATTTCGTTTTTTAATCCCAAATAGTTACTAATCTGACATTTCAAGTGTTTTGTATTTGCATATTAGTAGAGTTTGACATTACACCTACCAATTTAGTATCTGGGTTTAAAAAACTAACTCTTGGTATCTTTAGCAGTAGCAGAAGTTTTAAAAAAATTCTCGATTTGTAACAACTAGTTTTCGCCATTCACCAATATTTTACGTACCTACGTCGTTGTTTCGTGTAGATCGTGCTAATAGTCATATACGGCAAAGATGAATTTAGTTTTTTTTTTTTTTTCTTCAATTAATTAAATACAAGTTATACTACAAAAAGGACAGCCCTAAGTTTGACACGCGCGGCGTGTTACACTTCTAGCGCTAGTTAAAGAGACGACGCCTATGTTACTTTACGAGCTAAAATACAGCAATTGTATTAGAATGTAGAAATTACTCTACGTAGGTCATTCTGATCTTATACTGTTTGCTGGCAAAAGACAGAACATTTAAAAAAAACTGAGAGCATGCAGGAAATTTATTTTTTATTTTTATTTCTATGTCAAAGAACAGACCGTTGGTGAGTATCTAGTCTTTAGGGAAACCTGTAAGGAATTTTAAGGATAAAATGTTTTCCTGAAATGAAAATTTATGGATATCAGAGTTATTTGACTACTCTAGACGATAGAGTACCTATGTATATGCTTTGGACTTGGAATACGGTTGGCCATCCTATTAACGATGATGATTATTTGTTCAGCAGGCCTAGACAAAACACATTTCTGTTAGCGTTCACGCCAAACGAATGACATTACCTGCGGAAAGGACACGACGTAACCTTTCCGCAGGTAATGTCATTCCCATACATTTTGGCGTAGCTTTTGGCGTGAACGCTAACAGAAATGTATTTTGTCTCTAGGCCCTGATCTGCAATACGAAGTCATAACACAAATAATGGTTTCTTAAAACAACAAAAAACCGCAAAAAAGCATTCAGAACAACTTCCACCGGCCCACATCATAATCAGAGCCTGCAAGCCGTGCCTTAACCAAACTAATTCAGAGCAGTTCCCGACACAGATGCGGCGATACACTATCAGAGATCAGCGCCATTGTTACCAAGATTTAAGGTGCACACCGCCGAAGCCACTAATTGTGGCCAGCAGTACACGCGTGCCCTTTGTCTGTTGTAATTACTTTTATAAATCTACTAAGCGATTTACATGAACACGATAAAATCGTAAAGGTTAGTTTTGTTCTCGTCACGGTTGAAGATCTAGCGTGGTTTATGGGAAGTGATGTTTTAGCGGGTCGAACTGCGAACCGTGTTTGATAACTTGATAATCGTGAGCAGGGGCCTTAACATAACGCGTTGTTTTTGTTGAATGGAAGAGTCAAAGAAAATTACAGGTTACTGCGTTGTAAAGTAGTGGAAGTTACTGCTCCAAATTAATATCTTCTAGTAGACACTGCCACATCCTGTGAGGCCTTCATACTTAACTGAACGTTAATTCCATCTATAAGCGTCATAAAAGGTTAATAAAATTATCTCGTAGACTCAGAATCAGAATTCCGATTCTTATTCTTCATATCGAAATTCAGCTACACAAAATCTATTTTCCATTTCTGAAATGCATTAGAATATAATATTTTTATTTCAGACAAAGTCCATAGGGTTAGTAACAATTTTGCATACAGTCCCGTATGTGTCGCCGGGCATAAAAGAATAGCACCATCCCATTTCTTCCAGTGGGTGTCGTAGAAGGCGACTAAGGGCGGGTTCGACCAAACAGGAATAAATTTTATTCTCGGAATAAATCGCTACTTACTCGAGAGTAAATCAATTTTGCGTTTAACCAACTACAATTCGAGGAATAGCGAGTCTATTCGGGAATAGTCACTATACCACCAATAGGTATGCATGGATTAAAAGAGCTATTCCAAGAATAACAAAATGGGGTTCTGTTGTTTTGTGCTATCATTTCAACTCAACACATGGAATTATCGTTTCAAAAACATAAAATGCAACGTTTAAACGATTTGATTCAAGAGTCCAATGTGACTAAAAGAGAGGATAGATTTAGTTGAATATTAGGTATGATGATCGTGATTTCACGACAAGGTTTCGATTGAGCAAAGAAGCAACTTTGATTTTACTGACGAAAATTTGACATAAATTGGAATATATTTCCGACCGGTAATTTCAATTATATTAAAATGAAAATACTAGGCTTAAAAAATAGTTCTTTTTCAACTGGGACTACGTTTACGCATAATGTCACTCATTTTGTAATGATATAAACTTGTAAATCCCGAAAATAAACACCACATAAACCAAACCGAAACTACAAGCAAAACTTCAAAAATTTACAGCTACTTTCCCAAGCTTAAATACGGCAAACGGGCTCATTGAGCTCGCTTGACAGTTAAGGCACATTTTTGTGTGAGCTCAATGATCGCGGTGCGACAGTGAACATAGGCTATTCGTGCATAGCTAATCAAAGTATAGTTATACGTTAGATTGCATGGAAAAACGACTGTTGGTTTACTCGAGAATAAAATCGTGGAAAAGATTATTCCTGGTATAGTTACTCGCGTATAATTTCGTGTTTGGTCGAATCCGCCCTAAAGGACTTACTAGAGAATGGGCAGCAGCGTTCTCTATGCATTTTACCACCACACTGCGATCGCCAACCCGCCTGCCAAGCATGGCGATTATGGCAAAACCCCCCATCCTGGGGGAGGCCTATGTCCAGCAGTGGACGTCTTTCGGCTGAAATGATGATGATGGTGATGATTCGAAACAGTTTACAAAGCAAGTTAATTTTTGAAATTAATCAATCATTTTTTTTTTTTTGTAAAACTTAATTTATGGTGCGAAATAGGTTCTTAATAATAATATTGAATAACTGACTTACCTCTTAAACAATTTCTACCATAAACTACCATTTTGTAGCTTTTCCCATAAACGAACCATACAATCGAATGAGGTACTGAATCGAATAGTTGTGAATAGATGTGCTGGTGGACGGTAAGACAATCAAATACTAAGTTGATCATGCTGGCAGGTACAATAGGTTACCTACTGTAATTGTACTGCAATAACATCAAATGTTACATTTCGTCGTTGAAGTTCTAACACCACGTAAGTCATTTTTTGGCTGTTTTGACATTTTGATGCCATTCGCTAGAGAATCGGAAAATTAAGCAGATTTTTCTCTCTCCTGAAAAGTTGCAATTTTTGACTTACGTGGTGTTAGAACTTCAACGACGATTTGTAATCGTAACTTCAAACGTATCGCAAAGTTTCAGTGCGCGTCGCCCAAGTTCCAAACCTCATTTGCCTCACCTCATTTGAAGTAGGACATTATACTGGCTCAGTGTAAAAAAGAGGCCCCTCTTACAAACTCTTATTCATGTCGTGTCCTACCCGACACTAATTAGATAGACTATACAGGTTCTTCATCTCCGACCCTGGCAGGCTGCCAGTTTTAACCGGGTGCAGGTAAATCGGCACCTGTATTTTACATAGAACGAAGCCTACCAGACGGCCTTAGCCACAAATACTTACATATTTATAATATAATCCAAAAACCTTACCTTTCATCTTACTCTGGCACCGCAGCTGGTCGATGATGCTGGTCAGCCGGTTCTCCCGCTGACTGCCGCGACTCAGGACCTCTTCATCATCCTCGATCTTCACAGACACTTCATTCTTCACGTCATCCACATCATCACTACACTGCACTTTAGGAGACTGACGATTAGACTGAACTGCCTCCATTTTAGCTTTAGCAAAAGACAATTTACACTTTTGTTTAGGCTTGAAGGCAACGGGTAACTGCAAAAAAGAAAGAAAAAAAGCCATAAGGAGGATGCGCTAAGGTAGCATGAAAAAATAAAGAAAATTTAATTCACGATCGTATCAAATAAATTATTCTATTATTTTCTATTCTTGCCCGTTCTTCTCCATAGGTACCTACTACGCTTTGGAATGTGCAACTGGCTTTATCTTTCTAACTCACCGACCTTGACAGTTCAAAAGTGCCTGTAATGAGGATTTTCATGAATTTTCAAGCTACCGGTTGGCGCCACTTTGACAAGTCTTCCAGATCGTTAAATGAACTTAAAATGTTTTATGTCATTCGTTTCATTTTATCGTTCACCATTCAGTCTGCAGTTGCTTTGACACTTTTGACAGGTGCCCGTACCTGACGTCTCAGTGCTGCCGCCTAGTGGGCGTCATTTCAGAAAACCCTCATTGGTTTATCCTATTGATATTATAAATGTGAAAGTTTGTGAAGATGTTTGGATGTTTGTTACTCAAGCACGCAAAAACGGCTGAACGGATTTGGATGAAATTTGGCACACTGATAGATTATAACCTAGATTAACACATAGGATACTTTTTACCCCGGTTGTACGTACCCGCGATATAATTTCCCTTTTCTGATATTTTTTTCACACAGTCTATCTGTTTTTCTTCATATTTTAGGAATGTACTGTAAAGGTTATCTACCAAAGTCGTGCTTGAGCTTACGTTGTGCAGGCTGGGTTTAAAATAACTGTAACAGATTCAAACTGTCAAGCTAGTCCAGAAGAAGAATTGCAGAAAAATCAGTAGGCGAGAGATTCAACTGACAAGCCGAAAGAAGGAAGATTAAAATAAGATTCGTAGAACGATGACTAGGAGTAATTATCCACAAAATACGACAAAGGTAATTTATAATTCGATCCCGGATCCCAGTACGGAGTACGTCAGGTTCTCTCAGTACCGACATTGGTATCAGTTTAGTTAGAGGGATCTGAATACTACCTTAACAGATGGATACTGCTAATAATCTAAAAATGAAGAATTATTTTCTTAATCTCTAATTATATTGTTGTTATTTTTTTTGTAGTGTACCTTGTTTCTTTTTTGTAATGATTTTTTTGTGGTGTTCAATAAAGTATATATAAATAATAATAATATAAATAATAAATATATTGCCAGCAAACTATTGACACATCCTACGTATCCTACTAATATTTTAACGTGAAAGTTTGTTGATATGGAAGGATGGATCGATGTTTGCTTCTCTTTCACGCAAAAACTACTGAACGGATTAAAATGAAATTTGGCGCATCGATACTTCATCACCTGGATTAACACATAGAGTAGGTACTTTTAATTCCGGTGGTAGGTTACCGTGGGAAGTTTTCTAACATCCACGCGGGCGAACCCGCGTGCAGAAGCTAACAATCAATATTTATAATCATACGTTGACTTCTTTCAGTAGAACACCTGTAAGGTTTGTAACAGACTTGAACTCACACGATAATACATTGCACATACTGTTAGAATTGATAAGACCATCACAGAATATCTGAAGCGTTTTGATCAATCACATTGTGATGGACAACAATAATGTGTGATTACGTATGTTAGACTCGTCGGAAATAGGGCGTACTAGGACACATAACATCACGCCTGTTTTCCCCCAAGGTTTAGACAGACTAGTGCATCATAGTAGAACCGCCTATATTAGGGGCGAGCCTATTGCCATCGACCGAAAAGATATCTGGGCTCCGGGCTGGAACTGCGAAATTCCTGAAACTTAAAGCATTGATTTCAAATAAATCAATAACAGACACTTCTGAACTGTCAAGGAGCCGGTCGGGCTAATTTCCCATTCCATAGCGTAGTGGGTAGTCGAGAAGGACGGACAAGAAAACCCACGGACAAAATATTAAATCTAAATATTGTTTCCTAATGGCAAACCGTAGTAACACTGCCCGACCTGGGAATCGAAACCAGGACCTCATGCTCAGTAGTAGCGATTACGACCAGTACACCAAAGAGGTTGTCTGATAACCAAAACAACCCTAACATTGGAGATTTTGGCGGGATCACGTTGCAACATGTCGCACGAATTTTCATTTTCATGAAATTTCATGAAATAGCGAACTAAATTGTATAATTTTGGTAGTGAATTATTCAATTTAGTTATGTTTGAGTGCACAAGTGTAGTGAAGGTGAAAGTAAGTGACTAACGTGGACTTTTCGTGTTCCCCCCAAAAACTCCTAATAGGTTGTTCTTAAAGTTTACTACCGCTTTACAATAACTTTGACTTTTTTGTAACTTCGTGCCTGATAACCGGCCATTTACTTGATTGAAAAATAAAATTACTTGACACTGGCTAAATGCACAAACCGTGCAAAGCCAAAACCAAAAAAATATATATAAAAAATCTAGATGAAGACAGCGTTTCCTCTCTGACTACTCTGAGAAGAAAGGCCGAAACAAACTCAGAGGTCACAGTCTCTTTTAAAGTCCAGACATAATCTTGGTCAGATCATGTGAAGATCATGTGGATTGGTGTCTGAAATGATCTTTTGAGGAAAGAACCACACAGATTGAGTGGACCTGTCCATTCAGTGCACGTATTTATCTTTAACGGTACCTATAAAAGGCTTTCAGGCACAACTTACGTTAATGAATGATTAAAATTTACTGAGACTGAACATAGCTTGGAAGTTTATTATAAAAGCGTATACATTAACATCTGAATGTCCAACCTATTTTCTTGAGCCTTGTTGATGGTACAAAAAATTGTGTTTGTCCCTATTTAGGTATCAAAATCAAAAGTCATTTATTCAAACTAGGCTGAGAGTCAGCACTTTTTGAACGTCAAAATTACATAAGACAGTCCCCCAAAAACGCCCACCCTTCACCACTGCCTAGTGCTTTAGCTGGGAAGAAGAAGTGGCGCAACAAACTCCCCAGCAGCACAGCTGTCTGATCAGTTGGAAGAACTTGATTCTATACAATAATTCTATGCAATAATAGTATACTATGGATATCACTGTATTTTTAAACAATTTAACATTTTTATGGGCATATAAAAGATTTTCAACAATATACTGTGAAAAGTGTATGAAGATTCATTTCATTTTCACAGAAATTCGTAGATGTTTTTCTACGTAATAGTTATTGTATTTTTCATGTTCCAGTAAGTATTTTCACAAGTATATATACGTTACTTCCCCTTGAATGCAGTATTGTGCCTTACGGATTCACAGACTTATGCGTTTCAGTTTTGTGCATTATTGCTATGCTGAAAATGTCTGGAGTACTGCTTACTATGTTACGTTAAATGGATTCAAATTTTACTATTTATAAATGCTTATATTTCTGAATTCGTTTACATGCTATTATCATATGATTACTTATTTCTCAAAGTATCTATAGGTAGGTATCTGTCAAATGCTGGAAAGTGCTGGAGATAATGTTTATAAGAATACGAATGTTTAATTTTCAACACGAACAACTGTGCAGAAGATGCAGAGATTCCAAATAGAAGCAAAAAGGTTATGTTACTGTTAAGTATTGTTAGTCATGAATGTCCCACTGCAGCGCAAACGCCTCCCTACTCTTTTTCCACCTCCCTCTGGCCAAAGCTTCCAAGGATGAAAGCTTTTCTTTAATTAACTGGCATCACAAGGCATCCATTTCAAAGAGGAGTTTAAAAAAAAAATTCAAAAGTCAACAAACTATTTTTAATAAACATACTAAAAGCAAATAAAATAATGTTCTGTACAAAAATAAAAAGAAGGCTCACGGCCCATCGGAAGTTTACCCAGACCCGACATAAAAGGAACGTATCTCAGTTATTTTGTTTTATTAAATTTAACAAAAATAAATTAACACTATTCTGAATATCAGTGGCTTAACACCTATACATTTGATTTTGTTCAGGCAATATATTTCAAAATCATTATTTTTAATGAATAGCAATTATAAATATTCAAAATGACGCCAATTTAGACAAAAACACAAATAATAGATATTCATCAAGCTTTTAGCTTCATTGGAGCTAAAATATTCCTAGCGGGACACTATAGATACAAGGGAGTCTTATTTAGTGCCTTTATTTTAAGTTGTATTAACCTTGATAAGTAATGTGTGTATCAGCCATACTATTTTATAAGTAACTAGCTGACCTGACAGACGTTGTCCTGTCCGTCCAATAGTCATTCATACAGAATCCCTACCCTACCTACCCTACCTACCCTACCTACCCTACCTACCCTACCTACCCTACCTACCCTACCTACCCTACCTACCCTACCTACCCTACCTACCCTACCTACCCTACCTACCCTACCTACCCTACCTACCCTACCTACCCTACCTACCCTACCTACCCTACCTACCCTACCTACCCTACCTACCCTACCTACCCTACCTACCCTACCTACCCTACCTACCCTACCTACCCTACCTACCCTACCTACCCTACCTACCCTACCTACCCTACCTACGCTACCTACCTACCCTACCTACCCTACCTACCCTACCTACCCTACCTACCCTACCTACCCTACCTACCCTACCTACGCTATAAACCTCACGGAGCCCGAGACCTTTCCAACGAATGCAAAACCGTGGAAATCGGTTCGTGCGTTCTGGAGTTATAGCGTCAGGAAGGAAAACCCGACTTATTTTTATACAGTAGATGTGTGTATCCGCCTTTATCATAATATTTTTAATCTGTGGAACATACTTCGAGAAAAGTTAGTTGGATAAAATAAAAAGGAGAGAGAGACGTCCGTGATCAAAAGTGGTGTTCTTTTATGTAAGTCCTAAGAGCTATCTTCAATCCAAAAATATATTAAACACGTGGACAAGTCGTCCACAATCCTAATATCATCAGGTCACCTGGATTATTCCATTGAGTATCATCATTGAGTTACATACAATTACGAATTTTGTAGATAAAGAGGTATTTAAAAAACGCCTGAACAAAAACATAAGGCAATATTTTTGGTGTTGCCATTGATTTCGAATATAAGAAATATGTATTTTAGCTATATTTTACATAGCAAAAATACTGAGATATAATATATCTTTCGTGTCGGGTTTGGGTCATAAATGGCCGTTCAGTGATGAAACTAAAACTTTATAACAACTATGATTGATTTCGGTTTTCTTGCACACAGAAATATTCGTGGAATACGAAACGTAAGTGATGCGCCATTCCGCGGAGCTGTCTCGAGCAAAAGTGCGTGTCAAACGATGTCATCACGATAAACGGATGTCATGTTGGATATGTCAGTTGATTTTGACAGTTCGGCTAACTTCACAATGTTGTTGTTTCCTAATAATTATATATCACTACCCACGAATAGGTACAGGTTAGGTATAAATTTTGTTACATTGGTGATTTTTTTTTAATACGTTTAGAAATATAAATCGATGACAGCTACATCACCAACTCCACCAACCATGCACTACCGTCATATTTTCGTTAGATTAATATTATATTTCGCTAATAGCATCTAAAAAATGTGTCATTATAGCACACACGACGTTAAACACGCGTATACATTACGTTGTATGACGTAAAACATGAGATTCTGAATATCCTACGGCTTAGGGTATTGATACACAACCACAAGCCGACGACTCTAAAGGTCAAAGGAGAAACCAACTCGCTTGACAGAGGCTTGACTATTGCCTTTATTTAATAATAACAGACAGGAAGTCGCTGCTCATCTTCTTGAAGTACCTTAGTTACCTTCATATTACTCAAGGAATGGGAGAGGGCTAACCATTATTAGACATTGTCACCAAACAATGTAAGCGCCAATACCATCATCATCCTTTCAGCCGAAAGACGTCCACTGCTGGACATAGGCCTCTCCCACGCTCTTCCTCTTCGACCGGTTCTTTACTTATCGCATGCAGCCGACCAGTGATGACCTATGTCACTGAAACGTGGTAGCTCACAATATGCTTTATAAAAAGGCTAATCACCCAAACGGCAATGGACGGGGCTACACTTAGTTTCCCAACGTGATCGAATCAGAAAGTACCCATAAGGAAAAATACTTTTTTCGACTGACAGACAGACAGAACTCATTCGGCTTTGTTATATCGAAATCATATGTATGGGTACACGATATCTCGCGGTATATTATATCTGTACATACCTATATCACAACAGTTTATCGTTTGCCTACAATGCTGAAATTCCACTCCGAACAATCAACAAGCAAACAACACGCGTGTCAAACTTCTACAGTTCACCACATAACCTTTATATCGTAACAAACACACGTAAACCATACGATAACACCTTCAAATACACCATAAGAACTGCTTTAACACTTCAATAGAAACGTGCACTTTGAGGGTACAAAGGGGGTTCCAAAAACCGGAGACACGACGCGGTTTTTCCGGAAAATTATTTCTAAAAAAACCACTTAAAAACAACAGTTGAAAAATAACAACAGGTAGACCGTGACGGCGGAGCGGTTATCGCCGTGGTACTGATAACTTGTGTCAGGTCAAACGAACAAATGGGGCGTCACCAAGGTACGCCTGATAACATATGATAACGGGCTCTTAACCTTCCGACTGTACTCTAGTTGAAACGGTGTCATCAATGTGGCATGCTATAAACACTTACGACTGTACCAATAAATAGTAAGTGTTATACATCTGTAGAACTGCTGAAGGATGAGCATAGTTCATGTCAACCGATTCCTATAATTGACCATCAGTCAATAACATTTTTCCATCCCGGACGCTTTACTTTGTTTAAATTATTTCATCACCACTGCTCTCAAAACGGTGAAAGAAAACATCGTGAGGAAACCGGCATGTCCTAGAACCAAAAATTCGAAGACATGTGTCAGCTACCAACCCGCACTGGGCCCGCGTGGTGGAGAGAGGGGGCCTGTGTCCCAGCAGTGGGCACATTTGAGGTTGCTTATGCTGTTATGCAATACCAGTAGACCGTAACTTTTCACAATTGATATAGCTGCTCGCTGTTCAACGCCGAATTTGCACAGGAATTTATATAGAGGCCCATTTTTGCTGTAAAAAAGGTAAAATACAGACTTGAACTCAGAATAAGCAGCGTTTTAAACTACTTTTGCATAATGTATTACTAATGTAATGTAGTTCAATAACTCGTGTCATGGTTTAAACAGCTGAGCCTCTTCGAGATTACGTTTAAAAATTAGTTGCTGCCATATCCAATTACTTTTTCACAATTATTTTCACGACGTCAGAAATAATACCTTTTCTTCTAATTTCAATTACAGTTTTGCATAGCTATCGCAAAAGGTGACGGAGCGGTGACATACATTGAACCTACACAGAGCTGTGCCCTCATAGTGAGCAATAATGGTTAATATTCTTTGCTTTTACTATCATGCCTAATTCTACAAGTTTCATTACAATATTATTGATCGTTTCGAAATCATCACATAAGTACAATACGCAATAAAAGTAAACTTTAACTGGTTGCCTTCGCTCTTTACTTTTAAATACCATGCCAATTTCTAATTTCTTATTTATTGGCCTGCTCATAATAGAGGCAATTTCCATAAGACAAATACTATTGCCCTTAAAAATAACTTTCCTAGCTGCGCGCCCTAATTGCGTAGGCACAAACTATCAATCGTTTCGTGTGGTGCCAGACGTAAAAGAATAGCACCATTCCATTTTATCCCGTGGCTGTCGTAGAAAGCGACTAAGGGACTTAAGTAGGTAGGTACTAGAGACTCGGCAGCAGCGTTCTAAATGCATTTTACCACCAAACTGCGATCGCTAACCCGCCTGTCAAACGTGGCAATTATGGCAAAACCCCCCTTTTGGGGGAGGATTAGCAATATCCTACAAAGTGTTGTAGATTGTGATTGGTAGTGTCATCATCATCATCTCAGCCGAAAGACGTCCACTGCTGGACATAGGCCTCCCCTAAAAGGGGGGTTTTGCCATAATCGCCACGCTTGGCTTAGTTTTGCAAATAATACACAATTATCCCGCATTTATAAAGGCATAAAGGTATTTTTCAGAAGACAAACACTCTCCTATAAAATAATTATATAAACGGAATTTTATATAAGGTTAAAAACTAGAGATGGTTCCAAATTCAAATTCAGGTTTCTTTTAAATAGTGCAGGACGTGCAGTACATATAACGTATACAGGACTTTTAATGTCACTACAAACACACAAGATAATAACCTATGCTATGTTATTTTACACCGCAAATAATGTGCAGCTATAAAACCGCCTGTCAAGACACGACCGGTCATGTAGACAAAAGATAAGACCCGATATGACACACAGATACACGGACAAAGGAAACTCCTATCAGTTCTAAGGAAAATCAGTTGATAATGTTATTTGTAGCACTCTACAAGTGAGCCCTTTAAGTGTCGGCTTACTGGTCACGTTGAGGAGTGGAATGTCCTGGAATAACATGGGTGGAGTCTGAGAACTTGAAGGGTTAAGCAAAGGTACCCTAAGTGCTCACAACGATAGAGGAAGCTGCAGCCATAGACAACATATCGCTGTTGTCAGCAGCCACAGACGCATCGACAACGCGACGGGTGTCATCGGAAACCGCGGACGCGTCGAAGGCGCGGCCTGGGTCCATGGGTGTCGTCGGCACCCACAGACGCGTCGACGGCTACAAATGCAGTTGCCCCTGCCGTTGACGTGTGTTGCTCGTGCTTACGTGGTATGCACACTTATATGCGCGTCTTTCCTTTCTACTTGCCATAACCAAGGAGACATCAAGGGAATGGGTTCCTTCTAGGCAATCGTGCACCAAAGTCGACCGCAAAGAGGCTTCACTTTTCGTTAATTTTAGTTTTTCATTTGCATCTTTCACTCATAGTGATACGTCCGAACACAAAATGAACCAAAAGTGGAAAAAATATTCATTAGTGAACCGAATCGACGATGTTGTATTTCGGCACTCGGTGGCAACTTTGACTCACCTACCGAATTATCTGCCAGGGGTGCGGGTTGTTCGAAAGAGATACTGTGACCCCTGGCATACGGGCAACTGAAGGAACACGGGTGGGTTCTACTCAGTAAAAGTCTGACACGCCCTCCCACTCCACCCAGAGCGGGACAAGTTATTTAATGATTTCACACCCAAAAAAGTCCTACCTAATGATCCCAATGATCGAAAATTAATTGAAAGGAGCTGATTATCCGTTCATTTCTATACTGGGTGGCTGGGGACATCGACGCCGACGAGCAAACAGAAACCATGAATTCAGCGCATAATTCTAGACGATATCGTAGAAACTCTTCGTTGGTGATTTAAAAAAACAGCTGTTTCATAGAAATTTGCAATACCTACGCGGCCAAAATGTATGGTGGTACAGATCTTTTTTTTTTTCAAAAACCGGTCAAAATTTTCCTTATAGGGCGATTCAGAATCGTGTGCTGATTTTATGATTTCTATTTGCGCGACGAAGTCCAGCCATCATGTAATACCTCAAAAAATTAATGAAAAGCATTTGCGAAATAACAGCAGACCGTTTAACCAAACGCTGATGGCGATATGAAGCTTTGATTGAAGAAAGTAAATATTGCGTGGGCCTGAAAAAGACTGCAGAGGGTTAAGAGTCGGTCTTTATTTTCTTCAGCGTTATACAAAGATTTGAAGATATTTAAGTTCTAACTTTTCAGGTCACATAAGTGTTCAAGATTTAGATAAATCATCTCACAAGCTCGTATCTCGCTTCTTTATCATTTGAAGTGATACTTTTCAGTCAGAAATGTAGTTTTTAGTTCGTCGTTTATATGACATCTATCTTTTACTTTTGCAATTCAAATGATGGCTTCCTTTCATCCTGCAATCCAACCCTTTCTCAAGTATATAATCGTCTTCTAATCTCAATAATCAGTATTTTCGTATCCATAGCCACATCGTGTATATTTGGAGTTGTCATCTACGTCGTGTGTGTACTGGCAGTTGGCAGGCACCTGGCTGTGACGTCACAAGCTAATTCCGGCGAGACGAGGTCGTGACCCGACGCCCTGCGCGCACGCACACACGCTAACCGTGCTCTGCTACCCGAAAATACGTGTCTACGGCTTACAGTGGCGGTTATCTTTGTGTCTTATTGAACATGGTTATGAGTGGTTTATTATGAAATATCTAGGAAACAACAATTTTGATGTAAAATTATTGATCTTGAGTGTCAGGAAGCTGAATGCATAGGTATGCTTTAATTTTACATCTAACTTTCTTTAGTTAGGTGATATGTCTTGGGAGTTCATAACACTTGAGTTGTTGTACCTTGTCAAATATTTATTACTAGTTATTGCCCGCGACTTCTTCTGGGATCCAGGATGAAAAGTAACCTATGTTCTTACATAGGTTATGTGCCACATTTTAGCCAAATCCGATTAGTCGTTTTAGCGTAAAAGCGTATCAAACAAACTTACTTTCGCATTTATAATATTAGGTAAAAGACTAGGTATAAAACGTCCGTTCCTCGAGTCACGAGTGTAAGATTTCGAAGAGCCTTAATAGAGCAATTACCCATCTCATTCTAATCGCTACGAGATCACTATATAGCTAAACATCACTATTCACCCGAATTCGATACAAATCATGACAATCTTTCGCGAATTTTAACTTCCATTCCAAGCCATAATAGTTTTCAGGAATTATATGTAATGTTATGATGAAAAATTATCTTCTATACCATTTGTCGGGATACCTTCAAAGGTATCGAAAGCATTAGTTATCAGAAATACACTGCAGTTGGCAGCAATGCATCCGCGTCGCGTTGGTAACGATCACAGTAACAGGTGAGGTTATCTGTTGCCGTTTTCAGAGCTTTCAGTGTACGAGCGCCTTTGTTTGTCTGTGTGTGTGCAGTCGTGTGTTTGTAGTGACGAGCTGCTGGAGTAAACTGGACGAAGAAAATCCAAGTTTTTTTTTTTTTAACAAGGAGTGTAAGGTAAAAAAATCTAAACTTTTTTCAGCCTATGTTTGCTATAAAAATAATCTTGTCACCATAATAGCACGTTACGACTTACTTGGTTATAGAGTTCCGATACGCAGTCGATGCATGCATAAAACTGTTATTCAACTGATTCCGGTTGGACTAGAAACTGACACCGACATTGTTGAGAAAAGGCTATAGGCTCATGATGATGATAATAAGGATTTCGGAACTATGCTCTTACGCCTGTATCTTGCAAGTAAGAAGGTAAGACAATAACGTAGTGTAAGAATATCTCGAAAACAGAAAGAGATAGATATGCGATCGTATTGTGTCGCGTAATGCCTCACAGTCGGGCACCTACACCTCTACCATCTCTCCAAAAAAACCACTTGATATTAAATAACAACAAAAACTAAACATAATAACATTTTTATGTTTAGTTGTTTGTAATCGCCTCTCATAAATCTCATAACGGAACGCTGGCAGAGTTCCACGGCAGTTGGCGATATGTGCCTACTCCACGAATAGATGGTAAGGATATGACCCGTCCACCTTCGTTCCCGTTGACCTACCGTGATGTACGAGTGTATCATGGTAGATGCTAATGATGGACCATATTTCAGACCTTATTACTAAAAGCATAAGGGTGAAATGTGCCATTGTCCAATGTCACTCCGTACTATTACTATAATAATATTATATCGATCTATCAAGAAGTAAGAGGGTTCTATTCGGAATTTCTCAGCTTAAACTCGATTCGTGCCCGGTTGATGGCACTAACTGAAAAATTTGATGTGTACAACCTTGCCTACCCTTTCGGAAAATGCAGGCGTGGTGATGTTGAATAATATTAAACATGGTAGACACGTACCTACATATTTCTGAAGCTACCTGCGCGGGTATTTTTCGTCGCGGTTACTAAACAAAATTTGCTGTTTCATAGAAAAGTGCAATACCTAGGCGGTCGTGGATGGCAGAGCTATTTCAGATCTAAGCTCCTCCAAGCTCCTTCCAAGCTCTACTGTTGTTTTAATAATATGGATCCTATTCTAATTATTTTTCCATCCCCTCCGTATACATCAAACTACCTTCTAGTTTGACGTATACGGATAGGATGGAAAATTACAGATACATCAAACTAGAAGGGCTTGTGGCTAAGTAATAAGCATCCCCATGAGTCGCCCGTTCAGGTTAAGCTACGCTTGCCACGGGCGGTCCATGGATGGGTGACCATCTTTACATACCAAGACCCGTCCGTGCCTCAGAAAGCACGTTGGTCCCGAATGTCATTCGTGAATTTTTGACAATCGTTATGGGTCGTCAGATGCCCGAAAGTTTATCAATTAGTCTTGCCAAGAGATACCCTTTGGCACCATACTTTTGGATCTAGAATCATGTCCTGAATTCATAGTGTTAGTTTACGCGTCGATTATTCGCCACTCTTTTTAAGTAAAGTTTGATTTTCTTAGATCGTCGAAAAGAGACTATTCTAATCTTTCTGCGAAATCGATAATCCTACGGTTCCAGTTGTAGGCGAAAACATTTAAAAAAAGCATCGAAATAAACCATAATATGCTATTAACAGAACCATCAAGAACTTTACAATCCACACAATACCTATGTCATAATCAACTGAGGAAATAAAACCAAAAACTCAACAGGTAACGTAAGCACGAACAATGTGGACGCATAAAGAAAAAGCAACAAGGCACCAAACCTATACAGTTTGTGTAACCGGTGTTAGGCAGTCATTAGAACCAGTGTTGCTCCTAATCCCGACAAACGTCCACTCGAATTATGAGAATCCTTGACGATGTCAAACTGGTACGTTTTTTATTACGTTATAATTAAAGGTAAAAATAAAAAATTAACAGTAATTTGCAAAAAAGAAACCCCGGACCCGGATGCAAAACCTCCGACATTTAAAAAAAAGGAGCTTGTTATATAAAGAGCTTATTTTCTCTTTAAATATCAAGCGCATCTTTGTAATGACTCTTACGCGTAGCCCATGACGGTGCGGAATTGTTATATTTTACTAGTGTCTATTCAAGAATTTCTAGAAAACATTACAAAAACTAGGAATTTCATCATTATCTTTAAAAATATATCATGAAAGGTTGATGAAAAGCTTATTCAAAGCACCCAATTTGGATTGGGCACAACACGATAGCGGCGGTAAGTTCCCTCTTTAAGGAGTGGATTGAGAGGTACCATGGCGTCTTCACCTTCCGCCTGACGCAGGTCCTCACCGCACAATTGTTTCGTTACGTTTCGGGAGGTTCCTGTTTCGTATAAGGCGGGAGGAATCGCCCGGGTGTTTCCACTGCGTAGATCACCCTGAGGACACGGTGGAGCGTGTCGGTACGATGGAGGTATGCCTGGTTTGGGCGGAGCACCGCCGTGTCCTTGTTGAGGCGATTGGCGGCGGCGATCTCGTGCGTCCGGCCCTGGTCCAAGCCATGGTTTGGAGCGAGAGTGCATGAGTAGCAGTCGCCTCCTTCTGCGAAGCAGTAATGCTCGCGAAGAGGGAGGCGGCGCACTATTTGCGCCCTCACGGCCCTTGTCGCCGCAGGAGAAGCCTGGTCGTCGGGAATCCCAGGCTTCTTCACGGCCACCGTAGGCGCGGGCTTGCGGATGGCGACTAATGGGTAGCTCGCTGTCCGGAAAGGACCAAGCCCGAGTCGATAGCGCGTTGTGTTCCACGCGCGCCTCAAAGATACGTCAGCACCAACTGGTGGGGTCCGCAAGGGCCGATGTCTGCCAGGGGTGCGGGTTGTTCGAAAGAGATACCGTGGCCCCTGGCACACAAACAACTGAAGGAACACGGGTGGGTTTTTAGTCAGTAAAATTCTGACACGCCGTCCCGCTCCACCCAGAGCGGGAGAAGTTATTTGATGATTTCCCACCCAAAAAAAGCACCCAATAAGGATTCACATTACGAGAAACCAAAAAAAATATTCTCTAATGAAAAATCCAAAAACATGTGACAATCCCTCTCACAGAGAGGAGGCCAGTGTCCCAGCAGGAGGAACATTATAGGCTGCATTCTGTTATACATATATCTCTAATTATTGTGTCATTTCCAGATTTTGCTGTTCCAACTTATCTGTCAGCTCCAAAATGCTCGCTCAAGTTTCGAAGATTCTGCGTCAGAGGTGGAGGATTCCAAAGAAAACGAATCTGCTGCTTCATCGGAGGAGCAGAAACACTCTCACAAACATCGCCACGTCCACAGGTCAGGACACCGACACAAGAAGAGCCGCAGTCACACCCACGACCACGACCACGACCATGATCATGATCATGATCATGACCATGATCACGCATATAATGCTAGGGTTACGAGCAACGAGTATGACGACTGCGAGTGTGCCTGCAATAAATGTGACCCACCTTCCGACTGCTGCAAGAGTGCGTGTAAAACGTGTCCAGCCAACCCTTACCAGCAGCCATCACGAGGAATGACTAGCCAGTCAAGCGTGGTGTTCGTCCCGTACCCGTTCCCTATGATGATGCCCAGCCCAATCGTGAGGCCCGCCCCCAACCATCACGAGATGATGCGAGCGCATGACGCGACGACCACGCAACAACCCACCACCACAAGCACGACCACGCCCACCACCACCACCACCACGACCACCACTACCACAACCACCACCACCACAGA
Source organism: Polymixis flavicincta (assembly GCA_949987655.1). NCBI lineage: Eukaryota > Metazoa > Arthropoda > Insecta > Lepidoptera > Noctuidae > Polymixis > Polymixis flavicincta. The sequence goes on from OX465183.1 coordinate 18,569,224, forward strand.
AAATCCGAACGATCTCATTAACTCACAACATAACAACAATATGCTAGAACAAGTACTCAAGAGCGTCGTGGATGACTACTCTAATATTATAGCTAAGACTCCGGACAAAACGCAGGACGGGAACAGTAAGTACATGCTGACGTCACTGCGGAGGACGAAACCTACGTGGATGCCTAAGTACGGCATCGTGCCCATCTCTGATAACATCGCCGAGAAACTCATATCCAAGATGACGAGGGCCCGGGCGCCACTCCACAACCAACAAAAGAGAGTCCCTATGTACGATAAATCGTACTTAAGATCTGGTAAGAAGATATAAGCTAGTGACTTTTATACGAGTGCATTCTTATATTTTTATACTTGAAATCACTCTTCATTGGTACGTGAAAATATTTATTGGGAGAGAACATTGTAATGTATGTTTGTACAAATAGATGAAATCAGTTTTTTATACGAGCATACAAATCGTGCGTACATAAAAATACAATAAAATTAAAAAATAACCATAATTTTGCAATTCATTGAAATACCTACACAATCTATATCCTGTAGTTTTTATAACAATTTCATGGTAAAGGAACCAAACGCAAATAGAAAACAAATTTTACGTGTATCAAAACAATCAAATTGAATGTAGACATCAAAAATTTATCTTCATCTTGATTTTGTGATTTAATAATAGGTAGCAGATAACTATTTACTATGAATTTGGTAAGTACGTAACAACGTTAAACAACATTAATTGGTGGAAATAACTTTTCACATTTTATAACATGACTATATTTTTCAGATATACAATTTCCTACCAATATATCTTATGCTGGAAGTTTGCATTGCTATGGCAAACTTTCATTTACCTCACGGTGGTAGCTACATCCAACAATCCGAACTAGCGATGCAGCACGAAAATATCTACCAGCATTACGACAGCTACAGCAGCGAGGAAGTGGTGATGCGCCAGCGCAAGTCACCGCGCCGGACCAAATACCACCGCGACTTCGAATACTCCGATTCAGAATATAACTACAAATGCAAGTGTAGCTGTACCAAGTGCCAGAAACGGAACCCAAAACCGAAGCCATGTTGCGAGGATTTCTGTGCGACGGAGTGCACCGTACAGAACAACATCCTAGTGGTGCCCTACCCAGTACCGTTTATGGTTTTTAACCAATCAGCGCAGGAGTTCCCTATGCCAACGACAACGACAACCACAACAACAACGACTACTGAGCTATCAACAATCCAAACGACGCCACCATCTCGGAAAACAGTTGCAGAGACATTTTCCACGGCACCTTACTTTGACGGAAACTCTTACAAACGTTTCCAAATCAGAAATGAGAAGAATCTGAGAAGGAACATGGGAAACAACGGCTTACACTCACCTCACAAGTATGGCAGACTACCGAAGTACGGAATTGTACCCATACCTGAGAACTTAGCTCTCAGTTTGATGCAACAATTAAGGAAAGATCAGAATAATGATCAATTAAGCAAGAGGCTCTCTCTTAATAAGAATCTTTTAGATTACACTAGGCTGCCTATGCGCAATAATTAGGCAATTCGTTTTTGTTTTGTTCAGAATTTTATCTATCTATCTATACGAGTATTAATAAAAACACAAGTCCTGACTGACTGACTCATCAACGCCCAGCCCAAACCCTTGGACCTAGAAAGCTGAAATTTTGCACAGAGGTTCCCTTTATAATATAGACAAGGAATAAGGAAGGATTTTTCCAAATTCAACCCCTAAGGGAGTTAAACAGGGGATGAAAGCTCCGCGCGGGCGAAGCCGCTGGCAAAAGCTAGTTGTAAAATATTTATTGTATTTTTTATGTGAAACTGTCCCAAGGAATTACCCAAAAAATCGAAGACATAAGCATTTAGCCGCACTAGGCCCACCTGGTGGATTATGGCCCACTCCCTCTCACCGAAAGGAGGCCTGATCCCAGCAGTGGGAACATTCATTGTAAGGCGATTATGCCGATGCTAAGTAATTATCAAATTTAATTAGATTTTTTATGAAAAACAAACTGCTCATAGGGAGTAGTTTTCACGGTTTTCTAACACATTTTTTTAAAGAAATAAGGTTGCTAAAAATCTGCAGTTTGTAAATTATAAAGAGGGCGCGTTTGAGTAATCCCTTGTTATTAAATATGCGCTTCATTATCAAGATTTACTATAAAACCTTTTTTATAATTTTTACTGAAAATGTGTGTGTATTAAAATCGACAATAATTCAAAAATATTTTATGAAATAACTAGGTTCTAATTAGTTAGGTACCTATCTTATAAGAAATATGGTTAAGTTACTGAAATGATTATTAAAGTTATAAGTTTAACCGCGTCTTCTTGTTGTTGTGAATAAATGTATTTCATGTGGCTACTTACTTCCAGTTAACTAAAGAAATCGATGTGAGTGACCGCACTTTAAATACACTTTTCAATAGATACCTTAATAATCCACTGACACAGTTAAACTAATAAACACACGTAACATTTCAACTTTGTAACACAAAACGCACGAAATTACTGAAAACTGAAAAACAAGCGCAGAACACCGCAATCCCTTATATTTTTCACACTACTCCGGTATCGATCGTTGATTTATTTAATTAATTATCCATTTTACTATTGTTTAGACAATAGGGCGCGACACGTTCAGCGTGGCTTGACCTTTCAGAAGTCAGCGAGACTGCGCCAGAGTCGCGCGGGGTCACCAACGATTTATTTTTAGAGTTTAAAGTTCAAAATACGACTGTTTGAAGACGCGATGACCGACGCGGACGCACGAGCTTCCGTACATGATCGCGTTACTTATTGGAAATAGATTAAATATGAATGTGAAGGGCTCTCAGAATTCCATAAAAGAGATTATGTGCGAGTTCTAGGTTCTTAAAAAATGATAGGTGAAGTACCTAAATCGAATGGGATGACTGGAAAGAGGGAAATGGTAACAACTTTTATTGTGGGAATTTTTGCTAAGGTTTGTTTGCCTTCAACCAGTATAAACTGAGAATGACGATTCATAACTAAGTTATTCAGTTGTTTCTTAATAGATTTTTATATTATTTCTGTTTCTGAAATTCAGGTAAACCGAATCCTATCTTTGAACAACACCTCAATAAATCATTGAATCCCATCGCGAATCTTTTCGATCAAACTATGCTAAAATCCCGCCAAAAATGTTTACGTCAGTCCAAAGGGAATTCGCCATCATTGAATGCGCGTGCGCAAAATCGGTAACGGCGACAGGTCAACGGTGGGCTATTTTCGCGACGACCATCCGGGGCGCCACCGTATTTAAAAGCAATATTGCTTGATCAAAACCAAACGAATTGGGTCACTTTCATAAAGCTTGCGGAATAAAGTGGCCTGTTCGGTAGAAAGTGATGTCAGATGAAATACGAGGATAGGTTCGTATAGTCTTGATGGGTCGGGAATTAGGTTGATACACTAAATATATTTATTTATTTATCAAAGAAGGCGCAGTTATTGAAATCATCTTACCAATCGTTGCTTTTAATAACCCGTCTACATCGCCTTATCTCAATTATGTTGGGGTAGCCTTCCAATCGAATCAGTAGCGGATTAAGGCTTAAGCCCGTGAGGCCAGGCCTAGGGCGACAAATTTTGAGGGGCACAAAAATGTTTAAGACGACTAAAATTAAAAATCTATTGAGTTTTCTGTAAACTATAAGACCAAATTTTAAAATAAATTTTCTTGCGCTCCTATAAATAAATACCACCCGTCTCTCCACTAGTCCAATGCTTACTCATCCGGCTCGCAATCCTTTCCTATCCTAAGGGCACGTCTACCTGACCATTACCGCGCCCCACGGTCTACTTCTTGATATGCAATGACCTCTGTAACACCATGAAGCATGAGGCTCTGGAGGCTAGTGCAAATCTTGGGGTTCATTCGATTTATCGAGTCTGGTCGAGCCACGCTGGGATCGGTGCATTACATTACATTAGGAATTTACTAATAACAGTACGGAGTTTGAGAGTTGGCGGTGTGATCCTCCCGTGACTGGCCTCCCTCCGATCGTGTCGGATAGCCATCCCATCGGACTATTGAAAGTGATAGAAGAGAGAATGCCCCTGTGTCTACGCACGCACTTGTGCACTATAATATCTCCCGCACCAAAGATTAGTCTCCAGTGAAATTGGTCATCATGGCTAAAATACGGTCCGGAAGGTACTGGGTAACATGAGGCATCGTGTCAAGTCGTTTCGAGTACTACTGATAATAAGCATACTCAAATAAATGGTGGTCTGGTAATTCAGTCTTTTTTGTAATTTATTATCTTTGGAAGGAACATGATTTTAACCAGATGGCTTTATAGGTAAAAACACTGACACTTTTCAGCACTTGATTGAGTTAAAAAAAATATCTCGGATAAGTGGAAGCCAGAAATATCGGGGATGCGTTTTAGCAAGGTTATTACACATACTTTAAGTATTCAAGATGTACGCCACTATACATGGGGAGGAAACTCATCTTTCGATGGACCACTGAAAATCAGCGTTGTGCCGTGAGTCCCATAGCACAGCATTATGTTGAGTGGGAAGCCTTCTTGTCACAGTCACGGCGTGCAGGCCGACTGTTATGTTCTGTGTCCGCCATAAATCTGTTTTATTTTCATCTTTTTTGTGTGATTTTATCTTTTTGTATGCACGTGTTTCTGTGACAAATAATAAAAGCTTCTTCAAGAACTTCGTAGAACAATTTCTATGAACACTTCATGGAAAATTGTTCCACAAGTGTCGCGTCGCGTTTGTCCAACATTTTCAACTTTACAGCAGCGGTGAAAAACCAATACCTAGTCTCCATTCAATAGTCCAATAGTTCATTATCTCGATGTTTTTGGTGATCACCACAGTCGCCACGGCCATAAGTTGCACTAACCTAATAAATTAACTTTAACCTTCTCATTTATAAACGTTGCTTAAGGTGAATCTAGTCGACATGTTTCCCATACTTCACTCCACTTACTCCACTGTTCGACAATGTAGGTACATCAAAAATTAAACATGGTATGGTTTTATCTTATTATTAATATTGTCTGTATGGAAACAGAATACTAAAATTAAAAACCATTAAAAAGTTAGGAGCCAACAAAGATTCGTTTTTCTTGCTAATTTAACCTAACTTTGGGCGTGTTTAAGTAATAAAATAATTGTAAAATCTGTAAAACTAAGTCGGTACCGACAAAGGTCAATTATCAAAAAGTTCAATAAACTCTATTGATCTTTGATTTATGCAATGGTTTTTTCATAATAAAACCCGATCTTCAGAAGGACTTTTCTTAATTTTTTACGTGCCTGTTTTACTATATCTCATCCTGCAGCTCACACAGTAATGTTGTGCGTGTTGACTAGCGTCTAGTTGCTCATCACGGGTGTAAGGTACCTTTGTCGGACACGAAACCTGTTAAGACAGCATGCTTTTCAGCCAGGCCCACCAGTGAGTTCGAGTCCCCGACTAGGTTCCCCTTAAAGTTAAGAGATGTTTAAACGTCAAAAATGTATGGTTATAGGTACAGAAGCTAATCGAGCAACGTTTATAAATACGAAGATAAATGTCTCATGATTTACCTCTATTAGCTACCCTCTAATTCTGTATCTTAAACGTGGAAGTTGCTTACTAGGTATTGTAGCTAGCTTTGACACCGACCAATAGTACTTATTGTAGGTACTTATCCGTATTTCCCTTGGGAATGGGTGGGTCAACACACCTTTTTGCAGAAACGTAAACTACCCTATTTTTAATATTGTTCTTAGGTAAGTTCGATTGATTGTAAAATTAAATGAAAAATCGGGAACGCTAATATTACAAACAATCGAAGTATTCCCTTGTGCATCTAGTTTAAGCAGTTTGGTGGCTTATGCACTGTAGTCATGTAGATTAGATGATCAACAAGCGCCTGCGAAGAGTTCACACCAAACCTTCTATTCGTAGCTCTCATGAAATCTCAGAACGGTGACGCCTGTAAGGAAATAATATCAAAACGTCGTGGTTACGCGAATGTCTCAAATGTATGACGATCAACGCGTAAACTGAAACCATGATTTCCCTACATACTAAGACATAAACCCCATGGGAAAACGTGTTTTTCACCGTTTCAATGACGTCTAAAATATAAACCTAGGATTTTTTCTATTATTTTACATTTACAAATTCAATCTATTATTTACCTACATTACAAGTCTCTGCAACGCTTAGTTTTAAAGATCTCCGAGGCCGCGCGGTTCTCCGCGTTTCATTGCCGCGGCCACGTTCAAATCCTTATAACTTTTAACCTTAACTTTGACGTTGTTTTGGAAATCAAATTTTCCAAAAAAAAAAACTTCTTTTTGTTTTTTTTTTTAATATCGCTGTGACTGCGCCGTTCTGTGTCATCTGTCCACGGGCGTAGCCAGGGGGGGGGTTCAAACCCCCCCCCCCCCCGAAAAGTTCAGATATTAACATTCATAGAATTAAAATAAAAACAGGCGTGCGGCATATCTCATTGATTACTAACTACTTATTACCTACATTAAAATAAACAGTGTTTTGGATTTTTGGAACATAATTTTTTTATTTAGCTCATTGTTTATATTATTGTCCCACTGCTCAAAAAAGGACTCCCCTAATTCCTTCAAGGAGATTTTTTCTGTAGGTATATATTTTTCACATCTTTAATATTTTTCTTTTATAAGGGTATTTTATGTACTTTTAGTCGTTTTATTTTCTTGAACCCTCCCCGAAACTAAATCCTGGCTACGCCCGTGCATCTGTCTAAAGCTTGGTCGAAAGATTTTTTATCTTATTATTTTCTTCTTGCGGGTAGACGCGGTCGCAATACCAACTGTCCCTTGCCAGTGTCAAAGTTTCACCATTCTTCTTCTCGAGTCATGATATGCTATACGAGAGTAGTTCCTGCGAAGAATAGTACAGTAGATATACCTAACCGCTGGTTTATAAACTAGTGTTTACTCTGCGATGGAACTTGTAAATATAATTCGAGAAATAAACTTTAATAAAATTGCATTTATTATTTTAAACGAAGATCAGTAATAAAATCTGTTGGCAGATTAATTTCATTTCAGTGTGCATTACAACTATAACGGTTTAATTATAAGTGAAATGTTGTCGATTTATATACCAGTATACAATACTAGTCTGGAAGCCGGAAGTATATACTAACTAAGGTGTTTGGTATTAACCGGCCGGACGACGGAGGGGTACGAAGCAGACGAAGGAGGAGGGACGATCCGAGAGAACGACGGTCGAACACACACGAGCATTGTCCGCGTCGCGACCTACCTAGTTGTCACTTTTAATATTTTAATTATTATACTGGTATTCATCATACAGTCCGAGTATTATTTCCAGAGTGTCCTTACACACGTAGATAGGGTCCTGGAACGCAACAAAGGTAACCGCAATGTACAGTGAACCTAAACTTTCATGACGGTTCCATCGTCATAATTTGACTCCTAAAGCGCCTTAATTTCGTAACGAGAAGGACGCTTTTCGTAATCCAACTGTTACTGTAATCAGTGGATGATCAGTGGCGTAACTAGGGTGGGGCAGGCAGAGCAAGAGCCCTGGGCGTAGGGGTGCACGATATAAATCGATATTTCATAAAATATCGATATACAGGAAAAGTTTTTATCCAGTGCGCAAATTGTAACCATGAATTCAGCATATCATACTAAATCAAGAAATTTTTCGCCAGTTATACAAAAAAAAACAGCTGTTCCATACGCACTGGATAAAAACTTACCCTGTATGTACGCGATATATCGCTTCAACCCGATATTATCGAATCATCTTGTATCATTATGTACTATCGATATATTTTATCCGATATACTAATTATCGTGAGAAATTAAAAGAACATTCCATTTCTTTTTATACAGATTCCTCTAATTACGGTTGGCAGCTAAGCAGCTCGAGTAAAAATCAAACGATTGTTGAAAAACTAGCTTTCGCAATAACGAAACGTAACTAGTAGTAACATTTTTATAATCTGTGTCTGTGGTCGCTCGCTACCTTCGCAGTACAAATAAAACAGACGAAAGTCTTTCAGATGAGTTATCGCTTTATTTCAGGGCTGCAGCTAATAGATTTAGAAAACCCATTAGAAGTGTGGGTAGATTACAAAATACAGTTCCCAAAGTTATACAATGTAGCATTTAAATTTCTATGGCGGCTAGCTCTGTTCCCCATGAAAGGCTTTTCTCCAAAGCCACACTGGTTCTAACTCAGCAGAGAAGCAGGCTGCAAGCCAAAATAATGAATAAAATTTTGTTTATTCAAGGTTTAGAGAAAAAATATTGGGATTTATAATTAATAAAGTTAATGTTTTTCTTCACCCTAGCTGTTTTTACTCATATTTAACCTGATACCTATCTAATATAATAGACTAGTTAAATACAAACAAATTACTTACGATATATCGCAAAGTATCGATAAAATACTACGATATCGATATTATATCGAAAAGAAAATCGTTTTTTTTTTTACATGAACTTCCCTACCTGGGCGCCTTACGAAGGGGGGCGCGAAAAGTCGCCGATTATTAAATTTAAAAAAGACATCAATAAACCATTTCATACTGTTACCTATATCTACATCTGAAAGTGTTCAGTACGAGGATAAAAGCGTATTTCCACATCTACTTATTTATATTCAAATTCTATTAAAATTGCAGCATTGCAAGCGATTTTTTAGCAAATTGAAATTAATACCTTCGTTATTGAAGGCGTTATTCGTTATTGCAATTAATTCCTTCAATCACGAAGGTATTCATTTTAACTTGGTCAATAAAATTGGTCAATAAAGGTTATGCGACCTAGCTTTACTAAGTGTAGACCGAGAAGATAATTTACGAAGGGGCGCAAATGTGGTGCGTGCCCTAGGCGCCATTTTCTATTGGTATATGCCCCTGACTGTAGTCACGGGGATATGATATCAAATGTTGTGTAGGCACTGGGGACTGGGTATGGAGGTCTCAGGAAACGAAAAAAAAAGAAAATATAAGCTTAATAATAATAATTGTATATAGTACGTCGGCGCGGAAGAGGCCGACCACCGGCCAGCTTGGGACTCCGAGGCCCACCGGTCTCTGATAGGGTCCCCGCTCCCGGTGGAAGTGTGCAGCGCATGAAGTGGACACAAACAGTTAACGAAAATGTCATGCGCGCATACTATGGGGCTACAGAGGGGGGAAGTAACTTGACTGCGTACCGTGGTCGGATGCTCTCTCTGTTTCAGGTGCTTGAGCCAGCAGTCAACGTGTCGGCGCAACGACTGTCGGATCAGGTGCGGGTCATCCAGCGTAACCATATGCTGGATGCCGCCGTGCTTGATCGACTTCGCCTTGAATCACGGATTAGTCACGTTACGCCTGCTTCGCCACGGGTGGCGGTGCAACCGCAAAATTCGTCCAATGTTTCACCGCGACTCTACCGCGTTGATGAAGAGGATGATGACGGGGCTATATCCGTGAGTTCTCAATGCAATGCAAGATTGAGGAGCGCTTTGGAGGATGCTTTCCGGGAGTATCGCTCCACTCCACCTGAACTTAGACCACGTTTACCTCGTTTGCCCATGCACAAGAAAAACAGGGCGCTGGTGTGTGCTCTAGACTCACAGTTGTCAACATGTTTTGACGATAGCAAAGATCTCGCTGATACCCACTCAATCCTGTACTGTGCAGCTGTAGCGGCATGTCGTGTGGCTCATGTTAAATTTCCTAACAGTGACCGAGCTCCACGACCAAAACCAGCCGTACCAGCTTGGCAGTGCAGGATTGAGCGTCGTATCGGTGAGGCTAGAGCACTCATCGGCAAGCTTATCTGCTTCAGGGAGGGCAATACTCGCCCTAGAGTGATGCGCTTTGTGAAGCGGGCGTTTTCCGGGACTGATATCAGTTCTGGAGATTATATGACCCGCGTCACAGAGCGTATCGACTTCCTGAAGCAGAAAATCTGTGCATGGGCAAACCGTATTCGTCGGTACAGGCAGAGAGTGGAGCGGTACACTCAGAATCGCACATTCCGAAGCGATGAAAGGTGGGTATACAGAACCTGGGAGCGACCGGACCAAGGTGTGGTTGACACGCACCTGCCGGATGATGATGCCATGTGTTCATTCTGGCGAAACATCTGGTCGGTGCCTGTCAATCACACCGAAGGTGATTGGACTGGGGAAATCGAGCGAGCATGTGATCAAATACCAGAAATGGGGGCACTAACCATCAGCCCCCAAGATGTAGCTCGTGCTGTCCGTCCGTTGCCTAACTGGAAATCTCCAGGGCCGGACGGGCTGCACAACTTTTGGATAAAATGGCTCCAAAGATCACACGCTCGCTTGGCATCCCAGTTTCAGTCAGCCTTAGAGTCAGGGTCGCTGCCCCAGTTTTTAACAACAGGGATAACCCACCTGCTCCATAAATCAGGTAGTACTGCGGAACCCAAAAATTATAGACCGATCACTTGCCTACCGACGGTCTATAAAGTTCTGACATCCATTTTGAGAGCTAAAATTTACCATCATGTAGAGACCAACTCTATCATGTCTGCCTCTCAAAATGGATGTCGGAACGGGTCCCGCGGTACTAAGGAGCTGCTCCTCATTGATATGGCCATTAGCCAACAGGTTCGCCGTTCCCGAAAGGATCTTTCGACATGTTGGATAGACTATAAGAAGGCCTATGACTCGGTGCCACATACATGGCTTAGGAGGGTACTGGAGTTGTATAAAGTAGATGCAACTCTGCGTACCTTCCTGAGTTCGTGTATGGGGCAATGGAGAACGGTCCTTCGCTATCCAGGATGTCGAAATATCCAGAGGAATAGCGAGCCGTTAAGGATCGAGCGAGGCATATTTCAGGGCGATAGTCTGAGTCCGCTTTGGTTCTGCTTAGCCTTGAATCCTCTTAGCATATTGCTGGAGCATTCAGGTATAGGCTATCGGCTGAGGAGAGGTGGTCAGGTTATATCTCACCTCCTCTACATGGATGACCTAAAACTCTTTGCCCCCAACAAATTGCAACTGATGGAGCTACTGAAAGTAACTGAAACTTTCAGTAGCGCCATCAGGATGGAATTTGGTGTGGACAAATGTGCGGTCATGCATGTAAAGCGAGGGAGGATTGTGGAATCCGTGGGAACCCAACTCTCGGATTCCATATACCTTAGATCCCTCTCCCCAACCGAAACATATAAGTATTTGGGTATGTCGGAAGCGTTGGGTATCAATGTTACTGACATGAAGCAATCGTTGAAGGAGCGCTTCTTCTGCCGCCTGAATAAAGTTTTAAATAGTCTTTTATCAGGCGGAAATAAGGTGCGCGCTTTCAACGGTTGGGTCATGCCGGTTCTGTTGTACTCTTTCGGCATACTCAAATGGACTCAGACGGAACTTGACGCCCTGGATAGGAGGGTCCGCACACTACTTACCACAAATCGGATGCATCATCCACGGTCATCGGTGATGAGACTGTATATCCCGCGAAAATGTGGAGGTCGAGGCTTCTTAAACGCTCAGACCCTCCACAATCGCGAGATATGCAGTCTCAGGGAATATTTCTTAGAAGCCGACGTGGGGATGCACCGAGATGTGGTCTTAGTGGACAAGGGGCTCACCCCGCTCTCCTTGGCTAACGAGAACTGGCGCAAACCTAAAGTATTAGAAACTAATGACCGCAGGGAGGTATGGCAGGGCAAAGAGCTTCACGGGCGCTTTTATCGGGTCCTACATGGACCAGATGTAGACTTCTTAGCGTCCGTATCCTGGTTACGATTCGGTGATCTCTTTGGAGAAACCGAAGGTTTTGTCTTTGCAATTATGGACGAAGTTATGATGACGAACAACTACCGGAAATATATTGTGAAGGATGGCACGGTTGACATCTGTCGGGCATGCCACCGTCCGGGGGAATCAATCCGACACATTATTTCTGGCTGTTCTCGTCTGGCTAACGGAGACTACTTGCATAGGCACAACCTTGTAGCCAGGATTATCCACCAGCAACTTGCTCTGAAATACAGTCTTGTGGATTCAGAAGTACCGTACTATAGGTATGTGCCCGACCCAGTTCTCGAAAATGGCACTATCACATTGTATTGGGATCGATCTGTCATCACTGACCGGACTATTCTTGCCAATAAGCCGGACATAGTGGTGATAGATCGACTAGAGCGTCGCACAATGATTATTGATATAGCAGTCCCACATGACGAGAACCTCGTGAAAGCTGAGCAAGATAAAAAAATCAAGTATCTTGACCTGGCACGCGAGGTTGTCGACATGTGGGATGTGGATACAGCAGTCATTGTGCCGATAGTCGTGACGGCCAATGGCATTATAGCCAAGAGCCTCGACCAACACCTCAGGAGGCTCTCGTTAGGCAGCTGGATCAAGGGCTTGATCCAGAAAGCAGTTCTACTGGACACGGCGCGTATAGTGAGGAGGTTCCTCTCTCAGCAGCCCTGACCACCGGTAGCTTGGACCCTGTTCCCGATACCGGTGGGCTACTATTTTTTATATTTTTAAATGTTTTTTTTTTAAATCATTTTTGTAAAAATATTTAAAAATGTAATGAATATGTATTAGAGAAAATAAACGACAATAATAATTGTATTAACTATTCATAAGAAGTACACAGCCGTTTTTAAATATATGAACTTTTCATATTAAAATAATCACTTAAAATATGGCAACTAATTAAATAAATAACTATCAACAATATTTATAACGAAAAAATTTCCATTCACATGAACAAAACGCTACAATAATATTTAATTAAATAAGGGAGAGAGGTACCACTGAACATTAAAAAAAATATATACTTAAGTATTGCGTTTTCACATTTGCAAAGAAAGTAGATTCAGATACGTCATCTTATACAATTGTTATTGGCACCAAATTAATGCTAAAATAATAATATTTTAGCATTAATTTAGTAATTTAATTTTATTTATTTAATAGTTGAGGTGAAAAACATAAATAATAATATCTATGTTTCTCACCTCAACAGTACATCTCTCCAACTATGTACTAACTATCTATACTAAATCGCCACTCTGTTGACTTAACTTGGCACTTCGAGCCGTTGACGTCACTAAAATAATACAAGACTACGGGACGAACGACGAAACATAAAGGACAAGTCAGATCAATTGAGTAGTACAATACATTTAACTTAATTTAAAAACTAAACTTTCACGTCAAAATTACCAACTTAAACAACAGAACTAGGTCCTGTTTATACTCAAAAGTATATATTCACTGGGTACTTAAAGTACCATCACAACAACACAACAATATTACAAAGTTAAATGCACAATCAAAATACGCCTTAAATTCTAATATGTGCGACGGTTAATAAGGCACAAATTGGCAATCATATCACAATTAAACACAAAAGATTCAGTTGACAACCTTCGTAAATTCGAATGTCTCCGAATGATGCCGAAGACACTGTTCGACTTTCGAACGTAGATTAAAACAAAGTATTAATGTATTCTTTCATTCAAATCATTCGACTAGTTAACACTTGAATTTCTTAATACATTTCCTTTGACACATTACGCTATCACTTACTATATCCATATATTATTGTCTTACAATATGTGTATATAAGTTAATTTATGAGTGGCAATCTGAGCTATATGTCAACGTACTGCGGTACGTTTTTCAGCGCACGAGTAATTTGTTCTCTAAGTCTTGAACATTCACTTGGTCTGCAGGGTGAGGCACGTGATGAGTTCCTGGAAGTCGGTGACGTACCATGGAGCTCGTTTTTTGACCTCTTCACGGATAACATTGCCTCCGAAACCTGTAAATAAGGAAACATTATGTTAGTTATATGCAAGGTAAAGTAGTATGGTAGTATTTAAGAACACCTCAGTCTTCTCATTGAACAGGCATAGAATACCAAGGTTGGTAGATGTCTTCGGAGATTTTTGGTTCTAGGACATGCTGGTTTCCTCACGATGTTTTCCTTCACCGTTTTGAGAGCAGTGCTGATGAAATAATTTGCACAAAGTAAAGCGCATGTCTGGGTTCGAAGGACCTGTTACCACTGGGCCACTACTTCTTAACATATCGATAGTAATCTAAATACTGTCAGCCCAGAATTGAGCTGTGATTTTGGCACTTTCAGCAGCGTCCATCAGCTCCTGTAGCGTACAGAGAGCAGGACACGCTGGACAAGATAATAAGTGCCCTATTGTTTTTGGGAGAGCACCACATTTACACTGCAGGGCGGAGTCGTCTGTGAATCTCCACCTAAGCAAGCAAGCTCCATCTTGATAGAAACTATCCATTATTTCCTAACCTTTCGACGTAAAGACGTGATAGTATGTAGATACTAACCAATAAAGCCGTCAGCGGGCGGGCTGGCTTCAGCATCTGTAGCGCCATCACCGATCATGAACAGTCTCTGGTAGCCATGCTGCTCCTTCAGCCGTCTGACCACCAGGCCCTTGCCGCCAGATCGAGAAGTAGGCTCGTTCTCATCGAAGCCAGCATATTCACCTGGAACAAGGAGATAAATGGTTAGACACAATCTAGAAAATTCTAAGTATAGTATAGGGTGTTGTCATTTTTTAGTAAAATACCAATAGCGATTAATGTTTTTTTTTTTTCATACTTTCTTTGGCTTCTGTTTCTTTGGCGGTTTTACTGCTAATCGTTTCGTATTAAAAAACTCAGCTAGTTAAGAGCAAAACCGACACAAAAGTGATCCCATAAAAAAAATATGGTCTTATTACAAAACAAGGTTTTTCTGTAGGTATGGTTCAAACCATCAACCTGTTTTTGAAATAAGAACCTAACTGATATAGTAATACAGTTGCTTTTACAAAACTGGCATCTAAATCCGGTGCTAGGTTGTCAATTTTGTATTAAGAACTTTACGCAACAAAGTTGGAAATGCAAATACTGGCTCAGAGCTAGAACTGAAGGTAGATCGCGTTTCGTAATAAGACGGTATGTGTTTATATGTGTACATGTGCACATAACTATGACGTCCGATACTGACCCCTTACGCGATATTGTTATCATTGTTATGTAGTACAATTTCTTTTGATAAAGTAGACCACGGTCACTGACTTAAAAGCTAAGAAAGATATTATTCTATACTGACCCATCTATCAAAGATATCATTCATAAAATCTTCATTAGTTTTCTTTGTATCAATTTCAGCAATAAAATATGAATAATATGGCAATGTCTTGTTCTATAAATTTAATAACTGTACTCATTAACAAATAATAATCTGATCCGAACGATTAAGCAATTAAATTCAGTAAAATAAAATTCAAACTTATGTCAAACGAAATAAAGACTATTTAATAGTAAGTGCTATGTTAGAACATTAATTGTTTTCGCCCTATTGTCATTGCCAATAGACTTTTCTGAACCTAATGGAAGTATGAAATAATATTGTGCAAGTATCTCAAGGTTACCTGTTTGTCATTGCAAAAATATAATAAATCGTTGTTATTCAACACTAGATAAAGTGATAAATAAATACTATCGGTCATCGTTTAAGTTCTTGAGTCGGAATTGACACAAACAAAATAATTAAATTTAATCTTATTTCCACGTGTTTTGTTGTTAAAATTGCGCATAATCTTGGAGAAAGATAGCTCAGTGAAGGGCGACTGTATTTATTTTACTCTTGAAAATTTATAATTATTGGAAGTAGAAATATTTTTCAAGTAAATAAATCACACTATTCTACAGCTTTTTCGAGAAAATATTTAGGGCTGCGTAACGGTAATTCATTGAATACTAGTCAAAATAGAAATAACCAGACCCACAGACATTCAAAAATAATTATATACAACAACAGACGTAATAAAAACATAAAATACAGCATACAACAAAAACATGCGATTTATTTTCGTATCGATCCACGCAGACACGCAAAGTGGACTATCTTAACAAAAACATAATGTCATCAGTGGCCCAGTTGCTACAAACACGGAACGCAATATTGCGCGTGCGCCCGTCATAAACGCACGCGGCGCGCGCGTGCGCGAGATACGGACGTAGAGTAAGAAAGATCAGAAGTCCCTCATAAATGTACATATTGACATTTAACTTAACATGAAATATAACTAATAAGGGCGGATTTCACCAATGCAACTGAACACACAGTTATTGAACGCAGTACAAATGTACTGAACATTTGTACTGCGTTCAATAACTGTCAGTGTCATCTTTGTGGTTTAATATCGTCACTGACAGCTCTTGACAGCAGAAATTGGAACTATGTCGTCCTAATTTGTGCAAAGCAACATGAAATGTAACACAACAACTAGGCAAATTTGTTTCAACGAGTGTGTGTCACCAATCTACAAACCGCTACAGAAACATGCCAATTTTTGACGGTTTCTTTCACCTTGCTACCGCCACTATTGTAAGAAATTGAACTTCTGAATCGATTTATTTTCAGATAAGAAACAATTGACGCCTGACTCACTTAGGTATCTTTTAATATTGTCTCGATTTTTTACATATTGCGTCTTCGCCAAATCTGTTTGTAAATATTTTGGCTACATCACGCTTTACGACTTGATAATGGAAAGTTACGTGATATTGAAGTATTCATCATCATCTGCCTAGCCTTTTCCCAAGTATGTTAGAGTTGGCTTCCAGTCTAACCGAGAGCAGCTAAATACCATAATTTTACATGGAGCGACTGCTAAAACTAAAACCCAGTTATTGGTTTTTACGAAACACCTTGGTAAGACTTGTTGTCAGACTTTCGGGCTTCTGACGACCCGAAACGACTGGCAAAGATCCACGAATGACAGCCGGGACCAACGGCATATCGAACTTTCCGAGGCACGAAACGGGTCGTGAATAGGTGTGATATTGAAGTATTACGAGTAATTTTAACTGAAACGAAAAAAGCTAAATTCTATTCGGCTGAAATTACCAAATATTTATCAGAATTGAATAAAAGAAAGCGAAATTCTTATATGTTTTAAGATACCATACCAAGTCATCGTTCAACAAAAACAAGTCGCAGGAACTGTTTGCTTTGACGATGCAGACATGCAGTTATTATCAGATCACAAAGAATAATAAACTTTACGCCAATGCAAATACAGTTTATTTTATAGTCGGCTGATGTTAAAAATTGCGCAAACATTATCTATCAAAGTGGGGTTGGCGCTGACATTATTGACTGCCTCCTGACCGAGGACGGGAAATATTACATCAGAAAGAATCTTGTTTATAATAATAATAATGATGGCCTAGTATCGAAGAGCCTCGACCAACATCTCAGGAGGCTCTCATTGCACGGCTGGATCAAGGGCTTGATTCAGAAAGCAGTACCTAGTCCTAGACACGGCACGCATAGTCAGGAGGTTCCTTTCTCTAGAGCCCTGACCACCGGCACCATGGACCCTGCTCCTGATGCCGATGGGCCACTATTTTTTTTTTTTTTTTTTTTAATGATTTTTATAATTTTTTTAAAAATATACTTAATAAGTTTAAAAGAAAATAAATGAGAATAATGATTATTATTATTCATAACGAGAACGTCATGAGGGGTCTAACGACAAACAAGACTATCGAACTACATATTTTGAAAAGCCTTTTTCCCTCTTTGTCAAAACTACATCTATTCAAAAGTAACAATGGGTAATTTTCACTACTTTTCCTCACATATTAAATATTCTGTCAAGGAAAAATCATATAAGGCATCACGAATTGCATATCGGTATTTCCTTCATGCATTTTCCTGCAGTTCAAATTGGGTCAATTATCACACACTTACATAACCCATAAAAGAAAATTGTACTGAAAAGTTATATGATCTGCACCCTAATTGCGTAACTCACGATTGATCATAATTGGTTTCGTCTTCACAGTTAAACAATATTCATTGCGTTATTTACGTTGTTGAGCAGACACATTTTTCGAACATATGCAGCAATGGTTTAACAATCCGTTTCAAAACGATACAGATTATGATGAATCGTGAGTTACGCAATTAGGATGCGGACTCAACTAGGTACCTACTGAGCGTAGCAACAAATCAATAAGACGATAGTTAAGATAAAATAAAGTACCCCCTGTATCGGAAGGTTAATATCATCTGATTAGCATTTGTTTTTGCTATTCTTGTGAATAGGAAAATTTCCATGACCTTATCAATAATTTACAGCAGTGTCCTTATGATACGATCGTGATAGCAAGTTGCTATCCAAAGATAGATGATTGTTCGTTCAAAACTTCTACTTTTACTAGTATTTTTTTACTACTAGATTTACAACACATAAAACCAAAGTTACATGGACTTTTCTGTTTATTATTCGTTAGATATGGGATATGTGTCTTTACTATAAAGTTAAGGACATCGATTTCGCACAAATAATCGTTCAATGATATCAAAGAAGAACAACCGTCAGATAATATGCAGTTAGAATTAAGGAAATGCACATTTCTAAGACGTCTGATCAGGCTCACAATAGTTGTTTAAAAGTATTTATTTTCTTCGTAATATTTTAAAGAGGCTTAAAGTAAGCAAGTAAACCTATTCTTTAACTTATTTCCTCTTTCAGAATAATCTTAAGGCGGGGATAGATGATTTTTAAGGACTTTAAATTGAAGATCACGTCTAAACGGCTTGTCTCGTGTATTTGGAAAAAATATATGTTAAACTAGACAATTTTCTTCGTCATTTGATATATGAATATTTTAAATAATATTTTTATAACATAATGTAATTAATTGGTAAAGTAATGTCTATCGCGGACATAAAAATGATAATCACGCAAAAACTATCGGGTGTATTTCCATGAAACTTTCACCATCTAAAAGACAGTTTAATCACCCAAAGTTTAATATACGGTTTTTCTTTGAATTGTGTTTGATAAATCAACATGGGTTGTTTTTCGAAAAACTTGATGCGCGTTGAGGCGGGGTCGCTTGCGCGCGACGGGCGGCAGTGCATCGCTGTAGGTAGCTGTCATCTATCGTCGCCTTAAGTGCACTTCCTCTACCTCAAGCAGTACTTAAAAGTGCCCTGACATACTACTGTAGAGTAAAAAATCAATACCGAAAGAGGTAAGTTGCACAACCAGTTTACAATGGACCAGATTTCTATATGTATTAGTGCATCAAGTATTCCACGAAGATATTCGTCTCTGTATTGAAAAAACAAGCAAATTTCTTTGTGTTGTTGTGCAGTTAAATGCACAGATAACACGCATAGACATCCGGTATCGTGTTGGGCATACAAAGAAAAATACTGTCACGAGATTCTCTAGCATAAGATCAAATTAGTCCTGCTACTGTCATTTCCCTTAGCGGGTTAACCCAATAGGTAAGGGAAATTACATTAGCAGTCTGTATAATTGTGTTATCATTATTAGGGTCAACGTAACATTACGTTGACCCTAATAATGTAACTTTTACCCTAACAACTTTACTTTGACACTAATGATTTAACTTTTACCCTAAGACAATCTAGATTGCCATATATGCAAGGAAAAACAAATTATCATGGCCCCATTAAACATGATGAATCACAAATAGGCAATGTTTTGTTGTGTATCATTGTGATTGCACAAATGGTCAATTGAAACGATTGCGATTGAGCCAATTCACCACTTGATAGCTGATTGGTCAATTTAAAAGATGTATGTACTCGATAAAATTACTTGCAATTGTAGGAAATCTTATCTAAACACAACAGGATTCAGGGAGAAAACATTTTTATTATTGTTTTTTTCTACGAAGTGACTCAAATACTTAGCAACATATTGTTAATCGCATATGATATTAATATAACCCCTGTGTAGTAAAAATACTTGCTGTAAAATCCCTTATTGTTATTGTCATTAATACTATGACTAAGACAATAAGTATTTGATTGATATCTGTAGGTAAATAAAACCTTATCAGGCCCCCTACTAAGTGGATCGACTATAATCTTTATGTTGCTAACTACTACAAATATATCATATACTTACTTACCTATGCTGAAGAAACTTACCTTTAATCAACCGATTAAAATATCGCAAAAGAGAAAACAAAACAACAACGGAAATGAGAAAGTGCAAAATGAACCAAATTCCTATGTGAATAAGAGTCTTTTTGCTCACTCACATTTACATGTCTCAAGGATTGCCCTAAATAATAAACCGAAAAGCCTGAGCTCGATGTCAACAAGTTTTAAAAGTAAAAGCTGTTCATGTTTATATTTGTAAACGTTCTTGAAATAATATTGTTTAAAACATACATAAATGATAGCGGTGGAGTGACCCAGTTCCCTTCAGGGGCGTGACTACTGACCACGTGGTTTCGAGCGTCATTGCAGATGAATCTTCTTAAACTATTATTATCCTTACATAATTTAAAATGCAATTAACTCTGTGTCTATCTAATAATGCGCTTTATAAAAATTAAATTCATGAATATAGTTATTGTTACCCTCAAGTCGGGTGGTTACCCTAATGGGGTAAAAAACATAAATGCTTAACGCCTCTAAGTCAAAAAGGAATGAACATTATTCGGTTGTTTTTCCACTATTTATAACAAGTAACATTTTTTTGATGGGTTTTTATTATTTTTATTATGATATCTGAATATTTTTACTCTATTTACTAACATTATAAAAGTTCGGGTTGTCCGATTTATGAATTTCCTTCAAAGTCAAATGATTGTATTGATTTACGTACCTACTCAAGATAGTGAGCCTGACCGTATGATCGGTAATGGGCTAGCAACATGTCAAAACAAACTTCACATCACAATGAATTACTTTATACTTTGGGAGTTTCAACGAAGCACGGTGCAGCTGCGTGGAACGAGGCTTTATCAGACTTCTAGTCTTTTCTGGATAAAACATAGGGTCAAATAGTTCCGAATAAATAAGTATTTGTTCTTTACTAAGGCTTAGTTCTCCTTTGCCCCCTATCTGATGAGCTCTCTTGAAACTAGCCCATTCATTCCCGACTTGATATTATAATTGAACCTCAAAGAACCCAAGGAAGGCGACTTTTACGACAAAAATCAACAATATAAATTGTCTCAAAATATTATTACGCAATATTAACTTTGATTTGTACCACAAACTTTATTAACATTCTATAAATAAACTCTATAATTATTGATCAGTCTTTAATAGTAACATTCTATTTATAAACTCCTTAGTACTTAGGTACTACAAATTCACGCTATTTCCGTTCGCTTCATGTGCAATTACATCAGAGTTCAATTCCTACTAATAGGCGAGAGAGTGACCTTTGAGCGCGACTGGCGATATTGGCGATATTGTCTATAACACTAACGCGATAGTCATATCTTGTTCCGCTACACGTGTGCCATATGGTGAAATAGTAATAAGTAATACATAATTCTATAGGTTACGGAAAATTTAGATAAGTATTTGTAATATTTTGCAATATAACTAGCACTATAAAAGGCTAGGAGAGCAATTTTTTACTATTTTAAGAGAATCTTTTCGTTTCTCAATGATTGAAGTTAATAAGAATAATCTATTTCGGGACTTGGAATTGGGCTGAATACATCTGCCGCATGTCAGACGATCAATGGGCAAACCTACGACCTAGTGGGTTTCGCTTAATGGCAAACGACATTGCGGCAGACCTAGACGGAAATCGCGGGATGAGCTGGGCTCGTAGAGAGAAAGAGAGAGTACTCCCTACTCTCTCTTCTTCTCTCTGAGTCCAGCTTTGCCCAGCACTGTGACATCAATAGCTAATAATCATAATAATAATTTCGGGGCTACAAATAATAACTGAGTTCTAGATACAAATTCGAATTCCTAAAGATGACGAAACTGCGAACGATAAAAATATCAGAATCACATCTGACATCAGAGCTTTCTTAGTCGTAAATGAAACCATTTACCAAAGCCACATAACCGTATACTTGAAGCATTCGTTTCACTTGAACTCATAATCAAATGAAATCAAAATATTTTATTTCACATAAACCTGCATGGGCACTTATGAAACGTCAGAAGCTACGTGCACGGTTACAAAGTGTCGCTTCCTATGGAGAAGAGCCGGCAAGAAACTCCACGGTTACTCTTTTAAAAATAATTGGCTTTAACAATGTTTTCAAGATAACAGCTATGGGAAGACAGTGTAGGCCTGTCAATAAGTACCAGGTACTTAGACGTATGAAAATACAGAATAGAAAATCGTCTACAAATCTACAGTCTGCAAGGCCTACAACGTTCTCTCATTCACAATATGTAAAATAATCTACATAAATAAAATTAACCTATTTAAACCAAGTGACATGATTTCTATGACAATCACTAAAAAAAATTAGTCGATATTAAAATTGATGTATAATGTCAAATAATGACGAGAATATGTCAGACATTGTAAAAAATAATAAAAAAGAACATTGTAATTAGGGAGCAGTTAAACAGACTTTCACATAGTTATGCTGTAAATGAGGTACCAGGGAAGCCACATATTATACAAATAACGGGTTCGATCTTTAAACTTGTAAGAACAGGCAAACAGGTTATTTGCTGCAAAACTGCAACCTGCTTCCTGTACTTAAGGTGAAACAATTCCACATTTTTTCCATACAAACTTCGGGAGGGTTTTACTCCACTGTTTGACAATGTACATCAAAACTTAAACATGGTATGGTTTTGTCTCATTATTAATATTGTCGGCACGGAAACAAAATACTAAAATAAAAAGCCATTAAAAAGTTATGAGCCAACAAAGATTCGTTATACTTGATAATTTTACGTAACTTTGGACAGGTTCAAGTAATAAAAGAAGTGCAAAATCTCCAAAACTAAGTCGGTCCCGACAAAGCTCAATTATCGAAAAGTTCAATAAACTTAATTGGTCATTGATTTATGCAGTGGTTTTTTCAGAAAACCCGATCTTCCGAAGGACTTTTCTTAATTTTTTACGCGCCGGTGTTACTGATCCTGCAGCTCACTCAATAATGTTGTGTGTGTAGACTAGCGTCTAACTGCTCATCACGGGTACTACCTCTGTCGGACTCGAAGCCTGGTGAGACAGCGTGCTTTTTAGCCAGGCCCACCAGTGAGTTCGAGCCCGCGACTAGTGTAACCTTAACAAAATCACATTCTGAGATTTCTTGCAATCTCACTTTATATCGAATTACAAGTCTCTAGAAAATTCAATGATTAATAAATCAGCTAACATCAAAACCTTAATTGGGTTTCTAATAAAAAAAAATAAGCGCTGTTCATTATCCTAAACCATGTCCCTTATTATTCATCATCATCTGCCTAGCTTTTTTCCAACTTTGGGTTATCTTTCAGTCTAACCGGATGCAGCTGAATACCAGTATTTTAGATTGAGTAACTGCCCATTTGACCTCCACAACCCAGCTACTGGGTAATACGATAGGTACTCTATCCCTGGGTAAGACTGGTTTTCAGACCTTCGGGCTTCTGAATGTCCCATATTATTATGGTGAAAACATCCAAGACAGATAAAACACCATACAACTGACCATGGTCCGGTCAGAACACGTCGGCCTACAACGTAGCTGTTTTTAAAACGTAGAACGATACAAAAGCTAAAGACTCACCATTAAAGTAGAATTTAATTCTGTTAGCGTAGATGTTGGTGAGTGGAATGCCCAGTAACTCGGCCACAGGGTCGATGAGACTCCGGAACCCGCCGGAGACCAGGTATACCTGCACTCCTCTCTCGTGCAGCTCATTTACTAGTTCCCTGGAATATAAATAGCTTATTAGATGTGGGTGATCATGATCATATAGGTAAAGAAGAACTACGAAATACAAAAATTCATGACAGGTACCAAACAGATATCGATGTGAAAAAGCGATATCTAAAGTAACTCCAGGATGTGTCACAAAGTAAACGGAACGAAAGTAAACGGAGACATATGAAATTAGTCTTGTAGATGTAAAATCAGACAAGGGTGTACAGTCACGAGCAATAACATGTAAACATATCGCCAAATTCAAAAGCGATTTTCTTATAAATAGCGATGGCAGCCTTGAGATAACTTAGATATTTCATTACAGTATGGGTTCCAAAATATTATTTTCATAATAAAATAAGATTACAATTAGTAAAAGTGGAGAAAATTACTTTTAAAAGTTGGTAAGTGTATACATATTATTGCTCGTGACTGTACTAGTGTAAAATGAAACATCTAAAGTACCGGCAAATAAAGATAATAGATGCTTTTATTCCTGCATGTCATACTTCAATATCGCCTGACCGCTACATATTTATCTGATTATCCGCTATATCGTTATCAACAAAGGCGCGCTTCACCTCTTTATTGGCTGATAAAGAAACTAGCAGAAGCAGAGCGTAATGGTCTAGGACCCATAACATAGCATACATAACATCACGCCATGTTGTTTGGTTGGTTGTGGATTAAGTAAGTGTGGTTTGAGAGTTTGGATTTTTTCCCGGTCGAAGGCAATAAGCTCGCCCCTCTTACATGGGACTTGAAAATAACTGGTGAAATGTGGGTGGTACTATATATACACCTCTGGGACATATATTTACAAAAAAATAGTGAAGATTCAAATGGCCGATTTCATACAAATCTCGACTCAAATCCAGTTTAAAATCATAATTCCGGTTAATCATCGTTGTAACATATTGGTGGCAAGAAACCAAATGAACGAAAAATAAATAAATAATACAAGGGTCAATTACGCATGCGAAAATTATCACGAAATGTTTGAGTAACTATTGAGGTCAGGAAATTGAAGATAACGCGAGGTTCTGAAGCGGAGATAACTAGTTATGTTTCTTATTATTTTACGGATCACGAGGAAAGCTGATGTACAATTAGTATTTTATTTTTTCTGTTTTTTTTTATGACAGTTTTTATCTTTTTGGGAATCTTCGATTTAAAATTTAAAAATATAGGAAGCAATAGTCGATTTGTTGACGAGTTTCAAATAAGGACTACTAATTAAAATAATAAAGTTAATAAAAATCTCAGTTTCAAATTGGAACAGTGTTTCGCAAAGTTTGGACTTGCATTTATAAATAAAAATATAAAATAAATGCGCAATTTGCAACTAAAAGACTATTTTTATTATTTATATAAACAAAACAAAGTCATAACTTAAAACGTCACAACGATTCTTAGGACTAAAAATAAACCGGGTATAAAAAGCAATCTTGGGTCACAAGGCGTGAATAACAAATACAAGTGATGAAAGTGTTTGTTTCCTTTTTCTTTGATAGTAGAACTTTTTATCAAAAACCATCGGAACTATAATTTTAATGTAGGTATAAAATTATGGTTCAATCAATGCTTATCAGTTACCAAGTAATTGCAAATGGCGATATACGGGTTGCTATGACACATAAATGAGGATAATAATCACGTCATGTCATAGTTGAATTACCATATAAATGAATAGAAATGTGTAATTAAATTTTGTTATGTACAGAGGCCAGCACATCAAGCTACCCCAATCTGTCAAATTTCTTTGATAGTTTTTCAACTTTATCACAAAGGAATAAGGTTCATGTTCAATTGGGAAAATTTGACAGTTTGGGATAGCTTGACCTGCTGGCGTCTGTACTAGGTTTAGTAATACACCCAAAAATCTTTAGTCCAGTGGAGGGCTATAGGCTCGCCCTCTATTACATGGTTGGTACAGAGGCCAGCACATCAAGCTACTCCAATCTGTCAAATTTCTTTGATAGTTTCTCAACTTTATTACAAAGGAATAAGGTTTATGTTCAATTGGGAAAATTTGACAGTTTGGGATAGCTTGACCTGCTGGCGACTGTACTTAAACTTATCTGGCGAAACGTTCAGGTAGAATGTATAGGTAAAAGTAAGTACGGTTTTCATAATCATTTCATTTGTTGGTATATTGGCATGGCTAGCTGACATATACAATTTAGACGTTCGAAAAATGCTGATCCTCAGTCTAATTTGAATAGTAGACTTTTCTTTTTTTTTTTTCTTTTGATTTTAGAACACTGCCCTAACCCTTTGTGGAAAAAACATGATAATGAGGTTAAGTAACGAAAATAATAAAATTAAAATAAACTTACGCTATTCCAGGTGTGAGGTTAATTGGGAAGGTTTCCACGAACTCTCTGATCTGCGAGACACTGGGTCTGATGATGTCCAGTCTTTTCTTCAGAGCCTCCTGGAAGGTCATGCCACCACCCATAGCCTCTGCAGTCCTGTTGAAAAAAGAAATTTGTTTCAGTAAAATGTTTTCACTTTCCCTGTTTTTAATATTTCGTCGATTCAAATGGTTGGATGGATTCTAGTGTTTTGATGGGTATTTACATGTTTTGCATTTAGATAATGATAACGAAGGTAAAATACACAAAATTCTGTTCTCAGCGCCAGGGGACGTTACAAGTAAACAACTATTAAGAAAACAAGATTTACTAAATAAACATTTGAGGAAAAACAGCCAAGTTCGGTAGCGTTCATAATAACGAATGACGTATATCGGCCGTAAATATTTGCCTCCACTGAGCCTGGTCTATCTCATTTATATGCCATATTCTAATAATCACTACTAGTCAATACAGTGATGTAATTGCGTAACCAACTAACAGTAGCAATAGCTTTCATTTTTAACCGACGAAAAAACGGAGGAGGTTCTCAAGTCGACGCGTATAACTTTTTTCAGAGTAGTCCGATTTTGACAGTTCCAACAACATTCTTTCCGTTATTTATGTTGCTGAGCAGACAATCCAAACATATTAAAGCAATAGTTTACCAAAATTCTTCACAAGTATTCAAACTGGGATTGTGTGGGTAGATACCTACCTATCTCCCGAATAACTTCAATGCGGAAATGACATGACAAATTGGCAACTACATTCACAATCATCTAAGGCCACGGATCAGACAAAGAGTTATCGAATTACGCAGATAAGTGACAAGGTAAAAACGAAATAGAGATTATCAGCTGTTTACAACGGAATGGATCAGCTGATTGCAGCCGTGCACATGCGATACCACGCTTACCTACATTTCCCCAATATTTTGTAACATTCTTTGTTACGCGGTTCGGCGTAGTGCGTGATTTGAAAAATGTCGGTAGTTTGTGACCTAGTTGAAGAAAGTCTGGACTGTATAGCAGCTCCTTTCAATTTTACCTAGTGGTTGTTTGAACTTCACCATAACCTGTTTGGTTTTCCCCGCCAGTCCCATAAAAATTAATGCAAATATTTTGACTCTAAAACTCTTCCAATAATAATTTCTTACCTATATCGTAAACAACATTCCCTAAAGATATTTACAAGTTTCTATCTTTGATTAAAACCATTCATTTTCAAGGCGATGACATGCAGTAATTGCTTGTTTATGCGAAATCACGATGATTACAATCTGAAACTGCACTACTTAAATCAATGATGAGGATAATAATCAACCTTCTAGTTTTTTTATGATCTAAATCGTGTATTATTCCTCGAAGAAATTAAAATTCTATGCTACAGTTTCAGGTACAAGAACTTGGCCCGACTCTGTCCTGTCTAAGTTTTTCTTCTTGCTTAGCTTTAAGAAAATAAAGAACTGAATACTCACAGCCTCTTTACTTCATCTCCTTTTCCGCAGAACTTGGCCAGCTCGTCAATTCCCTCGTCTTGTATAACTGTGGAGTCCACGTCGAAGCAGACGCAGTCAGCCGTACGGAACAGCTCCTTGATGGACTGCTGGGGCGACATGACGCTGATGGAGACCAGCGACAGGGTCTTCAGGGTAGCGTACTGGATGTTGGACGACAGACTGTCGACAAAAAACGTGGAAGTTAAACGACTGGAAATTTTGCAGCAACTGAAAATGTTTCAATTCCAAATGTCGACACGGTAATGAAATAAACAAGTTCTTTCGCAACCAAATGAATACATGCAAATTAGATTAGATATATTTGGATCGGCCGAGTGTTACCGTAAACAGGCAGGTATTTTTTGGCGGAATATATTAGTTCATATGACTACTACGACCGATACGCGATAACAATAGACTGCCCTAAGCAAGATTACGTAGCAGAGCCTAGATACGCGGGTCAATAAGATACTAAATCAATCACCATTGAATCAAACTTTGAATGAGGTGCGCTATGGTGAGACTTCTCGATTGTATGATGGCTTCCTAATATTTTGTAGGTACTTTATACCATGAATTTAATTGCACGCGAGAAAATACACAGTTTACGTGTGCAAAATATACAAGGAAGATTGCTAAAAATAATGTATCTTTTTGTTTACTATTAGCCTATTAGTTTATTGTCATCACAATGACACACGAGATGATAGATTAATAGTGTTTCAAAAAGGTGAAGTTCAATATCAGAGTTGCGCACGGAGCGTCCGAAGGAAACTAGGTGTGTGCAAAATGTATGGAGCGCAGACGTTCTTCCTCTCGGATTCGAGCGGTAGGACGTGTCAGACTTTTACTGACTAAAACCCACCCGTGTTCCTTCAGTTGCCTGTGTGCCAGGGGCCACGGTATCTCTATCGAACAACCTGCACCCCTGGCAGCGCAGACGTGGAACTGCGAATTGGATTTAATTACTTATCATGTTTGAAAGTTTGAACTTAGTTTTTACAATATAAAATGGAGATGTTATAGCTGTGTATGTATTAAATAACGTTCAATAAATAAAAAGGTGTAATAAGGCTATTATTTTTTACGCCCATGACAATTTCTTTTTATTGATCTGGACATATACTTACAGATTTTTATCTAAATTATTTAGATTGCAATACTAGTACTTACCACTGTGTAAGTAACGTACGTC
The DNA here is from genome assembly GCA_949987655.1 of Polymixis flavicincta. NCBI lineage: Eukaryota > Metazoa > Arthropoda > Insecta > Lepidoptera > Noctuidae > Polymixis > Polymixis flavicincta. The sequence goes on from OX465183.1 coordinate 18,598,005, forward strand.
ACAAAAAAAGTGTTCAGAAAAAGTGGTACTTTTTGTACAAATACCTTAACCCAATATTATTACATATTTTTTCACTATAAGTACCTTGAACCGAAGACTACACAACACAGTGTTAACAATATGAACTTCACTCTACATTTATAGCAATTGAAATAATTCATATTTCCTTATTAAGACTTGCTTTTATTTGCTGAAAATCGGAAAAATGGGGCAACAACCGATACCATGCAATTTGTGGTACAATCGAGTGCAAAATGTGGTCAGGTGACCTACTTTTGTCAATTTTTTATGTATTTACTATGGATTTAGGACAGTCAGAATAAACTGGAGCAAATCGTTTTATAGTACGAGAATATGAAATATTTTACTAGTATTTTTAACTTTAGCACACAATTAACATAACACGCGCTATGTTAAAATAACGCGAGCCTATTAAACCAATCAAGAGTTTTTTTTTTTTTTTTTTTTTTTTTGTATTTTATGTTTCTGTTTAAACAGCGTACACGGAGGTAGACACTAAAGTCAAACTTTACTGAGAAAATACCATAGAAATAATTCATATTTCCTTATTATGACTTGCTTTTATATGCTGAAAACCGGAAAAATAGGGCAACAACCAATTTGTGGTACAATCGAGTGCAAAATGTGGTCAGATGACCTACTTTTGTCAATTTTTTATGTATTTACTATGGATTTGGGACAGTCGGAATAAACTGGAGCAAATCGTTTTATAGTATGAGAATATGAAATATTTTACTAGTATTTTTAACTTTAGCACACAATTAACATAACACGCGCTATTTTAAATTAACGCGAGCCTATTAAACCAATCAAGAGTTTTTTTTTTTTTGTATTTTATGTTTCTGTTTAAACAGCGTACACGGAGGTAGACACTAAAGTCAAACTTTACTGAGAAAATACCATACGAACTGGTAAGAAAAACACAGTATGAAATATATGACACATCGCACTATTTTTGCTTATTCTGGAAACTGCAATGGACTGACTAGTGCCTCAGTACATTAAAGATAATAAATATAGTAACGTTATGAACTTCTCGATTGTTGTGGACTACACTCTGTCGTTGACTTGACAATGAGTTATACGAGACACTAGAAAATGCGTTATATGCATTAGGTAGATACTCTAAACAAGAAATAACAGTATTGAAGTAAAACAATGGATTCTTTGTAATGATCGGTAACTAACGAATCCATAACTTTGGACATTTTTAGTGTCGAAAAAAATTGCTGGTTATATTGTTTCAAATCAGTAAATAATTTAAATTCATGCGCATGCACATAACCCGTTTTAAAAATTTCTACCTGTAAAGGGCCATCTTCGTTGATGTCTTCTTTTTTTACTAACCAAAATTACAATGAGTTGTTACACTTCAATTGATTTAAATCGATTTTTTTTAACTTATATTCCGTTAAAGAATAATAGAGCAATAAGACCCACTTTTCGGGACACACCGAGAACACGCCTTCGTCGAGAGTGATATCACTTAATACGGCACATTGACGCGTTTATCGACTTATATCCACAAGGCTCGCCGAGATAAACTGTAAAGGCGAGCTACAGCACTACCATCTGAGAGCTACGTACTATGAACGACGTCACAACACTGTCTTTCGTTCAAAGACGTACGGCCAGACGAAGAATACGCTGCGAATTGAAGCGACGAAACGATAGCTATCTCGCTCTCACGCAATAGCAGCGTATGGAATATTTTGTGGAACCACTTGTTTTGCAGATTGCGTCGGGTGCAAAAGCGATAAACTATCATGATAAAAATAATATTTTCGTTGTTAAAACGCAAAAAATAAAATACATAAAGGGAAATGCCTTGACGCAAACAATAATAACCCAATAAATATTTGTGTTTTCGAATCATAATTTCTTGGGATTAAATATAGAAATAAATTAATATAGAAATAACTGATTAATTATCTAATCATTTTATTACAATTATATGCAATAATCCCACTCACCAATAATGGAGAATATGTGTTCAAAAAACATGTTTCTACGCATTACCACTTTTCTGTTCTCTATTTTGAAAAATAAATAAATTCTTTAGTTTTAAAGTGCACCCAAATATTAATTAAATGTCGGCTAAGACCTACACTATTAAAACATTTATATTTTTTACTTATAGTATACTTTAGAATAATAATTAATCATATTAACAAGGAAACAAAGTAATTTCCCTAAAAAATTGAGTTCTGTGGTACTTCTAGTTTTGGTTTTATAAAGTGGTACTTTGTTATGACGCACAGTCGGCGGAGTGGTACTTTTAGTGACGCGTAGTGGGTGTGTCTAGTGTTATCAAATACAGCTGGTACTCGTTACGCCGGCTTATTGACATAATGTTATACAATGCCAGGAATCCCAGACAGCATTTGGTAACTGACCAGGCACTTTTATAATTTTATTTGACCCACTATGCATGTATTTTATGTTAATATTTTCATCATTCTAAATAATGGCAGAAATGTTGCCTTACCAGCGGTATGAGAAACAAATAATAACTTAGCTTAATAGTTAGTGGCTGCAAGAACCGCTTTTGGCCTGTTTTTATCATATAAGAAATTGGTAAAAAGGATTAAATAGATAAAAAATATATTGATTAAATCAGGAATCTTGATTAAGGATTGTGATACACACTTTTCCACGAAAACTGTAATAATATTAGTTTATTAATTTTATTTGTTACCTGATTATTGTTATTATTTCAACTCACAAATAATTGCTTAGCTTACACACAAGGTTATCATATTATTATTATCTCCATTCTCCAGTCGGCTACGGCACGCCTACAGCGCATGACTTTTATTTACAGTTTGTTCATTGATGATTAATTTATTTGAACTATAGATAATGATGAAATGTAATTTTAAATCTTGTTACATGTGCATCTCATGAAATAGATTCCCTTTATTATACACAGAATATAGATGGCCACAGTGAACCAAAGGAATGGTGGATGGACTTTGTGGAAGATGATATGGCAAGAAAGGGGTTGTCTACCGAGATGACAACTAATAGCGAATGATGATGATAGGTACCTATAATAACATTAAAGAAAGAATATAAATATTTATCTGTATACAGACAGGATCTTTTTTTTCAATGATCAGTAAAGCAGCTTTCAAAGTTATTAGAGCAAATAGATTTTATGTTAAAAATCCATCTTGAATTTATCATGCAGTGGCGGACTAAGGCTTACAATAGGCTTGGGGTGGCAAAACTAAATAGGGCCCCCGCCACCCAAGAAAGAAGATCTAAATAATTTGCATGCAAAAAGGAAATGGATAGGTTTTCTTTTGACTTTTGATTGAATATAGCATCGACTATCAGACTATCGAAACCTCATTGACAGCAAGATATATTGATATTTTGAACTCTTTACATTTTTTATTTGAGTAGACCAACAAGCTGGCGTTCAACTAGGCCCTGGTTGAAAGCCAGCTTGTTGGTGTTTGTCCAATTATGGAGAGATAATATACTTATCTATGACTTTAAAGAAAGTTGATAACATAAAAGATAAACATATTTGAAAATTGTGTCATCATGAAAAAGCATTACACAATATCAAAAAGGCTTAATACAATCGAATCATGACAACTTTGTGTGATAATGTTAAAACCCAATTTATCCAGTTAATATTGGTTTCCGAAGCGGTTGGCTATCTCAAAATGTAACTTTATCAGTGTGCAGACCAGTTATTGTAAGGCAGGCAATAAGAGCTATCTCCGGAGTCAAAGGCTCCTAATTAAAATGAATATTTGACAGTAAATGTTTATTTTGTGAAAATGCACATTGAATGTGCCATATTATGAGTAGATAAAGTTTTGCACACTTCATAATATTTGGTACTTCTATTATTGTTTTTATGATAAAAAATAACATTAAAGAAGTACCATTTCAGCTAATGAGAGAATCAACCCTTCTGTTTATTTCATAAATGTTATTCTAATAGCTCTAATGGAAGTTCTGTCCAAATTAATTCAATCTTAAGAATAGGTTGTCTTTGTAAACTCTTACTCAAATGAAATTTTTGTTTGAACTGTTCAATAACAATTTATATAAATTAAAATTTCTACTTATTCAGTTGCATTAGAGGACAGAAGACATTGAAAGTGAAACCTATAACTCCAGCACCAGATTACTGGGAATGATAGAATGTGAATCAGATTTTATTGTTGCTTGTCATTATTTGTGTCAATCTAATGGGACTTTTGGTCACTATTCAATTGGTTATTTAATTTTACAAAATATGTTCAGTAACATACCTCTATTATAAATCTGCATCACTCACCTGTATTGTGATACTATGATGAAGAACTTTGTATTTATAGGCACACTAGGGACACCGACCGATGATTGTCACGACAGGATAATAACATGTTGTGGTTTGACCTTCCTAATGAAGGTTAAAATATTCTAAACGCAAGTCATACTTACTTTTATAGTTCCAGAAGGTAATGTTTTCTCAAATTACTTGTTTCTTCTAGTTCCAGAAGGTAATCTCTCCTCAAATTACTTGTTTTTTTTGCGTATAGCTCATTAATTACTTGTAATAACTTCTCTAAATTATATTCAGGGATATTAAAATACCTAGTTCAAGGTTAACAACGTAAGGATTTCATGAGATTATTTTATTACTTACACAATAAAGTTCCGATTTAATTTTATATTATGGTGTATACATTTCTGGGGTCTCAAATATAAAAATATCATGGTTTTAATCATATGTAAAACTCGAAAAGAGTAATTTAAAATTACGCACCAAAAGTTAATGCTGGTTTTGACGTTTACACTTTGGCATTGACAATTTGACAGCCTGATGACGTACTATCAAAAATATGTTCGATTTATGCACCACTGACGTATAAATCATATGGACTTGGCATACCTACAAGAAAAACGTGGATACCTACACTTAATTGAGAAGATAAAATGGCGGCTAATAGGGCAGCCCTTATCGATGTTTCTCTACAATAACATCGATAAAAGATTGTGAGAATGTTTTCATTGTGTCACGGTACAATATCAACGACTATTTTTAACACACTTTTCTTAGCTTCACTTGTTAAAATAACAAAATAACTATGTAAACAAATCTTAAAAGTTATTTTTGACCCACTTCTCGGTTTTTGAAAAAGCTAAAATTTTGCGTACATGTTTAGTTTGGATGACATTGCTGCCGATTCTCTTGTTCAATTACTAATCTAAAATTGGAGTATCGCTATCTATCACTTTTTGTACTAAAAGGCAGTGCGAGAAAAGTACGGCTATAGCTATGAACGACTAAGTTAGAGATGTCAATCTTATGCCTACGCTTCACCGTGTTTTCAGTCGACATGTTTTTATTACGTGCACCTACCCTTAATTTGTATGGAAATATTAGTTAAATTAAATTTGACAGCTCTAAATTACGTCCGTCTGTTTCTCGTTTAATTAGAGAGACAAAGATAGCAATAGCCTAAATTAAGTTCAGTTAGTGCACAACAGTTCCGTGTGGTGCCTGACGTAAACGAATAACACCATCCCATCTCTCCCGTGGGTGTCGTAGAAGGGACTTGCTTACTAGAAAATGGGCAGCAGCGTTTCCTATGCATTTTCCAACCATACTGCGATCGCCAACCCGCCTGCTAAGCGTGGCTATTATGGCAAAACCCCCTTTTGGGGAAGGCTTATGTCTAGCAGTGGACGTCTTTCGGCTGAAATGACGAGTGCTCAACAGAATTGACACCAATGCATGGTGAGCTAACTGTTTACCGACGTCATTCTAAATCTATTATGGCGGACTCCCAAAGATGGCGGACTAGTTATTTTGTATGCATTCCCATGTGGGTTTGAAATGAAAGGGTTTGCTGAGAAGAACACGAAAAATAAAAATAAAATACAGGCCAACTGCATGTCGGACTCGCGCATTAAGTTTTCCGTACCATCGTTTTTAATACTATGTAGGTACCTATTGCCATTATTATGATAAGTAAGTAGGTACAGACGCCAGCACATCAAGCTACTCCAATCTTTCAAATTTATTTGATAGATTTTCAACTTTACACCGTAATCATAAGGTGCATGTTCAATTGGGAAAATTTGACAGTTTGGGGTAGGTTGACCTGCTGGCGTCTGAACATCGAATAAGTTTGTGTCAATTTAAATGAAATGTAAGTGTTATTCTAGACCGAGAGCCTTGCGTTAGGTAGACGTTCGACACGGAGCGGAGGGAACAAATTCTAAGAAAGCAAATGACACTACATCCGCGATGAGCCCATCGCGGATGTAGGGAGCCCCCTGCACGGACGTCTCAACACCTATCATTTCTAAAATGCCGATGATTTTGGGTTTAAATTAAAAGTCAACAAAAAATATTTAAATAAAGTATTTAATATTAAACAAATTAATCTCGTTTATTTCTAAACCATACAATTTTGTTCAGGTAATTTCTGTGTGATATTCTTTCAGTAGATTTCTTCCCATAATATTTGTATCTCAAATTCATGTATAGTTCTATTACACTTTTAATTAAAAGTGAAGAGAACAAATATTAATTGTTTTTGTTAACATCTTTAAATTTTCTGCACCTATTGTTTCCAGCCAAATTTTCTTTTTACTTTATTAGCAGGCAGCCTGGAAAGTAAAACAAAAAACCAATAAAGAACCATATTATACCAATATCGATAAATATAAAAATGTCATGCATGCACTACTCTATCCCTATAATAACAAGAAAATGATTTCATGAAATAGGTACAAATATTACTGTTGATAATAAAGGTTAAAGGGAAATTGTGAAGGGAAACTGTTGAAACTCTTCTAAAAATACAGAATCTTATGTTTATTATCAAAATCTATAGATATTTCAGCTGAAATTAAGTACGTACTGGTGCACAGTTATGTTCGGGTGATTTCCGCTTCTTTTAATGCCACATCCGATTATATTGCAATTGGGCATCTTGCATTTGACGATTTCCATTATAGAACCGAGTTCAAACGCAATAACACAGCAAAATTACTCACAAATTCACAAATTACAACCACAGCTCAAGAGCATTTGACAGTTGACGTACCCCAACTTTGCTACCAAACAGCGAGAGGATAAAATGGCGACCCGGCCGCAAATAGGTATTTAATGACGCTAGGAATGAAGGGTTGCCATTATGGTACCTGTCAAAAACACTGATGTCCTTTTTCACTTACGCAAAATTATGAAAGTTAAAAAGAGATGACAGCATTTTTATGATTTCGGTGTCGATATGCCTCATATTTGTATAACTGTTTTTTCTATAGTCAAACATTTCAAGTCCATATGATTTATAAGTCAGTGTTATGCACTGACATGTCAGCCCCTCTGTCAAAATCACAGACATATAAACAGTTTATATGTCTGTGGTCAAAATCTTTATTTTCTAAAAAAAATTATAAAATATAAGAAAATCATGAAGATTTATTTTCTCTGACTTTAGTAAGCATTTAATTAAGTTAAAACCCATCATAAAAAAGGCCCCTTTTACCCAAAGGATTGGGTAGAGGTGTTTGTACAGAGGCCAGCACATCAAGCTACTCCAATCTGTCAAATTTCTTTGATAGTTTTCAACTTTATTGCAAAAGAATAAGGTTTATGTTCAATTGATGGACAGTTTGGGATAGCTTGACCTGCTGGCGACTGTACCTATCGGTAGTATGTTGTACACCCACGTTATGCCGGATGAGACAATATCTTTATTTAATTTTCCGTATAAAGCTCACAATCACATTATTTCTAAAAAATCTTCTTTCGTGGTTTGATTCGTTTGGCAGTGATAGCTATTAGGATCCATGAAACAAACGCATCCCTATGTGCTTTCGTCCTTTGTCAATGGTGCGGCGGGAAAATTTAACTTGTCAATAAAAGTTTTGCGTTAGTGGCTCCTCTACATTACCCAAAGCCTTGGTTATTTATTTTTGGCTGACAAAAAAAGAAGCGTATGTAAAATGAATGTCGTGCCACGAGAAAAGCGAATTAATTCAAAAGCACAGCCAAGATTCAAAAATAAAAATGAGTTTATTCGGAAAGACTCGTCGCTAGGTACCTAAAGTTTTCACACAATTCATTGCGAAAATGTTTTACTTGGCATGTAAATGTAATTAATGTTATTTTATTTGCATGGTTGTTTTAGGCATAAGGGGTGCAACTTCATTGTTACCGCCGCTCCATCCTTTCAGCGCTCCTAAAGTTATTTCTATGGCCAATAAAGCGCCAAAGTATCAATTCGATAAAGATGTGGTTTCAACGGGGCCAGAAAGAAGTCCTACTATGGGCCCACCACCAGGACCACCAAGAAGTTTTAAACGCAGGTAGCCAGTAAACTTTAGCACCACCTTCTACAAATCAGGAATACAAAAACAGAAAAGCGTCGTGTGGATCGGTAGACATAGACATCTGTTCTAAAGTTGGTAAATAGCGATTCCCTGAAGGGTCAGGTAGAGGTATTTAGCGCAGATATTAAGATGAATTTCCAGGGTAGCCCATGAAATTCAAATTTTCTTTCGTTTTTGTAAGCAACTTTGAATTTCGCGTGATGTGCTTCTGACCCTAGCGCATTTCTTCTAAATTCAAATTCAGAATATTTTTACACGAACGCGCGATGCAAAGAAGGGGTAATTAATAGGCTTTTAGGATAAAGTTCGTTGATTAGGTTTAAACGTTTAATTTTATTTATTTAGATACCTAACTAAAAATGTTAAATTAAAAAAGTAAGTACTTACTTAATTTTAAAATCAAAAACCCCGACTGTATAATATAATAAGTGTACTTAAACATGGAAACAAAAAAATCTTTGCTAGACCGAAGTCGGATAATTCAATCACAATAGCAGGATGCAGACAGGAAACCGTACAGTTACCCTTGTTGCCAGGATCTTACACTCTACATCATCTCGACCAGACTCGTCATCCAGCGGCAGGCCACGCCCAAGAGTGCTGGCCAGCGATTCTGCCGCGGCTGATACGTCACACGAGCTGTGCACTCCGAAGAATAGACCGACTGCTCTTAGATACATCAGTAGTAGTAGCAGAGGTATGTATCTAGGTTTTCTACTTATCTAAGTACCTAACCACTTAAGTGAGTCCTCTTTTTTAACAGACTTCAAAAAAGGAGGAGGTTTTAAGTTCCACCGAACGTATTTTTAAATGTATGTTCCCCGATTTCTCCCTCATTTGTGAACCGATTCTCAAAATTCTTTTTTTATTTGAAAGAGTATACTCCTGAGGTGGTCCCATTGACACCAAATCAGGATCTGATGATGGAATCCCAGGGAAATCGAGGGCAACCCTCAAAATTTGTAGGTATTAACGTACTATTATTGATCGAAGGTATAAACAATGTTTTTCATATGTTTTCTAAAGCCTCGTATTCATGGTAAACATTTTGTTTAGCAACATGGTTGCATAAACATGTTGCAGAGTTGCTGTCAACATATTGCGGGCAACACTTGTGTTGCGGAGTTGATCACGCCATGTTGCAGAGTTGACGCCCGGCGAGCAAAAACATCAGTTTATCAACAAATGTTGACGTGTGTGGACGTGTTTGCAACTGTTTATAAGCATTTTATACATCAGATACAGAGAACACAACAACACTACTTCCTCGGGCAACATTTTGCGTGTGTGGACAACCCATATTGATTCAAACAAAGTTTCCAGCAGCATTCCCGCGGTTCATCAACAACGTTGATCAACTGTTGCTAAACAAATGTTTACCATAAATACGAGGCTTTAAGCTATTGAGACATTTGCGTATGTCATCATCATCTCATGACGCTGAGCTGATGAAGGAAGGTACAACTCTTTAATAGTTAGGAGTTAGGTGGAGGTTCGGGCATAACTCCGTCGTATATAGACCAATTAGTATTTTTTTTAACCGATGAAAAACGGAGGAGGTTACTCAATACGACGCGTATTTTTTTTTTTTTTTTATGTATTTAAAGAAGTAGTTTATTCCGTAATGGTCCCATTTTTTCATATACCTAGATCAGATGATGTGTTTCGGACGAAGACAAAGACAGCAAATTAACCGCGATTGCTGCTACTATCGCATAAATATGCATTGTTTTGACCCCAAGGATGATGAATGGGGTAGGTACTATAACTAAAAAGGTACAGAGGCCAGCACATCAAGCTACCCCAATTTGTCAAATTTCTTTGATAGTTTTTCAACTTTATAACAAAGGAATAAGGTTTATGTTCAATTGGGAAAATTTGACAGTTTGGGATAGCTTGACCTGCTGGTGACTGTACCATAACTAAAGAGTGAAAAATAAAAACTTTTTTCAAAAAAAAAACCGCCTTCTTGGTTTATTTTTTTAAGTTTTTTTTTTACAAGATCTCCACTCTTGAACACTCATATGCCCTGTAGTCCTGTATCGTGAATACATTTTCAGATACATACATAGATATCTGTCTGTAGGTAGGTACAAACATCCAAACCAGAAACTTATTTGCAGTAATTGCAGGAAATTCAAATAATGTTTGATAGAGTCACTGGTAGAGTGCAGAATTGCAGATTTAGGTAACTGTAAGACGAATCCGCAAATCCATGGCGCCAACAGATTCGTTTTCAAACGAGATATCCTTTGATTTGGTACCGGATGGAGCTTTTCTTGCTTCGATATACCCAGACCATAAAATACTATACAAAATCTCGCATGAATACCTATCATTTGTTTCTGGATCGAAGTGGTAGGTACTTAAATGCCGCCTGACCTCCGCCACCCGTGCCCCAAACTAGTTGTGAGCAGTCTAAGTTATCGGTAGTTCGATAATATGGCCCATGTCATGTGTGTGTGTTGTGGCTCGTGTGGCTAGGTAAGTAATTATCAGCTGCAATGTCATTCACGATATTAAAAGGAATAAGTAAGGTCATAAGTTCGAACCACTTCTTGAAAATTATTTCATCACCACTGCTCTGAAAATGGTAAAGGAAAACATCGTGAGAAAGGAAACCGGCCATGTCCTAGAAACACTCATTAAGGATTCTATATTTCCAACTAAATATTCGAAGACATGTCACATCTACCAACTCGCGTTGGGCGCGCCCGCGTTCCTTAAGGCCCACTCTTACTCCTAGAGACGAGGCCTGGGTCAGCATTGCGAACATTAGGTATAGGTTGATTGCTATATTCCGTGTATGAAAAACTAGTTTTCCAAAAACAAACATTTAAATACACACATATATAAACAGACAAGAAGATTAGATCCGAAAAATAGGTATACAGAGGTGATGCTTATTCCTAAAGAAATCTCCTCCAGCATACCTGCGATGGGAGAGAAGATAAAGAGATGTAAACAGCGTGTGTAAGGGTAAAAGGGAAAAATAAAAACTACATTGTAATCAAAAACAATAATTCACTCAATTAATAACCATACACTAGTGTTTTTTTTTATTTTCATAAGTAATCTTATGGTCTTATAATAATAGGTGGTGTCGTTATCTGACCACCGACCACCATAATTGCGTAACACACAATTAATAACAATCTGAATCATTTTGAAGGACATTTCTAATCCATATTGCCTGAATGTTTTAAAAATGTATCAGCTCAAGAAATTATATAACGCAATTAATGTTGTTGAACTGCCAAAATGAAAGCCATTCCTACTGTTAGTGTGTTACGCAATAGGGTATTTTATTAGGGATAAAATTTAAATGACTCGTGCGACAGTCGACGTTTTTATAATAGTCACATGTTTTAACCCAGGTGGATTATTATCAAGGCGTAAGCAGCAATGTCGCAACATTGAGCAAAAGTAGTGCGCAACATTATGTAAGCGTAAAATAAAAATCCATGTTCACGTGTTCTCGGTAGGCAAGTAGCAAAAAGTGCCATTTCATTGCGATAACCACAATTTTTGCTGCGTCGCTATTGGTTTAGCAAAATGTTATTATCTCTCCTTATTTTGGGCAGCCAATCAAAGAGTTTATTGCATGATATAGGTAAATTTTCCTACTCCAATTTTATAATAATTTCATTAATAAGCTTATTATCTTTTTTGTAAAATTACATCATGACTTTTTAACATAATATATATCTACTAAAATACAAACTCAAGTGGTATTTATCAAGGGTTCCTCAAGGCCATGTTTTAGTCTGCCTAGCATTTTCCCAACTAGGTATGTTGAGGTCGGCTTTCAGTCTAACCGGATGCGGCAGAGTACATGTACAGGTATTTTGCTGGACCGACTGCCTATCTGACCTCCACAACGTAGTTATTGAGTAAACCCTCGGTATGACTGGCTGTCAGACTTTCGCGCTTCTAACGATCGTACCGACTGTCTAAGATCTACGAATCACAGCTGGGACAAACGGCATAACGTGCTTTCCGAGGCACGGAGGGGTCTTGGTATGTAAAGATGATCACCCATCCATCCAGCGTGGCTTAACCTGACCATCCACCTGATCCACCGACCCGTGCATTTATTACTTAGCCATTAGCCCACTTCACATTATTTGTCATAATTGACCAAAATAATATAAGTCCACAACTTCAACAGAATGCTTCAATAATTCAATATTGAAAGCACAAATCTCCTGAAAGATTATGTAGGGCTACCTTTACTGCCATCACTAATCAGTTGCCAACCGATGTGGCATACACCATCATGCAGTACCTAACTGCTCCACAAATATATAGGTATAGGATCTACCTAATTACTGATAAACACTTGGGACTATCGCATTCTTCTAGGGGTCCTAGTTAACTTGTATCTAATTCAAGATCCTGTTTAAACGGTCATGAAGTAAGTACTCACTTACAAAAAAGAACGCTGCGCTGGAACCACTAAATTATTTTTAAACTACTTCAAAAAAGAAGGAGGTTGAGATTTGCAAAAATCTTTGTTTGTTCGAAAGGGGTTTATTCCGAAATGGTCCCATTTAAATTTCATATAGATCTGATGATGCGTTTCGGAGACAGACAACGGAACTCTTCAAAAAATGACAGCAAATCAACCGCGCTTGCTGCTATATCGCATAAAATCATTGTTTTGACTCCAAGGATGATGAAATTTCGAATTGGTGTGGGGTAGGTACTATAACTAAAAAGTGAAAAATAAATCCTTTTTTGAAAAAAAGTTTTATCAAAATTAACTAATTAACTTCTTACAGGAATAGAATAAGATTACCTTCTTCTTATATGTACCTAAGTTATAGAAACCCTGACTTGACAAACCGTCCAGGTCTGGTAGGTCCTTGCCACTCGCGTGCCGGGACAATCCCCTCATTGGTCAAAAGATGCGAATTTTATCTCGATACATATGTACATATTAATTTTATCTCTCAAAATTACTATGTATGTATCGTATACATTACCTACCTACTTTTTATGTTATTTCCCTTTTACGTTTCATCAGAAATTACTGAAATCAGCGATTATAGTGAATTCCCAGTTATTATTAAACAAAAACAACTAGGTAGCAGATACTAGCAGTACTTCACCGCGGTGAACTGTTTAAAATGAGGTTCACGTAGATTTTAGACTGGCAGGATGGAAAGGATCTTTGTTCAAAACCTTGATTTTTTTGCCTACCAATGGTAGGTACTAAACACGCTGATACGCCTATCCTTGGCAACAGCACCCTAATTGCGTAACTCACGATTGATAATAATTGGTTTCGTCTTCACAGTTAAACAATATTCATTGCGTTATTTATGTTGTCGAACAGACACATTTTTCGAACATATGAAGCAATGGTTTAACAATCCGTTTCAAAACGATACAGATTATGATGAATCGTGAGTTACGCAATTAGGGTGCAGTTATCCTACAGGCAGCTAGAGGGTCTTCTATCCTGGATCACGGAAGCTTCGCTCCGATGACGATTTACAAAATGTTTAAATCTTCGTCTACGTCAGTATGTCTTCGTGTACTCGTTTTGCCCTCGTGGAAGTCCGAAATTATCCCGCGGGAACATACCTACTACCGGGATATAAATATCCTATGTGTTAATCTAAGTTATAATCTAAATGTGTGCCAAATTTCATCCAAATCTGTTCGGCCGTTTTTGCTTGAAAGAGTAAAAAAAAACATACATACATCCATACTTACAAACTTTCGCGTTTATAATATAGAAGTAAGGATTACTCACTAAAACCATAATTTCTAGGTGGATACAGCGGGACTCGTTCGGCGAGATCTACAAGCGTTTCAGCAGTTGATGCAAGTGTGATATTAGGTAAACTTTCTTCATAGATTCGCAACACCAATACATCATTTCAGCCGAAAGTCGTCCACTGTTGGACATAGGCCTCCCCCAAGCTCCGCCACTTCGACCGGTTCTGTGCTTCCCGCATCCAGCGGACTCCTGCGGCCCTCACAAGGTCATCTGTCCACCTTGTGGGAGGCCTTCCAACTTTACGTCTTCCGGTACGCGGTCGCCACTCCAGAACTTTTCGGCCCCATCGGCCATCTGTTCTGCGAGCAATGTGCTCTGCCCCACTGCCACTTAAGTTTGGCAATTCTTCGGGCTATGTCGGTTACTTTGGTTCTCCTACGTATCTCTTCATTCCTGAATCGATAACGCAGGGAAACTCCAAGCATAGCTCTCTCCATCGCCCTTTGAGTGACTTTAAGCCTTCGTATGAGGCCCATTGTGAGCGACCACAATTCGGTTCCACTGGCAACACGCACTGGTCAAAGACTTTCGTCTTGAGACACTGCGGTATGTGGGACGAGAAGATATTGCGAAGCTTCCCGAAGGCTGCCCAGCCGAGTCGGATTCGTCGATTGACCTCTTTCTCGAAGTTGGACCTACCTAACTGGACAGTTTGTCCTAGGTAAACGTACTCGTCAACAACTTCGAGTGCAGCGCCTCCGACCGTTACGAGAGTGGATGTTACATGGGCATTGGACATGACTTTTGTCTTGTCCATGTTCATTTTAAGACCCACTCTTTCGGAAGCTCTACTAAGGTCATCGAGCATTGTACTGAGGTCCTCCATGGTTCAGCCATGACAACTATATCATCGGCAAACCGAAGGTGAGTGATGTACTCGCCATTGATGTTAGCCCCTTTCCAGTCCAGAACCTTGAAGACATCCTCTAGTGCAGCGGTGCAGAGTTTCGGAGAGATAACGTCTCCCTGTCTAACATCTCGCTCCAGAATGATAGGTTTAGAGGTCTGGTCCTGAAGTCGGACTGACATAGTTGCGTTTTCATACAGACACTTCAACACCTCGATGTACCTATAGTCAATCTAGCACCGTTGGAGGGACTCTGCAGTACAGCCCATGTCTCGATCGAACCGAAGGCTTTTTCGTAGTCCACAAACGCTAAACAGAGAGGCAGATTATACTCTTCGGTCTTCTGTATAACCTGCGTATGTATGTGGTCTACTGTGCTAAAGCCTTTATAGAACCCGACTTGTTCGGGAGGCTGGAAGTCGTCAAACCTGCTCACTAGACGGTTCGTGATGACTCTGGAGAACAGCTTGTAGACATGGCTCAGAAGTGAGATGGGCCTATAATTCTTAAAAGGGCATTGTCACCCTTCTTAAAGAAAAGTACCACCACACCTCTGTTCCATGTCTGTGGCGTTTTGCCCTCGAGTATGACGGAATCAAACCGCCTCTGGAAGGCCTTAAGAACGGGTTTTCCGCCGGCCTTTAGGAGTTCAGCCGTGATTCCGTCATCACCCAGCGCCTTGTTGTTTTTGAGCTGTTTCAGAACCATCCTAATCTCGTACAAGCTGACGTCAGGGATGCCTTCAGTATAGCACCAATACATTTTGTAATATCTGTCAGTTGGCTAAAGCTATTATGTCTTGAGCTTGAAATAAAACAAAGGATCTCATTAACCACCTCATTAACCACCTAGGAGGAATACGAAGATACCCAGCGGTTCTCTTCTATTCTTCAGTAGTAGAGATTAAATTCCCCCGAATAGACTTCTGAGTTCAATTCCAATCAAATCTCATTCAAAAGCTGTGGCAATGACGACATTTCCTCTACTCGTAATTATACAAACACACTTAGATTACAATCATGGTAAGAACCGGAAAGATGAGAAACCGACAAGATTCGAATTAAGTTAAATACCTACATAAACTTTCATTACTTTTTCAGCTATATCCGAAGGCAGAGGCATGGCTCGTGGAGAAATCGGCATAGCAGCAATAGATCTAAGACATCCTCATCTAGTTCTTTGTCAATTCAGTGATACCCTGCTGTACACTCATACACTAACTAAAATTAACTTCTTCAATCCCGTTGAGGTAAAGACTTTAGTTTTTGTTTACAGTATTCTTTGATTCAAGCACGTTGTTCAAGATAAAGATTTGCACACGTCTTACTGAAGATTGCCAAAAGAACGTTTTACTAAACGTGATTTTGTTAGTCGGGTTACGTCAGCCTTTGCAAATGGACCAAAAGGGTCAATACCAGAATCTGTTCAATACCAGAATCATCTTACCTACATATGTTAACGTTTACGTTTTGGACACACGGTTTAGTGATCGCAGTGTGGCAGTGAATTTAGTTTTCTCTCTAATAATCTAGCTATAATAATCTCTACCAGTGGTCGACTTACGAGTTGTAGGTTGTGAGTTCGAACCCAGACAGGCGCTTTACTTTGTATAAATTATTTCATCACCACTGCTCTCAAAACGGTGAAGGAAAACATCGTGAGGAAACCGGCATGTCCTAGAACCAAAAAATTCGAAGACATGTGACATCTACCAACCCGTACTGGGCCCGCGTGGTGGATTACGGCCCAATCCCTCTCACCGAGAGGAGGCCTGTGTCCCAGCAGTGGGAACATTATAGGCTAATGATGATGATGATGATGATGATGATGATCGCCCATCGGTCGAATCGCCAATAATCCTTTTAAAACCTAATGAATTTCTAGTGGATAAAATAAAGAAAATATTAAAAAAAAATTACAAAATCAAAAAACCCGACTTCCTAAAAAGTGAACTTTAATTAAAAAAGATGGAAACAAGAAACTTGTTTTAAAAGGATGACTATTAGACGGAATACTATAAGCAATCTCATGCAGTCAGGGGCATCTTTTTTATTTAAAGTTCACTTTTAAGGCAGTCGGGTTTTTTGATTTTGTAATTTTTTTTTTATTTCACAGTTTTAGTTAATATTTTTTATTTCATGTTAATGAGACCTCCCTTTATTTTGATACACCACTTAACCTCTCAAACCCCACTTACGGCCTGTAGGAAAAGTGGCGTCCGGACACCAAAGGCCCGACGTCATTTGACACTTGAGATTTTTTCGTTCGGCGAGCAAAAAAAACGTCCGTGTCGATTTTTTGTTGCCTCCAGCTACTTAGAGATAAGTTTTATGGCTTCCTGAATAGGCAAGCCATAACATAAACATTGTGAGTCGTTCTAAAATACGTTGTAGTTTATTATAAACAATGGAAATTAGAGACAATGACTGAGCATGTCTTTGTTCCCGTTTGTTGTTGATTTGTCATAGAACTGCTGTCTCAATTTGCTCGAAATTTTGGATGTTACTTATTGAATAGACTAATAATCGAACAGCAGTATTTTTTTGGGAATCCTACTCAACATTTTCGTAATATTTAAACTCAAACTTCATATCGCGCGGAGGTCAACGTCCGTTTTGTGCACTCGAAGATTCAAAGGATTTATTTTACTATATAACTACGTGAATCTAATAAGATTCTTATTCTAATAAGAAAATACATTGTTTACATACCATTTTATACACCAGGATCCACATAATTCACCATGAATCACTCAAAATAAACACAATTCTCATATCACTGCACATTGTTCACAAAGGTTTGTTTACGTTTCATATTTCGTCGAAATATAAGTTTTTATGATGCTATTTGATACAAATATTACCTAAAACGATGTAATAACTACTTCTAAATGAATATTTATCCACTTATCGTCGAAAACACACAAATAATAAGAAAAAACACTATAAAACTAGAGAGCATACCACGAAAAAGTACCGATGACCAACGAGTTCGAAACGTCACTTTCAACTTTTTTTTTTTTTTTCGTGTTACCAGATTATATTTTCCATAGAGATTTAGTTCAACAGACTGTGTGTGTAACTAGCATTACAGTAAAATTGTCACAGACGATATAGAACTTTATTTATATTCAGAAATAAGGCTAAAAACCGCCTGAACGGCGCGGTCGGGGATGCGACCACATGCCTATTGGGACTAAAAAATGGCGGTTTCGCATGCGACCAAAAGTCGCTGAGCGGTTTGGTTCATGAGTTTTTTTTTTTAAGACACATTATGGCGCCAATTTTATTTTTATTTTTTCAATTTTGATATACCTACCCAGCCAGTGTCACTCTCATAGGTAATTAAGACGAATCTAACAGCACCTCTCAAGCTGAAATCGATCAAGCCGTTTAGGCTACAGAGCGTGCCAAAGAAATATACATACTTACACTCGAAAATAATAGGTCTTTACCTATGAAATTGCTGGGCACGCCACGATTGCGGCGGTAAGTCCCCTCTTTGAGGAGTGGTTTGAGAGGCGGCATGGCGTCCTCACCTTCCGCCTGACGCAGGTCCTCACCGGACACGGTTGTTTCGGGAGGTTCCTGTTTCGGATAGGGCGGGAGGAAACGCCCGGGTGTTTCCACTGCGAAGATCGCCCTGAGGACACGGTGGAGCACACGGTGGCGGTCTGCCCTGCTTGGGCGGAGCACCGCCGTGTCCTCGTGGAGGCGATCGGCGGCGGCGATCTCTCGCGTCCGGCCCTGGTCCAAGCCATGGTACGGAGCGAGAGGGCATGGGGAGCCGTCACCTCCTTCAGCGAAGCAGTAATGCTCGCGAAGAGGGAGGCGGCGCACGTGAGGGAGAGGCAGCATATGCGCCCTCGCGACCCCAGCCGCCGCAGGATACGGAGACGCCCTGGGCGTCGGGAATCCCAGGCCGATTTCCGGCCACCGTAGGCATGGGCTTGCGGACGGCGAGTAATGGGTAGCTCGCTGTCCGGTAAGGACCAAGCCCAAGTCGACGGCGCGTTGTGTTCCACGCGCGCCTCAAAGAGATGTCAGCACAAAAAGTGATGGGACCCGCAAGGGTCGATGCCTGCCAGGGGTGCGGGTTTGTTCGAAAGAGACACCACAGCCCCTGGCTTAAGGGCTACTGAAGGAACACGGGTGGGTTTTAGTCAGTAAAAGTCTGACACGCCCTCCTGCTCCACCCAGAGCGGGAGAAGTTATTTGATGATTTCCCACCCAAAAAAAAAAAAAAAAAAACCTATGAAATTGCCGTTTTGTATGAAAAAATTTAAACGAATTTTTTTCATGAATTTTTTATTTGTATTAATCGAAGTAATCACCCATGCAATCAATGCATCTTTGCCATCGCAGTGGCAGTTTATTGATGCCCTTCTTAAAGAAATCAGCTGGACGGGAGGCAACAAATTCTTCAAAGGCATTTTGTACTGCCTCTCGGGTATTAAATTTTTTTCCCGCCAAGAAGTTATCCAAATTCTGGAAAAAGTAGTAGTCTGTAGGCGCAAGGTCTGGTGAGTAGGGCGGATGACGGAGAGCTTCCAACCACAGTTCTTGCAACTTGGAGACCGTCTGCTGTGCAGTATGAGGTCGCGCGTTGTCGTGCAGGAGCAGCGGAGACGAGCGATTGACCAATGCTGGTTGGAGATGCGCCAGCTTCTCCATCATTGTGTTCAGTTCTTCACAGTACACATCTGCAGTAATGCTCACCCCGTTTGGTAAGAAGCTGTGATGAATCACACCGGCGCTAGACCACCAAACAGTGACCATCACTTTTCTAGGGGTAAGTTTTCGTTTAGGGCATTGTTTAGGTGCTGAACCAGGATCCAACCAACTTGCTGAGCGCTTACGGTTATCAAACAGAATCCATTTTTCATCGCAGGTAACAATGCGGTTCAAAATTACTTCATTTGTGTGTCTGTTGAGCACGTTGAGCAGTGCAAGGCACGTCTCGACGCGTACTTCGCGCTGGCGATCATTGAGTTCGTGGGGCACCCATTTGTCAAGCTTTTTTACCTTGCCAATTTGACGCAAATGGACCAATATTGTTTTGACGCTAACGTCGAAAGCTGCTGCTAATTCAGCCGTAGATTGTGTATCATCAGCTTCCACAATCGCCTTTAATTCGTCATTGTCGACCAAAGTCTTCGGACGACCGCGAGGTTCATTTTTCAGGTCGAAATTTCCAGAACGGAAGCGAGCAAACCAATAACAGGTGGTGCGTTGGTTTGTAGTGTTAGCTCCGTAAACGTCGTTGATGTTGCGTGCCGCTTGTGCCGCGTTGCTGCCACGACGGTACTCATATTCCATAATTACTCGAATTTTTAACGTATCCATGATGACGAAAAAGATTGAAATGCGATGAAAATGTAACACTAATCAATAAAGAAATGACTACTTTTAGAAAAAAAAATCCATGTTTTTAAAATAAAATTAATTTGAAATTAGAATTCTTAGCCAAACAAAAATTATTTTGATTTGAAATGGCCAGTACTGCAGAACGGCAATTTCATAGGTAAAGACCTAATATAACCCTCCTTCTAGCGCAGTCCGGTAAAACGTTAGCATTTTTTTCGAGATTGTTTTTTGTTATAGTAGGTAGGATCTCCCAACTACCATCACCACACATGAGACGGTTGCAAGGAGTTACAGAATACCAAAAACTCAGTAGAAAAATCACGCTATTTATAATGTTTTACCATTCCTTTTACAGATTATAGTTCCCCATACATTTTGCGAAGGTGTGCAACCGAATCAATTATACCAGTTGATAAGGGATCGATATCCGTTAGTTAATTTGGTGACAGTTCAAAGGAGACACTTCAATGATGCAGCCGGTCGTCAACATATACAAACTTTGTGCGCTCCTCAATACAACGGGGTGTACCTTCAAGTAGTACATAAGTACGTGAAATATGAATAAATTGACCCAAACTATCGCAAATCTAGTGAAAATCTATTCAAACTACAAACTCTTTGCTTTCTAGTTGAAACTTGATAGTATCCCGACTATAGGTCAACGGTCATTTTCAACAGATTCTATGCTGTAACTGCGGCTGCAGCTGTACTGAAGTATGTGGAATATATCCAGTGCATAGTATTTGCTAGAGAATCGCTGAAAATTGAATATCATTCTTCTGAAAACACAATGATCATTGGTAAATGCGATTTCAATGTTTTTTCTTCTAATTTTCTATTTGTATCTGTCGCAGCCATCTGGTTAAATTAGCCAGCTAATTGAACGCCTAGGCCGTTCATTAATCGCCGGCATTAAATTGGATGCCTAGGCTGATACGATAGTGAATCCGTGTGTGGGATATCGTCTCATCGCGTGACCTACTTATTTGTAGTTTATAGAAATTGGAAGAGGATAAAACACGAGCGTAAATGCGGGGGGGGGGGGGTGTTCGTCGGATATATGACTGGAAAGAGATTTACGATTAACGCGAGATAATCGCCTTATCATTACACTGAGCATGAAGTCACTCAGGTCAATCGTAGGAAATATATTATGCCGACTGAAACATCATTACATAATGACATCATCCAATATGTATGCAGTAGCTAAGGGACTATGAACAATACAATTTTCTCATTCGGAAATGCCATATGTTTTACACTTACAAAATGATACACCCCTCGTCAGAGGCGTGGTGTAAAACGCATACCATGCATTATAGTCATGTGTGCAGGTTCACAGAACTGTTGTAGGTACTCGTATATTCTTTTTTCCGCCTCGAACAAACCCAAGTCACCTCTCACCAAACTTAGGTATTCAAATGCACTAATTATTCCTCTTTTAGATGTAGGTACAGCAACCCAACTCGAACTAGTGCAACCATTAGTACCATCCGCTGGACCTACCTGTTGTCTTCTAGGCGTACTAGGTCCGACTTATACAGTGGGTGGTATAAGAGCATTGAGAGCTTCTATACTTCAGCCTTCGTGCAACCAAGAATATATTGAATCTAGGTTGGATGCTATACAGGATCTGATAGAAAACGATACGGGACTTATGGTGGATTTGCAGGTACCTATTTCTATAACCCAGTCTGACATAGTTATAATTGTAGAAGTAGTTGTTATTAAAAATTACAAAATGTAGCTACTCTTTTCTACTCTTTTTCGAAGTCATCCTGAAATTTTGCTAATCAATTTGTAGGATGTGATAAAGAAACTATCAGATATAGATAAAATCCTCCTCTTATGCATGGAGTCTGCAAACCAGAATATGGATAAGATAGGAGAAGCTCAACTGAATCAAACGCTTCTACTAAAAGTAACAATGGACTTGGTGCCAAAGTTGGTAGAAGCACTGAACGGTGCTGTTAGTGGAAGACTGAGGAAAATTAAATTGGTAAGTAGTAAGTAGGTACCTAATGCTAGAACTAAGAAAAAAGAAAGTACTTTTATTTGCGGTAAACGTTACTCAGAGAACGAACCCAAACACACAAAAAAACCAGTTGGGGAAAAATATACCTGTTAGGCATATTTTCCCCCAACTTGCTTTTCCTTGCTTTTCCCTCCACGAAAAAACGACCATCACTCAGCAGCATAATGTTACGACCCTGTGCGAGTCCGAGCGCTGACTAGGTTTGAACTATTTAAATAGCTGTTATCTAGCAAAAGTTTAAATATAAATGCAAAAGTTTTAGAAAAGTATCGCAACGATAGATTATATTAATAACTAGCTGACCCGACAGACGTTGTCCTGTCTTAGCTATGAATATTGAATTGGCCTTAGCTATACAAAACTTGTCCTGACGTTATGGAACACATAGAAAAAAAAATCATCCAATTTGGTGCAGTCGTTCGGAAGTTATGCGCGTACATACATTTCGGCGATTCATTTTTGTATAAGTAGATAGATAGATAACCATCTACTGATATCTAGTTATGGTCGTTATCATAAAAAAACGTAGGTACACTTAATGTTTTTGCCAATGCTTATCCTTTAAAAGCTCTGACCCACATTTATCCTAGGATTTCGAAAATCCTCACTACCAAGAAATAACAGATCGCATAAAGAGAATAATCCAAGATGACGCTCACTTAGAAAAAGGTGCCATGGGTAGTCTTCAAAGATGTTTCGCAGTCAAACCAGACATCAATGGTCTTCTAGATGTAGCTAGAAGAACTTATTCTGAACTAATAGAAGATATACAGAAGATTGTGGAGCAGCTTAGTGAAACATATGATCTGCCTTTGAGGTTGAATCAGAACATGATGAAGGGCTTTCATATAGTCTTGCCTTTGGCGCCAAAGAATAGGAGGTGTTTCAATATGGAGGACTTGCCGCCTATATTTATACAGGTGAATGAAAACTATGTAATGCAAACTCATAATAATCTTTTTACACCGTATCTACCCAATGATGTTGAATGACTTGTCTCCTCAATAATTATCTTATCTTTTTATGACCGGTTTAAGATTCGGTCACACACAGCGAATACTCGCTGCGAATGCCTACTCGCCGCGAGTTGAATTCGCCGCGGTTTGAATTGAGCATGTTCAATTTTACTTTTTACGCCGTGTGTGACAGGGTTACTCACTGCGAGTGCGAATACCTATTCTCCGACTACTCATCTATGCTACAGGTCGTTTCGTCGCTGCATAGATACGAGATAGAAAATTCTTTTAAAAGGAAATTAGACGCCCCAAACTGTTCTCTGCGTTCAATCTATTTACGAACCAAATTTCACTTCTTGTGAGTTGGGAGCTTAATCAGCATTTGATTTGCTAACTCTGCACATTCCAACCGAATACACTGTTTTAGACGTGTGCGACGAACAGACGACATATTTCAATTTGTGCACCAACAGACTCGAAATTCTCGTGTAGAACTCATGTAGAGCTGTGTGTGACAGGCAGGCAGCGAATTGTCGCTGCGACTATTATTCGCAGCGAATGCAGTCGCAGCGAGTATTCGCTGTGTGTGTGACCGAGGCTTTAGGTCGGTTTTATCCGACAGCTATGGTACCTAATCTTTTGGCTAATCAGATAATTGTTGTCATGAATCACATATTCTTGTGTTAGGTCCACCACTGTGTGCAGTGGTGCCAATGTCACAATCACTTCAGAAGAGCATTGTAGTCACAGAAAAAAGAAGGTACAATGATCTGAGATTGTAGTAAAGTCAAAGTCAAAGCATTTATTTCAATTAGGCACTTTTGAACGTCAACATTTACGATTCTAGTCGCCATTCCAAAATATAGTTTCGTATGGAGTAGAATGGGCAAGAAACTCCATCGTTACTCTTTTAAAATGTTTTAAGTGCAATATTTAACATAGTAGGTACATTAATTACACAATTATGTGTGAAAACGATGCACCCAGAATAAAATTACCATACCAAAATAGTTAGAAGAATGCAATTGAAGCAATACAGATAAATTAATTTTATGAAAGATAGGTAGGTACCTACATGGTGCTCACATATACCTACTGCTACTCGTACATTTATGTACATTGTTTGTAAGAGTAAGTATACGATTTCCCCGTAGATTATGAACAAGTAATAAGTCAGTGTGTGAGATAAAGTAATAACTGAGTGTAAATTTTCTAAAAAGTTTCTAATACCATTATTACCATTATTACTTATATGGCATAGGTAATAATGGTAATAATGGTATTAGAAACTCATTTAATAATCTTCTACAACCGGTATCCACCCAATGATGTTGATTGTACCGAGGTCTCCTTTAATAATCTTATCTGGGGTTTTTTAAAGACCGGTTTCGGGTGGATAAATCTGAGAGCCATAATAATTAATTGGCTAATCAGTACCTACACCATATCTCGCACCGCATGCCCTGTCACCTGCACTGCACACGTGAGGACCTAATGGTTGCGTCAGCGAACAGGATTCGCGTTGCTGAATTTTGGGCCAAACCAAATTTTAAAAACTTTACTTTTTTGTGTTATTTTTGCGATCGACACGCTAAGAAAAAGAAGATCGGCTGATCAGGAAATCCTAGTAATGAATCACATATTTTTGTGTTAGGTCAACCACAGTGGTGCCAGTGTCACAATGAGTACAGAAGAGCTAGTGGTACTGAACCAGCAAGCAAAGGAGTCGTTAACCGAAATACAGAAAATGAGTAACATGTTAGTGAATTTAATATTACAGCTGCACCGTAAAACAGATTGTAGGTAATCTCCCGTTGCGTATGAAAAAAAGGGAAAGTCCCTTCTAAAAATAGCGCGCTTCCTGGCTATTGACATTCGTGCCTTATCGATTAAAATCGCCTAACCCTTCAACATCGATATTTTATCATTTTATTTTGTCTATACTTTCAGTGTTATTTCAACTTTACTAAAAGATCTTCGTCCGTTCATGTCGAGCCTCTACACGCTTTGTGAAAATGTTGCCGAAATAGATGTTCTTCTAGCCATGGCTCAAGTAAGCAGCGAAACAATTTATAACCTAATTTCTCCAAATATCTAGTAGTACTATCCTTTATTTTCTGGTTTCCAGGCATGTTCGATTGGTTCCTACATCAGGCCAAATTTCAACAGTTTCATGGATGTAAGGAACAGTGTGCATCCTCTTTTGGATTACAACAGCCAAATCCTACCAGTCCCGAATGATATTGTAAGAAATATATACCAAAACACATAAAACTTTCTCAAAGAAAGTAGGTATCATGATATTGTTATGCTTGTTTCAGTTTGCGACTCCCGAGCATAATTTTACAATCATCACCGGGCCAAATATGGGAGGCAAAAGTATCTACATAAAACAAGTTGCTGTTATACAAGTTATGGCGCAGGTGTGTTAAATAAAACAAAATAAAATCGACTCAGTAGAGGAAAAGTTAGTAAGAAATAAACCGTAAAAACTTTTACATTTCAGATAGGTTGTTTCCTACCTGCAACAAACGCAGTTTTGAGACTTTGCGACAGAATATTTTCCAGGATAGGTTTCAACGATAGTGTTGAATTGAATGCTTCGACTTACGTTTTCGAGGTAATTGCATAACTAAATAATGATTGGAAAACAAACTTATTTAAAATTAAATTAAAAAAAAATTAAAAGCATGTGTATTTCAGATAAAGGAAACTCAACATATCTTGAAAGGATTAACGCCTACAAGTTTAGTGATAATAGACGAACTATGTAGGCAAGTATCAAAAGCATTGTACTCATGGGTATTTGTATCATGTTTGGACGACCATTATTAAAAGAAATGATACCACTTTCAGGGGCACTTGTGTGGAGGAGGGTACAAGTGTGGCTTGGGCAATCTGCGAGGAACTCATTATGAGTACGGCATTCACTTTTTTTACCACCCATTTTATGTACCTGACGAGACTGCAAGAGTTGTACTTCAACGTTGTCAAGTAAGAGCCTCCTTTTGAACAGCTCCTTTTTGTCTCTTCGAAGTACATAAAAAAAGGACTTCAGGCTCAAGTTGGTCAATATTTTGTTTTAGTCGGCATACAGCAGTAACCGAAGAAGAAGTAGGCAATTCAGAAAATCCACAAATACGTTTAGTATACCAACATAAAATAGAACCAGGTGTAACCAAAGTTGAGCATTACGGACTAGCTCTCGCTGCCAAAACGAATCTACCAGAAGATACAGTTAAATTAGCTATGGAACTTGCTGAGCTCATTGCGAAGAATACTATTGTAAGTGTGACGAATGTAAAGCAGTTTTAAATAAAACTCAAAATAAATTGCTTGAAAAGCAGTTTAGTTACGTTCCTACCATATACTTATTTCTTTACTAGCAGCGCCCCGCGGTTTCACCCGCGTAGTTCTCGTCACCCGGGGATAGTGTAGCTTCCCAACAGTGATAGAATTTTTCAAATCGGTTCTGTAGTTTCGGAGCCTATTCAATGCAAAGAAACAAACAATCAAATCTTTCCTCTTTATTAATAGTATAGATGAACAGCATAATAGTTAAAATAGCTTCTATCTACAAAGCACGTATTATTTAAACGAGAAGTAAAAGTTCAAAGTTAAGAATAAATAATTTATAAACATAATTGATGTTTTTTTGCAATATTTCGTTTCAGGCACAAGAAATTAGAACGCCACTGAGAAATGACGCAGAAACTCTATACAATCTCAATGCAAATATTCAACTAGAAAGTAACAAATACGGTAACTCAGATGAGAATACAAAGAAAATGTTACAAAAGTTTAAAGAAGATCATCCCCAAATACTTGGAAGATTAAACATTCTAAGAAGCAGAAGTGATAATAGGACTGATAATAGTGTCGACTGTACTTTTGTGCCAGATAATTATTCTAAAGAACAGACTTCCATTGGAGCTAGTACCAAGAACTCGTCCGTAGTTAACAATACTCCACCCGCCAAATCCCCTAAATATGAACAATTAGAAGAGAATAACGTGAAGGAGAACACAAATTACGCTTCAGTACGGTCATCAGAACAACTGCTTAACAGTGTTATAAATAACGAAGATTCAGTTGAAGAGGACAATCACAATATTTCGGATGTAGAAATGATTGAAGAAGGTCAAGTTGATGGTAATGGTTACGATGTTTTACCTTATGTGGAAATGAATGACAATAGTAAAGATAAAAATTCTACTGATGATAACACGATTGCTGGAAGCGGTGCAAACATTTCGAACGCTAGTCATAGTAATGCAATTCATTCTATTGAGAGTAATGAAATAAGCGATAACTACGAAGATGTTACAAATGAAGACGATATGAATGGTGTAGAAAGCTCTTCTATTGATTCCGATATAGCGGAAGCTCTAACTCAAATAGTAGAAGAATATTCTGCGAATAATATAACAAATTCTCAACGAAGTGACGATTTGATGTCCATAGACGAAGAACTGATGAGAGAAACGATAAACGATATTAATGAAGAACTGTCAAGTGGAGCCAATGGGGTGGAAAATATTGTACTAACGCCTCCTTTAAGTTTTCGTGATATGTAGAGTAAATACTTTTGTGCAACTTGATTTGCATCATTTGACTTCTTTAAATCCAACGACTCTAAATAATACTGATCAAAACTCATTCGTTCTTTTGATATTCGACAATCCCTATCATCAAATCTCTATCGTCCGGAAGGATCAGCAAAAGTGTGATCAGGAAATTCAGAACCACCTTATTTCTAAATAATCAATTCTTGTGAATCGCCAGCTATCAAATTGATCATAATCTAAGCGGAGGCCGCAAGCTGTGTGACATGTAGTTATGATCGTAAATGCCAGACGCAGCGACTCACTCATCATCATCATCACCGGCCTATAATTTTCCCACTGCTGGGACACAGGCCTCCTCTCGGTGAGAGGGATTGGGCCGTAATCCACCACGCGGGCCCAGTGCGGGTTGGTAGATGTCACATGTCTTCGAATTTTTTGGTTCTAGGACATGCCGCGCCGGTTTCCTCACGATGTTTTCCTTCACCGTTTTGAGAGCAGTGGTGATGAAATAATTTACACAAAGTAAAGTGTCTTGTTTCGAACTCAAGACCTTCAACTCGTAAGTCGCGGCCGTTAACACTTGGCCACCACTGCTTCACACTCACACTCAGCGACTCACTGGCGATTTCAAAATCTCGAACGGTCATACACAGATCTTCAAAGATAATTTTTGCGCAAGCGATCTTCTATTACATAAAATCTGTGTGTGACCGTAAGATTTCGAAATCGCCAGGAAATAAAGTAGTTGAGTGTCCTCTCAAACTCGCAGGCAGGCTTAGCTACACCATAATTGCATAACTCACGATCATAATCGGTTTCAATTTGACAGTTCAACAGTATTCATTGCGTTATTTACGTTGTTGAACAGACACATTTTTCGAACATGAAGTATGAATCCGTTTCAAAACAAAACAGATTATGATTAATCGTAAGTTACGCAATTAGGGTGCAGGATGCAAACCAGCTTTTTTTTATATTCCTATTATTGTTTTTGTTATTCTCAAATTTTCTTTCTTTCTCAGATACTGGCGAAATCAAGTCCTAAAAATAAAAAGGCTCTAAAATTATTAAAAAAAATATAACGTTTTTTTTATGAATTATCTAATGGCTATGCGCGTACGCCTAAATGGTTTCATTAATATTTGCACAATTATTTTGTACATCTTTTAGTCGATTAGTTCCGAAAACTATCGACTAAACATTATGCCGAATGTCACAACTCTAAAAAAACAACATTAAAAAAACGAAATTGCAAATGGCTTCCAAAGTCGCCTTTGCAATTTTATTCTGTTTCTATCGTTAGTGTAATTGCCTAACAAATTCTGTTTTTTTTGTGGAAAGTGAGTGAAATACTAAATTTGGCGCTGAAATAGAAAAAGTAAGTACTTTCCCGTTAATTAAGCCGCAAAGCTGCTTCTTTTTACCAACCGGCGTCTGTTTACCACGCTGCCTCGAATTGTATCAATCAAAGTTTGTGGTATAATTTCGTGGAATCATAAAGCTGTTGGGCCTTGTAGGTAATGTGAGTTTTGTTGTGATAGAAGGCGGTCAGCCATGTCGCTGCCGCCGTACCTGCTGGGGCCCAACCCCTGGGCCACCATGATGGCGCAGCAGCAGTTGGCGGCAGCGCAGCAAGCGGCCCTACAGGCTCACGCTGCTGCCGCTGCGGCTGCGCCACCGGTGCCACCCTCGCAGCCCCCAAAACCTCATCATATACCAGAAGAGAAGATCAAGGAGAAAGGTATGTGCTACTTCATTCTTTTGTTTGTAGGTTATTTAGTGTATGTGGATTTTTTTCGTTTTATTTTTCCTGTGTAGTTTGTTACTGCAAACTTAGATGATGCGAATAAAATTCCTACTATAAGTATTGCATCAAAATGCCAGAGCTCAAATTTATAACAAAATTAATCTTGGTTTGGATCAATCACAAACCAGTTTTTTGTTTTTGATCATAATGTCTTGTATTTTGTAAATAACTGTTTTTTCATATCTTATAAACAAGTAACAAGTAAAGGCTTGCACTAAAAGAACACACAATTACTAATAAGCCAGCATAACACAATGATGCCCAATAATGGAGAAGAAGAACGACTAGGTACTACCTGCACTATCTCCAAATAAATTGGGATTAGTTCAGAAGGGTAATGATATTGTTTTTGTAGAATTAAATCATGAGCAAACAATTGTCAGCATAAAGCAACTGAAGAGCTCTTGGACTTCCAGACTCAGATTTATAAGGCAAATTAAATTGAACAAAAATGCAGTAAGTAGGATTTAGATGATGATGAAACCATGATGCTATTATAATTCTTTCATATTATTTCTTTCTTTATGAAGAAAGAAATAATAACAATAACATAATTGAAAAAGGTTTGTTTGGAAAACAAATAGATATTATGAATATAAGGTCAGGAAATAAGCTCAAACAACTACTCCATAAATTAGTTTAAACATATTTAAACTAATTTATGGAGTAGTTGTTACAAATCCAAATAAGCACAAACAACTACTCCATAAATTAGTTTAAACATATTTAAACTAATTTATGGAGTAGTTGTTTGTGCTTATTTCCTGACCTTATATTCATAATATCTATTTGTTTTCCAAACAAACCTTGTTCAATTATGTTGTCTAGTGAAAAATCCCCATTTTCATATGTTTTACTTTTTAAGAAATAAGGTAAAATTATTTCCTGTGGGGTAGATTAAAAACTGCGATTGGTATTCTTCTCCATCCAAGACACAATGGAGAATGCTGATATTGCATACAATTTAGCTAATGTGGATGTAATGTATAATTAATAATAGTATGAGACTATTAATTTTACATTATATCAAAGTTACCATAGATTACAATTTTGGATAAAATGGTAAAATTTAGTATGGAGTTAAGTACTTATTGTAATGGTAGCTTGGGTAAGCTGCATAAAGGACTATTCACACTTATTCACCTATGTTCAGCTTTTGTCCACAGATAATGACGATTTTGTATGATGCGTACTCATCTGTTCAGCTGTAGAAAGCTGAGCGGACTGTGTACAAAATCGTTTTTTTTTTTCTATGGACAAAAGCAAAACAGAGCTGAATAAGTGTGAGTAGTCCCTAAGAATGGTGACTATTACTTTAACATGTAAAAAATAAATTATTTTAATAAAAACCTCATGTCATAGTATAAAACCATGCATAATATTGTGCAATTGATGAAGATGATTCTGTAATATATTTCTACAGTTAATTAATATTTCGATACATAACACATACAACATCATGCCTGTAATCCCTGAAGAGTTAGTCAGAGATGTAGTACACATTTTGGAAGTTTTGTTTAATTTGCATGTAATAAGGGGCGAGCCTATTGCCATCAAGTAGGCACAAATCCAGACTCCAGGCTTATAAAATAAAAATATAGGAATATTTATTTTAATAATACTATTTGCACATGGTGTTTTCAGTCATCTCTAGAAGTAGCATTGAAATTGACAAAGACTTGCTTCTTACAAACTCCATGCTTCATGATGTGATGTGAAATTCTCACAGCTAACATTGCATAGTGATACATGCCACATTTCCTTAGTGTCCTTGTACTCATCGTACACACGGCTACACATCAAACTATACATTTTCTGTTTATGCTGATCTCGCACCGTAAGAAAATCCTATACAATGTGAGATCAGCTTATACTGAAAATGTATAGCTTGATGTGTAGCCATGTGTACCAGTACATACATTTATTTCATGAAGTCAGCTTTTTAATAAAATCAACCAAATGTCATCTTTAGTCATCATCTAGGAAATCTGTTTCTTAGGTCTTCCTTTACTCTTATAGCCATCGACATTCTTACTCAAAACTTTCCTCACATTTTCCCCATTCCACCATATCATATGCTCATACCATAACAGCCGATTTCTACTCTAATTTTCAGTTACTGGTGCCACTTTCAGACTTCCTCTTAGGTACTTTTAACACCACACATCCCTCTTCGCATTCTCATCATAGCTGCATTTAATTAAAAGCAATATAAAGCTCTTTGTTACTTCATTTTATATGTTGATTATCCTTATCTTCTTTCCTGTCTAGCCCAAAAATGGATGCAGCTCCAATCAAAACGCTTCGCCGAGAAGCGGAAGTTCGGTTTCGTGGATGCGCAAAAAGAGGACATGCCTCCCGAACACATCCGCAAGATCATCAGGGACCATGGAGACATGACCAGTCGCAAATACAGGCACGACAAAAGAGTATACCTTGGTGCATTGAAGTATATGCCCCATGCGGTCATGAAGCTGCTAGAGAACATGCCTATGCCCTGGGAACAGATCCGTGACGTGAAAGTCCTCTACCACATCACTGGAGCTATCACGTTCGTCAATGAAATCCCATGGGTCATAGAGCCTGTCTACATTGCTCAGTGGGGAACCATGTGGATCATGATGCGTCGAGAGAAACGTGATCGTCGGCACTTCAAACGTATGCGGTTCCCGCCCTTCGACGATGAGGAACCTCCCCTAGATTATGCCGATAACATCTTGGACGTGGAACCGTTAGAACCTATCCAGATTGAACTGGATCCTGAGGAAGATGGAGCAGTTGCAACGTGGTTTTATGACCACAAGCCACTATTAGGTACAAAACACGTGAATGGATCTACATACAGAAAATGGAACTTAACTTTACCACAAATGGCGACATTGTACCGTCTTGGCAACCAGTTACTGACTGACTTGGTAGATGACAACTACTTCTACCTCTTTGATTCAAAGAGTTTCTTCACGGCTAAGGCTCTAAACATGGCGATTCCTGGAGGGCCGAAGTTCGAACCTCTTGTGAAGGATAATTCGGCGGGCGATGAAGACTGGAATGAGTTCAATGACATCAATAAGATCATTATACGTCAGCCTATCAGGACAGAGTACAGGATCGCGTTCCCGTACTTGTACAACAATTTACCGCATTTCGTCCAGTTGTCTTGGTAAGTAAAAAAAAAAAAAAACATTATTTTCACAATAAGAATATAAAGAATGTCTTGTTCTAATTTACGAACACGAAAATTGACTGAACATCTAATAAACAGCTTTGTCGAATGTCTCAGATTTTAAAATCATAGAAATCTTCATATGTAAAATAGTACAAAAATTCGTACAACTATGGACTTTTCCTCAAGGTACCACACACCAAACGTCGTCTACATCAAGACTGAAGACCCTGACCTCCCAGCCTTCTACTTTGATCCCCTCATCAATCCTATCTCCCACCGTCACTCAGTCAAGTCCTTGGATCCTCTGCCTGACGAAGAAGAGTTCCTACTGCCTGAGGATGTGTCGCCATTCCTGCAAGAGACTGCCTTGTATACTGATAATACGGCTAACGGGATCGCACTGTTGTGGGCGCCGAGACCTTTCAATATGAGATCAGGTAAGAACTAACATTAACTTGTATTTGTCGTATTCATCATTATTTACAGACCGTCGTCAACTACTTACTGGTGGGCATGGGCCGCTCAATGGCTGGTACCAATCTCCACACTCCGCCTATCTCATCCACGGTGAACCCGTAAAAGCAACCACCATCAATTCAGCCGAAAGACTTCCACTGCTGGACTTAGGCCTCTCCCAAGCTCCTCCACTTCGACCGGTTTTGTGTTTCCCACATCCACCGTATTCCCGCGGCTTTCGCAAGGTCATCGGTCCACCTTGTGGGTGACCTTCCCACTCTAGTTCTGCGAGCATTGTGCCCTGTCCACTGCCACTTAGGTTTGGCAATTCTTCGGGCTATGTTGGTTACCTTGGTTCTTCTGCGGATCTCATCATTCCTAATTCGATGACGCAGGGAAACTCCAAGCATAGCCCTCTCTATTGCTCTTTTGGTGACTTTAAGCCTTCTTGAGGCCCATTGTGAGCGACCATGTTTCGGTTCCATATGTCATCACTGGCAACACGCACTGGTCAAAGCAACCATGTCGACCGCCAATCTTGAATATGCTTTCCATACAGAAAGTATATTTACTCCAAATGTATTTTCTTTTGTCTTTCTGGTTCCCCAACACATAGATCAGATACTGAGAGATTATTGCAACATCCGTTTTCGATAACACTCCCAACATCAGCCAATTTAGTAATTCAACAATCATTGCACCGGATGAACTGCAAATCAGAGCTCCGGAGTGCTGAACATCAATTTATTGCAATTGCGACTCAATTGGATGCAGGAAATACAATAAAGATACGAGTCTTTCGATGCAACGAGCATTTATGGAACAATCCCAAGTGATCAGTCTTTATAACTCAATGTGCCATATTGGACTGCCTCATACTGTTCTCAGAATCTAGCGCAGTAGTGTCAGTACTGAAACAACATCACACCTTCATAATGTCTTTAAATAAGTGTTCTTCATTCAGGCCGAACTCGCCGTGCTATCGACGTGCCTCTGGTAAAGACGTGGTACAAAGAACATTGCCCACCTGGCCAGCCTGTGAAAGTGAGGGTTTCATATCAGAAGCTGCTCAAATATTACGTGCTGAACGCATTGAAGCACAGACCACCAAAGCCACAGAAGAAGAGGTAAGTAATTGAAATACCTTATTTGTTATTTTTTTTATGTTATTCAGATTTTGCTGATTTAGTGCTTCAAAGCCGAGTTTATGTATCCGCAACAATTGTACTCGCTCGTCGAGGTTTCTAGTAATTTTGCAAAAATTCAGTAGAATTTCTCCACCCATAGGTACCTCTTCCGCTCATTCAAATCCACCAAATTCTTCCAAACCACGACCCTGGACTGGGTGGAAGCCGGCTTACAAGTATGTCGCCAAGGGTACAACATGTTAAACCTGCTCATCCATCGCAAGAACTTGAACTACCTACATTTGGACTACAACTTCAACTTGAAACCTGTTAAGACCTTGACTACCAAGGAGAGGAAGAAGTCTCGGTTTGGTAATGGTAAGTAATGAAATTATATTATTACCACGATTAAAATACTTAAGGTGAATATAGTCCACATTTTTTCTATAAAAACTTCGGGAGTGTATTACTCCGCTGTTCGACAAAGTATATAAAAAAATAAACACGGTATGGTTTTGTCTCATTGTTAATATTTTCTGTATGGAAGCAGACACTAAAATAAAAACTAATTAAAAAGTTAGGAGCTAACAAAGATTCGTTTTTCTTACTAATTTAACCTTTAACTGATATAAGAAGTGTAAAATCTCCAAAACCAAGTTGGTACCGACAAAGTTCAATTATCTAAAAGTTCAACAAATTTTATTTGTCATTGATTCATGCAGTGGTTTTTTCATAAAACCCGATCTTCCGAAGGACTTTTCTTAATTTTTCGCGGATTGCTATAAATACTCCTGGTTCTCACTCAGTCAGTAATGTTGTGCGTGTAGACTAGCGTCTAACTGCTCATCACGGGTACTAACTCTGTCGGACACGAAGCCTGGTGAGACAGTGTGATTTTTAGCCAGGCCCATCAGTGAGTTCGAGCCCGCGACTAGGTTTCCCTTAAAGAGGGATCATTTAGAAAATTTCTTAAAAATATCCTCTGTAAAATAGCATAAGCATAAACTCTGTCTAAACTTGGTTTTGACAGGTTTGGTGAATTATTACAAATGCCTTATTAACTAACACAATTTTCCTCCACAGCATTCCACTTATGTCGCGAGATTCTCCGCTTGACAAAACTAATCGTGGACTCCCACGTGCAGTACCGTCTGAACAACGTGGACTCGTTTCAACTGGCTGACGGTCTTCAGTACATCTTCGCCCACGTGGGACAGTTGACGGGCATGTACCGCTACAAGTACAAGCTCATGAGACAGATCAGGATGTGCAAGGATCTCAAGCATCTGATCTACTATAGATTTAATACGGTGAGTTTGTTAGTCACCCAATGACAATGAATTTTCTCACTTTGTGATAGCATCAAAATACTAAAATGATCCCCCATTTCATAGCAATTGCCTACCTAAAGGCAATATCTATATGTGTCCCCTATTTTAGATTTCAATGCTGGGACTTACTCAAGATATCATGATGTTTTAAAGTTGCGACATGATTTATGCCACGCATAAAGTCATGGAGAAACCTTAAAAGTTGTACATTTTATTCTCTATTTCAATTATACAAAATGTGTTAAAAAAATGTTGTTGTTAAAATGTGCATTTAAAGGTGCATTTCCATTCCAGGGTCCAGTATCCAAAGGTCCTGGTTGCGGTTTCTGGGCGCCAGGATGGCGAGTTTGGCTGTTCTTTATGCGCGGTATCACGCCGCTGCTAGAACGCTGGCTCGGAAACTTGCTGTCCAGGCAGTTCGAAGGAAGACATTCTAAAGGTATGTTGAGTTCAAAAGGCATGCTTGATATCATGGAGCATAAATATAGTAGTATTCTTAGATTGACAGCTATTGTTACAATTTATTAGTAACTTCTGGACAAAAGAGCCTATCGTTGACTGATGGATCCTGCTGTCGACCACAATTTACCATTTTTCGTTCTTCCTAGGTGTTGCAAAGACGGTAACGAAGCAGCGCGTTGAGTCTCACTTCGACCTGGAGTTGCGTGCATCTGTCATGCACGATATCGTGGATATGATGCCCGAAGGTATCAAGCAGAACAAGGCCAGGACTATCCTGCAGCATCTGTCTGAGGCTTGGAGGTGCTGGAAAGCTAATATTCCTTGGAAGGTAAGAAATAGATATTTGTTTTTGTGTGCTCTGTATAGGGTGATTGTTTCGTTGTAAATAGTGTGTGCGTGTGTGTGTATTTCTCAATCTTATTTTAATTTTATCTGTTGTATCATTTGAAATTATGAACAACAGATGTAACTAAAAGCTACTAATATTATTAAGAGGAAAGATTTGATTGTTTGTTTGTTTGCTTTGGTTTTGGTTCAGTACTTTCGGATCCTATTCAATAGGATCCAAAAGTACTGAACCAATTTGAAAAATTATTTCACTGTTGGGAAGCTACACCAGGTGACATAGGCTATATTTTATCCCCGTATTCCAACGGGAACGGGAACTACGCTAATGAAACCGCGAAGCGCTGCTAGTTGTTCATATTTTTTTTAAACCAACCACAACAGCTAACATTTTATTCAAAAGATTTAAATAGGTACCACGGTTATAGAAGTGAGAGAAAAAACAACACTCACAGTGCAGTCCGAGTTCCCAGAGTGGTCAAATTTATGCTGATTTTGCATTTCTGGAAATGCAAAACTGTCTCGCTCAACATTTATTACTTTCCTAGGTACCCGGTCTCCCAACACCAATAGAGAACATGATTCTCCGTTACGTCAAGATGAAGGCTGATTGGTGGACAAACACGGCCCACTACAATCGTGAGCGTATCCGCCGCGGCGCCACTGTCGACAAGACTGTCTGTAAGAAGAACCTTGGACGACTGACTAGGTTGTATCTCAAGGCAGAACAAGAAAGACAGCATAACTATTTGAAGGTAAGCATCATTCATTCAGGATAAGAATTATTCTGTTGGTGTTTTAAAGATTATGCAGAATATTTATATTCGAACATGAGAAAGGGTAGTTCTGCAACTCACTGCTAATTTGGTTAAAATAAAATCAAAAATAGAAATTTGAAAATAATGTTCCCAGTTTGGGTTCCTGTTTATTCAAGAACACCCAATGATGAGATGAATTTTTCATATGTATGAAAATTATTCTTTCACTTTTTTTGAACCGACGAAAAAACGGAGGAGGTTACTCAATTCGACGCGTATTTTTTTTTTTTTTTTTTTATATGTATGACCACGCATAACTTTTTCCAGAGTAGTCCGATTTTGATAATTCTTTTTTTATTGGAAAGGGTATACCTCGAAGTTGGTTGGTGGTTTTTTTTTAAATTGAAGAAAAATTACAACCCTAAGGGTAAGAAAACAGGGGATGATTGATTGTTTACTCACAGATTTTAATACTGAGTTGTGTATTAAATCAAAAATTAAGCATGTAGTAATTAGTAGATTATAGCCACAAAAAAAGTCGGTGACATTGGATATGTATTTAATTAAATGTCACCGCCTTCCGAACTTAGTTATTGGGGTTGGACAAAGCTAGTTTATTATTTTTTACTTTTCGGTTTTTCGGCGGTTTAATTTTTTTATTAAAAAGTTTTTGTCAAAATAGTTTTCGAGATATGCAACTAACAATGAATTTAAAGTGGCATTTTTCCACAGGACGGTCCATACATTTCTCCTGAAGAAGCCGTCGCCATCTACACGACAACAGTCCACTGGCTGGAGTCCCGACGGTTCGCCCCCATTCCCT
The DNA here is from genome assembly GCA_949987655.1 of Polymixis flavicincta. Classification (NCBI taxonomy): domain Eukaryota; kingdom Metazoa; phylum Arthropoda; class Insecta; order Lepidoptera; family Noctuidae; genus Polymixis; species Polymixis flavicincta. The sequence goes on from OX465183.1 coordinate 18,636,222, forward strand.
TCCCGCCTCTTTCCTACAAACACGATACCAAACTCCTTATCTTGGCGTTGGAGCGGCTGAAGGAGGCCTACAGTGTAAAATCCAGGCTGAACCAGAGTCAGAGAGAAGAGCTGGGGCTTATAGAACAGGCGTATGATAATCCTCACGAGGCCTTGTCTAGGATCAAGCGTCATTTACTCACGCAGAGGACATTTAGAGAGGTATGTTGTGTTTTTCTAATGTACCCAGCTTGTATTTTATATGATAGAAATTTGCATCATCATCATCATCATTTCAGCCGAAAGACGTCCACTGCTGGACATAGGCCTCCCCCAAGCTCCTCCACTTCGACCGGTCTTGTGCTTCCCACATCCAGCGGATACCCGCGGCCTTCACAAGGTCATCGGTCCACCTTGTGGGAGGTCTTCCCACTCTACGTCTTCCGGTACGCGGTCGCCACTCCAGAACCTTTCGGCCCCATCGGCCATCTGTTCTGCGAGCAATGTGCCCTGTCCACTGCCACTTAAGTTTGGCAATTCTTCGGGCTATGTTGGTTGCCTAGGAGGGCTATGCTCGGAGTTTCCCTAGAAATAATAATCCATTATAATTGAAATATAAATAACTAAAATCATGCGTTTCTACCAGGTCGGCATAGAATTCATGGACCTCTACTCTCACCTGGTCCCAGTATATGATGTGGAACCACTAGAGAAGATCACAGACGCGTACCTAGACCAGTACTTATGGTATGAGGCTGATAAAAGAAGGCTACTGCCTCCGTGGGTGAAGCCGGCGGATACTGAGCCCTCACCGCTGCTGGTCTACAAGTGGTGTCAAGGTATGTGAAGTGGCTATGATCACTGTTTTGAATTGTGTGATTTTATGTGGTATTCATTGGGCACCATTTCCGTGCCGCCGTGTCATCAAATTCTCGCTAAACGGAGATTGCTCCATACAGTTTCTATAGAATTTAATTTCACAGCACTATTGCCGCAATACTTTCGCCCTTGTAGATGGCGCCTTATGTGACATGTTTTTTATTCAGCTGGTTTTTTAAAGTAACCTTTATTTTGCGCCAATATTTTAGGCTTATGATGTACTTGAATAGAAATATACTCTCACATGTCACATAATACTCGCCAAGTCCTCTTCCTTTTTGTCTCTTCTCTCTTTACATTTCGTGTTTTATTGTCTCAGCAGACTCAGGACTTTTTGCTGTAACAGTTCAAGCTGATGTACAAAAAAGGCAGGCACTAAGGCTAGGAGCTAACTGTATTTCGTTTCCCGGAAGTGTTTACATACTTAGGAAATTACGATGTTTAAATTATTCGTGAAAGCTCCGTTAGCTATTGCTGTGATGATTTCGATATAATAATGTACATGAGTAACTGTGTGCTGAAGAGTCTGCAATATAATATACTAGATTTTGTCCGCGTTTTCGCCCGCGTGGATTTTGGAAACTACACCATTTATACATTGTTTTCATATAACTCTTGGTTTACACGGCGCACGCCAGTAAAGCTCCCAGTTGGCATGATCTTTCCGACATCTTCAACAAGTCATATTTCACTCAATATACATAAAACCATAACGAATTCTTAAATTTAAACCTTCCTCATGAATCATTCCGTTCATTTGTGAAACCCGCATGTAAAACTGTTCAGTAGTTTATGAGTTAATCGCGTTCAGACAGATAGTCAGACGCGGCGGGAGGGACTTGGTTTTATAATAGGTAGTGATTGAAGAAAGAAAAAGGAAGTTGTATGCGACTGCCCGGGGTGTGCGTTGTGGCAAAGGAGATCTGCCTCGTCGATCATCCCCTTGTTACAAACCTCACCTCGGTCGGTCGCGCTACCATCAGATCAAGAAGAGAAGATATAAAGAAGAAGATAGATCTTTGTCTATTGTGTGCTTGATGTTATTGTACAAAATTCTCAGGTGAAACGAAAACCAATTCTTAATACTTATTTATAAAGGACACCTTCTGTGCCGGGTGCCAGGGGCATCGACGCGCAGCCTGATAGTATTCAGTTCATGATTATTGAAATAAAAATAGTTTTGCCATACATTTTGACCGCTTAGGTATTGAACTTCTCTGTGAAATAACGAGGGTTTTTTTTTTATAACTCACTTAAAATTTCTACGCTAAGAGGTATAGAATCATAGGCTAAATTCATGGTTTCACTTTGCGCGTCGATCTGTCTGCCATACCATATAGGTAACCATAGCATTTGTCCATCATGTCAAAGCAGGGCAACAAAGAAAATCCTGACTCCCTTGCTTACTCCAGTACCCGAGGTGCCGAGTGATGACACGGCCTGTGAATTGATGCCACGCTGCATCATCACTTGAATCATCGTCCACTGCGCAGTCTTCTCGGAGATATTACACAATCTTAACCCTGACATAATATTACATTATTTTGATCGTCAATTATCATATTGATGATCAAGACTTGAGTCTCAAACACGGACTTGTTCTTCGATTCATTTTTCGTTACCACACACCTTTTTACCCGACTGCCAAGGAAGTTAGGGAAACAGGATTAAGAATAAATTGAAATAAACTATAAACAACTTCCATTTAACAGACTATAATAATTATTAAGAACTGAAAGCCTAAATTAAATACCCGCAGGGAACAGGGCGTGCGATTCTCCATACAAATGTATTCCCCATTTTTCTTCCTGAATAATGCCTCTAGAGTTTTTTTTTTTTTTTTTCATAAAATCAAGGTCTGCTGTAAACACGTCCCTGTCTGATTTTCTTCTTTTTTTTATCAGCAACTAATTAGTGAAGAAAATAATACCCTCTAAAAATGACAAATATAGCCCTATTTTACCGCCGTGATTAGAGGACTACCAGATAAATTAGAAAAAAAAAAATACAAAAAAAAAATGACAGGGATCTAAACATACTCTTTTTAAAATGCTAATGTAAAAAATAATTGCATCGGCTCAGTTTTCGAGGAGAAAAAAGGGGAATACGAAACGTCGATCTCGTCAAAAAAATTGTGATAATTTCGGTTTGAGCTGCAATTGTCCCTATCACACACTACGGGGGCAGACTTACTGACAGCCCGACGGCAATAGTTTCTTCAAATACCAATTTTTCTTATTCCTCGCAGGCCCCGTCCCCTCTTAAGTTTCGTAGCAGGCAGGAACCATCTGCAAAATAAATGGGATCCTTCAGCTATCAAACTTAATGCGGGTATTTAACTTAGGCTTTCACTTCATAATAATTGTTATAGTCTGTTAAACGAAAGTTGTTTTTAGTTTATTTCAAATTAGTTTTCTATTCTAAAGGTTGTTTCGGTCTTTTTAGTGCTCGCATCGCTTATAGGTTGACTATTTTGTAGTCGAGCTTTTTCTTATTTTTATTATTTATTTTATTTGTATTCTATATAAATTCTATTATTATGAAACTCGAAACATGAAACATGTTAAAGTAATACTAGATCATATAAAGACAAAAAAATATTCCATATTTCATCTTATTTACGTCATATACCACTTTTAGGTATAAACAACCTACAAGACGTGTGGGAGGTCGGTGAGGGCGAGTGCAACGTCCTCCTAGAGTCGCGCTTCGAGAAGCTATACGAGAAGATAGATTTGACGCTCCTGAACAGGCTGTTGCGTCTTATCGTCGACCACAACATCGCTGACTACATGACTGCTAAGAACAACGTTATTATTAATTATAAGGTAAAGTTGAAAAGTAAAATTATGAATTACCTGTATTTCTTTTAGTTCCTATCAAAGATAATAAAAAGACTGAACCAAAAAAGAAGATTTCAGCAGTACTTTGCCTCTTCGTGCGCAGTAAATTTATCACAGTTTATAAAAACTGTGATAAATTTACTGTATTTTTAAGCTGACCCAATTATAAATTATCCGTGGTTATTTACTGACCAACGCAACATATATGTTTCAAGAGCATTTTAACTCTAGTCATTCAATCCAAAAAGTTTAAACTTATACCTCAAACTGTACCTCATAGATTATAATCATAACATTTACCTACAGGACATGAACCACACAAACTCTTACGGCATCATCCGCGGTCTACAGTTCGCCTCCTTCATAGTCCAGTACTATGGGCTAGTACTCGACTTGCTAGTGCTTGGGTTACAACGAGCCAGCGAGATGGCAGGGCCACCACAACTGCCGAACGACTTCTTGTCCTATCAGGATCGCTCGACTGAAACCGCGCACCCGATTAGACTGTATTGCAGATATGTCGACAGGATTCATATTTTCTTCAGGTATTTCTAAACGCATACGAAACTTTTTAGAACGTAAGTTAAGTTGGCATCGCAACTACTTGAAATAAATAACCTTGTATGAAGATAACAAGATCATTATTGCAAGTCATTGCAATGCACAATATTGAAATAAATAGTTTATTTTATTTAAATTCAAAGTAATAACTTTGTCTACAATAATGTGACTTATTTTCTTTTGTAACACTACCAATTGATGCAAATCCTTGCAATTTTTATTCATTTGTTTTCTTACCTAACATTTTATTGACCAGATTCACAGCAGAAGAGGCTCGCGACCTCATACAGCGTTACCTCACGGAGCACCCGGATCCCAACAACGAGAACATAGTAGGATACAACAACAAGAAGTGCTGGCCGAGAGACGCGCGCATGCGACTTATGAAACATGACGTCAATCTGTGAGTATTAAAAATATATTTGTATTAAAATTACCTTATTGCTGGCAGATACATTTCTGCAAAATATCATAATGAATTGACGGAAAAATCACTTTATTTGAAATAAAGCATCAATGTTAAACTTGGAGACTTAACAAGATGAAATGAATTTTATAAAAATAAGTGATACTGTGGTACATATTTTAGCCAGTCATCAAGGTGGTAGCGATACTGACTCACCAGAGATGTTAGTCGACATTCACATGGACGTAATTAAATCGCCGCGGGATTTTTTGGTGTACTGGATTTTCAACTGTGTTAAGCCGAGTATAGAGAATCTAACAGAGTGCAACGCGAGTGAGACTTAGTGTGTCGAAAAAAAACAGTATTCGATTTTCAACTCTCGGCGCTAAGCCGTGCGTTGAAGATCCAATGCGCGACAAAATCTCACCGCGATTTTATTACGTTCGTGTGAATGTCGACTAACATCCCTGGTTCCCCATCCCACCCTCCATCCAACCAAGGCAACCGCCATAGCCCGAAGAATTGCAAAACTTAAGTGGCAGTGGGCATTGCTCACAGAACAGATGGCCGCGGCCGAAAGGTTCTGGAGTGGCGACCGCGTACCGGAAGACGTAGAGTGGGAAGGCCTCTCACAAGGTGGACCGATGACCTTGTGAAGGCCGCGGGAATTCGCTGCATGTGGGAAACACAAGACCGGTCGAAGTGGAGGAGCTTGGGGGAGGCCTATTTCCAGCAGTGAACGTCTTTCGGCTGAAATGATAATGATGATGATGAATGTCGACTTATTGAAAGGCCATCATTAACATTAACACAGATAGATTTCGGAAATATTACTACCAAACAACTTATGAATGACATTCATTGAATGTTTTAATTTCCATTGTTTAATCATCATCTCTCCCTTCATCAGTGGTCGCGCCGTATTCTGGGACATCAAGAACCGACTGCCTCGCTCCGTCACCACCATCCAATGGGAAAACAGCTTCGTGTCCGTCTACTCCAAGGACAACCCCAACCTGCTGTTCAACATGGCTGGCTTCGAGTGCAGAATACTGCCTAAGGTAGGAATAGTTTTATATACACCAGTTTGTGTTACAGGTTGGTTTACCGCAGAGACAAGGGTTACACAAAATGAGTCATTCAACAGCATTCTTTCGCAAGCATTTTCCTACATTTAATGTACGTGTTTGCCTAATGTATAACCAGCCTTTAATGTTTCCACTGCCATAGTCTACCACGCGGTCCCAGTGCCGGTTGGTAGATGTCACATATCTTCGAATTTTTGGTTCTAGGTCACGCCGGTTTCCTCAGGGTGTTTTCCTGAAAACGGTGACATTTTGAGTGATGAAATTAAATACACAAAGTAAAGTCCCTGTCGCAGTTCAAACTTGTGTTTAGCAGTACATCACAGTTTCCTTGCACTGAAAACATAATGTATCATAAGAACTAAAGTTATTCATGATGTTGCGTCTTCTACTTTTGTAAAATAAACATGGTTTCAAGAAATGATATTCCCCTTGCTGGTGTTTATGTGTGGACTTTAAAAAGAGTCTATTATCAAACAGTCGTAATTCCGTTCTCTAAAAAATTCAACCTTTTCCACTCAGTGCCGGAGTCAACATGAAGAGCTGTGCCACCGCGACGGCGTTTGGAACTTACAGAATGAAGTGACAAAGGAACGTACCGCACAATGTTACCTGCGCGTCGATGACGAGTCTCTCGCGAGATTCCACAACAGAGTGCGACAGATCCTTATGGCGTCCGGATCTACGACCTTCACTAAGATTGTTAACAAGTGGAATACTGCACTTATTGGTAAGTTCTTTACATTTAGAAGGTTTTAATAATTAGCTGTACGTTTCTGTAAGCTGCCAAATGTTATGTAGGCGTATATAACGAATCCTTAGCAAAAACCTAGACTAGAGAACGCTTACCTAAGGTTGGTTAGTTCGTGTGTTTTTTTTATGTTTAAGATGTCTGTTCACTCTTGGTTTGAAGGCAGACAGGTTAAATGTGAACACAAAAAATAATTAAATCAAATTATTTAAACTAAAAGCCTACTATAACATTTCAAATGTTTGCCTCTTTTGTCTACATTTACTGCATCAGCTTACAATCCACTTTCCCAACAGGTCTAATGACATACTTCCGCGAGGCTGTTGTCAATACACAAGAACTCCTCGACCTACTTGTAAAATGCGAGAACAAGATCCAGACTCGTATCAAGATCGGTCTCAACTCTAAAATGCCTTCCCGATTCCCGCCCGTCGTGTTCTATACGCCTAAGGAATTGGGCGGACTTGGTATGCTGTCTATGGGACACGTGTTGATTCCTCAGGTGAGAAAATTAAAAAATTTGGACCCTCTATTTTAAGAAATTTACAATTGTTAGCAGTTAACTGCTCCTGAATGTCTCCAATTAAAGTTTTCCTATAGCTCTAACATAGCTACAATTTTTTTTAGTAGAGATTTGAAAAATAAAAATTGGATATTTTTAGAGCTAAACATTCTTAAAAGATGTTGTTTGAAAATGCTATATTTTACATTAATGAAATGCGTAAAATAAAAGAACTGCATGTATGCACCTGTTGGTATTGTTAATACTACAAAACAAAAAGTTTGAAAAAAACCTCAAGCATACTAACTTATTAATCTTTTTCCATCAGTCCGACCTCCGCTGGTCGAAACAAACAGACGTGGGCATCACTCACTTCCGCTCAGGAATGTCGCACGACGAAGACCAGCTGATTCCCAACTTGTACCGCTACATACAGCCGTGGGAGGCCGAGTTCGTGGACTCGCAGCGAGTGTGGGCCGAGTACGCACTGAAGAGGCAGGAGGCTAATGCACAGAACAGGTAATAAATTGTGTAAATTAAAAGGTGATTTGTCAGTGTAAAAGTGGAAAGGGAACTATTATGACAAATGTTTGTTGTTGACAATCTGCGACATCACATACAAATTAAACTACGTATTAATGATAAATCTAATTTGAGAAATGTTTTAGCAACGTAAAGAACGTTGCTAAAACATTTCTCAAATTAGATTTGGCGATACAGTGTTGAAATGTCGCTGGCTGCATGTTAATAAGTACACTTGGCCATCGCTTATATACTTTTTATCTCAATCCAAGATGATGATGATGATGGGACTCCCTTTTCCGCACTTAAGACTCCCATTCGGTCCGTTGTGCGTGGGGAAATCCAAGATGATTACTTAGTACTGAAGTAACTTTCCACTACACAGTTGGGCGTCACACAATCTTGAAATGATGAACCGCGTAGGGGTCCTGAAACCAGAGAGTATCTGTGCTCTGGAGTGTCGCGAGCGTGTAACGCTTGCTGATCGCACTGACGTCACTCGTCGCGGCACTGATATAACGCTATCTGATCATGCAAACACAGAACTTACCTTTAATTATTACTATAGAACAGAACATAAACACAATGTTTTATTCACAGGCGATTGACTTTGGAAGATCTAGAAGACTCGTGGGATAGAGGAATCCCGCGTATCAATACGCTTTTCCAGAAGGATAGACATACATTGGCCTATGATAAGGGATGGCGTATTCGTACTGAGTTCAAACAGTATCAGGTAATTAAACTAGTTTTTATCGTCATTGGTTTTAGTATGCTGTTAAACGCTTTTTTGTCGAAGGGCAGTATTATGTAATGTCAAACTCAAAGCATTTATTTCAAATAAACTAATTACAGGCACTTTTGAATTGTCAAGGTCGGTGAGTTAGAAATATGAAGCTAGTTGCCCATTCCAAAGCCTAGTAGGTACCTATGGAGAAGAACGGGCAAGAAACGCCATGGACAACTCCATAAAAGCGTATGACATTGATGTCACAGTTACGTTGCGAACAAGATGGTGTTATTCGTCCTGTATGGCTCCATAACGTTCCCTCTCGCCCTTATATGGTTCTAACAATTCTTAAAAGGAGTTTGGTTTTACTCTAGAGTTAGCTCATAATAAGATGGTCCAATTTATTTCCAGTAAAATGGTTAAATGTCAATATTACAAGAGATGTTTTAATAAACCTATGTATGAATTCCTCAGGTACTGAAACAGAATCCATTCTGGTGGACGCACCAGCGCCACGACGGTAAGCTGTGGAATCTGAACAACTACCGCACGGACATGATCCAAGCTCTCGGAGGTGTGGAGGGCATCCTTGAGCACACGCTATTTAAGGGAACCTACTTCCCGACCTGGGAGGGTCTGTTCTGGTGAGTTAACGTAGTCCATCATATATTACCTGTTGCAAACATGTTTACCTCGTAAGTTTAGGTAGTTGGAGATTGCTCGTAATCATTACACCTGTCTGGTCGTCGCTACATGATAAAGGATGGGATACGTGAAGGTCTATGTACCTACTTACTTGTTTGAGCTTACAAGTAAATGAAAAATGCAAAAAAAATGTGAACGAATGAATTATTTCACCCTTATGGTTTTTTTTTTTTTTTTTGGATTGGGAAGTCACTAAATAACTTCTCCCGCTCTAGGTCTAGGGTGGAGCGGGAGGGCGTGTCAGACTTTTACTGACTAATACCCACCAGTGTTCCTTCAGACGCCCGTGTGCCAAGGGCCACGGTATCTCTTTCGAACAACCCGCACCCCTGGCAGTTCACCCTTATGGTTCAGTTACAGTTAATCTATAGTTAAATTATTGGGGATGTGCAATAATCATTCAAAGTCATAGTCTAAACTTCTATTACATTATTTGTGCAGGGAGAAAGCATCAGGTTTCGAGGAGTCGATGAAGTACAAGAAGCTGACCAATGCACAGCGATCTGGTTTGAACCAGATCCCCAACCGTCGGTTCACACTGTGGTGGTCGCCTACTATCAACAGAGCCAATGTGTACGTCGGTTTCCAGGTAAGACGAAATAAACGATAGCAATAGTACACTAGGAACAGTACTAGTGGAAAGGCCTTTGTAAGCAAACTCACCTAGGGAAATATTGACTGACGTTGCCAACAGCATTGCTGTGTTTCAGTTCGATGCTGATGCAAATACAGGCACCTGATTCATTTCAGCTTTTTTCATGAGGGCATTAATAACACACCTGTGATGCCCTTGGTATTGTAGATAGCCTGCTTGGTTTGCCACCCAAAATGGATAGCTTCCTGTAATAGACGCAGCTGTTTATGTTCCAAAGATTTTATTCAAATCATAATATAGACAAGGAATACCCCTTTTTTCCAGAACGTTTTATATCTTAGTCTTTTTACAGGTACAACTGGACCTGACGGGCATATTCATGCACGGAAAGATCCCCACACTCAAGATCTCGCTCATCCAGATCTTCAGGGCTCACTTGTGGCAGAAAGTCCACGAGTCTATCGTCATGGACTTGTGTCAGGTAAATATTTGTGTAGTCTTGAATTTTCTTGGGATTCAGTTGATGCCATAAAAGACTTAAATGCTGTCTGATATTGAGGTATGATATGATTTGCACGACGATTTTTATTGAATAAAAGCTCACTGTTATGGAAATGCTTAGGCATGGGTGTAGAACCCGTTAAACACGTGAACGCCATAATCGCCTGAGAGCCTGAAGAGTATCACCTATACACATTCTCATCACAAAATGAATGAGAAACTTTGTGTAAACATGTGTACGATTTCTGTTTTCCGTAAATAAAATCCCCAATACTAAGCCCATTTTCTTTCACCCAGGTATTCGATCAAGAGCTAGACGCGCTTGAGATCGAGACGGTCCAGAAAGAAACTATTCACCCGCGTAAGTCCTACAAGATGAACTCTTCGTGCGCCGACATTCTGCTGTTCTCGGCCTACAAGTGGAACGTATCCCGGCCTTCGCTTCTCGCTGATACCAAGTAAGATGATGTTATTTGCTGTTTTATGGGTTTTAAACTTTTTGCAATTAAAAACTTGCTAGAGACCTTGCATAATATTTCGGAGTAAATAAGGTTGGAAATGGATGATCAAGTCTCAAAGCCATAAAAAAAACGGACCAATATTAACTAATTGAGCATTTAGGTGGTTGTCCATAATGACATCGCAAAAGAGCTAAACTGTGAGATTCTATTAACTCTAATGATGTATTAGCTTGGTCTGATTGCTTCATGCACAAGGTAGTAACACATTCTACATTTCTGAGTATGAGGTGTTTCCCTTTTCCCTTCACTCACAGTCATCCTTACCCACAGAGACACAATGGACAACACAACAACACAGAAGTACTGGCTAGACATCCAGCTGCGTTGGGGCGACTATGATTCCCACGATGTGGAGCGATACGCTCGGGCTAAGTTCCTCGACTACACCACCGACAACATGTCCATCTACCCCTCGCCCACGGGGCTGCTCATCGCTATCGATCTGGCTTACAACTTGCATAGGTAAGGATTTTACATACAATTCCTGCAGGAAATAAAATTAAACCCCCCCATCAACCATCGTCAAAATAAATATTGGCCAAAACCTGTTAGCAAAAAGGGATTCAATTAGAGAAAATAATAATTTCCGGTAGTTAAGGCATCAACAAGATCAAGAGAGCAGTGGTAACGGCTGCGACTTACGAGTTGTAAGTCCTGCGTTCGAACCCAGCCGGGCGCATTACTTTGTGTAAATAATTTCATCACCACTGCTCTCAAACGGTGAAGGAAAACATTGTGAGGAAACCGGCATGTTCTAGAACCAAAATTATCGAAGACATGTGACATCTACCAACCCGCACTGGGCCTGCGTGGTGGATTACGGCCCACTCCCTCTCACGGAGAGGTCCCAGCAGTGGGAATGTTATAGGCTGAGCATGTATATGTATGTCTATGTAAGGGATCAACACAAGTACTCGTAACTAACACAAGATTGAACTTTAAATCTTTGTAGACATGACTTCTATTACAATGTATATCCTCGCAGTGCATACGGCAACTGGTTCCCTGGCTGCAAGCCGCTCATCCAGCAAGCCATGGCCAAGATAATGAAGGCCAACCCCGCGCTGTACGTCCTGCGCGAGCGCATCCGCAAGGCGCTGCAGCTGTACTCGTCCGAGCCTACCGAGCCCTACCTGTCCAGTCAGAACTATGGAGAACTCTTCTCTAACCAGATTATTTGGTAAGTACCTACTAATAAATGATTAAATGAGTGCATTTGTATCTGATATAATATCTGGCTGTTACTGCACCACATTTTTGGTTCGAGTTTTTGTCTCTGTCGCTTATACTTCTCTTTCAAAAGCTCGATGTTAGGGTACTGCATTTTTGTTAGTTTAGTTGTAAAAGGAAGGAGGGAAGTAAAATTGGAAATTACACATTAATGGAATACATAAACGCTTCTCTTACTCTCCACATTTCGGAACCATTTAGGAATTAAAAACCTCTCGACCCCATAATCCATTTGAGTCGGAAACGGCTTAACCCGATTGGTTGCTGTCGTAATTTGTAAATGCATACGTTGGAATTAAACGTTAAGGCTTATAACTAATACATAAGTTAAAGAATTCCATTTTGTCCACCTACACAGGTTCGTAGATGACACAAACGTGTACCGCGTGACGATCCACAAGACGTTCGAGGGCAACTTGACGACCAAGCCCATCAACGGCGCCATCTTTATCTTCAACCCGCGTACCGGACAGCTCTTCCTGAAGATCATTCACACCAGCGTGTGGGCCGGACAAAAGCGTCTCGGACAGGTAACTTCATTACGACATTTATAACAATAATTATGTGTATTTATCCCACCAAGATGGATAGAAATATACACTGATGGAAAAAACCAAGTTTGAGAGTTGCAGTGTTCTTTTTGTCTACATTCGCACGGACGTATAAATATCACGACGGAATTCGGATTTCACAAGCACAGAATCCAACAGAGTGCATCCGAAAAAGCACACTGTTCGATTTTCGACGTTCGTCGCTGAGCAGCATGGTGAAGATCGCCATAAAATGAAACAAATAACACCGCGATATTTATATTCTACGTCTGTGCGAACGAGGACTTTCTCTGGGATCTTACCTGCGATTAGTTACTATCAAGAATTCACTCAAACCCATTGAAATAATAAAGATAGATAGGTAAATCCGAAGACATGCGTCGTTTTCTGCCTTTGTTTACCCACACTCAAATTCGCATTTTGTTTCACTTAGCTTGCCAAATGGAAGACTGCTGAAGAAGTAGCGGCGTTGATTCGTTCTCTACCCGTGGAAGAACAGCCTAAACAAATCATCGTCACCAGAAAGGGAATGTTGGATCCCCTTGAGGTAAGAGGAATAAAACATTACGTATCTATAAAAATAATTTAGTCATATGGTAAAAAAATGCCATCATCATGCCTCCGGCAAGCAAATAAAGCTATTTTGGATCTGTAACTCAACTTGTTATATTTCTTCATACAGGTGCACTTGCTGGACTTCCCTAACATCGTGATCAAGGGTTCTGAACTGCAGTTGCCGTTCCAAGCGTGTCTCAAGGTGGAGAAGTTCGGAGACCTTATCCTGAAAGCAACTGAGCCACAGATGGTGCTGTTCAACTTGTATGATGACTGGCTCAAGACCATCTCGTCGTACACCGTAAGTGAAATATTAAAGCAAACTCATAATATAGCATCACGAGTATATACCCGAAACGTTGGTGTGAGGTGTACCAACAGTACACTCACATTTCGCCTTTTAGTTAAAATAAAATTATGAAATAATAATTAAAATCATCAATACAAGTCTTAACTTCATATTACCATAACCCCATTTAATGACGTATTTCATAAGAATTTAAAGGGCTGAGAAAATTGAATTTCGTAAGTTACCCTGGCGCTTCCACCGTAAACTATTTCGATATTATAACGTTGCAGTCAATATGAAATGATGAACCGCGTAGGGGTCCTGAAACCAGAGAGTATCTGTGCTCTGGAGTGTCGCGAGCGTGTCACGCTTGCTGATCGCACTGACGTCACACGTCGCGGCATTGATATAACGCTATCTGATCATATTGACAACAAAACAACCTAGGCAAAATACCCATCTGTACTATTCATCACAGTATAAAACCAATTCTCTTTTCGTGTTTCTCTATGTGACCGCTTAATTCTCACACAATTTCTCACATTATTTCGGAAGGTTTATGTGTATAATACATCAATTATTAAACATAGCACCAATGTCAATTGATTCACATATTGCTAAAGCAGAGACGGGTCGCTAGTTTAGTTAGTTTTCAATAAAAATGTTCACAATTTAATTCCTAGGCATTCAGTCGTCTTATCCTGATCCTACGCGCCCTCCACGTGAACACCGAGCGCACCAAAGTCCTGCTGAAGCCCGACAAGACCACGCTGACGGAGCCGCATCACATCTGGCCGACGCTGACTGATGACGACTGGATCAAGGTTGAGGTGCAGCTCAAGGACCTCATTCTTGCTGATTATGGCAAGAAGAACAAGTAAGTTACAAAAGCATGCCAATAACAACTACCATTTGTCTTAGCTAATTTATAACGTTTTCTTTATCAGAATCAACAAAAAGCATTTGATAAGATAAACACTTAACATCCTGCAGAACCTAATCCAAATAAGGTGACCAGTTTCTAACGCCAAAGGGTCGTCTTACGGGCAGCCTTTCCTTAATTAAATGTTTTCCTGACACCTTTCCAATATGATTTTTTACTAAAATACCATTTTCTTTGCAGTGTAAATGTAGCCTCACTCACCCAATCAGAAATCCGTGACATTATCCTGGGTATGGAGATATCCGCACCATCAGCTCAGCGGCAACAGATCGCTGAAATTGAGAAGCAGAGCAAGGAACAGAGCCAGCTTACTGCCACCACGACAAGGACTGTCAACAAGCATGGAGACGAGATCATTACTTCTACCACCAGCAACTATGAGTCGCAAACCTTCAGGTGAGAGCGTGTTTTATCACATCTTTTTTGTGACGTGTAATACTTGAGAATGTGTAACTTTAACTTTATTTTGCTGCTCAGGGCGTGCCGGTCCAATAGCGATCTTTAGCCCTTTTACAGTGTTATATTACCACTTCAATGGAGATTGCGCTTTTGATATGGTCTTCAATCTTAAGCCGTCAATATGAAATGATGAGCAGCGTAGGGGTCCTGAAACCAGAGAGTATCTGTGCTCTGGAGTGTCGCGAGCGTGTCACGCTTGCTGATCGCACTGACGTCACACGTCGAGGCACTGATATAACGCTAGCTGATCATATTGACAACATTCCAATCCAGTTAGGCTTACGTGTGCGCGCGATATGTTTTTGGCCACTCATTGTTTCGCGTTGATGACAAGCATTTTTATGCGTATGCATATTCATGTCTCGTTACAGCATGAGATGATGTGATAACAGGATTTTGATACTCTGCGCCTATACGCCTGGCTGTTCCTCGTGGTTACTTGTTGAAGAGTAAAACTAGTTTTTACTCTTCTCATGTATATGTTACTGTATGTTTCTTATGCAAAACGTTTTGTAACTCTAAATAACATTTCAGCTCAAAGACGGAATGGCGTGTGCGTGCGATATCTGCCACCAATCTACATCTGCGAACAAACCACATCTATGTGAGCTCGGACGACATCAAGGAGAGCGGCTACACTTACATCCTGCCAAAGAACTTGCTAAAGAAATTCGTTACTATCTCCGATTTGAGAGCACAGGTCAGTAAACAATAAATCACAGCAACTGTTTGCACTTAGTCCTTCAAGAGGACCATTGATTGTCGGTGATTGCATCTTCCTTTATGCGTGCGTGCTTGACTCTGGAGTCTGCTTAGGGGGCTTGAAATATTGAGCCTCCACCTCTCGCTCGATGAGGTGTAGAAGTGTCAGTCTAAGTATTGCCTGCAGGGTAGCAGCGGGTGTCGTTCTGAAACAGCTAGTGATCGCTACACAAGCGAACTGCTGCAGTTTTTCGAGATCTCTTTGGGCTTTGCTCAGATCTGTCCTGGGCCACCAGACTAGTGAGACGTATGTGATCATTGGTCGGGCGACTGTGATGACCTTGGGGTTAATCCTCAATATCTGGCGAGCTTTCGCTTACACTGCCACTGGTGTTGGTGATGATGTAGTTTATATGTTTTGTCCAATTCAGCTTCAAAGATGCCTAGGTATTTGGTTTCGGTTGATAGGCTTAGGAGAAGGCCCCCATGTGTCTGTCACAGATTCTCAAGGGTTGTCAGTAGAAAGGATGTGAGGCTTACAGGCCTTTCGTTGTGTGATGTGAACTTTTGCCACGTTTGGGTATAAAAATGACTGCTATGCAGGCCCAATAGATCTCAACTAGGCTTGGTGTGAAATGGTCTATCCCCCATTGCAGTAGGGCTGGGAAGATGCCATCCAGCGTTGCAGATTCCTATGAATCTGCAACGCTGAAAGGTGTTCGTGTAACGTGCGACCAAAGTATGTCGGTGTCGGTAATAGCGTCTTCATGTCCGTGCTGTCGATCTTGGTGTCAGAGGGTTGAGTCGTAGCCAGAAGCGTACGTATTTCGACCCAAGAAGGTATAAAATCGTCGCTCCTGAGCTAGAACCTTTTCAGCTCCTTCACAGCGTCGCCACCGACTTCAGTTGCCCTGTATAGTGACCATCTGGCAATCTCGTACCAAGTATTCTGACGGATCAGAATACTTTGGAGCTGGGATACGTCGCCATTGTAACGAGGGACGAAAAGCGACGCCTGTTGGACACGGGTCGTCATGTCGGATTGTTTTAGCAGGCTTTCTAGACCTGTCTTTATGTGTTCGGGCTCTGTCTTTGTCGGGTAACCAGAGGTCGGAGGAAAGCGGATAGCTACGGTCAGTTGAGAGTAAGTGGCACAGCAAACTGCCCTCAGGGTTATCTGACTGTAAATGATTGCAAGTGACCTGATTTGTTCGCCCCGCAGATCGCGTGCTACCTGTACGGCACGTCGCCGGCCGACAACCCCATGGTGCGCGAGGTGCAGTGCGCCGTGGTGGCGCCGCAGTGGGGCACGCACCAGCAGGTGCACCTGCCGCGCCACCTGCCCAAGCACCCCGCGCTGGCGCACCTGCAGCCGCTGGGCTGGATGCACACGCAGCCCAACGAACTGCCGCAGCTGTCGCCGCAGGTACGCACACATACACAATATCAAAAAGTACTCCCTCATTATATCAGGATGTTGTATATCGTCGCTATGCAATGTCAACACTGTTTACAATAATCATTATTTTACAGGGGAAGATCTGTCTGAAAAATTGCCGTCATTAACGACTGCCGTGGTATATATCGAGCGAATAATAATATTCGCTCGATATATACCACGGAAAACGAAAAAAAAAAAAGAATAAATATAAAGATGGAATTAGGAGCATCTTAGAGCTGTGCAAAACTATGCACCTGTAGGTTTTCTACAAAATTAGTAAAGAAAAACACGAAACTTTCACTGCATGGCGACGTTATGCCTCTTTCTACGTAAAATTACAATACCCACAAATAAGTACAACTCAGAATCATGGCTGATACTTAATATTTTATCCATTCACAGGACATAACTACTCACGCAAAAGTAATGGCAGAGAACCCGAGTTGGGATGGCGAGAAAACGATCATAATTACGTGTTCGTTCACGCCTGGCTCCTGCTCCCTCACGGCGTACAAGCTGACCCCGAGTGGGTACGAGTGGGGCGCGCGCAACACCGACCGGGGGAACAACCCCAAGGGATACCTGCCCAGCCACTACGAGAGGGTTCAGATGCTGCTGTCTGACAGATTCCTTGGTTACTTCATGGTTCCTTCACAGGGAAGCTGGAATTACAATTTCATGGGTATGTGTAGTATTTTTAACCCCTTGCACGTGTAATTAGCAGACACAATAGAAAGGGTATTTTCCTTTTTGATAAAAACTATTTTAATTTGAAGATTGGGACGATATATTTAACAGAAAAATAAAAATAAATTTATTTAAATCCATTTTCTCCATTAAAAACGATATTTTTCGTTGTTTTTAATTTACCGCCAAAACGCTCCTTACGATGACTTTATATCACGCGACATCGTGAAGTCGGCTTTGTGTAAACAGCACCAGTACAAATACTTAGTTTGGCGCAGTTTTAGAAGTATTTGTGCACAGAGGCACCGCACACCAGTGATTTCACTTTCAATCCATTATAAACACGACACTCACTTGTTTACTTACTAACTACTTTAGTTTACACAAAGTTGACGTCACGTGATAAAAAGTCATCGTAAGGAGCGTTTTGGCGGTAAATTCAAAACAACGAAAAATAAATTTGGTTTAAATAGTTTTTAATTGAGTAAATGGATATAAATCAATTTGCTTTTATTTTTCTGTTACATATTTCGTCCCAATCTTCAAATTAGAAAAGTTTTTAATAAATTGGAAACTACCCTATTCACATGCGAAGGGCTTTCGGATTTTTATTATTGTTAACGTCAATAAAAATCTAGCATCCATTGGCATTATAATAGCTGATACTTTTGAACATCTATAAACACTATTCCCAGCAGCATGTTCTCTTGGTGAGGGACTTATGCTGCTAGGAATAATGTACACACTGGACCGATATGCTAGCTAGACAATCTACAGACAAACCAGAAATTACGTGCATGAATAAAAAGATTTTCGATACACAACCTATCTTGCTTTATCTCTAACTACAACCATAAATCTTTCCTCAGGTGTCCGCCACGACCCGAACATGAAGTACGGCGTGCAGCTCGGCAACCCGCGCGAGTTCTACCACGAGGTGCACCGGCCCGCGCACTTCATGAACTTCGCCGCCATGGAGGATGCGGCCGCGCCTATGCTCGCAGCCGACCGCGAGGACCACTTCGCGTAGTATGGCTACAGTGTTTTAGTTCTAAGGGATAGTGTAAATAAGCGCAATTAAATATTGTAATTTTGCTATGCTGCTTTTATTTCCTACAGTAATTAATCAAACCCTGTCACAAACTATATCTTAGTGCAGCTGTCCCAACACCTGCGACTAACGAGAAGCAAGTAGAGCTAGCAATTAAAAATCGGTTGGCGATGAGCGAGTGCGCGACGACGACAAGCGATTATTTGCTGGTTTGCGTGTGTACGTTACTCCAGCAGTAGAGTGATGTGAGTGGAACGTATAACTAGTGCGTAATCTGCTGTAAATGTGCGCCAAATTAAAATTTGTGGTTTTGGAAAAAAAACTGAAAAACGATTCCTGCTGGAGAAACGGTGTGCGTAGTCCCAGCGGAAACGTCGAATTTCTTAATTTCAGTTTGGCAGATATTTAGTGTATGACGTTGTGTAATGAAACGTTCTAGCAGGAAAATTCTAAACGAATGATCGGAGAGAGAAATATAGTGCATGGATAGAGAGCTTATATTTGTGCAAAAATGTGCTCCAAAAAATATAATTTCCAATTAGCCCCTAAAATTATACACGACTACACATCAAGTTATACATTTCCAGTTTACGCTGATATTGCACTGTACGGAAATCCTATAACAGGGGCCTTAGTCTACTAATTTATAAACGTTACAATGGTCTCTCAATGGTGTGTTTTTGACAGTTTTTGTATGGCAAATCTGTCAAAAACTTACCATTGAGAGACCATTGTGACGTTTATAAATTAGTAGACTTAGGCCCCAGGAATGGGGAATCTCTTAACCTCTACGAGACATTTTTTCAAAAAAAAAAAAATTATATACATGTGCCATAATTAGCCTAAAAGTGTACGTCTGCTTTTGTTTTTCGGTTTGTATTTTTGCCGGTAAGTTTTTTTTGTCAAACTTACAACCATAGACCCACATAATAACATACGAGTAGACAGATGTCTGTGGTTACGGTTTCTGCCACGTTCCGAGATGCGATAATATCGATTTGAGCGCGCTCGCACCCGTTCCGAATAGGGTATTTTCCAATTTGATAAAAACTATTTAAATTTGAAGACTGGGACGATATATTTAACAGAATTGCGTGTAAAAGAAAAATAAAAATAAATTTATTTATCTCCATTTTCTCCATTAAAATCAAAACGATTAAAATCAAATTAATTTTTTGTTTTCAGTTTACCGTCAAAACGCTCCCTACGATGACTTTTTATCACGTGACATTGTGACGTCAGCTTTGTGTAAACAGCACCAGTACAAATACTTAGTTCAGTACCACACTACAAATACTTACTTAATTTAGAATGATTTGAAATAGTGTTTCTATCTAAGAAGTAATGTGTGGTGTATACAAGTTTAATATGGTGAATATATGTTTAACGTTGAGTGAACACTTTTAACGCGATCACGAGCGTTCCATATTGTTGACAAAAATGACGGTTCTTAGTTCTAATTCGGAATGCGGCCTAACTCGGAACGCAAAATATCGATGTGAGCGCTCACAGCTCTATGCCGCTATTTTTCTAATTCGGAATGCGGCCTAAACGAATCAACTGGACTTCTTCTGTCACTGTCAAACATAACAAGTCGATTCCTGTTGAGTTCTGTTTATGTTGTACTGTGATTATTTTTCCGATAATCTTATTTTAGTCTGTACAATCTAAATTTCTGATTCAACTTACCTAGCATTCGAAAAATGGGAGACCAAGATGATTTCGAAGACAACCAGTATCCCGACAATGATGAGTTCGTTCCGTACGTGACAGCCGGTAACCTCGGTAAAGTTGGCGCGAAAGTAGCACTTTGGGGCAAAGTCACCAAAGTGACTGCTAGCGAAGGTTTCTATGTAAAAACGGTGGATGACCAGGAGATTCTTATTAAATTGAAACGGCCTTTGAATGAGCCTTTAGAAGGTTGGTACGAGATTTACGGCGTTTCTCAAGGAAAGACACTGTTGTGTGATGAATACGTTCCATTCAATGAAGAATTAACGAAGAATATTGATCTGGACGGGCATAAAGCGTTGGCGAGGTTGCTGGTGGCTATCGACGAACCTTGGAACTTGGGCGATGATGCTGCTAATTCCATGGCTGGTGTAGTACCAATGGATCAAAACTTCTGAGGTTATTTTAATAAGTTTATTTTTGTGATGGATGACAATTGTTATTTTCAAAACAGAACTATAAAATCAGGCATTCCAGTTTTATATTAAACACTACCCAATTTGTTGAAGCTCCATCATTGTATATTCTACGACTAAGCGTTCAAGTTGTATGGAAATAAATGTTTTAATGCAAACTATTAATTTAAGAACACAAGTAACTTAGCTGAAAGTAAGAAGAAGATGAAGGTATTTAAGTATTATGCTAAAAATATACTTTCTGATGTGATTGTTTTTGTAAATGTTATACATATTAACTGTTGCATTTCCTGGTAATCAGTTGCTAAAGATGTTATAAATGTATTGTCATTGTTGATTAAACTAGCGGCACTGTATGATGGTGCCTTGGCAGCTGGGCTTGCCAGGATAAGAAGTATTGTATGTGGTCATCGAGGTTATAAACTGTCTGTGTGCCTAATTGCATCCATATCTGTTGAGCAGTTTTCTGTGATTAAGTAACAAAAATCCAAACATACAAACTTTCACATTCTACAATAGTAATAGGATAATTTATTGATTGAATGAATTATTGTTCCAGAATCACATCATTATTGTGACCCATACAACAATGTAGTATGGCAAATGATTCTTCATATTTAGGAGTCAATATTCTTAACAGAAATTTATGAAAATGTGAAAACATCACATGCCATCATACAGATTGATGACCACAGAACACTATTACTCCTAGTTGATGACAGTTATTTATGTCATGTAATGCATCTTTTTAATCTGGAACTCCCTTACATCCTGTTTTATAGATACAAACTCATTGATCAATGTTACATTAAGAAGCAAGTATTGCGCCAATTGAATAGGCATTTTGTACATTTTCAAATTTAATAGCTTTATTTAATATAAGAATTTTACATAAGTCTTGCCTTTTTATTTCATAAATACCTTATGATCATTCCAACCCGCACTGGGACCGCATGGTAGATTATAGCCCACTCTCTCTCGAAGGCAGGAGGCCTGTGTCCCAGCAGTGGGAATGTTATAGGCTCATTATGCTATGCTATGATTATGCTTTCGTATAATATGTTGAAGATACTTAATTTAAATTAAAACTTCATAAAGTATATCGACGGCGAAGTGCCATTATCACATAACTAACAAAGTCAAAAATTTACACCAACTCAAAAAAACGTTAAATTTCTTGTTATGTAAAAAATTGTTGATTCATTTATTAATTTACATTATTAATAAATTAATAACGTATGCTTTATATATTATGCTAAAAACGTATATATTTTATGATAGTGTAGTAGGTATTCGGTTAGATCTGACTACTCAATTATAAACTACCCTCCCCTCCCCTCGCCTCTTCTACACCCGTGCACAACATCGCGCGGCCGCCGGCGGCGCCACCACCGATTGTCAGGGTCAATCGAAAACAACCAACGAACACGTACATAAAGACGTTGTCCCATAAAAGTTAGGAGGTAATGCAATAAAATAGACACGTTGGTTAAGTTGGGAGGTATTTCCCCATTACAATTTAATGCTGTTGCAACTAAAAATACACTTAGGAGATTTTAGTAAAACATGCGAATAACGCCTTTAAATTCAAACTATAAATAAAAAAGTGAATTTCTCGAAAAATGTCAGTTAGGAGTTATTGGCACTTCGCCGTCGATATCCAGTTTACTAAAACAGGTGACGTTTGATTTTTGAGTATCACCAGCACAGCACATATTTCAAGTTCTGTTTAGATATAATTGACACAATTTTTGGCTTATTCTAATTACCTAATCTGTTTAATATGACTGGAAAAACAAAGATGATCAAATTACATGCATAAAAAAGCATTTTGTAATGCTAAATGATTATTCTAAGTATTATATGATGGTTGAATTGATAGGTATGATTATTTTAAAAAAGTGCACTTAAAATTAACAGATAATCACACCAGAATTACTATGCAAGTGCGTGATGTGACGCAACTCCAATGTCCTACTTGCTTGCATGAGAGTAAAATCAATATTGTTTCAAAATGCCTAGTGTGTTTCTTGGATTGGTGAAGGGCCAATCGGAGCGCTGAACGCGGTCGATGTGTTAAGTTGTGATGTTATTTTTCTGGGTGGAAAAATAATTTCTCCCGCTCTGGGTGGAGCAGGAGGGCGTGTCAGACTTTTACTGACTAAAACCCACCCGTGTTCCCTTAGTAGCCTGTGTGCCAGGGGCGGTATCTCTTTCGAACAACCCGCACCAAGTTGTGATGGTTAAAACAAACTCACACTAGGGCCACTGACCTATGAAATAGGTAAACATGACCAAAACCAGTAAAGGCGAGGTTCTACATCTAAACTCCTGGAAAACATTGAAGAAGTATGGGACAGTATTATGCCGACTGCATCCAGCACTGCACGCGAGGATACGCCCTGATGTCGCTGTCCCGGTTGCGTTGCTGGAAGGTACGCATGCGCTTCTCATGCTGCACCGCGTTCGATAATGCACCTTCAATGCACGTTACTGGACGATTCCTAGGCAGACAGATTTAGGACTTAGTAAGTATTGATCGTGAAAATTATGTTTTCTTAGCAGTACCTAGGTAGCTCATCAATTCGTCCTTTAAATATATTTTGAGTTCATGCTCATTTCAGTGTACGTTACCCTAGCAAGAAAGTGTCTCCTAGAGTTATATGAGTAGAACGTATAATGTGTGCCTTATCTGCTGTAAATGTGCCCCCACATAAAAAATGTGTGCCCCCTGTCGTTTTGGAGAAAAACGGAAAAAACGATTCTTGCTGGAGTAACGTTTTTCTAGCAGGAAAATTCTAAACGAATGATCGGAGAGAGAAAAATTGTGCATGGCCAGAGAGCTTATATGTGTGCCAAAATGTGCCCCCAAAAATAAAATCTGTGCCCCTTCAGGTTTTCGAGATATTGCATTTCCTGCTGGAGTAACGTTTTGATGAATCGTATATCTCTAAAACCATTGCATGTGCCCCTGTAGAATAAACATACACGAGTAGCTCTTAAGGGGCACACCTTAGTGCCCTAATTAGATTTAAGAAAATATTTTTTCAACACACTTGCTCATAAAATGGCTCTAATTTCACTGCAATTAGGCACATAATGACACCTATTATCAAACTGTGACTTTTTCATTACTATTATTCACTAGTGAGTTATAGAATTGGTTGAGTTGCTTTGTTCTTAGTGAGTTATAGGTTGTTTTTTAATTGGTTGAGTTGCTTTGTTCTTAAAAACAACGATGATGATGATGACGATGACATGAGGATGACGATGACGACTACGAAGATGACGATGATGATGATGATGATGACGATACCATGACGATGACGACGATGACGATGACGATGACATGACGATGACGATGACGACGATGATGATGACGATGACGTTGACGATGACGATGGCGATGACATGACGATGACGATGACGATGACATGACGATGACGATGACGACGATGAAGATGACGATTACGATGACGATGACGATGACGACGATGACGATGACGATGACATGACGATGACGACGATGACGATGACGATTACGATGACGACGATGACGATGACGATGACGATGACATGACGATGACGATGACATGACGATGACGACGATGACGATTACGATGACGATGACATGACGATGATGACGATGACGATGACATGACGATGACGACGATGACGATTACGATGACGACGATGACGATGACGATGATGATGATGATGATGATGATGATTTTGTAGTATTATTTTCTTCGCAAGTGTGTTGAAAAACGTCGTATGAAACACGTGTGTATTGATGATTATCGTCCTCGGCTCTCTTAAGACCCTCGCCTAACGGCTCGGGTCTCAATGGCGCCTCAGCGATAATCACCAATGTTACACACTTGTACCATAATGTACTAATAGTTTTCAAGTTATCGCGGTTTTACGAAAACCCGAAAAAACATCGCAGCGCCTAAATGAGACAAGGCACAAGTTCGCTAAAAACTGTATTCGGTCCTTCTTGACGCTATTAATAACCATACAAAGTTTCAAAACTGTTCATGCATGCGTTTTTGACTAATCTTGCTAAAAGTCAAAACGATGGTGTCTTAACTTTGACGGCAAAATACAAGGAACCGGCTCAATCCCAGATGTGTAGGTGTGAACCAAAATTGTGTGCCTTTAGTCAAAAATATATGGTGAAAATATTCAGCTTGGAATGTTTCGCATTAAGTTAATATTAACAAAAAACCAAAATATGTAAGCAACGGCTGGTTATCCGACCAAATTTGAATGACTACTAAAAAGCGACGGATTCATACATATCGATGACCTTCTTTACTTTACTCACTAACCGGTTGTGCCTGAGTACACTGAAGTAGAAAAGTAATAAGTAATAAAATAAAGTTGTTATTGGATTATATTCTAGTAGCTGTTTCTAATATATTTATTGATAAGCCATAGGTTAGATAAATTAACAGTAAGTTTTTCATCAGTAAGGGGAATGCTCCAACCAGCCCGCGAAATTCAAAGTTTCTTGCGTTTTTTGTAATTTGCAGGCCAGTGCTAGGTTGTATGTTGATTAAAATATTATTCGCGGCTGTAAGACGTATGTAGTTACAGAATTATAAGCATCAAAATCACCAATACAACCCTCCAAGTTCATAAAGGCGTAGGAACAAAAAAAAAAAACAGAAAAAGTCATCCCTACAGCTTTATGAACTTAGAGCGTAGTATTGATGATTTTGATGATTATAATTAAGTGATTTTTTATGATGCCAATTTACTAATTATATGTTAAACTTAGATGAAAAACTGATCTGTGTTTTAAATAATAACGACTACACAACGTGCAAATAATTTATAATATTTATAGGGAGGAAATTTAATCTGTGATTTGATGCAATACTTACTTTAAGAATTAAAATTAGGGGAATAAATATAGTAATTTCCACATCAACAAGCTGGTTCATTTAATATAGTCACAAGGTGCATTTAATATATATTTTTAATTAGCCCCCAAAACTTTTGAACGCGACTGTACGGACAACAGCTTACGTATAATACGTCCAATAAAGAAGGTCATCGATATGTATGAATCAGTCGCTTTTTAGTAGTCATTGGAATTTGGTCGGATAACCAGCCGTTGTTTACATATTTTGGTTTTTTGTTAATATTAACAAATTGCGAAACATTCCAAGCTGAATATTTTCACCATATATTTTTGACTAAAGGCACACAATTTTGGTTCACACCTACATATCTGGGATTGAGCCGGTTCCTTGTATTTTGCCGTCAAAGTTAAGACACCATCGTTTTGACTTTTAGCAAGATTAGTCAAAAACGCATGCATGAACAGTTTTGAAACTTTGTATGGTTATTAATAGCGTCAAGAAGGACCGAATACAGTTTTCAGCGAACTTGTGCCTTGTCTCATTTAGGCGCTGCGATGTTTTTTCGGGTTTTCGTAAAACCGCGATAACTTGAAAACTATAAATATTTTCTTAAATCTAATTAGGGCACTAAGGTGTGCCCCTTAAGAGCTACTCGTGTATGTTTATTCTACAGGGGCACATGCAATGGTTTTAGAGATATACGATTCATCAAAACGTTACTCCAGCAGGAAATGCAATATCTCGAAAACCTGAAGGGGCACAGATTTTATTTTTGGGGGCACATTTTGGCACACATATAAGCTCTCTGGCCATGCACAATTTTTCTCTCTCCGATCATTCGTTTAGAATTTTCCTGCTAGAAAAACGTTACTCCAGCAAGAATCGTTTTTTCCGTTTTTCTCCAAAACGACAGGGGGCACACATTTTTTATGTGGGGGCACATTTACAGCAGATAAGGCACACATTATACGTTCTACTCATATAACTCTAGGAGACACTTTCTTGCTAGGGTAACGTACACCTCATTTCAAGCAAACTTTGATGATTTGTCCTCCACATTTGATATGATATACAGACGCCAGCACATCAAGCTTCCCCAATCTGTCAAATTTCTTTGCTAGATTTTCAACTTTACGACATATGCATAAGGTTAATGTTTAGTTGGGAAAATTTGACAGTTTGGAGTAGCTTGATGTGCTGGCGTCTGTACATCGTTGCCATTGCGGGTAGAATTTAGATGAAGCTGGAACAGTAGCGTGGAGATTGGCACAAATAAAGAGCCTATAGCCTAGTTAGCGCGATAAGTGGGGCTGGGGATAAAGCTAACTTGTTTGCTTGAATTAAAATAAAAACGAAACCCACCATAATTACGTAACTCCATTGATTTAGATAGTTTATGTCAATGCGTAACTCGTAATCTGTTTCAGTTTGACAGTTCAACAATATTCATTGCGTTATTTACGTTGTTTAGCAGAACATATGAAGCAATGTTTTATTTAACAATCTGTTTCAAAACGAAACAGATTATGATTAATCGTGAGTTACGCAATTAGGGTGCAGAAGTCTGATCGTATTGTGCTATTTAAGGTGGCAGAGACATAAGAGACATCGCATTACACGCGCAAACTGTTACCATGTATTCAGTACCTATATTTTCTAGACGAACCGACGAAAAATGTACTGTTCCTTCCATACATTTTGACCGCGTAGGTATATATTGCACTTTTTTAACAACTGATTTTATTTAATAGTTGTAATGAGAAATTTCTGCACTGGGGTGTCTAGAATCACAAATGTTGAATTCAAGGTTTCAGTTTGCACGTCGATCCCCGTCAAAGTGTATAAACAAAGAACGGCTTGGTGTTTGAAAAATAAAAAAATACATACAACGCTTTGGTATCGATCTTCGGCACCTCCGTTCTTATCCTCATGCTCAACGGCCGGTCCTTGCCCTTCAGAGCCAGGTCCGTCAAATATCTCTTGATGTAGTTCTTCAACTGAATGTTCTCCTTGACCAGCTTGGCTTTCTCGGTCTTCAGACAAATGGTTTGTACCTTCGCTCTGTTCACTTTGAGTAGGAACTTGTCCATTTTGCTGTATTCCTTGCATTCATCCTGTGACAATTAAGTAAATAGTAAAAATAATGGGATTAATATTAGGTAAATATTGTGTGGAAAGCAATAAGTACCTACGTACAGTAGCTGAATTATCCACCCAGTGTCTGCCTAGTAGTTAAAAATACACATATAAATACTCATCAAAAAGCTAAGTACCTTGCTTCTGGGACAGTCGTGTAAAAACATCATCCCCTTATGGGGTAGGTAATCAAAGGTTTAGGTATAGTCAATACCTAGTACACACCCTACAGCAGCCTTTCCCAAAGTGGGCGATAACGCCCCCTTGTGGGCGCTGCAGGCCTAAAGGGGTGCTGTAAGAGACCCGCTAATTCCGCTCAATCTCCGCTAATATACCTCACTTATTTTAATTTGAAGAGTTATAGTGGTTTTTAAGTCGGTGCAAAAATGGGGGCGCTAAAAATAATTTATTCTCAAAGTGGGCAGTAGACAAAATAAGTTTGGGAACCCCTGCCCTACATTTACTAGGTAGGTACTTTTCGTGAGTAATGCACGTAATAGGGTATTTTCCAAGTTTTCAAAAACTATTCTAATTTGAAGATTAGAACGAGATATTTAACAGAAAAATAAAAATAAATTGATTTCTATCCATTTTCTCAATTAAAAACGATTTAAACCAAATTTATTTTTCGATGTTTTGAATTTACCGCGAAAACGCTTCTTACGATGACTTTTTATCACGTGACGTCAACTTTGTGTAAACTAAAGTAGTTAGTAAGTAAATAAGTGAATGTCGAGTTTATAATTAACAAGATTTTTAATTGATCTAAAGTTATATTACTGGTGTGACGTGCCTCTGTGCACAAATACTTCTAAAACGGCGCCAAACTAATTATTTGTACCGGTGCCATTTATTCAAAGTTGACGTCACATGTCACGTGATAAAAAGTCATCGTTAGGAGCGTTTTGGCGGTAAATTCAAAACAACGAAAAATAAATTAGATTTTAATCGTTTTTAGTTGAGATAATGTGTCTAAATAAATTTATTTTTATTTTTCTGTTAAATAATATATCGTCCCAATCTTCAAATTAAAACAGTTTTTATGAAATCGGAAAATACCCTATTGACTAATAGTGTGTTCATCCCAAAAATACTTCACACGATCGGGGGATGCAACCAAAGACCTCATGCTCAGCAGTGTTTGCAATCACCAGATCAATTGTGGCGCTCAATATACATAGGTCAAAATGGTCGACGAACAGTGCATTAGTACCTACTCGTAGATATACAGGAAAAGTTTTTATCCAGTAGGTACCCAAACTGTAAACATGAATTCAGCATATAACATTCTAAACCCTAGCGCAGAAATTTTTCGCCGGTTTTACAAAAAAAAAAAACCAGCTGTTCCATACATTTTGACCGCGTAGGTATTGCACTTTTCTATGAAACAGCAATTTTTTTTTTTTGTATAACCGGCGAAAAATTTCTGCGCTAGGGGGTCTAGAATGATATGCTGAATTAATGGTTACAGTTTGCGCACTGGATAAAAACTTATCCTGTATACAGCTACCCAATAATTTTGTTCTGTACTTACGATCATAGCTTTATCCAAGTGTTCGAAGTCAACCGATTCGAAGTCATACTCAACGTCTTTGGTCAGCTCATCGCCTGCATGTTCGTATTTACTGCAGATGTCGGCCAGTTGCAGAACTTTGTTTAACTTTTCATGCATGTCTTCAAGATGCTGAAAAATGGTTCAGTGTTTTTGAAGATTAAAATATAACCGTTTTTTTTTATTAATCTGTGTGTTGTATAAAGTTGATGGTGTCTGTCTAGGGGACTTTTAGGGCGGTAGTCTAAAGGGGTGTAACTTTGGGACATGAATCCCTAATTGCGAAGCTTTGAAGAAGAGAAGAGTACGTACCTATCTACTTTACTCACTTTCATTTCTGCCTGAAATCAACAGGTTGATTTGGGTAAAACTCCAACAATAACCTCTAGTTTCCAATCAAATGCCACGCAAACGCTGCTTATGGCCATTGGCAATGAGAGCTCAAACAAAGGTTTTATTATCAAAGATTGGTTGCGGTTTTTGCATGGATATTTATGAAAACAATAGAGTTGAACCTTGATAGCATCCTGGCTGGCGTTAACCATGACGTTGAGCTGCTGGCTGCCCTTGCTCCTCTCGATCTTGGAGTCCCGCTTCATCTGCAGGTACCTGCTTGCCAGCTCCTCCTTGCGGTTTGCCATACGTGTCAGTTTGTCTGTCATCGTACTGGTCGTCTTCTGCCATTCGTGTTGCAGGTTTAACAAGTTCTCCTGAATAGCAAGGACATTGTATTCCTTAATGTCGGGTAAGATAGACCAAATTATATTATAATTGGTTTAAGTACATGTTCATTACTGAATTTCATAGCAAAGTTGAAGGCCTAAATTTGGACGAGCGTTTTGACGCCCTGTGGAAACGGCCGCGAGTTACGCGATGTAGGTCGTAGGTTCGAACTAAGACTGGCGCTCTACTTTGAGTAAATTTCATCACCACTGCGCTCGAAATGGTTGAGGAAAACATCGTGAGGAAATCGACATGTCCTAGAAATGCGAGACATTGTGACATCTATAAACCCGCACTGGCCCCGCGTGGTGGATTACGGCTGTCTCATAGGGAGGAGGCCTATGTCCCTGCAGTGGGAACAATAACGTTGATTATGCAAGTAATATGTATCGATGGGGGTAGGTACATAGGTATCGATAAGGTAAATATTTTCTAATGAAATGGTCATGTGTCATTAAAATTGTAACCGTTGAATGTAAAAATAAACGTAACAGTAAATTTAATGAAGTCTTAATCTCCATCTTTTATTCGTCTCTTGTTTGCCAATTACATTTTATCACGCTATGCTAGCGGCATATGGCTGGATCAAAATTTTGTTTTAGGATTTGATTGATTGAGTTAGTTTTGTATTTTTTTGGATCGTGGCCCTTTGTCAAGGTTCATCCGTGTCCACTGTGCATTGAAGCCAACCGACCTGGGGCCTAAGTCTACTAATTTATAAACGTTACAATGGTCTCTCAATGGTGTGTTTTTGACAGTTTTTGTATGGCAAATCTGTCAAAAACTTACCATTGAGAGACCATTGTGACGTTTATAAATTAGTAGACTTAGGCCCCTGTTGGCTAATGATTCAGTGATCGCGTGCTGTACGGAAATAATAACCTTGCTCAGATTTATTAAAAAAAAAAAGAAAATTAAGCATCTTTAGTAACTACATACCCAAGTATAATCGACGCTTGACTGAATTGTTGTAGCAGTTCCTATTTGGCGTTCCTCGGAAGAACATGCTAAATTCCGTCTCATAAAAAAGAGGTACCTATAACTTTAATGGCCAGTTTTATACATTTCTCGAAAATGTATTCCAACTTGGATAAAGTGCTCAATACAAAATTGAGTTTCTATGTAGTAAAAGTTCGTATTACAAAAACTGCCTTTATAGCCTAACCGTTGTACAGACAGTTTTTGTAATAAGAATTTTAACTTTGTCGGAACCAGTCGGAACTATCTCAGTTCGAAATTCAAAAATTGCTCGATGCTTTAAAGCTGCGTCGAAAATATACATTGTTTTGTAATAAGGCCGATTGAGTTTCCACACGAATATTTTCAAACGTGTCTGGTTACCAAGGTTTAAAAAACTTCTTACAGTAGCAAGTTGTATCTGGAAGTCGTTCCTGGCGATCTCCTTCTGGTAGAAGTCGTCCTTCTCTCGTAGGCTGTAGTAGTGGCCCATGATGGGGTTATGCTCCTCCTGGTATGCGGTGTACACCTCGCGGAGCTTGCTCCAGTACATCTCGATCGTCAGCTGCTTCGGGACGCAGAAGCTGCGAAGTTCTTCCTCGTGCTGTAATTGAAAGTATATCTTTAACAACTGCTTTATTGGCTTTCGTGGCAGGTCAGAAGAAAACAGAAAATCTCTAACGACTTCAATAAAAATAAAAGAATGGTTTTGCTGTCGAGAAGTAAAAAAAAAAAACTAACGAAGAATTTGTAAGGTGGTAGAGCTACTAATTGTAAATTGACACCCACACAATTTAATTGAGGAAATCTAGAGAGTAGATGAACATTTTGATTGTAGCGAGAATGATGTATCAATTAGGTATTGTTAATCGCCAGAAAGGTGGATACCAAAGCACCGGAGATTGAAATTCTCCATGGCTATACAATTTGGAGCGTCAAATTCATTGAATTAAAGCGACCAGGAGTCCCATGATCGTATTAGCTGTAGATGACATGAATGAATGGTGGTATTGATATACGAGGCAAAAATAATGACGTAGCAAAACAAACTAACAAGAAATAAAATATAATCTAAAATGAGACAACTAAATAGACATAACAAACAGTCCTTGAATACCACAACAAGTAGTTTAGTAAGTTGTACTCATTTTATGATATACTTGTTATTGTGGTGGCATAATATTGCAATTTCCAATTGGCTACGCGACGTTTTCCTGTAATTAGTGGCTCAGATCCAAACATCCGACCATGTAGGTTGACAGTTTGACAGGCGTGACTGATGACTGATGAGCATTGTTTGGTATGATACTGGTTGAGTCCAGAACGTATGATATAATATGGAGCAGGACTTATGGAAATTCTACACATATTTATGAGGTAATCTAAATGTTACCGCAGACGTTATGTTATGCAGAGTGTAGGAATTATTGTCAAAGGTGCAAGAAGATGGATGGCTTATACCTAGATTTAGAAGATGGTATCATTGGTACAGCAGATTTTAGAGGTCCTCTTATTTTTAACAAGACTATTTTTTTTTTGACACTATGTAAAAATAACGGCCCACTCCCTCTCACAGAGTGGAGGCTTGGGTCCTAGTAGTGGGAACATTATAGGCTGATTAATGATTATGCACGTAAAGATAAGGAGAAAAAGCGATAAAAATAAAAATCACCATAAAATTATCGAGTCCATCTAATTCAAAAGCGCATTAAAGGTAGGTACGCATATCATATTAGGATAAAGCTTGTCACCTCTTGTGTCTGCGGGAAGTGGTGCGTGGACGCCGTTATCATATATACTGTGCGGCATGACCACGAGCGACATTGTCAGCGTTGCAGCCGCTACGACCATGTGCCTCGTCAAGTACCACGTGCTGATATTCTGTTTAATACTCGTGGAAAGCTATGTGAGTAGCTAGTAGTATTTTCTATTTTAATTCAAGACCCTGAAGGTTGATAAGAAACCTAACCATAACATTTTCTTGTTAGGCGTCCTCCGTGGGTGTTGTAAGGTAGAACAAGATCGTACGGACAGCAACTTTCTCTTGTGTATTATACATATATTATTATTGAGGGGCTCAAATCCTGTAGAAGTGACTTAAGTAAGAAAAAATGAAACCAATGGGTTCATCAGTTAGCTGACATGATCTTACCTTACTACCTTTACTACGATGTATCTAGTATAGCCACAAAACGTACCAAATAGTAGGTATTAATATTTATCATGCACAGGCCTTGAACTGTCGGTCAAGCGGAGGACCGAAAGAAGCCGAGCTGAAAAACATTTACAAGAAATGCTTGAAGATGCAAGAAGGAAAGAATTCAAGCAGAGGAAATTCTGAGCAAGACTACAAGGAACCACGTAGTCAAATACAAAAGAGTGACTGGGAACGAGGTCGCACTACGGGGAGTAAAGAAAATAAAAATAGCAGAGATGATAGAACGAATGGCAAGGATAGAAAAGGAGGCAGTAGTATGAGAGATAGAGATGACATGATGGGCAGGAATGATGATAAGATGGATAGAAATGATAATAGAAACAACAGGAATAATGATAGAAACAGCAGAAATGATGATAGAATGAGCAGTACCAA
Organism: Polymixis flavicincta; assembly: GCA_949987655.1. Classification (NCBI taxonomy): domain Eukaryota; kingdom Metazoa; phylum Arthropoda; class Insecta; order Lepidoptera; family Noctuidae; genus Polymixis; species Polymixis flavicincta. Next base: position 18,669,691 of record OX465183.1, read on the forward strand.
TGATAGATCGGATGGAAGAAGTAGAATGCCGGGTAAAAATAATAGGAATGATATGATGGGGAGTCGTGATGATAAAAATGGAAGGGACGATTTTGTTAATGGAAGAGAAGACTTTCCTCAGAACGACGAGTACGGAGCCGTGAGTATTTTGTCATTTCCTAAATATTGTATTGTTTTTTTTTACTAGAATTTATGAAACATTATGATAAGATAAAACTTTGTATTTCACCAGGACATGGGCCTAGGCCAATACAATAATTATTACTCTACGACCCCCTCGACGAGGAGATATAAAAGGGAGAGGCGTCCAGAGAACTCAGGGCAAAGAAGTCAATACAATCCGAACAGCCATAAAATCTCGGGCTACGAAGACAGCTTCCGCTCAGACGAGAAGAACAACACTGAAAATAACTCCAGCAAGGAAAGTGATAATAAAGCGTGTGCGCTGCACTGCTTTTTGGAGGAATTAGAGATGGTACGTATTTTATCATAGTTTGATGAACAAATCAGAATTTGATGTTACCTACTTTTGATTACCTACTAGGTTACATTAATTGAATATAAGTACTCTCGCACAATGCCATAGGTCTCTAAAGAATTGTAATAATTTCTGCGATAGTTTGTCAATTGTTTGAGACTCTGATAATTTACTTAGACGAGCCGCTGTATACTAGGTCATAGGGAGACGGACATCGACGCGCTAGCTGTAACCATGAATCAATGAATAATGAAGCATATGATTCTAGACCACCTAGCGTTGGAAAAATAGAACCTACAAAAAATATCGACGCAGAGGGGTTCAGAATCGCTTACTCGTGTAGTTTGTATGTCCATGTCCCAGTCACCTGTTTAAGTAAGTATTAAATACGTGCTCAACAAAATATAAAAATCGAGAAACAAATGAACCCAACTTTACCTATTGTTAATTAAAACCCTCTTCAGCTAATTGCCTTTGATTGGTTCAACGAGCTATGAAACAGCTGTTGAGATTAATTTCCTAATTTACTCTTAGACAGCGGAGGATGGTATACCGGACAGATATCTAGTGACGCATGCTATCACCAAGGATGTTAAGAACGAAGATCTCAGGGATTTTCTGCAAGAGTCCATTGAAGAGTGCTTCCAGATTTTAGATAATGGTAATTATTTATGTCGATTTGATAGTATTGTAGGTACTTGTAACCAACGCTTAAAGATTGAAATAGACAGAGGTTGAGTTCAATCTCTTTGTTTACCCCATGACTTTTGTTCCACGAGCGAAACCTACATTGAGGCTCCCGCAGACCGCCGCTACACGAGGCGGGCGACGCGACTCTAGTCTCGACTCATAATTCCCATGAAGTTTTCATATAAATTTTTGTATTAAAGTCGCGACGCGCTGTCGCGTCGTGCCTGTCTGTGAGTCTGTGGCAGCCTGTAGAAACTTTAATTTAGCTATTTTGTAATTCATAATTGTATAGTTATATAACCTGATCGTCACAAATTTTGCTCACTTACCTACCTGCGTTTAATAATGAGAACAAGCAAATGATCTGCGAGGATTTTAGTTATTGAAGTCCTCCAAGACGAAGCCAATGATATATCTAATTAATTACTAATAATTGCAGAAAACACGGAAGATAAATGCGAATTGTCCAAAAACTTGCTGATATGTTTGTCAGAAAAGGGCAAAGCTAACTGTGACGACTGGAAGGACGACTTGAAGTTCTAGGTACACCTCTTAGCAGTCTCTATAATTATGCTGTATTTGATTATATTTAACAATAAACGCTGTTTGAGTATCTCGTTACTTTATTTTTTGCTCCAGTTGCACAATGAAGATGAAAGTGCCAATAACGCCTTAGCTTTTTGTGTAGCCACGCCTACAGCAGCCTTAAAGCAGTGTCTTATTAAAAAAAATACAATCACCAGAACATATAGCTTAATCAAACCAATAGAGCTTTTATTCTAGAAATGTTTACTACCATAACTTCACAAACACCAAACCATTTTTAAACCGATAGAGAGATCTCTCTTACTTCAAGCCTCGCATCATTCTTCTCCGTAGCCCTCTGCATTTCTATGCTCTTCTTCAAAGCCTGGAAGTCCCTGTCATTTATGTATGCAATCAGCTTCAGCTTATACTCCGCCTTGTCCTGACAATCTACCAGGTCCATCTCATCCTTGTCCCAGTTTTCTAGGAGATTGTTTTTCTGGTATTCGTATTCTGCTTGTAACTTGTCTAGCCGTTGGGAGCCTATATCTGGAATAATCACAATAATAATGTTATGGTAATGTACATTATAGAATAATTGTGATTACATAATGCCCCACGTTTGCATCTTATTACCATTCTTCTTATCTCATGGGTAAAACTGTAATAGTACGAGTATAAGCCCGCAGGTATGCACGGCGACATATCAAGCCATACATTTCCAGTATCAACTGACTTCTCATTGCATGAAAAGCCCATTAGATACAATTCGAGGTCAGCTAAAACTGGAAATGTAGGTATAGTTTGATATGTCATGTCACTGGTGAGCAAAATCGTGAGTTCCAATCTCATTAGTTGCATTAGTTAGATGAACCCAATTAGCACCTCACTAAATGATGTTGTTGGAAAAATTAACAGGAACGCGAGTTACGATCTTATCTTTTTGGGTGACGAACATCTAGACGGTCCTCCCATCCATCTGATGATAAACGTAAACGGGGACAGGCGCCCAATTTCAAAAGCATTGCTTAACGCATTGTGAGTTTCCTTAGTGGAGACAAAATTAAAATACTGTAATGTCTCTTGTCAACAGCCTTCCTTCAAACTGCTGTATTTTGGCAGAAATCGTTTTGGTTGATAGTTCTACAAACTGTGTACTAGGTACAGACGCCCGCACATCAAGCTACCCCAAACTGTCCAATTTTCCCAATTGAACATGAACCTTATGGTTATGTCATAAAGTTGAAAATCTATCAAAGAAATTTGACAGATTGGGGTAGTTTGATGTGCTGGCGTCTGTACAATAAATAAAATGAAAATGGTTTTACTGAGAAAATAGCTGACGTTCTCCGTATGCGCCTGGAATGCTCGGCGATGCTGCTCGTCGGAGTCATCAGTGGCCTTCATCAGCGTCGTTATTAGCCGGTTCTTGCGCTCCATCAGGAAGTTGAAACTTGTCAACATATTCTAGAAAGACCAGAAGATTTATATGTTGTATAAGAACAAAGTTCCCATTAGTAAGTAACACAGCAATACCTAGCCTTATTCTTTTCCAGCAAGTGGTTTTATGCTCGAATTATATGACGCTGATAGCAATACCCACCTTGGGGATAAATACGCAGTTTTAGCGTAGATCGTACTATAGAATCTGCAAACAAGCACATTCTTCATTTTCATTAATATTTTTAAGACTTAGCCAAGGAAGTCCTGATTCCGTGCTCAGTCACGATATTTTTCTAAATAACATTAAATCAAGCGGCAGGAGAGATAGCGACTCAAGATACCATAAATATCCTGTATAAAACAAAATAATAATAAATCAAATAAATGATGAGTTTACCTGGATATCCACCGCCATTTGTTTGCATTTTATCTTGCGCAGTATAAACCTCCATTGTTGATTTATTTTGGCTGTGTTCAGACGACTGAAGGCTTCTTCTTTGTCGAGTTTGTTCTGTAAAAGACAACTAGATTTTTGGAAAGAGGGACCAATGTGTTTGCCAAAGTCGTTATTTAGATTTATCGCCGCTATGGCTATGACATAACTAGATCAAAATCGGAGGGTACTTATAGTTTGTCAAAGATTTGAACGACGCCATCTGTCTCCCGGTTGCATGTAAACTAATTGAAAATGGCGGCAGGCTAGGTTTTCATTTTGACAGTTCTGATACAGACGCCAGCACTATATGCTGCCCCAATCTTTCAAATTTCTTTGTTAGATTTTAAATGTTATCACATAAGTATATGGTCCATGTTCAATTGGGAAAATTTGACAGTTTGGGGTAGCTTGATGTGCTGGATTAATTGCGTTATTTACGTTCTTGAGCAGATAAATCTTTCGAACATGATAAAATTTTTACTACAGAACAACCACCTACTTTACTCACGGAGGTTTTTGAAAAACTGCTAGTTTTTGAGAGTTGACTAGTTAAGTACCTTTATGGGTGACGTAGAGTGGAGTGGAAATAACAAAACTTCTAATTTTAATATTTACCTACTAATTTATTACCCTTTGATGTAGGTAATGTCATTGTCGTATTATTACACTGCCTCACTCCTGAGTAGAATAAGATTCAGTCGCAATAGTCAGCACAGCATGTTATAGCTGCAGCTGATGGCTGTAGCTGTAATTAGATACTTCCTCCGTTCTAATCCGACCCCTATCATACAGAATGTCCTAGCTCAGGTCGAGACCTCTTTGGTGTAACGTGTATTGAACTTTCGAAATAAATTGTATAATAATATAATAATAATAATTGTATATAGTAAGGCAATTTGTGCGAATACTGGTACTCTAGACTACATTTATGTTTTTGTGTTTAGATGTTTGGCTGGCCTTTTCAGTCCATTCGTCTGTAATTTAAGTTACTCGCAAACCTTTTACTAACAATTTATGTATCTCTTAGTTGTTCAAAATAAAATGATTGATTTAATTTGATTTTATAAAGATGAACCGTAAAGATGGATCGACCTTGATGAACCTGTGGATGAGCTCTTGCTTTCTCCGGCGAGCCTCCTCCTCCAAGTCAGCTCGATGCTGCAGGTACCTCGCCCGTTCCTCGTCCGACATCTTAGCCAACTTGTTCACTTTGCCCTTCTTCCCCATTTTAAAGTTTTAGTTTTTTTCCTGTGAAATTAGTAAAAATATGACAGGCTGATAGTATACCTATTGCTGATAGAATAAGTAACAAAAAATTGCCATCAAATAAAATTAACAAATTATTCTTGTCAAAGTAAAGCGCGATGAAAATGGCATTCTGTCCTTTATCTGTAAGTATCTGGAGCAGTGGTGACCCAGTGGTAACGACCGCGACTTACGAGTTGTAGGTCGTAGGTTCAAGCCCAGACAGGCGCTATACTTTGTGTAAATTATTTCATCACCACTACTCTCAAAACGGTGAAGGAAAACATCGTGAGGAAACCGGCATGTCTTAGAACCAAAAACTTTGAATACATGTGACATCTATCAACCCGCACTGGGCCCGCGTGATGGATTACAGCCCACTCCCTTTCGCCGAAAGGTCGCCTGTGTCCCAGCAGTGGGAACGATTTGGCTGATTAGGATCTGAAGTTACAGGGAAATTTCTTAGGTGACTCTAGCCATGTAGTGGCAACAATTTTTTTTAAAACTATATGAACACAAACTATTATCTATAGCTAATTAGTTACATAAGTATCATACATCAACTTCCTGCTTTGTGTCATATTATTTGTGGTCAGATCGATGTACCACGTTTTCTTCTTCTACTCTCACTTGCCACACGTCACGCTAGCATTCACTCCCTTCTCTTCTACAGGATAAGTTTTTAACCAGTGCGCAAACTGTAACCATTAATTCAGCATATCATTCTAGATCCCCACCACAGTTTTTGTTTTTGTCGGTTATACAAAACAAAATCAACTGTTCCATACATTTTGACCGCGTAGGTATTGAAGTTTTCTATGAAACAGCTGATTCTTTTTTGTATAACCGACGAAAATGTTTTACCCTGGGGGTCTGAATGATATGCTGAATTCATGGTTACAATTTGCGCACTGGATAAAAACTTATCCTGTATACACCGTGACATTTTAGTCGTCTTACAACGGTGGTCCACTCAATGTATCCCACCTAAAATATATCTAGGCGTGATTAAAAAATGGTTTATTATTGATTAAGATAATAGGTACAAAGAATATTAAATAATGGACATTATAAAACAATGTAACATCTATACCCCTACCCATGTTGGCAAAAAAATAAATGATTTGAATTGATTTGAATGATCTATCTATCTATCTATATCTATATAAATAAAAAGAGAAGTCCTGACTGACTGACTGATTGACTGACTCATCAACGCCCAGCCCAAACCCTAGGACCTAGAAAGCTGAAATTTTGCACAGAGGTTCCCTTTATAATGTAGACAAGGAATAAGGAAGGGTTTTTCGAAATTCAACCCCTAAGGGAGTTAAATAGGGGATGAAAGTTCCGCGCGGGGGAAGCCGCTGGCAAAAGCTAGTTTAAAATAATGAAACACCCTGTAATAATGTTTACGTATTGTTACGAGCTAGGGGTTCGTGACAATTAAAAACTGCCGATATGAATTACCAAAAATAACACTTTAATTAAACTCACTAATAACACAACACAATAGCACTACGGATCACTCTTAAGTCGCACTTGAAGATCGCTTTAGATGTTCTCGCATGCATCGCTTCCAATGAACTCCCCCGAGACGCGCTCCGTTCCCGCTTATATAGGGCCCTCGGATAGTTCCAGAACCTTCTACCGTAGAAGCATCTAGAATGTTCGAGTACATATCGGCCCTGACCGAACGCATGTCGATAGTTCCAGAAAGTTCTAGCATCGAACTTTCTAGAAAGCTCCTGACAATTAATTTCGCTATTCGATAAGAGATGGCGCTAGTGGCAACCAAACATTAATTGTGCGGCGCAACAGTATCAAAGCGTAGGAGATACCTATACCCCAATACCATTACATTCCATCGTTCATTCCATCTCCATATAAGAGTGTTTCAAACTAAGTCTGGCGTCTTGGTGAAGATATGTATTTTTTTTTTTTTGATTATTCATATGTTCAATTTTTTATTTTATTTTAACTATATGTATTGTAGTCATTGGATACATGAAGTGGGCTGCCATTGTAAGACGACTAAAATGTCATGGTGTACCTATAAATAAAAAGAAAAGTCCTGACTGACTGACTCATCAACGCCCAGCCCAAGCCCTTGGACCTAGAAAACTGAAATTTCGCACAAAGGTTCCCTTTATAATGTAGACAAGAAGAAAAGAAGGATTTTTCGAAATTCAACCCCTAAGGGAGTTAAATAAGGAAGGAAAGTTCCGCGCGGGCGAAGCTGCTGGCAAAAGCTAGTTCATTATAATTCCTCACACAATCAATCCATCTTTTCCTTCGCCTTCTGATCTGATCTCTCCATCCATTAACATATTAATCACTCTTTTAGTCACAATTAAAAGCGTTTCCGCCCTCCTCATCACATGTAGGTATACCAAGCCAAACGATTTTGTTTCAACTTTTCTGTCACTGGCGCCACTTTTAAAGTTCCCCATATATACTCATTTCTTACTTTATCCATTCTCGTCACTTTACACATCCATCTCAACACATAGATACAATGTGTATAAAGGGTGTGGTCGTATGATGCAACAAGTAGACACTTATCTGAATGACTCCATGCTCTACGATGCACATGTAGGTACACTAGTTCACGTCTATTTTAGTTAATAATAAAAAGATGCTATTAATTTCCTTACCTTAGATAAATAAGTGTATTCCTAACGTTGAAGTCGTGGCTTATATTCTATGCACAGATAGTTATGCAGATATTGAACAAACTAGATGTAACACGGCAACAAGGTGTGTTGTTTTTATTGATTATCTAATTAATTAAGGTAGCTATGGTATTATGAGAAACCTTGACTATATAGGTAGGTACATTATTTATAATTAAAAAGTACTTCGTTACTAATGTAATTTTGTCAAACGAAAAATCTATGCAAAATCCGCTATAAATCCCACATTCCTAACTTAGAATAAATATATGTATATATCTTTAGGTACTAGCTAACGAATTTGGATGGAATTTGGCACACAGTTAATTTATTACCAGGGTAACATACAGGATAAGTTTTTATCCAGTGCGCAAATTTTAACCATGAATTCAGCATATCATTCAAGACCCCCACCGCAGAAATTTTTCGCTGGTTATACAAAAAATAAACAGCTGTTCCATACATTTTGACCGCGTAGGTATTGCACTTTTCTATGAAACAGCAGTTTTTTTTTTTTGTATAACCGGCGAAAATTTTCTGTGGTAGGGGGTCTAGAATGATATGCTGAATTCATGGTTAAAATTTGCGCATTGGATAAAAACTTATCCGGTATGTTACCTGGTTACTGGTAATAAATTAACTGTGTGCCAAATTCCATCCAAAATCGTCTGCAGTTTTTGCGTCAATCCGGAAAATACCTACCTAGTTATATCCAGACAAACGGACAAAAATTCTTCGTTCGATATTAAAATTTTATTTCATTATAATAGCGTACACTATCAGCATAATAAGTATCTATATCTATATCTATATCTATATCTATACATATAATAAATCTGTAAAGGAACTTTTTCTGTACATTTAAAATATTTCGAAAATAATTGCTTGGGGTGGTAAGGGATAATCAACAGATGACATTTTAACCCTTATCAAAATTTTTGTCTGTAGCTCGGTTTTTCAGTTTCTATGTTGAATAGATCAAGTATCACGTCAAAAGAACGAAACTAATATGGTTATCTTTCATACTCAAATATTGTTTATAACTCAGAGTTTATATTAGTCTTTGTTTCATCGCAATCGCTTCGGTCAACCTATCTAAATAATTTAAAGTGTTCAAGAACAATTTATTTACGTAATGTTGAAACACTTAGCGACATCTATTGGCGTGAAACGGTACTAACGAATACTTAATATTAACACACGTCATTCTCATTTAAGTTACTTACTGTGTCTGTGTTATTTCAAAAAGTAATGATACTGATTACTAAAATCGCTTTCCGTTGGTGGTTGATTCCCACGAATCAAAAAAGCTAAAAGAATTTCAAATAAAAAGTTGTGTTAATATTAACTGACGTGGTGTTCTGAGTCATATACCTAGAATACAATGTTAGATAAATATTTATTAGTTTTATCAATCAAATTAATACAAATAGAGGGGAAGAAATCTCATTTTTAATTGTGATAAAAGTCTTAGTAGCGCCATCTAGCATAATATAGCAAAATTAGAGCGGCTAGAGGAACATCTCCATAGAAATTCTTAATCTCTAGCGTCAGTAACGCCATCTAGGTTTGAATAGCAAACATGCAAAGACAACAACTTGATTTCGCGCGAAATTTGATAATGTTAAATTTAAATGCATGTTAACAGCATTACTCGATTCAAATAATGGGAGTTTTGGGAGAAAAGAGTTGTAAATACTTATGTGCTAATTTTCGTGATGTTAGTTTTCGAGGTGGGGAGGGGTTCAAGCGAGGTCGGATGGTGAAAGTCAGGAAAAAAAAATCCAAAATTGCGACCATAACTACTGGTGGATTTGAGTAAATAGATAGGTTTTCACACGGGCAACTGTAGTTATGTCGATGCTCTTCCGAGCAACATCGCTTACAGAGAAGCATTTTCTTAGTTAAAACAAGTTTAAAAATTTATTTATTTATCCATTTGGCATCTCCAACAAAGGATACATTACCTACACAGGAACAATAGAAATCACAATAGTAAAATATTGACAATTTTAAAGTCGCTTCTTTAAATATAATTATTTATTGGTCTACAAATAAATGTATGGCTGAACAAAAGAAACACTGAAACATTTTTGATTACAATTTACAATAAAAAGGCATCGTAACTGAGAGTCGCGGTCGCGGAGGATCGCTCTGTTACGTCCATTATCGGGATCGGGCTCTCTCTCTTCCTGCTGCCTGCGTCAGCAGCGGGGAGAGAGGTGGGGGCGCGCGCGGTATGGCACTACGTAGCAACAACATCGTACTTACTATGTTCATAGAAAACCCGTGCTATGCAATTAAATAGTTTTTTTTGCCTGGTTTGGTTTTTTTTTCAACAGCGCTTTTAATGTGGATAATGACCGACGTTACGGGGCGTAGGTAATGGTAACATTCGCAGCGAGCATGTCTTTACGCCGTGTGCTAAAATCAGTGTTGCTCGCTCGCATGTTTTGCCGTAGGTACTACTGACTGCACGAATACTTGCTTGGTAACATATTAGGTGCATTTTGACCCGTGACGCCGGTCAGTATCCACCTTTACAGCGTGATCTTTCTTCATCGTGATAACGCCATGGCCCCCAGGGGCCGTTAACTGACAGGTGGCGTCAGGTGTTACTGCACTGCTACCTGTCGAGGCCTATCGCAGTCCGTGCAGAGCATTCCCACTGCTGTGGTTTTATTCAGTGGTCAACGTTTGATAAACAAAGCTAAAAGACACGCGCCTGTACGGGCCGAGATAGGCGCCCGCCCCCGCGTGGAATAATGCTTGAGCACACTCAACCAGACGCGCAGTCGATTTATTGAGTAAGTACAGTAAAAGCTCCTTATTCGTGCTTCCTTCATTCGCGTTTTCACTATTCGCGGATTAAAAAAATGCGACCCAATTCCTATATCCGCGGCTAAAGATTTATTTATTTGCGGGTCTAATCGGTACATCGGTACATACATATTAACAAATAACAAAAAGGATTCCAATAGGTATCCAACCCAATATCCTTTGTAAACGCGTCGTCAGATAAACTATAAAAAAGTGAAATAGACCTTATTACAACTTCGCCTAAAGTACATTGTCAAATGATATCGCCGCTGTATTGGTTCGGCCTTTGACATCTACAATAGCCGCCTTCGCCGCGGTCGGTGTTTTTAACCGACTTCAAAAAGAAGGAGGTTATCAATTCGACATGTTTATATTTTTATTTATTTATTTATTTTTATTTATTTATTTTTCGAAAGGGGTTTACTCCGAAATGGTCCCATTGAAATTTCATATAGACAGGGCCCGATCTAGCTATTTAGCCGCTCCGGGCAAAAATAACATTCGCCGCCCTTTGCACTAACACCATCAAAGATGGTATGACCATAATTATGTGATATTCTTTGAACTATATAATATTCACATACGTTAGTCTACTACGGCTTCTGAACAAGTATACAAAAATTCATGAGAGTAGGTATGTTTGTAAGTATACATTTTGCCGCCGCTCATTTTTGCCGCTCTGAGCATTTGCCCGGCTTGCCCCCCCTTAGATTGGGCCCTGCATATAGATCTGATGATGCGTTTCGGAAACAGACAACGGAACTCTTCAAAAAATTACAGCAAATCAACCGCGAATGTTGCTATCACATAAATAAGTATGCATTATTTTGAAGTTTTTTTTTTTTTTTTTTTTTGGGTGGGAAATCATCAAATGACTTCTCCTGCTGAGTAGAGCAGGAGGGCGTTTCAGACTTTTACTGACTAAAACCCACCCGTGTTCCCTCAGTAGCCCGTATGCCAGGGGCTGTGGTATCTCTTTCAAACAAACCCGCACCCCTGACAGGCATCGGCCCTTGCGGACCCCACCAGTGGTTGCTGACATCTTTCATCTTTGACGGCGCACAACACGTTGTGTGGAACACAACACGTTGTGTGGAACACAACGCGCCGTCCCGTCTACCACTTTTCGGCCGCAGGGGATAGGGAGAGCGGCTGACGCTATACCGACACTCCTCTTCCCCTGCGGCCCCACCGCGTCCGCCATCAAACGGTGGCGGCCCCGTCCAGGCCACGGAAGGGAAGAGCGCTGCTCAGAAGCACCGGCACTCCTCCTCTACCGCAGCCCGTAACCCTCAGCCGCGATGCCTCCCATTCGACATCGCGGCCCACCTCAGTTGCGGTGCACCTCACCGCAACCTACTTTTTGGCCGCTACGTCGTCGGCTTTGAGGCAAAAGCCCTGACGAGCGGCCCCACCTTTGGGTTCCTCTTGGCTTCACCGTGGCCGGAATCCACGGTTACTGAGCCCCCCCGCAACGACAATGCGGGAACCCACTTGGGGGGGATTGGTGTATGGTAGGTAACAAAAAAGTGAAAAATAAAAACTTTTTTCAAAAAAATAACAACCGACTTCCAAAAAACACTACAAAGTGCAAAATAACTTTAATTTCGGAAGGCGGTGACAAATAATTAAAATACACATCCAACGTCACCGACTTCCGAAATTAAAGTTATTTTGCACTTTGTAGTGTTTTTTGGAAGTCGGTTGGTATTTTTTTGAAAAAAGTTTTTTGAGTATGTAAACAAACATAATGAAACCAACCTCATCACCATAAAGTATATTTATATATCATCATCATCATCATTTCAGCTGAAAGACGTCCACTGCTGGACATAGGCCTCCCCCACATTTATAAATGCTGCGACTTAATAGACATTTCCATCCTTTGGTACGAGCCGCTTTGCGTGTTTTACCTATTGTTTCATCTTTCCACTTATTGCAAAATGTTGAAATTTTTTTTTTACTTAAAAACGATTTTCGACGCGAAAAAATCTGTTTAACGCATAGAAATGCTTGATCGTTTACGCCTTGGAGAGTCGCTTGCATCCATATCACGCTCATACAATTAATCAATATGGTCAAAAACTTCAATTAAATTGTTTTTTTTTTTGTCACTTAGGAACGTATCCCCTATATTCCCATATAAATTACCATTCCATAGTCACGGTTTCTGTATTCGCGGTAGGTATTTTACGGAACGTATACCTCGCGAATAAAGAGCTTTTACTGTACCTACGGCAGGTGCACATTTACTATAAAATGAGCCTCGACCAGGCGCTTTGATCTAAATTTATTCTTAAAAATCTGAGTGAGACTTCGTCGCAATATCATTATAACCCCTAAAGACGCCTGCAGGCCTAGACAAAACACCTTTCTGTTAACGTTCACGCTAAACTCTACGCCAGAATATATGGGAATGACATTACCGTGTCCTTTCCGCAGGTAATGTCATTCCCATACATTTTGGCGTACCGTTTAGCGTGAACGCCAAGAGTAATGTGTTTTGTCTCTAGGCTCTGGACTGCATTCGAAAGCTGTGGTAGATTCCTACCAGGATAGATCGGAAGATCGGAGGAGTGGTACCTACACCGTCAAAGCGACACATTATTGTTTTCCGACATGCACGCGAACGAAGTCGCGGGCACAGCTAGTTATAAATATTATGCTGTTAGTGTTTTACATTAGCTGATAAAAGTACTTAGTTTAATAAGAGTACACATTTAACATTTGCTGATAAAAGTACTTGGTCATAGGTAGGTAGGTACATAGGCAGCGCTGAGATTATTTATGAAAGTTCTAAGTGGATACTTTAATTTTTAATGAAACCGTAGATTGAAACAAGGTAATTAACTCAAAGGAAAATAAACAAACAAAATGAAAAGTTTATACATTTTACTAAAAGTATTTAACTCATCAAAGGCAATCCAAAAAAAAAAAAAAATAGGTAGCGAAATATTTTACAAAGAAGCAACGTCGAACTCGTATATTTCAATAAAATTATAATGATAGGTAATGGTAATTCATAAGGCAAAATAAATGGCATAAATAAAAACGACCCATGCAATAAAAAAAAACAATATAAACAATCTGGTTGCCATAGCTACTGTTACCATAGTTACCAAATTCGCGACTTGATTGAACCACTGACAAGTATCATAATCAAAACCATAAACTCTGTGATACAACGTGAAAACATTATTTAAAGTTCGATGAAGGAATAAATAATCAAAATGGATCCTCCATCAATTTCAGGAACGATTCAGTCTACCTCTACATTATCAAGCTCGAAGAACAGCAGTAAGAGGTCTGGCACCAGTGCTGACCGAGTGATCGACCTCACGCAAGACAATGGTAAGTTAAATAATCCTAACGAATTCTTGCTGAATTATCGTCAGCCAGTTTTTAGTTAAGAGCTACGACGTAGGTCATCAATAAGTACAACATGAACCTGGCAAATCAAAATTTGTATCTCTATCCTCACTTAATGAATATCGCAGGCAGATTAGTGATCGCAGTATCTATGTCACCCGGGGGCATACCAATAGAAATTGACGCCTAGGGCACGCATCACATTTTGCGCCCCTTCGTATATTATCTTCTAGGCTACACTGAGCAAAGCTAGGTCGCATAACGTTTCTTAACCAATTACCTTCAATAACGAAGGTATTAATTTCAACTTGCATATAAAAACGCTTGCAATGCTGACATTTTAAGAGAATTTGAATAGAAATAGGCAGATTTGGAAATACGCTCTAAGTAGCTCTTCAGATTTCTTAGATTTAGGTATGAAATGGTATAATGATGTTTATTTTTTAATTAAGTAGCTAACCCGACGGACGATGTCCTGTCTTAGCTATGAATATTGAATTCGCATTGGTACAGAGGCCAGCACATCAATCTACCCCAATCTGTCAAATTTCTTTGATAGTTTTTCAACTTTATCACAAAGGAATAAGGTTCATGTTCAATTGGGAAAATTTGACAGTTTGGGATAGCTTGACCTGCTGGCGTCAGTATAATATTAGAAAAGTTAGTATAATCGTTTAATTTTATAATGTTAAGTGCAACTTTCAAATTTTTTTCTTACATGAGATCCTTCTGACCACAGCGAAAAAGAATTAGCAAAACTGGTCCTCTCGGAAATAGGGAATAATTTCTTTATATATTTTTAGATTATTGGGACTTTTTGCGCCCCCTTCGATAGGCGCCCAGGGCTCTTGTACTGTCCCACCCTAGTTACGCCACTGGTCACCCCATCCACGTTTTCTGGTCATGAACAGAATAACATTGTACGTTAGTCGATGGGTGGAGAAACACTGGTGGCCCAGTGGTATAGGCCCCAAGTTGTAGGTCGTGGGTTGAGCTCTTTACTTTCTGTAAACAATTTAATCACCACTGCTCCCAAAACGGTGAAGTAAAACATCGTGAGGAAACCGGCATGTCCTACAGCCAAAAATTCGAAGACGTCTCACATCTACCAACCCGGACTCGGCCCGCGTGATAGATTATGGTCTGTTAGGCATCATCTTAAATGTAACATTAAATACCTTTTAATGCCTCCGACTGCATTAGATTGCTTATAGTAAGTATTCAGTCTAATAGTCATCCTTTTAAAAGACCGTTTCTTGTTTCCATCTTTTTTAATTAAAGTTTACTTTTTAGGCAGCCGGGAGTTTTTTTTGATTTTGTAAATAATTTTTATAATTCATAGTTTTTTGTTATTATAATTATTTTTGACGTTAAGGAGGCCTATTTATGAAACCCTTTACTATTATACCCCACTCAATAGGATTAAAAAAAAAAAAAAATATGAAGGCACTATATGGCGCAAAAGATACCCATTGTCACTCTCACAATTAAGACGAATCTAACTACACCTCTCTAGCTGAAATCGATCAAGCCGATTAGGCTACATAACGTCACAAAGAAATATACATACATACACTCGAAAAACATAACCCTCCTTCTGGTGCAGTCGGGTAAAAATGACAGCAAATCAACCGCGATTGCTGCTATCGCATACCTAAGTATGCATTGTTTTGACCCCAAAGATGATGAAATTTCGGATTGGTAGGCACTATAACTAAAAAGGGAAAAATAAAAACTAAAAAAAAACCGACTTCCGGAAAAATTACTTTAATTTCGGAACGCTGGGACAAAAAATTTAAATACATATCCAAAGTTACCGACTTCCGAAATAAAAGTTATTTTTCACTTTGTAGTGTTTTTCCGAAAGTCGTTTTTATTTAAATAATTGATGTGCTGTACTTTAGTGTCCGGTCCTGGGTAGGATCGGTGGATAGAAACTTATTACATAAATTAATTGATAACTTACTTTACAACAGTTACAAACGCTTCAATATTCTTGTTCCAGTGGCATCACCAATCGACCTGGAGTGCCACATCCAATGTGAACGCATCAGCAAGATTCTTAACGACGCAATTTACAAATGCAAGCTATCCATCTGTTTGGCGGACCTAGTACAGGAGTACCGCCTCCTCAACAGTGTCCTGTCACCTTCGCATATGGATGACCTAATCTTCATCTTCGAACAGTACGACAATCCTCTGTTCTCATCCAGTCTATTGAACTTGTCGGTTATGGAGGATTTGAAAGCTGTGAGTTTCGATTTATAGTTTCAGCCTATGGTCGGTCTTGGCCTTTTAGATTGTCAGTACCTACGTGGAAAAATACAAAAATAAAGAAGTGGTTAAGCAAAGTATCACGCGTTTCACTTTCAAAATAATGAAGTCCGTTTTGTTCTTCTTAGAATTCTGATTCCATGTCCAAAGGCTCGAGTTATCAACGTTTCCCGTAGAAACTCTAATAACCGCATTTTTATTGGAGTTTCTACGGGAAACGTTGATAACTCGAGCCTCGATATGGGGACCATTTATTTTGAGAACCCAGCAACCGGTGACTATGCATGTCGTATCTGTTATTTTTCTTCGCTCCGCTCTTGAAAGAAAAGTCGTGGTCATGAACCTGGGTCCAATCGCAGGTGTAGTCATTGCTCGCTTCACGATCTCTCTCCATCTGGTTCTGTTCGATAACAGTCTGGCGCATTTTTTACCAGGGCGTTCAACCTCGGATTTTATTTTATCAGTGCTCATCGATGACCTCCCGGGTGGCCCATTATTTATTTATTCAAACTTCTCGCACAAAAAAAAGGTACAAGGCGGACTTAATGCCTTAGGCATTCTCTACCTCTCAACCAAGGCTGGTGAAGAGATTAGATGGCAGGTGCTTTGGTTAAGAGGAACACCACCTACTTATTAACTACCACCCACTCTGCCCTGCACCACTAGACGCTCTACGAAGTCACAATTCTGCGTTGAGACATGACCAGAGAACTTCAGTATCTGTTCCTAAGTCAACTTAATTTCCAGGGAGATATATCGCTGAAAAATCGCCTAAACCCGGAATTGGGCCACCTCCTCTACATCATGGACAGCTATCCTGAGCTCCAACCCACAGTCGATGAAATGATAGCCAAGGTGTGTGTCATATTCCAACAATTTTTATGATTCAGGGTCAAATCAGTTCTCTCTTTTCTTTTTTGGAGATTCGTACATCAGGATACGTGTGACTTAAGAAGTTACACTCGGGTGCTAAACTCTGTGGATTAATGGACTTACTTAAGCGACTATTTTATAGCTCGTATGATATAAACCCCCACTTAAGTCATGCTTTTCTGTGACTTCAGTAATGGGAAAAAGGAATATTGAAGTCACAGAAAAGCGTGACTCTTGTGCGTGCTTAGGTAACACGGTGGTTGAAAGCATAGCAGCACCAAATATTGCAAGTTTCTTCGCAAGAAACATCCAAACTGGGTAGATCACTTAAATGTAATCTATTTGTTGGATAGCTTTCGACTGGTAGGGAATCATAATGTTGACGATAGTACAATTTACACGAACAATATCAAAAATCGTGATTTTTCTTTTGTGATTTCAGATGAGAGAATCAGTAGAGAACCAAGAGGGCAACGTAAGTTTGTCATGTAATACAAAACTAAGAGCTTAGTCTTTGATGAAGCAATAGAATTATACAAAAATAATAATCGGAAACTTCAATAGACTGATATAGGCTGGACGGCTTAGGGGTCATTCGGCCCACTATGGAACTGGGACCACGGACCAGTTGCCCCTTTAAAAAACTTATAATAATAATATAATAATCGTTTATTTATAAAAATGAGCATAATTCACAAAGTATCTTAATAATTAAAATAGAACACAGTTGCTTATTGCCTGAACTAGGTTGAACCTGTGTTTCAGGCTATGAAGTGCATAAAAACTTAATGAAATAAATTAACAGTGTGTATAAAGTAAAAAGTAAATTAAAACTAGGTATACTAATTATAATGGTTAACTGGGCCCACATCTGGTTCTTTAAATGTATACATAGTTGTTGTAGGTACGTCATGTATAAGCATTTACACATGTATATTATTTATTCATCATCATCATCATCATTTCAGCCGAAAGACGTCCAGTGCTGCACTTAGGCCTACCCCAGGCTCCTCCACTTCGACCGGTCTTGTGCTTCCCACATCCAGCGGATTCCCGCGGCCTTCACAAGGTCGTTGGTCCACCTTGTGGGGGCCTTCCCACTCTACGTCTTCCGGTACGCGGTCGCCACTCCAGAACCTTTCGGCCCCATCGGCCATCTGTTCTGCGAGCAATGTGCCCTGCCCACTGCCACTTAAGTTTGGCAATTCTTCGGGCTATGTCGGTTACCTTGGTTCTCCTGCGGATCTCTTCATTTCTGATTCGATCACGTAGGGAAATTTCGAGCATAGCCCTCTCATTGAAAACCAAAGAAAGCAAACGATCCCAAAAAAAAAGTTGCCTGTTCTGCGAGAATTAGTGGATAGTGAAATAAGTTTAGGACATTATTGTATTGAAAAATTAACTAACTAGAATTAATAATTTTTCAATGCACCAATTATCTACCAATGATAAGAAGGAAATGTGGTCTAAAAACCCGATTTTGATAAGGGTAATAAGTTAATCATGTACCTACAACAGCTACCTATGTTTAATAATATAAAGAACCAGATGTGGGCCCAGTTAACCATTATAAGTTTTTTAAAGGGACAACTGGTCCATGGTCCCAGTTCCATAGTGGGCCGAATGACCCCTAAGCCGGCTGGACACCTAAGCAAGTGGAATCTTTGATCCTATTTATACATAGTTAATAATTAGAAACTTATTACCTATTATCTTGTTGATTGCGTTAAGCTAATGGACAAGGCGTTGGCATTCTCAACTTTAAATGGTCTCAGAACACAAAAGTATGATGATATCAAATTATTTGTTTTTAGGTCAAGCGAATGCCGCCCGGTTTTGACTTTCTCTTGGAATTGGAGCATTTTCGAGATCTAATGATAAGGCAGATGGAGACCACGGCTGCAGAAGAGCTTTCCGCCAAGATTAACACCAAGAAATTGGAAGCTTCTAATGAGCATCTTATAGAGCGTATCGCAGGTATGGAGAAACAAGCTCAGGTGGAATTACACTGACTGTAAACAAGGTATCGACATGTATAGGTAGCGATTAAAAAAAAATTACTAAGGGTCCTACGGAAATGAGATTATACTACCTACTAGATAAGTACCTAATACTTTATTGACAGACTTGGTTACATCTATATTTCCTTACCTACGTTTATTCCATTCAGATTATTGACGTTTTGATTTATCAGAGTGCTCGAAGAGTTTGAAAGAAGAGACAGAACGCTTCCATGAAACCATGGCACTGAAGACGGAGATGATCGCTAAGTTGGAGCATGAGCTCGTGCTGCTCAATCAAGAAGCTACTGTCAAGCTCAAAAAG
This sequence comes from Polymixis flavicincta, assembly GCA_949987655.1. Taxonomy (NCBI): domain Eukaryota; kingdom Metazoa; phylum Arthropoda; class Insecta; order Lepidoptera; family Noctuidae; genus Polymixis; species Polymixis flavicincta. Next base: position 18,688,841 of record OX465183.1, read on the forward strand.
AAAATGTGAGATATTTACCTCGTGTTAACCGACCTTCATTCATCCTCTCAATCTCCGCCACCTAAGCAATTTATCACTCGGTTTTCAGATAGCCATTTTAGAAGTTTTTGACTAACAGAAATAATATAAAAGTTAGAAAATGTGTGTGTGTCAGTTTTCTTGTGTGTTCTCTTCACTGATAACATTTTTGTTAAGCTTGGATTCAGAGCGACAGATGGTGCTGGCAAGTCGAAGTCACGCAGTAAAAAATGAGATGTTGAAAGAAGAGGAGGTGGAAAGCCGAGAAGCGTACGAACAGCTGTTGAGGCAGCACCTCATTGAGGAGAAGAACCAGAGAGCGCGCCGGTAATAAATAATCAGAGGTAGTAAAGTAGGTAGAAACCAGTTATCTCGTACACATATAAATACTTACCATGACTGTACCGCTAATAATTAGGTACAATTACAATTATGAAATCATAATCATCGTATACCTAAATATTGAGGTAATGTTTGTTAAGGGCGGTCTTTTTGCGTGATTTAACTTTGAATTCAAGTGAATACAGCCAAGCTGATCCAAATATGACACATTTTAATGCGTCAGAAGATATTAAGACTGATGTATCCTTTTTGAAAATACTTAACCGTTTTCCATATCAAAAACCCAATACAGGATAAGTTTTCATCCAGTGCGCAAATTTTTACCATGAATTCAGCATATCATTTTAGACCCCCTAGCATTAGAATTCATGGTTAAAATTTGCGCACTGGATAAAAACTTATCCTGTATACCTGTTTTGACAATGGTTAGGTAAGTAATTAATTTCATACTTTTTCATCATAAAAGGTTCAAAGTAGAGACACAGCTGTTGTCGTGGCTGCAGAAGTACGACCTCGAGATGAACGACAAGCAGTTGGAACTGGACGAGTTCACGCAGAAGCATCAAGAAGAAGTGGACAAGTGCGAGGAATTGGAGGTGACGTATCAGACCACCTCAAAAATGTATTTAAAAAAAAAAACGAAATAAAAAGTTATTGTTTCTGTAATAATGATAGGTAACAGAGAGATAAATGATATGAAGAACGTTCAATTCTAAACTGCTCAAATGTCAAGTTTATTTTCTTTGTTTAATCTAAGGGAAAATATTCACATAACTGTAGTTGTATGCCTTGAACCGTGAAGATGAAAATGTAAATCAAAGAATATTCCCAACAGAAAAAGTTAGCGGAACAAGACATAGAGTACATCCCGCTGATGGCAGAGCGAGAAGCGGAATACCACCAAGAGATGACAGAAAAGATGAACAAATTCATGGCGGACCACGCCGCGAGGGTCATACAGACCGCCTGGAGAGAAGTACTGGCCAATCGCGCAGAAAAGAAGAAGGTAAGACATCCAATACTCTTGGACTATTAGCCCAAGGTTTAGGTTCCTTTTAGAATCAAATGCCAGGGTGATAGAGGTGTTTATAGCAGAAAAGTGCTGTTTAACCATAGTATGACATAGTCTTTAAACATTGCATTTCAATGCAATGAACTGAAATGAATTATTTTCTTTTCAAAGAGATAACATAAAAAACGAAGGTTATTAAGTGAACCTTAATAAATTATGGGGAAGTTATGTAGTGCATGACGGTGGAGATACGATGAAGCAGAAAATGGTCGGCAATATTTTCTTTTCTCTCAATTTATTCGCAATCGTATTCTATCTATCTATTTCCGAAAATACGATTAATAAAACCAAAGTGGGCCATGTTTCTGATGATTATCTTTTTTTTTTTCATGCAGCTAAAAGGCAAAGCCAAAAAAGGAAAGAAGAAAGGATAATGAGATCATCGAGAATATTTTTTTTTTATCCTCGACCTTTTCCTAATCATTATACCAACAAATTACTTATATCCACTCCTTCATTTGAATTCTTTATCGAGATATATTTTTTCTCTACCATTGGTAAAGAATTTAAAGTCCCTTGTTCCTTAACCTGATCCTTTCTTACAGTTGAGGAAATTATTGAAGAAAATTCAAGCTGAACAAGTTCCCACGGAATTATTAAAGGGGAAAAAGAAATAACTACACACGGATGGGTGGGTCCTTCGAATTTATTTAATTGTCGTTATTATATATTCAATTTGTCTATTTTTTGTTGCTTACCTTTATTGATTGTTTCTTGATTGGGAAATAAAACGATGTATCAGAATCAGAAAGCAAGACATACATTTTATTTACTTAAATAAAAGTTTTTGCTTCAATTAAATATTAGGAATAATATTCATTTTACAAAAATCTATGAACGTACATTTAACAGGTAAAAGCCCTGACAGCTGCCAAGTGGATCTATATGGATCTGACGCAAGCGCAAAATATTGAAAATATTTAACTGTCAGGGCTTTTACCGGTTAAAATATATGACTACCTATGTATTTTTGAGAAGTTTAAAACATATTCAAGAAAGGTCAGCCCTGTACCATTCAAATATTCGAGGTAATAATAATATATGTCATCCACATAAAAAGCCATTTTTAAACATTCATTTTTTATTTCTTGATGCGTAATATACCTAACTGCGTTGCTTATACATATTTACCATTAAAAAATCACCTAACAAGTACAGACATCGAATAAAAAGCCGCAAAAGGAAACGATCTAGTTTCGACATGGAATTGATAAAACGCCTTCTTTAGATCTTTATAACAATTTTCATAATCAGTATACGAAATACTTTGACTATTATCAGTTTTCCAAGCGCTTTAATATGAGGGTAGATTAAATATTGCTGCACAGTTTTATTAGTCATTCTCCTAATCAACAGATCATAATTTTTCTTCATCATCGAGTATCTTCAGATGTCGTATGGCTCTGACATCAATGAGTGTGTCAGATGAACTCTTAGTTGTTGGGACAAAGGATAGAGCACGACGTGCTCTTTCGCCGTTGCGTAGCACTGGGTTCAGATCCTGAGAACAAAGAATATTGGAAGATGTATTATTATTCTGAGCCTAAAATTAACGATAGCTGATGTTTGGCTCAAAAAACTGCCCAAAATGAAAAGTACTGGGCAGGACATATCTGTCCCAACAAACTGGGCACAAATATCACCAAACTGGTGGATCGCTATTAGGATCGATACAAAATCGCAGAAAGTCAGGAAATAGCAAAAGGAATTGAATGGAGTTCAAAGAGTGGTGTGGTGCCTGGTGGTAATATTTGAGCAAAAAGTCGTTAATGGCAAAATTGGTGGCAGAAAAATACATACCAACAGTTTTATCAACTACTTATGTGAAAGTGTTACTCACTCTCAGTTGTACCTGCAACGCGTGCGCCGTATGTTCAGTCTTAAAGATTTTATGTTGAGCTGCTTTCAGTTCAGCATCCAGCCGTTGCTTCTCTTCCTCTAGTTCCTTCAAACGTTTTTCCGCTTCTGTAAGAAGAATTAGATGTGACAGATAGTTAAAATTGGGCTCCTGCGTGAAATAGATGGACTATTTTAATAATAAATCTTAATAGTTTTGGGGTGTGTGTGTGTTTTGCAATTTACAGGTTTGTTGATCACAATATGTGTCTCGCGACCGTAACAAATTTGTATTTCCAGAATTTTTCAATTAATCATTAGAACCGCCGTTACAACTCTTTAAGTAAAATGGATCTCCAACGGCATGATTTCACGAAAGAGTTATTTAATTCAAATTGATTTTTGCGGGCTTTCTCTTTAAATACCTTTAAACTGCGTTTCCTTCTCAGCCTGCAACATTTCAAACTGCTGACGTTTTAATCTTTCTTCCTCTAGCATTTTGTTCTGTTCTTCTTGAAGTCTTTCTAATTCTTCTCGCCTCTCCCATTCTTCTGCTAATACCCTGACAGCACAAAACATACCATTAGCTATGTTTATATTTTTCTTTTTGCCCAGAAATTATAATCGAAAACTTACCTAGCCTGTAATGCTCTAACAATTTCTTCATCTCTTTTAGCTTGTGTTTCTTCTTGTAATAGTTTTTCAAGTTCTACTTGTGCGTGTTTCAGTTCCTCTAGCTTTTTGTTGTCCTGCTGTGCTAATTCCACTAATTCCTGAAATAAAGTATCATTGTCTTTACTAGGGGTATTCTGTAAGTCCTAAGAGAGTGATGTCTTTTTAGCCAAGTAAGAGTTGACGAGACTTCATATAAAATTGAACAGCATCATACATTTGCTTCTTAGAGAGATTTTTCCTTCTGCATTACCGGGTTTAGTTGTTGCTTTGCAATGTAAGAGTATCCAGGTTTTTGTAGCTTCTCATCATATAGGAGACCTTTTCTTCGTACCTCTTCATTCAGTGAAAATAGGGGAATAAGAATGGCTAGTAGGGACAGTAGTGTTTGGTACCTGTGCCTGTGCCTCGGCGGCGAGGCGTGCCTTGACCTCGTGCTGCAGGCGCGCGCGGGTGTCGCGCACCTCGCGCTCGCGCCGGGCGCCGGCGCCGCGCCGCACGGCCCTGGCGCGCCTCTGGTAACCTTCCACCCCGCCAGATACAGCTGCTGCTTGTCGGAGAGCTGATATCCATTGTAGACGACTCCTATGAGAAAATAAGTAAAATAAGCTGACACGTTAAGTTTTGAAATGACACTTATACATAACTATACATAACAGGGCCTAGAGACAAAATACATTTCTGTTAGCGTTTACGCCAAACGCTACGTCAAAATGGGAAGAACACGACGTAGCCTTTCCGCAGGTAATGCCATTCCCATACATTTTGGCGTAGCGTTTGGCCTTGGCGTGACCGCTAACAGAAATGTGTTTTGTCTAGGCCTTCTGAACAGATAAATTATCATTATCCAACGTCACCCGAGATTTAAAATAAACTCATCAGACCAGAAACAGAAATAGTTAAAGGCAAAGCGATCTCCTTTATAATTGCTTCTACTGAGGCTACTCTGGACTAAAGAGTCAATGACATAAAGAACAGCTACACTTACTTGTGATCCTGAGTGCCGAATTCAAACGTCCTATCCGGCGTGATGAGCTGGAACCTCTGTATCTTGCCCTCGCCGATAGCTGCCTCAACGGAACAGTATTCATCGATGGCGACCCGGCCACACTGTTCCTTTTGAGAGGAACTCTTGTAGTAGGTGAGGGCACACGGCTGGAGGACGCACCAGTACTCCCGCATAGTTGGGAGGAGGTAGCCCCGTTTGAATAGGTAGCCCTGGGAAGAGAGGATAGATGTTTGCAAAATAATCTCCGGAAAAAACACAAACATGTGGTTATGTTCTAAGAAGTCTGATAATGTTTTTAAATAACACCTTTTAGTCATCGGACAGTCAGTGTTCTAAGAATTATTTACTAGAGTTGGCAAAAATTCAATTTTCAAAAATTTAATTTAATTTTAATCCCAGGCCGATTTCCGGCCACCGTAGGCATGGGCTTGCGGACGGCGAGTAATGGGTAGCTCGCTGTCCGGTAAGGACCAAGCCCAAGTCGACGGCGCGTTGTGTTCCACGCGCGCCTCAAAGAGATGTCAGCACAAACAGTGATGGGACCCGCAAGGGTCGATGCCTGCCAGGGGTGCGGGTTTGTTCGAAAGAGACACCACAGCCCCTAGCTTAAGGGCTACTGAAGGAACACGGGTGGGTTTTAGTCAGTAAAAGTCTGACTCGCCCTCCTGCTCCACCCAGAGCGGGAGAAGTTATTTGATGATTTCCCACCCAAAAAAAAAAAAAAAGTGACCTAAAACATATGATAGATGGTTTTTTTTCCGTTTACCTTCTTAATTATATCCTCGATGAAGACATCGTATATTTCATCGACAGCTTCGACAAGAGCCTCTGAATGAAGCTGCTGATCTCCACAATATTTAGCTTCAAGCACGGCAAGGAATGCGGCCCACTTGAAGTGGCCTATGGAGGAGCCTAAGGCTTCCCAGTCAGCTGTGTCCCAGCGGAGGCCGAGGCAGTGGACTAATTGTTCTGCAATTATACCCGCTTCTGAGGGTTGGAGGACAACCTGAAGGAATGATGAAGTAGTCGATTTTATTAGCTGCAAAGTTAAGTAGAAAACGAGCCATACCTACTATCACTGTAATTTGAAAACATTGTAAAAGCCAATTATTTTTAAAAGAGTAACCGTTGAGTTTCTTGCCGGCTCTTCTCCATAGGAAGCGACAATTTGGAACCGTGCACCTAGCTTCTGACGTTTCATAAGTGCCCATGCAGGTTTATATGAAATAAAATATTTTGATTTTGAACGAGGAATGAGTGATGGAATGTAAGTTATCATGATGTGACACATGACGAATAGGGCAGCCTAATATCTGAGTCATGGTAACATCACCTTTAGATACCTACTAAATACAACATCCATATCAAATTGTAGTTTTTAATTTGGAATATGAAAACTAAAAATTCCACGGATTCATTTTTAAGAGGGAAGATCAAGTTTCAAAACACACACTCGACACAAACAATCTGAAAACGAGTGAAAGTGTAAACTTAAAGTGCAGTTACGCAAGTTGTATTCGTAAATGACAAGCGTTATGAAACCTACTGTTACGAAATTGAGATCTACGCACGAATGTGTTGATATTATTGGCGAGAAATTAATTCTCCTTTTAAGTAATATCCTAAATCTGTATGACTAAGTAGTGTCTAATGTAGTCACATGACGAAAGTGCTGATGATGCAAACGATGTAAAAAATATTTTTAGATATATTTGGAAGTGGCAGAGAAAATTTTGCGTAAGTAACGCTCATATTATGATCTTTGGGCATGTGTTAGAGCATCAAGCCAGTTTTAAATTAAGAACTTAATAGGTAGGTATGTATAGAAAGGCAGTTCTTTTTACAAAACTGACAACTAGGGGCGAATTTCACTAAACTGTTATACCTAGAATCAAGTCTTATCCAGAGAATAGTTTTTTGAAATTTTGACAGATTTTCCATAGTAGAATTTTGTCAGACGTAAATTTTATTCTACGGATAAAAGATATCTGACTTTGGTAAAATCAGCCCTAAGTCGGGTGCTAAGTTGTCATTTTTGTGTCCTTTACGAATTAAAGTTTGAAATTAAAAAAAAAACTGATTCCGAGCGTTTTGTAATTAAATGGTATGAGTCTAAACTTTTGAGAGAGCTTAACTACGAGCTCACGTAGGTGAACTAGCCAATTATTAACGTAATCTACAAATTAGCAAAGCTTGACTTAGTAATTAGCACGAGCGCTGAGCAAGCGACCATTTTAAACGAACTGAGTTTGCACAACAACTTCGGCTCTAGTCTCCGTTAGACCCAGGGTAGTTTAAAAAAGAACCTTATCATTGCTTGTATAGAGATAAACCCTCTCCCAATTACTCTAGTATATTTTCGGTATTTTCGTGACTGAATGTCCAGTAGTTCATCATGTTTTCTATGATTGTTTCGAGAATAACTTTTTATCGCTAAAACATAGCATAATCAGCCTATAAAGTTCCCACTGCTGGGACACAGGATCCTCTGTGAGATGGAGTGGGCCATAATCCACCTCGCGGGTCCAGTGCGGGTTGGTAGACGTCATAAATCTTTGAATTTTTGGTTTCCTTACGATGTTTTTCTTCACCGTTTACTTTTGAGAACAGTGGTAATGAAATCGAATGCACATAGTAAAGTGCCTTCCTATATACCACTGGGTCATTATTCTTCTAAATATTTTACATATACGATTATTCTTCTATATATTTTACATAATAGGGTATTTTCCAATTTTTCAAAAACTGTTCTAATTTGAAGATTGGAACGAGATATTTAACAGAAAAATAAAAATAAATTGGTTTCTATCCATTTTCTCAATTAAAAACGATTTAAACCAAATTTATTTTTCGTTGTTTTGAATTTACCGCCAAAACGCTTCTTACGATGACTTTTTATCACGTGACGTCAACTTTGTGTAAACTAAAGTAGTTAATAAATAAATGAGTGAATGTTGAGTTTATAATTAACAAGATTTTTAATGGATAGAAAGTGATATTACTGGCGTGCGGTGCATCTGTGCACAAATACTTCTAAAACGGCTCCAAACTAAGTATTTGTACCGGTGCCGTTTATACAGAGTTGACGTCACATGTCACGTGATAAAAAGTCATCGTAAGAGCGTTTTGGCGGTAAATTCAAAACAACAAAAAATAAATTCGATTTTAATCGTTTTAAATTGAGAAAATGTGTATTAATAAATTTATTTTTATTTTTCTGTTAAATATTTCGTCCCAATCTTCAAATTAAAATATTTTTTATCAAATCGGAAAATACCCTATTATACGTACATTACATGCCATAAATAAATGTCACTACTGATTTGAAGAAATAGATAGCGTTCGTGGTTCACTAATTAACGCGCTGGCTTATAAATTGGCAAAATACTGTCACATTTATTTAGCAGTGTGTGTAGGAGGCGACGACCCACACGTAGGCAGGTAATTCTAATTTTAGCATATCTGTTTAAAAGAAGTGAAAGTTTGTGAATTGTCCTGAAGAGCAATCTATCTATCCATATAGAAAAGTGCAATACCTTTACGGTCAAAATGTATGGAACAGCTGATTTTTTTTTTGTATAACCGGCCAAAAATTTCTGCGCTAGGTCTAGTCTAGAATGATATGCTGAATTCAATTCATTCATTCATTCAAGTTTGCGCACTGGATAAAAACTTAACCTGTATAAATAAAAAGAAGTCCTGACTGACTGACTCATCAACGCCCAGCCCAAACCCTTGGACCAAGAAATTTTGCACAGAGGTTCCCTTTATAATGTAGACAACGAGTAAGGAAGGATATTTCGAAATTCAACCCATAAGAGGGTTAAATGGAGGATGAAAGTTCCGCGCGGGCGAAGCCGCTGGCAAAAGCTAGTATTTTATATTATTTTAACTCACTAGTAGGATCCATTGTCGATCCACTTCCACAATACTGGTACAGTCACCAAAAAATATGCAACTGTTTTAAACTTTATTTTATTCTAATTATAATGCTGACTTTTATAAAGAGCACGTGAATCAAGTGTCTTCCCCTTAGCTTACAGTGAATACGAAAAACGTTATTGGACGATTTCTTAGTTTTAAATTGTAATTACTTATTAGCTGATAAGCTAGCTTGTAATGTGAACAAAGTATCATTAATTGTAATATTTTATAAAGGAAAAAGAAATCGAAAACATCCATCGGTTTCTTATTAAACTTCAACTATAACCGACGACCCATGGTTACTTATCTCTTCTGGTGACCGTACATATGCAAAAATGTAATTAAAGTTCCAAAAGGACTTCACCAGCAGAAATGTTGCCTGACGCAGGTCCTCACCGGACACGGCTGTTTCGGGAGGTTTCTGTTTCGCATAAGGCGGGAGGAAACGCCCGGGTGTTTCCACTGCATAGATCGCCCTGAGACACGGTAGAGCATACGGTGGAGGTCTGCCCGGCTTGGACGGAGCACCGCCGCGCGCCGTGTCCTCGCGGAAGCGATCGGCTGTGACGATGTCTCGCGTCCAGCTTTGGTCCAGGCCATGGTACGGAACATGGCAACTGAAGGAACATGGGTGGGTTTTAAGTAAGTCTGACACGCCGTCGTGCTCCACCCAGAGCGGGAGAAGTTATTCGATGATTTCCCACCCTCAAAAAATAAAAATAGACTATTATATTTTCAGGATTATTGTGAAGTTATAATAAACCAATTTAACACCATCCACATCCACAGATATTATAATTAACAGCTCGAACTATAACAGCTCGACTTAATCACCCACTTATGGGCATAGTTCTCTCTTAGGTCGTTGCAGTCCTTGGTCAGAAAATTATAAATAAATACCATTACTAAATATGTATAACAAACACTGTTACGCCCGTTATTAAAGTTTGCATGTATTTTTTAAATATGCACGAGTCTGTCTGTGACAATTGCTTTCCCCTTTTTTTTCTAAATTCTCAACCCAAGAAAACCTAAGTTATCAGAGTGTTAACGATGTAAATTAGAACTCTGTTAACATCTGTACATGAGACGAGAAATTAGAGTAATTAATAAATACAATACAAGAAGTGTGAATGACCTATTTGTGATACAATACACACTGGCTATAAGATAGCGGTCACATTGGTTGAGCGACAGCGGAATATTATGCCTCGAAGTACGAATTCTAATCTTCAACCTAAAATGGTGTTTGATAACGTTATTGTCGTCTTATTTTTTCATTCATCATCATCATCATTTCAGCCGAAAGTCGTCCACAGCTGGACATAGGCCTCGCCCAAAAGGGGGGTATTGCCATAATCGCCACGTTTGGCAGGCGGGTTGGCGATCACAGTATGGTGGTAAAATGCATAGAGAACGCTGCTGCCCATTCTCTAGTAGGTCCCTTAGTCGCCTTCTACGACACCCACGGGAAGAAATGGGATGGTGTTATTCTTCGTTTCATTATACGAGGTGCATTCAATAAGTACCTAGCCTCATCGCCAGAGGGCGCTGTAGTTTCAAAAGAGTTTTACCACAGTGTAGCACATTCTTTTTTATTTTATTTTTCAAATTTTCATTCCAATCCCTTCATTTGTTTTAATTTGACAACTTATGGAAGCGAACGTGTCGATCGGTTTTACAAATACAAATGGAAAAAGAGCAATATCGGCATTTCAGAAGGAACAGTGCATCATATTCTTCACGAGGAACTCGGCATGAGAAAGCTGTCGGCGCGATGGGTGCCGCGTTTACTCACACCAGAAAACAAGCGCAACCGTGAGACCACATCGGAGACGTGTTTGGCGCTGTTTAAGCGGAATCCAGCGGAGTTTTTGCGTCGTTTTGTGACCGTCGATGAAACCTGGATCCACTGGTACACACCAGAGACCAAGGAGCAATCAAAACAATGGATCCAGACCGGGGAACGTGCTCCAAAGAAGGCGAAAACTGTAAAATCGGCCGGAAAAGTTATGGCCACCGTTTTCTGGGATTCACAAGGTGTGATCTACATCGATTACCTCGAGAAGGGTAAAACAATTACAGGGCTTTACTATGCCGATTTATTGGGCCGATTCGACGCCGAATTAAAGAAAAAACGACCCCATCTGGCGAAGAAAAAAGTGCTGTTTCACCACGACAACGCACCGGTTCACACGTCTGCCGTTGCCATGGCCAAATTGGTCGAATTACGCTACGAATTGCTGCCCCATCCACCGTATTCTCCAGATTTGGCCCCTTGTGACTTCTGTTTCCTAATCTGAAAAAATCACTCGCCGGGAATAGATATGGATCGAATGAGGAGGTCATCGCCGCCACGGAGGCCTATTTTGCAGAGTTTGACAAAAACTATTTTTCGGACGGGTTAAAAAAGTTGGAGCATCGCTGGGCTAAGTGTATCGAACTAAAAGGAGACTATGTTGAAAAATAAATTGCCACTTTTCCAAAATTTTCGTTTACTTTTTGTAGGCTAAGTATTTATTGAATGACCCTCGTATTATAAGAATTTATTTTGTTTTGAAGTGAAAACTCCTTTATGCGTACTTTGCGGTATTTCTGAACTGGGAACGAAACTGGTGGCCTACTGTCCAGCTCTGTCAACGAAGACACGGACCCGACCGAAAGTAAGAATTTTACAGCCGACTAATACTCTTTTTTGGACGGGCGAAAAGATATCGGGAAGGTCTGTCAAATCGTGGTGTCATTCATTCCAAGTTTAGGCTCCAAAATGTCCGTAAGCGATGCAAAGTTGGAAACGCCCGCCCGTAACTTCGGCCAAAACTAAACACTTCTTGCTGAGGGAGTAGGCCTCTTGAACCACATACTCTGGTCGGTGAAACTGAATCGGATATACTGGGCTGCAGTCTTTCGGTGACGCTGAATCGTGCATACTCGGCGTTGAATCGCGTAAACTCGGCTCCAGAAGCCTAAGTGTGAGTTTCTTATAACCATCTCGATCATTTCATTTATTATTCTCATCTAACGCATCGACCGCGTTCGGTGCTCCTATTGGCCCTGGATTGGTGACAGACCAATCGGAGCGCCGAACGCGGTCGGTGCGTTGTATCGAGATGGTTACAAACTTACAAGAAAATCGGACTCGGGCCACAGAAGTAAATTTTCACTTCTATCGTGTGGTTATATCGTCAGAATACTCCATTAGGAGGAATTTTAATAATCCATGTCGCTATCCACTGATACTATGCCAACATCCTTTAAATAATACTGCTCCGAAACATGTGGTCAACACGTGAATGAAACCATGGATGAAATTAAAATGTGCTGATAAGAACCGAACTCTTTCTTTGTATATTACTTTTATTTAATTTTTAACATTAATTACTTACGGTTCAACTTGTGATCAAATGGAGTGACTTGAAATTTGGCAGAGATATAGCCTGAGATATGGAGAAGGACATAGGTTACTTTACTGTGTTACGCGATAAGCGACATCCACGCGGGCGGAGCCGCGGGCAAATGCTAGTTATTTATATTTTAGACTGTGCATGGTCAACTTGTCTGCAGCATTGCAAGTAGGTAGGTACTTTGACTTTGCTTTCTCTACTGTGCCAAAATTTTATTACGCGTATTTTTTTTATTACAACTCTTGTCATAATTTAGTACCTTTATGCAAAGTTCGTGAACCTTTTAAAGTTTAACGCTACAGCCTAGTGTGTAAGGCCACAGTTGGTACAACGTCTGTACAAACAGGGCCTTAATTCACTATGACCATTAACGATTCCTTACTTCGAAACCATGTCAATTTCTTAGATCACACACGACATTTGCTAATAAATATCGACAAATTGTCTTGGAACATACAGAATATGACATTTCGATTCCTTGCCGTTACATTGGTTTGTACAAGACATGATATTGACGAGGTTTGATCGTGGTAAGATTCCGCGTGGGATATTACTTACTTACGTATCATACAGAATTGGGGCCCAGAATGGAAAATTCTCGTGCAAGTTCGAGCCTTCTCTACATGCAATTCAAACAGCGAGCAATTGAATCGCGACCATGCGTGCCAAGCCGATTGTGTCAACATAATTATCTACTTTAGGCTATGGTAATACAGTCTGACTTTCAATTGAGCCAGTAAATTGCTCAGGCATTTTTATTTTATTAACCGACTTCAAAAAGAAGGAGGTTATCAATTCGACATGTTTATATTTTTTTTATTTTTATTTTTTATGTATGTTCGGGCACAACTCCGTCGTATATAGACGGATTTGCAAAATTCTTTTTTTGTTCGAAAGGGCTTTACTCCGAAATGGTCCCATTAAAATTTCATATAGATCTGATGATGCGTTTCGGAGACAGACAACGGAACTCTTCAAAAAATTACAGCAAATCAACCGCGAATATTGCTATCGCATAAATATGCATTGTTTTGACCCCAAGGATGATGAAATTTCGAATTAGTGTGGGGTAGGTAACTAAAAAGTGAAAAATAAAAACTTTTTTCAAAAAAATAACAACCGACTTCCAAAAACAACGCTACAAAGCTCAAAATAACTTTAATTTCGGAAGGCGGTGACAAATAATTAAAATACATATCCAAAGTCACCGACTTCCGAAATTAAAGTTATTTTGAGCTTTGTAGTGTTGTTTTTGGAAGTCGGTTGTTACTTTTTGAAAAAATTTTTTTTAATAAAACTTAATGCACAAGTAAAAAAATACTGTACAAAGGCGGACTTAATGCCTGAGGCATTTTCTACCAGTCAACCTTAGGGTGATGCAGAGAGAAAACATGGCAGGTGCAACATAAGGGATAGATTACTCGAAAGATATTACATACATAGTAATACTAATACATAGATACACTAGCTTCCGCCCGCAGCTTCACCCGCGTGGAAGTCGGAAATTATCCCGCAGGAACGTACGAGTACTACCGGGATAAAAAGTATTCTATATGTTAATTTAGGTTATAATCTGTCTGTGTGTAAAATTTCATCCAAATCCGTTTAGCCGTTTTTGCGTGATTGAGTAACAAACATCCAATCATCTTCACAAACTTTCACATTTCTAATATCACGGACTACCCTTTTTTACTTTTAGGGGTAGATTTTCGAGAAACCCTGATATATGTTATTCTTTATTTTTGGTTTAAGGTATAAATACTGAGTTTGGAGTTAATCAGACCGCGCGTTAAAATTCTTCCATACAAACTTTGACACCCCCCAATCCCCCTTGAGGGGGTAGTTTAGGAAAACAATAAATGGCCAACCTCATAATTTACTTAACTTAGTATTTGTGCCAAGTTTCAAGTTTATTAACTCAAGGAATACGATTTTTCATACAAATAAAATCCCCCCTTTTCACCCCCTTAAAGGTCGAATTTCCAAAAACCCCTTCTTAGTGCTCCCCTAAATTATAAAAGGAAGCCGTGTGCAAAATTTCATGTTTCTAGTCCTAGTAGTTTCGGCTGTGCGTTGATTGATCAGTCAGTCAGTTTCTCCTTTTATATATATAGATACTTATGTATATATAACGAAAATAAACTTTGTCTTGAGAAATAACGATAGGTAGAGGAGAAAACGAATCGAGCAATTCAGCGCTGAGATGATTCGGCCAACTTCTTACGAATATGCTCACGTGCCTTTGCTTTAAACGAAAACTGACTGGTTGGATTGCTGGTTGGTTGCATTTTTCCGTTCTGTCTGTTCTCTTTACCGAAACTTTTCCCTGTGAACTCTTTTGGTGTCTAGTAGGCATCCAATACGACCATTACAGGAATTTGCTCTAGTCACAGCTGACTCTACGTTAGAACACGAAACTTTGCTACTTAGTATCTATGTACTGTCCCTCTCATTTGGACGAGGCATAGCACAAGAACTAAGGATCAATACATAAAGATACACAATACACACAAGAAATATCCATCTTTAAACGACTTGATGAAAAAGCCACTGACCACGTAATGTTTGGAGTCATCGGCATCCTGTACCAGATCTCCAAGCAGGCAGAAGATTCTGAAGAGTTTGAACACGGAGTCATCGCTGAACACTCCCGGGTCACGTCCCAGTAGACTCTTGCGGCAGACCAGCCAGCACACCTAGAAAATGAAATAAAAAAATGGATAATTGGTACAAAATCTGGCCGATTGTCCTATTCAGAAGAACAGGCTAGTCATACCAGTGCTGAACTGGGGTTATTTGGTGCAGCCGAGAGGCATACATTCCTGTAAATTTCTTCTGTAAGCACTTTTTATTTTAATTGATTTTTATTTGCAGGATATGTGTTGCCTGCGTTTTGGTCCGTTTCTTTATATGTATTTTTCTAATAAAGCACGAACAACATGATCGCTACTTTACCAGTCCGATACAGATACAGTATGTCCCTTGCTGCCCTCTATCAGCGATGTACTAAGCTGAGGTCCGTAGGTACCCAGCAGGAGGTGCCCTTGGCGAGCAGTCGCTATAGTTTTAAGTTTTTAAGCCCTCGCTGGTAATCTTAATTTATTAAGGTTATATCATGCAAGTCAGATTGAGCAGCTGACAACCTCATAGGTTCACCTGTGAAATGTCATTTCCTAAAAAAATATCGCTACTTTAACTAACGTTACGCACGTACTCTTGTACCTTCTCACTGTGTTGGGAACCATTGATTTTACTTATTCTTTGTATTTTTGTACTCCAAATGTCAGGCACCGCAAGTCACAGCATTGGGACATGCTATGGTCCTCGTTGACGACCACCACGACATCATTATTAAAATATTGAGAAATTATAATAAGTGGGTATGTTTACAGTTACATACGTGACCTTTTACACGGTGGCAAGAATTATGACACGACGGACGTGAACTTATCAAGGAAAACGGTTGCAGTGAACTGTGAACATCAAATAGGAAAGTGAAGCCGAAAGAACAAACACGTCGTGTCATAGAACAAATTCTCATTCTATCTATCTGTATAAATAAAAAAACTTTTTTCTAAAAAATAACAACCGACTTCCAAAAAAAACACTACAAAGTGCAAAATAACTTTAATTTCGGAAGTCGGTGACTTTGGAGGTGTAGGCATTTTAATTCTTTGTCACCGCCTTCCGAAATTAAAGTTATTTTGCACTTTGTAGTGCTTTTTTTGGAAGTCGGTTGTTATTTTTTTGAAAAAAGTTTTTATTTTTCACTTTTTAGTTACCTACCCCACACCAATTCGAAATTTCATCATCCTTGGGGTCAAAACAATGCATATTTATGCGATAGCTGCATTCGCGGTTGATTTGCTGTAATGTTTTGAAGAGTTCCGTTGTCTGTCTCCGAAACGCATCATCAGATCTATATGAAATTTATATGGGACCATTTCGGAATAAACTCCTTTCGAACAAAAAAAGAATTTTGCAAATCCGTCGATATACGACGGAGTTATGCCCGAACATACATAAAAACAAAAATATAAACATGTCGAATTGATAACCTCCTTCTTTTGGAAGTCGGTTAAAAAGAAAAGTCCTCACTGACTGACTGACTCATCAACGCCCAGCCCAAACCCTTGGACATAGAATGCTGAAATTTTGCACAGATTTTCCCTTTTTATTGAAATTCAACCCCTAACGGAGTTAAATAGGGGATGAAAGTTCTGCGCGGGCGAAGCCGCTGGCAAAAGCAAGTGCTGAACAAAATCGCGCAAATTGAATGTAAAACCAATGAAGTAAATATTTTTCCGGGCTCTCATTTATATTTTGGCGGTTTTTATTTCACACAAAGACTGGTTAGTATATCACCAAAAGTATGTGTAGGTATGTATCCCAAATCAGTCATCAAATGCAAATTAAAAATAATGTTCTTAGACATATAATAATGCTACCCAATTTCTCAATAGTTTTTAAACAACTCTGTACATAGAGATACAGCACGTTCGATTATTTACTCGTGAGGCAGTAGGTTGCATGTAATTACAAACCATGTGATAGGCATTGCCTCGTCGCGACCTACTTGCACAGCTGCACAAAGAAGTATTGTGCTAAGTTGATTCAATATGGAATTTTGAATAAAGTGAAGATAGTGGATGCCTTTGGCGAGGTGCCTGTAACCTATAAAAATACTATTGTTCGTACATTGCCATGTGACCCTATTAAGCACGAAGTTGGCAGAAATGCAAGACATAAAATACTGCCAACCATTATTTCATCTGCCAGGCGTGCGGGTTGTTCGAAAGAGATACCGTGGCCCCTGGCACACAGGCTACTGAGGGAATACGGGTGGGTTTTAGTCAGTAAAAGTCTGACACGCCCGCCTGCTCAACCCAGAGCGTGAGAAGTTATTTGATGATTTCCCACCCGCAAAAAAAAAACCATTCTTTCAAAATCAGCCTTTAGCGTTCCCAATGCCGGGAAACAGGCCTCCTCTCGGTGAGACGGAGTGGGCCGTAATCCACCACGCGGGCCCAGTGCGGGTTGGTAGATGTCACGTCTTCGAATGTTTGGTTTTATCAAGGACACGCTGGTTTCCTCACGATGTTTTCTTTCGCCGTTTTGAGAGCAGTGGTGATGATTTGATGAAATAATTTACACAAAGTAAAGAGCCTGCCTGGGTTCGAACTTACGACTTACAAGTCTTAAGTCGCGGTCGTTATCACTGGGCCACCCTGATTTTTTTATATTTTTATGGTGCCACCATTGCTCTCAACCATTCTTTACTGTCGGGAACTCACACTTTGTAACATTTCTACTGCTGATCTACATACATAAAAATGCCGTTCTAATCACTATTATGGTCATAAGTCACGTAAGTAAATATCGAGAGATTGGATCAGAATAATCAGAAAGTTCTGGAAAGCCACCCTATAAAATAATCAACGTCAATTTTTACGAGTGACGCGACTGCTCTACTTGGACACATAGATAAACAGATTCATATTAGTTTTGTGGCTAGGGGAGCGTCTATTAGGGAGGCAGTGGGCAGGGCAAGTGTTTTATATGTCAACAGACGGACGTAGTACTGTGTATAAGCTCCAGACAACTTTAGCGGAAATCAATACCGTGGTCGCGGTGCCGAGAACCTAGACACTTGAGTACTCTACGTTTTGCCGACTGCATTTGTAGCTGGAAAAGTTTTGCCGACTCTTGTCTGTCTTCTCTAGATATTTCGTTTTTCTGAGAAAATAATGGAGATTTGTTTTTCTTTTGGCTAAGTATTCATCTATATCTACTAATATTATAAAAAGGCAACGTAGAATTTGTCAGTTTTGTATGTAGCGGATAGATAATCTTCGGAACTTCTGTCTGATCCGATTCCGAAACAATATTGCCGAGCGTTGTAGGATAATTTATTTGATGTTAAAAAAAAGTCGCGGCCATAAGCAAGTTTTGAATAAGTGGAATTTCCAGCAAGTCAATACAAAAGTATATTCCTTGTTGCGGAAAGGTCATCCAAATTATTATGTTATCTTTAGGATTTCGACAGCATCTTTGTCTTAATTGATCAGATAAGTGATGCCAATATGAATCACGATGTATTCTGGTGGCTGACCCAAAGATTTCTTAGTAGGTACCAAAATATCCTACATTTTATAATAAGTAGGTACTTAGGTAACACAGACAAAAGCGTAAAGTGCGAGTCGGACTCGCACATGAAGTGTTCCGTACCACGGTACAATATTAACTCTACATTTTAAAAACACGTTTCTTGAATAGGGAACGGAGATCCTTTTAACTTTAAATATATTTTTTATTATTTGTTTTTATAGCGGCCAGAGAAGTTACACACTCTGAGAAAAAAATCTTGTTAATATTACTGTTCAAAAGATAAAAGATACAGACAGCCCTGACTGACGGACGGAAGGACGTATTTTGGAGTCTTAGTAATTTATTTGATACATTTTCAACTTTATTTTTACAATAGAATAAGGTTCATGTTCAATTGGGAAAATTTGACACTTTGGGACAGCTTGATATGCTGGCGTCTTTACAGTTGGCACCTTTCGGGTACAGAAAGTTAAAAAGGTAACACATGCTATCCTGTTTTTGTAAGTCATGTTGAATTTAACTTGACATTAATTGAAAAAAAAATCACCATATCATTCAATTGCTTTGGGGCAGTTAAACCAAGTGGAAATCCGCTTTTTAACCGACTTCAAAAAGAAGGAGGTTATCAATTCGACATGTTTATATTTTTTTTTTTATGTATGTTCGGGCATAACTCCGTCGTATATAGACGGATTTGCAAAATTCTTTTTTTGTTCGAAAGGGATTTACCCCGAAATGGTCCCATTGAAATTTCATATAGATCTGATGATGCGTTTCGGAGACAGACAACGGAACTCTTCAAAATATTACAGCAAATCAACCGCGAATGTTGCTATCGCATAAATGTGTATTGTTTTGACCCCAAGGATGATGAAATTTCGAATTGGTGTGGGGTGGATAGTTAAAAAGTGAAAAATAAAAACTTTTTTCAAAAAAATAACAACCGACTTCCAAAGAAACACTACAAAGTGCAAAATAACTTTAATTTCGGAAGGCGGTGACAAATAATTAAAATACACATCCAAAGTCACCGACTTCCCAAATTAAAGTTATTTTGCACTTTGTAATGTTTCTTTGGAAGTCGGTTGTTATTTTTTTGAAAAAAGTTTTTTGAGTTCACTTTTCAAGAACTTTGTGGACAATACGTACATTGTAAATGAGATATTACAATGAACGACAAGTCATTAGCTAATAGATTGTTTCATAACTATGTTTGTACAGTCGACTGCACGTCCGTGGTACTACGTTGACCTCGAGCTGCACCCTAATTGCGTATACTATTCCTTTTACCGTACCGTGTGGTGACGGACATTAAGAATAGCATCATCCCATCTCTTCCCGTGTCTGTCGTAGGAGGCGACTAAGGGACTTACTAGAGAATGGGCAGCAGCGTTCTCTATGCATTTTACCACCATACTGCGATCGCCAACCCGCCGGCCAAGCTTGGCGATTATGGCAAGTCCCCCCAAATTGGGGGAGGCCTATGTCCAGCAGTGGACGTCTTCCGGCTGAAATGATGATGATGATGATGATTATGATGATGATGATTCCTTTTAAAGCACGTTTTCAGATTAATTATTTACTTATGTAAGTAGTTTCATATCAGCTGATGTGACAATTTAGCAAACAGGTACAATACTGGTGTGTGTACTGTGCGTTCTTAGAATTTTCTGAAGCTTGACAAGTTAGAGGAAATCCTTTATCTCATTGTTAGTCTTAAGTAAATTACGTGGAACACATAATTAATTAATCACTCGTACAAAAGATTGTCTAGCATTAAATTTTTTACGTTTTCCTCATGATTAATCGTACATGAACTCAAACTTCCTACTGGTTTAGGTACTCGTACATATTTGATATTTTATTATTAATCATAATTAACTTCAAGTTTCGAACAGTTATAATAATCAACCGCCATCGCGCCGATCGCCAACCCGCCTGCCAAGCGTGGCGATTATGGCAAAACCCTTTTGGGGGAGGCCTATGTCCAGCAGTGGACGTCTTTCGGCTGAAATGATGATAATAATCAAAACAAAACCCATGTTTATAGGCCGGCCATTCATGTGAGAAAGATTTTATACAATTTATTCAGCTAAATACTAGATTTGCCCGCGGCCTCGCCTTTCTGTAGGTTAGAAATTACCCCCGGGGGTAATCTCAAATTTCTTCGAAATCCGTTCAGCCGGTTTTTCGTGATTGAGTTACAAACATCCAAACTAAGATTAGTAGGAATAATAAATAGGACTAGCTTTTGCCAGCGGCTTCACCCGCGTGGGTCAAAAATTAGCTCACGGGACAGTACCTACTGTTGGGAAAACAGTATCCTATATCTACAGGCACTCTGCTGATCCCGATCTAGCATTGATAGTTTACCAGAGCCTTTGCCAGTCTATTATTCTGTACTGTATCCCGGTTTGGGGTGGAACCTACAAAACCTCCCTACTTAAAGTCGAAAGAGCTCAAAGAGCAATCTTGAAAGTCGTGCACTTTAAGCGTAGGGACTTCTCGACCAATCAACTTTATAAAGAAGCCAAAGTTTTAACTGTGAGACAGCTTTTTGTGCTCCGCGCTGTGCTACGGAAACACTCTACGCTTAATCTAGATTTTGCGAAACTGAAAAGACGCAAAGGCACTCCCGTGTGTGATTTAGTCCAATGGCGTTCCAAATTTGCCAGCCGTCAATATGCGGCAACTAGCTCGCGTCTGTATAACAGAATACATAAACGTATGCCTATACATATAATTTCACATTTATAATAGTACCTACTATAGTTGGATTGTAGGATTAGACTATTAGGCACAAACAGTGACAACCATTGTTTGAAAAGAATTGTGTATTATAGCGCTAATGGTTCCATCGCACTAATTGACCTCCGCCTAGAGAAAGGCATCGGCACAGAACAGTGCCTCGAGGAACAGTCACGCAATCCGAAGTGGTTGAAGCACATTAGTGTCTAACAAACGTATCAATTCATTGGGGGACCAGTAATGAAGAGTGTTGGGGACGTCTATAATCTACTGAATTTGCTATTGAGTAGTTATCAAAACGTAAAAGAGAAAAGATTTGATTTTTTGTACTATGTAGGGCCTTATTTGTTACGCTTTCAAGCTAAAACGGCCGAACGAATTTGGATGAAAATTGGCTGGCACATGGGTAGACCATGACCTGCATTAGGGAGGATACTTTTAATCCCGATATTCTCACGGGAACGAGACTTTTGCGAGGTAGCCCACGGGGCGCAGCTAGTTAACAATACTTACCTACACCTTTTAATAGAGTAAAAATTGTGCCAGCGACTACAACCGCGTATCTACGAAACTGCAATACTGTGGTTAGCTTCCCATTAGTGAAAGAATTTTCGGAATGAGCACCCTAATTCCGTAACGCACAATCAATTATAATCTGAATTATTTTGAAACAGATAATCCATTGCTTCCGATATTCGAAAAAAATATCTGCTCAATAACGTAAATAACGCAATGAATATTGTTGAACTGTCGAAATAAACAGATTGTGATTGATCGTGTGTTACGCAATCAGTGTGGGGATCAGTCGTTCCGAAGAGTATAAGTATCCCTTACGGCCCCTAAATACAAACTCAGAAATTTTACCTCTATAATTATGATATAGTTAGCTTCCGCCCGTGGCTTCGCCCGCGTGGTAATCGAAAATTATCCCGCGGGAACGTACTACGGGATATAAAGTATCCGTGTAGTAATCTAGGTTATAATCTATCTGTGTGCCAAATTTCATCCAAATCCATTCAGCAGTTTTGGCGTGAAAGAGTAACAAACATCCATACATACAAACTTTCGTGTTTATAATATTAGTAACGTGCGTACTTTTACCCATACTGCCCTATGGGTAAAAGTACGCACGGCTACACATATACACTTCCAGTTTACGCTGATTTCGCATTGTACGGAAATCCTATACAATGCGAGATCAGCTTATACTGGAAATGTATAGCTTGATGTGTAACCGTGTGTACATATAATAAAGGTTTGAGTTTTTAATCAGAAGACCACAGCAGTACATGATGGAATATTTAGAATGCAGAAGGAATAAGAAAGGACACAATGGAGCAAACGATAAAGAAAATAATCAAATAAGCGACGCCGAGAACAATAGATTGAATTTGATGTGTGGCAGCCTATTCCTATGCACATAACTTCCCCTCGCCCGACTTCGTCGTACGTCGGAATCGAATCCAATATATTTATATTAAGTGAACGCCTACGTCTTCGTATTTATTATGGAGAGTTTAGCGTCTCTCCCTCTTCCTTATTTTCTAAAGGTCACGGGAAATATTCCGGCATTGAATTGTGTTCCCCTTTATTAGAAGACTGGATTATATCAGAAGAGTCTGCAGCGGATCTTCAATCCTACTATGATAATAGTGTCTTGGTCGTACAATACCTACAGGATTTTTTTTTATCAGAGCGCAACTTGTAACCATGAATTCAGCCTATTATTCTAGACTAACATTCTATCCCCCTAGCGTAGAAATTTTTCTTTTAATGAAATTTCCATTTTTTTATGAAATTTAATTACTTACCTATTATTGTTTGGAATCAAGTTCTTCCAACTTATCAGACAGCTGTGCTGCTGGGGAGTTTGTTGCGCCACTTCTTCTTCCCAGCTAAAGCACTAGGAAGTGTCGAAGGGTGGGCGTTTTTGGGGGACTGTCTTATGTAATTTTGACGTTCGAAAAGTGCTGACTGTCAGCCTAGTTTGAATAAATGACTTTTGATTTTGATTTTTTTTTCGTCGGTAAAATACAAAAAAAATCATCTGTTTCATAGAAAAGTGCAATACCTACGCGGTCCAAATGTATGGAACAGCAGATTTATTTTTGCATAACCGACGAAAATTATAGACACTAGGGGGTCTAGAATGATATGCTGAATTCATGGTTACAGTTTGCGCACTGGTTAAAAACTTATCTTGTATACGGTAGTTGAAATAGGCAGTGCCACAGATGTTTATAGATTAACTAGTTCTGACCGCGACTTCATGAAATTTCTTGTTTCCCCGAACTCGACCCACACCATCCGCGTCGCTTTGCATCCCCTGCCCTCGGTCTTACTTCGTCTTCGCTTAGCGTTCGTTCAGCCTTTTTTTCTTTTTGATCGTCTCCGAGGGTCTTAGCGTAAAGTATTCCTCGAGAATTAGGCTGTTAAATGCAAATGGTTTTTTTTTTAATCCGACCTGTAGTTCCAGAGATATGCGCATACAAACAAACTAACAAAAAATACAAACAAACTCTTCAGCTTTGTATTAGTATAGATATGCCGCTAATGGCTATAGAAGCAGGGATATTTTGTAAAAATAAAAATGTGTTGTATAAACCGCAACCCTGCATTCACTTTTACTTTCCCAATGTATTTGTGATCAGCGCCGCTTTGTCTTCTTCCATTCAACTATATCTCCTGTGTGCTAGGTACTCACCCTCTTTCTAGCCATAACAGCCTTTTGGTTTTTTTTTGAGGATGGAAAATCATCAAATGACTTCTCCCGCTCAGGGTGGAGCAGGAGGGCGCGTCAGAGTTTTACTGATTAAAACCCACCCGTGTTCCCTCAGTTGCCTGTGTGCCAGGGGCGACGATATCTCTTTCGAACAACCCGCACCCTGCCTTGGCAGGCATCGGCCCTTGCGGACCCCACCAGTTGTTGCTGACATCACTGACGGCGCGCGTGGACGTCCCGCCTACCACTTTTCAGCCGCAGGGGATAGGAAAAGCGGCCAACGCTATACCGACACTCCTCTTCCCCTGCGGCCCCACCGCGTCCGCCATCAAACGGTGGCAGCCCCATCCGGGCCACGGAACGGAAGAGCGCTGCTCAGAAGCACAGGCACTCCTTCTCTGCCGCAGCCCGTAACCCTCAGCCGGGATGCCTCCCAGTGCCTTTCAGTGTTAAAGTAAATTTCAAAATCGTACCTCACTGATCTTCTTCTCATATTCCCTAACTGTTGGCAAGGTGGTGGTCTTCGGCAAGGAGCTAAAAACCTCATGCTGTAGGTAGTAGCGAAACTCGTCGAAAGTCAGCTCCTGTGAGGACCTGAAGTGGTCCAGTCCCTTCTCGACTCCATACAGGTCGAGTAAAGTCCCTATGTTCGCTGTCAACACCTGGAAAGATAAATAATAGTGTGAACTACACATTTTTTAGGGCCGCGTAGGTGGCCGCACATACAACTTGGGTCATTTGGGTGATAGAGCTTAGTAAGCCAATATTGACCAATATGGTTAAAATAGTTACTTAAATCTACTACTCAGGAAAGGTCAATAAACTATACGGGGTGAAATTAAATTAGCTAGCAAAACTGCCCAGACGTATCGATATCAAATAAATAAAAATAAAAAAATGGGGGTCAATGACAACTGGTAGTGTCGTTATTTGAAGTAGGAGTTGAGAAAATGTGTTTTCTTTTGTTTTTTCATGTTTAGATATCGATAGGTAGGTACCCATTTCGTCAGCGGAGTTTTGCTAGTTTATTTAATTTGACCCTGTACCTGTATCACTCACGTCTTAATGTTCATCATGTCAAATTAAAATACGCTTTGTGTTTGTTAATCCATGCTTAACGTATAATGGTCTGTAGTATAGATAATAATATAAATCATGCTCTCATGGGCAACAACTACCACAATATCCTAGAATCTTAGACAAATACTTTCGCCACCATAATAGGCACAGAACATTAACTTTATAGTATATTCAGAGATAATAAGAGGTGTGCAAACATCATTATTATTTGATTAATCTTCAGTTGCACGTGCCTTTCTTTGTTCGACTCTCTGTTTATTTGCCCTAGAAGCTAAAACAAACGCTACCGTACATGTATACATCTATACCACACTAGAAACATTACAAGTTAGAAGTGGCACTGCCACTATACTATACAAACAGATGAAATCACCAGTTGCAAGTTACGCTGCTGACTCATTGTTACTGCCGCCATCAGCTAACTCAAACGCTAACTGACACGTTTCGGGTTTCAACATCAATCATACCTACAAACATTGTTTAGGAAGTTTATCCTTTGGGGCTTATGACAACCAGAAATTCAGAACAATGCAGCATAAGGCTTCCAAACTTACAGTGATGAAGACCAACCCAACCAATTCGGTATCAACAGTTAATATTCATACAGCTAATATTCGCACTGCACTACACTACGAAGAAAAATAAGGCAGAAACTAAAGAAGACGAACTGAAAAAACCAGCTAGGCGCGAGTCGGATTCTCACAAAAAGGGTTGCGTGCGTACCACAAGACAAAAAACCCCAAAAAAACCCTTTTCTTGTATGGAGATCACTTAAATTTTTAACTTTGTTATTTTTTTAGTGGCAACAGAAACACATATTCTGTGAAAAACGGGTCACGAGAATGATGCCCGCTGTTAACCTTCGGGTACGGAACCCTAAGAAGCGACAGGACAGAAGTCATCAACTCGGGACTTAACTTGGACTGTGAAGACTGTGAAGAAGTCGTCATACTTGAAGATGACAATTTTCCCTTGATGTGTACATCTGATAGGTTGAGACACAGATTATAAAACAAAGGCAGATAGACCGCGCGGAACACCAAGAGTGAGGCCAAAAAACAAATACTGAAGTGTCGCATTTTATGTAACATACAATGCGACGCTTTAGTATTTGTTTTTTTTTTGGTTTAGAATATAAAACAAAGGCAGATAGATCGCGCGGAACACCCAAGAGTCAAAAAAACAAATACTAAAGCTTCGCATTATATACAATGCGACGCTTTAGTATTTGGTTTTTTGGCTTCACTCTTGGTGTTCCGCGCGGTCTATCTGTGTTTGTTTTATAATCTGAGGGTTGAGAATACCATGACTGGTTACTAGATATCCTTGATATCTCGAATCTTTTCAGGAATTTAATATAAGTAGCTGAATGCCCTTGTTGAAAGCCAGTCAGAAGGCTGGTAGTTGAAGGCACAAGCAGGGTTCAAGGGTGCACCAGTCGAACGCTTATAACAAGATAGGTACTACTTAAATAGTAAACCTTTTATCTTAATTTAGTAGGTACCTCTAAGATACTTTATTGAGCTCAGTCATTAAGTCATTAGACAAGCAACGTAAACCGAAACGTTTCGGGTTACGTTGTGTTATCTAATGAGTGGTCATTAGCTGTCTATTAGTAGTCAAATTAGTCATTAACATTTTATAAAGCGGAGATGAGATTGTGTGGTTTGATGACGTTATTAATCTGTTGTAGATTTTGAACAACAAAATGTTTTAAAAGTGATAATAGAATGAACAGACGCATCCTCTATGACAAGGTGGACCGATGACTTTGTGAAGGCCGCGGGAATCTGCTGGTTGTGGGAAACACAAGACCGGTCGAAGTGAAGGAGCCTGTGGGAAGCGTATGTCCAGCAGTGGACGTCTTACGGCTGAAATGATGTGATGATGATCCTCTATGACTAAACAATTTAAGTACCTAGTAGGGTAAAATCCAGATAGTTGCCACACTTTTTGAAATCACTCAAGGTATTTCTCAGAGAACAAAAGATGGCCGATACTTTGCTTTTACAAACATATGAAAAAAAAAATATCTTTAATATTTCCAGAGTATTAGCGATTTTTGTGGAACTTCCTATTTTGGGACATCTAATCTGTCACACATAATGTATAGTTGCCTAATCCATATAAACTAGGTTTAAGATAGATGCCCCGCCGAAAAACAGACCATCGATCCCGCAAAAACTTTGATCACATTTTGCCTTCCCATGCAATCGCACAGATTTGCGACACGGTCAACCTAGTGGTAGAATCTTTCCATAGATTTATAGTATGTGATTCATCAGTGAAACTAGAGAAATTACAATCGGAGCAACACGAATAGTGTATTTATTTTCTTTAGGAAATTCTCGGATCAGTTGCAGTCCAGACTCTGGAATAGGTTTGCCACTTAACACACTCAATTCGTGTTGTTACCTGCCATCTTACCAGGGGCCTAAGTCTACTAATTTATAAACGTTACAATGGTCTCTCAATGATGTGTTTTTGACAGTTTTTGTATGGCAAATCTGTCAAAAACTTACCATTGAGAGACCATTGTGACGTTTATAAATTAGTAGACTTAGGCCCCAGGTTTGCTGTGATGGTTTTGGTGCCATTCTTGGTTGGGCTGTCTTTGGGTAACCTACGTTCATTCAGTAGACAGTAAACATAATATAAACTGAAAATATTGAATAGGTATTTGAAGAACCTTGAATTTTCGATATAGACAATGGGATATTATGTCACCATGGGCGTATTAGCGACTGATACCTACTTCGTTTGTCAAACTCATTACAATGATTGACACTCCAGTAACCAGATATGTCTGCTAACCTCGCAAGAAATGCTTGTATGCGTCATGTTTTGTGGTTGTCACAATCACATTTTTATTTAAAGTGCTTGACAGGATATTACTGTTTGTAACTTGTTAGCAACAGGATTTAATCGACATTACAATGAGATAAGTAATGATGACTAGTTAATGTTGCGAGTTTCCGTTAGTCTGTTTGCGAGAGAATTTTACTAAAATTCTCTCGAATAGGTACCTACTTAGAGTAAACGATCTTGAAAAGCTTTTGAATATAATTTTCCAACGTAACAAAGAAAACATCAAGAAATGTTTAAAAAAAATACCCACACCTTTTTCGGCAGTTATTATATTAAAGTCCCATGTAATACAGGATAAAAATTTAACCAGTGCGCAAACTGTAACCATGAATTCAGCATATCATTCTAGACCCCCAGCGCAGAAATTTTTCGTTAGTTATACAAAAAAAAAAATCTGTGTCTAGAATGATATGCTGAATTGATGGTTACAGTTTTCGCACTGGTTAAAAACTTATCCTGTATACCGAGCCCATTGACATGTTATGTTCCAAGATGCTCACGTTAGTAACGAAGTCAAACAACCTGTCTTACCAAGGGTAGTGTTACCCAGTAATTGGGTTGTGGAGGTCAAATAGGCAGTCGCTCTATATAAAATATGGTATTCAGCTGCATTCAGTTAGATTGGAGGCCAAGCCCAACACAGTTGGAAAAAAACCTTGGCAGATGATGAAAAATTCAGTGGCCACCGAAGAGTATCACTCTTCGGTGGCCACTGAATTTTTTGCTCTAAATCAATGCACATAATACTACCTACCAATGCAGTTACCCATATTACTAATCAAACAAACAATGTGATATCTAGAGCCTCGACGACTGTGACAGACGATGAATAGGTAACCGACTGGTTACTATAACTGCGAATAACTGACACTGACATCAAATAACAAGGGCTTATAAAATTAAAATAAAAGAAATATACTTAATAACAAAAAGCCGTCAGTGAAGGACTGTGTCTCAGCTATAGTCAGCGGTTCAAGCGATGCATCCGTTATTATTCAAAAGCTTATTAGTCAAACTGTATGCAGTGTCTGTCTTATACTTGTAGGGTTACCAAAGTTATCATTTGACAGGAGTTTTATTGATCTATGATGTACAGTAAAACGGGGTGAATAGAGACTGCAGAGGTGAATCGAAACGAAACTTTAAAGTGTTGTTTACTGTTGAAATTATGATCGTTGTCTGCCAACAAAGGCGCTTAATCGTTAATTATAAAACAGTAAACACATTAGAGTCCTTTTTGGCTACAAACTATCTAATTTCAACATTAAAATCCACCTTAAAGTTTCGTTTCGATTCACCCCTGCAGTCTCTATTCACCCCGTTTTAGGGTACCTAATAATAGGTAGGTACCTAATATACATGCTGATGTTCTAGACGCTCAAGAGTAAAAAAAAAATCTGTTATAAAAAAATATCTGCTGTTTCACAGAAAAGTGAAATATCTACGCGGTCAAAATGTAAGGCAAAGCAATTATAAATAAAAAAAATACCGACGAAAAATTTCAACATTATTGGATCTAGATTCGTGTGCTGAATTCATGGAGTCAGTTTGCACGTTTAGTTCCCTGTCCTTGTATTAAGCCGGGTTAAGTACTTTATTTGTTTGAAAAAAAAAAAAAAAACCCATTCGAACCAGTAGATTTTGTCCTAATCTTTAAGAATTCTCTTCTTAGAATCTTTTTGAACGATGATTTTATAAAAAAACCTAACCTTGATTGTTTGTATCCTCAAACATCCATCACAACATGTTGTTAATACGGTTTAAAAATGTATACTTACTTCTACACTTACACCAAGAGATTCTTTCAACTATTTTTTAGAAACCTGAGTACCTGACATACCAACAAGCAAAAATCATTGGAGAAAATCATACTTCTGTTGTCATGCAACAATGTCGTTTAACTTACCGATTCACAATGTCATTTAACTTACCGATTTGGTAAAAAACATGGTAACCCTGATCGGGTTCAATATCCGACAGTAACTTAGTGATTCATGCAATGTTTTGTTGCTCACAGAGCGGTGTCTCAGTCGGTGAAGGATAATTCACCATTTCAATAATAAATATGGACATAGTGTCTTTGATTTCTGTCGGTGTTGCAAAAACTTCCTTTTTTTCTGTGTTTGCAGAAATGATTCATAGACAGACCTACAGAAGTACCTACATGTAGGTTTTTTGGACCTACCTCTTTTCTGTTTACTGACAATATGCTGTTCGGTTCGGTTCAATATTTTTTCTACTCTACCTAGCATCAAGTACGCTTGCCGCGGTTGGTCAGTGGATGGATGACCATCTTTACATACCAAGACCCAACCATGCCTCGGAGGCACGGTATGCCGTATATTCGTGGATCTTTGACAGCTGTAGTTACGGGTTGTCAGAAGCCCGAATTTCTGACAACTATTCTTATCAAGGGGTATCGTATATTACCCCTTAACTGGGTTGTGGAGGTCAGAGCAGTTTCTAAAATACTGGTATTCTGCTGCATCCGGTTACACTGTAAACCGTCCCCAACATAGTTGGGAAACGGCTAGGTAGTTGATGATCTAGCATCAGGTACTTTAAGATATGTCGTTAATTCTTTATTTTACTAATGCCATATAATTCTACCTAGCTGTCATATTATGTTTCTATTCTATCATAAATTATATTTATGGAGGGACACGATAGCGCGGTTACTGCAGAGCTTTTATTTATCCTCTTTACTTTTAGTCAAGTGGATGGTTGGTAGTTGGTTTTTAGTCGTTTTTGTTGGTTGAGTTCAGTTGTTGTTAATTGGTTTTAGGATACTGTGTTATAGAAGTAACCCTATAGCACCTTCAGTGAATTTAGTTTGATGACCTAAGTTACTGTAACTTAGAACACATAATTTCATTATCAAACTTCTTTGCCTGTCACATTATTTTAACAAGGTATCGAGTTTGTTGAACAATTACACACTAAATGCTTGTGGGAGTAATCATAGCTGTGCGTCTCGCAATCATGTTATGAATCATAGCTATTACTACACAAATACTATGCTCACTGGTAATGTGTAGTTAGTAGAATGACCTCACACCTACACGTCTGACAACTCTTTAGCGTAGCTATCGAATGAATTAATTTAGTTCTCTATTATGATTTGAAATATTAGTAATATATCTGCAGCTACAAGGATCCTGATTAAATCGCTAAACCCGAGGAGTATTTGCCTCCCGGGCGTGATCTACAGTATCCTATGGAAAGCTCTCAACCGATCGCGTACCCAAGTAGGCCGCTGCAGACATAATTTGGCGAAGTGGGGTTTATTGACCCCTCCAACACCCAGCAATTGCGGTGCTTCTAGTCAGACGTATTTAGTGTTATATCTATGAGTCAGACCACGCCTCACTTGCTGGAGTGGCGGATAGGCCACTCTTCTTCTTCTTTTCGTATCGATGCTACTCTTTAATTTTTTTTTAAACAGTTTGAACCAAGTGGCATTCACTGATTTCAACATTTAGAAAAGTGTACGAGTAGGTACCATCGACACGAAAAGAAGAAGAAGAAGAATCCTTATTCTCTAAATTACCTACCCAATAATTTATCCTGTATCCCATATTTCCATGTTACATTATGTAAGTTAAATGTGAGTGGGTGTCTTGACTTTTTTACTAACCGACTTCAAAACGGAGGAGGTAAAATGTATGTTCCACTGTATATTTTTTTAAATGTATGTTCACCGATTTGTCCGTCGACTGCGGATGGTTTCGAAAATTCTTGTTTTTGTATTTAAAGGGTCGGTTTTTACATGGCAACTGTTGAATAATAGGCACTAGCTAAGTAACCTATCTAGTACCCAACAGGTACTCAACAACTCGCCAAACCACATAATTTTCTAAGGTAGGGTAAAGTCGTTAATAAAATGATAAAGAAAAATCCTACTAATGTGTATTATAAATGTGAAAGTTTGTGAAGATGTTTGGATGTTTGTTACTCAATCACGCAAAAACGGCTCAACGAATTTGGATGAAATTTGGCACGCAGATAGATTATAACTTAGATTAACACATAGGACTACTTTTTATCCCGGTAGTACGTTCCCGCGGGATAATTTCCGACTTTCACGCAAGCGAAGCCACGGGCGGTGTAAAATGTTACATTCAATTTATGAGATACTAGTCTCATAAATTGAATGTAACATTTTACTCCTTAATTTATAATCGTTGCTTAGAGACACGTTTAAACGCAAAAAAAAATATGGTAAACAGTCGTCAATCATTCCTAAACTTTACAAATTTACCCCAAAATGTAAAACTCCAGCAGTAAATACAATTTTATGTTGAAAATGAATATAAATCAGTGGAACAAGTAACATTTGGTAAGCCACGACAGTCAAGTGGCTGTTCGTCATAGGAGTGTAGGGTCACGTCAGGGTCAAGTTGACTAATAAGGACAGCTGTTCTCTTTAGGGTCTAATATGGTCACCCGGATGTGACCTTTACGTTTATTATGTCAAATATATTTAAATCACTTTATGGCATGTTCTTTTATGCAAGTAAATATTTTGTACTTGTAAGAGCTTACGATTTCACTAAGTATAATGATACCTTGAAAAGACTGACGTAGTTACTCGCTTTCAGGATTTGTAGTGGTTGGTTTTGCTAGCAATAGTGTCTAATAGTATGGCGGCTTTTTCAAATAATAAATAAATACAAGCACTTCTTTCCTCTTGTTCTTTAAGGAATTAATGGACCCCTCAAAACTCTCACAAAACCGAAATCCTAATCTTTATGACAAACACTTTACGTGTAAAGAGTTTGCACAAACACTTGACACGTCAATCATATTTTTTTTAAACTGGATGAAGTTGGCGTTTCCTATCTGACTACTCTGAGAAGAAAGACTGAAACAAATTCAGAGGTCACAATTTCTTAAAGTCCAGACATAATATGTGAGGACCATGTGTATGTAAGGCCTTCCACAAGGTGGACCGATGACCATGTGAAGGCCGCGGGAATCCGCTGGATGTGGGAAGCACAAGACCGGGCGAAATGGAGGAACTTGGGGAGGCCTATGTCCAGCAGTGGACGTCTTTCGGCTGAAATTATGATGATGATGATGTGGTGTATGTGTCTGAAATGAGGTAACTTTTAAGGAAAGAAACAAGCAGATTGATTGAGAACTTTAGGAGCTAAACGATTTGCCGAACAATACCAAAGAAAGGGCATTCGGGTAGGCCGCATAGACTAACCAAACTGTACTGCTAAAACTAAATATTTATCTAATGCAAATCTAAATCTGCCCTTCTTTCGTCGCTCCATGTAAAATACTGTTTCTGGATCCATCTGCACCTGGCTTGACTGGAACCGAGCCCCAGCTTAGATGGGAAAAGGCTAGGATGAAATCTACTCAGGGCCTAGAGACATAATACATTTCTGTTAGCGTTCACCCCAAGCGCTACGACAAAATGTATGGGAATGACATTACCTGCGGAAAGGACACGACGCCGACGTAACCTTTCCGCAGGCAATGTCATTCCCATACATTTTGGCGTAGCGTTTTGTCTAGGCCTGCTGTATGGAAACCTATGCAAAGGACCTATTGAAAAATATTTTCCACAAAACGAGCGATGACTTCAAACGACAGGGGCCTAAGTCTACTAATTTATAAACGTTACAATGGTCTCTCAATGGTGTGTTTTTGACAGTTTTTGTATGGCAAATCTGTCAAAAACTTACCATTGAGAGACCATTGTGACGTTTATAAATTAGTAGACTTAGGCCCCTGTGCGATTGAATCACGATAATCGTTACAACTATTACTCTGTCTAGACTCTTGGTAAACTATGTAGTAAAATACATTATACCTTAAATCTGTTCAAGCAGGAATATGAAACACACATATGACACACCTTTCCTATCTAGGTAAGTAAAATAATTATATTTAATGGATATTATTATTGATTGATTAGTCGAGCAGAGTGATAGCTGCATAACGCACTAACAATAACAATGGCATTTTGATAACTCAACAGCTGATGTAAATAACGCAATGAATGGTTCATTGCGTTATTTGCGTTTTTCGAATATGTGAAGCAATGAATTAGCAATTTCGTTAAAAAATTTGTTCAGAGATTCAGATATATATACTGTGTCACGCAATCAGGGTGCGGGTTGCCGTTTAGAATTATGCCAAACCAGAGCCTCAGACTGCATGGTAGATTTCTAGATTGATGTAATGTAACTTTGCACTTATTTAGCTGAAGTGTCAGCCATGTCTAAATGCGGACTCTAATCTGACACATATTGTGTAGGATACCAAATTGAAAGTATCTAATCTATCAATTCCGAATATGGTCTGTTCTTATAATAATATATGTTTCCTGTCTAGACAAGTAGCGACCTTCATGGAATGGAAATCGAACGAAACTGAAATAGTATAATAGGTCTTTACCTATGAAATTGCCGTTTTGTATGAAAAAATTTAAACGAATTTTTTTCATGAATTTTTTATTTGTATTAATCGAAGTAATCACCCATGCAATCAATGAATCTTTGCCATCGCAGTGGCAGTTTATTGATGCCCTTCTTAAAGAAATCAGCTGGACGGGAGGCAACAAATTCTTCAAAGGCATTTTGTACTGCCTCTCGGGTATTAAATTTTTTTCCCGCCAAGAAGTTATCCAAATTCTGGAAAAAGTAGTAGTCTGTAGGCGCAAGGTCTGGTGAGTAGGGCGGATGACGGAGAGCTTCCAACCCCAGTTCTTGCAACTTGGAGACCGTCTGCTGTGCAGTATGAGGTCGCGCGTTGTCGTGCAGGAGCAGCGGAGACGAGCGATTGACCAATGCTGGTTGGAGATGCGCCAGCTTCTCCATCATTGTGTTCAGTTCTTCACAGTACACATCTGCAGTAATGCTCACCCCGTTTGGTAAGAAGCTGTGATGAATCACACCGGCGCTAGACCACCAAACAGTGACCATCACTTTTCTAGGGGTAAGTTTTCGTTTAGGGCATTGTTTAGGTGCTGAACCAGGATCCAACCAACTTGCTGAGCGCTTACGGTTATCAAACAGAATCCATTTTTCATCGCAGGTAACAATGCGGTTCAAAATTCCTTCATTTGTGTGTCTGTTGAGCAGTGCAAGGCACGTCTCGACGCGTACTTCGCGCTGGCGATCATTGAGTTCGTGGGGCACCCATTTGTCAAGCTTTTTTACCTTGCCAATTTGACGCAAATGGACCAATATTGTTTTGACGCTAACGTCGAAAGCTGCTGCTAATTCAGCCGTAGATTGTGTATCATCAGCTTCCACAATCGCCTTTAATTCGTCATTGTCGACCAAAGTCTTCGGACGACCGCGAGGTTCATTTTTCAGGTCGAAATTTCCAGAACGGAAGCGAGCAAACCAATAACAGGTGGTGCGTTGGTTTGTAGTGTTAGCTCCGTAAACGTCGTTGATGTTGCGTGCCGCTTGTGCCGCGTTGCTGCCACGACGGTACTCATATTCCATAATTACTCGAATTTTTAACGTATCCATGATGACGAAAAAGATTGAAATGCGATGAAAATGTAACACTAATCAATAAAGAAATGACTACTTTTAGAAAAAAAAATCCATGTTTTTAAAATAAAATTAATTTGAAATTAGAATTCTTAGCCAAACAAAAATTATTTTGATTTGAAATGGCCAGTACTGCAGAACGGCAATTTCATAGGTAAAGACCTAATATTTTCTGATGTTTTGCTGATAATGGTAGAATTTGATAAAATACCTTGCCTACTACAATTTGATATGGTTTGACATGTATCAAGAAAAACATTTTTCTAACTATAGCTTACGTTGGTCGAACCCTAGAGAATGCAAGAGCAAAATAATTAATTTAATGCATCGTTGTTTACATATTTATATTAGGTATCCAGCGTGTAATTTTGTTTACACACTATGGATAATACCTACCTATAAACCACAATAGCATTTTGTAGTAGACATTTAGATACTATAACATAGTGTTATTGCAATAATTAACAAGTTGTTAAGACAGCCTCATTGCTAGGATATTGCTTGGCATTCTTAGGAATGTAAATTCCAAAGAATTTTATGGTACACACGTCACGACGACATTTCAAGCTATACCTACATTTGCAGTTTTAGCTGACTTCGAATTGTATAGGCTTTTCGTACAATGAGAAGTCGGATAATGATCATCATCTGCTTAGCCTTGCCCAACTACGTTACTGGGCAATACGATACCCCTTGGTAAGACTGGTTGTCAGGCTTCTGACGACCCGTTACTACTAACGAAATTTATTATTTATCCAATAATTCCTTAAAAAATACCTAATTATGTAATTACTTTTTACCGATAACTTATTTTCCACAGGTACTTAGGTAGGTTTTATTAATAGATGTCGTAGTATTTTAGTGGGGTATATTTTAAATGTCATTTTTCGCGTGAAAGTAGGTGTCCACGCTTGACATTTTCAGCAGTGTCAGGGCTGTCTCTTAATTACAGTTTTAATATTTTACTATGCATTTAATTTCCAATTTACCACTTCAATTGCTTGTAATTATTTTTGATATCTTGATCTCAGTAGGTAATTTATTTTCGAATTTATAACGGTTATTTATTATTGTGTAAATATTGCAGACCACACAATGTGTACCTATAAGAGTTTCATTTTGGTTCATTAATTTTACGGTAAATATTCAGTTTAACTTTCATTAAAGTTGTTGGTCATTTTTGATTATGATAATAAGTACCTACCTATTGCGGTATTTCCTTGCCCTTTCTCATACATAAGTAAATAACATTATTGTATTATAAGCTCACAATTTCCAGGCAAAAACCAGTGACGTGTTATAATACAGTACCTACCTAAGTAGGCCAGGGTACCTTTCCTATGACTGGATACTAGATAGTGCGTAGAGCAAAAATAATGTCGACGTAATATCGCGGCGGATTTTCACTGGATCTTCAACGCACTGCTTAGCGCTGAGAGTGTGTTTTCGACGCGCTGAGATGCACTCTGGAATTATCAATACTCGGTAAGAAAAATAAAAGGACAGCGGGGCCTCTGTTCAACACCGACAGTTGAACATCCAGAGTTGAAATTTCATCAGTGTGAACGTGATAATAATAATACCATCCTATAACTTAGACGATTCAGTTTCAATTTGACAGTTCAACAGTATTCATTGCGTTATTTACGTTGTTGAACAGATGCATTTTTCAAACACATGAAGCAAAGGTTTAACAATCTGTTTCAATACGAAACAGATTATGATGAATCGTGAGTTACGCAATTAGGGTGCTGTGCTGTCGTGACCCCGAGGCCTCAACCACTGGGCTATCATGAAATTCACTATTAAAATTCATAAAATTATGAATAATTAACAAGCCTTTTTAGATGACAGACAACGAACTATTGTATCTATCTACCTCTATGTTTTGTTAAAAATAGCAATTTATTACGACACGGAAGAATTCTCGTTTTATCTTGATATTGGATATCATCGACTTAGCAAATGATTCATGAGTTGCAGAGCTGACCATGGGCTCACAAAAACTATTTCAAATCCTGTCAATGAAGGCCAAACACATCTTTATAAACGACACATGCAGCTAAGAGATTATAAATTCACTAACTTTTCTTCGAGACTTCCTTCGCGTGATTGTTCCCCTGCCCGCGGTATTACTTCATTTTCGATTAGCATTCTTTTTGGCTTTTTTGTCTTTTTGCACGGCTCCTAAGGGTGCTAGCGTGATGTTAAAATATCCTACTTATAACCTTTTACAAGAATTGGGATACCAAATGCAAAAAAAAAAAAATCAGATCCAACTGCAGGCTTAGTATGCCGCGCTTTCTATTTCTACGGACAATAGACAGTGCTTTTTCAATACAAAGTGACATTTCGTTCCTCCATTTTTGACATCGCACCGTAGATATCCTTCCACAATCCGTCATTTTGTCTTTCGTTTCTAACGATCTTTGTTTAGGTCCTTATAAATGTAGATTATTTCAGAAGAATATTTCTTCCCAAACTGTTAAAATCACACTGACAACAAACTTTCTACACGACGGCCACAAAGTAGGTATATACGATTATCTACAAAATCATGATTCGTTTAGAACACATAACTGTGATAGTTAATAGAAAAACATAGCTATCTTCTTCTATTGTACATCATTTAGAAAATAGTCATGTCTATTCTTCCGTCGACAAATCGGTGCTCGTGCTAAGCCTGCAGGTTGTTCTAGAGCGATAGCGCGTTTAAACAAACACTCTTCAGCTTTATTTTCTAAAAACATTATATTACTACGTGAAGCAAAAACTTTGTGCCCCTTTTAAGAAAATTAAGCGGACAGAGGAGTATGAAATTTGGCACAGTTAAAGTTTGTATAGAGAAGGAGAGAAAGAAAGAAGAAAAGAAAGAAAAAGTATTTATTGTGACTCGCACAGGAAGATCACATCGTAAAATATACACACTTTAGTACAAAGAATATAAAAAAGAACAAATTTCTTGAAAGTATAAAAATAATTAAAAATAAAACAGAAAGTCCTGCACGAGGCCAAAAGGCTCCTACCTCAGCATGATGCTGCGACATTTAAAAAGTGAGGAAGAGAAGGAAAGCAGAAAGCTAATATTTTTGATTAATGTTGGTTAAAATTCAAACGAATTACGATCTATTTCAACTACTGAACGTCGGTTAATATGGATATTTGCGTTGCATAGAGACAGAAGGTTGGCAGTTGCTTCACCTACAAATACAAAACTTATATGGCTGCATGGACTCATCTTTATTGTAAAAAGAATAAATTGACAACCCTATTCGCGAGACTGTCGTATCTTCGGGGGAATGTCGTCCTTACCTTTAACGACGCGTGAACACGAATGTGAGACTTGCGACATTTATTAAATGACTAGCTACTGCGCGTGACTTCGTCCGCGTGAAATCTCTTGTTACCTCCTGACCCTGGTAAGGACTAGGCTCGGATCGACGGCTCGTTGTATTCCACGCACGCCTCAAAGAGATGTCAGTACTCAGTACCCACGGGTGGGGTCTGCAAGGGCCGATGCCTGCCAGGGGTGCGGGTTGTTCGAAAGACATACCGTGGGCCCTGGCACACAGGCAACTGAAGGAACACGGGTGGATTTTAGTCAGTAAACGTCTGACACGCCCCCCACTCCACCCAGAGCGGTAGAAGTTATTTGATGAACCGCCCTCCGACCCACCTCTTTTTTGTTTTTTTGGGAATGGCATCTAGAAGTTGACCTTGAGAGGGCCGGACTTTCCTGTGAAGCCATTTTTAGTGATACTAAAAGCCTCCAGCCAGGGCATAAAACTTAAAGCGACTGCACGCTGAGGGCACCCCCGTGTGGGGTACGGACCTCGGCTCAGGGCGTCACTGGCGGGGGGGGGGGGTACAGCAAGTGGGGACAGGCTGGATCAAAATATTTTCATTATTATTATTTTTCGGGGAATTAATTTAAGCTAAAGTTACTGGCTAAGCTGCGGCGCGGGCTGGCACATCAACGAGCAAGGGACGGTCGGGAACCCGACCCACCTCGTCCCATAATTTCATCTTATCCGCCTGCTCGCGCCGTTACTTCGTTTTCGCTTAGCTTTTTAGACTTTATTTCTTTTAGCAATTTTAAGTAGCCTAAAGCGTTTCTCAAGAATTGGGCTGTCAAATGAAAAAATATTTTTTGAAATCCGACTGATAGTTTTGAAGATTAGCGCGTCCAAACAAACAAACAGACAAAGAACGATCAAACTCTTCAGGTTTATTTAGTAAGTATACAGATAAGCAGAAATTGTGACTTTTGAGAGATTGCTTCATAAGGCCTGCCTGTCTGTTCTGTAAAATCTCATCGTGAAAATTCAAGTTATAGTATCTAAGCTTGAAGTGATCTGTCTTTCCATCTAATACTACGGGTTGACACTATTGCCTATTGACAGCGTGTCCGGATTTAGGTGCCATGTCTTATATTTAAACACAGGTAGTACCACCAATATTTAGTAGTAAATTACCCGATTTTGAGGCCCTTATAAAGTTACAGGACGTTTAAAGTGGCTCCTCAATTAAGAAGTCTAAATTGAGGAGCCACCTTAAAAGTCGTGTCACTAAATCGGCTAATTTACTACTAAATATTGGTAGTTTAAAATTTAAATATGAGACATGGCTCATTCCTTAGGGACACTCGACAGCTCATTCTAAGTTCACTTCATGGTGAGATTTTTACAGAATAAGTCCTTAATTTATTGGCATAGGTACCAACCAACTGCTATGTTTGTTATGTTTGAATATATAAGTCCTTAATTTATTGGCATAGGTACCAACCATAATCAATACAATAATACGTACTAAAAACTGACCTAACTTAAGATATCGCACGCGAAAATAAAATCCACCTAGTAGGATGCAATCTATGAGCATAATTATTATACTCATATTAATATTATATCATAATATTGCAGCTTTATTTCAAGCCAATTTTATTCTACACAACATCAATCACACTGAGTTAGCGATACTAAATATCCATTGATAGATATCACCGCAATATAAAATAATGAGATAAATTTATTCGCAGTAAGCGAAGCGGGCACTCAGCTAATTTGATTTTATTGTCGAATGTCTTTACGAGCATCTAGGGAGCTACAATACAATTACGACGACGGTTTCTGGGTCTTCGTCCTCCCTGGCAAGTGGTACTGCCATTGTCAGAACATTATGTTTATCGTGGCAGTATATTTCGCCACCATAAACCTAGTTTAGTTTTCAGTTAATGGCTCACTTTGCATGGAGTTTTAAAACTCCATGCATTTTCAAGGAGATTTCACAGAAATTTTCTAATATAGTCAAGTTGCGCCTGTAAGAACAGTCTCTTTTTTAGATACCTCTCCTACAGGTACAGTTGGCTGCAACTCAGTAATAACATGACCTTGAGCTGGCCTAGCGCAGTACGGAGTTTCAGTGGAGTTAGAGGCCAGTACTGGTTTTGTTACCGACGTCAAGTTAGCCCGTGGGCTAAAATCCCGCCGCGATTTAATCACGTCCGCGGAAACACGTTTCCTTTCCTTTCCGGTTTTTTCGTGCGTCCGATCTTCAACGCACTGCTTACCGCAAAGAGTTGAAAATCGAACAGTAAAACATACAGGGCCCCAATTCTGTATGGTTATGATGCCCAGCGGAATCTTAGTACGTTTAAACTACGTCAATATCGTGTTTTTTGAAACCAATGTAACGGTAAGGAATCGAAATGTCATATTCTGTATGTCGCAAGACAATTATATTAGCAGATTTCGTGTGTGATTGACGTGGTGTCGAATCGTTAAGTCGCCATAGTGAATTCAGGCACAGTGCGCGAAAAAATCTAACGTGGTTAGATACTGATGTGCGTACAGTACCTACTTACAACTAGAATGAATGAATGGCCATTTTTCCTTATTTTGAACAGTCCGTTCGATGTAGACACTGCTCCATTTTCCTATTCCCAAGAGACAGCATAACCGCAACAATGTATGACACAATCGCCCTACTTTACAAGAAATATCAAATTAATTAATGTTAACATAATTACAAGCACTTTTCGAGTGTTGGAAGTGACAGAAATGCTTGCGGAGAAAGCAACCCCCTGTATTGTATAATGATTGTAATTTATGTCAATTATTACTTTTTGTGCTTCTGAATCGGACATGGAACGACAAGAAGATTATAAGGCAGCTATGTTAAATATTTTAACTGCAGTTTTTAAGTAGGTGTTGAGATAAGTACATGAACTTTTAATGAACGAGCTCCGTCGGCAAAATTGTAGCTTGCTTTTTTTAAATTCTTTGGAGGTGACAGTGACATGCACGGGCCGAAATAATTGCATTTTAAACCTTTTATGAAATGCACCACCACCAGTTACTGAAATTCAGACCTACATATCTGCTTATAACCTGGTCTATGCATATTACTCGATCATTTATAAGGTAGATGTCAAATAATATTAAAGGCTGTCTCTTTGGTGTAGTGATTGCAAGTGCCACTGCTGAGCATGGGGTCCTGGAGTCCGATTCCCGGATCGAGCAGTGTTATTGGGATTTTCCATCTGATATTTCCCAGCCCATATATAGTGTAGATTTGGGCACGGTTGATGGCAATAGGCTCGCCTGCTATGGGACTTATGGCAACGACGAAACAAGGAGTGAAGTTAAGTTAGGTCAACAAATGTAGAGGGAAAAGATTGCGCATAATTTAATTTTGTTTTGCCGCTAATGGCTAGTCTTGTAGTACCTATCGACTCGATTTAGGCAAATAATGCGTAGGCGCAGATCAGTATACCTACCTTATTTAGTTTAAGTAGTTTCTTAATAAAAAAAATCAAATCAATATCGATTTATTATTTTCGGAATGTGTGCCAATGTGAAGCGTCTATGTTTCGTAATACGCACCTATTCTGTCTTAGGAATTATAATAATTCATTGTCCTAAAAGGAAATGATTCATAGATACGTATCATTTGCATTCATTTCTTGCGTTTGTTTCTTTGATATCCACGAAATGAATTGAATTACTGACAGGCAGATAGATAACTTCGCCTGCGGAAACGAGCAGAGTTGTAACAAAGATAAAGAAAATGAAAACAAATAAATGGTTTGCTGAAATTTCGCAGAGCGTATTTTTTTATGCTGAAATTATTCAAATGACCATTGCGAGCTTCTCGGTGACATAATTGTCTTTTTTTTCTTGAGGATGAGAAATCTTCAAATAACTTTCTCCCGCTCTGGGCGGAGCGGGAGGGCGTGTCAGACTTTTGCTGACTAAAACCCACCCGTGTTGCCTCAGTTACCTGAGTGCCCCTGGCACTGGCCACGGTATCTTTTTCGAACAACCCGGACCCCTGGCAGGCATCGGCCCCCAGAGCTGAGATGCTCAGTAGTGCGACCACTAGACCAACCAGCAGGCTTAGCATGACGCTTTCTATTTCTACGAAGAATAGACAGTGCTTTTTCAACACAAAGTGACATTTCGTTCCTCCATTTTTAGCATCGCACCGTAGATATCCTCTCCGCCTCCTGCGGTGCCCGATGCGGACCACACCGACGACGACGACGACTCTCCAGAGGTGACCGAGGTAGACCTGAGAGTGGCGGTACGTAGGCTGAATGCCAAGAATACCGCCCCAGGACCCGACGGCTTGCCCGGCAAAGCCTGGGTCCTGGCCTTGCAGGCTCTCGGGCCTCGACTGAGAGGGCTCCTAAGCGCATGTTTGGAGGAGGGCCAGTTCCCACTGCGCTGGAAGACGGGGAAACTGGTCCTCATTAAGAAGCCGGGGCGCCCAGCGGACTCTCCGTCCGCTTACCGGCCCATTGTGCTGCTCGACGAGGTGGGCAAGCTCTTTGAGAGAGTAATTGCAGACCGCCTCGTCGGGCGGCTGGTGCGGGTGGGGCCGGATTTGGCGGAGAGCCAGTTTGGTTTCCGCAGGGGGCGCTCCACGGTGGACGCCATCATGCGCGTGCGAGCCCTCACGACGGGGGATGCTGTGGCCCGGGGTGGGGTCGTCTTGGCGGTGTCATTAGACATCGCCAATGCCTTCAACACCCTGCCCTGGAGTTGCATTAGGGAGGCACTCCGGTATCACCGGATGCCGACCTACCTCTGTCCTGTGGTCGAGGTCTATTTGACGGACAGGGCCGTCATCTACCCCGGTCACCTCGGAGAGTGGAACCGGCGAGAGATGTCGTGCGGTGTCCCACAGGGATCGGTCCTGGGGCCGCATCTGTGGGACATCGGGTACGACTGGGTGCTGCGCGCCGACCTCCCTAGCGGCGTCAGTGTAGTTAGCTACGCTGACGACACGCTGGTCCTGGCGCAAGGGAGGTCGTACCAGGCGGCGGCCGACTTAGCGACACAAGGGGTTGCGACAATCGTCGATAGGATCCGGCAACTGGGACTCGAGGTGGCCTTGCACAAGTCCGAGGCCATGTGGTTTATTGGTCCTCGGAATGCGCCACCGTCGGGTTCCCAGATAACGGTGGGAGGGGTTCACATCGGCGTCGAGTCGACGATGAAGTACTTGGGACTCGTCCTCGACAGCCGGTGGAACTTCGCGGAGCATTTCCGCCGTTTGGCTCCCAGACTGGAGCGGGCCGGGGCTGCGTTGAAGCGGCTCTTGCCCAATCTACGGGGGCCAAACGCCTCTCCTCCTCTACGCGGGGATCGTGCGATCCATGGCCCTATACGGGGCGCCGGTGTGGGCGCCTACATTGAGGCGCCAACCAGCTCGCCGGTTGAGGGCGTCCCATAGAGTCATGGCGATCAGGATGATCCGGGGATATCGCACGATCTCCGGCGAGGCGGCGGGCCTCCTTGCCGGATTACCGCCATGGGATCTGGAGGCAAAGGTCCTCGCGCAAATATGGGAGTGGCGCGAGGAAGCCAAACGCCGGGGCGTAACTCCGCTGCCGCAGGAAATCGCGGCACAGCGGACAGAGCTCCGGTGGGATCTCATGGTGACATGGAGAGAGCGATTGTCGCAACCCAGTGCTGGGCACGCCATGATTGCGGCGGTAAGTCCCCTCATTGAGGAGTGGTTTGAGAGGAGGCATGGCGTCCTCACCTTCCGCCTGACGCAGGTCCTCACCGGACACGGTTGTTTCGGGAGGTTCCTGTTTCGGATAGGGCGGGAGGAAACGCCCGGGTGTTTCCA
The DNA here is from genome assembly GCA_949987655.1 of Polymixis flavicincta. Taxonomy (NCBI): domain Eukaryota; kingdom Metazoa; phylum Arthropoda; class Insecta; order Lepidoptera; family Noctuidae; genus Polymixis; species Polymixis flavicincta. Next base: position 18,733,308 of record OX465183.1, read on the forward strand.
CTGCGAAGATCGCCCTGAGGACACGGTGGAGCACACGGTGGCGGTCTGCCCTGCTTGGGCGGAGCACCGCCGTGTCCTCGTGGAGGCGATCGGCGGCGGCGATCTCTCGCGTCCGGCCCTGGTCCAGGCCATGGTACGGAGCGAGAGGGCATGGGGAGCCGTCACCTCCTTCAGCGAAGCAGTGATGCTCGCGAAGAGGGAGGCGGCGCACGTGAGGGAGAGGCAGCATATGCGCCCTCGCGAACCTAGCCGCCGCAGGATACGGAGACGCCCTGGGTGTCGGGAATCCCAGGCCGATTTCCGGCCACCGTAGGCATGGGCTTGCGGACGGCGAGTAATGGGTAGCTCGCTGTCCGGTAAGGACCAAGCCCAAGTCGACGGCGCGTTATGTTCCACGCGCGCCTCAAAGAGATGTCAGCACAAAAATTTATGGGGCCCGCAAGGGCCTTTGTCTTGTCTTTCGTTTCTAACAATCTGTGTCTAGGTCCCTATAAATGTAGCCTATTTCAGAAGAATATTTCTTCCCAAACTGTCAAAATCACACTGACAGCAAACTTTCTACTCGACGGCCATAAAGTACCTATACGATTATCTACAAAATCATGATTCGTTCAGAACGCATAACTGTGATAATTAATAGAAAAACATAGCCATCTTCTCCCATTGTACAGAGGCCAGCACATCAAGCTACCCCAATCTGTCAAATTTCTTTGGTAGTTTTTCAACTTTATTACAAAGGAATAAGGTGTATGTTCAATTGGGAAAATTTGACAGTTTGGGATAGCTTGACCTGCTGGCGACTGTACATCATTTAGTTAATAGTCATGTCTATTCTTCCGCCGACAAATTGGTGCTCGTGCTAAGCCTCCAGGCCATAATGCTGCATTATCTAGCTATAGGCACTAAGTTCTAGGCTTTTAGAGACTCTCGTTCAGCCTAAATGACGACGGGGTGTCGCCAGCCTGACACCCTTGACCGGGTCACAGCTAATAGCTAGAACGATCGTACTTCGTAATATAAATGGAAATGTAGGTTTGTTTATTTCAAATTAGCTTTTGTCTCAGTCTGTGGCTCCGGCCTCTGGGAAGTCTATAGTTATTGCACGGGAACGAACTACCGGGGTAAAAATATTGCATGTCCTAACCCAGGTCATGAACTACCTGTCTGCCTTTTTTCATCGAAAGTCGTTCAGCCGTTATGGCGTGAGAAGGTAACAGAGAGACAGAGTTACTTTATCATTTTAATACCGTATGGAAGCATGAATTACCATGTTATTATGGGCATTGAGAAATAAGATTTCATTATTGTTATCCATTAAGCGTATGTAGACATGTATATTAGGCGTAGCGCCCAGCATAAAATGAATTAATTATTTCCAATACTGGGTAATTTATATTATAGCACCACAATGACATTGATTTAATAAATTAATAGGCTGAATGCCTGAAAAAGGTAAAAAAGGATAACTCTTAAGCCTCATGTGAAGTGTACGGAACTAAATAGGGAGGTACAGCTAAGCTATTCTTTGACAGTTATTTTATAGTCAAAAGATAGGTCCTCATGTGAATACAAGTGTAAATGAATAGGTATTCATTTACTTTCCTTTTACTTTAGTAAACGGTGTTTGCGGAGACTTCATGTGGGTAGCACTGTGTCTTCCTAATCTAGGGTCGGTGACCAGATCTAGGATCATTTACCTCGTAGGTTTTGCATACATTTCGCTTACGCTCGCTAACAAGCGGGTAAACAAAGTTTTCAAAGGTAAGCTAGAAAAAATCCAAGGAACTACAAGAGTAAGTTATCTCTTCTCTTGTTAAATGTTCATGTTCGGATTAGTACGGAAGCAAACGGAATTATGATTTTTATGTTCACATCGACTCTAAAAATTTTAATAGTCTGATTGACATGTCACAAACAAGTTATAGATACAATATTCGTAGATAAACAATATAGTAAATAATATGGTTATCATATCACCAACAAAATACCTATATCTCTAGATAAAAGTGCTCAAGAATTCCTTGATGGCATTGACCTGTCCGGTTCTCAGGACCTACGAACAAATCTACATAATAAAAAATCTACAACACATATCTAAAGACACCGACTTCCGAAATTAAAGTCATTTATCACTTTGTAGTGATTTTTCGGAAGTGGGTTGTATTTTTTTTTTTGGAAAAGTTTTTATGTTTCGACTTTTTAGTTAGGGTACCTACCCCTACCCACCACACACCAATTCGTGTACCACTACTTGCTATGTAAACAATAGTGACAGGAAGAAGCAAAATGTAATCGAGATAACCCTTGAAGATTACCCTATTCATTAAAAAAATAATTTTTGAAGTACATCCACAATTGGCCATGGCATTAAGTCCGCCTCTGTATATTTATGTGCGTGAAGTATTAAATAAATAAATTAGCGGAGATATCACGGAACAAACATACAAAAAAAGAAGTCTCTAAGAAGTCGGTTAAAAACAAAATCAAAATCGGTTCATCCGTTCGGGAGCTATGTTGCCTCAGACAGACACACACACACAAACAGACACGTCAAACTTATATGTATATAACACCCCGTCGTTTTTTCGTCGGGGGTTTGAAAATACGCTGCGCTTTGAAATGAGCGGATTTTCTATATTGATTTAGCTGCCGATTTATTTACACTAAGTTTTGTATATGAAATCAGTGTAAAATATATGTTTAGTACCTATTACCTACTATTGATTGTTATGAAAGAACTGTGTCGTGAATCTATGAATAATAATTAGAGTTAAAATAATGAATCATAGCGTCTATAATAACAATAAACTCTGTTATGTTTAACAAACGTTTTTGAGAAAACAATGTTTGTGTTAGCATAACAGTGCTAGTAGGTATGTAAATAAATGCTCGATATTTCATGATTTTCCTTGTTTCACTAACAATTCAAGTTAGTATCTATAAATTGGCGAGAAAAACGGAACTTTTCTCTACCTCAAGGCAGAGATTTCTTGAAAACGCTCAAAATGGTGATTTTTTAAACCAGTGTATCTCTTTAACCGTAAATAATTTTGCAGGCAAAAAAAATATATGATATTTTCAAGTCTTTTTTGCATACAGTGATGGTACTCAAAACATAATTAAATATACTTTAATGCATCAAAAAAATCATCAAAATCACCTCTTAATTATCTTTAAAACCAGTATAATCCTTCAATAACAATTATTATTATAGTTAAAAGTATACCATAAAATTCTAAATGCCAAACTGCATCCAGTGATTGATTATTTATTATCAAATAGTTAATATCTAATTTTATACGATTTTATTTGCATTTTTACGACAATGCTTGCTCATTTATTATTCGAATTTATTACAACAGATTTTAACCCGTATCGGATTGCAGTAAGAACTATTATCGCTCATAACGACAACACGACGAGTACATTCAAAATTAGCAGACCTATAGTCCTACAGACTGAATTTCGGCCATGGCAGCCAATCTCAGCGGAGACTAGGTATACGCAGATATACGCATAAATAAAGTGCACAAGTGTGTGCAATCACTCTTCCACCACTCTCATAGGCCTACCACACGCTCAAGCTTCACCACAGTTTTGCCTGCGCAGGCCGGTTTGTACACGGAACACCGTGTAGAAATCGGCGAGTTTTACCAACCACACGCACGGTGTTCCGTGTACAAACCGGCCTGCGCAGGCAAAACTGTGGTGAAGCTTGAGCGTGTGGTGGGTCCATTATATACTGATGGGACGACAATCAGTCACGACCGGAGAGAGATCTAGGTGCAAGACAGCATAACGTGCTTTCCGAGGCATGGGGGCTCACACCGCCAACTTCCAAACTCCGCAATGTTACTGAGAACTTCCTTATCGAAAATATATATTTTTTACCACCGACTTCCGAAATTAAAGTTATTTTTCACTTTGTAGTGTTTCTTTTGATTGTTTGTATGTTTGTTTGCATTGAATAGGCTCCGAAACTTTGGACCGATTTGTAAAATTATTTCAATGTTGGGAAGCTACACTATCCCCGGGTGACATAGGCTATATTTTATCCCCGTTTTCCCATGGGAACGGGAACTACGCGGGTGAAACCGCGGAGCGCTGCTAATAAACTTTACATTTTTCACTTTGTTGTTGTGGTAGGTACCTTCCCCACACAAAATCGCATACCTTCACTTGCTAAGTAAATACAATTGAAGTGTCTGATTATAATGAAAAAATAACAGCTTTTTACTAAATGCATAGGTACCCATAAAAGTGTATAGGTACCTATGTAGGTACGGTACCTACCTAAACAGAAAATAAGCAAAAAGAATAAACAAACGAATTGAGAACCTCCTCCTTTTTGCGAAGTCGGTTAAAAATGTCGTGCCAACTTCAAGTAACATGGGACATGGGCAGGAAAATGGTGTTTTATTAGATCCTTCGAATAATTGCTATGATTGGCCTAGTTATTCTAAGATTTCATGTTTTCACTAGAGTGATATGCGTATAGGTAGGTAGGTACATTGTATTTTGCTACTGTACCTGAAGTAAATCGTTCCTCTCCATTGAATTTAATGATTTTTGCATAATTAATAAGCAGTTACTAGTCATTGTAACTTAAGTCACAAATATGACTTCAAACGAATGTTTTATGTAGGTTACCGATAACAATTAGGTACTACCTATCTATTTTCCGTTTTTTTTTGCAAGCGCTTCAAATCGTCCCAAGATTTATAACATTATCTACTTAGATAAATCTCCAGCTTTTGTACTTAAATATTTACATTAGCGTTAATAGTGCTACCGGTATATATATTTAGTATTTTTTTCCCAAATAAAGTGAAAATGGAAAGCGTGTACAAGTTTTCTTGAAAGAAAAGAAAAGTTATGAATAGTGTAAACATGTAAGTGTAAACGTACCTTTAACTTCGACTTGTGCACGAAGTCTTTATTTTGCAAGGAATCAAAAGCATGCCAGATGCAATTAGTTACGTTCTTCAATAATGTAGACATTTTCTCATTCCACAATTTTCAGCACCACAATTTTTTTACTATTTTCTAAAAACACAAACACATTATTGCTTCAAAAGACGCTCTCTATTCGTTCAAATTCATAACACCATAAAAATGCAGACAACTAAATAAAAATCTATAATCAGAACACGCCCACTAAGAATTCCAATTTTAAAATCAAGCAAAGCGCGCGAAATATTACTTTTTTAGTCACAGAACTCACAGAGCGATAATGGCAATGGAAGGACACGTTCTGCCTCCGCCCGCTTAAAAACCAGACTGGCAAACTGGCAAACGTAGTGCGATAACAAGCCAAAGGAAATGGCTCACGCGGAACGGAACTAGCACGACTGACAAAGTCGACTTGCTTGGTACATTATGTATGGTCATTTTATCGATGAATGCAATGAAACTGAGAACATTAATGAGAGAATGGTTTTAAAAACTAAAATAATTAGGACAACCAGGCAGGCTTACAGCTTGCAAAGGCTGCCAGACCGTCATCGATTTCTAAAAAAAAGATGGTTATAAAGTTATGATTTCGAAATAATTATGATTGTTAGATATATAGTAGGTATTATTTGCATGGTTATACACAATATGTAACACACCATTTTAAAACCACTATCGGTTAGGAGTGTTTGCCCTACGCAACCTTTTAGTTAGGTATCCCGGGCCCTATCCCTGGGGTTTCAAACAAACTCTACATACGGCATTCGGAAGCTAACACACACAATATAAGCCGCGGTAGGTAAGTAAAACGGCGCCTGAATTCGAATAAAGTTTCATTTGCGTCACATAATCGGCAGAGCTAGAGTTGTGCTCAGACTAATGATTTCTAAGTGACAGAATAATACCTACTCGCTAAGTGCTGCAGCATAATGACATTAAACATGTGTTACATTATAAAATAGCGTTAATCGGGCTTCCTCATGACTGCGGCATGACCTTAACGATTATTTACCAATTTGCATGGCATGTCTATGGCATTCAAGCCGGATGTGTTCATTCTTTAAAAAAATAAAGTGTCTCTGGTGATCAAAATAAGAATAGGTTTGGGAGTTTTTGGCGGGATCGCGTTGGATGTCGCACGAATTTTCATTTTCATGAAATTTTGTGAAATAGCCAATAGCTAATTAAATTGTACCTATAATTATGGTAGTGACTTATTCAATTTAATTACGTGTTAGTGCACAAGTGTAGTGAAGGTGAAAATAAATGACTAACGTGGAGTTTTCGTGTTCCTCCCAAACACTCCTTAAAGGTTGTTGTAAACTTACTACCGCTTAACAATAACTTTGACTTGACTGACTAAGACGACTGACTTTTTTGTAACTTCGTCCCTGTTATCGGACCATTTACTTGACCGAAAAGAAAAGTTATTTGACACTGGCTAAATGCACAGACCGTGCGAAAACAATACCCAAAAAAAAAAGAAAGAATAGGATTGTCGTTTAGTTTTTGGCATTTATTCACATCTACTTTATATTACGTAGCTAGGCGGGAGATACAACGCAAGGCTGGTTTAAGGGGAAACAAGTCGCGAGCTCGAACTCACTGGTTGGCCTGGCTAAAAATCACGCTGTCTCACCAGGCATCGTGTCCGACAGAAGTAGTACCCGTGATGAGCAGTTAGACGCTAGTCTACACGCACAACATTATCGAGTGAGCTGCAGGATCAGTTATAGTAAAACTGGCGCGTAAAAATTAAGAAAAGTCGGAAGATTGGGTTTTCTGAAAAAACCACTGCATAAATCAATGACCAATAAAGTTTATTGAACTTTTAGATAATTGAGCTTTGTCGGTACCGACTTAGTTTTTGAGATATTATAGGTACTTCTTTTATGACATAAACACGCCCAAAGTTAGGTTAAATTAACAAGAAAAACTAATCTTTGTTGGCTCATAACTTTTCAATGGCTTTTTATTATATTTTAATATTCTGTTTCCGTACAGACAATATTTATAATGAGACAAAACCAAACCATGTCTAATTTATGATGAACATCAACAGTGGAGTAAACCCTTCCGAAGTTTGTATGGAAAAAAACCGGTCAAGTGCGAGTTGGACTCGCGCACCGAGGGTTCCGTACAAACCTGTGGGTATATAAGTAAAAGTTCAAAATTGTCAAAAATATTTTTTTTTATATGACGAAACTAAAAATTTACGGTTTTCGTAATTTTTCCTATATCTGTACTATAAGACGTGACTTCGTACAAAATTTCAAGATTCTAAGTTCACGGGAAGTACCCTGTAGGTTTTGATTCCCGTGCGAGTTTCGAAAATTTGCGGCCTAAATGGCTGTATCTTTTGATTGCGTTGACTTAGAAGGTTGATTTTTCTACAGCTTCCAGGGACAGTAGAACTAAGTATCATATAGAAATTTCAGTTTGATACCTCCACGCGTTCCTGAGAAAAACGGTCTTGACAGACGGACGGACGGACGGACGGACGGACGGACAACAAAGTGATCTTATAAGGGTTCCGTTTTTTCCTTTAGAGGTACGGAACCCTAAAAATGTGGACAAGTGTCACCTTAAGGGTACACTAGTCGCGGGCTCGAACTCACTGGTGGGCCTGGCCTAAAAGCAAGCTGTCTCACCAGGCTTCGAGTTCGACAGAGGTAGTATCAGTGATGAGCAGTTAGACGATAGTCTACACGCATAACATTATTGAGTGAGCTGCAGCATCAGTTATAGTAAAACAGGCGCTTAATAAAGTCTTTCGGAAGATCGGGTTTTCTGAAAAAAACACTGCATAAATCAATGACCAATTAAGTTTATTGAACTTTGCGAAAATTGAGCTTTGCCGGCACCGACTTAGTTTTGGAGATTTACACTTCTTTTATTACTTAAACATGTCCAAAGTTACGTTAAATTATCAAGAAAAACGACTCTTTGTTGGCTCATAACTTTTTAATGGCTTTTTATTTTAGCATTCTGTTTCCGTACTGAGACAAAACCATACCATGTTTAAGTTTTGTTGCCAGCACATCAAGCTACCCCAATCTGTAAAATTTCTTTGATAGTTTTTCAACTTTAAAACAAAGGAATAAGGTTCATGGTCATTGGGAAAATTTGAAAGTTTGGGATAGGTTGACCTGCTGGCGTCTGTACATTGTCAAACAGTGGAGTAAAACCCTCCCGAAGTTTGTATGGAAAAAATGTGGACTTGTTTCACCTTAAGCTATCAATGTGAAGTGAACCCATTAAAGGCCAGTCTTTATTTTTAGCATCTATATTCTTGTTAAAATGCCCTTTTCACACGTTCGGCCTGTACCTATCTGTCTACATAAGTTAGCGGACTTCGGTAGGTAGAATACAGGTGCACATGTACGGTTTTTTTTTGTTTGGGTGGGAAATCATCAAATAACTTCTCCCGCGCTGAATGGAGCAGGAGGGCGTGTCAGACTTTTACTGACTAAAACCCGCACGTGTTCCCTCAGATGCCTGTGTGCCAGAGGTGGTGGTATCTCTTTCGAACAACCCGCACCCCTGGCAGGCATCGGCTTTTGCGGGCCCTATCAGTTGATGCTGACATCTCTATGAGGCGCGCGTGGAAGACAACGCGCCGCGCGCCATCGACCCGCCGTTGATCCTTACCGGACAGCGAGCTACCCATTACTCGCCGTCCGCAAGCCCGCGCCTACCGTGGCCGGGAATCAGCCTGGGATTCCCGACGCCCAGGGCGTCTCCTGCGGCGACTAAGGCCGTGAGAGCGCATGTACTGCCACTCCCTCACGTGTGCTGCCTCCTTCTTCGCGAGCATTACTGTTCGCAGAAGCAGGTGACGGCTACCCATGCACTCTCGCTCCGTACCATGGCCTGGACCAGGGCCGGACGCGAGAGATCGCCGCCGCCGATCGCCTCCGATCGATCGTGCACCGCCCAAGCCGGGCAGACCTTCACCGTATGCTCCACCGAGTCCTCAGGGCGATCATCGCAGTGGAAACGCCAGGGCGTTTCCTCCCGCCTTATGCGAAACAGGAACGTCCCGAAACAGCCGTGTCCGGTGAGGACCTGCGTCAGGCGGAAGGTGAGGACGCCATGCCGCCTCTCAAGCTACTCCTCTAAGAGGGGACTTACCGCCGCAATCGTGGCGTGCACAGCTTATGTACGTAATATTTGAATTTTCATAACTAGCGACACGCTAAGGAGACTGGTAGGTTGGTCTGACTCCTCAACCGATTGCACCATTTTCTGACTTGTAATGCCTATGTATCAATACGCCTCTGTGCGACAGGCAACTGAGCGTTTTACCAAGCCATTCGTTTAGGCAGTAGGTACCTTAGGTACCTAAGATAGTCCTATTAGACCTACAAGACCAATAACTACTGCATCCTGTCTTCACTTGATTTCCGCAATAAAAACAGCGCACTTGCAATATCCTTTGCATATCGGCAGTTTGATCACACTGAGTGCACAGCCTCCCTCACATTATAATTACATTACTCATCATTCGAGATACTGCTCGCCTTCAGATGTTTTCACCATAAGCGCACGCGCCGACACTGAGTCACGACTGTCATGAGGACACACGACTCATTTAAATATACCTTACCAAAGATGCGTTGAGTGGGGCATACCAGATTGATATTGTCAACAATAATTTTTTAGTTGTGTTTATTTTAGGTTTTAAAGTGGGGTAAGTAATTTATGATATAATTACACAATCTGTAATATTTACAAGTTATAGGTAAATAACTGAATCTATAATTTTATCTGATATAATGATCAGTTGATATAATAAACGATTGATATAATTTTAAAGTAACGAGTTTTTATAAGCTTAGCATAGGTACATTGAATATAAAATCGTTTGATATAGGTACCACTCAAAAGACATAAAACCTATTTAGTCTAATATGATAAAACGCTTAAACAAGCCTACACCATACATACAGCATGCAAGCAAGCATGCAATGAGCAGCAGGCATGGTTTCTGTGACGGCTCCGGCACTGCAGGGCTCCGGCGGCGGCGCGGCGGTCCCATGCGAGCTTACCTAGCGTCGCAGATGTGTTTCACGCTCACCACTGCGGCTTCGGCTTGCTGGTAGGCTTTGCCGGCGAGCCTCAGCCGCGGCGGCGAGTGTTGAAACCACCTGCTCCTCAGCTCGCGGGTCGCGTCGCCCCTCCGCGATTTTAAATAACACTCTAGGGGTAGGGCAGACAAGACTACGTGGAGTCGGTTTTGCAGCGATTCGTTTCTGTCACGCCGCTCCCGCATCACGCTCAATCAAATTATATATTTTAAACGATATGCCTAATGATTTTCGATTAAATAAACGTTAAATCCAATAAAGTTATACGAAATAAGTTTTAGAGGATATAAATGTTATAACTAAAGAAATTATATCAACAGTTGGCATAACTCACGTTTAATATATCTTGTGAACGTTATTGAAATGAAAATATACCAAATAACTTTATATGAAATGAGACTCAGCCTTTAAATTGTGATTTATTGAGGTTATGGAGAGACTGATTAAAATAATTCCTTTTTGTGGTTTTGATGCTCCCAAGCCTCCCAAGACCCAACGCTGATTAGGTAGGTACATACATAGTGTTTAATTGTGTTGTCCGTTTTTTAATCTCTCTCAGAAAATCAAACTCTCATCTCCCGACTTCTTCTTCTTAGCGTGTCGATAGCAATCTAAATATAACCAGCCCAGAATTGGGCTACTGCCACTTTCAGTAGCGTCCATCAACTCCTGTAGCGTGCAGACAGTACGACGCGCTGGACAAGATATTAAGTGCCCCTTTATTTGTGGGATAGCATAACATTTGTACTCCAGGGCGGAGTCATCTGTGAATCTCCACCTGAGCAGGTTTTCTTTACTTCGGCCTACCTGAGTCCGGAGTCTATTTAAAGACTTCCAGGAAAGCCAAAGGCAACTCATTATCTGGTGCGAGATTTTCAGCAGATGGAACGAATGGGTTTGGTCGGGAAGCACCATCTCGCCTTTCTTTAGATCATTCGCAATTTCCGACAAAAATAATAAAGTCCGCATTTACATACCAAAACACTTAGAAAGCGTGAGCACATTATTTAATTAAACGATCACTAGTAACGTATAATGTACATAATTATTTACATGCATTTTTTTTGCGTAATGAATCAATTTTTGTATCAGCCCGTGATTACTTTCGGCTACAGGTAGTTGCACTTCAAAGAAAAGTTTTTAAACTGACAAGTGACAGCTGCATGTCATTTCACAAGAACGAAATTTAAATATTGCCATTTGCCGCGCAGAAACATTCCTTTACCAGCGCGCGCGTGCCCAATGCCCTACCATAAACACAATTACCCTCATTCTCGAGGTCGCCTGTTACCAAACGAGTTGCAGGAATCATCTCTGTCGTGTCCATATGTGGTAGGTCAGTCATGCAAATAGCTACTTCTATCGGAAGCAAATCAAGGCTTTATCCTTATGTGGAGTGAACAGTTCACGATTTCAAAATATAAGATCTTGTTTCTCAAATAAATGTGTGAATGCAATTTTTGCGGGCTGTTACTACCAAGTAGGCTTTGTTCAAAATAAAATCAAAATATTTTATTTCACATAAACCGATTTTCTATTCTGTATTTTCATCCCTTTATGTACCTGGTACTTTTTGACAGGCCTGCATTGTCCTCCCATACCTATTGTCACTGTAATTTGAAAACATTGTAAAAGCCACCTAGCTTCTGATGTTTCATAAGTGCCCATGCGCACTTATGAAACATCAGAAGCTAGGTGCACGGTTCCAATTTGTCGTCTCCTAAGGACAAGAGCCGGCAAGACACTCCATGGTTACTCTTTTAAAAATAATTGGCTTTTACAATGTTTTCAAATTACAGTGACAATAGGTAGGTATGGGAGGACAATGCAGGCCTGTCAAAAAGTACCAGGTACATAAAAGGATGAAGATACAGATCAGAAAATCGTCTATAAATCTAGTCTGTAAGGCCTACGACGTTCTCTCATCTATACTTCTATGCTATTATATAAAGAGGAAAGATTTGGTTGTTGTTTGCATTGAACAGCACCCTAATTGCGTAACTCACGATTCATCATAATCTGTAGGTATCGTTTTGAAACGGATTGTTAAACCATTGCTTCATATGTTCGAAAAATGTGTCCGTTCGACAACATAAATAACGCAATGAATATTGTTTAACTGTGAAGACGAAACCAATATATTTTATACCCGTATTTCCTCGGGAACGGGAACTACGCGGGTGAAACCGCGGTGCAGTGCTAGTTCACAATATGTAAAAGAATCTACTTAAATAAAATGAACCTATCTGAACCAAGTGACATGATTTCCATGAATTGAATTGTCTTTATTAGAATTGGTAACGACACGTTTCATGTGAGTTTTAAACTTTCCATCGCTAAGTTCTGTAACTGACTCTGGCAACTTGTTACAGGAGCGGATACTGTTTATTAGAAATGACTTGCTAGTTTTAGTTAATCTAAATTTTGGAATCACAATTTCATCTTACTACGTGTATTTAGATTATGGAAACGCATCTTTTTTTGAAAAGACCTAAGTGTTTGCGAACATACAAGATATTTTCTAGGACATGAAGAGAAGGCAGAGTTAGTATATCAATTTCGTTGAATTTGTTACTAAGAGACTCGCGAGGCCCCATTTTATAGATTGCGCGGTTTGCCTTCTTTTGTAAAATGAAAATTGAATAGTCTACGTCAGCTGCCGATCCCCAGAGCAGAACGCCATAAGACATAATACTGTGAAAATAAGCAAAGTATACTAACCTAGCTGTGGCTACATCAGTCAACCGCCTTATTTTTCTTACTGCGTAAGCAGCTGAGCTTAATCTAGAGCCATGAAAGAGCTCTAATGTGGGCACCCCTTTGCAATTTTGAATCTAAAGTAATTCCTAGAAATACAGTTACCGAAATAGCATCTACTTAGTGCCATCAAGTTTTAAATTTAGACCTACTTGTGGTACATTTGGTAACGAGAACTTAAGACTTAGTTTTTTCGCATTGAGTAAAATATTATTAGCAGCAAACCATTTCGAAAGAACAGCTAGACTACCTATCGTTGTTATGTAAGACGTCCGTATCTTTTGTAACTAGGTATTCTAAAAATAAGAGTAGTGTCATCAGCAAATAAAATTATATCCGAGAAATTAGGCATCAGGTAAAGAAGTTCATTAATATAACTAGAAATAAAAAAGGGCCAAGAATTGTGTACGTTACTCCAGCAAGAAAGTGTCTCCTAGAGTTATATGAGTAGAAAGTATAATGTGTGCCTTATCTGCTGTAAATGTGCCCCCACATAAAAAATGTGTGCCCCTGTCGTTTCGGAGAAAAACGGAAAAAACTATTCTTGCTGGGGTAACGTTTTTCTAGCAGGAAAATTCTAAGCGAATGATCGGAGAGAGAAAAATTGTGCATGGCCAGAGAGCTGATATGTGTACCAAAATGTGCCCCCAAAAATTTAATCTGTGCCCCTTCAGCACCCTAATTGCGTAACTCACGGTTGATCATAATTGTTTTCGTCTTCACAGTTAAACAATATTCATTGCGTTATTTATGTTGTCGAACAGACACATTATTCGAACATATGAAGCAATGGTTTAACAATCCGTTTCAAAACGATACAGATTATGATGAATCGTGAGTTACGCAATTAGGGTGCAGGTTTTCGAGATATTGCATTTCCTGCTGGAGTAACGTTTTGATAAATCGTATATCTCTAAAACCATTGCATGTGCCCCTGTAGAATAAACATACACGAGTAGCTCTTATAGGTTATAGGTAGGAAATTTAATCTGTGATTTGATGCAATACCTACTTACTTTAAGAATTAAAATTAAGGGAATGAAAATAATAATTTCCACATCAACAAGCTGTTACATTTAATATCACAAGGTGCATTTAATATACATTTTTAATTAGCCCCCAAAACTTTTGAACGCGACTGTACGGACAATAGCTTATATTACAATAGCGTTTTTTGTTAATATTAACTTAATGCGAAACATTCCAAGCTGAATATTTCCACCATATATTTTTGAGTAAAGGCACAAGATTCTGGTTCACACCTACACATCTGGGATTGAGCCGGTTCCTTGTATTTTGCCGTCAAAGTTAAGACACCATCGTTTTGATTTTTAGCAAGTTACTCAAAAACGCATGCATGAACAGTTTTGAAACTTTGTATGGTTAGGTACTGACATTTTTCTCTCTCCGATCATTCGTTTAGAATGTTCCTGCTAGAAAAACGTTTTTTTCGTTTTTCTCCAAAACGACAGGGGGCACACATTTTTTATGTGTATACACGTTATACGTTCTACTCATATAACTCTAGGAGACACTTTCTTGTTGGGGTAACGTACACCCAAGAATTGAACCTTGAGGCACGCCCATCTAAACTCGAGACCCCGAGGACGTCGCCCCGTTAACGTTTACTTTTTGCTGCCTCTTTGATAAATAGGAAAGTAAAAGATCAGCAGCTTGTCCACGTATTCCGTAGTGGTGTAATTTACAGATCAGTGTATTGTGGTCAACGCAGTCAAACGCTTTTGAGAGGTCACAGATGCATCCTGGGACTTCTCCCAGGATTCCAAAATGTGACTGATGAGTTTTACTCTCGCGTCAGTCATCGACCTACCTTTCGTGAAACCTACTTCTTGACTATGTAAAATCCCATTTGAGTTAAATGTGACAACATCGGGTCTACTATGATTTTTTCACAACCACAGATATACGAGTAGGTCTATAATTAAGAGGGATCACTCTTACTACCTAATGAAAAATGTTAATAATGTTAATCACATAACACACGACTTTGCTTGTTATTTTATGTATTGACATTTTGAGGAAAGCACCAGGGTAACCAAAAAAAAATTTTTTTTTTTTTAATTTGACTTATGCGGGTTTCCCTTTCAACCATGATTCGGGTGTGGGAAATTCAGATAAAATAAAACACGAATTTCTTTGGTAAGATTTTATTAAGGTAAATACTACTACACATAAATTACATATAGATAAAAATTACGATTACAAAAATGTACCTTCTTGTCGATTTTCACCAACCTCCCTCGATAAGGGCCAGCTGCCAATATCTCAGGGTTGCCAGTCATGAAAAAAAAAACCCAGACATATATGTTGTAAAATCGCGAAACCCCCTGACTATGCGCTATGTCAAGTCAACTATGTTAGCTATTCCCTTTTAGGGCCAATCTGGTCATGTTTATATGTATGCCCAAATTAGGTAATATTTCTAGTTCATTTTCTAAAAGCATTTTGCTTTTACAAATCGAATGCATCTGACAACCCTGATAATCCCTATTCCTTAAATCTATTGGCTAATAAGCGCCACAAAAAGCCGAAATTATGCTATGCATGCACTAACACTATTCCAATATATGAGAGTAGAATAAATAATCAATATTGTAACGTTTTTCTTGAAATATTCACAACAAAACAAAGTTGTGCAGAATAAGTACTTTTCCCATCCCAAATCTGTCTCGCTCCGAAACACATGAAGAGTTTAGTAAGTATTTCTAAATAATCTCATATATATACAGAAACCATATTGGAATGTAAAATATTTTAAATTTAACAAACCATTTAAATTAGTTGTATTATAAAATAAATCTAAGTGCGAAAATGGCAAGGTTTTTTTTTTAAGGTACACATAAATTATAACTAAAGCAATCGTTTATAAAGCTTGTTCACAATGGTTTATGTTATGCAGAGTGTAACTTCCATATTTTGTGTTCATTTCACAAAAATGTTGTGTCCTTGACAAACATTGAATTACCATCAAACGGGATGAATAGGGATGCTGGAGTGAATCGGCAAGAAACTTTAAAATAGATTTTATCAATGAGACAATATAGTTGGCAACAAACTATATTATTTCAACTTTAAAATGCATTTTGAAGTGACATCCCGTGTCAGCCCTGCATCCATATTCACTTTGTTTGTTGGCATTGGCTTGGCACTAATGTCTTTATTCAGTACTGGCCAGCCTGTCTGAAACTGGGATTAAGGGAAATAATGTCTTACGACTGGCAACACTAATCAAGATTGTATTCCACATGCGTACAGTATTTCATTTGTGTCGGAAGCACACCCACATTAACCTTTGTTCCACAATACGTTAACTTATAAAACTAAGTTTAACAGTTATTAATAGCTTTTGGTTAATAACACAAAAATAATATTCCAATCACTATGAGATTTTAAATAGACGTTTTATATTATTCATTTTCTGTAAAATAAATAAGTATCTTTATGTTAGGACTTTTATTGCAATACTCATAACTGGTAGAGAATTAGAGATTCAAAAGCTTAAGGTACAACATAACCTTTGCAAGCAAAATGTAATTAATAATTAATTATCTGTAGTTTTCTAACTAAATTAATATCTAAAACATACGACACATGTGTTTTCTCTTTCATTCGCTTATTACAATAAACAACTCCAAATAAATATAATTAAAATAACTTTAACTTTGTTTTATTTTTATAGAAATATCGTAATCATATCTAAAAACATAGTTGTATACAAAGAATCAAATTTTAACGTAAACTCGAATATCAAAAGAATCGGGACTTCTCCCAAATAATTACTAAAACAAAAATTTGTCATGTGACATTAAAATCTAATTTAATCTAAGACAGGTTAGATTTATGTAATTCTTATTTTTAATGACTTATTATTCGGTCAATTAAATGCAATTTGCCACGACTAGACGCGGGCCATCTTACCAATGGGTAATGTATTGCGGAGGTCAGATAGGCAGGTGATCCATGTGGAATACTGGTATTCAGCTGCATCCGGTTACACCCCAACAAAGTTGAAAAACGCTAGGCAGATAATACGAGGGCCATGCACAGTATATCTGCACATAGACATGCCATAGACTTTATACTCAATGTGCAACCAGAAGTGATTATTTTGATCTTAGAGCAAGCAACAATTGGTATGGTCCAAGCAGTAGTTGGTACAGTGTGCGTTTATCCTAAGCTGGACTTTTTGGGTATTAAGGCGCAGACAGACGACTTTTAAGGACTTTGTATTGAAGATCACGTCTAAACGGCTTGTCTTATGTATTTGAAAAAAAAAACTTGATGCGCGTTGAGGCGGGGTCTCTTGCGGGCGACGGGCGGCAGTGCATCGCTGTAGGTCGCTGTCATTTATTGTCGCCTTAATTACGTGGCTTGAAAGCGCTTCAGAAATGTATGTTGCAATTTCAAACTTAATTATTATGAAGTTCTTTTTTTTTTTTTCAGATCTTTATCTCGGGTTCATCATCATCATAATTTCGGCCGAAAAACGTACACTGCTGTACATAGGCCTCCCCCAAAAGGGGGGTTTTGCCATAATCACCACGCTTGGCAGGCGGGTTGGCGATCGCAGTATGCTAGTAATAAGCATAGAGAACGCTGCTGCCCATTCTCTAGTAAGTCGCTTAGTCGCCTTCTATGACACCCACGGGAAGAAATGGGATAGTGCTATTCTTTTACGTCCGGCACCACACGGAACACTATCTCGGGTTAATCACAACATATGTTCTCTGAGACATTTCTTATGTCCAGATTTGCTTCGGTAAATTCCTTTAGATGACTACTCTGGTAGATATATTTTAAAATGTTTCTGGATCACTTCTTAGTTCTGATTTGTCTCGGGATCTTGTTTTTTGAATTTACTAGTTCTAAGAACACACGACCAAGCATTACTTAAAACAAGTTTCAACCAATCAAATGGCTTTAAATTAGTTCAATAAAGTAATGCTTGGCTCTTCAGTCAGGTTCTTTAACATACTAACAGCTGATAACTGTACTTTTTTTGGCATTTTTTTATTTTTCTTTGAACGTAAGCTTTCAGGATTGAGACAAGAACAAGTTTCCTTTGCATTTAATTGACCAAAGAACGCAAACATTTGACACGTAGTTACATTTATGATTTTAATATAATTATGTGGAATACTAGTTTATGATGACTAGACTCGTCACAGAATCGTGTCTTAAGCTAAGAATACATTCAACAACTATTACATTTATTATTATTATTTTGTGCCATCTCACTTTGGCAATAGCTGTTAAGAGAATTGCAGTATTTGCCCAGCGTTTGGAACAGTATTTAAAAACTTTGAAGTAATAAAATTTTCTCTAAATTCTTCGATCACGCCTAAATACACAAAAAAGCTGTATTTTATGACTAAAATAATTTAAATTAACAATAGACACATAATTTCATTAAATATATGTATTGACTTTGCCGCTAAACTTGTAAAATTATAACGAAATATTTAAAAGTTGTGAGCAGCTGTATTCCGAACGCTGGTGTGGGAATGACGTCAGAATAGACATCAACTGCGTTACTGTGAACTGTTCTGACATCTATTGCAGTGCAAGGACTATGCCTTAAATATTGACTGGTTAATATATCTGTGAAGATCCATTCGACTGGCGAGCGTATGATCTGTTTACACTTTGAAAAGTACGAAAGCAAATAAAATCAGGACTAATTAGAAGCAACCTTTTACATACGTATTTTTTATATTTTTTGACACCAGGTTTCGGTACTATGAAGTATGTTAATGCTACCATTTTTTCCAGTACGAGAGAGAGATATCGCTATATATTACCTATAGCACCATCTTTTTCTCGCAACGGAATCGAGACGATTAAACTACTACATATTACGGCCCCAGTACTTTATTCAACTCACTTATCTAAGTGTAAACCGACCTTTAATTTAAACACACCGCGCTTTTTAATCATTAAAATTGAAGAGATTTTACGATTATTTTGAAGATTGAGATCTACTTTAAGAGTTTGCGTTCAAAAATGCCCATCTACTGACGATTTCCGTACACAAATCAAACAATTTAAATATAAAGAGATCAAGAATTTGGGATAATTTGGAAGGTACTTAGTGAGAGTATTAAATATAAATACAAAATGGATTCCTTTCAGATTGCTATTTCGTTAACACGTTGAAGTTTTCTAATGACAGATAGAAAAACAACTTGTATAGTATCCTATTATAAGAAATACTCAAAATGGCAGTGTTTAATTTGGTAACTTATTATTCTTTTTCATTTTATATTCGGGTGATCATTAATTTAGGATGAGATCTAGTTTCGATTTAAAGTTTGATGAAAACGGGCCTAAATGCGGCAAAGTTGTACATCTGACTACAATAATGGCAAGGCCATTTAGGTTTGTCGAAAGTCCTACTATTTCTCGCGTAGGTTAGCAGATATTAATCGATATAGCTGCGAACACAACCACTATGGATTGGACACAACAACGCCGGATTGTACTGCCAGTCTATTCTATAAATATCTCACCGTGATAGCTTGGGTGCAGTGAGCTGACATTCCACCATATGCTGACACTATTGACTGACGCTCATTTCACCTAAGTTTGCACGGTGTTATTTAAAAAGAATAGCACCACTGGACATTATGAAAATAGCCATCTGAAAGAGGGTCATGATTACTGATTACATTTGTTAACTAATTTGCAATTAAATTCGCGAAATATTGGCAAGGATATATAATAGAGTTCAGTGGTCCAATCGATATGGTCTAAAATTACAGTAGAAAGCGCTCCAAGCGCTTTCAAAAATATAAATAGGATTGGGTAACTAGGGTAAATCGTCAGTCTTGAGAGGTGCGGTTCAGTCCGTTTAAGCAAATTAGACCCTGTAGTCTGATAAAATATATTTTCAGTCCCCTGTGCAGTCTCGATAACTCTGTTCATTGTCATATATGTGAACACTGGCAATGTAACAGTGACATAAATAACAATACGTGCCATTTGGTGTGAATATAAGTACGGTTTGCGACATCGATATTCAAATGGAAACTGACAGGAGACGCGTAAATATTTAATATTCGCGGACGGGTTTAACGCGTTATCTAATAACATACCTGGCCAATATTTAGGCTGTATCTTCACAGATGTATTACCGAGGTTAGATAGGTGATGGTTGGCAACAGAGTTCAGTGTTGGATGGGTGGGGCGGGGTTGGCGGGCGGGGCTGGTGGGGCTTGCGGGGCGGATGGGGCTGGTGGGGCTTGCGGGGCGGGCGGGGCGGCGCTATGCGGCGCACGGCGTGTCGTCGGGCCGCGCGGGTCACCGCGCAGCGCCGCGCCCGCGCCGGCCCGGCTTGCCGCGCCGGTTGAAGCCCCTGCAACAAAACATCATCATTTTAGGCCATTTTCCTAATTGATATTTAAAAACAGAAATCAAGAGTATGTGTAGTCTTCCCGCTTAAACAGTGGCGATATAGCCGAACAAAACGAATGTGGCCATATATTTTCCTAAAAATTGTTACATTTTATTTTTATTCTTCAACATTAGAAACCTGGGACACAACCGTATTAATAGAAAAAACATTTACCAGCAATATGTCACTTTTATTGTGTAGGCGGCGGCATATTTTTTTTCTATGAAAATCATATTTTTTAAGACCTGCCCATTTTTTCGGATGGACTATGTAGTTACCTGAAAGGGCCGCGGTATGCAGGGCGAGCAGCCGGGGACCCAGGAGCAGAGTTATTGTTGGATGAGTTTCCATTCTGTCCTCCGTTGACGATCCCGTTGCTAGCTTTCGCTCCTTCATTGGAGGCCCCAGGAGATCCGTTAGTATTCTCCTGCACACAAAATAATTATGTTGACACACCAAAAATAAAGTAAAATGGAAACAAATTTAAAGAACACACGAAAAAAATGCATAACTCAAAAAGGCACATTGTAATATAGCTTAACAAATCAAGGCAGAACATAAGAAATACTAATTAAATGATTTAATTGGGTATTAAAATAAAAATATTATACATATTATCTAAAACTAATAATATTACATTCAATGTTATACAGTTGTTAATACATATTAAATTACTGGTAAGACTTAAACTTGAATTGATTGAGTAAAATTTTGATTTTGCACAATTTCACAAATAATATATGGAGTAATAACATCACTTGGTGTCTCTAGAATATTTCAAATGATACCGTGTCCTAAGTCCGACATAAGCCAATGAACAAATAAAATAAAAAAGTACAAATAGTGCAAAACATTTTAGGTAGGGTATTTGATATCCATTTTTATTTTTTCCTTTAATTTAACGACACCATAGTTCGTTTGCGCGCAAGATAACCTAATAAAACATTTAGAAATATATTTGAAAGAAAGTCAGCTTTAAATTCAGTTATTAACGTACTTAAATCGAATGACTCCCTACGATTAATCAGGCTATCAAGCTAAATATTAACGATTGTAATGAAGATTGAAATTTTCTCGCGCCGATAGATATAATAAATATTTTTATTTTTATATGATAGATGATGAACGAACCTTTTTAGAGCTCGCGTAATCTCTTGCATATCAACATCAACCTGAGATGAGCATACCTGTGACAAATAGTCTAAGTTACTGCGAACCAACGTGTTGGCCACGCATTCACTAGACAACAAACGTGCAAACCTTGATGACCGAAAGTCGCGAGACGTCGATTTACCAGCCCTGAGTGGCAATTTGGCTTAGAAACTCAAAATTGAACAATAAACCCCACAATTCTGAAATTACATTTATATTTAACCCCTTTCTTAAGTCTTCGGTCGCTGCAATACGTTTTGAACTGACAAAGACGACAAGACTTAAACGCGAGATGTTTGTCGCCTAGTGAATGTGGAGCTATGTACTTACACCGTAATGCGTTTATCATTTTCAGGACACAGTTTTCTTTTTCCCTCAATAACGTATTGTTTTCTGAAGATTTCTTTTTTGTGTATATCAGGGATTTTTTCATTGGACTTAATAGCAAAAGCGTCAATGTGGACTTAACCGCGCGGGAAAATGGCAATAACATTATTTTGGTTGTAATATTTCGTGGTCCTAAATCCTACTCCTTATTAATAATATTACTTACGTGGGTGGGGTGAGCAATTTTAGCCACATACATTTTTGTTTTTGGGTTTCAAGTTTTTGTTTTTCATTAAGTGTACGGTCGGGAATAGAGTATTGAGTTGTACTTAATAACTTGTTCGTTATGCTATAGGTAATCATATATGTATGCTAGTTAAGTAGTGAATAATAATGAGTTATGGTCGCAGTTGTGAACCTTTTGGTACTCCAGACAATACATATAAATATTAAATTATAATCTTATTTTATGACAATTTATGTAAAATAAAACACTAAAGAAATGCGAGTTGCGACTATTAAGCTATGTATTTACCTTCCAAGCACAAAACAACCACAACCACCTAGAATAACCACCAGTTTTGTTTTACACTGTCAAACGCTTTGCTAAAATCCGTAAAGCGTATTCTTAAGGAAGCTTTTACCGAGAATTTCACCATACCAGCGTATCAGGTACAAGCATGGGTGCGTATAATTGAAGTTATTTCTTTAAATTTAATCTTGTTCATAGAATTAGGCGTAGAGTTTTATTTAAACCCACCAATCACGAGATACGAAGTAACGATACTTTTCGTATTTGTCTCGTACAGCTATATATGCTCCAATTATTATGTAGGTAATACATAGTTTTTAAATAAATGTGGAAACTAATATTTCAATGTATACATGGATAATTACTATCAAACGCCCTTAAAACCTACAAATGCGCAATGGAAATCTAGTCTAATAAAAATAGTAAGTGAGTGAGTACATTATTTTCGTTGTCCTCAGGAGTAGTGATGGTCAGCGGTGGTGGTCCAGAGTCGCCACATCCAATCACGCCGCCCTTGGACATCTGGTAAGCCAAGAGCTTAGCCATCTTGTTCTGCAGCTCCTATAGGAAAAGAAAAACGTTCCTCTGTAAATACTAGCGCCAACGGTTCAAACAATTAATAATATTCTTTATTGTTCTCTTATTATCACAAACACAGTACAAAGTCAAAATAATACTTAATAGAAACTGGTGTCTGTTGTAGATAAAACCATTATTACAGATCAACAGGCTTGCCCTCCATCTGACAACTCTCTTATGACTATGACTGTTTTAAATGAACATATATACGTACATAGTAAAACACTACTACAAGTTCATAATAACAAAAGTAAAACAAAATGTGAAATTAAAGAAAACAATTCTAATGGCAAAACTGGCTTAATTTGGGGGTGTGTAAGTGTGGGTGTGTTTCTGTGAGAGTGTAGATTGATAAACTTGTGGGGATGAAGAGACTGTGTTAAACTGAGTGTGAGACCAAGAAAAGAAGAGAGGAATATGGTGAAATGCGCAGTCTCGTGCGTACGTAAAAAATATAAATAAAACAAAAGTGTTTACGTATCCTGGCGTTTGATTTCCCATATAAGTGATGGTACCTAATTTCAAGAAAAAAAAAAACGCCAATATATATGGCAGTTGTTCCTATTTTCGTACAGATCAACTAAATTAAGGCGTCCGCCCACCACGATCCACGATGTTACGGTGTTGCTGAATATCCTGTGAAACTTGTCCGGTTATACCTAGTTAATATTAGATGCTCCAGTTCTCTAGAAGCCTTAAAATGACCTGCTGTAATATCTTCCCAACCGAATTTCGGTCCCGGTGGCTAATCTCGACGGATTAACCAAGTCGAAGGAGATATTGGACTAGCTTTTACTCGCGGCTTTGCCAGCGTGGATGTCGGAAAATCGTCGGTCCTATTCGCGGACCGAGCCGAGGTGGCGTTTGGTTATTTTCGGTTTCCCATTTATACTTTCATCCCCTATTTTACGCCCTCGGGGGCTGATTTTCGAAAAACACTGAAACACGTGGTTTTTTTCTCATGGTTTAATAAACTACAAAAATGACCCATACAATCTTTCATTCCCTATTTAACTGCCTTAGGGGTTGAATTTCGAAAAATCCTTCCTTATTTCTTGTCTACGTTATAAAGGGAACCTTTGTGCAAAATTTCAGCTTTCTGGGTCCAAGGGTTTGGGCTGATGAGTTAGTCAGTCAGGACTTTTCTTTTTATAGATATAATAGATAGATAAATGCCTAAGTATGCGCGGAAAAATAGGTGGACACCCTCTCCTACTCTCAGAGTCCGGTGGGACGGCAATCCGTCACAAACAGGGAGCGATCAAACGCAGGATCAACGGCTTTACGTTCCTTCCGAGGCATGGGGGCACAAGCAGTTACACTTACTTTCATTTCGTCGGTCAAGATGAAGGGCGCTGCAGTGAATGATGCCACGGGCGGCGGTGCGTCGGCCAGCGTTTCTACCTCGATGGTAGTCAGCGTGATACGGCAGACCGGGCAGCTCTCCTGAACACATAGAAATCACTTTAATATTACTCGAGTGCAGCGTCACATCTACAGCAATCTCGATCTCGAGCCATTTTTTCGAGATTCAATCTCGTAGGAAGACAATCTAGATCTCCCCGGATTGCCGGGCGAGATTTTGAAATTCAAAATCTCAAAATCTCGCTCGCTCGAGATAGCTATTTTTAAAATTTGAATAGCGATCTCGACCCCAGGCTTAGCATGCGGGAGCTCGAGTTGCCACTCTCCACTCAAGATAGCATTTCCTAGTTCTTTGCAATTGTACAGACGCCAGCACATCAAGCTACTCCAAACTGTCAAATTTTCCCAATTGAACATGACCCTTATGCATAAGGGGTAAAGATGAAAATCTATCAAAGAAATTTGACAGATTGGAGTAGCTTGATGTGCTGGCGTCTGTACCTACCTCGAAATATTTACTAAATAGTGTCCTGAAACGAAATTTATTTGATAGCTGTAACATTATTTTAAAAGAAAAAAATGAAGATGTAAAAAGACAGCGGTCGATCGACGTCGATTTAAGACATTGTTACGTCATGTTTTGAATTTCGATTCAACGTCATTCGATCACAGTTGGTTGGACCCAAATTGTATTCCAGTGTGATAAGAAAATTAAGACATTCTATTTTGTAGTTCCTGCAAATGAGACTAACCTTAAATGGTTTCCTGGTCGCCTGCTGCCAATTCGGCAGGAGTTCCAGGTCTTCTTGATAAAACCGTCTGCCAGAAATCAGGTGAGCAGCAAGGCAGTGGCTATGAAAGTAGTGATAGCATTGGGTCCTGACGAACTCATCCCCTTTTGTGAAGCCAAATAGGCAGATCATGCATTGACCGCTTGGCAAGTTGCATTCCGTAAGACAGTCGCGGATGAGCTGTAAAAGACGTTTATTTCAGGAAAATTATAAACCTAGGAAGTCTTATAATTATTTATTAGGTAAAGTCAGTCTTTATATGTAAAGGCTAATCTTTGGAATTACTGATCCAATTCCGAAAATACTTGTACTAACGGTAAACGACAATATTGCCGAGTGTCATACATAATGTATTTATATAATCTGAATCTCGGAAACGGCTCCAACAATTTTAATGAAGTTTAGTATGCAGGGGGTTTCGGGGGCGATAAATCGGTCTAACTAGGTTTCATTTTTAGATAATGTCAAAGAAAAATTGTAAAAAATCGACCAAAGCTCGGTCATCCAGATACTTTTTAGTATCACCTACACATAATAAAGTAAAACGACTATCAACAAGAAATACCCGCGGACGATGACGCGGGCAGAAGCTAGTTTACGATAAACTATGTACAGTCTCCAGCAGGTCAAGCTATCCCAAACTGTAAAATTTTCCCAATTGAACATAAACCTTATTCCTTTGCAATAAAGTTGAAAAACTATCAAAGAAAGTTGACAGATTGGGGTAGCTTGATGTGCTGGCCTCTGTAAAAACATGGCGAGGGGTAATAGCTGATCTTTGCGTTATGCTCGTGAACGGGTGCTGCTTGTAGTGACTGGTCGTTTTACTGACCATGATTTTGTTATTTTTATTAATAACTAGCTGTCCCGACAGACGTTATCCTGTCCATCCAAAAGTCATTCATACAAACTCCATACCCTACCTACTCTACCCTACCCTACCTAGGGTAGGTAGGGTAAGGTAGAGTAGATAGGTACCTACTCTACCTACGCTATCCTACACTACCCTACCCTACCCTACCTACCTACCCTACCCTACCTACCCTACTCTACACTATCCTACCTACGCTACCCTACCTAATAGCGGGATAAAAAGTCTAATCCTTTATCCGTCTCCTGGTTCTAAGCTACCTCCCCACCAATTTTCAGCCAAATCGGTTCAGCCGTTCTTGAGTAAATAGTGTAACTAACACAACTTTCTTTTATATATATAGATTAATTAATTACCTACCTGTTTATTTTACGTCGATGGTCCTAGGTTATCGTTTGTGGCCTCGAGTTGAAAACTCGACTCCTAACAGCTATGTTAACATAATCCAGCATTGCATATGTAAGCTA
Source organism: Polymixis flavicincta (assembly GCA_949987655.1). NCBI lineage: Eukaryota > Metazoa > Arthropoda > Insecta > Lepidoptera > Noctuidae > Polymixis > Polymixis flavicincta. The sequence goes on from OX465183.1 coordinate 18,759,606, forward strand.
TCACGCCCTTTATATCAGGAAGCTTTTATTTTGGTACAGAGGCCAGCACATCAAGCTACCCCAATCTGTCAAATTTCTTTGATAGTTTTTCAACTTTATTACAAAGGAATAAGGTTTATGTTCAATTGGGAAAATTTTACAGTTTGACCTGCTGGCGATTGTACTATGATTTGTTAACAATTTTTTTTTCTTTAGTTACCTAATTCATTTCATTTCTTGGTATACATATTGGCATGGGTAGCTGACATGTGATAAATGATTTAATTGATGTTCTATCTCGTAATTTTAATTACTTTGCCTTCCTATGTATAGAATCAAGTATATCTAACTAAATAGACAGCTGTGATGCTGGGGAGTTTGCTGCGCTACTTCTTCCCAGCTAAAGAACTAGGAAATGGTGATGGGCGGGCGTTTTGGGGGACTGTCTTATGTAATTTTGACGTTCGAAAAGTGCTGATTCTCAACCTAATTTGAATAAATGACTTTTGATTTTGATTGAAAGGACTGAAATTGTTTAAAAGGTTTCAAATAGTTTCTTTTCTCACATGCCACACCCTTTTGAGCGCAATAGGGTGCAAGTAGAAATTAACCTTTATGCTTTAACTTTTGCTGACGGGAGATATCTTTAAATGTAACAATATTTGCATGCTATGATATAATAGGTCTTTACCTATGAAATTGCCGTTTTGTATGAAAAAATTTAAAGGAATTTTTTTCATGAATTTTTTATTTGTATTAATCGAAGTAATCACCCATGCAATCAATGCATCTTTGCCATCGCAGTGGCAGTTTATTGATGCCCTTCTTAAAGAAATCAGCTGGACGGGAGGCAACAAATTCTTCAAAGGCATTTTGTACTGCCTCTCGGGTATTAAATTTTTTTCCCGCCAAGAAGTTATCCAAATTCTGGAAAAAGTAGTAGTCTGTAGGCGCAAGGTCTGGTGAGTAGGGCGGATGACGGAGAGCTTCCAACCCCAGTTCTTGCAACTTGGAGACCGTCTGCTGTGCAGTATGAGGTCGCGCGTTGTCGTGCAGGAGCAGCGGAGACGAGCGATTGACCAATGCTGGTTGGAGATGCGCCAGCTTCTCCATCATTGTGTTCAGTTCTTCACAGTACACATCTGCAGTAATGCTCACCCCGTTTGGTAAGAAGCTGTGATGAATCACACCGGCGCTAGACCACCAAACAGTGACCATCACTTTTCTAGGGGTAAGTTTTCGTTTAGGGCATTGTTTAGGTGCTGAACCAGGATCCAACCAACTTGCTGAGCGCTTACGGTTATCAAACAGAATCCATTTTTCATCGCAGGTAACAATGCGGTTCAAAATTCCTTCATTTGTGTGTCTGTTGAGCAGTGCAAGGCACGTCTCGACGCGTACTTCGCGCTGGCGATCATTGAGTTCGTGGGGCACCCATTTGTCAAGCTTTTTTACCTTGCCAATTTGACGCAAATGGACCAATATTGTTTTGACGCCAACGTCGAAAGCTGCTGCTAATTCAGCCGTAGATTGTGTATCATCAGCTTCCACAATCGCCTTTAATTCGTCATTGTCGACCAAAGTCTTCGGACGACCGCGAGGTTCATTTTTCAGGTCGAAATTTCCAGAACGGAAGCGAGCAAACCAATAACAGGTGGTGCGTTGGTTTGTAGTGTTAGCTCCGTAAACGTCGTTGATGTTGCGTGCCGCTTGTGCCGCGTTGCTGCCACGACGGTACTCATATTCCATAATTACTCGAATTTTTAACGTATCCATGATGACGAAAAAGATTGAAATGCGATGAAAATGTAACACTAATCAATAAAGAAATGACTACTTTTAGAAAAAAAAAAACCATGTTTTTAAAATAAAATTAATTTGAAATTAGAATTCTTAGCCAAACAAAAATTATTTTGATTTGAAATGGCCAGTACTGCAGAACGGCAATTTCATAGGTAAAGACCTAATATAAGCGAAACATGTATGCTCTATAATGTACCTTAAAACAACTTTATATACCATGTTTTATGCGAATAAATATTATTTCTATTTCTATTTAAATTTTCATTCTTGGACTGTTAACATAAAACACTTTCGCTCGTCAGTTAGTCAAGCTTAAGTCGGTTAACAATAGAAAACTAATTGTTTTATGACTTGACAGTTGAGAAAAAACTACAGAACGATGAAAGCACATAGGTACTATTTATTTCGTGAGTTGATAATTGGAGATCAGATATTCGGATGCATATTCAACTAAAGTTGAGATGTTGGCTAATATGAAATGCGCTTTTAAGTCGCTTCCATACTATACATCTGACTAGTTAAGCATTCCCAGTGTTCCTAGCATACCTGGCGTTTTTTTTTTTTTACAAAAAATATATTTTAAGAAACCGCTTCCATACTTTCATAGCTAAAAATTAACTTTAGGTAAATATTGCATCCTAAATATCTGATCTCTAGAAATAATACAAGCAAAATTAGCTAGTCTTTAGTAGAACAGTTGTTACTGTTTTTATTTTGCCCACAACTATCTTTATATTCTAGATAAAAAGTGATAGTATTAAGAATGTGCATTCTGATGGTTGGCAACGTCGCAAAAGAGCTGTAAATATTTCGCTGTTGATTTATCAATATTTACACATATTACATCACGCCTGTATGCCCCGAAGGATTTGGCAGAGGTGCACTTAGAGTATACCCACATTTCGCCAGTCAACAACAGTGGCAATGGCGCGCAACAAGCATTTCCAGTTTTTGTCAATATGTAACTATTAAAATATTCGTACATTGAATATTTAGTTTTAAATAAGTAGTAAACAAGTGACAGTCTGGTACCCAAGAGATGGGTATAGAAGCTGAGATCGCAAAGTGAGGAGATGGGAGAAGAACAAGAGTGGCGGCTGATAGGAATCAGTGGAAGGCGTTGGAGGACGCCTATGCTGTAAGTCACACCGAATGAAGAGACATTATGTGATAATAATTTTTAGTATTTAAGTCAAACTATGTTAAAGTTCAGATTAAATGGCTTTATTATTATTATTTACCCATATTAATAACCTACTACCTAGCTATATTTAGAAATAACAACTATCTACCTACTTTTATACTTTGATTTTAATATATTTATTTAAAATCTTCATCATCATCTGCCTAGGTTTGTCCCAACTATGTTGGGGTCGGCTTTTTGTCTAACCGGATGCAGCTACCATTATTACATGGAGTGATTGCCTATCTGACCTCCACTGGGTAATACAATACCCTTAGAAGATTTCCTTTTTTTTAATTTACAATACCTGGTGACCGAGCTTAGTCGGTTTTATTTTGTTTGACGTTTTCTAAAAATGAAACCTAGCCAGATCGATTTATCGCCCCCGAAACCACCTGCATACTAAATTTCATGAAAACCGTTTCCGAGATTCAGATGATATATATATAAAATCAGCTATTCCCTACATTTTGACGAGTTATGCGAATATAAGTGTAGGGAACAGCAGATTTTTTTTTTCGTTGATAATTATCACCCCTTAAGAGGTTGTGCGTTATTTAAGTTACACCTTGTATACAAGAATTGCTCCTGATGATGTGCCTTCGTGTCAGGTGCTGGACCCTGAAAGCTGTTTTAACTTAAAATTTCGATCTACCACTGCCATTTTTATATTCTTAGTTTTTATCCTATATCTATTAAATATAAAGAACTAGGACCTTCTAATTAAAAGATAACTTATTAAAATTGTCTGTTTATAAAAACAAAGAAAAAATATTAAAATCCAATCATTATTAAAGAAGAAAACAGGGAATATGAGATAATGGTTTTGTTTAAAATTTTGCATACAGATAATCTTTTCGACCTGCAGTTCTGTTTCGCACTCAATAATGAGCGAGGTAACAGGAGTAGATGAAGTAAAAACCATGTTTTCTTTGAAACCGTTACAAAAATACATGAAAGTTAAGTTAAACAGAAGCTTTTTTCGCCAATAATCCTATAAAACTTGCTCAGGTTGTTATGATACCTAAACCTGGTAAACCGTCAGAAGAAGCCTCGTCCTATCGACCAATTAGCCTCTTGCCTTTGGTTGGCAAGTTGTCAAAAAATCATCCTCAATAGAATGCGGCCTCATCTAAATGCCGTCCTTCCTGGGCATCAATCCGGATTCAGACAGCAGCATGGCACCATCGATCAGGTACATAGGTTGACAAATACCATCAGCAACACACTAGAAAACAAAAAATATTGCTCGGCTGTCTTCCTGGATATCAGCCAGGCCTTCGACAGGGTCTGGCATGCCGGACTCCTGTTTAAGCTAAAAAAATATCTGCCCCACTCCTTCTTTTTCATACTGAAAAGTTACCTGGACAAGCGCTGTTTTGAGGTTAAACTTAATGCCATCACATCAGATTTGTATGAAATCAAGTCTGGTGTTCCACAGGGGAGCATCTTGGGGCCCGTACTTTATCTCATATTTACAGCCGACATACCAACAGATGACAACACCCTCATCGCCACATATGCTGACGACACTGCAATACTGTCAGTACACACCAACCCAGATGTTGCCTCAGCGAACCTTCAGAAACATATGTGAAATTGAGGAATGGCTAAAGATATGGCGTATAAAGGCGAATGAAAGCAAATCTGTTCAGGTCACCTTTACTTACTCTAAGGAAAGGAAACTGTCCCCCAATTACACTAAATGGTGAACAAATCCCACACGAAGATAGTGCAAAATACCTTGGCATGCACCTGGACGGAAGGTTGACTTGGCAGAAACATATCTGGAGTAAAAGGAAAACCTTAGACACAAAGCTGAGAAGCATGTACTGGCTGATTGGTAAAAAGTCTCAGTTAACCAATTAAAGCAAAATGCTGATATACAAAACGATATTAAAGCCGGTTTGGACATATGGAGTGGAACTTTGGGGAACAGCAAGTAACAGCAATAACAGCATCCTGGAAAGGTTTCAGACTAAATCTTTGAGATTCATGTTCAACTTCCCTAAATGCATACACAATAAATACATCCTGCAAGATCTGAAGCTCAAAACTGTAAAGCAAGAGATCGCTACCCGTAGCACAAACTACCAGAAAAAACTCACCAAACACATTAACTCACTGGCTGCTGATTTATCGGGGTCCGGAAGTATTATATACACAAGACTTAAGAGGAACAGTGTTCCAAGTTTAATTAAAAGATTTCCAGCAGAATGAGTGAGAATGGGGACAATTCCTCACTGCTACAAAAACCAAATTCAGAAGAAATTCGAACAAAGGAGCAGCTAAATGTCCATGACAGATTGCTAGCTATGATGAGCAGGATAAATAATAGAGAAAAAAAAAATCCTATGGACTAAAAATTGATATCAATGTTACAAAGGTTTATTTACATAAAAAGCTGTTCCTGTAACTTATAACTAACCCCCTTATTTATAAACGCTGCTTAAAGTTAAGTAATGATTAGCGACTGATTAACCATACATTTTTGATGTTTAAACACCTCTTAACTTTAATCATCGTTTATGATTATGCCCCATAATTGGCAAAATGCTTAACTTTAATCATCGTTTATGATTATGCCCCATAATTGGCAAAATGTGGGTGTACGTACTATAAAGATCACCTCTAGCTCTGCCTAACTCTTTGGGGATTAAATGTGTGATGTTATGTTGTTTACTGTTACGGTTCCACTTATATCAGATGCTTCCTACAGAAACAACTGCATGTACTTATATAAGTCTTGAATACTAATTCCACTCTACATGTTTGAAATAAGGATCCCATTGATTATATCTCTAAGGAATAAATACATAACAATAGTGCAAATTTAGCAAGTTGGAGACCTCTGTTTTTATACGGATGACCTAGGTCATGTTTGCTCTCCAGACCATCTTGCCAAACGTCATCTAATAGACAATCCCATTTGCTTGTGTGGCACAGATGAAGGTGACTTAGATCACATTTTTTCTCCTGTCCCTTATATGACCGTTCATCGTTTCTCAGTAAACTTTTGTCTCTCCGTATTCCTTTTCCTACCTCAATACTTTCTTTGCTTTGTACAAATTATTTTTCTGTATATAAATGTATAGTCTCATTCATTACTTAAAATAATATTAAATTGTAATTACAATTTTGTCATTGTAATTTACTGATTAGTTACTATGTTACTCTTGTTATAATTATACTGATCCTAATTATTCGTCTTATTCTAAATCTCATTAAAATGTATACATTTTTGATTCCCTACCTAAACAATAATAAATCAAATGTGACATTGGCTAAATGCACAAACTGTGCGAAGCCAAATGCCCGAAAAAAACACACATAATCAATAAGTAGCACTAGAAACCAACTTTCCAAATTGAGTCAATCCCATTTTGAACACAGGACACCAGAAATCAACACTAGATAATTATATATATTTATGTAGAGCAAAAATGTAAAGTATGTTCAAAGCCTTACCTCAATCAGTTCAAACACCACAGGCTCACCACGACAATCAGCCAGTTTCTCTCGGATTTGTAAGTGAATGTTGGCCAAGATCTCATCGTCGAGTCCTCGCGGGTTCTTCAGCGTCACCTCCGGGCTACTGTCCGGGTACCCAGGAGTCAGCTTCACCACCAGGGTCGCACAAACGTACTGCCGGTCGACGTCATTCCCCGTCGATGGATGAAGGACGGTTTCGATTATATGGGGCACGTCCCCAACACGTTTTATCACAACATCCTCCATTAAAATGGCTTCTAGAGCTTCGATCTCATCAGACACTCTGAAAAATGCAAAATATCGATCACTTTGCTCAGGATAGGATAGGTTTAAAATCCTCAACAAATTACACACCTTTCATCCATGATGGACGACATATTGACTGGTTTATATAAAAGCTAGCTGGACCCGGAGATCAGGGTGCAATCAGTTCAGACAGGCGCACTGCAGCTATTGCAACGAAACAGCTGGAATTTCAGGTAGAATTCGAGACGAAAATCAATCATTACATGTACAGACTAAAAATATTTTAGGGTTGTGCGGAATTACTCGACTAAAAGTTTATGCTAGTTTTGTGTTTTAGGTTAGGTGATAAGGCCGCCCAGTGCCCAGTGTATATTTTGTAGTGTACGTTTTTTGTTATGTATTTTTGTGGTGTATACATACAATAAAGTTTATGTCAAATCCGGGTCAGTAATTAAATTAACGTTGAATTGATAAATTAAAAAGGATAATTATAGCAAAGCGCTAACTAAGTCACTTGTGAGTTGTCACGAAACAACACCATACAATCATACATATACCTAGTGCGTAACACACAATCTGAAATTATCTGAATTATTTCGAAGGATATTAGATCCCTCTCACCGAGAGGAGGCCTGTGTCCCAGCAGTGGGAACATTATAGGCTGATGATGATGATGATGATTTCGAAGGATATTGCTGATCCATGGCTTCGTGAGCTGAAGAGATTGTTTGTTGTTTTGTTTGTTTGAACGTGCTAATCTCTGGAACTATCAATCAGATTTAAAAAATCGTTTAGCCTTCTGTAGTCCACTTTTTGAGGAAGATTAAACGTAGCGTTATGACCCCTAGAAGCCGAGCAGAAAGAAAAATAGTCAGAAAGAACACTAAGCGAAAACAAAATGATGAGCGATGGGAGAGAAGCGGTGGGTCGGTAGCTACAATCTACACGGAGGATATCGCGGGAAAAAGCTAGTCTAATCATAATGATATGCTGCTCTTTGGTAAACGCATCAGATAAGAACAGCTAGCTGGACCGATTTGGCAATTTTGGTTTCAAGATATTCGTAATAAAAGTAAAAATGTTACAGGAAAATTCTAAAATTCAGGAAAACTGTAAGTGTTTTTTTACGGGCAACGTCTGTCGGGGCAAATATAGTTCGACTTTTATTATGTATTTAATTAATTTTTCAGTAGTTATGGTAACTTAATTAGTTTCTTTCTATTAGAAGAAGTTTAAAAACGAAATTACTTTAAGTCATTATTCTTATAATCCACATCTAATCAATGCATTTTTAAAGTTTATTATTTTTTGGGTAATATTATTTTTCTTTGAACTGTCAAGTTACCGAGTTCCGAATAAACTAGCTTTGTAAACGTCAGAGAAGTAAACCATGGAAACAGTAAGTATGTACTATTTGATGTAAACTCAGTCTGAAACTTGTCTGAATTGATTCCTTTAAGGGGGATACGCCAGGTAGTGTGTTTTCCATGAAATAGTCATTCAATGGGATTATACGAACTTAGAAGGTTGTATTAATGATTGAAATGAATAAAGATAATTCTTTTATAACATACCTGTTACGGCCGCAAACGATATTTTGTTAGCCAAATACAAAATTGGAATTTCGTGGGCTTCCTGGCACTTCCCCCTTAAACTCAATCTATCTATTTCAAAATAATAAAAATCGGCTCCTCCTTTTTCCAGACTCTTAACGGAATGATAGAACAGGTATTTTGCACTACGCTAATTACCTTTTACATAATTCAGGTTATAAACTACCGGTGTGCCTTCATCACTGTCCGTTCAATCATTTTTGTGAGTAGTCATAAGTCATAAGTAAGTAGTTATTTTGTACCTACCGACCTTTTTTTTGTTATTGTTTAAGTTTATCAGTGGAAACTTGTAAATGGCCTTCAGTCTCATATTGTTTAGTAACATTGTTTATGTTAGCTGTAAGTTTCCCGAATAAAATAAAATAAAATAAATACATTCAGAATAATCTGAGCATCCAGGCAAACGGCCAAAAATTCTTAAAACTATATCTTCGGCATTATACTCGTTCTTACTCCTCGTAGCAATGGGGAGGGTTGTGCGTTTACAAATTTATGTTTTGGCCTCCAACAACACGCTTCGCTTGCTTACTTGCTTGGCTTGGTTTTGTAGACGCAGACCTACCTTACCTCCTCCCTCAGAGGCGGTAAGGTGGCGTGGTCTTGAGGGAGAGCGCAACGGTCGTGTAGATCCTCAAGGCAAGTCCGGTGATGTTCCTTCTCGAGGTTGCCGCCCCGTTTTTGGTCTAATTCCATATGAATTAGACGCAACAGAAATTACCGGGCGATCTAACTCAGGGGTGGCGAGGTCATGCCCTTGGGTGTCCACCGTCGAATAAGAGCAGATGATGGACAGCAATGACCTCCCGCGTGTTTGTGCCGTGCGCGGGGACCCGTACGGAGGGATGAAGGAATCCTGGTAGTTGAGTGGAGCAGGTTGCACACAACACACTACTTTGGCCCGGATTTCCTCCTACACGGGAGGTCGTGAGGTAGCTACCCACGATCAATCGGCTGAGGCATCCCATAAGCGGGTTATCAAGCGAGGGTCGACTTAGTGGGGGAGGGCAGCCGGCGCGGCGTGGGGTCTCGGGATGAGTTGCGGCATAGTCTCGTGTCGTATACAGTCCCGGGATCTTCCGTCGCGTGCGGGCTCGTCAATTTCCTACTAGGTTGATCCTATACCGAAGGAGTAGCTCTGGCGTTTGCTCGTTGAACGAGCGACGTCCCCGCCTAAGGCTGCGTCCACAGATGCACCCGTTAGTCATAAACGATCGGCTGCGTCCAAGGATGCGATGAGGAAGGCAACCGTAAGGGATGCGCCACAACAGGCTGCGTCCCGAGCGATCCCAACCTCATCTGCGTCCATGGATGCGCCCTCTAACACTACCCTGACCGAAAGGCCAAGGACAGTTCTCGCTCGTGGCGACTCGAGGAGTACTGCAAATGTGGATGCGCCCAAAACACGGGTTGCGTCAACGGCTGCAGTCTCTGAGAGGGACCCGACGAGTCTGGCCAATGCCCCTATGGCAGGAGGCTCAAACTGGCAAACAGTGCCAAACAAAAAGACGTCCCACAAGGCGGTGTTGGTAACGGCCGAGACGCCCAAAGGCGAGGCTGCCACCAGCACTAAGCGCAAGCGCAGCACGAGGCCTAGAGGACGCAAACAACAGAAAACCACCACTATGGTACCACCGACCCGGGCGCAGAAGCGTACGCGTCCCGAAGATTCCGTCACACCAACGGGGATTAGCAAGAAGAGGAAGCCTGCCCGCTCCCGTATGGTTGACGGAACTTTGGTGAGCTACGCCGAAGCGGCCGCGTCGTTCAGAACGAACGAGCTGTGTGTCGCCGTCATGACCGAGCCTTTCTCGGACATGACGCAGGAGCAAGCGGAGGGGATCCGTCAAACGATAGAGAACCAGCTCCGGGGTCTGCTGATGGCAGCTCCTGAACAAACGGACACGAACACCGCGATCCACTTCAGAGGCCGGGCCCATTTCGCCGAAGGCGTCCTCAAAACATGGTGCGAGGACGACTTCACACTGGCTTGGCTCAAAGGGGTCGTCAACAACATATCGTCCCCACTCCCGGGGACCACGCTCACCGTTCGGCCCCAAGCCGACATTCCTAAAAAGGCATTGTGCATGCTGTATGTCCCGGAGACCACTGAGGACACTACACAGCTGCTCAGGATGTTGGCGAGGCAGAACCCGAACCTGAGAATGAACACCTGGACTCTGACACACGAAAGGGTTAGGCAGGAGCCCCCGGGGACCTGTCTCTTCTTTCGTGTGCCGGAGTCCATGGTCAAAACCATAAAGGACCAGCAGCGGCGGGTATACTACCCTATGGGTAGTTTATACATCCGCTTCCTGGAGGACGGTGGAACCAGGGAGGCAGCCGCTGCGTCGGTATCAAAAACAGCCTCAAGTGCGCCTGGGAGGGAGCTTGGTCCGCCGCTACCTGGACGTTCCCCGTCGCCTCCTGCGATGGAGAGCGTTGAGGGGGCGGTGGAGTTGGCAACTTCCATGGCAGCACTCGAGGTTGTCTCAACAGCAGGATCAACGGCAGATCCACCCTCGCCCGGTCTAACATCGGATGAGGACTGCTTTCCGGCAGGGGAGAGAAAGAAGCGAGGGCGAGGACAGCAGCCTCTGCTCCTCTCCTTTGCGGGACTAATATCCTGCAGACCAACCTCCAGCACAGCCAATCTGCGTCGGCCACCTTGCGCAGAGTGCTGGAGATAAAACAACTACAACAAGCGAACACCATCGCCCTCATCCAAGAGCCGTGGATCAGGGGTGGCAAAATATGCGGTCTTGGTAACATCGGAGGTAAGTTGCTGCTAGACACCTCCGTAAGTAATCCGCGCACCTGCATTTTTGTCCCAAAACATGTACCTAACCTTTTAATTAACGAATACTGTTCAAGGGACCTGACAGCAATCAGGCTTATCAGAACCGAACAGGAACTCCCGGACATCGTACTAGCCTCGGCATACCTGCCGGGTGACGAGGACGTGCCTCTGCCAGAGCTCGCCTCATTGGTTGAGTACTGTGAAAAGGAGAAACTGGAACTAATCATCGCGACAGACTCCAATGCGCATCACACGCTCTGGGGTAATGTCAAAACCAACAACCGAGGTGAGGTAATGCTTGACTTTATTCTTAGTAATAACCTTGTTTTACTCAACACAGGTTCCGAACCAACTTTCATAAACGCGAGATCGCAAACAATAATTGACTTAACTATAGCATCCATAGATATTTCCAACTCCATACAGGACTGGCATGTGTCCAACGAGATATCATGCTCGGATGGATCCGCTATACCATTAACTTCAATCTAACCAAACCACAGCCAAGAAGGGTTCCTCGCAAAAACCAAGCCAAGTTTACTAAACTCGTCGAGGCTGAATTAGGTAGATTACCCACCCTTCCGGCTGAAATACCAGTAACCAATTTAGACGAACATGTAAACAACATAACTTCCATCCTTCTATCTAGCTATGAACAGCCGTGCCCCCTCATGGTACCCAGGCAGGGAGCTCGCCATTCCTGGTGGGGTCCTGAGCTGGAAAGGCACCGACGCAAGCTGAGAAGACTGTTCAACAGAGCTAGAAACACACGGTCGCCAGTAGATTGGGACCGCTATACAACAGCTCGTAAAACATATAAAAAACTGATACGCCAAAGAGGAAAGTATAGCTGGAGGCGTTTCTGTACTAACATCGAAAGTAACAACCAGGCAATGAGAGTTAAATCATGTCTTGCTCAAGAGACAGACCACTCAATAGGATGCCTGAAAAAACCAGATAACACCTACACCACAAACGACGCTGAAACAAGCTAACTACTTCAAAACCACCCACTTCCCAGGATGTCAGATTGCCACCCAGGACAGCTGGGAACCGCATAGACAGAGGGCCACGAGCAGCTTAGATTGGGAGGTGGCGTTAGAAGTAATTGACAAAGACAAGATAACATGGGCAATCAACACCTTCTTGCCTTTCAAGGCAGCGGGGCTGGACGGTATTTTCCCAGCTCTGCTCAGATGGAGTCAGGATCTACTGGCTGATTACCTCGTTAAGGTGTTACGAGCCTGCCTGGCCCACCGCTACATCCCCTTGAACTGGCGGGAAGTAAAAATAATCTTCATACCGAAACCAGGCAGGGGTGACTACACCCAGCCCAAGTCTTATAGACCCATAAGCCTCTCCTCGTTCTTCTTGAAGACACTGGAGAGGCTGGGGGACAGGAAGATCAGGTCACAAATTTCGGTACAAAGACCCTTACATCCTAACCAACATGCCTACTGTGCGGGCAAATCAACTGAATCAGCACTCCATAGCGTAGTTTCGCGCATAGGAAATGCTCTTAAAGCTAAAAACCCAACTCTAGGCGCCTTCATTGATATAGAAGGTGCTTTCGACAAAACTAACTTCGTCAGCATCGAACAGGCACTTGCCACGCACGGTGTTGCGCGAACACTCATAGAATGGATCAATAACATGCTAAAATACCGTGCTATTCGATTTACCGTGAACACCACCACGCGAGGTATCGTAAGTAGAGGCTGCCCACAGGGTGGGGTGCTGTCACCACTACTGTGGAATTTAGTCGTAAATGAGCTCATCGCAGAGCTCAACGCCAGCAGTCTGTACTCGGTGGGATATGCGGACGACATAGCAATTTTAATCTCGGGGAAATTTGAGGGCATCTTGTGTGATCTCATGAGAAGTGCCTTCAAAATAATCGAGAGTTGGCGCACGAAACACGAACCATCGGTTAACCCCTCGAAAACAGAACTAATAATGTTCACCAACAAAAGAACCCTGGGACCCCATAGGCTTCCAAAACTCTTCAACACAGAACTAACACTTAAAGACGAAGTCAAGTACTTGGGGGTGATCCTTGACAGCAAACTGCTCTGGCACAAGCATCTTGACTACAAACTCAATAAAAGCACAATTGCACTATACCAATGTAAAAAAATGTTAGGAAAAACATGGGGGCTTTCTCCGAAGATTACCCTGTGGCTATATAAAGCGGTGATCAGGCCAATGTTGGCTTATGGCGCTCTGGTTTGGTGGACGAGGACCGAACTCTCAACCACCATTACTAGACTACAGCGCTTCCAACGACTGGCCTGTTCAGCTACCACTGGCTGCATGAGAACCACCCCAACAGCAGCCATGGAGATAGCCCTTCAATTAACTCCCCTGGACCTGTACATACAGCAGGAGGCCGCACAAGCTGCTATCAGGCTAATGCATCTGGGCATATGGGGCAAGAATTTAACCAGTCCACACGCTAACATCCTGGACCGGGCGATTGAGTACCAGCCTCTCATCGCTGCCCCGTGTGATAGAACACCAAACCAACCTATGTTCAACAAAAACTATGTTATACAAACAGTAGAGGAAGAAAGGGATCAGTCGGGAGCCAATGAAGTGCGCATCTACACAGATGGCTCAAAAACACAAAACAGTTCAGGTGCTGGCGCACACTCCCTTGACCTCAAAATCAACTTTCACATACCGCTAGGCACACACAGTTCAATCTTTCAGTGTGAATGTGTTGCCTTAACACAAGCCGCTACAGCAGTAAAGCGCTTAGGCATCCGGAACTACGGCATCAAATTCCTATCCGACAGCCTATCTGTACTCAAAGCTTTAGAAAACAAACAAACTAACCACAAACTAATTTTTGAGTGCCATCTTGCCCTGGAGAGTATATCGACGTCCAATCGTATTGCACTCCAGTGGATCAAAGGGCACAGTGGATCTTTAGGCAATGATGCCGCAGCTGAACTCGCGAAGAGAGGCTCTGATATGAAAGTGCTAGGCCCGTACCCACTTCTCCCCCTGCCTTTCTCACAATTTCGTGCGTGGATTCGCCAAAGGTCGACCGAACTCCATAACAACAGATGGTCACGGGAAACAGACTGTAGACAGTCAAAATTGGCTTTAAAAACTGTACACCCGCGATTAACCAAAAAACTTCTCAGCCTGAGCAGAAATAACCTTAGAATAATAATAGGAACAATTACGGGCCATAACACCCTTAACAAACACCTTTTTAACATAGGCGCCACAGACAGCCCGCTTTGCAGGGGCTGCCTTGACGCCGAGGAATCAGCCGCCCACGTCATCCTGGAATGCGAGGCCGTGGCTTCTCAACGCGAAGAAATCCTCGGAACAGTGAGGTCGCTCCGCGAAGCCTGTGAAGCTCCCAGGAAGCTTCTGTGCTTTTGGGCGGAGCTAGGCTGGCTCTGCTAGCCAGCATCCCCACGCACAACGGACCGAATGGGAGTCTACGTGCGGAAAAGGGAGTCCCATCATCATCATCATCATCATCCTCGTAGCAATTATTTTTGACTAAAACTAAAATTAATGTAAAGTTTTGGCTTCGTTACTATTTTATTATATTTATTTATTTATTTTATACTTTATGCACACACATGTACAGAGGCGGACTTAATGCCATAGGCATTTTCTACCAGTCGACTTTTGGGCGATGCAGAGACAAACAGTGGTAGGTGCAATAAAAGAGAAGAAATGAAGTGCATAAAACTATTTAAACTATGAATAATTATAATATATATACCTAACTATATATAAATATAAGCACAAATAAATATACATAAATAAACGAATAACTAAAAACAAATGAGTAAAACAATGAGAAAACATTACCGTTGTAATGATACTGCCAACTTTTTGCGAATGTATGTACTCGCGAACTTTAATTTTGAAGGACAAACGGTTGGTTGCCATCCTGATTTCTTGGGGGAGCGCATTCCACAGAGAGATAGACTGGACGAAGAAAGAAGAGTGAATGAAGTCTGTGCAGTGAGTGGGACATTGAAGAAGACGATTATGGGATGAGCGTAAATTTCTATTGTGGTTTGCGCAAATGTACTGAAAGTGGGGAGCTAGATAAATAAGGGAAGAGGGAGAATCAAGAAATGAGAACAAGGTGGTCAGCGCCCTTTGCTCTCTGCGCTGGCGTATGGGTAACCACTTTATAAGGGACCGATGCGCAGAGACATGATCGTATAATATTTACGTAGATTGAAAAGGAATCGAATGCAGTTATTGAGAAGACGGTCAAGTTTATCGAGGAGATCTGCATTCAGGTCATAGTAGCACACATCACCATAGTCGATGATGGGGAAAATTAAGGACTGCACAAGCATTGTCTTCGTACTCGATGGTAGAAAATTTTTCAATCGGTATAGAGCCCGCAGCGTTCCAGTTACCTTCTGGCTTACCCTAGCGACTTGAGTATGCCATTTCAGGGAACTATCTATATGCAGGCCTAGGTCCTTCACGTCAGTGCTAAAAGCATATCGAAAGTCTGAAGACTAAGTTATCAAAATTTATATTTGCATTAAGCAAATTAAAAAGCAACACAAACTATGAGACCGCGCTTGCAACATACTATGCCTACGCTTATGCATGGTTTAACTATGGCATAATATTGTGGGGTGAAAGCACAGATTTTAATGATATTTTCATCATGCAAAAGAAATGTATACGCATCCTTATGAACATTAAGCCATGGGAAAGTTGTAAACCACATTTCATAAAAAATAAAATAATGACGTTACCCTCCCTTTACATATTACAAATAGTTACCTTCGTGAAAAAACACAGAGATTACTTTCAATCAAACATAGAAGCAAACCAAAATTATAACCGAAGAAACAAAAATAAGTTGATTACACCGACACCAAAATTAAAAATTATGAAAAATAGCCCCAACTATAGAATCGCAACCATTTGTAATAAATTACCGAATTATATAAAAGATGACGATAATGCAAATTCATTCTATAACAAACTAAGATTATTTTTAATAGATAAATGTTATTACACAGTTGACGAATACATGACGGATAAAACGTTATAGATATAGGTACGAGTTACGTACTCTAGCTTCCTCTTCTCTTTTAGATCCGGCCTAATCAAAGGCATTTTGTTTATTCCAGTGACATTATATCGAGTCTTTTATTTATTTTGTATTGTATAATTACACACCATAATTCAATTAATAACTTGACATGACATGATTATAACTATGTATTACCTATTCCTTAAATATTTAATTCTACTGTTTTTACTACCTACCTACTCGTACTACTGCAATCTGACTAAATGTGACTTTATGTGTGTTATTGTTTATTATTTATTACTGTTAAATTGTGACATCGAAATGACTTTGCGACATGTATTTTTTCTTAAATCTTTTATTACTGCTATGTATCATAATGTGTTTAAATTCGTCATAATAAGATTAGTTTTCGTTAAAGTGATAATTATGATAATCAGATACTCAACAGCAAACAAACATTGTGCTTTGCAGTGCCCTGACAGGGTTCATGTACAAAAACCGACAATAATATTGTAAAATGTGTGATGTGCATGAGAGCAAATAAATAAATAAATAAAAGGAACGATCGTACCATTGAAGACTACTGGTGACAAGATTGTACCACCCACCTTGCTAATACTATGAGGACTGCCAATGACGATCGCTTGACACTTCGTAGGGTTTACAGCTACACCAAATCTATCAGCCCAGGTTTTTATAGCTCTCAAGTCCTTATTTAATTTATCGATAGCGTCAGGTAATTCATCAACCTTCTCTTGAGAGTATAACTGCAAGTCATCTGCATACAGATGATACGCACACTGAAGTTCGGAAGTTATGAGATTAATAAAAATAGAAAACAGAAGAGGAGAAAGTATGCCGCCTTGAGGAACGCCAGTTTCCAAATCACACCAGCAAGAAGAAGAATCTCCAACAAGAACGGACTGCTGACGTTCCTGAAGGTGAGAGGAAAACCATTCCAGTGCTTCGGGAGAGACCATAACATATGACAGGATGGCTAACAGGATATCGTGACTGACGGTATTAAAGGCATTCGAGAAATCAACCAATACTAGAGCAGTAATTTTGGTGTCATCCATTCCTGCCCTCATAGGTTTAGATGTATCGATTTCCGTGCAGCATTGTAGTGTGGCGTCTCGGTGTTATACCGAGTTTATTTTTTAATAAAATGGCGGACGAGTTGGTACAGTCGCCAGCAGGTCAAGCTATCCCAAACTGTCAAATTTTCCCAATTGAACATAAACCTTATTCCTTTGTAATTGTAAAATTTGACAGTTTGGGATGCCGATTTCCTCACAATGTTTTCCTTCAACGTTTTGAGAGCAGTGGTGATGAAATTATTTACATAAAGAAAAGCGCCTGACAGGATCGGTCACACGACCTACGTAATTCGTAAGTCGGGACGTTCTTTCTGCATTCTGAGGTCGAGACCGATACCGCAGTGGTTCATCATTGCTCAGGATATCTTAGCATTTCCATAATTGTCGAGGACCCTGAAGAAAATGAGGTCGACATCCACATTCAAGATGGCGGCCATGTACAAAGGCCAGCACATCAAGCTACCCCAAACTGTCAAATTTTCCCAATTGAACATGAACCTTATGCATATGTGATAAAGTTTGGGGTAGCTTGTTGTGCTGGCGTCTGTACAGAGGCCAGCACATCAAGCTACCCCAATCTGTCAAATTTCTTTGATATTTTTTCAACTTTAACACAAAGGAATAAGGTTCATGTTCAACTGGTAAAATTTGACTGTTTGGGATAGCTTGACCTGCTGGCGACTGTACAATGAAATGAAATACCAGTTTTTGCATAATTGTGTTTTTCAATTGAAATTATGGATTAAAAATAATTTAGTCAATCATTGTTATAAAATAAGTTTAGAATATAACTAGAATATTTTACATATTTAAATGGTAATTCAAATTGAAAAACCCATCAATGAACAGGTACAGTCGCCAACAGGTCAAGCTATCCCAAACTGTCAAATTTTCCCAATTGAACATAAACCTTATTCCTTTGTTTTAAAGTTGAAAAACTATCAAAGAAATTTGACAGTTTGGGGTAGCTTGATGTGCTGGCCTCTGTATTTAACCGGTAAAAGCCCTGACAGTTAAACATTTTCAATATTTGCGCTTGCGTCGGATCCATATAGATCCACTTGGCAGCTGTCAGGGCTTTTACCTTTGCTTGATTGCCTTTGCTTGATTTACCTTACCTTGCTTTGATTGCGTGCACCATGAAACGCTTTTGCGTAAACTGCGTTATTATGGTGTCGATAACGAAGCTTTAAACGTAATAAATTCTTATTTACATAGTAGGTTCCAATGTGTAGAAAGTAATGGTGTAAAATCTTCCGGGCTACCTGTTCAGTTAGGTGTGCCTCAAGGCTCAATACTCGGCCCATTCTTGTTTTTAGTATATATCAATGACTTACCATTCTATTTAAAGGGTATTTGTGATGTTGTTCTGTTTGCAGATGACACTTCTCTTATTTTTAAAGTAGACAGGAATAGACAAGATTTTGACGACGTAAACAGTGCACTCTCAATGCTTACGGATTGGTTTACGGCAAATAACCTAGTACTTAATGCCAAGAAGACAAAGTGTGTAAAATTCGCCTTACCGAATGTTAGAAATCTTGGTCCAAACATCGTGTTAGATAAAGAGGTGCTTGAAACCGTAGACTCGACAGTTTTTTTGGGCATAACAGTAGATGCTAAACTTCAGTGGGGCTCACACATATCAAGCCTAGCGGGAAGGCTCAGTTCGGCCGCCTATGCCGTTAGAAAAGTAAGACAGTACACTGACGTTGAAACAGCTCGGTTAGTTTATTTCAGTTATTTTCATAGCGTTATGTCCTACGGCATTCTGTTGTGGGGCAAAGCCGCTGATATTCAAAATATTTTTGTTCTTCAAAAGCGAGCTGTTCGAGCAATTTACCAACTGGGTGCTAGAGTGTCCCTAAGAGATTTTTTTTAAAGATATCGGTATTCTCACGGTGGCATCGCAATTCATATTCGCTAACATCTTATATATTAGGCAAAATATACACTTATACACTAAAAACAGTGATATTCATAATATAAATACTAGAAATAAGGATAAACTACGTGCTCCCTTTCACCGGCTTCATAAGGTTCATAACTCATTTGTTGGGCTTGGTATAACCTTTTATAACAAGCTTCCCTCTTCTTTGTTAGATTTACATTTTAGTGCGTTTAAAGCCAAAGTAAAATCCAACCTTTGTTCTAAGGCATACTATTCTATTAACGACTACTTAAACGATAATAATAGTTGGTCGCTGTGATTAACTCAAGACAATGTTTGTGTTCTTTCACCAGAATTAGCTTACCTACTGACAGGTTGTATGAATTACATTCATATACTTAATTGTTTATTATATTAGACTCTTTAAATCATTTTATTTTTTACTATTGTATTGTACAGTATCAAGTTCTTCTAACTGAACAGACAGCTGTGCTGCTGGGGAGTTTGTTGCGCCACTTCTTCTTCCCAGCTAAAGCACTAGGAAGTGTCGAAGGGTGGGCGTTTTGGGGGGACTGTCTTATGTTTTATTTTTTTTTGACGTTCGAAAAGTGCTGACTCTCAGCCTAGTTTGAATAAATGACTTTTGATTTTGATTTTTTGATTTTGATTTTGACCTGTTAATTCAAAATCATTGTTGGGTTTCCCAAATAATTTTTTACTTTCGCTTGACACAGTTCGTCGAAATTCATTTACATATTAAGGCGTCTGGTTGTCGTTATGTTTAATTTTGCTTAATATCATTCTTTAGTGACACTCGCTCACTCGACAAATCGATTGACGTAAAAATCATCAAAATCGACACACGCGTTTAGTCTATAGAGTACCACAGATGAACAAACATACATACCACAGAGTACCTACTTTTACTATATAGGTAATACATACATAAGCTGATAAACGCATTACCCACCGCAGCCGTGTAAAAGATGGTTTAAAACCCGTTTTTCATCTTAATATTTATGTAGACACAGGTTGCATTGTCTGAATTTTTATGATAGGATGTTTGTTAATGAACCTAATACATAATTAATTATGAGTTAATTAGCGAACTACAAAAATAAATTGAAATATTAAAAGCATTTGATAAATAAATTAAGGCTAATATGGACAGCCGCGACGCAAGTTTTAACAGAACAAATTCTATGAATAGTTCATGGAAATTGATCAACTAGAGTCGCTTCGTGTAGGTAGGTCTGCGGGAGCTATTATTTTTATAACTAATTTGTTTTGATACTTATCATGTGCTTAATCACCTAGGACCTAGCCTACGTGCTGTTAGTAATATGATTATAATTAATGCTAGGTACATACGCATGGACATTATGTAGTTGCTGGCTAATCGCTTACGATTTCATAATCTCACGCAATCTCACGCTAGAGTAGCGACAAATCGGTTGTCAAAATCTATGTGTGGACGTGCAATGGCTACCATTCGCCAGCCGGCGAATAAAGTCGCTGCGTGTGGACCTAGCATAATATCAATAGTTGATGCTTATTTTTACTATTATACCTAATAATACTAGCCGATTTCAGACTTATATTAACTATATAAGGTCCGGTTTCCTCACGATGTTTTCCATCACTGATGTTAGTAATGTCCAAGATAAATTCAGTAGCTACACCATAAGAATTGAAAAAAGTCATATTGGTTCTTGCCCGGATTTGAACCCACATCGTCGTGCATGAGAGACGAAGCGTTAACCACCATAGGCCATAGAGATCACCAATTTTACTAAACATACTTATTAATAATTGACATTGTATTAGCAATGTTTCTACAGTAGTCTATAGGTGGGTATGTACTTAAGTACCTATTTTAACATCGCATAAACAGACTATATCGTTCACACTGCTGAGACACAGGCATCCTCTCTGTAAGGCGATTAACACACGGCACCGCAAACCGCCGCGGTAAGCGGTGAAGCGGATCTCATGGCGCATTGGTCTCTAAGAAATCCGTTGATGCCTAACACACGTACACCGCCCGACCGCGCGGTCGAATTGTATGCCGCCGCGGCGGGCGGTGCGCGGTGCCGTGTGTGAATCGCCTAAGAAGTAGTGGGCCGTTATCCACCACCAATGTCACATGTCTTCGATTATTTGGTGCTAGGATATGCTAGTTTCCTCACTATGCTTTCTTTCACCGTTCTGAGAGCAGTGGTGATGAAATTATGTATACAAAGTCAAGCTTCATTTACGTTTATACATCTGAGGGGCAATAGTTTTCTCAATATTTTAAAAATACCTGTAGTTTCCATACATTTTTGACAAGTTTTTGACATTTGCCTGTTGCCGAGGTGAGACTGCGACTAGAATGTGAACGTGAATTAGACTTCTGAAGGCCAATTCTTTTAACCGTTCAAAATCTAGTGGCGACAATCAAATGTCAAAAACTTTTCTTAAATGCATGGTAGGTAACTCGAGGTATTTTTGACAGATTGAGACTGAGATCACACTGTGAACGTTCTTAAAATTACGAGAATTGCACGTCAGGTCATACTCGCATGCCGGTTGCTAGTACAGACGGCGACAGACGCTAGCACATCAAGCTACCCCAAACTGTCAAATTATCCCAATTGAACAAGAACCGTAAAGTGAAAATTAAGAAATTTGACAGATTGGGGTAGCTTGATGTGCTGGCGGCGTCTATGCTACGCACCTGAACTTTCTGAAGAACATCACCATTAAGGTCTTTAACATTTTCAGTCACTAGAAAAATCAATTATTTGTCTCAATTTAACGTTTACAATGGCGAATTTTAGACAAAAATATTGATTTATAAATCTACAAGCGATCCGTAGCGACTTGAGAATCAGGCGTGGTTCATCTCAATATGACCTGCAGGCCTAGACAAAACACATTTCTGTTTGCGTTCATGCTAAACGCTACGCCAAAATGTATGAGAATGACATTAGGTACCTGCGGAAAGGTTACGTCGTGTTCTTTCCGCAGGTAATGTCATTCCCATACATTTTGGCGTAGCGTTTGGCGTGAACGCTAACAGAAATGTATTTTGTCTCTAGACCCTGAGTTAAATGGTAATGTTAAAATGGATATAGAACCATTTTAACATTACCATTTAATTTTTTAAGTTTTACTCTAAAAATATTAACTTTAGCGCTAAAAATTTAGATACTTACTTAGTAACATTAAATATTACATTTGCCAGACACGATCTAACATATAGATATGTATCTTTTATGAAAATTAGATTAAGCGCTCCAATCCCCACACGTTCTTCAAATTTATTCTCATTTTTCGCGTTATGTGGATGATGTGATTCCCAAAGATTTTATAGATACAAGTGACGGTCTTAAATGGTTCCGACCTATAGGTACCTAGGTATATTATGTTCCCCAACAACTACAATGTGATACACAATCAAACTATAGTACTTTCTTCCTGTGGGCAGTTTTGCAAAAGGTCCATTTCTAGATTCTGTTCCTTAGACCTGCTCTTAACGATGGAGCTGGCGAGCCCCGTAGATCTGGTTATTCCACTTTTGGTATGCTGGGATGCTTCTAATTCCCATTTTTTGGTGAACCGATTCCGTATGTTAAACCTAAAAAAATAACACAGAGCTTTGTTAGTGAATACAGAATTGGATTTTAGTTTTGTTATCATAATGACCTCAGTCATCATAATGTAGGTACGAGTAAGTGGACATTTACATGGAAGTAATAAAATTGCGGCGGGTTTCTTTTTTCGGCTCTGGATTTTCAACTTTGGGGATAAACCGAAAATTGAGAATCCACCAGAGTGCAGCGCAGTTGTTTCTCAGCGCGTCGAAAAGATCCCGTGGGAACGTGGCCTTAGTGCAAGAAACGATCAATTGCAATTGTCCACGGAGAAAAGTTACTCCGTGCAATTGTCAATGTTACGTGAATGAAGATTCCAAATAGTGAACGAATGAAGCTCCAATTGAAGGTGTTAATTTGCGCACGCCTCATTCAATTTTTGAACAGTGGGTGTATTCTGTAGAGATGTCATCGTGAAAACTTAGGTGAAGTGGGAAATCAATCAAAAGACCATTTCAGACACCAATCCACATGGTCTTCACATGATCTGACTAAGATTATGTCTGGACTTTAAAAGAGACTGTGACCTCTGAGTTTGTTTCGGCCTTTCTTCTCAGAGTAGTCAGATAGGAAACGCCGACTTCATCTAGTTAAAAAAAAATATGATTGACGTGCAAAAGTGTTTGTGCAAACCTACTTACAGAAATAAAATCATTTACCTATTTATCATTTATCAATCCTAGCATCAGGCGGAATGACAGCTTTATGTCAGAATCACTTTATCTGAGTTGTCACGGTGATATTTTTACAGAAAAGTACCAGTGTGCTGAGAAAAGTCATCTCACTCATACCACAGCCCCTGGCACACGGGCTACTGAGAGAACACGGGTGGGTTTTGGTCAGTAAAAGTCTGACACGCCCTCCTGCTCCACCCAGAGCGGGAAAGTTATTTGATGATTTCCCACCCAAAAAAAAAAAAACTCATCCATGATTTCAACCGCAATATAAATAAATATAGCATTTCTTGCAATATTCTTGTGGTTTCAATTTAGAAAAAAAATATAATGAAAGATAGACGTTTGGTACGAAAAACGGTATAAACTGAGATAAGACACGCTCCGAGGAGCTAGCACAATCGATTTAGAATAACGATTGTCATTTGTTGTCATCAATGGTGCCTCAATTATCAACAATCAATGTAATTTTTTGTCATTTTCTGTCAATCTCTTAGGTTATATTGTCAATAGCTTCAATTCCATCATTTTGCGTATCAATGTATAGGTACCAGTTATGTAAACAAATGACAATTGTAATTGTTCGTTATCGTATCTACCATTTAGCCTATGAGTCGCATGTCCATCCGTCCAAAGTACAGTGCCAGCACATTAAGCTACTTCAATCTGTCGACTTTATTGCAAATAACTAAGGTTCATGTTCAATTGGGAAAATTTGACAGTTTGGGATAGCTTGACGTGCTGGCGTCTGGACATACATTTTTAATAGAGCATACGTCCGTCGCTGGCTATAAATCGAGACTTTTTATACGGCTCGTCGCGATGCCTCATTGATAACTTTACCTTTGATTTTGCATCACTGTCAAAATAATAGTGATCTTTATTTAATTGCAATATGGTTGTCCTTCGTTTGCTGTTATGCGAGCTCAATGAGCCCGGTCCGACATTGAAGGTGTTATGGTTGGTACCTATTTTTTTTTTTTTTGGATGGGAAATCATCAAATAACTTCTCCCGCTCTGGGTGGAGCAGGAGGGCGTGTCAGACTTTTACTGACTAAAACCCACCCGTGTTCCTTCAGTAGCCCTTAAGCCAGGGGCTGTGGTGTCTCTTTCGAACAAACCCGCACCCCTGGCAGTACCTATTGGGTTGTTGCTGTCAATGGTAAAGTAACAGACTGTGAATGGACCGTTTCCGCATCATACAAGCAGTGTGCTTTACAGATGAAATATATATTATATAATGTGGGTTTACGTCAAACTGCAGTAAGTGCAAACATAACCCTGCGCAAGTGCGCATACAATCCAGGGAATATCTAAACGTACATTTCAGCGTTTTCCACACCTTGCGCTAAATTATGATCTAAAAATATAAAAGCAAATAAAACATGCTTTAATGTAAAACCAAATTAAAAGTCAAAAAAAAAATAAGGCTATAGTGATTAATAAATGAAACCACGGGGCTTTTTGAGATATTTCTATAACGTCTGTACTTTTATCAGTAGGTATCAGTTGATAAAATATTCACGTCAATTAATATCAAGCATCCCACGCTTTTTTTACATTAAAATGATTTCATTTATTGATCACTCTCCATATTTTTTTTTTTTTTTAGATATACGGTAACTATTTTCTAAATTTTAGTTTGTTTTTCTAGTACCACCTGTCAAGTACCACTTATGAGACACAATTGGTTTTCTATTGTTTCGAACCCGTTTCGGATGCGGCTGAGGCTTGACTGGTCAAAGCGTGCTTTTTGTTTTTAAACTATTTTTTGTTTGCTATCCTGTGGCCCTAGTGTGAGTTTCATTTAACCTTCTCGATCAAACGCATCGAGTGCGTTCGGCGCTCCGATGGTTCCGGCACCAATCTGGGGCCAATCGGAGCGCCAAACGCGCTCGATGCGTTTGATCGACTAGGACCATTGGTGATCTTACCCAGGATAATGGCACAATTTTTTGAAATTATTGAATTGTCAACGGATCTTTATACCTAAACTAAGTGTACATTTCAAACTAATCTGATTTCTTGATGTGGGTGAAATTCGAGTTCCAAGATTTCGTTACAAACATACATAGATAAATACATTTAGGTTTTTTTTTGTGTTTGAAATCATCAAATGACTTCTCCCGCTCTGGGTGGAGCAGGCGTGTCAGACTTTTACTGACTAAAACCCATCCGTGTTCCCTCAGTTGCCCGTGTGCAAGGGGCGACGGTATCTCTTTCGAATAACCCGCACCCCTAGCGGGACACATATAGGATAAGCTAGAAAAAAAGCCTGTTAAAAAAAAAAACTCACTTTTTACACAACTGCATGAATATTGATTTCTTGCACACAAACCAATAGAATATGGCGACCCCGATGAGTAAGTTGTACAAATTGACCAAGATGAAGTACCATAACCAATCTATGGCAGGAAGAAGCTCCAAGCACCAACTCAGTCCCATCATCACAGATAACTTTGCGAATGTGGAGAAACTAAAATAAAATAAAATTAACTTGCGTGAGTTATACCAGATTAAAATAAATTGTACAAAATTAAATTCACTATTTAAAAGTCTTGACTGTTTAAAAGTCATTCAATGGAATTTCAACTAAGAAGGTTGTATTGATGATTTTAATGATTATAATTCGGTAAATACGTATAAAGTATAATCACGAATCATAATTTATCTATTATAAATAAAAATATAAGTCCTGACTGACTGACTGACTCATCCACGCCCAGCCCAAACCCTTGGACCTAGAAATCTGAAACTTTGCACAGAGGTTCCCTTTATAATGTTGTCAAAAAAAAAGAAACGGTTTTATATACGATATTCAACACTTATGGGAGTTAAATAGGGGATGAAAGTTCCGCGCGGGCGAAGCCGCTGGCAAAAGCAAGTAATGAATTTACAGCTTGACACTGACCTACAAAAAATAAGAAAATTTGAATTTCGCGTGGTACCCCGAAGTTCCCACCTTTAGGATGCGCTTAGATACCCCGGAAAATATAAATTTTCTAACGTTCTTTGTAATTTGCTAGTGTCAGGTTATCTTATATCTATGGTGTCTGGTATTTAATGGATAACCTTGAAATGGTTTGGATTTTTTACATTAAAAATACAAATAAAAAATAAAAATCTGAATGGCTATTAGTTCTACCATGAACCATTTCAAGGTTATTGTTTACCAAAATATGATTCGCGACCGTAACAAGTTGTTTTTAGAGAATTATAATTATTAAAGTCCTGATCTTTGAAGGTTACCTATATTGATGACTTTTACCATGGATTCAGTCATGGATTCTGGAGCTCTATGCATTGGAATTTTTCGTAAAAGCCAAAAAAAAACAACAATTGCTGTTCTACACATTTTCACCGTGTAAATTTTGCACGTTTTTATCAAACAGCGGCTTATGTATGGGGGGGGGAGTTCCAGGTTGCAGATAGATCATTTTTAATCCAACAACAGGACGATGCAAAATTACACATTGTAGACCCGTATTTAATTAAAAAAGGAAGTAGATCCGTACTTGCGGTTTTGCTGCTTGCTGTTTCTGGAATCTTGACATTTGTTAACAGCATGTTTGACCATCCATATATTGTAGACAGTCATGGTGAACAGTGCGATATTAAAGAAAATTAATATCCCCATTGGTATCTTACAGTAATAATCAAACGATTTTCCTGAAAAGGAAAATGAATTAAAACTGGCTTAGTATGTAGGTAGGTACCTACTTTAAAAGGAGACGAAGTGACAAAAAATGAAAAGAGTAGCTGTGCTCAGATTGTTCGGTAATGTCGAGATGAATAAAGGGCGCCTAACAAAGGTACCTACGTGTATTTACAAGGCAGATGTGAGTGAAAATGTCAGTATCAGCTATCCAATAAAAAACAAGTTGTAGGTACAGACGCCAGCACATCAAGCTACTCCAATCTGTCAAATTTATTTGATAGATTTTCAACTTATACCGTAATCATAAGGTTCATGTTCAATTGGGAAAATTTGACATTTGCTGGCGTCTGTACTTAAATGTTAACAAGAATACAAACCACTAATGAAGCATTCTTTGAAGCGTGGTTCGACATTAACCAAATAGGGCATGTGATCCAGCGTGGTGACTATTGCCGTTACGAGGAGCGAGGATCCCCATGCGAACAGACCATACCACATGAACTTCACCAGATCTCGATGCTTAGAGTTACGCTTAACACGAAAAGATCTGCGAAAGAGTTAAAGTAAACGTGAGCTCTTAGTATACCGAAGTGATCAAGATCTACACGGCTTTAGGCTAAACTATCGGTACGGTACGGTTTATTTGTAATTTAACCGACTTAAAAAAAAAGGAGGAGGTTATATGTTCCACCGAACGTATTTTTTTTGTGTATGTCCCATAGATTTAAGTGTTAAAAAAATAATTTTGAGAATCGGTCCACAAATGAGGGAGAAAGCTGGGGGCTTTCTCCCTCATTTGTGGACCGATTCTCAAAATTATTTTTTTATTTGAAAGAGTATACTCCTGAGGTGGTCCCATTGGCACCAAATCAGGATCTGATGATGGAATCCCAGGGAAATGGAGGGCAACCCTCAAAATTTGTAGGTATTAAGAATGTTTTTCATATGTTTTCTAAAGCTATTGTGACATTTGCGTAGGTATGGTCATCATCATCTCATGACGCTGAGCTGATGAAGGAAGGTACAACTCTTTAACGGTTAGGAGTTAGGTGGAGGATCGGGCATAACTCCGTCATATAGACCGATTAGCATTTTTTTTTTTTTAGGAAGGAGTTTATTCCGAAATGGTCCCATTTAAATTTCATATAGATCTGATGATGCGTTTCGGAGACAGACAACGGAACTCTTCGAAAAAAGACGGCAAATTAACCGCGATTGCTGCTATCGCATAAATATGCATCGTTTTGACCAAGGATGATGAATTGTAAAATTAATGTTTTTCGCGTATAAATAACTAAAACGTGCTTAATTTAGATAGATTTAGTTATAAATAATAAGGATATGTGTTTGTGAGATATTTCGCTGCAAAATCAATGAACAAAACCAATAATCTATTACCAGCTGACATACAACGGACGGATTTGAAATCACCACTTATCCCGGGGAGTATTTCTTTTGATTTTGCCTATTTATCCATAATTTTATTAGCTCCTGTTGCACCTTTTCCCCTTAAACGTTTGTACTGCTTACGGTATTTAATTTAATTCGCTTGGCCGGTCAAGCGGTTAAGTTCATGCAATACTTGATAAAATCACTCAAAATACGTTATTGACCCCATATAAATCACTGTCCGTTATCAAGTTACATAATTCTGTTATGTATAAGTACTGAATAGGAACCATTAGCAATTAATAAATGTTAAAAACTGGATTTACACCAACTTGTCAACCTACCCCCAACCATTTTTTGCAAACTTCACTTCATTTTGTTGCCTTTATTTCCCTTTTTATTGTTGAATACTCAATTTAGACATACCTATTTATATAAAAACTTTTATTGACCTATGAATAATTAAATTTTCATCCCATAGTTTGAGATTACTCTCTTCAAAACTTCAATTCTTTTATGTGTACACCTGTAATTTGAATTTCCCTATAGGCCTTTCATCCTAGTACATACTATCCATATCTCATCCCTCTCTCTTATTCTTTTCACACACTTAGCTTTCTCTTCTCTCATTGCAGGGTGCCTCTAGGGTTGAACTGTCAATATGTTGACCCGTAGAGCTGCATCCTTAGAGGAAAAACTGAGGGCTACGTTGAAAGAATTGGAATCTAGTCAAAAGCAGTGCAAACAACTGATAGAGGAAAGGGAAGACAGCGAGGTTGAGATAGAATTAATTAATAAGAAGAACACTGAGCTCAAGAACCAGTTGGCTGAACTACACTCAAACCATGTGGACATACTTACCCAGCATCAACACCTCCGCCAACTTGTGTCAAATTTCCAACATTGTACTGACACACACGAACTGGCTTTGAGACGGATATCTGAATTGGAACTGGAATTAAGCAAGGCCCACAACACAATCACCCATACAGAATCTCTCAGAGCCAGTGAAGAGTCTGCGATCACCAGCAGTCTCTATGATGAGTTGGTTGGTAGCGGGTCTGTACCCACATATGTTGAGCCAATTGTAACAATAGACTTAACTAATGATACCATCACCAAAAACGGATTGTTTACTAGTCATAATAAGTTAAAAAAATATATTAAAATTAATAGAATGATTAGAAAATATCAGAAATCATTAAAATGCCAAAAAGTTAGCAAATTAAACACAAAACTAAGGCAAAAAAATTTAAATTTAATACAAGAATTAAGGAAATGCAATAGTGACTTGCAATTATGTAACACCTTGTATGATACTGATACTCAGCACCTTCAGGATGAATTGCTTGTTATGGAATATGCTCTAAAGGATATCTTTAGTAAATATGAGGCTACTCAACAAGACCTGAGTAAGCGCATGCAGGAGGCCAGTGAGTTGGCAGACCTGCTCAAATTCAATGCTGAGACATATGAGTTGCTAACTAATAACCTCTCATTTAGCTGTACTTGCTCCCAGGCACCCCAGCCTCAACTTATTACACCCACACTCTCAGCACTCGCAGCATCTCAACCAGTAGGTAGCTGTATTGATGATATTTCGATGAATACAACATATGTTTTTTCTGACAAATTTGGTCAAGGTTTCGGTAGAATATTTAATCAGTGTTCTCAAAAATATGTAATTAATAATTGTTCACCCGGTGCCAGTATTAGCCAATTAATAAATAATATTCAATTGTCAAAAATCAACCCCAGTTCAACTGTTATATTGTTGTATGGGGATAGTTTAACTGTTCGAAAAAAGGACATAATTAAATGTGTCCATTTGATGTTACATCTCAATGAGACCAAGAATTGTAGATTTATTTTCTCTGCCTTGCCTTATTCACAATACTTGTCTGATAAGCAAAATAGGCACATTTATAATATGAATATGTTAATTTATAATAGGACTAGTCGTCACAGTGACGCCATTCTATATTTTGATTGTAATCAATTTATTACTGGTTACAAACTGACAAATTATACTTTGTATTTGCCACCTAGTTGTAGGAGACAAATTGTTAATCTTTTAGCATACAATTTACACCTTAACACTGGTACCTGTAGTGTACCATCGATTACTGTTAGTAGTGGTACTAACGCCACTATTGATACACCTAGTAGTTTAAACTACTAGGTGCGACAACGGGAAAGCCGCATGTTTTGAATGTGGTACATCAAAATATGCAGGGTCTGTCCGGCAAAGAGCTAGAGTTAAGTTTATTTCTAGAAAACTATGATGTTCAGGTGTTATGTTTGACTGAACACTGGTTGAAGGAACATGAAGTAGTGTTGATCAATGATGATTTTTTTACCGTGCAAAGTGCTTTTGTAAGGAAAACTGCTATTCGCGGTGGTTCTTTAGTCCTTGTTTCAAACAAGTTGAAATGTAAACAACGTTTAGATTTAGTTAATCTTTCTATTGAGCGCACTATTGAGTTGTCTTGTGTTGAACTCGAGCGATACGTCATAGTATGCGTTTATCGACCCCCTTCTGGAGATTTCATTCGTTTCGAATTGGTAATGGAGGATTTACTCAACAAGTTAAAATCAAGTAATAAAAGTATAATTTTGTGTGGAGATTTTAATATTAATATTTTAGATGTTACTCCATTAAGTATTAGACTACTTAATCTATTTAGGTCTTTTAATTTAATTAACTTGTTTTCTGAGCCTACTAGGATCACGGCATCTTCGTCAACATGCCTTGATAATATTTTTAGTGATTGCGATGCCAAAAATAAATTAGTTTTAACTGACTTAACGTCCGACCACTGTGGTTTATTAGCTAGCTTCCCTTTATTCTTACACAAAAAGCCGCATAAAATAGAATGCAGGCCTTATACAGCTAGTCGTTGCAACAAATTTAAAAATAATATATCTCGTAGGATTACACCATCTTTAATAGAACATGAGCATCCTAATGAAATCTATGGAGCCCTTTTTGATATAGTGCATAAAGAATACCAGTCTACTTTCAAAACCAAAACCATTGACATTAATGGCACCTCCGTCGGCTTCAACCAATGGGCCACACCAGGTATTTATAAAAGTAGAGCGACACTATACAAGCTGTATGGTTTGAAAAAATACAGGTTTGATACTCCTTTCCTGGAGTATGTCAGAAATTATTCAAAATTATTTAAAAAGATCTGTGCTTTTGCTAAATCTAAATTTTTAAGCGTTACTATAAAAAAATCTAATAATAAAATAAAAACCACATGGAAAATTATTAACAATGAAACGGGTAAATCGGTTAAACAGGAAAAACAACTAGAGATTATGGTCAACAACACATTACTTAATGAAGCTGCTGACATAGCTGAGGCTTTTAATGAGTTTTTTGCCAACATACCTTTAACTACGACTCACACCTTAAATTCGTCCCCGTCTAAAGCTGAAAACCTTTTGCATAGTAGTGTGCCCAAATGTAGTAGCTTATTAAGTTTCGAACATGTAACGCCTCGTGATGTAGTAAATATTTTTAATACACTTAAATCAAAAAACACTGGGGATTACTGGGGCATCTCTATTAAACTTTTAAGTAATATAATCGACATCGTAGCCCCCTATCTTGCTGTTACTTTTAATAAATGTGTTGACTCGGGAACTTTTCCTGACCTCATGAAGATTAGTAAAGTCATACCATTATTTAAATCGGGTAATAAAAATAACGTGGGCAATTTTAGGCCTATTTCTATATTACCGGCATTTAGTAAAATATTTGAAAAATTAATACTCAAGCAGTTGCTAAGACATTTTAATTTAAATAGCCTCCTTCATGAGGAACAATATGGCTTTACAAAGGGTCGTTCGACTACAGATGCGGGTGTTGCTTTGTTGAAACACATATTTAACGCATGGGAGAACTCGCAAAATGCTATTGGAGTTTTCTGTGATCTCTCCAAAGCCTTTGATTGCGTGCACCATGAAACGCTTTTGCGTAAACTGCGTTATTATGGTGTCCATAACGAAGCTTTAAACGTAATAAATCCTTATTTACATAGTAGGTTCCAATGTGTAGAAAGTAATGGTGTAAAATCTTCCGGGCTACCAGTTCAGTTAGGTGTGCCTCAAGGCTCAATACTCGGCCCATTCTTGTTTTTAGTATATATCAATGACTTACCATTCTATTTAAAGGGTATTTGTGATGTTGTTCTGTTTGCAGATGACACTTCTCTTATTTTTAAAGTAGACAGGAATAGACAAGATTTTGACGACGTAAACAGTGCACTCTCAATGCTTACGGATTGGTTTACGGCAAATAACCTAGTACTTAATGCCAAGAAGACAAAGTGTGTAAAATTCGCCTTACCGAATGTTAGAAATCTTGGTCCAAACATCGTGTTAGATAAAGAGGTGCTTGAAACCGTAGACTCGACAGTTTTTTTGGGCATAACAGTAGATGCTAAACTTCAGTGGGGCTCACACATATCAAGCCTAGCGGGAAGGCTCAGTTCGGCCGCCTATGCCGTTAGAAAAGTAAGACAGTACACTGACGTTGAAACAGCTCGGTTAGTTTATTTCAGTTATTTTCATAGCGTTATGTCCTACGGCATTCTGTTGTGGGGCAAAGCCGCTGACATTCAAAATATTTTTGTTCTTCAAAAGCGAGCTGTTCGAGCAATTTACCAACTGGGTGCTAGAGTGTCCCTAAGAGATTTTTTTAAAGATATCGGTATTCTCACGGTGGCATCGCAATTCATATTCGCTAACATCTTATATATTAGGCAAAATATACACTTATACACTAAAAACAGTGATATTCATAATATTAATACTAGAAATAAGGATAAACTACGTGCTCCCTTTCACCGGCTTCATAAGGTTCATAACTCATTTGTTGGGCTTGGTATAACCTTTTATAACAAGCTTCCCTCTTCTTTGTTAGATTTAAATTTTAGTGCGTTTAAAGCCAAAGTAAAATCCAACCTTTGTTCTAAGGCATACTATTCTATTAACGACTACTTAAACGATAAGAATAGTTGGTCGCTGTGATTAACTCAAGACAATGTTTGTGTTCTTTCACCAGAATTAGCATACCTACTGACAGGTTGTATGAATTACATTCATATACTTAATTGTTTATTTTATTAGACTCTTTAAATCATTTTATTTTTTACTATTGTATTGTACAGTATCAAGTTCTTCTAACTGAACAGACAGCTGTGCTGCTGGGGAGTTTGTTGCGCCACTTCTTCTTCCCAGCTAAAGCACTAGGAAGTGTCGAAGGGTGGGCGTTTTGGGGGGACTGTCTTATGTTTTATTTTTTTTGACGTTCGAAAAGTGCTGACTCTCAGCCTAGTTTGAATAAATGACTTTTGATTTTTGATTTTGATTTTGATGAAATTTCGAATTGGTGTGGGGTAGGTACCAAAACAAAATGTGAAAAAGAAAAAACTAAAAAAAAAACACCCGACTTCCAATAAAACACTAAAAAGTGTTTTTTTTTTTAAGTTTTGTACATTTGTATACATGAACCGTCCCATGGCTGCGTAGTAGCGCCTAGATGTTGTGTTTTAGTGTCATGGGCTCGATTTTAAGGAATATATTCTTATAAAAGGCTTTTGCCAATGGGCATACAGACCAAGACAGCCGGCGTCAATAATATAATTATTTTTAGCTTTATTTACAACTTGCATAATTTTATTGTAGTAGCATAAGGTTTAAATGGTCTGAATAAATGGCGTTTAATATTATACTAGCTTTTGCCAGAGGCTTCGCCCGCGCGGAACTTTCATCCCCTATTTAACTCCCTTAGGGGTTGAATTTCGAAAAATCCTTCCTTATTCCTTGTCTACATTATAAAGGGAACCTCTGTGCAAAATTTCAGCTTTCTGGGTCCAAGGGTTTGGGCTAGGCGTTGATAAGTTAGTCAGTCAGTCAGTCAGGATTTCTCTTTATATAGATTATTTTAATTACGGGTCGTAAGAAGCCCGAAAGTCTGACAACCAGTCTTACCAAGGGGTATCGTATTACTCAGTAATTGGGTTGTGGAGGTCAGATAGGACGTCGCTCCATGAAAATACTGGTATTCAGCTTTGTCCCGTTAGACTGAAAACCAACCCCAACACAGTTGGGAAAATTAAAAAAAAATTAGAAAACCCACGACGGTTAAAAAGTAATTGAAAAAGGATAAAATAATTAAAAACGTAAAAAGATTTAATAAGCAGAGTTGATCTCTCGCGGAGTCGGTCATTTATGTAAACAATATAGTGTCAGTTTTCATAGCATTTCCCTACGTACCTACCTATGTGGTTCTCCATGATTGTAGATCTGGCAATAACATATTCAACTGCCTATACCTAAATTTAAGGCGACGATAGATGACAGCTACCTACAGCGATGCACTGCCGCCCGTCGCTGGCAAGAGACCCCGCCTGAACGCGCATCAAGTTTTGCGAAAAACAACCCATGTTGATTTATCAAACACAATTCAAAGAAAAACTGTATACTAAATTTTGGGTGATTAAATTGTCTTTTAGATGGTGAAACTTTCATGGAAATACACCCGATAGTTTTTGCGTGATTATCGTTTTTATGTCCGCGATAGACAATACTTAACCAATTAATTACATTATGTTATAAAAATATTATTTAAAATATTCACATATCAAATGACGAAGAAAATTGTCTAGTTTCACATAGCATTTTTTAAAATACATAAGACTAGCCGTTTAGACGTGATCTTCAATAAAAAGTCCTTAAAAGTCGGCTGTCCGCGCCTTAATTTAATAATTTGATTTTGATTTTTTGATTTTGATGTATTCCTGCACCGGTGTTATAATAATGTCCAAGATAAACTCAGAAAGAACATATGAATTGAAAAAGTCACTTTGGTACTTTCCGGATTTGAACTTAGATACAAAATCTCGGGCATGAGAGAAAAAAGAAAAGAAAAAAGGCCTTAACCACTGCCACTGGGGCATCATGACACTTAGTTATAAAGGAAAATAGATAAATATTTCGTAAATGAAAACTTATTTGTTAATTACCTTAATGCCCACCAAACGTCAAACGATATGACACTCAGCCAAAACATACTAGACATAAACCCGAAATACACGACAGGAGCTGAAAAAATAATAAAAAATGTTAGCTTGTTAAGCCGCGGCAAGAGGCAATTTTTTAGGTAACACGGTAGCGGCACCAAAAAAAGGTCCAAAACAGCGATACCTTTGATGTACCTAGTAATGTACCGACCAGTCGGCTACAACCGCCGACTAATCGGTCCATTCTTTACTCGTATTAATATGCTCGAAAATTTAAAAGACGGTGATTGAAATGAAATTGAAATCTTTACTGTAATAATTTATAATATAGAATCAGTTTTACAGTTTTTTCAACTCAATCTAGAATAGGATAAGAAGAAACGCCCGGCGCTCGCAATTAAAAAATGATAGAATTAAATGCAAAGCCAATAAAAACATGTCGTCACAATTCTGCCTGGTTGCCGTGCGCCCCAAACCGCACCTACGAGCTGAAAACGTAGTCACGAACATTAACCGAACTCAACCGAAAGCAATGATCGGCTTGGCCAACTAGTCGGCCGTTTAGTCGGCCATTTTACAGCCGATCGGCTAGTCGGCCAAAGTCATAGTCGGCCCATCTCTAATGTTGAATCGATTGACCACCAAATTAAAAGGATTTTTTTTAATTTTAGTTAAATTAAAAAATAAATTCGCGGCTCAGTGGAATAATTTTCAGATATTTCTTTACTTGATTGAATTCCTTTTATTATTATTATTTTTGAGAATTATGCGACGTAAAATTTTTTTTTTTGATTTTATCATGATACTAAAATATTTTTGGTTAAGTGTTTTCTTTAAATATTAGGTCTTTACCTATGAAATTGCCGTTCTGCAGTACTGGCCATTTCAAATCAAAATAATTTTTGTTTGGCTAAGAATTCTAATTTCAAATTAATTTTATTTTAAAAACATGGATTATTTTTTCTAAAAGTAGTCATTTCTTTATTGATTAGTGTTACATTTTCATCGCATTTCAATCTTTTTCGTCATCATGGATACGTTAAAAATTCGAGTAATTATGGAATATGAGTACCGTCGTGGCAGCAACGCGGCACAAGCGGCACGCAACATCAACGACGTTTACGGAGCTAACACTACAAACCAACGCACCACCTGTTATTGGTTTGCTCGCTTCCGTTCTGGAAATTTCGACCTGAAAAATGAACCTCGCGGTCGTCCGAAGACTTTGGTCGACAATGACGAATTAAAGGCGATTGTGGAAGCTGATGATACACAATCTACGGCTGAATTAGCAGCAGCTTTCGACGTTAGCGTCAAAACAATATTGGTCCATTTGCGTCAAATTGGCAAGGTAAAAAAGCTTGACAAATGGGTGCCCCACGAACTCAATGATCGCCAGCGCGAAGTACGCGTCGAGACGTGCCTTGCACTGCTCAACAGACACACAAATGAAGGAATTTTGAACCGCATTGTTACCTGCGATGAAAAATGGATTCTGTTTGATAACCGTAAGCGCTCAGCAAGTTGGTTGGATCCTGGTTCAGCACCTAAACAATGCCCTAAACGAAAACTTACCCCTAGAAAAGTGATGGTCACTGTTTGGTGGTCTAGCGCCGGTGTGATTCATCACAGCTTCTTACCAAACGGGGTGAGCATTACTGCAGATGTGTACTGTGAAGAACTGAACACAATGATGGAGAAGCTGGCGCATCTCCAACCAGCATTGGTCAATCGCTCGTCTCCGCTGCTCCTGCACGACAACGCGCGACCTCATACTGCACAGCAGACGGTCTCCAAGTTGCAAGAACTGGGGTTGGAAGCTCTCCGTCCTCCGCC
Source organism: Polymixis flavicincta (assembly GCA_949987655.1). Lineage (NCBI taxonomy): Eukaryota > Metazoa > Arthropoda > Insecta > Lepidoptera > Noctuidae > Polymixis > Polymixis flavicincta. Next base: position 18,796,983 of record OX465183.1, read on the forward strand.
CTACTCACCAGACCTTGCGCCTACAGACTACTACTTTTTCCAGAATTTGGATAACTTCTTGGCGGGAAAAAAATTTAATACCCGAGAGGCAGTACAAAATGCCTTTGAAGAATTTGTTGCCTATCGTCCAGCTGATTTCTTTATGAAGGGCATCAATAAACTGCCACTGCGATGGCAAAGATGCATTGATTGCATGGGTGATTACTTCGATTAATACAAATAAAAAATTCATGAAAAAAATTCGTTTAAATTTTTTCATACAAAACGGCAATTTCATAGGTAAAGACCTATTATTTGACAATACACTTAATTTTTCTGACTTGTATTTAGTACCAGTACGCCTAAATGTGTGACAAAATACTGAGCGTTTTACGCGCGGTGTCCTTCGTTCGAACAGTGCTTTAAGAGGCCGTATACGAAATTTTCCAAAACAGTCGCCGGTTAGAGGTCCATAAATCAAAATAAAATAGAAATAAAAATAGCTCGTAAATTTTTTATTGATTGAAATAATCTTTCATGTGGTTGAAACTCGTAGAAATACAGTATTTTAACTTTTAGAACGCGTCTATACATACATACATACATACTCAGCCTATAACGTTCCCACTGCTGGGACACAGGCCTCCTCTCCATGAGAGGGAGTGGGCCGTAATCTACCACGCGGGCCCAGTGCGGGTTGGTAGATGTTACATGTCTTCGAATTTTTTGGTCTTGAGACCGTACAACTATGTTTGTTTGTTGAACCTGTGCCAGTGACCGTAACAAACCCGAGGCGAGTCAGCTTATATAGATTAATTTAATAATTGATTACTTACTAAATTTTTTGCAGAACCCCTCTGGTGGATCCTTCTTAACGAAAGTTATAATCATTTTAGTTACAAAAGCGAAGAGTAGGGAAAATGTGTAAGCCATCATAACTAGGCCGGAGAGGTTTCTGAGATTAGGTAGCAGACAGTACACCACCAGCACCAACATCAGGAAGAATGACGATATCGGGATAACTGGAAATTAAGAACATTCTTATTTTGAATATCAGCCATTTTCCGTTCTTGAGTGACGTAACACGCTACACAAATTATACGGAGCATTCGGTTCGGGAATCGAACCCGATATTTTTTTGCGATAATTGATTCTGTAGATTGTTGGGTTTCAAATATTAAGAGCGCCCAGATTTTAAATATTAGAAGCAGTGGTGGCCCAGTGGCCCTGTGGCCCTGACTTATGTACCGAGTTGCGGGTCGTGTGTTCAAACTCAGTTACTTTGTGTATTTAATTTCATCACGATCTGCTCTCAAAACGATAAAAGAAAACATAGAACTAATAAATAAATTATTTTCAACATACTTGCTCATAAAATGGCTCTAATTTCACCGCAATTAGGCACATAATGACGCCTATTATCAAACTGTGACTTTTTCATTACTATTATTCACTAGTGAGTTATAGCTTTTTTTTTATTGGTTGAGTTGCTTTGTTCTTAAAAAGTTTCGATACAAAAAAGGTCGTGCTCAATAGTACAAATAAATTAATATACCTATTGCTTGCTCATTTCATGCAACTTCGTAATTAAATAGATAATTTCAACTTGTACGTTTTTAATAAATAAAACTTTCACTCAAATATAACTTTGTTATTTTCTGTAATAAAGAAAACTTGGAATTTCCCATTTTGTACGTGTCTAAAGCCCTATCCGCGAAAAGCAAAAAAAAAAGAAACGTCATTCTTTTAGGCCACGTTCCAAGTTACAATGATATCGATTTGACCGCGCTCACACATGACGTCCCGCGAATCGTCATAGATGAAGCCATGACATGCGCCATCTTGTCAAAAATGATAGTTGTGCTGTTTTGTTTTAAGTCACATCGAATCTTTAGTTAATTTAGATTTATTTGTAATAGTGCTACTATCTAAGAAGAAAAAATGTGTGGTGTATACAAGTTTAATATGGTGAATATATGTTTTAACGTTGAGTGAACACTTTTATCGCGATCACGAGCGTTCCGTATTGATGACAAAAATGACGGTTCTTAGCTGTCAGAATCGTGATATCTAACTCGGAACGCAAAATATCGATGTGAGCGCTCGCAGCGCTATTTTTCTAATTCGGAATGCGGCCTTAGTATAAGGCCGATCGCCATTGTTAGATGCGCGCGCATTGGAAAACTGATTACTTTTTCCCGCGATTGGCAAAAAAAAATATGTCAACTCGTTTTCACTGTTGAAATTATAGTTATTTATTCATTAAAATGACTAGGTACAAGTACTAGTTATGAAGAAAATTATTTATGTTGTAACACCGCCCGATATAAGATGTGAAGCCCTTAACGTCATGGAAAGTTTATTACCTAAAAACTCCAAGGACAAAATGATTTTTTAGTATTATTTTCTTCACAAGTGTGTTGAAAAACGTCGTATGATACACGTGTCTATTGATGATTACCGTCCTCGGCTCTCTTAAGACCCTCGCCTGACGGCTCGGGTCTCAATGGCGCCTCAGCGGTAATCACCAACGTTATACACTAGTACCATAATGTATTATTATACAATTCAATTAGTAACCAGTTTGATTTTGTCTAGACTCTAGATTGTCCTATGGAGCAGGACCAGCATGTTTCCATTCTAATCTTGGATATAATCCTCTAATTTATGATACGCTTGTTTACAAAGTTTACTTTTAATATGAGTTTTAAATTTCCTTTCATTTAATTGCAATATATCACAAGGTATTTTTGACTAATTTTAACAATTCGAAGACATTCACCAACCCACAATGGCCCGCGTGGCGGACTACGACCCACTCCGGGTTGGTAGATGTCACAACATGTCTTCGAATTTCTGATTTTAGGAGATGCGGGTTGCCTCACGACGACGTCTTTATTAACTGTTTCGCATCTACTCTGATGTGATGAAATTATTTACGCAAAATAAAGCCTGCCTGAATTCGAACCCACGAGTTACAACTCGTAAGTCGGGGCCGTTACCACTGGGCCACCACTGCTCTCTTTACATAAGTCTTAATCTCTTACTCACCCACTATTCCGAACTCCTCAATCTCAGTCTCTTCTTTTGGATTCACAGTAACTCCTCTGATGATGATTTTAATATCTGGTTTACCATTTACTGCAACTACTTTATAGTCTATGCAATATTCCAATTTTTTAAACTGTTTCCATTTTTTTGAATCACTCTCTTCCCACCATATCGATCCATCCTGTAAACATATGAAAGATTCGGTTATAATTTAAAAAAAAGTTTTGTTTTGTACAGATTACGCAGAAACATCACTAATTCCTACCATATTTCTGAAATATACATCGGCTTGTATACGAGTTCTAAGGTGGCTCCTCAATCCAGACGTATGAATTGAGAAGCCACCTTAAACGTACAATTCAATTCAATTCAATTTATTCATTAACAATTTACATTGTGTTTGAAATACTACTACTTATTAAATAAAATAAAACTCTAATAAAACATTTAACATACTGGTCATTTAAAAATTAAAAACATAAGTCACATACAATAATATTATGTCGACTCACTAAAATTAAAAACAGTAGGTACTTAAAATGAAAACTGTAACTTTGTACGTCCTGTAACTTTTAAGTCTCATATTTCAACGCGGGTACTACCAATCTTTAGCACGTAGGTAAGTAGTAAATTACCCGATTTTGTAGGCCTGGTCTTGGAATTTGGAGTAAAACCGAAATGTTTGTGTTGTTAGTATCGATTAGGTTAACACCGGGTAATAAAAAGATCACATTGGAAATTTTCCACTTTCCACTGACTAATTTAAAAATTTCAGATAGTCACAGAGATTAAACAGACCAAAAAATTCAAGTGAGCTGCAATAGTTAAAAAAAGGTCAAATACCGGCCGAAAATTCAGGGAGCGATAAAAAATTGTCGTGTTTAAAACTAGATTAAATTATTGACTGTACACAGCCAAGGGAGAAATTCGGAAGAAAAATAATATATGAATTCCGACTATCCACCCGTCGGGGGTGGACAGATGAACACGCTTTTCCGAGTATCTACTCTAGGGTGACAGGCGCATTACTTTATGTAAACAATTTCATCACTACCTCTGTTCTTGAAACGGTGAAGGAAAACATCGTCAGGAAACCGGCATGTCCTAGAACCAAAAATTCGAAGGCATGTGACATCTACCAACCCGCACTGGGCCCGCGTGGTGGATTACGGCCCAGTCCCTCTCACGGAGAGGGGGCCTGTGTCCCAGCAGTGGGAACGTTGTAGGCAGAGTATGTAATGCCGTGAGGAAACCGGCCGGCATGTCGTAGAACCGAAAAAGTTCGAAAATTGACACACACACAGACAGACTGTTTACCAGCAGTGGGAACATTATTGGCCAATTATGCCTTATGCCGAGTATGTTTCTATTATATAGGTATAGTATGCCGCACATCAGTGGTCACACTATATTCTTGAACTGGCTTAGAGTTGTACGAAGTTATAGTAGATTATGAGGACAGTCAATACTGGATTTGTAAACATCACGGAGTTGTGACATACTGTACACAAAAGCAATCAAAGAAAAACAAAATTAATTACCCTTGAAATTTTATATTCACAGTCATTAATACTCGGCTGAGCAGTGCACTTCAAGAAATTTCTTTTATTGTGTATGAGAGTAAAATGAAATTTCAATTTCTCAGTTTCGTTCGATGAAGATAAAATATTTGTGGAATAACTGACTTTTGGCTTCAGATGTATAAAATTTGGCCTCAGTTTAAACCATTTCTTCACATTTATACATGTATTATTATTCAACAGCATTTCACCTGCATCGCAGCATTTTTCTATGCAGACGTTTTTAGAACAATGTGTCATCACATCGATTGAAATGTCGCTTAGATGTCTATAATCATTTTTACAGGTAGTTGTCAAATCCTCGTCACTTTTAGCTACATATATCAATAAGAGAAACAGAAAAGCAACTATCGACATTTTGTCGACATTCAATTTAATTTTAAAGAGTATTAATAGAAACTGTACTTATACAAACGACACACAAATGGACACTAAATAATGTAGGTATATGCTCGAAAAATGATTTGAACAATTTTTCCTGTAATATGTTACGTTATGGGTTGTTTTAAGGAAAAGTTTTTTTTCCAGTGCGCAAATTGTAACCATGAGTTCAGCATATCATTCTAGAACCCCTAGCGTAGAAATTTTTCGCCGGATACACAAAAAAAAATCAGCTGTTCCATACATTTTGACCGCGTAGGTATTGCACTTTTCTATGAAACAGGTGATTTTTTTTTTTGTATAACCGGCGAAAAATTTCTACGCTAGGGGTTCTAGAATGATATGCTGAATTCATGGTTACAATTTACGCACTGGATAAAAACTTACCCTGTATATGGTACCTATTCGTTCTGGTGGGTATTCCTATTTTCAGTTCCCTCATAGTACTACACCAAAATTATAATAAAGTAGATATGACTAAAAATAAAAAACTTGCTTGACAAAGCGCTTCGTATACGGAAGTCTGGTTAGCTCACTGTCGACTTGTAAGAAACGGGCGCCAAACAGGCCCCACACCTAATTAATTTTTCTCAAACGCTGGAGAGAGGGGCGCCACTATCAAGTTTCTGCCCCGGTTCGAAAAAATTGTAGATCCGGGGCTGCACAGTGCGGACAGGTAAGAATGCTATTGTGGTAATGATATTGTATGTTGGAGGGTGGTTTTCATACAAAGTTGGGCCCAAAACCCAAAGCGACCAAAATTGGTTATCCTGGCCGTAGAAGTCCTCCTTATCATTTTTTACTATTGCAGCGAATCTCTACGACTATACCTTCATGGTTTTTTAAAGTTATGATGCCTATTTTAACACATTTTAATAAAATATAGAACTACTGATTGGCGAAAATAAATGAAAGGAGTAGGTAACCGTAGAGTTTCTTGCCGGGTCTTCTCCATAGGAAGAGACAAATTGGAACCGTGCACCTAGCTTCTGACGTTTCATAAGTGCCCATGTAGGTGTATGTGTTTGTTTTTTGGGCCCAGTATGGCTGATCTCCTTGTACTGTCGAAATGCCAAAAAAAAGTTAAAAACTAAAGCCTATGAGGTCTTGGTTATACCTTACTAGCTTTTGCCAGCGGGTTCGCCCTCGTGGAGGTCGGTGTATTTTATATATAAACCTTCTCCTTGGATCACTCTGTCTATTGATGAAAACCGCATTAAAATCCGTTGCATAGTATAAAAGATCTAAAGAAGCGTACAAACACGAAGAGCTAGTTTTCTTTATACTATGTAACGATTAATTGGCGTTTTCGTCGTAGTTGTGCTTTAGTTATTAAAATTGTTTTGAAGAAGACTATAATCATTAATTTTAATTTTAGACCAGTTGTTGGCTACATGTAATATGTAATCGTTAATTTCCCTTTCAATCAATAGCTACAAGGAAAAAAATACAACAAAACAAATTTAAGTACGTATTGTATTTATTTAAGGAAAAATAAATGACGTTCAGATATAATGAAATCGACAATTTGGTAGGTACCGTAGTTGTCGAATATCGTACATAAAATTGTGTGTAAGTACAGTCGCCAGCAGGTCAAGCTATCCCAAACTGTCAAATTTTCCCAATTGAACATAAACCTTATTCCTTTGTATTAAAGTTGAAAAACTATCAAATAAATTTGACAGATTGGGGTAGCTTGATGTGCTGGCCTCTGTACATAGCCTACTGAGTCTTCACAGCCATAACTAATATTTCAATTATTTAACTTTACTTCAAGAACCCAGTGCCAAGTAAAGTAGCTTTCTTTACAATATCTATCTGGATTTGAATGACTATTATCCTCAATATTTAGCTTTTGCCCGCGCATGTAGGTCGGAAATTATCCCACGGGAAAATACCACCCTGATAAAAATTATACCATGTCCTATTGACTGCCTCGTTAATGTAGTGGTCGCAAGCGCCACTGCTGAATAGAATAAATTTATTGTAAAACATGAGAATACATCAAATGAATGCGCAAGGTCTTAAAATATAAGTAGATCTGCATGTTTTGCCATTTATGGCGTACAAAATAACATATTTTTGGTATATTATACCATAAAATATTTGAGTCTATACAGCAAACTATGAAATCAATAACTTAATCTTATTTCAAATTATAACGAGGAACAAACGCAGTCGGGTAAAAAAAGGTATTGTTTTTACAGATTTTTGGATCAAATTGTGAAAAATTACGTAATTATAGGAATCCACAATTAATTGCGGTCGTTCAAAAATTCCGATATTATAATAGCATTTTGAAATTAGATATTTTTTTAAATGCATGCTGAGCATGAGGTCTTAGATTCGATTCCCAGGTCAGGCAGTGTTACAACTGGATTTTTCTCGCTCGCTTCCTATTACCTACATCGGACTTAAGGCAAAAGGTGGGTGTACTGTAGGTATTCTACTCAACCCTTCGGGAAAACTAGGCATGATGTTATATATGTGTCAACGTAACATTATGAACATCGTCAGTTTATAATCTATCTCGCGAGATTATAAACTATCGGTAAATTGTGAACTGCAAAAACCATTTACAATTTAACACACTATTTTTCGATAGTTTATAATCTGACCGTAAAATTGTGAACTGGTATCAAGACGGATAGTACCTGGTGCTATTACTAAATAGTCAAGTAACTGCCACTAATTTGAAATAGAGCTCGCCGGCCGCTGCCGCGGCACCGCTCGCTTTGCTCGCTCGGCTTGCGCGCGGTTGGTCGCAGTTCTAACCTAACCTGTTCGGTCTGTAAGCAGTATGGTGCAGTTCACAAGTACCGAAAGTTTATAATCTCGCGAGATAGATTATAAACTAACGGTGTTCACAATCATAATGTATGAACATTCCTAAATACACTTGGTTGTTTGCCCGAATTCCATAGGCGATAATTCGGGAGGACGACACAGTCGAGTACGCCCGTGTTCGGACAATCTAGTCTAGCTTCATCATTTCGGTTACCCGAACTGCGTTAATGGCGTATGACATGGCGTCCGTAGGTAAGAAGCTACTTGCTCAAACGCGGGCGCAGGTACTCGACTTCATTCAAACTACTCGTAGCCCGTATTCCAATGCGACTATAGAGTGCCCGCATTCGAGAAAACTCGTTCGAGCTCCCGAATACGGACTACCGACCATAAAATTGAGCCTTTACTTCCGCATTTATTAGGTATACCCGCGCCGGCTTCGCACGGGTAGAGTATATTATGCCCAATGTTTGTCATGTCATCGGTGTGCTTGAATTTATTTTCGCGTGTGTTTTGTTTTTATTTTGCGATAACTTAAATAATACTATCTTTTGCCAGTAGCTTTTCCGTATATTCCCGGTTTCGCCGTAATCTGTGTCCCCGTCACGGGGACAACGAGACGTCAAAATCTTCCTTACCGTGGTCCCTGTTATATAACTACATATATGTATACAGGATAAGTTTTTATTTAGTGCGCAAACTTTAACCATGAATGCAGCATATCATTGTAGACCCCTCAGCACAGGAATTTTGCGTCGATTCTACAAAAAAAAATCTGCCGTTCCATACATTTTTACCGCGTAGGTATTGCACTGTTCTATGAAACAGCTGTAATTTTTTTTGTAAAACCCACGAAAAACTTCTGCGCTGGGGGGTCTAGGATGATATGCTGAATTCATGGTTAAAGTTTGCGCACTGAATATAAACTTTTCCTGTATGGACAACGGACAGTTCAGATTTCACGTATCGTTGTCCAGTTTACATTTTTATTGCTTTTCTAAAGTTCTAGGATTGTCGCAATCCTGGAACTAAAATAAAAGGTATTTTGTGTATAATATATTAAAAATTAAAATATAGAAACAAATAAGAAATGTTTACTTTTAAAAGTAGATTTCTTTAGAAATTGGTAGCCTGCACGAAGTACCAGGTTGTCATAACTTGGTAGGAGCTCACCTAACATAGGTAGGTTTGTTAGCTAGAAAACGCTTTATGCCTTCGAAGTACCAGGCTGTCATAACTTGGTAGGAGCTTAGGAGTAATCATGTTAAAAATAATATATAGATATTATAAAAAGTAACGGGGACAACGGGAACTAATTTTAACTATTTTATTAAATTCTCTTTGTCCCCTTTAACGGAGACATGGCCAACGGGGACAACGGGAATACACGGGTTTTTCCCACGTGGTGGTCGGAAATGCCACCAGTCATCACCTAATTGCATAAACTGTATAATTAAGTCTGTTTAATATAGGGATACACGCGCGTTATCCCATGAATTTATATTCGACTACGTTAGTTTTTATTTTGTGGTAACTCCTAAAATGTTTATTTTAATGATTATGCTATAAGGACAATTTTGATCTACATTAAATGCGCAACGAATGTTACTGTAAATTGCATTTGATTGGATAAGGAATAATAATATATTGTTTAAAATGTTTCGTAAATTACTTCATATTTCACAGTTTATTAAGCCTAGATTTTGTTTAAGGTACAGTAGCCAGCAGGTCAAGCTATCCCAAATTGTCAAATTTTCCCAATTGAATATAAACCTTATTCCTTTCACCCGCGGTTTCGTCCGCGTGGATGTTGGAAAATATCCCACGGGAACGTACTTACTACCGGTATCCGGGACCAACCAAAACGCTAAATACAAATGTTCATGTCTCATACATAAAAACGGGTACTACCAATATTTAGTAGTAAATTACTCAAATTTGTAGGCCAGCACCCTAATTTGTAACTCATGATTCATCATAATCTGTATCGTTTTAAAACGGATTGTTAAACCATTGCTTCATATGTTCGAAAAATGTGTATGTTCGACAACATAAACAACGCAATGGATATTGTTTAACTGTGAAGACGAAACCAATTATCATCAATCGTGAGTTACGCAATTAGGGTGCTGGTCCTGGAATTTGTAGTAAAACCCTTTCATTACAGGTCGTCTTAGGTGGTTCCTCAATTCTGACGGTCTGGATTGAGGAACCACTTTAGAACTCGAAAACTAGCCGATGGATATTTCTGAAAATTTAGTAGGAATTAGTATCTAGTAAAAAAAAGGGGTTTTGTACGGCTGAATGTTAGATAACTACAATGCTTTGATTTATCTGAAAAATACATAAATTTCCCCGCGCTGTAACTCGGAAACAAATGAAGCAATTAAAACAGATTTTTAATATAAGTTTGTTTTAATTTGTAGTATAAAAATAAAACGCACAAGCTTCATAATTTTGGTAACACAACACATTTAATGTGGCTCCTCAATCCTAACGGTCTATAAAAAACAAATGCACGTAGTTACTAAAGTAGTTGATCAGATCGAAGTTAAATTACGTCAATATTTAGTAGAAATTTCCACTAAATATTGGCGTAATAAAACTTCCTCTAAATTCGGTAATCACGACACAAAAGACCTTAAAAAAATCTCTAAACACTATCTCTATCTCTATATTCTCTTATCTCTAATCTCTAAACAATATCTCTATCTCTATATTTTCTTATCTTTATCTCTAATCTCTTCTCTTCTCTTATATCATCTCAAAATATTATAAAACAAAGTCGCTTTTTTGTCTGTCTGTGTGACCGCGTTGTTTTCCTAAAATATGCAACGCATTTTGATGCGGTTTTTACCATCATTTAAAGAATTTCTTTCGGAAGGTTTTAATAAGTTTCTTTTTGTTCCATTAATTTACGATATCGACACCCAACACGTGGGTAAAATATTGCCAGCATATTTAATTTGACCATGAAATAATATTTAAATATTTCATCACCATGAAAGAAAATATCGTGAGGATATCCTGGAACCAAAAATTCGAACACATGTGACATCTAACAACCCGCACGGGGCCCGCGATTTATGGTCCACTTCATCACACTGAGAAGAAGCCTGAGTCCCAGCTGTGGGAACATTATAGACTGATTATGTGACAGACAAACTCGATCATCTGCCGACGCCGCTGTGCCGTTACAAGATAAGCTCTACATACTACTTTATCTCAACTGGCCGTACTGTAATAATTTGCGTATGAACTGGCTGGAATGCCTATGTTACAAGTCCCGTGACTTTTAAATATTAGTACACACAGTTCCACAGAAAACTCATCCCCCTACAAAGGCTTGTCGCCTTAGTGGGGGATTAGTTTTCTGTGGAGCTGTGTGTACTTAGTCAAGTAAAACATTACTGTCCTTTCGGGATTCGCCACACAGGTAATGAGGGATACAGCCAAAAATAAACTAAGGCAGCAAGAAAAATAAAATAAAATGGAGTTACCTCGGAAATGTCATAATCTTTAGCGTCGGTTTGCTCAGCGGTGCAATTATCTAAATTTCTCTCATTATGAATGAAAACAAACTTTTTCGATTTTTTATTCACGTTCACAGAAGATAAAATATTGATGGAGGTGAGTCGAGATTTAGCAGTAGGCATTATAAATTTTGCCAATGTATAAAAATCCGTTTTACTCATACAGGTATTATTTGTAAAAATCAATTCCTCAGGTCCACAGCATTTCTCGATGCATAGTTTATTAGAACAATAATCAGACACATCGATTTTATGATTGTTCCGATCTCTATAATAGTTTTTGCATACAACTTCGTAGTCCACTTCACTTTTTGCAACACATATCGTTAATAAAAATAGAAAAGCATAAAATGTAAACATTTTTATGTATCAGTATCGTACATTTATTAGCCCGTATGAACACCTCACGGTACCTACTAAGTTCCAATCGATATGTCGATATCATTGTAACGTTTCCGGTTTAATATTATTTAACATATTAGGGTTCCTTAACTTAAAAATCAAACTTTACTGATAACTTTTTCTCTGCCTGTTTTTTTTTTAATTTTTAATTTTTCATAGAGGTTATAGAAATGTAATTTTGGCATATCCTCAGATCTTTATCATGTGCACACAGACAGACAGAAAAAAATAAAACAAAGAAATCGTTACTAATAATAAAACGAAAGAGTTTGGTTGTTTGCACGCGCTAGTCGTGTGTGGTGTCCGGGGTCCTGTGTGGTGTCCGGGCGTAAAAGAATAGCACCATCCCATTTCTTCCACTGGGTGTCGTAGGAGGCGACTAAGGGACTTACTAGAGAATGGGCAGCAGCGTTCTCGATGCATTTTACCACCATACTGCGATCGCCAACCCGCCTGCCAAGCGTGGCGATTATGGCAAACCCCCCCTTTGGGGGAGGCCTATGTCCAGCAGTGGACGTCTTTCGGCTGAAATGATGACGCGCTCGTCTCTGGATCTCGTACTCTGATTTGAAAAAAAAAATGTTTCCTTTCATATCCCAAGTGAAACCCTATTTAACATCACTCCGGAGCCGAACAAAAAGAAAAGAAATCAGAGAGAGGGCTCAATGAAAACGAAGTAAAAGCGTGCGCGAGCTATGGAATGAAACGCGGGCCAGTGGCCGAAATTTTCGCAAACAGAAGCTAGTGTTTTAATAAATGTATATCATGATAGACTGTCACTTATTTTTACAATATAAACAACACTTAGTGTTGTATAGGGTTGTTGTTTCGTAGACAGAAATTTCATTCATTTCATTTTCAATTTTTTTTTCGATGTATCAATGCTGACATGAGTATTGATACCTACCTCGATTCATGGGTCAGGCAGGGGGGAGCAGATTAAGGTTTTATTACTAACACTAGTTATAAGTTATTGTACTACTAACAAATTGGATCTTAGTTATCCTCAATTAAAGTTTTTATTATTTTATTTTATTATTATAGAAATTCGTTTCCCGGAACATGTTTCTTATAATATTTGGTACTTACCTACTTGTATTTTTATTTCGAATATTGTTGTTTGAAATACTATTTACTTGAATGAATCATATTTCACAGAAACACAATTCAATGAATTTTTAATCCCTTTTTTTATTGTAGGTACAAACTTATCAAACAGTAGAATGATTTTTGAACGAATATTGTTTGTCTGCCCTACCCCTAGAGTGTAATTTAAACCCTAACGCTAGGCGCCGAGGGGCGAGCTGGCCCGTGAGCTGAGGAGCAGGTGGTTTTAACGTTCGCCGCCGCGGCTGAAGCTGCAGCAAGCCTAAGCTGCGATGGTGAGCGTGAATAGCTCATCTGCGACGATGAGCCCGCGTAGGGCCGCCGGAGCCCCGCAGGGCCTAAATTATAGGGACTAATTACTTTTATTAAAAATAATTATATTTGGAAGTAATATCACATCATCAACGTATACATAAAGTGCATTGAAAACGTATAATCGATGCTGACTCAAAAGTTAATAAAATTTATACCTACAGGACCACTGCGCAAGCTTCTTCTACAAAATGAAATAACAACTTTTAAAATTGGTCCATAATTAACGGAAATATCGATGAACATACATTAATAAATATAAACAGACGAACATAATAATATAACCTCCTACTTTTTGAAGTTAATTCAAAATAAGGGTAATTTCATTAGTCATTAGAGTGGGGTGGTGGGTAAGTAAGCTATCTAATTATTTGGTAAATAAAAGGACAAAAAACTATTTTTATAAGATGGATAAGGCGATGTTAACACTAATATATCAAGCAAACGACTCTCCCTAAACGCCATAGATTCATAAAACCCTGGACACAACATAACACAAGGGCTGCTACGATGTATTAAACAGAGACAAGTTTCATAAAAAATGAAAAACATCTCCGGAAAATGGCATCTAAAAACTAACATAAATTCGCTATGTAAATTTCTGCAATGCTAATAAAATTAAAACGAGTTTTTGAAAAAAAAAAATACAACTGGAGTCTGCAAACAAGACAACAAAAAACTGTGGAAAGCAATAAAAGATAACACTAACACATCTAAAACAAAAAATCATGCAAAAGACCTGCTAATGATATCAACCTCTCCAGAAGCTGCACTTTAGAATCATTACGTTATTACAACTTTAGAACTAAACGAAGTAAGTAATTACAAGACTTATAAATTATTTAGAGAAACTAAACAATACAAGTGCTTCGGCAAGACAAATCCACTGAAGAAGCCGTTAACAAACGAATATATAGCATCACCTCTTTAAATCAAAAGAAAAAATGCCTTACCATCTTCATAGGTCTGGCCAAGGCATTCGATACAATCTCTGTCTCACTTCTATTGGACAAGCTAGAAAGGCTGGGTATAAGAGGTACGTAGCACAAACTCCTAACAAGCTATCTACCCGGGCGTTCTCAATCTGTTGGAGTTGATAAGCACAAAAGTTATTACCTCCCTGTCATTCACGGCGTTCCGCAGGGCACCGTACTGTGGCTCACGTTATTTCTCAGATTGCCTCAATGTAAATGTAGCAAACGCTTCGCGAACTTCTTTCGACCCTTTCGTTACAATAGATTAAACAGGGCTAAAAAGATATACTCACTAACAAAAACTCAATGCAAAAAAAGGTATCTGAGTATTTACAAAAACGAAATTATGAAGAGACTAACCTTCTACTGCATATTGTACAATGATCACGCATTTGATTAGCATTAACTTGTTTGATTTATATTTACGAAATTTACTCCGACCACACGCTCAAACTTCTAAATGTTTATCTTTCTCATGGACCACACATCATCTCTCAATTCACACACTCACATTTAATTCCACACAGTGAGAGGTCACGCATTCATAATCATGTACAGACGCCAGCACATCAAGCTACTCCAATATGTCAAATTTATTTGATAGATTTTCAACTTTATACCGTAAGCATAAGGTTCATGTTCAATTGGGAAAATTTGACAGTTTGAAAGTCAAAGTCAAAGCATTTATTTCAATTAGGCACTTAAAAGGCACTTTTGAACGTCGACATTTACATTTAAACGGAATTGATTCTAATCGCCCATTCCAAAATGTAGTTTCGTATGGAGAAGAACGGGCAAGAAACTCCACCGTTACTCTTTTAAAATGTTTTACATACAATTTATCATAGTACTGTATTCATTATCTAATTATATGTGAAAACGATGCACCCAGAATAAAATTACTATACCAAAAAAGGTAACAAAATGCAACTGAAGCAATAAAGATAAATTAATTCTTAAATACACGATTTTCCTAGAATATTAACAAGAAATAAGTCAGTGTGTGAGTGTAAATCAATGTGATAAATATAATTATTTATTAAATTCAATTAGCAACCAGTTTGATTTTGTCTAGACTCTAGATTGTCCTATGGAGCAGGACCAGCATGTTTCCAAGCAGTTTGGGGTAGGTTGACCTGCTGGCGTCTGTACATAGTAACTTATCAAGTAAACTAACACTGTTAATAATCCTGTCAAAAATAATGTTAATGGCTATGATATGGGCTTCGCTTTTTGCGACGCTGCCGCCTCTCCTTCCGTTTGGCCGCCCTTGCTGCCTTGACCGCCTTCCTTTTCTCCCCGGCTACTTGTCATTCGGCGTCAGCCACGGGAGATTTGGGAGGCAGGACCGACCATCCTAGCACCACGGCTGGGGGCGCCGCCGCCTGAGCAGCCACCCCACCCTTCTTGGGCTTCGGTGGCACAGGTTTTGCCGGGGTCCGTCCCGACTGCGGTGCCGACTTGGCCGTGGCAGACGTGGTGATGGCAGCCGTGGCGCTCTGTTGGCCCGAGGCCGGCCGGCCCGCCGCCAGCGGGGGGCGCAGGACTATGGCCTCCAGGGTGGAAAACCGACTCTGGAAGGTAGCCAGCTCCTGCCGCACCAGATTCAGCACCCGGTCTTTCTCTGGCACGGGTCCACCCTGCCCCTCGATCTCCTTTCGGAGAAGCTCCATGGCGGCTGCCAAGCGGGCGACCTCCACCCGCATCTCGGACATGCTGTCCGACGGAGGTCCGGTGAGCAGGTCCTCCGCTGCCGCCATAATGGAGGCTATGGCTGCGGGCATGGCCTTGTCTTTAGAGGACTGACTCCTCTTCAAGGCCACACCCTTGATCGCAGCAGCCACGGCCTCCGCGAACCTCGCCGTTCGCTCCAAGTTGGAACCGCCGGCGGCGTCCGGCTCACCGCCAGACGACTCTGAGAGGGCCCTGCTGCTGGTCCCCCCAGAGAGCTGCCCCTCCGTGGCCAACGCCTCGGCTTGCTGGGCTGCCTCTGCCTAACCGGACCCCACCGCTCCGACAAACCTTTCCGAGCTTTAGGGCCGAGGCTGTCCCGCCATCCGAGGACGACCCCTGGCCATCCTTCGGGTTGGGGCGCTTCTTGAGGAACTCTTAAGTCCTCTTCGAAGCGCCCACCACTACACTCTCCGGGCTCTTAAAAGAGCTCTTCTCGCTCGGCGAATCATCCTCCTCTACAAGTTTTGTATTTTATTATTTTTTTCCATTTTTGTTCCCACGAGTAGTGACTTTATACATCCAAATAATAATACAAATACTAGTGGTTCGCAGTAGAGACTAATTTAGTTACCATTAGTCAAGCTAACAACCTCCCTCACGGTGCGCCGCCGCTTCGCTTGGTTTGGGGTAATTTTTTATAGAGGTATTCTTCCTCGCGGCCCGGGCGGTTAAGCCATGGCCCTCAAGCCACGACACAAGTCAGAGACATGAGCGTGACAATCTTCGGAGCCACGACATTAACGGTGGCAGAAGGAGAGGACTCCTTCTTGCCTGCCCGATGGCAGGGTAAGTGCCCACCGAGCCTGCTCTAATTCCGTCACTGTGCGTCTCTGCATGAGCGCAGAGAGACACGCGGTGGATCGATCCTCCGACAGGATATTGGCATACGAGCAACGGCTTAGGCACACAGTACCTAATGGGGAGACATTGCCCGCACCCCAGGGTGTACCGTCCCGGAGACTGGCCTTTCCCCCGGATGCATCCAAGGGAAACTCCAGCCAACGGGCACATGGGGAGGTTTCCTGTCCAAGCACCCCTAGTTCTTGTATGGTAGCATAGCTTCCCGAACGCAACCCTGTCGAGTCGGATTCGATGATTGACCTCTTTCTCGAAGTTGTACCTACCCAACTGGCCAGTTTGTTCTAGGTAAACATAATCATCCACTATTTCGAGTGTACAGTATTCGATCTTTATGACAGTTTTTTTTTTCAGCCTAGAGCGATTATAGAACAGTACCCACGCAACCCTAATAATGTACTGTCAGGGGTGCGGGTTTGTTCCAAAGAGATACCGCCGCCCCTGGCATACAGGCTACTGAGGGAACACGGGTGGGTTTTAGTCAGTAAAAGTCTGACACGCCCTCCTGCTCCACCGAACAGGAGGGTGTGTCAGACTTTTACTGCGGGAGACAAAAAAAAACCCTAATAATGTATAATTTATATCATGATAATTTAATACAAGAAAAAGTCCTTCTATATTATTTATTTACTTATTTATAATAGGCACACCACCAGCACTGTCACTTACATTTCAAATAAACTTACATTTAAGAACGGCATTTCAGTAACCGTGCAAATAACAGGTATGCATGACATTGACATAATGCAAATTAGAGACAAGAAAAAATAAAAGTGTGTCCAGTAAACCTAAATCTAGAACACTATAAAAACTAAACACTATGAGCTATATAGGCGTACATTGTTCGCACTGTTTATATAGGGAGCGTCTGTATGAAACGAAACTCATTGAGAAAACTTCGATAGGGTAAACCGTCAAAATGGACCTTTCATTATATAACCTTGCCATACGTTAGTAAGTACCTACATTCTTGTTACCATGTGTATAAACTCCACAAGGTTTAGTATTTGAATTGCATTTCCCTAAATCACATTTATCATAAACAACATACAATTATAACGCCAACATATAACAATTTCCCCTTTAATTAAAACAGCACTTGTCATTCTGAAATTTACTCAATTCACATGGTAGTAAAGTTAATATTTATTGAAGAGGAAATAACATGTTTATTAGAATTAATTGGACCACTATAACTCCAGTAGGCACTTTTTGATCAAAAAAGGTTATCTGGACTGTTTTTTCCTTACGGCTGGGCGTTCTGAAAGTTGGCAACGTGTCGTCAATAGCTACCAAATATCTAGACACGCGGTAGCGTGTCAAGCCAAGTTCAAGTAACAGAACTGGCGAGCAGCACCGTGTGTAACATTACACGAACCATTTGGAGCCACTTTTGACCCCCTCATAACTCAAAAACTGTTTCGCATAAATGTGTCAAATTTGGCTCATATATTGAGACTTCCGAGATACATACGTGCTCCAAATTTCATAAACACGTTTCAAACGGTTATTTACATATTAACGTCCAAAAATCGTCATTTTTATCACTGACTGACCTATAGATCAAAACTAACCCAGTTCCAGATCCCCTCCGAGTGGGTTCCCGCATTGTCGTTGCAGGGGGGCTCAGTAACCGTGGTCTCCCACCCACGGTGAAGCCAAGAGGAACCCAAAGGTGGGGCCGCTCGTCAGAGCTTTTACCTTCAAGCCAATGACGTAGCGGCCAAAAAGTAGGTTGCGGTGAGGTGCACCGCAACTGAGGTAGGCCGCGATGTCGAATGAGAGGCATCGCGGCTGAGGGTTACAGGCTGCGGCAGAGGAGGAGTGCCGGTGCTTCTGAGCAGCGCTCTTCCCTTCCGTGGCCTGGACGGGGCCGCCACCGTTTGATGGGATATAGTAGATTTTACAACAAGTGCACAAAACAAACTATTTTTATCCGAGACTTTTAGCAGCCCGAGCCGAAGGCGAGGGCTGATAGTAATGTCGAGGATAAAAATGGTTTTGTGGACGAGTTATAAACTCTGCTTTTCACTTCGATTGCGAGGAAATAAAACAGTAGTATAACATAACATTTCTTTAATTAAAATTCAAAGTAAAATTAGAACAGTTTTGAATACTGAAGGAAATTGTTTTTCCCGGCATATTAACGGTATTTTTCTGAATTTGTGAAGACGACATATTGTGAGACGATGGCATATTATGAGAAGATGGCTCTGACGACAACAAGGAATCTCTGGATGTAGAAGGGACGGGCTCGCTTGGGATTAAATTAATGGCTTCTGTTATACGGTCGGTAATCTTGCTTTTGTTCTGTACGGATTCTTCAATGTATCCCTCAGCAACCTGATCAGACTTCCACCCGCCATGTCTTTTCAGCATTGTTAAGTTTGCTCCCGAATCTGCTAGAAGGGTGGCTGAGGTCCGGCGGAAGCAATGACCCGTGTAATTTTCGGGATTTTCTAATTTTAGAAAAGTTGCGATCTGTTTGGGAAAGGCTGCAAATTTATTGCGTCCTATAACTTGCTTAGTGCACTTCCCATTTTGAAAATTGAGGAAAAATTTATTAGTCGACACGTTTTGAGGACGTAGAGCTTGGTAATTTTTAACCGACTTCAAAAAGAAGGAGGTTATCAATTCGACATGTTTATATTTTTTTTTTATGTATGTTCGGGCATAACTCCGTCGTATATAGACGGATTTGCAAAATATTTTTTTTATTCGAAAGGGGTTTGTTCCGAAATGGTCCCATATAAATTTCATATAGATCGGATGATGCGTTTTGGAGACAGACAACGGAACTCTTCAAAACTTTACAGCAAATCAACCGCGAATGCGGCTATCGCATAAATATGCATTGTTTTGACCCTGAGGATGATGAAATTTCGAATTGGTGTGGTAACTAAAAAGTGAAAAATAAAAACTTTTTTCAAAAAAATATCAACCGACTTCCAAAAAAACACTACAAAGTGCCAAATAACTTTAATTTCGGTAGGCGGTGACAAAGAATTAAAATACCTACACGTCCAAAGTCACCGACTTCCGAAATTAAAGTTATTTGGCACTTTGTAGTGTTTTTTTGGAAGTCGGTTGATATTTTTTTGAAAAAAGTTTTTAACTATTTTTAGGTAATCTCCTTTGACAACAAATGTTCGCTCCCGTTTGTTTTTTGTGTCGGGTAAGTTTATTGCTTGCAAAAGCGTGTCCGTCTTTACGTCATTTACGGTAATGTTCGCAAGTTCAATGCCCCGGCACGCACCACTTATACCAAATATAAGTGCCACCTAAAACAAAATTAATAACTTTTATACACTTTAGAACAAAAGAGCAATAGGTATATGAGCAATAAAATATGAAAGGAATGTGTATTACGTACTTTTGTGGCCAAATATGTTTCATCTGGAGCGGTATTTAAGAAGGTTTCCACTTGATTAGCTGAAAGGACCTTGCTTTTCTTGCTTTTGTGCCCACTTGAAAGCCTCTTCAACAAAGATGTAAGCTTCGAATAATTTTGTATATTAACATTGTCCTTCATTTGTAATGTTGCTTTCAGCATGGAATATATACTCCACAGTGTAGACGGCTGAAGTTTTTTGGATAATTCATCAAAATAACTCAAAAGAACACTTTCCGAGAACGTAGTTACTAGTTTTTCTTTTCTCCAATTTACAAAATTATCGTAAACTTTGAGATATTTTTCCCGAGACTTTGGCGGTAATATCTGTTGCACAACTCTCTGTGCATTTATTTCCATAAGCGTATTAGGAGAGACTGTTAAATCCTCTTCTTCACTGGACATTTTTAACAATTTTAGCAAATTGAAGAAATTAATAAATGCACGAAAAAAGAACAAGAGCTGTTTCCCGCCGCTTTATTTTTTTTTAAATCTTACGACATTGATATTAGGCTGCAGACCTATACAGCCTACTATTAAATTAATTTTGTAATAATAATTTTCTTAAATCAACTAACCTACCGTACTTGAATTAAAAATTTAATATCTATTATATCTTAAAAAACACATAAGGCAAATAAATTAAAGTAAATATTATATAATAACAAATTCTATCTATGAACTTCTTATTGCATTTAGCTGTATGGCTCATTTTCTTTGCCTTAATATAATACATTTATGAGTAGATACGTTAATGCCTTTGTGCACAAAATTCGATTTTGTGCAGCCTATACCCTGCACAAAGAAGCACTTTCAGAGCACGAGAAGTGAAAAATATATTTTTTATTTCGAAAATTGCCGCCTCTTGAGTATTTAAAAATTAAATTACTAATGTTTACTTGAAAAATGTTTTGCTTATTATGCCTTAAATCTTCACAATTGCACATAAAAAATCACCTTTACACGAAATGTCAACGATAAACTCAAAAACACTTAACTATCTTAATTAGCACATATGGCAGCGGTCATAATAATTACAATTATTGAATATTACCTACTATTTTCGGAAATTAAAAAATAATCAACTGACATAAAAAACATTAAAAAGCTTAATTCCAGCCTTTTCCAGCCGTTTCAGCCCATACTCCTTCGAGACAGCTCCTGCCCATCTTACATAATTCTTCTGTTTGGTATACCAATGCATAAATAATAGCACAATTTCCCTTCCTTACTTCTTGACGATTCAAAAGAAAATGAAAATGGTTTTAATGTGAAATAAATGCTTTGAGTTTGAGTTTGAATTACATGCTTGAATTCCTGTTCATATTTAATCCAGGAGGATAAAAGTGTGGGTATTTTTGAATAATTAGCGATTTTGCGTTGTCCTTTGTTGATTCAAATTCATACTAGGAATGTTAGGTACGGTAAACAGTACCGCGCACGTCATTTTACAGGAACGTTTGATTTAATTAGGACTATGGACTCTCCCCATTGTAATTCTTGATTTTATTTCTGTAAGTAGGTAGTTACGATGGTAGGACCGAAACAAACACGTTATATAGATCACAGTCTCTTTTGAGGTCCAGAACTAATCCAGGTTACATAATTTTCAGTAAATTGGTTCCAGTTGGTGGGTTCCGTAAGGTGCCGGACGTAAAAGAATAGCACTGTCTCATTTCTTCACGTGGGTGTCGTAGAAGGCGACTAAGGGACTTACTAGAGAATAGGCAGAAGCGTTCTCTATGCATTTTACCACCATATTGCGATCACCAACCCGCCTGCCAAGCGTGGCGATTATGGCAAAACCCCCCTTTTGGGGGAGGCCTATGTCCAGCAGTGGACGTCTTTCGGCTGAAATGATGAAGGTTTTTTTTTTTTTTTTAAACCTCACATTAATGAGTAGACTTGTCCTGTCATTGCACGCATTTGCCAGGTGTTCTTGAGGGCGCACCGAACTTTTGTCGCTAATTGATAGAAAACATGTAGTTTTGTTGTAATTCAAGAACTGATGACTTTTCGTGAAGTATTTGCGACATACCAAGGGTTTACTTTGGTTTTTACAGATTACCTACTTTGGATTTTTGTCTATAGAGGAGACTACAAGTAATAGTGTTTCTAAAGTGTACGATTTATCGAGTGAATCCTTGAATATCTTACACATTAATTGCATAATTAAAGGTTAAGTAATAACTAAGCAAACGAACGCAATTATTTCAGAACTAGCCGCGTTTCGCGGCACCCACGTAGTTCCCGTTCCCGTGGGAATACAGAGATAAAATATAGCCTATGTCACCCGGGGATAGTGTAGCTTCCCAACAGTGAAATACATTTTCAAATCGGTTCAGTAGTTTCGGAGCCTATTCAATGCAAACACAATAAAATCTTTCCTCTTTATAATATTAGGTAGTAAGAATAGATTACGTGTTTCCTCGCGGCCTCGGTAAGCCCTCAACCCGATACATGGAAGATCAACGACTCGACAAACAATACTATAGAGGTATGAGGAACAGGTTGTAAAGTTCACTAATCCTCTATAGCAAAGGGAGGATCCTCCCACCAGACAGGTGCTGTGTCTGGTGAGCTACTTGCCCGACGATTGACATCGGGACGATATATATATGCCGCAGCCATCTGGTTAAATTAGCCAGCTAATTGGACGCCTATGCCTTTTATTAAACGCCGGCAACCAATTGGATGCCTAGGCCGATAGTTAATTGAACTAGAATCATTCAACGTTTAACAACTTGGCGTATTGAAAGCCAGCCCTTTGAAGATGACTAACCAAAACTCAGGCACTCAGCCAAGCGATTCCACAGCGGCGCTAGTAGTCATCAAAACAAATATGGCATTACGTCAGTAGCGCAAAACGTGTAGTTACCTACTACGCGTTTTGCGCTACTGACTTTATTTTACGTTCTCGTGTGCAAAATTAAGTGAAATTATTTATTTTAAAATTTATTTATTTTAAACATTTCACTATTACTAGTTACTTACCTAGAAGTAGGTATTAGTTATAAAGAAAGATTACAAATTCATCAATATTCAATTTAACTAAATGACTACATGACATTCAGCCATCTGGTATAACGTTACGCTCAATGACTTGGCTAGTTGTCCTTCAGCTTTTTAATTGGATGCCGGCGTTTAATGAACGGCCTAGGCGTCCCATTAGCTAGCTAATTTAACCAGATGACTGCGACATATACATAGGTAAGCCAGTTGCGCGGTTAACTCTGCTTACGCGTAACAGGTGTTTGTGTGACGTCAGTGTGATGGGTAATTCGTTCGTTTGTAGATGCCGCTACAGTAAAATAAAAAAAATAAAATGTGTTTAATTCAAGTAACAAGACTCTTAAACAGACATACCTACAGACAGAATAACAGGCACAGGAAAAAAAACGGCCAAGTGCGAGTCGGACTCGCGCACTGGATAATGGTACGGAACCCTTCGTGGGTTCCGTACCATTATCCAGTCGACATCTTTTGGCTGAAATGATGATGAATGTTCCCAAGGCTGAGATACAGGTCTCTCTTGGAGAGGCTTTCATCTACTACGTGGACCTTGTGCGGGTTGGTAGATATCACATGTCTTCGAATTTTTGGTTCTAGTTCCGGTTTTACCGTTTTCAGAGCAGTGGTGATGAAATTATTTACACAAAGTAAAGCGCCTGTCTGAGTTCGAACCCACGATCCCACTCGTATGTCGGGACGGATACCACTGAGCCACTGTTGCTCAATTTTATACTAAGGCGGTTAAATAATCAAGAGAAATAGTAAATAATGAACAAGAATTAGTATTTATAACAATAAAAATATTAGCAAGATCAAGTACAGTCAGTGTCAATAATATCGGGATAAGCAGCAGACTGTTCAAAATTATCTAAAAAACTTTAAAAATTCAATATTAACTCAATGACTCAAGAAATGTTTCAGAACAAAGACAGTACACGACAACTGTCATTCAAGAGAACTTTATCCAACAGGGTATTTTCGAATTTTTCAAAAACTATTCTAATTTGAAGATTGGAACAAGATATTTAAAAGAAAAATAAAATTAATTTGATTTCTATCCATTTTCTCAATTAAAAACGATTTAAACGAAATTTGTTTTTCGTTGTTTTGAATTTACCGCCAAAACGCTTTTTACGATGACTTTTTGTCACGTGACGCCAACTTTCCCAAGTAACACAGTCATGCTGAATAAAGTTTGAGTAATAGCGATCCACGAAACTATAAGCTGAAACTATTGTCTGGATTATGTCTGAGTAAATGTCTATTCAGCTGTTGTTCAAGCAATTTGGGCACATTTTTAAATGCTTTTGTCTGTATAACAGCGATGTAAAGTCTGGGTAATAGCTTAGTAATGGCCCACACAGCTTAGTAACGTCTGAAAAAAAGCTGACATCTCTTTTATACACTTGTTATTTCATATTTGTTCAGACAAGTGCTTATGGATAGAAATTATTCAGGATTAAGTTTATTTGCGTAACAGTTTTCAAACAAAATTAAGAGTTAAGTTGTAAAATAGAAAAAAAGTGGTGTCTAATCGTGCAGTGCGTCTTTGATCTAACATTTTATAGTTTAGTTGCATTGAATAACATCAGAAACGAAGTGCACGGTGAAACTGAGAATCGGTGTAATAAACATTATTATGTATTATAACCATGATACACGTTAAATATTCCTGCGCAAATAGTTTTATCGTGAATAGCATATGAATTATCTCAACATTTTTCACGCGCCGCTTAGATAATCAAGTTTAGTGACAGTAAATAAGACAAAAATATAGGCTTTTAGAAGTGACAAAAATACTTAGGACGAAACAGCTAGTGCTTATCTTTCAAAAGTCATTAAATAAATTATAAATAGTATTTTTAAATTTAATTCATTATTTAAATGAGGCATTTGATAGGTATACGTAATGATTCAATAGTTTACTTAAAAATAAGTTTTAATGGCGATTCCTTATAAGCTGGATAAAAACTCTCCACGCAGCTATTTTACAGCATAACTCTGAATAAAAAGTCACGCCTTTCTAATTATTAAGCTTTTATTTGAGAAATGGTGATTTGGTAGTACAAATATTGAATAACACTTGAATAAGTTACTAAATATGACTGATTACACAGCTAATTAGGGTTCAAAATAAAATGTGATCGACTCAATTTCTCAGGAAAATGTATACTTACCTATTTATTGTAACTTATACCTATAATAACAAAATAATTAGCAGTTCTATAAAGTCCACATTATGTTTTTCAATGCAAATAAAACATTTTCTCTCTTTTGACATATAGGTATGTACGTATTATAATAGGTTGTATGTAAATACATAGTAAAATATTATAGGTACTTAAATAAAATACAAACAACAAATTATAAAACAATGTTTTAACGTCCCTAATTCAATGTCTACCCAGAAAAACTCTGTATAACTTGTTTGAAAATTGTACTTTTACAAGTAATTGCGGAATAAGAATACATAATTCAGCTTCCATCTGTGTTAGTTTGCTATAAACTATGACTTTATTTCTTTATTTAAGTATGCTCCTTAAAGAACCCAGAAATCACTTTTATACAGTAGCTGAATAATTGATAAAACGTGGAACCTTATGTGACTTGAAGGCAAAATAAAAGCGGTTATTCAAAATCAAGCTTTTAACTACACCATTATTCAGAAAACTGCTGCTTAGGACACAATTTTACAGCATATAGTGGTTTCATAAGCAATAAGTTGAGTAAATTTTGTATATTAGTATTAGACAACGACGTATATTCAGCTACTTATACTATTATACAGATAAATGCTATCACAGGCACTCTTTTTCAAATTAAAGTCATCTGTAATGCTGTAAAAGTTAGCTGAAAAAAATTAAATGTATTTATGGTTCGTGGCTTATTAATAACAGCCGTACGAATTTCGATTGATGGTTTAGCTATGCTTACCGCGATTGGTTCGTAGATGGGTTACCATCGAGGGTCGTGGGGCTTTTGGGACTGGGACCGCGGTCCCGGATGCCACCTTTAAATGAAATAATTAATTTTAGTAGTCTTTTAGGACCACAAATAAAATAAACAAAGTAATGTCTTGAAAAAGTACGGTCAACCAAAAAATTTAGAAATTACACAAATAAAACTACTTTTATAAAACGATAAATATATTTTTTATTTCGAAAATTGCGGCCTCTTGAGTATTTAAAAATTAAATTACTAATGTTTACTTGAAAAATGTTTTGCTTATTATGCCTTAAATCTTCACAATTGCACATAAAAAATCACCTTTACACGAAATGTCAACGATAAACTCAAAAACACTTAACTATCTTAATTAGCACATATGGCAGCAGTCGTAATAATTACAATTATTGAATATTACCTACTATTTTCGGAAATTAAAAAATAATCAACTGACATAAAAAACATTAAAAAGCTTAATTCCAGCCTTTTCCAGCCATTTCAGCCCATACTCCTTCGAGACAGCTCCTGCCCATCTTACATAATTCTTCTGTTTGGTATACCAATGCATAAATAATAGCACAATTTCCCTTCCTTACTTCTTGACGATTCAAAAGAAAATGAAAATGGTTTTAATGTGAAATAAATGCTTTGAGTTTGAGTTTGAATTACATGCTTGAATTCCTGTTCATATTTAATCCAGGAGGATAAAAGTGTGGGTATTTTTGAATAATTAGCGATTTTGCGTTGTTCTTTGTTGATTCAAATTCATACTAGTAATGTTAGGTACGGTAAACTGTACCGCGCACGTCATTTTACAGGAACGTTTGATTTAATTAGGACTATGGACTCTCCCCATTGTAATTCATGATTTTATTTCTGTAAGTAGGTAGTTACGATGGTAGGACCGAAACAAACACGTCATATAGATCACAGTCTCTTTTGAGGTCCAGAATTAATCCAGGTTACACATTGTTCAGTAAATTGGTTCCAGTTGGTGGGTTCCGTAAGGTGCCGGACGTAAAAGAATAGCACTGGCCCATTTCTTCACGTGGGTGTCGTAGAAGGCGACTAAGGGACTTACTAAAGAATGGGCAGAAGCGTTCTCTATGCATTTTACCACCATATTGCGATCACCAACCCGCCTGCCAAGCGTGGCGATTATGGCAAAACCCTCCTTTTGGGGGAGGCCTATGTCCAGCAGTGGACGTCTTTCGGCTGAAATGATGAAGGTTTTTTTTTTTTTTTTAAAACCTCACATTAATGAGTAGACTTGTCCTGTCATTGCACGCATTTGCCAGGTGTTCTTGAGGGCGCACCGAACTTTTGTCGCTAATTGATAGAAAACATGTAGTTTTGTTGTAATTCAAGAACTGATGACTTTTCGTGAAGTATTTGCGACATACCAAGGGTTTACTTTGGTTTTTACAGATTACCTACTTTGGATTTTTGTCTATAGAGGAGACTACAAGTAATAGTGTTTCTAAAGTGTACGATTTATCGAGTGAATCCTTGAATATCTTACACATTAAATGCATAATTAAAGGTTAAGTAATAACTAAGCAAACGAACGCAATTATTTCAGAACTAGCCGCGTTTCGCGGTTTCACCCACGTAGTTCCCGTTCCCGTGGGAATACGGAGATAAAATATAGCCTATGTCACCCGGGGATAGTGTAGCTTCCCAACAGTGAAATACATTTTCAAATCGGTTCAGTAGTTTCGGAGCCTATATATTCAATGCAAACACAATCAAATCTTTCCTCTTTATAATATTAGGTAGTATAGATTACGTGTTTCATCGCGGCCTCGGTACGCCCTCAACCCGATACATAATAGGAGATCAACGACTCGACAAACAATACTATAGAGGTATGAGGAACAGTTTGTAAAGTTCACTAATCCTCTATAGCAAAGGGAGGATCCTCCCACCAGACAGGTGCTGTGTCTGGTGAGCTACTTGCCCGACGATTGACATCGGGACAATATATATATATATGCCGCAACCATCTGGTTAAATTAGCCAGCTAATTGGACGCCTATGCCGTTTATTAAACGCCGGCAACCAATTGGATGCCTAGGCCGATAGTTAATTGAACTAGAATCATTCAACATTTAACAAATTGGCGTATTGAAAGCCAGCCCTTTAAAGATGACTGACCAAAACTCAGCCAAGCGATTCCACAGCGGTACTAGTAGTCACCAAAACAAATATGGCGTCACGTCAGTAGCGCAAAACGTGTTGGTATGTTATTTTTCGTTCTTGTGTGCAAAATTAAGTGAAATTATTTATTTTATAATTTATTTATTTTAAATATTTCACTGTTACTAGTTACTTACCTAGAAGTAGGTATTAGTTATAAAGAAACAAACATTACAAATTCATAAATATCCAATTTATCTAAATGACTACACGACATTCAGCCATCTGGTTAAATGTTGCGCTCAATGACTGGGCTAGTTGTCCTTCAGCTATTTAATTGGATGCGTTTAATGAACGGCCTAGGCGTCCAATTAGCTGGCTAATTCAACCAGATGACTGCGACACATACATAGGTAAGCCAGTTGCACGGTTAACTCTGCTTACGCGTTACAGGTTTTTGTGTGACGTCAGTGTGATGGGTAATTCGTTCGTTTGTAGATGCCGCTACAGTGAAATAAAAAATAAAAAAATGTGTATAATTCAAGTAACAAGACTCTTAAACAGACATACAGACAGAATAACAATCACAGGCAAAAAAACCGGCCAAGTGCGAGTCGGACTCGCGCACGATGGGTTCCGTACCATTATCCAGTGGACATCTTTCGGCTGAAATGATGATGAATGTTCCCACGGCTGGGACACAGGTCTCCTCTCTTTGAGAGGCTATCATCTACCACGTGGATCTTGTGCGGGTTGGTAGATGTCACATGTCTTCGCTCTTATAACTAGGGATCGGATAATCGGATGCCTATTTACGAAAGTATGAAAGCGGCTTCTTATCATACATTTTCTATAAAAAACAACCCGGGATGCCAGGAATACCGGGTAACTACTCAGGTATATAGTTTGAAGCGACTTCTAAATTATTAGGATTGCATTAATATTCAGATGCATTTTAATTTAAAATTAACCCCGATGAAAATATGTGTATCTAAGGTGTAAGTCTGTAAGAGAAGGGGTGATGTGTGTTAGTTAAACATATTTTTTTATATTCAATTTAAAAAAAATCGATACGGAATTCCATATTAGTGAACATCTCGACTGTAGGTGAATATGCATCCGAATATCCGATCTCTGCTTATTACACACAAACTATCTTAATTCTAATATGGCAATTAATTACAATCTAATTAGGTATTGATTTATTTTCACTTCAAGTCACTAACATCATTGTAGCCCTGGCTCTTGTACAGACGCCAGCACATCAAGCTACCCAAAACTGTCAAATTTTCCAAATTGAACATGAACCTTATGCTTACGTCCCCCCCGAGTGGGTGCCCACATTGTCGTTGGGAGGGGCTCAGTAGTCGTGGTCTCCCAGCCACGGTTAAGCGAAGAGGAACCCAAGGTGAGCCGCTCGTCAGGGCTTTTGCCTCAAAGCCGACGACGTAGCGGCCAAAAAAAGTAGGTTGCGGTGAGGTGCACCGCAATTGAGGTGGGCCGCGATGTCGAATGGGAGGCATCGCGGCTGAGGGTTACAGGCTGCGGCGGAGGAGGAGTGCCGGTACTTTTGAGTAGTGCTCTTCCCCTCCGTGGCCTGGACACGGCAGCCACCGTTTGATGGCGTATGCGGTGGGGCCGCAGAGGAAGAGTGTCAGTATAGCATTGGCCGCTCTCTCTATCCCCTGCAGCCGAAAAGTGGTAGGCGGCGGGGCCACTGTGCTGTCCCGTTGCAGGGTGACCAAGGGGTCCGCAAGGGCCGATGCCTGCCAGGGGTGCGGGCTGTTCGAAAGATATACCGTCGCCCCTGGCACACAGGCTACTGAGGGAACACGGGTGCGTTTTAGTCAGTAAAAGTCTGACACGCCCTCCTGCTCCACCCAGAGCGGGAGAAGTCATTCGATGATTACCCACCCGAAAAAGAATTTTGAAAGAAGAATGTGGTAGCTTTATGTGCTGGTGTCTGTACTAGGAGTTATTTGTCTTCTATCTATCTATTTAAGTAAATAAAAATAAAAGTCCTAACTGACTGACTAACTCATCAACGCCCAGCCCAAACCCTTGGACCTAGAAAGCTGAAATTTTGCACAGAGGTTCCCTTTATAATGTAGACAAGGATTAAGGAAGGATTTTTCGAAATTTAACCCCTAAGGGAGTTAAATAGGGGATGAAAGTTCCGTGCGGGCGAAACCGCTGGTAAACGCTGGTAACTAATAAATGCCTGTAAAGCCTTCATGTTATTACGTAAAGCAAAAACTTTGTACCCCTTTTTACGAAAAAAACGCGGGTGGAGGAGTATTAAATTTGGCCCATTTAAGACTTACATGTAGAGGTGTGCAGAAAGCTAATATTTTCATATAATAATGCATTATAAATACCCATTTTTTGCTTTGTATTATTGTAAAAGTAGGAATATCTTATTATTCTCTCTCAAATCGCCTTAATACAATAAATATTAACTGTGAATTACGAAAACTGTCCCACCGTAATCCAGTTTATAACTAGTACGGGGGTCGGAGAGAATCGGTTTCGTAATAACCTCAATGTAATTGTGCACTGAGATACTAATTCAAAACCATTACACATCACATAAACCATTTCTTCCCGTGGGTGTCGTAAAAGGCGAATAAGGGACTAACTAGAGAATGGGCAGCAGAGTTCTCTATGCATTTTACCACCATACTGCGATCCGCCTGCGAAGCGTGGCGATTATGGCAAAGCTCCCCCATTTAGGGGAGGCCTATGTCCAGCAGTGGACGTTTTTTCGGCTGAAATGATGATGATGATGATGAATTGTGCACTGAGATACTAATTGGTTATTAGATTCGTAGAACGTAAGGAACAGGTATAGCTTGATTAATTGACTCAATTGAATAATAGCACTTCTTATTTATTTATTTTGAAATTGCTATTTAAGTAATGAAAAGTAGTGAAGTAGTAGTAGTAATTACAAGTAAATACACTTTTCACTCACAAAAATATACAGTATTAAACAGGTATTTATTGCTACGAGTATTATCTAACATATTTAATTTTAAAAATCATAATTATATTTCTCAAATATGTCGGTTCATATTAAAGAAGCTCAACTTCTGATCAAAAACAGCAGTTACAGAAAAAACAAAAAAAAAAAGAGTTTGCGCTAGAAAGGTAAAGTATCTGGGAGGATAAACTTCCACCTACGAGCTATACGCTACGAGTGCTACGAGATCGCTACGATGTTGCTACGATAGCTACGAGCACTGGGCCTAGAGACAAAACACATTTCTGTTAGCGTTCACGTCAAACGCTACGCCAAAATGTATGGGAATGCCATTACCTGCGGAAAGGTTACGTCGTGTCCTTTCCGCAGGTAATGTCTAGGCCTGCTGAGCAGGCAGGCTGCCTCACACATTATATCATGGGCGTGCGTGCCGCGCTGCGCAAAATACTTCTAGTCTATTTCAAAAGAATCAGATAAAAAATAATAGAAAATGTACTTGGGGGCAATTTGTAGCGCTCATTTGATTATATGAATACTTAAACCAAGTTTATTCTAAATTTAAATCACCTTGAAAGATGCGTTTCATTTGACATTAATTTTCGAAAATGATTTTGTAATTACAATTCAAACAAAATTGTCAGGGACTCAAAGTGTAACCGTGAAGTTATAACACACAGTTTTTTTAACATTAGAACTGTTTTAAGATACATCGGACATTATTGTCTGCGTATCTCTTAAACTATGTTTTTAAATGTAAGAAATACAATAATTTTACAGAATGAAAGTGCAACCTTTAATATGTGCAAAAGAAATAAGCAGTTTTAGGTATAATTGAGCGGTACGGCAACAACGCGTGGGGACGGCGACGCCGAAGACCCGGCGACAGGGCACGGTTACATGGGTGAAGTTCTAATGCTATCCTTAGATACATAGTAAATTTGGCAATGCTGCCTGTTACACTTATTAACACTGTTAACATTTCTATATATTAAAATAATATAAAGGGTGTAAGGGCATTCACCTCAGCATCAGAAAATTATAACTTTTTTAGTTAATATTCCTTTCATCATCAACATCATAATTTCAGCCGAAAGACGTCCACTGCTGGACATAGGCCTCCCCCAAGCTCCGCCACTTCGACCGGTTCTGTGCTTCCGGGATCCAGCGGACTCCTGCGGTCCTCACAAGGTCATCGGTCTACCTTGTGGGAGGCCTTCGACTATTCCTTTATTTTAATGTAAATTACATTCTTTGTACGCAGCACTCCATTTATGTTAATAAAACAGCTTTATGAGCCTTATTAACAAAACCAATGGATATTGAAATATTCTAATGAACGAGGCGAATGAAATGAGCTGTTCAATTTTTGCCTAGTAGCGGCTACGTGCATTTTGCCACGGTAACGATACATTGCGTATGAGGTAACTAAACAAATTAGGTTTATTGAATTTCCATTACGATCCTGAAATAATTTCACGTACTGGTCCTCTAGTGTGATATACTGAATACATTCCATCAGTCTGCGGAGGGCTGTTCCTTACACCCTGTTAAGGCTTCTTCGAATAGGCGCGACGCGGTACTCGTAGAACAATTTTTACGAAAACTTCCTAGAAATTGTTATCTAAGCATAGTATTAGATCTGCACCCGTCCCCACGCGTTGTTGCCGTAGCGTTCAATTATAGAGAACAATTATCAGAACAATTTCTACGAAAACTTCGTAGAAATTGTTCTACGAGTGTCGCGTCGCGCCTGTTTGAAGATGCCTTTACTGTAACACTTTTGTAAGTGTTTTGGGCAAACAAGTAAGATAAGATAGGATAAGATACATAAGATATAGTAGTAGAAGTGTGTGATAGGTAGATAAGAAGTAGATACATATTTCACCCTGTTTTCAATTCAAAATATAACACTTTTAATACTGTAACATACCAATTTCCCTGTAGTGAGCAGTACGCAGTTACGTAAGAATGTAATCTGAACAGGTAATGTTGTACTCTCATCAGACACCTTTGGAATCTTACATTTATCATTATCATCGTCATGATTTCAGCCGAAAGATGTCCACCGCTGAACATACCCTCCCCCAAGCTCCGCCACTGCGACCGGTTCTAGGGTTCCCGCATCCAACGGATCTTACATTACTTTCACACAATTATTTTGTACAAGCTATGCCAGCGACTTCGCCCGCGCGGAACTTTCATCCCCTATTTAACTCCCTTAGGGGTTGAATTTCGAAAAATCCTTCCTTGTTTCTTGTCTACCTTATAAAGAGAACCTCTGTGCAAAATTTCAGCTTTCTGAGTCAGTCAGTCAGGACTTTTCTTTTTATTTATATAGATAGAAGTGATGCGGTTGTATTATGCGTTTGCCTTAAGGTGACACTTGTCCACATTTTTTCCATACAAACTTTGGGAGGGTTTTAGTCCACTGTTTGACAGTGTACATCAAAACTTAAACATGGTATGGTTTTGTCTCATTATTAATATTGTCGGTACGGAAACAGAATACTAAAATAAGAAGTCATTAAAAAGTTATGAGCCAACAAAGATTCGTTTTTCTTGCTAATTTAACCTAACTTTGGGCGTGTTTAAGTAATAAAAGAAGTGTAAAATCTCCAAAACCAAGTCGGTACCGACAAAGTTCAATTATCGATAAGTTCAATAAACTTTATTGGTCATTGGTTTATGCCGTGGTTTTTTCAGAAAACCCGATCTTCCGAAGGACTTTTCTTAATTTTTTCGCGATTTTTTTGCTATAAATGCTCCTGCATCTCACTCAATAATGTTGTGCGTGTAGACTAGCGTCTAACTGCTCATCACTGATACTATCTCTGTCGAATACGAAACCTGGTGAGACAGCGTGATTTTTAGCCAGGCCCACCAGTGAGTTCGCGACCATGAAAAGTGTCCCCTTAAGGGTGGCTCATCAACATTATGCTAAGCATTATGCACTGTGCCGTGGCTAAGCCAACTTTCTTTTACTCTCCTTTGACAGTGCCACATGATGCTAACAGCTTAGTTTGAGAGAGATAGATTGTTTCCTCTTTACTATAAAGTATTCTTAGAGGATTTGTCAAGTGACCATTTAGATGCGGTGAGTCCCAAGCAGCAAAATATGATCTAGTAATTGTCCTGGAACCACCATTTCATTAGGACTATAACGGAATAGTAAGCAATTATAACCACGGAAAAGGGCCCAATTTATAGGCGTATTTTACCTAATTAAATACTTATAGTCGATTTGGTGAACACCACTTTTACCAATAACGACCTTATAGTTGGACTACGTAGAACTATTTGCTCCCGCGAAGCTAACTATAAGCGCTTAATGGAACCAAATACGACAATAACGTACACAGTGAATCTCTTACAAGCTCATAAAAAGTGTTGTGAATTGAAATGTTGCTGCGCGCAATTGTAAAGATTTATATTGATAAAGGTAAGTTATTCATCCATTTCTTAAAAATATTATCTGGAATATCAATTAAGAGTAGAGTGTTAGTTAACAATAAGTCAAGATGTATATGTTTGAATGTGCATGGCGCACGTATATTTTCTGTGAAGTATAATCCGTTTATAATCAAAAAATTTACACGCCCCTTGAAATTTGCGTTTTCATTAAGTTGAATTTTAAAATAATGTTGGTTTCAGTAAGACATACAACGAAAAGTCGCCATTTTGACACAGTTGGTTTTCCTAAATACATTAACAAACCGTTATAGGCGTACTTTGTTTAATGATGGTAAATATCAGAACCATTGCTTGGCCATATTGTTTGGAATTAGAGTTCCGCAAATATTTATATAACCGGACGGTTATTTTTTTTATATTGATATTGGTACCAATGTCTTATTTTATTGTTTTTGTTTAGGTCTCAGCATTGAAAATGGCAATGTTTCTGGACGTCGATCGCTTTATGACTAAAAGCGATCTCCGGCTTTAAAAACCTTAAGATGGCCTTGGAACGAAACACACTTCTTGTTATGTCACAACAGATTGATTTATTTTTTTATTACGATTAGGTATCTAGTGCCTATGGATACATTATTAAGTTTCAGTTTGTTAAAGGTCCAATAATGAATGATTACTGAAATAAAAATGTTACCTATTTGGAATACCTACCTACCTTTCTTGTGATAAATAATTTCTTAGTTAGGGATCTATTAAAATTAAGCGATTTAAATACCGTTATGATATAAATTGAAAACTGATGATTATCTCACTAATATTAAGCACAACATTACGTAAAAAACAAGTATTGTGTAAAACTAATAGGTAATTCGCTAGCGAATCTATTTTAAGAGAAAACCTAAAATAAAAATACATTACTATGAATAAATTGCTTTTATTTATACCTTGTTTCAGTTTAGTTCATTTGTTTTTGTCAATTAATTTATTACTTACCCTACAGGATCAGTAAGTACTTTTTATGGTGATAAAAAGAACTAAAATTAGCCAAAACTGATATTTAGATTTTTTATACAGGAAAAGTTTTTATCCAGTGCGATATTTAAAGAAATCCCTTCGGGTGCAATGGGTAGTTGTTGAAAAATATTTTTTAAACATCGCCATTATGCCAATATTCTCCTGGTGCTGAATTAGTAATATGCAGATTTTCTTTATTAGTGTCAAGTAGTGTACGGGCATCCTCAGGAAGGGCATATTCAATCTTCTTATTCAAAGTGTCTAATAAAGAATTTAATGCCGCATGTCGTACATTGTATTCTACAGTCCATTTTCTATGATTACTATGTAGTTGAAAATTTGAATAGTCTTCAATATCGCTTTCATCTTCTTGCACAGTTTCCTCACTAATACAATCTTCTAAGTCTATATTTAAACCGCTTTTTATCGATAAATACATCGTTTTTTGCAGTTGTCTAAAATTTTCATAGTAACTATTTTGTACGGAACCTTCTCCTATTTTTACGATCGTTCTTTGACAGATCCAAAGCTAGAACCTGACACCTGAATTATTTGTTTCCAGGTTTTCTAAACTTTTCGTATGTAATAACTACCTACTTCTTTTTATCTGTTTCCATTTATATATATCCATTTTTGAAAGAAAACTAAATAGAACAGCAAGTCGGCAACGAATACGACAACAAAATCAAAATGTCCGTGCTGAGACAGAGAGAGAGCATTTGCAAGACCATTATAAACCAAGGTATTCTTGTACAGGACACCACGGATATAGTTTTGGATACTAAGTATATTATATTAAACCTTTATAATCGTGTTAAGATTATAACATTATTGGTTTATACGACTATAAAACCGCTCCATTTTACTTATAATTGTTCTGTAAATTGAATTTATAAACCTTTATAAAACCAAGTAATAAATGCAAATAGTTTCCAGTATGTTTAGTTCTGTATATAACTCTTATTGGCGTACTTTGCTTATAGTAGTTCTATAATGCTTCTTATTAGCAGTTATAAGTATAGCTTACCAGTTTATCTACTCTTGAGTACATTTACACCCTCGCGATACTCTTATAGGTCACCCAAGCTTATATTGCACCCTTAATTTCTACCTATAAGTAATTATAAGTTAATGTATAAGATCAGATATACTATAAGGCCCAACTAACTCCATGCTTGCTATTATAAGCGTGGCAGCAAATACTAGAACCGTTAAGAGATTATTATAAGTGCTGGAGGCCTATATCATCTGCACTATAGGATAATTTTGCTGCTTGGGGTGGAAGGGGCGACAACACCAGTGGGGTGCACACGCACCTCGATCACTTTGCTCGAAAGTTCGGAAGCGATGGACGTGTATTAGGATCTGTAGATTTAAATTATTTCGATGTCTAACGGTTTCTCGGTATTGTTATTTATTTTCTATTCGGTTATTTTAAATAAATACTTCAAGTTGCGTTTGTTAAAAAAAAAAACCATAAGAGTATATTATTTTTATTTCACGAACCGAAGCACGCTTTACTTGTGTTTACCAAGTGTACATACAAACACACAGTACGTCGAAGTATAGCGTAATATTAAAATTGAGTATCTACTAATATGTAATTATATTTAATGAGTTATTAAAATAAATAAAACGCTAAGTGATATGTATATGACATGCTAATAGCATGATGTTAAGACTTCACAAGGGTCTCAGTACGTTCTGAATTTCAGTCAGCAAACACCACCAAACGATAAAAACTACTATAATATCGTCAAGTATATTTTTCAGTGTTGTTCTCACCAGATTCAATGTTTGCAATGAATTATATGATTACAACAACTAATCTTATATTTCTTTGGTATTTTGCTATTGCAACGTGTAAAATAATTAATTAACGCTAGACCTTATACATCCCAATTAGATTATTTAGATAAAAGCGTAAGACAACAACCAACATTTTTTTAAAGCTATTTTTATATAAATTTAATTATTAAGAAAAATATGTTGACCCTACCATTACTTTACTTATGCATTTAAAATGGAGTCTTATTCCCATACAATAAGATTTAATTTTATTTGGCTCAATCAGCGGTAGGTATGGCAAAATAAATACAGATAAAAAAAAAACATATTAAAAGCTACTAAAATCGATTCAGTAGTCAAATAGGAACAAAATACTTCCAGGTTATTTGCGTTTATTCTGTTACTCCTTGTACAGGCGCCAGCATTTCTTTGATAGATTTTCAACTTTAATGCGTAAGAATAAGGTTCATGTTCAACTGAGAAAATTTGCCAGATTGGGGTAGCTTGATGTGCTGGCGCCTGTACCTTGTATAATAATATGTGAAGCAAAAACATTATACCCCTTTTTATGCATAATAATGCATTAGAAATATGTACAGTCACGAGCATTAATATGTATACACATCGCCAAATTTAAAAGCGATTTTCTTTTAAATAGCGATTGCAACCTTGAGATAACTTAGGTATTTCATTATAGTGTGGGTTCCCAAATATTATTTTCATAATAAAATGAGATTACAATTAGTAAAAGTGGAAAAAAACACTTTTAAAAGTTGGTAAGCGTATACATATTATTGCTCGTGACTGTA
This sequence comes from Polymixis flavicincta, assembly GCA_949987655.1. NCBI lineage: Eukaryota > Metazoa > Arthropoda > Insecta > Lepidoptera > Noctuidae > Polymixis > Polymixis flavicincta. Next base: position 18,835,174 of record OX465183.1, read on the forward strand.
CAGACGACAGCACATCAAGCTATCCCAAACTGTAAAAAATTCCCAATTGAACATGAACATTATTCCTTTGTAATAAAGTTGAAAAACTATCAAATAAATTTGACAGATTGGGGTAGCTTGATGTGCTGGCCTCTGTACATTAAAAAAACACGGTCGAATTCGACCACTAGGCAACCACTAGATACACTAATATATCATTTAAGTAATTGACTTTTTGTGGTATAGTTTACTACTATATTAAAACTACTCCAAACCAAAGCGCAGTTTTACAATACATTGGCACATTTAATCATAAAGTTGCGTATTTAATGTGCCTACAATTTTGCTCAGAGCAACGTTGACATTAAGGCATTGATCAAAACTAATCAAAATAAATGGTTTCATGAGCGACTTCAGAGGGCCTAGTGTGAGTTTCATTTAACCATCTCGATCTAATGCATCGACCGCGTTCGTCGCTCCGATTGGTCCTTCACCAATCCAGGGCCAATCAGAGCGCGGAATGCGCTCAACGCGTTAGATCGAGATGGTAAAAAGAAACTCACACTAGAGCCACAGTAGTGATGTCCGTTAGGATTGTTATACTGTGATCAAAGTCTGATCCATAAACTTATCATTCGCAAGTTTTGCAAACATTATTTATTAAAACATTCGTCATAATAGTTATACATATTGTGTAAAAGCATTTGTGACTTTATTCCTTAGGATCTCTCAAAAGGTCCATTTCTTGGGCTGGGTGCGGGTTGTTACTGTTTGAGGCTCTTGTTGTTCTGCTAGTACCACTTCTGGTACCTTGGGATGACCTAAATCTTTCGATGAAATCGTTCTTTATGTTAAACCTAAAAATAACACTTTGCTATTAAACTTGTTCAGAGGATGGATAGACTTATAGCTTAGAACCAGTTGCTGGATCGAAAATCAACGACGTGATCAGATTAGTTGTTGATAGTTCAGCCAACCGATCACAACAGTTGACATCATCATCTGATGATGAGGCTGATCGCTACACAAATCCACTGCTGGACATAGGCTTCTCCAATAGCACGCCAATCAGGTTTATCCTCGGGCTATGCGTGGAATCTCTCTGAGAGATCGAATCCGGAATGTAGTGATCGAAGAAGCCAGCTGAAGTGGCAATTGGCCGGCTATATTAGCGTAGAACCGATGACCGCAAGTGAAGAATGCGTTTGACAGATTGTTAGCTAATTTTTGTGATGGTATTCGTTTTAGAAATCTGGTGTTAGAGTATTATTACATGTTGAAATCAACTATTGTATCTGCACTGGTCCAGCTCGGCACCAGAACTGACTGAACAAAACTATTTTGATGATTCGACCAACATGACATGTGGCGACGACTAACCGGACTTCCCCTGTTAGTCATGCACTTGATCTCTGAGTCTGAGTCTCAGTCTGAGTCTCATTGGACTATGTGAGGGACACTTCCTAGGGTCCCGTGTCTGCGCACACACTATAGTGCACTATAATATCTCCCGCGCCAAAGGCAAGTGTCCGCCACGATTGGTCGCTGTGGCCGACATTCGGGCTGGAGGACTATTATTATTATTATGTACAGTCGCCAGCAGGTCAAGCTATCCCAAACTGTCAAATACCAATTGAACATAAACCTTATTCCTTTGGAATAAAGTTGAATAACTATCAAAGAAATTTAACAGATTGGGGTAGCTTGATGTGCTGGCCTCTTTACACCACGAAGGACTTAAAAAAGTTCAGACAACTCACCTCCCACACAGCTGGACAAATATTTGCTTACTGAACACAAATAGGAAGAATATGGCGACCCCGACGAGTAGGTTATTCATATTGATCAACATGAACACCGCTAAATTCAGTTTTCGCGAGCCCAAATCCAGGTCAGAAGGAATGAGCTCCAGGCACCAACTCACTCCCATGACCACAGATAACTTTATATAGGTGGCGAATCTAAAAAAAAGAATTTAATTATTTATTCAAAATATACATGAACATCATAAGCATAAAGCACCTGAGGCACCCGACGAGGAAGCGACTAGATGTCGACTATTTTCTCAGTCAGTAAAAGAGATTACATACAGGTACAAATAAAATAAGCTCGTCATCAAAAATGTCACTTTTTGTATGGTGAAATCGAATTCGCCGCCAGAGAGCGCCCTCTGGTTGTTCGAACAAAAAGTGAATATACGATGACGATCACTTTCTATTAGGACGAGGCCTTTGAATGGCAGCCGTGTTATGCGCTGATCGCACTTTGGCGCCACATATGAGTATATAACCGTCATTAGAAGCTGCCGGCGCGGCGGCGTGGTTGTTCTGTGTTTTGTGGTGAGCGTTCATTCCGCGCGGTCTGGCAACGTTGCATTTATAGTGGCCTTTCGTGATTATTTCACTATACACTAGATTGTTGATATTTGTAATTATTTTAAACATTTGCTCTCAAATAAAAACATTTAGGGCTGATTTTTCGATAGTAGTTAATATTTTATTGTAAAATCAGCTCTAAATCGTATACTGCAAATAGAAAAACGACCGTATGTCGTTTTTATAAGAAAAATACCAAAAAAATAGCATACAAACGTAAATGTTATACCAACGATCTAGTGCTAGCCTGAAAAAAAAAAAAGTACTTTGATTTAAACTTAATAACGACGAGGGGCTTGTGGCTAAGTAACAATAGCCGTACGGGTCGATCGATCAGGTTTAGCTACGCTAGCCGCGGTTGGTCCATGGATGGGTGACCATCTTTACATACCAAGACCCCTCCACGCCTCGGAAAGCACGTTAAGTCGTTGGTCCCGGCTGTCATTAGTGGATCTTTGACAGTCGTTACGGGTCGTCAGAAGCCCGAAAGTCTGACAACCGGTCATTACCAAGGGGTATCGTATTACCCAGTAACTGAGTTGTGGAGGTCAGATAGGCAGTCGCTCCATGTAAAATATTGGTATTCAGCTGCATCCGGTTAGACTGGAAGCCGACCCCAACATAGTTTGGAAAAGGCTAGGTAGATGATGAAGATAATCGCTTGAATTACGACGTTGCCAGCGCTCATCGGATGAACGCTCTTCAGTCATAACTACAATTAAATCCATTTATGTCACCAGGAAAATATACTAAACAGACATAAATACGTAGCAAAGTAATTACCATGTAGTTAGTCATTGGTGTCAGAGACACAGTAGGTAAACCGCACGTAATTAATTATATTCTTGGTCAGAGTCCCTAGTAACAGTTTCATTCAAATGCATGGAGCGCAGTCGGCGCTCGGATTGGCCCAGGATTGGTGAAGGACCAATCGGAGCGCCGAACGCGCTCGATGTGTTAACTCACAACTAGGGTCATTGATTGACAAGCCACTCAGTATTTTATGTAACCGACAATTTTACTTTAAACTTTAACTATAGTTTATGAAACTGTTACATAATGAGGGGTATTAAAACATACTGGTCGCTTTATAATAGTATCACACGAGTGTTTTAATACCCATGTGCAGTTTCATGCACTACTTTATCGACTCTTATACATTGGAATTTAACCTGCTAAGCAAAAGATCAAAGTTGAAGGAGAAAAAAGTCGTTTTTAATGGTTTTACCACGTTTTTTTTTGGGTGGGAAATCATCAAATAACTTCTGCTCTGGGTTAGAGCAGGAGGGCGTGTCAGGCTTTTACTGACTAAAACCCACCCGTGTTCATCAGTAGCCTGTGTGCCAGGGGCGGCGGTATCTCTTTCGAACAACCCGCACTCCCTGGCAGGCATCGGCCCTTGCGGGCCCCATCGGTTTGTACTGACATCTCTTTGAGGCGTGCGTGGAACACAACGCGCCGTCGACCTGGGCTTGGTCCTTACCGGACAGCGAGCTACCCATTACTCGCCGTCCGCAACCCCACGCCTACGGTGGCCGGGTATCAGCCTTGGATTCCCGACGCCCAGGGCGTCACCTGCGGCGACTAAGCCCGTGAAATTGTTTTACCATCAAGGATAAATGTCACTTACACGTCTTAGATTGTGACAGTTTCAGAAACCAACTAGAAACAAAAAATCTAAGACATGTGACATCTACCAATCTGCACTAGGCCCCCCCGTGGCGGCCCATTCCCGTTCACGGAGAGGTGGCCTGTGTTCCAGCAGTGGGCACGTTTTATGCTGACTATGTAGATAGTTTCAAAAAGTTTCAATTTAGTAGGAATTTTTGGTCAATAGTGGTTAAGCAATAATGAGATTGAGTTATATTTAAAGTGCGTAGTTACCTGTTTGTGTCCTGTTTTGTGGTTCTGGAATCTTTGCATCGATGAACAGCGCGCTTGATCATCCATATGTTGTAGACAGTCAATAAGAACAATATGATATTTACGAAGATGATTACCCCTATTGGTGTTAAGAAGTAGAATTTAGCACCCTCCACTGTAAACAAAAAAATAATAATAAAAAAAGCGAAGAAAACATATTGTTATATATCGATATTGCGGAGCGTGGCGTATTGAGATTCGCAATCAGCTCTCGTACGAGATCAGAAGTAGCTCCTATTGGGCGCGTGGTAACGCGACATTAATTATTTAAAGACAGTTGTGAATGACCTATAATAATATTTAGTTCACACAATGACGCTAGTACACAATTTAAATCTTATGACCGAATGATAAAATAGGATTTCGCAGAGAGGAACGTTTTCGTATATAGGTCGCGCCTATGCCTTACGATGTTTCAAAACAGAATGTGGGCTCGAGCGCCTCGAGCTCGAGGGCCTCGAGGCCCCCTTTCCCCAACATCTCTCCCAACCAAGAACATTGTTCCTCATTCATCATAGGCCGACTAAAATTAATTCGTTCACTTTCAAAAGATCTAAGTTGTCTTCATCAAGTTCTTTCACGTTTTTAGTATACAGTTTTCTAATGCAGATTATGTAAGGATCTGAAGTATTAAGAAGAGTATGAAATACATCCTCGTTTGTAGCGGATCTTGAGCATTGTCTAGCATGATGTAGACTACTGTAGACGATTTTTTTTATAATCCTTATTACGAGATTCTTGCGCATCTTCCGAAAGTTGACCAATAGGAAGTACTGCAAAATGCTTTATGACACTTTCTCCATGAATCAAAATTTTGTGAACTGAAGATGGCATGTAGTACCATTCATAATTGCTCACATCCCAAGCAGCACGCAAGCGTTTTCAACATCAATATACCAGCCTATTTAGAACTTAGAGTTGTTTTAGAGACTTACAAGAGTGTCAGAATATTATATTGTATTTATAAGAAAGATTTATGAGATAATATACAGCTCAAACTGTATAAAAGATTTATTAAAGGATCCGCGACAGCTTAGGGTATTTAAACAGAATATAAAAAATCTACTATAAAACTTAAGTATTTCTTGAAACTTTAATCTGGTTTTATCGTTAAAGCTGTATTTTGCATGTGATCACTTACTCATTACAGCTCTAAGTGTTAATACAGTATCACTTGCTACTTGTTTCTGAATAATGGTATTAAATGGTACTAAACAATCTAATTTAATATAATATGTATTACTTGTGAGATACATTGTGTTTTTAATTTAAAAAAAAAGATACATTGTGTTTTCATTAGGGCTTTCAGTCTCGATGCATTACTGAGTCCCGGGAAAAAAATAACGAGACTAGGTGTGGTCTCGAAATTCCCGGGGAAAGCGAGACTTTCGAGACTATTTCAAAACTAGGTTTTCTTACTTATAGGCTATGCAATTAGAAAGTCAAAACATGATATTTTTAACCGACTTCAAAAAGAAGGAGGTTATCAATTCGACATGTTTATATATTTTTTCTTTTTTATGTATGTTCAGGCATAACTCCGTCGTATATAGACGGATTTGCAAAATTTGACGGATTTGGGTTTACTCAAAATGGTCCCATTAAAATTTCATATAGATCTGATGATGCGTTTCGGAGACAGACAACGGAACTCTTCAAAAAATTACAGCAAATCAACCGCGAATGTTGCTATCGCATAATATGCAATGTTTTGACGCCAAGGATAATGAAATTTCGAATTGATGTGGGGTAGGTAACTAAAAAGTGAAAAAATTACTTTAATTTCGTAAGGCGGTGACAAATAATTAAAATACACATTCAAAGTCACCGACTTCCGAAATTAAAGTTATTTTGCACTTTGTAGTGTTTTTTTGGAAGTCGGTTGTTATTTTTTTGAAAAGAGTTTTTTAATCAAGTACTTTAAACAAACGCAAATAAAAAGAAAAATCATTTGTTACAGTTTTTTTCATTTTTGTAGTGGGCACGTAAAAAACAAGGCGTTTAATGTCGTTTCAAACAGAGAGGACCTAATTTTGTTACAAAAGTAACCCGCGTTAGAAAAAGCTCTTTCTGCTTCTTCACTAGTGGGGGGAATAGATATTAAATAGTTGTAGCAACAATTTAGGTATTTCCCTCTGTCGCCCCCATTTTCAAAGAGAGCTTTTTCTACGTGCATGGTTGTTTGCCAAGTCATGGATAGACATAGAAGTTGTATTCTGTCCTTTGTGTTCTTGGGGGTTTAACATATTATTTAGCTCACATTCCAGCTGTTCTTCTGTAGTTAAATTTGTGACCTTCGCAATCGTTGCATCATTTAAATAACTGGTATTTGCGGTATAATTGTCAGATTTGTCAGTTGTGGATGTGGATTTATTTAACCTTTCGTACAATTCTTTTAAAGACACTGTAATTTCGTCGTTGCTTAATGTTTGAAAAACTGTTGCATCAAGCTTCTTTTCAAAAAACTGAGAATTTGAGAAGGACTGTGCAAGTATTGTAATATACTTGCCTCAATCAGTCTAATTTCCATAATACGGAATGCGCAGTGAATTAGCGAGTTTTATTGTATTCCCTCCTGTGACTCAAGTCTCGAAAGTCTCGTTATTCCCGTGACCGAAAATGTCAGTCTCGAGTCTCGAAAATACCAAAAAATCGTCGAGAAACTCTCGAAATATTCGAGACCGAGATTCCCGGGATGAAAGCCCTAGTTTTCATGCGATGGCCAAGTCAATTTATTTATTTAAAACATAAAAGATTTTTAATCTTGATATTGATATGATCACTATAAGATGTTGTTAGGTTAGCTAATTACGTAATAACTTAAGACAGAAGGATCTTTAAGTAGGAACTGATTAATTTGACCGACTTGGTATTATATGGATCTCACAACTTTTTACGATAGAAGAACTGAGTTGCGAGACTCGTTTTTTTTTTACAATTTATGTTTTTGATCGCATTAATATTTTCACACTAATATCAATGATAAATTACAAAACTTACCGCAAACTAGAGATGTAAATTGAAAAAAAACAAAATGTTTTTTTTTCACAATCTTGAAAAAAAACATGAAAAAAAACTTTGCACCGTTGTTTTTTTTCTACATTTGGTTTTTTTTCAGAAAAAGTGAAACACTATAACTTAAGTGGAATAAAACACTAAATTTAATTGTTTTGTTTTTATTAAAGTCAAATTATGTTTAAATCAATGGGTAACATTATTATGAACTTAAAAAATACTTAATGTGTTACACTCATCTGTATCAGTATCAGTAGCTGCGGCTACGCTTGTTTTATCAGTATCGGAATAACGTTCTGTGTCTGTATTTGTTTCATCTGATTCTGAATCAACGACTATACTATCAGGGACTCTATTACTCGTACCTTCTGCTTGTGTTAATATTGTTGATGATTGTACTGATTGCAATCTTAAATTGTGCGCAATGTACACTATTTTCCTAGCCCTGTCATTTGTCAGTCTATTACGTTTCTTGGTATGAATGTCGCTGTACGTACTAAATGTTCTTTCGCACGCAGCTGATGTAATAGGAAGAGAGAGAAACTTGACGGCTACTTTAGACAAAGCAGTTGATTTGCAAAGTCCTGCCCACCAAGCAATGGGATTCAATTTGTTCACCGATGACCACAAAAAAGTCTTAGAAAAAAACTCTTGTTTTGCTATGTAATTTGCAAGCTCTGCCAGTACTATATCCTCTTCGATATCTGGTATCTTTATAGCAGCATTATAAATTTGTTCTACAGCAGCCGTTTCTTCTTCTGGAGTCAGATCGCATCCTTTAAAATGAGGATCTAATAGGTTCGCGATTTTATGAACGTCATATATAGCGAATGCCTTTCTATTTTTGAGTATTTCTCTGACTTTTTTTTCCTCGGTTTTTAACAGGGGGCTCTTGTCCAACATGTCTTCCACATTGACTTCAATTTTTTTATATAAACTTAAAACATGAGACATCTGTGGAGTGTCACTTTCTACAATTGTAATAGTGTCTAATATTGGTTTCAATAAATTGTAGAATCCAGTAACATTATCCCAAAAGTCATCGCTCAACATATTTACTTTTAATGTTTCCACTTTATTTATAACATCTGAAAGACTCTCATCAATCGCCATGGTTTTAATAGGTTGTTTGTTTTCTTTTAAACTCTCTAAGCAGGAGACTAGAGATCCCCAGCGCGTTTTAACTGGAAGCTTAAGACTTAATTTGACGCCGGTGGTCAACTGCTTTTCTATGAAAGCTGTGTTAAGCTTGTGAGAGTTCTTTATAGCCTTGACACAAGCTGTTGCATCGGCTATGAGGGTCTTTAAAGTTGGCAAAGTATTCATATCAGTAAATATTAATTGGAGGGAGTGTGCTAGGCACCCGTAGGTAAATAAGTTTGTCCGTGCGTACTTCGTTTCGAGTAGTCTCCAAGCTGCCTTCATATTAGCAGCATTGTCAGTTACAACGCCAAATACCTTTTGAGGTCCTATTTCGTCAATGACACAACTCATTTCTTGGGCCATGAATTCTGCAGTGTGACATGATCTTCCTGTCTGTAAAACCTTGTAAAGAAAAGCTTTCGGCGTCGTGACAACAAAATTTACGACAGGTTCATTTCTAATGTTGCTCCAGCCATCCACAGCCAATGCAACAGAATCAGCAGCAGCAATTGCCTCTGCTACCAACGCAGACACATTCTTGTACTCATTTTCCAATAACTGGCCTGACAACATGTATCTAGAAGGTAGTTTATATGCTGGCCGAAGAAACGAAAACAATTTCCTCCAATGAGAATTTTCCACCACACTGAGAGGTGATCTGCTCGCAAAAATTGCCCTGCTGAGAAGCTCATCTGCCTTGTCTTGATCTTCTGGATTCATGTTGTCTATAAAAGCTGCAATACCTGGTGTCTTTAACTTTTTTTCAAGCATAGATGTACTGGCAATGCTGGAAGTATCTAAAAAGAAAAGACAGTGCGGTAAGGTAAGAAACGCTATAAATCACTACAACATAGTTATTTGATAATAAATACATATATGGACTACGAAGCGGCAGTTTTTTTAATAAATATTTTTTAAGTTTCAACAAATGCTTTGTCATATAGAACTCGGACTTTTAACACGGAGTTCCGTAGTTCGAGTCAAGAAGCCAGTACAATCAAAAGAGTTGATCATGTGCGGATTAATTTGAATTTAATCATCACAAAAAAAAAACGCGAGAAAACAGAAAAATACCAAAAAAAAAATGTACTTACGCTGTGGAACTTGTGTGGTTGTCTTCATATATTTATCTTTTACAGAGTCTGGGCATTTTTTACAGACTTCTAGATGCTTTGACATTCTTGTGCCGTTTTTCGTAAGACGTTTTGAGCAGAATGTACATTCTACTTTAGGTACTTTGGAAGTGGAAACAACATTGTTAAAAAGATTTGCCACGATTGATGTCTTTCGACCTGAACCAACTCGTTTCGGCATATTTACAAATATAACCAAAAAGTACTACTGTAAAATTACTCAATACGATTTTAATATTTACTTAACGCTCACACAGAAGTTCACAGAACACTCAACAAAAACGAACTCTCACTGTCTCAAGCTTTCTGCAGTCTGCACGCAAATCAACCCAAACAAACATAAACCAAACGAGGATTAGGGAAATCCCTGTCCGTAAATGTAGTTTATATTTGGTGTTGCCAATTATGTTAAGACATTTAGGTACTATTTAACAAAAAAACAATTGGTATTTTCTTATTGAACAGAAAAAATAAAAAATAATATCAACTCATATACGATAACCGCCTTACCATATTTTTATTTTCCTACTCATGAAAAAAAACCTGCTCCAGAAAAAATACTGTTTTTTTTCATGTTTTTTTTAAACGTTTTTTTTCATCTCAGAAAAAAAACCGTTTTTTTACAACTCTACCGCAAACTATAGATGTAAACAGGAAAATTTCAAACCGCAATAGATAGCGAGCGGTTTTCTGTTTTCTGACTTTTATCACATTTTTACTAATTACTCCGAAAACCGCAAATATCCGCAGCTTTTTTTTTATCAACATTAAATGTAAAGCAAGGGTAAACGTGGGCAACTGTCAAAAGTCTCGATGAACTTTAAAAAACCTTTTTTTCACCATATTTTATTTTGAAATTATTTTAAGGTAAACGTTAACATAATATTAAATACATATTAGTTGTTTCATATTCTTCAAAAGACGAGGTTTCCAGAAATATATAATACACTATACCTTTTCCTGTTACGTATAACAATAAAATCAATTTGAAAGTGATGAAGTGAAAGGGCATGGACGTCCGTCAAAACTATAAAGTTTGTGGTGTTGTAAAAAAATAATGTCATATAATATGTAGATAACATTTTTTGATATTATCGTCTAGTTTGGTCCTTAAACTATTAAGTAAAATAAAAAAAGCCTCCCAGTAGCGACACTCACAACGTGTTTGTGGCGATTAATAGAATTAGCGTAACAGTAAGCCTCGTTTTTTTCTCAACAGCTGTTGTTGTCCGGGTGAATACGAGTAAGACTTTATAAATGCTTAGATTAACGCTGTGGGCCTTATGTGGCAATTTATAATGCAGTTCTGTGCTACTTGGGAGGGCACATTGCTCGCAGAACAGATGGCCGATGGGGCCGAAAAGTTTTGGAGTGGCGACCGCGTTCCCGAAGACGTAAAGTTGGAAGGCCTCCCACAAGGTGGACCGATGACCTTGTGAGGGCCGCAGGAGTCCGCTGGCTGCGGGAAGCACAGAACCGGTCAAAGTAGCGGAGCTTGGGGGAAGCCTATGTCCAACAGTGGACGTCTTTCGGGTGAAATGATGATGATGATGAACGCTATAATGTGCACGTATTTCTATACATTTTACTTCCCTATCATGGCCGCCCACGATCTCTACTAATGTCTTTTACTACAGGTTGCCGCTTATCTGAGACGGTGCCTAATGTAGCTGCGGCACAACACACCTAACAGCTCCTTAGTCTGGGACGTGACTGGCTGGACCTGGAAGCGTCTGCAGGCGGTAGTCTACATTTTCAGTAGGAAGTGCCTTAAGTCACCACCTCTGCCGCTGGTCGTCTTCCGCTGGGCATCCGTCAGAGAACTGGAAGTCTCACCTGGCGGAGATAGACCGCCGAGGTGGCGTGAAGAAAGCGGTACTATGGACTAGTGTCAATGCATACAAACACGCGGCAGGGGTGACGTGTCGCGAAGGCTATTATTGACGAGCTCAACACCCATTGCTCCACTACCTTAGACACCGTCCCCATAGATCTATATTCTATATTACGAACGTATTTGTATAGTATGAATCATGTGGGTATACACACCATTAACGAAACAGTCGTCGAAGGGTGGTTTGATAATGTTCAAATTTGAAAGGTCTATGTTATCCAAGGTTGTCACTATTGCTGTCATCAGAAGCGGAGCTCCCCAGGCATACAGACAATACCACATAAACTTCACCCGCTCGCCTCGTCGGTTGATGTCACACCGTTTACGATGACCTCTGCGAAAGAAAAGTAAAATAAATACTAAGCCGAGATAACTAAGATAATTATGGCTAAATGGTGTTAGTAGATGAAACACACACACGTCAATCACACGTTTATTTTGAAGTATAGGTACTGCAAATCTATTACTGCTTGTGTAAAAAAAAACTCTGCTCAACAGCGGAAATAACGCAATGAATGTTGTAGAACTGTCAAAATGACAGGCATTCCTACAGTTTACAGTGTTACGCAATTATACTACCTTTTTGAAAGTGACACAGATATTTTTTTGTTTAAACAATATGGCGCTGGTAGTTCCAAATTCAATTAGTTACCTCAATGACCACCAAACGTCGAAAGACATAATATTCAGCCAAAAGAAACTCGATACCCCAGCGAAATACAGCATTGGAGCTGAAAATAAATATAAATTAGATAGTAGATACAATTATAGAACTAGATTTTAGCTAAGTATAAATATATTATTATTAATCAGTTTATTACAGAAAAGAAATCAATCCATGCAAATTATAAAAACAGAGAAATAAATTATTATAAATATTGTGTTAGTCAAATCATACACACTATGTTAGTCAACACCCACCACAATGTGCATGCATTTGTTTTGGACAGGGCAATCCGCACGAGATACAACCATCTGCAGGATACTGTTGCTACTACCTCGCACGCGCTGCAACAAAGAAGCTACTTTCTTCCGTACAACCGTATGAAAGCTGTCCGTTCGCGCCTCCGCAAACATTCCGGACGCACTACAATATCGAGGCAGCCGCATCAGCATCCTGAATACGTTGTTGTATTGGACACGCAGAGCACTAGCAGTCAGGCGCGTAAAGTCTACCCACAGGCTGCTCGAGTATAACGATTGGTAGTACGCCTTGAAAAGAGTAATTTTCACTTCCCTCGAGCAGCGAGCAAACCTGCGCGCAACCATATTCCCCCTAACTGCCATTGCTCTGCGCACCCTCTCTATGTCTGCATCATCTTGCAAATCTTCTGTCACAATGTGCCCCAAATACTTGAAGCTTCTCACCACCCGCAGAGCCGCACCATAATAGACGGAACATGCACAAGACCCCGCTTTTCACTCTTGAAAACGAGCACTCGTTCTCTCTCTCTCTGTTGACAGCCCACTCCTGAACCGAAATTGGGCATCATTCAGCTTAATGTGCTGCAGGAGAATGTTGTTAAGCAAGCTTTCAAGCACTTTGGCCATTATTGTAGCCAGTGAGATGGGCCGATAGTTTTCTTTATCAGACTTGACACTCGATACTACCGTTTTCGTCAGCTCATCGGGCAAGTAATCGTGACATAAACATAAATTATAAAACATGGAGAACACACGCGGCAGGTGACTACCAGCAAACTTAATATGCTCAATTCTGAGGCCATCATGCGCTGAAGATTTACCCCTCTGCATACCAAGTATCACTATTTGTACATCACGAGCAGTAAATTCACTCCTGGGCGATAGCCCCAGCATCGTCACATATGGGCTTGTGTTGGAATCAGACTGTGGCAACACTTTAAAATAATCTTAAAAAAAAAAAAATACTCATACATTTTCTAAAAATAGGAAAACATCAGACAATACTTTTACTTTGAAATGTAGATGTTTTTTTTTTAGCTCAATTTACTCATGTCATAAATAGATCAGCATTTATACGCGAAATACCTAAGTATCTTTAATTTTGCAAATGTTATCCTAAACAGACATCCGAAATTATGAATAAGGTAAGACTAGCTCTATAGAAAATAGAGCTAGTCCTACCTTATTCTCTTGCTGTTTCTGTTTAAACTAGATGAGGTCGGCGTTTCCTATCTGACTACGCGTCTGATGTAGTCTGATATTAGACGTCATTCTTAATAATAAATAAAAACACATGGCTTACTTATAATTTTGCAATGCTTCGATTCCAATGATTGATTGCTTAGAACTATGACGACTTTCATTAAGAATGTGACGAGAATGGAAGCGGTGTACGCCATAAGTACTAGGCCTATGAGGTTCTGCAGCTTGGGTAGCAGAAAGTACACCGCCAGCACCAAGATCAGGAAGAACGAAGACACCAGCAATCCTGGAAATTACAAACATAATCTTTGTCGGTGGAGCATACGGTGGCGATCTGTTCGGCTTGGGCTGAGCACCGCCGTGTCCTCGTGGAGGCTATCGGTGGCGGCGATCTCTCGCGTTCGGTCCTGGTCCAGGCCATGGTAAGGAGCGAGAGAGAATGGGAAGCAGTCACCTCCTTCTGCGAAACAGTAATGCTCGCGAAGAGGGAGGCAGCGCACGTGAGGGAGAGGCAAAATATGCGCCCTCACGGGCCTAGTCGTCGCAGGAAACGCCCTTTGCGTCGGGAATCCCAGGCCGATTCCGAGCCACCGCAGGCGCGGGCTTGCGGACGGCGAGTGGTGATAGGTCGCCGTCCGGTAAAAACTAAACCCGGGTCGACAGCGTGTTGTATTTTACGCGCGCCTTAAAGAGATGACAGCACCAACTACTAGTGGAGTCCGCAAGGGCCGATGTCTGCCAGGGGTGCGTGTTGTTCGAAAATGATACTGTGGGCCCTGGCACACAGGCAACCGAAGGAACACGGCTAGGTTTTAGTGAGTAAAATTCTGACACGCCTTCCCGCTCCGCCCAGAGCGGGTGAAGTTATTTGATGATTTCCCGTCCTCAAAACAGAAACCTTTGTACTCTAACTATAATTATGTCTTATCGATATGTATTTTTAACCCCCGACGCAAAAACGACGGGGTGTTATAAGTTTCACGTGTCTGTGTGTGTATGTGTGTGTGTGTGTGTCTGTCTGAGGCAACGTAGCTCCCGAACGGAGGAACCGATTTTGATTTAGTTTTTTTTGTTTGAAAGGTGTATTAGTCGGGAGTGTTCTTAGATATGTTTCATCAAAATCGGTTCAGCCGTTTGAAGATTATCAGCTCTTTTCTGGTTGAAAAAGGGATTTTACCCTCTTCCATGGGTCTGATCAACTCAAAATTTGGGATTCTATTACTTCAATGATATTAGACGAAAAAAAAAACCTTGAACTGATGCTGGAGCAACACCTGGAATTTCCAGGAAACCCAAATTATTCACCAACAAACAGCAGAAGTATCGTGTTTGGGCTCATTGAAAAGGTCTCAATGAATAGATTATAGATAAATGGTGATTTAAGGGAGACATTAAGTTTAAAAAGCAAGAAATAAAAATTAAATTAAAAATTTAAAAAACCCCCGACCCAAACAAAAACTCTAAAAGGTAAAAAATAATATTTATAGGCCTTTTAATTTGAACGTAATATTTTAATCAGGGCATTGTCAAGTCGGGGGACGGTCAATGAAAACGCCAAACAGAGGCCTAGCCGTGTGTACACTCTACATTAATAATAAAATGGAGCAATCCGTGGAGTTGACGTACCATGCTTCTGGAACTTAAACCCCAATGCCCTATTTCTATAAGACCTGCAAAATATTTGCATTACGGTGGTAATAAAGTCTCACTCACCCACTAACACGAATGTAGATTTTATGTCTTCATCATTCGGCTCTGCATTATATTCTCTCACAAGAAGTTTTACAACTACTTTTTGGTTTAATTTCATCACTTTGTAGTCTATACAATATTTCAGCCTTGGAATGTTAGACCATGATTTCGATCGGCCTGTGTCTTGCATCCTTATTGATCCATCCTGTAAACATGTGAAAGTTTTATCTACCCACTTGAAGGTGGTAAAGTTGTTCAAGACAGTTGAAAACCTCAGACCAAATTTCAGTCATTGCGGTGGCGGCCAATCTTAACCAAATACACTGTCAATATGATAATTGTGCGCAAACACATGTGCACTAGCTTATTCAAGCTCTCGTAGTCTGACGAGACGGCAATCCGACACGGCCGGAGAGGGATCTGGTGCAAAACCAACGGCTTTACGTACTTTTCGAGGTGCTGTCAAACTAGCAATGGCAAAACTCTGAGCTGCTACTGAGAAAGACCTGATGAGGAAACCAAATAATACTTTGGAGGAGGGAATCGAACCCAAGTGCGATTCAACTCCACGTTCAGCAATCACACGTGGCCACGAGATTAGTAGGTGCAGACTCGTAGGTAGGTTGGTACGCAACGCACGGGTCGAACGCACGTCACATAACGTATTTTCAAACGGCGTGTGACGTATTTGCAATGTGTGTACGAGAGGAGAAAAAGAGAATTACAATAGGTATTCTTGAAAACCAGCGATGTTGACAATAGGTCCGTCCGAAGTCACAGCATTTTGCTGAAGACGACCTGTTCTTGCACAGATGCGACGCACGGCTTAGTGTTATTATTAAAATTTCGACCTGATTACGGGGCTTTTGTCCACATTGTTTAAGTGCATTTTACTTTTGTTAGTTTATTTAATTTTTTGTAAGGTGCGTTTTGTTTGTGCAGAATAAACATTTTTTTTTCTTTTCTTTCTTTCTTTCAAGAGGAATGTGCGAATACCCAAAATTGCCTGTAGGGATTATGACAGCTGGTTTTGAGACAACGAACCGCCATTTTTCCCTCCTACTGTTAATTGTGCTAGATGATGTAGGGGAGTATAGCCCGTGGGCACTCAATGGAATTCCCGAGAATACTCATACTCGGCCGCTTGCAATACCGACGAGTTCAGTGCGAGTTTAGGCTTACATCAAAGGCTCCAGTTTTCAGGGTCGTCCATCAAGATTGCCCGCAAAACTCTAATTTCTTTCTAGTGCTACATTGACTTGCTGCCTATAGGTACAGCAAGAGACATATTTCTTTAATTTTTTATTGGATAGAGAAAATAATCTACAAAATAAATGTCTTAAATTCACTTATTTACTGACAGACAACGCACAGACTTACCAGCTCGGTCTAGAAGCATGCTTTGTTTAGACGCTAGCTCATCAAACTATCCTAAACTGTCAGATTTTCCCAATTGAACATGAACTTTATTCTTTTGTTTTAAAGTTGAAAAACTATCAAAGAAATTTAACAGTTTGGGGTAGCTAAATGTGCTGGCCTCTGTACAAGAGTTCCTTTTAAAACGAAAGGGAAAACCACAGGCAGGTTTTTAAAAATGTATCCACTAAAGGGAATTAAATATGTAGTACCTATGGGCATGAATGTGTCTGGAAATTCATTATTGGTCCGGTTTGTCTACCACACAAAATCAAAAGCAAGAAAGCAAAAAAAAAAAACTTACCTCTAAAATAAAAAAATCATTTATCATTGGATGCTCCGACGTGCAGTTTTTCACATCTCTATGATTTTTAACGAAAACGAAATCCTTTTTCGATTCGCTTTTAGTAATTCCGTCCCACGAAAATAAATTAATCTTGGAATAGTCGACTTCTGAAGTTACCTTTGCAGCCATTGTTTTATTTTTTTTAAACACTGCCGTTGTTTTGACGCATGTACTGTCCGGAAGTAACATTTCACCTTCACCGCAGCACTTCTCGATACACAAATGATCAGAACAATATTTCAACACATCGATTTGAATATTGTATAAAGTTCTGTAATCGTGTTTACACATTGTTTCGAAATCCACTTCACTTGTTGCAACACTTAGCATTAGAAGAAACGAAAAAGCTTTATAGGTAAACATTTTCTCAACATCACTCCACTAACTAACATAGAAAAATGACAATTTAGACCATACAGTCACGTCTGAGCTGTCTGTTGTCCAATATAGACAATGGACACTTAGCGCGGCTTACAGGATAATTAAACTACAATTTTCCTGTTATTTTGTCGACAGTATTTTCCTACCCTTTCTTTTCCACATTTCCAAATCGGTCAACCACAAAGATATATTTAAAAAATAGAAAAAGACCGAAGTAGTAAGGATTAGGATACGATAATAATGACGCACACACTAAATATAGAGCACGATAATGTTAACACGACTAACACGGCCGGCGGCACCTACCAAGCATGCAAGCGTGCCATGAACGCGAGTGCGATATCTTTTGCACTCACGAAGGAAACCCCCGCCCGCCGCACCACGGGCAAAGGCGAGCTGTGGCCGAGCGTCGCACTATGGTCCTATAGCTACTGTCCATGACGCATGGAACCATGCGTCGCATGTAGAGAAAGCAAATCTCGCGAGATTGGGGCTCAAGCGAGATCTCGCGAGTTTATGAATAACAATACTGCGAGATCTCGCCAATTTCGAGATCTAGCGAAATTTTTTGTGTTTTTTTGAAAATGATCACAATATTTGAATAAATTAGGAAAAAAAAGGAAAAAATTAATACAAATTATAAGTATTATAAGATAAACATTTATTTTCACGAATTTTATCAATTAACTTTTATGCATCAAACATTGTTTGACGTATCCAGGGCCCGATCTAGCTATTTAGCCGCTCCGGGCAAAATAAATATTCGCCGCCTTTTACACTAACACTATAGAAGTCATGAGCTTGCTGTTTTTTTTTTGTGTATGGCATCTCGCAGTTGACCTTGAGAGGCCGTGACTGCTCAACCGGACTTTCCTGTGAAGGTTTTTAGGATTCTAAAAGCCTCCAGCCAGGGCGTAAACCTACTTAAACCTAAAGCGACTGCGCACTGAGGGCACCCCCTGTGGGGTACGAACCTCGGCTTAAGGAGTCACTGGCCGGGGGGGGGGGGGGAACAGCTAGTGGAGACAGGCTGGATCAAAATATTTTCTTGATTATTAATTGGGGAATTTAAAGCTACTGGCTCAGCTGCGGCGCGGGCTGGCGCATCAACGAGCAACGAACGGTCGGGGGTCTGATCGTTACCGGGGGTCTTCGCGGGGCGCGAGGACCTCGGCGGCGAGGTCGGAAGGACGGTCGTTTGTGTTTGTGTGCTGTACTGGTGGCCCTATTCTTTTCTTGGACAACAGTAATGGGGTCATCTGGGTCGGGCCTTATGCACGCCGTGTAAATACGCAATTTGCACTTGAGTGACAATTTGCTACGTGCGTTCAGAACAGAGTGCAGCCTTCAGAGAGCGAAAGCGGCGCGTGAGCGCGCCTTCTTGATATGCTCAGAGAAGGAGAGGTGCTGATCTAGAATCACTCCAAGATATTTGGCTCGCTTTTCCCAAGGGATCGGCTTGCCGAATATGGAGATGGGCCGGGGGTGGTCAGGGTGGTGTCGCGGTTACGAAAAGAGAACCGCCTGACTTTTGTCCGGATTTAGTTCGATTCGCCATTTCCTAAACCATGCGCCAAGTACGTTGACTGCGGTTTGGAGGGATTTGGCTATCGCTTTATGACTACGCCCAGAGTGGTAGATGGCTGTGTCGTCTGCGAACAGTGCCAACTGTGCCTTTCTACTTTTGGAGATATCGCTAGTGAACAGCGTGAAGATGAGAGGGGACAGCACGGCGCCCTGAGGGACGCCGGAGCGAATCGGGTGGGGGATGAGAGAGTCCCTTCGATGTGATAGCGAAAGGTGCGGTTCGACAGAAAGTCTCGTAAGATGAGTACGAGCCGGTCCGGCACACCGAGTTTGTACACCTTGTATATCATGCCGTTGTGCCAGACCTTGTCGAAGGCTTTCGCTATGTCGAAAAATACTGCACCGGTCGCATTGCCGCGTTGGAAGCCAACGCTTATATGCTCTACGATCCGGTGTACCTGTTATACGCAACTGTGCTGGGTTCGGAAACCGAACTGCTCGTTGGGTATCCGGCCTTTAGTCTCGGCGAAGTCCCTGAGACGCTTGTAAATAAGTCGCTCATAGATTTTTCCGAGGCTGTCCAGTAAACTGATGGGCCGGTAGCTCGTGGGCTCCGTTTTGGGTTTGCCGGGTTTTGAAAAGCCAATGACCAATGGCTTGCTTCCATGCTTGGGGGAAGATGTTATTGCTCAAGGCTCCATTGAAGATGGTGGTCAAGAGCATGATCAGGTGGGCGGGTAGCATCTGGATCATCCTATTGGTGATGCCGTCAGCGCCGGGGGCCTTTCGGGGTTTCAGACTTTTGATGATCTCGTGAACGATGACGAAGACACAGATGATCCATTACCTCTCGTCACCCCGGACGAACCGGGGTGACGAGAGGTAATGGATCATCTGTGTCTTCGACGGGCGGGAGAGAGATTCTACGTTCGACTTCAGCGTCCACCTCAGCGAGGTGTGCTTGGTCTACAGGTTGAGAACTGGGCGCGCAAAGCAGGAACGTGGCGATCTCATCCCTTTGGGTACGCCCAAAGGGATGAGATCGCCACGTTCCTCCGCGACCATCGCCTAGACATTCTGTTAGTTCAAGAGACGTTTCTCAAACCCAGCATTCGCGATCCGAGAATTGCCAACTATTTTGTGAGGGAAAGTATGCGAGGGAGACCACTGTCCCATGTTAGTTTTTTAGTTTATATAATATATCTTAACATTGTTATTTGCTACGTTATAATATTGTTTCTATGTTAATTAATGTAATTGGTGTTACCGTTTTAATTAACTATAAATAAATAAATAAACGCGCCGTTGACCCGGGCTTAATTGGTCCTTGCCGGACGGCGAGCTACTCATTACTCGCCGTCTGCAAGCATGCGCCTACGCGGCCAGGAATCAGCCTGGGATTCCCGACGCCCAGGGTGTCTCTTGTGGCGACTAGGGCCGTGAAGGCGCATATATAGCCTTTTCCTCATTTGCCACCGCCTCCATCTTCGCGAACATTACTGCTTCGCAGGAGGTTACAGCTTCCCATGCACTCTCGCTCCGTACCATGGCCTGGACCAGGGCCGATCGCGAGATCGCCGCCGCCGATCGCCTCCACGAGGACACGGCGGTGCTCCGCCCAAGCCGGGCTGACCTCCACCGTGTCCTCCGAGAGATTTACGCACTGGTAACACCCGGGCGTTTCCTCCCGCCTTATCAGAAACTAATTATATTCCGTTACAAAACGAATAAGTCATTCTGTAAAATCTTATAATTAGATTATTAATTAATTATTAATTAAATTAGGTAAATAAAACATTATACTCTACTTCGTAATAATTAAAATAATTTTCTTCGCACTTTCTCCTCTATTTTCTGATAAATTTGAAACCGTCACAAACTCTATGTTCTATTGAAATCATAGCTAAGAAAACTTTAAAAAATACTACTTTGTCGGGCTGCTAGGCATGGTAATTTTTATAAGATTTTTCACTCCTACCGATAAAATTGAGTACTTCGTGCAACCCTCAATTTTGCCGCCCCTCATTTTTGCCGCTCTGGGCATTTGCCCGGCTTGCCCCCCCCTAGATCGGGCCCTGGACGTATCTATCTATAATTTTTTAGTAAACTTCTAAGTAGGTAGTAAACTTTGACATAGGAACGTTTTTATCAAATAACAAATGAAAGAAACGTACAGTCTTCTCTACTAATATTTAACAAAAATCTTTTAGTAATAAAACAGTTATTTTATAACAAACAAAACAACGAGAAGTAAAAAAAAACCGTCCGTGTCAGTCCGTGGGCGCGCTTCGAATAAGACGTTTTTATGTTCGAGTGCAATCTCGTTAAACTCGCGAGATCTCGCGAGAACGAGATTGCATTCCCTAGTCGCATGCATGTCGCGTTTTGGGGAGGTATGTCGTTCCATTACTTGCAGTTGCAGCACGTAGTTCCCTCGTCTCGCGAGGAAGGCAGAAAACATTACTGACTCTTTATTTCAAAATTAAATAGGTACTTACAAACGCCAGTACATCAAGCTACCCCAAATGTCAAATTTTCCAAATTGAACATGAACGTCATGTTTATGTTATAGGTATAGTATAGATGAAAATCTATCAAAGAAATTTGACAGATTATTGCATGATTTGCTGGCTGTCTGTAGGTACATCGCTTTATTTATTTAATGGTTATTTTTGAATTGCACGGAACAAACAAAGGAATGAAATATACATGAATAATAGGGTATTTTCCAATTTATTAAAAACTATTTTAATTTGAAGATGGAACGATATATTTAACAGAAAAATAAAAATAAATTTATTATTACACATTTTCTCAATTAAAAACTAATTTATTTTTCGTTGGTGGTGGCGTGTGTGTTGGATCATTAAGTTCCCTTCAAAATGGTTGAGCTGAATGGTGCTGATGCATACGTCATGTCCGTGAACGGGCGCCGCCAGTAGGGACTGGTCATCTCTTAGCTCCCACGGCTTATTTTAATTGTTATTTTATTTTAATTACGGACGCTTTTAATGTGCACTTTTTACATCGTTCTCACATTGATAATTTCAACATAATGATGTAACCAACTTTTTGTAACAAAATCTTGATTTTAAAAGAGTGTCCATGGAGTTTCTTGCCCGTTCTTCTCCATAGGTACCTACGCTTTGGAATGGGCAACTAGCTTCATCTTTCTAACTCACCGACCTTGACAATTCAAAAGTGCCTGTAATTGGTTTATTTGAAATAAATGCTTTGAGTTTGCGTTTGAGTTTGAGTTGTTTTGAATTTACCGCCAAAACGCTCCTTACAATGACTTTTTCTCACGTGACATCGTGACGCCAGCTTTGTGTAAACGGCACCGGTACAAATACTTATTTTGGCGCCGTTTTAGAAGTATTTGTGCACAGAGGCACCGTACGTACGCCAGTAATTCCACTTTCTATACATTAAAAATCTTGTTAATTATTAACTCGACATTCATTTGTTTACTTACTAACTACTTTGGTTTACACAAAGTTGACGTCACGTGATAAAAAGTCATCGTAACGAGCATTTTGGCTGTAAATTCAAAACAACGAAGAGTAAATTCGATTAAAATCGTTTTTAATTGAGAAAATGGATATAAATCAATTTAGATACTTTTATTTTTCTGTTACATATTTCGTCCCAATCTTCAATTTAGAATACTTTTCAATAAATTGGAAAATACCCTATTGTTAGTTTATTCATGTACAGTCTCGTCAGTCGCCAGCAGATCAAGCTATCCCATACTGTCAAATTTTCCCAATTGAACATAAACCTTATTCCTTTATAATAAAGTTGAAAAACTATCAAAGAAATTTGACAGATTGGGGTAGCTTGATGTGCTGTATATTTCCTTTTTTTTTACAAAGGTAAAAAACCTAAGTATCAACCATAATGAAGTGGGTCATTTTCTTTCTTTTTTAAAAGGGAATGCCTAAAATGAACAGAAACTAATACTAATAGTCCTTAATTTTAATTAGAATAAAATATGTCCCTATAATAATTTAATTTTAACGTGTAAAAGTGTTTTTTTTTTTAATTTACAAAAACAAATATTGTTGGAAGCGAGGAGCACATGGCCCGTAGATGTAGCGATGCTTGGAGCAAGCTTGGTGGAGGGCCATTGTTCAGCAGAGGACGTCTAAGTGAAATGAAAATGATGAGTCCAATACAGCATGTTGTGAACTGGACTCAGAATTTATCAAATATTCATTTATGTACAGTTAAAATATTCTTATACAATACAACATACTAAAGTCAGCATCTGTTTCAATATTAGTCGTAAACAATCACTAAACAATAATAATAGCAGTCACAATTTACGATCATGTTAAAGTAACGCTTGACCTGCTTTGTGTTTACCATAGATATAAACAAACGGGTTTTTAATGGGTAAACCACACACCACAACCCTTATACAACTTATCTATTAAACAAGTAAACAAAGGAACGACTTTAATGCGAGAGATATAAAAGTAACGAGTAACTATTCATAAAATCGTAGTAGGCAAAACACACAACAGTAGCTAGTTTAATAAAATCTATTTTCTGCTGTCCAGTCTTTGATAGCCCCATTTCTTACCCTTCCAATCTCTTCCCCCAGCCATACATCACTCAACGGTACAGTCAAGGACGAAAAAAAAATCTCAAGGAGTAATAGTACATTATGGTACAAGTGTGTAACGTTGGTGATTATCGCTGAGGCGCCATTGAGACCCGAGCCGTCAGGCGAGGGTCTTAAGAGAGCCGAGGACGATAATCATCAATACACACGTGTATCATACGACGTTTTTCAACACACTTGCGAAGAAAATAATACTAAATCATCATCATCCATCATCATCCATCATCATCCATCATCATCCATCGTCATCCATCATCATCCATCATCATCATCCATCATCATCCATCGTCATCCATCATCATCCATCATTATCCATCATCATCATCCATCATCATCCATCATCATCCACCGTCATCCATCATCATCCATCGTCACCCATCATCATCCAGCATCATGCATCATCATCCATCATCATCCATCATCATCATCCATCATCATCCATCGTCATCCATTATCATCCATCATCATCCATCATCATCCATCGTCATCCATCATCATTCATCATCATCTATCATCATCCATCATCACTCATCATCACCCATCATCATCATTCATCATCATCCATCATCATCATCCATCATCATCCAGCATCATCCATCATCATCCAGCATCATCCATCATCATCGTTTTTAAGAACAAAGCAACTCAAACAAAAAACAACCTATAACTCACTAAGAACAAAGCAACTCAACCAATTCTATAACTCACTAGTGAATAATAGTAATGAAAAAGTCACAGTTTGATAATAGGTGTCATTATGTGCCTAACTGTAGTGAAATTAGAGCCATTTTATGAGCAAGTGTGTTGAAAAATTAATATATTCTAATAGGTACAAAGGCCAGCACATCAAGCTACCCCAATCTGTCAAATTTCTTTGATAGTTTTTCAACTTTATTACAAAGGAATAAGGTTCATGTTTAATTGGGAAAATTTGACAGTTAGGGATAGCTTGATGTGCTGGCGTCTGTACATGAGAAATGTCCAAGTTTCTTCTGATTATAGATCGACTCTTCCGAGCTCTCGAGCAAGTGATCGATAGTCGATACTAGTAGGTATAGGGGAGATGGGAAGAGGGTCTTCCCCTCTCTCTCTCGCATCTCCTGTGATGGTCCTATACCTACCCAGTCTTTCTCACAAACTATGTCGTTTGACGTATTTTTGTCTGCTATGTTTTTAGACCATCATATTGAATTTGCTGAATTTGTGTATGAGTATGCGAAGTGCAGCCAATGAGGTCGTTCTTGAATATTCAAACCACCAGTTGGCACCACTTTGACAAGAGGTCTTCCAGTTCGACAATGAACTTAAAATATTTGATTATATTCGTTTCATTCATTCGTTCACCATTAATAGTAGTAACGTATGAAATAAAGACCAATATTTTATTCCGAAATAATGCTTTATTATGGCTTCATCTGTGTGTAAATGCATGCTTATGACAAATCAATTATCTTTATCAGTAACGTGATTAGATAAACGAAAGATGACGAAGCAATTGAAGTGTTCATTTGCTTTGTTACCTCTCGTATGACGTCTTATCTGCCTCTTCCAATTCCAACATACATGCACTTAACCTGACCTACATACTTACCTACCGCCAACTACTTTCCTTCAGTTAATACATTTATGCCACCAGGTGGCGCGGCATGGCATGGTTAAGAATTTTCGTAAGCGGATATAATTTTGAATCTTATTTTCTTACCTTTAGTACCTACCTACTCTCAATATTTTGATATCGTCATTCATTCATCAATGTATTATTGATAATTTTACCTATTCCAAGTTATCAATCACTTGAGGAAATAATTTGTACTTTTAACCAAGTAACGACATAGGAGTTACCTATACATTTACACAATTCGTTAAATCATTTTGGTTCTGTGGTTTCTGATAAAGAAATAAAATGTCATTACCTTTTAATTTTTCTCCTGGGGAGTTTTTTGCGCCACTTCTTCTTCCCAGCTAAAGCACTAGGAAGTGGTGAAGGGCGGGCGTTTTGGGGGGCTGCCTTAGGCAATTATGACGTTCAAAGGAAGTTTTAAAGGGAAAGGTAGCTATTAACGATAAAAATAAAGGTGATACGGAACGAACGGAACGGTAGTAATAATAGTTAATCTCATTTGTTTTCTTTTATATGCGAATTTAGATCAGTGGTGGCCCAGTGGTATCGGCCCTGACTTACGATTCGTGGGTTCGAGCCCCGAGAGGCGCTTTGCTTATCCTACTAATATTATAAATGTGAAAGTTTGTGAAGAACGGATTTGGATAAAATTTGGCACACAAAATGACATTTTGTTCCTACATTTTTGTTATCGCACCGTAGTTATCCTCCCCCCCGAGTGGGTTCCCGCATTGTCGTTGCGGGGGGGCTTAGTAACCGTGGTCTCCCATCCACGGTGAAGCCAAGAGGAACCCAACGGTGGGGCCGCTCGTCAGGGCTTTTGCCTTCAAGCCATTGACGTAGCGGCCAAAAAGTAGGTTGCGGTGAGGTGCACCGCAACTGAGGTGGGCCGCGATGTCGAATGGGAGGCATCGCGGCTGAGGGTTACGGGCTGCGGTAGAGGAGGAGTGCCGGTGCTTCTGAGCAGCGCTCTTCCCTTCCGTGGCCTGGACGGGGCCGCCACCGTTTGATGGCGGACGCGGTGGGCGGTGGGGCCGCAGGGGATGAGGAGTGTCGGTATAGCGTTGGCCGCTCTCCCTATCCTCTGCGGCCGAAAAGTGGTAGACGGGACGGCGCGTTGTGTTCCACACGCGCGCCGTCAAAGATGTCAGCAACCACAGGTGGGGTCCGCAAGGGCCGATGCCTGCCAGGGGTGCGGGTTTGTTCGAAAGAGATACCACGGCCCCTGGCATACGGGCTACTGAGGGAACACGGGTGGGTTTTAGTCAGTAAAAGTCTGACACGCCCTCCTGCTCTACTCAGCAGGAGAAGTCATTTGATGATTTCCCACCCAAAAAAAAAAAAAAAAACCGTAGATATCCTTCTACAATCTGTCATTTAGTCTTTCTTTTCTAACGATCTTTGTCTAGGTCCTTATAAATGTAGACTATTTCAGAAGAATATTTCTTCCTAAACTGTCAAAATCACACTTACAACAACACTTTTACTCGCCGGCCACAAAGTATATACGATTATCTACAAAATCATTATTCGTTTAGAACGCATAACTGTGATAACTGATAATGAATGGAAAAACATAGCTATCTTATCCAATTGTATATACATCATTTATTTAATAGTCATGTCTATTCTTCCGTCGACAAATCGGTGCTCGTGCTAAGCCTGCAGCAGGGCGAATCGATTTTGTAGTCTAGTTTTAACTTTTTGGAACCTAGAACGGTTTGGAGCTGCATAGGTCGGAGGTAGCCCTCATCAAGTTTATTTTATTTTATTTAAAGTGCCTCGGAGAAGCCTGTGATCGCTTTCGGTATTGAACCTGCAGATCACGGAGAAATCTCTAAATATGTGCTTCTTATCCGTCATGATGAAGTCGATCTCGCTCCTTGTCACGTTATCGGGCTCTGCCAGGTTCCTTTGGGGTTTCTTTTCGGAGAACGATTTCATCAAGAAGAGCCCCTGCGACTTTAAAAAGTTATATGGTCGCTGGTAAAGTAGGTAACCTACCATTACAATCGTACAGTGCGCAAAGAAATAGGCAAGATCCATACCGAATCTTCTTGCTAGTCAGAGATACCTAAACATAATTATATTTAGTTAATGGTTACGGTACTAGCGTAGCGCCGCGTCATTGGATTGTACGTGACTAATAACACGACAGGCCATAGGATCCGATTGGAACGAAATATGTAACAGAAAAATAAAAATAAATTGATTTATAATTATCCATTTACACAATTAAAAACGATTAAAATCGTATTTATTTTTTGTTGTTTCGAATTTACCGCCAAAATGCTTCTTACGATGATTTTTTATCACGTGACCACACGTGACGTCAGTTTGTTTGTAAGCGGCACCGATACAAATACTTTATGTGGCGCAGTTTTAGAAGTATTTGTATAGAATCAAGTCCATCCGACTAAACAGACAGCTGTGCTCTTGGGGAGTTTCTTGTGCCACTTCTTCCTCCCAGCTAAAGCACTAAGTGATGAAAGGTGGGCGTTTTGGGGGTTTGATGTATTTTGACGTTCGAAAAGTTCTGACTCTCAGCCTAATTTGAATAAATGACTTTTGATTTTGATTTGTGCACAGAGGCACCGCTCACCAGTAATAGGTACCACTTTCTCTATCCATTAAAAATCTTGTTAAAACTCGACAATGGTGCCGATTCTGTTGTACACCGAACTAAACTAACTAAACTAAAACTAAAATTCCTTACTTTTTACTATGAGAATCTAAACGCTATTCTGCAAAAAAATATCTCTAAATTTAAAAACTATTTTGACACAACTAAAATCGAATTTGACAATCGCGACTCGCACGTGGTATGTTTTGGCTTCGCAACGTGGTACTTGTTTGCCCTACCACGTGTTTTTTTTTAGAGCCAGCAGCGCGCCGGGGTCGGCAGCCTCGACGTGATTTATATGGAATTTTCATGGAAAATTTGATAAATTATTATCCACATGTTGAGTGTTTGGGGTTCTATAAAGGGGGTCGAAATTTTCATTATTTTTGCGATAGGACACACCGTTTCCGAGATATAAGCAAAAGAAAAGAAAAAAATACAGTACTATTTTTGCACCAGAAGTCGAGGTGTCGGTGTGAATTTTAGTTCTTGACAACTAATTTTATTCCACACCTATTTAATCGCGATTAAAAATAGTCAGATTTAGTTAGACAACCAAAATTTTAGGTTGAATACAATAATGAAATTGACAACAACAGAATAGCAAAATTACCATTTTCACTAAACGAATAATTCAGTGCAATCTTAGTGCTGTCAAACTAAAATATAGTTAAGTTGTGTCACTTTAGTCAATTTCAGAATGGGAAGAATTTTGTGACAACAGAATCGGCACCAATGGTGCCGATTCTGTTGTCACAAAATTCTCTAAACTAGACTATAAATCACCAAAATTTAGTTTATTCCTGTCAAACGACGATTTCCCATTCTGAAAGTGACACAACTTAACTATATTTTAGTTTGACAGCACTAAGATTGCACTGAGTTTTTAGTTTAGTGAAAATAGCAATTTTGCTATTCTGTTGTTGTCAATTTCATTATTCTATTCAACCTAAAATTTTGGTTGTCTGACTAAATCTGACTATTTTTAATCGCGATTAAATAGGTGTGGAATAAAATTAGTTGTCAAGAACTAAAATTCACGCAGACACCTCGACTTCTGGTGCAAAAATAGTACTGTATTTTTTTTATTTTCTTTTGCTTATATCTCGAAAATGGTGTGTCCTATCGCAAAAATAATGAACATTTCGACCCCCTCTATGAAACCCCGTCCACCTCTAAAACTCAACATGTGGGTAGTCATTTTTCAAAATTTTCCATCCAAAAAGTGAAAATTACATATAAATCACGTCGAGGCTGCCGCCCCTGCGCGCCTCTGGCTCTAAAAAAAAACACGGGTAGGGCAAACAAGTACCACGTTGCGAAACCAAAACATACCACGTGCGAGTCGCGATTGTCAAATTCGATTTTAGTTGTGTCGAAATAGTTTTTTAATTTAGAGATATTTTTTTTCAGAATAGCGTTAAGATTCTCATAGTGAAAAGTAAGGAATTTTAGTTATAGTTTAGTTAGTTTAGTTCGGTGTACAAAAGAATCGGCACCAGTCACTCGTTTAGGTACAACTACTTTAGTTTAAACAAAGTTGAAGTCACGTGTGGTCACGTGATAAAAAAGTAATTGTAATGGACGCTTTAGAGGTAAATAAATAAAAAAAAACGAAAAATAAATTTGATGAAATCGTTTTAATTGAGGAAATGGATATTAATCAATTTATTTATATTTTTCTGTTACTTGTTTCGTCCCAATCTTCAAGTTAAAATAGTTTTTAATACATTGGAAAATACCCTATTCTTGCCAATATTGAGCGCCGGTTACGCATCTAAAGGTAGATAATAAAGGTATAATTGCGATAACTCTAAACTTTTGTATGGGAGCTGTATGACAAACTTATGTCGTTGGGATTGTTACGAAATAAGCTAACACCTTTTAAACGGTCCATTTAAAATGGATTAGTCCAGTTTTGCTTTGTAATACATACATGTATTACTAGCTTCCGCCCGCGGCATCGACCGCGTGGAAGTCGGTAAATATCCCACGGGAACGTACTACCGGTATAAAAAGTATCCTGTGTGTTAATCTAGGTTATAATCTATGTGTGTATGTAACATTCTATAATTTGCCAGGGGTGCGGGTTTGTTCGAAAGAGACACCACAGCAACTGGAATACGGGTTACTGAAGGAACACGGGTGGGTTTTAGTCTGTACAAGTCTGACACGCCCTCCTGCTCCACCCAGAGCGGGAGAAGTTATTTGATGATGTCCCACCCAAAAAAAAAAAAAAACATTCTTTAATTTGATCGCCTCTGCTCGTTAATAGTCACTGTTCTAAGTTTCTAACCATGATTTCACCAACAATAGAGGGTTTTTTTTTAAGTGGAGATATGATCATGCATACTACGCTACTACGAGGAGATAGCGCACTAAAACTCCACGGTGTTCTGCCCTAATTTTTGTGTGTTGAAGTAATTCATTAGTGTTAATTCATTCACACTTATGTGCATAAGTATTAAGACATATGAGCAGGGGCCTAAGTCTACTAATTTATAAACGTCACAATGGTCTCTCAATGGTAAGTTTTTGACAGATTTGCCATACAAAAACTGTCAAAAACACACCATTGAGAGACCATTGTAACGTTTATAAATTAGTAGACTTAGGCCCCTGATTACCTCGACGAGCTTATTAGCTAATACGGACTTGACAATTAGAGATTACATTAAAAAGGTAATTTATATTTAGATACCATGTCATTTCAATTTAATAAAATGAACTTTTGCGATTTCTTAGACTGTCTTGGCCTATAGTATAAAAAAATATTGTCAACTTAGCATACTCATATTTAAAGCATTTAACCACTAAAATGAATCATCAACTTTAAAATACTTAAAAAAAAAATTGAGGATTTAAAAAAAACCGCTAATGGTGGCGCAACATGAAGTGTGTCAAAAATTACAAATAAATGATACTATATCTGTGTGTAAGGATATAAAGGCCAACCTTATGATTCCAGAGATAGCCTCATTTTTCATGTCAGCGCCATACAATTTTTTCTAAAAAAAAAAATGTTACTCCTTCATTTGTACACGCAATTGTCTCGTACCATTCTATCCATTTCTAGCCAAAAAAAAGGACTCTTCAAATTTCATGTCTCTAAGTCTATGAAAGGCGATTTTCAGCCTACCGTGCGGCGTCGTGGCACAAAATACAGGTCGTGGCCTCCAGCAAACGAGGTGCTTGCGCTGCAGTATCCCTTATAGCCGCACGTAAACATCCATAAGTTAGGGTCAGAAATCAGCATGGGAACATAAACAAGAGCAGCGTATTATAGAGACTATGGGGGACTACTGACTTTGGAGACCGCTGTAAGAGGCAGTCGTTTCATGTGTTAAATTTCAATTCCATGTTCCTAGAACCTGTTACAGAAAAAGAGATATTTTATATTATCGAGAACCTTTCAAACAAACACAGTCTTGGCTTTGACGAGATATCACCAACATTAATAAAAATATGTGTCCTAGAACTCACCCCCCTGCTAACATACCTTATAAATCAATTGTTTACGGAAAATACAATACAAAAGCAATAATTAAACCTATACCAAAAAGCCAATACAGACCAATAGCACTTCTTTCAGCATACTCAAAAAATTATTTGAAAAAGTAGCCACCAAACGTATGTGTGTGATTCTTTGAAAAATACGACATGTTGAGATGTGTGATTAGGCAGGAAAAATGAAATTTCTAGACTGGAGCTGTAAAATGCGTATGTATTCCAAAAGAACAAAAAAGTGAAATTACTTAAGTAGGTAGGTACACTTAAAACTAGTTCACCGTCAAACAAAACGCCTGATTAAGTTTTCAATGCATTAAGTTGCACGAAGTTAATTAATATTATTAGCTTGAAAATCTAAACCTGCGCCCGGGCGTTGAAATGCAATCTTTCAACCAGAATCTTCATTTAAAGGCAGTGGGCATATCTTGCTACATGCACGCCGGATGGGTCCAGTCGCAGTTCTAATTTCGGTCACACGACTGATTCCGTCACGTTCAGGGTAGACTGCTGAGATCCGGCCTAACCGCCATTTAAATTTGCAACAAGACAAGGCGATCAGTTTCTAAGACCGCCTTTGAAGACCTAAAATTTTTTTTTTTTGGGTTTTGGCTTCGCACGGTTTGTGCATTTAGCCAGTGTCAAGTATTATTTTTTTCAATCAAGTAAATGGCCCGATATCAAACACGAAGTTAACGAACAACACAAGAACAGTCATAGTCAGTCAAGTCAAAGTTATTGTAAAGCTGTAGTAACTTTGCAACAACCTATTAGGAGTTTTTGGGGGGAACACGAAAAGTCCACATTGTCACTTATTTTCACCTTCACTCTACACTTGTGCACTCACACGTAACTAAATTGAATAATTCACTACCAAAATTATAAAATTTGATTCGCTATTTTACGAAATTTCATGAAAATGAAAATTCG
Source organism: Polymixis flavicincta (assembly GCA_949987655.1). NCBI lineage: Eukaryota > Metazoa > Arthropoda > Insecta > Lepidoptera > Noctuidae > Polymixis > Polymixis flavicincta. Next base: position 18,867,436 of record OX465183.1, read on the forward strand.
TGTGAAAATGTTCCAACGCGATCCCGCCGAAAACTCTTGCTGTAGTTCACAGATATATTGAGAGATTATATGTATATTCCACCGTTACAATACATACTTATATCAGAAACGGAACGTCCATACTCCATGCCGAATATTTCTTACCCAATCCACATAGGTACGATACATAATATCGGTAACAGGCCAGCGGCTATATTGAATGAATATTCGGATTAGGTATTTTTAAATACTAGGATTAGGTGGATTAGGTATCGTTTTTACCTAATCCAGCCCATGTCTAGTCCGTCCGTCCCCAGAGTGCGTTCCCGCATTGTCGTTGCGGGGGGCTCAGTAGCCGTGGTCTCCCAGCCACGGTGAAGCGAAGAGGAACACAAGGTGGGGCCGCTCGTCAGGGCTTTTGTTTCCAAGCCGACGACGCAGCGGCCAAAAAAATTAGGTTGCGGTGAGGTGCACCGCAACTGAGATGGGCCGCGTGTCGAATGGGAAGCATCGCGGCTGCGGGGTACAGGTTGCGGCGGAGGAGGAGTACCAGTACTTCTGAGCAGCGCTCTTCCCTTCTGTGGCCTGGACGGGGCCGCCACCGTTTGATGGCGCAGGGGAAGAGGAGTGTAGGTATAGCGTTGGCCGCTCTCCCTATCCCCTGCGGCCGAAAAGTGGTAGGCGGCGGGGCCACTGTGCTGACCCGTCGCAGGGTGACTAAGGGGTCCACAAGGGCCGATGCCTGCCAGGGGTGCGGGTTGTTCGAAAGAGATACCTACCGTCGCCCCCGGCACACGGGCAACTGAAGGAACACGGGTGGGTTTTAGTCAGTAAAAGTCTGACACGCCCTCCTGCTCCACCCACAGAGGGTGAAGTCATTTGATGAACTACGACCCAAAAAAAAAACCGTGTCTAGTCTCCTACTAGACATGACTAAAGCTTATGAAAAAGTATCTCACTCGATCCTTTTATTAAAATTAAAAGGAGTTGGCATCAGGGGAGACGCACTTGACTGGTTAAAATCGTATCTCGCTGATAGGAAACAATGTGTCCAGATAGAACACCTAGATGACGACACGTACCTATGAGTTACAAAACGTGCGCTCGAATATACTAACCACGAACTGGTCAATTCCACAAGGTAGTGTAATAGGATGTATACTTTTCCTTGTCTACATTAATGACCTGACCACAAAGATATGTGGCCAACTACCTATGTGTTTTGTTCGCTGATGACATCTCCGTACTCTATAAAAGCCCTACAAACAACCTTCAATATAACTAAATTATTGAAACTTTTAACCTCATAAAACGTTGGCTTCAGAATCATAATCTTGAAGTGAACAACAAAAAAACTAAAATAATACAATTTAAAACCCTACCAAAAACAGAAAATTAACCTAAAAGATATAACAGACACTATCCATATTGAAGAATTTAAATTATTAGGTATCACATTATACTCTCACTTATATTAGAAAAAACATGTCGAAAATAGTAAAATTAAACTGTCACAATTTTCTTATGGACTCAAGTGTGCTAAAATCAAACACGAAAACTCACTGTGCCCTCTCTACATACGTACAGATAAGAACGAGCGCCGCAAAGCCAAATTAATTCTACCAGAACCTCGACTACAAATGTACAAAAATAGCCCAGAATATCGTAGCATACAAATATACAATAAATTACCTGAAAATATACGGTCCACGAAGACACTATGTGTATTTAAAGTTGAGGTTAAAGGCAAAGGTTAAAGGCATTGCTCTTACAAAAATGTTATTAAAGCATCCTAGAATTTATGGAAGATAAAATGTTAAAATAGAGTTTAAATATTAAATCCGTTGCAGGTGCTAAAGAAAACTTTTGTTGCTGCAGTTAAAATAAAATAATTAATAATTACAGGATATTATACAGTAGGATTAATAGAATAGAATAGAATAGAATACCTCTATTTCGGACATAAAATATCCATATAGTGTTAGTAAAAATCAACTTATTACCTAGTGTTAGTAAAAATCAGCCTCCGCTCAAACTGCTGTACAATCGGAGAACCGAAGCTCTCGGCTACAGTTTTCAAGATGCTGTTTCGACTACCCCTCACTCTCCTCGGTAGCGACACAGTTTTTTTGCGTATAATTGCATAGAAGCCGTCGGTACGCGCTTGCGCAAACATTTCCGACGCGCTACAGTAACGAGGCAGCCTCAACAACATCCTGAAAGCATTGTTTTATTGGACGCGCAGCGCATCCAGCCATCCTGTAATTATTATTACTAAATAATTATGTATAAAGTTTAAAAATGTGTGTGGTAGGTTGGGAAACCGTCGTCATCAGGAACGAATTTCCTTCTCACGTAGGTATGATTTAAAACAAAAAAATAATATATCGCAGTCACCATCTTGAATTTACATTTTGACTAAAGACGAAAAGAGGGGGCATAACCGCATAACATGCACGTACGCTTTGTCGAGTGGCGATTTCTAAGAGTCAACTCCTTTAAATCGCAGCTTCGTTCCACTAAAACACTCTTCAATTTTACTAACACTATGTTTGATAATCCTAACGCTCCGATGTAGCTTAGGTAGGTAATTATTTCAATAAATAATCCTAGTTTATATACTGTCCATATTTATAATGTGCTGCTACCACTGATGTCCCGAGTTGATTGCTTGTCAGTAATTTTAAATTGAATACAAATAGCTAACATAAATCTTAATAATTGATTTACACGGTTCATAGCTGCATGTATAGTTTCCTCTAAGTATTTCTTTGAGTTCAGAGGAAAAATATTGGTACTGTGTTGTTATCTGTGATCATGGGAACAACCTGTGTGATGAGGTCATTTAATTTTACATCAGTGCTGTTGGCTGTATTCCTGTTGGCTGAAAAAGGGAATGGTAGGTATGCTTCGTATAGTTCTCCTTTTTAACCGACTTCCAAAAAAGGAGGAGGTTATATGTTGCACTGTATGTATTTTTTTTAAATGTATGTTCATCGATTTCTCCCCCATTTGAGGACCGATTCTCAAAATTCTTTTTTATTTGAAAGTGTATACTCCTGAGGTGGTCCCATTGGCACCAAGTCAGGATCTGATGATGGAATCCCAGGGAAATCGAGGGCAACCCTCAAATTTTGTAGGTATTAAAAATGTTTTTCATAAATTTTCTCCCCCCCGATTACCAGTTTGGATTTAGAGAACAACACTCTACGCTCGACCAAGTACACAGAACTACTAATATTATTGAAAGAACACTAGAGGAAAAAAGGTGTGCTCCACGGTTTTCCTTGAAGTTGCATGGCTTTCGATAAAGTATGGCATGATGGCCTCATTTATAAGCTAAGAATAGTGCTGCCTCAACAGTTTTCAGATATCACAGAGTCCAATATATATATCAAATATATATATTTATATATATCAAACAGATTGTTTAGAATAAGACAAAGAAATGCCTATTCAAACCTTAGGCAGATAAAAGCTGGAGTACCACAAGGTAGTGTATTAGGTCCGGTCCTGTATTTACTATACACCTGTGATATTCCTGGGCTAGAAAATAATGTCATTGCAACTTTTGCTGACGACACAGCTATCATGGATGTTGGAAATAGTCACGAGGAAGCCGTAGAACAGGTTCAAGAGTCCGTAAATCGTGTTTATGAGTGGACAGCAAAATGGCGTACCAAACTTAATGAAAGCAAGTCTATTCACATTGACTTTACGAATAAAAAGCCACAATACTTCCCAGTATTCATAAACAATCAACAAATATCATACGCGAATACTGCTAAGTATCTCGGCATGAACCTGGATGCAAAACTGCGCTGGAAAGAGCATGTCAAAAAGAAAAGAGCGGAATTAGATATTCGATACAAAACAAAGGAATTGGCTACTTGGTAGACAATCACTACTGTCAATATCTAATAAATTGTTGTTATATAAACAAGTTTTAAAGCCTGTATGGACTTACGGTATTCAGCTGTGGGGCTGCACCAGCCAAAGTAATCGTCAAATCATACAACGTTTTCAAAACAAAGTATTAAGGGATATAGTGAGCGCGCCCTGGTACATTAGAAATAGCGACCTCCACCGGGACCTTAAGATGGATGCCGTAAACATAGTTATACAAAAATATGCAGAAGCTCATGAACAAAGACTTCATCATTACGTGAATGTCGAGGCGATTCAACTCCTTGACAACACTGAATTAGTGCGAAGACTAAAAAGGGTAAAACCTTTTGAGTTAGTATAGTGCAGTGTAAGTGAACTTAAACTGTAGTGCAAGTGCTAACTTTAATAAAGAACACGTGAATCAAGTGTCTTCCCCTTAACTTACAGTGAATAAGAAAGACGTTTTTGGACGATTTCTTAGTTACTTAGCAGTTTAAGTTATATTTAAATTACTTATTAGCTAATAGGCTAGATTGTAATGTGAATAAAGTATCATCTATTGTGATACTTTATAAAGGGAAAAAATATAAAAAATTCTAAAGCTATTGAGACATTTGCGTATGGTCATCATCATCTCATGACGCTGAGCTGATGAAGGAAGGTACAATTCTTTAACGGTTAGGAGTTAGGTGGAGGTTCGGGCATAACTCCCTTATAAGACCGATTTGCAAAAGCCTTTTTTTGTTCGAAAGGAGTTTATTTCGAAATGGTACCATTTAAATTTCATATAGATCGGATGTTGCGTTTCGGAGACAGACAACGGAACTCTTCGAAAAATGACAGCAAAAGTAACCGAGGTTGCTGAGCATAAACATGCATTGTTTACCCCAAGGATGATGTAAATTTTATTATTGTGGGGTAGTATTATTACTATTACTAAAAATTTAAAAATAAAAGCTTTTTTCAAGAAATTAATAAAATACATATCCAAAGTCACCGACTTCCGAAATTAAAGTTATTTTTCACTTTCTAGTGTTTTTTGGAAGTCGGTTGTATTTAAAAAAAGTTTTTATTGAGTTTTCAGTAACCGGACGGGTGGACGCACAGAGGGATCTTCTCCGCTGTACGGTTTTCTGTCCGTCCGTCTGTCGTACGTCCATCCGTCTGTCTCAGGGCTGCCTTTGAACCATAAGAGGTAGACAATTTAAATTTTTACAGCGTATGCACTAATATGGCCGCTATAACAACACAGAATAAAAATAATATACTTAGACTGAATGCTCGACTGTTTGTTCACAGCTAACAGCAAGTACTGCAGACACAAGTGGCAATGCAACGCAACTCGGATGAAGCATTCTTGCGATTGTGTGTTCTTGTACAGTGACAAGATCATCGGGCGATGTGAGTGCGGAACAACTGGTACAAGGCACAACTCACACAAAACACTAGCTTTGCACGCCATACCCGACCAGGAACCAGACCTGGAACTTCTCTACACATAACCAATACCAGTATCTAATAGTTCAAGCATTGTTCATAATAATAAAAGGTGAATTAGAGCAATGGATAAATTAATAATGAAAAATATTCTTATATTGTTGAAATTTTCGTACATGATTGATATTCAAATAAACAAATGACCTTCCTGCTTCTGTCCCATGGGTCGGCAATGTCTTGCCTACCTATACTCTTCTGTCAACCGCCACACAATCCATCCATCTCCTCTTTGGTCTTCGTGTCCCTCTCGACTCCATCATTAATTTCCCGTCATCGTTTGAAAACAATAAAGCTTGCAATAGTAGTAAGAGTTTGATTGAAACGTCGTCTTGCCTTCTTTTGATTTAGTTAGAGCGAACGTTCGACTGCTCGACTAAAATTAACCTTTAACCATAGCTGCTCTACTCTTTGAGGAGCGGATTGAGGGACTAGAGGTAAGCCTCTAGTCGTTGACCATTGGCACTGAAGAGTGTGACTACCTCGCCACAACGAAGCTCAGCATCCAGCATGACATAAGAGCGCCCCCCTAGCTCCAACATTAAAACAAAATGATTTTTGAAGAGGTTTTTTCAGTTACCATTCTTTTATTACATTCTCTTATTCATATTCATTTACTTATTCTTTATCACAGGTAAAAGGCAGTTCTTATAATTAGTTAATCTATTATTGTATCACTGTAACATACCCATTTGGTGTACAGTATGTGTATATGTATGTCACTATTGATAGCTAAGTTCTCTGTATGCAGCACCTTAATAATGTAAATAAAATAAAAATAAAAAAGCCTTTTATTTAAGTGTTCTTTAATTTTTATGGGTAACAGGAACCCCTCTCAAGGTGAAGGCCTCTTCCAAAGATTGCCATTTTTCCCGGTCTTTAGCTATAAGTGGCCATTGTTGTCCAGCAATTTTTTTGATGTCGTCGTCCCATCGTGCGTAAGGTCTTCCTTTGTAGCGATTGCCCTGTGGGCCTTTCCATGTCGTAACCGTTTTGGTCCGTGGTCTTTGAGACGCGCCACGTGACCAGCCCATTTAAATTTAAATTTTAAAGCGTGGTTTACAGCATCTATCGTTTTTGTCTTAGCTCTTATTTTTGTGTGTCTTAGCTTCTGCATTTTTTTTACATTCATCATGCCGCGCTCCATTCCTCTTTGGCATGTTATTATTTTATTCCTAATTTTTTTTTGTGAATTTCCATGTTTGGCATGCGTATGTCAAACAAGGGATAAAACATGAGTCCATTACTTTCTGTTTCCGTTTTATTGGCATAGCGCTTTTGAATATTTCTTTACAACTCCAGTATTTGTTCCAGGTATTCTTGACTCGCCTATCTACTTCTAATTCATTCCTATTTTTGTAAAATCCAATCTGTTTACCCAAATATATATATTGTTCTCCGTATTCTAAAGGTTTTCCATCTATTTTTATGTCAAGCATATTTATACTTTATGTGGTTCGACATAGTTTTTGTTTTTGATATGTTCATTTCGAGGCCTATCTGTCTGCTAGCATTGTTAAGAGATTCCATCATACTTTGTAGTTGAGAAGCAGTTTCTGAGAACAGCACTAGGTCATCTGCGAATCTAAGGTGGTTTTTATATTTGCCTTGTATAAATAAACCTTTGTTGTTCCAGTCAAGTTTACTTATGACGGTTTCTAGTACCGCAATAAAGATTTTGGGTGATAGAGGGTCCCCCTGCCGCACTCCTCTTTTCACTGGAAAACTTGGACCAATGGTTTCTAGTTTGACTCTACTAGTACACTTGTTGTAAATATTTTTCAGTATTTCTATGTATGTTTTCTCTACGTTTTGAGCTTCCAGTGTTTTGGGCACGCCACGATTGCGGCGGTAAGTCCCCTCTTTGAGGAGTGGCCTGAGAGGCGGCATGGCGTCCTCATCTTCCGCCTGACGCAGGTCCTCACCGGTCACGGCTGTTTCGGGAGGTTCCTGTTTCGGATAGGGCGGGAGGAAACGCCCGGGTGTTTCCACTGCGAAGATCGCCCTGAGGACACGGTGGAGCACACGGTGGCGGTCTGCCCGACTTGGGCGGAGCAACGCCGTGTCCTCGTGGAGGCGATCGGCGGCGGCGATCTCTCGCGTCCGGCCCTGGTCCAGGCCATGGTACGGAGCGAGAGGGCATGGGTAGCCGTCACCTCCTTCAGCGAAGCAGTGATGCTCGCGAAGAGGGAGACGGCGCACGTGAGGGAGAGGCAGCATATGCACCCTCGCGACTCTAGCCGCCGCAGGATACGGAGACGCCCTGGGCGTCGGGAATCCCAGGCCGATTTCCGGCCACCGTAGGCATGAGCTTGCGGACGGCGAGTAATGGGTAGCTCGCGGTCCGGTAAGGACCAAGCCCATTTTTGTGCTGACATCTCTTTGAGGCGCGTGTCAGAATAAGTGGCTATGTGAATTTATAAGTGTGTCTTTATAAAACATTATCAAGCTTTAAATATCAGAATGGTTACTGCTTATTTACTGTGTATTAAGGTTCCTATGAATATGGTATCTGGGAAAGGGTTTCATGAAGTAAAGCACAGAAAGACAAGACTAGGCATTTATTTCAATTAGGCTTGTCATTACTTAATCAGAAAGCTAGTCGTCCATTCCAAAGCTAGGTCTTCATGGAGAAGAAGGACAAGAAACTCCATGGGAACAGTATTGATATATTCCATCAACACATCTCTTACATTGCTATACATTTAATTACAACTCTTGGACCTTTATCCAAGATAACTCGGCATTATTACAATATTGTTATAATAAGCAACAATTACGGTATAATATTACTTACATGACATCTGGTCGATCTATTCCACACAACAACAGCACTAGGACTATCCCACTGAACGTCTACCGAGCAACTGACTCGATACCGTTATTACAATCCTTTTTATATCCTATTGTGTCAGTCATTTGAATCAACGTATTTTATTAAATAACAATAGAAAACCTAAAATATATTACAAGTATAATTAAATACTACGTAATCATTTATAGTTACAACCTCCAAGTTATTTTCAAAAGTTAAGACAGTTAGTTTTGTAAACATGTAGTCAAATTAGATACTTGTACATTTGTTCAACGGTTCGTTCCACCAAACAATATTACAATATCAAAATAAATAATATAACACGCGCGTGGAACACAACGCGCCGTCGACGCTTCAAAGCTTCCAGTGTTTCCCAGATGCTTTCATGTGAAATAGTGTCAAAGGCTTTTTGATAATCAATGAACGCGATATACAGAGGTCTGCGGTATTCCAGGTATTTTTCAATTATTAACTCTAAAGTATGTATGTGGTCTATGGTGGAGAAACCCTTTCTAAAACCAGCTTATTCAATGGGCTGCTTTTGCTCTATTGATGCACTTATTCTGTGGTTTATTATTGTAGAAAAGAGTTAATATATAGTTGGCAGTAGGCTTATTGGTCTGTAATTGCTGATGTCTTTAGGATCTCCTTTTTTATAGAGCAGAATAATATTGGATTCAGACCACTGTGAAGGAGTTTCTGAGGTTTCCAAAATCAGGTTAAAAAGGTATATAAAAGGCGCGGCCAGGATGATGTGGACAGTCTTTATAGCATCATTGGTAATATTATCCGATCCTGGACTTTTGTCGGGTTTAAGTTTTTGTATTGCCTCTATAACTTCCTTGCAGTCTATTGGCTCTACCTTGTGTCTAGTATTTTCGCAAATCATGTTTATTGACTCGCTTGGATAGGAAACAACACTACGATCCTGTGTGGTAGATTTGTATAGATTTTTGTAGAAGTCCGTTGCAATGTTTATGATGCCGTTGCGGCTGTATTTAGTTCGACCAGACTCTTCTAAACCCTCAATCCATGTTGTTTTTGTCTTAAGCTCTTTATATCCTTTTTTAGGCTTCCTTTTAGTTCTAAATGCTTTTTAATTATTTTTATTTTTATGTTTCTTGTAGTCCATTTTGTTGTATTTGTTTGTGAGCTTGTATAGAGCTTTAATTTCGTTCTTTAGGATTCGTGTTTTATTTTTAGTTTTTTGTAGTTCTTGTCTTCTTTTTATAAGGTTTTTTGTGCAGTCTTTAGTTGTATTCTCTGCTTTCCATGCACTTTGTAAGCTAGTTTGGATAGAGTCTATTAGTTTATCGTGAAAAACTTGTACAGACTCATTTAAGGTCCTGTTGTGTATATAAGGTAGGTGATTTTTTAGACTTTCCTTATATAATAGGTCTTTACCTATGAAATTGCCGTTTTGTATGAAAAAATTTAAACGAATTTTTTTCATGAATTTTTTATTTGTATTAATCGAAGTAATCACCCATGCAATCAATGCATCTTTGCCATCGCAGTGGCAGTTTATTGATGCCCTTCTTAAAGAAATCAGCTGGACGGGAGGCAACAAATTCTTCAAAGGCATTTTGTACTGCCTCTCGGGTATTAAATTTTTTTCCCGCCAAGAAGTTATCCAAATTCTGGAAAAAGTAGTAGTCTGTAGGCGCAAGGTCTGGTGAGTAGGGCGGATGACGGAGAGCTTCCAACCCCAGTTCTTGCAACTTGGAGACCGTCTGCTGTGCAGTATGAGGTCGCGCGTTGTCGTGCAGGAGCAGCGGAGACGAGCGATTGACCAATGCTGGTTGGAGATGCGCCAGCTTCTCCATCATTGTGTTCAGTTCTTCACAGTACACATCTGCAGTAATGCTCACCCCGTTTGGTAAGAAGCTGTGATGAATCACACCGGCGCTAGACCACCAAACAGTGACCATCACTTTTCTAGGGGTAAGTTTTCGTTTAGGGCATTGTTTAGGTGCTGAACCAGGATCCAACCAACTTGCTGAGCGCTTACGGTTATCAAACAGAATCCATTTTTCATCGCAGGTAACAATGCGGTTCAAAATTCCTTCATTTGTGTGTCTGTTGAGCAGTGCAAGGCACGTCTCGACGCGTACTTCGCGCTGGCGATCATTGAGTTCGTGGGGCACCCATTTGTCAAGCTTTTTTACCTTGCCAATTTGACGCAAATGGACCAATATTGTTTTGACGCTAACGTCGAAAGCTGCTGCTAATTCAGCCGTAGATTGTGTATCATCAGCTTCCACAATCGCCTCCGCTCGCGCTCCCAAGAACGAAAAACGTTGTACGCCCTCAAGCCCTGCGCTGTTATCTGACACTTGAGATATTTACGTTCGGCACATAAAAAATGTCCGCTCGAGTTTTTGTTGCCTCTTAGCCACTTATTGTTTAGTGTTATGGGTTCTTGAATATACAAAGCTTACTATTAATCGTTTGAAGTTCTTTTGTTATGTCGTAATGTAATAATAAACAATGTAAATAACAAACAATCAGCCGATTGTGTCTTTGTTGCCTTGTTTTGTTGATTTCTCATAGAAATACTGTCTCAATTTGCTCGAAATTTTGGAGTTTACTTATTGAATAGACTAATAATCGAACAGCAGTATTTTTTTGGGAATCCGACTCAAAATATTTACAATATTTAAACTCAAACTTCATATCGCGCGAAGGTCAACTCCCGTTTTGTGCACTCGAACATTCAAAGGGTTTATAAAACAAGATTACGTATTGAAATAACGAAAATGTGATATGAATAGATTAATTAAATGTTTACATACCATTTTAAACACCACACCACACTTATTTCACTGTGAAACACTAAAAAAACACAAAATTCACTCAACAATGAACACTGGTTGGAACGGTTTGTTTACGTTTTATGTTTTGTCGAAAAAACGGTTTTTATGATGCTATTTGATGCAAATATTATCTAAAACGATGTAATAACTACTTTTAAATGAATATTTATCCACTTATCGTTAAAAATCCGCCAGAAACCCACCAATTAACTTTATTTTTGACGGAGCACCTCCTTACAGTTCGCCGTGTTGAAGCGTCACAATGGCGGCAATTAAAACTTTTTTTCCTATGTTGCCAGACAATATTTCTGGTATGGAATTAGTAAGTCAATGAGAATATTTATCTGGCAATAAAATGAAATGATCGCAGACGACTTTTAACCTTATTTTTATTCATCATTACGATTAAAATCGCGTGAAGTTGGCCGAGCCCGAACGGGGTGCGTTAGTGCTTGAAGCTAACGATACTTTGCGGGTTCGGACCGGGTGCATTGAATCCTGACCGGTTAATTCGTCATTGTCGACCAAAGTCTTCGGACGACCGCGAGGTTCATTTTTCAGGTCGAAATTTCCAGAACGGAAGCGAGCAAACCAATAACAGGTGGTGCGTTGGTTTGTAGTGTTAGCTCCGTAAACGTCGTTGATGTTGCGTGCCGCTTGTGCCGCGTTGCTGCCACGACGGTACTCATATTCCATAATTACTCGAATTTTTAACGTATCCATGATGACGAAAAAGATTGAAATGCGATGAAAATGTAACACTAATCAATAAAGAAATGACTACTTTTAGAAAAAAAAATCCATGTTTTTAAAATAAAATTAATTTGAAATTAGAATTCTTAGCCAAACAAAAATTATTTTGATTTGAAATGGCCAGTACTGCAGAACGGCAATTTCATAGGTAAAGACCTAATATAAAGATTGCTTCCTCACTTTTGAGTGTGCTGTTTTGGTGGTTTTCAAATTTGGCTCTGCTTTTTGTTGGTTTTGTGAGTGAGATTGTTGCTCGGAGCGGTCTGTGGTCTGACGGGTAGTTTAGAGTTAGTGTTTTGATGTTTTGAAACATTTGTGGTTGGTTGGAGAGAATGAATCTATTTCGTTTTTATATTGTCCGGACGGTGAGCGCCACGTCCATCTCTTTTTTGGCTTTTTCTTGTAAAACGTGTTGATAATTGCTAATTTGTTTTCCATTGCAAAATCTATGAGTCTTTGCCCTCTGCCGTTTCTTTCTCCGTATCCGTTTTGCTTCATGATTAGTTGTTCATACGCAAGAGGCTCACCTATTTTTGCATTAAAGTCTCCCATTAAGATGAAATCTTTACCTGCTATGTTCATTGCCTTGTAATATGCTCGTAGAAAAGGTTGATCTCTTCCTCAGCCGCTGCTTTAGTAGGGGCGTAGACTTGTAATAATGTAAATAAAAAGCTTAAATTAAAGAAAAAAAAAACAATGAATGTATGTTGAAACACTCTTACGAGCGATACGCGAAATCATCTGTTCAATATTTACAGTAAATAATTTTCAGACATTTCAAGATATTTCGGTCGAAAATTAAAATCATACCTGCAGGGTAGAAACTATACATTATTGCAACCTCAATAACATATTCCTGTTTTGACTTATGTGGTTTCGGTTTCATTAACTTTGACGACATATAAGGTAATTCCACATACCTAGGTATATATATTGTGGCAACAGTCACCTAACATGGAAACAACATGTTTTGGACATTGTGTGTAGGTAGGCAAGTTCAAAATTATCAAATTTTTTGCTACCTATATTACACAGCCGATGAAAAAGGGTGAACTTAATTACTTAATCAGAATATAATTGTTTAAATAAAAGAAGCGCGAAAATAAGTGATACTTAGAAAGTAGAATAACATCAGCCCATTATGAAAAGACGGTGGGCAATTTTGTATGGCAAGTGGTCGATGGACCAATCAAATCAAATCAAAATATTTTATTTCACATGAACCTGCATGGGCACTTATGAAACGTCAGAAGCTAGGTGCACGGTTCCAAATTGTCGCTTGCTATGGAGAAGAGCCGGCAAGAAACTCCACGGTTACTCTTTTAAAAATAATTGGCTTTAACAATGTTTTCAAACTACAGTGGATAATAGGTATGGGAGGACAGTGCAGGCCTGTCAATAAGCACAGAGGAATGAAACCTCCACGAGCACACGTAAGTATGATTGTCATAACTTGTTTACCGGTTAAGTCCGACGCGGAACCTATCGGTTCCATAACAATAAAAAAATTACTGTGCCTAATTAGCCGGGATTAACAGATTAAGCCTGTTTTATTCAGTCAGTGTTCTTATTTATATATTTTTGCATTGGGGGCCTAAAATGGCTGCGGGATAGCTATTTTTATTGTGTCTGGCAATTAACTACGTATTAAGTAACAGGAAATACTAAAATACTATAAAAGTTTTTGGTAAAAATCACCAAGTTGACCTACACTGCCACAGGTTTCTTTTCGTTTTTGTCAATTAACCAGTGGTCAGATGTTAAAAGGGAACCCAATTAAGATTAAATCAGCTAAAAACAGCTTCAAAATGCGTCACCTGGATGCAATGTTGTAACTAATTAATATGGTAATATGTGTCAACTAGGTGGATTTCGTAACCATGAAATTAATTGGCATCAATATTATAGCGTAATAGCTGATTGATTATAGCTGTAGGTACCATGGGCACCACCACAATTTCGGTCGTGTTTCCCTGTAACGTCTGTACACCACACATACAGTCACGAGCAATAAGATGTATACGCTTACCAACTTTTAAAAGTGATTTTCTCCACTTTTACTCATTGTAATCTTATTTTATTACTAGCTGTGCCCGCGACTTCGTTCGCGTGCATGTCGGAAAACAATAATGTGTCGCTTTGACGGTGTAGGTACCACTCCTCCGATCTTCCGATCTATCCTGGTAGGAATCTACCACAGCTTTCGAATGCAGTCCAGAGCCTAGAGACAAAACACATTACTCTTGGCGTTCACGCTAAACGGTACGCCAAAATGTATGGGAATGACATTACCTGCGGAAAGGACACGGTAATGTCATTCCCATATATTCTGGCGTAGAGTTTAGCGTGAACGTTAACAGAAAGGTGTTTTGTCTAGGCCTGCAGGCGTCTTTAGGGGTTATAATGATATTGCGACGAAGTCTCACTCAGATTTTTAAGAATAAATATAGATCAAAGCGCCTGGTCGAGGCTCATTTTATAATAAATGTGCACCTGCCGTAGGTACAGTAAAAGCTCTTTAATCGCGAGGTATACGTTCCGTAAAATACCTACCGCGAATACAGAAACCGTGACTATGGAATGGTAATTTATATGGGATTATAGGGGATACGTTCCTAAGTGACCAAAAAAAAAAAACAATTTAATTGAAGTTTTTGACCATATTGATTAATTGTATGAGCGTGATATGGATGCAAGCGACTCTCCAAGGCGTAAACGATCAAGCATTTCTATGCGTTAAACAGATTTTTTCGCGTCGAAAATTGTTTTTAAGTAAAAAAAAAATTTCAACATTTTGCAATAAATGGAAAGATGAAACAATAGGTAAAACACGCAAAGCGGCTCGTACCAAAGGATGGAATGTCTATTAAGTCGCAGCATTTATAAATGTGAGGGAGGCCTATGTCCAGCAGTGGACGTCTTTCAGCTGAAATGATGATGATGATGATATATAAATATACTTTATGGTGATGAGGTTGGTTTCATTATGTTTGTTTACATTCTCAAAAAACTTAAAAAAAAAAACCAACCGACTTCCAAAAAACACTACAAAGTGCAAAATAACTTTAATTTCGGAAGTCGGTGACGTTGGATGTGTATTTTAATTATTTGTCACCGCCTTCCGAAATTAAAGTTATTTTGCACTTTGTAGTGTTTTTTGGAAGTCGGTTGTTATTTTTTTGAAAAAAGTTTATATTTTCACTTTTTTGTTACCTACCATACACCAATTCGAAATTTCATCATCCTTTGGGTCAAAACAATGCATACTTATTTATGTGATAGCAACATTCGCGGTTGATTTGCTGTAATTTTTTGAAGAGTTCCGTTGTCTGTTTCCGAAACGCATCATCAGATCTATATGCAGGGCCCAATCTAAGGGGGGGCAAGCCGGGCAAATGCTCAGAGCGGCAAAAATGAGCGGCGGCAAAATGTATACTTACAAACATACCTACTCTCATGAATTTTTGTATACTTGTTCAGAAGCCGTAGTAGACTAACGTATGTGAATATTATATGGTTAAAAGAATATCACATAATTATGGTCATACCATCTTTGATGGTGTTAGTGCACAGGGCGGCGAATGTTATTTTTGCCCGGAGCGGCTAAATAGCTAGATCGGGCCCTGTTTATATGAAATTTCAATGGGACCATTTCGGAGTAAACCCCTTTCGAAAAAAAAAGAATTTTGCAAATCCGTCTATATACGACGGAGTTATGCCTGAACATACATTAAAAATATAAACATGTCGAATTGATAACCTCCTTCTTTTTCAAGTCGGTTAAAAACACCGACCGCGGCGAAGGCGGCTATTGTAGATGTCAAAGGCCGAACCAATACAGCGGCGATATCATTTGACAATGTACTTTAGGCGAAGTTGTAATAAGGTCTATTTCACTTTTTTATATTCCATCTGACGACGCGTTTACAAAGGATATTGGGTTGGATATGTATGTACCGATGTACCGATTAGACCCGCAAATAAATAAATCTTTAGCCGCGGATATAGGAATTGGGTCGCATTTTTTTAATCCGCGAGTAGTGAAAACGCGAATGAAGGAAGCACGAATAAGGAGCTTTTACTGTACTTACTCAATAAATCGACTGCGCGTCTGGTTGAGTGTGCTGAAGCATTATTCCACGCGGGGGCGGGCGCCTATCTCGGCCCGTACAGGCGCGTGTCTTTTAGCTTTGTTTATCAAACGTTGACCACTGAATAAAACCACAGCAGTGGGAATGCTCTGCACGGACTGCGATAGGCCTCGACAGGTAGCAGTGCAGTAACACCTGACGCCACCTGTCAGTTAACGGCCCGTGGGACCATGGCGTTATCACGATGAAGAAAGATCACGCTGTAAAGGTGGATACTGACCGGCGTCACGGGTCAAAATGCACCTAATATGTTACCAAGCAAGTATTCGTGCAGTCAGTAGTACCTACGGCAAAACATGCGAGCGAGCAACACTGATTTTAGCACACGGCGTAAAGACATGCACGCTGCGAATGTTACCATTACCTACGCCCCGCAACGTCGGTCATTATCCACATTAAAAGCGCTGTTGAAAAAAAAACCAAACCAGGCAAAAAACTATTTAATTGTATAGCACGGGTTTTCTATGAACATAGTAAGTACGATGTTGTTGCTACGTAGTGCCATACCGCGCGCGCCCCCACCTCTCTCCCCGCTGCTGACGCAGGCAGCAGGAAGAGAGAGAGCCCGATCCCGAGGATAATGGACGTAACAGAGCGATCCTCCGCGACTCTCAGTTGCGATGCCTTTTTATTGTAAATTGTAATCAAAAATGTTTCAGTGTTTCTTTTGTTCAGCCATACATTTATTTGTAGACCAATAAATAATTATATTTAAAGAAGCGACTTTAAAATTGACAATATTTTACTATTGTGATTTCTATTGTTCCTGTGTAGGTAATGTATCCTTTGTTGGAGATGCCATTTTAACTAAGAAAATGCTTCTCTGTAAGCGATGTTGCTCGGAAGAGCATCGACTTATCTACAGTTGCCCGTGTGAAAACCTATCTATTTACTCAAATCCACCAGTAGTTATGGTCGCAATTTTGGATTTTTTTTCCTGACTTTCACCATCCGACCTCGCTTGAACCCCTCCCCACCTCGAAAACTAACATCACGAAAATTAGCACATAAGTATTTACAACTCTTTACTCCCAAAACTTCCATTATTTGAATCGAGTAATGCTGTAAACACGCATTTAAATTTAACATTATCAAATTTCGCGCGAAATCAAGTTGTTGTCTTTGCATGTTTGCTATTCAAACCTAGATGGCGTTACTGACGCTAGAGATTAAGAATTTCTATGGAGATGTTCCTCTAGCCGCTCTAATTTTGCTATATTATGCTAGATGGCGCTACTAAGACTTTTATCACAATTAAAAATGAGATTTCTTCCCCTCTATTTGTATTAATTTGATTGATAAAACTAATAAATATTTATCTAACATTGCATTATAAGTATATGACTCAGAACACCACGTCAGTTAATATTATCACAACTTTTTATTTGAAATTCTTTTAGCTTTTTTGATTCGTGGGAATCAACCACCAACGGAAAGCGATTTTAGTAATCAGTATCATTACTTTTTGAAATAACACAGACACAGTAAGTAACTTAAATGAGAATGACGTGTTAATATTAAGTATTCGTTAGTACCGTTTCACGCCAATAGATGTCGCTAAGTGTTTCAACATTACGTAAATAAATTCTTCTTGAACACTTTAAATTATTTAGATAGGTTGACCGAAGCGGTTGCGATGAAACAAAGACTAATATAAACTCTGAGTTATAAACAATATTTGAGTATAAAAGATAACCATATTAGTTTCGTTCTTTTGACGTGATACTTGATCTATTCAACATAGAAACTGAAAAACCGAGCTACAGACAAAAAATTTGATTAGGGTTAAAATGTCATCTGTTGATTATCCCTTACCACCCCAAGCAATTATTTTCGAAATATTTTAAATGTACAGAAAAAGTTCCTTTACAGATTTATTATATGTATAGATATAGATAGAATAGATATAGATATAGATATAGATAAAAATAATATTTTGGGACCCACACCATAATGAAATACCCAAGTTATGTCAAGGTTGCAATCGCTATTTAAAAGAAAATCGCTTTTGAATTTGGCGATGTGTATACATATTAATGCTCGTGACTGTACAACTGTAGTGTAATATTTTATAATTAAGTATGTTAGTCTATAGGGTGATTACGTTATAGGTTTTTGTTCGCTGAATTAACTTATGATTATTATAGCTTGTTGAAAATCTAGAAACGTGGGTTACTATAGGTACACTTCTGCCTAACCTCACGGGGAATACAGGTGTGATGTTATGTTAGTTCACATGTGAAAGCAATAAATATATTGAGTACTAGCTTTTGCCAGCGGCTTCGCACACGTCGTGTTCGGAAATTATCCCACGGGAACATTACCGGGATAAAAAGTATCTTAGATGTTATTCCAGGTTACAATCTATCTGTATGCTTAATTTCATCCAAATCCGTTCAGCCGTTTTTGCATGATTGAGTAACAAACATCCAACCATTTAAATATCTAAACATACAAACTTTCACATTTATAATATCTTATATTTATAATATAAATATCGACAGTCCCTACTTACAATCCCCTATGTGGTAGATACGTGATTCGCATGTTTTGTTTTCGTGACCTTCAGGCCACGAAAACAAAACATTGCACGTGCAGCCATTTTTACGGGTTACCTATCATAAGATCGAAAAATATTTCACCGAGTTTAATTTCACCGAAAACTTTTCAACTATTACCGTTTCGTTTTTTTTTACTTCATCGAAGTCACGTCTGCCACTGTTTCAGTTGACCTATTATCACTTCGATTTTTTTCGTTACTCCGTCGTTTCATTTGGTCGAAAAACTTTTTACCGAAGTTACACTTAGCTTAGTTAAACATTTGTTCGAAGTATTATGTCTCCGAACATTCATTATACCGCTGTTTTAATTACCATACTTTAAATTCAACCTATAATCATCACAATTCAAAAAAAAACATACCTATTTATATAAATAATAATATTCTCTATTTTTTTAATCTAATATTTTAGTTTCATCTTTGTTTGCATGCAAACTTGCGCTTCAAGCATGCAAGCAGGCATGCAGAGTGCAGGCAGGCAAGCAGCATGCAAGTAGGCATGCAACATGCAGCAAGCATTTTTTTTGTCAGGGATCCGGCGCTGCGGGGTTTGGGCGGCCCCACGTGATCTTATCGTCGCCGATGGTTTAAACGCTCACCATCGCAGCTAGGCTTGCTGCATGCTTGCTTACCTCAGCCGCGGCGGCGAGCCTTCAATCCACCTACTCCTCAGAAATCGGTTTTGCACCGATTCGTTTCTCAAAATTTTGTAGGTCAAAATGTTGACTTTTTATGACACTATTTTAATTACATTGAAAATGCTACCGAGTAAACGGCTAAATATTTGTGACCAAATAATATTCCATAAAATGTTGTTTCTGTGTGCTGAAAATATGGCAAATAAATCATTTGGCTAGTGAAAAAGTTCATAAGAGGCTTCGGCCAATGGCAAAAAGTTGTTTTGTAAATCGGGAAAATATAATTTGGTAAAATAATACCTATGACACATGATACTTCGATGATCTAAAAATATTTGTTAAATAATGCATATAGCAAAAAAGACGTTGGTCAATAATATTCGGTAAAATGAAATCCGAACAAAAAAAAATGGAAAAGTGATCGTTTCCCATTTTTACGTGATTGAGTAACAAACATCCAAACATACAAACTTTCGCATTTATGATATTAGTAGGATAATATTAAATAATCTAGTGGGAAGCAGGATGGATTAAAGAAGCCGACCTAATCATTGAAATCTGGAGGACACCGTGGAGTTTTAGTGGTTTTATTTTTTGGTTGGGAAATCATCAAATAACTTCTCCCGTTCTGGGTGGAGCAGGAGTCATGTCAGACTTTTACTGACTAAAACCCACCCGTGTTCCCCAATAGCCCGGATGCCAGGGGCTGCGGTATCTCTTTCGAACAAACCCGCACCCCTGGCAGGCATGGGCCCTTGCGGGCCCATCGGTTTGTGCTGACATCTCTTTGAGGCGCGCGTGGAACACATCGCGCCGTCGACTTGGGCTTGGTCCTTACCGGACAGCGAGCTACCCATTACTCGCCGTCCGCAAGCCCATGCCTACGGTGGCCGGAAATCGGCTTGGGGTTCCCGACGCCCAGGGCATCTCCTGCGGCGGCTAGGGCCGATCATGCGACAATCGCACTCTCCATGTCGCCATGAGATCCCGCCGGAGCTCTGTCCGCTGTGCCGCGATTTCCCGCGGCAGCGGAGTTACGCCCCGGCGTTTGGCCTCCTCGCGCCACTCCCATATTTGCGCGAGGACCTTTGCCTCCAGATCCCATGACGGTAATCCGGCAAGGAGGCCCGCCGCCTCGCCGGAGATCGTGCGATATCCTCGGATCATCCGGATGGCCATGACCCTATGGGACGCCTTCAACTGGCGAGCTGGTTGGCGCCTCAATGTAGGCGCCCACACCGGCGCCCCGTATAGGGCCATGGACTGCACGATCCCCGCGTAAAGCCTCCGGCAGGAGGCGTTTGGCCCCCCTAGATTAGGCAGGAGCCGCTTCAAGGCAGCCCCCGGCCCGCTCCAGTCTGGGAGCCAAACGGCGGAAATGCTCCGCGAAGTTCCACCGGCTGTCGAGGACGAGTCCTAGGTACTTCATCGTCGACTCAACGCCGATGTGAACCCCTCCCACCGTTATCTGGAAACCCGTCAGTGGCGCATTCCGAGGGCCATGAAACCACATGGCCTCGGACTTGTGCCAGGCCACCTCGAGTCCCAGTTGCCGGATCCTATCGACGATTGTCGCAACCCCGTGTGTCCCTAAGTCGGCCGCCGCCTGGTACGACCTCCCTTCCGCCAGGACCAGCGTGTCGTCAGCGTAGCAAACTACCCTGACGCCGCTAGGGAGCACCCAGTCGTACCCGATGTCCCACAGATGCGGCCCCAGGACCGATCCCTGTGGGACACCGCACGACATCTCTCGCCGGTTCCACTCTCCTTGGTGACCGGGGTAGATGACGGCCATGTCCGTCAAGTAGGCCACACGACAGAGGTAGGTCGGCATCCGGTGATACTGGAGTGCCTCCCTGATGCAACTCCAGGGCAGGGTGTTGAAGGCATTGGCGATGCAGCCAAGTCCAAGTCTCGGTATGACCCTTGACGCAAAGCACGCTAGAAAGCCCATGTCAAGAAGAAAAAAAGATGAACTCGACCTCCGATTCAAAGGAATGTATTGGCTGCTTGGAAGGCACTCCATGCTGTCCGTGCAAAACGAATTTTTGGCTATACAGACAAGTATTTAGCTGTGGGGCTGTACTAAACAGACCAACACATTAATTATACAACGATTCCAGAAAAAAGTGCTAAGGAAAATTGTAAATGCACCTTGACACATACAAAATGATGACCTCCATGGGGACCAAAAAGTTGAGTTCATCGAAACAGTGATCCAGATATTTGCAGAAGCTCACGAAAAGAGACTTCATCAGCATGTGAACGTCGAGGCAATCCAGCTTCTCGACCACACAAACATAATTAGAAGACTAAAAAGAACAAAAAGTGTTTTGTGTGTGTGAATAGTGTAAAGTACAAAAGTGCCAAATAAACACAAGATCGAAGTGTATTCGCCTTAATAGAGACAATAAGAAAAGTGCTAATGTTCACATTCTTAGTAAAGACAATTGAATAGTTTAGGTTATAATTAAATTACTTATTAGTCTATTTATAGGGCTAGATTGTAATAAGATTAGGGTCCATCCTATAGATGAACACTAGGACAAGGGAAAAAATAAAAAAACTATAGGCTTGAGCACATTTGAAACTTTGAAAACTATCTCTCAACTAATAAAAAGTCGCATGGATGGCATATCGTTATGTGACGATTTCAACCAGTTTATTTCTACCACAAGCTGCGATAAAGAACTTCGTTCAAATAATGGCAGCGGGCTTTGACTTTATGGTGTCAAAAAAAGCTCTAGGAAAACACACCATCTTAATTTTATAAATAACTATAGCTTTTGCCAGCGGCTTCGCCCGCATGGAACTGTCATCCCTGAACTGTATTTAACTTCCTTAGGGGTTGAATTTCGAAAAATCCTTCCTTATTCTTTGTCTAATTTATAAAGGGATTTTTTGCACGGAGGTTCCGTGCAAAATTTCAGCTTCTATTAGGTCCTAGAGTTTGGGCTGGGCGTTCATGAGTCAGTCAGTCAGGACTTTTCTTTTTATTTATATAGATGTTTTCCATTAGTCGTTCATTCATTTCGTTTCAATGACGTCATTCGCCGGTAAATTGCGGACATTATTGTGGTGACCGACGTTCTTCTAGGTACCCGTAGTCTTACAGAAATTAACATCATCATCATCCTCAATAATTGTACGTCAGTCAATTAGGGTGCTGTTCACTCCTTATTGGATCACGTAGGGAAACTCCAAGCATAGCCCTAATAGTAATGTTGCGGCAGGATTTTTTCTCGCACTCCTTAGCGTCGAGAGCTGAAAAGCGAACATTGTAAATATTTTTTTGACGCAATGAGATGCACTTTAATGGATTTTCGATGCTCAGTTCAACACTGAGAATTGAAAATTCATTGCGCGATAACATGCCGCTGCGATACTTGAACGTTTGTGTGAACGTCGACTGACGTAGGTTTACGTACTACATATGCGTAATTAATCTGTCGGCAGCGCACAAGTGAACACGTGTAACATGATGAAGCTCTCACTTATATTGTTTGTAGTATTGTCTGTACTCAGTACTCTATGTACTGGTAAAGTAAAACGTGTTAGTATACTCAGTATACTTGGTACAACTTCTACTGCCTCGCCATATATAGATAATCGTTTTTTTAATACATTATATTGTCCCGGTGGTGGCCCCAAAACAAGGTCTGGAAAATGTCTGTGAGTAGACTGTGTTCATTTAATTTGATCTTTGTACTTTTATTTATTTATCAAGGTATACAGGCCAGCACATCAAGCTACCCCAATCTGTCAAATTTCTTTGATAGTTTTTCAACTTTATTACAAGGGAATAAGGTTTATGTTCCATTGGGAAAATTTGACAGTTTGGGATAGCTTGACCTGCTGGCGACTGTACACAAACAGCTTCTGTGTATAATATTTGATATGTATTGCCGTAATAGCTTTAGACATACACAGTCGCTAATTACATGTTAACCAGCAATTTTATGAATAAGTGATAAGACTGATAAGATAACACACAATAATAATAAGACTAAAGATTCTAGAATAAAAATGAAAACAACTAACTAGTTCTTGAACTTAAGATCGATAACAAAAAGGAAAATAAAATAACAAAACTTTACAATACTTATTGTAATTTTGCCCACTTACTTACGTAGGTACTTGAGTCATTTTACTTGCGTTTTATTAATTAATAATTAGGTAGTTTACTTTTATTAATTTTTCCATACTCTTTCCTGTTACAATACAAATAGTTTATTCCTTTTACGAGCTTTTTACTAAATAGCTAGTGTGATAGAAGTGTCGTTTCAGGCAAATAAATGCCCGTATAACACTCAACTCTTCCCCAACTTTATTAAGATTTAAGTAATGTACAGAGGCCAGCACATCAAGCTACACCAATCCGTCAAATTTCTTTGATAGTTTTTCAACTTTATTGCAAAAGGATAAGATTCATGTTCAATTGGGAAAATTTGACAGATTGGGGTAGCTTGATTTGCTGGCGTCTGTACGTTCAGGTAAGGAAAGTAAGGAAGCCCGATAAATTCAAATTTTCTCACTATCTAGTGATTTGGGTCAGTGTTAGGCTTTATGTTGAACAAAATATGATTCTCGACTGTGACAAATATGACTGTACAGACTGGCCAGCACATAAAGCTACCCCAAACTGTCAAATTTTCCCAATTGAACATGAGCCATTTGCTCATGTAATATCTAAACATGAAAATCTATCAAAGAAATTTGACAGATTGGGGTAACTTGATGTGCTTGCGTCTGTACATTATTATTATCATTAAAATTATTAATCCTCTTAGTTAATTTAATTTCATCGAATGACTTATTCACAAAATAAGTTTTAATATCTGTATGACCGTTTTTTTTTTTGGTTGACGTTTTGTAAAAAAGAAACCTAGCTAGATCAATTTATCGCCCCCGAAACCCCCTACATACCGACCAAATTTCATGAAAATCGTTAGGCCGTTTCCAAGCAATTCTTGTAAGTATATGTATATATACAATTATACAAGAAGTGCTTGTTTAAAGGTATTATTAGATTATGCTAGTACTCATCATCTGCCTAGCCTTTTCCCAACTATGGTGGGGTCAGCTTCCAGTCAAACCGGATGCAGCTGAATACCAGTATTTTACACGGAGCGACTGCCTATCTGACCTCTACAACCCAGTTACTGGGTAATACGATACTCCTTGGTAAGACAGGTTGTCTGACTTTCGGGCGTCCGACGTTATCCAAGGGTTACGTCATAATCGGCCTATAACGTTCCCACTGCTGGGACACAGGCATCCTCTCTGTGAGAGGGAGTGGGCCGTCATCCACCACGCGGGCCCAGTGCGGGTTGGTAGATGTCACATGTCTTCGAATTTTTGGTTCTAGGACATGCCGGTTTCCTCACTATGTTTTCCTTCGCCGTTTTGAGATCAGTGATGATGAAATAATTTACACAAATTAAAGCGCCTGTCTGGGTTCGAACCACAGGTCATTAAAATACAGGTCTAAAAGATATAAAGTAAGCCTATGTTCTGAGGTTCGAACCTACTACCTGTATCGCATAAGTCGCGTCAGTTAACACTGGGCCAACACTACTCCAAGCAAGGGTAACGTACAGACGCCAGCACATCAAGCTACCCCAAACTGTCAAATTTTCTCAATTAAACATGAACCTTGTCATTAAGTTTTAAAGTTGAAATGTGGATGTACAGGCGCCAGCACATCAAGCTATCCCAAACTGACAAATTTTCCCTATTGAACATGAACCATATGCTTACGTGATAAAGTTGAAAATCTATCAAAGAAATTTGACAGATTGGGGTAGCTTAATGTGCTGGCGTCTGTACTACCAGCAGGCTTAGCACGAGCACCGATTTGTCAACGGAAGAGTAGACATGACTGTTAAATAAATGATGTGCAATGGGATATAAGATAGCTATGTTCTTCTATTAATTATCACAGTTATGCGTTCTCAACTAATCATGATTTTGTAGATAATCGTATATACTTTGTGGCCGTCGAGTAGAAAGTTTTGTTGTCAGTGTGATTTTGACAGTTTGGGAAGAAATATTCTTCTGAAATAGTCTACATTTCTAAGGACCTAGACAAATATCGTTAGAAACGAAAGACTAAATGACAGATTGTAGAAGGATAACTACGGTGCGATAACAAAAATGTAGGAACGAAATGTCACTTTGTATTGAAAAAGCACTGTCTATTCTTCGTAGAAATAGAAAACGTCATGCTAAGCCCGCTGGATAAAAATGCTTTTACGGCTTTTCCGTGATCGAGTAACAAACATCCAAACTTTCACATTTATAATATTCAATTTCAATTTTTCAATTTATTTTTCAATTTATTTATTTAATAAAAACGTATACAAAAACAGTACATTTAGCCAACAGTAGTAAATTACCATACAATTATACTGCCTAAAAATAAACTATTTCTAAAATATATCTTTTACAAGTGCAAGTGATAATGTTCCGGAATTAGAAAGTTAGGTTGCGACTCACCCGATCTAGGTTTATAGAAACCTGTGTTTCGGGCCATCACTTTACATTTCAATTAAATTGGGTCAATATCATTTAAAATTAAGTTTATATAAAAATAATCTATTAGCAACTATGAGATAAAGCATATTGGTAATTAAACATTAATATCTATAACTAAGCCAATGTAAATACTACAAAAGTAAATACTTACGAGGGAATAATTAATTATTGTCATGACATAATTTCCAGAAGTTTTCCTGTGTCTGCGTAATTGAGTAACGCTAAGTATTCTGATAACACAGCACTACATTTTTTATAGCTCAAACGATATATGCTCATTAATTTGTTAAGTCTATTATACAGAAAAGGACCTAAATACACATAAAATCGATTAGCAAACGCATGTCTAGTTTGAGGCTTTATGCAAACTAAATCCTTCCTTCTCTTGTCGGAAGGTACTGGGTCAAAAGGAAGTGCAGTGTGCTGGTGAAGTACGATGCTTAGAATGAATAATTGCCGAACTGTTAGTACATTTGCATGTACACATGCAATGTAGAGCTGGTGCGTAGGAAATCTAAAAGGGCGAAAGGTAGCAACCTTTAGAATTGCTCTTTGAGCACGCTCTAGAGGGAGTAAAATTGTTTTTGCTGCACCACCCCATGAAGTTATGCAATAGCTAAGAATGGGTTGACACAAAGCCAAATAAACCTGTTTAATTAATTTATAGTCGGCTATGTTACGTAAATTCTTAAAAACATATATTAATTTGCGCACTCTAGCACATAGTAAATCGATATGTTTACGGAAATTTAGATTCGTGTCAATAGTGACACCTAGATATTTCAGATGGTCAGCTTTAGCTAAAGTAGTGCAAGTACACGCAGTGTCAACATAAGTGCTACAATTATGTGCGTAAATGTTTAGATTATATAACGGTATGTTAGTGTTTCTCATTGCAAATAAAATGTATTTTGTTTTATCTGCATTTAATGTTAGGATGTTATTATGGAGCCAATCGGACACTATGTTAAAACCATTTTGAGCATGTTCATAGACCTCAGCTCTTGATTTAGCTGAGAACAGTAGAGCTGTGTCATCAGCATAAGACATTATGACACCATTTTGAAGTGGCAGGCTGCACAGTTCATTTATATAGACCAAAAATAATGTGGGCCCCAAAATGCTGCCTTGTGGAATGCCAAAAGCACTATTTTCGAACCGACGAAAAAACGGAGGAGGTTACTCAATTCGACGCGTATATTTTTTTTTTTTTTTTTTTTTTATGTATGACCACGCATAACTTTTTCCAGAGTAGTCCGATTTTGATAATTCTTTTTTTATTGGAAAGGGTATACCTCGAAGTTGGTCCCATATAAATTTCGAAGAAAAATTCCAACCCTAAGGGTAAGAAAACAGGGGATGATTGATTGTTTACTCACAGATTTTAATACTGAGTCGTGTATTAAATCAAAAATTAAGCATGTAGTAATTAGTAGATTATAGCCACAAAAAATAATAAAATAAAAACTTTTTAATAAAAAAATTGAACCGCCGAAAAACCGAAAAATAAAAAATAATAAACTAGCTTTGTCCAACCCCAATAAATAAGTTCGGAAGTCGGTGACTTTGGATATGTATTTGGTTATATGTCACCGCCTTCCGAACTTAGTTATTGGGGTTGGACAAAGCTAGTTTATTATTTTTTATTTTTCGGTTTTTCGGCGGTTCAATTTTTTTATTAAAAAGTTTTTAAGTTCAGAACTTGTATACTGACCTATTTTTACACTTTGATAACGCTCGCTGAGATAATCAGCAAATAGTAGAAGTTGTGCTCCTCTTATCCCTAGTGTTTCAAGCTTATGCAAAAGTAAAGTACAAGAAATAGTGTCGAAGGCCTTGGCGAGGTCTAGAAAGATACCAATTGTGTGCATACCATTATCTAGATTAGTAGCAATATAATCAGTTAATTTGTGTACTGCCTGGCCAGTTGATCTTTTGGGCCTAAATCCAAATTGATTATCTGAAAGTAGTTTGTTATCTTCCAGATATTTTATCAACCTACAGTTGATAATTTTCTCTAAAACTTTTGAGAGTCCAGTTAGCACTGAAATGGGTCTGTAGTTATCCACACAATTTTTGTCTCCTGACTTGAATACAGGAGTAACCATCGCTTTTTTAAGGAGTTTGGGGAATATTCCATTAGTTAAACAAAGCTGAAAAATGTGGGTTAGCGGAGGGGCAAGTGTGTATCTAAATCTTTTAAGTATATTATTGGGTATGTCATCCCACCCAGTAGCATATTAGTAGGATACTATGCGAAATAATGTAGAAATTTATTTAGGGTGACACAATCAGCGGTTTATCGCTAAAAATTTAAGCTAACTGCATCCAAAGGTCAGTAAAATTGTGACATTCATATTTTTTTCTATAACTGTGAGATGATTAATTGTATCTCATCATAAGCCAGCGCTTAATGGGTTTAGTATTTTTATCTCACGAAGCGACGTGCGCTATGCTTATGGTTAACAAGTGTACACACGGCTACACATCAAGCTATACATTTCCAGTTTACGCTGATCTCGCACTGTACGGAAATCCTATACAATACGAGATCAGTTTATACTGGAAATGTATAGCTTGATGTGTAGCCGTACGTAGTCGCCAGCAGGTCAAGCTATCCCAAACTGTCAAATTTTCCCAATTGAACATAAACCTTATTCCTTTGGTATAGAGTTGAAAAACTATCAAAGAAATTTGACAGATTGGGGTAACTTGATGTGCTGGCCTCTGTACAAGTTATAGACGCTGTGAATTTAAGTGTAAGCGCAGGAGCTCTCGGTACCCGTGTTGCCAGCCGGGTCTGGTAAAAATTTACCTGACATATTTAACAAAGCAACCTTTTCGAGTGAAAATAACCTTTCATTTTTTTCCACTAATATTTTTAGGTTAGGTATAAAAGTGGAAAAACAGAAACTTACAGAAATAGGGATTATTTTGTAACATTCCATTTTTAAGCATTGAGGTAATATGTAGGTACAGACGCCAGCACATCAAGCTACCCCAAAGTGTCACATTTTCCTAATTGAATATGAACCTGATGTTTACGCAATAAAGTTGAAAATTTAGCAAAGAAATTTGCCAGATTGGGGTAGCTTGATGTGCTGGCGCCTGTACATTATTATTATCATTAAAATTATAAATCCTCTTAGTTCATTTAATTTCATCGAATGCCTTGTTCACAAAATAAGTTTTACTTTCTGTGCGTCTGTACTAACGTAGTACAATATAACCTCAATGTTTTTAAGTTGCATGACATGGCCGGATTTTGCCCTCGGAATCAATTCAGAATAAACAAATGTAGGTAGGTACTAATATATGAAAATTACTTCTTAAATATACTAAAATAAATCGCAACAACTACATTTCTCTAGATCAGGCGACAAAAAATACCAAAAAAATATGTGTGTTAATTGATTTTGTGTGATTTTTCTTTCTTAAACGTCTCATTTATTTTGACGTTTGAACTGTGCGCGCGCCGCGCGCTCACGCTGCTCCACAGAACACTATTACTCCTGGCGCTGCTCTGTCTGTTGGGACGTACCTACTAGGTGAAATGCATTCTGAATCTTAGAAGTATGCATCCGCCTTAATACTTATTCCAAAAACTAGGTTTACGAGTATTTAGGCCATTTCTTTCATAGCTACCGAGTCTTCATAACATCGAAATCGAGTAATCGGAATAGAATATTTTTCAGTTTATGGATTACTAGCAGCGCCCTGCGGTTTCACCCGCGTAGTTCCCGTTCCCGTGGGAATACGGGGATAAAATATAGCCTATGTCACCCGGGGATAGTGTAGCTTCCCAACAGTGAAAGAATTATTGGAATCGGTTCAGTAGTTTCGGAGCCTATTCAATGCAAACAAAAATTCAAATCTTTCCTATTTATTATTAGGATATATTAACGTAGATATTAACCTACATAATTATGAGTACGCGTTGGTGTTCGTATCTTTCCTACATTTCAAAATATTATGCACTTCTCTTATTGAAAAATTACCTTCATAATTTACCAACAGGCATAGGACTGTCAGCGTCTTTTATAAACTTGATATTTATAGAAACAAAGTTATTTTTGTTTGGTTCCTATGGATATTAGGTTTAGAAACGCAAAACAAATAAATCGACTCGTAAACTTCGAGTGCCGAACCAAACGTCTCCCATTGTCACCGGGACTGACCGAGCTAGTAGGTCACAAACTCGCAACTAGACGCGGATATGGTCTCCTACGTGTCAAATGCCATAAGCTTTTCTAAATACTTGAGACGTGTTTATGTGGTGCACTCGGAATAAGTCTTTACGTGTCCAGCCAAAAACCTACACCAAAAACCTATTCCAGCATAATTATACATCTCACCTCTACCGTCTGTCACCTGTCACTCAATGCCCTGTGCTCTGTGCAGTCTTGCTTTGATCTTATTACGTAATACTGTGTTGTTTTTAAGCTCATCTGATGGATATTTTAACTTGACCCCACGCTATCTTTATCGGACTTTCGTTTACGCTTCTTCTGTTAATATTCTGCTCTGCATATTGGACTTGTTTGTTCACGATTTGGATTCTGTTCTGACGCTCAGGATGTCAAGGTGCCTGAATTGTAGTGTGGCCACTAATCGAATGCGTAGGCATATTGTAATAACTTTAACACCGCAGTTACAAAATATATTGACTGAATGGTTATCTGTACAAGAGGTATGTACCCACTTAGTAATTATTTTCATATTTTACCAACTTCACCTGTCTTATAAACACTTTAGTTCTATAATCCGCATGATGAAGCAAATTCCTTATAATTAATGAGTAAAGGTGCAGTCTTACTTAGCATATAGTCCACCAACAACATGTTTGCCTGTGTGATGATAGTAAGGCCATTCTAATGACAATAGTATTGGTAGCTAACTCAAACAGTCAGCTGCAAACGCCGAGTGAGACTGCGCCCTAATAACTACCGGTTAATATTAATAGTAACCACATTTTACCACACAAACAACATTTCTACCATTTGCTTTGAAAGGTAAAGGTGAAGATTTAACGTGTATAAAAAATTACAAGTATTGTTACAGGATCGAAGAACAAACCTGCAAGCATCTTATCCCTGTCTGATGCAAGCTAAGCGCCATTTAGTACTTAATACACACAGACACACAGAGCAGTGGTGGCCAAGTGATAACGGCCGCGACTTACGAGTTGTAGGTCGTGAGTTCGAACCCAGACAGGCGCTTTACTTTGTGTAAATTATTTCATACCAACTGCTCTCAAAACGGTGAAGGAAAACATCGTGAGGAAACCGGCATGGTCTAGAACCAAAAATTCGAAGACATCTACCAACCCGCACTGGGCCCGCGTGGTGGATTATGGCCCAATCCCTCTCACCGAGAGGAGGCCTGAGTCCCAGCAGTGGGAACATTATAGGTTGATGATGATGATGATGATGATGAGACACAGACAGGTGGAAGAACTAGAGGAAAATGAACCTAAATTGCCGGAACCACCTCCACTTCCACCAGTTGCTAATCGTACTGTCGTACATGAGCCACTACCACCACCTCCACTAGCTAATAATCCTGCTGAAGCACGAAGAATTCACCAAATGAGTTATCTACAATGAAATGAATTAGTTACAAACGTGCTCCAAATACTTCTAGCCATTGTATTTTTTGGGAGTGTAATAATCAATCAATTTGTTAAGATAATGTTGTTTAAAGAACGCAATTGTTATGTTCCCATCAGTTGCCGTATACGCCAGACACATTGATGTGCTAATGAGTGGCATTTATTACCTATGGACACAAATATCTCATGTTATTTTACTGGTCTACAGAAGATTTAATAGGACTTCTAAAGAGATATCCAGTGACTTTCGACTTTACTAGTGTGGATCGAATACCGCATCACATTTGTCACTATTGGACGATTGCAATGATGATTTTCTTAAAATGTCTGTAAAACAAGTAGATACATTTCATAAGCAAATGAATTATGAATTAGATGCTTAAATAATAATTCAAGAGCTACTTTAGTGTTTTATTGCCTATCCAATTGTATATATTTTTGCCAAGTCACTATGGTGGTACGTGTGGTGCCTGACGTGAAAGAATATCACCATACCATTTCTTCCCGTGGCTGTCGTAGAAGGTGACTAACGGACTTACTAGAGAATGGGCAGTAGCGTTCTCTATGCATTTTACCACCATACTGCGATCGCCAATCCGCCTGCCAAGCGTGGCGATTATGGCAAAACCCCCCTTTTGGGGGAGGCCTGTGTCCAACGGTAGACGTGTTTCAGCAGAGGTGCAAGTTACTATGAGGAATTCATAATATCCAATAATATCTGTACATGACGAGTTATTCGCTATCGAAGCTAGCCTAAGACGACGATTGAAAGGTCTGGCCAGAGACTGTTACCAATGTATAGATCAATATAACTCGTAAATATACGCGTAATTCATTAATTAAATAAACGGACTTTATATCCATTGACAATATTGTATTTCTCGTTTTGCTTCGTCTATATAACTCAGAATTTATATATAACTAATAAAGTGCCTAGATATTTTGAATAGCAATGAAATCATTACTATTCAAAATATCTAGGCACTTTATAAAAAATCCTATTTACAGTATCTCTCGCTTCTTCTCAGATCATAAAACTTAAACGATGTTAAAGACATACCTGTAAGCTTTAATATGATGAACTAAATTTTAATGTACATGCATATTTTTTGTAAGGGCAAAGCTTTCTACAAATTCCGGCCATGTCTACCGATTGAAAAACTGATTTCACACATTCATTTAAAAATGTTTTGTAAATAAATACATCAATAGGTAGATATCTGCAGTGTACGACTAAACTGCACCATACTGCTTACCGACCGAATAGGTTAGGTTAAGTTAGAATTGCGACCATCCGCGCGCGAGCCGAGCGAGCGAAACGAGCGGTGCCGCGGCAGCGGCCGTCAAGCGGTAGTTCCATGTTAGTGGCAGTTACTTCGATGATCATAATCTACCGAAAAATAATGCGTTAAATTGTGAGCAGAATGTTCACAATCTGTCGACAGTTTACAATCTCGCGAGATAGATTAAAAACATGACTAGAGGCAAATCACCCGGACATGATGGACTCAGCATCGAGCATTTTAAGTATGCAGGTGTTCATCTGCCAAGGGTTCTGTCATTGTTTTATTCCTTGTGCATTAGTCACTCATACCTACCAGCTGAACTAATGAAAACAATTGTGGTACCTATAGTCAAAAACCGCACAGGAGATATTTCGGATAAGGGAAACTACCGGCCAATCTCTCTTGCGACGACCATTGCTAAAATATTGGACAGTATGCTTGATTCATGCTTAAAAAAGTATCTATGCTTGCACGATGCACAATTTGGTTTTCAACCTGAACTTACCACGGAAAGTGCAATTGTGCAAAAGTGCAAAACTGATCGTAAAACGCCGGTATATGCTTGTTTCCTGGACCTTTCCAGGGCCTTCGGCCTTGTGTCATACGATGTGCTCTGGAAGAAGTTGGGGGACAGGAATGTACCGGCTGAAGTTCGTAAAATCTTGCAGTATTGGTACGCGAACCAAACTAATAATGTAAAGTGGTCCGATACACTCTCTGGAACGTATGGGCTGGAGTGCGGGGTGAGACAGGGGGGGTTGACATCTCCTGGGCTCTTCAACCTTTATGTCAATGACCTCATAGTCGAGCTCAGCAGCATGCGTGTCGGTTGTAGGATTGGTGGTGTTAATATTAACAGTATCAGCTATGCTGATGACATGGTGCTGCTGGGCTCGACCGCAGATTCCATTGCAGAGATGTTGAAAGTATGCGAGGACTATGCTGATACACATGGGACTCGTGTATAATGTAAAAAAATGTGAGTACATGGTTTTTAAGGCCGCCGGTAAATGCACAGACTATGCCCCTAATCTTACCCTAAATGGCTTGAGCATAAAAAGAGTGAATACATTTAAATACCTGGGGCACATACTTACCGACGACTTAAAAGATAATGTAGATATTGAGAGGGAGCGCAGGGCACTAGCGATCCGAGGTAATATGGTGGCACGTAGATTCTCCCGCTGTACCGACCAGGTTAAGATTACCCTATTCAAGGCATATTGTCAGGGTCTGTACACGGGGGTCTATGGACCAGCTACACCAAAAGGTCGCTAGATGTCTTGCGTGTCCAATATAATAATATTTTCAGAATACTCTTGAGACTGCCCCGTTTCTGTAGTGCATCGGAAATGTTTGCACAGAATCGAACTGACGGCTTTCATGCGGTCATTCGAAAAAAGTCGCATCATTAGTAACTAGAACACGGGCCAGTAGCAACAGCATTCTGAAAACAGTATCGGAGAGTTTTTATTCTCCCATTTTGAGGCATCTTGTGGCCACGAACAAGTGACTTTTGTCCCTTTCTTGGTCATCTTTTGTGCAAAGTCTTTTTTGTAAACTCTGTAATAATAATGT
The DNA here is from genome assembly GCA_949987655.1 of Polymixis flavicincta. NCBI lineage: Eukaryota > Metazoa > Arthropoda > Insecta > Lepidoptera > Noctuidae > Polymixis > Polymixis flavicincta. The sequence goes on from OX465183.1 coordinate 18,901,542, forward strand.
ACTACTAACACTAGCTATAAGGTTTTACTAACATTCTGGATCTTTGTTGTCCGAATAAAGAAAATGTTATATTTAATCTACCTAACTGTCGGCGAAGAGTCTCGTCGAAGTAAAGTCTTGTCAGTGTTCAGTCTGTCGGCGTAGTGTCTGTCGACGTTTAGTCCTAAATCTGCGCCTTCCCCATCTTTATTATATTTGATTTTATTTTTTACCAATGAGCGCGCGCCAAAACAGGGACAAACTCGAACAAGAAGGAATATGTGCGATTGAACAAGCGAGTAACCGAAACATGTGATTAGTGCGAGAGGGCAGGACTCATTTTTAGGAGTTGCACTCACGAAGTTTTTTTAGGCAACATTGGCAACATTGCGTTCAGTTTCATGTGTACCTAAGAAATTAAAAATATTATATACAAATTCTGCAAAATCACCTAAAAGTAACCTTTCGAGTCGTCTAACCTAACCTGAAGGAGTTAAAAATCACCTTCAGTGCCAACGCTGCTCGGTACCCTCCGAAACAATGGCGAAGTCGGAAGTGTGTGTGCTGACGCTACTCGTCTTCACACACTCGTTCACAGCGTGTTTCTAGGCTTGGTTAACACTAGTAAAGCGCGCGTCACTTCATGAGATAAAAATTCTGCTCGTCTTGGAACACTGTAGTTGCAAAATTAATTAGTCATATGCACAGCTGAGTCAGTTCAATCATTTGTATGATGCGTCATTAGACCAGGAGGAGCCGCTTTTCCTTATTTAAAATAACTTAGGAATAAAAACAGTTACTTACCTTGAAACAAAAAATAAACTTAAAATATATATTATTTTTTTGTGGCTATAGTCTACTGATTACTACATGTTTAATTTTTGATTACTTTTTGTAATACACAACTCAGTATTAAAATCTGTGAGTTAACAATCAATCATCCCCTGTTTTCTTACCCTTCGGCTTGGAATGTATATGGGACCAACTTCAGGGTATACCCTCTCCAATAACAAAAGAATTATCAAAATCGGACTACTCTGGAAAAAGTTATGCGTGTTCAAACATAAAAAAAAAAAAATACGCGTCGAATTGAGTAACCTCCTCCGTTTTTCGGTCGGTTAAAAAATAAAGTATGCTTCATAATATACATATAACAATACCCTGCTTGTGGCTAAGTAATAACAGCCACACGGGTTGAACTATCAGGTAATGATAAGCTTGCCGCGGTTGGTCCGTGGATGGGTGACCATATTTACATTGTTTTTCTGTGCTTCGTAAAGCACGCTAAGCTGTTCGTTCCGGCTGTTTGAAACTAAGACTAAGGAAGTCTGACAACCAGTCTTACCAAGGGGTATTGTATTACCCAGTATCTGAATTGTGGAAGTCAGGCAGTTGTACCATGTAAAATACTAGTATTCAGCGGCGTCCGGTTAGACTGGAAGCCGACTCCAACGTATGTAGTTGGGAAAGGACTAAGCAGATGATGATATACTCGTAGCAATACTCAATCAAAGTATTATTTTTCAGGCCTCCAACAACAACGGAGTCGCTGACATGGATATGGGACTAACGTTACAATTAAACATACTTTACAGGACGCAGTACATAATAACTGCTGATCAGCTAATACCGTAAATGTATGGATTGGTACATTATGTTGTCGCGTGCACTAACTCAGAAACACGAAGATTGCCGAGGTGCTTAAGCTACTACATCGTATTGTTGTATTTTTTACAATAGTTATTAAATCTGCTGGTTCGGTTTAATAATCGAAACAGGAGATTTGCCTCGATAGTTATCTGGATGATGTATTTTTATTGTATTATTTTCTTGAATTCTCATAGTTTTTCTTAAATATATCTAGTAATAAATACAACTTCTGTGAAATTGTAACTAATATGTTTGTCAGTTACATAATAAAATGACCTTCAACAAATACAAAACCAGATTAATTATTTCATGAAATTCATTTTTCCTTATGATAACTCTATAGAAACTTAAATATTATTACATAATGTAATTTGTAATTGTATAAAATGTTACGGGCAGCTTGAGAAGTTTGGTCACTATGAATAATGACCGGTCTGTATATATAACACCCGTATCAGATGGGCAATGTAAGTAAAACTGATGACTTATCAGTTATCACTTATCAGTCTGTTTTCCTGGTCAGTATGTACGTATAATGACTACCCTATCCGGGTCAAAATAATAAAACATATGAATTGTATAGTTTTTCTTTAGTATATTAAATTAAATTTACAAAATTCTTAATGAAAGGTAGATATGTTCCCTTTACGTCGAATCCTTCTACGTCGAGTCTTAAAGGCTATTCTTCTGCAAGGCACACAATTTTATTGAAAATCACATTTATTTCACAGAGCGTGTTTCATCTATATTAATACATTTACTTTAAACCTAACATTCGATTTACTTACATCAAAAATATATCCAAATTTATTTTTATAATATTAAGATTAATATTTATTTATAAGAATACTGTGAAATTCGTCAAACGGGGATATTGTACACAACGGGTTAAATAGGTATACATCGCGTCAAACTTTATGGCCGCTCTGAAGTGAGCTACACGCTGCGCAGTACCCCACCCCTCAACCCCGCTGACCCATGAATTTGTTACTGCGCAGCGACTCGCCTCGTGTTCCGAGCCGCCATAAAGTTTGAATCGAGCTGTACCTACGTAGGTACACATATTGTTTTCAAATGTTCTTAATGATAATGTAAAATGATGAAAATAATTATTTGAAACATCATTGACACAACAATACACTGTTGTTTGTGTTGTGTTTAATACACTGTTGTAACCTAGGTTTAAAAATAAAGACTATTGGTTGATTGATTGAAAAAATGATAAAATAATGTAAAATGCTGAGATACAATGAAAAAAATTTAATATACTGTAAGTAACTTACCTAACTTTTTCGTAGTATGAAATTGAGGATGTAACCATCGCACAAGAACCCTTAACTACACAGTAATTAGTGGACTCTTTCAAGGTTACATGGATATTGAAGGGTCGTCCTGTTTGAGAGCTAACAGTGCAAAGGCTCACAGATGACAATAAATTCAAGGTGTAAAATAGACGGGTATATGTGTGTAAGAGACATTGTATCTATTTACCAGACTCTTCATAAAACAAAATACATTTAGAATTTGCAATTACCAGTACAATTGCAATGTTGGGAAGCCTTGTCTATCAAAATAAGTCTTTTCGACCAGATTCTCGAAAAGTTTGTTTTCTCAAAACCAAAATAAATATTAAGGCTTTTCTAAATATATTTTTTTATTCACACTATTATTAATTTATATTTATTGAAATTTTTTAAAACTATTCTTAATTTAAATTTAGTAAAATTCATTTTCTATTTTTTAGTTCGGTTTTCTATAAAAAGCGTGTTTTTTTAGTTGTTTTAAACTATTATTTATTTTCTACTTTTTAGTTTGGTTTATTTATAAAAGCGTGATTTTTTAGTTTTTTAAACTATTATTTGTTTTGTAGAATTAATATTCTCCTTAGTATTCGAAAGTTTGTCAATATTAGAGAAATCGGCTAAAGACAATTTTTGGAAATTAAAATAAATTTAGTAAAATTCATTTTCTATTTTTTAGTTCGGTTTTCTATAAAAAGCGTGTTTTTTTAGTTGTTTTAAACTATTATTTATTTTCTACTTTTTAGTTTGGTTTATTTATAAAAGCGTGATTTTTTAGTTTTTTAAACTACCTATTATTTGTTTTGTAGAATTAAAATTCTCCTTAGTATTCGAAACTTTGTCAATATTAGAGAAATCGGCTAAAGACAATTTTTGGAAATTAAAATTAACATCAAGTCCTGTCTTATCGACTGTAGAGAAAAATTATAAAAAATAAAATTAAGTTTCTTACCTTATCGACTTAAATTAACAAAAATTAATTTAACATGTAATAATACACATACAGGCCGGTCAAAGTAATCCCTACTTCCCTACTAATTTATAAATGCGAAAGTAACTCTGTCTGTCTGTCCATCTGTTACGCTTTCAAGCCTAAACCACTGAACCGATCGTCATGAAATTTGGCAGAGATATTGTCTGAAATATGTAGACGGACATAAGCTACATTTTTATGCGATAACCGACATCCACGCGAGCAGAGCCGCGGCTAAAAGCTAGTAAGCTTATGAATTTGACCGACACTCTTCATAATAAACGGTCTATATTAATACTGCCCGGTTAACCAAGTTGCCCGTAACATATGTATATTTCTACTACAAACATGCAACTATTTCTACAAAATAGCAGCGCTGCTCTATTCCTGTTTGGAAGGCCACTGTGTTGGTTTATTTCTTTCTTCTGTTAAAAAAATCCAGCTTTGTCCCTGTTTAATTACGCACCTATAATCCCATCGGCGCAGCAGGGTTTTGGGCGGTGTAAACGTGTTCCACGTAGCGTTTGAAAGCCCACAAGATGGACCGATGACCTAGTGAAGGCCGCAGGAATCCGCTGGATGCGAGAAGCACAGAACCGGTCGAAATGGTGGTGCCTGGGGGAGGCCTATGTCCAGCAATGGACGTCTTTCGGCTGAAATGATGATGATGAAATTTGGTGGCTGTACGACTCGGCAATCCAATAAAGAGGGTCAAATTAAATTAGCTGGTGATACTTTACCCACATGTTGGGTAAAGAGAGAGAGATGCGCCGAATATTCGTTTTATATTCGGTATTCGGCGTATTCGGCAATTTTTGAGGTATTCGTATTCGGCCGAATCATTCGGTTGAAATGCCGAATGTATTCGGTTTAATTGATCATTGTAAATCAGCCTTTAGGGCAAAATAAATGAAAGGAATCCTATATTCTAACAATCGTATTTATTAGAAATCGTTTATTGCAAGTAAATTACAATTAAATTGTAATAGGGAAGGGTGATAGGAAATGTATCAGTAACATAATGAATTAACTATGTTGTTTTCTCAACTATGGCACTAACAATTTTTTTTCATAAAAACAAGAATATTTTTAATTAAAATGTAATATTTATAATAAAGCAGCGCCATGCATGATTCCAAAATTCACTTCACCGTTGTCATGGGGGACTTCAACGCGAAACTGGGCAAACGAAGCGATGATGAGTTGTCCCGCAATTTGGAGTTGGACGTAGGAACCACCGGGGTCACATACTGGCTAGTTTTATAAAGAAGGCCTCTTTATGATGAACTCCTTCTTCACAAAACGGGCGCACAGGAAGTGGACCTGGCAGAACCCTGATAGTGCAACCAAAAATGAGATTGACTTCATCATGTCGACGAAGAAGCAAGAATTCCATGATGCCGCTGTGTTCAACGCGGTGAAAGCCGTTTGGTGAGAGGCACATTGAATATCAATATCAAGCTGGAAAGGTCTCGGCTGATGAAGTCTACGCTCCGACCAGCACCGATCCAGGTCCAAAAGCCCGAGAGCTTTCAACTCGAACTTCAGAATCGTTTCGAGTATCTAGGGAGCTCTGTGGATAATTTCAACGATGGCTTCATGGTAACTGTCCATTCGGTCGGGTCTAAGTTTTCAAGACCCGTCTTACCAATAAAAATAAGTGGTTCTCTGATCCTACTTTGCAGCTCATGAAGGAGAGGTGCGAGATTGTCCTACAGTCTTCAGACGATGCGCTCGAATACCGGCAGCTTAATAGACAGATCTCTAAGTCCTTGAAAAGCGACCTCCGCCGCTTTAATTCAGAACGTATTAAAGACGCGATAGAGCGGAATAAAGCCTCCATGGTCTTTGCTAGGGATCTGTCTATTGGGCAGAGCCAGCTTACGAAACTAAAGCCCGATGAAGGCAGGATCGTATCCACCAAGCCTGAGCTGTTGAGAGAGATTGAGAGGTTCTATGGACAGTTATACACGTCAACGAGCAACCCCGTTACGAATCTGGCAAACGACCCAAGAGCCAGATTGACCCGACACTACAACGAAGACATCCCGGACGTCAGCTTGTACGAGATTAGGATGGCTCTGAAGCAGCTCAAAAACAACAAGGCGCCGGGTGATGACGGAATCACGCCCGAATTCCTAAAGGCCGGCAAGAAACCCGTTCTTAAGGCCCTCCAGAAGCTGTTTGATTCCGTCATACTCGAGAGCAAAACGCCCCAGGTATGGAACGGAGGTGTTCTGGTACTTTTGAATTATAGGACAATGCCCTTCTTATGAATTATAGGCCCATCTCACTTCTGAGCCATGTCTACAAGCTGTTTTCCAGAGTCGTCACGAACCGTCTAGCGCGAGGTTTGGCGACCTCCAGCCTCCCGAGACCACATACATCCGCTGCGGTCCCTCCAACGGTACCAGATAGACTATTGGTACATCGAGGTGTTGAAGTGTCTGTAAGAAAGTCAAAGTTCTGGCCTGGAAAGGGGCTGGCATCAACATCAATGGCGAGTACATCACTCACCTTTGGTTTACCGATGATATAGTTGTCATGGCTGAGACTATGGAGGACCTCAGTACAATGCTCGATGACCTCAGTAGAGCTTCCGAAAGAGTGGGTCTAAAAATGAACATGGACAAGACAAAGGTCATGTCCAATGCCCATGTAACACCCACTCTCATAACGGTCGGTGGCGCTGCACCCGAAGTTGTGGACGAGTACGTTTACCTAGGACAAACTGTCCAGTTAGGTAGGTCCAACTTCGAGAAAAAGGTCAATCGTCGAATGCGACTCGGCTGGGCAGCGTTCGGGAAGCTTCGTAATATCTTCTCTTCCCACATACCGCAATGTCTCAAGACGAAAATCTTTGACCAGTGCGTGTTGCCAGTGGAACCGAATCGTGGTCGCTCACAATGGGCCTCATACGAAGGCTTAAAGTCACTCAAACGGCGATGGAGAGAGCTATGCTTGGAGTTTCCCTGCGTGATCGAATCAGGCATGAACAGATCCGCAGGAGAACCAAGGTAACCAACATAGCCCGAAGAATTGCCAAACTTAAGTGGCAGTGGGCAGGGCAGAAAAGATGGCCGATGGGGCCAAAAGTTCTGGAGTGGCGACCGCGGACCAGAAGACGTAAAGTTGGAAGGCCTCCCACAAGGTAGACCGATGACCTCGTGAGGGCCGCAGGAGTCCGCTGGATGCGGGAAACACAGAACCGGTCGAAGTGGCAGAGCTTGGGGGAGGCCTATGTCCAGCAGTCTTTCGGCTGAAATGATGATGATGAATCAAGCAGCGGTAAATCATGATTCAAGAAGACGAAGCTTTCAGCTCTATCTGGCAAAAACCTATTTCTTTTCTCCTCAAACACATTTCCTGCCTCGGAAAACAAACGTTCGCTAAATATACTTTTACCAGGTGCACTCAAGAATATTCTGGCTAGATCGGCATCACATACTATATTTAGTTTTACGTTTCGCCCACCAATCATAAGGGCTATTGGTTCTAGGCAGAAGATTTTCCTGTTTGTAATAGTCAAGAATTGCACTAAAATCTGGCACCTATATTGTGTTTTCGTATGCAATGACAGTGGCGGGGTGCAGCGGGTTGCAGAAAACGAAGAACCACTCACTCCGTTCGCGCGTGGCGCTTAGGAAATCTAGCGCGTATAAACTTGTTTGCGCGGCAAAACTATAGAACAGAGATATATTCGGTTCGGTAAGAACTGAACCGAATATTATTCGGTATTCGGTTATTCAGTGAAACCACTATTCGGTGCATCTCTAGTAAGTAAGTATTGATATCGAAAATTAATTAAACAAAAAATTGTTAGCGAATTTCAAAAACCATAAGTAATATCGGTAAAGTAGGTAATGCTTTCAGGGTAACAACGAATTAATAATATGTTATAGTATTTCGAAATTCGTCATACAAAATTGAAATTATGAAAAGAAAAAATGTGTCATTCGTATTCGATATCGATCAACACGTACAGTACCCGGCGATAAATATTGCACATCGACCTTTGAAAAGAGACAATCGGCTAATTTCGTCTTCGTAGAGCGGTATCTCTGTCGCACACTACCTATGTGACGTTTTGTCAGTCGTTGTTCAAGTGTGATAGAGTGCGGTCGCGTCCAGTTCAAAATATATATTTAGAGTTGAAACACCCCCAAATTTAAATAATTTAAAGTTGTACTATGGCATCTGTGGCATTGGTGTCTATGGCATTTTATTTTACCCCAACCTAAAGGTGTACGTTACCCCAGCAAGACATGAAAAATGTGTGCCCCCTGTCGTTTTGGAGAAAAACGGAAAAACGATTCTTGCTAGGGTAACGTTTTTCTAGCAGGAAAATTCTAAACGAATGATCGGAGAGAGAAAAATTGTGCATGGCCAGAGAGCTTATATGTGTGCCAAAATGTGCCCCCAAAAATAAAATCTGTGCCCCTTCAGGTTTTCGAGATATTGCACTTCCTGCTGGAGTAACGTTTTGATGAATCGTATATCTTTAAAACCCCCTGTAGAATAAACATACACGAGTAGCTCTTAATGTGTGCCCCTTAGTGCCCCAATTAGATTTAAGAAAATATTTATAATTTTCATGTTGTCGCGGTTTTATGAAAACCCGAAAAAACATCGCAGCGCCTAAATGAGACAAGGCACAAGTCTACTGAAAACTGTATTCGGTCCTTCTTGACGCTATTAATAACCATACAAACTTACAAAGTTTCAAAACTGTTCATGCATGCGTTTTTGAATAATCTTGCTAAAAGTCAAAACGATGGTGTCATAACTTTGACAGCAAAATACAAGGAACCGGCTCAATCCCAGATGTGTAGGTGTGAACCAAAATCGTGTGCCTTTAGTCAAAAATATATGGTGAAAATATTCAGCTTGGAATTTTTCGCATTAAGTTAATATTAACAAAAAACCAAAATATGTAAGCAACGGGTGGTTATCCGACCAAATTTGAATGACTACTAAAAAGCGACGGAATCATACATATCGATGACCTTCTTTACTTTACTCACTAACCGGTTCACACGTGTTGTGCCTGAGTACACTGAAGTAGAAAAGTAATAAGTAATAAAATAAAGTTGTTATTGGATTATATTCTAGTAGCTGTTTCTATTATATTTATTGATAAGCTTAGGTAAGGTTAGATAAATTAACAGTAAGTTTTTCATCAGTAAGGGGAATGCTCCAACCAGCCCGCGAAATTCAAAGTTTCTTGCGTTTTTTGTAATTTGCAGGCCAGTGCTAGGTTGTGTGTTGATTAAAATATTATTCGCGGCTGTAAGACGTATTTAGTTACAGAATTATTAGCATCAAAATCACCAATACAACCCTCCAAGTTCATAAAGGCGTAGGAACAAAAAAAAAACAGAAAAAGTCATCCCTACAGCTTTTTGAACTTAGAGCGTATTGATGATTTTGATGATTATAATTAAGTTTTTTTTTTTTTTTTTTTAATTTTATTCACCAAATGTTACATACAAAAAAATACATAAAACTTCTGCCAAACTGCTGTACAGTTTGTCGGCAGTATTCTCGTGGATAAACTGTGATTTTTTACTTTAAAATACAATATACTTACATGTGGAAACAACAAGAAAAAGGAAAAGGGTACACACTAAATATCTAATGATGGGCTAACTTAGGTCATCTTGCCCACCAGGCTGGCATGAACAACGCATGCACACAACAAAAAAATAAAATAATAAAAAACGCCTCGGCCGCCGCCGGAGTGAGACAAGCAACCCAGCGCGAGCGAGACGCCCCGACCGCGCTCGAGCGACGACAATAACAACACACCGCGCGTGCACGCCAGACTGGCCGGCCAGCGCCTGCCTCACATCACGTCATTGCCTACATAACTATACTATATTATACTCCATTTGAAATAAGATCAGACATTCAAACAGGGGGGTTTCCCTTACAATCCATTCATCCGATACCGACCCCCATTCCGCAAGCTTATGGATGGCATTAAAAGCAAAGAAGTGGTTCCAATACCAACTGTTTACTGCAGATATCATTTATCATGCTGCCAGCGCAATAGAAGCCACAATGGGCTGAACCGACCGCAAAAACACCTTCCTCAACTGACCAATCCCATCCCAAATGGAGCATAGATTCTAACGCTAAGGACATAAACCTAAATAGTGCTTACGCAGGACATTCTTTAAGGTATTTTTGTTTGTTGCTTCAGTTGTAATTTCTGTAAGTAATTCATTAAGTAATGTTGGAATTAGCCATCGCTGCGTCCTTTGACCGAAATAATAGATGATCAAACGAACTTACCTGTGTGAAGTTCGATCATTATTATACGAAGTGCTTCGTTCGAAGATATATGTTATTTTACCATACATTCTCTTCGTGTCACTCGGCAACTACGCAATTTTCAGAGCTAAAACTAAACGTTAGTATTAGTTTGCGTTATCTGTGTCCTAGCGCGATCCGTCATTCTATTTAGATTCCTGAAAGGTTATCTCAATTTTACCCGGGGTGGGATGGGTAGGGAACATATATCTTCGAACGAAGCACTTCGTATAATAATGATCGAACTTCACACAGGTAAGTTCGTTTGATCATCTATTATACTGCGTGCTTCGTTCTCGATATATGTTATTTTACCATGCAGATGTTTAGAGAGATGGTAAACTTGAGATAAGCCTGACTCATCATTAGTCATTATGTCTTTTTTTATTTTTTTTAAATCAACACTTTTATTTATAAACATCTTAAATTGTTCTCTTAAGACACCTAATGAAATATAATTAACAATCGGTAATCATATTAATATTATCAATTAATCAGCCATATTCGGTACATAGGTAACTATCCGTTATTTAACAACTAAGTAATAATGGCACATTTTTAATCACAATATCCATAGTGACAATAGTGTAAGTACCTACTAAAAACTAAAAATATATTATTTTAAGCACAGCATAGGCCAGCTCTCTCTTAATTGAGAATTGGTCTCCTCTAACATTTTTCGAATGTTAAAGAATTATTTGTCCAACCAGCAGTTTGTCTGATTACATGTAATGAAATTCCTTTTTACTTAGCCTTGGATGTGGAGGCGTGTCGTGTACTATGACCTGAGAAGACGCACATATCAATACCGCAGTCTGAAAGTATTTTTTTTTTTGTTTTGTTATTTTTTTTTTTTAATTTTTTTTTTTATCCATCTACCAATCAATAGTAGAAGCCGAAACCAGTTTATGGGTTTCTTTTTTTTTTCACTTAGTCATTAAGAGATCACTCTTAGATCTCTAGTCAATCTCATGTAATCACACAATGTTTTGGATGGACAAATCTTATTTTTATTTTATTTTTTCAAAAGAGTGTAGGAAAAGATTACGCTGGGTTCGTCCAGCAGCCGAAGTTTTAATCAAATCAGTAATGGCAATATTAACACCGCCTTCACTCAATGTTATATTAGATATTTTTATCTATATATATAAAAGAAAGTCGTGTTAGTTACTTCACTTATAACTCAAGAACGGCTGAACCGATTTAGCTGAAAATTGGCAGGGAGGTAGTTTAGAGCCAGGAGAAGGACATAGGATACTTTTTATCCCGGTATTAGGTAGGGTAGCGTAGGTAGGGTAGGTAGGATAGTGTAGAGTAGGGTAGTGTAGTGTAGGAGGTAGGGTAGCGTAGGTAGGGTAGGTAGGTAGGGTAGTATAGTGTAGGGTAGGGTAGGTAGGATAGTGTAGGGTAGGTAGGGTAGGGCAGCGTAGGTGGAGTAGGTAGGTAGGGTAGGATAGTGTAGGGTAGGGTAGGATAGTGTAGGGTAGTGTAGGGTAGGTAGGGTAGCGTAGGTAGGGTAGGTAGGATAGTGTAGAGTAGGGTAGTGTAGTGTAGGAGGTAGGGTAGCGTAGGTAGGGTAGGTAGGTAGGGTAGTATAGTGTAGGGTAGGGTAGGTAGGATAGTGTAGGGTAGGTAGGGTAGGGCAGCGTAGGTGGAGTAGGTAGGTAGGGTAGGATAGTGTAGGGTAGGGTAGGATAGTGTAGGGTAGTGTAGGGTAGGTAGGGTAGCGTAGGTAGGGTAGGTAGGGTATAGATTTTGTATGAATGACTTTTGGATGGATAGGACAACGTCTGTCGGGACAGCTAGTTAATGATAAATGATAAGGTTTGTGCCCATTGAGCTGTGCTTAGTGCAAGCAAAAAACCACCAGTTTCTTTGAGATATGTTCAAATCTTAATGTCATATTGGGAGTCCAGTTGTGTAGTAGGTACACTTAAAAACTTACTGGTATTTTGCTAATGGTGGTTTTGACTTATAGAATCCTTTAAATAACCTCTTAATACAATCATCCTCCCCAATTTTAGAGCCTATTATCAAAGATAGAGCTGATTTATGAGAGTTTAGGGTCCCATAGGCAGCTCCAGAGTCAAATAATTTTGTTAAGAAATACATTACAAATGGTATAGATGGAGTGAATGGGTTTATACCATGCTCCTTGTATTATGTGATAGGGATGCAACATGACATTCATTGATGTCGGGGGAATCGCCCTTTTTAACATGCTTGCCTGATTATTCCGGTAATCAAAGCTGAATATATTCCTGTAATCAAAGTAATTTGATAGTGAAGAGGGTGATGATCCCTGAAAGAAGAATATAGAAGATATTTTTGAGGTTTCAAAAATATTATTTTGAGACAAGCATAGTCTGCATTAAAGGATACCAAGGTTGTGAAGGCCAGTGGGGCGTGACCATAGTACCTGGTGCCTTCAATTTTTTTTTTTTTTTTTTGTAAACATTTTAATATCAAACTGAAAAAATCTATCCAGGACAAAGTTAAAGCATCAATATTTATTGCCATCTGGATCAGGTTTCCAGGAGACATAGGAAATACATTTAGCATTTGAGTGAGATGCAATAAATCAATTTCAGGTTCACCAGCTCAGATACAATTTTTTGAAATGCCCCGGTGTTTAGCTCTCATTCTATCTGGATACATTTTTTGGGACTCTTCATCAGCCTCTTTATTTTCATGAAGAAGGCAAGGAGCCAAAACTATCTCTCTTCACACCACTGCCATATGGATCTGGCCAAGTTATTTAAATGTGGGAACTGAATACCACCCATTCTGTTTATATAAGATATTGCTGTCTTATTATCTACACGCAACAGTATAGGTATTGCTTATCCTTTATAAAAACCTTTAATGCCATAAACATTGCAAGTCATTCTAAGTAGTAAATATGGTATGTTTTCTCATATTTGCTCCAGAAGCCATGGGCTCTTTTGTTTTTGTTAACAGCACCCCATCCAGTCATGCATTTGTGTACAGTCCAATATCATGTTTATGTTAAGCAATACTTTTACATACTGTACTAATATTATTAGCCCATCATTGTAGATCTAATTTTATATCTGAATATAAGTCTACTGACACATCATAATTTTCGTTATTTTTATATTTATACTTATGATGTTCAAAAAATTTAGTGTAAAAGCCAACCATATGTGGTAGCTGGGCAGGTTGCAATTAATATCCCAATTAATTTTGCCAGATCTCGTATTAAACAACTATCTCGATCTAAGTATTTCTGAATTGACTTTTTAATATTAATTTGATACTTTGTCTATGGGCAATTGTAATGTCATGTTTTGTATCAAACACAAAACCTAGAAATTTGCAAGACTGTGATGGTACTAGGTATTACACTTTTATCAAAATTTATAACAAACCCCAGGCACTTTAACAGAGTTATTGTTTCATGAACATTCTGCAAACATGATTGATAACTAGATCCTTTACATACTAGTCATCTAAGTATTGAACTGACTTGTACCCTTTTCCTCTTGGATGTGTCACTACAGTGTTCATAATCATTGTGACAATATAAGGTGCAAGCACAGGCCTTAAGGGAAGGCATTAAATTCGTAAAATGTATTGTATTGAAAACATAGGTATTTTCTATCCTGTGGATTTATATTTACTAATAAATATGATTATTTCAAATCAATTTTGCCATGTAATCACCTGGAGAAAGTAAAGCTATTGCTGTTCTATAAACCTCAATTTTAAAATAGGATGTTTTACATATTTATTCAATGACTTTAAAGTTTAGTATGAATCTCTTTGTACCATTATGTTTTGGAATCGAAAATATGGAAGAGATAAATTGGTCTTTACAAGGCTTGCAATGGGATATCGTTCCCAATAATAATTTTGTGATAGCACTATGCATATCAGTATTTTTCACAGCTGATTTTGCTGAAGGGGGAAGAGGCACTAAATTCTGATGAGGTTTCTTTACAAAGGTAATTGAGTATCCTTTGATATAATTAATTATGGATTTGCAAATTTTGCTCCAGCACAGTAAAAAATGTGTGAGCCTTCCAGTGTGACTTACCTCTACTTGCGAGCAGGAGGTTTCTCCTGTGAGGCTTTGGCTTTCTTGGCCGTGGACTGATAATAGTGTCCGTGATGATACAGGCTTGTATCGAGGACTGGGTCTTCTTGTGTCCGTACCTCGCTGTTGGCCTGGGATTGTAGCGAGGGGACCTTGTGAGTTTCCCTTATTAGCTGTATGCTGATTGAATGTAGGTTTTTTGATGGACTGGCCACTTTGTTGGCAAGTTTTCAAAACTTTAATTTTTAACAATCACAGGGAAGATCAAGTTTTTCCTTGATTTTTGTTTGGACAAATTGTAAATTTGTCAGGATCCTTCCAGCATCACTAAGTAGTGAGATCAATTTCAATTGGTCCATTGTATCATTGTTTATCATTGTAGCATTACTTACTATTGATACAGTCCAGTAAATCCAATTAATCCAGTCGCTCCATGTAAAATACTGGAATTCAGCTGCATCCGGTTAGACTGGAAGCCGACCCCAACATAGTTGGGAAAAGGATAGGCAGATGATGATGATGACTATTGATACAGTCCAATGGCTAGTTGGTTTTGTTCCAACTCTATATTTTTGTTAATATTGCTTACCAAAGCAGAAATCTCTGGGTTGAGCTTTAGTGCCTTTAATAAAGGGCAATTTTCTGGAATCAATTGTTCCATTCGTTTTTGTTTTATCTGTTTGATAAAACCTGTTTTCAAAATATTGCTCCAACTACGAGCTAAGTTACTATTTATAAAGGGACCATATGCAGGAGTGTCTGGCATGAGATCACACAGAGCTAAAAGTACCTCTGAACTTATAGTTAAGGTTGCTGAGGTAGGCTCAAGATCAACCGTTGGAGTTGAGGTAGGATTTTCTACGACAACAGGTTCAGGTTCTTCTGGAACCGGATCTGTCATAGTTTCTAATGACATATCTCGTGGTAATGTTTCAATGATTTTTACTTGGTTCGAAGTTGTAATATGAAAGAAAGTACGATAAATATATCACTGAAAATGTGTACAAGTGATTGATAAGAACTGCTTATTGAAGCCTCACGGACTTCACATAAGAGTCTAAGATCTCGTCCGTATATCTCGTACACGCCCCGAGTCTAAGGATCTCGTCCGTATATCTCGTATACGACCCGAGTCCAATGAGCACGTCGATGTATCTCGTACACCACCCGTCTCAACCGGTACAAAGGTTATGAAAAACCTTGTGGCATTAACTGCTATGAAACCCAGTAGCCGTACCGGTATAATATCAATCACAAGACAACGTTTTTGTTACCTGGAATACTAGAAAGTGAGGTATTACTTTCGTCGCCAGCCCGACGACGACGCTTCATTTTTCATTCAGTTTTTCTTATTTTCTTTTTGTGTTTATCTTTTATTTTTCATGGCGTCTTTTAGGCATACTTAGTAAAACTAAGCAAACCCCTAAGACGACCCACTGACCAAAACTTCACTTTTAAATACTCAAATTTGCTCAATTATTTGTAAGAACACAGTATCAGTTGCCGCGCAAACGAAGAGAATGTATGGTAAAATAACATATATCGAGAACGAAGCACGCAGTATAATTATTAACTTTAGGGACTAAATATTTGTTTCTTTGTGATTTTTTGTGATGCCAATTTACTAATAATATGTTAAACTTAGATGAAAAACTGATCTGTGTTTTTTTTTAAATAATAACTACAACACAACGTGCAAATAATTTATAATATTTATAGGAAGGAAATTTAATCTGTGATTTGATGCAATACTTACTTAAAGAATTAAAATTAAGGGAATAAAAATAATAATTTCCACATCAACAAGCTGGTTCATTTAATATAGTCACAAGGTGCATTTAATATATATTTTTAATTAGCCCCCAAAACTTTTGAACGCGACTGTACGGACAACAGCTTAGGTATAATACGTCCAATAAAGAAGGTCATCGAAATATATGAATCAGTCGCTTTTTAGTAGTCATTGGAATTTGGTCGGATAACCAGCCGTTGTTTACATATTTTGGTTTTTTGTTAATATTAACTTAATGCGAAAAATTCCAAGCTGAATATTTTCACCGTATATTTTTGACTAAAGGCACACGATTTTGGTCAACACGGTTCCTTGTATTTTGCCGTCAAAGTTAAGACACCATCGTTTTGACTTTTAGCAAGATTACTCAAAAACGCATGCATGAACAGTTTTGAAACTTTGTATGGTTATTAATAGCGTCAAGAAGGACCGAATACAGTTTTCAGCGAATTTGTGCCTTGTCTCATTTAGGCGCTGCGATGTTTTTTCGGGTTTTCATAAAACCGCGACAACATGAAAACTATAAATATTTTCTTAAATCTAATTGGGGCACTAAGGGGCACACATTTGGGCACGCCACGATTGCGGCGGTAAGTCCCCTCTTTGAGGAGTGGTTTGAGAGGCGGCATGGCGTCCTCACCTTCCGCCTGACGCAGGTCCTCACCGGACACGGTTGTTTCGGGAGGTTCCAGTTTCGGATAGGGCGGGAGGAAACGCCCGGGTGTTTCCACTGCGAAGATCGCCCTGAGGACACGGTGGAGCACACGGTGGCGGTCTGCCCAGCTTGGGTGGAGCACCGCCGTGTCCTCGTGGAGGCGATCGGCGGCGGCGATCTCTCGCGTCCGGCCCTGGTCCAAGCCATGGTACGGAGCGAGAGGGCATGGGTAGCCGTCACCTCCTGCAGCGAAGCAGTAATGCTCGCGAAGAGGGAGGCGGCGCACGTGAGGGAGAGGCAGCATATGCGCCCTCGCGACCCCAGCCGCCGCAGGATACGGAGACGCCCTGGGCGTCGGGAATCCCAGGCCGATTTCCGGCCACCGTAGGCATGGGCTTGCGGACGGCGAGTAATGGGTAGCTCGCTGTCCGGTAAGGACCAAGCCCAAGTCGACGGCGCGTTGTGTTCCACGCGCGCCTCAAAGAGATATCAGCACAAAAAGTGATGGGACCCGCAAGGGTCGACGCCTGCCAGGGGTGCGGGTTTGTTCGAAAGAGACACCACAGCCTCTGGCTTAAGGGCTACTGAAGGAACACGGGTGGCTTTGAGTCAGTAAAAGTCTGACACGCCCTCCTGCTCCACCCAGAGCGGGAGAAGTTATTTGATGATTTCCCACCCAAAAAAAAAAAAAAAAGGGGCACACATTAAGAGCTACTCGTGTATGTTTATTCTACAGGGGGTTTTAGAGATATACGATTCATCAAAACGTTACTCCAGCAGGAAGTGCAATATCTCGAAAACCTGAAGGGGCACAGATTTAATTTTTGGGGGCATATTTTGGCACACATATAAGCTCTCTGGCCATGCACAATTTTTCTCTCTCCTATCATTCGTTTAGAATTTTCCTGCTAGAAAAACGTTACCCCAGCAAGAATCGTTTTTTCCGTTTTTCTCCAAAACGACAGGGGGCACACATTTTTTATGTAGTCCCCACATAAAAAACGTGTGCCCTCTGTGACATTTACAGCAGATAAGGCACACATTATACGTTCTACTCATATAACTCTAAGAGACACTTTCTTGCTAGGGTAACGTACACAACCTAAAGCCATCACTATAGAAAATTATGTGTAAACAATAAAAAGAATTTTCAAAAGAAGCAAATCATAATTGTTTTAACAGCTCCTAATAGATACCGGACTGTTTGTATTTCGTGCGACAGAGATAACGCTCTACGAAGCCGAAATTAGCCGATTGTCTCTTTCCAAAGGTTGATGTGCAATATTTATCGCCGGGTACTGTAGGTAAAGTATTGCCAGCTAATTTAATTTGACCCTGTATAAAACGAAATTTGTTGTTTTAGCATTATTTGTAAAATTCTCTGCAAATAGGTCTAGGTAATCTATTTTATTCAACAATAACATTATGAGAACGTGATAAAACCCGCGATATGCTGTTGGGAATTTTAATAATTCGATTTAATGATGTAAAGTGTATTTTCGTAAACACAATTATTTCTTATCGACATAAACACTGAAACTCGTTTTAGTTGTACTATGATAACCTACGTCAGTATATAAATGTAGTACCTACATGTCGTCAGTGCAACAGTAAGAGCGAGATACCCACAGCGCTCACTGACTTCATCAGTTACTGCGGTTGGTAATTCAAGTGATTTATCTATCTACTGTCTTGTCACAATGCAAGCCACCACTGCTCTGTGCCTGATACTCGTCACGACTGTGGGAGCCATAGGCACCACAAGAAACGGAACTGATATTAACAAAACCGGAAACATTTACATTTCTGATTGTTATTTAAGTGATATGAAACCCGGAAAAGTGAAAATTACGACCATTAGTAGAAGAAATACCGATCCTGAAGCTAAAACTGTACCAGTCAACGAGAATTTTTACGTATGGGATAGTGAAAGTGCTATAGCACAACAAGAACTGATTGAAGATACGGATATATGGTACAATAATATTAACCGTTATAGTATGACGATTAAAAATATCTTAGACCGTGACAGTTGTATAGATGATGGTGAATGTGTGCCGAAAAAAAAAAGAATTATTGAAATAAAAGCAACCGAAATATTTAAGAACGTACCACAAGGATGTGTTCCTGCTTATACAATTATGGGTGAAAACTGGGGCATTTATCTTATGGATTGTTATTCAGCCGGTAGCCACTCCGTTCTTGGAACAACAACTACAGAAAACATCTACATCACAGACAGTGACAGTGCTACTGAACGACTACCCAAACGAATGAGTACCACTAGTACCAAAAGTTACAATATAACGGTTCAAAATGTGATTGACCTTGTCCATTGTGTTATAGCTGATGCTCCATGCTGGCACTACGATAAAACAACCATCAAAATAACATCAATTGAATGAACTCTTCCTTACTTATAGCCATATGTTCAAATTATATTATCTAAGTAACTTTAGCAATGAATTTTACTTGTAGATTTTTCAAAATATTTGTAAAAAATCTAATGTTACTGCGTCTATGTTTGTAACTCCAATTGTTAGTAACACATTATAGTCACTTAAATTATCTCTTTTTTGTTTCTTATTACTAAAAGGGCTATGTTATGTTAAGGGTGAATATTTGAAGATAGACATATTCAGGATTCATAAAATAATTTCAAATAATGCTTCCAATTACAACTTTTGTGGATTTAACGTAAAGTTTATAGTGCAGGAAACGAAACATATCAATTGCACAGTATTTGAACCATTATAAAGGACAGAATCTGAAGCTGAAAATTTTCGTCAAACGGTGATGAGATATGAAACAAACGGTAAATAGTATTTAAAAATGGTAAATAAGCTTCGTGATTGGTAATTATAAAAACAAATTTATTTATTATACAAGCAACATATTAATGACATTAAACTTAGGTATAATATTAACTTGTTTTTTTTTTAAATACTCAAAATCAACCGGTTTTCCTAAAACTCAATAATATAATCTGTCTAGTTATCGACATCATTTCAGCCAAAAGACGTCCACTGCTGGACATAGGCTTCCCCCAAGCGCCTCCACTTTGACCGGTTCTGTGCTTCCCGCATCCAGCAGATTCCTGCGGCCTTCACAAGGTCTTCGGTGCACCTTGTGGGAGGCCTTCGGATATTATGTCTTCCGGTAGGCGGTCGCCATTCCTGAACCTTTCGACCCCATCGGTCATCTGTTCTGCGAGCAATGAGCCCTGCACACTGCCACTTGAAGTTTGGCAATTCTTCGGGCTATGTCGGTTACAAATCTGGCAAACAACCCAAGAGCCAGATTGACCCGACATTATACTGAAAACATCCAGGAGCTTGTACGAGATTAGGAAGGCTCTGAAGCATTTTTAAAACAACAAGATGCGACGGTGTGACCTGACGGAATTACGGCCGAACTTTTGAAGGAACGGAACACCCGTTCTTAAGGCCCTCCAAAAGCTGTTTCACTTCTTAAGCTCGATGAGATCTTATACAAAAACTGAGGCTGACAGACTTAGGCTTTAGCCTATGTTTCCTTCATCGATTACTGTTTTTCCGAGGCATGTGTACTCTGAAAAAAAAGAATAAGTTAGTGGTAGGTGGGTAGTCAGTTTGTAGGTTTATTTTGTTTTCAGTCAACAATCGATCATGCGTTGGTAGTAACACTTCGACCTTGCGCTGGCCTAGCTGAGTAAGGAGTTTCAATATAATAAGAGGCCAGCGTATACTGGTACTAATTACCATTTATAATTTCTGATCACCGTTCGCCAAAAATATGAACGGGAAAATGGTAATTATATAAACAGTAATTAGGTATTTATACACTTTCTCACATTATACGTTCTTTATAGAACTTATTGACTTTGGAACTTCAAACTACAGCTTCCGCCATAACACTCTTTAACGTGTAACACGCACGAGTCGTGACGTGGAACGGAGCCCGATGCTGAGTTGTCTCTTTCGGATACCATACTCTACGAGGAAAAATATTAACCTTGCGACTGTGTGAACAAATGGTAGTGAGTAGAAAGTGTTGGGACAATTTTCAAAGTCATTGCAAATTACTTAAAAGTGTTCTTTAACGTGTATTGTTTTGCTAATAGACAAAGCATGTCGTATACTATCTAAATAACTACAAAAAAATACGATCTTCATGGTATATTAATGACTTTTAAAGCATGAACTGCAAAAAATTGGAAATTGGGACACGAATGGTGATGAGATTACAGGAACGTTTATGAATAGGTATAACTTAGTTGTTTATAACAATAGGAATGTGTTAAGTAACATCTGTATACAGGAAAAGTTTTTATCCAGTGCGCAAATTTTAACCATGAATTCAGCATATCATTCTAGACCCCCTACCGCAGTTCATGGTTAAAATTTGCGCACTGGATAAAAACTAACCCTGTATAGTGCTGAACCTATGTTTAACGTGAAAAAGAAAAAAAAACTTTTTAGCTCACTAAGTAGTTATTTGGGGAGGGCCGCGTAATATGTTCAAAGAATCACCCTTAAAAGTTTTTTTTTAACCATCATTATTTTGTGATTCTACCTGTGTCTATTATTTTGTAATACAACAATCATACAGAATCCAGAAGTTAGAAATTTCTATTAGATTCAGAGGCTGCAGTTCTGGCTCCTGCAACAGCGCGCTCCTGTGGCAATTTTTTAGCCTAGGTTAAGTCAGTGCCATGTCCGAAAGCGAGAGAGTATCCGCAGCGTCAACCGCCGCGATGAGGTCACGGCGTTGCACAGCCCAAGCAGGTCATTCCTCAAGGGTGTGCTGCACCGTGTCGTCAAGGCAGGTGCAGTGGTGGAAACCGGGTGTCGGTCCCCAGCCTATGCGGCACAGGTACCTACTGTATGACTGGAGGAACTTCTTAGGAATTTAGGGATTTAAAAAACTCGTAGAAAAGGATTCAATGACAATAATATAAACGTATAGTTAATGTCTTTCTGTCCACAAATTGCGCCGAGATAACTTGAGCTAACGGTAGTGGAAGTGATGCTTTAACAGGTACTACCGAAGCACCCATGTCCGCACAATACCTGTGTCAGCTGGAAAGTAAGGGCGCCATGCCGGCTCCCCAGTCACTCCCTGACAACGGGTCATAACGCCGATATAGTAGCATGTCCTGCGCGGTGAGGCCTGCAGGCAACACAACAAAATAACAACCTGCTAGACCATTACTTAAAAAGATCGACCTATAAACAAAAATATGCAGAGTGGGTCGATTCATGAGTTCAACAGTTTTCGAACGAACACATACTAAGTTACACGCGTCATAGCATAATATCATTACGCCTAAATTTCTGTAAAGTCAGGGCTGGATTTAGAGGTCTGAAGGCCTCGGGGCAACAAAGGAGTGGAGGCCCCCAGCCCCCAAATTATTTTCCAAATAAAATGAGTTTATCAATCAATAATTTATTGTGAAACCAAGTAGATTCTTTTAGTATTTAACAAACATATACAGGGTGTGTCGCAAATAATGGATAACCCTGAAACTGTCGATTGGCTAGGTTATCATCTATCATTTATCCCACTTATATCGCCATATGCCCATGGATGATCAAATTATTGATATTTTTGATATTTTAAATAAAAATCGTACTTCATCATCATCATCATTTCAGCCGAAAGACGTCCACTGCTGGACATAAGCCTCCCCCAAGCTCGACCGCTCGGCCAGTTCGACCGGTTCTGTGCTTCTCGCATCCAGCGGACTCCCGCGGCCCTCACAAGGTCATCTGTCCACCTTGTGGGAGACCTTCCAACTTTACGTCTTCCGGTACGCGGTCGCCACTCCAGAACTTTTCGGTCCCATCGGCCATCTGATCTGCGAGCAATGTGCCCTGCCCACTGCCACTTAAGTTTGGCAATTCTTCGGGCTATGTCGGTTACCTTGGTTCTCCTGCGGATATCTTCATTCCTGATTCGATCACGCAGGGAAACTCCAAGCATAGCCCTTTCCATCGCCCTTTGGGTGACTTTAAGCCTTCTTATGAGGCCCATTGTGAGCGACCACGTTTTGGTTCCATATGTCATCACTGGCAACACGCACTGGTCAAAGACTTTCGTCTTGAGACACTGCGGTATGTGGGACGAGAAGATATTGCGAAGCTTCCCGAACGCTGCCCAGCCGAGTCGGATTCGACGATTGACCTCTTTCTCGAAGTTGGACCTACCTAACTGGACAGTTTTATTTTATTTTTATTTTATTTCTTAAGAAAACTTACAGCTAGGATACAGATAGTTGACCGTTAGTGAAAGAAGGCCAATTAAAAGTTTTCACTGACAATATTAGGATAGCACAAGAAACAGCAGACAGGCAAGCAAAAGTAAAAATAAGTAAACACTCGGAGAGAAATAAGAAAAGACAGAACAGGTTTCAGTGATCTTCAAATATTTTTTTACACAGTATTTTTTTAAGTTGAGGAACACTGGTGGAGAATAAGTCAAGATCATCAATACTCTGACACATCGAGTTGGATGTCCTGCTAGCTCTTATCATATAAGAGTTTTGTCGATATATGCACCGCACAGAGGGAACATACAGAGGTTGATGATTCCTAAAGGTGAAGGATGGAACACGCAGCCCAATTTTGCTTATCAATTCAGAACAATCGGTTGAACCATTTGCCAAATTGAACAAGAATACCATGTCGGCAATTTTTCTCCGCTCAATTAGTGGAAGAATGTGAAACTTCCTGCAGCGGCTGTAGTAATTAGGCAAATAGGTTTCGGATCTAAACTGAATGTACCTTAAGAACTTCTTTTGAATGCTTTCGATGCCATCTACGTAAGTATTATAAATAGGATTTCATACTGGTGAGCAATATTCGAGATGACTGCGCACAAAAGCACAATAAATAATTTTGAGTGTTTAGATATTTTTAAAGTCGGCCGATATCCTCATAATGAAACCTAGTGCCTTGGAAGCTTTTTTAATAATATTGTCGATGTGTGTGTCAAAAAGAAGTTTCGAGTCAAAGGTGACGCCTAAGTCTCTAATCGTATTAACTCTTCTACTCTCTATGGAAGTGTTGGCTAGTTTGTAATCGTAAAGAATAGGTTTAGGTTTACGAGTAAATGTACATGTATAACATTTCGAGACATTTAGATCTAAGCGGTTGGCCATACAATACTCTTGAAATCTGTCCAGATCATTTTGGAGACGTTCAGCATCATCAAAGGTTCTGATTTCACTTATAATCTTCATGTCGTCCGCAAACAAAAGAACTGTTGAGTTACAGAAACATGAGGACACATCATTGATGAAGATATTAAATAACAAGGGTCCCAAAAGCGATCCCTGTGGAATCCCTGATGGGGTAATCATAGTTCTCGATGTGTATCCGTTTAGAACAACAGTTTGACATCTGTTGGCCACATAAGATGAGAACCACCTAAAGAGATTTCCACTGATACCTATGGCCGAAAGCTTACGCAACAGTATAGCATGATCCAAGCGATCAAAACACTTGCTATAATCTGTGTAGATTACATCTGCTTGTGTGCGATGAGCCATATATTCAGTCAAGTAGTCACCACAAAGAATGAGATTGGTGGTTGTGAACCGACCTCGCAAGAAACCATGTTGGCGGTCGCTGATGCTTAGTTTAAGAGAAGCATATAGCTGCTTGTAAATATTTTTTTTCAGGATTTTAGCGAAAATGCATAGTTTGGATATGGGCCTGTAGTTTTCCACCAGATCTCTAGGCCCTTTTTTGTGGATCGGGGTGATTATCGCCGACTTCCAAATTGTAGGAACCTCACCTAAATTTAGAGACCGCCTGAACAAAATTGAAAGAGGAGGGGTCAGACTTTTGGCACAGTTGTGTATAAATACTGGCGGAATATTGTCTGGTCCTGCAGATTTAGATAGATCAACTCCTTTAAGTAGATTGAATACTTCTGATTCATTTACTTCCACTGAATGTATGTCCGAAACGATATCGCTCAAATGCATGTTTGAACCCTGCGCATGGTTATTGGAAAGATCGTCGTCATCGTTGATACTACGAGAACTGAGAAAATTAGAATTGAAATAGTCCACAAACATGTTGCAGATGTCCTCTCCTATACTCGAAGCACAATTTTTATATTTAAGTAAGGAAGGATAAGCATTGATTTGGTTTTTAGGGTTCCGTACCTCTAAAGGAAAAAACGGAACCCTTATAAGATCACTTTGTTGTCCGTCCGTCCGTCCGTCCGTCCGTCCGTCCGTCCGTCCGTCTGTCAAGACCGTTTTTCTCAGGAACGCGTGGAGGTATCAAACTGAAATTTCTATATGATACTTAGTTCTACTGTCCCTGGAAGCTGTAGAAAAATCAACCTTCTAAGTCAACGCAATCAAAAGATACAGCCATTTAGGCCGCAAAATTCCGCAAATTTTCGAAACTCGCACGGGAATCAAAACCTACAGGGTACTTCCCGTGAACTTAGAATCTTGAAATTTTGTACGAAGTCACGTCTTATAGTACAGATATAGGAAAAATTACGAAAACCGAAAATTTTTAGTTACGTCATATAAAAAAAAATATTTTTGACAATTTTGAACTTTTACTTATATACCCACAGGTTTGTACGGAACCCTCGGTGCGCGAGTCCAACTCGCACTTGACCGGTTTTTTTTTCGATTTTACGTACGACCAAAACGCTTTGGGGGTCTTAAAAATGTCTTCTTCATTTTTTTTAATATAGCAGCTAAACATGTCACTTTCAACGTCCTTGGCACGCTGTCGTTCGACGCCTATTTTTAATTTTCATTTTTGAAAATGAGCACTTTCTGGTGCTATTTGATACCATAAAATCCAAATACATTCTCAATGCAATTTCTAGGTTTGGGAATGTAGCTCTGAAATTTTTATCTTCCAGAATTTCGAGAATTCGAGAGTCGCTATTGTGGGCCCCTCTTTTGTGAAGGCCCCGTTGCTGTAACCCCGTTTGCCCTTCCCTAAATCCGGTCCTGAGTAAAGTGTTAGGCGAAGGTATTTAGTGCACCCATAAATATAAATCCCCTTTCGAATTCATACACCACCGAATTGCCAAGAAATTCGTTAAAGGAACGTTATAATATATTATTTCAAAGCATCGGGTATTATTTCAGGGGTATCGTATTACCCAGTAAATGGGTTGTGGAGGTCAGATAGGCAGTCGCTCCATGTAAAATACTGGTATTCAGCTGCATCCGGTTAGACTGGAAGCCGACCCCAACATAGTTGGGAAAAGGCTAGGCAGATGATGATGATATTATTTCAAAGCACGACCTGACCCGAAATGAAGCCAGGACAGCCTAGTCAACAGTCGCGCTTGCAAACTCTCGACCAACGAGATGTTCCCACAAACTTAGTTAAAAAATCTGTCACAATTAAGATTGATACACATGATCGAACCGCCGATGTACTAAAAGAACCCTAAAACTTAAATATGG
Source organism: Polymixis flavicincta (assembly GCA_949987655.1). Classification (NCBI taxonomy): domain Eukaryota; kingdom Metazoa; phylum Arthropoda; class Insecta; order Lepidoptera; family Noctuidae; genus Polymixis; species Polymixis flavicincta. Next base: position 18,927,703 of record OX465183.1, read on the forward strand.
TGGCGAAGTAGGTATATCCTGTTGTAGTCCTAACTTTGACTAAATTGGTTTATAAGCGTTTTGAAAATGCAATATTATGACACGGGATCCAATACTATGGCAGCTTAAGTATTTGTTAATTATTATCGAATAAAATTAATAACAAATATGTTTAGTTTTGAAGGGGCATGACGATATGTTTCTAATCATCGGGCACTTTATCAATAAAATTACTTTCGCAAGCTCAGTAGGCATTCTATATACAACAATCAAAAGACAAATTGCACATATAATAGGTATTAGAATGTTCCTTTGAAAATATTTAATTTTTCTTAAAATCTTCATCATTACAAAAAGATGATAGAATGAATTCTCTAGTAATGGCATCGCACTGCCAACTATTGGATCAATTATGCTATTAGCGGCACTCGTCAGATCGTTAGAGGACTAATCGCGCTTATTCAGTGCTTTTACCAAATCTACTCGTATATAGGACAAATATATCTTGTAGAAACACGTAATAAGATAATTTATAAAATGGAATTGCACTTTACCGCACTGTTAAAAGATGGCTATAGGGCGTAATGGTCCTATTAACTGCGCCCAAATGGGGTTTTATAAACGTTTGTAGGATTTCAATAGGACAAAAAAATACATGCTTCTAGGATAATTAGGGTTCCGCACGAAAATTGTAAAAAAGGCATCCTATTGGTGCAAGTTCGGCTGTCTCGTCTGTCTGTCACATCTGCTCATTCCAGCAACTACTTAAGCAATCGGCTTGAAATAGAAAAGTTTTAAATAATGATTGCCCAAAATTCTCGTGATCGTCCAAATTACTGGCATCGGTGAGGATAAGAAATCGTAATAAAACCTGGACTTATAGACAATACAGGAAAAGTTTTTAACCAGTGCTCAAACTGTAACCATGAATTTAGCATCTAGAATTATTCTAGACCCCCCAGCGCAGAAAATATTCGGCGGTTATCCAAAAAAAAATCAGCTGTTCCATACATTTTGCCCGGGTAGGTATTACACTTTTCTCAGTTTTTTTTTTTTTTTTTTTTTTTTTATATAACCGGCGAATCATTTCTGCGCTGAGGGGTGTAGAACTATATGCTGAATTAATGGTTATAGTTTGCGCACTGGTTAAAAACTTATCCTGTATAAGTCTAAAATCATAAACTGCCATGATCAATGCTCGTGTTATTTCTGTATTTGTAAAGGGCTTTAACCTACAGTGGGACAATAAACAATAATAAACTGGTATTATTACGTACCGTGTGGTGCCAGACGTAAAGAATAGCATCATCCCATCTTTTCCCGTGGGTGTCGTAGGAGGCGACTAAGGGACTTACTAGAGAATGGGCAGCAGCGTTCTCTATGCATTTTACCACCATACTGCGATCGCCAACCCGCCTGCCAAGCGTGGCGATTATGGCAAGCCCCCACCCCAAATTAGGGGAGGCCTATGTCCAGCAGTGGACGTTTTCAGGCTGAAATTATGATGATGATAATGATGATTATTATACATTATTATACATTATTACATATTATTATACAGGGTGTAACAGAAACCCTATTGCTATCCTTAAGCACTAAAGATAACAGCTGGTATAGAATAACTATTAATAGTTTCAGCTCAAAATGAAATACTCTAAGAATTGATACCAAATTTTCGGTTTCAATCATAACAAATGGGTCACCGCACTACGTAGGTCAATAACTTTCCAAGTTACTTACCAGTATCAATCATCATCATAATCATCATGATTTCAGCCGAAAGACGTCCACTGCTGGACATAGGCCTCCCCCAGGCTCCTCCGCTTCGACCAGTCTTGTGCTTCCCACATCCAGCAGTTACCCGCGGCCTTCACAAGGTCATCGGTCCACCTTGTGGGAGGCCTTCCCACTCTACGTCTTCCGGTACGCGGTCGCCACTCCAGAAGCTTTCGGCCCCATCGGCCATCTGTTCTGCGAGCAATGTGCCCTGCCCACTGCAAGTTGGCAATTCTTCGGGCTATGTCGGTTGCCTTGGTTCTCCTACGGATCTCTTCATTTCTGATTCGATCGCGTAGGAAAACTCCGAGCGTAGCCAGTATCAATATCACGATAATTCTTTTCCGAGTCTTCTTCGTCGTATCGATGATTCCAATTGAGCTCAGATAAGCTTTGACCAGAATCTGCCACTTCCACAGCGTTATCGTTGGCCTCGCAAAGGTATTTTCATAGTGCAGGAGTTATTGCAAAGAGAGCACGACAAGAGGTGGGGCATAGTTTGCGATGGTGCTCCACAGTCGCACTGCATCTCATAGGAGTACCCCCACCTGACCAAGCTGTACCGACAGCGGCCCACCTGGCTTCTTAGTCGATTAAGAGATTTCCAGGTGGGCCATGGTACCTAGTTGGTGGCCCGCTGGAAGCTCTTCTGCAGGCTCAACATAGTCAGCCGGAGCGGGGTGTTTGAGAAGCCACAGTTTCACAGTAGCTCTAGTCAAGTCGTCGAGAAAGCTGTTACGGCTCTTCAGTCTGCTCCTCGGCTTCGTTGTATTACAAAGTAAATGCCGTTTGTCTGTCTCCTGCTTCAACTTTCCAGTGGCACAAGCAATTTCCCTTCAAACTTCAAGGGTGGCTATTCCTGCAAGTGGATAAAGTGAGGCAAGTGGTGTTGGTTTGAGGCATCCTGTCATGATTCGGTATGTTTCATTTAAGGATACATCTACTTTTCGGGCATGGACGGATCGATGCCACACAGGGCACGAAAATTCGCCAGCCGAAAAGCAGGGAGCCATGCCTGATATCCTGATATCCCATGCGGTGGATGTTAGACGATGTAGCAAGTTATTGCGAGCGCTGACTTTTAGTTTAGCCTTGGTACAGTGTTGTCTGTAGGTCAGTGAACGGTCCAATGTAGCTCCCAGAAAAACGGAGTGGTTGTTGTGTTCAATGTCAGCACCTCGACGTTTTATTTTAAGTTTTCTGTTGGCCTGACGATTTTTTAGGTGGAATGCGCAGCATTGCGTTTTAGAGGGATTAGGCCTTAGAGCATTGAGATTTTCCAGAGCCATTTCTAGGTTTTTTTTCGGCATCCTCGAAGTTTTTTGCCTTTTTAGCTAGAGCCAGGTCGTCTACATAAAGAAATCTGACAGTGTTGGTCGTTTTAGGCTGATCGTTGGCATATATGAGTGAATTTCAACAACTATGATTTTTTACCAAATTTTGGTGGAAAATTTTGTTTCTGTTTTTTTTTAATAATCTAAGATGTTGATGAGCAAGAAATACGTATTCAAGTACATACATAAAATGTGAGAGAAATTTATTTGTTCCTAAAAGTTTCTAATATATTGTCGACACCAGAATTAATAAGACACCAAAATTGATATCTGCCATCAAAATTAGATCATCATCGATAGTTTCACATAATATCTGATTTGCTTGCTTTCCTTACGAGTGCTCTTTTTTTCCTTTTTTGTTGAACTCTGCGAGTACGTGGTGGCATTTCACTCAAAGGTACCATTTTCCCTTTTTTATGATATCTTTCTCTTTCTTTTTTTCGCAATTCCTCTAGTTTGACGGGATCATTCCAAATTTTTCATTACTCTTTCTTTCTGCCTTCCTTTTCCTCTCCAAGCACTCTGCGTGTGTCAACTTGGAATTTTTTCTTTGACATGCTGGAAAACAAATATTAACTAACTTAATTTGTTATTGCTATTGATAGCGATTTTCATACAAGCGTAGGTACTACATACAGTACACGAACGTCTTAAAAGAATAACTAGGGCAGAATTATAAATTTTCTTGTTTCTTCATCACTCTCAAGCTACTCGTAACTGTACTTAAAAACCGAGTTATCTTATTATGGTTATTTTTTCGTTTGTCTTTGAGGTACGTTTTTTAAAATAAAAAATTTGGTGTAACTAAGCAACTTTGGTGATTGGTTAAATACTACCAAATCCACCAAAATTACACCAAAATCAAAAATGTAAATCAAAATATTTTATTTCACATAAACCTGCATGGGCACTTATGAAACGTTAGAAGCTAGGTGCACGGTTCCAAATTGCTGTTTCCTATGAAGAAGAGCCGGCAAGAAACTCCACGGTTACTTTTTAAAAAAATAATTGGCTTTAACAATGTCTCCAAATTACAGAGATAAAATGTATGGGACCAATTGATCAATTGATTGACCAGCAGCCTAATTGCGTAACGTATTAACTTTCTGATGACGATTCCGAAACTAAGCAAACTCCCTTCGTAATCGTGTTCTATAATCCGAATTGTGAAACTAAATTGAATCAAATTCTGTAGAATTGTATAGGGATGTTAATAAAATCCTGCCCAATCTATTACGTTTGCGCGTTTTGTTTCATAACATATGAACTATTCGCTTCCGAATAATATTACTATAAATTAATATTGTTTTAATTACAACTGGTGGTCTACTATTGCTTCAAATGAAAATATACAATGATTCCCTAAAAAACTTAAAACCAATTTATAAAACACTTTCTACCAAAAACTGCCATAATTGAAAAAAGCAACGAAACGTTATAATATTCACGTTTTATTTATCTGTAGTCCATGTAAAAATCGTAGAAAAGCAGTGTTGTCAACTTATTGGGATAACTCCTAAAACTGGGGGTTTGGACACCCCAACTAGCAGATTAAATTTTGCTTTAAGGCTGTTCGTTTTGTTTTGATTAGTCTAATTTAGTTTGTGGAAATCTGTTATTATAATAACACGATGATGGCATGTTTTTTTACTGTTTGCATGAAACCTGTGATAGTAATTTTCCCATTATATCTTTAAAATACCGAAATCATTTTGGATTCAAACGCTAATATGTAGACTGTTCAGCATGATGAATATAGTGAAGTCACACAGAGGCTGTGCCCGTGTCGAGATCGAAAACAGTGTCATTTCGACCAAATAAATCCCATGGAAACATGCTTCCAAAATATAAAGTCAAGCCATTATTGTGTATCTAACAATCATCCATACATCTCCACCTACTTTTTCAGTAACTATTTTGTGATCCCTACTCAATATTATAAATGCGAAAGTAACTCTTTCTGTCACGCTTTCACGCCTAAACCGCTGAACTGATCGTCATGAAATTCGGCAGAGATATATTCTGGGATACGGAGGACATAGGCTACTTTTATACGCGATAACCGACATCCACGCTGGCGGAGCCGCGAGCAAAAGCTAGTAATCTATAAAGTACGTGACGATGATATGAAAAAATTTGACTGATTGTGACATGATAAGTTTTACTTTCAATTTCAAATCTTCAAATGGACCTCAAAAAGGACGACAGAACGTCAGCAATAGGAATTTAAATAAAATTAAAAATTGCGATTAAGTGGAGTCGGGAAAAAGTTGGCAACACTGTAACAAATAAAAAAACTATGAAATGTTTTTGTTTGTCTTGAATTTTGTTTTAAATTAGTTGTTTTATGTTTTTCAATAAACTAAATTATATTTACTATTCGCATACAAAGACATGGGCCTATGATAAACAGTATCGGATTATTTTTGTGGTTTCTGCACAGAACACGTAATTGGCAAATGGCAAGGAATAGGGCTCTGTCTTTGTTTTGTACTGGCTGCACTACGTCATAAGCTGTGTTTCTCAATAGCGAAACGGACGAACCAGTGACCCATAATTCAGTATCAGCTGTAGTGCTGTAAGTAAGCCAATATAAACAGGAATTTCGTGTGTCTAGTGATTGTAACTTTCTTAGGTTAACTATTTATTTTGATAATAATGATTGTCTGTCAACCTCACATTCTATTATCTGAGATGTTGTTATTTGATATTTTGGTCAGTGGGTCGTCTTAGGGGTTGTATGTATGTAATTCTATCAGCATCTACATAAGCAGCAGATACTAAATTACAAACTATAATAACCAATTACAACCAACAACATAGGTAACGTTAATTATTATAACATTTTCGCAGACGATGCCAGAGCTACTAACTTCAATCTAATATTGACCTATGAGGGTTTTACCTCAAAGAATTTGGTGGCAACGCAGGACATTGAAAACCAAGCTTTTGTATTAATCATTGAAGGTGAGCTTTTTAACACAGTTAAGTATCAAGCAGCAACTCATAATTATGAATGAATTTTTCTTTGGGCGAACTTTATACATAAATGTAATCACATCATAAATTTCATATGTCCTTATTTTTTACAGTTCTAGTTTCGTGCCATGTTAAATAAAGCAATAGCCATAGGTTGATGACTGCCTACTAAATATTGCCTAGTTTGGCCCATAATTAAGTACTTTAATTGAGCAGAAAATAATTTGATTTTGTTTTAAAATTGCAGGAGTCCCCGGAGCACTTCCCCTGCATAGACATGAAAGCAGCATGAATGATGTTGGCTGTTGCCATTTGTTTCGGCTACTTCTGACATCACTGTTACTGCTACTGCAACTACTTCAGTTATCAAGCTGCTCAAGTGCAAAAGTAGAAACTGAAGATTGTTATGAACATACTAATTTTACCTATTTAAGAAAACTGCTGACTAGTTTTGCTCAACAGCAATATACTTAATATGTACTTTGTTAATTGATATTGGTGTAAACTTTAATACTTACAAAGTGTTTTAATTATTAACTAAAATAACTGTTAAATGTTGAAATACATACCTATAGCATTGATTAAGTTCAAAAAAAGACAAGTTATTGATCATTAAAGTGATACTATTTAGAAAATAGCAGTGTTTATCTGAATTGTCATTTATTTGGTACATAAAGGTAAATTAAAAACAAATAAATTATTGGTTAACATAACTGCTTTATTTATATCAGTTCACCCTTCTGACTACAGCATTTGTTCACATTTGACATGAATTCGTTGGCTATGAGGCAAAAAGAAATTCAAACAAGTATATTGTATAGATTAGTGGAATTTGGCAAATTTGGGCTACTGTTTTCCTGTGGAAGTCATCATTGATAATTTAATACAGCTTGGTAATGTTGCTGAGAGAAAGTTTAAATTTTTCCTGTTTATATAGTTGAGCCACCTGAAAGATAAAAAAATATTTTAAGTACATCCTCATTATTTTCCATCATCCAGTCTTTAATAGGCCTCTCCCTTAAACGCTTCAATGCACAATCTACTGATGTACTTTACAAAACTACAATATTCTGCTATTAGATAAACAGTAATTAGATGCCTACAATTCTATTGATGGATGAAACATAGATACTTGACTAAAAAGTATAAATTATCTTTATTTAGGTACTTCATATGCAAGTCATTTTTTTAATAATAAATAAAAAAATTGATGGACGTATTATTTAACTATATACATTGTGTATTAATATCAAGCAAAACCAATTCAATGAGAAATATTTTTTGTAGGCCTCCACATAATAAACATAACAAATAAATATTATGGTTTTTCAATATTTAGAAAACAATGTTCAATACCTACTACCATAGTCTGATGCATGTAGAGTACAATGCTTATTTTGTGGATTTCCACCGAATGAAAAGAATAATATTGTATGATTGAAAATCTTCACACACGTTGCATAGTAATTTTACAATGCAATGTGTGTGATAAACTTGACAGGCACAGGCCTCTCTGTGAGAGGGAGTGGACTGATAATCTAACTAATCCACAGACAGAATAATTGAATTGGATATTCTTACTAACTTATTATTCACAATAATTAGTTGAAAAATATTTAAGGTAGGTAGGTACCTAAGTAGTAGGCCATCATCATCATTTCAGCCGAAAGACGTCAACTGCTAGACATGGGCCTCCCCAAATTTGGGGGGTTTGCTATAATCGCCACACTTGGCAAGCGGGTTGGCAATCGCAGTATGGTGGTAAAATGCATGGAGAACACTGCTACCCATTCTTAGTAAGTCCCTGAGTCGCCTCCTACGACACTGACGGGAAAGTACCTACCTACCTACTTTGCTTAAAGTAATTATGCATTGCCTTATCTATATTTTGTATTGACAACAAACAATATGTGTAAATACAATATTTAGGCATATTCAATAGGTTCTTTTATAGGAAATAATATTGATATTACCTTGAACAGACAATGATGTGGAAATAAGTCTGTTTAAATGGTGTGTGTAGCTAGTTCATAGAAGTCTTTAAATAGATAATACATTGACATAAACTGCTTCTTCAATGTGTTCTTCTTTTGTTCTTCCTGTTTAAATTAATCGCTTTTTAGGTTTTCTAATTACAATTCGTAAATGCTCGACTTGCTTGCTAAGTTGGTGACATTATGATAAGTTTACGATACGAGGTACCTACGAATTTGTATTTCGTTAAAACGCCACCAAAATAGGTACCTATCTCGTTTCTGAAATATCATCTAGGTAGGTTCTCTTAGTAGGATAAGACTACCCACTGACCGGAATCTTTATTTTAGGTTGTAAGCACACGTAACAGAAGAAAATGATTGCAATTATCTCTGTATAATCACCTCGTTGCTTCGCTATTCAAAATACCACAATACTGATATAACATTGAGGTTTTACACAAAATCACATTCACAGTTTATCAGGAAGACTACCTACCACTTATATTTTTTCGTTATAATTTAAGAGATTTAATGATTAAATCCCATTAAAATGTAAGAAGAAAAATGATTGCGGCGAGTACGTTGCCTTCGGCTTGCGAAACCGACTACTCGTTGGTTTCAAACAAACTGATAGCTGTCAAACTAGTTACGCAATTCGCTTTAGTTAGAAAAATAGACCGTATACCCAATTTTTCCCGACATATCATTCACTCTAATAGAATAGTAATCGCTTTCACAGATATTGGAGTTTCGCAATTCGAAATTCGTAAATTTAAGCAAATTGCGATAGAAACGAAGCAAATTAATCTGAATCGTTTGTCAATAATGCATTACGCAATTAGGTAGCTGCTCACCCAATAATGTTAGCCAGGCCCACCAGTAAGTTCGAGCCCGCAACTAGTGTACCCTTTTCTTTTTAAGCTATTGCATAGCTTCTATCGCGGGCCTAAGGCGTGGAGACCGAATCCAGAAATTTCGTAACGAAAATAACCTAACACCTAGCAACAGGTCGGACTGTTGCATAGCAACGGAGGAATCATGTTAAAATTGCAATTTTGAGCGTGGAGACCGAATCCAGAAATTCCGTAACGAAATCCTAACACCTAGCAACAGGTCGGATTGTTGCATAGCAACGGAGGAATGACATGTTAAAATTGCAATTTTGACTGCTTTATCTGAATTCTTTAAATTCTTTCTTCATACTTGTAGCTACCTACCTAAGGCACCTATATTTTCGAATTTTCCATCATGGGTGTCGTTTTCAGGGTTTCTGGAGGTTCTAAAGCCGCTGGTTGGGTCAAAATGAAAATCCAAGATGGCGGCCGAGAAAATTTTCGAATTTTCCATCATGGGTGTCGTTTTCAGGGTATTTGGGGGATCTAAAGCCGATGGTGGGGTCAAAATGCTATGCAATAGCTTTACCGCGGCAGTCTCCGAGTGCCACACGTGTGTTAATCGCCTTATCTAGAATATAAAGATAGTTGTGGGCAAAATAAAAACAGTAACAACTGTTCTACTAAAGACTAGCTAATTTTGCTTGTATTATTTCTAGAGATCAGATATTTCGGATGCATATTTACCTAAAGTTAATTTATAGCTATGAAAGTATGGAAGCGGTTTCTTTAAATATATTTTTTGTAAAAAAAAACGCCAGGGATGCTAGGAACACTGGGAATGCTTAACTAGTCAGATGTATAGTATGGAAGCGACTTTTAAATTATTAGGATTGCATAACTATTCAGATGCATATTTATTTAAAATTAATGTTTAAACCCTGATGCAAATATTTGTATGTAGGAGTTTAAGAGAAGGGGTGGTGTTTTTGTTTGTTTTTTTTTTTTGGCTGGGAAATCATCAAATAACTTCTCGCGCTCTGGATGGAGCAGGAGGGCGTGTCAGACTAAAACCCACCCGTGTTCCCTCAGTAGCCCGTATGCCAGGGGCTGTGGTATCTCTTCCGAACAAACCCGCACCCCTGACAGGCATCGGCCCTTGCGGGCCCCATCATTTTTTGTGCTGACATCTCTTTGAGGCGCACGTGGAACACAACGCGCCGTCGACTTGGGCTTGGTCCTTACCGGACAGCGAGCTACCCATTACTCGCCGTCCGCAAGCCCATGCCTACGATGGCCGGAAATCGGCCTGGGATTCCCGACGCCCGGGTCGTCTCCGAATCCTGCGGCGGCTAGGGTCGCGAGGGCGCATAGACTGCCTCTCCCTCACGTGCGCCGCCTCCCTCTTCGCGAGCATTACTGCTTCGCTGAAGGAGGTGACGGCTATACATGCTCTCTCGCTCCGTACCATGGCCTGGACCAGGGCCGGACGCGAGAGATCGCCCCCGCCGATCGCCTTCACGAGGACACGGCGGTGCTCCGCCCAAGCAGGGCAGACCGCCACCGTGTGCTCCACCGTGTCCTCAGGGCGATCTTCGCAGTGGAAACACCCGGGCGTTTCCTCCCGCCCTATCCGAAACAGGAACCTCCCAAAACAACCGTGTCCGGTGAGGACCTGCGTCAGGCGGAAGGTGAGGACGCCATGCCGCCTCTCAAACCACTCCTCAAAGAGGGGACTTGCCGCCGTACCCTTAAGATATGATTTTCAGCCACGCCGCCTAAATATTGTGCTTGAGAAAATCACTCGTATGTTAAATAAAATGGGAGCTAAGACACTGCCTTGGGGTAAGCCATTCTTCAAGTTGCGCCATTTGCTTTTGTCAGAGTTTAAGTGGACTATGAAACGACGACGGTTGCGTAACATTTCACCCAAGATGCGTATAAATGCTTGATCATCAGTTAAGGCAATTAGTTTAGACAGTAATCTCTTAATATTAACATTGTCGTGTCATCCGAGTGATGTGTTTATTTCAATTTGAAAAGTTCGGTTTCTAGTATCAATGTACTAAAAATTCTCATAACTTCCGAACATGTAGAGATAGGATTAAAAAAACCCTTGTATCGTTTGATAAGTATCATCCAAAGAAGCCGTGGCCTTGGTATATAACAGAGATGTTATGGAAATGATATTTCGGGTCTGGATACGGATATGGATATAGGAATAAAATTATATCGGTTTCGGATACGGTTACGGATATGTAATTATTTCGGATTATCCGTTAGTTTCGGATAGTTTCGGTTACGGATATTAAATTAAAGAAAAGTATTAACACAAATAGTATGTAATAATTTGGTTTTATTCATAGGTTTTATCTCGTCCCAGGTACTGTTGTTTTTTAAAGAATCTCATTATTTATTTTTGGGTGGGAAATCATAAATAACTTCTCCCGCTCTGGGTGGAGCAGGAGGGCGTGTCAGACTGACTTAAACCCACCCGTGTTCCCTCAGTAGCCTGTATGCTAGGGGCGGCGGTATCTCTGTCAAACAAACCCGCACCCCTGGCAAGCATCGGCCCTTGCGGGCCCCGTCACTTTGTGCTGACATCTCTTTGAGGCGCACGTGGAACACAACGCGCCGTCGACTTGGGCTTGGTCCTTACCGGACAGCGAGCTACCCATTACTCGCCGTCCGCAAGCTCATGCCTACGGTGGCCGGAAATCGGTCTGGGATTCCCGTCGCCCAGGGCGTCTCCGTCTCCTGCGGCGGCTAGGGTCGTGAGGGCGCATAGACTGCCTCTCCCTCACGTGCGCCGCCTCCCTCTTTGCGAGCATCACTGCTTCGCTGAAGGAGGTGACGGCTACCCATGCACTCTCGCTCCGTACCATGGCCTGGACCAGGGCCGGACGAGAGAGATCGCCGCCGCCGATCGCCTCCACGAGGACACGGCGGTGCTCCGCCCAAGCCGGGCAGACCGCCACCGTGTGCTGCACCGTGAAAAATCTGTTATTGACAACTGTTTTCGACACTCCTGTAAAGGTGTCAGTTGTTTGTATGTTTGTGGTTTTTGTTGTTGCTTATTTTGTTCCAACAATAAAAGTTCTTTGTACTTATCACTGGGTTTTGATTTGAGATGAAGTTTCAGTGAATTAGTGCCAACTTCTTTCCGGGAAAAGTTTTTAACACACTGTTTACATTTTATAGAATCTACATTAACTTAATAAAAAATGTCCAAATTTAACTCGACTTTGGTCGCATTTTGTCCATAGAAATCAATTTAATACTTAAACACAAGACTTTCGTAAGTTCAGTATCAACTCTTAAATAAAACAGTTCTTTGTGTGAGTGTGGGCTGGATGATGGTACGTTAGATCACATATTTTTAAATTGCCCTTTGAACAATGTTTCCTCTTTTGATAAGGTTATTACAAAATTGAAAACACAAAAACCCATTAATGTCCGCCATCTCCTCTCATTTTTCCCTAATCCCAAAATTTATTTCCAATAACAATATTAAACTATAATTTTCAGACATACCTATGTAGTCTAATTATATTAATATATTGTTTAGACGTATATATTTTATGTTACTAACTAACTAACTCCAAGGTTTTGTGTTTGTTTCAGGGCTAAAAGGATCGCCACAAGAAGTTTTAAGTTCATATTCTCTTTGTAAATATTTATTAATTATACCCATGTATAGTCACTACGTGACACTGGCAGAAATTGCCGTAGTCTTCGGCAAATTGCCATAAAAAAAAATAAAAAAAAAACTAACTAGTTATGATAGAGGTGATGTTATGACTAGAAATAACAAAAAAACTGCAAGATTTACGTGGCGCGCGAGCGGTGAAACCAAAAACCTGTCGAAACATATCGTTTTATCTAGACTCCACCCTTAACTGTCTATCTACTACCCGAAACTTGTGAAACGGATACGGTTACGGATACATTTTTATTTCGGATACCCGATAGTTTCGGTAACGGTTACGGAGCTCCATAACATCCCTGGTATTTAATACCTACCCTTTTCGTTACACGTTGTATATTGTTCATAAAAGTTCTGAGTTCAGCTGCATGATTACTGATAAATCGTGCACTGATTGGACAGGTCCATTCAATGTGCGTGGTTCTTTCCTCAAAAAGACCATTTCAGAAACCAATCCACATGGTCTTCACATGATCTGATCAAGACTATAGCTGGACTTTAAAAGAGACTGTGACCTCTGAGTTTGTTTTGGCCTTTCTTCTCAGAGTAGTCAGCTAGGAAATTACGCCGTCCTTGTCTAGTATTTTAAATATGATTGACGTGTAAAAGTGTTTGTACAAACCTACTTACAGAAATAAAATCATTAATAATTTATCATTACTACCACCCTACTTACCCTATCATAAAACTATAACCATAAAAAAAACGAAATTGGGGATTGTAATAAAGTAGGGTTATTAGGTTAAGTGGGGTTTCATATGCAAGAGTTATATTTGCTCAGAATAAGGTAGGTAAATATTTGTTTCACCCGCTGCCCCTAATAGAGGCTTGTATAAATATGCCAGAAAAACTGTAACATAGACGCTAATTCCCTTTTTTTAACGCATTTTTTTCCTTAGCAACGGAAAAAGGACATGGGTAAAGTATGGCCTAGCACAGACAAACATTCACAATATTTAAAAAAAATACTGTTAGTATTTGAAATCCCACCACAAAATTGTAACTTGGCAAAACTGGGTTACTCAATTAAAACGATTATTATTTCGATTTGAAGGATTTGTTGCGCCACCTCTTCTTCCCAGCTAAAGCACTAGGAAGTGTCGAAGGGTGGGCGTTTTTGGGGGACTGTCTTATGTATTTTGACGTTCGAAAAGTGCTGATTCTCAGCCTAATTTGAATAAATGACTTTTGATTTTGATTCAAGTATTCGAGGAGCTCTTAATGGTGCCAATTTTTGGAAATAAGATGGTGATTGAGACAAGTATTGTAAGAATTAATGTGATTTCACAAGTATTTTTAGAATATAAAATATTAAAACTGTATTTAAGGCGGAATAATAACTGGACTAATTAATTTGATATTGAAGAACCAACGTTCTATTAACTGAGGTGAATGAATATTTATTTTACAGTCGTTAGATTAGAGTGAAATTCAATCTGTAGGAAAACAGTGAATTACTGCGCGAAAAATAATAAATTCAAACCAGCCCGGTTTGATTTTTGACAGGTTCGAGCCATAAGGGTAAAAAGATAGATGAAGGATAAAGTGATAGATATAGAATAGATAGGAGAAAGTAGATAGAATTTATAGGGTACTTTCCGTTGACTTAGAACTATGAAATTTGACAAGTAATATCGTCTTATACAATATAGGCAATCAAGTCATAAAAAAATTGTCTACAAAAAGTCCAAAAAAGCCAAGGAAAAACCGCTAGACTCGATTCTTGATTTATGAAACCTATGTACGTACCTGGTCTACAAATTTGTACAGAACCCTCGGTGGGCGAGTCCGACTCGCACTTGTCCGGTTTTTTTTAATTAACAACCTCAAGTAAATAATACGTCAGTATGGCAGGAAATAATATGTAGATAAAAATATTGGCGGGGGCACGATAGTGCTCCCAGATATAAATGCGGCAAATGCTTTGAAGCAAGTAGTAGGCAGGAGCACACCGGCGCTCTCTAGCTAGTACTTAATCTGTCTACACCATGAAACAGTCAATAAAACTGTGCATAGTACTCTCTGTGGCTGCGTTATCAGTAGTAGGCCTCATACTCTTCCTGACGTTGGGAGCAGAGAGCTCTAATCATATCAACAACCCCCCGGAAAAACTAATAGCTGTTCAAGATTTTAATGCCGGAAGTAAAAACAACAGCACTGGGGTTGCACCCAATACAGTGCAAATCGACAGTCTGATAGATTTACTTACAAACATTTCTGATATATTACGTACAATCATAGTGGACAACACGACGAAAGCAATATCAGGAAACAAGAATGGTACCGGTACTGGACCTAAACCTGCAGCAGAAACCAAAAAGGACAAAAGTGTCGATAGTGAACCCGTAACGATGATGCAAGATGCACCGAAAACAGAGAAAAACGAGACGATGCTAGATAAACTCAGAAAAATTTATAATAAATTACGTAAAATCATAGTGGAAAACACAAAAAAATCAATGTCAGGAAACAAGAGTGTTACTACTGGTGGAAACGAGAACAACACAAGTGTGGGTAGTGACAGCATAACGATGACAGAACCACCGATATTAGAGAAAAACGTGACGGAAGAAATCACAGGAAACAAGAGTGTTACTGCTGGTGGGACTAAACATGCAGCTGGAAAGAAGACCGACACAAGTGGGGGTAGTGACAGCGATACGAAGACAGATCCACCGAAATCAGGGACAAACGTGACGGAAGAATTCTCAGAAGACAAGAGTGTTACTGCTGGTGGAACTAAACATGCAGCTGGAAAGAATACCGACACAAGTGGGGGTAGTGACAGCGATACGAAGACAGATCCACCGAAATCAGGGACAAACGAGACGGAAGAAATCACAGGAAACAAGAGTATTACTGCTTCAACTGCAACAGGAATCAAGAACGCCGCTGAGCGTAGTGAAACTATTACAAAGGAATATCCACTTAAAACAGAGGATAAGGAGAAGCTGGTAGAAATATTCAAAAAGTTTTATTATTTATTACAAAACAATACGAAAGCAATCCCAACAAACAAGAGTGTTACTGCTAGTGATCCTGCAGCAGGATCGAAGGACGACACAAGTGCGGGTAGGGAAAGCAGTACGATGGAAGCTCCACTCAAAACAGAGAAAAACACGGCGAAAGAAATCAAAGGAAGCAAGATCTTTGAAGTTTGGCGGAAGATACTTAGTGGTTTTTACAAAACCAACAAACAAAACCATATACTTGATAGTTCTCGCTAATGATATGTCAACGTCCAATGATCGTTTTTGTAATTAATGTTATTGGAATCTACACTAAATAGTTTACGTAATGTTTGATATTTTTTCTTGTTTCCATACTGGTTTCGTTTTACTTCTTTGACTTAATGTCGTACCATTTGTTTGTACCTATGTATGCACACAATACGACCATATGGGTGCCAATTCTGTTGTCACAAAATTCTCTAAACTAGACTAAAAATCACCAAAATTTTGTTTATTCCTGTCAAACGACGATTTCCTATTCTGAAATTGACTAAACTGACACAACATAACTATATTTTAGTTTGACAGCACTAAGTTTGCACTTAATTATTAGTTTAGTGAAAATGGTAATTTTGCTATTCTGTTGTTGTCAATTTCATTATTCAATTCAACCTAAAATTTTGGTTGTCTAACTAAATTTGACTATTTTTAATCGCGATTAAATAGTGTGGAATTAAATTAGTTGTCAAGAACTAAAATTCACACCGACACCTCGACTTCTGGTGCAAAAATAGTACTGTATTATTTTTCTTTTCTTTTGCTTATATCTCGAAACTGGTGAGTCCTATCTCAAAAATAATAAAAATTTCGACCCTCTTTATGGAGCCCAAAACACCTCTAAAACTCAACATTTGGGTAATAATTTTTCATATTTTCCAGGAAAAAAGTGAAAATTCCATATAAATCACGTCGAGACCCTAAGCCCCAACGCGCCGCTGGTGCTAAAAAAATCACGGGGTAGGGCAAACAAGTACCACGTTGCGAAGCCAAAACACATACCACGTGCGAGTCACGATTGTCAAATTCGATTTTAGTTGCGTCAAAATTGTTTTTAAATTTAGAGATATTTTTTTGCAGAATAGCGTTAAGATTCTCATAGTCAAAAGTACGGAATTTTAGTTATAGTTTAGTTAGTTTAGTTCGGTGTACAACTGAATCGGCACCATGGTCGTTCCAATCATAATGACGTCAGTGTCATTCAACCGGAAGACGGCCGCAGCTGGACACAAGTTTTCGCCAAGCATCGTTACAAGGACAGTCCGTGCTGCTCGAATTCAGTGGACCAATCAAACACTGCAGGTCTGAGTGTAAAATAATTTCATGTAAATCATCTGACAATATAGCGTGTACTGAAGTTTTGAAAATATATGACCATAATTATCTACTGAAGTTCGTTCTCTATTCTATTCTATTTTTAAATGTTCTGGCTCCATCGGTAACGGAAGTTCGTTTTTAAAATCCAGATACTGATTTGAAAGGTGTAATGTCAAACGACTTAGTGGTACAAGACTTTAAATGTCAGATTATAACTGGGATACTCGTAACGTCCGGGAGGGCACGCGTGCGTGCCCAAACAATGGAATATTAATTGTGTCTCATTAGCCAGATTGCCAGGAAACTAACTTTATGTATAACAACTTGCACTTTTACAGTTCCTAAGTTACTACACACATGGCATAGGTATAATCACGCCTGTTTTTTTTCTGGATGGCGTTGTACCCACATTTCGCCAGTTATGCAGGTGTCAATTCTATTTAGAATCCAGACACCATCGAACTGCTACTGAGAAATTAGTCATGGGGACGTCATAACTGCGCGACCTGAATAGAATTGAAGCCAGGACTCACTACTCAACAGTCGTGCTTCCTACAACCAGTATGTAGGAACCTACACAGTTATGTAAGCTGTAAATAGCAAAAGTGATTCAGATCTTGAATCTTGTATTATAATATGTTGACACAAATATTCAAATGACTAAAGATACATTAACGCTTTCGTATCCCGCGGAAGTTATAATACGCGTACTTATGTACCTATATAAAAGCTGCAAATATTGTGATTATATACAGTTAGAGCGGGAACTTCTCAGCGGTCACTGGTTGGCGTTACTACGGCTATACTAAATAGTTTATAAAGCTTCTGCCTCTCCATTATAATGCAGGGATTTACGTGGATGTGCGTGGTTGTCTTCGCAACTTCAGTGTCAGCATTTTGTCTTATACTCTCTGCGACTGCGAATTTTGTGTTTCTTAGACCGACACGACACGGAACATTTCATGCCGTCAGTGCAGCGAACAATATCGTAACCCGAGATGAATGTTTAAGTGCTAAGAAAATAAGAAAAATATTGATAAAAAACAGAGTGCCTGTGAAACGGGTAGCGATTCAATTGAGAGTTGGACCATTTTGGCAAGATTATCTATGTCCTGATAACGCTGTACAAGTTGGCAATGAATGTTGGAAATTTTATTAAGTAATAAATAATTGATATTATTGAAACGGATTTTTCATTTACCTATACAGGGTGTTTGGCAGAACGTTGATCATACGAAAATGGTGGATAGGTGGGGTCATCTGCTACTTCATCATTTCAGCCGAAAGACGTCCACTCTGGACATAGGCCTCCCCGAAGCTCTAATTACTCTGCTACTTACTCAGCCCTAATTTATTTGGCGCTGGCCTCCTGGATATGGCCCCCTAAAATATGGTTATTATATATGTAGGTATTTTGGTAACTGTTAGGATTCCTCACCGTGTCAAGAGTGGCAAGGAAAATACAGTTTAATACCAAATTTACCGGGTGGATATTCGAATCAGTCATAAGGGCAGATTTAAAACTGTACGTTTCCCTGTAGCAACCTGCCCTTGTAAATCCTGTAAATTTTAAAAGTATGTTGTTCTCAAACTTAATTGCTTGGCCAGATTTGGTGCCCCTTTGCACAAGGGTCTATTGGTGTATAGGTACACCACTATTCATACAAATTTGCCTAATCTCTTTTGTATGGGACCACCCCTCATGGTAGGTAACATTTTCCAATAAATAAACAGTCATTGAAAACTGTCGACATCAAATTGCCAGTGAACATACCTACATTTTTTTTTTGAGAATCTCCTTTTTTGAAGTAAAACATTTAAGTATTTATATTATAAAAATATTCTTTAAACTATATTTTAACATCCAACCTACGGTCGAAAGACATTGAGATTAAACTACTTTTAAGTTTATGCAAAAGATTGAAAATGTATTAATAAAAACCCATGATTTTAATCATAAGGAAATATCCATTCTCCCAAAAATAATACTTATTATAACCATATCATATAATAATTGTTATTAAACCCTGAACTAATGAACTACGAACTTGGGTTATCCGCAAAAACACCGAGTTTTCCCTAAAATAATCATTAAAAGTAATGAACGTAACTTAGCGGCCATGTGACTCCTAGCATAGCCATGGGTCCGTAGGCAACATATTTCAAGTTCTGTTGCTACCCAGACTTTCCACCGTTTGATCTCGTACAGTTTTACTTTTTAACCCCCGACGAGTAATAAACAGCCGCACGAGTCGATCGATTGACGGTAGACATGGGTAGTTCGCGAAAGATTGAAGGAAATTAACTAAGTACTTCATATCACAAAATAAACTTATCATTCATTCAGTAGTCATTCAAATGTGTCTCTACTTCACTTAGTTCAGTGTTGAACACTGACACATTTGAATCAAAATCAAAAGTCATTTATTCAAACTAGGCTGAGAGTCAGCACTTTTCGAACGTCAAAATTACATAAGACAGTCCCCCAAAAACGCCCACCCTTCGACACTTCCTAGTGCTTTAGCTGGGAAGAAGAAGTGGCGCAACAAACTCCCCAGCAGCACAGCTGTCTGATAAGTTGGAAGAACTTGATTCTATACAGTAATATGTAAGTAATTAAATTTCATCAAAAAAATGGAAATTTCAATATTAAAAATAAAAAAATGGTTTATACAGTCAAATAAAATAAACAATGCTATGGAGTAACTCATATAACCTGTCAGTAGGTAAGCTAATTCTGGTGAAAGAACACAAACGTTGTCTTGAGTTAATCACAGCGACCAACAATTCTTATCGTTTAAGTAGTCGTTGATTGAATAGTATGCCTTCGAACAAAGATTTGATTTTACTTTAGCTTTAAACGCATTAAAATGTAAATCTAGCAAAGAAGACGGAAGCTTGTTATAAAAGGTGATACCGAGCCCAACGAATGAGTTATGAACTTTATGAAGCCGGTGAAAGGGACCACGTAGTTTGTCCTTATTTCTGGTATTAATATTATGAATATCACTGTTTTTAGTGTATAAGTGTATATTTTGCCTAATATATAAGATGTTAGCGAAGATGAATTGTGATGCCACCGTGAGAATACCAATATCTTTAAAAAAATCTCTCAGAGAAACTCTAGCACCTAATTGATAAATTGCACGTACAGCTCGTTTTTGCAGAACAAAAATATTTTGAATGTCAGCGGCTTTGCCCCACAGCAGAATGCCGTAGGACATAACGCTATGAAAATAACTAAAATAGACTAACCGAGCTGTATCAACGTCAGTGTATTGTCTTACTTTCCTGACGGTGTAGGCAGCCGAACTGAGCCTTCCCGCTAGGCTTGATATGTGTGATCCCCACTGAAGTTTGGCATCTACTGTTATGCCCAGAAAAACTGCCGAGTCTACAGTTTCAAGCACCTCATTTTCTAAGACGATGTTGGGTCCCAGATTTTTTACATTCGGCAAAGCGAACTTGATACATTTAGTTTTCTTAGCATTGAGAACTAAATTATTCGTGGTAAACCAATCCGTAACCATTGAGAGTGCACTGTTTACGTCGTCAAAATCTTGTCTATTCCTGTCTACTTTAAAGATAAGAGAGGTATCATCAGCAAACAGTACAACGTCACAGATACCCTTTAAATAGAATGGTAAATCATTAATGTACACTAAGAATAAGAATGGACCCAGTATTGAGCCTTGAGGTACACCTAACTGAACTGGTAGCCCGGAAGATTTCACACCATTAATATCTACACATTGGTGCCTATTATTTAAATAGGAGTTTATTACGTTAAGCGCTTCATTTTGAACACCGTAATGACGTAATTTACGCAAAAGCGTGTCATGGTGCACGCAATCAAATGCTTTGGAAAGATCACAGAAAACTCCAATAGCATTTTGTGAGTTCTCCCATGCGTTAAATATGTGTTTCAGCAGGGCAACACCCGCGTCTGTAGTCGAACGACCTTTTGTAAAGCCATATTGTTCATCATGAAGGAGGCTATTTAAATTAAAATGTCTTAGCAACTGCTTGAGTATTAACTTTCAAATATTTTACTAAATGCAGGTAAAATAGAAATGGGCCTAAAATTGCCAACGTTATTTTTATTACCCGATTTAAATAATGGTATGATACTACTCTTCATGAGGTCAGGAAACGTTCCTAAATCAACACATTTATTAAAAGTAATAGCTAGATAGGGGGCTACGATGTCGATTATGTTACATAAAAGTTTAATAGAGATGCCCCAGTAATCACCAGTGTTTTTAGACTTAAGTGTGTTAAAAATATTAACTACATCACGAGGCGTTACATGTTCGAAACTAAATAAGAGACTAAATTTGGGCACACTACTATGCAAAAGGTTTTCCGCTTCAGACGGGGACGAATTTAAGGTGCGAGTCGTAGTTAAAGGTATGTTGGAAAAAAACTCATTAAATGCCTCAGCTACGTCAGCAGCTTCATTAACTAATTTATTGTTGACTATAATCTCTAGTTGCTTTTCCTGTTTAACCGACTTACCCGTTTCATTATTAATAATTTTCCAAGTGGTTTTTACTTTATTATTGGAATTTTTAATTGTATCGCTTAAAAATTTTGATTTAGCAAAGACACAGATTTTTTTAAATAATTTTGAATAATTTCGGACATACTCTAGAAAAGGACTATCAAACCTGTATTTTTTCAAACCATATAACTCGTATAGTCTCGCTCTACTTTTATAAATACCTGGAGTGGCCCATTGGTTGAAGCCAACGGAGGTACCATTAATCTCAATGGTTTTGGTCTTGAAAGTAGATTGGTATTCTTTTTGCACAACTTCAAAAAGTGATCCAAAGATTTTATTAGGATTCTCGTGCTCTGCTATAGATGGTGTAATTCTATGAGCTACATTATTTTTAAATTTGTTGCAACGACTAGCTGTATATGGCCTGCATTCTACTTTATGCGGCTTTTTATGTAATGGTACAGGGAAGCTAGCCAATAATCCACAGTGGTCAGACGTCAAGTCAGTTAATACTAATTTATTTTTGGCATCACAATCACTAAATATATTATCAAGACAAGTCGACGTAGAAGCCGTGATCCTAGTAGGTTCAAAAAACAAGTTAATTAAATTAAAAGACCTAAACAGATTAAGTAGTCTAATACTTAATGGAGAAACATCTAAAATATTAATATTAAAATCTCCACACAAAATTATACTTTTATTACTTGATTTTAACTTATTGAGTAAATCCTCCATTACCGATTCAAAACTAATAAAATCCCCAGAGGGTGGACGGTAAACGCAAATTATAATGTAACGCTCGAGTTCAACACAAGACAACTCAATAGTACGCTCAATAGAAAGATTAACTAAATCTAAACGTTGTTAACATTTCAACTTGTTTGAAACAAGGACTAAAGATCCACCGCGAATAGCAGTCTTTCTTACAAATGCACTTTGTACGGTAAAATTATCATCATTAATAAACACTACTTCGTGTTCTTTCAACCAGTGTTCAGTCAGACATAGCACCTGAACATCATAGTTCGCCAAAAATAAGCTTAACTCTAGCTCTTTGCCGGATAGACCCTGCATATTTTGATGAACAACATTCAACATAACATGCGGCTTATCTGTTGTCGCACCTAATAGTTTAAACTACTAGGCGTATCAAAAGTAGTGTTAGTAGCACTACTAACAGTACGCGATGGTAAACTACAGGTACCAGTGTCATGGTGTAAACTGTATGCTAAGAGATTAGCAACTTGTCTCCTACAACTAGGTGGCAAATACATAGAATAATTTGTCAGCTTGTAATCAGAAATAAATTGATTACAATCAAAAAATAAAATGGCTTTTTTCTAACAAGCTATCCCCGCATAATAATATTACAGTTGAACTGGGGTTTATTTTAGACAACTTAATATTACTTATTAATTGGCTAATACTGGCACCGGGTGAACAATTATTAATTACATATTGTTGAGAACACTGATTAAATATTTTACCTAAACCTTGACCAAATTTGTCAGAAAATACATATGTTGTGTTAATCAAATTAATCTTATTATTATTACCATCACAGCTACCTACTGGCTGAGCTGCTGAGGTTGTGGGTGTGACAAGTTGAGGCTGAGGTGCCTGAGAACAGGCACAGCTAAAAGAGAGGTTATTTGTTAGAGACTCGTACCTCTCTGCATTGTACTTGACTAAGTCAGCCAACTCACTAGCCTCCTGCATACGCTTACTCAGGTCTTGTTGAGTAGCCTCATATTTACTGAATATATCCTTTAGAGCATTGTAGGTGCTGAGTGTTAGTAACATACAAGGTATTACATAATTGCAATTCACTATAACATTTATTCAATTCTCGTATTAAATTTAAATTTTGTTGCCTAAGTTTTGTGTTTAATTTGTTAACTTTTTGCCTTTTTAATGATTTCTGATATTTTCTAATTAGTCTATTAATTTTAATATTTTATTTTTATTTTATTGTGACTAGTGAACAATTTGTTTTTAGTGATGGTATCATCAGTTAAGTCTATCGTTATAATTGGCTCAACATGCATGGGTTCAGACCCGCTACCAACCAACTCATCATAGAGACTGCTGGTGATCGCAGACTCTTCACTGGCTCTGAGAGATGCCGCATGGGTGATTGTGTTGTGGGCCCTGCTTAATTCCAGTTCCAGTTCAGATATCCGTCTCAGAGCCAGTTCGTGTGTATCAGTACAATGATGGTAATTTGATACAAGTTGACGGAGGTGTTGATGCTGGTCAAGTATGTCCATATGGTTTACATGTAGTTCAGCCAATTGGTTCTTAAGCTCAGTGTTCCTCTCATTGATTAACTCTATTTCGACCTCGCTGTCTTCCCTTTCCTGTATCAGTTGATTGCACTGCTTTTGACTTGATTCTAATTCCTTCAACGTAGCCCTCAGTTTTTCTTCTAAGGATGCAGCTCTACGGGTCAACATATTAACAGATTAACCCTAGAGGCACCCTGGAATGAGAGAAGAGAAAGCTAAGTGTGTGAAAATAATAAGAGAGAGAGATGAGATGTGGACAGTATGTACTAGGATGAAAGGCCTATATGGAAGTTTAATAAACAAGTAAACGAAACAAAAGAATAAAAGTTTTGAAAAAAGTAATCACAAGTTATGGGATGAAAATTGAATTATTCATAGGGAGAATAATAATAAATATTAAAAGGAGTGTCTAAATTGAGATACTTAGTAATTTTTACGATAAAAGGGGGAAAAGAAACAGCAAAATAAAGTTTGCATAAATAGTTGGGGGTAGGTTGATAAGTTATTGCAAATCCAGTTTCTAACATCAATTAATTTTTATTAGTTCTAATTAAGTACTTATACATGACAGAAATATGTAAGGTAATAACGTACAGTGATTTATAAGGAGTTTTTAACGTAATTTGAGTGATTTTATCCTACTATTGAATGACTTCCTAACACAGTGTTCAGTCTTACTTTTCGCTCGAACAAACTGTGCGTATCAGTAAAAAAAAAAAAACATACTACTTTCTTAATAAAAATAGTTTTGCTAATAATTCATATTTCTAATTTTCTAGATTGACAGTTCTATGCCTGTATAAAGTATGAAGGAAAATCGACATACGTATAAAACTGAACTAGTGAAGTACAGTCGCCAGCAGGTCAAGCTATCCCAAACTGTAAAATTTTCCCAATTGAACATAAACCTTATTCCTTTGTAATAAAGTTGAAAAACTATCAAAGAAATTTGACAGATTGAGGTAGCTTGATGTGCTGGCCTCTGTACATCATTTTTCGTAACTTATCAATCACTGTCGCCTTCTTATTCTGATTTGACTCGTTCTGATTTGCTGAACTAAATGAAGTACTGAAGTACCTAAATGAGTGGACTACTTCGTTGAGCGAAAAGATATACTGCATTCATTTCTTTTTACTGACACATTTTGCGCATCTCTAATTGACGGGTGACCGTCTTTACATACCAAGACCCCCTCCGTGCCTCGGAAAGCACGTTATACCGTTGGTCCCGGCTATCATATTTGTAAATCAGTGACAGTCGTTACGGGTCGTCAGAAGCCCGAAAGTCTGACAACCAGGCTTACCAAGGGGTATCGTATTACCCAGTAGCTGGGTTGTGGAGGTCAGATAGGCAGTCGCTCCATGTAAAATACTGGTATCCATATGCATCCGGTTAGACCGGTAGCTGACCCCAACGTAGTTGGGAAAAGCTAGGCAGATGATGATGAATCATCATTATTTATTTTTGCCAGCGGCATCACCAGCGTAAAAGTCGAAAATTATTCCACAGGAACGTACTACCAAAATAAAAGTAATACTGGTTATAAAGTGTGTGCCAAACATCCAAATCCAAATTTCAACAATCATTCAAACTCACATTTTTACACAAGTCCCATTTAGGGGTGAGCCTATTACCATCACCCGGGCACAAATTCAAACTGCGGGCTGCTACTAAAAAGCTCCTGATGGCAAAACCCAATACCAACCGCCGACCTGGGATTTGGGAATCGAACCCCGCCTCATGTTATGCATCAGCACTTACGCCCACTAATCCACGAGGCAGTCTACAACAACAATAATTCTAGTAACTAATAAAGAACAAATTCGCAAAACACGTATACGTACTTATGTATTATAATCATCATTTCAGCCGAAAGACGTCCACTGCTGGACATCAGCCTCCCCCAAAAGGGGGGTTTTGCCATAATCGCCACGCTTGGTAGGCGGGTTGGCGATCGCAGTATGTTGGTAAATGCATAGAGAACGCTGCTGCCCGTTCTCTAGTAAGTCCCTTAGTGGCCTTCTACGACACCCACGGGAGGAAATGGGATAGTGCTATTAAAAGTATGTACGCAGCGCTGTGCTGTGGATCCCATAGCACAGCATCATGCAGAGTGGAAGCCTTCTTGTCACAATCACGGCGTGCAGCTGCCGACTATATATGTTCTATATGCCTATGTATAATCTGTGTTTGTTATCATGTTTTTTTTTTATGTTATGTCATCTTTTATATGCACGTGTTTCTGTGACGAATAAAAACTATATTTCTTTGTTTCTCGTGGGTCTAGAATCATGTTGTATTGAACTACTGTGTCCAGTTTCAGCATGCCCGTCAATGTATCTGCCAACTTGCACAAATTAAAGAGCAATAGTTATAGTCAACAGATAGTCACAAGACCAAACTTTATTAACAGCAAAAATACAGTGATACCTTTGAAAACAAAAACATTTTATATTTGTGACATTTCTTATTTTCAAAGCTAGTATACTATACATACAGTACATATACATATTTTTATACAAACTGGTCTAAAACTATATACAACTATTGTACATTGTCGCTGATACAAAAAGGAATGTACTCTTAATAACAATACAAACTAATATTACTTTTTCAACACATTTGCTCGTAAAGTGAGCCTTATTGCATCGTTCTTAGGGCCATAAACCGAACTATAACACACACGTGCATAATAATATTACGCACTAGTGCATAATAGAATTATCCCTACAAACTGCAAATTATATGCGAGTAAACAGAGCAATTTCAATTTAACCGGGTAGTATAGTTTTTTTTTGTAACAACAAAGAGGTTATAAGCCGCTAAAAATCCATTAACATTTTTGGAATAAATAAATGTGTCCTTAATAAAGACGAAAAAAAATTTCATCATCATCATCAAATTATTTTTAATTCACAATAATTTGTTATAAAAATATTTGCATTTTATCACTAAAATGATATTTTTGAAGTAGGCCGTATGGCTATATGTAATCAATCACCTTGCATTTGGCGCGTGCAAAAAAAAAAAAAACTTGCGCGCCATTTCCCATAGTTTTCATATTTTGTTTGGAACGCATTTGTTGCTGTGTGGTAAAACGATTTATGCAAAACAGGTTTGTTTTCCTCGCAAGTGTGTTGAAAAAGTGCTTTTGAAACTCGCGAGCAACTTGCTCACTTGTATCATAATATACTAATACATGTGCAAAAGTTTTTAGTCTGTCAATGATGGCATCATTTCCATGACATCCGTCTCTGTGCCATTATTTGGCGGCCATTTAATTACTTATTTACATCACGCCTCATAACCCCGAATCGTTAAGCAGAGGGGTACCTAGAGTTAACCCACATTTCGCAAATTATATTTAAGTCCTGACCTGGAAGCTGATAATAAAAAATCTGCTAATATTAGGGTTGAGAATATATTAAATTAGGTTATTAAGGGGAACCTAGTCGCTGGCTCGAACTCACTGGTGAGCCTGGCTAAAAAGCACGCTGTCTCACCAGGTTTCGCGTCCGACAGAGTTAGTATCAATGATAAGCAGTTAGACGCTAGTCTACACGCACAACGTTATTGAGTGAGACGCAGGATCATTTATAGTAAAACATAAAGAAAAGTCCTTTAGAAGATCGGGTTTTACGAAAAAACCACTGCATAAATCAATGACCAATAAAGTTTATTGAACTTATCGATAATTGAACTTTGTCGGTACCGACTTGGTTTTGGAGATTTTACAGTTCTTTTATTACTCAAACACGCCCAAACTTAATTTAAATTAGCAAGTAAAACGAATCTTTCGTGGCTTATAACTTTTTAATGGTTTTTTATTTTAGTATTCTGTTTCCGTACCGACAATATTAATAATGAGACAAAACCATACCATGTTTAAGTTTTGATGTATACATTGTCAAACAGTGGAGTAAAACCCTTCCGAAGTTTTGTATGGAAAAAATGTGGACTTGTTTCACCTTAAGTGTTATTAGCAGTGATCGGAGTAGGTAGATTGATTTTACGTACTCGCATCATGAATAGTCATAGAAATCATAACATGGATAAGCTTTTTTTCCGGGATTTCATTTTGGTACTTACGGGATTGAATCAAATATTGTGAAATTTGTATTTTTAAACTACTACATTAGAAATTTATAGAATGCTATAGATTTATTTTTTCGCATTCAATGCAATAGCTAGTTATGAATATGAAAACAGGTGAAAATTATATAAAAAGCAGTTTAGATCATTTCAAAATCCCGGAGGCATATCCATACTAATATATACGTGCCAGTTCATTGACCCCAAATCAATCTACCTACTCCGATCACTGGTTATTAGTATATAAGAACTTGTGTATAAAGAAAAGGTCCGAGGAAATAAAGGCTATTTTCGTATGTATTTATTTTGATAGGGGAGCGAGTCTATGTCACAAATCCAGACTCCGGGCTGCTAACTAGAAATTCCTGACGGAAAAGTGCATAATACTGCCCGACCTGGGAATCGAAACCAGGAGCTCCTACTCGCAAGCGCTAATCGCTTACGACCACTAGACCAACTGTCAGTCAACTACAGGATAAGTTTTTAACCAGTGCGCAAACTGTGAATTCAGTATATAGCAGAATTTTTTCGTCGGTAATACAAAAAACAGCTGTTCCATACATTTTGACCGCGTAGGTATTGCACTTTTCTATGAAATAGCAGCTCTTTTTTGTATAATTTTCATGGTTGCCGTTTACGCACTGCTTATTAACTTATCCTGTATAAATAATAATAAGTGTTACTTTTGTAATGCGAATAACAAAACTTCGATATTAACTAATAGTTAATTGGTCATTTTAAGGATAACCGAGGTGGCTACTGCGATAAGACTAATCATTGTACCTACGTCGAACAATGGACCGAAAAACGATAATAGCTCAATGGGAAAAAACGTTGGATGGCGAGCCAAATAACGTAAGTTAACCGTTTCCCTAGTACCCTTGTTGCTAGCGCATTCCTCAAGTACATAGGGCGGCAGGGACATCGACGTGAAGATTTTTATTATGAAAAAATCAAAAGGCTATTTCATACATTTTGACCGCGTAGGTTACGCACTTTTCATGAAACAGCATGCAACATTTTTTTTTTTTTGATATCCGGCTAAAATGTCTGCGATTAGGGATCGAGAATCATGTGCTGAATTCATGGTAAAAGTTTTTGCGTCGATGTCTCTGCCACCCTGTTTAGCTAAGCGTTCCATTGAACCCCTGTTCAAAGGTACACCTGCATAGCATTTTACAACCATTCGGCTTGATTTCGAATCTAAAATGACACAACGAAACTGTTACCTGGCTGGCCTAGTCCCCGACAGTTATAGCTGTGGGAAGAAAAATGGTCATCTATTTGGTTTAAACTATCAAAATTTTCGGGTTTCTGATATATGAACAGCGTTTAGAGGAGTATCACTTTTCTAATACCTTTAAACGAGCAATTCTTGTATATATATATATTTATAAATTGAATCTCGGAAACTGCTCCAACGATTTTCATGAAATTTAGTATGTAGAGGGTTTCGGGGGCGATAAATCGATCTAGCTAGGTTTCCTTTTTTATAAAACGTGAAACAAAAAAAAAACGAGCAAAGCTCGGTCATCCAGATATTTCATTTAATGTTCGATTCGGCACGAAATCATATCGAATATTTGCGAATTGCATGCAATAACGTAGAATCCAAACTGATAGTAATTCTATAAAAGAATTTATTTGTGTACGTATTAGTTTTGTAATGTAATAAAAAAATGGCACATTCGTTATAGGGCATCAAATGCCACAATTATGCCAGTAGCCTATACTATTAATTTCATCCCTGTAATTGAAGTGAACGTTTACAAATTTTTCGTTTCCTATGGAGAAGAGCCGGCAAGAAACTCCACGGTAATTATTTTACAAATATTTGGCATCTACAGTAGTTCCAAATTACAGTGGTAATAGGTATGGGACGACAATGTCAGGCCTACACTCTGTCAACAAGTACCGGGCACTTAACTAGGTATTACAATCATGTAAAATATACACACTTAACCTTTACTGTCATTTGTTTAGTTTATAAAAATTAGCTAATTATTGTATAACACTCAAGATGACTGTATTAGTGAAGAGGCGAATATCTGCTGCATGATCTGAGGTAGCGACGCGACGTCCATGCACACGTGTGCGTGACCGGCTGGCAGGCGGCGCAGGAGTCTGAAAGAAACATGCCGATTAAAAATATGAAATGTTCGGTAAGGCACAAACATGTTCAGGTAAGATAAAACATTGCATGCAAAAACAACTTACAGGGCGAATTGAAACATTTATATCGCATTCTTTATGCTTATTAATACGCAGTAATACCATTAATGGCTTATCATGAGGAAAGTTTTGAGTAGGAATGTGTATGGCTATAATAGTAGAGGAAGACAAAAGAAACGATGGATCGACCGAGAAAATTAATAACTTCCTTTTTGAGTGGTACAGTCGAACAAGCTATATGGCATACAGGCAGCTAACTTAATGTTGAAGCAACTTTTAAACAAAGCTGTATTCACAACTTGGTCGTGCCCATGTTGAATAGTCAATTATTTGCTTTTTTGTAAAGTAGGTGTGTAAAGATGAATACTGCCAGAGCAGTGGAAAGATGGAAGTTCTATGAATTTTTGCCTGTAAACCAATCTGCTTGTTTGACTGTACATAATTTTTTACTTACGCGTTAGCTTCGTCACCCAAGCTGCCGATGAATATCACGTGCGCCTGCACTCTGTGGTCCGATGTCAGTATCGTGCCTAGCTCTTCCGGTTGGATGCCGTATCTGTAGAAAAAGATGTACAAAATATTCGTATTTTTTTAAGTTGTAGAAACAGCCTAATAAAACTACTTATCATAATTTGACAAATGAGAAGGCGTTAGAAGCGCCTCGCTCGACCGCGTCGCTATAGGGTATTTGAAGTCACCTTTTTTATGACGGGTTTCAAATTTGACGAAAGAGGTGTCATTTGAAGAGCCACGCTCGACCGCTTCGCTATCGGGTATTTGACGTCACCTTTTTTTATGACGCCTTGTCGGGTTTCAAATAAACGGGTTTATGTAGAAGCAGTAGGTAATGCTGGCGAAGAGGGAGGCGACGCACGTGAGGGAGAGTCAGTATATGCCTCACGGCCCTAGCCTCCGCAGGAGACGCCCTGGGCGTCGGGAATCCCAGGCTGATTTCCGGCCACCGTAAGCGTGGGCTTGCGGAGGGCGAGTAATGGGTAGCTCGCAGTCCGGTAAGGACCAAGCCCAGGCGACGGAGCGTTGTGTTCCACGCGCGCCTCAAAGAGATGTCAGGACAAGCTGATGGGGCCGAGCTCTACTCGGGCGAAGCTAGTTACAAATATATGTGTTTCGTAATACTCGTAAATACTGACCGTCTAAGATTAGCATCAGACAATATGAGTACAATGGCCTCGTCGGCGTCTTCGGTGGCGATGCTGGAGATGGCGTGCTGGGCTGCGGGGAGCGTGTTGTCGCCCGACCAGCAGAACTGTGCGTGCGCGTGCATCGTGCGTATAATCTGGACACACGAAAGAAAGAAGTAGGTACATTTTGATTCAAGTGTGCAAAGACACTTGGACAGTCATGAGTACTAATATGTATAAACTTTTATAAGTGATTTTATCCTCTTGTACAAATTTTAATTTTGTGTTCTATGAAAATAATATTTTAGGACCCACAATCGTTATTTAAGAGAAAATTGCTTTTGAATTTGGCTATGTGTATACATTATTAATGCTCGTGATACAATCACATACATTTATTCAAATAAATAAAATTAAAATATTTTCAAGATAACAGCTTTTAACTTAAGGCATATGAAAATATATACGGTATCTACTTCATCATCACCATCATCATTTCAACCGAAAGACTTACACTGCTGGACATAGGCCTCCCCAATCTCCTCCATTATAGGTATTACGTTATCTACTTATAGTAAACAAAAACATTTTTAGATCTATTCTAATCTGACGGTCTGTTTGTTCCGGCTAATCTCCAAAACAGGTGGACCGATTTTGATAAAATTTATTATGGGGATCCTTTGAAGTATGGTGAAGGAATACCACGCGGGCGGCCCAGAAGCTAGTTAAAAATGTGAAAACCTTAAGGCGTTCCTTCTCGTTCTCCGGCGGCCTGTCGACCGCGACCAACTGCAGCGCATGCTCCTCCCCGGAGTGGCCCAGCATGTCGTACCGGATGCGCGCCTCGTAGCCCACCAGGGCTTCTGTCAGCAGCACCACGGCCTCCATCGAACGTTCTAGACGACCGTCGTACGAGTTGAACCTGGGAATTGACGATTCATTAATATTGTTACAATCTGATATTTTTTGTTCGACTAACGATAGTTTGTGAAAGCTAGTTCGATACCCGGTCTGAATGACATCATAGGGACAAAATTTATCGGAATTGTTCTAGCCAACATATTTTGACCGTCTACATACAGGAAAAGTTTTTATCCAGTGCGCAAATTTTAACCATGAATCCACCATATCATTCTAGACTCCCTACCGCAGAAATTTTTCGCCGGTTATACAAAAAAAAAAAAACAGCTTTTCCATACATTTTGACCGCGTAGGTACTGCACTTTTCTATGAAACAGCTCTTTTTTTTCGGTTTTTTCGGTATTGACCCCTTATAACTATAAGGGGTCAATACCGAGATGACGACTAAATGAGAAGAGTGGAAGAAAAATAATTAATTTACAAAATCAAAAAACCCGACTGCCTAAAAAGTGAACTTTTGTTAAAAAGATGGAAACAAGAAACTCGTTTTAAAAGGATGACTATTAGACTGAATACAATAAGCCTGCCAGGGGTGCGGGTTTGTTCGAAAGAGACACCACAGCCCCTGGCTTAAGGGCTACTGAAGGAACACGGGTGGGTTTTAGTCAGTAAAAGTCTGACACGCCCTCCTGCTCCACCCAAAGCGGGAGAAGTTATTTGATGATTTCCCACCCAAAAAAAAAAAAAAAAAAAAAAAAAAAAAAAAAAAGGCATATTCTTAAATTAAACAATACTTCATGACCTTTATTGCTTCAGACTGCATGAGATTGCTTATAGCATTCAGTCTAATAGTTATCCTTTTAAAACGAGTTTCTTGTTTCCATCTTTTTTAACAAAAGTTCACTTATTATGCAGTCGGTTTTTTTTTTGTAATAAAATATATTTCACAGTTTTTAGTTAATATAATTATTTTTGACGTTAACGATACCTATTTATGAAACCCTTTATTTTAATACCCCACTCAATAGGATTTGAAAAAAAAAACATTTTTTGAAGACAATACGACGCCAAAAATAGGCCATTTAAAAAAAAAATTGCTATACCCAATGTCACTCTCACAATTAAGACGAATCTAACGGCAACTCTCAAGCTGAAAGACACATACATGCATACATACATACACTTGATAAACATAACCCTCCTTCTGGCGCAGTCGGGTAAAAAGACAAGTTGCGCTGACCCCAAATTGGGATAAGGGGGAAGACAATGATGATGACATCTATGGTATATCCAGTGGAGTCCTAAGCGCGAACGTACCTGTACATGCTGCCCGACACATCCACGACCAGCCGCAGCCGCTTGGGCTTGTCTGGCGGCGCGCCCGGCAGGGGCTCCTGCTCCGTGCGTCGGCGGTATATGGAGCGCTCGCCCGCCAGCCCTGCGGCGACAGAAATACGGTATAAACTCGCATGGGCACTTATGTAACGTCAGAAGCTGGATGTACGGTTCCAATTTGTCGCTTCCTATGGAGAAGAGCCGGCAAGAATGTCCAGGGTCACACTTTAAAAAAAACGTTGACTTTTACAATGTTTTCAAATTACAGTGATAATAGGTATGAGAGGACAGTGCAGGCCTGTCAATAAGTACCGGGTACTTAGAGGAATGAAAATAAAGAATAGAAAATTGTCTCTTACAGCTAAACCAGTCTATTAATCACAAAATATTACGCCTGTAATGCTCGACAGGTAATGCAAATGAGTCCATTTAGTACACCAACGTTATGCTTTAGTCCCATATAATAGGAGCCTATTGCCATCAACCGTGCACTAATCTGGCCCAAACAAAAAGAGATGGCAGTGAATGTGAAATGCGTCGCTAAACGTAGTACCATCGCGCTGTTTTAGCAGCTACTTTAGTGACGCTGTAAAGACGACACGGGCGTAGCCAGGTTTTAGTTTCGGAGGGGGGGGGGGGGGGGGGTTCAAGAAAATAAAACGACTAAAAGTACATAAAATAACCTTTATATAAGAAAAATACTAAAGATGTGAAAAATACATACAGAAAAATTCTCCTCGATGGAATTGGGAGAGTCCTTTTTCGAGCAGTGGGACAGAATAACTATAAGCGAATGTTCTTATTTTAATTCTATGAATGTTAATATCTGAACTTTTCGGGGAGGGGGGGGGGGTTGAACCCCCAAAACCCTCCCCTGGCTACGCCCGTGAAAGACGAATTAGTTTAGTTTTTGCTTCGTGGTACCTACTTATTTGTTACATACGTGTAATCTATGTATCTGTAATCTGCATAATTATCTTCTTTACATAGTATAAAACACAGTCGCTTTTTGTGTTTGTACGCTTAGATCTTTTAAACTACGCAACGGATTTTAATGCAGTTTATAGACAGAGTGATTTAATAGGAAGGTTTATATGTACACCGAAGTCCACGTGGGCGAATCCGCTGGCAAAAACTAGTATATTATAGGTTAAAGTCGTCTATCTCCTAAACACCGCAACGGACTATGATGCGATTTTTTTAATTTATTCCGAAAGGTTAGTGTATAAAACATTAATAAGAAACTTTCATAAAATAAACTTCATATTTTCCTAAATCCTATAAACCGTCCGAAGTAGGGACGGGTTGGATCCGGATTTTATTTATAACATACCTTCTATAATCTTGCCGTCGTCCAGTTCCCCGCTGGTCTGGTGCCTGCTCCAGTGCCTCTCTTTCTTCTTCGCTTGCAGTTCAGCTAGCACTCCACGTAAGGCACCGATCTGTAACATTCAGAATATACTAAAATCATCATCATCATTTCAGCCGGAAGACGTCCACTGCTGGACATAGGCCTCCCCCAATTTGGGGGAGCTTGCCATAATCGCCACGCTTGGCAGGCGGGTTGGCGATCGCAGTATGGTGGTAAAATGCATAGAGAACGCTGCTGCCCATTCTCTAGTAAGTCCCTTAATCGCCTTCTACGACACCCACGGGAAGAAATGGGATGATGCTATTCTTTACGTCCGGCACCACACGGTACTAAAATCAAGAATGAAGGAAATACGTTCTAGACTCTAGTGCCTACACTATGAGGCCGATAATATAGCCCAGGATACGATTCCTGATACTTCAGATACGGTCAACTGTGGCATCTTTAATTTCCATAGCAACTTTACCCATGAGTACTGTACTTAAATTTCTTTCAGTAACTAAAAATCTATAGCCATAGGGTATTTTCCGATTTCATAAAAACTATTTTAATTTGAAGATTGGGACGATATATTTAACAAGAAATTAAAAATAAATTTATTAATACACTTTTTCTCAAAATCGTTTTTAATTGAAAAAATGGATAAAAATCTATTTTATTTTTCTGTTAAATATCTCGTTCCAATCTTCAAATTAGAATAGTTTTTGAAAAATTGGATAATACCCTATTTTATATCGAAGCGATACAGAAGTAGAATTATCTACGATTTGTAACAAATTTTTAGTAATCCAGAGATATTTTAATACAGTTCTCATGGTTGCTCATGGAAAGAAAAGATGCCACAGTTGGCGGTTTATGTATCTAGAAAGACATAAGGTGAAAAACTGGCAAAGTGTGAGTCGGACAAAGAGCACCGTAAAAAAAGATAAAAAAATGTTTAACATATTTTTATATGAATATAGTCCCCTCAAGCTTCTATTATGTTGGACTTAAACATAACTGGCAAAATGTGAGTGTATAAGCCGAAAGACGTCCACTGCTGGACAAAAGCCTCCCAAAGGGGAGGTTTTGCCATAATCGCACGCTTGGCAGGCGGGTTGGCGATCGCAGTATTGTGGCAAAATTCATGGAGAACGGAGAACGCTGCTGCCCATTCTCTGGAAAACCCCTTAGTCGCCTTCTACGACACCCACGGGAAGAAAAGGGATGGTGCTATTCTTTTACGTCCGGAACGAGACGAAACAACGGAATAACGTTAAGTAAATTAATAGTGATCGGCCATTAGTGATCACCATTGGCAAAAAGAGTTAACCAGGCTCCAAAATGGCGGCGGCGACAAAAGTAAGAACAGAACACCACATGATATTTTTACTGAAGACATGTTTAGGTGATTCTTTTTTTTTAACTTACTTAGATTAACTCACGCCTATTTTCCTCAAAGCGGTAGGCAGAAGTATGGTGTACGTTACCCTAGCAAGAAAGTGTCTCCTAGAGTTATATGAGTAGAACGTATAATGTGTGCCTTATCTGCTGTAAATGTGCCCCCACATAAAAAATGTGTGCCCCCTGTCGTTTTGGAGAAAAACGGAAAAAACGATTCTTGCTGGGGTAACGTTTTTCTAGCAGCAAAATTCTAAACGAATGATCGGAGAGAGAAAAATTGTGCATGGCCAGAGAGCTTATATGTGTGCCAAAATGTGCCCCCAAAAATTAAATCTGTGCCCCTTCAGGTTTTCGAGATATTGCATTTCCTGCTGGAGTAACGTTTTGATGAATCGTATATCTCTAAAACTATTGCATGTGCCCCTGTAGAATAAACATACACGAGTAGCTCTTAAGGGGCACACCTTAGTGCCCTAATTAGATTTAAGAAAATATGTATAGTTTTCAAGTTATCGCGGTTTTATGAAAACCCGAAAAAACATCGCAGCGCCTAAATGAGACAAGGCACAAGTTCGCTGAAAATTGTATTCGGTCCTTCTTGACGCTATTAATAACCATACAAAGTTTCAAAACTGTTCATGCATGCGTTTTTGAATAATCTTGCTAAAAGTCAAAACGATGGTGTCTTAACTTTGACGGCAAAATACAAGGAACCGGCTCAATCCCAGATGTGTAGGTGTGAACCAAAATTGTGTGCCTTTAGTCAAACATATATGGTGAAAATATTCAGCTTGGAATGTTTCGCATTAAGTTAATATTAACAACAAACCAAAATATGTAAGCAACGGCTGGATATCCGACCAAATTTGAATGACTACTAAAAAGCGACGGATTCATACATTTCGATGACCTTCTTTACTTTACTCACTAACCGGTTCACACGTGTTGTGCCTGAGTACACTGAAGTAGAAAAGTAATAAGTAATAAAAT
Source organism: Polymixis flavicincta (assembly GCA_949987655.1). Taxonomy (NCBI): domain Eukaryota; kingdom Metazoa; phylum Arthropoda; class Insecta; order Lepidoptera; family Noctuidae; genus Polymixis; species Polymixis flavicincta. The sequence continues at coordinate 18,964,754 of OX465183.1, forward strand.
AAAGTTGTTATTGGATTATATTCTACTAGCTGTTTCTATTATATTTATTGATAAGCCGTAGGTTAGATAAATTAACAGTAAGTTTTTCATCAGTAAGGGGAATGCTCCAACCAGCCCGCGAAATTCAAAGTTTCTTGCGTTTTTTGCAATTTGCAGGCCAGTTCTAGGTTGTATGTTGATTAAAATATTATTCGCGGCTGTAAGACGTATGTAGTTACAGAATTATAAGCATCACCAATACAACCCTCCAAGTTCATAAGGCGTAGGAACAAAAAAAAAGTCAATCCTATGGCTTTATGAACTTAGAGCGTAGTATTGATGATTTTGATGATTATAATTCTGTAACTACATATGTCTTACAGCCGTGAATAATATTTTAATCAACATACAACCTAGCACTGGCCTGCAAATTCTAAAAAACGGAAGAAAATTTGAATTTCGCGGGCTGGTTGGAGCATTCACCTTAATAGAAGATTCCTTTTTTTCGCCTCCTCACACCGCTGCAGATATCTCTGGCCCCGCGGCATCCGCTGACGTCGTGTCGCAAGGAGTCTCTTTGTCTAATTTGGAGAAAGTGAGACAGCTAGTACGCGTACGGTGTTAGTGTGACAGAGACAGTTACGTGTAACGTCACTCTAATATGAATAATAGGTACGAAGTGTTTATTGACTAGGAAGTCCGTTTGGATTATTACTTGGAATTGGTAAACAGTTGCAGTTATGTTATGACGCCAAGGACACTGTTACGTTGAGTCACGCAGTTGCACTGATACTGTTTGTTTACTTTTTTTTAAGTTGGTTGAAAGTGGCGTATTAAGCATTTTATAACAATTATGTGGTTGTAGGGGTGGTGAATTTTATGGCAAGATCTGCAGTGGTAAGTATTTAATGGCATTGTTTTGACTTATTTAAAAATACTTGTACACTTATCAAGTACTTGGATTTTTTTCATTACTTTACCTATTTATTTATTTTTTAGGAAATTTAATCTGTGATTTGATGCAATACTTACTTTAAGAATTAAGAATTAAAATTAAGGTACTAAAAATAATAATTTCTACATCAAGAAGCTGTTTCATTTAATAGTCACAAGGTGCATTTAATATATATTTTTAATTAGCCCCCAAATCTTTTGAACGCGACTGTACGGACAACAGCTTAGGTATAATACGTCAAATAAAGAAGGTCATCGATATGTATGAATCCGTCGCTTTTTAGTAGTCATTCAAATTTGGTCGGATATCCAGCCGTTGCTTACATATTTTGGTTTGTTGTTAATATTAACTTAATGCGAAACATTCCAAGCTGAATATTTTCACCATATATGTTTGACTAAAGGCACACAATTTTGGTTCACACCTACACATCTGGGATTGAGCCGGTTCCTTGTATTTTGCCGTCAAAGTTAAGACACCATCGTTTTGACTTTTAGCAAGATTACTCAAAAACGCATGCATGAACAGTTTTGAAACTTTGTATGGTTATTAATAGCGTCAAGAAGGACCGAATACAGTTTTCAGCGAACTTGTGCCTTGTCTCATTTAGGCGCTGCGATGTTTTTTCGGGTTTTCATAAAACCGCGATAACTTGAAAACTATAAATATTTTCTTAAATCTAATTAGGGCACTAAGGTGTGCCCCTTAAGAGCTACTCGTGTATGTTTATTCTACAGGGGCACATGCAATAGTTTTAGAGATATACGATTCATCAAAACGTTACTCCAGCAGGAAATGCAATATCTCGAAAACCTGAAGGGGCACAGATTTAATTTTTGGGGGCACATTTTGGCACACATATAAGCTCTCTGGCCATTCACAATTTTTCTCTCTCCGATCATTCGTTTAGAATTTTCCTGCTAGAAAAACGTTACCCCAGCACGAATCGTTTTTTCCGTTTTTCTCCAAAACGACAGGGGGGCACACATTTTTTATGTGGGGGCACATTTACAGCAGATAAGGCACACATTATACGTTCTACTCATATAACTCTAGGAGACACTTTCTTGCTAGGGTAACGTACACAGATGTATGGTACACCCACATTTCGCCAGTTCTTTTTAAGTTCCATTAAATAGGGAGCGCCTATGGACATGGTCAAACGGGTAGTAATCCAATTTGTTACGGAACTCTACACATTAATATGGTCACCTGTTGTTGCACAGCTCTATGGAACTGACCATAGAGCTTGGCATCGAACTCGCTCATGTTGATCTCCTTGAGGCGCTCCTCGAAAGCTTTCCTGTTCATCTCCCGGGCTGCCTTCTTGACGTGTTCCGGGACGTCGTCCTTTTCAGCTTGTGAAAGCTAAAAGATAATGTTTTGCATCAAGTTTAAATGATTTAGTAAAGACTTGGGCTGATATCCATAAACCGTACTTAGAGTTCACTCAAGCTAAGTAAATCACGTGTTTGTTACGAATCTGAACGGTTTATAAAAATAAGGTTTTCATTCGTTTGAGACGCTTAGTGTACTTAGCTTGAGTAAAAGCTATGCGCGCTGTATACAGCATGTAAATTAATTAACACAAGGTCTCATACACTCCAATTAGAATACTAAGTTAAAGCATAATACAATGGCCTAAAACATGTTAACCCTAGCATTACTTTATGCATTTAAAATTGAGTGTTATTGCCTTGAGATAAGATTTAATTTTCTTTGGCACAATGGTCTGAAGATACGACAAAAACAATTATTTGAAAAATACCCATCTTAAAAGTTACTGTAATCGATACAGTAGTCAGTGATGAACAAACTACATTCAAGACTTGCGTTTTTTTCTGTTTTACCTTGTAGATCTCGTACGTTAGTGCAACGGTTCTCGTATTCGCTGTTTTTAAAGCCTGAAGAGGTCTGTGATCAGTAAATCGGATGTGAAATCACGTAAAAATATTGTTAGATATTGTTTAGCGAGGCGTTCATAACATTATTCGGGCTCAACTTACAACAGGCTTAGTCATTCTAACAAATCTACAGCACGTTCTTTTTATTATTTACCCTAGTAAAACATGAACCAATTTTTAGACGAAATTTGTATAGAGAGTAAAATGATGGATTTATTCCTTTCTGTGATGAAAAGTCTCAGTGACTATGAATAAGTTCGATAGTGGTGACTTGCTGAACAGACGCCCTAGTGTTAGTTTCTTTTAACCACTCCACTTAACGCATCGACCGCGTTCGGCGCGTACGGCCAATCAGAGCGCCGAACGATGCATTAAGTCGGGAGGATTAAAAGAAACTCACACTAGGGCGCCTGGGCCTGTTTGACGCAGGCGTAAGGCACATTGCCTACAACGTTCTTTGTACTTTTACTTGTATTTTTTATTTATTTTGTTAATTGCAGAGTAGAAAATAATATATATTTAAATAAGTAAGCGCAGGTAAGCATCAAGTTGAGACGACATTGTGTAGCTTAAATATTAACTTCAGTAAAACGGGGTGAATCGAAACGAGACTTTAAAGTGTATTTTACTGTTGAAATTATGATCATTTCTGCCAAAAAAAGGCACTTACTCGTTAATTATAAAACAGTAAACTCATTAGAGTCATTTTTGGCTACAAACTATTTCAACACTAAAATCCACTTTAAAGTTTCGTTTCGATTCACCCCTGCAGTCTCTATTCATCCCGTTTTACGGTACAGCTAGTTACAGTATATTATTTGCCAGTGAACCCCCAACTAGATAGTTGTTCTGTATCTTGGCGCACGAGGTACGAATTCCGGAATTGTGGTGAATGAGTGATTGGTACCTTAAAGTCTGTGTTCAAGAAATCCTTTCTTTATTTTCTTACCTGATGAACATCATGTCCCTTATCCAATCTATAAGGCCCGCCCTTCCCGCCCAGGCCGGCCGTGTCCCGGCCACCAGTACCTCCCGCCCAGGTGTTGCCGCCCACGTGAGGCTCGTTCTTCGGATCCTCTTTACCGTGCTTAGGAGAGGATGTGTCTTTACTGAAAAATATTTCGCAAATTATTATTTTCTAAAGAAGTATGGAACAAAAAGACATAATTATGTTGTTTGTCGACCCCAAATAAATTAGGACAAGGGTTTTTTTGAGTGAGAAATCATCAAATAACTTCTCCCGCTCTGGCTGGAGCGGGAGGGCGTGTCAGACTTTTACTGACTAAAACCCACCCGTGTTCCTTCAGTTGCCTGTGTGCCAGGGGCCACGGTATCTCTTACGAACAACCCGCACCCCTGGCAGGCATCGGCCCTTGTGGACCCCACCAGTTAGTGCTGATATCTCCTTGAGGTTATCTACAAATTTTGGATTGCTAGGATGACAGATTTTAGCTGGAATCCGTGAGCGTGACATGCCACATAAAGTTAAAAAAATGAAAAATTTGGTCTTATTTCCGTTTCTATTGTTAAAACTGTACGCCAGTTTAAATGAAAGATAGACATCTTTCAAACGTGTTGATTAAACTACGTCCCATATACGTACATTTATTTATACATTTTTTATTGTACAACAGAAAATACATAACAAAAAAAATTTACACTGCAAACATACAATTGGCTGCCTTATCGCTTTATGCGATCTCTTCCAGGCAACCTACCGTTTTTTCTTTCCTTTTTGACAACACTATCATCTGCGTATCGTTTTAAAAACTATGTTCAGTCGACTTTCACTCAAGCGTATACAACTAAACTCCAAAAACTTTCAGATTTACCTGTTACAGGTCAAAACGATACCCCTTGGTAAGACTGGTTGTCAGACTTTCGGGCTTCTAACTACCTTCGACAGTCTAAAATTGTACTATGAGGCTGGTAAGGGTTCACTCACCCACTATGCCTGTCGATGGTCATTTGTATCTTCTTGAGCGCCTCCTTTGACCGGCCATCGAGCACGCCCTCTATCGGCAATCCGCTTGCGTGGAGCACCTCAAGTAATGTGTCGGCCAAGTCTTTGCTGTAGCGGTCAAAGTCGAATACGTTGCCGATCGCAGTAGCTAAGTCTTCATTGGGATATTTCTGCAAATACAAAACTTGTTATACTCCTGGTAACTCCAAATTTGGCAAGAACAATTATGAATTTATTCTTGCTAAAATGGCGTTTTTAACCGTCCTCTGCAAATTACACTGGTTGTAGAATCCAGAAATGAGCATCTCTCAATCATATTGCAAGGTGTACAAATTAAACATGTCTTGATTTATTGTATCCTAATAACAGTCGCTTTATAAGGCACAACTTCTGCAAGAAAAAATACTGAACACTCCTTACAATTCTACTATACTGGAAGGTTGAGCGTTATGGGCAACAAAAGTTACAAGTATGCGTCTTTTGTTACTTTGACGTTGAAAGTGAATAAGTGATTAAACAAATCTTAGTTCATAAACTAACCTGCAAGTGTTTAACAATATTGACCAGCTCCCTAGTAGAGTACGGATAGGTCAGTTGTCCCTGGTCAGCCTTGTCCCTTAGTATCGCGAACGCTTGGACCAGCTTCTTCATGACGTCCTGCGGTACGTCCGGCCCGTAAGAACGCAGGAGTTCCATCTCAGACTCCACGGACGGGTTGTCAACGGCGTGGCAGGAGAATAGGTCACCTGGGTATGAACAGAATACAATGATAGTAGCATATTTTCGTGGCTTCGCCCGTGTGGACTTTGGAAATTACTTATCCTACGGGGACGTACTACAAGGGTGAAAAGTATCCTATGTTCTAACAATATTTTTCTCTGTCCGTGTGCCAATTGTCATCCAAATCCAGCAACTAAAAATAGTTCATCCAAATCCGGCAAAAAGTATTGGTTCATCCAAATCCAGCAAAAAATAATGGTTCATCCAAATCTGGTAATCAAAAATGGCTGAGCCATTGGCAAGCGTGAAAAGATAGCATACAGATAATAGTACTTTCGCATTTACAATATCATTATAGTAATGGTTTTGTTCCATCTTTTCCAATAAACATTTTATAAATTCGTCGCTGTCATTATTCAATACAAGTTTTTTAACAAAAACATTAAACCACCGAAAAAACTGAAAAGCGAAAAATAATAAACCTTTTTGTAACTTTAATAACTAAGTTCTTAAACTAATGGTATACCTAAGTAATTTTGAGTCGTAAGAAGAGACGTACAATTATTGTATGTATGTGTCACCATAAGATTGTGAACACCGTTAATTTATAAGCTATCTCGCGAGATTATAAACGGTCGATAAATTGTGAACTGCAAATACCATTTACAATTTAACGCACTATTTTTCTATAGTTTATAATCTGTCCGTCAAATTGTGAACTGGTATCAAGACGGATAGTACCTTGCGCTATTACTAAATAGTCAAGTAACTGCCGCTGAGTTGGAAGTAGCGCTCGCCGGCCGCTCCCGCGGCACCGCTCGCTTCTCACCCCTAACCTCACTTATTTGGTCGGTACCTAAGCAGTATGGTGTGTAGTTCACAATTTATCGACAGTTTATAATCTCGCTAGTTAGATTATAAACTAACGGTGTTCACAATCTTACGGTGACATATGCGTACAAAATGTACTTTTTATATACCAAGCAGACAGAAACAGGCAGACAAACAAGAGAGTACCTAAACTAACCTTTTAATAGAAGGCAATAAATAGTCCAACGGCTAAAATTAAGTAAAAGCAAGTGAGAATTCATGAGTTGTACCATTGAGAAGTTATGAAAAAGAATAAACAAAAAATAAAAACTTTTTAATAAAAAAATTAAACCGCCGAAAAACCGAAAAGTATAAAATAATAAACTTGCTTTGTCCAACCCCAATAACTAAGTTTGGAAGTCGGTGACTTTGGATATGTATTTAATTATATGTCACCGCCTTCCGAACTTAATGATTGGGGTTGGACAAAGCAAGTTTATTATTTTTTACTTTTCGGTTTTTCGGCGGTTTAATTTTTTTTATTAAAAAGTTTTTATTTTTTGTGGTTATAATCTACTAATTACTACATGCTTAATTTTTGTTTACTTTTTGTTTTGTAATACACAACTCAGTATTAAAATCTGTGAGTAAACAATCAATCATCCCCTGTTTTCTTACCCTTGGGGTTGGAATTTTTATTCGAAATTTATATGGGACCAACTTCGGGGTATACCCTATCCAATAAAAAAAGAATGATCAAAATCGGACTACTCTGGAAAAAGTTATGCGTGGTCATACATAAAAATAAAAAATATATACGCGTCGAATTGAGTAACCTCCTCCGTTTTTTCGTCGGTTAAAAATAATAAATAATAATATCTTACCCAAAGACGCGAAGAAATCATTTCCCAAGAACGGGAAACCAGGTCGATTCGCCAGCACAATCATCCTAAAATCACCGTGTACTGGTATGAAACTGGACACATCGCCTCCAGAAGTTTCCAGCATATGCTTAGGCACTATTCTTCGACCATCACTGAGAATCATTTCACCATTTTCCACTAAAGTCTTTAGTATACAGGTCACGTGTGTCGGGGCCTTGTCAGCCTCATCAACTACTAAGACATGGCCGTATTTCACTGCTTTTACTAAAGGAGAATCTTCGTAGACTACTACACCATCTTTGACTGTCGGCTGCACAGTCAAAGACTGCACAGTGGTATCTCTGTGCAGTTGTATATACTCTCTAGGGCGGTTTAGTAATTGCAGCAGTCTGTCAGCAATCTTGTTTTTTCCTACGCCTTGGTTCCCGACGAGGAGTAAATGGTTTCCAAGCAAAAAGTCCTGCAGTAACCATTCTAGCAACCGCATATGTTGAGGTACGTCGTAGAACAAAATATCTGGGACTTTCGTTAGAGCATCAGTTTTGAATATTTCTGTGCTTGTGTTGCCGATAGTTAGGATGTTGTTATTTACAGAGCATTTCACTTTGGTTTCTGCAGGATTGTTTCCGAAGATACCAAAACGTTTTGGCGAGTCAATGCCTAACTTTTGTGAAGCGCCATCTAGCGCTCGTCTGGCTAAGTTCGGAAGGAATTTTGCCAAAAACGTTTGTTGAACAGTCTCATAGGCTGAGTCGGTGGGGTACTTGGACATTCTGCTGGCGATCCTGAGGAGTTGGCGAGTGGATAGCGAGGATGACAGGTTCTTTAGAGTACTGTCTTCTGACTTTCGAAGTTCGTCTGCTAGATTTATAATCGAGTGGAGTGGTTGAGATATTTCGCCGTACTGGAAGCAGAAAATGATGTTCCTTATTTGATGTTTTTCTCTACAGGTAAAGTGAAGTCAGAAAGGGTTTGATACCAGATTACTCTTAGCCATGATAATATGAAGTGTTACCAGACATTATTGTTCCAGAGCAAGAGAGAGATGGAGCTATACAGGACGAATAGCGGCATCTCTTTTTTCCAATGAAACAATTACTGATTTATCACTTCACAATAAGGTACCTTGTATTCTAACATAGAATACAATCAAAGTATTCTTTATACTAAATTTTAAAAAAATGGTATTTTCTTTTAATTACACGAGTATGTACACCAATTTCTCCATGATTCCTGGACCGATAAATATGTTTATTTTTCATTTAGTTGAGGAAGCTGGCGCATTTGTCCTCATTTATTTTTTAACTAGCTTGGGTTGGTTTTTAAATCAGTTTCAATTATACTTAATTAATCCACTTTCTGTTACTGCAACTTGCACAACAAGCAAAAATAGAAAATATTCTTATAGTACAGACGCCAGCACATTAATCTATCCCAATCCGTGAAATCCCAATTAAACATGAACCTTATTCTTTTGTGATAAAGTTCAAAAACTATAAAGCAGATTGGGGTAGCTTGACGTGCTGGCCTCTGTTCACCGTCTATGTACAAAGTTCACTCACCAAACTGTTAATAATGAATATTTCCTCAGACTTGCTCAAGTTCCTCATCTCATGGAAAATGAAGAGGCTTAATATCTCAGGGGACAGCCATTGTTGCCCGCGACCGAGGACTGGTGGCTCTGCTAAGGCTACGATCCTGAGAGCAATCGATAAATCATTGTAATTAAAACCTTATGTTAATGAACATAAAATTCATAGTATAAGCATAAGCATATTCAGCCTATAATGTTTCCCGTGCTGGGACACAGGCCTCCTCTCTGTGAGAGGGAAAATATATACATATATATAAAATTCATATAAATGATTTTATTACTGTTAAAAAGATTATACAAACACTTTTACGCGCAAATTGTATGTCAAAAACTAAATGAAGTCGCTGTTCCTATCAGAGTACTCTGAGAAGAAAGGCCGAAATAAACTCAGAACTCACAGTTTCATTTAAAGTCAAGACATATTCTTGATCAACTATGTAAGATCATGGACCATATAGATTAGTGTCTGAAACTGTCTTTTGCGGAAAGAACCACACAGATTTGAGTAAACCTGTCTGGTCATTGAACGCACCTGTCGATAATCGTGTAGCTCAACTCAAAACTTAAGGAGCTCAACGACTCGACGAAGAATTCCACAGAAAGGATAAAGGATATAGGGCGCTAGTAAAATGCACCAGTTACAATAAGATGTTTCATGTTCTACCTGAAAGCCGGATGTATCTTCTTGACCCCATTTTTCTGGAGCTGTTCCTCAGTGATCCCTAACTTCAGCAGCTCGTCGTAACGGTCGTGTCGCAAGAGTCGCGTGCCGTCGTGTAGCTGCAACTCCCTGTCGTGGACTAACCTAATATCAGAGAGAATATGGCAAGAATTATTATGTTTGCAAGATTTATTTTCATGTCGGTTTCTTCACGAAGTTTCCTTTTACCGTTTTGAGAGAACTGGTGATGAAATCAAGTAACCAAAATACATACCTAGTTACTATTAATACTAAACACTGCGGGTCCATTATTGTCAACTATAGAAGGCGTAATTTTAAAACGCAATGCACTGACTCACCGACGAAGTGTTAAAAGCAAATATGGGTCTAATAAATCAGTATGCCATGCATTTACGTAATCTACGTCGAATCAATCCAATCACTTTTATTCTAGTTATTAGACTAAATATTGATTTTAATAATAATAATTTCTTCTTTTTTCACCGGGTAGGGACGTCCTAGGTGGGGAGGGCATACAGGATAAGTTTTTAACCAGTGCGCAAACTGTAACCATGAATTCAGCATATCATTCTAGACCCCCAGCGCAGAAATTTTTCTTCGGTTATACAATCCTCAGTATTCTGTATAGTGACATCAATGCTGGTGTTCTTCAGAAAGCTCAGATTCGTAGTACTCGTAACAACCGTGCGTGTATGACCAGATGTATGAACGTAAACGAGGAAAAAGGTGTGTGTAAGGATCGTAGCAGGTGGTGCTCTATAGTTTCTGCCTACCCCCATAGGAAAATGGCGTGAGTGTATGCATGTGTGTTATTTTTAATTAATTCGTCAAACACCAAAACCACATAATCCGCATTGTCAACATATTCCAACTCACCTATGCAAGACAGCAAGCGTGCTAGCATGTATCCTATGCAGTCCATCCAACACAGCCATATGTCCCTTCAACGCTGCTTCAACCAACGCCGAGTTCCTCCACACAGTGTCCCCATTGTCCAGGGTAGTTCGCTGCTGCACCAGATCTCTAGCTGTCATGTCCTGGTACAGGACAATGGGCTCTACTGTATAGCCAAGTAAGGATGATAATTGCGAGACTAGGAGGCTTTTTCCACAACCTTTTGGACCTGTGGGTAGATTTTAAGAATGATTTTATATAGGTATTTAACGAAAGCTCATCATGTTTTTATTTTGGATAATTGAAAGTTGTAATATTTCGGAAATTACAGGAAAATCACCCAAAAGACATTTGGGCCTACCTTCGCACACGGAAGGTAGGCCCTAAATCACATCACTTCAGCCGAAAGACGTCCACTGCTGGACATAGGCCTCCCCAAAAGGGAGGTTTTGCCATAATCGCCACGCTGGGCAGGCGGGTTGGCGATCGCAGTACGGTGGTAAAATGCATAGAGAACGCTGCTGCCCATTCTCTAGTAAGTCCTTTAGTCGCCCTCTACGACACTTACGGGATTCTTCCCGTGAGTGTCGTGTGTGAGAGATGGTGCTATTCTTTTACGTCCGGCAACACACGGAGGCCCTAAATACTAGTAGTTTTTTTTTTTTACTGAAAATCTACTAACCAATAATACAGAAGTCTCCAACACTATGACTCAGCAACAATTCATTCAGCAGCTCACTCTGATAGTCCGTCTTGACCACACGCCTATCTTCAACACCCTGCTTCCTACCACCAAAAGGCACGCTAAATTGAGACTTGGCACCATCGATTTCCATAGTCACTAAGGCCTGATTTCCTTGTATCACGACGTCTTGCTGAGATATTTTCCAATTTCTTCCAGTATTTATGTTTAGGTTATGGAGAACTGCTTCTACGTTCTTCACGTGTTCTCTGGTGAGGAATGAATGGTAAGGATAGAGGAGGTAGATTAGTTTATGTATTGGGATATTTGGGTTCCGTTCCTGAATAAAAAGAAGAAAATATTATCACATATTTTTTTATCATTCTAACGAAATTGATAATTTGTGCAGGTTTGCTTTCATACATAAGAATTTCATTAAAATTCAGAGTGCACATTATAAATGATAAAATTATTTTATTGCTGTAAGTAGGTTTGTACCAATTTACTCGTAATCATATTTTTTAAACTAGATGAGGTCAGCGTTACCTATCTGACAACTCTGAGGAGATAGGTTGAAACAAACTCAAAGTTCACAATCTCTTTTAAAGTCCAGACATAATCTTGTTCAAATCATGTGAAGACCAGCCTGGCGTCTAAAATGGTATTTTGAGAAAATAACCACACAGATTGAGTGGACCAGTACAGTCAGTGCACGGATTTGACAGTAAGTCATTAATAGTCAGTGGCCCTGTCAGCATAGTCATTAATTCTGTCAACTCTTTGCCTGCCTCTGGGTGGAGGACGTCTATGACGATTATCAAACATTGAAAGAAGTAAGATCCGTCAGTCGTCAGTTCCGTCGTTTAAATAAAAAAAACACGATAAATTTAATAATAACGAAGCTTCACATTTCATTTATTCTCAAATTTACAGGATTATGCGGAACACAAATCTCAGAAGCGAGGTAACCATACAACATTGAAAGAATAGCCCCCCTCTTTTATGTGACAAGGGAGATATATTTGACCTTGAGCAACCCCATGATATGCACGCGATACCATCATCAGAGTAACTTGCCGCCAAGGTCAAGATGGGAAGTAAATGTATATAGTTTGGAAGTTTTCGGTGTCACTTGGTTCGTTCCAAATATGTTGCCTTTTTTGAGGGGTGAAAAAAGAGGTTGGAATTGAATTTGTGAATGTCATTGGGTTGTATATTTTTGTGGAGAGGCTAGAAGGGCCTACAGTGGAAAGGTTTACTAAGCTACGTGTCAGACATGGGGCTTTATAAATCTTCCTGTGATTGTGAAGATCTCGTTTTTGTAAATAATACTAGTACCTACTAACAAGCTATGGGCCTTCCAAGCCTGAAAATTAAAGTTTTTTTTTTCCTGGATCCTGAGTCTCGTTCAATACTGTTGGGCCTTAAAATGCCATTTGTCGTGATAAATAAATAAATTCGGGAAAGTTACGAAAACCGTTGTAAATTGGTAAATTTACGAAAACCGTTGTAAATTGATTATATTTATTAAGGCTTGTATCCACGCTAAGGACCTTCAGCATTTGGGCGCACTAAAGTGGGCGGTGATATAGCCGTGCAATCTTTAATCGGTCGCATTTTTAATTTATTATAACAAAAATACTGCATATTTGTAAAAACAAAACCAAATCATTTACCTTTGTATTGCAAAGCAGTAGACATTATTTTTTTTTACTCTTTTGTTAAAAAATGAAGGAGTAAAATGGTTTTATCTCAACGATTTGGAGGTGATTTAGTGTTTTTTTTTTTTTTTTCTTATTATTTGATACCCATAGAAAAGTTATGCCTAAATCAAATGACGTCTCATATTATGTAGATTACTAAGTATTTTTTCAAATGCAATTTCTTTGTAAATGCCGACGAAAAGTGGTTTCATCTGCATGCTGTTTTCAACCAATTTTTGAGAGGGTAGCCTTAAAACAATATATCTATAAATATTACAAATTCAAATTGCTTTTCGTGTCTGTCTGTGTTACCGCGTTGTTCGTCTAAACGAATCAACAGTTTTGATGCTGATGGATTTTATGTTTTTATCGTTTTCCTTCTTTCTTTATTCCGGAGAGTTTGTGCGTACAATAACGAAATCTCGACATTTTAGCCACTCGTAAAAACCTTGCAAAGCAAATCGCTAGTTTTATCTATATTTATGAAATCGAAAGTTCACTCATTCATTCATTCACTCACTGAATAATCTCAAAAACTACTAGACCTAAGAAGATGAAATTTGGCACAGAGGTAGATTATGAGTAGGAGACGTCAGCTAAGAAAGGATTTTAGGAAAACTCCCTCCATAAAGGGGTGAAATAGGGGGTGAAAGTTTGTATGAAAAATGTTGTTCCTTTGACGAGTATATTATAAAAATATTATAATTATTGTTTCCGTTTTATTTCTACCAGTGTTGAAAGACTTTCAAACGGTTTAAGTAGGTATGTGCTCACTATTTCAAAGACACTAGTAATAACCACATAATACAAACAAATTCCGTCGTTAAACAAACAAACTTTCACAGTAGCTGTAGTCAGTTTGCATTTCTAATTTCTCTTGACTACAAACTTTCCTCATTAGCATATCAGATTAGTAAATATCGTGTCCTGCGCCGATTAATGCCTCCGCCAAGGTCGTACGTTTGTATTTTAAATAGAAAAACTTTTCAAACCTTACCTACAGTTCAATAATACAAAGACATTACTTAATTAACAAACTTTTCAAGTTATATTATCACTGTCAGTGGATTGCAAATATGGTAACACGCGATTTTTTTTCATTTCCTTGAATATTATGAAGAACTAGCTGTGCCCGCGACTTTGTCCGCGCCGAATAGTTATTTTTCTAACATTTATTATCTGTCATTATCATCATCTGCCTAGCCTTTTCCCAACTATGTCCAGCTTCCAGTCTAACCGGATGCAGCTGAATACCAGTATTTTACATGGAGCGACTGCCTATCTGACCTCCACAACCCAGTTACTGGGTAATACGATACCCCTTGGTAAGACTGGTTGTCAGACTTTCGGGCTTCTGACGACCCGTTGCGACTGTCAAAGATCCACAAATGACAGCCGGGACCAACGGCTTAGCGTGCTGTTCGAGGCACGGAGGGATCTTGGTGTGTAAAGATGGTCACCCATCCACGGACCATATTATCTGTATAGATATTAATAAAAAAAACTAAAATAAAACTGGCCTAAGTTACTCCTTATTACATCAGCATCAGCCGATTCAGAGATTAGCCGGGGCAAACAGACAAAAATTGAAAAAAAATGTATTTTGGTATATGTACTGTGTACATATACCAAATCCATATACATTTAGTAAAAAGCGGTTATTTTAATATTACAAACATAGCCTCCAATTTTATTGATCTGTATGTATAGTTGAAGTTGTTAGGAACACATAAATACCTGCTCCTATCCTTTCATTCAAATTATTTTTGTCCCAAAGTTAAGAGTTAAAAAAAGTTTCAATTTTAAGTACACTGCTCTAATTCCTTTCATAAGTAAGACCCTATTTGCAGACTGTCTACAGAGACGACAGGCAGGCAGAATATTGCCTACAGGTAATATAACACATCTCGCTCAGTTCAGAAGGCCAATTCTACTAATTAAAAACGTTCGCAGTGTCATCTCGGCGACAATCGAATTTCAAAAATTTGACAAAAATGTATGGGAATTTTTGACAGATTGACACTGAGATCAGACTGTGAACGTTCTTAAAATTACCAGAATTGTCCCTCAGTTCATGTCTCGTGTCAAACATACGCCCCACCTGACACCCTGACAGGCGCATTCTATGTAAAAGAATATCATTTTCGAAGAAAATATGCCGAATTGTGTATTATATGGTAACATAAACCTAATATAAACTAATAATACGACTGGACCTAACTTCTAACTAACTTCTTTTTTAAGCGATCTTACCATTGATCTGACGGTTGGGTAGTCAAAGGTCAGTGTGTCAGTAAAAGTGTATCGTGTCAAACTTGACTATTATGTAACTTTGCTACATTATGCTAGATGGCGTCACTGAGACATGGGATCACTGTTTAACTATGACATTTCTTCAGATAGCCTCTTTAGCGATCTTAAATCTCTTTGCAGGCAGGCTAATTTGCTGCAACTCGAGGCTGATCAGCACGTACAGACGCCAGCACATCAAGCTACTCCAATCTGTCAAATTTATTTGATAGATTTTCAACTTTATACCCACCTTATGCTTACAGGTTCATGTTCAATTGGGAAAATTTGACAGTTTAACCTACCCCAGGTTGACCTGCTGGCGTCTATACATAGCTGACAGGAGCTGTTCCAAGTTGAAGAAGTGTCTACATGGAACTTACCAGTATAAGTGCAGCTGCCTGCAGGCTGTCGACAGGGAAGTCAGGCAAGTTGACCTGCTGCAGCTCGGGGCTGATTAACGCGTACGCAGCCGACAGGAGCTGTTCCAACTTGGCACCGTCCACCCTGGGAGCCTCCTCTCTTAACACGTTTAAGTGTTCCTGGGGACAAAATAGAAAATTATAACCATCATAATATCATATTTACAGTTATAAAGAACATTTTATTTAAAGGGATTAATTCTTTCTTTAACAGCTATCATGTGTGGTTTTTCTGACAGAGAAAAGTATTCAGGATGGCCTTACCAAAACAAAAAATTAAAAATATGTAGTCTCCTTAATTCAGGTACTTTCATAAAAATATAATCTCTTCCCTGTTCACTGCAGCTTCGAATACATGCCCAGCCTCAATACAAAAATCGAACATGTCCTTTATCTCAAAATAATATTTATCATGTAAAGTCAACCGCATGCTAATGCAGGTTATAACTACAAAAACTGAACTGCTTCTTGTAATTATTTACCATGGGCGTGCACCACCTCTCCGTATCTTTAAATAATATACGTAAAACCAAATCGATTATGGTCTTTCTGTGTACCCACGTTATTCTTCTAAAGTAAGCATCAGATTTGAATGCGGTTATCACCATCATTTGGACAATGGTTTATGTATGCGGAGGATCGCTGGTATTTAATAAAAGTAATAAAAATCATTTACAAATAATTTCATCACAAGTATCATTATTTTATGTATATCATAATTATAATACAAATTTAGCGCACGGTAGAGGACCGCTGAGTTCTGAATCACAAAGCCATAATTTATTATTATTCTTTTTATTCCACTTTATTTCCGTACTCAACACAAACAAAAAACATTCCACCTTCTCCATTTTAGCACCACACTTGTCATTTTTAACCGAAAAAACCGAGCAAGCCATTTGATTTCCCGAAAGTAAACAGAGACATTAAAATACCTAAACATAAAAATTCTCGACAAAAAGCAACAAAACTAAGGAAACGTAAATCATGAGAATTAACTTTTGCAAAACGTTAAATGATTCAGTTAAGGTTGAACGTCGCGGCAAATTAATTTATGTCTGGCAATTATGATAATGAACAGACCGCGCCACGAAACAATGCGATATTTTGATAATGCTAGACTTTTGATGGATCGCTTTAACTTTGTAATGTGGTGCGGTTTTAGTGAAAATCGTTTTGTTTTCGCTTCAATTTAAATAAGCCGTAATGCTGTTTTAATGTTCCTTGCTAAATTAGAATTTTCCGTAATTGATTACGACGAACGACGATGAACGCATTATTATAACGCAATCATTAAAATATAAATAGTATATCACCATTTATAGAGGTTATTAAAAAAAGAAAATTCAGGAAGGTTCAAATTCAATCGCAGATCTAAGTTTATATCTATTTCTGTTTACTCTACGCAATTTATATTATCGTGTGCAGCCAGCACCTTAATTGCGTAACATTGCAATATTAATAATCCGTTACTTCGTTTGTTTGAAAAATGTATCAGCTCAATAACTTAAATAACGCAATGAATGTTGTCGAATTGTCAAAATTAAAGCCATTTCTATTGTTAGATTGTAACGCTATTACCCCTCTGTATTAATAAAACTATGCTTAAAACAAATTTTTCACACTTCTATACGAGACACCGTCTCAACTCCACCGACCTTTTATAGACGATACAAACTTTTACGCACCAAAAATACCATTATGTGGGTGTAAAAATAAACAACATTTGCTACGAGGGACCTAGATATGGAAAATATCTTAGCACGCAACGAATGAATGTACTTAATATAAATTAAAGTCGATAATCGTGTTGGTTGTCTATGTGACCGCCTTGTTCTTAAGCTACGCAACGAATTTTGAATAGGTTTTCAAAATTTTCTATTTAGAGAATTTGTTCCCGAAGGTTTATGTAAATGATGTATTAATTTTAAACTTACATATATTATTATGAATTCTCGATGTTTTGTCAAGTCGTAGAAACCATGCGAAACAGCGGCGTTAGTATAATTATACAGAATCGTAAAACCGATTTCGTGGGAACAGCCCTTAAGGTCAAACATCTCTTTATGGTCCTTAATTTTTTTATCAATGATGTTGTTGCGGTATTTTATGGCAAAAGAAACTAAAAGTAGGTATTCAGGATTTATTTAAGTAGTATCGACGAATTGTTGATTTTATGGCGAAAGTGAAGTTATTATTAGAACCAACACAATGTATACAAGATTTATTTATCCTACCGATAGTTTAGACTGTAACTTAGAAGGGTGGGCGTTTTGGGGGACTGTCTGATGTAATTTTGACGTTCGAAAAGTGCTGATCCTCAGCCTAATTTGAATAAATGCCTTTTGATTTAGGTAGAAGACGTTATTTGAAATTTATTTCCCCCTTCCCACTGCTGGGACACAGGCCTCCTCTCTATGTGAGGGAGTGGGCCGTGATCAACAACGCGAGCCCAGTGCGTGTCGTTGGATGTCACATGTCTTCGATTTTTTTGATTCCAAGACCTGCCGTTTTCCTCACGAAGTTTTCCTTCACCGTTTTGAGAGCAGTGGTGATGAAATTAAATATACAAAGTAAAACCTGACTGGGTTCTACCTGACGACCTACAAGTCTTAGGTCTATGCCGGTACCACTAGGCCACCACTGCTCGCCACTGGGAAGTCTGCGTAAAATTCCAAAAACTAACCAAGTCGATTAATGCATAATCTCCTTTTATCTAAGCTATAAACCAGCCTGAACAGTCATCGCATCGCTAAAAGGCATCATTATCAAACTAATTCCAAATTAAAAGACATATCCTGAATATCTTCAAATCAATAACCACCCTAGCTGTAAACTATCACGGACTATTTTACTTCAAACTTCAGCGAAACACGACATTTATTTATCACTTTTTTAATTTATTTCTCAACTAGTTTTTGCTAGTGGCTTCACTCGCATGGTGGTTGGAAATTATCCCACGGGAACGTACTACCGGGATAAAAAGTATCCTATGTGTTAATCTAGGTTATAATCCATTTGTGTGCCAAACATCATCCAAATCCGTTCGGCCGTTTTTGCGTGATTGGGTAACAAACATAATTAAACATTGAAACTTTATTAATAGATAATATTAGGCCTCCCACAAGGTGGACAGATGACCTTGTGAGGGCTGCAGGAATCCGCTGGATGCGGGAAGCACAGAACCGGTCGAAGTGGCGGAGCTTGGGAGAGGCCTATGTCCAGCAGTGGACGTCTTTCGGCTGAAATGATGATGAGGATGATGATGATTAGTAGGATTCGTAGGATAGCAGTCCGGAGTGTGGATTTGTGTCCGGCACCCTAATTGCGTAACTCACGATTCATCATAATCTGTATCGTTTTGAAACGGATTGTTAAACCATTGCTTCATATGTTCGAAAAATGTGTCTGTTCGACAACATAAATAACGCAATGAATATTGTTTAACTGTGAAGACGAAACCAATTATGATCAATCGTGAGTTACGCAATTAAGGTGCAGGTCTGGGCGGTATAATAGACTCGCATCTATAACATGGGACAATACGAGTGTGTTTTAGTTTCACCTCTATCTACCCCTTCCGGGAATACAAGCTTAAAACTTCTAAGCCAATTCCTACTAAAATCCTATTAGCATAACAACGATGTTCGCCTTTCATTATTTCCGTACCACCGCAGGCAAACTGTTCAGGCCGTGATTACCACATGGAGCATGGCATGGTGGCATGTTACCACCCCATTACCACGACCGGCACGGAAACAATTCGACCACAATTAATACACACTGAGCTTAACGTTCTGACAAGTCATTAGTAAGTTAAATGTTAGTTTGGTATTAATTATGGAGGCATTCCACCACTCTACACTATGGTAGTGGGGTAACTATCGCAGTTTCAAACACGCATGATTGTTTATGAGGTACTAGCTTTTGCGAGCGGCTTCGCTCGCGTGGAAGTCTGAAATTACCCCGCGGGAATGTACTCATCATCTGCCTAGCCTTTTCCCAACTATGTTGTGGTCGGCTTCCAGTCTAACCGGATGCAGCTGAATACCAGTATTTTACATGGAGCGACTGCCTATCTGACCACAACCCAGTTACTGGGTAATACGATACCCCTTGGTAAGACTGGTTGTCAGACTTTCGGGCTTCTGACGACCCGTAACGACTGTCAAAGATGCACAAATGACAGCCGGGACGAACGGCTTAACGTGCTTTCCGAGGCACAGACGGGTCTTGGTATGTAAAGATGGTCACCCATCCACGGACCAACCGCGGCAAGCGTAGCTTAACCTGGTCGATCGACCCGTGCAGCTATTGTTATTTAGCCACAAGCCCCTCCCCACTGCCGGGATAAAAAGTATCCTATGTGTTATAATCTATCTGTGTGCCAAATTTCATCCAAATACATTCAGTAATTTTTTCATGAAAGAGTAACAAACATCCATACATACAAACTTTCGCGTTTTAGGATAAACAGATCGTAACATAAAATTACTCCTGTAAGGAAAACAGGCAGAGGTGCATCTTTTGTACACCCACATTTCACCAATTATTAAGTACCATATAATAAATTTAAGGCGATAATTACTATAGGTGGAGCAAGCAAATCATATTTTATACAATATACTATAGCCATAGAATGTCAAAGACAAGTTGTCATACGTCAAATAACCGTATTAACAATCAAACTTCTGACCGCGACTTGCCCGCGTGAATTTTCTTGTTTATTCTATGACACTCGGCAATACTGTAGCTTCCCATTACTGAAATATTTTTCTCCAGAACCAGCAACCTGATTGCGTAACGCACGATCAATCATAATCTGAATAATTTTGAACCAGATTGCTAAACCATTGCTTCAAATGTTCGAAAAATGTGTCTGCTCAACAACGTAAGTAACGTAATGAATATTGTTGAACTTTCAAAATGAAACCGATTATGATTAATCGTGAGTTACGCAGATTACCTACTACATAGAAACGACTATTACATTCCAGTGCATCTGCAGAACTCAGTCGTACATTCGAATCAATTTTCAGCAATAAATTCTACGTGTTATATAAAATTCTATGTGGGTTGCCGCGACATAACAATAGTTTGCAGACAATACCAGTAACACATTTTAAATGTCACTGTATAAGAGAAGGCATGAACACGCGTGATAATTTGGTGACTTCAACTTCAGACATAGGAATACGATTCCATGGAAGAATTTACTGGTAAATGTAGAGCCTAATTTTTTTTCAGGCTGCATAGGTAAAAACTAAAAGACGTCAAACCAGTAACCTTGAAGCTAATCTTGGAAACTTCGATTTACAGGAAACGGAAACAAACTGAATGTGGAAAGCCAGTAGGGGTGTAGGACATTGTGGAAATAAAATTGAAAGACCACTTCTAAATAAGACGCGCCACGGCTAAATAAAAAATATTCAGCCAATAATTTTGTTCGAATTACAAATAAATTAGCCATACAATGTTTCAGGCCACCAAGAAATTGTATCTGACTCTAAGGCAAGTTTCCTCAATTATAGTAACAATACTAAACCATTTTACTAAAGTGTGACCCATAAAACGAAGGAAAAGTGAAGAAAAAAGTGTAGCTCGATTGCCATCGTAAACCCAACGAGTTTCTATATGTGGCTCTTCGTGCCTACCAAATGTTGGTACCGGTGCCAGCGGTTCTTGAAAGCACTAACCTATATCCATTTGACAGGCTGAAGTGCTTTCGTAATAAATTATGTCAGTAGATACGTGATCGCAGGAACACAAGACGCACATAAAGTTCCGTCTGAGCTGAGATATCTGATGGTTATTTGCATAGCGTCGAGTTAGTTCAGCGTTCGTGAGTCGAGTGTCTGGGTATAAAGGGTGCGGCTTCGTCGAAGTGCAAGATTTTGATTAAAATTAAAACTGTTTTAGCACGAGTAAAAAATGTTAAACTAGATTTTCCAAGCGGCTTCGCAGAACATACTACCGGGATAAAAAACCTTGGTTATCAAATAAAAAAAAACGTTATTATGATTCATATTACGTATTTGGTTTGTTAAATTGAGTTGTAAAAAAATAACCTCACTTACAATGATGAAAACCTGGGCACAAAATTGCCAAAAGGCATGAAGCAACGGGTTTCATTATAAATCGTAGGTATTATTTTTAACCCCGACGCAAAAAGAGGGCTATTATAAGTATGACCGCTATGTCTGTGTGTCTGTATGTGGCACCGTAGCTCTTAAACGGGTGAACCGATTTGGGTGCGACTAGAAAACCTACTTTTTTATTTAAAAGTGGGTTTTCTAGCGGTGGTTCTTAGACATCTTTCATCAAAATTGGTTCAGCCATTTGCTAATTATCAGCTCTTTTCTGGCTGATGAAGGGATTTATGTGTCGATCGTAGCGTGTTTACTATTACTATATTAAACCTACGACTCGTACAAAAACCTCTAAAAAGTTTATAAATAATATTTATTGGCCTTTTAAGTTGTAGGTAATATTTTAACGTCGCATTGTCACGTCGGGGAACGGTCAATGACAACGCCAAACAGACGATGCACATTAATAATTGATATAATTATGCTGGTGTAGCAAGGATAACATTTTCATTAGCCGTCCCCCGACGTGACAATACTTTGATCAAAATATTACCTACAACTTAGAAGGCCATTAAATATTATTTTTAAACTTTTTAGAAGATTTTATTTGGGGGTATTTAAAAAAAATTATTTAACTTTTTTAACATCTTTCACGTATCCCCTCTTCTACTAGGCAGACTCGAGTCTGATAACAATAGAAAAGTAATTGTGTTAATTACTTTGCATTTGAAGGTTTATACACATGTGTGACAGTTTGGTGGATATGCATTTATACGACATTAAATTTCGCTCGCCAAACAGACGACCTACCCATTGGGCTATGGCCGCATCAATTTAAAGAAAACGAAAGAGTTTTATACGTAGAACCACCTTAAGTCAATCAAATAAAACTTCAAACCACCTATCGACACAAAACGAATGTACAACAGCATTCTACAGCACATTAAAACATTTTATAGCTCCGTAGATTCCCCTCAAAAGATAGTATCAGGACCCTGCTATTAGCACAAACTTTACCTATCGCTAAGTTCACCAAACTACTTATTTACTACCATTAAACTTAATGTTCCGTGCTCCGAACAGTTTGGATCATGTCTCCCCAAAATTATGCAAACCTTATGCAAAATTTACAATACTACAATATTTCGGAATAAATTACTAACTGTCGCACGATACGACGAATAATTACTGAGCTTGCCGTGGTAGGCCTGACGTAGGTACTCTAAATATAGAATTATACAGGTATATAGAATTGTACAATATTTCGAACTAAAAACTATAAAACGTCGAAAACCAGGTTTGTTGTTACACTACTTATTCATGAAAGAAATTATAAAGCCTCGTACAGAAGTTGTTATTTTAACTTGAGGTAGTAAAGTTAAAACATCTCTCCTTCATTTATAAACGTTGCTTTTAGTTAAGGGTGAAGAGCCCGGGTGATGCTCGAAATTGAAATGTGCCTACGTTTTTTGCAATTTGCAAGTCAAGGTCAGGCTGAATGTTGAACAAAATATGATTTGTGACCGCAACACGTATATTTTAACAGAATTATAATCATTGAAATCATAAGTACTGAATGTAAAATTTATTCCAGGTCCAGTTGAAAACCAGCGTCAGGCACTAGTTGTCTGGCATTTATGCTGAACTGGGTCTTTTTAGCGCAACCGTGAGGCACACTGTCGCACTTTACACTTTTTGTTGG
Organism: Polymixis flavicincta; assembly: GCA_949987655.1. NCBI lineage: Eukaryota > Metazoa > Arthropoda > Insecta > Lepidoptera > Noctuidae > Polymixis > Polymixis flavicincta. The sequence goes on from OX465183.1 coordinate 18,988,026, forward strand.
TTTTTATCTTTATTATTTTGCTGTATATTGTGTGCCTTTTTAGTCTGTGCTAAATAAATTAATTTTCTGTCTTTCTTTCTTTTTTCGTTCTAATTCAATTTGATTAAATGGACATAGGTAACTATCTGATAATTATATTATAAAATCAAAATATTTTATTTCATATAAACCTGCATGGGCACTTATGGAACGTCAGAAGCTAGGTGATAGTTGGCTTAACCAATTTTTTTTAATGTTACAATGTATGTAACTATAATTTACAAACTAACCCTACCATATATAGAATACTATACAACCCCATTATTGATTTTAACCTTTTTTATCACCGCTTTAGTTTTGGTTTCTACTTTATTTTAGGTGCATTTACATACACAAATATCACATGCAATTATAGATAGTGTTTTGTTTTCATTTAATCGTTTTAGAAGTTGCGGGCTTAACGTCCTCATATGCTGAATAATTAAAACTAAAGTGTTCATTTTAAACTAACCTAACTATTATTTATATTTCGGAAAACGAGCGAAACCACTCGGACAATAAAAATAAGTATAAAAACAAATCTTGTAAAATACAAGTTTCGGCAACCAGTTTGCTGGAAAAAATCCTGCAGATAGTTTATAACGGTAAAAATGTTCTTCTAATTCGAAAGAATAAATCCTGATAACTTGTTATTTGTAACTTTGTTAAGTTCACAACAAAATATAATGCAATTAAACACGCCAACACGGAATATCGTCCAACCAAACATTCGCGCAAATGATTCATGGGTTCAACTTGACACATGTACCTAATATATTCAACCTTAAACCCGAATTGTGTCATCGCGTGTGTAACCGGCTTTAGTTGACGACAAAACCGATCGCAAGCGGGGAGCGACGACCAGTCACTGCTTACAGGCAAATAAGTAACTACGCTTGCGATTGCAACAATACTTACGAAATAACAAAATATTTTTGTTAAAAATAAAATTAAAATAACAGTGCAACAGAACTTGGCTTAATTTTTTACAAGTGATCATGTGAATGCTACGCTCGTAGATCAACGCTACGCTTCGTAGCTGTATGCTACGAGAATGCTACGGGTTCGTAGCCGATGCATTGACTTGATAAGAAGGATCGATTGTAAGTAAAAATTATACTTTATGTGTACATGTTTAGATTCGGATTTTATACAGATATGTACACGAATATAGCATTTTCTAGCATGACTTCAATATTTTCTTATTCGCATGTATATTTTGGCGGTATTATTTTTGAAGTATATGTAAATCCGGAGTAAAAGCAGAGATAAGAGGGGCAATTCTACTAATTTTAAAAACGTTCACAGTCTGATCTCAGTGACAATCTGTCAAAAATACCTCGATTTTTCATACATTTTTGACATTTGCTTGTCGCTGAGATGACACTGCGACCAGATTTTGAACGGTTTTAATTACGAGAATTGGAAAAGGGTAATAGACATAGACATATATCTTTTTGTAATTTAGAGGCTTGTGGGTTAAACAGAAACTGAAATTTAAAAATAAGACAAAATACACATGAGTTCTCAATGCATAACCGCGATGTTGACGTGTTTATTTTTTTGTGCCAGCATTATTTAGTTGTTATTTGTTAATTTAAACTTTATTTTGTTAATTTCGTGCACTCCATACATCTATATCTATACATCGGATACAAATGAATAAAATTGAACTGCCTCTTTGTAACGTAACTGCCTTTAACTAAATGCATATTAAAGATTATACGGTACTTATTTATAACAAAAAACATTTTCTTAAATGTTTGTCTCTCTGTCTGTTTGTTCCGGCTAATCTCCAAAAAAGCTTGGCTGATTTTGGCGGGACTTTCACTAGCAAATAGCTGATGTTATAAGGAGTAAGAAACATAGGCTATTCGCGATTCGCGTGGGATAATTTCCGACAACCACGATGCGGAAGCAGCAGATAGTTGTTCCAGACACGGCTCTGTATTTTTAGACTCACACAAAATTCTAATAATATAATATAATGTTTGGACTTTTAAAAAAACACCATGAGCTCCTAGTTTGTTTCGGCATTTCTTCTCAAGGATCAGTCGGCTAGTAATGCCGTAGAATCTTATAAAATTTACTTACGTGACACACTCAGAAAGTTTTTCGAAAATTTTAAAAAAAATTTCTATAGATTAATATTTATTTAATAAATCTTTTCAAAGTACTCTCCACTAGCCTGTATACAAAGTTTCATGCGTCTGAACCAACTGGTTCTAACTAACTCTATATCTGGATAACTATCGAAATACTTCTTCCAGTCCGCCGCAGACTGTCCAATTAAGTAGGTCCAACTTCGAGAAAGAGGTTAATCGTCGAATCCCACTCGGCTGGGCAGCGTTCGGGAAGCTACGCAATATCTTCTCGTCCCGCATCCCGCAGTGTCTCAAGACGGAAGTCTTTGACCAGTGCATGTTGCCAGTGATGACATATGGTACTGAAACGTGGTCGCTCACAATGGGCCTTATCAGAAGGCTAAAAGTCACCCAAAGAGCAATGGACAGGGCTATGCTTGGAGTTTCCCTGCGTGATTGAATCAGGAATGAAGAGATCCGCAGGAGAACAAAGATAACCGACATAGCCTGAAGAATTTCCAAACTTAACTGGCAGTGGGCTGGGCAGGGCACATTGCTCGCAGAACAGATGACCGATGGGGCCGGAAGGTTCTGGAGTGGCGACCGGGTACCGGAAGACGTAGCGTTTGAAGGCCGCCCACAAGATGGACCGATTACCTTGTGAAGGCCGCAGGAATCCGCTGGATGCGAGAAGCACAGAACCGGTCGAAGTAGAGGAACTTGGGGGAGGCCTATGTCCAGCAGTGGACATCTATCGGCTGAAATAATGATGATGAATGATGTACGATTCGTCCGGTTTCAGGCGACTCTTGAAGCCGTAAAAAATCATAGCGCCAAAATGTTCCCGGCGCTGATCCATTTTTAATGAGACACGATTATTTAAATTAGCTCGCAAACAATGTGGATGGAATTTTTTTAATTGGAACGTACCTATTTTTACTTACAAATCATCAAAATTGATTACAATTGGCCAGTCTCTCAGACATAAAAAAATTCGCAATACTTTCTGAGTGGCCTGGTACATAAATAAACAATGCATTCCAATAGAACAGTCGCCATGAAAACTGTCATTTTCACAAGTATTTGACATTAAGGTGGCATAAAACGCTCTGTATTTCGACGATAATAAGTGACCGTCCACCGCTTACACAGGTAACTTAAGAGTTTTGTTTGGGTAAAATCTTCACATAACTCACCGGCGGGAGCGCGGCGAGCGGGAGCGCGGCGAGCGGGAGCGCGTGTCAGACTTTTACTGACTAAAACCCACCCGTGTTCCTTCAGTTGCCTGTGTGCCAGGGGCGGCGGTATCTCTTTGGAAGAACCCGCACACCTGGCAGGCATTGGTCCTTGCGGACGCCACCAGATAGATAACTAAAACTTAACCAGCACTCAAATTGCGTAACACGGTACACTCAGTATTTCAATCTTTTTGAAGGATAATTCATTGCTTCATATGTTCGAAGAAATATGTGTCATAATTAAAACCATTCCTGCTGTTAGGGTGATACATGATTTTACTTCTGTATATAGGTTTTTACAAACACTTTTACACGTCAATCTTATTTTTTTAACTAGATACTCTAGAGACTGAGAAGAAAAGCCGAAACAAACTCAGATGTAACAGTCTCTATTAAAGTCCCGACAGAATCTTGGTCAGATCATGTGAAGAACATGTAGATTGGTGTCTGAAATGGTCTTTTGAGGAAGAACCACATATATTGAGTGGACCCGTTCAGTCAGTGCACGCATTTGTCACTTATCAAAAATTGTGGTAAGCAATTACCCCGCGGATGCAAGTCACTCTCTGTCTCAACAAAATATTTTGGTTTACATGCCAAGTGAATTCATAAACAAGCCTAAAGTAGTAATTAATTAGTTCCGAGTAGATTTCGACAACGACTTCCTCACGTCACGTCGCATTTAGCTTACAATTAATCATCGCTTTAACGTTGGGGTGGTAAGTAGAGAAGCCACCAAATAATGTTGGTTTTGGGACATTCTCTATGTGCGTATTCTTTATATGAGCCAAACACTAACGCAATACTAATTAACCCTAACACTACCCCCCCCCCCCCCCCAGTGGGTTCCCGCATTGTCGTTGCAGGGGGGCTCAGTAGCCGTGGTCTCCCAGCCACGGTGAAGCGAAGAGGAACCTCAAGGCGGGGCCGCTCATCAGGGCTTTTGCCTTAAAACCGACGACGTAGCGGCCAAAAAGTAGGTTGCGGTGAGGTGTACCGCAACTGAGGTGGGCCGCGATGTCGAATGGGAGGCATCGCGGCTGAGGGTTACAGGCTGCGGCGGAGGAGGAATTCCGGTACTTGCCGCCACCGTTTGATGGCGGACGCGGTGTGGCCGCAGGGAAGGAGGAGTGTCGGTATAGCGTTGGCCGCTCTCCCTATCCCCTGCGGCCGAAAAGTGTTAGGCGCCGGGGCCAAGGGTGCCTAACACGGAGTCGTCTGGGGCACTTATGCTATTTGGTTCATGGGGTGGTCACGGCGTGCCTTGTGTTCTGGTGCGCCGGTGATCCCCCTCCAAGGAGGGTCCGGTGACGGACAGCCGCGGCGTGTTCGCGGATGGCTTGCGCGTTTCCGTGTTACCGCCTCAAGCGGCAATGGAGGACACCGTGGAGTTTTAGTGGGTTATAGCCCCACATAACTGCGCTATCTCCCCGTGGTAGCGCAGTAGGAATTTCTCCACGTTAAAAAATGCCCGGGTCAACGGCGCGTTGTGTTCTGCGCGCCGCCGGAGATGTCAGCAACATCTGGTGGAGTCCGCAAGGGTCGATGTCTGCCAGGGGTGCGGGTTGTTCGAAAGAGATACCGTTGCCCCTGGCACACAGGCTACTGAGGAAACACGGGAGGTTTTTGGTCAGTGAAAGACTGACACGCCCTCCTGCTCCACCCAGAGCGGGAGAAGTCATTTGATGATTTCCCAAGGTCAAAAAAAAAACCCCCCAACACTAAAAATAATCATTTTTTCTTTCTTTGTAACAAGATGTGCAATATATTAGATCTTCAATTTTTTGCGCGGATATCTGATCTTTTCTTTAAAATAAAACATGATAGCCTAAATTACTCCCTATGACATTAGCTATCTGCCAGTGAAACTCCTATGAAAATCGGTCCAGCCGTTTGGAAGATTAGCTGGAACAAACAGACATGTTTTTTTGTTTTGTTTTAAGTACTGCTTTCATAGGTATGCATTTGGGTCGATCGATTAGGTTAAGCGACGCTTAACCGTGACCGTGACAATCTTTACATACCAAGAACCCTCCGTGGCTCGGAAAGCGTTCGGCTGTCATTCGTGGATCTTTGACAGTTGTTAAGAGTCGTAAGAAGCCCGAAAGTCTGACAACCAGACTCACCAAGGGGTATCGTATGACCCAGTAACTGGGTTCAGGAAGTCGGATAGGTACTCGCTCCATATAAAATGCTTTTTTTATATTTTTATTCTTTGTTATTATATGGGGTTTTTATACACACATTTAAAATATTGGTAACCAGCTGCATCCAGTTTGGCTGCAAGCCGACCGGACCCCAACATTATGTAGATGGGAAAAGCCTACGCAGTTAATGAGTGCTAAAAGTATCTTATAGCTCCTGAATGAATGGTCTATATTTAGAGTAAAATTGGCTGTAACTCTAAATATAGACCACTAGCTTTTGTCAGCGCCTTCGCCCGCTCGGAACTTCCATCCCCTACTTAGGGGTTGGGTTGGGGTTGAACTTCGAAAAATCCTTCCTTAATCCTTGTCTACATTAAAATTTTAGCTTTTTAGGTCCAAGGGTTTGATGAGTCAGTCAGTCAGGACTTTTCTTTTTACTTATATAGATAGATTGTAAGCTTTATTGTGAATGTCTCGCTTTTCTGACAAAAACTGCGCACCCTAACTCTAATGCCTGAACGAAAACAATTTTCAAGCAACAGGCAGAGTGCATAATGAACTTCTACAAACTGTTTCAAAGTTAAAGATTAATTTATTATTTCAACGTTATGTTGAGCTGATGCCGTTTTGGCATTATAATCATTGTTTTCAGTTTTTTTTTTTTTTTAACAGTTTCAAGGTGTATTTTGTTGCTGTAATGGCAATATACGCATTTTCTTGCTTTCCTTTTTTTTTAGCCGTCCAGGGGTTTTTCATTTTCTATTTTCTTTAATAAGTACTGACTAGTGTCCTTTCTCAAAAGAATGAATTCCGTTATCAGGAGCAAACTCTTATAAAACAAAGACTACTCCTAAAAAGACAAACTCACGTTGAGTGTTTCCATAAAACCACCGAACCAAATTAAAAGTTTTCTACTAAAAACTTTCATTCATAAAAACTATCAAATAAAACTCTACCATTTGTTCGCAGAGACGTCGAAAGCCGAGCGATATATGATACGAATCAATTATGAAGACTCAGCCGACTCGCGCACGCATTAATAGAATAGCTCGCGTGACTCCATGCGGTAGGGCGTAGCGGTGAGTGGAATATGGTCCTGTGGCAGTCCTCGCAGCGGCCTATGTACGTCAGGACTGTGTGGGTGGGCGGCTTTCGACACGCCATCCTCACACACGACGACCCCTACCTGCTCAGGCTACACTCCAAGCGCCGCAGACCCAACTCGTCAGCCAGCTGCTCCACCAACACCAACAAGAGCTCCCGACTTAGCCAGCACACCGACGACCTGCAGGACTGCGTAAGGAAACTGAACCAAGTGCTGACCAGCGACAAATCGCGCATCAACCAGCGGCCGGCCACCTCCGGCGCTATCGAGCACCTCAACCTGCGTGACGTCGACCGTGACTTTGACGAAGAACTAATTGTAAAAGCAACTCCCCAACCCTTGAACGAGACTAACCGAAGCAATTACGATAGTCTTAACATCAACATGAGGAACTTGAGAGCTAATAAAACGTCCAGAACCGACGCTAAGGAGAACACCGAACTTTCCGAACGTGTCCTACAATGGCTGGACCTGGCAGGAAAAATTGATTTATTGGCGCCAGAAAACGTTGAACGAATGTCGCAGCCGCGACACAGCTGGCCAGAGCTGCAACGTCGAAGCCACAATTTGTCGAAATCAAAAACAGCAATCGACATACATAAAGAGGCAGGGCGAACATCGCCGAAAGGAGGGGACAGTCCAAAAGCGCAACAAAATGGGACTATCGATCGGCACGATTTTTATGTGCCGACGTCTGCGAACACGATAGAGAACTACGCGCGACAGTCACGGAACGCTAAGAGCACGCCACGGCACGAGACGAGCGCCAAAATAAAAGACAACCACAACAAAACAAAGTCCAGAGACATACGAACCAACGTCTCGGAGACGCGGCTCAAAGTGATCAGTGAGAAAAACGCCGTTGAGAAACAATACGCGGAAATGTTGAATAAAAAGCTGATACCGGATGTGAGCAAGAACCCTAAGCGACAAGTACATATATTCATGCCTGAGTTGCCCAAGAAACTAGAGTCGACTCCGGCTAGTAGAACAGAAAGCTTATTATCACAAACCTCGTATAAAAGCCAGAAATTTGACGCAACAATAAAAAAGTAAATCTTTATTTGTCAATTGTTTCCATACCGAATAACTTGAATCTTTTGCCTATCACTTTTACGTGCCAAAAGTGACGTCTGTACGATTCCTAAGACTTGGCTGCTTCACTGCGCGGCTCTAAAACGAATGCCAGCTGCAAATAACTAACAAATGAAACTTTATAGTACCTACTACTGGCTTACTACGTTGTTTATTACGGCAGTTTTAAATTACTTCAACGTGAAATATTACTATTTGTTTATTTATTTTATTGTGATCTATTTTCTGGTTAAACTAAATGCGTTATTTCAACTTGATACGAGTACTTTGTAATATAAAGCGTAGTTCTATAAATTACAAATATATTCAAATATATGTATAGCAAATGTGCGTATGAAACTGTATGACAGTATTGTCAGTACGCATAAATAAGCAGTTATGAAAATATTGTTTTTATTTTATCATTGTTCATAATTGAAAAAATGATGATCAATGAACACTGATGGCGGCAAACACATATCCAAATTCTGCGGGGTGATTGCATAACACACTTAAGGTGAATCTTGTCGACATTTTTCCCATACAAACTTCGGGAGTGACTCCACTATTTGACAATGTGCATCAAAAATTAAACATGGTATAGTTTTGTCTCATTATTAATAATATATTGTCTGTACCGAAACAGAATACTAAAATAAAAAACCATTAAAAACTTATGAGCCAACAAAAAATATTTTTTCTTGCTAATTTAGCCTAACTTGGGGCGTGTGTAGGTCATAAAAGAAGTGTAAAATCTCCAAAAACAAGTCGGTACCGACAAAGTTTAATAGGGTATTTTCCGATTTCATAAAAACTATTTTAATTCGAAGATTGAGACGATACATTTTATAGAAAAATAAAAATAAATTTATTAATACACATTATCTCAGTTAAAAACGATTAAAATCTAATTTATTTTTCGTTGTTTCAATTTACCGCCAAAACGCTCCTTGCGATGACTTTTTATCACGTGACATCGTGACGTCAGCTTTGTGTAAACAGCACCAGTACAAATACTTAGTTTGGCGCAGTTTTAGAAGTATTTGTGCACAGAGGCACCGCACACCAGTGATTTCACTTTGTATCCATAAAAAAATCTTGTTAATTATAAACACGACACTCACTTGTTTACTTACGAGTACTAACTAGTTTAGTTTACACAAAGTTGACATCACGTAATAAAAAGTCATCGTAAGGAGCGTTCTGGCGGTAAATTTAAAACAACGAAAAATAAATTTGGTTTAAATCGTTTTAATTGAGAAAATGTGTATTAATAAATTTATTTTTATTTTTCTATAAAATGTATCGTCTCAATCTTCAAATTAAAATAGTTTTTATGAAATCGGAAAATACCCTATTAAACTTTGTCGGTACCGACTTGTTTTTGGAGATTTTACACTTCTTTTATGACCTACACACGCCCCAAGTTAGGCTAAATTAGCAAGAAAAAATATTTTTTGTTGGCTCATAAGTTTTTAATGGTTTTTTATTTTAGTATTCTGTTTCGGTACAGACAATATATTATTAATAATGAGACAAAACTATACCATGTTTAATTTTTGATGCACATTGTCAAATAGTGATATTTCACTATCATGTAAAGAATATTTTCCTTCATCTTTTTTTGAAATACTAGCGACCAGCCCTTGCTTCGCACGGTTTTAACGACTTAACAAAATATTTAATTTTATTGAATTATATACACAAACTTTCCGGAATACCTTGTCTAAATTATGGTGACAACCACATCAAACTCTGTTACGTAGTTTAGAAGAACAACGCTCGAAAAGCGTTTTTAATCTACAATATGATGTGCATAGATATACAAGAATTATTCAAGAAATATAAATTATACCAAAGTTCACATGAGTCATTTATCGAGATTACATTGTCAAATATCTACAAGTTTATCATATATGCTTAGACTTACCGAGTAGCCGACGGTGGCGACATCTCTGGCTTGAAACCGGGACCGCAGCGGCGGGTCGAGGGGTTGCCCGCTGTACCTGGGCACAGGCAGGCCTAGTGCTATCACACGGAAGTTTTCGTCGACCCGCACTAGACGCCATTTTGATACTTCTTCGGGGCCATGTTCCTAAGAAGGCGGAGATTAAAGAACCTTATTCATGTTAATAGTTTGAGAAATTAACTATGTTTTTTACTGTAATTTAGTTAGAATTTACCAATACGGTACCGTTTTTGACGGTAATATGACAGAGACAATGCTCTACAAACTTTTTTTTCTTTTATAAAACTCAATGTGCCACATTAACTACATACTGTATATAAACTTTTAAAATGTTACTGAATCTTTATAATGCACTTGTGGAGTCAATAATTTCATACGGAATTACTAGTTACGGCAGAACGTTTAAAACTTATTTAGACAAAATCTACAACCTACAAATTCGTTTATTAAAAATAATAATACCACATAAAATAAAGAAAACACTTTATGATGGTGACGTAACGGGATTTTTTTAAATATTGTAAAATCTTACCAATACACACAAAAATACAAAAATGGTTATTAATAGAACAGTTCACCAACAAAGAACTGCAAACTAAATTCAACTAGACTGGCAGCCCAATCAAAACTAGTAGTACCGAAATACAAGAACTATTACGGAAAACGAACGTACGCCTATTTAATACCTACTTTAATTAATGACGTTCCAAAAAAAAATTCAATCGGAAATAACAAATAGTAATTATAAAATTAAATACATAAAATACTTTGATTCTCTTTGAAAAAGCATCATCCTGTTTAAATTTCATTCAACGTAATTAGCATCGACGGAATGCCTAACCCGCGCTGTTTTCGTTTTCTTTGTACTATTTTAGTTATTACTTACAAACTACCTTACAATGTTTTATTTTACTGTTTTTTTTTTTTTAAATTAAGTGTTAAGTATTAATTAATAAGATAATGATTATTCTCTTAGTATTGTTTTTAAGATTGCTGATAAGTGTTTCAACATCCGGACAAACCTATTGAGGTATTTGTGATGTTTATGTTTATATTTTGCTTGTTCCTTTACTAATAAAAATTAAAAAAAAAAAGAAAAAAACATGAAGTTATTGTTAATTTTTTTTTTTTTAAACCAGATTACCTCCATTAATTTATCATATCTAGCTGCGGGTACCAAAAACCGTCCATCTTCTAAGTGCATCTCCCTGTTTTCCAGCAAATTATTTAGAACTGGTAACACATTACGTTCTGCCTTCTCTATTCCTTCTAGCACGAGCACTCGACCTTCTACAGCTGCGCGGACTGCACTCTGTGGGAGAAGCGTTTTTATTAATGGTATTGCCCAGCCCCAATTTACTAAGGATATGATTTACACAGACCTCAATTTGACTTTACTTTGTTAAGTAAATGTTTAAACGAATATGAACATTATTTACAGTCTCATAATATTCATATTCTTATGACACGTTAGTTCACATTCCCGAATATGACGATTACGACCCTATGCCTGGTAAATTTTCGTATGAAACGCATAATTTTGCTAGCAAAATAGAGGGGTTTGTGAAACTGGACCAAGGAATGGAAAAACGACTAACAGTCAGCCGGTATACTGGCTGGAAGGTCAATATTTTTGCCATTTCGGTTAGAACCTGGATGAGACTGGCAAACTAAGTAATATTTCTACTCATAATAATGGCGGGAGAAGTTATTTGATGATTTCCCACCCAACAAAAAATAAAAAATAAACAAGACCTCAGTGTTTCATTCTCCTTGGATATTTTTTATTGTTAAATTAATCTGGTCTTAACCTCGGATCACGCTTGATGAAAAACGATGGATGACATCTATGTTGGTACGAGCGTGCCCAGAAGATGCCTGTTCACTTTTCCTTTGAAGGCAGACGGGTTTAAAAGAAATAATGTGGACAGACGCTGGCTGATAGTTCTACACTTTGGCTATGCGCATACTGACTGTAGAGGAGAAGCGATGAGAACGGTTGATATCCTTGCAGAACGTCTGATAGTCCGGTAGTCTATTATTATTAATGTACTGTGGACATTATCCTCGACAAAGAGATGGATGACGCTGATGAAATTAAACTTTTTAAGGTTCCTCTCTCCTTCTAAGTATTTAGCTGTGCCTAACAGGGTCCATAATGATTACATTAAACTTTAAGTTACCACCTAAGTTCCGTGTGTTGCCGGACGTAAAAGAATAGCACCATCCCATTTCTTCCCGTGGGTGTCGTAGAAGGCGACTAAGAGACTTACTAGAGAATGGGCAGCAGCGTTCTCTATGCATTTAACACCATACTGCGATCGCCAACCCACCTGCCAAGCGTGGTGATTATGGCAAAGACCCTTTTTGGGAAAGGCCTATGTTCAACAGTGGACTTCTTTCGGCTGAAATGATGACCTAAGTCCACATTTTCGAATGCAATAAATGATTGAGTATTGTCGTGATGACGCCCAACTTTACGAATAACAGGATAATGAACAGTTTCCACATTAAGTTTGTGATATATATATGTAGTCCTCTAGGACGTATTTCAGCCATGGCGGCAAATCTCAACGGAGACTAGCCTTCGGCGTGAGAGATATTATAGTGCAGGAGTGTGTGCGCAGACGCAGGTGCACTGTCTCTTCCCTCACTCTCATAGTCCCATGGGACGACACGCGCAATAAGTGCAAGTTTGTGATTCTTATAGCATCATAATAAGGAGATTACCTGGTCAAAATACGTGGCAGTGGAGCTCTGGATCTCTCGCCTCTGTTTGAGGTCAGCCTCTGTAGTGTCTCGTGAAAGAGCTACGTACTCCAACTCCCTCTGTGTCAGCTCTAGATATTGAAGTGCTACTTTTCTCCTTTAAGAAAGTTAGATAGCTTCATAATTAAAGAATTATATTCTCATAAACGGTTGGATCGAGCTCTAGAAAATGATGCTTGGAAGGATTTTGGGGGGGGGCCAGTGTGGGCTAACTTTAAAAAAAAAACTCGTTAATATTAGCATGTAACTGATTAAGGTTACTTGAAAAAGTCTTCAAACTTCGACTCTACAAATAACTGTGACAAAAGCGGCCAAATTCGAATCGGACTGGCACACAAGTTCTATGCCACCATACAATATTTACCACAACATATTTTTACTATTTGTACACACTCTTGAAGTGTCTACGTATTACGATTCAAAATATACATTATGGATACATCCCTTTGACAAACGGACGGACACTGGAGCCTTAATAATAGCCTGTACAATATCTTAATACTAGCTTTTGCCAGCGGGTTCGCTCGCGTGGAGGAAATTAATCCCACGGGAACGTACTACCGGGATAAAAAGTATCTTATGTGTTAATCCATGTTATAAACTATGTCTGTGCCAAATTTCATCCAAATCCATTCAGTAGTTTTGGCGTGAAAGAGTAACAAACATCCATCATCTATCCATCCATCCAACCACCCTCAGAAACTGTCACATTTATAAATATTAGTAGGAGTGTTATTAATTAGCTAGAAAAACATAATAGAATATTAGTACCTAACTGGTATTGACACTATGCAGCGAGGTAGAATTAAATTAGCAGGTATGCAGTATATTTTTGGGTACTGAAGCATAAAACAATTATGATATGTGTATACTGAACAGATAGTTCCAACTACCTTAGCAAGTTAGATCTAAAGTGCTGGAAGTAGTGGTGAGGTTTACTTCACTAGTGCACACATAACTAGTAGGTTTCCAATTCCTAGCCTGTTGGTGTATACCTAGTTACAGTATCCTCAATTAGAAGATTTCTATTGAGATTCTTCCTCATAGTTAGGACATGCCAGATAGCAGTAATAACATTTTTTGGCAGAGATTGTGTACTTTCATCAATGCAAAGTCCAAAGTTCTTCCTTACGCTATCATGTTACAAAGGTTGGAAATCACTATCAATATATCTATACAATATACATATCTAAATCTATACATATAATAAAATGGTGACGACGTTAAAACTGTATATTGAATATTTAAAAAACATAATTGCTATGACGTGTGGGAATGAGTATGATGCCGAAAATGTAATTTAACAAATATAATTTGTCTGTTTGTTTGGATTGGCGCGAATGGATTTGGATGAAATTTAGCACACAGATTGTTTATAACCTCGATTAACACAGTACTTTTAATACCGTAGTATGTTCCCATGAGATGACATCCGACCTCCACATGGACGAAGCCGCTGCCAAAAGCTAGTAATAAATAAATAAATGAAATTTGTAAAAACATACCTGCTGGGCCCGGGCCTGCCAAGTAAGAACATGTCTTGGCCCAATAAATCCTTCTGCATCATCCATCTTAAGTTCCTGAGTGTACTCTGTGATAAGGTCTTAATTTCTGTATCTTCTATTGTCACTGTAAGCATACATATAATGAATGATTGTCTACACATTTTTTTTTTATTTATATACGTACATACGCTACCATTACAGTGTCCCCAATTTGGTAGTGTAGTTAACAATTTATGTAATAATTCACACCATAGATATTCCTGTCGCATACAACTTACATATTAAGAACATAACACATGTAACTTTACCCTTGCAAACTCGCTCAGTGAACATGAGAAAAGATCAATTCTGTAATTATAAAGAGAAAATATTTGATTGTTTGCATTGAATAGGCTCCGAAACTACTGAACTGATCTGAAAATTTTTTTCACTGTTGGGAAGCTACACTATCGCTGGGTGACATAGACTATATTTTATCTCCGTATTCCCACGAGCACGGAAATTTCGGGGGTGAAACTGCGGAACGCTGCTAGTTAAGAAATAAGACTATGATTATTATTTATATTTTATTATAATATTATGATTGTTGCATTAAAATATTGAGAAGTTTGTCAACTTCATCATCATCATCATCATCATCACAGCCGAAAGACGTCCACTGCTGGACATAGGTCTCCCCCAGGCTCCTCCACTTCGACCGGTCTTGTGCTTCCCACATCCAGCGGATTCCCACCTTGCCACAAAAATATTTTTGGGTTGGATCTAGTATCGTTTGGCAGGAGTTGGGGGGTAAAAATGGTTAGAACTGGTAGGGCTTGGGTCTCCGATTTTAACGCTACCACTCTTAAAAGGTAATCTGCTTGACATCCAACAAAAACTGGATACACTGAAGCATTGATACTTTTTCAATTGCGATCCAACTTTTATGAGACCAAACTTGGGTCAGTGGGTCGTCTACTTGTACTATTCCTATTGGAATTATTTTCTTTATGCATACACTACACAAAATGATTTATGTTTCTATTTTTAAAGTTCATATTTACCAAATAACTCCAGAAACATGGTTTTTACTTGTTTTTTGAGGTTATAAACTAAAGTTTCGAGGTAAACACTTACGGTACTTCCGAGGCACATATTCAACCTTTTTAGGGCTCTTGATCTCCTTGCTGACATCTCCTATAGTCACTTTGTCTTCACTAGAATAACATCTTACTGGGTTAGCCGCTAATATTGCTTTACGATGGCCCGTAATACGAATCAAAACATTGATTCTTCTAACTGTCACCGCTGGATTATACATGGTTTTATTTACAAGGAATTCACACGGGGTAGTGGAATTAAGTATATATTATAATATTTAAGCCATTACGTAATTTATTACAGCTTAATTATTAGAAAAATTGCAATAATCTACAGGTCAAAGTCTAAAACATAGTTCTTGTCAAACTGACGTTTCCGTGTTTAGCAAACAGCTGATTTGAGAGCGTTCCAGAGATTTATTATTGTTTGAATGATAATCTTTTGCATGGATGTATTGTTTCGCTTACTCTTTGTGTCTGAAACTTGCCTCTCTCTACGTTCTCAGATGATGCATTATCGGAGCATTTTTGTTCCAGGGATGGCACCTCAAAATAATTTCTTGATAATTTTCATCCCGTTTCATCCTAACTCATACCCCCTTATTACAGAACAAGGTTTTTCTTTAGGTATGGTTTAAACCATCGAGCCTGTTTTTTAAATAAGAACCTAACTGAAATCGAAATACAGCTCCTTTTACAAAACTGACAAGTTAGTCCAGTGCTAAATTGTCAGTTTTGTAAAAGGAGCTGTAATTCTATTTCAGTTCTAAGTTCTTATTTCAAAAACAGGCTCGATGGTTTAAACCATACCTAAAGAAAAACCTTGTTTTGTAATAAGGGGGATTGAGTTTAATACACAACTCAGTATTAAAATCAATCATCCCCTGTTTTCTTACCCTTAGGGTTGGAATTTTTCTTCAAAATGTATATGGGACCAACTTCAGAGTATACCCTTTCCAATAAAAGAAGAATTATCAAAATCGGACTACTCTGGAAAAAGTTATGCGTGGTCATACATAAAAAAATAAAATAAAATAAAAATATACGCGTCGAATTGAGTAACCTCCTCCGTTTTTTCGTCGGTTCAAAAAAACACGCTCGAGAACCTTTGAGCTTTGAGCTTTGGCTTGTACGCATGTTTGGGCAAATAAATGATTATCTTATCTTATGCTTCAAATGAAATACATTCTGAACGAGAGAAATTACTTTATTAAACACCAACAACATTTATATTTGTAACAATTAGATTTCATTCTAAACTAGCGATAAAGCATTTATTATGAAAAATCTAACTTTAGAAAACATTTTCTTAGATACCTACAGACTAATACCAGAAGGCGTATTCTCGTAATTAAAAACGTTCAAAATCTAGTCGCAATCTCATCTCGGCGACAATCAAATGTCAAAAACTTGTCAAAAATGTATGAAAAATCGACGTAATTTTGACAGATTGATACTGAGATCAGACTGTGAACGTTCTTAAAATTACGAGAATTGCCCCTCAGGAGTAATGCAATAGTCAATCTAGAATAAAATTTACTATTAAAACACTATAAATATTTACAAGTTATTCATATGACCAGTACATTTGCGTAGGCGCCGGAATAAGGAACCTAGCACGTCGACAACTACGAATCTTAAATTGGAAATATATACCGCGCACACTGTAATTAACCGACTTCTTTTATTCAACATGTTTTCGTCGAACTATCCTATCGTTGCCTTCTATAAGGATTTAGTATTCGTAAACTGACTTACAAAAACTTACAATACAGTCTATTGAAGTTCTTGTTTTCAAGTTTCCAACTGATGTTCATCATCATCATCGTCTTCTACAGCCCGACTTCACCAACTGCTGACCATAGACTTCTCATTTCCTGTGCCAGCCTCATTCAAGTTCTACCGACGATGGCAACAATGTCGTCCGCCTTTTCGCCGGAGAACCGACTCATCGTCTTCCAGTGCTTGGACCCCATTCGATCACTGCCTTACTCCACCTGTCATCACTGCGCCTTACTAACTGATGTTAATTCGACTTAAAGATAAATCAACTTTATGCATAAAGAATAATAAGTTGATATCAGTATGAGTATGGAAAAAGTTGACATTTTAACGCAAATTGAACTTTGTGTGAGAGTTTTAAAGTTATTTTTCCGAAAACATAATTTGTTTACACATTTGAAAACTAAATTGTGAATGAAATGTAGATTCATTTTATGGTGGTTTCACATATGTGTATCAAATTATTCTTGAAGGTCACAATCTGGCGTTGTGCCATGTAATTTGGTCTACTCATCCCCTGCATGCTCATCCATTGGTTCAATTTTAACGCTAACAAAGTCAGTAGGTTCCAGCTCTGCAGGATTGTGTTCAGGCGGTTCTTGAGCTTCAATTTTGATAACTATTGACCTTCCATCTGTTACACTATTATCTGTGTCCTTTTCGCTCTCCCTTAACTGTTCATCGTCCGACTGAGACTTCTCGTATTGTGTGTCTTGCGTATCTGTGGTCTGACTCTCTCCTTTTTCTTCTTCTATTGGATTCGGTGGTTCCATGTTAGTAACTGTTACGTAATCTGCTAATAACAGTTCGTCCTTCGGTTTCTTTGTAGGAGGTCCGAATATGCTGGTCATAATCGGTTCGTCGAGACCTAAGTCACAGTCTCTAGGGTCCAATCTAGTGTAGAACTCTTTGATGTTCGGCTCGTTACCTTTGAAGCCGTGTCGACGACGGAAATGTTTAAGCATTGTTCTTTTTACTGAATAGGCTTTTGTACACATTTTGCACTGTAACAAGGGAAATTAATAACATTAACGACAATATTACGTGTTTATTTTTTAAATAAAGTTGGAAATAAATAAACCTCCATTAGACCCAGAGAGCATCAACGGCGACGAGGGTACGCGGTTATCTATTTTATACTTTATTTTAAGATACGCAATGTAGGTATTTGTTTGGCAAGGAAACTGCGGCAAGGATCTTTGGGCGCGTGCCCCAAAATCAGAAATAACGCAGCCATATTGTTCTGTTGAATTGTGCTAAATCTCATCAAGTTCTGAGTTGAGCCGTACGATTACTTATACCATGCGTGCACAGATTGATTGTGGTTCTTTCCTCAAAATACCATTTCAGACACCAATCCATATGGTCTTCACATGATCTGACCAAGATGATGTCTGGACTTTAAAAGAGACTGTGACCTCTGAGTTTGTTTCGGCTTTTCTTCTCAGAGTAGTCAGATAGGAAACGCCGACCTCATAGAGTAAAAAAAAAAAAAATGTTTGACGTGTAAAATTGTTTGTACAAACCTACTTACAGGAATAAAATCATTTATCATTTCCTGCCAACTTACCCTGATGGTCTTCATGGGACTGTGAGTGATGACATGGTGTCGGAGCCCTGCGGCGCTAGTCAGCGTCTTGTTGCAGATAGGGCAGGGGTGACTCGCGTGCGTGTGGGAGGTCCGTAGGTGACGCAACATGTAGCGCTCGTCTTGGTACTTGCGGTCTGGAAGGTAAAGCAGTATGTGGTTTGAATATTAGGAATAGTGGCAAAAAATATAACAATATGTAAAATGACGATTAGAAATATTGGAAAAAGCTGATTCAGATCAAAACAAAAATCCAAAAAAAAAAACATGAGTATCGTTTTCATGCTTTTTGAGGGTGCCGCGAAGTCAAAATGAAAATCCAAGCTGGTGACAACTGTATGGAAGCTTCTGCCAACTTATACTAGATGGCTCTGGATTAAAAACGCATATTAAATTCACACTTTCGGTCTTGTCTCTTTCTATTATATAGGAGTGTGTTCTACGAACGAGTATCGCGAGAACTTCCATACAAACCTTCATCCCCTATCTAACCTCTTTAGGAGACGTTTATTGCTCACCTTCGTTAAAAAAGTCATTCTTGTACAAAATTTCATGCTTCTTCTAGTTTAGAACAAGGTTAAGCTGTGCGAAGTCTGTCAGTGATAGAATAATCCTTTTAAGCCTTTTTTATGAGTTTTTTTTTTTGCGAATATTTGGAGTCGACATCCGTTCTAGCTTCTGTGTAAGGGGCCATCCATAAATTACATCACACACGTGTGGTTTTTTGACGCCCCCTCACCTGTCCTTGTCACAGTTGGTCACACTTGTGAAACCCCCTCCCTCTAGTGTGACGTACACATATTTTTCAATTTCATATTTAGAATGAAAATATAAACAGCAGTTTTTATTTTTTTCTAATTTATACTAAAAATAATCTTTGACAAAAGCAAACATGAAGTCAAATATTTTAGATAGATAGAAGAAGCCTTATAAATATAGATCGAGTAAGCAATATTTTTAAGTTTTGGTTTACATATAAATTTCGAGTTTTAGTATTTTAGATTTTAACATGTGACGTCAAAAGCTTTTGACCCCCTCCCCTTGTAACACAATGTCACATTTTAATAACCCCCTCCCCCCTTAACGTGTGACATAACTTATGGATGGCCCCTAAGATACCTATGTTATTGTTTTGAGGGTTACAACCTCGGAACCTTTATAACCATCATTAAAAACAAAATGTAATTCGTATTATTATTGTTTTATGTTAAAAAAAGGAGGACTTCCTCGTTGGTCTAGGGGTCGCAAGTGTTAATGCAGAGGGTAAGGTCTTGGGTTCGATTCCCTGGTCGGACAAAGTGTTTTTGGGTTTTTCTATCTGGAATTTCTCAGTAGCGGCACGGATTGTGGATTTGTGCCCGGTTAATGGTAATATACTCGCCCCTTATTACATGGGACTTAAAACATAACTGGCGAAATGTAGCTGTACTATAGTTATACCTCAACCCTTCGGGGAAAAAAGCCGTGGTCCGGCTCGAAGGACCATAAAGATGTGGAGTCCTACCGCTGAGGTATGATGTGTGCCGGGATTTGTAATGTAAAATGTGGAAGAAAACACTGACGTGTGTATTCACCAAGCAGCTTTATTCAAGTCAAGTAAAAAGTAGTGCGCATGTAGTATTGTATAAAGTTAGTACATGTGATCGCGGGTGTCAGCATAAATTGTCGAGTGTGCTCGTACAGGTTATGTTATGTAAAAAAGAAGTATTCAAACTCACCACACAGCGGGCACTTAATTTGCTCCTTCTTAGGTACGTGTATCTTCATATGTTCTCGCAGTGAGCACGCACTTGTGAACAACTTTGAACACACCGTGCACGTTTCCAAGTCTGAAAGTATGAAAGGTGTCAATTTTTACCGACAAAATAGCCTAAAGAGTAATCTTCTGGAACCACGCTACCCTTGATCTACAGTTTTTTTTTTTTTACCCATGCTACATTATAATATCGTAAATGCGGAACAAATGCGAACTCTGTCTGTTTATTACCTTTTCACGCCTTAAACAGCTGAACTGATATCGATGAAATTGGGCACACAGGATGATTTTTATTCTGGTTCCCGTGGGTTCATTTTAACATAAGTATTTCATTTGGCTTTCCCTAATCCACGTAACATTGCAAATAAGGGTGAAATCGCATTTAGTACGAAGGAAACTTTCAAATTCTGTTTCCAAGCTATGAAAGCTTGTTTTATTCTTAACAGTAGCAAATATTGAGTACTCACTCTCTCCAGTATGTTTTCTGACGTGATACTTAAGCTTGGACTTCTGCACAAACGTCTTGCCGCAGTACATACAGCCGTACGACGTCTCCTTCAAATGTGTCCTGGAAAACATAATTTCTCATGAAAAAAACAATTATAATGAGATGCAGGCTAAACATAACATAACTGGTGAAATGTGGATATACAGGCGCCAGCACATCAAGCTACCCCAAACTATCAAATTTTCCCAATTGAACATGAACCATATGCTTACGTGATAAAGTTGAAAATCTATCAAAGAAATTTGACAGATTGGGGTAGCTTGATGTGCTGGCGTCTGTACTATATCTATGCAGTGGTGTATCTAAACCCCTGCCTGACTCTACTGGGATTGCAGACGTGATTTCACGTGATGACATGTTATACAGGCTAACTTCGAGAAAATAATCGTGAAAACCGGGACACTAAGGGTTCTGTACCACAAGGCAAAAAATTCCGAAAAAAAAACACGTTTCTTGTATGGAGATTTTTAACTTTGTTTTTATTATTTGTTGTAATTTTTATTACTTGATGTTACAGCGTCAACAGAACACATTCTGTGAAAATTTCAATTGTCTACCTATTACGGATCATGAGGTACATACACAGCCAGCTGACAGACTGACAATGGAGGCTTAATAGGGTCCAGTTGGTTACCTTCGGGTACGGAGCTAACCGAAACTATCACAGGCATTTTTTGTAAAAGCCACTTATTTTTAAAAGAGTAACCATGTGATTTCTTGCCGGCTGTTCTCCATAGGAAACGACCAATTGCCTAACGTTTGTTTCTGACGTTTCTTAATTGCCTATTGTCATGTGAAATAAAATATTTTGATTTCGAATCAGTCGAGCTAGTCGATAGCATCAGATACAATGACAGCTCACTTCACACAATTCACCTATGCTTACACAGTGAGATTTAAACAGAATAGCACTACTGATGCTAGGGATTGACACTAAATAAAGAAAGAAAGAATACCGTTTAATTGGACACAGTTCGTGTACATATATACATATACAAAATAACTAGGAAAAATTTAAAAAAATAACTAGGTACTACAGTGTGTGCCTCACGGCTGCGCCAATAAGGTTCATTTCAGCATTAATGCCAGTTAGATGCTGTCTGAAGCTGGTTTTCTAATGAACTTTTAGGGGCAAGTGTAGTCTGTAGCGAGTAGTATTGGCAGCCCACTCCAAGCTCACTTCACCAAGATTTCACGATGAGGTTTTTACAGAATAGCACTAAAGATCAATTACCTGGTGTGTGAGTTACAGGCTCCTTTGTCAGCGAAGCTCCTAGGGCAGTGCTGACAGGCGTACGGCCGCTCGCCTGTGTGACGGCGCTCGTGACGTAGCATGTTGGAGCGTTGCACGAAGCGCATGGGGCAGTACGAGCACGCGTGGCGTGGGCCCTCGTGGATTTGAACGTGTTCGCGGAACGAATCGCGTTTCTGTGCAAAGGATATAATGTTGGTAAAGCCGTCGATTGAATGGTTTTAATTTGAACGCATGCATGCATTAAGCAAGAATTAATTCAATAACCAACATAGTTCAGTGTTAAGGTTTTTTTTTTTATTTACACAATTATTTTCTAAGATTAACGTAAATTAAACAAACCGTAACCAACACAAAAGACATTTAAACACAGTGGTAACGGCCGCGATTTAAATTAAAAGAGTTTGTAGATCGTAGGTTCGAACCCAGACAGGCGCTTTACTTTGTGTTAATTATTTAATCACCAAAGCTCCCAAAACGGTGAAGGAAAACATCGTGATGAAACCGGCGTGTCCTAGAACCAAAAATTCGAAGATATCTGACATCTACCAACCCAGACTGGGCCCGCGTGGATCACGGCCCAATCCCTCTCACAGAGAGGATGCCTGTGTCGTGGTCGCCAGCAGTGGGAACGTTATCGGCTGATTATGCTATCACAACTCTTACTTACCAGAAAAGTCTTCCCACAGACAGTGCAAGTATAATTCTGCTTGTTAGGCAGATGGTCCTGTTTGTGCATGTACAGCGAGGACTTGTACTGAAACGACTTGCCGCACTCCGAACACTCGAATGGATGCTGACCAGGATGACTTATGAGGTAGTGGAGTTTTCTGTAACAGATATTACTGCTTAGCAGAAGTTGAATTATAGACTTCATTGGCAGTGACATAAAGTACAAGCTAGAACGGTCAATTTTGTACAATTTTGCACTTAATGCTACTTATTTTAAAGTTTATTTTTCAGCGTCAGAAAATCATCATCATCTGATTCGGTCTGCCTAGCTATTACGGCAAGCTGCTTATCTAATCAGGTTTCTAGCTGCCTTTCAGTGTGGTAATATTAAGGTGAAAGCTCCAGACAGCCCGCAAAATTCAAATTTGACAAGTTATTCCATTAAATAAAACGAAGTTTGATAGGTTGTTTTGTATTGATGACTTAAATAATTATCATTATATAAAGCCGCATGCGCGTGCCGTTGTGTTGTTACGATCGCGAACCATATTTTAATCAACATACGTACAACCTTGCACTAACTTGCACTGCCTTGACCTGACCTGTATTGGCTTGAATTTTGCGGATTACCCTGAAGCTTCCACCTTAAATATAAAATTCGAAAATCTATTTTGATTCAAATGATAAAACAGCTCGTTTTACCATCGAAATAAGGGTAAATGGGCCACCTTTAAGTCGTAAGTATAGTCCCACCTCTCATCCGTAGTGTGCAGTATCTCCCTGCAGAGCTTGCACTTGAACTTGCCGGGGCCATGAGACTGCGCCATGTGCGCACCGCACGCCCGCGAGCTACTAAACTCGCGACCGCACACTGCGCAGTCTATTGCGCGGTCCGGACGAGAGGAACGACCTGAGTGCATCGTCTGTAATCAATGTTGACTTTTATGAATAATCGACTAAACAATTCATTCAATGGGTTCAGAGTTTCGTTTGCTCATAGTCGCAGGTTCACGTAAATCGACCAATCTTCACAACACATGGAAACGGCCTAGATTTCTACAGAGGGCAATCAAAATATATTTTAGACAAGTTACAGTTAAAATACCTAAAAAAAAATACGGGTATTTTTTTTTACATTTCATACGCTATTTTGCAGGTCTTCAACTTTTATATTTAAAAAGCTTTTTTATTGGACCAAAAAATTGATTGCCGCGTCATACACAAAATAAAAACGCATCTTGGGTAATTATTAATACGGGCTGGTTTCCGCAACTCCACGTCAATATGCGTACTTTGAGTTTGAGTATGGTATGAGTAGGAAAATCGATTATTCGAAGGAAGGCCAATAATACCTTGGTGTTACTGACAATCTCACGGAGCAAAACAAACAAACAAAACACATCTTACCCGCACATGTAGCTTAAAAGACTTCCTATGGCTCAAAGGCTTGTATTGACAAGAGTCCAGCGAACAGAACACCTTCCTAGCCTCAGCGTGGTCACAGTTGAAGTGTGCTCTCATCTCCTCAATACTCGGCATCACCACACAGCAGAGGGAACACTTCAGAAGGTATAGAGGTGTCTTATCTGGAGTGCTGTGCTTATCTAAATGGTGGTGGACGTACCAGACCTGAGGATATCAATCCTGTTGAGTTCATTATTGTGTTTTTGAAAACAATACAGGATAAGTTTTTAACCAGTGCACAAACTGTAACCATGAATTCAGCATATCATTTGAAACCAAGCAAAGACAATCTGCACAGATGGGGGTTCACGGATGGCTCAGATCTCAAGTGCGTGTGCGGCACCTCCCCACAGACAATGGTTCACCTTCCATCCTGCGCCGCATGCCCTGTTACTTGTGCATTTGACGATCTTATGACTGCGTCAGCGAGCGGAGTTCGCGTAGCCGAATTTTGGGCCAAAGATGTTTGATATATTTATTTTTTGCCATCGATACGCTAAGAAGAAGATTCGAAACCCCCCAGCACAGAAATTTTTCATCAGTTTTACAACAAACAAAATCTGCTGTTTTCGAAACAAATCTGCACTCTCGGGGTCTAGAATGATATGCTGAATTCATGGTTACAGTTTGCACACTGGTTAACAACCAAGAAGAATGTTTGAAGAATTCAAACATGTGAACTTAAACATAGTAGTAGTGGCCCTTCTTCTATTCTGTAGTAATTCTTTTAAACCATAAAATAAACCGACTCATAATAATATTTGATTTATAACGAATTTTGCAATAATTACCTTATCACTAAACATTTCATTGCAGCTCTCACACTTGTAATAAGAGGATTTATGATTGAAGAAGTGTGCCCGCACTTGATGTGTCTCTCTGTCCGTTTCATGCCAAAACAGTGTGGGACAATACCTACATTTGAAACCTAAATGTGGACTGAAACAGTTGTCATATTCTACTTGTTCCCAATGTTCCGTCAGATGACGCCTTGTTAGCTCCCTGTCGTCAAACTCCTTATCACAAAACTGGCATATCCACAGATCCTCAAACTCTCCCAACTCATTTGATGTATGAGTCTCAAGCTCATGGTGAGTATCGAAAGAAGTAGCACACACTCTACATGAAAATATTGGCAAGGACTTTATACAATGCATTTTGAACATGTGAGTGGTAAAACTTGTCAAAGTGCCGTAACGGACACTACACAGTGTGCATACTATATCCATTGTGACTTCAGTTGTAAGCTTCTGATAATCAACATCGGAATATTCAAAAACTGAATTAGCATTAATATCTGACAATATGTCACTAATGTAATCATGGTAACATTTCTGTACAACTATCAGTTCCGTTAAAGTAACATCGAAATCATCAATACCATTGTAGTTTTTATGAATATCCTCGTTATCATCATCCTTAACCTTAGCAGTTCCATCATCATTCTTGACTTCATCAGCAGTCACTACTTCTTGTTTAATTTCTGGTATGAGGACTTTGAGTAAATCTTTAGTTTCATTTGGGTCAGCTTCTATGGCTTCTATAGGCTTGAGCTCAGAATCAACATAGCCAAATCTTTCATGGTGTTTCAGTTGTTCTTCAACAAATTCAGCTCTAAGATCAGCACCATACACTGAGAATTGTATGTCTCTGCCTGACAGCAAAGCAGTGAAACATTTTAAGGTAAAATGATGATATCCCATATAATGTGTGAAGAATGTTCTAGTTGAGTTGTTAGATTTATTACATAGCAAGCAGAGAAAGTTTGAGGTGCCATCATACTCAAACTCCCAAAGATTTTCTTCATCTTTATTTGACACATTGGAAACATTGTGTTTTTGGAATAAATGTGAGTGGTACAGATCACCATCAAGTACACGGAAGTGACAGAGTCTACAATGTACTAGATTGTGAAGAGACTTGAGATGGTGCCGGAGCTCTATTTCAGTTTCAAAGTTCTCAACACATTGTGAGCATGGCCAGGGAGTGTGAAACTTCACATGTTTCAACCAAGCCTCTCTATCAGGTACAAAGTATCTGAAAAAATACTAATATTATAAGTAATTGATCTTTAAATAAACTTCACAAGAGTTAAGATGAAGTATTCCTACATAGTACTTACCTACAAATGCCACAGAAATCTTTCTTATGATTTAGGACGTAATGAACAATGATTTTCGATCTATTTATAAACCAGTCTGGGCAAAGTAAGCAGCTGTAAGGTCCGGAAGGATTTAGATCTTTTAGGTAGAGCCACACGTCTGTCGGCCGCTCAATCACCTGCGGGTGCTGACTAGCCTTGTTACGTTGAAGCTTTATCGTGACCGACATTCGTTTAGGCGGTGGTAACTTCTTTTTCTTTTTATTTGGAGACTCTGAAGAATCTGATGTTATCTCTTCTGGTTCTAATTTCTTATTTGCCGCTATGACGGATAGCGGTTCATTATCAGACTCATCCGAAGACATATTCTTGTATTTGTTGTTACTTCAAAAAGTGAATAAGCAGCAATATAATCCTAAAAATCAGTAATATACTCAAAAAAACGTAAACATTAGTAGCTATCAGCTCTACGCAAACGACTTGTCAAATTCAGTCAAGTTGTCACACTTGTCACTATTGTAAGGGCGCATTCCGTATTAGACAAATAGTGATATCATAAGCCAACCAAAATAAAAATCAGTACTTTTGATATGATAGCCCTTAAATTTTTTGACTATTCAATTTGGTCGGGTTCGCGATAAAATCACTTTTGTTGCATTTCGGAACACGGCATAAGCCGCATTCCGAATTAGAAAAATAGCGCGTCACATCGACATTTTGCGTTCCGAGTTAGATATGATCACGATTCTAACAGCTTGCTTAGAACCGTCATTTTTGTCAACAATACAGAACGCTCGTGATCGCGATAAAAGTGTTCACTAAACTTTTTATTCTTCTTAGATATAAACACTATTTCAAATATATCTGAGTTGGCTAAAGATACGATGCGAATCAAAACAAAACAACACAACTATCATTTTTGTCAGCGCTCACGGTGATATTAGTTTATCGCACGGTCGGCGTTATCGCAAGATCACGCATATAAAAAAGAAAAGCATTTATTAGACTCGCAGGAATATCACAAAAATAACTACAACATAATACAATTAAACACTACTACGCTACGCTAGGGATATAATAAAAAAACAAAAAAAGATAAAAGGAACGAGT
The DNA here is from genome assembly GCA_949987655.1 of Polymixis flavicincta. Taxonomy (NCBI): domain Eukaryota; kingdom Metazoa; phylum Arthropoda; class Insecta; order Lepidoptera; family Noctuidae; genus Polymixis; species Polymixis flavicincta. The sequence continues at coordinate 19,015,247 of OX465183.1, forward strand.
GTGAGCGCGCTCAAATCGTTATTATTGCAACTCGGAACTTGGCCGTAGTCTTTGTCCTTGACAATCTGTTGACAGCTTTGATAGACGTCAGGCAAATGAACAAGACGCTTTCTCTTTCAAACATTAGCAGTTCCATAAGAAAGAAAAAGAAAGAGTCCATGTAATGCTAAATAACCGTAGTTTTGCTTGTAACTTGTAGTCGACTAGTCGAATACTGTTGAGCTCTTCAGCCCGATCTCAGTCATAATATTATGCTCTGTACAGTCATATTAATATTTTATTAGGAATGTGAAAGTTTTCTCAAATATTGATAATAGATTTTTACGAAATCTTTATTTTTTTGAGAAACTAGCATTTCACATAGACAATGAAGATTTATTATTTAATTATGTCAACACGTTCCATTTCCCATAATATTACAAATGTCCCATTCAGATGAGCTTTAGTCAAAGTGGTGTTGTAATCCATGAGAGAGGAATATTACAAGATTTAATGTCGTGATGGCCCAGTGGTTAAGGCCTTGCCTCTGATACGAGTTGATGTTAGTTCGAACCGACGATGTGAGTTTTTCAATTCATTTGCACTTTCTGAGTTATCTTGGACATTACAATCTATTTAGGTGTTATAAATTGATGACATCCTTCTCTGTATGTTGAGAGGCATTTGCCTTACAGTAAGGTTGGTATGAAACTAATAATTTAAACGAGGAACGCCAATAGTATTAAGACAAAAAAAGGATAGTGAAATAAAATTTAATACACGGTAGTCTTACGATCATTCTACTCCAGCTCCAGACCCATACAAAATCTTCTTCCAATCGTTCGCGAACTCAAGTCCGGTCCAAGAGACCGATGAGCGCAGAGAGTGTGAGGCACAGGGGACTGGGCTCGAGCGACGCGACGTCCGAGTCCGACGGTTCGACTCCTAAACACGTCGAACAATCTGTGGTTGTAGTAAATGTGCGTTTCAAAATTCGCATTTCTTGAAAATGTTGTATGCTTGAATTGAAACGTACCGCAAAATATCCTTTCGTGGCAGCCATTTTATAGAATTCAAATTTGTCTATGGTGAGCCAAAGAAAGGCGAAGCTAAACAAAAGGCTAGCATGTAGATAGCATTTACTAAAATAACAGTAAATTTTGCGTAAATACTGACTCAAAAGACATATTTTTATGATATACTAAAGTGAACTAACAACTTTTATTACGTGTGTATCATATTAGTTCATAAAATGAAGCACAATGCATCGTGTAATGGTGGCCATTAGAAGTAATAATTATGTATATTGGCATACTTGCTGCTTCACGGACCAGCAAATAAACATCTGAAGGATTACACTGACTGGTTTATCTGAAAATATAAGTGAACAACATGTAAACCCAAGTGATATTTGTGATATGTGAGCAAGGAAAAGTGCCCAGTGTAAATAGACCATTTGGCACGAACCATGGCCCAGAATCAGGGGGAGGTTCAAGTGGGGACACCGAACCAACCCGTGAAGGAGAAAGATATTTACGCCTGTTTGCCTGATATGCGGACGAACGGGCCGCTTGGAACCGACGAACCGTGTTCTGGAGGTGAAGAGCTCCGCTGGCTGCCCGCGCAGTCCACAGACCGAGATCTGGTTATGTATTTGCGAGCTGCACGCTCTATGGCAGCTTTCGCTGGTATGTGTGACGGGGGCTCCCCGGACGACGGCTGTGTCGCCGCCAGCCGCGACGACACGACTATCAACGCTCTGGATGTGCTTCATGACTCGGGATACGACCCTGGTCGTGCTCTACAAGCTCTTGTCAAATGTCCAGTCCCCAAAGGAATTGAGAAGAAGTGGACAGAGGAAGAAACTAAAAGATTTGTCAAAGGAATTCGGCAATTTGGTAAGAATTTCTTTAAAATTAGAAAGGACCTATTGCCTCACAAAGATACTGCTGAATTAGTTGAGTTCTATTATCTGTGGAAAAAGACTCCTGGTGCTAGTAGTAATAGGCCACACAGGAGACGACGTCAGGCATCTCTAAGACGTGTTCGTAATACACGAAATTCCCGTGCTGGTACACCCAAAGAACAGACCCCAGAGGCTACACCTACAGTACCAGAAACAAATGGTTCAAGACCCTCTCCTAATCCTAAGGAAGCAGGAGAGATGAGTTCAGTTACAGAAGACGAAAATTCAGAAGAAGATAGTGATTCTAGAGATGCTGGTGATTTAGCTAAAGTAGACAATGTAAGACCAGAAAACCCTGATGATTCACCAAGTAGAATGAGAACCAGAAATAAATCTAAAGAACAAAATACACCTACTACACCTAATGGAAAGAAGGGTCAAGATGAAAGTGATAATGATTCAAAGCCTAAACCTAAACCTAGTAAACCAATTGTACAAAGTACTGTCACCTCTACCAACACCAACAATAATATACCTGAAAAAGTACTTTCATCCCCGGTCAGCAAAGATATTAAGAAAAAGGTGCCCCCAGTGGCAAACGGTGTAAAAGTTGATGTATCAAAAGTTAAAAAACGTCTTCCAGATGAAACAAAACCAGAGAGTATTTTGGATGGTGATGTACAGATGAAGAAGAAAAAGCCAGTAACACCTCCTGATAGTCCGGCTGAAAGTCTTACTAATGACAGTTTTCCTGCAATGGATGAAACAGAAACTCCGGAGCCAGAGCCAGAGGCTTGTGACTTTAGTTTTAATAAGACTGACAAAGAGAACACTGAACAAAATAAAGAACCGGACCCTGAACAGCTTGCTAAATCTGCTGATCCTCCAGTTAAAATAGAAAACAACTCGGAACCTGTCATTAAAAGTGAGAAAGATCCTTTACCTCCAACTTTCCAACTGGCTAATGAGAAAGATGATAGAAGTGCTCTTGATTTAAAAACAGATCCTAACATGACCACAAATAAATTACCTGAAAACATGGAACCAAGACCTCTTGTACTGCAAAATCCTATGTTTTCTAAAACTGAACTCATTATACCTAAAGTTACACCGATGTGTACAGATCCTATTGAGAAAATTAAAATCAAAGAGGAAATAGATACAGATGAGACAATGAATCTACAAAAAGATGATTATCCAAAAGATCCTTTATCACACAACTTCCCTGGACATCTTGTGAGCCAATCCAACAAACCACTTAATTTGGAGAACACAAACTTCTTTGTGAAAGACAGTCACATATACAATCCTAAATTAGGTCACAGTATTAAAATGGAAAATGTGCCTAATAATATTTTCAATCCCTTAAATATAACAAAAGACTGTTCAATTATAAGAAGTGCAAAAGACTTTTCTGGCATGCCACCATTTTATCCACCTAGCATGAATTTTGGCAATGATCCTTCAAAACATAACCCACACATGAATCCTCTAAAGACGGTGATCAAATTAGAACCTAGAGATGAAACCAGCGAAATGAAAAATCAAAATACACCTGAAATCTTTACTGCTACTATATCATCAGCCAACAAAGTTGATTCTCCGAATGCCCCTCGGTTAGACTCATTACAGAGAATGAGTCCAACACCTACTAACCAACGGGGATCATCACCGCCGCCAATGGAACATCCTACTACTTTAAATACCGAACCAATTTCACCAGCAAACTCACAAGAAAACAAAGAATCAGATGTTGATGATAAACAACCAACAGATCTAAAAACTCAGCCAATACCTAAACTAGATGCCCAGAATAGCAACTTGAGGCCATCCTCATTTTCACATCCAGTGAGACCAGAAAATCTTGGAATTAGATCAACAGAAGCTTCTATTACACCAGTTTCTGTCCAAAATATGCCTCCACCACTCAGTCAGCCATCTATGGCTGGCTTGCTGCCTCCAGGACCAATTATATCTGTTGGAAGTGGTGCAAACATTGGACCTTATGGGTTTATGCCTACAGCATTGTATGGTCATACAAACCATCCTGGGCACCCAGGACATCCAGGACTTGATAAGCCGGGGTCAATGCCACCTCTAATGCAACAGCATACACCAACCCACAGTTTACAGGGAAGTAATCTTATACAAAGCTCTAATATTCAAAGTGATCCCTCAATGCCACAAGATCTGAAAATCAAGCAGGAGGTTCCTGATAATGTCCCAGCTAATCTGTCAACCCAGCAAGTTGATCCACTTCAATCACTCAAAGAAGTCAAAGTGCCAGGATATCCTATTGGAAGTGCTATAGCCCAACATTTGAATACTGAGAGGGACAGAGAATCCATATCTAGTGTTGAAAATAACAGTAGACCCCCGAGTCAACCTACTAATGAGAACACCAATATGGGCTCCAGCGCTTTCCTTGGTCCAAGGATTGAAAGTATAAAGAAAGAGCCTGATTTCTTACACCAACCTCACCTACCACCTACTTCTACAAGTCAGAGCAGCAGTTCAGAGTCTTCCAATCACGTTCCTCCGGTGAAGAGCCCGCACACGCCGACACCTATCAAGAGTCAACCAGGTCACAATGGAACCCCAATGCATATATCTCACTCATCGTCTACAACTTCGCCTTTCTCTAGGCATATGACAAGCCCCTCACAGCCGAGGCAAATCTCAGCGTCGCCCGTTCAACCGAACACTCCTGTGTCGCATTCGGCGCTCAACTTGATGAATCCTACTCCATTATCAATACCATCTACAATACCTGGACCTGTCATGCACTCTGGACAGCAGCACCCGTTTGCGTCACCGCTGCACCACCCACATTTGCTGCATCCGTCTATCTTTCAATTATCTGCAGCGGCGGCTCACGCTATGCACCCATATTACCCACATCCGCATCCTGGGTATTCAATGCCTTATCCATATCCTTATGGACCACTACCTCAGCCTCACCCAATACCGCCGATGCACCCTGCGGTAAGCCAGGCAGGACGCCATGAGCCCGTGAAACCGTCGACGATAGAATCCACGACGATGCTCAGCTCACATCACAGTCACAGCACCAGTTCTTCAGTCACAACGAGATCACTTAGAGAAATTTCTGAAAGTTCTGAGGATCCAAGACATCCCAATGCGACAACTGATAGACATCAACTGCACGAGACAACGATGACTCACCATCATTCGACTAGTCATCATAGCGCGGTGCATACTAGTACCGAAAAGCAGCCAAGTCATGTAGGAGGTGGCACCAACCACACGCTATCAATATCTCATTCTACTTCGAGTAGCTCGTCGCAATCCATCCAGCACAAAATTAATACGCAGCAGAAGAGTAGTTCTCATTCAAACTCTCCACATCACTTGTCAGCGAGCTTGTCTCAGACCACGAGCTCATCGTCCAGCGTCAACCTGAACAACCACAACCACACGCATCACCACACCCACCACCTGGCGCACCACCCCGAGAGGCTCTCGCCGGCCGACTCTATGCTTATGCGTCATCATCCGAAAATGCTTCCTGGCAACCCGAATCATCTGATGATACAGCCGCCATCGATGGGGCACCCTTTGGGACTTGGTCTGCCACCAGGACCTGGGCCAAGTTCTATTGAAAGCCTACGTTTACACGCGCAGGCTGCAGCTGGACTTCAGGGATCACATCCTAGACCCGGATCGCCTCATCAGCATCCTCATGGTCATCCACATTTACGAGGTCCTCCGCGACCGATGCCAGATGAGAATCCCGAGCTAAAACTCGAAACCCAATCACAGCCCGAGGAGGAAGAAATCCCGAGCCCAGCGAACATACCACATGGGCCGAGTCCCGAACCGAAGATTGAGGATACCGAATGTCACAGATCTCAATCGGCCATTTTCCTCAGACATTGGAATCGTGGTGATTATAACTCTTGCACAAGGACAGATCTCATCTTTAAACCAGTGCCAGAGTCGAAACTTGCTCGAAAACGGGAGGAACGTCTTAGAAAGCAAGCTGAACGAGACAGAGAAGAAAGGGAAAAAATTGCCCAACAAGCACACAGAAAGATAGCAACGCCAGAGAAGCCAGAGACAAAACCGCCATCAAGAGGTGCCATCGAAACGATATCATCTCCATACGATCGATTCCCGCGACCGCCTGGCTACCCGGACACGCCTGCACTCCGTCAATTATCAGAGTATGCTCGGCCGCACGCTGGCTTCAGCCCGGGCAATTTGCCGCGCCATTGCATGGACCCTATGCTGCAGTACCAGCTCAGTTCTATGTACGGCGCCGCCGGCGCACGAGAAAGGCTAGAACTAGAACACCTTGAGCGTGAAAAACGTGACAGAGAGATTCGAGAGCTACGTGAACGAGAGCTTAACGATAGATTGAAGGAGGAGCTGCTGAAAAATAACGTCGGGCCGCGAGCACTCGACCCGCACTGGTTGGAGATGCACCGGCGGTACGGCATGCCGCCGCCGCCGCCGCAGGGCGCCATCCCCGTGCAGTTCGGCCTGTACCCGCCCGGGCACGGACCGGCCTCGCTCTCACAGCTGGAGCGCGAGCGGCTCGAGCGGCTCGGCATCCCGCCGGCAGGGGGCCAGCAACAGTCCGTGCCCACCACCATGTCGCAGCAGCACCACCCGCACCACCCGCACCCCGGCGTGGCGGCGGCGCAGCTGGAGGCGGCCGAGCGCCTGGCGCTGGCGGCGGACCCTATGGTGCGGCTGCAGATGGCCGGCATCAACCCGGAGTACCACGCGCACACGCATGCGCACACGCACGCGCACTCGCACACGCACCTGCACCTGCACCCGGGTCAGCAGGCGGCGGCGCAGGCGCAGCAGGAGGCGGCGATGGCGCTGGGCCAGTACCGGCCGCTGCCGCACCCGGACCTGCTGGGCCGGCCGTACGCCGAGCAGCTGGCACAGCAGGCGGCGGCGCATGAGCAGCTGCAGCGCCAGCTGCTGCTGGAACGCGAGCGCGGCTTCCTGCACCCGGCGCACCACGAAGACTTCCTGCGCCAACAGCGCGAGCGCGAGCTCAAGGTGCGCGCGCTGGAGGAAGCGGCGCGCGCCTCGCGGCCCTAGTGCTTGCGCCGCGCGCCCTAGGCGCTCACTAACTCTCCAAGTGTTCACGCGCCGCCCTCCGGAACGGGCGAGCGATATTTTCGAGTGTGACGATACCTGTAATTTATATTTATGATGATAGGGCCGTACCTTAAGTATTTAAGTTTTTATAATATTTTTTATAGTTGCATGGTCGTGTAGTACGCTTATTTTCCATGCTCAAATTTATTTCTTACCTACTAGTCATAATTAAATTTTTATTTGTGAATGAGATAATGAGTCACACGTTTTTACGTAGGCTATTTAGATTAAATTATTGTTTATTTCGAATAACATAAAGGCCTCGATCGCTACTGGTGTGGCCCGATTGCTTACTTAACGACTCTTAAAGGAACTGTGTCACGTTACGGAACGGAAGCCACAGTCGTGCCACGCCAGTAGCTTTCGAATGAAATCATAATGCAAATAAATAAGGGTGCTGGTTAGCATTCATGTGAATGGACCACATGTTTACAGTAATTATGTTCAATGTAAACTACATTGCTTTTTATGTTCATGACATAATAATATATATAACTATAAATAAGTGTTTATTTAAGTATGAGACAGAGTAGGGACTGTGTGGACTTGCCTTTCTAATCAACTTGCCTTTAAGTATTGTCCCGTAGTGACTTTCTCGCTCTGTATAATCCTAAGGAACTCCTATTTCACTTAAATTATTTACATTTAAATAGAAATATATATTTTCAAATAGTACCTATCTAGCTCTCAATGACACGAAGTGAGTATCGAGTAATAAATGTGGAACATACAGAGTGGCATGAGAGGCAATCGTTGTGGAACTAATTACACTCACATATCAATTATAAGATTGAGGTATGAGAAGTCGCCGTGAGAAGATTGTTACTAATTGATGTTGCCTTCAAATGTTGATATTGACCGAATGCAATAATTCTATATTAGCTATGAAAGGTGATTATGGCCTTGGTGTTGTAAAAGATCGTTTTGTACAGATTGTGATGGAATATTTTATTGAATGCAATTTCGTTCTTTATGTTCGCTCTTGTATGGGATTCGTTCTCAGTTATGACTGCTAATAATATGGTACGCGCATAACGCGCGCGTTTTGTGTAATGAGCGAAAATAACCAATGTCGGTCCGCACCATTATTACGGATAACGCTATGTTTATTGCATTTATTTATCCCAGTTACTTCACTGATATCCAATTTAACTTAATGTCTATTTCAACTTACTCTTACACGATAAATTGTTTATTTCGGTTTCTAACACATTAACTGAATCGGTACTTCAATTTAAATCGATGCATAAACGTGTCTGCGTGTAGTCGGAAATATTTTTCTAAAACTCATCCAGTGATTTTGTTGTCTCTATTACCTACTACTTTTTAAAATGGCGCATAATATTCTCCATCTACATTTAACCGGAAAAGTTGTACTGAATTAGCAGTCAGTAAGTAAGAACTGAACGCCACATGCACTCTACAAATTCAATTGAACTCGCATTGCGGTAATAAATAATAATTTAATTTATCTTGGCAACAGTATCAAACTCTGTCTTTCGTTCTGATTTGTAAGTTTCTCTCTCACATGTGTTAAGAGAAAGTAGTGTGAAAGTTCAGCCCCATTGCCTGGGACAAGTCGAAGAACCGACAATTTTAAATTATTGACTGAAACCCGCCAAAATCCCTTTATTTCGCAGACTAAACACATAGTTATGGAGATAACACTAAAATGTACTTTATGTCTAAGAAATAAAGGCCATTTTGTGCCCTAAAAAGTGTGTATATTGTTTAAAATTTTTAAAGATATTTATATTGACACTAACACAAAATTAAGTACATATACAATCGAAATTATTTTGATCTTGACTCTGTTATGTGTAATAATAATACTAATGAGTGGTTAAAGTATTCTTGTACATTTTAAGAGATGATGTAATTAACGCCCGTTGGACACATTCAGTAACTCTGCACTAAATGTAATATATAAATTTCCTTTGTAAGAAATAGGCGCTGTTAGAAACAATTCTAAAGTTATATTAATTATCTAGAGTTAAATTTCACAATGTCGCTTCGTAGGTATTATGTTGATAATGCCATAGTTACTTTCTGATATCTAAAAAGAGAAAATGAGTATTATTTTTAGAGACAAATTATATCTTAATTAATTAAGAGGTTGCGTGTCGGTTTAAAAACTTCATTTATTTAGACAGTAAGGTTAAATGGATGTCTTAGTGCTTTTGTGTAAATTTTTTTGAATAATATATGTGAAAAAATTCAAATTTGCTTTTTTTTTGTTTTTCGTCCTCGATCCGTTTTTCTATTAGGTAGGTAGGTACTAATAATGTTATGTTTCAGTTAAGTACCTAGTCATTACTTGCTCTTTGTAGGTACAGAGGCCAGCACATCAAGCTTCCCAATCTGTCAAATTTCTTTGATAGTTTTTCAACTTTATTACAAAGGAATAAGGTTTATGTTCAATTGGGAAAATTTTATTTTACATTGAAGGCAAAATTCAAGTTATGATATTCCCTGATTAGGGATATCGTAACGTGTAGTCCAGTCAAATTAGCAACCTCTTTTTTCTCGGTCGGTTGTTTGTCTAAGGGTACCTACGCACTATGCGGTTAGCCGGAATGCGCTTGCGGTTAGCCGCGTGGCGGGTAGCCGCAACCGCAACCGGAACGAAACCGTCGTGGTTTGCGGTTGGTTCGACTCATTTCCAAGATAAACGTCGAAGAAGTCGCAGCTATTCATTTACTCGCGTTATAAACCTAAGGCCTATTTTGTATCTCAATTATATTTTTTTCTGTATCCATATTTAGTTATCTGTTGTCATCAATAAAATGCACGAGCGTCGATGAACACGTACACCCAGTGCACCGTCAATGGCGGGCAACCGCAAACTAGCACTATCCGCGTAGTGTGTATAGCAACCGTCCGGCTCGCCGTCGGTCGGGCCGGAGCGCTCAGAGCGGTCGGCGGGCAGCCGCATCGCAGTGCAGATAAAAACTACTTTCTCGTAGGTACATATTTTTGATTGCGGTCAACCGGACGGCTGACCGCATTCCGGCTAACCGCATAGTGCGTAGGTACCCTTAGTTGACTAGCTGCAGGACCCTATTAGCTGAAAGTTAACAAATCGGATAACGCGATAAGCAGACTTGTGTCTCCTTTAAAAAACTCGAATCGGTCGAAAATCAAACAAACTTCTTTCTTGCAGGTCAAGGCCAAGAAACGAAAATATTAAACAGTCTTGTCAATTTCCGTTCCACTTCTGTCAGATTTTCTCAAAACAATAATTTTTTTCTAAGGACTTAACACAGAGTGATTTTAATAGATACTTTATAATAGGGATTTGTAAAATACGTGTTTTTCCAGCCTAGGTAACTAGGCGATAGTTGAATCGATAGCATAGGTACGTCTGCTAACACGCTACAGGAAATAAACAAAAATAATAATTATGAACAATGGGTCAAGTGAGCAATACTGGATTACTAGCGGTCTCTTCGAAACCTACGTTTTTAAGGCAAAAGGTTAGTGGAGCTGCCTTTTAAGTTATCATTCAATTTATAGTAGGTACCTAGCAAACGTAGGTAACAACACCCCTTTTTTAACAGTAAACAAAACCAAACTTGTTTTTGCGTAATTAATTTGTACCAAGGAAAAGCTGAACAAAGCTCAAACCTACTTTTTTACAAAATTAATGTTTACCTCCCTGAAGCATAAATTTATTTGTAAACAGTTTATACGGCTTCATCAACTTGAATGTAAATAAAAGATGTTGTGGTTTTGTTGAAGAATTTCCTTAGAAATATGAGGCAAACAATAATGTTTTATTTGCCTTACCTACTGGTACCTATGTTTCATTCGAATTCCTTTATTTTCTGTTGCGACATGAATCTTGTTACGTCCACCACCGTCCCCAAATAAATTGGAATAGTTACTTAAATTCAAGCAAATAAATGAATTTGACATTTCAACCCTTTCAGAGCACGATAGAACTGCGATGCGACGTGTCTCCAGCGCCGTTCATGCTGCGTCCTTACGCTGGCCTCTATAACCCGTTTTCCCACGCCTGCTCCGTGCTCTGCAACCACCCTGCTGATACCGAGGCTAGGGATGTCGTTAAACGAGCTAAGGACAACTGGGTATGTTAATTTAGAATACAAGCCGTAGGTAAGTACAATAACTGTACAAGTTTTCATCTTCAAATACACACACATCTCATCCACAAAATTATTTTTTTATTAAGTATTTATTTCCAAAACACTTAATCTATTACACAAATGATTTTAGCCACACCCCTTATGGTGTAAAACCTCAGGGTTTATCTGTGTGATAGCGAGCCGCTCATTTCAATTTAAAACACAATACTAACTACATTACAATATAATAAATACATCACAATTTTATTACAATGATACATAACACACTTACCTACATTTTATTTACTTGTTTTTATAACACTTATTTTAAATTCCGATCCCTTACGTACATTTGGAGAAATGTTGGGTAAGGAAACGTTTTGGTTAAACTTATAACTTTTCGAACAAGTTTTGTATCATCTTTGCAAGTTTTCTGGAAGTTTATTTAGAAAAAAAAAGGTACTTACTAAACATTCTGCAACCCTCATACCGTAGGTACCTCCACATTATTAAATTTTGGTAGGATGTACCGTAAAACGGGGTGAATACAGACTACAAAGGTGAATCGAAACGAAACTTTAAAGTTGATTTAACTGTTGAAATTATGATCGTTTGTAGCCAAAAAGGACTCTAATGTGATAACGGTTAAAATCCACTTTTACAGTTTCGTTTCGATTCACGTCTGTTGTCTCAATTCACCCCGTTTTACCCGGTATTTATTTTTAAGTGGTATCTATCGTTTTCAGAAAGTCAGATTTTGTTTGTTCTGATAGCAGCTCAGCACTCAGCAATAGGGTATTTTCCATTTTATTAAAAACCATTCTAATTTGAAGATTGGGACGAAATATGTAACAGAAAAATAAAAGTAAATTTATTTGTATCCATTTTCTCAATTAAAAACGATTTAAACCAAATTAATTTTTCGTTGTTTTGAATTTACCGCCAAAACGCTCCTTACGATGACTTTTTATCACGTGACGTCAACTTTGTGTAAACTAAAGTAGTTAGTAAGTGAATAAGTGAGTGTCGTGTTTATAATTAACAAGATTTTTTATGGATAGAAAGTGAAATCACTGGTGTGCGGTGCCTCTGGGCACAAATACTTCTAAAACTGCGCCAAACTAGATAAGTATTTGTACTGGTGCTGTTTACACAAAGCTGACGTTACGATGTCACGTGATAAAAAGTCATCGTAAGGAGCGTTTTGGCGGTAAATTCAAAACAACGAAAAAGAAATTTGATTTTAATCGTTTTAATGGAGAAAATGGATACAAATAAATTTATTTTTATTTATCTGTTAAATTTATCGTCCCAATCTTCAAATTAAAATAGTTTTTATCAAATTGGAAAATACCCTATTGCATAAGGGTGCTTACATAGAGAAACACGTTACCGATGCAGGCGAGCCTGTACGGGTCGGTACCGATCGGTGCAGGTATAATATTCCCGGGTTATCTTGTCTGTACGGGTCGGCACCGACAAGTTTAGAGAGAGATGAGCGGATAAGATAACACGACTAGACTAAGCACACCATTAACACGGCTAGATTATGTAGGTACACCATAGCTATGTTACTAGACCAATCCCTTTTCTCTGCTCTTATGATGTTGAAAGGTTCATTTGAAGCTTTAATGGATCATCAGGAACCGTGATGTGTTCCGTAAGTGACCATACATTCGTACGGACGTAAAAATATCGTGATAGGATTGCGCACTGGACTTCCCACTCTCGGTCTTGCGCCGAGCATCGAGAATGCAACAGAGTGCATCCCATCGTGTCGAAAAAATACACTGTTCGAATTTGAACTCTCGGCGGTAAGCTGCGTTGAAGAAATCCCGCCGCGAGATTTTATCGTCTGCGAAAGACTCCGAAGTTTAGTTTCAATTGTCTGCCAGAAATTAGGATATGTCTGTTTAGCTACTTACCTACTTGACGAAAGCCTCACATCTATATCGAATCATTATCCTCATCTGCCTAGCCTTTTCCCAATTACGTTGGGGTGGGCTTCCAGTCTAACTGCATACAGCTGAATACCAGTATTTTACCTACATGAAGCGACTGCCTATCTGACCTCCACAACCCAGTTACTAGGTAATACGAGACCCCTTGGTAAGACTGGTTGTCAGACTTTCGGGCTTCTGACGACCCGTAACCACTGTCAAAGATCCACAAATGACTGCCGGGAGCCACGGCTTAACGTGCTTTCCCAGGCACGGAGGGGTCTTGGTATCTTAAGATGGTCACCCATCCACGAACCAACCTTGGCAAAAAATCAATACAGTCGATACATACCTACAAATAACTCTCCTGTCTTTTTTCTGTTTTACTTCACAGATCGAAGGCAAAGGACACTACTTTCAAGAAGATTTATCTAAGTTCCAAGATGGCGGCGGCGATAAAGATAAGAACAGAACACCACATGATATTTTTACTGAAGACATGTTTAGGAGGTATTATTGTTTATTAAGTTACATTATAAAGGTGTAGGCAGAGACATTTCGCCAATTATGTTTAATTCCCATAAAATAGAGGGGTGCCTGTGGTCAACCGTCACAATTCGTCAACAATTCAGATTCTGGTCTGATACTGAGAACCCGTCGGTACCTGTTTTCTTATTTTTATCTCTAGGTTCGGTGCAGACCTGGTAAAGCGTAGTTTTACTTGTCAAACAAATATCAACTTTCTGCTGCTTAAAATAAAGTTGAAAATGAATTAAATCCGCAGATACGCCGAGACAGACTCAAGACCGCTCACTCCAGCTCCAACACTTGCTAGTGGCAAGTCCAGGGGTTCCCGGCGATGCCTCACACCGGACCAGCCTCACCAGAGAACAACCATTGTGTTGGACCTAAGGCGAAGTCATAGTCAGGTGGGTATAATTTTTTATTTTATTGATTTAGCGTTAACGAGATTCCCTAAGTGTTTCAACAGGGTCTGTCTTGACAGTATAATCATTAATAGCATTCCTAATTGTAAAAAAAAAAAATGTTACAAAGGGCTTAAAGCTAGGTACAAAAATATGGACCCTGTGAGGGCACAGAAAAACGATAAAATTAAGAAAACTTAAAATAACATTAAAGCTATTACTAATATAAAAATAAATAATTAGGTACTTATTTAAATTAATTAAGACCCTTGGGCCATAGAAGGCCCTAAAATGTGGAAGATTTTTCAATGGTTATCTCAAAATACAAGACTCCATACAGTCCAGAATCTTTCATATTATTATTTTCAGTAATGTTGTCTTTTAAAAGCCAATACAGCTATATTCGTATGGTTAAGAAAAGAACCGACATTTTTTCAGGAAACAATCTACTACCACGGTTACGCAACCTCTGACGTAACTGCCGGTCAGAACACGAGCCCGACTAACGACAGGTCTACCTTACCTTCACTGAACCTGTCCGACGGGGCCCACAACCGACTCCTCAAGGGTCAGAGTGAGCAGCTTCCCCCCCTCGCCTCACCCCTCGTTTTGTCAAAAAGGTCAATACCCGTAAAAGAGCCGCAAAGCGTCAGGAATGCGAAAAAGGTAGGTCATTTTAATACATGAAGAATTTTAGACGTTATAGCAACGTGTGCAGGCTACGTTGATAATAGGGTATTATCCAATTTTTCAAAAACTATTCTAATTTGAATATTGGAACGAGATATTTAACAGAAAATTAAATTGATTTCTATCCATTATCTCAATTAAAAACGATTTAAACCCTATGTATTTTTCATAGTTTTGAATTTACCGCGAAAACGCTTCTCACGATGACTTTTTATCACGTGACGTCAACTTTGTGTAAACTAAAGTAATTAGTAAGTAAATAAGTGAATGTCGAGTTTATAATTAACAAGATTTTTAATGGATAGAAAGTGATATTACTGGTGTGCGGTGACTCTGTGCACAAATACTTTAAAACGGCGCCAAACTAAGTATTTGTACCGGTGCCGTATAAACAAAGTTGACGTCACATGTCACGTGATAAAAAGTCATCGTAAGGCGCGTTTTGGCAGTAATTTCAAAACAACGAAAAATAAATTAGATTTTAATCGTTTTTAATTGAGAAAATGTGTATTAATAAATTTGTTTTTATTTTTCTGTTAAATATATCGTCCCAATCTTCAAATTAAAATAGTTTTTATCAAATCGGAAAATACCCTATTGTTTGGCATTGAAAACCGGCTATATCCGCGTTGACTTGCCGGTACAGTCAGAGCACTGATACGAATACACCTAGCAACATTCAAAAGAGATTTTTCTCATGGAATAACGATTGCAATTTTGAGATATGACTCGTAACAACATAAAATTACAATCAATACGGTAGGAGAGAGCAGTGGTGCACCAGTAGCTGCGACTTACGAGTTGTAGATCGTAGGTTTGAACCCCGACTGGCGCTTTGTGTAAATTATTTCATCACCGCGGCACCCAAAACGGTGAAAGAAACCATCGTGAGGAAACCGGCATGTCCTAGAACCAAGACATGTGACATCTACAAAGCCGCACTGGGCCGGCGTGGTGGATTATGGCCCAGCTGTGGGAACATAGCATAGCATAATCAGCCTATAGGTATAGGCCGATTATGCTACGGTGGGACAAAATCACTTGGCTATGTGCACGAAGCTATCCCTACAATTTACGTTACAAGTTTTAGTTGGGTTTCATAACTAGTAACGCTGTGCGTGCTACGCATCTAGTAATATTGAACAATTCTAATTATCTACACTAATTTACTATAGTAATAGACGTTAACTGATGTTTACAAATCCATAGAAAAGCGTATCGTAATGACGTTTACATTGAGATATTTGAACAAACTTGCTATCGTGAATATAATCCCATAAACCGTGATGTATTGCGTTATTGCTTCGCGAAGCAAAGTTATGCCATACCTAAACCGGTCGGCTGTCATTCATGGATCTTTGACAGTCGTTATCTATGGGTAATCAGAAGCCCGAAACTCTGAAAAGCCAGTCTTACCAAAGGGTATCGTATTACCCAGTAACTGGGTTGTGGAGGTCGGATAGGCAGTCGCTCCATGTAAAATACTGGTATTCAGCTGCATCCGGTTAGAATAGAAGCCGACCCCAACATGGTTGGGAAAAGGCAAGCCAAGTCAATTTATGAATTAAAAAGCCACTTAGTTTTAAATTGCGTCATTGCGCTGATATCAACGTAAGTGTTTTAGCGCCAGTCATGAGCTCTTATCACTGATATGGAAACTTCCCCCCCGAAGCTTGTCCAAGAGTTACTAGAGCGTTACTCCAAACATCATTCTACTGTTGATAAACATAGATCGATACATTCGCTGACGTTAGTCTGATACGCCGATTTCCACGGATTAGTCGTCCTGGCAGCGATATCAAAAACGAAATTTTCCATTTGAAACATGCTACCGTTTTTAATATCAAAGACGAAACTTCTGCCTATTAGGAGCAAACATAAAGATACAGCGAAAGATAAGAAAACGAAAGAAAAGAGTTTCTTCGTGACGGGTGATAACTTGACGACTTTGAAAAATATTGCCAGTTTGAAGAGCCGACGTGTGAGGCGAAACGCACCGAAGCTTCCTTCTCTAGTGAAACCGGGTTCGTGCGACTGCAATCTGATGCACCTCACTAAAATAGTGATTAGCTACGCACCAAAGAGCAGGAAAAGAGGCGCTTCGAACATGGTGTTGTCTATGACCGCGTGGGGCACGACGGGACAGAGGAAGCGCATGAAACTGCCAAGTGTTAAATTGACGAGAAAATTGGTTAAAGGCGAGAAATCGTTGACACACAACACTGATGAGTTCTTTAAGAAACTTGAGGTATTGATAACGTTATATGGACTTGTTTTTAGTCGGAAGGAGGTTCTTCTTTTGATAGTTAAGTACCTCTTTCAGGCGGTAATATGTTAGGTTTATATAAGAATTACAAGTATGTAAATAGGGCCGGAATGAAATGTCGTGGAGGACAATTTAATTTTATAGGAAAGTGTACGCACGGTGAACGAATGCTTTCTCAACGGAATCATCTGCCTAGCTTTTTCTCAACTACGGTTTCCAGTCTAACCGGATGCAGCTGGATATTTTACATGGAGAGACTGCCTATCTGACCTCCATAACCCATTTACTGAGTAACACGATGCCTCTTGGTGAGACTGGTTGCCACGGTTTCGAGCTTCTGACGACCCGTAATGACTGTCAAAATACCGCATCCGTATTCACGGAACAACTGCGGCAAGCGTAGCTTAAACTGATCGATTGAACCGAGCGTCTGGTACCTATTACTTAACCATAGTTTTGTCAACGGGAATAATATCAATATTTGTTCCAGAATCAATTAAAGGCTCTGAATTTGGGTAAGCCTGCTAAGAGTAAGAACAGTAATGGTAAAGAGCCGCCTGCGTCGCAGCGATCTAAGGCAGAGAAGGAAGCAGCCAATGAGGCGAACGATGCTGCGTCCAATGGGGACGAAGGAGGTACGTCCCAGAAAAAACAATATCCCAAGACAAAACACACTTCTTAGACCAAATCAAAAATAAAAAAATCTTAATGAATACCTAAAATAAGCCAATTCAGGCTCTCGAATTTTTATTATTTCGGAGTTTTATTGTTCAACCAAACGTTAAAGTAGTATTTTTGACGGCATATTATATGTTACCATGTTCCACGACATAAAGTTCAGCATGCACCACGATTGAATGCAGACGGTTTTATTCGTTTATAAAGTATCGGGCCTTCAGTCGCTCTTTCGGCTCGCACAGCCGCCCGTCGCCTGACTAGAAGATAGCCGACGGTATCCGGATAACAAATTTTGATGCGGTTTTCATCCACCCTCATGTAAAGAATTTATTCTGGAAGTTTTATAGAAATTACGTTTCGTCAAGGTGCAAAAACTATGCGAAGCAGCGACGTGTCGCTAGTTACTTATATTATTTGAAGTTTTTTTCTTTCAATGTCTTCAGGTAGTGGTGAAGGTCGAAGGCGTGGTAAGAGAAAAAAGAAAGGAGGTCGGGGTGGCAGTGACCGACTGACATCTGCAGGACTTGCGGCGCAAGCGCAACAGGATCCCGAGACTCAGGTGAGTAGTGTTTCACTTTCAATACTCAATGGTTTATTTGCATTCCAGAATTTATACTTAGATGGTAAATTTTAATTATACGTGATCATTATTATCTCTGTGTCGGGTACAGCCTTCGATCAATTATTGATCGAAGGGTACAGCAATATAGTTAGGACAGAGAAAGCTCTGGAAAGTTAGCTTATGAGTCTTCTGAACTAAATCAAAAAATGTTATATTATTTTTAACCGCCTTCAAAAAGGAGGAAGTTGTCAATTCGGTATAGTAATCGTTTATTTATGTATGTTCGGGCATAACTCCGTCATATAAAGACGGATTATCAAAATTATTTTTTTGTTTGAAAGGGATTTATTTCGAAATCCATTTTCATATTGATCTGATGGTTAGTTTCGGAGACAGACAACGAAACTCTTAAAAAAATTACAGCAAATTAACTGCGATTGCTGCTATCGCATAAATACCTATGTATTGTTTTGATTTGATTGACATTGAGAATTCCCAAAGGATGATGAAATTTCGAATTCGTTATTCAAAATTTCATCATCCTCATCGAAGTTTTTATTTTTCACTTTTTAGTTTTAGTACCTTAAAACTAAAAATACAAAAAAAAAATTACCAAAAAAAAAAAACAACCGACTTCCGAAATAAAAACTTTAATTTCCGATGATAAAAACTTAAATTTCGGAAGGCGGTGACAAAAAATTCAAGTTATTTTTCACTTTGTAGTGTGTTTTTGGAAGTTGTTTTTTTTTTTAATATTTCTTGTACGTTTTCCTAGATCGCCGGCATTGGCACGGACTCTCAAAACCCGAGTTCCCGCGGGTCGATAGCGCCGGCAGAGGATGACGTCATTGTACTGCCGGTCATCAGACCGCTAGTGGTCCCTAAGAAGACCGATTCCTTCCTCGATGATGACATGCTCAAGTATTTGCACAGAGAGGTCGATGAAGACGCCATCGAGACTGAATTTGATACAAAGGTTAGTTTGTTCTTTGATTATTACGTTATGATTGCAATGCTTATAATTTGGGTTTAGAATCTCAGATAATTATTTCGTTTTGGCAAAACAAACTCAATATCTTACTCATTACAAAGTTAAATTTCCATTGCAACCTACTTTTTAGGACCTTTTACTACTTAGACTACTTATAATTAATCAACTCGCTAGGCTAGAGAATATAGGCAATACTTACATGTAAATTATCTGAGATCGCGTCATTAAGTAATAGTACATTATGGTACAAGTGTGTAACGTTGGTGATTATCGCTGAGGTGCCATTGAGACCCGAGCCGTCAGGCGAGGGTCTTAAGAGAGCCGAGGACGATAATCATCAATACACACGTGTATCATACGACGTTTTTCAACACACTTGCGAAGAAAATAATACTAAATCATCATCATCATCATCATCCATCAAAATCAAAATCAAAATATTTTTATTTCATATAAACCTACATGGGCACTTATGAAACGTCAGAAGCTATGTGCACGGTTCCAAATTGTTGTTTCCTATGGAGAAGAGCCGGCAAGAAACTCCACGGTTACTCTTTTAAAAATAATTGGCTTTAACAATATTTTCAAATTACAGAGATTAAATGTATGGGAGGACAGCGCAGGCCTGTCAATAAGTACCAGGTACTTAGACGAATACAGAATAGAAAATCGTCTACAAATCTACAGTCAGTAAGGCCTACAACGTTCTCTCATTCACAATATGTAAAATAATCTACATAAATAAAATGAACCTAAATAAAATTGATGTATAATGTCAATTAATGACGAGATTATGTCAGCATTGTAAAAATAAAAAGAATAAAAAAGAACATTGTATTTGAGAGCAGTTAATAGACTTTCACATAGTTATGCTGTTAATGAGGTACCAGGGAAGCCACATGTGCAGAAGGAATTAATGCCAAACTTCCCTGTCTTCAACGTAGTCTTTTAGCTTATAATATGCTTTTTTGATAAGGACACGTTTGATGTGCGTTTTAAACTTTCCATCGCTAAGTTCTGTAACCGACTTTGGCAACTTGTTATAGAAGCGGATACTGTTTATTAGAAATGACTTGCTAGTTTTAGTCAGTCTAAATTTTGGAATCACAATTTCATCTTTACTACGTGTATTCAGATTATGGAAATCGCATCGTTTTTTGAAAAGGCCTAAGTTTTTGCGAACATATAAGATATTTTCTAGGATATAAAGAGAAGGCAGAGTTAATATATCAATTTCGCTGAATTTGTTTCTAAGAGACTCGCGAGGCCCCATTTTATAGATTGCGCGGATTGCCCTCTTTTGTAAAATGAAAATTGAATCTACGTCAGCTGCCGATCCCCACAGCAGAACGCCATAAGACATAATACTGTGAAAATAAGCAAAGTAAACTAACCTAGCTGTGGCTACATCAGTCAACTGCCTTATCTTTCTTACTGCGTAAGCAGCTGAGCTTAATCTACTTGAAAGAGCTCTAATGTGAGCACCCCATTGCAATTTTGAATCTAAAGTAATTCCCAAAAATACAGTTTCCGAAATAGCATCTAGTTTCTTCCCATCAAGTTTTAAGTTTAGACCTACTTGGGGTACATTTGGTAACGAGAACTTAAGACATTTAGTTTTGTTCGCATTGAGTAAAAGATTATTAGCAGCAAACCATTTCGAAAGAACAGCTAGACTATCATTGACATGTAAGACATCCGTATCTTTTCTATCTATTCTAAAAATAAGAGAAGTGTCATCAGCGAATAAAATTATATCCGAGAATTTAGCCATCAGGTAAGGAAGGTCATTTATATAAACTAGAAATAAAAAAGGGCCAAGAATTGAACCTTGAGGCACGCCCATCTTAACTAGAGACCCCGAGGACGTCGCCCCATTAACGTTTACTTTTTGCTGCCTGTTTGATAAATAGGAAAGTACAAGATCAGCAGCTTGTCCACGAATTCCGTAGTGGTGTAATTTACAGATCAGTGTATTGTGGTCAACGCAGTCAAACGCTTTTGAGAGGTCACAGAAAATGCCAATGGCGTCCTGGGAATTCTCCCAGGATTCCAAAATGTGACTGATGAGTTTTACTCCTGCGTCAGTCGTCGACCTACCTTTCGTGAAACCAAACTGTCGACTATGTAAAATCCCATTCGAGTTAAAGTGTGACAACATCTGGTCCAGCATGATTTTTTCATAAATTTTGCTCAATGCTGGAAGCACAGATATAGGTCTATAATTAGAGGGATCACTCTTACTACCCGATTTGAAAATTGGTACTACTTTACTATGTTTCATTAAGTCAGGAAACGTACCGCTGTCTAAACATTGATTAAATATGCCTGTTAGGACAGGGGCAATTGTGTCAATGATATTTTCGAGAACCTTAACGGAAATCCCCCATAAGTCTTCAGTGTTTTTTATGTTAAGACTTTTAAATGCTGTTTTAATTGTGGCAATAGAGATGGGTTTGAATTCAAAACTTGGTATGTCCTTGCTGAAGTTTTCTTTAAGAAGAGATTCAGCTAATACAGATCATCATCCATCATCATCCATCGTCATCCATCGTCATCCATCGTCATCCATCGTCATCCATCATCATCACCCATCATCATCCATCGTCATCCATCATCATCCATCGTCATCCATCATCATCTATCATCACCCATCATCATCCAGCATCATCCATCATCATCATCATCATCCATCATCATCCATCGTCATCCATCATCATCCATCATCATCATCATCATCCATCATCATCCAGCATCATCCATCATCATCCAGCATCATCAATCATCATCATCATCATCGTTTTTAAGAACAAAGCAACTCAAACAAAAAACAACCTATAACTCACTAAGAACAAAGCAACTCAACCATTTCTATAACTCACTAGTGAATAATAATAATGAAAAAGTCACAGTTTGATAATAGGTGTCATTATGTGCCTAACTGTAGTGAAATTAGAGCCATTTTATGAGCAAGTGTGTTGAAAAATTTATTTCTTTCTATGTTTCTCATGAATTGTGACATGTTAGAAGATGAACAGAAAAGTTTGGTGCAATAAGCATGTTATGAACAACATTTCCGGTTCCGTGTGCTCAAAAAGACTAGAAAAATAAATCGAAATCTTTTTCCTTTTCTTATTGTTTGATAAATTTCTTGACCGTATTGCATGACAATGTGGCCTTCCTTAAAATAATAACCATTTTCAGCGTCGTTATGTCTTGGAAGAGGCGATGCGGACTCGTCCGGAGCGAGCGTACGGACAAGAAATGCAAAAATTACTGCGGGAGTTAAAAGTACCCGAGGTCAGCCTCGGTGACTGGCTGCACATACCAAGAGTGTTCTCTCGACAGAACGCACAGTTCGCCTTGCCCATAGACACGCATGCGCTGGAGAGTAAGTAGATACTGTTCCTCATTAACAGCCAATAGCAGTCCATTACTGGGTATCTGCTTTTCTGCCCATTCTGCCCTTACTAAACTATGTTGGGGTCGGCTTCCGGTTTAACCGGATGCAGCTGAGTACCAGTATTTTATATGGAGCGACTGCCTATCTGACCTCCACAACCCAGTTACTGGGTAATACGATACCGCTTGGTAAGGACTGATTGTCGGTCTTTCGGGCTTCTGACAACCCGTAACGACTGTCAAGCGTAACAAGCACCTCCTCAAAGCTACTAGAATGTTATAAAAAATAAAAAAACTTATTTTCTCTATGTTTTGAGTTCTTGACAGGTTATTCAATTCAATTGTTTACAGACTTGACACCAATGAACTACGCAGCCCGGTTCGTGACTGTGAAGAAGTCGAAGCAACTGCTGTACCTCACGGTGCTCAGAAAGTTCAGGCAGCATGGATACAGGATGCCGATAAAGGTGAATTAAAAAACATACATAAATCATAGTATTCATATTATATTTAGTAGATCATTATAAAAAATAATATCTTTTATTTTAAATAAACACATATTAATTACATTTTTAAATATTTTTACAAAAATCGTACAAACATTTAAAAATATAAAAAATAGTGGCCCATCGGCATCAGGAGCAGGGTCCGAGATGTCGGTGGTCAGGGTTCTAGAGAAAGGAACCTCCTGACTATGCGTGCCGTGTCTAGGAGTACTGCTTTCTGAATCAAGCCCTTGATCCAGCCGCGCAATGAGAGCCTCCTGAGATATTGGTCGAGGCTCTTCGCTATTAGGCCATTTACTGTAACGATTATCGGTACAATGATTGCTGAGTCCACGTCCCACATGTCGACAACCTCGTGAGCGAAATCAATATTATTATTAATTATAAACTGTTTGAGACACGGGCGATTACAAATAACCAGTTTTTATTACACAACATCATGCCTTTGTTCCCTGAAGGAATAGGCAGAGGTGTCGTATATCCACGTTTTGCAAATTTGGATTTCTGAAAACCATAACTGGCGAAATGTGGATGTGCTATAGGTACGCAAGCTTTCGGGGAAACAAGGCGTGTTTTTTGTTACGTACCTCCACCAACCAACTCTTTTTTTTCTATCTTTAAAAGAACATAGAAGAAGGCCTAATAATGATGATGGGAGGCGGCTTATCTTCGACGCAAGCGCAGAGCTTCAAGAGCATCATGGACTGGCCCAGCTACGAGGAGCAGGAGAACATCCCTGATGAGATCAAAGTCACCCTTATTGACAACGGGTACAAACGGCCCTCCGGTAGCACAGAGGGCAATGAAGAGGTAAGTAAGACTGCCGTTTTACGTTGGTTTTTACTGATGGAAACGGACTGATGGCTGCCTTGACAAGAAATATTTAAATCGTTAGATGTGCCTTCTCTGCATCAGAAAATTCCATTGCTCTGCAGTGGAACAATAATAGGCTGGTATATTAATTTTATTTTTATTTGTTTGGAAAACGAAAACGAGGAAGACCACACACTCACTGGTAGGATGAGATTGTGCGTACAGCTGGATCACACTAGATGGACGTAGCAAAACTCAGAAAGCAGGCATTTTCTGGAGGAGGCCTTCACCTCAGGGGTTCTCAAGTAAAACTAACATAAACTAAAAAAAAAGTTACATTTTGTACCTACATTATGAGAAATATAAGGCTTTTTTGTTTTCCTCGGCCTAGCCGGGTAGAACTGATATTAGTATGTGCCCTCATCGTACTTGAGTCGCGCGAAAAAGTGTAAACACTCAGGGAGTGATTTCATGAGATAATTAAGTATTAATAGCCGCATGGTTCGATCGTTCAGGTTAAACTACCCTTGCTGCGGTTGGTCCGTGAATTAGTGACATCTTTACATACCGAAACGCTCCGTGCTTCGGAAAGCACCTTAAGCCGTTGGTACCGGCTGTCATTCGTGGATCTTTGACAGTCGTTACAGCTCAGAAGCCAAAAAGCCTGACAACCAGAATTACCAAGGGGTATCGTGTTACAGAGTAACTGGGATATGAGGGTCATATAGGGAGTCGCTCCATGAAAAATACTGGTATTCAGCTGCATCTAATCGGATGCAGCTGAATACAGGATAAGTTTTTAACCAGTGCGCAAACTGTAACCATGAATTCAGCATATCATTCTAGACCCCCAGCGCAGAAATATTTCGTCGGTTATACAATTAAAAATCAGCTGTTCCATACATTTTTACCGCGTAGGTATTGCACTTTGCACCCATGAAAATTTTCTGCGCTGGGGGGTCTAGAATGATATGCTGAAGTCATGGTTACAGTTTGCGCACTGGTTAAAAACTTATCCTGTACAATGTTGAGAATATTTGGTGCCCGGAATTTGGTGGTGTGATACCGTCATGCTTCGGAAAGCACGTTAACCCGTTGGTCCTGCGCCTGATCTCTGTCTGGTCGTGTTATCGTCCCATGAAGAGAGACTAGAGAGGGCACCTGTGTCTATGCACACACTTGTGTACTATAATATCGCCTTAGGCTTGTCTCCGTTGAAGTTGGCCGCCATGACCGAAATACGGTCTGGAAGACAATTAATATTATTAGGTCAGAACAGAGCATGCTCTTGATGGGACTCTTAGCTTGGAATTACCAATGACCAGTTTCATCTTAATCATAATTTAGAGTGAGACAGAGATGGAGTTAGCTCTATCTCTTTACCATAGTGGTGGTAGGGTCCTGGTGTGTCGATAAACCCTTGTAAACTTTAAAAACAGAATAAGTATATTAGATTTTTTTTTTGTTTCAGTCTGACGAAGATACATTAAAGTTTCGTACTTGGTGCGGTCTATGCGCGATCTGTGAACGAATGTATGGACGATTTCCGCCCAGAGACAAGGATTCACCTGATGGGGTGCGTATTTTCTTTCTTTAAACGACTTTAGAACTAGTTGATACAAAAAAGAGATGGATCTATACGGATCGTATGGCGCCATCCCTTTTAGTACTGAAACAATGGTGACTTTGACACTTCAATAAATGATCTTAGACATGTACAACGCTACAAGCATACTTTAGCGCGTTGTCAAAATCGGAACTTACGCCACCATCTTGTTTTTACCCGACTGCGTGACTGAAAAGCGGGTTATGCGTTTATCAGTCTCTAGAATGCCGGCACTCTAGAAACTATACGTGAGCGTTTGATAATATATGATAGATATACAGTGGCGTAGCTAGGTAACCAAAGGCCCTGGGGCAAAAAATAAACTAGGGCCGCCACAACTAAACTATTTAAAATCGTTTGTTCCGTATTCGTCGTGTTCCGAATTCGACGTACTCCAGATTCGTCGTACTCCAGCTTCGTCGTAATACCGTCGAATCCCGAATAAAATTAAAAACCAAATACAAATTGTAACTTATTTTAATAAACAAATTGAAACTATTTTATGAAAATAAAAGAAAATATGTACCTGTTACCGTTCAAAAAATACAGTCCTGTGACAGGCACACAGACAACGGAGGCACGTTAATAGGGTCCCGTTGAGCACCCTTTGGGTACGGAATCCTAATTAAGTGGAGATTTTTAAACCAATAACACCACTTTCTTGACCGACTATACGTTCTACGACGAATCTGGGTTACGACAAATCTGGAGTACCTACATCGAATTCGGAACACGACGAATACGGAACAAATCTTTAAATTTTTATCAATACAAGTCAAAATATAAACATTTAAATACTTTAACGTTGCAAAGCTACTGTAGCATCAGTTCTTTATTGTGCATAGCAGGGCACGTCCAGCACCCTAATTGCGTAACTCACGATTAATCAAAATCGGTTTCAATTTGACAGTTCAGCAGTATTCATTACGTTACTTACGTTGTTGAGCAGACACATTTTTCGAACATATGAAGCAATGGTTTAACAATCCGTTTCAAAACGAAACAGATTATGATGAATCGTGGGTGCTGGTTCTACACGCAGAATTTAGGACTAATTGGATAAATTAATTAATATATGTATTGGTATTAAGTCAAAAACTAAGTACCTACCTAAATCAAAAAGTTTTGTTTTGCACGCCAGCACATCAAGCTACCCCAATCTGTCAAATTTCTTTGATTTCGTTCATGTTCAATTGGGAATTTTTGACAGTTTGTGATATCTTGATGTAATGGCGTCTGTACATACATAAAATATCAAAAACAATTTATTTAGCGATGTCATGTCCTCTAGTTATTTTATGAAAGTCGGAAGTTTAGTTTATCTATAATCGTTTCCTAGCTTTCGTTTTTGCAAATGTATCAATCACTTCGGTTAAATCTAAACTTGATGCGGAGTCCGGACGCGCGCAATTGTAAATTCACTAGTAGCGTTTTATAATCACGCTGTCGAAGCGCGCCGCTGCCTAAGAATAAAGGGGAGTTCCCCGCAATTTTCAACCAAAGATGTTCGAGACTTCTTGGGAATTCCCCTGTATTTTTTCAAATAAGTTGCCATTATTAAAGTCGCGTTCCTTGAATCTGGTTTATTTATATTCCGAATGTGGGAGAAATTTTCACTAGTTCAATTTATAGTTTGTAAGTCATAGTCCGAGGGGGCCTTTGAGCTTGGGGGCCCCGGGGCACTGCCCCGTCTAGCCATCCGGTAGCTACGCCACTGTTGATATGTATACATAGATTGCGCCAAATTAATCTTCTAAAAGTCTAGCTATTCGTTTGTGAACTCTATTATTTTTAATGCAATCTTTTTAATATGATTTATTTTTAAAACCTGAATTATTTGTTACAGATTGAGTTAAGCGACTTCTCAATGGTGGAATCAAAAATAGTTACACTCAAAGTACACAGTGGACTCAGAGTAATTTTGAATGTTATAAGAGAGCGATGATTTTTGTAGGGTATTTAGCTATGTCAATTTAGGAGTTATTTATTTTGTTATAATGGTCTTAGTCTAGTATTTTTAAACCTTTGTAATCAAATAAAAGAGAATGTTATTTTGATATAACTTGTTTGATTGAATTCTTCTTGTTCTTAGCGTATCAATGGCAAATAGTTCAATCATTTTCCCAAAATTCAGCTGCGTGTATACCGCTCATGGGTGACAGGGTGGCGCAGGATCGAAGGTGGGCCGTTATCTGTGGGGAAGTGCTGCATGTGCACTTGAGGACTGAGACGTCTGTGAACCCCCATCTGTGGAGGTTGTCTTCGCTTCAGCTGACTTGGGTTCGAAGTCTATTTACAGATTTCCAAATCGGCCGCGGTAACTCGTGCCCAGGCAGAATGCTCTCGGATGGTTTGATAAAATCGCTGAAGGGTTTATACAGCTCCCACCACAGTTGACATCCTGCTGAGGAGGCGTTACTATTGCCTTAACTAGCCGATTCATTGTTTTTTTCGAGTTTGCGATAAGAGCGCGGACCACCCGTGGCGCAAATGGGTGCGGTGACGTCATCAAGGCCGTTCTACGGTGTAATTAATTTAATTCGCTGGTCGCATCAAGGGCTAGCTGTACCCAAGTACCCTAAAAACTTTTATAGTATTTAGTTGAATCTATGTGTTAGATCCAGCTTACAGGATCCACCTCACGTTAGTAGTGTTGCGCCGCACAATTAATGTTTGGTTGCCACTAGCGACATCTCGTATCGAGTAGCGGAGTTAATCGTCAAGATCTTTCTAGAAAGTTCGATGCTAGAACTTTCTGGAACTATCGACATGTGTTCGGTCAGGGCCGATATGTACTCGAACATTCTAGATGCTTCTACGGTAGAAGGTTCTGGAACTATCCGAGGGCCCTATATAAGCGGGAACGGAGCGCGTCCCGCGGGAGTTCATTGGAAGCGATACATGCGAGAACATCTAAAGCGATCTTCAAGTGCGACTTAACGAGTGATCCGTAGTGCTATTGTGTTGTGTTATTAGTGAGTATAATTAAAGTGTTATTTTTGGTAATTCATATCGGCAGTTTTTAATTGTCACGAACCCCTTTAACGAGTGATCCGTAGTGCTATTGTGTTGTGTTATTAGTGAGTTTAATTAAAGTGTTATTTTTGGTAATTCATATCGGCAGTTTTTAATTGTCACGAACCCCTAGCTCGTAACAATTGGTGTCAGACGTGGGATTAAAATCATGCCGATTTTACCTAAAGACGACACGGAGGGTATCCGTACCCGGAGTCAACGCCAGCAGGAGACGGACCAGAGGCGATTTGGTGGAGCAGTGCCACAGACGTCGGAGGGCCAGCTACCAACCACAGAGGCCGGCCCGTCCACAGCTGCTCTAGCATCACCAGCACCAGATTTTGCTGCTCTGATGATGATGTTGCAGGAGCAGGCCCGCCGACAGGAGGAACAGGCCCGCCGATTGGAAGAACAGCTCAAACGGGATAAAGAGGAGCAGGCCCGCCGACAGGAGGAACAGGCTCGCCGACAGGAGGAGCAGGCTCGCCGACAGGAGGAGCAGGCCCGTCAGTTGGAAGAACAGCTCAAACGGGATAAGGAAGAGCAGGTGCGCCGCCAGGAAGAGCAGATGCTCCTCATAAAGGACCTTCACGCAACCTTCGGGAAAGACATGAAGGAGGTGAAGGAGAAGGTTGCCCAGCATGACAACCGCTTGTCAGAAGCTGAAACTCAGATCAGCAAGTTTAGTGACGTCATTGCTGATGTGAAGCAAGAGTTGGGTAACCTCAAACTTGGGGATGGAATCGCAGCTCCCGTAGCTACCACACCTTCGCTACGTGGATTCAAAGTGCCGCCGTACGACGGGACTTCTTCCTGGTCGGCCTACAAAATTCAGTTTGCTGCTGTCATGAAGGCGCACGAGTGGAATAAAAGTCAGGCCATGACTGCCCTCACTCTAGGCCTGCGCGACCAGGCTTTAAATGTGCTGGAAGCTCTCGGTAAGGAAGTGACTTACGAACAGCTCCTCGAGGCATTGGAGGCTAGATATGGCGACGCTCACCTGGAACACGTGTTTCGTGCGCAGCTCAAGGATCGTGTGCAACGCAGTAACGAAAACCTGCAGCAGTGGGCCCTTGAAGTGGAGAAGCTGGTTCGAAAAGCGTACCAGTCCGTACCTGCGCTTATTGATGGGAACCTGGTGCAGGCATTCATCGACGGCATCCGGGACCTTGAAGTTAGAGCTGCTGTGAGGCTCGGTCACCACGGAACGCTTAAGGACGCCTTGGCACATGCACTGGAGGTGGAAGCTGTGCGGCAGGATCATCGTTCCTATCGCGTCAGGGAGGTTGTAGCGGCTACAGTTCGCGATCGTAAAAGATACAGCCCTAGGTGTTACGGCTGTGGGGAAAGGGGCCACCTTCGATCCAGTTGCCCTAAGCGAACTGCAGAAAGGGAAGAATTGCTTATCCGTCAGCGGCCAAGAAGATTGCCGGTAGCGCGTTGCGAAAAGTAACCGGAAACCATGATTAAGGGAATGGTGACGGATGGTGTTATTGAACCTTCATCAAGTTCATGGTGTTCACCTGTAGTGCCTGTGAGGATGCTCAGGACAGACCTCAGCAACGAGTGGAAGGAAAACCTACAGCTTGCACAGCAGGAAGATTCGGACATCAAGCCGATTCTGGAGTGGATGAAGGTCAGAGCTCCTAAACCCAGGTGGAGCGACGTCTCAGCAATGAGCTCCATCACAAAGAGCTATTGGGCCCATTGGGACAGCTTGGTGATTCAGGATGGAGTCCTGTGCCGTAAATGGGAAAATGCTCGGGGAAACAGCTGTCATTTGCAAATGGTGGTCCCTAAAGCTCAAGTATCGGATGTTCTGCAGCTGTACCATAATGGTTGTTCAGGAGGTCACCTGGGAGTAAAACGGACTCTACTGAAGATACGAGAACGGTTTTACTGGGTCCACTGTCGGGACGATGTCGAGGACTGGTGTCGCAAATGTACAAGTTGTGCAGCTGTAAAGGGACCTCAGACGCGTAGCAGAGGTGCATTGAAATTGTACAATGTTGGTGCACCATGGGAGAGGATAGCCCTTGACGTTGCGGGGCCATTTCCGGAAAGTGAAAGTGGTAACAAGTATTTCATGGTTGTGATGGATTATTTCACTAAGTGGCCGGAAGTCTTCGCCATTCCAAATCAAGAAGCTTCAACAGTTGCAGATAAATTAGTTCATGAAGTCTGCTGTCGTTTTGGAGTACCTTTAGAGATTCACAGTGATCAAGGAAGGAATTTTGAGTCTCAAATATTCCAGGAAACTTGTCGAGTGATGGGTAGTCATAAAACAAGAACAACTTCTTACCACCCACAATCGGATGGATTGGTGGAACGATTCAATCAGACATTAGAGAGGTACCTAGCAAAAGTTGTGGAAAATCGGCAACGAGATTGGGACAAGCACATACAACTGTTTTTGTTGTCATATCGAAGCGCTGTTCATAAAAGCACATCGGTGACACCAGCTTTCGCAAACTTTGGAAGGGAATTACGGCTACCTGCAGACCTGATCACCGGAATACCACCTGATGCCCCATGCAGTATAACCGATTATGCGAGTGACTTGCGGAACAAGATGAATGACATTTATGAGCACGTCAGACACTCAGGCCAGCAAATGTCTGAAAAGATGAAAACCCGTTATGACCGCAAAATGAACAATAAAGGGTTCACTAGTGTGGTTGCACAATCCCGTCCGCAGCAAAGGGAAATCTCCTAAGCTTCAAGCTAACTGGGACGGACCGTACCGGATTGTGACAAAGATCAATGACGTTACCTACCGGATACAGAAAGGTGCAAGAGGTACTCCTAAGATAGTGCACGTGGATCGACTGGCGCGTTATTATGGGGCCGATAATGCTCGGGACGAGCATTTCTTAGGTGGGGGCAGTGTTGCGCCGCACAATTAATGTTTGGTTGCCACTAGCGACATCTCGTATCGAGTAGCGGAGTTAATCGTCAAGATCTTTCTAGAAAGTTCGATGCTAGAACTTTCTGGAACTATCGACATGTGTTCGGTCAGGGCCGATATGTACTCGAACATTCTAGATGCTTCTACGGTAGAAGGTTCTGGAACTATCCGACGGCCCTATATAAGCGGGAACGGAGCGCGTCCCGGGGGAGACCCGCTTGCCACGCCCCCTTACGGGGACGTTGCGACTGCCTCTACTCCCGGGGGAGTTCATTGGAAGCGATACATGCGAGAACATCTAAAGCGATCTTCAAGTGCGACTTAACGAGTGATCCGTAGTGCTATTGTGTTGTGTTATTAGTGAGTTTAATTAAAGTGTTATTTTTTGGTAATTCATATCGGCAGTTTTTAATTGTCACGAACCCCTAGCTCGTAACAGTAGTAATTCTTGAACTTCTAAAACCAACCTTAGGCACTTGTCGCACCCATGGAATTGGTACGTAGGTACTCCCACCACCGACGAGGAAGCTATCAGCGATTATCTCGCTCAAGAAACGTAAAATTATTGTAGGTCTATTCCGTGTTATTAAAAGAGATATACTACCTTTAGGTATATTAGAAGTTGATCGCTGACTGGTCTTACTACTGCCGCACCAGCAAGTACTCTTTTGTCGCAGCGACAAGAGCTATCAGAGAGTACTCGCTTAGCGACGCTCGCCTGGCGGGCAGAAGACTCGCTTGGTACTTGGTACCTGCGAACGGTGCGTCGCCGCCGTCGTCGCGCACTACTTGCTCGCCAACTCGTTTTCAGTTGCTATCTTTTCTTTACTCGCTTTTATTTAAGCGCCGGTGGTGGTACAAGTGCCTTACCACACGTGACGTCAGAATTGTGTAAACAGCACAGGTAAAAATACTTTGTGTGGCGCAGCTTTAGAAGCAATGATATTATAATATATAATATCATTGTTTAGAAGTATTTGTGCACAGAGGCACCACACACCAATACTAATACCACTTTCGAGCCATTAAATATCTTGTTAATTATAAACTTGACATTTACTTGTTTACAACTACTTTAATTTACACAAACTTGACGTCACAAGTGGTCACGTGATGAAAAGACCATCATATGGAGCGTTTTTGCGGTAAATTCAAAACAACGAAAACTATGTTTCATATAAATCGTTTTTCATTGAGAAAATGGATATAAATAAATTTATTTTTATTTTTCTGTTACATATTTCGTCCCAATCTTCAAATTTAAATAGTTTTTATTAAATTGAAAAGAAAAATACCCTATTGGTCGTATTCTACAATTTTGGTGCTTGTATCCGAACATAACTTATTGCCATTTATTTGACAGTAGTGAGTCTAGGGAAGGTCTCAAATTTTGTTTTGTTTATATCGACAATGTAATCCGAAAAAAAAATTCAATCAAAGGAAATCTTTTAGAAAAATGGATACCTACCGTATAGTGCTGGGTGAACGATGATTTTGAAAGAACGAATGGTAAAAATATTTTACATACACACAACCTCACGCCTTTTTCCCAGGGGCGTAGACAGAAACTACAAAACGCCAACTGCTAAGATCCTTACATTTTCCTTTTGCCTCATTTATGTTCATTCACGCACACCAGTTGCGAGTAATACGTACTGGTTGATTTTGTACATATAGATAAATAGAAAAATATGTCAAATAAATATTTTGCCAGATTTTGGCCTTACAACGTGACCAAAAAACGCATGAATTTTGAACCATACATGATCAAGAGTATTTTTTTATTGACTAACAAATATGATATGTTCTTTAAAATTACGATTTTTAGTTAAACCTTCATCTCTGCTCGGTTCATTTTATTCATCTTCGCTTAATCTTTTTTTCACATCAGGGACCTTTTTTGTCAGAAATTGATATCCCTCGTACAGTAAAGTTGCTGAAAAGTAAAAAAAAGTCCTAGTAAAATCCGTCTCACGAAAGAAATCTCTCAAACGGGTCCACTTATATAACATTTAGTTGCACTTTTTGCCGCGGGACTTCTCTCATGAGGTAGATTCTATAATACTTTCAACGAGTTACTTGAGAAAATAAAACCGATGTCGATAAAATTTGAATTAGGGTTAAGCATACGTCACTACAAATGTTAAACGGTTTTATTGAAAACTATTTTTGTACGGCGCTCTATCGTAACGAATTATTTAGCTAATGAAAAACAAACAATACTGACCGTTAACCCATACGCGTGGTGTATTTCATGTGAAACTAATAATTAACGTTATAACTTTTGTGTAAAATCGTTTGTATCTTGATCAACGACACAATGGATTTGGATAGATCAGGACTGAGTGCTGACGGTAAATCAGTTTATTTATAATTAAAACATCGCGTTGGTGCGAGTTTACTGGAATATTTACTATTGATAGTCCTTTTCCAGAGTATTACGTGACGGCGCTGCAAATATTTGATTATTGTGGTGCTGAGAGTACGGGTACGCTGCGTGTTGACGCTTTGATGGACAAATTCGCACCTTTCGTAAAAACTAACAAGTGAGTAATATTGTTAACGTTCGAAGTGTGTACTGATTTTGTTTACGTGATGAAAGGTCATCTGTTTATTTCTGAAAATAGCCCAGTTCTGGATTTAGAACTTCCTGCAGTACCCCACATGTTGTTTGATCGTAAACGTTGTAATCTGACTAACGCAACGAAATACTAACGTACCTACTGTTTCTATTCCTTGAAGCCTGTTGTAGTGATTGATATAACAAGTGTTTGTATTTCGTATTTATTCATTTGTATGCTCAAATAGCCCCTACTTTATCATTCGACGTTATTTTCCTTGTACAGTAAACTGGTCTTCATTGAAATTATAAAATGAGGCCTTTGTTATGGTTTACATTAAAATGTGGTGTTCACAAAGAGGGTAATTTAATAAATAAAAAGAGGCAAGTTTATTTCAAGATTTCTTATGTCTCATCATTTTATATTTTACTTACAGGGCTGAATACAGCATCTTGAAATCGCTACTAGATCCAGAAGAAGATAATCCAGAAGTAAATGTGTCAATGTTAGCCAAAACCCTGCACAAGTACAGTGAGAGCCAGAAGTCTAAATTTGACCTGGATGAGAGGTAAGCACTATTGAAAATCTTCAGTAAAAAATAATATGTTTTTTAGTGTATAATCAATTGTCTAATGTATTTGCTGGTGTACAAGTAAAGAGGGTGGCAAGGACATTCTCGCACAAACTGGAACCATTAATTCAGCACTTGATCCTAGACCCTCCTAAGGTTAGAGATTTTTCATTGATAATAAAACTGCTATTTCATAGAAATATGCATTGCCTGCATGTATATTGAGCAGCTTTTTTTTAAACTGATGAAGATTTTCAACACAGGGGTATCTGAATCATGCATTGCATCCATACTAGAAAGTTGAGCATCCATGTCCCTGCCACACTGTATTAAGTATACTATATAAACAAATATGTCCCTAGCTGAAACTGATGTAAAGGCTTTTTCAACTGCCACAACCATTTTGATAAAAAACACTATGTCATGTTTTAAAGATTTTGTGTTTTACTCAGTCTATCATTATTTTATAACAGTGCTATAGCCTAAAACATTATGGCTTAGCAATAATAAACTACATATTCACAACAAGGCAAACAATGTATTTTAATACTCAAAAGTAACATTGAATCATGCACTTATAGGTACCATTTAGAAGTACCATAACATTGTTGAAGTGCATAAACAACTGATAACTACAACTATTATGAAACTAGCACATTCTATTATAAATTGTAATTAAAACTGATGTATAAAAATATCCTTAAGTGTTTGATTACACTGTATGACAGCATGTGCAGTCTGTGTTTTGTTTGTGCAATAACAACTAGGTTAAATCTACAGACATAGTTTAGATTTTTTGCAATTTGGACTAGGCAAACATGCCCAAACCAACATGTTTGTTGAAACATCTTTGTTTTTTAATCAGTCACTTTATTTTTTGTTGATAACAACTTGCAACTTTGTTTTGATAAAAAATTAAACAATCTGACAAGTACAGTCGCCAGCAGGTCAAGCTATCCCAAACTGTCAAATTTTCCCAATTGAACATAAACCTTATTCCTTTGTAATAAAGTTGACAAAATATCAAAGAAATTTGACAGATTGGGGTAGCTTGATGTGCTGGCCTCTGTACAAAGTAGGTTCATAATTTCTAATAACAATATTATTGTGCACATCCACTTCCATAAAATGAATAATATAACCTTGGTAATGTGCATAATATAACCTTATCATGGACAGGAATTTAAAAGCATCCTCATACGTTCCTATACATTTTTCTTTACCGTGTTATAGTGAAGCTATGATGCATATATTTCCCTTGGTCACGGCATCTAATTCTTTTTTTGTCGTGTTTGTTATTGTCAGGAGAACATTTTATGAAAGAAAAAAAAATATGAAAGTTGCATGTACCATTAGAAAATGCATGAAAACTTAACGACCATATTAACTTTTCAAATTTACCCGTTTGGTGTTTGAACCATAACTGTCAGCGATTTGACAGAATGCGCGCTTTTTTAATAATCATACCAATGCGAATTCATTATTCATAGTTAATCAATCAATATCAAAATATTTTTATTTCATATAAACCTGCATGGGCACTTATGAAGCGTCAGAAGCTAGGTGCATGGTTCCAAATTGTTGTTTCCTATGAAGAAGAGCCGGCAAGAAACTCCACGGTTACTCTTTTAAAAATGATTGGCTTTAACAATGTTTTCAGAGATAAAATGTATGGGAGGACAGTGCAGGCCTGTCAATAAGTACCAGGTACTTAGACAAATACAGAATAGAAAATCGTCTACAAATCTACAGTCTGTAAGGCCTACAACATTCTCCCATTCACAATATGTAAAATAATCTACATAAATAACATGAACCTAATTAAACATAGTGACATGATTAACATGACAATCACTAAAAAATAGTTGATATTAAAATTGATGTATAATGTCAAATAATGACGAGAGCATGTCAGCATTGTAAAAATAAAAAGAACATTGAGAGCAGTTAATAGACTTTCACATAATTATGCTGTTAATGAGGTACCAGGGAAGCCACATCTGCAGAAGGAATTAATGCCAAACTTCCCTGTCTTCAACATAGTCTTTTATCTTATAATATGCTTTTTTGATAAGGATACGTTTGATGTGCGTTTTAAACTTTCCATCGCTAAGTTCTGTAACTGACTTTGGCAACTTGTTATAGAAGCGGATACTGTTTATTAGAAATGACTTGCTAGTTTTAGTCAATCTAAATTTTGGAATCACAATTTCATCTTTACTACGTGTATTCAGATTATGGAAATCGCATCGTTTTTTGAAAAGGCCTAAGTTTTTGCAAACATACAAGATATTTTCTAGGATATAAAGAGACGGCAGAGTTAGAATATCAATTTCGCTGAATTAGTTTCTAAGAGACTCGCGAGGCCCAATTTTATAGATTGCGCGGATTGCCCTCTTTTGTAAAATGAAATTTGAATCTACGTCAGCTGCCGATCCCCACAACAGAACGCCATAAGACATAATACTGTGAAAATAAGCAAAGTAAACTAACCTAGCTGTGGCTACATCAGTCAACTGCCTTATCTTTCTTACTGCGTAAGCAGCTGAGCTTAATCTACTTGAAAGAGCTCTAATGTGAGCACCCCATTGCAATTTTGAATGTAAAGTAATTCCCAAAAATACAGTTTCCGAAATAGCATCTAGTTTCTTGCCATCAAGTTTTAAGTTTAGACCTACTTGGGGTACATTTGGTAGCGAGAACCAAGACATTTAGTTTTGTTCGCATTGAGTAAAAGATTATTAGTGGCAAACCATTTCGAAAGAACAGCTAGACTATCATTGACATGTAAGACATCCGTGTCTTTTCTATCTATTCTAAAAATAAGAGAAGTGTCATCAGCGAAAAAAAATTTATCCGAGAAGTTAGCCATCAGGTAAGGAAGGTCATTAATATAAACTAGAAATAAAAAAGGGCCAAGAATTTAACCTTGAGGCACGCCCATCTTAACTAGAGACCCCGAGACAAGACAACGTCTGTTGGGTCAGCTAGTAGGCATTTAAAAGCGCACAATTCTGACTTTGTCATGGGTCGTCAGAAGGCCGAAACTCTGACAACCAGTTTTACCAAGGGGTATTGTATTGCCCAGTTACTGGGTTGTGGAGGTCAATTAGGCAATTGGTATTCAGCTGCGTCCGGTTAGACTGGAAGCCGACCCCAACATAGTTGGGAAAAGGCTTGGCAGCTATGATGATGATTGTGACTTCAACTGACAGGACATTTTTGTTGCAGTTTTAATTTCAAGAGTGGAGCGCCACAAGACTCAGACTCAGGCATCTCTAATGATGGTAAGAATTTTGTTTTCACATATCATTTCAATGAAGTACACCGTTGTGGTAGGTATAAACTTCATAACCTTGCTAAGTACATAAAATATGTTTGCTAATAACATATTTCTTACAAAACGTCAAAGACTGCTCTAAAACCACATAAAACTGCTCCATAAAGATAAGACTTACCTAAAAATGGAATTCTTGGTATGCTATGTCTTACGCAAATCAGACTTGTGCAGAAGGTGAATAAAATTCCCAACACAAAATTCAAATATCTGTATAAATAAAAAGAAAACTGCTGACTGACTCATCAACGCCTAGCCCAAACTCTTGGACCTAGAAAGCTGAAATTTTACACAGAGGTTCCCTTTATAATTTAGACAAGGAATAAGGAAGGATTTTTCGAAATTCAACCCCTAAGGGAGTTAAATAGGGGATGAAAGTTCCGCGCGGGCGAAGCCGCTGGCAAAAGCTAGTTATTTATAAATTAATTTGTACATATGTATACAAGATCAGTGGGGTAATTTGCGTAACACATAATCAGTAAGAATAACTGTAACAGTTGAACTGTTCATTCATTGCGTAATTTACGTTATTGAGCAGACATTTTTCGAACATATGAAGCAATGGATTTTTTTATGCACTGGATTTCTAACTCTCTGTGTTGTACCGACAATTGAGAATCCGAGTAAATCTCAGCGCGTCGAAAAAACACAAACTCAGCCTATAACGTTCCCACTGCTGGGACACAGGCCTCCTCACCGTGAGAGAGAGTGGGCCGTAATCCACCACCAATGCGCG
Source organism: Polymixis flavicincta (assembly GCA_949987655.1). NCBI lineage: Eukaryota > Metazoa > Arthropoda > Insecta > Lepidoptera > Noctuidae > Polymixis > Polymixis flavicincta. The sequence goes on from OX465183.1 coordinate 19,053,870, forward strand.
AAAAAATCCTAAAAAGTCTATGGGAGCGTGGGCGTATGGTGCAGTTTGTACAGCGACCCCCAAACATTGCGTTTGCCTGTATTTTGAGGTCAGAGTTGCGACATTTTGTAGCTACAAGATTGTACACAGTGATAATTACAATAATATGTACAACAAACAATAATTTGTCAATATAAGAAGTAGGTATATTTGAAAGAGGCCTCCTATGATGCCGAGTATATGTCCATTATGCTGAGTGGAATACTTAAACAATTGCTGTTTGGAATATCAAGTGAGAGATTTGGTTATAAAATTTTTAGTTGAAAAGAACTACCTGATATAATATTCCTTGCGGTATCCATTGAATAGTTTCATGAACAGTATCAATGGATTTGATCAGGTGTTTCACGTTCCTGCATGCTGTCACGTTTGCTAGTACATTATCAGTTTTGTTAACGACATTAGTAGTGGAATGAGCTCATCAGCTCACTGTCGTCTTCGTCGCTGATAGTACGTTTTAATTTCCGTTTTATAATCGACTCCTGTTCGCCCAGTGGTCGAAATTCAACCATAACTTATTTGAAACTTAGTGTGTTTTTCTAAGGCATTATTATAGAAACATATGTGCTTTTTACACTCCTCTAATTAAACTTTAATGGCGCCAAATATCATGCTCCTCCATCCGAATAATTAATTATAAAAGGGGACAAACTTTTCGCTTCACGTATTAATATACTCGTACAGATTGTTTAGTATTATTGTCTCATAGCAAATGCGAATCGGGACTAGTCGAGCCATATGATGCGAAGACGATCATCATCAAACAAAAATTAATATCTCTTTAGCACACTTACACAAATCGGTGAGTAGGATTCAATTAAAACATTTTGTAATACTTGTTGTTGCTAATAGGTAAGTGGTACTTATGGCATTTTATCTGGGTCAACTTAATGAGGAAACCTGTAAGTAATTAACAATCGGAAACCGCAACAAGTAGGAACTAAAAAGTAAATTAAGGTTGTTAATTATCTGTGTAAGATCTACAAGAAGAGGCATTGACCGTTACATTTATGACTAAACTAGCTTTTGCTCGCGACTTCGCGTCAAATTTCTTGCTCCCCCGACCCACCCTGTCGCTTCGAATATCGCCTGCCCGTGCGAGTACTTCGTATTCGTGATTTTTGTTTACTCTGCTCGGCTCCTAAGGGTCTTAGCGTGGGGTTATATAGCCTAAAGTTTCCCTCGATAAATGGGCTACACAAAACTAAAAGAATATTTCTATTCGAACCAGTAGTTCCTGAGATTAGCGCGTTCAACCAAACAAACAAACAAACTCTTCAGCTTTATAATATTAATAATAATAATGTAGCTTTATAATATTAATATATTCCTTTATTAATTTTATTTCTTATTAAATACATTTTTTAAATATTTTTATAAAACATTTTTTTTTTTTTTTTTATATATAAAATAGGGATCCGCCGATATTGGGAGCAGGGTCCAAGCTACCGGTGGTTAGGGCTCCAGAGACAGGAACCTCCTCACGATGCGAGCCGTATCGAGGAGTACTGCCTTCTGAATCAGACCTTTGATCCAGCCGCCTAACGAGAGCCTCGAGAGATGTTGTTCGAGGCTTTCGGCCATCAGTCCATTGGCTGATACGACAATCGGCATAATGACAGCCGAGTCCACAATTAATAAATTATTATTATAGATTTTAAATACCATTCTAATATCACATAGTTTTAGAAAAACGTAAGGCTTTATAGTGTTGCCTTATACTAAGTGTGCGCCGTGGCTGAAATACGGTCTGGAGGACTAACTCGGGATTCTGTTGTAGTCCATTTTCCGTTGTGTCATCTAAACCTTATCTCTCCAGGGTCCCACTTGGTAGAAGACTTGCAGTGCGAGCTCCGTGAGAAGGTGCACCTGGCGCACCAGCTGCGCTCGCAACTCGACTTCACCGACCGACAGCACGAGGAAGCGCTCGCAGCACTCACTGCTGAGCGGGACACGCTTAGAGTTCACCTTAACATGTAAGTATCTTAATTACAAGCTATGCGCCCAATGGTATTTCCCATCAGCAAATATCACGAACTTCCATACAAACTTTCATCTTCCATTTAACAATGACTGACTTCTCAAAAATCGTTCCTCAGTGCTCACCTTTGTTAAATAATGTGTAACAGAATAGACATCAGTCCTGAAAATAGTTTGTTTAAATTATAATTAACTACTGCCACCTACTGTTTTCAAAAATTATTTACTGCCGATTGAGCCAAAGAAAATTCAATCTTATTTATTACTTTAGATTCAAAATTGCAATGGGGTGCTCACATTAGAGCTCTTTCAAGAAAGATAAGGCAGTTGACTGATGTAGGCACAGCTAGGTTAGTTTGCTTATTTTCACAGTATTATGTCTTATGGCGTTCTGTTGTGGGGATCGGCAGCTGACGTAGATTCAATTTTCATTTTACTAAAGAGGGCAATCCGCGCAATCTATAAAATGGGGCCTCCCGAGTCTCTTAGAAACAAATTCAGCGAAATTGATATTCTAACTCTGCCGTCTCTTTATATCCTATCCTAGAAAATATCTTGTATGTTCGCAAAAACTTAGGCCTTTTCAAAAAACGATGCGATTTCCATAATCTGAATACACGTAGTAAAGATGAAATTGTGATTCCAAAATTTAGATTGACTAAAACTAGCAAGTCATTTTTAATAAACAGATACTGTTTATTAGAAATGACTCGCTTCTATAACAAGTTGCCAAAGTCATTCACAGAACTTAGCGATGGAAAGTTTAAAACGCACATCAAACATGTCCTTATCAAAAAAGCATATTATAAGATAAAAGACTACATTGAAGACAGGGAAGTTTGGTATTAATTCCTTCTGCACATGTGGTTTCCCTGGAACCTCATTAACAGCATAACTATGTGAAAGTCTATTAACTGCTCTCAATGTTCTTTATTATTCTTTTAATTTTTACAATGCTGACATATTCTCGTCATTATTTGACATTATACATAAATTTTTATATCAACTATTTTTTAGTGATTGTCACGTAAATCATGTCACTATGTTTAATTAGGTTCATTTTATTTATGTAGATTATTTTGCATATTGTGAATGGGAGAACGTTGTAGGCCTTACAGACTGTAGATTTGTAGACGATTTTCTATTCTGTATTCGTCTAAGTACCTGGTACTTATTGACAGGCCTGCACTGTCCTCCCATACATTTTATCTCTGAAAACATTGTTAAAGCCAATCATTTTTAAAAGAGTAACCGTGGAGTTTCTTGCCGGGTCTTCTCCATAGGAAACAACATTTTGGAACCATGCACCTAGCTTCTGACGTTTCATAAGTGCCCATGCAGCTTTATATGAAATAAAAATATTTTGATTTGATTTGATTTCAAGGGAATAAGATTCAATTTTAAGTGCATAAAGTACTGCTTGGGTCAACACGTCTTTCATAATAATAGCAGTTAAATAGCTTTAAAAAAAGAGTTTTGTTCATTGTATTATGCTTTTAACTCAATACTCGAATTAGGGTGTATCACATCTTGCGTCAATTTAAGTTACACGTTGTATACGAAACTCTCGTGCAAAATTTCATGCGCCTAGACCCATAAGTTTAGGCTGTGTACTCTCGGTCAGTGAATGAATGAATTTAAGATTATTCTTAGCTAAAGTCAAAGCATTTATTTCAATTAGGCACTTAAAAGGCACTTTTGAACCTCAACATTTACAATAAAATAGAATTGATTCTAGTTGCCCAGTCCAAAATGTAGTTTCTTATGGAGAAGAACGGACATGAAACTCCACCGTTACTCTTTTAAAATGTTTTAAATACAATTTAATAAACAAAGTTCATTCATTATGTGTGAAAACGATGCACCCAGAATAAAATTGTTATAGGTACCAAAATAGGTAAAAAAATGTAATTGAAGCAATACAGATAAAATAATTTTATGATAAATACAATGGTTCTCACATATTTACAAACATTGTAAGACTCAAACTCAAAGTATTTATTTCAAATAAACCAATTAGAGGCAATTTTGAATTGTCAAGGTCGGTGAGTTAGAAAGATGAAGCTAGTTGCCCATTCCAAAGCATAGGTACCTATGGAGAAGAACGGGCAAGAAACTCCATGGACACTCTTTTAAAATCATGATTTTGTCACAAAAAGTTGGTTACATCATTATGTTGAAATTATCGATGTGAGAACGATGTAAAAAGTGCACATTAAAAGCGTCCGTAATTAGAACAAAAACAAAATAACAATTCAGAAATTAAAATAAGCCATGGGAGCTAAGAGATGACCAGTCCCTACTGACGGCGCCCGTTCACGGACATGACGTATGTAGCAGCACCATTCAGCTCAACCATTTTGAAGGGAACTTAATGATCCAACACACACGCCACCACCAGCGAGACATTTGAGTGAGAATGACATATTCTCAGCTGCCAGGGCACATTCAAGTCAATGAAAGACGTACCCTGTAAATGTTTGCTTTATAGTACGAACATGGTGCTCACACATATGCTATGCAATTATACAATACTAAAATTTGAATTTAAACAATGCAAAGATATCTAGCTTTTACAGTCTTCAGCAGCTCCAACAATGTTTTCGAATGTTATTCAATTTAGTTTAAGCTACCTTGTGGAGCAGGACAAGCAGCGTTTAGCCAAGCATTTTTGTCAGCGATGTAATCCCCCAACTTATAATAAGCATGGCTGCATAGTGTGCGTTTTATACAAGATTTAAATTTCGATTCATTCAGTTCGAGTATGTGGGGAGGTATTTTATTGTAACATTTTAAACAGTACCTCATGAAGGATGAGTCTACTTTAGCCAGTCTGAAGCCTGGTTGAACCAATTGGTACCTATTTTTCGTTCTAATGGTGTGTCTTTCACCTCGTTTACTGAAAAGATTTAAATTTTTCCTAACATACATGATGTTCTCATAGATATCAAGAGATACTACTAGAAGATATACTCTCGTAAATGATAATTATTTCTGTAAATAGATTTATACTCACATGTTATTCGTCAATAATATTTTAAAAATGAGATGAGATCTGTGGTTCGTCTCGGAGTAGCGTCTCTGACAAGAAACAGTGAAACAAACTCAGATGTCACATTTAAAGTCTAGACATAATCTTGGTCAGATCATGGGAGCACCATGTTGATAAAAGTGTCTGAAACGTGAAATGGTATTTTCTGGAAAGAATTGATTGGAGTGGACCTGTTCAGTACTCCAATGTTCTACAACAGGTGGTTCATCTTATTCACAAGCAAAATTCGGCTGCTGATTAAAATTGACAGTTAATTAGGAACCACAAAGCCTCTGAAGGCTTTGATAGTAACTCTGCTGTGGTCAGACGTCTTATTTGACTCATCATCTGTTCAGTCTTTTCCCTACTACATATGTTGGGGTCGGCTTCCACTTTAACCGGATGCAAGTAAATACCAGTATTTTATATGGAGCGACTGCCTATCTGACTTCCACAACCCAGTTACAGGATAACGCGATACCCCTTGGTAAGACTGGTTGTCAGAATTTCGGGCATCTGACGATCCGTAACGACTCGAAGATCCACGTATAACAACCGGGAGCCGGCTTAACGTGCTCTCCGAGGCACGGAGGGAGGAGTCTTGGTATGTAAAGATGGTCACCCATCCACGGACCAACCGCGTCAAGCGTAGAATCGATCGATCGACCCGTGCCACTGTTATTATTTAGCCACAAGCCCCTCGTCTTACTTGACTATTTAGTCTATTTAGGCGGAATTATGACTTGAATTGTAAGAATGGTGAATGTGTACTTTCCGTTATTAAGATTTTTACACTACAAGAGAAAATATACAGACAAGATACACATTACGCCATAAAAACAGATTAAATCTACCAAGCTCTGAGTTAAAAATGCACTCAACAAGTACCCTAGTGATGTCAATGAAAGTATTTAATAAATTGCCAGAAATCATTAAAAACGAAAGAAAATTTAATCCATTTGTAAATAAATTGAAACAATTTCTTTTATGTAAATGCTATTATAGTATAAACGAATTTCTAATTGACCAATTTTAAATTATATGATTCTTATTATTTTCGTCTAGTAGGTAGGTACTTTATTGTTTTTTAATTATTGTTATTTCATTAAATTTCATTTCATTAAATTACATTTACAGAATTTAATTAATTTTATATACGAATGAACTATTCTATACAAACTAATTATGTAGTTAACATTGCTGTGCCCGATAATGTGCCATAATGACCATGTCTCTGTATATGTGTTAAAGTAAAAGATTGCAATTTTTGTTATCATTTTTATATTAATTTAAATACCTGGATTTTTATTTTTATTTATGTAGTAGCTTTAATTTTGTTCTAAATAGGTAATCTTAATTTTATTGTTTTTGCTGTGCCCTTACAGGGTCCATATTTCTGTACCTAGCTTTAAGCCCTTTGTAACATCTATAATACGATATGGAATGCAATAAATGAATATGAAATTAAATGAAGATCTCTTTTTGTCCAGGTTACGCGAAGAAAACATGAGTTTGACGCACATACGTCGCGACTACGAGGAGGCGTGCGAGCGACTGTGCGGCAGCGACCGCGCGCTGGACGACACGCGGCGCGAGCTTGACGCTCTCAAGCGACGCACCAAGGTCGCGGTGGAACAGATCTCCACACTGGAGAACGAGGTGAGAACATGTACCCAGTTACTGGGTTGTGGAGGTCAGATAGGCAGTGGCTCCCTGTCAAATATTGGTATTCAGCTCCATCCAGTTAGACTGGAATCTGACCCCAACATAGTTGGGAAAAGGCTAGGCAGATGATAAAGTATTCTTACATCTCCTTAAAAGTAATACAAATAAAAAAAAATTTAGTAAACATAAGCATAATTTTAATATTTTTGTTTGTGTAATTAAGCTTGATAAGGTTACCTCAAGGGCTTTTTTTTATCGCACTCATTATTTTCTGGTTCATATTCAGTTTATATAACCACTTTATCATCATCATCAGCCTATAAGGTTCCCATTGCTGGGACACAGGCCTCCTCTCTGTGAGAGGGATTGGGCCGTAATCGACCACGCGAGCCCAGTGCGGGTTGGTAGATGTCACATCTTCCGAATTTTTTGTTCTAGAACATGCCGGTTTTCTCACGATGTTTTCCTTCACCATTTTAAGAGCAGCGGTAATGAAATAATTTACACAAAGTAAATTGCCTAGCTGGGTTCGAACTCACGACCTACAACTCGTAAGTCGCGGCCTTTACCACTTGGCCACCACTGCTCACCAATAACCACTTAGCTAACAGCAATTATAGCATGCGAGAGTGCTTCAACATAAACAAAAGAGATAAAAACTTTATGATTGCGTGTTTTGTGCAGACTATTGGGCCTATGTAAAACATTTACGAATAATACATTGTGTAATATATTAAATCTTAGTTGTTTTGGAGCAGAGCGATCATATTACTTACGATACGATACATTGTACTGTACAGCGCAATGATTAGACACAAACGTACTTTATAACGCAGAAATAAAAATAAGATAATGAAGACTAGTTGTAATACGACGTCAAATAATTTCAGAAATTGACGCTCCAAGAACTGCTAACCAAATCAAAGGCGGAATGCCACCGTATCAACGAGATGTATGCAGCGAGACAATCAGCGTTACTTGAACAGAACGAAGCTCTGCGCACTGAACACGCCGACTTGTCCTCGAGGCTACAGGACCAGGAGGAGTTTGTGCAGCAGATGATTAAGGAGAAGGTAATGATACTATCCTACTATACAACGTGTAACGGAAAGGGTATAACATACCAAGGGCACAGCTTCTTTGGATGATATCAAACGATATTGGAAGGGTTTTTTAATACTATCTCTACATGTTCGTTAGAATTTTTCAAATTGAAATAAACACATCACTCTGAAGAGATTTTTCGTGATATTGGCAAGCAACGTGGAATGTTATGACCTACGTAGTGCGGTGACACGTTTGTTATGATTTGAATTTAAGAAACATATGAAAATTTGGTATCAATTCTTAGAGTATTTTATTTTGAGCTGAAAATATGTATAGTGATTCTATACCAGCTGTTATCTTTAGTGCTTAAGGATAGCAATAAGGTTTCTGTTACACTCTGTATACAATGTATAACATAATTACCGAGTTAAAAGCTTAATACAATGACCAAACTTATTTTTTTTAACCTAAGTACTTAAGGGGACACTTTGCGCGGGCTCGAACTCACTGGTGGGCCTGGCTAAAAACCACGCTGTCTCACCAGGCTTCGTATCCGACAGAGATAGTATCAGTGGTGAGCAGTTAGACGCTAGTCTACACGCACAACGTTATTGAGTGAGATGCAGGAGCATTTTTGGCAAAAAAATCGCGAAAAAATTAAGAATTGTCCTTCAGAAGATCGTTCTAGTATTCTGTTTCCGTACAGACAATAATAATAACGAGACAAAACCATATCATGTTTAATTTTTGATGTAAATAGTCAAACAGTGGAGTAAAACCCTCCCGAAGTTTGTATGGAAAAAATGTGGACAAGTGTCACCTTAACTGTTATTATGAAGAAAAACGTGTTGACCCAAGCTTTATTTAAGCATTTAAAATTGAGTTTTATTGCCTTGAAATAAGGTTAAGTTTCGCGAGCAATCCTGGCTCTTCTCTTTTAATTCTCATAATAAAATTTCTATTACCCAGGTACTCCTCGAAATGGAACTCAAAGACGTGCTCAACAAGTCAAATCAGACCCAGCTACGTATGGACCGCAGCATTGACATCAGTTACACGGAGGAACAGATGCTCACGGCACTGGATAGCCTTAATGCAGACACTAGGTTCTCCTCAGGTTAGTGACTAATTCTTAAGGGGAATGGTATCTAGCGAAATACTTTTTTTTTTGTTTCGTTTTTCGATTTTGTACATCAGTGACAGGTTACATGTTGATCAAAATATGATTCGAGACGTAACAAATATGTATTTCATCATTATTTCAGCCGAAAGGCGTCCTCTGCTGGTCATACTCGTAGACCTATCCCAATCACCGCCATTTCGACCGGTTCTGTGCTTCTCGCATCCATCAGATTCCTTCACCAGGACATCTGTATAAATTATGGGAGGCTTTCCAATGTTACGTCTTCCAGTACGAGGTCGCCACTCCAGAACCTTTCGGCCCTATCCGCCATCTGTTCTGCGAGCATTGTGCCCTGCCCACTGGAACTTAAGTTTGTAAACTCTTCAATATGTATATAGAGGTATGAGGAAAAGGGTGTAAAGTTCACTCATCCTCTATGGAAAACGCAGGATCCTCCGACCAGACGGGTGTTGTGTCTGGTGGGCAACTGCCCGACGGTTGATGTCGGGATGTTGTATATATACGAGTTGCGCGGTAAACTGCTTGCGCGGTGTAGGATTTGTGTGACATCAAGTCTTTGATGCGTAGTTCGCATGTGGCGTTGTAGATGCCGCCACATGTATTCACAGAATTATAAATATTAGAATCATCAATACAACTGTCTTGGTCTTATTACAAAACAAGATCTTTCATTAGGGATGAATTAAACCATCGAGCCTGTTTCTAAAAAAGAACCTAACAGAAATCGAAATAAAATACTTTTTACAAAACTGACAACTTAGTCCGGTGCTAAGTTGTCATTTTTCATTGTATTAAGAACTTTACCCAAATCGAAATAAAGTTGTAAATGCTAAAACGAGCTCAGACCTTAAGGCCAGAACGAAAGTTAGATCGCGGTTTGTAATAAGACAGACAGTTTAGGTTCATATTATCTATTTCATGAAATCATGCAATTTTAGGCCAATTCTAACTTGTTGTATTGATGTTTCTAATAATTATAACTGTGTAAATACATATTTGTTGTAAGTCGCGAATCATATGTTGATCGACACACAACCTGATACTGACCTATGAAATGCAGAATATTTATGACAATTTAAATTTCGCTGCCTACCTTGTTGCTTTTGCTTTATTTATTTTTTTGGAGGGTGGGAAATCATCAACTGACTTCTCCCGCTCTGGGTAGAGAGCAGGAGGGCGTGTCAGACTTTTACTGACTAAAACCCACCCGTGTTTCCTCAGTTGCCTGTGTGCCAGGGGCGACGGTGTCTCTTTCGAACAACCCGCACCCCTGGCAGGCATTGGCCCTTGCGGACCCCCACCACTTGTTGCTGACATCTCTGTCGGCACGTGTGGAACACAACGCGCCGTCCCGCCTACAACTTTCGGCCGCAGGGGATAGGGAGAGCGACCAACGTTATACCGACACTCTTCTTCCCCTGCGGCCCCACCGCGTCCGCCATCAAACGGTGGCGGCCCCGTCCAGGCCACGGAAGGGAAGAGCGCTGCTCAGAAGCACCGGCATTCCTCCTCTGCCGCAGCCCGTAACCCTCAGCCGCGATGCCTCCCATTCGACATCGCGGCCCACCTCAGTTGCGGTGCACCTCACCGCAACCTACTTTTTGGCCGCTACGTCATAGGCTTGAAGGCCCTGACGAGCGGCCCCACCTTTGGGTTCGCTTCACCGTGGGTGGGACACCACGGTGACTGAGCCCCCCCGCAACGACAATGCGGGAACCCACTCGGGGGGGGGGGGGGGGGTGCTTTTTCCTTAAGGCCGAATTTGATAAATGTTACCCAAATGTACTTTGGCTTAGATATGTTATGTATGTCTTAGTCAAAGCATATCCTAAGTAACGTTTATCAACTTCATCAGTCGTCATTGTTCTTCTTCGTCGCCGTTGTTTTCTTCGTTCATTTTAAGCCAACTCTGAAAAGACAATTAAAATTCGTGGACACTGCGTAAAAAAAAATCTTATTTATTTAATGCTAATCCCATCGGCTTTTTTACTACCACTTTCACTGTAAGTATTCCTTTTTAACATACTCATTGTGCTCACCTTTATTTCCCGCATTTTCCTAGAAAATCGTATCCTAGACGAAGAGTCATTCATAAACGCTTTGAAAGAAGACCAGGGGAGGGGAACGAACATGTCTTTATTTGACGAAATACGTTACAGTTTCTGTAACTTATCCCGACATAACAATACAGGCAACAGTATTCCTTATGATTATGAAAAAAACTTTGATTACTCCTACACTACTGTAGGAACGCAAACAGACGATTCTAAACCTTACTGTCATGTCGACAAAGCTCAATTTAAAACTACAAGTATCTCAGAAACACAGACGGAAGACTTCGAACCCATAAACAATAACAACGTCGATTCTAAATGTCTGGAATGTGAGAAAACAAACAGATATACGGAACAGTTAGAAAGAGACGTCAATATTTCTCGCCATACACTGACAGAGATGCAAGTAGAAATAGCGAGTTACGAAGCTAATTTGAACTTGCTTGAGAAGTTTTTGGCTGATGGGAAAGAGAGGAATGGAGTATTACAAGCTGTTATCAAGAGTTTGGAGGCAAAGATCTGCATCCTAGAAGTGGCTTGTGCTAAGCAAGGGGACAGACTTGACAGTTTGTCGCCAGACTGTTGCGCTTGCACACAGACCCAGTGGGGTATGCTTTTACGAATTTGGTCCGATATTTCGTCACAGATTACGTACTTTACAGAGCTTGATCCTACATGCTTTTTCTAAATCATGCACTCGTTCATAAAGCTTGTTGAAATCTCATGCTAACTTAATTACGTTAATGAGTAGGGCAGAAAGTATCATCTACGTATGGGTATCTTCAGTGACGGAAATCTTTGTAAAAAATGTGTTAAGATCGACTGCATAATATACTCTAGTTTCTATGTTATAGTCATTGCTCACCAAGTCACGAGCGCTCGTCTTGTGCTCGTGACTTTTGTGTCATTTACATAAGGTTTAAATCGCAGAGATTGATGCGAGGCTTTGAAATGCAGCAATTCAGTTGTAGACTGAAAAAAATAGGAAACATTTGACGATTTTTTTACAAGTTTCATGAATAAATGCAAGTGCTGGGCAAAGTTCTTTGAATTCGAGTACCTCTGAATAGTATGTAATCTGTGGTAATTGCGTGTTGTTAACTTGTAGCGTCATCTGGTGGCGGTTTATGTTTTTCATCATTATCATTGTAATTTGGAATCATTTATGTGTTGTGTTTGTGTTGTCTTTCGGTAAGAATTGGTTAAGAATTTATACATAATTATTTTGATTACTGTTGAAAGTAGAACTTAATTAGATAAAACATGTAGTTTGGAATGATGTTGTTGAACCCAAAGTGATAGAATTAAGTAGAATTTACTGTGTAATCTAGTTAGACTATACATTTTGTAGTTCCAGGTAATTTAGATATCATAAACTTAGATGTAGTAGTTAATAGGGTATTTTCAAATTTGATAAAAACTATTTTAATTTGAAGATTGGGACGATACATATATCAAAAAATTAAATATTAATATCCATTTTCTTCATTAAAAACAATTAAAATCAAATATATTTTTCGTTGTTTTGAATTTACCGCTAAAACGCTCCTTACGATGACTTTTATCGCGTGGAATCGTGACGTCAGCTTTGTGTAAACAGCACCGGTACAAATACTTAGTTTGGCGCAGTTTTAGAAGTATTTGTGCACAGAGGCACCGCACACCAGTGATATCACTTTCTATGCATACAAAAACCTTGTTGTTTATATGCTCGACATTCACTTTAGTTTACATAAAGTTGACGTCACGTGATAAAAGTCATCGTAAGGTGCGTTTTGGCGGTAAATTCAAAACAACGAAAAATAAATTTGGTTTATATCGTTTTTTATTGAGAAAATGGATATAAATCAATTTACTTTTTTTTTCTGTTACATATTTCGTCCCAATCTTCAAATTAGAATAGTTTTTAATAAATTGGAAAATACCCTACTAGTAGTAGATTCGTTGATTACTTTATGAAGTGACACAAGAATAAAATGTACGATTTTTTGCAGACATGGCGAACGTCTCGACGCAAGCGGACGTGCCGTGCGTCGACTGCGAGAAAAGAAATGCCGTCGTGCCACACCGTAGCATTAGGAAATTCTTCTGGTACGTACATATTTTGCTAGCTTTTGCCAGCGACTTCGCCAGTGTGGTTGCTATTTCTCTCACGGGAACGTACTAATGAGATTAAAAGTGTCTTATCTATCCATGTAACAAATACCATCCAAATCTGTTCAGATTAGGCGAGAGTTACTACTCTCGCCTAATTTGAACATTTGAGATTTGGATGGAAGTTTAGTAGAAAAGGTCCCAATATTGCGACTCCTGCAGTCCCTCTCGTTAATTAACTTCCACAATTAGAAATATATATACCTCTTAAGAGACATCAGTGTGTTCCATCCATCACTTCCAATTCATCGTACCTCCGTCTCCTACCTCCTCCAGTGTCCCCGGTCCCCTACCTGATATTTTCCATTACCAAATTACCATTAATCTTTCATCTCCTACCTCGTTCCTCCAAACCTGACAATATCGTATAATTCCACAGTGTATAATTCCAGGGAGCCACTCAAATGCCTGTTCCAAGTTTTCGCTGTGGTTTGCTTCATCTGCGCGGTGTCCGTGTTGTACGGCGTGTCGGACAGGTCGCGCCGCCAGCCAGCCTGTCGGGAGCCGCTGCCCTGGAGGTGGATGGACGCACAGGACATCATGGACCTGCTGCTCAGGATTGAGTATGTCGCTGATGTGCCCATGTGAGAAGTTACAGAGGTTTTGTGGGTAGATATGTCGAAAATTGTTTGTAATGTTAGTCGGTGAACACAATTACTTTATAAAATAAGTACTTTAAACAGGCGTCCAATTAAACAGGGAAGTAAGGGAAAATCAGCTTTTCTATACATCGAGACGGTGTAGGTATTGCACTTTTGTATAAAACAGCAGATTTTTTTAAATACCCAACTAAAATTTTCTACATTGGGGTCTAGTATCACATGCTGAATTCATGGTAAAAGTAAGTTACGATGTCACTTACACCGTGTTCAGCACAACGAATTTTAGAACGAGTTTGTCATTGTTTGATTGTGGCACTGTAATTTAAATCTTGTGTCAATGCTCATAAAACTCACGTGCCGTGCGATCGTGATTTGCAACGACTACAAAATCATTTAACTACACAGGCATTAAATTATAATTTTACTTACTTATGAAAGCTTTAGTGCCTGTGTTTTGTAAAGAATGTGTTCACATGCTTCTGTTGTGTGTCGGCTATAGTCTGGAAATATCTGTAGATTTTTCATCTGTTCTTAGCAAGCGAAAGAATTGTAAGCCCAGCCCGTATTGTCAAACGATATGTATTGATGCGGAGCTGACAGTTTACATACTAATCTATCCTCATTCTGGTATGAAATGAAATTCGTGGTTGACACGGGCCTATGCGGCCTGTCCCATCAGGAAGCTACTTGCTGTCGACTATTTGCTCGCTAAAGAAACGTAAAATAGATAAGTAATAATATATAAATACAATAAATAATAGTTTATTTGTTCAAAAATATACAGACAATTAAATAATATGGTGCTACACTATAATACACTTTATTCTATGATCAGATATTGAACATCAGTCTCTGAACGAGATATAAAATATCTATATTTCAGCCATTAGCGCTCTTTCCCTGTTGTAAACGACTTAGCAATTAACCTTGACCTCTAAACACATCTTTAACACATTCGATCAAAGAAATAATAATATATTTAATGAAAAGGAAGTGAGATGTGACTTGTATGTCAAGTTTATGATTGTTCTCGCACATTTGTCATTTCCTTTAATTTTAAAACTAGCTTCTGCCTGCGACTTCGTTCGCGTGGAAGTCGTAAGTCACCACAATTTAATAAAATGACAGCTACAATTTATTTTAATATTATTTTATTAAATCTCTTTATTCTTATTGTACGTTTGTTGAGCGAGAAAATAGTCAATAGCTGGTCGCTTCCTCCTCGGCGAACAAAAAGCGTATGCATGCTGTTGTCTACAGGTATTTGCCTAAGTTTTAACGTGTATTGCTGGTTGAAAGCGTTTTAGTTTATATAGTATGTATCTTAATTGGAGCGGATGTATCGAGGCAAATTGTTGTACCTAAAAAGAGTTGGAGACAAGTTCCGGTTATTCATCTGTGGCCCGAGTGTGAGTTTCATTTAACCATCTCGATCAAACGCATCGAGCGCGTTCGGCGTTCCGATTGGTCCGTCACCAATCTGGGACGAATCCTCGAAGTGTTTTATCGAGACGGTTAAATAAAACTCACACTAGATTATTATCTGATAGATAATTTTATACAAATAGGTTTTTTTTTAGAATTTATCTAGCAGATAGTGCCTATCTGAACACCAAAACATGCCATAAATATTTCTGATTGGTTTTATAACTGTTCATCGAAACAGACGCCAGGGGCCTAAGTCTACTAATTTATAAACGTCACAATGGTCTCTCAATGGTAAGTTTTTGACAGATTTGCCATACAAAAACTGTCAAAAACACACCATTGAGAGACCATTGTAACGTTTATAAATTAGTAGACTTAGCATTATTAATGTTTTTTTTTTAATAATTGACTTAACTCGATATAAGGCTGATACGGAGTTTCAAACAATTGTAATTATGCTGTAGATATTCAGCTTACAAACTTAATCAATATCAAGTTAATTGTATAAAAAATTTACTTATTTAATTATCACAAATATTAATAATTATTTATCTTCTGTTTATTTTACTTACTTTCTTATTAACAATACGTTTACCAAATAATTAACTATTACCTGCATTTATTTAGTTATACTTATTTACGTTACGTTAGTTATTTAACTTCGTTTTCATAACTTGCATGATAGTTTTATGAAGCTAACTCATTAATTTTATGCAATTGAAACTAGTATCTGTAATTTGTGCCTTATTTCATGACTGTTAAGGTGCATGTTTAATTGACTGCCCTTAACCATGGAGATATCGAGTGATAATTATTACTCGGAACAGTATTTTGTAAAAAATACGAGTTTTCTATGATTTATTAAATAACTATTTAATTTTAAATGATCATTAAGTCTTCATAGATGATGATCAGGGTAACAAATTAGATGTTTTATCATTCAAATATGGTATTAAGGCTAGGTTTTTGCCAAGCACGTTTATAATAATATAAACATGCTTAGCAGAGACCTAGCCAAGTTCTCACCTACTTATCACTACTAGTTTTATTTTTAATTTCTAAACAGATTTCTATTCAAATTTGTAAAGCTAAGCATGAAAAACCAATTCTGTGATAGAGCAGTGCCAGTGAATTAGATAATAGAATTTTAGCATTTATAGAACCTAAGACTATTCGGTATTCTCTAATTTTGGTATAAGTTTTAAAGTAATAAGTATGACATTTTGAAATTAACAAAAATATTTACTATTTACCTACCAAAAATTATATTTTAGTTTTTCTTTGCATTGTTTTTGTAATTCATAGTGTAATGTTTATATTAGATCATTTTGTGGACCTTTTATTAATACAAAATCATTGGTCGTCCGTCACAATTTTGATCTTAATAGAATCTGTCTTTAAAATAAACCCACAACTTGCTACTGATTTTAGAGCATAGTTCAATAAATTATACAGGTTGAAATTAAATTATCTAGCGGAACTCTGCAGACGAGATAGGTATCGATCGATTTAAACATGATAAAACAAAAAATAAATTAATTTGTTGTTTGTTTTTTTTTGGGTTCGTCGACCGTACTTAGTTTAGTTAATCAGAAACCCTAGTATGAGTTTCTTTTAACTATCTCGATGTTTGGCGCTCCGTTTGTCCCTGGAATAGTGAAGGACCAATCAGAGCCCCGAACGCAGTCGATACGTTAAGTCGACATGAATAATAGAAACTCACACTAGAGCCACTGTTTAAAAATCAGTTTTTTTGTGTAGTTATTTAAATACACAAAAAAATACAAAATAAAACAGTTCTTCTCAACTTATACTTCAAGTAACAATACTACAAGCGGTCAAAAAACATCAACTAATTTTTATTATGTTTAGTTATTGATACCCTTTTCCTATTAGATAGCGGAGTTATGCTAGCTAATTTAATATGACCGTATATAACATTGTGTATGTTTTGTAAATTATCCTTTCATCAAAAGCACGCTCCTTATTTGTTTTTATTAATAAAAGGCCGCATAAAAAAATACCTTTAGTAGTATTGCGAGAATATTAAAATGTTCTCATAATCTTGCAATAATTTAACTAACTTCGCATTTACGATTTAACGATGCATTTATTTTTAGTAGATCTGTATTTAATGATACGTTTCCCGATTTTTCCGAGTCGTGTTTGAAAGTTGTGACTTTACATCATAGTCGGAAGTCGGTGCATTTATTTTTAGTTAAGTTTTTGGAAAGTGCGTTCATCGTGCAAAAAGAGTTTAGAATGTATGATTTTAATTATTTTATTCATGGAGAATCATTAGTTGCGATCATAGTAAATCGATACTTATCATCGTTACTAGTTTTAATTTCTACCATTGCCAGTTTTCTTGCTATCGTGCGTACTTGCGATATTGTCTGTGGTTGTGAATAATAAAACCTTTTTACTGTTTCCTAGTTATTTTCCATACCATGTGAAATAAGTTTTTTTTTAGTGTGATCACAACTTTTGGTTATTACTATTATTATTTTTGTTTAATTGTATCAATTTTAGTCACTTATCGTTCTGTGTAGCAATAAACAAGATCTTCCAATTTCATGTTTTATTTCTTAGCCTTTTTCATCCTGGAATAACGAGCATATCCTGATTTCATGGGTTGTAAGGAATTTAAACCATAATCCTTACTATAATTAATCTATAAATCAGTAAACCATGTGGCTAAGTAATATAAGCCGCACGGGTCGATCGATCAGGTTAAGCTGCGCTTGCCGCGGTTGGTTCGTGGATTGGTGACCATCTTTGCATACCAAGTACCCTCCGTGCCTCGAAAGTACGTTAAGCCGTTGGTTCGGGGTGTCATTTGTGGATCTTTGACAGTCGTTAAGCCCGAAAGTCTCATAACCAGTCTTACCGTATCGTATTACCCAGTAACTGAGTTGTGGAGATCAGATAGGCTAAATGCTGATACTCAGCTGCAACCAACCGGTTGCAGTCTAACCAGACTGAAAGCCGACCCGAATTACTTGGGAAAAGGCTAAGCAGATGATGATGAGTAAACCAGGTTGATACCTGGTTTTCTGATTTCTAGATTAAATCATAACAGTGTTCACAACGAGAGAGAAGTGATAAAATCAAAGTTGGACGCACATCTGACAGAAGAAGCGTCCCATGTTCCTAGCACGGCGAGCTGTGCCGGCGCCGCTGCTACGGCTGCTGAGACTCAAGTGTAATGTAATGTCAATTGTAATTTAATTTATATTATTAAAAAAAAAAAGGTTTTGAGACGAGATCAGCTTATACTGGGAATGTATATTTCATGACTTGATGTGTAGCCGCGTGTACAGCCGCCAGCAGGGCTAGCTATCTGATGTGCTGGCCTCTGTACCATCAACACGAAAAGAAGAAGTCGTTAACTTCCAGTTAGTAGGTACGGTCGACGCACACGCACTATAAGTTGAGTATACTTACAGGATAAGTTTTTAACCAGTGCACAAACTGTAACCATGAATTCAGCATATCAATCTAGACCCCCAGCGCAGAAATGTTTCGTCGGTTATACAAAAAAAAGTCCGCTGTTCCATACAGTTTGATCGCGTAGGTATTGCTCTTTCTATGAAACAGCTGACAGTCTAGAAATATATGCTGAATTCATGGTTACAGTTTGCGCACTGGATAAAAAAATATCCTGTATGCGCTGGGCAGCAAATAAATCGGGCCACTCACTACTTTGGGACTCTGATTCGATTTTCTCAAAAAATATAAAACTTACAACTATCAAAATTATACCTACAGAAAGTGTGTTTCATGATGGGTAAAATGAATGGAATCTCATTGGCATTAATCAATTTGTTAAGTGTTTATTAAGGATTTTGTCGGCCTGACAATGAACCTCACTAAAACCAAAAAATAACGAACAAATTGAATATGTAAATGAATATATATATTTGGGCCAACTTTTATCTGCAGATGATTGCATGAATAAAGAAATAGAACGAAGAATAACTAATTCTTTTTTTTTGTTTTGGGTGGGAAATCATCAAATAACTTCTCCCGCTCTGGGTGGAGCAGGAGGGCGTGTGTCAGACTTTTACTGACTAAAACCCACCCGTGTTCCTTCAATAGCCCTTAAGCCAGGGGCTGTGGTGTCTCTTTCGAACAAACCCGCACCCCTGGCAGGCATCGACCCTTGCGGGTCCCATCACTTTTTGTGCTGACATCTCTTTGAGGCGCGCGTGGAACACAACGCGCCGTCGACTTGGGCTTGGTCCTTACCGGACAGCGAGCTACCCATTCTCGCCGTCCGCAAGCCCATGCCTACGGTGGCCGGAAATCGGCCTGGGATTCCCGACGCCCAGGGCGTCTCCGTATCCTGCGGCGGCTGGGGTCGCGAGGGCGCATATGCTGCCTCTCCCTCACGTGCGCCGCCTGCCTCTTCGCGAGCATCACTGCTTCGCTGAAGGAGGTGGTGGAAACGGTTTTGGTCTCTTAGGGAAATAATGAAGGTTAAAGATATGCCAATGAAAGGAAAAAAGAAAGTATACGAAATATGCATTATGCCATGCTTACTATACGGGTGCCAGACATGGGCGTTAACAGAACTACAAGAAAATAAATTAAAAGTCTGGCAAAATGCAATAGAAAGGAGTATTTTAGGAATACGAAGAAAGGATAGAGTCAAATTACAAGAAATTAAAAAGAAAACTAAATTTAAAAATGCACACACAGCCTACAGACAGCTTAAATAGCGTTGGACGGGACATATGTTTAGAGAAAGTATAGAGAAATGGACTAAGTTAGTAACAGAATGGTATCCAAGAGATAGCAAAAGAAATAGAGGCAGACAAACTAAAAGATGTGAAGATGACCTAAAGAAAATAGGTGGTCCGATGTGGACTCGTTTAGCAAGAGACAGGAGTACGTGGAAATCTCTAGAGGCCTTTGTCGATAGACAAGCTGTTTCACACAAACAGCCAGTTGCCGATCACTCAAATGCAAGTTAGAATAGATAAAATCATGTTAGCTTTAGTAAGTAGACGTGTAATAATTAATTGTAAAGAAAGAAACTGCAATAAAGGCTATTTTATTTTATTTATTAAGGATTTTTCCAGTTGTGTTACTCTTTACTAATCATAAAATGAAAAAAAAAAAACAAACCAGAAAAAAAGAAAAAAAAAATAAGTTTTTGGTCTAAATTAAGTATTAGGCAGATTATGAATTACCTATTAGCTACCCGAGCAAGAGGAGGGCCCTTGCTTGGATAACTTTCAGTATCCTCGTATTCATCGACCTCACGAGCCTGATGATGAAATCTTGAGGAATCTGCGACAAAACGGTGCTCGTGATAAGCCGCTGGATAGCGAAGTCATGGGTAACAGCTACTTGCCTATATTTTTTGTTGGTTTGAGTGCACATTCTTTCGGACACTCGCCCAAATGGAGGTCATGTAGGTGAGTTGAGCACTTATTCTCATAAAGGATTAGGTAGAAAATTGCCAGCGCCTAATTTACTTATAATAGAAGGTATTTCGCGAAGTTTATGGTACAGACGCTAGCAGGTCAAGCTATCCCAAACTGTAAAATTTTCCCAATTGAACATAAACCAATATTCCTTTGTGATAAAGTTGAAAAACTATCAAATAAATTTGACAGATTGGGGTAGCTTGATGTGCTGGCCTCTGCCTGGGACACGGGATTCTCTGCGAGAGGCCGTGGGCCATAATTCCATCACACAGGCCCTGTGCGGGTTGGTGGATGTCACATGTTTTCGAATTTTTGGTTCTAAATAGAATATGCCGATTTCCTCACGTTGTTTTCCTTCACCGTTTTGGTGGAGATGAAATTAAATACACAAAGTAAAGTGCCTGACTGTGTTTGAACTCACGACCATACAAGTCGTAAATCGGGGCCGTTACCACTGGGCCTCCACCACCAATGCTCTTTACAGAAAATGTGGTGGAAAATCTTGAGGCGGTCACCATGCAGCTAGCGTGGTGCTGGGTTCATGATTGGACAGAAACTTGTTATTTTCGACTTCAACCTACTAACAAAAAAACAAAAGAGACACCTACATATTTCTTTTTGAAACTGCACCGGGACGACACATGCACACTTAATTATGCAATCCCTAGTTACTAAATCCCAAT
The DNA here is from genome assembly GCA_949987655.1 of Polymixis flavicincta. Lineage (NCBI taxonomy): Eukaryota > Metazoa > Arthropoda > Insecta > Lepidoptera > Noctuidae > Polymixis > Polymixis flavicincta. The sequence continues at coordinate 19,075,135 of OX465183.1, forward strand.
AATCGGTACTGTAGGAACAAAAATCTTCCCGATCATGCTAAGAGAGTAAAAGCAAGACAACAACTAAATACATTAAAAATGACTCCCACAATCAATCGGAGCAGTATCCGCTTACAAAGGAACCGGTAATCTTACCTTTTGTGGTGTTAACAAAAGCCTGGCTGTCAAGGTGCGACGTCACAAAAGATGTACCTATTGGTCCCTAACTGAGAAATGCATTCGCGAAAACTTCCCACAAGAACGTTTTTTTTTTGCAAAAGGGTCAGCGTTGGCGAGAAATAATTCTGTCTACGAGTTTTTGTGGCGCTGGCCAAGATGTTTATCTTCATATAATTAATTTGGAAACATCGGTGTTGACGACACTTGAGATTTTGGACGATTTATGTTTTTGTTTGTATTTTGACACCCGCTTTTTTAGAAGTGGGAGAATCATGAAAGTGTTTTTCGTACTCACTGATGGATGATGATGTCACGATGTCCAAACCATTCTTATAATAATTGTAAGCCGGCGGCGGCGGGTAGTTTCGTAACAAAAACACACCGATAGACCATTCTACCACTATTGTAATAGCAGACTTGAGGCCCAGTAGTTTTGATTTTGACAGTTCAACAACTTTTTATAGTTTTCAATTAATCAACGGGCGGGCGAAACCGGTTAAAACAATAATAAATTCTAGTTTTCTAAATACTTAGTACTTATTCCCAGTTTAAACGCACAACTGTCGTAGGAAAGGGAGGGACATTTTCACAAAGGGACATTTTGGGAAAAGGGACATTTTGAGCAAGGGACATTTCGGGAAAGGGAGGATTTGAAACCAAGGGACATTTTGGGAAAGGGACATTCTGAGCCTGAACCCCTTCCATATTATTCCTTTAATGTTTCAGATTCCGTCATTCCGACTGATAGCGTGTTACGCAATTAGGGTAAGTACTGGTCTTCTTAGTTCTACGTAATTCGTAAAATATGACTGAAGCTTCGCTCAGCTTACTGATCAAATAACAGTTACTTTTTCAACCACCCCTATTTTAACTGATATAGGTACCTACTTACCTACCTATAATAACCACCTTTATTTAACTCTTTAAACACGTAATAGTAAACTATATAGCACATTAAACTAGCTAAGGGCTAGCAAAGATAGTGGTCACTGCCACTCCGAGCGAAACCAACCTCATACACCTACGATAAAGTCCATTTTAAATAAGCAAGTTTGAATAGGAGCCCCGGTGCACACCTGTCGCCAATCGTGGGAATATATTTATAAGGTAGGACATTGTGTGATGGAATTGAAACAGCAATTTATGTATCGGTACTGTATGTATAAAATATAGGGAGGTTGACCATTATAAAAAAAACCTTATGCAAAAATGTCTTGCACGCTACCTATTGTTCTCAAAGTGGGTGCCTATGCAAATCTGTAGCTTGTTGCAAATTGCAAACTGCTGCTGCTAGCTACTGGAGTTTGAATCTATCTGACTGACTGACTCATCAACGCCCAGCCCAGACTCATGGACCTAGAAAGCGGAAATTTTGCACAGAAGTTCCCTGTATAATGTAGACAAGGAATAAGGAAGGATTTTTCGAAATTCAACCGCTAAGGGAGTTAAATATGGGATGAAAGTTCCGAGCGGGCAAAGCCGCTGGCAAAAGCTAGTTACCTATAAATTGTGACCCACACTAGGACTTATTCTCTACCAAGATTTTTTCTTGTGAGCTAAGAGTAATTTCACCATCTTATTACCTGGTAGCTCTTTAACCGTTCACTATTATGATAGTGCAGAGTTCCACCTATTACTTAGGTCCAAAAATTTGTCAGTTTTCCTCATTTATCATATCTTAAATGGGTAAACAATAGAGGTCTAGCTGAAGTGGCACATAATGAAAAAGTCGCCTTTTTGACCACAAAAATCTATAAAAGTTCCAACAATTCTCACGCAGTAAGGTGAACTCCAAACATTGACCCATCAATCTCATTCATAATAAAGTTTTTTGTGATCCATCTCCTGTGACCCGGAAACAGCCCCGGATACGTAGGTTTTTTTCTACATCTCCACTCAAAAAAAAAACGAGTTGATAGTCAAAAGGCAGTTTTTGTAGACACCTGTTTCCATGGGAACTTTTGGGACACAAAAACATACACGGATTTTAGGCGGAAACATTGTGGCAACTTTAATGAGAATGTTTCGACGTCTTTTTTGTTTGAAGAGAGAGTAAGAAAAGTAAGATTGGTTTGTGGACAATTCCTACAGATTTTTTTTTTTGATAACGTAGATATTTCGCTGTGTATATAAAAAAAAAAATACACATTATATGTGAACCAGTGACCACCAAGAAAAGCAGTCACAGCTCCTTACGAGTATTTCCGCCTTAGCCGTTAGCCAACTAATTTTTATCCTTAAGTAGATTCCCACGGGGATATAGGTTTGTGACTATATGATATTTTTATTGTAGCTGATCTCCTAAGTTTGTTCACCAATAACCGAACCCTTAGCCATTATTTACGAATCCATAAAATATTTTTTGTCCCTTTTTAAAGTTCAAAAATGTTGCTTCAGGCGAAAATCATCCCCTCATTTATCTCGCAAAACAGATAAATTATCGATTAAGAAGACCAGCTGACCGTCCGTGAGAAAGCGAAGTTTCTTTGGTAAAAAATCGAGGGTCCTGAAGATTTGTGTACAATACAACACGCCCCTTGTTTGGAGCCTATGTCCGGCCGCCGGCGGAAGGAAGCGAGTCTGTTGTTGTATTTTGTTTGTAAAAGGTGTATCAAACAACTGTGAAGAAGCGAGATTCATGTGTTTAGAAAATGCGTTTAAAATGCGTTTGTTTATTTACTTCTGGCCACTGAAACATTGACCTAGATAACGAAAAGTGGGAAATGCTTAAAATCTTGAAAGCTGTTACCTGTTCCAGAATTATTTAGAAGCTTATTAATTTTTATCGCCCAAAAATCTTTTAACACCTCGTTACCTACCGAGGTAGGTATTACCTATATTTCACAAGTTTATTGTACCGAAAGATGAATTTAATCTTCATGTAGGTACATGTTAGTCTCCATCACTTGTCCACAACGCAGACCGAATCGTGAGAAAACGCAACCTTGTGAGGTAAAAAATGAAGGGTGCTTGATCCCACATAATAAAAGATTAATCTTTACAATACGTAAGAGGGGCGAACCCTCTTCAGAGGAGTTTGTCGGAAGGAAGGAAACGGGCCCGTTAAAACTTGTGTTAATATTAGTGTTAATAAAAAGTTTTTTTAAGTAAGCTTTTTTGAGACTGATGGTCAAAGTTGGACGTTATGTTAATAAGAGATTCCTTTTTGCACCTGCTTTTTGTGGTAGCTATTAATTGAATTGTTGCACAAGATTTCTATAATAGAGTGGCAGTTCCTGCACCAGATAACTAACATTGTTGGGAACGAGTTACTTAACGAAATGATGTCGCTCCCTTTATTCAGCAAAAAATTGTAACTATCAACATTATAAAGTTAAGTTCACCATCCAACTTTTATTCCACAACTAAATTCTGAGCTCTTGTGTGCATTTTCCGCTTTTCCCTACAAAGTGCTTGATCTGGAAGTTTCTTTAGGTACCTACTGACGAAAAGAACAGTGTTCATAACTTCATAATGTGGACGTCACAAAGTTCAATGTTGCATCTCTCCTGCACATCATTAAATCAAATTGACCGAATCGTGAGAAAACCTGTAACATCCTGGAGCAAAAAACGCAGGGTTGTCCTAAAGATGTTATTTGTACCTACAACACAAAGTGAACGAGCCCCTCTTCAGAGGCCGGGAAAGAAGGAAGCGGCCCGTTACGATTTATGATAAACTCCTAATTTATAGGAACAGTTCACACGGACTGTTAGCAATTGTAATACGGAAAGGATATGACAGTTTTTGTTTAATACGACTTTTAGTAGGATGTGGTAGGTACTTGAAATTGGGGGATAGGTACAGAGTCACAATGCAGCGTAACTGTTGCAGTTTTGTTGACTTCTTTTGGTTCCATATTTCAATATTTTAGTTAAGTAAGTAATAAGTTGTTGCTGTAGTCCAATCAAAATTAGACCACAGGGTTTAGCTTCCATTATAAAGAAAAGGACAACCATCTTTCTTTTTTAACGAACTTATATAAAAAAGGAGGTATATGTTCCACAGTATGTATTTTTTTTCTGTATGTTCCCCGATTTCTCCCTCATTTGTGGACCGACTCTCAAAATTCTTTTTTATTTGAAAGAGTATACTCCTGAGGTGGTCCCATTGGCACCAAATCAGGATCTGATGATGGAATCCCAGGGAAATCTAGGGCAACCCTCAAATTTTGTAGGTATTAACAATGTTTTTCATATATTTTCTAAAGTTATTGAGACATTTGCGTATGGTCATCATATCTCATGACGCTGAGCTGATGAAGGAAGGTACAACTCTTTAACGGTTAGGAGTTAGGTGGAGGTTCGGGCATAACTCCGTCATATATAGATCGATTTACAAAATTCTTTTTTTTTTAGAAAGGGGTTTATTCGAAATGGTCCCATTTAAATTTCATATAGATCGGATGATGCGTTTCGGAAACAGACAACGGAACTCTTCGAAAAAAGACAGCAAATTAACCGAGATTGCTGCAATAGCATAAAATGCATTGTTTCGACCCCAAGGATGATGAAATTTCGAATTGGTGTGGGGTAGGTACCATAGCTAAAAAGTGAAAAATAAAATCGTTTTTCAAAAAAAAAACAACCGACCTCCAAAACAACACTAGAAAGTGAAAAATAACTTTAATTTCGGAGGGCGGTGACCAGAAATTAATCACATACATATCAAAAGTCACCGACTTCCGAAATTAAAGTTATTTTTCACTTTGTAGTGTTGTTTTGGAAGTCGGTTGTTTTTTTTTTTTAAAGTTTTTCATATATGGCAGGCACTACATCTTGTTATACAGATGATGGCGTTCCGTCTGTAATTCTATACAATCCTTACAGCAAGACAAGAAACATTAGCGCTTTATTTTACTAGTTAGCAAGGCTTAGCTAGATAGTCGTCGATGCATAGCCAAATGTGAGGAAGAATTCAAGAAAATGATGCGTTTCCCAGATAGAAACTCACCTAAACACTTGCACCATCTGGTCCATCCGTTCCCCAGTTCCCAGATCATCATGTTAATAAATTAATTACGATATGGACAAACTGTAAGTTCTCACCGCCACCCCCCGAGGCACAGGGACGTCAGCGACATGTGACATTCTAATTATTCACCATTCATTAGGCTCATCACGCGATTGCGTGGAATATCGTCACACTTGGTCAGTCCCATCACCAGACACAGTTTGATTTGCTGTTTATGACTGGCAATGCTATTGGAATTGCATCTTTACCCATATTGCTATAAGGCCGGGGGTATTTTTTTTTGATCCGCACATAAAATTTTGTTTTCAAGTCCTGGCAAAAGCACAGGTGCGTTTTAATGAATCGTATCACGATGCAATAAGGTTCGTTTTTGAACAGTTTCCTATAAGGGCATCTGTTTAAATAAGTTTGTAAATATGAAAGGCTACCGTGGGAGAAATGGTTGGCAGTCTAATTAAATATTTATCAGGTACATACGTTAGGAGTTTGTAGAGTAAAGGTCGCTGGAACACCTGGGTGACTCGACTACTTGTTTACGGAAATAACCGTTTGAGTATTTTAGAACTAGGAGTACTTCCATATTTGTATAGGATATAAGGATGTAACTTTACTTTATCTATCTCTACGGATAAGGTTGGTATTGTGTTTTGTAGTTAGGCGTTTGGCGTTGGGGATCCTTCCATTGGTAGGAATATGGGTCAAGGATTTTCCCCAGTAGTTTCCTACTAAGTACACTTACAATTCAAAGGGCTGTTCGCAATAAGTTCGTTACAAAATGACCTCATTTTTTTCGAAGTAGGAAGTCACAGTTTTTTAAATCCTGTAAAAGAGGAATATAATACTATACTATACTTAAGAAAATTACCAAAGTTTCATAGATTTCCCTAAAAACTCAGGAAAAAAAAAATACCACCAAAAAATAAGTTGCAAAAACTGAAGTGCATAGTAAACAAACGAATGGAACATAGCGTCACAAGGAACCCTTTGCACCTATCACACATTCCCACAGTTCGTGGGAAAACGCACTCACCCCCTACCATAAAGTACCACAATTACCTGCGAACACACGACGATAAAAAAACTTGAAACTTCGTACTCTACCTTCCCTTTACGCTACGTTACACCCATGAAGTTTCGAATAAAATGAACAGTTTAATAGCGAAAATAATTAAGGGACTTTATGGAAAGGTGTGAGTTCAAAAAGTACGGGTTTTTTTGAGTGCGTCTGGGACGAAACGATTGCGGTTCTTGATGTGCGTGCGCACGGTCGCATTCCCATAGTATACAGGATAAGGGAGCGCAGGTGTAGCTTCACTCAATAAGTTATTGTTTAGTTTTATATTACAGTCTAACGTGTGTAATTTGCGATAGTAATTGGTGAATTTAATGCATGTGTAGGTATGTAGATAAGTAATTATTATTCAAATTTCAGTTTTGTGTTTCAAGTCTTCAACTTCAACTGAAAATTAGTACCTTAGTACTTTTGTTCTCACCTTAAGTATTTTTCAGGAATGTAATGATTTTATAATTTACCTGTTCAAATATGTTTTTATTTTTTCCATTAAAATGTATAATTCACATTTACCTTAATAAGATACTTTTAAAGCGCTCTACTTTATTAACAACCAAACTTAAAAAATATCAATAAAACATTACCACCGAAAAACAAAAATCACGTGGAATCGAACCCAAAACAACCGACGCACTAACCACTGCGCCCAAACTATCCATTCACAACGTTCCCCATTAGAGCAAGAGCGCAAGAAAACAAAACATTCCGACACAGTTCCCAGCGCTCCAACCGCTAAGAGAGAAAGAGACAGACATATTTTCTCCTTTCAATTCCTAAACGGGACAGCAGGATACAGGGCAATTGAAAAATTTTGCTTGTACTGTTGCGTGTGAGTATCCTCATAAGGTGATGGGCCACCGTCCAGTGAAGACGTGTTTTGTAGTGAAGTAATATTAAAAGTGAAGTGTCAAAATGCCGTGCAGTGAGGATGATGACTCTCAGACCGGGTTCTCAGAGTCCACCCAGGGGATGTCCAAAGCGGAATTGCGAAAGGTGAATAGAATGTTACGTTAAGATTTTTTGGTGAAAATTCGTTTTGAATTGGCAAGAAAATCATTGAGCAATAATAGTGAAAATAAGTTGTGATGTAATGATGTTTCGTATTCTTTGGTGTATTGTGTTAATTGGCTGATATTGATATCCCTATATCTTCCGAGTTTCTGTAACACAATGATTAATTCGTACAGTGACAAAAAAATTAGATCTTATTTATATAATTAAAATCTTTTTCTTAAAAACTGTAGTTTCCTAAACAGTAATATCTAACTAAAATCGACGCGAATAAAAATAGAGATAAATGCGATTTTTATTGAGAATTTAATTATTTCCAGACGAATAAACCGATTATTGAGAAAAAGCGGCGCGCGCGCATCAACAACTGTCTCAATGAGCTGAAGGATCTGCTCATCGATGAAAGTGATAAAGACGTAAGTTACAATTACATATATTAATTTAACTGACCTATAGTTGAACAAATAGACCTAATCTGAGATTTTTTATTTGCTAGAACAAAATAACAGCTGCGTTCGACCTTTATTTGTAAACATGAGAATTATGCGATAGAAACAGCGTCATTTTGGTCTAAGAAATAAAAATGAGAGTGTAATATTGTAACTTCTAAAACAAAACATCAGGTTTATAAGACTCTTGAGACAAAACCTAAAATCAAATTGATGTCCATCAATTAAATTATACATATTAGAAATGAATCATTTTTATGTTTACCAGATTTCCATATCACAGTCTCCGGTTCTATTAAGAATCCAGTTAGCCCTAAAATTCTAAAAAAATACTTTTCTTATTAACAGCCGGCGCGCCACTCCAAGCTAGAGAAGGCAGACATTCTGGAGCTGACCGTGAAGCACCTTCAGAAGCTGCAGCGCCAGCAGCTGGCCGCCGCCATCGCCGCAAACCCCGCCGTGCTACACAGATTCAAGGCTGGCTTCAGCGACTGCGCTGTAGAAGTTCGACGATACCTCTCGCGACTTGCCAGCGTGCCTACGGGGTTAAGGCACAGGCTCGGAAACCATCTGACGTCCTGCGTCGGGGGCATGGAAACCCTACAGCCAAGAGACTACGCACCTCTTGTCCCAGACCCCCTGAGGCTAGATGATGAGAGACCCAGCGCGTTCCATTTCGTCAGGTCCACTAGACCCACAAGTCCACCGCTCAGCCCTTTATCCTGTGACTCTGCCTGCGACTCGTCAACTGAACTCGAAACACCACCGCGACCAGTACAGACATTCCCCTTCCCCACGCCACCGAGCAGATCAGCATCAGACCTGGACTCCAGCCCAGAAACACAGAAACCTACCGTATCCTCAACAACGATATCACCAGAAAACAAACAAGAATCTTTAAGAACGAAGAAATACATGGAACCGCTGTCAATAGTGATAGATGTGGAAAACTATAAAATTGGGATCGACGCATCGCCCAAACGAGCGGTGGACTACTCCTTCAGACATAAGTTGAAAAGGCCGGTAGTTGACCTGACAGGACCAGCCCCAAAGATAATGAAGACAGAAGAAAAAATCGTTCCCGAAATCTACAGAACACCAGAGAAATCAGCCTTTACGAGAGTATCAGAAAGGATACCAACGCTTCCTCTTAAGAAGCTGACGATACCTGAAAGTATACCGTGTGTGGGTGAAAGACCTTTAGTAATTCTCCCCTTCCGGCCATTAGTTCCTCAGACTGTGATAAGCCACACTGCGGCGTCGCTCGCACAGTCTTCTCACAGGGAACCTCCAAAAGATGCGAAGGTGGAAGCAGATACCAGTTCCAATTCACCAAAGCAGGGTTCCTCGACAAGCTCAGAAATGTGGAGACCTTGGTGATAACAGATGATGAAAACGAAGAGAATATCATCATCTTAATCATCATTTTAGCCGAAAGACGTCTACTGCTGGACATAGGCCTCCCCCAAGCTCCGCCACTTCGACCGGTTCTGTGCTTCCCGCATCCAGCTTACTCCTGCGGCCCTCACAAGGTCATCGGTCCACCTTGTGGGAGGCCTTCCAAACTTACCTCTTCCGGTACGCGGTCGCCACTCCAGAACTTTTCGGCCCCATCGGCCATCCATCCGAAGAGAATATAATGTGTTTTATATTGCGATGTACCGGGCTACCTACCAAGAAAAGCTCTGATCCTAGTGTTTATAATACATTACGATACGTGTTACATATGTAGTCCATTATTTTACGGCATTTAATTAAATGCAATTAGCGCCCAAGACTAGCGCGGGTGATACACGCGTGCAATAATGAACTACTTAAGTCATACGTATCGTATACTATTTAAAACACTTGTAACCTAAACCCTCACTTAGGTCACGCTTTTCTGTGTACAAATGGACTACTTAAGTCACAGAAAAGCGTGACTTAAGTACTGGTAAGTCACACAGTGCTATAAAAAAGTTAACAACTAGTATCAACTGATTGCAAGTGGCCAGTGCGTATTGATTTAAGATTTTAGCTTTAAAATTCCTTTTATGTAAAACGACTGCTTTCAAAAATTGATCTTGAAAATAATGTTAAATGAAGAGAAAAAGTTATTTGGATAAGTATGATTGTTTTTTATAATTAGAGAGGAAGCTAGGAGCACCTACAACCTCGCATAAGTGCCTAAATAGCTTTAAGAATGTACCTTTGGTATAGATTTTTTACGTGATATTATACATTTTAATATTTGTTTGCAATTTTAAAGTTTGCAATTGATTGTTTAATTTTGAACCTGGTACCTTTGGGGCTTTTATTTTAACTATACACAATAGTACTACTATTACCTTATTAAAATCAGGGACTAATTTACCAAAGTCAATTATATCCATGGAATTACTTTGACTGTTTTTTTAAGAGTAGTGGCCCAGTGATCAAGGCCGCAACTTTTTATAACCTATTTCGTCACCACTGCTCACAAAACAGTGAAGGAAACCGGCAAGTCCTAGAACCAAAAACAAAACGAAGACATCTGACACTAGGCCCGCGTAGTGGGTTATGGCCCACTCCCTCACACAGAGAGGAGGCCTGTGTCCCAGCAGTGGGAACATTATAGGCTGATTATGCTTATGCTAGCAGATTGGCTAAGGAAAAACTGTAAAAAATTCAAAATTCGCATGATAAAATTAAACCGAATGCGCCCTCGGTAAGTTTTAATTATTTTAACAATATTATAAGGACTCTGGTACAGTCGCCAGCAGGTCAAGCTATCCCAAACTGTCAAATTTTCCCAATTGAACATAAACCTTATTCCTTTGTTATAAAGTTGAAAAACTATCAAAGAAATTTGACAGATTGGGGTAGCTTGATGTGCTGGCCACTGTACAAACAGGATTAGCGTCTTTCACCCCAAAATACAGTTTAACAAAGAAACGAAATTCAAAAATATTATACTTTATTGGCAAGCACATCACATGGCGTAGTCACTACAATAAATTAATGAAATACAAAGACGTGAGAAAAACCTTTAAAAACATTACTAAATCTAATATCATGCAACATACAATCGTTTTTTTTTTTTTCGTTTAAATCGACCTCAATATTGAATCAAACTTCATTGTTTCATCACAATAAAATAAGATAGCAACATAATTACTAAACATCGTAAAGCCCGGGAGTAACGTCGCGTTCGATGGAGAATATTGTCATATTTTGAGATTTATGGTATGACGTCCACTGCTGCAATCCCTTCACTACATTTTTTTTCCTTTTTTGTCAACTGACCCGATGTCGACTATTCTGCCAGTGTCAACGTCCCGTTCACACTTATTTGACCTGTGAATTTGCGTCACCGCCACAATCAAAGTTATCGTTGTTCCCGTCACAATAATGTTGCTTTTGGGTTGCTGCTACAGTCTGTCAATATCGCAGTGATCTTTATTCTCGTTGCAATAAGGTTGCGGTTGTGTTGCTGCTGTCAGAGGTAAAATGACTGTGAACAGACTGGATAGGGAACTTTTGGCATATAAATGACGTTGATAGGAGGTCGCCGTGGTAAATATTTGTGCAATTATTATATTGTATTGATAGGACAAGATGGCAGCATTAGTTCCCATTTTGCCCACGAGCCAAAAGATCCTTGTACAACTTTAAGGGTGATGCATTTGGCAACAACGGTGACGCAAGCATCGACCCCGTCCAACGACCGCAGTCTGGTTGCACCCTTAATAGGAGGAGTACCATTCTTATTCAAACATAACTGAATTATTATAAAATTATCACATGTGTTGTGCAACTAATAAGTAGTAATCTTCCTTTTTGCCGCACATAAATCATAATGTAAGCAATTATTGTAAACGTTTGAGTAGAGATCACATAATTTGGACGGATTCATAAATAATCAAAGAGTAGGATTTTGACCAGAAAGGCTCCAACCCAGAACTGTTAAAAATCTTGACGTCATTCGATCATTATTCACAATTAGTGTGGATGTGGGCTTCATATTTTAGAAGTAGTTAAAATTAATAAATTATTCTGTGCCTAAAATCTAGATTTAATATTAGCCAGTCAAGAATTCAACATAATTTAACATTTTAAAACAACGTTATTCAGCAGTAGCAGCTGATAGGTTAAAAAGTAAAAAAATATTTGAATAATCCCTAAAATATAAGCAGTTTTTTTTTATTTTATTAATTCATAAGACAACTAAGCATACCTAAAAATATTAAAGAGAATAAATTATTTAACGCAAAGTCTCTTTGGTCCTAGTACTTAGTGCTACCAACAATACAACGATACTCTTTGGTGTTAATGTTGCCAACAAAAAGCGTTACATTTAAAGCAGTTTTCCTCATGATAATATTATTTAAATCTAAATAGATATTTACGGTCTTATTCATAAAAAGTTATCGAACATATAAACAGTTGCTAAAGTCTGGTTTCGTATTGAAAATCAGACTTAAAACAACTGATGTTCGATAACTTTTATGAATAAGATCGTTAATGTAAATATAAAATAATGAGAACCTGAAATTAATTAAGTTTTCAAAACAAATTAAATTTTTGTACTATGCTTATGACCCCGAGAGTTCTGGCGATGTTTGGAACAAATAATAAGTTTGCAATATTTTAGCATCTTTCGCTTAGAATTAACGCACCAGAACGTACCGATTATTAAAAAAACGAGCTATTATAAGTCTCTGGAGACTGGGTCTAATTCAAAAGCATTGTACAAAAACTAACATAACTTTTTTCTACTATGTCCGATTATCGTAAAGCTCATTACAGAGAGCGTGGAGTTTTCATGAAAAATATAAATTATAGTCTGTTCCACTATTTGTTGCAAATGTCAACAAATGGACCAGAAAACATACCTGTAGAATGTGCTACTCATTCCCTTTACTTTGCTATTGCGTTTGAATTTAACCTGAAAAAGGTTTGTTTAAACTTCCATCAGTTTTGGAACGACCGTACGAACGGCTACACATCAAGCTATACATTTCCAGTTTACGCTGATCTCGCACTGTATGGAAATCCTATACAATGCGAGATCAGCTTATACTGGAAACGTATAGCTTGATGTGTAGCTGTGTGTACAAGGTGGTGGCATGGACATCGACACACAACCCACGACTATAGATTCATTACATGATTCTGAAACCCCCTACGTTGAAATTTTATGTCGTTTTTTTTTTTTATATTAGCCCTGCCATACATTTTGACCACATAGATATTGCAAATTTCTATAAAACCACAGTTTAAAAAAAAAAATAACCGACGTAAAATTATGACCGAGAATATGATGATGGCTTAGAATCTTGTGCTGCATTCACGGTTTCAATTTGCGCGTCGATGTCCCTGCCAACTAGTATCTTTACACTTTTCGTGTATAATTACTTTTTATTGAGGAAGTCTTTTCTCTGCTGCTGTAGTTTCTGCTCCAACAGCGTGATCTTCTCCTGGTACTTCCCAGCTTCGCGTGTCAAGGCTTGGATGGCTGAGTCCTTTCGAGCTACCGCTACTTTCACCCTGGATAAAACAAAAAAAAAAATGAAAAAAAAAATGATGTACTTTGTGAGACATTTCCATGTTTCGAGTCCGTTTCATGGGACGGTAGACCAATTTTGGGTACGAGTTAATTATCAACGAAACAATTGATTGATTGTCTGTCTGTCCTACATATTCAGGTAAAAATGTTATATCAGATGGTTCATAAAAGTGTTAGGTTCCCAATGAAAGCCATTCAGAGCGTTTAGAGAAAAGTGAAATTTAGTGATTAATTCTTTTTTTTTATACATTTAAATTGGATTTTCTCGAATGCCATGAGTTTTCGCCTAGGCTTTATGGGGTACTTCATCATCATCATCATTTCAGCCGAAAGACGTCCACTGCTGGACATAGGCCTCCCTCAGGCTCCTCCACTTCGACCGGTCTTGTGCTTCCCACATCCAGCGGATACCCGCGGCTTTCACAAAGTCATCGGTCCACCTTGTGGGAGGCCTTCCCACTCTACGTCTTCCGGTACGCGGTCGCCACTCCAGAACCTTTCGGCCCCATCGGCCATCTGTTCTGCGAGCAATGTGCCCTGCCCACTGCCACTTAAGTTTGGCAATTCTTCGGGCTATGTCGGTTGCCTTGGTTCTCCTGCGGATCTCTTCATTTCTGATTCGATCGCGTAGGGAAACTCCGAGCATAGCCCTCTCCATTGCCCTTTGGGTGACTTTAAGCCTTCTGATAAGGCCCATTGTGAGCGACCACGTCTCTGTATCATAGGTCATCACTGGCAACACACACTGGTCAAAGACTTTCGTCTTGAGACACGGTCTGATAATATGCCCCATTTGCAACAGTTACGGGGTACTTAACTGTTGCAAATGGGGCATATTATCAGACCGGGAAGGAATACGTCAAATTAGAAGTCATGCATGTGTGTTGTATAATATACTACTGCCGTGAATTTTTTACATATCCAGAAACAACCATTTAGCTGGCTTAAAGCCAAACGGCTTCGCAAATCGTTTTGACACACTCACAATATTTTTGAACGAAACTGCACACCATAGCATAGACGAGAAACATTCCTAGCGGACATGATTTTTTATAAAGTGATAAATTAAAATCTAAAAAAAATGCATGATTTGATTTAACCAATTTGTCTGTGATTAGTACGTATATATGTATGCCAAATGACAGCTTACTAGTCCCCTACTGTTGGTGAAACAGAAACCACCTTCTAACTGCCCCGTAACCATTCCTAGGGGATCCTTTAAACTTAGGGGATGTCGTCTCTGAGCTAAACTGCAAAAAGACAGACTGGCGGTGGGCCATGCCCAAATGATAGAGGTTCTAAAGCCTAAAGTGACAATACTATAAAAAACTAAACCAAGTTTGCATAGGAAGACAAGCAGCGAGAGTATAAATCGCATACTAACTTGGCATATAGCTGATGCATCTGTTCCTCGTGGGTCTTGCTCATATCTTCTATCTCTTTCTTTAGCGCGTCCACCTTGCCTTTCCAAGCCTCTTCGCAGCTCGCTCTCACTTCATCTGCGCGAGTCTCCAGTTGGGTGTTCTTCTACAAAAGACATAAATTATATTAAAATAGTTTGTGAAAAATAAAGTTGTAAGCGTCGGAGGTTCAACAAATGAAATACTCATCATCTGCCTAGCCTTTTTCCAACTATGTTGGGGTCAGCTTCCAGTCTAACCGGATGCAGCTCGGTACCAGTATTTTACATAGAGCGACTGCCTATCTGACCGCCATAACCCAGTTACTAGTTAATTATTTATTAAGCCGCTGACGATCCATATAGAGTGCCAAAGATCCACGATCGACAACTGGGACCAACGGCTTAACGTGCTTTCCGGGGCACGCAGGGGTATGGGTATGTACAGATAGTCACTCATCCATGGACCATGGCAAGCGTAGCTTCACCTGATCAATCGAACAGGTTCAGCTGTTATTAAAGAAGGCTTGTGACCACAAGCTTTCTTTTAGTTATCCAATTGCATAGCCGACCGTTAGAACATTAATCTTTTGGTCTTTTGCCATCAGATTAAGTTCTTGGTGTTGGAAATGGTCAGGCTTTTTAAAAACTAGAGGTATATACAGAAATACACACCAATTAGTACAAAATACATTTACCTCAGTCAAAACCCTGTTACGTGTCTCCAACTGAGAAACCGTAATTTCCAATTCTGCACCTAAAATAAATTGAAATATGTCATCACTAGTCTATTAAAACTGAAAACATGATTTTAAAAAAAATTGCTACTACTGGTGTATTTCACACAAAATTATTTCTTGGGTCAGTCTGTATTGATCAAACGGTATAATACGAGCCATAATAATTTCTTGAAACAGCCTGTATATATAATACGGTCCCAACTGTATAATACGAGCCAACATAATTTCTTGAAACAGCCTGTATATATAATACGGTCCCAACTGTATAATACGAGCCAACATAATTTCTTGAAACAGCCTGTATATATAATACGGTCCCAACTGTATAATACGAGCCAACATAATTTCTTGAAACAGCCTGTATTTATAATACGGTCCCAACTGTATAATACGAGCCAACATAATTTCTTGAAACAGCCTGTATTATAATACGGTCCCAACTGTATAATACGAGCCAACATAATTTCTTGAAACAGCGTGTATAATACGGTCCTAACAAGTTTTACGTCGAACTGTATAATATGATCGGGAACCCTATCTCTTGGTAATACGGTCCTGCACTATGTTTTGTTAACTGGATCCCAAACTTCTCTGATCAGCCGGAGACGTGTGTATAGTAAAGTAATATCGTATACTAATTCTCTTATCGGCCAGATAAATACAGTCCTACACTGCTTTTTGGATTAACATGTATAATATGGTCCGCACTCTATCTCTTGGTAATATGGTCCTGCACGGTTTTGTCAACCTGTTTAATATGTTTCGAAACTTCTCGGAACAGCCAGTGACGCATGTATAATAAAGTAATATCACATACTGTTTCTTCTATCGGCCGATTCACATTTGCTTTTTGGATTAAACATGTATTATACGATACTACACCGTTTTTTGATCAACCGGTTCAATACGGTCTTACATCATTTTCTAATCAAACTAATGTAAGAGTTAAAATGTATACATTTATCTTCAGTCTGTCGTATCCTAGCCTGCGCGTCCTGGTATCTCTTCAGCGTGGCTTGCTCCGTCTCTGCGAGCTCCTTCAATTCACCTTCGTATTGTTCCTTGTTCCTCCTGCAAACAAGATCAAGTTTCTGACAGACGATTGGATATTTGTATCTAAACAAATACTATAAAAGAAAAAAGAAAAGAGTTTTTGTATTTTTGTTTATCGCCTGCTTGCGGTTTCACCCGCGTATGTGCCGATCCCGTAGAAATATCGAGATAAAAATATCCTGTGTCCTAATCCAGGTCGATCTACCTATGTGCCAAATTGCATCCAAATCCATTCAGCTGTTTTTGCGTGATTGAATAACAAACATCTAAACTTACAAAATTTTCACATTTATAATATTAGTAGGAAGTAAGACAGTAGGATAGGATAGGAAGTGGAATACCTATTTTGTCCCTAACCAAAGACTAGAATAATGATATCTAAGACATGAAAACTGTACCTGAGTGCGTCCTGTAGCTCCCTCCTACCCACTTGGGCCTCCGCCTCCATACTCTCGATAGCCTTCTCTATCTCTTTGTCCCTCTCTTGCTTATGTTGAGCGGATATCTCAGCAGTCTTGCGCTTTATTGCTAGCTGCTGTTCTGCTTCTAACTTCTTTTTGTATTCTTCCAATTGCTGTGATATTTCGACCTCTTTTTGTTTTATTTGTTCCTGTAAAATGGAGTTGCGCGAGTGTGGTAAAATCAATATATATTAATACGTGAAGCAAAAACCCCTCTACCTTTTTACGAAATTTACGAGGACTGGGTAGTATGAAATTTGGCATAGTTAAAGTTTATATGGAGCAAGGGTGTAGAAAACTAATCTATACTTACTTAATATTATAAAGCTGAAGAATTTGTTTGTTTGTTTGCTTTTAATCTGAGAAACTACTGGTCCGATTTGAAAAATTATGAATAAATTTCAGGTTTAGATAGCCCATTAATCGAGGAAGGCTATAAGGTATATATCATCACGCTAAGACCAATAGGAGCGGAGTACCAATGAAGAATGTTTCAAAATCGGGGTTTCTTTCCTTTTGAGAGCTTCCGTTGCGTAACCGGTCAAAGTTTCGCAAAAATCATGTATGATAGAATTGTTCTCCTTTAAAAGTTCCAAAAAAAGTCTGCGACAGCATATCTTTCAAGTTGGCTCACTATAAGCTTTTTTAAGCTAACCAAATTTGTTCTAAAATAATGCATTATTTGCGAAGGTGTTTTTATAAACATGATATTAATCCTTATCCAAATAAAAAAGTTAATCATCACAAGTATTTGATTTAAAACAACATTGCCCATTCACATCATTCGATTTCAATGAATATCTTAGGAGATATCGCAGTTTTAAAATAACATCGCAGCAAAATAATGATCAAGAAACTACGCGCGCGCGTGGTTGAACGCGCTAATCTCAAGAACTACTGGTTCGAATTGAAAATTTTTTTCAGTGCTGGATAGCCTATTTATCGAGGAAGGCTATAGGCTATATAACATCACGCTAGGGCCATTAGGAACCGACTAAAAAGAAAAAGTCACGAGAGTTTTTGGCGGGATCGCGTTGGAACATGTCGCATGAATTTTCATTATCATTAAATTTTGTGAAATAGCGAATTAAATTGTATAATTTTGGTAGTGAATTATCCAATTTAGTTACGTGTGAGTGCACTAGTGTAGTGAAGGTGAAAATAAGTGACTAACGTGGACTTTTCGTGTTCCCCCAAAAACTCCTAATAGGTTATTGTAAAGTTACTACCGCTTTACAATAACTTTGTTATGACTAGAATACGTTCCTAATAAAGACTTGGCTAAAAGGTCTCTAAAACCAGGCCATAAAACTAATTTATAAAAAAAAAAAGAAAAAGTCACGAATACGAAGTACTTGCACGGGCAGGTTATTCGATGCGACGGGGTGGGTCGAGGAGCAAGAAATTTGACGCAGACGAATTTGCGGGCAGAACCTAGTATTTTAAATGTTTAATAATGCATTACAAATACATTAACTTAACAACAAACATGGTCGAATTTCGACCACTTGGGCGACCACTAGTAAAGGTAAACATATGTATGAGTAGGCTTACCGACAAGCAGTTTTTTAGTAAGTGCCTCTTGCTTTTTTAACCGACTTCAAAAAGAAGGAGGTTATCAATTCGACATGTTTTTTTTTTATGTATGTTCGAGCATAACTCCGTCGTATAAAGACGGATTTGCAAAATTCTTTTTTTGTTCGAAAGGGGTTTACTCCGAAATGGTCCCATTGAAATTTCATATAGATCTGATGATGGGTTTCGGAGACAGACAACGGAACTCTTCAAAAAATTACAGCTAATCAACCGCGAATGTTACTATCGCATAAATGTGTATTGTTTTGACCCCAAGGATGATGAAATTTCGAATTGGTGTGGGGTAGATAACTAAAAAGTGAAACATAAAAACTTTTTTCAAAAAAATAACAACCGACTTCCAGAGAAACACTACAAAGTGCAAAATAACTTTAATTTCGGAAGGCGGTGACAAATAATTAAAATACACATCCAAAGTCACCGACTTCCCAAATTAAAGTTATTTTGCACTTTGTAGTGTTTCTTTGGAAGTCGGTTGTTATTTTTTTGAAAAAAGTTTTTTTATTTTGATTGTTGCGATCGGAATCTCCACCACATGAAAATGTTAATAAATAATAGTTGATAGACATACTACACTTGTCACAGACAGCTTACCTCCATTTTGTCCCTTTCCTTCATTATCTCTTGCTCCATTTGCATGCGTTTTTCTTTAATCTCTTTCTCTTGTTCGTGTCTCCATTTCTCTGAAATACAAAGATGTGGATGTTATTGAACAATAGAACAGATCGGGGTCTAGACCAAGTTAGAAACACCACCTTTGGAAAAAAACAGCCACGCCGAAGTGGAAGTGGGCTGGATACGTCGCGTGAATGCACCCGGAGAGATGGGCAAAGATCTTCAATCTCTGGCCGCCTTAGGAAGGACATCGCCATTGAGGTTGGTTTGCAGGGACAACATGGCCAGTGAACGCACAAGTCAGGGAGGTTTGGAAGGAAAATAGGGAAACCTCTGCCCAGCAGTGGGCACAGTATAAAAATCAGGGTCCGGTAGCTTACTGAAGATAAGTTTTTTTTTTTAGAAATGATAGGTCACAGCTTTCGACTAACATGTATTTAATTTAGAATTACGGTCTTGCTTTGATTCACTCAAGCTCTTAACTTGAACAAAGCGTGCTCGGCTAACTCCCCTCATTTCAAAGACAATTTACATTCACAAGCGTCACACTGACCCATCTCTTCCAATTGCGCCCTCTCTTTAGCTGCAAGCTCAGACGCGACCCTCTCGTTCTCAGCCCTCATCTCTGACACCAAACGTGTACGCTGTTCTTGGTATGTAAGCTCAATCTCTAGTATTTGTTTCTCTAGCCTGTAAACAAAAAAGATTTATGCTACGATTTCCGCAGCCGTAGCCATTTGAGGGCACTTTGCACTCACTGGCTGATATTTTGATAACTGGCGTTTTATGGCTGTAAAACTAAAAAGACTGATAGCAAGTATTCTAACAATCCAAAAACCAAGATTCTATGTCGTTACCGCATCCATAGTTAGAACACGCCTGTCCATTCATTACTTAACATCCCTCAAGAATGGTTTAACGTCGCTTTTTTTGGTTTCGTCCTTTAAATGCCAAAGGAGAAGTTGCAACTTCCGTAGAAAATTACCCCACGACCGACATTTATTCCTATTCTACATCTAGCAAAATATTATCTAAAAAATGCGCTGGGTGGCTAAAACATCTTCATATCGTTAATACAATGTTTAATTTCTTTTTAATCCTATTCCAAAATTAAAATCCAAAGTTAGTATATTACAGGTACTCTGCCCCTGAATTAATATTTAGAGCATTTTTTTAATGTGTTAGCCAGTAAGGATAATCACCGGAAATATGTATGTTTTTATACTCATTTTAGCGATTTTTTGAGATTACTCATATTCGCAGTCGGAAGTGGGGCATTTTTTCTACTTCTTCTTTCAGTCTATTTATTACTGTGAAACAATAATTAAAACACCACTGCTCTCAAAAATGTAAAGTAAAACACATCGTGAATAAACGTGTGCTAGAACTAAAAATTCGAAGACATGTGACATCTACCAACCCGCACTGCGCCCGCGTGGTGGATTACGGCCCATTCCCTCTTATCGAGAAGAGGCCTGTGTCCCAGCAGTGGGGAAATTTTATGCTGAATATGCAATCATTAAAATTGCTTACCTTGAACTGGCTATATGCCTCTCCTTAACCAAAGCAGCTTCCTTCTCCTCCTCCAGGATTCTTCTCAACTCCTCAAGTTCCCGCGCATGCTTCGCCTGTATTCGTCCACTCTGTTCCGCGTGCGACATCTTTAAGTCTGATATCTCTTTCTGTTGACGTTCTGCCATCTCCCGGAGCTCGCCCTCCAAGCCTTTTACTGTTAACTCCTGAATTTTGGAAAGTAAAATAATTCATTTATGTTTTGTATAACTGTGCAAAAATTAAAGTTAAATTTTGTTTTAGCAGTTCATTTAAATATAAGCGATATTTACCCAATATTGACCTTAATTACTGGGGCAAACTGAACTATACAGTTTGGCGACTTTTTACCGGGGCAGACTGTATACAGACTAAACAGTACTATAGTACAGTTTCGCCCTATTTACCGAGGTAGACTACGAGTAAATAGTACAGTTTGGCCGTATTTATTGAGGCAGATTTTATACAGTCTAACTAATTTTAAATCTAAACTGTACTATAGAACAGTTTGGATTTAAAATGATAACGATTTTTTTTTTTTATAATCTTTATTTATTTAAGCGATTTATGTACACATATGTGAAATGATAACGATAAACTGAATTTTATTGTAATGTTTAGCATTAGCATAGCTTACCTTGATTTTTTCAGCTTTCTGCCTAACCCAGCGCTGCCTTGCTACCTGTGTGTAGACGAAATGCGATTAATAGGTGCAAGCAAACAATGAATGAGTGCAAAATTTATGAAAAAAAAAAACAGAACGGTAGCCTGACTTATCAAAAACTATATAAAAAATCTATGCTTGGATCAAACTACAAAACACAAGACAAAATAAAAGATTTTTGTAAGGGAGATAATATTGTTCCTAAAAGGCTATTTAACCAAAAGCACTTCCCCGCCAAAGTTATATACATTTAACACCCAAATTAATTATCTTGAAGTCCGAAAGAAAGATCTAGCTAGCGAATTAGCTGTCAAGCAAACTTGCAAAATACAAGTCTGTAGGTACCTAGTGACCTAAATCGCTTTTAACATTATTATAACAAAAAACAAGATTACTTATAAGACACGACAATTTCGGCAAGGTGTCGACAAGTTTTGTAAACACTTTTATTTATGTTGCTACTTTCTAAGCAAATAAACGATTATAATTAAGACATTTGCGCTAACCTGTTGCGCAGCCTGCATCTTGTCATGCTGGTTGCGCAGTTCCAGCTTGTATCGCTCTTCCAGCGCCTGCGCAGAGCGCTTCCATCGCTCCTCGAGCGCTCTTCGTTCGTCAACTAGTTGCTCGATACGGTGGTTCAGAGTTTTCTTGTCGTTTATCAACTACAAAGAATACAGATATTAAATTGCTTACTCTTTTTTGAAGTTATTTAAGTCATCATCATTCCTGCCTAAAGAAGTCCACTGCTGGACATAGGCCTCCCCCAAGCTCCGTCGCTTCGACTGGTTCTGTGTTTCCTGCATCCAGCGGATTCCCGCGACCTTCACAAGGTCAAGTTTGATGGTTATTTAATTACAGTAAGTTTTTAGTCAGATTTGATTTTATCGTTTATTCAACTCTTAAAATATTATTGTATAGAATCAAGTTCTTCCAACTTAACAGACAGCTGTGCTGCTGGGGAGTTTGTTGCGCCACTTCTTCTTCACTAGGAAGTGGTGAAGGGCGAGCGTTTTTGGGGGACTGTCTTATATAATTTTGACGTTGACGTTCAAAAAGTGTTGACTCTCAGCCTAGTTTGAATAAATGACTTTTGATTTTCATTCATCTTTCAGTCAGTCTTTTGGACGTTGCTTTATAAAAATCAGTCATGTATGTAAGGTCGAATTTGCAAAAAATAAAATAAAAAATAAAACTATAACCACTGACGTAAAATTGGGGACAGTTTTGAGTGTCACTTTTGTTCAAGACTGTGCATCTTGGGATTTTTTATTTCAATTTATAGAATATTTTATTCTATTCTTTTCTAGGCATTTGCCTATTCAATGTTGCTGTAATCGTTTCGCATTCAGTACACCCGGCAGACAGGCAAAAGAGAGCCTAAAGTTGACTTATTCTTCTTTTACGATGAATTCCATCAAAATGACGTATTTCCTACGCATTTATACCTGGTCAATGAACTTCTGGTGTCTCTTGATGGTCTCCTCACACTCCTGCTTCACTTTGTTTATGTTCCGAATTGACTGCTTCTCCAAGTTGCTCACTTTGCTGACCATCTGAAAACATAGCAGTACAATTCAGATGTTAATATGGCTGGTATATGGCTCTTTCAAGATCGCCTTCCATGATAACAAATACGGGGTTCCTGACATCGACTCGCTACCTGTTGCCCTTAAATTACTTAAAAAAATTAGCCAGGCAATATATTTTTTTTGCAGAAAACAGCATTTTTTTTATAACTGTTGAAAAATATCAACGCCGGGGAGTCCAGAATCATGTACTGGATCTATAGCAACAGGTTGAGCGGCAATGTATCTGCTACCCTGTATATTTCTGTCTCTACTTATGAAAACAAGAACCATAGAAATGCTTGTGCTTCAATGCTAATGCTTTAAATATAAACTGGACTGGGCGTATTATACACCACATACTGTAAGCTAAAAGCACGGGACGCTTTCGTATTTATGCAAACACCATAAAGTTCAGTAACCTGCTCCTTATGGTTAGAAAGACTTTCTTGCAACAATGCGATGCAGCAGGATCGTTCCTCCAGTTGTAGAGAAGCTGTCACTAGCCTCTGCGCCAATTCCGTCTGCGGCAGCTTGAGTAGCATCTCTAGTCTGACAAATAACAAGGTCATAAGGGCGGTTACCATTATATTTTATGTCAGGTCATTATTACACGAAAAGGAAAGTTTCAAGCGAAAATAAGATCTTATGAGACGCAGCTGAGAGCAGTGGTGGTCCAGTGGCAACGGCTGCGACTTACGAGTTGTAGGTCGTGGGTTCGAAACTCCGACAGGCGCTTTACTATGTGTAAATTATTTAATCACCACTGCTCTCAAAACGGTGGAGGAAAACATCGTGAGGAAATCGGCATGTCCTAGAACCAAAACTTTTAAAGACATGTGACATCTACCAACACGCACTAGGCCCGCGTGGTGGATAACGGCCCGCTTCCTCTCACAGAAAGGATGCCTGTGTCCCAGCAATGAGAACATTATAGGCTGATTATGCATGTTCCGTGTGATGCCACGATTCCGGCGGTAAGTCCCCTCTTTGAGGAATGCCTTGAGAGGCGGCATGGCGTCCTCACCTTCAGCCTGACGCAGGTCCTCACCGGACACGGTTGTTTCGGGAGGTTCCTGTTTCAAATAGGGCAGGAGGAAACGCCCGGGTGTTTCCACTGCGAAGATCGCCCTGAGGACACGGTGGAGCACACGGTGACGGTCTGCACGGCTTAGGCGGAGCACCGCCGTGTCCTCGTGGAGGCGATCGACGGCGGCGATCTCTCGCGTCCGGTCCTAGTCCAGGCCATGGTACGGAGCGAGAGTGCATGGGTAGCCGCCGGCTTCCCGGCTGATTCCCGGCCAACGTAGGCGTGGGCTTGCGAACGGCGAGTAATGGGTAGCTCTCCGTCCGGTAAGGACCAAGCCCAGGTCGACGGCGCGTTGTGTTCCACGCGCGCCTTAAAGAGATGTCAGTGCAAAGTGATGGGGCCCGCAAGGGCCGATGCCTGCCAGGGGTGTGGGTTTGTTCGAAAGAGATACCGCCGCCCCTGGCATACAGGCTAATGAGGGAACACGGGTGGATTTCAGAAAAAGTCTGACACGCCCTCCTGCTCCACCCAAGCGGGAGAATTTATTTGATGATTTCCCACGCAAAAAAATAAAAACACTGTTATATTATAATTGTTTCTATTTATCATACTCACTTAGGCATAGTTTGCGGGGTAGTGTTAGTGACAACAGAGAGAGCATCGTTAGCGCTCTGTTCAACTTTCTCCAAGAACTCGAATATTTCCCTGAAAGATTAAATTTAAAGATTAAAATGATGCAATACAACACTATAACATTTTAGCTCGTATTTTCCTAGCTTTCAGTTAGGGAAATAGTAGATATTGAACTCACATAAAATTATCTTTGGGCGAGAAACTTTCTTCTTCTTTCTTACTTTCTGCTTCCGATAGAATCTTATTAGTAACTTCTGTCACGGGATTATCTCCGTAACTCTCAATTTCTTTTAGCATCGAGTAAATATCTAACACTGTAGACCGAGAATTTAGTTCTTTGGGCGTTTTCGGCTCTTTGTCTCCAGTAGGGACAGGCGACCGAGATCTCGCTGGTTCGACCGTCTGTTCAGGCCTCGACGGTTCAGATTCCTGTGGCTTCTCTTCTGTTTCTTCAATTTCGAGAATCCTAGGAGAAGGTGCAGATAGAGACATCCAGGAATCAATATCTTTATCATTCTGAACGCTGTCGATCCTAGCACTCATAGGAGTTCTAATCGTATACATATTCTTCTGAGTTTGATTCCTTATATTTACCGGAATCGGGCTTTTGCTACCGCTTTTCGAGCTTTTATTGTTCCATTCCTGATTAAACCCTAAAGAGTTTTCTCCTGAACCACTATTGCTTACTCTTCTATCAATTTTCTTTACGGTTTTAGATGCATTACTATAATCTCCTTCTTTAACTTTTAAATAATTTTGTATCAGCTCTTTAGTTGAAATTTTCGATATGTCTCTTTTGGTGTCTAAAGAATTTTTGTTATTTACTGGCAATTGGTCCGTAATGTTGCTCTCTTGGGAGCTTTCACTGATGTCCTTCTTATCTTCAAAATTAGAAGCATCTTCGAACATTTTGTCTATGTTAAGAGGAGTGGGAGATACCGCATCAGTCTGTATATCTTTGATGGTAAGATCATGCAGATTGTTTATAGCTTCTAATTCCTTTTTGTAATCTTCAATAACTTTAGACGTATACGCTTTAGTGGTGCTGTTAATAAGATAAGGTGGGTAATCTAAATTGCTATCTGTATTGTCCGATTTCATTTCATCAGTCCCTTCACTACATCCAGGTATGGTGATGTCAGTCTTGCTAGGCGAATTTTGTGGCGGCAGAGCAATGTGTCCCTCTTTCTTTAGGAAGAAATCTTTGTAGAGCAAGCGGCTGTGGTTCAATGGTTCAGCCCATTGACCCTTATTTTCTGATGGAAATGTCTTGTGGTACCCTTTATCATTGCTGTTGGTTGAGACACTATCCAAACTCTTGGGCTGCTCTTCAACGTTATCGTGTGAGTTAGACTGCTTTAGTACCGACGTATTTGGTAGTGAATAATTCTGTCCATAAAACCTATCATCATTTGCTCCACTATCAGGATACCCAGAGTCTTTTGACGACGAATCTGTATGCACTATGGTACTAGATAATTTAGTCTTGTATAAATCAATTGGGTTCTTGCGGAAATCGTCGTAAAAGCTTTTGTAAGTCCGTGGTTCGCACATGTAGCTCTGACTGATTTTATTGTAATCATCGTGTTTGAAGTCCACCACATAAGTATTCCTTCCAGCCATATTATCATCATGATTCCCTTTATTGGTTTTGTCTTCTATCGACATTTCTGGAGATAAGCTTGACATGTGTTGTGAAGGAACACTTTCACAGTCCTGTGCAGATTCTTCTTCTACTAAAGACAGCTGTTGTTTGGATACAGTTAGTCGACGGGAGTACGTGTCTATAGCCTTCTCCACCTCGGACTGTATACTAGTATCACTGTACGACCGATGGCCAGACTCTGTATCTTTCTTCTCAGAGTCAAGAGGTATGAAATATGATTCATATGCTCGTGTTTTGAATGAAGGCGATAAGCTCCTCCCGTGAAAGATATTTTTATTCCTGGTTGGAGAATGACCCCTCTCAATAATTTTAACTTCTAATCCATATTCTTGGCTAGTTAAATTATCTTCGTTGACTGTGTTTTCCATAGGCTTTCGTGTTTTTTTTGCGATGTTCCTGTACTTAGCAAAGTTCTTTGAATTATTGTTTTTCTTTGTGCCCAGTTGAGCTTTAGCTTTGATTTTAGTACCTAAACTAATGAAAGTGTCTTCAGAACCATAGTCTGAAGCGTTACTGCAAATATCTTTGTTTCTATGAGAATGGGCTTCAATAGCTTTAGTATCTCTGAGTAGATTAGTTGTTGGTGCCACAATTTTTAAAGCAGTTGGGGAATCTGGAAATAAAATAAGTGGGGAGCTGATTAAAAACTTCTGAGTTGGCAAAAAAAAGTTTAGGGTAAATAAAAAACAATTTTACTATTACATGAGTGCAATAATTCAGCGCTGAATGCTTTAAAAAAACTTCTGGTGGATGGAGCTCGGTCTTTTGTATCAGCTGAAAATGGTCTCTTGTATCTCTCTGGAAGGTCCTGCAATGAAACATTTACAAAAAAACATCATCATCAGCCAATAATGTTCCCACTGCTGGGACACAGGCCTCCTCTCGGTGAGAGGAGGCCATTATTGATTGGAACAACAAGTTAATTTGTGTCTGCAGTTTTTATAGGATGTCTGTGGTATTTTTACATTTAAATAGCCACATAATAATTGCCGTCCTGTCAAACTTGATGTTAGAATAACATCTGAAGGATATTGTAAGGGTAGAGATACATGTGTCATGATCACGAAATACATTCGCAAAGCATACTGAATAAAGCACAAAGTAACACTAAATAGCTTTGTTGTCTGCAGATAAATAAATAATTACACAAAACCTATAATGTGAACATTGAGGTTATCAAATGCTCCAATTTTACCTGCACTCTCACTACAAAATAAAGTGTGTCTATCACAGCAAAATTATTATACAGTTAATTTAAAATGTTTGAATTTTAATTCTACTATAAACTATGTTCATAACATTATTCTTTTCCAATTTATTGGTAATTTGGTATGCGTGACAATACCCTATTTTGTGCACGCTAGAATTTGAAAGGGGAGAGAGAAAGATCACCATGGCTACAAAGTTTGTTTAGTCATAAAGATGAATAAGTTAGGTAATTGGCGCCGATTTTAATAATGTTTCAGGGATTTGAAAACTAAAATAGGAGGACAAAGAATATACCACTTAATTAAATACTAGTTAAGTAAGATTTAGAGACATATACAGACTGATGAAATATAAATACCTGTGTAATGCAAACAGTGCTTTGTAACGCAGATCGCGGACGATTCCGAATGTTCCTTTTTTCGTCCTTCTTCTTGCCTCTATACGATAAGTTTACAGGCGAGCCCAGCAGCCGCAAATTATTATTTTCTTTCGACATTGTACACACATAACAACGACAATTTACTAATTTATCGCTCCACGAACGATTACAGACACAGTCTGTTGTTTGTTTATTAGTTGTCAAGGCGTTTGTTGCTAGGCAACCGTTCATTCCAGTTCATTTTCTGGTTGAAATTTACGTTGTTGAGCATAAACCATTCAATTAACTTTTATTTTAATTTGTCTTATTTTTACGATAACAATTTAGATCAACTTATTTTCACCATTGCTATTATAAAATCATGTTTTGTCGTTTTATGAATGTCGCAATACCATCACATCGCATAATTAGAATAAACCGGAAGTGGATCTTTTCTGCAGACAGTGTCACAAGTTAAATTATTATATCTACCATTTGGTAGTTATTGGTGCCGAAACAAATGCGAGTAATCTAGATTATTTTATTCTTGTTATGTATTCCATCGTTTATTAACTTTAAAGTAGTTTTAATGTAAATAGTGGTCTTAGGAAATGGGAATATAATCGAAAAACTACTTATGTTATTTTAGTTCAGTGAAGTGTTGGGATAAACTAAACGCGTATTGCATGACGTCATCGATAAAAATACAGTCGGTTCATATATCATCCGCATGGAAAATGTTTCTTTGAGTAGGTACGGGCGGTCAAGTCGATTTTTGTTGAGTAGAACCTTGAAAGGCATTGCCATCGCACCGCACTTCGTAAACGCGTTCCGTGAAAATTAGTGCAAATTGTTGAAAAATATTGATCGTGATTGCGCATTGAAGATTCAGTGTTTAAAAATTGTGATAAAAATTAAAAAAAATCCAACAAAATGTTCAGCGGAATTGCAGGTGTGTATATTTTTATTTTATTTTATGTGAAAATATTTATTCAACAATACATACCTAAATGAAGAAAAAAACAAATTACAACTTTTTGAATCTTTCCGTCTTAATTTTTTTCTTGTAATTTTGTAATTAGAAAAATATGCAACTGTAGAATAATGATTGGCCACTAATTTTATTCCAAAAATTAGCACTTTTGTAACTAGTCTGTAGAATTAATTTTAACACTGCATGTTGTAAAAATTACTCAATAGAATGTATATTTATAGAATAGCGAATTAGCACATAGACAATAGCATATAATAGCAATAGAACATAGACAAAATCATAATACACAATTTTTATTATATTTTAAATAAAGTAGCAGGCAAAGAACTGCAAATGACATATACTGCCGTAGTGTCATACATACTTAATGGTACATACATTACCTCTACCTTTACATTTCCATCGTAATTATCTACCATACCATCGTAATTCACACGTAGACCTAGTGATGGGGCATAGTATAAAGTACCTACTGTTCATGTAGGAGGTACCTACACACCAGACATGAGTTTGTAACTAGTATTTATACCAACTAAACTAAACAATAGGTAGAGTAGTTACATACATACCTCGCGTAGCTATGACAATTATTGTTCTTTAGTCAATAATAATACAAATATTAGTCATTCATCTTCAAAGTCATTTTAATTATATTTACATAACTGACTGTACCTATTCATTTTTTTTTAAGGTTGAACGTTTTTTTTTTTTTTTAAATCAACTACGCTAAGACGTTGGTGCAAAACAACGCCAACCTTGACTGATGATCACAGACACTTGACTTGCAGAGAACAGTGGTAAAGGATAACCTGATAAACCCACTCCTTTCGCCTAGCATGAAGTTGCAGACTTGCAGAGTGAGCACTTATAAGAAATGGTGGGCACAAAATATAGTTTATACATGAGCTCTTCTTTAAGCCAGTTTGTTACCGGTTGCAAGCTTTCACTCTGTCTACGAAAACACAGTCGGCTTGAGCTTCTAGAGCCCTTCCGTTTTCCATGCCATAGGAAAAGTCCGCATTAGCCCGCTATCTTCAATAAGGATCACGTTATTTTCTGCTGCGTGTTCGGGAAAAACTGTGACATTTCTAAATGCGTCAATCTAAAAAAAAAATCTGGAGAAAGCTAAAATAACCAAAACAAAATTAAAAGTAGTCGCGAAAAATACAGCTATTATATAAGTCCGCATCTAGGAAGAAGATAACTGCATTGCAGTGGTATTCATAAAATAACCCCTTCCATTCTAGCTCTGCGCGGTCGAAGAAATCTCGACAGAACACGACTGGAAAGTCTTATAAAAGAGTTCCAAATAGTTTGGCCACTTCAGGATCCTGAAAAAACTTTCATATATAATGATGCTCCTTTATTTTTTTAACCCCAAAGTATGTTGGTCTTTTCTATTTCAACCTTAGTGTTTCGTACGCTGAATCCACAGTCCTACCATCCTACTTTACCTGATGTAAGTTTTCACTTTTTACCAAGAAAAGAAAACCGAAGAAATGACTGGCTTCATCGAAATCACTTCGTTGATTCTCAGCTGACAGAACCATAAACGTAATATCCAAATGCGACTCTCGCACAGAGCAGGCAACATGAATCATGTATCTAAACAAGAAGAATGAATGAGGATTAATACTTCCATAATGACTTCTTATTGAGTCATTGTGGCACTCATAACCGATAGACTGATGTCACTGTCGATCATTATAGAACATTTAGTTGCCTTACAGTGATTCTATGCTATAGAAATGCAGTGAGAAAACCATGATGAGGAGAGGGAGTTAAATGACGGATGGTAATGCAGGTACAATTTGGTGCTACAATATCTTAATAGAGCGACATTGCGCCATTGGTGTGTCAGTCTTGTCTTCAAGACTTCCATGGCTAAAGTTTCTGGGTCAATAAAGCCCCCACAGCGCAAGGTTATTGCACCTAAAATATGTCACGTACGCAGTCTAGTTGCCTAGACTTTGGTCACATTATTACTCATTACTTAATGGGTCAACTACTTATAGGAGGGTAACCATTATTTGAAGTGACATAGGAACTTAGTAAGTTTTGGATACGTAATATTCTATTGTGAACGAATGTCTAACGGGCACAGCACAGCACAGCCCTATTCGTTTGCTAAAACTATCGACGAACCGACTGCAAATACTATGGAATCCGTTTGCTCAGTTAAATGTGCAGTGACAAGACGTTGGCTAGCTATTACACATATCGGCGATAAGGACAAAAAAAATTGTTCGGTCTATTTTTAGTCTGTAATTGTCATTGCACAGATAATAAAAGGCAACGAAAGAAATGTCAGTAGTTGAATATCTCGCATTGCTCCGGTACGTGACACGGCCGTGTTGGGCATGTTTATGATGATAACACGTTACTACGAGTAATATGGAGCGTGACTGTGTGACCCGCAGACACTCACTGTCGACTCGACTGTCACGCTCCGGTGGCACGGGTTGCGAGATGAACCAATCGTCATTCTCGCGTGAATCACTGCGATATTGGACAATAATTGTTGTTGTTTATATAAGTATGTGTATTATTTTTTTGTTTTCTCATCTTTATCACGTCCATCGTAATTGGTTAGGGCGATGTTAGGGTCTGATTCTGTACACAAATATGAAGCTCTATTCCGGTTTTTCAGTGTTCAGTCGTGACAGGCCCCCATAGAAGGTATCCGACTCTTAGGTCAAATTTCACGTTTTGTTCAGGTAAAAATTCAACAAACTTGTGAATGGATAAATCTCCGCATTTCAAACCCAACGACGCGAGTCTACATTCTTCTCCAACTGTCATAACTAAAACATGAAAAAGGAAAAAAATATTTCAGGAAACTATACTTCGGTACTACCGGAGTCCTTGGTGCCTAGTTTGGCTAATTACGAAAATGGACATGTTGTATGAAATTAATAAATTCCGAAATTTGAACTAATAATAGTTCAAATAATGAATATTCAAACAGTAGGCAACAACAACCAGTTTTGTGACGCAGAATCAAACAAAATCTTTGCAAGACGCAAAATCTAAAGCTATTGAACATGAAGCAATACGGCAAACTACTACGCAGCAAACACGCATCGTTCATTCCTTGCACAAAGTTGTTTTAATGGCTTTATAGCGTTTTAAATAATTTAACGTCTCAAGTCACGTTCTCATTCGGCATTCGCGCCAAAACTATAAATTAATAATGGGTTGCAGTATTTGCAGTGCTAGAGTGCTGTGCTGCACTGACGCACTCATAAAAACTAGTTCATTGTGAAAAATATTATGTAGTTCAGATACGTGACTATATCCTATGTCATTCACCATTATTACCATTCGTTCCTCATGTAATTTCAAATTCAAAGGTGTATTTTTTATTCTTATGGTCACGACCTTAATCCTTGCTAAAAATATTTTCATTTCAAAGCATTAATTTTATACAGGCTCGCTATAAGAAAGGACTTCTTTACGGATTCATACGAAGCAATTATGAGTGAAGCCTGCTAATAAGATTGGAAGTGGAACGCAGAACAATGTCTAGTCAACAAGGAGCGGATTGCCCGAGGGCATGTGCACTGGGCAAACTCTACGTGGTACTGATTAAGTATCGGCTGATGTTAATTAAATTACATTGCTGCGGAATAATAGTGTTTTTATGTAAACAAAGTGTTACGGGTTTACTGAAATGCAGAAGTGATTACCCGTGATTGAAAAACTTGGTTTTCTTCAGGTTTCATTCAATTATGCGACTTAAACTGTAGAAAACTTCTTGACGCAGCTGCAGCAACGCCACATTTTAGAAATACAGTCTACCAACCTAGCAGATTAGTTGTATGCACCTTATTATCAATGAAAAAGAGCACGCTTTGAAATTTGATTTCAGGGTCAGTAAGACGAATCGAATCAGTTATTAAATAAATTATGATTCATTCGCGAGAATTGCGGAATGGTTTGCGGGGAATGTGCTTTGTTTACGTGCCAGATATTACGTTACTTGGTATCGGAATATATTTAGCGTATGCTAGTACGTTTGGTGCAATGTTTTGGTTCGACAAGATTTGCGGGTTACGGATTGGCAACTAGCAAGCGATTACAAGCAATTAAGCAATTGAATAGAACACAGGGTGAAGTTTACTCGTCGGTTCCAATGAAAATATTGAGCAAAGAATATACGGCAGTCGAAAAAAGGGAGATTGCTAAAACTTCAAGGACACAGTTAGAAAAGTTTATAAATGAAGGTGAAAAACCAGGTGCAAATAGACAGAGGCTAAGCCAAGTGCTGGACACAATTTAAATCTAGGGCTAACCGTTATACTACACTACTCTTACAATTGCACCATGTTTAAATCTGAACCGAGATCTCATCTTATGCCCAAGAGTCGCACTAGCAACCAGTCTAGACTAACGACGGGCTAGTTAAGACAAAGATCAGTATTTGCTCGCATAACAGTTTCCTATACCTATAGTAATCTAGGTGGGTAGGTACTACCCTCGTTATTCACTTTGTTCATATTTATAATCTTCCGGAAAATAATTTTAAAAGAAAATGCGTCGTAGTGGATGCGTCAGACTATTCTAAAGTGATGATGGCATTGTTGCTTAGATAAAATGTAGAACTGTTATTTTTTATAGAAATACGGATATTGAAGAGACATATTAATACGCAGTTTAAATAATAACTAGGTACCAATGTTTTCTTATCTGATTCTAAAGTCCAGTCTGAGAATCAATTATATGGATCATAAGTTTATTGAACTCTAAAAGAGATTATGGTGGAGTTTGAAACCGCACGCTATAGGTACGCTGGCATCCCTCCGGACAATGAGTGCGCATACAGAAGTCAAAGTTCATAGAACGCAGACTACGTAGGTAGCAACATAAATTATGTTGATTCGAGGAATGAATTATTCTCTGCGAGTAGGTGTCGCACAACATGCTGCTCTACTCCGGCGTGCTGCTCAATTGTATTAATCAGTTGGTTTTGTTTGGCTCCTCCCGAGCTATCCGGGACGCTATTGGTCGATTTACGAGAGCACAATCTGAATCAGAACGGATAAAATTACACGCGCACCCAGTGTGCGAGTAATATACCCAATTTAGTTTGGACGGAATTAAAGTAACGTAACGTGTTAAGTGTGATAAACAACGTTGCTTTTGGTCGATGTTTGTTGGAGTTCATATCGTGATGGTTTAAAGCCTTCTCTTCTGTTGTCCAAAAGTCTTGCACAGCGGGCTTAGCATGCCGCTTTGTATTTCTACGAAGAATAGACAGTGCTTTTTCAATACAAAGTGACATTTCGTTCCTACATTTTTGTTATGGCACCGTACATATCCTTCTACAATCTGTCATTTAGTCTTTCGCTTCTAACGATATTTGTCTAGGTCCTTATAAATGTAGACTATTTCAGAAGAATATTTCTTCCCAAACTGTCAAAATCACACTGAGAACAAAACTTTCTACTCGACGGCCACAAAGTATATACGATTGTCTACAAAATCATGATTCGTTTAGAACGCATAACTGTGATAATGAATAGAAAAACATAGCTATCTTATCCTATTGTGTATCATTTATTTAATAGTCATGTCTATTCTTCCGTCGACAAATCGGTGCTCGTGCTAAGCCTGCAGGAGATGACTATTCACTCCTAGATTAATAGACTAGCACTACAAGGGCCGTCCAAATATTTTGATTTCTAAACCAAATAGGTACTTATTTAAATTCAGATTTGGAGAAAATATTTCCTCGAAAGCCCAAGCTACCTATTGACAGATAAGATAGAAAAAGCTTATCTTTTAAACTCGTATTAGGTAATCGATACGGTCTGAATTATCATTTATCACGATTGGTTTGTGATCATGACCACTCATTCCGGGGTCATTGTTGACATACCACGCTGTATTATCTCCCCATCGCGTTGACCTCGCTATTGCTATGCTATTTATGGCATATTACAGGTAATCTTCGTTAAGGATCCTCATGATTTCTTTGAGAGCTTGCTGAACGTAACAAAATCCACGTTGAAACTTCAAAACCACCGTTATAAACAAAATAATCATCCATAGAGAACCAGTACATTTGAAAACGATCACAAACAAGTATAGATGTATTGGAATTACGATGTTGTTCAGGAAATGTAGGTATTCGTAATGCCTTAAATATGATTGAACAACCGCTATTTTCTCTAAGAGACTTACCTACATGTACGCAATTTGTTCCTGTAAATTTTAAATTGCCTTATTCCCTGTGGTGTAACATTTCTACTTATGTTCTTCGTGACTCCGCATTTACTTAGGCAAAGCGTGCTCCTTAATCTTACCTGAGACTCCTTGCATAAATTTAAATTTTGTCTGTGGGCAGCAGTAGGGTAAATTATTGATTTGATAAACAGACCATGCCATGTGAGTAGGTATCAGAAAACTGTGTAAAATTATAGTAACGTTGAGCAATTCTCAATGGTGTGTTTATTGATCTTAAGTGGAGGAAACGAGTTGGAATCGAATTTGGAGAAAAAATAAAAATGCTTTATTTTTTTGCAGAAATTCAGAATAGGTAGCCTCTATGTATATTCGTGTCTTTGTTCATAAATTTATCAAATTGTAAATTTTTAACAGTAAAAATATTATTTTAAAATGATAGAGTCACGTTTACCTTGTTACCTCCACTATAATAATTTTCGACTTACGCTAATAAAGATCAAGGTAGGTACCTAGTAGTATGTAATACCGGGTGGTTCAAGACTGTTCAACGTCACGTAACCAGTCGTATTTAGTTGTGGTAATAGGTTCCGTTTACAATTCACATTCCTGCATAATATTAACAATCTGTCCTAACTAGATTCGTCGAGCTCATCGCGTCTGAGCAAGATAACGCAGTTCCCCTTCGTCAAAACATTGTTAATAGGTCACATAGTTCAAATAGCGTTGAATATGCATCGGCTCTTCAAGTAAACAATGTCAACAAATAAAATTCATCGTAACAGAGCAACGAAAACAAATCTCGCCGGTTGCACGATGACATCATCAAGGTCAGCCAGTGCTGGGGGCCGCCATTATATTAATATCCGAGGCTTCTCGTGCCTCTCCTCCTAACCCACCGCAATATAAATAAGTGTGAAGAGGACAGACATATTAACGAGATGGTTCTTACGCAAGCTGCGCGCTGGAATTCTTTCTTGGCATTTGCAGTAATTAAGCCTTTGGGTATCAACAGGAATGTCAGTACGAAATTACGAACTTACGAACGATATGTAAGCTAAAGAAAAACTAAATTATAAAGGGTAAATAAAAATGAAGAATACGTAGTATAGGTATGCACCCAAATTAGTTCAGCTTGGCAACATTTGATTTGTTGCCTCATAATTTCATCTCTTCTCAGGTAATAATCTTATTTTGTATTCAACAGGCTTGTACAAAAAACTCTTCATTATCTTAAAAAGGCCAAGCAAACCGGTTGAAAGAAAAATAAAGAACTCAATCAATTGTCGTTATACCACTAGCAATATTATGGGTTAAACATTGTGGTTTTTAGAACAAAAAGAAGGAATGAAATAAAAGTGCTGGGTAAAAGTCGCCACTACCCTTTGGTTAGGTGTCATCAATAAATTACAAGCGAATGCATTGGCTACTCTAAAAATATCAATAGGGACACGTTTTTCAACTCTAATTAACTCATTAACACTGTCCATCTAGAAGTGTCTATTCTAGACAATGGGCACTAATCGTCATTCATGAGTTCATGACTCACAGACATTGATCGTAAATTAGTAGGCAACTAGAAACAAGGCTCTTTCATTTTATTCATTTCCAGTCACGTAAAGTTCCATTTTTGAAAACGTTTAATAGTGATGAGACACGTTGAACGAATGATAAGAAATATATCATTCGTTCTTTCAAATGTCGTAAGATCGATTTAATAAAGTGACACTATTAATCGCGTATTTCTCAGGTGTAAACTAATCCTTTGTTTCAAGTGACCTTGCGGTCGGTCTGTGGCCGACTGTACTATACAATATGAGTACAACAGAACGACCAAGTAATAATTATTTTAGTACAATGACCGACTGTTAATTAATTAAAATATGTACCTACGTATAAAATATTGCGTGTTTCTAATACATTTGAAACTAATCTCGTATTTGATCTATAAAATGACTGATAAACTAGTTCTTAAAAAAATATTAATTGACTTTTTTTTGTAATTATTTAATTACGGTTTAAGATAATTTATTTCTCTCAAAAAGAATACAATATTCACTTCTATGAGGAAAAACATAAAAATTGAGTTATGCGACGGTTTCGCTGGGTTAAAATCTAAAATTAAGTTACAAAATAGTTAATAGTATTAACATAAAATTTAAACACTATTTAAGACAATATGTTTTAATAGCCTTTTAAAAGTTGGAAGCGATTTGGATTCTTTAATGATTTTAGGTATAGAGTTATAGAGTTGAGCCCCCTCATATACGACAGTCTTTCTACCGTAGTTTGTCCTCGGTGCTCTCAAGATTACGTGGTTGGCCTGCCTCGTTACGCGCTTTTGATTTTGCATTCTTTTGATAAATGTTATTTGTGTATATTTGTCTTGAATTCGTGTTTTCATAGTCACTTCAGACCGAATTTATATACCTAAGGTATATTTTCTGATAGCCAAATCTTATATGACATCACATGCAGCAGACGGACGTGAATGTGATGTCACGTTAGCTTCAGACCGGATATTTATCTCAATTGGTTACAAGTTTATATCGAAGAAGGAATCTGAAATGTATACCTACACAGTTTTGCGATAATGACAGAGATTACGTCTAATACATTCAGAGGTAATGATGGTGCATAACAGTGATAAAAATGCAATTTGCTGTGGAGTGATTTATATTGTTTCGAGTGTGTTATTCTATGATATTTATAAAACGCGTTAGCAGTATTCGTTCTGACTGATAACATCTGGTTCTGGCTATAAAATTATAAAATATGTGAGAGCAAGTATTTTAAACACAGGACAGAACGCTTCGCGTGGGCGGGTCGTGACTTGTGTCCTAGGTCACAAATGCTGCCGCAGTGCTCATAAAACCAGTCTCTTGGAGCAGACCGATCGATACCTGTATCTAGACTTTCAGGGCTTGCGAGGCCGAGACCTAGACTAGCAGGCGACTAATAAAATTTATTGCTTTAAAGTTAAACTAGGAAATTGAGTCAGTTTGTGCGTGGGGTGAATTTTTATATGCGAACAAACACGTGCGCTGTTTTTTTATTCAGTCCATGTGATATGTTTCAGCATTATAGCATCAATTGCGATGATAATTCAAAGCAATAGGATGTCGATTGCAGCGTCATCCTCGTAATCTATTATTGCATGTGAAATTGCTCCAAGATGTAATACAACTTTCATAGCCACTTCCAGACCTACATAACTTCCAAATTGTTTGTTATTGTTGTACTGTACCTACAATATTATACTCACTTGAAGTATGATGCATCGATACAAAATAATAATTTGTTCTTTAACACCCATAAATCCGTAAATAAGCTATACATTTGGATCAAGTGCACTATGAGTGTATTCGTACTACTTATTTCAGAGTGTCTGTGCTAAGAATTTCGCGCGGCCTGTTATCTCATAGGATATTTTTATGCTCGGTAAATATAGGTAACGTCCGCGGACGATCGTTACACGTCATGATAGGTACTGTTAATTTCATCTCTTCGGCTTTATCTATGATTTAAAAACCTTATAATAATTAGGCAGGTATTCAATTGATAAAAGAGATAGAAAATGCACATAAAGAAAAATAAAACAATACCTAAGTATCGCCTATTCAGTCTGACACATTGCTATATTATACCACTTGAAAGCGATTTGGCCCATCAATCAGCGGGAGTTACGAAACAGTCGGGAAGGCGAGCGAGCGATGATCCCGAGTTGACCGACTCGCCACGCACTACTCTATTTTCGTTCGGTCAATCGGTCGAGGCATCGGCCGACAGTATCGATTGACTTCGATTTATCAGTCCGTCGAGAGACAAGATAGTGACTGTAATATATTAAAGCTTCAGTGGAATTTCTTGCAAGAACAAAAAATAAATGATAAAGTAACATATAAAGTACCACTGTTTCACAGGTTCCGTGTGTTGCCGGACGTAACAGAATAGCACCATCCCATTTCTTCCCGTGGGTTTCGTAGAAGGCGACTAAGGGACTTCCTAGAGAATGGGCAGCAGCGTTCTCTATGCATTTTAACACCATACTGCGATTACTAAAACGTCGCATTGTACTTGTCCTCCATGTACCTATGTAACATAAAATGCGACGCTTTGTGGCGTACCTACTAACACAGTACTAACTCGAGTTTGAATCAGTTTTGGTTTTTTTGCTTCACTCTTGGTATTCCGCGCGGTCTATCTGCCTTTGTTTTATAATCTGAGCATATAGATATCTAAAGCTAGGTCCGGTCTAGTCAAGAATTGTTTTCTCATTAAATGTTATCATAATTTCATTCAGTTAAGTATTATAAATGCAAAAGTTCCGATGGCTGATTTGATAACGGCTAAATGAGTTTTCTTGTACCTACCCCTGTTTATCTAGAGTTGATACAATTCTGTATACCTATTAATCTGGATTCTAAAGAGTAAGGCATGCACACCACACCACCCACAAAGTCATAATCGAAAAATTATAATAAATCTGGATGACCGTTTTTTTTTGTTTGACGTTTTCTAAAAATGAAACCTAGCTAGATCGATTTATTGTCCCCAAAACCCCCTGCAAACTAAATTTCTTGAAAATCGTTGGAGATATAAGTACATTATATATACAAGAAATGCGCGTTTAAAGGTATTCGATATACCGTGTCAAGTTCGAAAAAACTTGGAACGAATTCGTTATCCACATTAGTTTTATCTTAGAAATTAGAAGTCGTAAACTTAATCAATCTTGTATTCACCGTCACCGATAATTTTGTATCATATCGTATTCATGCTGTAGAAATTAGAAATCATGAAAAATCTTCATGAAACAACATGTTATTTGAACCTAGTATTTTTGTAAAACTCGTATTGTTAGATGCACGTAATCAAGTAATGTCTGGTCACCCGTGTCACTACACTATCACCATGTTCGTTCTATTTGTTCTAAGTAACAGGTATTTAGTGACAATGAAAAATCACTGTTCACGTCACCATCTTAGCTAGAGCTAGAACCAAAAAGTAAAGCATGGATTTAGTTAATATTATTAACCATTGAATTTAAATTTGTTGTAATATGAATAATCTTAAAATGTATTTCCACGCTTTCCGATAGACAAGAACCTTGGTGAGTTCTTTTAATGTATTATATGAACTTTTCTATTTTTCACACGTTTACTTAATTGTAAAAATGTTATTTTGTATCTATGTGTACTATGTTCTTGTTTGTAACAATGTAACAAGTTGTTACGTTGTACGGGTTGTACCTAATCTAAACACGTACTATGGTTACATGTTATTTTTAGTTAAGGCTGACATTTATCATGATGGATTTACCTTCGTATGTTTACAAAAGAAGCAAAACATTGTCAGGAAATACCTATGTTGATTCTAAACCCACGTACCCCATGAAGATGTCGGGTGCCGTGGGTGTAGCGCGGCTAATTTGTGTCTCTACTCACTGTAGAGTTCGTTCAGAGACAAACTCGGGTGATTGGGTCTCCTGCAAACGCGAAGTATGTAACCGCTTTAATTTCTAAAACATGTTTTACGTTATGGTCTACGTAAAGGCTGACTCAGCCACCTTGACCGGAATAGTTTTGCTATGAAAATCAATAAAAAGGTGGCGCTCTGTCGCGTGAGCAATATGGAACATACTTTGTAGTTTTAATACCAAATCGATAAGTAAGCTTTCATTTGTGTGACACGTGAAGTTTAGCTGACTCATTGTGTATTATATTATTTAATATTTTGACAAAGCTTTAACATATCAGGAGAAGATTTATCTTAGTGGCAGTTTTTACTTCTGAACTAAAATAACAGTTATTTAGTAAAATATCTGTTATTTATTTTTAGAACATTACTTAGGTATTATCAATGTTATTATTCTTCAGAACAATAATAGTTTTACATATCATATGGGCCCATATAGGTACTATGGTAACCCAATTTGTATAGTGCCTCCATTGGACACTATGCTAAGAACAGCGTTTGTTTACGAGAAAGGGACCTTCCTTTCTATCGTTAATGTTTATGGCCCATCCGATTCCCATTAGAATATATTAACACAAAGCGTTACTGCAGTTGATAAACAAATAGGTATTTTACGACGAAGCTGTTACTCTAGTTTCTCAAAACCACCGCGAACTTAAACAAGGTTTGGAGATCGATCTTTCGAGATATTTCATGAATGAAAACCTGTATGTATAACAATGAGAAAATGACGTAAAAATCGCAATTGGTAGAATTCGAAGACCAATCCAGTTAAGCCTTATTATGTAAAATGATTAAAGTAGGTTTATGGAAATATTAAGTTCATCTCAAATTAAATTATTTAGTTAAGTCTAGTACTATCGAAGCAAACACTAGTGCTGTACCATCACTAATCGAACTAAAATTCCAGGGGCGTTCCGAAGCATCGGCGAGAAGACTGCTTCCCTCTTCGACCGCAAGAAGAAGGATGCCGAGCAAGTCGCCTCAGAGAAGGTGCAAGATGCTGCCCATGTGGTAGAAGATCAGGTCAAGAAGGCTGGTGAAATCATCGGCGGGGCTCAGAAGACCGCCACTGATGCTGCTGGCACAGGTTTTTAATCTTCCTAATCTTTCTTTGCTTTTGATAACATTTTGGGTTTTCAGTTGAATAACATAAATAACTAGATACGAAATGCCACTATGATCGTATTGGCTGTATGAAAGTAATTTCCATTGTCATAAGTGACTTTCAATACTTTTCGTTATTTTATGATAAAAAGTGGTTAGTTTTAAAATCAAAGTTTCTTTAAATAAATCCAACAGGCTAGCCTGCTTGCATTATATTAAAACATTTCCGTCCGTTGACCCTTATATCTCGTTCATACTAATGGCTCTTTTCCGTAGTATACGCTGATAAAGGTACTGTCTTGATATCTAGAGATGCGCAAAATGTGTCAGTAAAAACAAATGAATGAAGTACTTATATCTTTTCGCTGATGAAGTGATGAATGATACGTTTATTTTGTGATATGAAGTAGTTTAATTCCTTCAATCGTTCGCGAACTACCCATGTCTGGTGATATCCTGCAATAGGGCCTATTAGACGTAGGATATTACAGTATTTTTTTATTTGTTTGGTTATAACGTTGTTCCAAGATGCATATTAAAATGAAAACAATAAAATGAGGTCTAGTTTATCGGATTCAACTACAATGTTGGTACCTACACAGGTTACGATGATTGTAGAGAAATTTGGTTACGAAATAAATTAAAATACGGTTTCTTATGGCACGTACCTACTCACACTTACACGACGTCCATGGACACATAGTGTACACGTGCATTCAAGAGTTATTTAAATATTTAATTACATAGGTAACGGGAAACAGATAAGCGGGTTAATTAAAACGATATTTAATTTGATTAATTACGCACCTACCTACCTGCGGTTAGTAAATATAAAGCGCAGTAAAAAACTGGAAAATTAGAACGATTGATGAAATAAAACAAATAGTTTCATAATGCGTTAGATCTGTTTAACCTCTTTTGAGTAATGCCAATGTTGCATCAGAGTCGTTCTAATCAAGCATATACAAACAAAGTTATAACTACGGTTTGAATAAATACGAACACACTATAATTAGCTAAATTGGTCAACACAATTATAACACAGGGCATCACTATAATCTGTATTTATAACTGGTCACAAGTTTTCTCCAACATGAGCTACAAATCTGAGGTCATTTAAATCTATTTGCAGCTGTGTTATTTATTTACTGAATTATTTATCATAATAGGAAAGACGACACATTATGATAAGGGGACCCAAACCACATAGAGGCAAAGCTAAGACTTTTCCGTGACTGAAATCACGTATAGAGTATGTATGTACCTACTGAAAGTAGGAACCGTGCCTCTTTTTGGTATTCGAAAAGTTTTCATCAAGCTCTTTAAAAATATTGCGGAAATCCGCTGGTTGCGGGAAGCGCAAGACCAATTGTGATATCAATGCCTAGCTGAATTCAGCTCAATGATTACTTACCTACTACGTTATAATCTGATTTCCCACCTTAGTTTTCGTGCGATGTCTTCTACTTATCACCTTCTAGGCATCTTAATACCGTAACCGTTAACAAACCCGTGTTATATTTTTACCAGCCAATGACGCGAAGCACTCAGCCATCGACTCCCTGGACAAAGAGCTGTCGAAAGTGTCTCTAGCTGCCGGAGAGGCACAGGACGCCGCCAGCAAGGCTCTCGCTGATGGCAAGAAAGTTGTAGACGTCACTAAAGGTAGGGGGGATTTAGTAGATTTATTTTGTGGTAATTATGGTTAGGTTATATTTATTATTTAAACAATATTTTTCGAGCTACTTATTTCAAAGTTTGGTTTAGGTTAATTAATTTTTGTAGATATACATATGTATATTATTTAGTTTTAGTTGCCTGTAGTTATGTTTTTACATTAGAAAGAAAAGGATTTTTGTACTTGTAAGTAAACCGTTGTTGTATTTTCTACCATTTTAGTAGTTTTGCTAACTCCCATTTTTTTGTAACATTCTACCCATAGACACATTGGCAACAACAGCTGACAACACGAAAAAGGCGGCAGAATCTGCATACAACACAACAAAAGGTAAGTTCTTTATTTTATACTACGAATAAACTACTTATACAATACCATTCTTCTCCTCTTCTCTTTCTTTCTGCATGAACTAACTTTGCACAATTTAATAGATACTGTGAACAGTAGTTATGAGAGTACAAAGAATGTGGCTGGTTCAGCCGTTGACACTGGAAAAGCGTACGCGGACTCAGCGAAAGGTAAACAAACCATCTTGTCATCATGCCTTTCTTGAAAATGGCGGGCGGAATTATCTGTTGGCAACTGTTGCCAAAATCTTTACCAATTATTTTAAGGTCTTTGTTCTTTGCTTTGTTGTAATATTTATGAGTTGAACAAAAACAAATGAATTTAGGAAACAAAAGAAGCGCGAAGATTTCAAAAAAAAATCACTCCGGATTCACAAATTGTTTTTATTATTTTTTGCTTGTTGTTTGTTAGTTACTGTATTAGTTGCTAATTTTATTTTATTTTTATGATTTTACAATATTGTTTTGTAGATACAGTATCAAGCACGGTTCAAAGTACTGTAGATATCTCACAGAGAGTTGCCCAATCGGCTATTGATACCGGCAAAACGTATGCCACAACCGCTAGAGGTAGGTTACACACACATGCCATCGTTTAAGCATACCTACCATCCATTTTTTTTCTTCACTTTTGTTTTATTTTTTGTGTTTTTTTTAGATTCAGTCGCTAATACAGTGAATAATACCGTAGAAAATACAAAACACGCTGCTCAATCTGCTGTAGACACGACAAAAACCTATGTAGATAGTGCCAAAGGTATTCGTTTTTTTTTATTGTGTTTTTTTGTCGTTTTGTTGTGCCCAGTGACTAAAAAACGTGTGTTTTTGCAAATAATGCTTTAGATACAGCCCAAAGTTCGTTCCAAATGGCCTATGATGCATCTATGGGTGCCGCAAGCTCTGCTTATGGCATTGGCTTGTCCTATTTAGAGAGCGCTAAAGGTATTTATTTGCAAGCAGTTATTTTTTATTTCCGATTTTTTTGTAACATATTTTTTTTTTTTTTGTTTTCTTTTATGTTGTTTAATTTACTAAATTCAGTAAACTTATTATACATTATTTTTGCGCCGTAGATACAGTAGCAAGCACTGTAGATAGCACAAAGAAAACTGCACAGAGTACATTAGAGACTGGGAAAACCTACGTCGATTCAGCCAAAGGTAAATACAACGATATGCTAAAAGTAAAATAGGTATTAATATTTGGCTT
The DNA here is from genome assembly GCA_949987655.1 of Polymixis flavicincta. NCBI lineage: Eukaryota > Metazoa > Arthropoda > Insecta > Lepidoptera > Noctuidae > Polymixis > Polymixis flavicincta. Next base: position 19,119,869 of record OX465183.1, read on the forward strand.
TTTTATATGCTTTATAAACGATTGCAATTTTAGATACACTTCAGAGCACATATCAAAGCACAGTAGATACGACGAAAAATGCTGCTCAGACCGCAGTTGAAACAGGCAAAACATATGTTAACAGTGCCAAAGGTAAATCAAAACTGAACTATGAATATACTATTTCGCTAATAAAAAAAGATTAGGTAATAAGAATGCCTGAGCCATAAAATGACACTATTATTTTATGAACTCAAGAGCTATCGTAAAAGGAGATGAAAGTTAAACTAATAATAACATTGTGTTAATAAGTATAGAAAATACCGCAAGTATAAACCGGGACAGAGAAAACTCGATGATATTGCGGTTGATACAAGCGTAGGTACGTACCTAACATTTACGAGAGTATCCATTACCTACTTGCTAGAGATTTTAGTAAAAAAAAATCATCTGTAATTTTTAAAATAATTAATATTATTATCTAATAATTTAATTATTTTTTTCCACACCTATATTTTTATTTTTCCGTGATATTCGCTGAAACGTAGAGTTGTAGATTACACAAGTAAACTGCGGAAAGAAATACCTAGAAGTAGAGCTGTATACTTAGAGTATTTTATTTTTATTTCTCATTTTTATTGTTCCATAAAAGCTCAGCTAATAGCGCAATATTTATTCTACGCTACATGAACACTCTCCACGTGTATGTTTTGATTTTCATGTTACAACGTTATCGTAAATGCATTTTTATAGATTCTGTAGCCAACACAGTTCATACCACTGTAGATACGACGAAAAATGTAGCGGCAGCTGCTGTGGAGAAAGGCACTACAATGATTGGCACTGCAAAAGGTATAGCACATATTTAGAAATCACAATCATATCATATATAAGTACCTACAGCATTTACTGAACAGGTCCACTCAATCTGTGTGGTATTTTGATGTGACCAAAATTATGTCTGTAGTTTAAAAACTCAGAAATCACAGCCTCTTATTGTCACTACTGAGTTTGTTTCGGCCTTTCTTCTCAGAGTTGTCAGATTGGAAACGTCGACCACATACACAGCCTTAGTTATAACACTCGCAACTTAAAAAAAAAAGTCGTTGACTTTGGATATGTATTTTAATATTTTGTCACCGCCTTCCGAAGTTAAAGTTATTTTTAACTTTGTAGTGTTTTTCTGGAAGTCGGTTGTTTAAAAAAAAAGTTTTACTTTTTATTTCATTTGATTTGCGATGGTAGCAATGAAAATAATACGCTCCCATGATTGGAGTAAACAGGAAAAGGTAATGTATCTCTAAATTTTTATCTACTTTCTGTTGTAAACTGACCGAATAAATAATGCAGTAGCCGATATTAGCTATGTATTTACATGTTCGTTATGCTTGTTTACATGGTTATTATCCTTTAGAAACGTATCTACTGCGTTATCATTATTTATTCGGTCACTTTACAACAGAAAGTAGATAAAAATTTAGAGATACATTACCTTTTCCTGTTTACTCCAATCATAGGAGCGTATTATTTTCATTGCTACTATCGCAAACACAATGAAATAAACAAAAATAAATTGTTTAATTTAAATAAAAATTCTGGATTGGGGGAGGCCTATGTTCAGCAGTGGACGTTTTTCGGCTGAAATTATGATGATGATGAAATAAAAATTCCGATGAAATTTTTGACTTTTGTATGTCAAAGTCACGACAGATAAAAATCGTGAATTTTACAACTTTTTTCATAAAATTACGTTTTTAGTCGACTGTTTGGTTTATATCCCGTGCTAAACCCATAATTTCACCTCTAATTCGTTTCGCTACTAATCACTTGCTAACTAGAGTTTATAAATAAAGAAAAGTTAATCATTGATTAGGAGGTAACCAATAGATAAGCTAAACAGTGGCTAATCAGAAATTAGCCAGTTTTAATAAATAAGGCTGTGTATGCAAATATCATTATTATTTATTTAACATTGAATTTTCGGTGGTCATATTATTCTTTTCATTATTTTAGAAACCGTAGCAAACACTATCAATACCACAGTAGATACAACAAAAAATGTCGCAGCCGCTGCAGTTGATAAAGGAACTTCATATATCGGCACAGCAAAAGGTAGTTTTGCTTTGATTATTCTAAACATAAAACTCATGAAAGCGGGGTAATTGCGTAACGCACTAATGATACGGCTACATTGTTCGCGTTATCGCGACTGTGTAGCCGTAGCATCACAGTAGGAAAGGCTTTCATTTTGACAGTTCTAACTTCTATTATATTCATTGCGTTCTTTACGTTGTTGATCAAACAAATACGAAAATAAGAAGCAATGGATTAGCAATATTCTTCCAAATGATTCAGATTTTGATTGATAGTGTGTTACGCAATTAGGGTTCCCTTATTTGTTACACTAGCTTTCAGCCCCGGATCTAAGAGGGGGGAGGGGGACAAACCGGGGCACCCGCCCCGGGCGGCAGTTTCAATGGGCGCCAAAATAATAATATAGTATGATTCAAAATAAAAAAACTTGGTCCACAAAGCGCCTAGCATGCAGAAGCCTGGTTGGCTCACCGTCGATATTTAAGAAAAAGGCGTCACACAGGCCCACACCTAATTAATTTATCTCAATCGCTGGAGAGAGAGGCGCCACAATCAAGTTTCTGCCCCGGTTCGAAAAAATCGTAGATCCGGGGCTGCTAGATTTTGCCAGCGTCTCCGCCCGCGTGGATGTCGGTTATCGCGTAAAAAAATAGAGTATCTCCTTCTCCATATTCCAGGTTATATCTCTGCCAAATTTCATGACGATCGGTTCAGCGGTGAAAGCGTGACAGACAGACTTACTTTCGCAATATAATATTAATAGGGATTACAGAATCCCGCACCAATTGCCAACAGTTTCATTTGAATACATGATTCGATAAACTTAAATCTTCAATATTAATTTGAGAATCGACGAATCACCAAATCCATCAGTAGGATTTATAAAAATATCAATAAATTGTCAGTTAATTATCGTCACATTTGATCAATAACTACCGAATTGGGACACTGTAATAGCAGCGTCTATATTCGTCGTAAATAAATAAATTTTCCTTATTGCTCATTTGGACAAATCCAGTTTATTTAAATACATGTTTTGGTTAATTTTCCTTGTTTTCATTAGATACGGTAGCAAGCACAGTAGACACCACTAAAAGTGTTGCGGCTGCCGCAGTCGATAAGAGCACTACATTCATTGGCACAGCTAAAGGTAGCTTACACAACATTGTTTTTAGCTATACTTTGTTTATCCACGGTAGCCCATTTTGATTTAATTTATTTTTCATGATTAGATACAGTAGCAAGCACCGCACAGAATACAGTAGACTCTACTAAGAACGCTGCAGCATCCGCTGTAGATCAGGGAACCACATTCGTTGGCACAGCGAAAGGTACTTGACACAAATATTACGTATTTACTTTTGTAAATATCTCACGCTTCCATTTATTTTACTGTTATTATTTTGAATAGATAATCTATCGAGCACAGTGCACTCAACAGTAGACTCTACTAAAAATGCGGCGTCTGCTGCAGTTGATAAAAGCACATCACTTATTGGTTCAGCCAAAGGTAGTACCAAAGACTACAATAATGGTAGTACACATTCATGACATTACTTATACATGCACTACATATTATATTGTAAGTTTATTGCTCACGCTGTGGCTAATTTTATTTATTTGTATGTAGATACGGTAGCAAGCACAATTCATACCACAGTTGACACTACTAAAACCGTAGCGGCCGCCGCTGTTGAGAAAGGCACTACCGCTTTTGGCACAGCTAAAGGTAGTCTAAGCACATTATCTTTAAAAACATATTTGTTTTTGCTTTGTGTTGTCGCTAATATTCATTGTCCGTCCTCCATGTAGATACGGTAGCAAGCACAGTTCATACTGCAGTCGATACAACCAAAAACGTAGCGGCCACCGCTGTTGAGAAAGGCACTGCCGCTTTTGGCACAACTAAAGGTAGTTTAAGCACATTTTCATGTAATACATATTTGTTTTTGCTTTGTGTTGTCGCTAATAGTTGTCATTCGTCTGTAGATACGGTAGCAAGCACAGTTCATACTGCAGTAGATACGACTAAAAACGTAGCCGCCGCCGCTGTTGAGAAAGGTACTACCGCGATTGGCACAGTTAAAGGTAATCACACTCTGCATAAATCCTCTTAGTTGTTCGCTTTGTGTTGTCGCTAATATTCGTCATTCGTTCATGTAGATACGGTAGCGAGCACAATTCACACCACAGTAGATACAACGAAAAATGTCGCTGCCGCCGCAGTAGACAAGGGCACTTCATTTGTGGGCTCAGCAAAAGGTAGTTCACATTCTTTTGCGTTAGTGATTTGTTTGTTCGCTTTGTGTTGTCGCTAATAGTTGTCGTTCGTCTGTAGATACGGTAGCAAGCACAGTCCATACTGCAGTAGATACCACCAAAAACGTAGCCGCCGCCGTTGTTGAGAGAAGCACTACCGCTATTGGCACAGCTAAAGGTAGTGTTGCATTAGTTTATATTAAGTTCTTTCTTCATAAAACAGCTTATGACTTTCCAATTGCGCTAATCCTTGCTACTCATACGTAGATACCGTAGCAAACACTGTCAATACAACAGTCCAGACTACGAAGCATGTTGCCTTCGCTGCCGTTGAGAGGAGCTCCGCATTGATCGGCACTGCTACAGGTAGCTGATATTTCTGTTGCTTGGTGTAATTATCATTTCCGTTGCCATTTGTGCTAATTTATTGTTCCTTTTTTTTATTTATTTCTTTAGAATCTGTAGCAAATACTGTACACTCGACTGTAGATACTACTAAGAATGTAGCCGCTGCTGCTGTTGAAAAGGGCACTTCAATAGTAGGCAGTGCGAAAGGTAGTTTTTTAGTTTTATCCTTTTTACGTTCAACTTTTTTATGTTTTGTTACATCATTTTAATTTTTGTTTCCATTATTTGTAGATACAGTAACAAACACAGTTCACAGCACAGTAGATACGACAAAAAGTGTAGCTGCTTCGGCTGTTGATAAGGGCTCGTCATTAATAGGAAGTGCTAAAGGTATCCTATCACAAATATCGCATCATTGCAGTACCTATTTAAATATTTTCACCCAAACTATAACTTGAAAACATGTTTTGTAGATACCGTAGCCAGTACTTTTGATACAACGAAAAACGCAGCAGCTTCAGCTGTAGGTACTGGTGTATCTTATGCTACTAGTGCCAAAGGTAGTTTGCTATATTAATTTCTTTTTTGTTATATATTGCCATTTATTTAGTTGCTATGTTTTTATATTTTGGTTTATATTGACAGAGATGTATCTTTCGTAGAAAGTGCTAAATGTAGAGTCTTCGGGCACTATGTTTATCTCATTCACACGTATAGATTATAATTTAGTTTTTTTTTTATTGCATTTTTTATAGATACCGTAGCCAATACTTTTGATACCACGAAAAACGCAGCAGTTTCCGCTGTAGGTACTGGTGTATCTTATGCTACTAGTGCCAAAGGTAGTTTGCTATAATCATTTTATTTTTGTTTTAAATTGGGATTTATTTAGTTGTTATATGTTTTTATTTTCTTCTGTAGACACGCTTGCGAATACTGTTCATAGTACTGTAGACTCAACAAAGAACGTAGCATCATCAGCTGTTGACAAAGGTGTATCTTTCGTAGGAAGCGCTAAAGGTAGAACATATTTTTATCTCATTCACACATTTAAGTAGATTATTATTTTGAATTACTATTTATTTTGTTGCATTTGTAGATACAGTAACAAACACAGTTCACAGCACAGTAGATACGACAAAAAGTGTAGCTGCTTCGGCTGTTGATAAGGGCTCGTCATTAATAGGAAGTGCTAAAGGTATCTTATCGCAAATATCGCATCATTGCAGTACCTATTTAAATATTTTCACCTAAACTATAACTTGAAAATATTTTATTGTAGATACCGTAGCCAGTACTTTTGATACAACGAAAAACGCAGCAGCTTCAGCCGTAGGTACTGGTGTATCTTATGCTACTAGTGCCAAAGGTAGTTTGCCTCAATATATTTTTTTTTGTTATATATTCAAGTTCCTATTTAGTTGTTACATTTTTTTCCCTGTTCTTCCGTAGACACGCTTGCGAATACTGTTCATAGTACTGTAGATGCAACAAAGAACGTAGCATCATCAGCTGTTGACAAAGGTGTATCTTTCGTAGGAAGCGCTAAAGGTAGAAGATATTTTTATCTCATTCACACATTTAAGTAGATTATTATTTTGAATTACTATTTATTTTTTTGCATTTTTAATAGATACCGTAGCCAGTACTTTTGATACAACGAAAAACGCAGCAGCTTCAGCCGTAGGTACTGGTGTATCTTATGCTACTAGTGCCAAAGGTAGTTTGCCTCAAATTTTTATTGTTATATATTCAAGTTCCTATTTCAAAATCAAAATCAAAATCAAAAGTCATTTATTCAAATTAGGCTGAGAATCAGCACTTTTCGAACGTCAAAATACATAAGACAGTCCCCCAAAAACGCCCACCCTTCGACACTTCCTAGTGCTTTAGCTGGGAAGAAGAAGTGGCGGAACAAACTCCCCAGCAGCACAGCTGTCTGTTTAGTCGGATGGACTTGATTCTATACATACATAGGCAAAGTAATAAACAATCTCGCATATTACCTAAAATAAAAGTTTCCTGGTATAAAGGGCTCTATATGTCAATAACTAATGACTTACTAGATAGATGATAAAAAACACTTGGTCAATAAAATTAAAAAAAAAAAAAAAGTATTTAACTAAATAAATATATGAACCCATATAACCTGTCACTAGGTACGCTAATTCTGGAGAAAGAACATAAACATTGTCTTGTGTTAATCACAGCGACCAACTATTCTTGTCATTTAGATAGTCGTTAATGGAATAGTAAGCCTTTAAACAAAGGATGGATTTTACTTGAACTTTAAACGCATCAAAAGGCAAATCTAGCAAAGAAGTGGGAAGCTTGTTATAAAAAGTTATACCAAGCCCAACAAATGAGTTATGAACCTTATGAAGCCGGTGAAAGGGAGCACGTAGTTTGTCCTTGTTTCTAGTGTTAACGGTATGAATATCACTGTTTTTAGTGTACAAGTGTATATGTTGCCTAATAAATAAGATGTTAGCTAATATGAATTGTGATGCCACTGTGAGAATACCAATATCTTTAAAAAAGTCCCTCAAGGAAAATCTGCCACCTAACTGGTAAATTGCACGAACAGCACGTTTTTGAAGGACAAAAATATTTTGAATATCAGCGGCTTTGCCCCACAGCAGAATACCGTAGGACATAACGCTGTGAAAATAACTAAAGTATACTAATCGAGCTGTATCGACGTCAGTGTATTGTCTTACTTTTCTGACGGCGTAGGCGGCTGAACTGAGCCTCCCTGCTAGTGTTGATATGTGTGATCCCCACTGAAGTTTGGCATCTACTGTTATGCCCAGAAATACTGCCGTGTCTACGGTTTCAAGCACCTCTTTATCTAAGACGATATTGGGACCTAGATTTCTAACATTCGGTAAGGCGAACTTTACACATTTCGTTTTTTTGGCATTGAGAACAAGGTTATTTGCCGTAAACCAATCCGTAACCATTGAGAGTGCACTGTTTACGTCGTCAAAGTCTTGTCTATTCCTATCTACTTTAAAAATAAGAGAAGTATCATCTGCAAACAGTACAACATCACAAATACCCTTTAAATAGAACGGTAAGTCATTAATATATACTAAAAACAAGAATGGGCCGAGTATTGAGCCTTGAGGCACACCTAACTGAACTGGCAGCCCGGAAGATTTTTTACCATTAATTTCTACACATTGAACCCTATTTTGCAAATAAGAATTTATTACGTTTAGAGCATCGTTATGGACACCGTAATAACGAAGTTTACACAAAAGCGTCTCATGGTGCACGCAATCAAAGGCTTTTGAGAGATCACAAAAAACTCCAATAGCATTTTGCGAGTTCTCCCATGCGTTAAATATGTGTTTCAACAGAGCAACACCCGCATCAGTAGTCGAACGACCTTTTGTAAAGCCATATTGCTCATTATGAAGGAGGCTATTTAAATTAAAATGTTTTAGCAACTGCTTGAGTATTAACTTTTCAAATATTTTGCTAAATGCAGGTAAGATAGAAATAGGCCTGAAATTACGAATGTCATTTTTATTACCTGATTTAAATAATGGTATTACTTTACTACTCTTCATGAGGTCAGGAAAAGTTCCTGAATCAACACATTTATTAAAAGTGACAGCTAGATAGGGGGCTACAATTTCTATAATATTACTTAAAAGTTTAATGGAAATGCCCCAGAAATCACCAGTGTTTTTAGACTTCAGTGTGTTAAAAACATTAACTACGTCACGAGGCGTTACATGTTCGAAACTGAATAGGTCACTACATTTAGGCACACTACTATGCAAAAGGTATTCTGCTTTAGACGGGGATGAATCTAAGGAGCGAGTCGTAGTTACAGGTATGTTGGCAAAAAACTCATTAAATGCCTCCGCTACTTCAGCTTCTGTAATAATTAATTTGTCGTCGACCAAAATCTCAAGTTGATTGTCTTGTTTAACAGACTTGCCCGTTTCATTAATAATTATTTTCCAAGTGGTTTTAACTTTATTGTTAGAATTTAGTTGTTACACCAATTTTTTTCCCTGTTCTTCCGTAGACACGCTTGCGAATACTGTTCATAGCACTGTAGACGCAACAAAGAACGTAGCATCGTCAGCTGTAGACAAAGGCGTATCTTTCGTAGGAAGCGCTAAAGGTAGATTTTGGGTTATTTTTATCATACGTCATTTGAGTTAACTTGCACTCTGTTAAACTATAATTATTATCTCACTTCCGTTTTGTAGATACCGTAGCACACAGTTTTGATTCAACGAAAAATGCAGCAGCTTCAGCTGTGGGTACTGGTGTATCTTATGCTACTAGTGCCAAAGGTAGTTCCTCCGCTATTAGTTTTTTTTTATTAATCTACTTTTGTTCATATATCATAATTGTTATTTTCCTTCATAGACACCATATCAAATACTGTACATGGCACTGTAGACGCAACAAAGAATGTAGCATCATCAGCTGTAGACAAAGGCGCATCTTTTGTAGGAAGTGCCAAAGGTATAGTTTTCGGTTATATCTGTCACGTACTTCTTACCTTGTAGTGTTTTATTTATTTTGTATTATTTCACATCGTAGATACATTGGCAAGCACAGTAGATTCCGCAAAGAATGTAGCAGCCGGAGCCGTAGACACAAGCGCATCATTTTTAGGAAGTGCCAAAGGTATTATTTTGAGCTTGTGAGTGCGTTTTATTTTTACTCATGATTCATCATTTTACATTGCGTATTTTGCCTGCATTGTAGATACGGTAGCAAGCACTGTTCACAGCACTGTAGATACTACAAAGAGTGCCGCAGCGTCAGTTTTTGACAAAGGAGCATCTATTGTTGGAGGTGCTAAAGGTATAAACAATGTTATTATTGCAAATAAAGATGATTACCTCATTGTGTTTAAACTCATTTCAGTATCCTATAATTACTCCATACATTTATTTTTACAGTTTTCTTAATTGCATGTTTTGGCTGCATGTTGCATTGCGCTTTAAAGTATTTATTTAATTTGTTTATTTCTTTTTCTGTTTTAACCTTTTGTTGCTAACTTTCTGTAGATACAGTAACACATACACTGTTTAACGTAGTGGATGCTGAAGCGGAAGAGTCAGGCGATGCCGTAGAATCTGAAGGTAACAAAACATTATTAACTTTCCTTTAACTTTTGCCTTTACTACCCACTTATCTTTTACTAATGGTGATTTGGTAATAACCGAACTTTGTGTAAGCTAGCTAAAAATAATTCTACTGTTTTCAAGGCTTTTTTCTTTCAGATTGTCATAACTTAATTTACTGTTTATGAATACGGTGTACTAATGTAGAATTGAATCTTTAATTACGCATAAAAATACTGCGTGTCTGAGTGAAGCGTGGAAAATCATGCCTTTAATCTTATAGGACTAGAGAAATAACTTCATTGAAATAAAATCAATTCTTATAGGTTTAATTCCAACCAACTTGCAAGGGCCCAAAGATATCTCAGAAAAAACATTCGGCGCGAATGGAAAGACAGTTGAAGATACGACCGGTACCTACTTAGTGTGTTGCTTATGATACGGCTTTTTGACACATACCTATAATTTTTAATTAAAGCTATTTCGTCCGAATTTTAGAGTGAATACTAACGTTTGTTAATCTGAAAGCAGTTCACATCGATTGAAATTTTAGGCTGCGTATCTGCTAAGGCCTCTGGATACGACCAGCTGGTCAAATGGATACGTTGATAATAGTAATGCCCCTTTATTTATTTTTTGGTTATTACAATTTTATTTTATTTTTATTATTACAATTTTATATTATTTTTTGGTTATTAAAGTTACAGTAGGTAGGTATATCCCTTAATTCAGTATGCCTCTTGGGAATGGCCTCCTTTAACAATTTTCGAGCCACTCTCCTCCAGTTAGGACCCACTGTAAGTTTGAGCTCGTCCTCTCATCTCCTTTTTTGCTTCCCTCTGCTTCTATTGTAGGACCTAGGGTATAAATCGGTTACGATTTTACACCATTTCTCTCTGTAAGTGAATACGTTACTATTTATTATAAACGAGGCTTCTCCTAAAGAGTCAAGTTCATTAACTTTAATAACAAAAGTTTGCAGCTCTTCCATTGGTTCTTTATTAGATTTATACATCCATGGTTGAATGGAGTGGCCACCATCAAATGTCTCCTAGCATCACTTAAATGCCGTAGATGGCCATAAAATGTTATGGCCACGTTTGTCTTTGTCTTATTGTGACTAATCAATAAAATACCACTTCTCTTTATGTAACTTGCGCTACATAAAAGGCAATTATAGGTCACTTACCTATTCCTTCTATTTATGGAATAGGTACACCACTTAATGATACAACACGCGAAATCTATTAATAAAAATAAGTATTTTTAATCGATGTGAACAGACTAATACTACGGACGTGTTTTTAGCTCTAATATCTACAAAAACCTTTTGATTGAGGAAAATTGATTGAGAATCTAATTTAAATAGGATAAGTCACCGGTGACGATAGTTTAATGGAAGTCATTAATATGTACTCAACATTATAATAAAATGATGTCATATTCTTCTTAGAAGGACAGTTCTATGAGCATGATCAATGTTCAGAATATTTTTCGGAGTCTTCAGTAGGTACATGGGGCTAAATATTAAAAGACATTATTTTAAAATAAGGTTCCAAACCTGCATTTTAAAACTACCTAGGTTATTTTACTCAACAAAAGGTTCTTACAAAGCTTAGGTGTGAAACATCACGCGATATTGTAGCCTTCACTGAACAAGGGCGTTTGTTCGACAGACACGGTCAACGCAACGGTGGATGCGACCAAGAAGGCCGCGGAGGAAGCCAAGGCCCAGGCCGCTAAGGCCGCTGAGGATGCAAAGGAAAAGGCCAGGCTTGCTGCCAAGGCTGCTGAAGATGAGGCCAAGAGAGTTGCTAGTAAGTGGAAATAGTGGAATCAAATAGGAGTAATATTGGAGATGGCGGGATGAGCTGGAGTTCTCCAACAAAAACTGGTCCATAGCAGCTTTAGACAGAGAGAAGTGGAAGGAGGGTAGAGGACTTTGTCCTACAGTGGGACATCACAGGCTTTTTTAAAAACCCTTTTGCGTTATTTTTCTGAATGCCTGTCTGCAAAATTTAACGTGGGTTACAAAAGAACATAAGTGTTTTCTCGTCAATGTGGGCTTGGGTACCTATTTATAAAATGTCTAGTTGGGTTCTTATTAAGATTATCTTTGTTTTTTTTTTCTATCATTTTTGATCTTATCTTACTATGCGCACGGCAGTTCTCTAGCCAAATCTGCACTCAAAACCCAATTTCCGCAGACGCAGCCGTAGAAGAGTCAAAGAAGGCTGCAGAGAAAGCGGCGTCAGACGCAAGCAACGCCATCAACAGCACTGTGGACAACACGCTGAAGAGGGTAGAGACCGCAGCTGATGAGGGCATCAAGAACGCCGGCACCGTCGTTGACTCCAAGCTCAAGGATGCTGATAAATACCTCAACGAGAAAAGGGATCATGTAAGAGATCTTTTTTTTAACCTAGCCTTTTTTTAATCTTTTTTTTTTAAACTAGCTTCCTGTCTAGGCTCAACACGAGATTCTTCCCGAAAAAATCTCTAAATGATATTGAAAATTGCTCCAAAAATTCATTTTATAATTTAGATTAGAAGAACTAAGCGGTCAAACAGAAGAATGATTTTGTTTTATTTTATGTTTAGGTACATATGAATCGTGATGGGCTATTTTTAAGACACACACAATTCAACTACGGAAGTTTTTGTCTTCACAGGGTATTGCTACTAACGTAAATGAATAAAATAAATATGACAATAACATTATTTCTCTCAAAAATTTAAACAAAACAAATTCATCATCATTGATGAAGTTGTTTTGTTTTTATTTTATGTTAGGGTCGGCTTTCTGTGTACACAGATGACCAGATGCAACTGAGTACACACGGCTACACATCAAGCTAAACACTTCCAGTATTAGCCGATTTCGCATTGTATAGGATTTCCGTACCTACAGTGCGAGATCAGCGTAAACTGGAAACGTATAGCTTGATGTGTAGCCGTGTGTACCAGTATTTTACGTGGGCGACTACCTATCTGACCTCTACAACCCAGTTACTGGGTAATACGATACCCCTTGGTAAGACTGGTTGTCAGACTTTCGGGCTTCTGACGACCCGTAACAAAATAAATTGGAAGGTACCTACCATATTATCATTCTCATGCAAAAAAAAAACCTTCGGCGCTTACTACGGTTAGATACGTATTAAGGGTGACATTTAAAAAAAAATCGAACTTGCCATAAGTGTGAATTACCTACTTAAACATGTTTTTAACGTTTCAGCTGCTGACAGGACTGTCCTCAGCCGTGAACGACGCTTCAACTGGCGCCACCGGTCTGCTCAGCAAGGGTCTGAGCGCCTTCCCCAAGTAGACGTCCAGCACAAACCTCTCATCATCGCTATCTTCACGTGTTGAGCGGAAATATAACAGGCTTCAACGGAGAGTTTATTCATAAAATGTTAAGTGTTCGGCCTAAATGTTGAGCTTTCTGTGTAGTTACAAGATCGAAATAAGTCTAATGTATCTTTATAGTTTTGTATTGACAATGCTATAAAAGGTATGTATGACGCATAGGAATGATAAAACGGTATAGTATTCGCATTCTTTAATTACGTGTACATTGAATTCCTAATTGCCTTTATTATTATGATATTCCATGTCTATGAAACCTGTTATTTTTCCTTACCACATATTTTGAATAGTCCATCACATTTTGTTTATAAACATGCACATTGTTCGTAAGTTTTGTTTTAATTAATAGTACAATATTGTATAGTTTCTAGTTAGTAAGTTTTACTAACATAAATGTTATACATACTTATAACTTGACATTGTGAAGAACAAAATCGAATATTGTATTACTTACCTTTATACGATTCTATTGACGATTACGCATTTTATGCTTTGCAAATTTTATTATTATTTTATAAATGGATTTGCATTAAATATTTTATATTTAAGTCACAAAATTGCAATCTCATGTGTAGGCGTCTATATTATTTCTTAAGATAAGTATAAGTTATTTTAAGCTCATTTTATATTTTGCATTTGAGATGCATTTCGCATACACGTGTCACGAATTTCTATGCTTGGCTTATACCGTCCATGAATAGCCTTTTACAAATAAGACTACCACTGTTTCACCTTGTTCCTACAATAGTACTACAGACTTACAGGATTTAAAGTCTCGCATATTATGTAATAATGTGATGCTTACGAAGCCTAAAATATGATATAATATTTGTTACATAACTGCTTAGCAGTCTATTTTATGATACAAATATACGGAAGTTAAAATATATCATAGGTATATATTATATTATAGAATCAGTAATTTTTTTAAACGGCGCTTGATAATTGTTGCTAAGTAAAATTGTGTTTTACCGATATAATTACATGTTTTAATCAAATGATTATTCCAAAATAATCTTGTTTATTTTCTATACCTGTTAAATTTATAATATTACTTGTGTACTATGTGTTGTTCAATAAATACATGCGACCCATACATTCCCGTTTCTAATTTTATACCCAAATCACCATAATTTTTTTGTAACTACAAATCTATAGAAAGAAATACAAACTAATAGTAAGCTCATAATACTCAGCCCAATAGATCTGAAGTGTTTTATACGACTGAACCGAAACACAAGTTTGAGATTTTTAAATTGCGCGCTCATTTAACCGGAAGTTATTTTTGGTGTTGCCGGACTACCTATGATACAGTTATTATTTCTACCATTGATTCAGAAGAAACAAAACGTTTTTTGACATTTGATCACACTTCAAACAAGTACAATCATTGTCAAACAAACCCTACGTTCCGAGATACGATAATATCGATTTGAGCGCGCTCACACCCGTTCCGAATTGGCGTGAGCGCGATAATGATTTCTCGCGAAACGTTTGCCGTGTTCCGATATGCAACAAAAGTGATAATATCGCGAACCCGACCAAATTGAATAGTCAAAAAATTTAAGCGCTATCAGATCATTAGTACTGATTTTTATTTTGGTTGGCTTCGCGATAATATCACTATTTGTCTAATACGGAATGCGCCCGTTATAGATCACGTCATGACATTCGCCATCTTGCGATAACGCCGACCATACAATTTACTAATGTCACCGTGGGTGAGCGCTGTCAGAAATTGGGCTGTTTTGTTTTGATTCGCATCGTATATTTAACTAACTTTGATTTATTTGAAATAGTGCTTCTATCTAAGAAGAAGAAATTCGTGGTGTATACAAGTCTAATATCGTGAAAATATGTTTTAACGTTGAGTGAGCACTTTTATCGCGATCACGAGCGTTCCGTATTGATGACAAAAATGACGGTTCTTAACTGTCAGAATCGTGATATCTAACTCGGAACGCAAAATATCGATGTGAGCGCTAACAGCTCTATTTTTCGAACCGACGAAAAAACGGAGGAGGTTACTCAATTCGACGCGAATATTTTTTATTTTTATTTTTTTATGTCTGACCACGCATAACTTTTTCCAGAGTAGTCCGATTTTGATAATTCTTTTTTTATTGGAAAGGGTATACCTCGAAGTTGGTCCCATATAAATTTTGAAGAAAAATTCCAACCCTAAGCGTAAGAAAACAGGGGATGATTGATTGTTTACTCACAGATTTTAATACTGAGTCGTGTATTAAATCAAAAATTAAGCATGTAGTAATTAGTAGATTATAGCCACAAAAAATTATAAAATAAAAACTTTTTCATAAAAAAATTGAACCGCCGAAAAACCGAAAAATAAAAAATAATAAACTAGCTTTGTCCAACCCCAATAAATAAGTTCGGAAGTCGGTGACTTTGGATATGTATTTGATTATATGTCACCGCCTTCCGAACTTATTTATTGGGGTTGGACAAAGCTAGTTTATTATTTTTTATTTTTCGGTTTTTCGGCGGTTCAATTTTTTTATGAAAAGTTTTTCTAATACGGAATGCGCCCAAAGATGACTAGTGAGTGACTTGAGTTGCATTGCAGACTCCGTCAGGAGTACCTATGTGTTCTGTGGTTACAGATTTGCAGCTAAGTGACAGTGTCACTGTCTGACAGATTATAATTCCGTTAGGAGTATTTATGTTCTGTGGATTATAAAATAAATAAATATGGCGGGGCTGGTTCGAGCTGGGTTTTCTTTTACAAAAAGAGCAATTTTCTCTACCTCCGTACGCTCAATAGCGACAACAAAACCGATACATTTAAAAGAGAGTAAGTTCCTATAAATGTCTGCTCATTATTTTGGATTTTAAAACTTAACCTTAAAACAGTTTGCTCTTGTCTTTTCGCCACAATTATGATCATTAAAAACATTAGTTTTAGTTAATAATTCCTACCAATTTCAGTACGTGAACGCACTGAGGGCTCAACAGTGGTCATAGAAGCGGTTACTGTGCCATCGCCCCGGACCGAACTTTTGATTCGGGCGGAGAACCTTCCGTCCCAAGACCCTGCCACCAGCACATCAGGACAACCTCCTTGCTACATGTGTGCTCTTGGGCTCGACATCAAACATACTGATGTATTAATCGTGAGCCAGTTTGTGAGGTCTGATGGCTGTATGTTACCTCGAAGAATAACTGGGTTATGCCGACGACAACAAAAGAAAATGGGAAAGTTGGTGACTATGGCGCAGAAAGCGGGTTTGTACAGAATTCAGTACAATTAGCTCAAACCATGAGTTATAAAAAAAACTGTTAAATCCCTATATCAATATGAATTCAACCCATTATCACTTTATAGCAATCTGCAGAACATGTTAGCCAATATTCAATTACAAATTGTATTAATGTTGCATAAATAGGTATCGGACACGATGGTGTAAAAAGCTTAAACTGGTGTACAGTTCTGATGACTATTTTCGTTGCTACACAATGAGATTTGAAAGATATAAAAACTGTGCATCACCTAAAGCTGACAATCGCTAGAACTAGAAGATTAGTAGTTTTGAGTATATTTTTCTTATGAACAATTGCTAGTTTATTCAAAATTCCTTGGGTTAAATTGACTTCTCTAATTCATTCTGGCATACATTTTTCAGGTCTTATGATCAACTTGACTCCAGATAATTGCAAAAAGGATCCGAAGAAAAGGAAAGATTATAAGAAGTTCAACACATATTATGATGAGCGCACTATATTCATGAGGAAGATACCCAAGCCAGTAGACAAATTCAAGCGATAATTATATACATGATGTACACACTGTTAAATATTAGTAATTAGTTGTATGCAGTTTTTTTTTTCACTTACTGTAACCAGTCCCTGGCTCTTCTTGTGTGGACTTATAATGGATGTAAATCAACTCATTTGTGTCCATTACTACTATAACAATATCTTGCCAATAGCTAAAATTCTTGACAAAGGGGTGCAGGTTGTTCAAAAGAGATACCGCCGCCCTTGGCACAGGCTACTGAGGGAACACGGGTAGGTTTTAGTCAGTAAAAGTCTGACACGCCCTCCTGCTCTGCCCAGAGCGGGAGGTTATTTGATGACTTCCCACCAAAAAAAAGCTGTTCACCCAGCAGTGGGCAATTGCTACTTTCCTGTTTTGTCTCACCCAGTCTTGAGCATGTACTCCACAGTGAACATTCGTTTACTCCTGACATTAAATGCAATCGTAGTACATAGGTACTACTTACGTATCACTTTATAGTGAAAAAATTGGCTTGCAAGCTAGTTGCAGATCATTGCTAGTAAACTCGTGCCACGCTTACCTAAGGCGCGGTACCGCGGTATCGGCCAGACTATATCACTATTATTTTTAACGGTTTTTAGAGGGTAAAAAGAAACAAATAAATAAGAGAGCATTTCCAGTAATAATTTACTTTAAGTTTTCGTTGTTTTAGTGATGTTCAATGATATTATACAATAAAATTATGCAACACTAAGCTGCGTCCCCAATAAATGCATTTGATAAGTGGTACGGCAGTTATTTAATGAACAAATTGTACTTCGAGTACAAGGTTCTAAAATAGTGATCGGTTTATTAGGAAAATAATATAGTTAACATAAACGTTTACAAAAGTAAAGTGTTTTATGAAGATGAGACTCCTGTGCAGTAATTACATGCAAATGCTGCCATGTCTTGTCCTAAGCGGTCACAAGGATTATTTCTAATTCAATAACTACACATCGTAACTACAAAACAGATAAAAGTCTTATGTAAAAATTGCAACACAAAAGCATTTTCTATGCAAAATAATTAGATAATATTTTTTTAATAACCTAATTTCTTTTCTTAACAATTTTTTTCTTTCTATAAAATAAATATCGCCTAAAAGTTGTTTTATTTTATTTTATTAAAATCTCTTATTGTTTAGATAATACAAACGCAGTCTAACACAGAGGTTCGTATCCCATACAACCGTGCCAGCGATTTTTGGTACAAACAAGTCATATTTAACATGATCATCACAGCCTTTCGTATAGATATAAGTAGCCGAGATCTTTGGGCGGGTTTTCTGATAGGGCCACCTGAAAAAAGATAAAAACAAGTTGTTAGTTATATTATTTGGTCTTCGGGGTATTGGCGACCACTAATTTGCTTAATTGAGCTATTAAAAAACGGTGAAGGAAAACATCTTGAGCAAACCAGTATGCCCTAGAACTAAAAATTCGTTATGAAACATCTACCAACCCGCACTGGGCCGCGTGGTGGAATACGGTCCACTCCCTCTCAACGAGAGGAGGCCTGTGTCCCAGCAGTGGGGACATTATAGGCTGAGTTTGAACCATTCAATAGGGTATTTTCCAATTTATTAAAAACTATTTTAATTTGAAGATTGGCACGAAATATGTAACAGAAAAATAAAAGTAAATTGTTTTATATCAATTTTCTCAATTAAAAACGATTGAAACCAAATTTATTTTTCGTTGTTTTGAATTTACCACCAAAACGCTCCTTACGATGACTTTTTATCACGTGACGTCAACTTTTGTGTAAACGAAAGTAGTTAGTAAGTAAAAAAGAGAGTGTCGTGTTTTTAACTAACAAGATTTTTTATGGATAGAAAGTGAAATCACTGGTATACAAATACTTCTAAAACTGCGCCAAACTACAGATAGCGCGCGAGTTGAATGCAGTCGGGGTCTGAGGTAAAGAGCGGGAGCATCTCCCCCGCTATCCGCACGCCCCACCTCACGCGCCTGCAGTGTAGTGCTGTGCCATCCTTGTCAACTATCGTATCGTGGCTTCGATGATCACGTCATAATTTTAGAAGAAAATTATTGGCAAAGAGATGGATTAATTGAAGATACCATAGATCGATTCGTCATTGAGGTCAGCGACGGCGAGGATAGTGACACCGATTCAACCATATCTGCCATTTCTGAATCTGATTAATTTTTTTTTATTCCGTTTTGTGAAATGATTATTAAAAACGTGTGATAATTATGATATTGTTTTTTTTTCATCATGTTAACCTAGTGTAAAAAATAAAATTAAACTTATAACATTGTTTAAATTTATCGACATTCATTACTCATTGTGGTCATAATTAGGTCACAGCACTACCGCATTCCTAAGCTCTGCATTTAACTCGCGCGCTATCTGTAAGTATTTGTACTGGTGCTGTTTACACAAAGCTGACGTCAAGATGTCACGTGATTAAAAGTCATCGTTTTGGCGGTAAATTCAAACCAACGAAAAAGAAATTTGATTTTAATCGTTTTTAATGGAGAAAATGGATATAAATAAATTTATTTTTATTTTTCTGTTAAATTTATCGTCCCAATCTTCAAATTAAAATAGTTTTTATCAAATTGGAAAATACCCTATTGTCTACCATTGAACCGTTGAGACAGTTATCGCGTCTGAATTTTGATTTTTTTAATCTCTATGACATTAAAAACTGAAAATTCGGCGTCGTCTCTAAACTTTATTATTTTAATACTAGATTTCATAAAAAAAAAAAACGCTTATGAAACTGTATTTGTTTTCATAGCGAGGTATACGCACCTTGTTATCGTTGAATATGACCCACCGGCCTTCGTGCAGTATGTGGCACACGTAGTGGCCCACCATAGACGACGTTCCCATGTGCGATATGAACGCACACAACCTGTATTCTGAAAACAACATTATGCAGCGTTAAGAACATTGATTTTAGATTTTTACTTGTGGAAGATGACAATTATTAGTCTGGATTGTGTGAAAGATGAGTTGTATGGTTAAAAAGGGAGATTACGACCAATGTATGAAATTAGATATGCAGCGCATTAGACATAGGTAAGGGCAGGAGGTTGATAATGAAATTCCGATCACCATGATTAACTGGTTCTCGACGTCCGCCTACGGCCAGATATAATCAAAAGTGCTCACTCTCAGGCCCGTCCCGGCAGCCCAGCGCGGGCTCGGCGCGCGGCGCGGCCACGTCGGCCGCGTCCAGCTCGTCGGCGCGGCTGAAGATCCAGTCCAGCGCGCGCGCCACGTCGCCCTGCGTGGCCGCCAGCGCGCGCGCGGCCTGTGCGCGCGTGAAGCCCATGCCCATTATCTGCTCTACGCTCGCCTCGTCGACGCTGGCTGCGCCGCTGTCTGTGGCTACAATTAATAATAAACATATATTCTTATTTCAGAAATATTATTTTCAATTAAAATGTATATAACAGAAAAAAGTCGTAGTTAGCAAGCAGTAAGTACTAAAGAAGAAAAAAAATGTCACAGACACCAGATGT
Organism: Polymixis flavicincta; assembly: GCA_949987655.1. Classification (NCBI taxonomy): domain Eukaryota; kingdom Metazoa; phylum Arthropoda; class Insecta; order Lepidoptera; family Noctuidae; genus Polymixis; species Polymixis flavicincta. The sequence goes on from OX465183.1 coordinate 19,140,298, forward strand.
TTTTGTTTGAAAATAATTATCTAGACAAAATAAGGTTTTATTTTTTACAATCAAACATTGTAAAATATCACTTTAACGTTTTAGTTGGGCCTGCTTATTCTAATACAAAACTATAATTTTAATGGAAAGGACAAAACAACTATTGCATACCGGTAAGTCCTCCCGGTAAGTAGTAATGTTAACTGAATAACTATTACGTTTCTAAAGATGCCAACGGGGCGAATTCGAATTAGGTTTCTTTTAGATAAATAATCAAGTAAAGTAATAACTGTGGTGTACCTGTGCTACCAGGCGGTGTGAATTTATTGGCAAAGTCCCAGTCCGTCATGTGCTCCATCAGCCAATTGGAAGCGGCCTCCATACCGCCGTTGTTCGTGAAATAAAGCGCCTTTTTGCATGCCTCCAGCGGGAAACCCATGTCTAACTGTAACATACGATAGATCATTATTTATGATTTATTGTACACCAGAAAATACAAAAAAAAAGAAGCACTAAAACTTACACTAATAAATAAATAATAAAAACATTTATTTTCAGAATCACTTCTACATTTGTTAGTAACAATGTAGACTTACAAACTCACTAGTTTTCATGTGTCTTGCGCAGCTTCTTCCTTAGTGTATTAATGTTACTAACACTTTAGTAACATTAATACACTAAAGAAGAAGCTGCGCAAGACACGCCGGGCCTGGGGCTGTCTACTTGACTGCGTGCAATCGTATCCACCGGTCCAAGATCGGCGAATCTCACTTATCAGCCAACGTTCTAAGAATGATATTGGGCGGCCTTATCACTTTCTGCGATTTCTTCCAGGTAACCTTGGAATGAACAACTAATCACTATCCATTCCAAGGTTGCCTCTAGAAGAGACGGGTTGATGATTTTAATGATTATAATTCTATAAGCCATATTTGTTTCGGTTGCGAATAATATTTTAATCAACATACAACCAACACTGTACTTAGCTAGCGACCTCGACAATTGATTTATTATATTTATTTAAATTTTATGATTCGCAACCGTAATTACGTACCAACCATTGTATAGAATCAAGTTTTTTTAACATAACAGACAGCTGTGCTGCTGGGGAGTTTGTTGCGCCACTTCTTCTTCCCAGCTAAAGCACTAGGAAGTGGTGGAGGGTGGGCGTTTTTGGGGGACTGTCTTTTGTAATTTTTTCATAAAGTGCTGACACCAGCCTAGTTTGAATAAATGACTTTTGACTATGACTGACCACCAAATTGCAAAAAAAAAAAACGGATAAAATTTTAAATTACGAGGGCTACCGTAGCGCATACAATTTTTTTTTTAGTATGGGAAATCAACAAATGACTTCTCATACTCTGGGCGGAGCGGGAGGGCGTGTCAGATTTTTACTGACTAAAACCCATCCGTGTTCCTTCAGTCGCCATTGCCAGGGCCACGATATCTCTTTCGAACAACCCGCACCCCCGGCAACGCATCCACCTTAATAAGGTAATTTCCCATAGAAGTATGAACGTAGGTAAATTCGACAATATGCTTAGTGTCAGTGTAACTTACAAGTTGCGCGAGCAGCGCCTCGTCGAACACTGGCGCGGGCCCCTCCGGCGCCGCGTCGGGCAGCAGGGCCTCGCCGGGCTGCGCGCCGCGCCCGCGCAGGCAGCCCAGGTCCACCTGCGGCACGGCGGCACGGGCATGAGCACAGCACAGTATACAAGGTGTTACAGAATAAGCGAAACTCCTGAAAGTCGTTTAATCTTAATTTTCTACTGAATGACTTTCGGTGACTTTTTATTTTTTATCCAAATTTATTTATTTTGCCATATTACGCCCACTGAGCAAAAAAAATAAACTTATTTTAAAGCAATCAAGACCAATTTTAAATGCAGTGTAATAGGATAGGGTTACCGCTATTTTCGAAATAATTATAGATTACTAAAAAAAAGTTTTGCTCATTGAATTATGCTTTTAACGCAATAGTCTAATTATTATATTAATTATATATAGTATTAATTATGTTAAACGTTGTAAAGTACGGATACAAGGTGATTTTTACTTATATTTAGAGCAATAACGAACAAATATAATTATACAGTATATTAAGCCAAAAGATGACTTTACATCCTAACTAATATTAATGCGAAAGTAATGTTACGCTTTTACGCTAAAACAGATTTAGATGAAATTCACACAGATAAACCATGCCCTAAGTTAGGCTACTTTTCATCCTATATCGTAGACGAAGTTCCGGACAACAGCTAGTAATTAATCATGTAAGATCTTACATGCTGTGTCTATACTCATGCTTGGACAAATAAATGATCTAGAAATCATATCGACAACATTTTCCGATAGAAAACATTCCTCGGAAAAACGGTGCCGAAGCGACAAGATCTGGCTATCGCAAACAACTAACGCAGTGTCCTACGATTCAACGTGAACGCAATCGCGAAGTGAAGCGGCGCGAATGGAATAAACAATTGACACTCGCCGCCGCACCACACCCGCGTGCGATTGGTCACGTAGGGCACCGCAATAGGGTATTTTCCAATGTGATAAAAACTGTTCTAATTTGAAGATTGGGACGATATAATTAACAGAAAAAATAAAAATAAATTTACTGTATCCATTTTCTCCATTATAATCGATTAAAATTAAATTTATTTTTCGTTGTTTTGAATTTACCGCCAAAACGCTCCTTAAGGTGACTTTTTATCACGTGACATCGTGACGTCAGCTTTGTGTAAACAGCACCAGTACAAATACTTAGTTTGGCGCAGTTTTAGAAGTATTTGTGAACAGAGGCACTGCACACAAGTGATTCCACTTTCTATCCATAAAAATCTTGTTAATTATAAACATTGACATTCACTTGTTTACTTACTTTAGTTTACACAAAGTTGACGTCACGTGATAAAAAGTCTTAGTAAGGAACGTTTTGGCGGTAAATTAAAAAACACGAAAAATTAATTTGGTTTACATCGTTTTTAATTGAGAAAATGGATTTAATCAATTTACTTTTACTTTTCTGTTACATATTTCGTCCCAATCTTCAAATTAGAACAGTTTTTTTTTTTTGGAAATTACCCTATTGAGTATCAATTGTTTGTTCCATTCGCACTGCTTCGCTTCGCGATCGCGTTCGCGTTGACTCGCCTACGTAGGACACGGCGCTAGGTGAACGCTGCATTCCGTTGTATAGATAATTACAAAAGCTAGTCTAAATAAGTGTGATTGTGGACATACCTCCCAGGGCATATCGACGGCGACGTCTAGTTTAGCTGGCGTCCAGTCCTCCTTGATGGTGAACTTCTTCAGCTGAATCAGCAGGAAATCGGGGAACGTCGCTAGACGGGTGATTCTGAAATATTGAGGACAAAAAGATATGGCTTACATATTTTTTACATTTGAAATGTGATCCCTTTGTGTCAGGTGTCATCAACCAGTTTAAGGGAAAATACACAGCGGAGACTCGGCTTGTTAAAGTAGTCACTATGCACTCTACTTTCGGCATTTTATTTATGTTTTGATTGTTATTAATTATATATTGGCCTGTGTCGTAACACTCGTATAGCAAATCTATTTGTCTATGGTCGGTCCCAAGCAAGCCTTGACTGACATAACAGTCAATGGACAATAATATGTAATTTTTCGACCTGAATACGGGGCTTTTGTCCACATTTTACTTTTGTTTGTTTATTTTTTGTAAGGTGCGTTTTGTTTGTGCAGAATAAAAATTTCTTCTTTCTTTCTTTCTTTCTGTATTGCACATAAATATCAGGCCAAAACGAAGTCGCGTAAATTCGCCGAAATTCCGTCGAATATTAATCGCAAGATTGTTCTATTGCCGTGTAGAGTTAAATCAATATCTGTCGTAACAGAATAGTTTGTTCCTAATTGACTACTGAATCTATTTCAGTAACTCTAGATTTAGGTTTTTTTTTCAAAAATTGTGTTTTTTGCCATATCTACTGCAGATTGAGCCCAAGAAAATTCAACCACATTTCAAGGCAATATGACTTATTTTTAAATGCATAAAGTAATGCTAGTGTCTACACGTTTTTCTTCATGATGATAGTAAGCTTTGGTCATTGTGTTATACTTTTAGGCGCGGTTCGAGGGGGGAGGGGTTATGACCCCCCCCCAATGCTGTAAACGTTAACAAGTTTTTACTATTTTTCTTTACCTATTAATATGTACTCTTTGTCTGTGACCCCCCCTCCCAGTCTTTAAAATAAATAATAATAAATAATAAATTTATTCAAAAATTAAAATTGGTACAATACAGTTTAAATCTTAGAAATAATATAGGTAGTAAAATGTATGATGCCTGTACTAGGATAGACCTGTATCACAGGCGGCATGAGTTCTTACAATCTATTAGGACAACTGATTTCTTAACAATATTTAACTGAAGTTTTATTAATAGTGACATAGTTATGTAGTTAATTTATTATGTTAGAATTTACTTAATAACTAATAAGGTCTTAAACATGTAGATAATATTTAGGTACGGAAAATCGTTTTTGGCACTTCATTACAAGAATATGTTTGTGTTAGCAGTATTATAAACTAGGTTGAAAACAAATAGGTATTGCATAAATCACCTTCTAGGAAACATTTAGATTTTTAAAGCGACCGGCTGATATTGCTTAGACAGCGGCAAATCGATGGTAAGTAGGTCAGCGCAGTGGTCAGGTATATTTTTGAGTCAGCAACAAGCGAAACGGAAGACCGGCCTTGAGTATACGCACTAGGTGCCCTCATAATCGATGGAGTTAATATATTTAAATTCTGCTATTTTCCTAGCTGGGCAATCAGCGTCTCCCGTTTTGTGATCACTGGGTTTTTTAAAGCGTGAGCAAGTTGCGCATTTTGCAATGTCGGCTTTTTTCCCGCATTCGGGCATTGAATGGCCAGAGTCACCACAGTGACCACACGTAGTGACGATCTCTCGGCAAGTTTTAGCTGCATGGCCATATTGTTGGCATTTATAACACCTTGTTACCAATGTAAAGTCCCTGACTGGGCAGGACATCCAATTTATAAAAACTCTTGATTGAGAGATTAGGGCTCTACGTATATTGGCTGTAACTTCAACAACGTAATTACAGGTCGTAGCATCTCTCTTTCCCGATTTGTGGCTTAATTTTATGAAGGTTAAGAAGGACTCCAAGGACATCGCTGGTACCGTTTCGGATACGTTTTGTTCGAAAATGCACCTGAACACCTCATTTTCATCCAGGGAAGTCGGCACTCCCACAACCACGATCCGAGGTTTGCGCTTGCTGGGTTCGTCGGCAGTAAGTCCAGATGTAGAGAGCAGGACTGCACGCTTCAGTTTATCAGCATCATGTTTCGTCTCAGTGCTGACAATTACGCCTCCATTTTTTGTTCTCCGAACACCACGAACGTGCAGCTTCATCTGCTCGGGCCGTATGATTTTTTGCACGAGTTCTTTCGTTTCGTCACTTGATTTACATTTATCATTCGGATAAATGGCAACAGAGCTCAGGTTGTTGGGTCGGACGAAATCATTTGTTCCCTTTTTCACCATATCGGCAAAAGAAGCATTTCTTACAGAACCAGAGTCCTTTATCGTCTGCTTGAGCTCCGAAATATGTTCCGTAAGATCGCGCTTTTCTTGAAGGGCATCAACCGCGTCATACGCCTGAATAGCTTTCTGCTTGAGCGACTGATATAGGACTGCCATTTGCGACGTTCCAGATCCTACTTTGCGGCATAGGGTAGAAATTTTAATTTTCTGCTCTGAGTTGAGTTTGCCATCCGCGGCAATAGAGCAAACTTCATTAAGGTGCTGTTCGATGGCTGACATCCATTTTTGAATTTCGGGCGTTGAAACAATATCAGCGGCAACCGATTCGAGGGCTGGGTTTTGCGTCGTTGTCTTCGACGGTGAGGCGGAGGGTTGCACTGGGCCCCTTGATTTAAAGGGGCTGTTATCCATTTTGTTGTATTAAAAGTTTCACTATTTCGTGTACATCGTTAACAAAACTACACACTAAGCACAATTTTACACATGCATTACGACAGCAATGCACTAAGGAGGTCAATTTTATTAAATAATTTAATTATGAAATATTGCTGAAGAGCACGTCTGAACACTGCTAGTGTGCTCGAATGTCTTTGGCTACGACCGCGTCTGTGAGGGTGTATTACGTTATTTAAATAAATAGTTGCAGGTTTACTGACTTGTGAGCGGTGACCTTCTTGTTGACTGCGCTGCTGAAGAACTGCTCAACGGTTTCTTCTTTCATGAAGCTGTCCAGACAGGCCTGGAATGGGATGTGTGGCCGCACCATCTGCGACGGGTCCCTGGAAATAATATATGCGTTGGGTTACTGAAAGTTCCTTTTAGGTTTTTTAATCTGGAGCAGTGGTGGCTCAGTAAATTATTTCATCACTTAAAACAGTGAAGGAAAACATCGTGAGTTAACTGGCATGTCCTAGAACCAAAAATTCGAAGATATGTCACATCTACCAAACCTGGACTGGGCTCGCATGGTGGATTATGGCCTACTTCTTCTGAAAGAGGGAGGCTTCTGACCTAGCAGTGGGAACGTTACAAGCTGATTACGTTATGAAGTTATGATTTAAGTAAGAAATCGCTTCGTCTTTTCTCTATACGCCTTTGTACTGTAGTGAGACAATAGCAGGCTAGTATTTTAGTTCGAGCAAGTTATCTTAGGACTCACAGCCTCTGGCCCGCGGCCTCGGCCTGCGCGCGCCGCAGCTCGTAGGCGGCCAGCTGCGGCGCGTTGCTGGCGGCCGGCAGCGCCACGGGCAGCGGCAGGTGCTGCTCGGCGCGCCGCGTGTAGCGCACGCCGCCCGACGCGCCGCAGCGCAGGCGCTCCTCCACGCAGAAGCGCAGGCAGTCCGCCGGGTTGGCCTTGTGGCGGCTGTGGCGCTGGGGGCGGACACGTCTTACTTTAACTAGAAACGAGTTAACATGCCCTGGTAACTTAGAACATTATTTTAAAATGGTGAACAGTGCCATCTATCCCGAATACCGCGGACTTTTAATTGCAGTGTTACCACTTTTTTCCTCTTAAAAGGTTTGGTGTTGTACTCGGATTTCTATTTTTTCTATTTATCATTAATTAGTCCGGGGCACAAATAAAAAATATTTGACAACCTAGCGTAATTTATTTTCAAAATATTTTATTTAAAAATGTATTATAAGTGATACTTTAACTATGATGATAGAATAAGAGTAGTTTACGGATACTAAACGTTAGCAACACTAAGTGTTAACGTAACAAGAATTTTTCCACCGGTGTGTTTACATGCTCGTGCGCATTTTTCTTGTAATTTTTTGGTGTTTTTGTATTATTACGTTGAGTTGAGCTTTAGTTCCACCGTATATTTCAGAAATACTGAAATTCCAGCATAGGCTGTACTTTGTGAAAGTGTTTGTGACATACATGTGTAGATAGGCCCTGGTGTAACGAAGTCAGCAATGTCCTCACTGGCAAAAGCTATTATAATTTTTGTAATGCAAGTGACAAAACTGACTCCATCTTCCTACGGGCTCGAGTCACTCGAGAACAGTGCAATAAAACAAGGGGTGCGAAACGACAGAGGCAAACAGGAGTAGAAATAAATGTTTAATAAATAAATTCATTCAATAATGTTTTTTATTCTTATTTTCCCCATTACCCAAGGTACTTAACTTGTGTTTCTAAAAACATCGATAAAATTATGCTTAATGACGTTAAGCATATTTATATCTGTTTTTAGATACACAATTTAAGTATTGAACAAAAGAAATTTAAATAAAACAGCAATTCATTCGTAACATACATACCTATATACGCACCTACCTATATAGATAGATATTTAGTTCATGGCGTCACGTTCAGAGGGCGCTGGTCGCTAACTAAACCCGAAAACGTCAGTTGCCAGTCTATCTCAGTATATATTAGTCTATGCGAGTTAACCCTCACTTGCTCAATTTTTACTTTTTAATAAAATCTAAGAGAGTTCCCATTTTTACAGTTCAAATAGTTCCCAAGATATGAGAGTTTGTAGGCCGTTAACTGGAAAGGATTCTTTAGGATATACAGCAAGAAATATCAATTGATGTGTCCCACAATCAGTAACGTAAATACCACAGTTTTTTAAGAAATAACGATTCATGCGTTTTTTGCCATTTTCTCAGAAACAACTTATAGGGCTTAACGCCTGTCTAATCTCTTCTCAACAAAGCAATATTTTTTGCAAAGGTAGGTATGGTATTACCTCCATCGATTATTTTTAACGTGATTTGTCTGGGTGTAGCTAAAATAGTCCTGGGGTCATTAGATAATGTACTCGTATTTGGAATTAATTCATTGATACTTTTGACATAATTATCTTCTAAAGCCATGTGTGCATTTTTATTTAATAGCCCATTTTTTTTATGAATTTTTTTCTTTTTATCATAGTCACTACACACAATGTCACCGTCTGAACTTGCAGAATCTTTAGATCTACATTCAATGTCATTACTGCACGACACGTAACCACTATCTTTTAACATTCGCTGTATACTTGCAGAGTTTCGTCCATCTTTAACTGCAGGACGTGCAGAATTAGATGGACAACACCAATAATTCCGGATACGGAACCCACCCATTCTAAAATTTAATTCGCTCTTGAACCATTATTCGCAAAAGGTGTAGCTTGTGGTGTAATTTTATCTCTGTTTAGAATTCTCAAGTATTCTGCATACATTTTTCGGCGTATTCCGTCAGTTCTTCGTTTATATTTCTAGATATGGCAATATCGTAATGCTGGCGGCAGTTAACTGATAATACCTACGGGGCGCTGAAAAAATAAGTCTTCAAGATCTTATTTAACTACATTAGTAGATTATTTGCCGACGCTAGTACTAGTATTCAGCACTAACCGGGATCATGGGTTACATGTGAGCTAATTTATAGCAGTTGGCTGTAATTTAGCATCATATAAGCTCACCCATAGTGATCATGTGGGCTATATAAGTGCTAATATAAGATTGCGTATAACAAGCTGATTAACACTATTAAAGTTCATCTGTGTGCAGCAAGACGCATTATATCATTGTTAATTGAAATCACAGAATAACTGATTGGTTTATAGTAGCTCACATGTTCTTTCTTAAAATGCAAGCGATCTAAGGGTACACTTGTGGCTTTCAATTCAGAAAATAGCTTAGTTTAAGTCCAAAAATATGCTTAATAGCAGCTTACAGTACTGTTGATTGCTAAAAACTGTATAATACTGAACTGCATACCCATATTAATGCTTGCAACACTACAGTGTTGTCTCTGTGACGCATAATAGCGTTATAATACAGGCGCAAGCGTAATTCTCAGCTATTGCAGTTCGAATGTACTATAATAAGTCTTCTTAAATGCTAAAGTTACCGATGTTACCTTTTGTGACATCGTATAATGTAGTTTTGTGCGTATTGCGGTGTTGAACATTCCCAGCGGGCTGGATATGTTTATGTTAAGATCGTGTGAGAAAACTCCGACTCCGGTTTCGGAGTCAGTCTTTGATCCATCCGTGTAGACTCGTAGGTCTTCCGGGCCTGAGTGATAATTCTGTTCTTCTGTGAGTGTCACGTTGTAGTGCTTTTGAAAGCAGTGCAATTTCGGGGTTTTATCGCAGGGTGATGCCATTATTGGTTGTCGTTTGATCGCATCGCCCCTAATACGTATATGCTTGACCTAGAGTCTTTGCCTAGGGTTCCAGCTAAGTTGAGCCTGAAGGCAGCCAGGGCCGCCTCCTCCCGCACGATAAGGACGATAAGGTGTAGAGGAGACAGCCCCAGCATTGCCTGTAGGGCAGCGGTGGGTGTGGTCCTCATGCAGCTAGTGATTGCTACACAGGCGTACCGACAGCGGTACGCCTGTGTAGCATCCCAAAAAAACCTAGAAAAACTACAGAGTTTTTCTAGGTTTTTTTGGGATGTAGTCAGGTCTGTTCTGGGCCACCAGACTATTGAGCCGTATGTGATAATTGGTCGAATAACTGTGGTGTATAGGCTAATACCCCAGTTCGCGAAAAGCGAAAGCACGATATAACACGATTCCATCCGGCAACTTTATCGCTATTAAAAAAATGGCAAGTCGATATTGGCTACTATTGGCAAAAATATAATAACACTACGGGTAATAAATAGGGTATTATCCAATTTATTGAAAAGTATTCTAAATTGAAGATTGGGACGAAATATGTAACAGAAAATAAAAGTAAATTGATTAATATCCATTTTCTTAATTAAAAATGATTTAAATCGAATTTACTTTTCGTTGTTTTGAATTTACCGCCAAAACGCTCCTTACGATGACTTTTTATCACGTGACGTCAACTTTGTGTAAACCAAAGTAGTTAGTAAGTAAAAAAGTGAATGTCGAGTTAATAATTAACAAGATTTTTAATGTATAGAAAGTAGAATTACTGGCGTACGGTGCCTCTGTGCACAAATACTTCTAAAACTAAGTATTTGTACCGGTGCCGTTTACAAAAAGCTGGCGTCACGATGTCACGTGATAAAAAGTCATCGTTTAAGTCATCTTAAGGAGCGTTTTGGCGGTAAATTCAAAACAACAAAAACGAAATTTGATTTTAATCGTTTTTAATTGAGAAAATGGATTTAAATAAATTTATTTTTATTTTTCTGTAAAATATATCATTCCAATCTTCAAATTAAAATAGTTTTTATTAAATTGGAAAATACCCTATTAATTCACCATTACATTCAAACAACAAAAACAGTTACTTTTACCTTTGTATTTTTAACCCGGCGTCATGATCGGGAATTGATATGGACGAGAGCAAGCCGCTGTACAACGGGATTTAACAGAGACAGATTTAGAAACACGCGTCAGCGAGAACGAGATGTAGGAATTGTGTACATTTTATTTGGTTTTCAGATGTTCATTTTTATTTTATTTTATTCTTTACATTCCTTGTTCAATTGTATTGTTTTTCATTCTTTACATTTCTAAATTAATTTTTGAATGATAGTAAGTATTCTTTATTAATAAGTCAGTAAGTTAAAACCGACTTTCTTACGCTTCTCTTTTAGAAAAAATTGACATCGCTGCTGGTAGGATGAATCGATCATATAAACTTAGTAAGATACCTGTAGCAGCGACAGTAGATGCAGGTAGAACTCGTGCGCGTCCTGCTGGCGCTTGCTCATGAACTCGGGATGGTCCTTGCCCACCAGGTTGCGGTACATGTGCGGCGACACGCCCGCTTGGAAGCCGCCCTCTGTGCTCGGGAACGAGTAGCGGCCCGATACCAAGCCCACGCCTAGTTTGGCACTGCAACCGATCATGTTTTTGTTCAAATTCCAATAAACGTACGGATAAATTAATATATTTTCACTAAATACATATATTTTTACTAAATACATATACGGTATACGGCATGTACGGTACTTATAACAAAAGCCTTTTTTTCTGGTTGTCATTTTTTTTTCCCGGGTTATCTCCGAAACGGCTGCACCCATTTTGACGAGACTTTCACTGGCAGATAGCTGATGTTTTAAGAAGTAATTTAGGAAAATTATATTTTAGAAAAATAAATTAGGGTTACGCGCAGAAAAAATAAAACGCATGGTGCATCTTACGTAGAAGTTACCCAGTACATTATACGTCGGAAACTTCTAGAAGTTATAAGTCAAAGCCTTCTTTCTAGAAGTCCGAGAATTTTGAGGTTTTTGAAGCAACATGCAGTTAGCACAGGTATTTCGAAGCTGCAAACTTGGTTTTACACTATTGGTAAAATCAGTGCAGTGCTATTTTTTGCGATGTCCGATATGACTGGCCTGCCTTTATAAGTATTACTTACGTTTGCACATTGAAGTCATTGACGGGATCTTCTGGGAAGGTGGAGAATATCTCGGGCGCTCCGTCTACGAACCGACGCACGAAGTCAGGCATGCGGAACATTACCTACAATATAAAACAGCTATACAACATGTTACATAATTTACACAAGACCTCATACACTTACACAATTGCAGTATTGAGTTAAAACCATAATACAATGAACAAAACTATTTTCCTTTTTAAAGCTAAAATCTTCCCGATCCTAGAATTCCTTTATGCATTTAATATTGAGTTTTATTTCCTCGAAATAAGATTGAATTTTCGTTGGCTCAATCAGCGGAAAAAAAATATTGAAATCTATTAGGAACAAACTTCTTTCAATTCCTGCGTTTATTCTATTACATCTTGTATAATTTGATCTCAAAAATCGGTTACCCATTGTTTTACCACTCTGTGGTAATAACTGAGTACACACACAGTACCTGCACAACGCTGTTGATGTAACAAGTGTTGCCGAGATTGTTGAGACCAGTGAGTGCGGGGCCACATAAGGGTCGCAGTTCACTGCCCGACTCCTGCAGAGTGTTCCATTCTCCGCTGCGTTGGTTGAGTTCCAACTCCAATTCTATCATCGATTTGTCCGTCTGAAATTTAAAAACATTTAATCATATTAGTTTATTTTAATGCAATCAATAAAACCATTAGACTATTCAGCCGTCATCACAATGCGTGAACTTTTATATTCGTATACAGGACAAATTTTAACCAATGCGCAAACTGTAACCATGAATTCAGCATATCTTTCTGGACCCCTATTTCACGCCACTATTCCCTACACTACGCCCTATTTCCTTAGCTGAATTTGATTCTTTCGGACTGAAAATTAGCGTGCCGCCTGTTGTGTTACGATTGTAAATTATTGTTTCAGGCTTCAATATTCCTTTAAGCGATTGCTCGCCCGCTTAAATATTCGTGGCGCGCTTAAGGAAATAATAATAATAATAAATAAAAAATTGACACAAAATACAGGTGGAACATACTTAATTGAAGCCCTGAAAATCTTACATATATTGAAAAAGGCGGTAAGTTACACCTCGTGTATCGTTACGCGCCCCACGAGTGGGAATCCCAAACGACTCGTGTAGGGGCGTCTATTTCCTAAGGCGTCTATTTCTTTTTCTCTCAACGTCATTACATATTGGAGGAATCTTCTTGACAGACCCTCATCAACCCTCGACGCCACGATTCTGGAGGTTTAATTTAACTTATTCTTTTTTTATTCTTAAAAGTTTATAAAGTTGCAATAATAACAATTATCATTTAAAACCAATAACTTTATTTAATAGTAATAATCTTCAAACCTTAATTATGTGCTACTGACAATTAAATAAGACATTAGCAAGGGTATTTCCATTGTTTTATTATCTTAGTTTTCAGCTACCTCCGGCAGATTAAAAGTCTGGCTCTACGAAATGTTCTATCTGGCAAGTTTTGTTTATTTAAAACATACAGTGTCATCTCCACGGCGCCCGAAACTCTTTTATTGTTTTATTTGTATTTTTTATAGGAGATGACACAATCTTTACACATGTTACTTGAAATTCTTTCCACAACGTTACACTAGACTAATATTATTACAATATATATGACTCATAGACTTCTTTCTATGGGGGTAGGCAGAAGCTAGAGAACGCCAGCTGCTATGATCCTTACGTACTGCTTTTATTTTGGTTCGGTTACGTTTATACATCTGTTACCCTGCCCTAGTGTCAGTTTATTGTATGCTCACACTAGGGCCTCTGGTGACTGGTCAAACGTTTATTTTTTTTAGGTGGGAAGTCATCAATTAACTTCTCCCGCTCTGGGTGGAGCAGGCGGGTGTGTCAGACTTTTACTGACTAAAACCCACCCGTGTTCCCTCAGTAGCCCGTATGCCAGGGGATGCGGTATTTCTTTCGAACAATCCCGCACCCCTGGCAGACTGGTCATACGTGCATGGCGAGCTTTTGTAACATGACAATAGCCATCGATATTCTCAATTTTGATCCAGAATGATCCAAAATATTTATGACATCCAATAAAATCCTGATCTTTACTAATATTATAAACGCGAAAGTTTGTATGTATGGATGTTTGTTTCTCTTTTACACAGAAACTACTGAATGTATTTGAATGAAATTTGGCATACAGATAGATTAGAACCTAGATTAACAAATATATATAACTTTTTGTCCCGGTAGTAGGTTCCCGCGAGATAATTTCCGACTTCCACGCGGGCGAAGCCGCGGGCGGAAGCTAGTCAGTAATAAGTCTGACAATATTGTGATGACAAACTGGTGAGTGTATTAATGAGCATACATAAAATAACATCACGCCTTGTTTCCCCAAAAGGGTTGGTCAGTTACAGTTTAAGTCCCATGTAATAGTGGGCAAGCACAGTGTTCCAGGCCGAATGCATGGGCATCTCCCTTGCCGCGTCTGCTATCACGGCCAGGGAAGTTAAAGACCACTCAATCCGCATACTCTCAGACAGCATGGCTGTTCTGCAAGCGCTGAACAGTCACACGGTTGACTCTGGGCTGATATACGAGTGCCACCAGCGCCTAAACCAGGTAGGTAGCCTCAATAACATTACCATTCAATGGATCAAAGGACACAGCGGTTCGCTAGGTAACGATGCAGCCGATGAACTTGCCAGAAGGGGGTCGAGTATGGCACCCGTGGGACCAGAACCCATTGCGCCTCTCCCCTTCGGGTATCTACGCACTCTGGTAAGGAAACGAACCAGGGACCAACATCACAAGATATGGCTGGATCTAGGTGAGTGGAGGCAGGCTAAGGAAGCACTTCCTGCGATCGATGACCGCCTCACAAAACAGGTTCTCCGTCTAACTAAATCACAGCTGCGTGCAGTTACAGCAGCTGTAACTGGCCATGTGTCATTTAACAAACATATCTTTGTCTTAGGAGTAACAGACTGTCCGCTGTGCAGGGCCAGCATGGAGGACGACGAGACAGTAGCGCACGTGCTGCTAAACTGCCCGGTGGTCGCCAATTACAGGGCTAAATACTTCGGTAACCCAGGTACCCTACGTGAGATTGTCAGCAACACCAAGGCGTTGCTGGCCTTTCTCGAGGAGCTGAGTTGGATCGAATGACAGATTCGCAAGAAAGTGCAAGAAAAGGGCAAAGTGTACAGTACCTTCTGCAACTGCTGCACATTGATGCCGAAGTGCTTGAGGTGATCAGCGAGGAAGGGGTCTTCCACCATATCGTCCTCAGCGTAGGAGAAGACATCTCCCTTGCCGTCTGCGGTGATGGTGCCCAGCTTCACGGCTAGCGGGAAACCCGTCTGACGGAAGTGCTCTACCTGTGTGTTACAAATGATTGGCTTTAACAGCGTTCTTGCTATGCGAGCTGACAACGTCGCTTTTAAGTGATTTTTCGTGATTATCTTGTTAAGTTTAAATCAAAGTACTATTTTTTGCAATAATACTGACGGCATGATCATTTCCGCCGGATCCGTCGAAGAACCGTCGTCCGCACAGAACGGAGCCGTCGGTCAGGTTGAGCCACAAGTTGGTGGTGAGGTCGCACTTGTCACACTTCCAGCCCGACGGCGGGATCTTCACGCCATTGTCCAGCTGCTTCAGGTCTACCGCGTGACTGCAATAGAGGGACTGGATTAAGCAAAACTGTTCGTGAAAAACGGGTGACATCACAGGCACTAAAATCAAAAGTAATTTACTAAAACTAGGCCAGATTCAGCACTTTTTGAACGTCAAAATTACATAAGACAGTCCCCTTCACCGCTTCCTATTGCTTTAGCTTGGAAGTGGCGCAACAAACTCCACAGCAGCACAGCTGTCTGTTCAGTTAGACGAACTTGATTCTACAATAGTAAGTTATTAATATTATGAAACACAAGACATGAAATTAATTATTTGAGGAGAGGAGTAATACACCCACATTTAGTTATGTGTAGTCAGCCTTCGTTCGCACGGGCGATTATGTCACGCGTCAAAAAAACGCAGTGTTGAATTTTCAACTCGCGGCACTAATCAGTGCGTTGAAAATCTAGTGTGTGATAGTAAAAATCGCATGCGTGCGAGGGCTAAGTCGTATGTAATAAATAGGACGCAAGTCGATTGCTATAATCCAGGTGAGTCAAATGTATGAACGTCGTCTTCATAATTTGAGCCGAAAGCTGTCCATTGTTGACTTAGGCCTTTCCCTGTATGAACGTAAACGAGGCAAAAATAGTATGTTGCGAGTTTATGTATGATGAATCCAGATAATGGGCTGCTACTGAAAAATTCCTGTTGGCAAAAACCATTGACACTATCCAACCATGGGAGCGATCCAAGAACCCCAAAGTCAACAGTCGACACCTAGACCACCAAAGTAACTGGGAGCCTCCCAATTAAGGAATGACTTTTGAAAGAGGTGATTATGAGCGAATAGGATTTATTCAAATCAAAGAACACTGGCTATACTGATGATTCACTTAAAACCATGTCTCAAGAGATCATCAATTCAGCCAAAAGACATCCGCTGCTTGACATAGGCCTCCCCCAAGGGGGTTTTGCCATAATCACCACGTTTGGCAGGCGATTTGACGATCGCAGTATGGTTGTAAAATGCATAGAGAACGCTGATGCCCATTTTCTAGTAAGTCCCTTATTCGCCATCTACGACACCCGCGGGAAGAAATAGGATGGTGCTATTCTTTTACGTCCGGCATCAAACGGAACACATCAAACGATGTGAAAGGCGAATTCCTAGCCTTTTGAAGCAAATTATGGGAGTTAATGTAGCTAGGTTAAGTGCATTTTGTTTTGTATTCTTATGGTTAAACTAGCTTCTGCGCGCAACTTCGTCTGCGTCAAATTTCTTGCTTCCGCGACCCACCCCGTTGCATTGAATCGCCTGGCTGTGCGACTACTTCATATTCGTGACTTTTTTCTTTTGCTCGGCTCCTAAGGGCCCTGGCGTGATGTTATATAGCCTATAGCCTTCCTCGATAGATGGGCTATCTAAAACTGAAAGAATTTTTCAAATCGGACCAGTTGTTCCTGAGATTAGCGCGTTTAAGCAAACAGATAAAACTCTTCAGCTTTATAATATTAATAATAATATAAGTATGGATAATATGTAACTAAATAACAATAGCTGCACGGGTCGATCGGCCAGGTTAAGCTACGCTTGCCGCGGTTGGTCCGTGGATGGGTGACCATCTTTACAGACCAAGACCCCTCCGTGCCTCGGAAAGCACGTTAAGCCGTTGGTCCTGGCTGTCATTTGTGGATCTTTGACAGTCGTTACGGGTCGTCAGAAGGCCGAAAGTCTGACAACCAGTCTTACTAAGGGGTATCGTATTAACCAGTAACTGGTTTGTGGAGGTCAGATAGGCAGTCACTCCATGTAAAATACTGGTATTCAGCTGCATCCGGGTAGACTGGAAGCCGACCTCAACATAGTTGGGAAAAGGCTAGGCAGATGATGATGAGATAATATATATAGTATAGATATAATATATATAGTGTAGATAATGTTATTTGAAATGAAAGTAACGATAACTTTCTTTGAACTGGGCTAAAAATATGACGAAATAAAAAAGAAAGGATACGTCTTTTAGTTTGATAGCAATGAGCTAGAGTTGTTTATGGGAGATTGACCAGACGGCAACACAGAGGGAAGACTGGAAAGCTATGGGGGAGACCTTTACCCAGGCGTAGGACATTACAGGTTTAAAGAAAAATATAGTTTAGTAAAGAAATGGCGACTCACACTGAGACTTCGCGTTTCTCTCCGTCCCAGGTGCCTTGAAGAGCTGCCAGCTCAGCGATCTTGAACGGGGACTCCGCGTCAATAACTGCTTGCACGGCTTTGTTCACCTGAATGCGACATCATAAGTTGCCTTTATTCGATTCTAAATCTAGAAGAGGCATTTTTATGAAGCCTAGATCCAAATATAAATGTTTTTAAGAATACATTTGAAATTAGATTCGCCACCGTTTTTCGTTCAACGGGACCCAATCACTGTCCATCCGTCTACCCGTGCATCTGTCTGTCTGTCAGGTGGCTATATCTCATGAACAGTAATAGGTAGATTGTTAATTTCCACAGTGTGTATTTCTATTGCGCTATAAAAACAAATAAGTAATCCGTGGGTGTTTTTTGCCTTGTGGTACGGAACCCTTCTTTTTTTTTGTTTATTAAGATTCTGATGAGCTCTAGGGAAACTCAATGTCAATGAAATTATAAACAGTAACGTAAAAAAAACAAATGAAACTTACAACGTCAGGCAGGGCAGGGTTAGGCCATGGGTATGTATGGAAGCCAGGCAGCACCACAATACTAAAGTTGTCAGTGTACGTGAACTTGGCCTTGCCACAAGCAGGATCGAACCCTCCCTCCACGCCGATCGCTAACCGCGTGATCTTCTTTTCTGGACCATCGCCGGTTTGCTCTGGCTCTGGGATCTAATAACAATAATGGTGTTCAATTATAAACGTTGATTGAAGTTAAGACACGATTAAACGTAAAAAAAACCGACTACGTAAAAACTGAACTTTAAAAAAGATGAAAACAAGAAATTTTTTGTTAAGAGGTTGAGAATTTAAAAATAAGAAATAACCTTTATTGCTCTGCACTGCATGAAATAAAAAATAAAAATAATAGTTAAAAAAAACTAAAAAAAACGCTTTTTCTAGAAACCCGAACTAAAAAATATTTTTTTTTAATAAATTTAAATTAAGAATAGTGTTAAAAATTTCAATAAATATAAATTAATAATAGTGTGAATAAAAAAAATCTTTGTTTAAAAAAAGCGTGGGGAATGTGTCAATAGTTATAAATATGTATGGTGTCAATAGTTATAAATATGTCTGGTGTCAATAGTTTTATTGACACATATGAGTAGAGTGATTATCATTTTAATAATATCTTAAAAAGCACCCCACGATTTTTTTTTTTTTTTTTTTAAATCACACTATTATTAATTTATATTTATTGAAATTTTTAACACTATTCTTAATTTAAATTTATTTTCTATTTTTTAGTTCGGTTTTCTTTAAAAAGTGTTTTTTAGTTTTTTTAAACCATTATTTATTTTCTACTTTTTAGTTTAGTTTATTTATGAACGCGTGATTTTTTAGTTATTTAAAATGTTATTTGTTTTGTAGAATTAAAATTCTCAATATTAGAGAAATCGGCTATTGGAAATTAAAATTAACATCAAGTCCTGTCTTATCGACTGTAGAGAAAAATTATAAAAAATTAAAATTAAGTTTCTTACCTTATCGACTTAAATTAACAAAAATCATATTATGCAAATTGAAAAATGAAATAATTTTATCAAATTAGAGTATTGTCATCGGTCCTCGATAAATCTACAAAGTTTGAACGAAATCTGGCCGTTTAAAGTGGGTCAAAATCGCGCCCAAAGAAGTCGGTTACAAACATACATACAGGTGAAGCTAATAAAAAGCGTGTAAAAACATAATATGGCGTCAAAAATCCCAGTATCACTCTCACAAATGAGACGAATCTAACGACGCCTGTCAAGCTAAAATCCATCAAGCCGTTGAGGCTGCAAAGCGTACGTATTTAAGAAATATACATACATACACTCGACAAACATAACCCTCCTTCTGGCGCAATCGGGTAAAAACGCATTAAATAGTTGCTAATCATTACTTACGTTTAAGCAATGTTTATAAATAAAGGGGGAATATTTTTATTTTTTATCGTCCCAATTTCAAACCCAGATCCCGAAAATTCTGAAGACTCGTTTCGGATACAAACAAAGCCTTAACGAGTATGCAACATACACATGAATGTGTCGCAACTTCTCAAGTAGTTTAAAACAAAAGGAAATTAATTTCCTTTACCCTCTTCACAGGGTTGTAAAGGAAATGAATTGTCTTTTCTATATTAGTCTTTATTGATAGATAGGTATGATTTGGTTGCCTTCTTCTTACAAGTTTTCTTTGAAGCATCTACTTTGTTTGTGAGCAGCGATGGTAACATGCTCTCACAGTGAGGGAAAACATTGTCGGGCCAAGAACCAAAAATTCCAAGAAATGTGACATCTACTAACCGGCACTGAGCCCGCGTGATGGATTACGGCCCACTCCCTTTTGATGAGAAGAGGTCTGTGTTCTAACAGTGGGAACATTATATGCTGATAATCTTTGTGTATATACTTTTTATGGTAGTGCTGTCACAATCATGAACAGTTTTCAGTTATGGTACACTTTTTACTCTAACTTACAGGTTTCTTGTCCCTCTTGATGTGCAGGAAGACATTGTTGCCTGTCTTCTGGAAGTATTGCTCGACATAGTTGCGCCCGAAGCCCAGGAAGCTCACCAGGGATACGTAGAGGCCTGTGTCCGACTCCTGAAACAAAACAAAAGGATTCTCATAATGATAATTATGATTCTTTGAGGAACTGTTATAGTGGAATGGCAATATTTTTTATGATAAAAATATTAATAATTGGATTATGCTTTTCCTCTCAATAAACCTCTCTAGAATAGAAGCAAAAAAGTAAATCTCAGAAAGCTTGTAAATTTTACTGTATCCCATTTGTATTTAGTGTGGTCTGTCTCTACCTATGTGCCAAATATCAACCAAAAATATAAAAAATACAAAAATTCTAATCTTGTCTCTCGATATTGTTATTTTAGACTAATGAACAAAAACACTATTGATCAAGACAAATGGAAATGGAATGGCACACGAATGCAGGTACCTAAGTAGTAAGAATATTTTATAAAAGTTTTATTTTATGCTAACAACACGACATTTAAAAAGCACCCCCATAATTTACATACTCCTGATAACAGTTATCACTTTCCTGCAAAAAACATAGGGGCAGGCAATGTCCCATTCTGCTCACAACACTGGCAAAATTATTAGTGTTCAGTTGCACTTACAGGTACAAAAAAATGTTTAACTCAGTAGATTTTTACCTGGGAAGCTTTCTAATACTGTGTGGGTTTACATTAAGTTTGTTCAATCTAAGGAGAATAGTGAAAGAAAGTAATGCATCATTTCCCTCTGTGCTCCTATCAGAGAATATACTCCTTACATGCATTGGAATCGCCTTTATAAGTCGAGCTGTCTACAAGCTAAGTTTGATTAATGTGGAAATGGGTGATATGGGAGAGAGATCAGCAGTCATGATGAAATATGAAGACATCAGCTGCAACTTTACATCAATTCTTATGAGCTATGGTCCCCTTATTGTGTCCCTGGTGAACAGTTTCCTAAGCTTGATCATTGACAACTACATGCATTACAAAATGATAGCTGATGTGAAGAAAAATGAAGATCAAAGTGCAGTACGAGAGCTAGGGGACAGTTTAAGAGTAGAAGCCAGAAGCACAAAAACAAGCCTGTTCTCATTCTGGAAAAAGAATTTCAGTTTTATTATTGTGGCTATACAGTGGATTTTACCTGTTCTAATAACAGTTTCCATGTATTCAATGGATGTGAAAGAAAGAATTATATCTGTAAGTGATGTTCGAAGTTTAAGTGATTCCTGTATGGCTCTTCTAGATGTTAGTAAGAAGAACTGTTCCACAATCATTAATATGAACAACACACTTCAGTTACGAACACATGTGCCAAATTATTTTGAAGTGTATGAAAACTATCCGAATAATACAGGAGAAAACTTTGATTCTATAGTAAATAATGTTTACAAGATCATTGCCCGGTTACAAAATGAAACTCATTATGCAGATGTTAATGTGACAACTGCTCCGTTGTTCAGAACACCAAAATCAGAGAATGATAATTGCATGAAAATATGTTTTTTAGATAACAAGAATCTACTATTGTTTATGTTTGTTATTACTGTTGTGAGTTATTTTGTGCCAATCACTATTTCAACTGTAATATTGACAAATATACATGTGATGGAACTAAAAAGGCAGAATGTAAAGACTTATGTGAGTAGAGAATTGTTTTACAACATTTTGTTTTGGAGCCCGGTAATGCTTGATACATTTTTATCTCTCACACTGTGTTCATACACTATGAATGGAATGAGAACTTCTATTTTTAACATTATAGCAAATGTGTATCAAGCTGTGAAGAATTTTATGAATACTAAATATTTTAGGGATAATACTGTTAGTCCTATTTGAATATTATTAAGACTATTATATCATGACAGTAAAAGTAGTGTGCATAAGTGACATGTTCGTTTAGTTAGATGGCTTATTATTATTTTTTTGAATAAATACTGCCAAATTGAGACAGTTTCATTTTTTTAGTGTGTACCACTGTTCCTTCTCAAAACATTGAGGCAACATGACTCTCTGACTAAATCCTAAGAAAATTGGATACAAATGTCGAATCGGAGGCAAGCAAAATAGCATTCGTTTTTAAAATAGTTTCATCACTACCAGTAAATAATACATTTCAAGACGCGACCCGCCCCAATGAGGCTCGAGGTTTTCGTGAACACGATGAGTATGTATTTTATTAATGGTATGGTTTACTTGTAGTCTAGATATTTCGATATCAGTTTTTTTATCTCGGTGTCTACCACCTACACAAACAAAAAACGGATTCTCACTACAGCGTAGACTAGATATTTATCAATGGAGAAAACCTTAAGAATGGCACGAAATGGTTAATTATGCCGATTTTTATCTTTCAAGGCAAAATCGAGAGGAGTTCATTCCTAATATCATACGATTTTAATTAGAAAACTAATTTACAGGTTATAAAATAAAAAGTGCAACTCACCGGATTGTCAAAAGAATACACACACTCATCCTTGTAGATCAGTTGCTGTGAGTTGGGTATTTTTATTTTAGATAAATGAGGTGTTAAAAGATCTAACGACGCCATGTCGTAGTTTTTAGCTGGTAAAATAAATTTATAAAATATATTTCTTCCCCGAACAAGATCAGCGTCAGTCAGACCAAAAATCAGGGGGGGTCAACTGTGTTTAGATTGGTTGGCTCAGTCGGTGGGTCTGTTAAAGGGCTTCCAGTACCAAAAACCAAATAAAAAAAGTAGTTGGTAAAATGGCAACATCAGTGTTTTCAGTCAGATGTCAAACTTGTCAAAGTTTAGAACTTTATTCAAACGGTTCAAAACGGTTTGTGTTAATTTGTTTTTGTTGTTGTTTTTCCTGTATTTCGTGTGATTTTCAGTTCAAAGTGCGTCTAGTTGAATATTCTCCTCCGCCTTTTCATTGAGACTCCGCATACGGGATACCCTACGCTATATTGGTTGTTTCACGAGCCTAGTGACTCTTTTTGTTTTGTGTTCCTTGGTTAGTCAATCGGTGAATAATTATGCCGGACAGTAAACGAAAATGTGCAAAATGCAATGCATCCACAGCACAAGATTCGGAACTAGTCTTACATCGTTTTCCGAAACCAGGACCTTCCAACGTACAGCGGTATGTCTATTAGAATCCAAAATTTAGTATCAATTTCAATTGGTAGTATAGTTCTGTTGATGATTTAAAAAATCAACCCTAAAATCACGTTTTCAGGTTGGTAGCATGGGCAAAGTTTTGTTACCCAGAGGAGAACTGGAATTCTGTAGAATTTCAGAGAAGCCTCTATGTTAGCCATAAAATGCTTTGTTCTTAGCATTTTCCCGAAAGTGCATTTGTTCAAGACCATTTGCAAAGGAAAAAGCTGCATAGATATTCCATTCCGTCTGAACCCACCACATCGACACACAGCTCTCAAGTTGAGATTTCGATTGCTGAAACTGGAACCAGTCAACAACCTGGAACTTCAAGAGCATCTGATTCAATCTACTCATCTGATGTAAGTTTTATTAAATATATATTATCGCTAGAGCTACTGCTGAGCATGAGTTCCTGGGTTTGATTCCCAGGTTGGGCAAAGTGTTTTTGGGTTTTCCTATCTGAAATTTCTTATTGAAATTAAATTAAATTTATTTTTTCCCATCTAAAATTCCTTATCTTATAATTACATTTTGTTTGTTTTAGTATTCACATTTGGAACAGCCTGGAACTTCAAAAGCAACAGCAACAAGTTCAACTGTTGATATTATACAGAGTCCACACTCATCTGGTGTAAGTAAAATATTTTTGTTTCATAGTTTTAGTTTTTTAATGTTCCATACTAAAATCGCCAGCTTTTTAAGATCACTCTTGCATCCGTCGTCACAGCAATTTAGCACAGCAATAGCAATAACTACCTACTTACATGCTGAAAGTAGACTAATGAAATTGTGAAAAATGGCACGTTCTACTGTTCCTAAAATTGAAAATAATAATTTAGGTCCATACTTAGGCCCGTATTACAGAATGTCACTCAATACTCAAGCATTACTAAAACTAGATTCAAGCCATTTGATTGGTTGAAACTAGTTTTAAGTAATGCTTGAGTGACATTCTGTAATACGGGACTTAATTTAGTTTCCTCTATTTTTTGTTTTAGGTTAAATCCACTGATAAAACTGATCGAGAAAAGCGACAACTAAACAAGTGCCGAAGAAACTTACGCAAAATTTGCAGCCTACAAAAATAATTAAAAAGCTGAAAACACAGAGATTTTGGAGGTTCTCATTGACAATGATTCAGTACAAGAGTTGTCAACTAACCTGACTAGTTCTTTTGCTGTTTTATTACAAGGGGAATTGTTAAATTGCAAGAGAAAAACAAGAGGACGCCGATGGAATTTGCATCAAAAAATTATCTCTTTAAGGCTATACAAAAGGTCACCTGCCACGTACAGACTACTACGACGTTTGTTTTCTTTACCATGCCAAACAACACTCAAAAACTTGTTGAATAGGCTTCCTCTAGAACCTGGCATCAACAATCATCTTTTTGATGTTGTGAAAGGAATAGCTGCCAATAACAATCCATTAAAAAATGAGTACAGTTTGTTGTTTGATGAAATGTCGATTAGAAAAAATTTGAACTACAATTCAAAATCTGATCAGATAGACGGATTTCAAGACCATGGAGAAGAGCATGGACGAGATCCACAAATAGCAAGTCATGCTCTAGTATTCAAGATTTTGTGTATCAGGAAAAAAATTAAACAGCCAGTGGCATATTATTTGTCAGGAGATCATGTTACTGCAGACAGATTAATGATCTTGATCAAAGAGGTATGTTATTTAATTGCAATTATTTTCATTTATTTACTGTTTATTTAACTGAAAATCAATTTCTATTTTTGACCCTATGTTTAACATAGAAGTTATAATAGTTTAACAATTGTTGAATTAATAATTTAATTGTTTAATATAGAATTATTTAATTTTCCTACTAAATATTATTAACCAACTTCATTTTCTTAATACAGGTCCTCCACGCTTGTTTTGATGCGGGCATCACCATTGCTGCAACTGTTTGTGATATGGATGGGGTAAATAGAAGAGCACTTTCACAACTAGGGGCTTCTGTTGAAAAACCATATTTTAAATTTGAGGAGTATGAAATTGTTGCTCTATATGATACGCCCCATCTTCTCAAATGTTTTAGAAACTTATTTCTAAAATACAACATTAAATGCAGCACTAATGTTGAGTGCAATGGAAAACAAATTGCAGGTAATTAATATCTTTAAATTTTGTATTTTTGTGGGGTGTATTACCACCAGAAAATTCTCTTTTTTTAATTAACACTCGTATGTTAGGTTGACTTGTATCAATGAAAATAAAAAGTAAATTGATTCTGACCCACTACTAATGCAGATAAATATTGTTTTTTTTTCAGATATCGCGAAGTGGAATCATATTGAAGATTTTTTTGAATTGGATAACAACAACCCATTTTTCGTGTTTGCGCCTGCCCTAACGAAGAGTCACTTAAATCCGAACAATAAACAAAAAATGAAAGTGAAATTAGCCGCGCAAGGTTTGAGTCATACAGTGTCTGCTGGAATGTATGCAAAAATTACCCAAGGTGTGTTGATATCATATGTTAAAAATATTCATGAACTAAAAAAAACAGCTCAAAATCGTCTCCTGTCTATTAATGTTCCCACTGCACACTGCGTGGATTTGACTTTCTGGCTTCAAGCTTAAAAATATAGGGGTTCTATGTTTTTTACAATTCTACCATCCAGAGCCATTTCGGTTTTTCAAAATTTTTATTGCAATTAAAATGATTATTCTTCTTATAAACGCTTTTTCATTATTTTAAAATAACATGCCTATACTTACCTAAACACTAAAAAAGTATCTATTTTTACAGGACAGCTGTCAACAGAAGCACTTGCTACAGTCAACCTGCTAAACAAGATCGACCAATTGTTTGACAGCTTAAATGCGGACTCTCCAAGTTTAAAAAGAGGCACCTTCGCTGGATGGATGGATCCAAACCATGGCGGGAGTGGAAAGAATATGGCGGAATTGAAAACAAAAATATCCCGAAATAGGCAGTTTATTCACCAAGAGACTACAACAAGATGCCTTGGAGAATTGTTTTGGGTGTGTCAAGAGTAATTGTGGGTCTAATTGCAACCCAACGGTTTCACAATTTGTTGCATCTTTAAAAACAGGAATCATCTCTAATTTGTCGGCACCAAGCTCAGCAGCAAATTGTGAGACAGATGATGCTGTGATTCTTGATAATTTAAATCTATTTTTGACCCATAATGCCAAACCTGATGTACGCCGTCCATCAACAGTAAGCAATAAGGCAGATTGTTGCAGTTTATCCTTGGATCAAATGGACGAAAATACTGGGGATCAGATCGGATCCCATCCCTTCAACCAACTACGCAGGTGGCTCCAGGAATACACCCACACACAAGCCGAGAGCTGGTGGACCCTGACACCAGGCTGAACAGATGGCAGCACCTGCTACAGCCGCCTCGCAAAAGAAGACATAAAGGATCAACAACGTGACTGAGAAGACACAAACAGCGAGTTGCTTCATATGTGAAGATACGGGGCACACTAATGCAACAGAATGTGAAGAGTTCAAGATGTTGGATGCAAACGCAAGATGGGACATGGCCAAATCCAAACGTCTCTGCTTCAGATGTCTTTTTATTGATCTCTTTTTCCTGCAGTCTATTTACAATGCCATGTCAAGATTATGTTTTTAAATGTCAAATGCACTAAGAGGAAGAATACCTGCCCACCAGTATAGTTCAATGGAGTTCAACTGCCTCAAGCTGAATATGTCAAATATCTGGTAAATAAAACCCTCTTATACAAAGATATAATCAAGCCTATATGGACCTATGGCATCACACTCTAATATAGAGATCATTCAACGATTCCAGAACAAGAAGAATCACTCGCCACCCAAATAACCTGGCAAACCACCTAATGGATAAAGAAGGAATACGATATGATGGAATAAAAGAAATAGAAAGAGACAATGAAAGGTCAGTAATATACAGAGAATTAGATGAAAAAGAAACCAAGCCAAGTACATCAGGACGAAAAGAAAAAAAAGGTAAAGGTGAGATTAAAGTTACACAACGTTCTACTGTGACTGAAAATGATCAAGACAGTGATGATGAGGATAAATTTGATGATGCAACTGAACAAGTGAAAGAGGTAACAGGAAAAAAATACAAGAAGGGGAAGAAGAATTGTTAAACCAAAAATACGAGAGATGTATGAGACACACTATGCTTATAATACATATATGGAAGATGTTCCTAAAAGTTACAATGAAGCTATAAAAATGGGCTGGAATGAAGCAATTGTGAAAGAGTTGAAAGCTTTAGAAAATGTGAAAACATGGACAATCACTGATTTGCCAAACGGGAAAGAAGCAATTGATGCTAAATGGATTTTTGTGAAGAAAGATAATAACCTAAAGAAGGCGAGACTGGTTGCAAGGGGCTTTCTTCAAAGAGATGATGGTTTTGATTTTGAACTTTTCCCCTGTCGCAAGAATGAGCACTGTCCGCACTTTCTTATCACATGCAGTGCAAAATGATTTTGAAATCCATCAAATGGACATTCCAACAGCATTCCTAAATGGAATACTAGAATTGATGTACCCTACAGACAATTGATTGGAGGTTTAATGTTTTTAGCGACGGTATCAAGACCTGATATTGCCTTTAATACGACATTTCTGTGTCAATACTTAGATAAAACTACTTTAAATCTGTGGACACAAGCAAAACGAGTTCTACGTTATTTGAAAGAAACAAAGACAAGTGGTTTTATTCATATATTCACTTTAAATCACATTATCTCGTTTGACCGCCAGATTGTAGCAGCGATATCTGTCGTCGAAGAGATGCATTCTAACCACTTCTCAGCAAAAAAAAATCTGATAAACTTTTTTTCATTTAAGCATCTAACCTTCACAATCCAATAGGTCCCCACGACGCTCGAGTAAATCCCTATTTAGCCTCTTGGCCTCCCCTACTAGAAGAAGCGGCTACCAGTCACAGCCGAGCTGCCCAAGACAGCCGAAGAATTCCTGATGCGGTCCTCTCAAGAAGAGTCCTTCGCGGAGGAAATAGATAATCTGAACAGTGGGAAGCCGATAAACAAAGAAAGCCGCCTTCACCAAATCAGCATCGAGTCAATAAACGGCGCACTGAGACTCGGAAGGCGTATTCGTCCGGTCCAGGATGTGAAGGAAGAGCTAAAAAACCCGCTGGTAATCGATGGTGACCATCCTACGGTCAAGCTCTGGGTACAGGCTGTACATCGAAAACTCCATCACGCCGGTGTAGAAGCCACCGTCAACGAGTGCAGGCAACAGTCTTGGGTAATAAGACTGCGCCCTATTACACGCACAATACTACGACAATGCCTATTCTGCAGAATGAAGACGCAAGTACCGTCGCATCCGAGAACCGGGGACCTGCCAGCGTGTCGCTTAGCTCACCACAAGCGACCCTTCACCTTCACTGGGGTCGATTATTTCGAACCTCTCTCAGTGACCGTCGGACGAACTCGACAGAAGAGATATGTGGCCATCTTCACATGTCTCACAATGCGAGTCATACATCTAGAAGTCACCGGCTCGCTTAGCGCCGACTCCGCGGTGATGGCAGTAAGAAGAATGATCGCAAGAAGAGGCAACCCTACTGAAATATGGTCGGATAACGGCACCTGCCTGAAGACCGCCGACAAGGAACTACGACAGGCAATCGACGCAGCGACTGGAGAAAAAGCGGCGAAGAGGATCATCTCCTGGCGCTACATACCGCCTGGAGCTCCATTTATGGGCGGAGCGTGGGAGCGAAGAAGCTACCTATAAGAAAGTACTCTAAATATAGAAGCAAGAAGTCTCCAGTGGTTTCATTCCCCGCCAACCCAGCACACAAATGTGGCAGTAGCTCACAGAATTAATTTATCTTTATTGCTTCAGATGCTTTTTTTTTTACCTATTTTGGTACAGTCAGCGTCAATAATATCGGGACAAATAGACTGTCCAAAATGATCTAACTAACTATGAAAATTAAACATTTACTCAATGACACAAGGAATGTTTTAGAATGAATACTGTACACGACAACTGTCATTCTGACAAGAACTTTACGCAATTGAGATAAAGTTTAATTTTCTTAGTTGTTCAGACAATTTTTAACAGTCAATTCGTCCCGATATTTTAGACGCTGACTGTACAGTAATTTTATTCTGGGTGCATCGTTTTCACATTTAATTATAAAATTAATTAACTATGTTAAATTGTATTTACAACATTTTAAAAGAGTAACGGTGGAGTTTCTTGCCATACAAATGCTTCTTCTCCATACAAAACTACATTTTTGAATGGACGACTAGAATCAATTCTATTTTTATGTAAATGTTGACGTTCAAAAGTGCCTTTTAAGTGCCTAATTGAAATAAATGCTTTGACTTTGAACTAACTAACTTTCGTCGGTTATGGATTCTATTGTATAAATTGGATTGTACTCTATCTTAAAATACATAGGTATTATATAATGTAATACAATGAAATACTCTTTATTAAAGACATCATACAAATTACAGTTAAAATGTGGTACCTAGGTACATATATTTTATATTGTTTGTACTTTATTTTGTTTTGACAAAATGGAAAATTACAACAACCATTATTATTATTGTTATTTTTTTCTTTTTTGAAGTTTCGTTAATTCATCTTAAGCTGAAACACTGTGTTTAAAAAATGTCACTATACTTTTGACTTTATTTATCAATCTCCTCCACAGCGCTTTGCACATCTAAATTAAAAGTATGTGCAAAAGAAGGTACCTAAGTGTTTATTTTTGTTTCACGGTATCACCTTCATATTTCACACAGTACCGCTTTTGATTAATGTAACTCGAAACATTCGAAACTAATCTCATTCAATGTTTATGTAGGTGATCTTACTTTGTTATAGTTCCTAACTTTGTACGGTACAGACGCCAGCACATCAAGTAACCCCAATATGTCAAATTACTTTGATAGATTTTTTAACTTTATCACATAACCATAAGGTTCATGTTCAAATGGAAAAAATTATAGAGATGCACTGGCGTCTGTACGTTTCAGTTGACGTTTAGGTTTTAGCTGATTCGATTTTTTCATACGATCTTATAGGCACATACGATTCGATCCGGGCGAATCGCATCCTGTTGAATCGATTCAAAAAATCGGTAGATCGTATGGCCCTGAATCGATCGTCTGGAAGATCGATTCAGATCGGGCATCCCTACTTTTAAGTGCCTAATTGAAATAAATGCTTTGACTTTGAACTAACTAACTTTCGTCGGTTATGGATTCTATTGTATAAATTGGATTGTACTCTATCTTAAAATACATATTATATAATGTAATACAATGAAATACTCTTTATTAAAGACATCATACAAATTACAGTTAAAATGTGTTACCTAGGTACATATTTTGAACGGCACGGTTGGCGCAGTGGTTAAGCGAATGACTGCTGCGCTGCGTGTCGCGGGTTCGATTCCCGCACGGATCAAATATTTGTATGACCTACAAGTACTTGTTCCGGGTCTGGCCGTTTGTGTATGTGACTTTAAATGTTTGTAAACGCACCCACAATACAGTAGAAATTCCTAGCGTGGGGCAACGTTTTTTTAAAAAAAAAGACATTTTATATTGTTTGTTGTATTTTGTAATGTATTTTGTTTTGACAAAATGGAAAATTACAACAACCATTATTAAACAATCGTAGTTGTTGGTACTAAACTCAAAATAAATAATAATTTATAAACAAGTGACGTGTACTGTGACTAACATATGGATATATGGTTTCCTTCATACTTAAATAAAATTGTATAAATTTTATGCTATGCTTTTATTTAATTCTGTTTAAAAACTACAAGTAACATGAGCACGTTCTAAATAAATTACTGATTCCTATTATTAACGAAAACTCGCTAATAATATGAATGAGTAATTGGTTTTAGAACGAGCTCATAATGATAAACATAATGAAATTTAAAATCACCAAAGAACACTTTCAAATTTCGCGCCATATCTGAGTTGCCAAAGGGTCCCAGTGGCGGCGCTAGTAGTCATACTTTTATACCAACATTATTGTATGAAGATGACGTTCTTCTCCGCTAGGAGTAATAGTGTTCTGTGCCAAAAATATACTAAACTAAACTCGACTCGATCTATAGTGATGGGTGCAATGCAGATGCAGAATCATAGATTATACACTGAATCAAACACGATAATTTAATCGAGTGTAAACAATCGACTAAATGCAAAAGTTTGTGAATATTCGGGTTGCTGTGAGTTTTCAAAATTGATGACTAATGCATAAAATAGGTTATTTTACAGTTTAGTGAAAACTATTTTCACTAGAAGATTGGGACGAAATATGTAACAGAAAAATAATAATAAATTTTCGTTGTTTTGAATTTACCCAACTGTCATTTCCGACAGCGCTCACGGTGATATTAGTAAATTGCATGGTCGGCGTTATCGCAAGATGGCGAATGTCATGACGTCACCTATGACGTTTCGCGAGAAATCGTTATCGCGCTCACGCCAATTCGGCACGGGTGTGAGCGCGCTCAAATCGATATTATCGTATCTCGGAACATAGGGAAAAATGACGGTTCTTAGCTGTCAGAATCGTGAAACTGACATTTAGGGCGCATTCCGTGTTAGACAAATAGTGATAATATCGCGAAGCCAACCAAAATAAAAATCAGTACTAATTATCTGATAGCTCTTAATTTTTTTTGACCATTCAATTTGGTCGGGATCGCGATATTATCACTTTTGTTGCATTTCGGAACACGGCATTAGCTGGGAACTCAAAATATCGATGTGAGCGCTCGTAGCGCTATTTTTCTAATTCGGAATGCGGCCATAGTTCATAAAAGTTAATTGCTCTATGTGCGACGTGACGTGCGTCAATATCGAATTGTTTTATCAAAATGTAAACATTCAAAACCGGTAACTAAATTCCATTAGGTGCAAAGTTCACTCTCAAGTATTAACCTTTTTATTTCATTTTGAAACAAAATGCCTCTAAAACTGTATTACGATCTTATGTCTCAGCCCTCAAGGGCTCTTTACATAGTATTGAAGTCAATACAATGTGATTTTGAGATGAAACCCGTGAATTTACGTGAAGGTAAGCTTGGTTGGCTGTCTTATTTTCTTGCTAGCAAACAGAAAAGATGGCTGAATCTCATCAATCTAAAATCTGTGTTTACTGGGTATCAGTCAGTGGGTTGTCTGCTCAGTACACCCAGACAGGTGCTTTACTTTGTGTAAATAAATACTTCACACTGCTCTTAAAACGGTGAAAGAAATAATTGTGAAGAAGCTGGCATACCGCCCTTAGGACGACCCACTGACCGCATATTCTAAAACTATAAATTCGAACATTATCATATGCGACACCTACTATCCCGCACTGGACCCGTGTGATGGATTACGGTCCACCGCAGTGGAAACATTATAGGCTGACTATAACTCGGGTGATACTGCTGGTGGTCTCAGACTATGAATAAAAAATCATCATCATTGGCAGCCTGATTCCACTTACTACTGAGTACTGGCTTCCTCCCTTTAGTGCCTAAAAAAAAAAATGGTTTTTTTTTCCACCTAAGTTTGATTTATATTTTTCAGCTGAACATTATTCTGAGGAGTTCACTGCAATAAATAGATTGCAGAAGGTTCCTGTTATAGATCATAATGGATTCATTCTAACTGAAAGGTATGTTAAAGTCCACAAAATGTACTATTTTTGTAAGTTACTTACAAAGTATAGTCAACCACATAGTTGTGAAACAAAGTGACTTTGATTTGTAGTGCAAGTAAAGTACCTGCGACTTGTGGTTGTATCCACCTAAATAATAAATAAAAGATATCCCACAGCACCCTACTACTGGGATATCTACCTTTGTAGCAAATTTTCATTGAAATCCATTTAGGCGTTATAAGATAGCAGATGGACACAGTTACTCTCCAAGAGATAAATAACTATCCATATACTTACTTTTCCAGTATCGCCATTCTCAATTACCTATCCCGAGAGAATATAATACCGGAAAGTTTGTTCCCTAAAGAGTCAAAAGCACAAGCTCGAGTTCAAGAGTTTCTGGAATGGCAGCACACTGGACTGAGGTTGCACTGCGCTATGTACTTCAGGGTTAAAGTAAGTTAACGGGGAAATATACTTAGGTATTATGGGCTGGTGTCCATGACACCACATCAATGTGAGTATTTTGCATACCATAGAAAGATATAAACCACTGGCTTCTGTTTAATTGGACATCCTGAAGATGAAGAGTCCAGGCTGCAAAATAGACAATCATACGTAAGTTGTGGATATCAGCCCATGAATACGTTAGAGACCAGAGCAGAAGAGAAAATGAACGGATAATAAGATAATGAACTAAGATAGTACGCGCATGCGGGCATCTTCAGTTTTTATTTTAATCAAAACAGCAAACTAGTGTCAAAGCTTCATTTTGCTGGCCAGCGGACCTATTGTATAAGTGTAGCATGTTTTGCGTCTACAAACAAATTCATTTAAAAAAAATATTATTAACATGTGGTTATCCAATAACCTTTACCTTCCTACAAAACAGTTTTTGCCTAGAAGTCTTAAATTCATGAAAATTAAGTGGTGGCGCTAGTGGACGAATAACTTCCTATTAAGACGTGTGAGTTGTTATCTACGTTGTTAATTATCAACAGAGATCCTATTTTTTACAACTCGTACCAAACTACAGTTTGAGTAGTAAAACTACACTAAGATGCTCATTATCTCCAAAGTACGCAGAGATAAGCAAATAGTTTCTTAGCGAGCGAATTACTCAGAATGATTAATTTTCTAACTCAAATGATTGCCATGTCGACATCGTTTAACGTTTTTGAGAAATAAAATAAAAAATAAATAAATAATTTGAGGTACGACAAAAATTTTTTTTGTCTTATTTGTTATCACTGCCACAACATTAGAAAAAATATCAGCGCTTTAGGATCGATGTCCATTTTTTATTAAATCGGGACCAGTGTGCGGCGCCCTGGGGGAACGCCTGCACGAATGGGACGGGGAGACGAGAGCGCCTCTTCGATGCTATAGCGAAAGGTGCGGTTTGATAGAAAGTCTCGTAAGATGAGCACGTGACTAAACTGATGAGGCGGCAGCTCGTTGGCTCGGAGTTGGGTTTGCCGGGCTTGGGGATGCCAATGACCGTGGCTTGCTTCTATGCATGCGGAAAGACGTTGGTCAAGGCTCCATTGAAGATGGTGGTTAAGAGCATGATCAGGTGGGCGGGCAACATTTGGAACACCTTATTGGTGATTCCGTCAGATGATCTCGTGAACTTCGTCCGGAGTGACGAGAGGTAAACGATCATCAAGGTCTTCGACGGGCGGGACTGACTAGTGCCGGCAATAGCACGCCTTTTATATACACCACCCTTTACCTCACAGAGGCTCGCGATTTTTGGTCCAATTTTACGTTTCATTTTTCTTCCGCTGTAAAATAACAATTATTGCAACCACGAGCTTTTAACTGCTCCGTGACGATATTGGCTTGAACCATACAGGTTGGCAGGGATATCGACGCACAACCTGTTATCGATTCAATTCAAAATCAACACGCGTCCAGAATCATGCACTGGATCCATGCTAACAGGTTGTGCGTCGATGTCGCTGCCATACTGTATGAGAATAGGTAATGCCCATGAAGCCGTTAAAATATCTCAAGTCATATTTTAAAGCTTCATGGGCGTATGTTTCGAATCTCCTGTAATACATTTCATTTTCTTCCATTCCAGTATTTAAATCCTGTGATGTTTGGCAAGCCAACGGATCCAAGCACTCTGGCAGGATATGAGAGTCGCATGGAGTCTGCACTCACAGAGTTCAACACCAAATGGCTGGGCAGAGGCACAGACTTTATTACTGGCAACACTCCCACGGTTGCCGATTTGTTGGCGGCCTGCGAATTGGAACAGCCTCGTAAGTTATTTATTTGTTATAGTACGACCACAGCCATAGGTACCATTTCGTATACATGTGCGGCTCGTTGGTCTAGTGGTTGCAAGCACTACTTACTGTTGAATATGACGGTATATAGTTTTTGGGTGAGAAATCGTCAAATGACTTCTCCCGCTCTACCCAGAGCAGGAGGGCGAGTCAGACTTTTACCGCCTAAGACCCACCCGTGTTCCCTCAGTCGCCCATGTGCCAGGGGCGACGGTATCTCTTTAGAACAACCCGCACCACTGGCATCGGCCCTTGCGGACCCCTTGGTCACTCTGCGACGGATTAGCACAGTGGCCCCGCCGCCTACCACTTTTCGGCCGCAGGGGATAGGGAGGTCGGTCAACGCTATACCGACACTCCTCTTCCCCTGCGGCCCCACCGCGTCCGCCATCAAACGGTGGCGGCCCCGTCCAGGCCACGGAAGGGAAGAGCGCTACTCAAAAGTACCTGCACTCCTCCTCCGCCGCAGCCTGTAACCCTCAGCCGCGATGCCTCCCTATCGACATCGCGGCCCACCTCAGTTGCGGTGCACCTCACCGCAACCTACTTTTTTTGGCCGCTACGTCGCCGTCGTCGGCTTTGAGGCAAAAGCCCTGACGAGCGGCCCTACCTTGGGTTCCTCTTCGCTTTACCGGGACTGGGAGACCACGGCTAATGAGTCCACCCCGCAACGACAATGTGAGTTTTATTAGGTTTCTCTGTCAAGGATTTCCAGTAGCTGCCCGGATCTATCTGGATCTGTGCCTGGTTGAGGGCAATAGACTCGCCCCTTATTACATTGGACTTAAACATAACTGGCGAAATGTGGGTGTACACACGGTTACACATAAAGCTATACATTTCCAGTATAAGCTGATCTCGCATTGTATAGGATTTCCGTACAGTGCGAGATCAGCGTAAACTATGCCTAACTCTTACAGGTGTAGCATACTAAGCCTATTATATACCCACTTGCACTGCTGGGATACAGGGCTCCTCTGTGACAGGAACTGGTCCATAATACACCACGCGGGCCCAGAGTGGGTTGGTGGATATCACATAATATCTTAGAATTTTTGCTTTTAAGACGTGCCCGGTTTTGTCACGATGTTTTCCTTCACCTTTTGAGAGCAGTGGTGATGAGATCAAATACACAAAGTAAAGCATCTTCCTGCTGGGTGCGAATTCACTACATACTTCAATAATAATAAAACTTTACACCTGTAATAAATGTAGAGCAACATGTTAGGTATGTTATTTTGTTATGTTATGTTCCGTGTTGTGCCGGACGTAAAAGAATACCACCATCCCATTTATTCCCATGGGTGTCGTAGAAAGCGACTAAAGGACTTACTAGAGAATGGGCAGCAGCGTTCTCTATGCATTTGACCACCATACTGCGATCGCCAACCCGCCTGCCAAGCGTGGCGATTATGGCAAATCCCCTCCTTTTGGGGAGGCTTATGTCCAGCAGTGGACGTCTTTCGGCTGACATGATGATGATGATGAATTTGTTATGTTATTTTACTATGTTATGTTATTTTGCTATGTTATTATGTTATGTTATTAAGTTATGTTATTAAGTTATGTAATTTGATAATTATTTTTTTCCTTCTAGGAATGAGTGGTTATGATCCAAGCGAGAATTTCAAAAACATTGAGGTATGGTGGAAGAAAGTCCGGCAACACTTCAACCCGTACTACGACGAGGGACACGTCGTAGTTAATAAAATAATAAACTCGAACTTAACTTCTAAGATGTAAGACATTGTAAGGTGGCGAATACATGATTTGGTGGTCACATTCATAATAAATAAATAATTACTAACCCTTAGTTGATAAGTTCTATTTAATAGTACCAGTGGACCAATGTAGTCATATAAAATAAATATGTATACAAGGTGTAACAGAATAAACGTAAGTCCTGAAAGTTGTTCATAAATGAATACTGAATCAATTTCATTAACTTTAAGTATGGGTAGTTTTGTGTTTTGCCATACCTACCGCCGATTGAGCGATTTCAAATGCGTAATTGCGTAAAGTAATGCCAGGGTCAACGTGATTTTCTTAGTTATATCAGATAGCTTAAGGTCCTGGTAATTTTGAATGTACTCGTCGTATTGTCGTTATGGGCGATAATAGTTCTTACTGCAATCCGATACGGTTTAAAATCTGTTGTAGGTAATCAATTCGAATAATAAATGAGCAAGCGTTGTCGTAAAAATGCAAATAAAATCGTATAAAATGGGATATTAACTATTTGATAATAAATAATCCATCACTGGATGCGATTTAGCATTTGGAATTTTATGATATATTTTTAATTAAAATAATAATTGTTATTGATGGGATAAACTGGTTTTAAAGATAATTAAGAGGTGACTGATGATTTTTTTGATGCATTAAAGTATATTTAATTATGTTTTGAGTTCCATCACTGTTTGCAAAAAAGACTTGAAAATATCTTTTTTTTTGCTTTCAAAATTACTTACGGATAAAGAGATACACTGGTTTATAAAACACCTTTTTGAGCGTTTTCGAGTAATCTCCGCCTCAAAGAAAAAGTTTTGGTCATTGTATTGTGTCACGCTTTTGACTCAATTCTCTAATATCGGGTGAATTAGGGTGTGTACAGATCTGGCGAATGCGCCGCTCGCGTGCTGCACGCGTGCTACTACTGCAACTGTTAGTTGCGCCTCTCGCGTGCAACTTACACAACGCTCGCATTGTCGCTCGGGAGCTGCATGCGTACATCGCGCGTGCAGTTTGCGTGCATGCACGTCAGTTCGCTGCTATTTTCAACACTCACTTTTTTACTTGCTTTTGACGATGGCGGACGATAACACGATTGCCACCATCACTACTGCAGCATCAGCTATTTTATTAGTGAAGTGTTTAGAAGAAAAGAAAGCGACGTTGTTGGCAGATTGAATTTTACAGACGAAGACCGAGTATAGTATCAGAATTGAAAAGCCAACAAATTAGTGGACAATATGAGGATTTTTTAAATTATTAATTTTGCACGCATGGTGCTCCTGCGCCGTTCGCGCGCAAGTTATGCACCGCGTGTACACGGACGGCGCAGGAGCGACGCGCTAACTTGAAATACACGTGCGCAGTACGCGAGCGGCGCATTCGCCAGATCTGTACACACCTTTAGGTCTTGCGTTAGTTGTTACATGTTGTCACAATATACCTAGCATTTATATTATATGTATAAAAGGTTTTTACAGAATATATTTTTATTGTACCTAGTGCACGTAGTTTTTAAGAATAATTATAACTAGGATAGGTAACGACACGTTGCCTCGTTGGTTTAGTGGTCTCAAGCGCTTCCGCTGAGCATGAGGCCTTGAGTTAAATTCACAGGTCGGGCAAAGTGCACAGTTAAATTTGTCAGTAGCGCGACCTGCATTTGTGCCCGGTTGATGACAAAAATATTTGGCTAAATGTGGGTGTACTACAAGTACACCTCTGGCCAACCCTTCGGGGTAACAAGGCGGTTTTGTTCTCTGCTGAGCCTTTTCCCAACTATGTTGGGGTCGGCTTCCAGTCTAACCGGTTGCAGCTGAATACCAACAATTCACATAGAGCGACTGCCTATTTTAGCTCCACTGACCAATTACTGGGTAATACAATAATACCCCTTTTTTTTGGGTGGGAAATCATCAAATAACTTCTCCCGCTCTGGGTGGAGCAGGAGGGCGTGTCAGACTTTTACTGACTAAAACCCACCCGTGTTCCTTCAGTAGCCCTTAAGCCAGGGGCTGTGGTGTCTCTTTCGAACAAACCCGCACCCCTGGCAGGCATCGACCCTTGCGGGTCCCATCACTGTTTGTGCTGACATCTCTTTGAGGCGCGCGTGGAACACAACGCGCCGTCGACTTGGGCTTGGTCCTTACCGGACAGCGAGCTACCCATTACTCGCCGTCCGCAAGCCCATGCCTACGGTGGCCGGAAATCGGCCTGGGATTCCCGACGCCCAGGGCGTCTCCGTATCCTGCGGCGGCTGGGGTCGCGAGGGCGCATATGCTGCCTCTCCCTCACGAGCGCCGCCTCCCTCTTCGCGAGCATCACTGCTTCGCTGAAGGAGGTGACGGCTCCCCATGCCCTCTCGCTCCGTACCATGGCCTGGACCAGGGCCGGACGCGAGAGATCGCCGCCGCCGATCGCCTCCACGAGGACACGGCGGTGCTCCGCCCAAGCAGGGCAGACCGCCACCGTGTGCTCCACCGTGTCCTCAGGGCGATCTTCGCAGTGGAAACACCCGGGCGTTTCCTCCCGCCCTATCCGAAACAGGAACCTCCCGAAACAACCGTGTCCGGTGAGGACCTGCGTCAGGCGGAAGGTGAGGACGCCATGCCGCCTCTCAAACCACTCCTCAAAGAGGGGACTTACCGCCGCAATCGTGGCGTGCCCAAATAATACCCCTTGATAAGACTGGTTGCCAGACTTTCGGGCTTCTGACGATCCGTAACGACTGTCAAAGATCCACAAATGACAGCCGGAACCAACGGCTTAACGTGCTTTCCGAGGCATGGTGGAGTCTTGGTATGTAAATATGTTCACCCATCCACGGACCAACCGCGGCAAGCGCAGCTTAACCTGGGTTTTGTTTTTATATTTTAATAGATGGTATGGTACAAAGTGAATTTCCAATAATTTAAGGTGACAGTTGCTATTAGAGTGTTTTTAATAATGGCGTGAAGGTATTTTGAGATTATTATTATGCAATAAAAGTACATCACTGTTTAGAATATAGTTTTCTTTCATTTCCTTCCAACTGCATTCTTAGCACGAGAACTGTAGACAAGCGTTTTGTCGTTGGAACAGTAGAAAAAAAAAAGATGTTTACATAAAGACAGTTGACAGTTTTTCACCGAGAAATGTAGACAAGCGATTTATATTCAACAGTAGAGTAGAAATAGAAAGAGTCATGCTATGCCTGCTGTAGTAGGTAGTCTACGACTGTCTCGGGTGCATCGCATGTGCAACTGTTTAGGTTTGGGTTCTGGGTTCGATCCACGGGTTGCGGAGCATTGATTAGGTTTTTTTCCTATAAGAGAAGACTTTTTCAAAGGTTTTTCAGATACTTGATTTAGCCCGCTGCTTCGCCCGTGTAGAGGTCGAAAATTATCCCACAAGAACGTACTACCGGGCTAAAAAGTTTGCTATATGACGTAAGAATCATCAAAATTGGCCCGCGCGTTTGGTCTCCCAGCACCCTAATTGCATAACCAACGATTAGTCCTAATCTTGTTTCGTTTTAAAACAGATTATGTTCGAAAAGTGTGTCTGCTCAACAACGTAATGATGAATTGTCAAAATGAAACCGATTATGATTAATCGTGTGTTACGCAATTTGCCACAAAGGAACAAACACAAGGCACACACACATTACCCTTCATTATGTACCTACGTCGCGCAGTTGGGTAAAAAGGAAAAGCAACACACTATATTATTATGATAACTTTTATTGTTTTTATTGAATGAACATAAACTTCGTTTAAAATAAGAATAGACATTTTTAAATTAAAGTTTTTTACAGTCCGTTCAACTGATTTTGACTTTATTATGTTGGTTGCATGGTAAATGGCATCTGCAGTTACAGTAAACAGTTGGTAGGTACTAATTGTACCCATTTTTTTGCTTCTAGTGCCATCATTATGCCTACGGAATAGAAGTCAAAATCGGTTGAACGGACTGTAAAAAAAGGTTTATTTAAAAATCCAATCTTATTTCAAATGGTATACAAGCTCGATTCAAACTTTATGGCGGCTCGGAACACGAGGCGAGTCGCTGCGCAGTAACAAATTCATGGGTCAGCGGGGTTGAGGGGTGGGGTACTGCGCAGCGTGTAGCTCACTTCAGAGCCGCCATTAAGTTTGACGCGATGATAAACCTATAGGTATTTATTAGTTTCATGTGACGCAAAATCCAGGCCCATTTGCTGGCTGTGCATGTATGCCGCGACGTTTCATACGACACACCTGCTCTTCGATACGTTGTCTGACTTGAACCGTAACAGGATCCTCAGGGTCAATGACCAAAAAGAATTTTCTTGCATACGGGTTCCAGTTGTCATGCTTGCCGCTCCAAAGTGTTTCAGCCACCGCACTAGCGCGGGGCCATACTCTGAATTTAGAAAAAGTTGGGGTTATTTAAAGAAAGAAAGACAGAAAATTGCGTTTATTGGCATTATCTATCTATATCTATCTATATCTATCTATATCTATACATATAATAAATCTGTAAAGGAACTTTTTCTGTACATTTAAAATATTTCGAAAATAATTGCTTGGGGTGGTAAGGGATAATCAACAGATGACATTTTAACCCTTATCAAAATTTTTGTCTGTAGCTCGGTTTTTCAGTTTCTATGTTGAATAGATCAAGTATCACGTCAAAAGAACGAAACTAATATGGTTATCTTTCATACTCAAATATTGTTTATAACTCAGAGTTTATATTAGTCTTTGTTTCATCGCAATCGCTTCGGTCAACCTATCTAAATAATTTAAAGTGTTCAAGAAGAATTTATTTACGTAATGTTGAAACACTTAGCGACATCTATTGGCGTGAAACGGTACTAACGAATACTTAATATTAACACACGTCATTCTCATTTAAGTTACTTACTGTGTCTGTGTTATTTCAAAAAGTAATGATACTGATTACTAAAATCGCTTTCCGTTGGTGGTTTTCCACGAATCAAAAAAGCTTAAAGAATTTCAAATAAAAAGTTGTGATAATATTAGGTCTTTACCTATGAAATTGCCGTTCTGCAGTACTGGCCATTTCAAATCAAAATAATTTTTGTTTGGCTAAGAATTCTAATTTAAAATTAATTTTATTTTAAAAACATGGATTTTTTTTTCTAAAAGTAGTCATTTCTTTATTGATTAGTGTTACATTTTCATCGCATTTCAATCTTTTTCGTCATCATGGATACGTTAAAAATTCGAGTAATTATGGAATATGAGTACCGTCGTGGCAGCAACGCGGCACAAGCGGCACGCAACATCAACGACGTTTACGGAGCTAACACTACAAACCAACGCACCACCTGTTATTGGTTTGCTCGCTTCCGTTCTGGAAATTTCGACCTGAAAAATGAACCTCGCGGTCGTCCGAAGACTTTGGTCGACAATGACGAATTAAAGGCGATTGTGGAAGCTGATGATACACAATCTACGGCTGAATTAGCAGCAGCTTTCGACGTTAGCGTCAAAACAATATTGGTCCATTTGCGTCAAATTGGCAAGGTAAAAAAGCTTGACAAATGGGTGCCCCACGAACTCAATGATCGCCAGCGCGAAGTACGCGTCGAGACGTGCCTTGCACTGCTCAACAGACACACAAATGAAGGAATTTTGAACCGCATTGTTACCTGCGATGAAAAATGGATTCTGTTTGATAACCGTAAGCGCTCAGCAAGTTGGTTGGATCCTGGTTCAGCACCTAAACAATGCCCTAAACGAAAACTTACCCCTAGAAAAGTGATGGTCACTGTTTGGTGGTCTAGCGCCGGTGTGATTCATCACAGCTTCTTACCAAACGGGGTGAGCATTACTGCAGATGTGTACTGTGAAGAACTGAACGCAATGATGGAGAAGCTGGCGCATCTCCAACCAGCATTGGTCAATCGCTCGTCTCCGCTGCTCCTGCACGACAACGCGCGACCTCATACTGCACAGCAGACGGTCTCCAAGTTGCAAGAACTGGGGTTGGAAGCTCTCCGTCATCCGCCCTACTCACCAGACCTTGCGCCTACAGACTACTACTTTTTCCAGAATTTGGATAACTTCTTGGCGGGAAAAAAATTTAATACCCGAGAGGCAGTACAAAATGCCTTTGAAGAATTTGTTGCCTCCCGTCCAGCTGATTTCTTTAAGAAGGGCATCAATAAACTGCCACTGCGATGGCAAAGATGCATTGATTGCATGGGTGATTACTTCGATTAATACAAATAAAAAATTCATGAAAAAAAATCGTTTAAATTTTTTCATACAAAACGGCAATTTCATAGGTAAAGACCTATTATTAACTGACGTGGTGTTCTGAGTCATATACCTAGAATGCAATGTTAGATAATTTTTAGGGTTCCGTACCTCTAAAGGAAAAAACGGAACCCTTATAAGATCACTTTGTTGTCCGTCCGTCCGTCTGTCAAGACCGTTTTTCTCAGGAACGCGTGGAGGTATCAAACTGAAATTTCTATATGATACTTAGTTCTACTGTCCCTGGAAGCTGTAGAAAAATCAACCTTCTAAGTCAACGCAATCAAAAGATACAGCCATTTAGGCCGCAAAATTCCGCAAATTTTCGAAACTCGCACGGGAATCAAAACCTACAGGGTACTTCCCGTGAACTTAGAATCTTGAAATTTTGTACGAAGTCACGTCTTATAGTACAGATATAGGAAAAATTACGAAAACCGAAAATTTTTAGTTTCGTCATATAAAAAAAAATATTTTTGACAATTTTGAACTTTTACTTATATACCCACAGGTTTGTACGGAACCCTCGGTGCGCGAGTCCAACTCGCACTTGACCGGTTTTTTTATTAGTTTTATCAATCAAATTAATACAAATAGAGGGGAAGAAATCTCATTTTTAATTGTGATAAAAGTCTTAGTAGCGCCATCTAGCATAATATAGCAAAATTAGAGCGGCTAGAGGAACATCTCCATAGAAATTCTTAATCTCTAGCGTCAGTAACGCCATCTAGGTTTGAATAGCAAACATGCAAAGACAACAACTTGATTTCGCGCGAAATTTGATAATGTTAAATTTAAATGCGTGTTTACAGCATTACTCGATTCAAATAATGGGAGTTTTGGGAGTAAAGAGTTGTAAATACTTATGTGCTAATTTTCGTGATGTTAGTTTTCGAGGTGGGGAGGGGTTCAAGCGAGGTCGGATGGTGAAAGTCAGGAAAAAAAATCCAAAATTGTGACCATAACTACTGGTGGATTTGAGTAAATAGATAGGTTTTCACACGGGCAACTGTAGTTATGTCGATGCTCTTCCGAGCAACATCGCTTACAGAGAAGCATTTTCTTAGTTAAAACAAGTTTAAAAATGTATTTATTTATCCATTTGGCATCTCCAACAGAGGATACATTACCTACACAGGAACAATAGAAATCACAATAGTAAAATATTGACAATTTTAAAGTCGCTTCTTTAAATATAATTATTTATTGGTCTACAAATAAAAGTATGGCTGAACAAAAGAAACACTGAAACATTTTTAATTACAATTTACAATAAAAAAGCCTCGTAACTGAGAGTCGCGGAGGATCGCTCTGTTACGTCCATTATCCTTGGGATCGGGCTCTCTCTCTTCCTGCTGCCTGCGTCAGCAGCGGGGAGAGAGGTGGGGGCGCGCGCGGTATGGCACTACGTAGCAACAACATCGTACTTACTATGTTCATAGAAAACCCGTGCTATACAATTAAATAGTTTTTTTTGCCTGGTTTGGTTTTTTTTTCAACAGCGCTTTTAATGTGGATAATGACCGACGTTACGGGGCGTAGGTAATGGTAACATTCGCAGCGAGCATGTCTTTACGCCGTGTGCTAAAATCAGTGTTGCTCGCTCGCATGTTTTGCCGTAGGTACTACTGACTGCACGAATACTTGCTTGGTAA
This sequence comes from Polymixis flavicincta, assembly GCA_949987655.1. Lineage (NCBI taxonomy): Eukaryota > Metazoa > Arthropoda > Insecta > Lepidoptera > Noctuidae > Polymixis > Polymixis flavicincta. The sequence continues at coordinate 19,185,158 of OX465183.1, forward strand.
CATATTAGGTGCATTTTGACCCGTGACGCCGGTCAGTATCCACCTTTACAGCGTGATCTTTCTTCATCGTGATAACGCCATGGTCCCACGGGCCGTTAACTGACAGGTGGCGTCAGGTGTTACTGCACTGCTACCTGTCGAGGCCTATCGCAGTCCGTGCAGAGCATTCCCACTGCTGTGGTTTTATTCAGTGGTCAACGTTTGATAAACAAAGCTAAAAGACACGCGCCTGTACGGGCCGAGATAGGCGCCCGCCCCCGCGTGGAATAAGGCTTCAGCACACTCAACCAGACGCGCAGTCGATTTATTGAGTAAGTACAGTAAAAGCTCCTTATTCGTGCTTCCTTCATTCGCGTTTTCACTATTCGCGGATTAAAAAAATGCGACCCAATTCCTATATCCGCGGCTAAAGATTTATTTATTTGCGGGTCTAATCGGTACATCGGTACATACATATTAACAAATAACAAAAAGGATTCCAATAGGTATCCAACCCAATATCCTTTGTAAACGCGTCGTCAGATGGACTATAAAAAAGTGAAATAGACCTTATTACAACTTCGCCTAAAGTACATTGTCAAATGATATCGCCGCTGTATTGGTTCGGCCTTTGACATCTACAATAGCCGCCTTCGCCGCGGTCGGTGTTTTTAACCGACTTCAAAAAGAAGGAGGTTATCAATTCGACATGTTTATATTTTTAATGTATGTTCAGGCATAACTCCGTCGTATATAGACGGATTTGCAAAATTCTTTTTTTTTTCGAAAGGGTTTTACTCCGAAATGGTCCCATTGAAATTTCATATAGACAGGGCCCGATCTAGCTATTTAGCCGCTCCGGGCAAAAATAACATTCGCCGCCCTTTGCACTAACACCATCAAAGATGGTATGACCATAATTATGTGATATTCTTTTAACTATATAATATTCACATACGTTAGTCTACTACGGCTTCTGAACAAGTATACAAAAAGTATGTTTGTAAGTATACATTTTGCCGCCGCTCATTTTTGCCGCTCTGAGCATTTGCCCGGCTTGCCCCCCCTTAGATTGGGCCCTGCATATAGATCTGATGATGGGTTTCGGAAACAGACAACGGAACTCTTCAAAAAATTACAGCAAATCAACCGCGAATGTTGCTATCACATAAATAAGTATGCATTGTTTTGACCCAAAGGATGATGAAATTTCGAATTGGTGTATGGTAGGTAACAAAAAAGTGAAAAATAAAAACTTTTTTCAAAAAAATAACAACCGACTTCCAAAAAACACTACAAACGAAGTCGGTTGGTATTTTTTTGAAAAAAGTTTTTTGAGAATGTAAACAAACATAATGAAACCAACCTCATCACCATAAAGTATATTTATATATCATCATCATCATCATTTCAGCTGAAAGACGTCCACTGCTGGACATAGGCCTCCCCCACATTTATAAATGCTGCGACTTAATAGACATTCCATCCTTTGGTACGAACCGCTTTGCGTGTTTTACCTATTGTTTCATCTTTCCATTTATTGCAAAATGTTGAAATTTTATTTTTACTTAAAAACGATTTTCGACGCGAAAAAATCTGTTTAACGCATAGAAATGCTTGATCGTTTACGCCTTGGAGAGTCGCTTGCATCCATATCACGCTCATACAATTAGTCAATATGGTCAAAAACTTCAATTAAATTGTTTTTTTTTTGTCACTTAAGAACGTATCCCCTATAATCCCATATAAATTACCATTCCATAGTCACGGTTTCTGTATTCGCGGTAGGTATTTTACGGAACGTATACCTCGCGAATAAAGAGCTTTTTTTTTTTGTTTGCCTACGGCAGGTGCACATTTATTATAAAATGAGCCTCGACCAGGCGCTTTGTGTTGAAAAACGTCGTATGATACACGTGTGTATTGATGATTATCGTCCTCGGCTCTCTTAAGACCCTCGCCTGACGGCTCGGGTGTCAATGGCGCCTCAGCGATAATCACCAACGTTACACACTTGTACCATAATGTACTATTATTTCATATAAACCTGCATGGACACTTATGAAACGTCAGAAGCTAGGTGCACGGTTCCAAAATGTTGTTTCCTATGGAGAAGAGCCGGCAAGAAACTCCACGGTTACTCTTTTAAAAATGATTGTCTTTAACAATGTTTTCAGATATAAAATGTATGGAAGGACAGTGCAGGCCTGTAAATAAGTACCAGGTACTTAGACGAATCCAGAATAGAAAATCGTCTACAAATCTACAGTCTGTAAGGCCTACAACGTTCTCCCATTCACAATATGTAAAATAATCTACATAAATAAAATGAACCTAATTAAACATAGTGACATGATTAACATGACAATCACTAAAAAATCATTTTTAAAAGAGTAACCGTGGAGTTTCTTGCCGGCTCTTCTCCATAGGAAACAACATTTTGGAACCGTGCACCTAGCTTCTGACGTTTCATAAGTGTCCATGCAGGTTTATATGAAATAATAGTACATTATGGTACAAGTGTGTAACGTTGGTGATTATCGCTGAGGCGCCATTGAGACCCGAGCCGTCAGGCGAGGGTCTTAAGAGAGCCGAGGACGATAATCATCAATACACACGTGTATCATACGACGTTTTTCAACACACTTGCGAAGAAAATAATACTAAATCATCATCATCATCATCATCATCCATCGTCATCCATCATCATCCATCATCATCCATCATCATCATCCATCGTCATCCATCATCATCCATCATCATCCATCGTCATCCATCATCATCTATCATCATCTATCATCATCCATCATCACTCATCATCACCCACCATCATCCAGCATCATCCATCATCATCACCCATCATCATCCATCATCATCCATCGTCATCCATCATCATCCATCATCATCATCCATCGTCATCCATCATCATCCATCGTCATCCATCGTCATCCATCATCATCTATCATCATCCATCATCACTCATCATCACCCATCATCATCCAGCATCATCCATCATCATCATTCATCATCATCCATCGTCATCCATCATCATCCATCATCATCATCCATCATCATCCATCATCATCCAGCATTATCCATCATCATCCATCATCATCATCATCATCGTTTTTAAGAACAAAGCAACTCAAACAAAAACAACCTATAACTCACTAAGAACAAAGCAACTCAACCAATTCTATAACTCACTAGTGAATAATAGTAATGAAAAAGTCACAGTTTGATAATAGGTGTCATTATGTGCCTAACTGTAGTGAAATTAGAGCCATTTTATGAGCAAGTGTGTTGAAAAAATATTTTTATTTTGTTTTTTTGTTTTTTTTATTTTATATCTACGTTTATCTAGGTAGGGAGAGGTCTTTTACTCTAAACATAAAAGTCGATCCCAACGACTTTATCTGATATGTAATGAAGATAGGTTTGCATTATAAAGGCAATCATATCGATCAAACACACTGACCGATTGCGTAAATTGAGAGTAGGTACAGACGTTGGATAGGCGTACATTTCTGCGCACCTTTGTTGTACGAGAAGCGTTTACACAAAAAAAAAAAAAAAAAAAATGAGACCTGATGACATACAAACGGATCGCTTTTTTCTCAATAACCAAAAGGGAAAATGCTATAAACAAGTGATCGGTAAAAATAAAATCTCAGGTATGCCGAAGCAAATAGTAACATATTTGAATTTACCAAACTGTGAACAGTATACCTACCGGGCATTGTTATAGAAGAACGTCAGCGACACTGTTAGCCGATTCTGGGGCGATCTTGACAATGTTAAAAAGATATGGAGGATGGAAATCCAGCACAGTCGCGGAAGGTTACATTGAGGATTCTGTCAAAAATAAAACTAAAAGAAGATGGCCAAAAATTGTATGGGCTTGTACCCCAGAATGTACAGATATCAAATCTATATCATTGAATTAATTTTCTGTAAACAAAATTATAAAGGCGCATGTTGCTCAGCAGCAGTGGACAAAAAATATGAAGGTTTAAAAAGTTGAACTTTTCTCTATGGCTCAGGTATTGTATATAGTTAGATTATTGTGTATATATTAGTGCCAGGCATTTAACATGAATAGTATTATAGTAAAAAAAAAAAAAAATGGTGAGCAGTTTTTTTTTTATAATCTGAGAAAACCTAGGTATAGTTAGCAACTATTTTAAATAGCATAAAAGTAGCGCATAGGGCTACGACACTATAAAATATGAACGTATAATTAACGATTTCGTATTACACAGATAAGTGGAGCACTCGCATGGGGCTACGACACCATAAAATATAAATGTATAAACGAAAACATGAACACAATACGAACGAATACCGAATTACCGAAAGCAAACCGGCGCGGCGCAAACGTAGAAGAGGGTATGTTAACCCTTAATTATTTTGGTGAATAACTTAGTGCGCATCTTTACATTTTTAGCGTTTATGTAGGTACCTTCTACCCGCTACCCACATTGTCGCGCGCTAACTTTTAGTGTGTATGTAACTTTTTTCATCGGTTTGAGAGACCGCGCGATGGTAGGTAGTTACGTAACTTTTAATATTGAATGTGTTTTATTGCTTTAGTACAAAATGGCGTCTAATAATATAATTATTGCGTGTTGTCTGCTGGTAAAACCATCCGATGAAGAGGATAACCAAATAGAGACTGTGGAGGTTGTATAGGAGATCATTTTGTGTTGGAGGAAGTTCGAAGATTGGATTCTGAAATTGTTGGCGAAGAAGAGTCGGTTTTAGTGGAAGAAAATGTGCTAAAAATTACGCCTCCGGCATTTCATCATCGTCAGACGGAGAAGCCCCATTGTACCAATTGCGAACTAACAGGTCCAGGAAAAAGAGGGTTGGTTTCTAGAGTGTTGTGGCGTAACCTGGGAGAGGCCTATGTCCAGCAGTGGACTGCGATAGGCTGAGTTGATTGATTGAGGTCCAGGAAGATAAACTATTGCGGTAAGAATCGCTTTCACTGGTCAGCATTGCCAACGTCAGATTCAGATTCAGATTTATTTTTGCAAAAACATGTGTAGATAATATACATGGTATGATGCTTATTATAGGTGTTACAAGGTTTTTTGGCTCAACATGTTTGACCATGGTTGGTGTACAAATTAGGTCGAAAGACAATAAGAATTTAAAATACTAATAACATAAATAAATCAAGAATTATCAATAATATTAAATTAAAAAATTAGGTCAATAGTCATGCGATTCAAAATAAATAGAATAGATTCAGTCGGTATCTTCCGTGTCTTATCGTACACGGACATAGCAACATAACATAGGTACTGCAAAAAGAGAGGAACACCTTATAGAGACATACTCAATCCCTCGTCTTCTCCGCATTAGATCTGGAGCCAGTATTTCACAGATGAAATGATTCAGCACGTTGAAGCTAAGTTAACTAAGTGGACTAAATATTCCTTGTTACGTCTATGGAAGTCATCATCTGACTAGCCTTTTCCCAACTATGTTGGAGTCGGCTTCCAGTCTAAACTGAAACAGCCGAATACCAGTATTTTACATTGAGTGATTGCTTATCTGACCTCCGCAACCCAGTTACTGGGTAATACTATAGTATTCATAATCACTCAATGGTAAGACTGGTTGTCAGACTTTCAGGTTTCTGACGACCCGTAACGACTGCCAAAGATCCACAAATGACAGCCGGGACCAACGGCTTAACTTGCTTTCCGAGGCACGGTGGGGTCTTGGCATGTAAATATGGTCACTCATCCACGGACCAACCCCGTCAAGCGTAGCTTAACCTGATCGATTGACCCACGCGGCTGTTATTACTGAGACACAAGTCCCTCTTGTACGTCTATGGAATTGTTTGCAAGAATAACTTACCGACTAATGAAATTAGTGTCGTCGACGACATTGCCCCACATGCACGCTTCGCCTCCCAGAATATTGTTCTCCAGTTCATGGCCGAATTCGCTCATGATTTTACGAGGATCACGATTGTAGAATTTAAACCAGTCTCCACCGCCACCGATGTTGTCTAAATTCCATGGTGAAGAGTAAATGACTTTATATCCTTCACTCAGGAGCTGTAAATCAATAACGAAAACAAAATCAGAAATTGATCAAAAACATGCTCTACAAATCAAATTAAATGTGCTAATTTTTGCACACTGCAATGTTGTTTTATTTTCTGTCGAACTCAAAACGGTCATTTGTTTTTAACTAACTAGGATTGAAATCGGTTAAAAACAAACGACGGGTGCCTAAAACCAGTGCCAGTCGGTCATCAACACCTTTCTGTAGAAAAGGTTGTGAGCTTGTTGGAGAGTCTGTTGGCAACGCTGTTGGGCGTGTCGGCTAGCTACCTATTTACATGGTTGGTGACCAGCTGCCGACTTCAGTGTGATTTCAAGATTTGAAGTTCGCATAAACCCCATTTGCGCCAATATCTCCCAAGTTCTTCGCGTTGGTTTGGGCACGCGTCTACGTGGTTGACACAGCCCCGGATCTAGGGGGGGGGGGGGGGGGGGCAACCGCCCCGGGCGGCAGTCATAATATTTTATAGTATGATTGGCCCTGGTTGGCTCACCGTCGACTTGTAGGAAAAAAGCGCCACACAGGCCAAAACCAAATTAATTTATCTCAAACGCTGGAGAGAGGGGCGCCAGTATCAAGTTTCTGCCCCAGTCCGAAAAAATCTTAGATCACTAAAATTCAAGTCGGCACAAATAGGCAAGGTCACCTCTGCAGAAAGGCTCGTTGGTGACCATCTGGCACTGGTTTTACTGATCGCGTTATTAATTTTTGAATAGAACTTACAGTTTTCACGTAGGGACCTTGGTTTTTGTACACTTGTATAACAGTACCGTTTGGCAGAGGTACATGACGATTACTATCAAACACATCCTGCAATTAAATAAAATTTGTCAAAGGCTTGCAAATGCAGCACCAAGTAAAACAGTAAAGTCATTTTTGTGGAAGGTGGAAGACGCTGCTCCCGGCTTTGGGCGGGAAGGACTCATATCAAATCAAATCAAAATATTTTATTTCATATAAACCTGCATGGGCACTTATGAAACGTCAGAAGCTAGGTGCACGGTTCATGGAGAAGAGCCGGCAAGAAACTCCACGGTTACTCTTTTAAAAACAATTGGCTTTAACAATATTTTCAAATTACAGTGATAATAGGTATGGGAGGACAGTGCAGGCCTGTCAATAAGTACCAGGTACTTAGAGGAATGAAAATACAGAGTAGAAAATCGTCTACAAATCTAGTCTGTAAGGCCTACAACGTTCTCTCATTCACAATATGTAAAAGAATCTACATTAATAAAGTGAACCTATTTAAACCAAGTGACATGATTTATATGACAATTACTAACAATTGTCGATATTATAATTGATATATAATGTCAAATAATGACGAGAATATGTCAGCATTGTAAAAATAAAAAGAATAAAAAAGAACATTGTATTTGAGAGCAGTTAATAGACTTTCACATAGTTATGCTGTTAATGAGGTACCAGGGAAGTCACATGCGCAGAAGGAATTAATGCCAAACTTCCCTGTCTTCAGCGTAGACTTTTAACTTATAATATGCTTTTTTGATAAGTACACGTTTGATGTGCGTTTTAAACTTTCCATCGCTAAGTTCTGTAACTGACTTTGGCAACTTGTTATAGAAGCAGATACTGTTTATTAGAAATGACTTGCTAGTTTTAGTTAATCTAAATTTTGGAATCACAATTTTATCTTTACTACGTGTATTCAGATTATGGAAATCGCATCGTTTTTTGAAAAGGCCCAAGTTTTTGCGAACATACAAGATATTTTATAGGATATAAAGAGAAGGCAGAGTTAGTATATCAATTTCGCTGAATTTGTTTCTAAGAGACTCGCGAGGCCCCATTTTATAAATTGAGCGGATTGCCCTCTTTTGTAAAATGAACATTGAATCTACGTCAGCTGCCGATCCCCACAGCAGAACATCATAAGACATAATACTGTGAAAATAAGCAAAGTAAACTAACCTAGCTGTGGCTACATCAGTCAACTGCCTTATTTTTCTTACTGCGTAAGCAGCTGAGCTTAATCTACTTGAAAGAGCTGTAATGCGAGCACACCATTGCAATTTTGAATCTGAAGTAATTCCCAAACACAGTTTCCGGAATGGCATCTGGTTTTTTGCCATCAAGTTTTAAGTTTAGACTTACTTGGGGTACATTTGGTAACGAGAACTTAAGACATTTAGTTTTGTTCGCATTAAGTAAAAGATTATTAGCAGCAAACCATTTTGAAAGAACAGCTAGACTATCGTTGACATGTAATCCATCTTTTCTATCTATTCTAAAAATAAGAGAAGTGTCATCAGCGAATAAAATGTTATCCGAGAAGTTAGCCATCAGGTAAGGAAGGTCATTAATATAAACTAGAAATAAAAATGGGCCAAGAATTGAACCTTGAGGCACGTCCATCTTAACTAGAGACCCCGAGGACGTCGCCCCATTACGTTTACTTTTTGCTGCCTGTTTGATAAATAGGAAAGTACAAGATCAGCAGCTTGTCCACGAATTCCGTAGTGGTGTAATTTACCGATCAGTGTATTGTGGTCAACGCAGTCAAACGATTTTGAGAGGTCACAGAAAATGCCTCGCGTCCTGGGAGTTCTCCCAGGATTCCAAAATGTGACTGATGAGTTTTACTCCTGCATCAGTCGTCGATCTACCTTTCGTGAAACCAAACTGTCGACTATGTAAAATCCCATATGAGTTAAAATGTGACAACATCTGGTCTATGCCAGCAGTGGCCCATTCGCTAAATTTTGGTTGAGTAGTTTTCGTAACTTTTTACAGGACATGCTTTATTGAATTATTTGCATACTGTAGAAAAAAATGTGCCATAGATTATATTGGGGTCTTGTAAATCCAAACTCGCTGTTAAGAGATTGCTAAGAACATTATTATTAAAAGATTTCAATTTATTTTTAGTCAGAGGTCTCAATTCAATGGTTTTATCTAGATGTAACTTTTTATCTAAGTCAAACGATACAAGCTGACTAGATGTGACCTGACGCAACTATTTAAGGATGAGTCCTTTATTTTGCAATTAGTAAATACATTGTCTATATGCATAGACAATGTATAGGCGATGAATGGCAATGTATAAGCGACTAGAATAACAGTAACCACAGCTTCATGCGAAGCTGTGGTTGCTGTTATTCTAGTCGCTTCATTAAATATACAATTTAAACTGAATGATTTAAACAAAGAGATAAGCTTACTTTTTTCTGGTGAATTAACTAATAAATCAATATTTAGGTCACCACACACAAAAACTAATTTATTATCTTTGAAAAGTTTACTATTTCTTCCATTATTATCAAAAATGATGACAAGTTCGTGGCTGGTGGTCTATACACAGATAAGAAAGTATGGCCCTCAACCTCTGCACATGCTACCTCACATAAGCGATCAACAGAGTAAGCGGTGATGTCCTTTCTTTCCTTATATCTAAAACAACTATTACATGATATCAAAGTACCACCCCCTATCGAAGACCTATTGTACGCACTGGCAACTGAAAAATTATTTACATTAAACAACATCCTATCCGGTTTTAACAAAGTTTCAGTAAAACATAAGATATCGATATGATATTTATCTATTAACATTTCCACGTCTAGGATTTTGCCAGAGAAGCGATTTATATTTTGGTGATACAGTAAAATACACTTATTATGCTTCTCTTTTGTCGCGTATAAGAGTTTAAAGAATTAATTACAGTATTATTAGAAGTACTAGATAATACTGTTTCGTCACTTAACCTAGTCTCAGTTAAATTATCAATAACTGCGTGTATAATGTAAGATAACAAAGTAGCTAATACGTGTCGACTTTTCTTGGGAAGAAACACATAGTAGTGTAGTGGTGCTTCCCACTCTAGGGCGGGAATGAATAAAAAAAAAGAACTAATTTTGGCTAGGTAGACAGACGGCTAAGAAATTTTTTACATTAGCAATTAAGAAAAGTATCGCCTAAAATTAAAAAAAAAGCTGCTGTCTTGTGAGTGAATAAAAATAAAAAATAACTATCAAGCGGGACGGGCGGCGGGCGGCGGTGAAGCGTGGTGTTCCATAATTAAAAAAAAAAACATATAAGTATTTGGCGGAATACTAACTCTGTAAGCTGGAGTTTTTGGCGGGATCGCGTTGGAACATGTCGAACGAATTTTCATTTTCATGAAATTACGTGAAATAGCGAATTAAATTGTTTAATTTTGGTAGTGAATTATTCAATTTAGTTACGTCTGAGTGCACTCAGTTTGTAGTGAAGGTGAAAATAAGTGACTAACGTGGACTTTTCGTGTTCCCCCAAAAACTCCTAATAAGTTGTTTTAAAGTTACTACCGCTTTACAATAACTTTGATTAACTTCGACTTTGTTGACTATGACTTTTTTTGTAACTTCGTGCCTGATATCGGGCCAATACTTGATTGAAAAGTAAAATTACTTGACACTGGCTAAATGCACAAACCAAAACCCAAAAATAAACTCTGTAAGCTGTAGGTACCAAAATTAAAAATCGACTAATATTTGATTAAATATTATTTCAAGCGATTCTGAAATGTTTACCCCAGATTCGGTTTAAGATGGGGAAATTAGAGTAATCGAAAATCTTATGCCAGAAGTTTCAAAGGAAATATAGGTACATAAATACATAAGTACAATGATTTTAAGAAGTGGCGAGAAAACAAGAAAATTAAATCATTTTGTTGGTTTCCTTAAATTCAAAATGTTAAGTGGATTGATATACAAGGGTCAAAATGAATTAATCCCCATACGAGGTAAATAGACGGCTATAGTCCGAGTATGAACTACGCAAGAAAAAAGAAAAATAAATTTTTCTTCTTTTTTCACTTTTGGTCTTAAACTCCGTCACTATCATCGTTCTCCAGTATGATAGGGTCAGCTTCCAGTCTAACCCTAATACATCTGAATACCAGTAAATATATCACGTGATGTTAAAGTCACGCTATTCAAAAGCTACTGTCAAACATTGTACACGTGCAACCTGTGGAGCAACTACACTAAAAAAGCCTACAATGCTCTGCGCGTCCAGTATATCAACGCGTTCAGGGGTTTGTGGGGTCTCCCATGGAGGTGCAGTGCCTCCGGTATGTTTGCCGACCACAGCGCGGACGGCTTCCAGGCGGTGCTTTGCAAAAGAACGGCCTCCTTGTGGTCTCGGGTAAGGGCTAGCACCAACACGCTTCTGAGCGTGGTGTCGGACAGAGTGGACAGCCAAATCCTACGGCATTGGTCGCTCATGCATGTCCAAAATAATAATAATTTTAAATTTTACTAACATCGTTTTATGTATCTACCTACTAACAAAATATGGACTTGTATAACTACTGTGTGCTTGGTCTGAAATAAATATTTTCATTTTCATTTCATATCTCATCCTGAAAACACGATTCCTGCCCCTTGGCTTCCCTTCATCGTGTTGTGGAGCTCAGATGGTTGTCAGTGTCAGAGTTTCAGCCAAAGATGTACAAATGACTGCAGGGATTTTTTTTTTTTGGGAAGGACAGCTCGCAAGTCAACCTTAATAAAAGGCTAAGGCTTAAAAACTTAAAACGAAAGCGACTCCTCGCTAAGGGCGCTGTAGGGTACGTACCTCGGTTTAGGGCATCGCTGGTATAAGGCAGCAAGGGACAGACTGGATCGCACTGATTGTTATTTGGGGACGTATTTAGTACTACAGGCTCAGCGGCGCGGGCTGGCTCGAGCAAGGGACGGGATGGACATTCAATGGGACGTCGGGCCTCGGCGGCGAGGACGGAAAGACGGCGGATTAAATGCTTTCCGAGGCTTGGAAGGGTCTCCGTGTTGCCGGCCGGCGACCGTTGTGGGTAAGGTGGTAAGATGGGGCAATTAGTTTCAGGAATAGTCGATATTATTCTTGTGTGAGGGGAGTCATTTCCCCCCCGAGTGGGTTCCCGCATTGTGGTTGCGGGGGGGCTCAGTAACCGTGGATTCCAGTCACGGTGAAGCCAAGAGGAACCCAAAGGTGGGGCCGCTCGTCAGGGCTTTTGCCTTCAAGCCATTGACGTGGCGGCCAAAAAGTAGGTTGCGGTGAGGTGCACCGCAACTGAGGTGGGCCGCGATGTCGAATGGGAGGCATCGCGGCTGAGGGTTACGGGCTGCGGTAGAGGAGGAGTGCCGGTGCTTCTGAGCAGCGCTCTTCCCTTCCGTGGCCTGGACGGGGCTGCCACCGTTTGATGGCGGACGCGGTGGGGCCGCAGGGGAAGAGGAGTGTCGGTATAGCGTCAGCCGCTCTCCCTATCCCCTGCGGCCGAAAAGTGGTAGACGAGACGGCGCGTTGTGTTCCACACGCGCGCCGTCAAAGATGTCAGCAACCACTGGTGGGGTCCGCAAGGGCCGATGCCTGCCAGGGGTGCGGGTTTGTTCGAAAGAGATACCACAGCCCCTGGCATACGGGCTACTGAGGGAACACGGGTGGGTTTTAGTCAGTAAAAGTCTGACACGCCCTCCTGCTCTACTCAGCAGGAGAAGTCATTTGTTGATTTCCGAAACAAAAAAAAAAACAAAAAAAAACGGGAGTGATTTAAGTAAACTAAGAGTAGGTAACAGAGTAATCTTCAAGTAGTTATCAATACAATACATACTTGCCACACGATAGGCTTCGACCTGTCACCCAGCAGAGACATTACTCTGCGCGTGAAGAGTGAGAGAAGTTGAGAAGTGTTTGTCATATTATGTTCCTTCATGAATTGGGTTATGCTCTCTGATGTCCTGAAAATATAATAAACTTATGCCTGTTCCGACTATCACTAGGTGAGACCTCAATTATTATAACGGTCGGCTCAGCGCTGAGAGCTGATATTCCAACAATGCAAGCTTAAACGAGTATATCATTACAGTTAGTTGTGGCATTGTGTCAGTGAAATACGGGTATTTATTCATTTTTTGCATTAAACAGTCATAATTATGCATATCTATTTAGTTATTGATATTTCTTTCATTTGGTAACAAACTTAACATCAAAAGAAGTGGCCACTTACCAGCACCCCGTTTGGACTTTACCATCACCACCAATATGAAAATACGCATCTGGGAATCGGCTTTGCACTTCTCCGAACAAGTCCTTGATAACTTCGTAAGTCTGATTTTTCGTTGGGTCCATTGGCCCCAAGTTCAAATGACCCTCAAGTCCATATTCATCGCATGGTGATAGAATACTCGGGTACGCAACGCCCCAGGACCTGGTGTGAGCTGATAAATGAAGAGTTTATTAGAATTTGCATTATCGAATAGTGAATAAACATCACATCGTGCCTGATACCCGAAGGGAATTGCCAAAGGTGTACCAACCTATATGTTTACTCATATTGAGTCATTACCAGAGCATCAAAACGGTGAAAGAAAACATCGTGATGAAACGTGAAAGAACTAAAATGTACTAGAATAAAAGAAGACATACAGTGACATCCACCAAGCCCAACTGCGTTTGCTTGGTGCATAATCAGCCTATTATGTTCCCACTGCTGGGACACAGACCTTCTCTCAGTGAGAGGGAGTGGGCTGTAATCCAGGACGGCATTACGGGCCCAAAAAAAAAAATACAATAAATCTGTGCTGTCGTCCACAAGCTTTAATGCCGTTAACTAGCTTATGGTCGATTTTCGTTTTTTGATGCCACCATAATCAGAAAAAAATCTCTGTCTTTCTCTCTAAGCAGTATTTTTCCCGGCGCGGTCCGAGGGGGGGTTCTAGGGGTCATGACCCCAAAGCAGTTAACGTATTTAAACCTGTTTTTTGTGCAATAAAGTCTAATTCCCTCTTTTAGTTTCTCATTAATATGTAGTCTTTGTCTGTGACACCCCCAAAGTCTTTGGCTGCGACCGCGCCAGTTTTTTTTTACTATTTATGGATGCCAACTTAAAAAAAAAAACGCCATTAACTTGCCTTGTTTGATATGTTTACTACGCTAAAACGCAAGTAAGCAATATTACTAACATAAATAAATGCATAAATACATTTATCTGCGCCCTTTTTGTCGATTATTCGAAATATGATTTTGTTGGTTAACGGCATTATAGCTTGTGGATGTCAGTGTGGTCCTCAAAACCGGAGATTTTTACCGTTTTTGTAATTCGTTTACGCAATAGGAAAAAGGAACATCCATTTTATAAGGACGATAGAATCTGAATAGTACCTGGACCGTCGAACTCCGGAATAACGCGTATGCCTCTATCTCTGGCGTAGTTCACGATTTGATTTATATCTGCTGCAGTGTATGTCATAGTAGGATCGTAGGCGGCTTCACTGTTACAGTGTAAAATTTTGAATTATAACAATGATTATACAAGGTCAAATTAAATTAGCTGACAATACTTTGCCCACGTGTTGGGTTTCAACTTCGAAAAGGAATGAAATAAAAATATCATTCCAACTTTTTCCAAAATTTTAAATGACACAGACAATACGTTTTGGTTTTTGGAAAGTCGAAAAAAAATATCTGCGTTCCACGAAAAATTACACAAATAGCTGATCGATTACGGGCATTGACCCTCGCCCATCGAATGTTTTTTTTTAATCCTAATCCCTACTTCCCTACTATATTATAAATTATTATATATTAATATTATAAATTCGAAAGTAACTCTGTCTGTCTGCCTGTCACGCTTTCGCGCCAAAACCGCTGAACTGATCGTCATAAAATTTGACAGAAATATAGCCTGAGATATAGAAAAGGACATAGGCTACTTATTTACGCGATAACCGACATCCACGCGGGCGGAGCCGCGGGCAAAAGCTAGTTTTATTATATAAAATAAGCGAATTTTATTTAAATAATGAGCTGATTTTATTTAAATAATAAACTAATTTTATTTGACTCCACAGAGGGTAAAATTTTATTAGCTAGCAAAAATCATTTTCCCATAACCTAGTCAGGTTATGGGAAAATGATTTTTGCTAGCTAATAAATTTTTTTTAGTTTTTTTTATTGGGACTAGAACGATCTATGTTGTCGTAATATTTCAGTGGAAAGCATTTTTTAATTTTTTTCGAAGCGAGATTCAGCTGTAGCAATCAATGGACAGATGAATAAAATAATAATCTATACTCCATAAGTCGAATTGTAGACAATTAGTACCTACCTTAACCGGGGTAATATGTCACTCTGATAAGGAAAGCTGTTGTCACCAACGATGCGCCAGTGGAAAACATTCATCTTGTTCATTTCCATGGCATCCAACGTTTTGAGTATAGTAGACACAGAGAGGTAATGGTTTGACGTGTCAATAAAGAGTCCTCGGTGTGAGTACTTCGGGGAATCTTCGATTTTTGTTCTGTAAACGCGTAGCACGTTCTGTAACACAGATATTTGTTATTAGTGTATTCTTCTTCTTCTTCATAGCGTATCCATGGCAATTATTTTAAACGTCTTTGGCCCAAAATTCAGCTGCGTGAACTCCGCTCTCTGACGCAGTAATAAGATCGTCAGATGGACAAGTAACGGGGCATGCAGCGCAGGATGAATTATGTCAACATGTATTCTAGAGATGGGCCGACTATGACTTTGACCGACTAGCCGACAAGTCGGCTAAGCCGATCATTGCTTTCGGTTGAGTTCGGGTAACATCGGCAATGTTCAAAATGGCATACCTACCTGCTTATTGCCAATTGTTTACTATAGGGTTTATTCTTTGTTGTTAGAAGTATTAATTATTTTACTTTAGGTTGCACTGAAAGTAAACTGTAACTGACAACCAAAAACATTTTCATGTAAAATGTTGCCAAGTTGAGACCATATGACTCGCACTGTCAAAAAGTTATCAGATCTCATGTAGAGCCAAGCTTCTAACTCTACTCGCCCTAACTCTACAAGGCCTATACATATATGTGGCTTGGCCATTTCGCTACATTCACATAGTAAAAAAAATATCCACTGTTCATTACTTTTCTGTTATACAACAGTTCTTGTAGTAACGAAACGGCCAAACCAAACCACATATTTTGACTAAGGTGTAGAGTTTGTGAAGTTAGGCCTTGTAGCGTTAGGACGTGCAGAGTTAGTAGCTTGGCTCTACATAAGATCTGATAACTTTTTGACAGTGCGAGTCATATGGTATACGACGAAGCGCTTCGAGAAAAGGTAGGTGCCCTTGCGCTCCGCTTGGCTCATCTTGGCGGGGGCACTACCGTGCCCCCAGATTCTATAATAAATAATAAGAGTAAAGATTGCAAATTCATTTCAATCACCGTCTTTTAAATTTGTAAGCATATTACAAGTCAAAAATGGGCCGACTAGTCGGCGGTTTTAGCCGACTAGTCACCGACTACAAATATGGCCAACTAGTTGGCTTTCCCATGCCCTGGTAACTTAGAACATTATTTTAAAATGGTGAACAGTGCCATCTATCCCGAATACCACGGACTTTTAATTGCAGTGTTACCACTTTTTTCCTCTTAAAAGATTTGGTGTTGTACTCGGATTTCTAATTTTTCTATTTTTCATTAATTAGTCCAGGGGCACAAATAAAAATATTTGACAATCTAGTGTAATTTATTTTCAAAATATTTTATTTAAAATGTATTTTAATTGATACTTTTAATAGGATGATAGAATAAGAGTAGTTTACGGATACTAAACGTTAGCAACACTAAGTGTTAACGTCACAAGAATTTTTCCACCGGTGTGTTTACATGTTCGTGCGCATTTTTCTTGTAATTTTTTGGTGTTTTTGTATTATTACGTTGAGTTGAGCTTTAGTTCCACCGTATATTTCAGAAATACTGAAATTCCAGCATAGGCTGTACTTTGTGAAAGTGTTTGTGACATACATGTGTAGATAGGCCCTGGTGTAACGAAGTCAGCATTGTCCTCACTGGCAAAAGCTATTATAATTTTTGTAATGCAAGTGACAAAACTGTTCCAGTACAATAAAACAAGGGGTGCGAAACGACAGAGGCAAACAGGAGTAGAAATAAATGTTTAATAAATAAATTCATTCAATAATATGTTTTTTATTCTTATTTTCCCCATTACCGTTTTATTTACATTTCTTTTGTTCAATACTTAACTTGTGTATCTAAAAACATCGATAAAATTATGCTTAATGACGTTAAGCATATTTATATCTGTTTTCTGTATGTTTTTAGATACACAATTTAAGTATTGAACAAAAGAAATTTAAATAAAACAGCAATTCATTCGTAACGTACATACCTATATACGCACCTACCTATATAGATAGATATTTAGTTCATGGCGTCACGTTCAGAGGGCGCTGGTCGCTAACTAAACCCGAAAACGTCAGTTGCCAGTCTATCTCAGTATATATTAGTCTATGGGCTTTCCCGACTAGTCGGTACATCACTAATGTAGCCTGCCACTGTGGGGACGTGCCGCATACGCATTTGAGACCTCAATATAAATTAGTGTCTTATTATAAGATCTTATCTTGATAATTTCTCCGTTTTGAGCAATCTCTACTTAAATACATTTAATTTCTTAGCACGTACCTACTTTTGCTTAGCATTTCTTTCTCTCACTGTGCAACGGTCAAACTACAAGTAAAAGATACAGACTAGAGACGGGAGCTGCTGGTACAATATTTGCGAACGAACAGCTAAGCACTTTTTCCTGCATGCATTTCTTTAGATGCATGTTTCGCAACTATTACCAGTTAGTTCGTGTCCGACTGACAATCGCGTAACTCAAACCAAACCAAATCAAACCATCTTAGTGCTAATTTAGCTTAAACTTACCATTTAATATTAGGATAGATTGTAGTTTTCAATATATCCTTTTAAACCGTAAAATTTCGTATCATTATGAGCGTTTATTCTGAAAGTTGGCAACGTCGCAAATAGCTGTCAAATATTTTCCTGTTTTGATTAATTTGGCAATATTACTGTATGGTTTGAAATATCGCTAACTAGTGACCTAAATATTGATTATGAAATGCTGTAGTTAACATTTCAACACCGACACCTTTAGTTTTAGATGTAAAAAAAGAACTTTGAAACTTTCCAAATGCCTTTTTTGCACCTAAAACAGTTACAACATCAAATTCAGTGTTGTAATTGCAAATTATTATTCATATTTTAGGTCACTAGTTAGCGATATTTCACATTTTCACACAGTAATATTAACAAATTAATAAAAACAGGTAATATTTGACAGCTATTTGCGACGTTGCCAACTTTCAGAATACACACTCTTAAGTCAGTGATAGTAAACCAACACCTAAACCATAACCATTCTAATATAATATCAAATTAACTAAAATATCAACCCGGAAGTTAGTGCTAAACCACACAGGTGCTAACTTCTACAGGAACTTATCTAATAGCGTCTAGCAGTGACGTACTTTAAGATTTAGCGCCGTAGGCCAATAGGCCGCTCCGTAAAAAACAAAGAAAAAATATGCGCTACCGCGTACTTGAAATTCACACGGACGTAATATAATCGCGGCTTTTTGCTCACTGGATTTTTAACCCTCTGTCTTAAACAGAGCATTGAAAATTCAACAGATTGCATCTCAGCGTGTCTAAAAATCGAAAACTGTGTTATACTGTTCGATTTTCAATAATAATATGCCGCGAATAGATTTTGGCTCACTGAAAAGAAAAAGAGCGAAATTTAGCTCTTTCACTCTGAAGAGCTACATCACTCTTCTAGCTCACTAGCTCTTATATAGCTCAGTGACTCAGACGCTGACTGCTCATTTGACTCACGCCGCACGCGCGTCGAAGGAGACTGCTCGGCTCGCTTAATTAATAGTGAGTAGCTCTTTGGAAGTTTGGACTCTTTATTACTCACTAGCTCTTCTATAGCACAGTCATTCAGACACCGACTGTTAGCTCATTTGACTCACGCTGCACGCGCGTCGAAGGAAACTAACTGCTCGGGTCGCTCAATAGTCATTTGTCAATAGCTCTTTGGAAGTTTAGAGTTAAGTTAAATAAGTTTTTCTGTGTTTTTATATAATGTTGTTACTTAACGTACCTAAACAACACGCAAAAATAAACAATGCAGAAAATACTTTGGCACATTATAAAAGGATCCTTTTATAATGTGCCAAAGTATTTTCTACTTTAAAGCAATGGCATAAAGATAAATTTACAGTGATTTATGTCGCATGATAGTGACGTATTGTACCGGAGAGCTATTGTTGGAAGAACAAACGATGCGACCGAAGTATTCCGAAGCAAACGGAATGAGCCGTTTGACCGGTGACTTCGGTTGGTTATCGGTGTCTCGCTGAAGTACTGAGCTAGTGAGTCTGAGTGAGCTAATTGAGCTACTGAGCTATTAATTTATCGACCGAGTAAGTGAGCGAGAGCGACGTCCATCAAAAAGAGCTAGGTCTTTTCTATCACTCGCTCACGAGCTACCCGTGTCTAGTTGCACACTATAAGACGGCAAGCAGCGACGAGTGCCTATAGGTTGCCATAGGTAGATACGCCACTGAACGAAAGCACGTGCTAAGTAATGTGATCAATTTTGGACTGAGACTTACTTCCTTCGCATTAGATATAACGCACAATTGTGCAAACGACTCGAGTCCTCTCAGAACGCCCCATATGGAGCCACTGTTGAGTATCGCCTCGTCTACGATGTCAAGGGTGTCTGAAAGTAAAGTAATGTATTTAAGTGTAAATGTTAAAAATAATTATCAGCGATCTAGAGCTTGGCGAAAAAAAAAGTACCTACATACTTTGATTTATATTCACGAACAACCACTATAATGCTCGCGACGTTGCCAGCCCGCGCGGGATGAGATGTTTTTCATTTGATAATTATTGAGGTTAGTTTCATAATCACAGTTTACGTCGTTAATATTAAAATTACAATCTAATTATGTTATTTTAACATTTTTTTTTTTGGATAAAATGGTATTCCTCATGAATCACATTGCCCATTTTTTTATTTAAACTTTGTCACACACTGAATTTCTCCCGTATTGTGGGTGCATTTACAAACATTTAAACTCACATACACAAACAGCCACACCCGGAACAACTACTTATAGGTCATACAAATATTTGTCCCGGGCGGGATAGAACCCGCGACACGCAGCGCAGCAATCGAAACCGAAACCGTATAAAAATCAGTTCGATAATTTTTGAGTTTATCGCGTTCAGACAGACAAACAGATGCGGCGGGGTACTTTGTTTTATAATATGTAGCGGTAAGCGAATTACTATTATTTGACTAAATAATTTAGCTCCCACGAAAAGCAGAGGAAATTTTTGTCGACACTCTACGTAGCCCCGAATGTTATTTATAAAATATACCTGAGGGGCAATTCTGCTAATTTTAAGAACGTTCATAGTCTGATCTTAGCCGCAATCTGTAAAAAATACCTCGAGTTTCCATACATTTTTGACAAGTTTTTGACATTTGCTTGTCGCCGAGATGACACTGCGACTAGATTGTGTTACGAGAATTGGCCTTCTGTTCAACAACGTAAATAACGTAATTAATGTTGTTGAATTGTGAAAACTAAAGCCATTCCTACTGTTAGTGTGTTACGGAATTGGCCTTGATAAGGAAAATATATACTTTTATCCCGATTACGGGATATCGCGGGACCACTAGTATAATAATAACAACAAATCAGCAAGCTGCTATATGCCATAGGCCATTAAAATTTTAATGGCCTTGGGTATAGCAACTTTAGCTGGGTGAATGTTGTTCGTACCGCACAGAGGAAAACAAAATAATCCTCCAGCTGTTCCCTTAATCGCCTTTTACGACGGGACTTTTACTCTACAGTATACCCGGTCAAGCAGCCCTGGTACGGGAAATTGCCCAGTAACGGTGTATGTGGTTCGTACCACACAGAGGAAGTCCAAATAATCCTCCAGCTGTTCCCTTATTCGCCTTCTACTAGGGGACTTTTACCCTATGGGATACCCGGAAACCAGAGCAGTGGTGGCCCAGTGGTATCGGCCTCGAATTACAACATGAGTTCGAACTCAGCCAGGCACATTACTTTGTGTATTTCATTTCATCACCACTGCTCTCAAACCGGTGAAGGAAAACACCGTGAGGAAACCGGCATGTCTTAAAACCAAAAAATTCAAAGTCATATTAAATTGCCAATTCGCACTGGGCCCGCGTAATAGATTACGGCCCACTCCCTCTCACCGAGAGGAGGTCTGTGTCCCAGCAGTGGGAACGTTATAGGCTGATTATTAATATCCGAAAACCACACGGGGATTTTTCGTCGTTGTGTCCACTCTTTTTAACCGACTTCAAAAAAAGGAGGAGGTTATATGTTCCACCGAACATATTTTCTTTTTTATGTATGTTCCCCGATTTCTCCCTCATTTGTGGACCGATTCTCAAAATTCTTATTTTATTTGAAAGAGTATACTCTTGAGGTGGTCCCATTGGCACCAAATCAGGATCTGATGATGGAATCCCAGAGAAATCGAGGGCAACCCTCAAAATTTGTAGGTATTAACAATGTTTTTCATATATTTTCTAAAGCTATTGAGACATTTGCGTATAGTCATCATCATCTCATTACGCTGAGCTGATGAAGGAAGGTACAAACTCTTTAACGGTTAGGATTTAGGTGGAGGGTCGGGCATAACTCCGTCATATATATACCGATTTGCATTTTTTTTATTTTTATTGGAAGGAGTTTATTCCGAAATGGTCCCATTTAAATTTCATATAGATCTGATGATGCGTTTCGGAGACAGACAACGGAACTCTTCGAAAAAAGACAGCAAATTAACCGCGATTGCTGCTATCGCATAAATATGCATTGTTTTGACCCCAAGGATGATGAAATTTCGAATTGGTGTGGGGTAGGTACCATAGCTAAAAAGTGAAAAATAAAAACTTTTTCAAAAAAAAAAAGCAACCGACTTCCAAAAAACCACTACAAAGTGAAAAATAACTGTAATTTCGGAAGGCGGTGACCAGAAATTAATAAAATACATATCAAAAGTCACCGACTTCCGAAATTAAAGTTATTTTTCACTTTGTAGTGTTTTTTTGGAAGTCTGTTGTTTTTTTTTTTGAAAAAAGTGTTTTAAAGATCTTCTTGAAAATTAGACATAGGTGATGATTGTCTTGTGCATCAACTAATCTTAATTTAGGCTGATGTCATCTTTTCCTTCTAATTAAACAATAAAGAGACGGAAATAAATTAGACCTATCAAATTTAGTTATGGTGGAGATTTCTTGAAAACGCTCAAAAAGGTAGTTTTTTAAACCGTCTCTCTTTAACCATAAATAATAGATAATTTTGAAAGCAAAATATATGATATTTTCAAGTCTTTTTTTGCATACAGTGATGGAACTCAAAACATAATTAAACAGACTTTAATGCATAAAAAAATCAAAAATGCATCCAGTGATGGATTATTTGTTGTTAAATAGTTAATGTCTAATTTTATACGATTTAATTTGCATTTTTACGAAAATGCTTGTTAAAATTCGAATTGATAACAACAGATTTTAACCCGTATTGGATTGCAGTAAGAACTATTATCGCTCTTATCGACAACACGACGAGTACATGTAAAATTACCAGGGCCTAAGATTTTCTTCGACGCAACTACATATGACGAACTAAATTTATAATACCTAAAATCACGCCAAATTCAAAGCAATCGAGATGTTCTTTCGTGGTCTGTCAGTAAGAGATAGCAACATATCGCACACCTAGATCTATACTGAGACAACTCAAAAAAGGTCATTTTTCAGGAGACGAAAAAAACTTATCTTTGCATTTTTTGTTAGGGAAGCTATACAATTTAATTTGATTCTGGGTAATAAATAGCTTGTAAAATGTCACAATAGACAAGCTGGGGCTGAAATTCAATAGGTCAATTTACTATCAATTCATTACATGTTGATCCCTCAAAACAAAGTCAAATCAAAATAGTAACTAAATATTTACGTACCATTTCAAACAAAACTGGAACAAGCAAAAATATCCTTAAGTAATGTGGCAGAACAATTCACCATCACCGTAACGACTCTAATTAACTCACGTATATGTGTCATCAAAACTGTAACAATTTGAAATGTCCGCGTTTTCGTTCTTGTTAATACATGCACTCCTTATGGCAAGTGAAGATCAACTCAAAATAGACTTGTTTAGGTGGGAGCAGATGGCAGACGTTGATTCAACAAAAGAAAGTTAAGGCTACCTAGCGATTAATTTTATGAGCTTTTATTGAACCTGTCACGTTGAATAGTTGCGTATGAGCACCGAGCATTCGAATACAGGCATAACTCAAAATTGACGATTTTTGAGTTGTCTCAGTATAGATCTAGGTGTGCGATATTACTCTTAAAAACTTCAAGGAATCGGCACCATTGCCAACTTTCAGAATGCGCATTTCTTAGTTTTTTTTTTAACTCCAATTTTATTGAAGTATATTCTTTATTTAGTTAAGTCTAAAGTCCACCTAAGAGCACTAATTAGCCACCTCTTGGCTCCATCAAGAGACCCTCAACACCAAGTGCAATATGTTGAACTCATCATAACGAACCATATGACCCGCAACTTCAAGTCTTTACTAGTAAAGAGCTCCATTATCCACCTCTTGGCTATATCAACAGACAACACCCCTGACAGACTGTGTGCAACAATGCAAGTAGTGACTAATAGGCCTTCGAGAAAATCACAGCAGTACACAGTAGCAGCTACGTCAGTCGTAACTGATCAGCACCCTAATTGCGTAACTCACGATTCATCATAATCTGTTTCGTTTTGAAACGGATTGTTAAACCATTGCTTCATATGTTCGAAAATGTGTCTGCTCAACAACGTAAATAACGCAATGAATATTGTTAAACTGTCAAAATGAAACCGATTATGATCAATCGTGAGTATCATGCTAGACAGACCTTGAAGCCAGACAAAGACAAAATACCCGCAAAGAACGCGAAACCAATATTTGAATATCGATTGCACAGCAAATAAAATAAATAAATGAATCTTAGTCAGTAAAAGCACCCTGATTGGGTAACATACTATCAATCAGTACCTATGTAGTATCAATCTGAATAACTTTAATAATGCATTCGTTTACGTTTTTTTTTCTGCTCAACAACGAAAATAACGCAATTAACGTTAATGAACACACACTAACGCAATTACGCAATTGTCCCGTTAGTTCAAAAAGCCAAACGTTTTTCTGTAGTTTGTTTTATTCCCAGTGATCTATAGGTCTATATCGAAGACATAAACCGATAACCCGGGAGTTTCAGATAAAAAAAGCCGATTTTGTTTATAAAAGTCTTATTAATTTGTCAATCTAGATTGTACAGTAGGTAGATTTACCTACTTATCACTTATGTGAACTGAAGGCCAATTCTCGTAATTAAAACCATTCAAAATCTAGTCGCAGTGTCATCTCAGCGACAAGAAAATGTCCAAAATGTATGAAAAATCGAGGTATTTTTGACAGACTGACACTGAGATCAGACTGTGAACGTTCTTAAAATTAGTAGACTTGCCCCTCAGATCTCTAAATACATAGACATCTCTATCTACCTATAAATATGATACAATAAAACCGCTTTTCGTGTATGTCTAAGTAACCCATGTTGAAACCAATATCAAAAGTCGATTATTCTAGGCTGTGAATCAGCACTTTTTAAATGTCAAAATTACATAAGAAAGTGTCCAAAAACGCCAGTCCTAGTGCCCAAGTGTCCCAGTGCCCTAGTACCCTAGTGTTTTATCTGGGAAGAAGAAGTGGCGTAATAAACTCCCCAACAACAAAGCTGTTCAGTTAGATGAAGTTGATTCTATAAACTAGTAAGGAAAGTAACTTTACGAAACACAGAACATTAAATAAAATTAATTATTGCCTAGTGGCAAAAAGCTAGTGCTTTTTACAGCGGCTTCGCCCGCCTGGAGGTAGGAAATTATCCCACGGGAACGTACAGACGCCAGCACATCAAGCTACCCCAATCTGTCAAATTTCTTTGATAGATTTTTAACCTTATTTCAAATGTGTTAGGTTAATTTTCATTTGGGAAAATTTGACATTTGGGGTAGCGTGATGTGCTGGCGTCTGTACTACCGGGATTAAAAGTATCCTATGTGTTAATCCAGGTTTTAAACTATCTGTTTGACTAATTTCATCCAAATCCCTGCAGCCGCTATTGCGTGATTGAGTAACAAACATCCAAACATACAAACCTCCACATTTATAATATTTTAAGTAGTTTATGTCAGCTTGTTTAAACCAATGTAGGTGTACCTACCAATAAAAAATCGAAACTATACTCAAGCAGAAATAAAAAAAAATACACGTGAACAAAAGTTATTCTTCAAAATAACGCTACAGATTATGATGGCGTTTTCACCATCATTTAAATAATGTATTCCAGAAGGGTTAAGTGTTTATAATTCTTCTGCTTCTTCGTAACACTCTTGTCACAGCAGTCGTGGTACAGGGGATCGCTTATTGCGGATTTAATTTGGTCAGTCCCATCTCATGGGTGAGCGTCCGCGTGGTCTAGTGCCCTCCACTCTACCCTGCATGACGAGGCGTTCTATAGAATCACCCTCGAAACATGTCCGAAGTATTTAACGATGTGAATTATACAGGAAAAGTTTTTGTCCAGCAGGTTTAGCATGACGCTTTTATTTCTACGAAGAATACACAGTGATTTTTCAATACAAAGTGACATTTCGTTTTTCCATTTTTGACATCGCACCGTAGATATCCTTCTACAATCTGTCATTTTCTCATTCGTTTCTAACGATCTTTGTCTTATTTTTTCCCAAACTGTCAAAATCACACTGACAACAAACTGTCTTGCCGGCCACAAAGTATATACGATTATCTACAAAATCATGATACGTTTAGAACGCATAACTGAGATAATTAATAGAAAAACATAGCTTTTCTTCTCCTATTGTACATCATTTAGTTAATATTCATGTCTATTCTTCCGTCGACGCCTGCAGTGCGCAAACTGTAACCATGAATTCAGCATATCATTGTAAACCCCCTAGCGCAGAAATTTTTCGCCGCTTATACAAAAAAATCAGCTGTTCCATTCATTTTGACCGCGTAGGTATTGCATTTCTCTATGAAACAGCAGATTTTTCTTGTAAAACCGGCGAAAAACTTTGAAGGTCTAGAATTATATGCTGAATTCATGATTACAGTTCGCGTACGGGATAAAAACTTTTCCTGTGTGTATATAATATCATTAAACTTAAACATTGAATATTGACCCATTCAGCTGTGCCACGCTTTGGTGATGTGCGTTCGGCTGGGCTGTTGACTGCTACGTGACGGCACGCCTAACTTGGTTCACATAGCACATGGTAGGGGTATGCGAGGTTCTGTATTTGATGAATGTATTCTATTCTATTCTAAAGAAAAGTTACCTACAAGAAAACTTCCTTTTTTTGAAGTCGTACTATTAATAACCTAAGAGGGATTCTGAAATTGTAATAACGTTTAGAAATTGTGGTACCTAACGTTTACTAATTGTCTTCATGGTAAACTCACATCTCTCATCCATATCCAAGTGCGGGTAGGTTTCACACGGTGCCGTGAGGTTCACTCGCAGTTCCCGTAGCGGTCCCTTGTAGTAGTAAGCAACATACTCATCAGTGGTATGTTTCTTCAGTTGCTTCGAATGTCTCTCCGCTATCAGATACGTATTCCGTAATACATTTTTGTAACGGTCTATTGCAGTTTTCAATATGTCGCATGTGTGCCCTAGTTCCTGGGAAATAATAACACTTTAATGCGGTCAGAATGAAGGCAACTGGCGTGCTCAGTTTTGAGAATTAGTTAATTTTTTAGTCGAGCTCTCGGGTATACCCATCTTTATTGCTATTTATAAACTCACTACGCGATTGTCCGCAATACGTACTCAATTAGCAGTAGGTAACAGTAGGTAAGTATACACATACGAGGGGTGTACAATAAAAAGTAATAATGGCATATAAACTCCTTGAATAACAAAAAACTGGCAGCTAAAGCCCAGAGATTTGATAAAATAAAAAATATTGATTTTCTTTTCTTATTTTAAAAATAGAAGTCATTTGTTTTCGTTGTGTCGGAGCGTGGTAGGTAAGCAAAATGGATAAAATTGAAATTCGCGCCGTAATAAAATACCTCTGCCTGGTGTACGTTACCCGAGCAAGAAAGTGTCTCCTAGAGTTATATGAGTAGAACGTATAATGTGTGCCTTATCTGCTGTAAATGTGCCCCCACATAAAAAAATGTGTGCCCCCTGTCGTTTTGGAGAAAAACGGAAAAAACTATTCTTGCTGGGGTAACGTTTTTCTAGCAGGTAAATTCTAAACGAATGATCGGAGAGAGAAAAATTGTGTATGGCCAGAGAGCATAGATGTGTGCGAAAACCTGAAGGGGCCGTCATCTCCAACGCCTAAGAAGTTTAAGGCAATTCCATCCGCCGTTAAGATTATGGGCTCTCTTTTCTGTGCCAGCCAGGGGGTGATAATGATTGAATACCTGAATCATGGAGCCACTATTACGTAGCCCTTATACGCAGAACAAATAAAAAAACTGCGTCAGGAAATACCCGAAAATCGCCGCGGCAAACTTGCCAAAGTTGTGTTGTTTCACCAAGATAACGCCCCCGCCTCAGACCAAATAATTATTTGGTCTGAGGCCCCCGCACATAAGTATCCAAGGTGCTGGATTTGAAATGATGGAACATCATTCATACTCACCCGACCTTGCGCCTAGTAATTTCTACCAGTTCCCGTGGTTAAAAGAACAACAGAGAGGTCACAAATATGGCAATTATGAAATAAAAAAAAATCTAAATCAAAAGTCATTTATTCAAACTAGGCTGAGAGTCAGCACTTTTCGAACGTCAAAATTACATAATGAGATGAGAATGTGATTGCCGCCGGACATGATATTTCAAGCGATCAAGATGAAGATTTTTTCAAGAAGGGAATCTTAGGATTATTAATACGATATACCGAGTGTATAAACCTCAAAGGTAATTATGTCAAAAAAAAAAAATTACAATAAATAATATAGGTATAACTGCTTCATACTCATTATTACTTTGTATTGAACACCCCTAGTAAATTAGAATTTAAGTTGATTTTCAATAAGTAAGTACATGTTTTTACAACTTACCGTAATAGTAAAAGAATCTGGTGTCAAACTAAAATAAATTGTATTTGATTTATGAATTAATGAACTCGGTCTTGGCCATAGTTGCCCCCACGTCGGCGGGTATTCAGGGCCCGGATAAAAAATGGGATTGTAAACATCGAGGTAGGCCTCCAAACACACGAAACAGGCGTATAAAAATACAATCTGGCGCAGCATTGTGCCAGGTAACTGCAACGATAGCGCCTTGTAAACTGTGCGACAAACTGTTTCCACAGTGTTTTTATATTAATTGTTGTGAATATTGATAAGACAAATTAATAATAGCTTGTTATTAAGGCCCATACACACGCTCCGTTTAGTCTTTTCGTATTCGTGGGCCGTGGGTAACCCGCTCAACCGCAAAACCGCGGTTTGTGGAAACGTTGTTTTGCTGAAGGTTAAACTGCACTATAAATACTATAATAAGTAGGTAATAATAATACTTGCAGGATAGGCAACTAAGGTGTGTACCCGGCATAGATGCCGGGTACACGCCATCATCACACGCCACCATCATTATCTTTACGTCGATCGCATGTGGTGATGTAGGCATCGCCACATGCGATCGACGTACCACAAAGACGACCGGACTAAAAGAATAGCACCACCCCATTTCTTCCCGTGGGTGTCGTAGGAGGCGACTAAGGGTACTGCTATAGAATGGGCAGCAGCGTTCTCTATTCATTTCTAATACCACATTGCGATCGCCAACCCGCCTGTCAAGCGTGGCGAATATGGCAAACCCCCAACATGACAAGCACCAAAAATAAAGGCCCCTAGTGCCCGGCGGCCCACTTACCCTTGGCTACGGTAGCGGTCAAGGCCACGGTGAGGCAATGGGTGCGAACAATCCCCGGAAGAGATCCGGCTACCACAATCACCGAAAACTGGACCTGGCAACATACAACACGCGCACACTCTGGGACGACGAGAAGATTGCCGAACTTGAGGAAGAATTAAGAAGGTTACGATGGGATATAGTAGGGTTATCTGAAGTCCGAGGAGAGGGGGAGGACTCGATAATCCTCAAATAGCTGTAACTTGCTCTATTTCCGGGAGGGCGACCAGCAGTCCCAAGGTGGTGTCGGGTTTATCAAATTCAAATTTATTTATTTTGGGACAACGAGATCCAAAGGTTAGTTTACAAAAAAGAAAAAAACCTAGAAAAACTATTGTCAGTACCTACTTAAATAAAATTACACACAGTTCTACACACAGAAACCCCGCCACGTCATTATAACCAATAGGGAGATGCCTCCCTAAAAGATCATCAGATGAACGAAATGCCTCAACACAGGGGCACGTACATCTTCAGTTATAGTTTTCATGATGCTGTTGTGACTCCCCCGCACCCTCCTCATAAGTGACACGACTTTTTTGCGGATGACGGCATGAAAGCCATCAGTATGAGCCTGCGCAAACATCTCAGAGGCACTGCAGAAACGAGGAAGTCCCAACATCATCCTGAAAATGTTATTGTATTGGACGCGCAGAGTGTCTAGGGATTTTTTGGTATAGCTAACCCATAGACCACCCGTGTACAAACCCTGACAATAAGCTTTAAATAGCGTGAGCTTGACTTGGTCCGTACAGCGGGCGAATCTACGGGCCAGCATGTTGCCACGGACTGTAAGAGCTGTGCGCTCCCTGATCAACATCATCTTTAAGGTCGTCGGTAAGGTAATGTCCAAGAGTAACTTGGACATTACCTGTCTGTAATTGTGACACCCTATCTAAGTTCACACCATTCAAAGTTTTATCGTTATCGTCCATAAGTCCCTTGTGAGCAACGTGGTGAAGATCGAGAGTGTGTCGACCAGGGTGACGTTCAACTCACTTTACCGTTGTCATGGGGGACATCAACGCGAAACTGGGCAAACGAAGCGCGCGCAATTTGGAGTTGGACGTAGGAACCACCGGGGTCACCTACTGGCTAGTTTTATGGAGAAGGAAGGTCTCTTTATGATGAACTCCTTCTTCAAAAAACGTGAGCATAGGAAGTGGACCTGGCAGAGTCCTGATGGTTCAACCAAAAATGAGGTTGACTTCATTATGTCGACGAAGAAGCAAGTTTTCAATGATGTCTCTGTGATCAACGCCGTGAAAACTGGTAGTGATCACCGTTTGGTAAGAGGCACATTGAATCTTAATATCAAGCCGGAAAGGTCTCGGCTGATGAACTCTACGCTCCGTCCAGCAAGTCCAAGTCCAAAACTCCGAAAGATTTCAACTCGAACTTCAGAATCGCATTCGCAGGTTTGACGACTTCCAGCCTCCCGAACAAGCCGGGTTCCGTAAAGGCTTTAGCACCGTAGACCACATACATACGCTGCGGCAAGTTATACAGAAGACCGAAGAGTATAACCTGCCTCTCTGTTTAGCGTTTGTGGACTACGAAAAAGCCTTTGATTCGATGGAGACATGCGCTGTACTGCAGTCCATCCAACGGTGCCAGTTCGACTATCGGTACATCAAGGTGTTGAAGTGTCTGTACGAAAATGCTAGTATGTCAGTCCGTCTCCAGGACCAGACCTCGAAACCTATCTGTAGTGAAACACACGTCATCTCTCTACATCACTTCCCTTCTAAGAAAATAATGCAAAAAAATGATTAATAAAAAAAAGAACTAACGATGATACTTATTTACGATTACATTAATGTTGTTTGCTGAACATACCGACTGTTTTAACAAATAACCAGCTGACATAAATTACACTTTTGTACAATACTAGCTGACCTGACAGACGTTGTCCTGTCCGTCCAATAGTCATTCATACAGAATGTCTACCCTACCTACCCTACCTACGCTATAAACCTCACGGAGCCCGAGACCTTTCCAACGAATGCAAAACCGTGGAAATCGGTTCGTGCGTTCTGGAGTTATAGCGTCAGGAAGGAAAACCCGACTTATTTTTATATAGTAGATTATGCAAGTTGCTGCTTTCTCGATGAATAGCAGTATTATTACTATAGTGATTGGTAATTTTTTATCTTAGCCAATTATCGAGTACATTAATAATTATTTTCTGTTTGTTTATAATTTATTTTTACTACTCAGCCATTTGTAACCCTTCCTATTCACGGCCTAAGAAAAGATTGGTCAGCATTCTTACAGTTCTTTCCTTAGACCTTTCAATAGGAACCACTAGTGGCGAAGGCGTAGTCGAAAGATCGCGAGTACCAGCTGGATTTTCACATTCACCACTCACGTCAAGCAGTGCCGACTGATGGCATCGATTTCTTTCATTTTTAATATACTATTTTTTTCAATTGTGAATCTAAACCATACAGGGTCTCCTTGCCGGATTACCGCCATGGGATCTGGAGGCAAAGGTCTTCGCACAAATGTGGGAGTGGCGCGAGGAGGCCAAACGCCGGGGCGTAGCTCCGCTGCCGCGGGAAATCACGGCACAGCGGACAGAGCTCCGGCGGGATCTCATGGCGACATGGAGTGTGCGATTGTTGCAACCCAGTGCTGGGCAAGCCACGATTGCGGCGGTAAGTCCCCTCTTTGAGGAGTGGCTTGAGAGGCGGCATGGCGTCCTCACCTTCTGCCTGACGCAGGTCCTCACCGGACATGGTTGTTTCGGGAGGTTCCTGTTTCGGATAAGGCGGGAGGAAACGCCCGGGTGTTTCCACTGCGAAGGTCGCCCTGTGGACATGGTGGAGCACACGGTGGCGGTCTGCCCAGCTTGGGCGGAGCACCACCGTGTCCTCGTGGAGGCGATCGGCGGCGGCAATCTCTCGCGTCCGGCCCTGGTCCAGGCCATGGTACGGAGCGAGAGTGCATGGGTAGCTGTCACCTCCTTCAGCGAAGCAGTAATGCTCGCGAAGAGGGAGGCGGCGCACGCGAGGTAGAGGCAGTCTATGCGCCCTCGCGACCCTAGCCACCGCAGGATACGGAGACGCCCTGGGCGTCGGGAATACCAGGCCGATTTCCGGCCACCGTAGGCATGAGCTTGCGGACAGCCAGTAATGGGTAGCTCGCTGTCCGGTAAGGACCAAGCCCAAGTCGACGGCGCGTTGTGTTCCACGCGCGCCGCAAGGGCCGATGCCTGTCAGGGGTGCGGGTTTGTTCGAAAGAGATACCACAGCCCCTGGCATACGGGCTGCTGAGGGAACACGGGTGGGTTTTAGTCAGTAAAAGTCTGACACGCCCTTCTGCTCCACCCAGAGCGGGAGAAGTTATTTGATGATTTCCCACCCAAAAAAAAAGAAAACCATACAGGGTCTATTCGAAGATACGCAAAACAAAAAAATCTGGTAAAACGGTCCACCCATTTAGAAGGAGTTCAGTGACATACACACGTACAGAAGAATGAGCGTGTACAAGGGCCGTATGTTTTTAAACCACCCAAATGTTAGTGCATTAAGAAACCGGCACTTGGAAAAACCAAAGTCAGATAGCATAGACATTACTTTTAATTACGCATTTTGTATATAAACTTAATTACTGATTATGCCTGTCAAATGACCTCAAATCATGTTGTGCTAGATACATCAAATGTTAATCGGGGGTTGCTTGGGGGTGCTTTAGTGACCCCGTAGACCCCGAGGCGTGCGAGGTGCGGGGTGGTTTTAGTCAGCAGAAGTCTAACAGACCGTTCCGTCCGCCCCAGTGCGGCGGACATCCATGAGGATATCCACCCCGTTACCAAACAAAAAAGGCATATCAAATGTTGCTGGAAACCGTGGTGCGCAGCTTTTGTTTCCATTTGCGTGTTGCGATTAACATTTATGCTCTGATTTTTAATTTGCTAGAATAAATTGACAGCTGTGATGGAGCTTTTTTTGTCAATGATAGCTAAGCGATAGAAACAGCTGTCATTTTATTCCAGCTCTATTAATAATTATTGATCGAAGATTCAAGCTACTTAAAAATCAGAGCACATTCTGTTACTGGCGAAGTGTGGGTGTACCTACTATGGGTATAACTCAGCATATCCTTTCAAAATATCAGGCGTATTTTTATGTTATGTTACAAAAACACGTTTGTGATACAATCTTGCGCAGCTTTGTGTCGTAATACGCGACTAAACTACGCTTCAATGAGTGTGTACAAGGGCCGTGAACTTTATAACCACCCAAGTTTGACAATTATTCTCTTTTAGGTATCTATCAATTAGTGCATTAAAAACTGCCAATTTGAAAAACCAAAGTAAGATAGGACAGATACTCGTATTATGTATTTTGTACCTAAACGTAATTATTTTACAGATTATGCTTCTCAAATAACCCAAAAATATACCTAAATGAAATTATCCGAATAGGCAGGCAAACATGTTTGTTCTTTTGAATCATTTAGGTACTTTTGTAGGACTTCAACTCATCTATAACATTACCTATAGATCCTCTGCTTATTCTGAATTTAATATTTATTGTATTATGTATCCCTGGTGTCTTGTATGTGTCAGAATGTTGGGCCACAAAAGGGATTAATGAAACGCAATTGGAAGCGAGATGAGGGTGTGGTGCTACACGAATGGATAGAATAAGAAACGAGTACATAAAGTGAGTGTTCCTTAGGTATATTAATCTTACATGAGGTGTAAGAATTTACAACATCTTGGTAACTCTGCAGCACATCTCTCTCTTGGAAGAGGCGCTAATGCAAGGTCTCGTGTCTGGAAGTTTGCTAGACGCTCCACTGCGCAAAATAATCCTAATACGTGTTGATTTCTTCAGAACATTATAAAAAATCTTTGCTGGATCACTTCATTTTTTATCAGTCTGGTCTAGGCATTTTATTTTTTTATTTTCGATGCCTTTATTTGTTACAGACAAGGGAGGCCTGTTCATAGAAATGGCCACTAGTACTGACGACATGTATCTGCCCACTTTATAGGTACCCACATGATCAAAAATCGAGTATTAAACGCCGATGTATAATTTTTCAAACCATACATCGGTATATAAAGTCTGACAGTGATGGCACCGTTAACTGAAACGTTGTGTGGAAATCAGAGAGATAAAATGCCAGACATCCACACAATCCCTTAGTGATGCCGGCAGACTTTTATGTCATACACATTGCAGTGAGACACAAACAAGGAGATTTTTTTTGTTGGCCTGCCTTAACAAAGAAATTAATGATAATGTAAAGGACCTTAAACGTGATCACTTGCTATTTGGTAATTACCTCCAAGATAATTTTAGATCTATGAAGGCCATTATAAGAACAGGCACCGAGTTAAAACCTACAGCGGCCAAGCCGAAGTTGAAACAACGTCGAGGGCTCCGCCACCGCCGCAGTCGCAGCCTCGCCGCATGCCTCCGAGACAGACCGCGACGGCTGGTGGGCACAAGCAACCGATGCGCCGTGCGATGAATCGCCGTCTTTCGCGACAGCACAACCCGACTTCACGTCGTTAGCCGAAGTGGACAATACCAAAAAAATTACGATTTGAACCCATATATCCCAGTCTATATCTTAACCACATAATTATCCTAAGTCTGATGCGGACGAACTGCTGATGACTTAAGAAATTAATCATCTTCTTAGTATTGGTGCCATCAATGTGTGTGAACCATGCGACGGTCAATTTTTATCAAATATTTTCCTTCTTAAGAAAAGAAATGGAACAGATTCATTTTGAATTTAAAATCTTTAAATAGATTCATAGTTGCGCCACATTTTAAATTTGAATATTACAGAACTGCTGTGAGACTTATTTCAAAACATAGTTATATGTGTTCCATATTTTTCTGTTAATGTTCGCAGTGACTCAAGAAAGTATCTGCGTTTTTGTTGGCTGGGAAATCTGTATGAATTTCAAGTTTTACCATTTGATATTAATATAGCACCTTATGTGTTTACAAAAACTATGAATCCAGTAATGCAATTTCTGCGTAATCAAGGCTTATTGTCAGTTATTTATTTAGATGATCTTTTGTTATTCGGAAATACATATATGGATTGTAAACGTAATTTTGATATTAAAAAAGAGTGTTAGTATACCTAGCCGAACAGCAACATTTTTAGGTTTTGTTTTCAATTCCGAGAATCTTACGATTAGCATTCCAGTAGAAAAGAAACGAAGAATCAAGGATGAATTGTTACATTTGTCTAACTTAACAAGATGTGAGTTACGTAATTTTGCTCATGTAATAGGATTGTTGACATCAATTTGCCCAGCAATGCAGTATAGCTGGCTATACACAAAAAAAATTGGCGAGTGGCGATTTTTGTTTCTCAGTTCAAAACAAAAAGCCTGAAATTTACCTGATTCTTTACGCAAAGACTTTGACTGGTGGCGCAGTAATATTGACAACTGCGCCAGCCCTATTCAATGCAGCGATTATAAGCTGGAAATATACTCAGATTTGTCTCGAACTGGTTGGGGTGTCAGCTGCTCAAGGCCCCAAGTCTGCTATTTTTATAAATTCGTCATTTCAACAAGATCCCATTGTCATTTTGATAAAAGTTCGTAATCTGCTAAATTCATAATGGTAGATCATTGGTAGGTCAATGGTCTCGTAATAGAATTGTGATAATGGCATTGTCGGATTGCCATTATTATAAAACCCGTTGGTAGAAATGATTTTCGAAAAAATACTACTAAATTTGAACATTTATTCATGCCAGATTTCATTAATTTAAATACATTTTAAATATTATTTTTAGCATATTATTTTAGGAACTTTCAAAATTTTTGCAGATCGACCTAAGTTAGTCATTTATTGGTCATTATATACGAGCTTACCAATAAATGCCATTTCTTTCAATGGAGTCAAACTTGTCAAAATCAACAATTATGAATTCAATGATAGACCATTCTAACACTATTGTAACAGCAGACTTGAGGCCCAGGCCAGATGACCAGTGGACAATTGTCTAGCAAAGAATTAACTCAGTATAATAATTACTTATAACTGACGGCAGCATTCTTTGGGGTGAAGATCTTCGCCAATGATTATCGTAGCTGTGAAATACTTTTACGAATTGATAATTCCACTGCAATTTCTTACATCAATAGAATGGGTGGCCTACAATTTCCCCACCTTAGTTCTGTAAGTCGTGACATTTGGCAGTGGTGCGAAGAACGACGTTTGTTCGTCTTCGCTTCCTAAAATAGTTCGAAGGATAATTTTATCGCAGACGCGGAATCTGACCGCGTACATGCTGATGTTGAGTGGAACCACGCTGATGCTTTTCAAGTTAAATGCAAAAGATTCAATCGGCCTGAAATTGATTTGTTTGCAAGTCGATTAAATAGGAATTGTTCCAAATTTGCTTCTTGGCATAAAGATCCAGAAGAATTTAGAGTTGATGCGTTTGTCAGAATAAGTGACTATATGTATCTATAGGTGTATATTTAAATAAATACCAAGGTTTGAATGTCAGAATGGTTACTGCTTATTTACTGTATATGAATGTTCTTATGAATATGGTTTGTAGGGAAAGGATTTCATAAAGTAAAGCACAGAAAGACAAGACGACATTTATTTCAATTAGGCTTGTCATTATTTAATCAGAAAGCTAGTCGTCCATTCCAAAGCTAGGCCTTCATGGAGAAGAAGGACAAGAAACTCCATGGAAATAGTACTGATATATTCCATCAACACATCTCTTACATTGCTATGAATTATCATTATTCTACATACATTTAATTATATTATTACAACGATTATGGTATAATTATTATATGTCTATTATGCCAAAATCGTTGTAATAATATATCCCGTGTGGTAGCCGGGCGTAAAAGAATAGCACCATCCCATTTCTTCCAGTGGGTGTCGTAGGAAGCGACTAAGGAACTTACTAGAAAATGGGCAGCAGCGTTCTCTATGCATTTTCACCACCGCATTTTTACGTACTGCGATCGCCAACCCGCCTGCCAAGCGTGGCGATTATGGCAACCCAATATGGTTTGTGACGTGGTAATGCCCCGGGTCCAGCCAGGTCGTGCTTCACGCCAGGTGTACTGGTGGTCGCCGGAGCTGACAACTCTGCGCGAGACGTGCGTTGCTGCGCGGACGACGACGACGACTCTCCAGAGGTGATCGGGGTAGACTTGAGAGTGGCGGTACGTAGGCTGAATGCCAAGAATACCGCTCCAGGACCCGATGGCTTGCCCGGAAAAGCCTGTGTCCCGGCCTTGGAGGCTCTCGGGCCTCGACTAAGAGGGCTCCTAAGCGCATGCTTGGAGGAGTGCCAGTTTCCACTTCACTGGAAGACGGGGAAACGGGTTCTCGTCAAGAGGCCGGGGTGCCCTGCGGACTCTCCGTCCGCTTACCGGCTCGTCGTCGTGCTGCTTGACGAGGTGGGCAAGCTCTTTGAAAGAGTAATTGCAGACCGCCTCGTGTCGGGCGGCTGGTGCGGGTGGAGCCAGATCTGGCGGAGAGCCAGTTTGGTTTCCGCAGGGGGCCCTCCACTTCTCGTACAACAAACGTGCGATATTTGATTTTGTTTTAGTCAATTTTACGAGTAATAACTGGCCATGATTTTCAAAGTCGTTAATTGTTTTTGTGAGTTCACTGCTTCTGCAGGCGCCGCTTATACCGAGTATCAATACCACCTGTGAAAAACAAGA
This sequence comes from Polymixis flavicincta, assembly GCA_949987655.1. NCBI lineage: Eukaryota > Metazoa > Arthropoda > Insecta > Lepidoptera > Noctuidae > Polymixis > Polymixis flavicincta. The sequence goes on from OX465183.1 coordinate 19,222,845, forward strand.
TTTCTTTTTTACTATTAATCTTTTAAGTACCTATGTAGATAAAATAACAAGCAGAGATGTTTTACTCCAGAAATGCACGCCTATCCATCATCTGCACTCTCAATTTACGCAATCTGGTCAGTGTGTTTGATCGATATGATTGCCTTTTTTATGCAAACCTATCTTCATTACATATCAGATAAAGTCGTTGGGATCGACTTTTATGTTTAGAGTAAAAGACCTCTCCCTACCTAGATAAACGTAAAAACCTTACCTTTACTGCCAAATCAAATATATCTCGGCAGGGGCTTCATTTAAAAATGTTTCCACTTCGTAAGACGTGACAACCTTCGATTTTTTGCTCTTGAACCCCTGAGACTGTCTTTTCAGAAACGATGTTAGATTATGGAATCTTTTCAAATCGATATTGTGACTTTTAGTGTACTCTTGAGCATTGAATACCTGCTCTATAGCGTAGAAGGTTTTATTTTAGCAGATAGTCCATTGAAGTATGTTAGAAATACGCTTTCGGAAAATTATTTTATTTTCTTAACTGCTCGCCACTTCATGAAGTCATAGTGTGTATTTAAGTCTCTTTGCTTTGAAATTTCTAGCAAAAGATTTTCGATAACTGTATTTGGCTCGTCTTTAACAGAATCTGGGGTCAACATTTCAGAATCATTTGAACTCATTTTAGTCTAAACAAACCGAGATTTCGATATAGCTTAGGGTACCTACGCACTATGCGGTCAGCCGTCCGATCTACCGCAATCAAAAATATGTACGAGAGAGCAGTTTTTATCCGCACTGCGATGCGGCTGTCGGCCGACCGCTCCGGTCAGCCAGTTAGTCTATTTTTAGGGTTCCGTACCTCTAAAGGAAAAAACGGAACCCTTAAAAGATCACTTTGTTGTCCGTCCGTCCGTCCGTCCGTCCGTCTGTCAAGACCGTTTTTCTCAGGAACGCGTGGAGGTATCAAACTGAAATTTCTATATGATACTTAGTTCTACTGTCCCTGGAAGCTGTAGAAAAATCAACCTTCTAAGTCAACGCAATCAAAAGATACAGCCATTTAGGCCGCAGATTTTCGCAAATTTTCGAAACTCGCACGGGAATCAAAACCTACAGGGTACTTCCCGTGAACTTAGAATCTTGAAATTTTGTACGAAGTCACGTCTTATAGTACAGATATAGGAAAAATTACGAAAACCGTAAATTTTTAGTTTCGTCATATAAAAAAAAATATTTTTGACAATTTTGAACTTTTACTTTATACCCACAGGTTTGTACGGAACCCTCGGTGCGCGAGTCCAACTCGCACTTGACCGGTTTTTCTTTTTGAAACGCGAGTAAATATAATTAATAGCTGCGACTTCTTCGACGTCCATCTTGGAAATGCGTGGATCCAACCGCAAACCACGACGGTTTCGTTCTGGTTGCCGTTGCGGCTACCCGGATAACCGCAAATGCAACCGGATCCTGCGTACAGCTGGACGGCCGACCGCATTCCAGCCAACCGCATAGTGCATATGTACCCTTACAGAGTTTGTACCCCGCCAAATTAAAATCAAATCAGTCAATCAGTCTATTTCAAATTTTAACTTTGGAACACATCCGCGTCACTGCCGTTGGTGGACCTGCTTACTTTTTTTAAAATTTGCACTGGCTGTTTATACACTCACAAGACCGCAGCATTTTTTTCGCCGACTGCCTCACCAAATTTAGTTCTATTTTTTAAATTTATTCTCACCCTAGAGAGGAAAGCAATTAATATGAGTCTTTCCCGCCCAAAGGAGGGAAGTAGCATCTTCCACCCGCTACTCGGATCAAACAAACACTGCTTTCAGAGTATGAGAAATGAAAGTACATACGTGATTTTAGGTTTTGTTATTGTATTTTAATAATGGTAGGGCACAAAATGCATTTAAGGAGACAGTTGCTATTAGAGTGTTTTAATAATGGCATGAAGGTATTTTGAGATTATTACGTTATTATTATTATATTCTCTTTCATACATATTTAGTAATTTTTTAAATATTTGTACAAAAATCGTAAATCATTTAAAATAAAATAAAATATTATTCCTTTTAGTTCTTATCACTATTTATTTTTAAATATTTTATGAAACAAAAATAAAAAATAAAACATAAAAAAATATATAAAATAGGGATCCACCGGTATTGGGAGCAGGGTCCAAGCTACCGGTGGTTAGGGCTCCAGAGACAGGAACCTCCTCACGATGCGAGCCATATCGAGGAGTACTGCCTTCTGAATCAGGCCTTTGATCCAGCCGCCTAACGAGAGCCTCGAGAGATGTTGTTCGAGGCTTTCGGCCATCAGTCCATTGGCTGATACGACAATCGGCACAATGACAGCCGAGTCCACATTCCACATGTCAACAACCTCGTGTGCTAAGTCGAGATACTTAATTTGCTTCTCTTTCTCAGCTTTCACGAGGTTCCCGTCATGCGGGATGGTAACATCGACTATCTTTTTGCGGCGCGCTAACCGATCTATCACCACTATATCAGGCTTATTGGCTACAATAGTCCTGTCAGTAATGATAGATCGGTCCCAGTACAACGTGCCATGGTCATTTTCAAGAATTGGGTCGGGCACATACTTGTAATACGGTATCTCAGAATCCACAAGTTTATATTGCAAAGCAAGTTGCTCGTGAATAATTCTGGCTACTTGGTTATGCCTGTGCAAGTATTCGCCGTTAGCCAGACGAGAACAACCAGAGATAATATGTCTGATGGACTCACCCGGACGGTGACATGCCCGACACACGTCCACCGTCCCGTCCTTCATAATATGTCTCAGGTAGTTATTCGTTAAGATAACTTCATCCATAATTGCACAGACGAAACCTTCAGTTTCCCCGAAAAGGTCACCTAAACGTAGCCAGGATACGGATGTTAAGAAATCAACACCGGGCTCATGAAGAGCCCGATAGAAGCGCCCGTGCAGCTCCTTTTTTCGCCATACTTCCTTGCGGTCATCGGTAGTTAGTATTACAGGTTTGCGCCAGTTCTCTTGAGCCATGGACAGTGGGGTGAGTCCCGTATCCACTGCGACCACATCACGGTGCATACCCACTTCGGCTTTTGTAAAATATTCCCTGAGACTGCATACCTCGCGGTTGTGGAGGGTCTTGGCATTCAGAAAGCCTCGACCCCCGCACTTCCGCGGGATGTACAGTCTCATCACCGATGATCGTGAGTGATGCATCCGGTTTGCAGTCAGCAGTGTACGGACCCGTCGATCCAGGGCGTCGAGTTCAGTTTGAGTCCATTTGAGTATGCCGAAAGAGTACATCAAAACCGGCATGACCCAACCGTTGAAGGCGCGCACCTTGTTTGCGCCCGAGAGAAGACTAATTAATACCTTCTTCAGGCCACCAAAGAAGCGCTCCTTCAACGATTGCTTCATACCAGCAGCGTTGATGCCTAACGCTTACTGCTGCCAACATACCCAAATACTTATAGCTCTCGGTTGAGGAGAGGGATCTGAGGTGTATGGAATCCGAAAGTTGAATTCCCTTGGATCCCATAATCTCACCTCGCCTTACATGCATGACTGCACATTTGTCCACACCAAATTTCATTCTGATGACGCTACTAAAAGTTTCAGTTACCTTCAGTAGCTCCATCAGTTGTAATTTGTTGGAGGCAAAGAGATTAAGGTCATCAATGTAGAGGAGGTGAGATGACCACCTCTCCTCAGCCGATAGCCTAGACCTGAATCCTCCAGCAGTATGCTTAGAGGATTCAGGGCTAAGTAGAACCAAAGTGGACTCAAACTGTCGCCCTGAAATATTCCCCGTTTGATCCACACAGGCTCATCATTCCCTTGGATCTGTGGAAATCCCGGATAGCAAAGGACTGTCCTCCATTGCCCCATGCACGACTTAAGGAAGGTGCATAGAGTTGCATCAATCTTGTACAACTCCCAGCACTCTCATGAGCCATGCATGTGGCACCGAGTCGTAGGCCTTCTTATAGTATATTCAGCATGTCGACAGATCCTTGCGGGATCGACGAACCTATTGGCTTATGGCCATGTCGATGAGGAGTAGCTTCTTAGTACCGCGGGTAATACAAAAGTAGTACAAAATCGAGTTATTCTCAATGTGCGTGGTAATTTTCGCTCTCAAAATGGATGTAAGAAGTTTATAAACCTTTGACAAACATGTAATCGGTCTATTATTCTTTGGTTCCGCGGGACTATCTGATTTATGGAGCAGGTGGGTAACGCCTGTTGTTAGAAACTGCGGTAGCGACTCACACTCTAAGGATGACTGGAATTGAGATGCCAGGCGAGTGTGTTCCTCTGTGGCCGGACCACAGTTTAGTACTCAGATGCTATAGTTCGAAATAATACCTACCTAAAGTCTACTTTCACCGGAATATATACATATTTTTAGTACCTCAAGAAATATCTTTTTAATTAACAATTTATGTGGTCCGGCCGCCAGGCAGTGCTCTCTGGCCGCGCCACCTCAAATTAAATAGAGTATAATGAACTATTAATAAATCAATTTCCCGAAAAAAACTACCTAAAGAGTACCTTGCATACGACAAATATGGTCCAATAAACCCCTTTAGTTAAGGAGTTATTGGTCGTAGGGTGTGGTCCGGCTGGAAGGTATACTCTGCAGCGAGTCAATTTTGCAATATTTAATATTAACTATCCATAAATCATTTTATATAATAGTACCTTTTCTCTACTCTTCGTTGAAACTTTTTTCTCTCAAGAAACTATTCATTTTGGTTAATTAATCTTTAAAGTATGTGGCACGGCTAGGGAGGATTACTTTCAGCAAATATAACGAAATATGCTTTATTTCTTTATGCCAACGAAAACTGCATAATAAGTACTTTATAAAAAGATCTGGACTACATCTATAAACTTTTATTATTATCACAATGATTTTGAAAAAGGTGCACTTTTTGGTTTTTGTTTACCTATCTACCCAAGAATAGGTAGTTAATTTCACGAAGTAAGTGAAAATTTTGGTTTAAAATAAACAATAAGCATACGAAAAACAAATATATATTTTCATAATCAAATATTAACAATTGGAACGCACCCAAATTGTGTGTGAATATAACGAAATATACTTTATTTCTTTATGCCAACGAAAACTGCATAATAAGTACTTTATAAAAAGATCTGGACTACATCTATAAACTTTTATTTTTATTACAAACAATGATTTTGAAAAAGGTGCACTTTTTGGTTTTTGTTTACCTATCTACCTACGAATAGGTAGTTAATTTCACGAAGTAAGTGAAAATTTTGGTTTAAAATAAACAATAAGCATACGAAAAACAAATATATATTTTCATAATCAAATATAAACAATAAAAAAATCTTAATACAATAGGTTTTATGAAATTGATTTAATGACATTCCAGACACTATGACATTACAAGGAAAATTATTTACACTGTTGTCAGTGATTGAGTATTTACCAAATATTCGCCATTACGTTGCTCACTGCAAGCGTCTGGATGATACTTGGGAAACATATGATGATTTAAGTAGGTACTAAAGTTATCAGGACTAAAAACCAGCAAATGAATGTTCATTGTATTTATACGCAAAATTGTAAACTTATTTTTATCAAAATCTTTATTTTTAATTTAGGCCTTGCATTTTAAAGTTGGAAAATAACTTCAAAACTCCTTTATTTGTAATACTGATTGATTATATTTTTAATACGCAGTTTTGGTACACTCTTTTTTTCATTGTTATTTCTTGTTTAAAGGGTTAAATGCTTAAATTCAATCTATTGACTTTAGTTTGTTGTTTAAAACAATTTTCCGTCATTTACAATACCTTGTATTAACAATTGTTAATATTTGATTATGAACATATATATTTGTTTTTCATATACTTATTGTTTATTTTAAACCAAAATTTTCACTTACTTCGTGAAATTAACTACCTATTCTTGGGTAGATAGGTAAACAAAAACCAAAAAGTGCACCTTTTTCAAAATCATCGTTTGTGATAATAATAAAAGTTTATAGATGTAGTCCAGATCTTTTTATAAAGTACTTATTATGCAGTTTTCGTTGGCATAAAGAAATAAAGCATATTTCGTTATATTTGCTGAAAGTAATCCTCCCTAGCCGTGCCACATACTTTAAAGATTAATTAACCAAAATGAATAGTTTCTTGAGAGAAAAAAGTTTCAACGAAGAGTAGAGAAAAGGTACTAATATATATAAAATGATTTATGGATAGTTAATATTAAATATTGCAAAATTGACTCGCTGCAGAGTATACCTTCCAGCCGGACCACACCCTACGACCAATAACTCCTTAACTAAAGGGGTTTATTGGACCATATTTGTCGTATGCAAGGTACTCTTTAGGTAGTTTTTTTCGGGAAATTGATTTATTAATAGTTCATTATACTCTATTTAATTTGAGGTGGCGCGGCCAGAGAGCACTGCCTGGCGGCCGGACCACATAAATTGTTAATTAAAAAGATATTTCTTGAGGTACTAAAAATATGTATATATTCCGGTGAAAGTAGACTTTAGGTAGGTATTATTTCGAACTATAGCATCTGAGTACTAAACTGTGGTCCGGCCACAGAGGAACACACGCCAGGCGACTGTGTGAACTACTTATCCATTTTAACCAAAAGTTATGCAGTCCGTCCGGTCCCGGTGACTTCCAATTCGGTAACGGACGGACTGCTCTGGCTACGTCTAGTGGCGTAATTGAACAAGGTTCCATTTCTGGTATAGTTTCACACACTCGCCTGACATCCTGCATCCAACCAGCCTCAGTATGACAGACGGGCACCCCAGATGCTGCACCTGAATGCACTCGTCTTGGCATCATCCGGGCGGCACACATCCGTCACATTTTGTTCGGGTCGCTCCCAGGCTCTATATACCCACCTCTCATCGCTCTGGAGCGGTTTGCGCGTACCGATCAACCCGCCGCTTATACCGCCGAATACGGCTCGCCCATGCACAAACTTTCTGCTTCAGGAAGTTAATGCGCTCTGTGACATGGGACAGGTATTCTGGAGGACTGATTCCAGTCCCCAAGAAAGCCCGTCTCACAAAGCGCATCACTCGTGGTCGTGTATTGCCCTCCCTGAAGCAGTATAGTTTGCCGATTACTACCCTGACCTCATCGATACGACGCTCAATCCTGCACTGCCAGGCGGGTGCGGTTGGTTTCGGTCGAGAAGCTCCGTCACAGCTTGGAAACTTGACGTTAGCTAAACGACGTGCCGCAACAGCCGCGCAATACAGGATCGAGTGTGTATCAACGAGATCCTCGCTGCTCTCGAAGAAATTCTTGAGCTGCGAGTCCAAGGCACACACCAGCGCCCTATTTTTCTTGTGCATAGGTAGCCGTGGTAATCGGGGTCTAAGTTCGGTTGGAGTGGATCGATATTCGCGAAACGCATCCTCCAGTGCGCTCCTCAGTATATATACCGGGTGTCCGGTGGCAAATTTTACATTTTAAAAAATCATAATAAAAGAAATAATAAAGTTTCCTTTAAAATCTTTATTTTTATAACAAGTACATTAATGTGAGTTTTACTTTTTAAAGATAACGTTTTCTAAGTGCCGACCTTCTTGACGCAAACACTCTTCCCATCTTTGACGCATATTTTCAAACACACGTCCGCAGAGATCACTTGAAATTCCCGCCATTTCAGTTCGAATATTCTCTTTCAGTTGCGCAGTGGTGGTAGGTTGGTTTCGATAGACGACGCCCTTTAGGTAGCCCCATAAAAAAAAGTCACATGGACTCAGATCCGGTGATCTTGCTGGCCAGGGTATGTCACCAAACCGAGAGATAATTTTTCCCGGGAATAATTCCCTTACAGCAATCATGGACGTTTGTGCAGTATGCGCAGTAGCACCATCTTGTTGAAACCACGTGTTTCTGTTAGAAAAAGAACTGTTGCAAAGCTTTTCTTTAAAAAAACTATTGATCATCTCACAATATCTGTCAGAATTAACAGTCACTGCCTGACCACGATCATTTTCAAAAAAATACGGGCCTATAATTTCTCTACCCGAAATAGCGCACCAGACAGTCACTTTTTCGCTGTGCAACGGTTGTTCATGCATTTCTCTGGGATTCTCCGGACTCCAGTAACGAAAGTTTTGTTTATTTACGTACCCTCCTAAATTAAAATGTGCTTCATCACTGAAGAAAATGTTTCTTAGTCGCGTCTCCGTAGAAAAAGTTGCTAACATTCTTTCGGCATAAGTTAATCTTGTTTGATAGTCATTTTCGTTCAACTTCTGGATTATTTGGATTTTATAGGGATGGAACTTGAGTTTTTTCCTAATTATTTCGTGCAATGTTGATCTGGCGATTCCTAAAGCCGACGAGCGCGCTCTTAGTGACATCCGTGGATTTTGCATAATTGAATCACTCACACGTTGGATATTTTCTTCAGTAGATACAGACGGAACTGGGCCTTGATGACGCGTAGATTCAGCTGAGCCTGAAGTTCTAAATTTTGCTACCCAATATCGAATTAAACTTTTTGACGGCGCATCTCTTATTCGTGGGATATTGAATCGATTACAGAATTTACGCTGCGCCGCAATGAGCGAAAAACTACTCGTTAAGTACGCCTCAATTGCAAAAGCGCGCTGCTCTCCCGACCAACGCCCCATTGCGACTAAAAAACTCACGACACTGGCGCTACGAACGCACCACCCCGCACCCTTCTAGCTGCCCGCGTTCAAAAGTAATAACTTTTTAAAATGTGAAAATTGCCACCGGACACCCTGTATTTTATTATTATTATTTTCTTCTTTTAATTTCCGTCCAACTGTAGTAGTCTACGCCTGGCTCGAGTGCATCGCATGCGCAACTGTTGAGTTTGCGGTTTCGGGTGCGATCCACGGGTTGGGGAGCATTGATTGGGTTTTGTTCCTATATGCGAAGACTTTTTCGAAGGTTTTTCAGGTAAGACATTATCCTACAGTAACGTAAAACCGGGATAAAAAGTACCTATGCTATGTGACGTAAGAATCATCAAAATTGACCCACGCGTTTGGTCTCCAGATTGCCACAAGGCACACACATATTACCCTCCATTACGCCGCGCAGTCGGGTAAAAAGGAAAACCAACACACTATATTATTATGACAACTTTTATTAATGCCTACCGAATAAAAGTCAATTAAGTATCTAATCATATTTCAAATGGAGTACTTATAGGTTTATAATAGTATCATGTGACGCAAAATCCAGGTCCATTTGCTGGCTGTGCATGTATGCCGCGACGATTCATACGACACACCTGCTCTTCGATACGTTGTCTGACTTCAACCGTAATAGGATCCTCAGAGTCTACGCTCAAAAAGAATCTTTTTGCATTCGGGTTCCAGTTGGGATGCTTGCCGCTCCAAAGTGTTTCAGCCACTGCACTAGCGCGGGGCCATACTCTGAATTTAGAAAAAAGTTAGGGATATTTTAAAGAAAGAAAGAAAAATGCGTTTATGGGCATTACAGGCTGTAAGGGTAAATACCGTTATCCTCGACGTAAAATCAATGAAAAAACAACAAACTTTTTTTTAAAGAAAATCTGCTTTTTTCCACAAGAACATTTCTTGCGTTTCACACAACGCGGGACCACGCCGCGTGGCCCGACTCCGACGTCAGTCAGCTGTCAGTCTCGGTCGCTAGCTAGCGCACGTAAGGCCGCGTCGTAACGTCGCCGTCGTTCATTTTTCGTGCATATTTTTTTTTACTCGCTCGTTTATTTTATATTTAAGTCAACTACCCATGGTTTAATCGGATTAGCACCTCCTGGATCCAATTCGATCCATAGCAATAGAAAACCTATTGTGTCTCATTAAAGGTACTTGACCGATTAAGTGAGAACGGTGTTTACCCTTACATCCTGTATATCATTAATAAAAAACCTTAAACTATTTAATAAGAACTTTTTTTATTAGGTACATTTATTGCAATTTGCAATAAAATATGATTCGCGACCGTAACACGTCCTATTTTCAGAATTATAGTAATTAAAATTATCAATACAACCCTTTCCGTCTTATTACAAAACGCGATCTAACTTTAGTTCTAGCCTAAAACTACATATGCATGCCGAGCAAAAAGAAAAAAGTCACGAATACGAAGTACTCGCACGGGCAGGCGATTCGAAGCAACGGGGTGGGTCGGGGGAGCAAGAAATTTGACGCAAACGAAGTTGCGAGCAGAAGCTATGTAGTATTTGATAAGCCTACGAATCCTATTTTAATCAAAATACAACTTTGCACTGATCTGAAATCACGTAAAATCCCGAAATTGACAAAACGTAATGTATTCAATGATTTGATACAACAGTTAGTTGGATCATAAATATAATTCGAATACATGAATTAAAGTTAGATTATTTATTTCGGGATTTTGCGTGAAAATCCCGAAAATTTGTTAATTTCAAGTTTAGTTAAAAATAGCCATTACACATTTTGATTAAATCTTATTTTCAACTTACTGAAGATTTTTATCGGATCCCGGGAAAAAATATTTAAATCGTAAGGAAGTCTCCACTTTCTGTCTCTATTCTCCGAAGTTTAGGCAAATATAGTCAGCCTATTCCGATCACTGACTATTACCTATTTTGGCTATTACTTATTAGTTTTACGCGAGTGTCGTAGGATGTATTCATTTTCATGTATTTTAAGGATATTCGGAGCTTTTATTAAATCAATGGTACACCAGGCAACGGTTAGCGTATATGAGTTCTATTCTACTAAAGCCGCGTCCCCACTAGGGCCGCGCGGCTCCATGAGGCCGAGCCGCGCGGCCGAGCCTCGTGAGTGTGGACGCGAGCGAGGCTTGAGCCGCGCGGCCGGCCTCGCGCAACCCGACGGATGTCGGTCTACTTCAAAGAAAGCCGCGCGGCTCTGGGTAGTGGGGACGGGCCGCGCGGCCTGTCTGTGCGCTTTTTTAGCAATAATGAGTCCAACTGCATTAAGTAAAATCTCAAATTCAGAAGTTGACATGCGAAAAAGTTTCGAAACCTTCCATTGCATCTATGTATATTCAAGACTTAGTTGATCTAAATCATCTATTATTAAATCTTGTGTTAAATTACTAGCAGTGTAAGTTTTTCTGCTGGTTAAACTTGGTCGCACCCAAAAACGTCGTCGCCGCTGTTTATTTCTTATTGGCGCAGCGGTGCTTATTACTATGAATGCTACTGAAGCTAAAAACATGTCCTTTTATTCATATGTTGTATACATCTCAAACGAAACTGCCGGTAATATCTCTATATAGTCTGTGGCATCTGCGCTAGGTGGGCCGCGCGGCTCTTTAATGTGGACGCGTGGCTAAAAAACACAAAAGACTCGCGAGGCCGAGCCGCGCGGCCCGAAAAGCCGGCTCGTAGTGGGGACGCTGCTTTATACAACACGTCATATTGTTGTCCAGACGCTAAAAAATGTCATCCGGTATACGAGCGTGTGTGCGAGTACCCCGTAAGGAACTTTGTCGTGGGCGTCCTCAGACGGCACACGTTTAAAAAAATTGGTTTCGTTGTTAGGGATGTTTTTTAAATTCGGTGGATGCTTGAAAACGGCGTCGTCGCCGAGGCAGGCTAAAAAACGTTGGCGTAACGATTTAGAATTGTTCCTGCCCGATTGGCCGGATAAGGCACGACATAAAGGAAACTGCAAAAATTTGAGGGAGAACATTGCCCAGCAGTGGGATAACATAAAAAAGGCATACTAATCTACAGGATAGCCGGAGAAGTCTAGGGCGGCCCAAGCAAGATGGTTTGGTGGCAGTGTAACCTTGACTCCAACCTCGGACGTAATAAAATCGCGTCGTGATTTTTTCGTGCACTGGATTTTCAACGCACTGCGGCGAGACTTGAAAATCGAACACTATGTTTTTTGTGCCACAGTGCCTGGATGCACTCTGTCTCAATGCTCGCTGAATTGAAAATCCTACAGATTGCAGCGCGAGTGACTTACAGCGCGTTGAAGCTAATTTAAGTTTGTAACGCGCTGCCCAAACGTTTAGCTTGGTACCAACTTTACGCGGTAAACGGGAGGGCTACTCTACCCCCCCGCTTCAGCACCGCGCAGACCCTGCGCCGCTAGTGCTCGCGTAACCAACAGTCCGCCCGCGCGAGTCGTTGCAACGCGCACGGTACGGCGCGCTAGCGACCATTAGCTAATTAATATGATTGATTTCTGTATTCCTGGTTGTAAATCTTGTGTGCCTAATTAGACATTATTCTCTAACACTCACTCTAACACAACTTGTTTTCTTCCGTTCGTGATAACCCGCAAAGAAACTAATGTTATAAGTGGCGCTCCAACTCGTGGCCGCGAACCAGTTTAAACAAGTTTGTGCCGGTCGACCGTTAGCGGTTTTCGGTGTTCCTGTGTTCCTGTTCTCTGGTACCTACCTACGTAAAGAGTGAAGATGCCTCCACGTAAAGTACGAACGGACCCAAAGGCAAGTGACGCTGACGCGCACTCCAGCTCGGATGAAGAAACCAGAAGACCTTCGCCAGTGCTCATGTCTGGTGACCAGCTGACTTCATTTCTTACCGCCTTCGCGAATACTCAGGCGGAAGCAAATCGGCAGCTCGTCGAATCCCTCATGGCATCGCACGCGGCAGGTGGTTTTTCCGCGGCGACGCCCTCACCGACACCGTCGTCGACTAGCAAGTCAGGGAACATGTCCAAGTGTGCGGCACGCTTTGATGGCTCGAACCGAGACCCTGAAATCGTGGAAGCCTTCATCGACTCCGTCGAGATGTACAAAGAGTGTGCATTGGTTAACGATGACCTTGCGCTTCGTGGTCTCCCGATGCTGCTCCATGGCGAGGCTGCAGTATGGTGGAGAGGGATCCGGACGGAGGTGTCCTCGTGGTCCGAAGCCGTCAAACGACTACGCAGTATGTATGGTACTCCGTGTCCTGCTTACAAGTTGTATCGAAAGATATTCGCTAACGAACAAAATGAAGAACTCGCGGACTCCTTCATTGTACGTATACGAGGCATGATTGCTAAGTTACCTTACGTATTACCCGAAGAAGCTAAGATAGACATGATATATGGATTATTACATAAACGTATTCGAAAGCGATTACCCCGGGATACAGTTAGCAGTATTGAGTCGCTAATCGACAAAGCCCGAGATATAGAAGAATCCATCACGGAATGTTCCAGTGCAAGTACTTCACCGCAGTCGGCGCCAGCGGAGACGACTCACGAGCGTTTCGCGCAGGATGGCGCGCGGGCGCCGCGCGCCGCCGCCACGTGCGTCAAGTTGGCGGGAAACGGCGCGACGTCCCCGTCGCTCAGTGGTGCGGGAGCTCAGCAGTCGACCGCGCGTTCGCAGGTTCGATCAGTACGAATTACTTGTAATGAAGTGCAAAGTGCCGATAAAAATAATACCGCGAGTGAAGCAAAGTTATTCTGTGTGTATTGCAAAGGTCGAGGTCATACGCGTGAGTTGTGCCCAAAGAAAGACTCTAAAGTATCGTCTAGTAATAATAAGTCTAGCCTTATTTGTTATGGTTGTGGTGAAAAAGGGTATGTGCGAGCAAATTGTCCTACTTGTAAAAGTAATATATCGAGTTTGAGTTGTAATGTTACTAGTTCAAATGAACCACAACCTCAAAGTAATGTATTTTATTCACTTACCACGACACAAGACTGTTTTAATGTTAGTAGTACTTCGAATAATATCATCACGCAAGACCGTCCTATTTTAAATATAGAGATTTTAGGTTACAGTGGTTCAGCGCTTATAGATACTGCCGCCCGGCGTAGTATCGCGGGTTCAACGCTGTATGCACTTCTTTTACGTTTAAATGTTAAATTTACATCGCAGACTATGTCGGTTAGACTGGCTGATGGTAGTATTCGTACGAATATTGTATTGTTAACATGTGTTAATGTGAATTGTATGTCTTTGTGTATTCCTATTGAGTTTGTTGTGTTTCCCGATGCCTCAAACAACGAAACGCTATTAGGGATAGACTTCATTACTAAGTCTAAGTTGGTCTTGAATTTTTCTTCTATGACATGGTATACAGCTGATCGGCCTCAGGTCATTCACCCCCTACGGACGGAGAGTTCTCGCGAGGTGGTGGAGTGTGCCTCTCTCAACCTACTGAGGGAAGATGAGGGCGCTCTGTTGACTGAGGAGGAGCGTGGTGGTTTGCAGAATCTTTTATGTGAGTACTCCGATATTTTCGATATAGTCGGAGAGCCGACTCCATTTGCGGAACACCACATAGATACCGGCGACCATCCGCCTATTGCTTTGCCCCCGTATCGCGTTACTCCTGCCAAGAAGCAAATCATGCGCGACGAGTTAGACAAGATGTTGGCGGAGGACGTGATCGAGGAATGTGAATCCGCCTGGGCAGCACCGTGCGTCTTGGTACCGAAACGTAATGGTACGTATAGGTTTTGTGTCGACTACCGAAAGTTGAACGCGGTCACCAAGACGGATGCATACCCCATGCCGCGTATTGACGAACTCTTACAGTCGACCAAGAAGGGTTGTGTAATGAGCTCTCTAGATCTTCGCAGTGGTTACTGGCAGGTAAGTACCGCCGACCGTGACAAAACGGCGTTCGTCACGCCTTTCGGTACGTACCGCTTCAAACGGATGCCGTTTGGCCTTAAGAATTCGCCAGCGACGTTTCAGAGGCTCATAGATCGTTTCAGATCAGGGTCTACTCTTGGCGGTAAGACTATTTTAGGTTATTTGGATGACCTTTTGGTTATTTCGGAGGACCTGGAGTCCCATCTAGCAGATCTGCGTGCGGTATTCGAGCGTCTCCGTATGTTCAAGCTTCGAGCAAACCGAGAGAAGTGTGTGTTTGCCAGAGACCGGCTCAAATACCTCGGCCACGTGATATCTCGTGATGGTATATCTCCAGACGAAGAGAAGGTAAGTGCTGTTATAGATATGAAGGAACCGATAACCCTCCAGCAACTTCGCACCTTCCTCCAAACCTGCTCATGGTTCCGCAAGTTTATCCCAGAATTCGCCAAGGTGGCTGAACCACTTACTCGCTTAACTAAAAAGTCTCAGGCGTGGGTATGGAGTTCGGAG
The DNA here is from genome assembly GCA_949987655.1 of Polymixis flavicincta. Lineage (NCBI taxonomy): Eukaryota > Metazoa > Arthropoda > Insecta > Lepidoptera > Noctuidae > Polymixis > Polymixis flavicincta. The sequence goes on from OX465183.1 coordinate 19,237,932, forward strand.
CAAGTTAAGTCTTTTGAAACTCTTAAGAAACTCCTGACCACGGCCCCTATTCTTGTTCAAGCGGATTATACGAAACCATTCGTATTACGGACTGACGCCAGTAATTACGCACTCGGCGCAGCCTTACTCCAGGGGGAGTCACCGAATCAGGAACATCCAATTGAATATGCCAGCCGTCTTCTCACTCCGGCCGAGCAGAATTATTCCACCACGGAGAGGGAGGCTCTCGCAGTGGTGTGGGCAGTAGAACGTTTCCGAGGTTACATCGATGGTCACCAGGTCAACGTGATGACAGATCACCAACCCTTGAAATGGCTCTTTACCCTCAAGTCCCCAAGTGGCAGATTAGTACGTTGGGCCTTGAAGTTACAATCATTCGACCTGCGTATCGATTATACCCCAGGTAAGGTTAACGTACTTGCCGATACGCTCAGCCGTCCCGTGACATTAGATGGTCCTGCATCTGAATCGGCTATCTGTCCCGTTGTTGTTGATGTACCGCGCTGGAATGCATCCTCCACCCGTGATGCGCAGTTAGCTGATCCGGAAGTTGCAAAGATCATCCATGACCTCGAAGGTAAGGATGAACTTAATATAAATCGTTGGTCTGAGAGAGGCTATCTCCTGAATCAAGGTGTTCTGTATCGGTATGTACCTGATACTGATTCCGAGGAGCCCCAACTCGTCGTACCGGAGAGCCTGCGGAAAGAAGTCATGATCGAATGTCATGACTCGCCTACCGCCGCTCATGGTGGTATTGATAGAACAATACATCGTATCTCGCAACGTTTCTATTTTCCTGGAATGAGACGGTTTGTGACCGAGTACCTGAAGACCTGCATCGAGTGTCAACGCTACAAACCATCAACACTCAAACCAGCCGGCTTGCTTCAAACTCCTGTCCCGTCTCAAAGGTTTGAAACTATCGCAACTGATCTTTTTGGTCCATTACCTAAAGGGCCCCAAGGTGAGAGATGGATCCTCATCGTGGAGGACACCACTAGTAAGTGGGTGGAAGTCTTCGCTCTCACCGAAGCTACAGCAGAGACGTGTGCTAAAACTTTGGTCAATGAGGTATTTATGAGATTTGGTCTTCCTAGACGGATGATTTCTGATAACGGAGTGCAATTTGTGGCAGATGTTATGCAGAAGGCGATGTTTGTTCTAGGTGTTAAACAATGTCTGGTGCCCTTATATCATCCCGAGGCGAATCCCGTTGAGCGGAAAAATAGGGATCTAAAGGCCCAGCTCGCCATCTTAGTGGAAGGTCGCCATCAAACTTGGCCAGAGGTACTACCGTTTGTACGGTTTGCTTTCAATAGTTCCGTAACTAAGTCTACAGATCATACCCCAGCTTACCTGACTTTCGGTCGTGAGCTACGGTCACCCTTAACTGCTCAGGCAGACCTAAGAGCAGTAGTGGAATCCGAGAACTTTGTTCCCCAAATTACGCCTTATCTGCTCAAGCTTGCAGATAGCGTCTCGACAGCCAAAGAGACTCTGGAACGGCAACAAGATGTCCGTAAGACATATGCCGATCGGGGTCGGACGTCAAACCATGAATACCTGGAAGGAGATTTAGTCCTGATGCGGACCCATACGCTTAGTAATGCCGCAAAGGGTGTCACATCGAAGTTTAATCCAAAACGAGATGGACCGTACGTCATCTCTAAAAAGGTCAGTCCTACTACCTACTTCCTAGCTCATGATAAGACAGGAGAAATCTTCGGTAAGTATCACGTGTCAGATTTGCGTCCTTACCATGCTAGGGACGGTGAATGTCCTGAGCCGATTAATCCTAAACGTAATAGAGGTCGCCCACGGAAGGTGACTTAACTGCAGCGCCCTTGTCATCATTTTGTTTGACCATTCGGGAGACCCTTCCCTGGTCAAAAGGGGGAGAGTGTAACGCGCTGCCCAAACGTTTAGCTTGGTACCAACTTTACGCGGTAAACGGGAGGGCTACTCTACCCCCCCGCTTCAGCACCGCGCAGACCCTGCGCCGCTAGTGCTCGCGTAACCAACAGTCCGCCCACGCGAGTCGTTGCAACGCGCACGGTATGGCGCGCTAGCGACCATTGGCTAATTAATATGATTGATTTCTGTATTTCTGGTTGTAAATCTTGTGTGCCTAATTAGACATTATTCTCTAACACAACTTGTTTTCTTCCGTTCGTGATAACCCTCAAAGAAACTAATGTTATAAGTTTTATTTTTGCTTTTTAAGAAGATCTAGAGCGCGAAAAAATCCCGCTGCGATATTTTTACGTTCGTGCGAACGTGGACAAAATGTTCCTTGTTACCTCTATGGAAGTCATCATCTGTTGTACATAAATATTTGATGGGGTCGGCTTCCAGTCTAACCGGATGCAGCTGGATCCCAGTATTTTACATGAATCGACTGCTTATATGACCTCCACAAACCAGTAGCCTAATTGCGTAACGCACGATCAATCATAATCTAAATCATTTTGAAACAGATTGCTAATCCATTACTTTATATGTTCGAAAAATGGGTCTGCTCAACAACGTTAATAACGCAATGAATATTGTTGAACTGTCAAAATGAAACAGATTATGATTGACCGTGTGTTACGCAACTTATGGTGCTGTTACTGGGTAGTATTAAATACACCCTTTGGTGATATTGACTGTCAGACTTTCGGGCTTCTGACGACACGTAACGACTGTCAAAGATCCACAAATGACAGCCGGGACGAACTGCTTAACGTGCTTTCCGAGGTACGGACGGGTCTCGGTATGTAAAGATCGTCCCCCATCCACGGACCAACCCCGTCAAGCGTAGCTTAACCTGATCGATCGGCCCATGCGGCTGTTATTACTGAGCCACAAGTCCCTCTTGTACGTCTATGGAAGTGTTTGCAAGAATAACTTACCGACTAATAAAATTAGAGTCGTCGACGACATTGCCCCACATGCACGCTTCGCCTCCCAGAATATTGTTCTCCAGTGCATGGCCGTATTCGCTCAGGATTTTACGAGGATCATGATTGTAGAATTTTAACCAGTCTCCACCGCTACCGATGTTGTTTAAATTCCATGCCGTAGAGTAAATGACTTTATGACCTTCACTCAGGTACTGTAAATCAATAACGAAAATAAAATCAGAATATGATCATTAACATGCTCTACGAATCAAATTAAATATGTTTATTTGTGCACACAGGCTATTACAAAATTGATTTTTATTTATATCAAACTCAAAACCTTCTATTGTTTTTAACCGACTTCAAAGAGGATTGAAGTCGGTTATAAACAAACGACGGGTGCCTAAAACCAGTACCAGTCGGTCGTCAAACTTTCTGAGGAGGTGTGCTTGTCGGAGAGTCGGTTGGCAATACTGTTGGGCGTGTCGGCTAGCTACCTACATGGTTGGTGACAGCTAGCGGAAATTTCATAAAGTTGGTATAAGCTTTTTTGCACCAATATCTCCCAAGCCGTATGCTTCGCGTTTGTTGGAATCACGCGTCTATGTGGTTGACGTGACGACGACGCACGCCTCTCAAAGAAGGTCACTAAAACTCAAGTCGGGCATCATGGCACAAATTGGCAAGGTCACCTCTGCAGAAAGGCTCGTTGACAACCATCTGGTACTGGTTTTACTGATCGCGTAATTAATTTTTGGATAGAACTTACAGTTCGCATATAGAACCCTTGGTAATAGCTGCTTCCGTAGTCTTTGTCCATTTGTATAACAGTACCGTTTGGCAGCGGATCTACATGATTACCATCAATCACATCCTGCAATTAAATAAAATTCGTCAAAAGGCATGCAAGTAGTAGCACCAAATAAAACATTATTTTTTTTGTGGAAGGTGGAAGACGCTTCTCCCACCTTTGGGTGGAAAAGACTCATAGTAGTGTAGTAGTGCTTCCCAGTCTAGGGCGGGAATAAATAAAAAAATGTATTGAACTAATTTTGGTTAGGTAGTCGGCTTAATTTTACATAGGCAATTAAGTAAAATAGCGACTAAAATAAAAAATAAAATATGCTGTCTTGTGAGTGTATAAACAGCCGTGTTAATAAAAAAAAAAATACTATCAAGCTGGATGGCCCGCGGGCGGTGGTGACGCGTGGTGTTCCATATTTAAAACGGCTATGCCCAAAATGGTGCCTTTTTTTGATGGCACACTAACGCCACCTTGTTAGGTTAGATGAATAGAGTGTTTCCATTCAAACAATATTTACTATGGCAGCTCTGCTCTAAAGTACATCCGCCTCGAGTTATGCGCCCTAATCTTAGACGCGTATTAATTAGAGAAACTGAATATATGAGTTACCTTTAATGGTCCTATACTATTTATTTCATAGTACAAACTTTCTATAACGTTAAGGGCTTCACATCTTACATCGGGCGGTGTTACAACATAAATAATTTTATTCATAACTAGTTCTTGTAGTCATTTTAATGAATAAATAACTATAATTTCAAGAGTGAAAACGAGTTGAGATTTTGTTATTGCCAATGGCGGGAAAAGGTAATCAGTTTTCCAATGCGCGCGCATCTAACAATGGCGATTGGCCTTATACTAAGGCCGCATTCCGAATTAGAAAAATAACGCTGTGAGCGCTCACATCGATATTTTGCGTTCCGAGTTATATATCACGATTCTGACAGCTAAGAACCGTCATTTTTGTCATCAATACGGAACGCTCCTCGTGATCGCGATAAAAGTGTTCACTCAACGTTTAAACATATATTCACCATATTAAACTTGTATACACCACACATTTTTTCTTCTTAGTAGCACTATTTCAAATAAATCTAAATTAACTAAAGATTCGATGTGAGTTAAAACAAAACTGTCATTTTTGACAAGATGGCGCATGTCATGATGTCATCTATGACGATTCGCGGGACGTCGTGTGTGAGCGCGGTCAAATCGATATTATTGTAACTCGGAACGGGGCCTAAAAGAATGACGTTTCTTTTTTTTTTTTTTTCGCCGATAGGGCTTTAGCCACGTACAAAATGGGGAATCCAAAGTTTTCTTTATTACAGAAAAAAACAAAAGTTATATTTGAGTGAAAGTTTTATTTATTAAGCATAATTTCAACTTGTACAAGTTGAAATTATCTATTTAATTACGAAGTTGCATGAATTTTTTTTTTTTCGCCGATAGGGCTTTAGCCACGTACAAAATGGGGAATCCAAAGTTTTCTTTATTACAGAAAAAAACAAAAGTTATATTTGAGTGAAAGTTTTATTTATTAAGCATAATTTCAACTTGTACAAGTTGAAATTATCTATTTAATTAAGAAGTTGCATGAAATGAGCAAGCAATAGGTATATTAATCTATTTGTACTATTGAGCACGACCTTTTTTGTTTCGAAACTTTTTAAGAACAAAGCATCTCAACCAATAAAAAAAAAAGCTATAACTCACTAGTGAATAATAGTAATGAAAAAGTCACAGTTTGATAATAGGTGTCATTATGTCCCTAATTGCGGTGAAATTAGAGCCAATTTATGAGCAAGTGTGTTGAAAAATCATTTTCAACACACTCGCTCGTAAAGTGAGCCTTATTACATCGTTCTTAGGGCCATAAACCGAACTATAACACACGCGTGCATAATAATATTATGCACTAGTGCATAACAGAATTATCCATACAAAGTTAAGTTAGTACCTAACTGTAAATTATATGCGAGTAAACAGAGCATTTTCAATTTAACCAGGTAATATAGTTTTTTTTTGTAACAACAAAGAGGTTTTATGCCGCTGAAAATCCATTAACATTTTTGGAATAAATAAATGTGTCCTTATTTAAGACGAAAAAACATTTCATCGTCATCATCAAATTATTTTTAATTCACAATAATTTGTTGTAAAATATTTACAATTTATCACTAAAATGATATTTTTGAGGTAGGCCGTATGGTATATGTAATCAATCACCTTACATTTGGCGAATGCAAAAAAAAAAAAAACTTGCGCGCCATTTCCAAAAGTTTTCAAATTTTGTTTGGAACGCATTTGTTGCTGTGTGCTGTGTGGTAAAACGATTTATGCAATACAGCACCTTAATTGCGTAACTCCCGATTCATCATAATCTGTATCGTTTTGAAACGGATTGTTAAACCATTGCTTCATATGTTCGAAAAATGTGTCTGTTCGGCAACATAAATAACGCAATGAATATTGTTAAACTGTGAAGACGAAACCAATTATGATCAATCGTAAGTTACGCAATAAGGGTGCAGGTTTGTTTTTTCCTCGCAAGTGTGTTGAAAAAGTGCGTATGAAACTCGTGAGCAACTTGCTCACTTGTATCATAATATACTATTTTTCATTTCCTTATATTCAAAATGAAAAGTCGATTGTTAAACAGGGGTCGAATGAATCAATCCCCATACGAGGTATTTAGTCGGCTATAGTCCGAGTAGGAAAATCCTACTAAAGAAAAAATAAAAATAGTAGACAGTCACCAATTCCTACTAGGAATCGCTAAGGACTCGACGGTCTACAATATTTTTTTTCACTTTTGGTCTTATACTCGTAACTACGTACCATATCATCGTGCTCCAGTATGTTAGGGTCGGCTTCCAGTCTAACCCAAATACAGCTGAATACCAGTAGGTATACCTATCTCATCCTGAAAACACGATTCCTACCCCTTGGCTTCCCTTCATCGTGTTGTGGAGCTCAGATGGTTGTCAGTGTCAGAGTTTCAGCCAAAGATGTACAAATGACTGCCGGGATTTTTTTTGTTTGGGATTGACAACTCGCAAGTCAACCTTAATAAAAGGCTAGGGCTTAAAACTTAAAACGAGAGCGACTCCTCGCTAAGGGCGCTGTACGGTACGGACCTTGGCTTAAGGCATCGCTGGTATTAGGCAGCAAGGGACAGACTGGATCGCACTGACTGTTATTTGGGGACGTATTTAGTACTACAGGCTCAGCGGCGCGGGCGCTGGCTCGAGCAAGGGACGGGATGGACATTCAATGGGACGTCGCGACGGGCCTCGGCGGCGAGGACGGAAAGACGGCGGTTTGCGACAGCGCGGCCGGGACTATCAGCTTATAAAATGCTTTCCAAGGCATGGAGGGGTCTCGGTACTATAGTTGCCGACCATTGTGAATTTGAGATGGGGCAATACGTTTTAGGAATAGTCGATATTATTCTTGTGTGAGGGGTAGTAATTTAAGGTAAACAGGTAGGTAGGTTTGTAGGTAACATTTTAAACAGTCAAGAAGGTGAAGAGTGATCTTCAAGTAGTTATCAATACAATACATACTTGCCACACGATAGGCTTCGACCTGTCACCCAGCAGAGACATTACTCTGCGCGAGAAGAATGTGATAAGTTGAGCAGTGTTTGACATACTATGTTCCTCCATGAATTTTCTTATGCTTTCGTGTCCCCTGAAAATATAATAAACTTATTCCCGTCTCGACTGTCAGTAGGTGACCTTAATAAATTTTTAATGTGAGCTGATACTCCAACAGTGCAAGCATATATTATATATAATTTGAGTTAGTTGTGGCATTGTGTCAGTGAATACGGGCATTTATATATTTTTTGTATTATACATATATATGTATTTAGTTATTGGTATTTCTTTACCTTAACAACAAAAGAAGTGGCCACTTACCAGCACCCTGTTTGGACTCTACCATCACCACCTATATGAAAATACGCATCTGGGAATCGGCTTTGCACTTCTCCGAACAAGTCCTTGATAATTTCGTAAGTCTGATTTTTCGTTGGGTCCATTGGCCCCAAGTTCAAATGACCCTCAAGTCCATATACTTCGCATGGTGTTAGAATACTCGGGTACGCAACGCCCCAGGACCTGGTGTGAGCTGATAAATGAAGAGTTTATTAGAATTTGCATTATCGAATAGTGAATAAACATCACATCGTGCCTGTATATTACCCGAAGGGAATTGCCAAAAGGTGTACCAACCTATATGTATACTCATATTGAGTCATTACCAGAGCATCAAAACGGTGAAATAAAACATCGTGATGAAACGTGAAAGAACTAGAATGTACTAGAATAAAAGAAGACATACAGTGACATCCACCAAGCCGAACTGCGTCTGCTTGGTGCATAATCAGCCTATTATGCGCCCACTGCTGGGACACAGGCCTCCTCTCGGTGAGAGGGAGTGGGCTGTAATCTACGACGCGAGCCCAGTGCGGGTTGACATGCGCGTGGTGGATTCATCTCAATCCCTTGTACAGAGAGGACACCTGTGTCCCAGCACTAGGAACACTTATGGCTGATTTTTAATCAATTCAAAAATCTGTGGTCCTCAAAACTGGAGATTTTTACCCTTTTCGTAATTCGTTTAGGCAATAGAAAAAAGGAACATCCATTTTATAAGGACGATAGAAATTGTAAAGTACCTACCTGGACCGTCGAACTCCGGAATAACGCGTATGCCTCTATCTCTGGCGTAGTTCACGATTTGATTTATGTCTGCTGCAGTGTATATCATAGTAGGATCGTAGGCGGCTTCACTGTTACAATCAGTGTAAAATTTTGAATTATAACAATTATTATGAAGGGCCCAATTATATTAGCTGACAATACTTTACCCACGTGTTGTGTTTCAATATCGAAAAGTAAGGAATGGTTTTTTATTTTTTGGGTGAGAAATCATCAAATAACTTCTCCCGCTCTGGGTGGAGCAGGAGGGCGTGTCAGACTTTTACTGACTAAAACCCACCCGTTTTCCTTCAGTAGCCCGTATGCCAGGGGCTGTGGTATCTCTTTCGAACAAACCCGCACCCCTGGCAGGCATCGGCCATTGCGGGCCCCATCATTTTTTGTGCTGACATCTTCGTGGAACACAACGCGCCGTCGACTTGGGCTTGGTCCTTACCGGACAGCGAGCTACCCATTACTCGCCGTCCGCAAGCCCATGCCTACGGTGGCCGGAAATCGGCCTGGGATTCCCGACGCCCAGGGCGTCTCCGTATCCTGCGGCGGCTAGGGTCGCGGGGGCGCATATGCTGCCTCTCCCTCACGTGCGCCGCCTCCCTCTTCGCGAGCATTACTGCTTCGCTGAAGGAGGTGACGGCTACCCATGCCCTCTCGCTCCGTACCATGGCCTGGACCAGGGCCGGAGGCAAGAGATCGCCGCCGCCGATCGCCTCCACGAGCACATGGAGGTGCTCCGCCCAAGCAGGGCAGACCGCCACCGTGTCCTCAGGGCGATCTTCGCAGTGGAAACACCCGGGCGTTTCCTCCCGCTCCATCCGAAACAGGAACCTCCCGAAACAACCGTGTCCGGTGAGGACCTGCGTCAGGCGGAAGGTGAGGACGCCATGCCGCCTCTCAAGCCACTCCTCAAAGAGGGGACAAGTAAGGAATGGTTAGTTGTTATACAAGAGTGCAAAGTTGCTGTTTAACCGCGATCCCAATTTTGATGACCGAGCAAGCGAAGGATCCAAAGTTTAATCACGAACGCAGTGAGTGATTCAAAAAAATAGAAGCCTGAGCGTTAGCGAATCGAAAGAGCACGAGGTGAAAAATCTTTGCACTCGAGTGCAACACGTAACTCAGCCCACCGCAGCGAGGAAATCACTAAATGCAAAAAAATAACATTTTTAATCACAAGAAACTTTTATTTCAGTTTAGGTATTAACTACTTACTACTTTATGATAGGTAAATATTACAGAATAATATTTAAATTATAACAAACTAGCAGCGCTATATGAGCGCTAAAACCACTCAATTTAGGTTTTCACATGTTTTCAAGTTTCTTTAACAATATGACGTGAAAAGAAAATGGCGCGCGCAAAGCAAATTAAAAAAAGTACACCAAGAAGGTTCCGAGTCTGAGTTTTTTAAGAAATTAAAAAGGTTTTAAGATAAATTCGGCACCGTGGCGGGAGAAGTAAATAGGTTTATTGATGTTTTGAATTCACAAACTTAGTGCACACGATGTTCTAAATTAAATTTATTTTATCCACTAGCGGATAAAAACAGCTTTTGCACTCAGATATCGAAGAACAAAAATACTCTTTCCGAGATGGGGGCATGAAAAAAAAAAATATCATTCCAACTTTGTCCAAAATGACACATATACCTATACATTAAGGCAAGTACAAACGACTGTTTTGTTTTTATTTTTGGAAAGTCGTTTATAAATGTCTGCGTTCCACGAAAAATTACACAAATACCCTCGCCCATCGAAGGTTTTTTTTTGTCCTAATATATTATATAAAATAAGCTAATTTAATTAAAATATTAGGCTAATTTTATTTGACCCTACACAGGGTCAAATTTTATTAAATTTCTGCAAAAAACATTTTCCCATAACCTAACTAAGTTATGGGAAAATTATTTTATATAGGGACTAGAACGAACTACGTTGTCGTAATATTTCAGTGGAAAGCATTTTTTTCATTTTTTTCGAAGCTAGATTCAGTTGTAGCAATCAATAGACAAATGAATAAATGGGCTTAATAGAATAATCTATTCTCCATAAGGAGAATGGTTCAACCTAAAGTATAAACAATGTTAATACCTACCTTAACCGGGGTAATATGTCACTCTGATAAGGAAAACTGTTGTCACCAACGATGCGCCAGTGGAGAACATTCATCTTGTTCATTTCCATGGCATCCAACGTTTTGAGTATAGTAGATACAGAGAGGTAATGGCTTGACGTTTCAATAAGAAGTCCTCGGTGTGAGTATTTTGGGAAATCTTCGATTCTTGTTCTGTTAACGCGTAGCACGTTCTGTAACACAGATATTAGTTATTAAGTAGTGTAATATTCTTCTTAGCGTGTCGAATGTCGATGCGATGCCATTTTTTTTAAACATCCTTGGCCCGAAATTCAACTGCGGGAACTCCGCTCACTGCCGCAGTCATAAGATCGTCAATTGGACTAAAAACAGGGCATGCAGCGCAGGATGCTATGTGAACCATGTAGTCTGCCAATGAAGGGAGGTGCCACATAAGCATTTGAGATCAGAGCCGTGAACTCATTACAAATTAGTGTATTATTTATAAGATCTTATCTTGATAATTTCTCCGTTTTGAGCAATCTCTACTTAAAAGAATTTGATTACCTACTTAGTACATTTATCCACCTACTAGGCCGAACGTTACTTAGCACGTACTTTTTCTTAGCATTTATTTCTCTCACTGTGCAACGGTCAAACTAAAAGTAAAAGATACAGACTAGAAACGTTAATTTTAGGTTTTCACTTGTTTTCAAGTTTCTTTAACAACATGACGTGAAAAGAAAATGGCGCGCGCAAAGCAAATAAAAAAAAAGTTACATATCTAAGCAGTGGCGTACTTTAAGATTTAGCGCCCTAGGCCAATAGGCCGCCCCGTAAAAACAAAGAAAAAGTCTGCGCTACCGCGTAGTCGACATTCACACAGACGCAATAAAATCGCGGCTTTCCGCTCATTGGATTCTTAACTCTCTGTGTTAAACAAAAGATTGAAAAATCAACAGATTGCATCTCAGCGCGTCTGGGTCCCCTGGAACTCCATACTTCCATGGTAACAGAAACGCGCGAGGGGCGCGCGATTCTATTTTCTCGCGGTTGAGTTGCGGTAACCGCGCGGTTACGTTTGAACGATTGTCTAACTAGAAGAGTAGAAGTGCATGTAACAAGAAAGACAGACAGCAAGCTGTGACGAGTGGCTATAGGTTGCCATAGGTTAAGTAGGTACGCCACTGAACGAAAGCACGTGCTAAGTAACGTGATCAATTTTGGACTGAGACTTACTTCCTTCGCATTAGATATATAGTACGATTGAGCAAATGACTCGAGTCCTCTCAGAATGCCCCATATGGAGCCACTGTTTAGTGTCGCCTCGTCTAGGATGTCAAGGGTGTCTGAAAATAAAGTAATGTATATAAGGGTAAATATTAAAAATAATTTTCAGTGATCTAGAGCTTGGCTGAAAAACAGCACATACTTTGATTTATATTTAATGAAATAATCACGAACAACCACTATAAATGCTCGCGACGTTGCCAGCTCGCGCGCGGGATGAGATGTTTTTCATTTGATATAATAATAATCCAGGTTAATTTCATAATCACAGTTTCCGTCGATAATATTAAATTTACAATCTAATTATGTTATTTTACTTTTTTTTTTGAAAAATTGGTATTCCTCATATTCGCAACTGTATAAAAATCAGTTCGGTAATTTTTGAGTTTATCGCGTTCAGACAGACAGATGCGGCGGGGTACTTTGTTTTATAATATGTAGCGGTAAGCAAATTACTATTATTCGACTAAATAATTTAACTCCCACGAAAAGCTGAGGAAAGTTTTGTTGACACTGTACGTAGCCCTTCACGTTATTTATAAGATATACCTGTTCTACAACGTAAATAACGCAATTAATGTTGTTTAATTGTGAAAATTAAAGCCATTCCTACTGTTAGTGTGTTACGGAATTGGCCTTGATAAGGACAAAATATACATTTATCACGATCACGGCATATCGCGGGACCACTAGTATAATAATAACAACAAATCAGCAGGCTGCTAAATAGGCCATAAAAAAATTAATGGCCCATGGCATTAGAATAACTGAAAACCCGGCCTGTTAGTGCCTGGGGGTGCCCGATGCCAGGCAACAGGCGCGCTCGCGACTAGTTTCCCCCTTATTCATGCAGCCCTAGGTATAGCAACTTTACCTGGGTGAATGTTGTTCGTACCGCACAGAGGAAAACAAAATAATCCTCCAGCTGTTCCCTTAATCGCCTTTTACGCCGGGACTTTTACTCTAGGGATACCCAGTCATGCAGCCCTGGTACGGCAACTTGCCCAGTAACCATGTATGTTCTTCGTACCGCACAGAGGAAATCAAAATAATCATCCAGGTGTTCCCTTAATCGCCTTTTACCCTATGGGATACCCGGACACCAGAGCAGTGGTGGCCCAGTGGTATCGGCCCCGAATTACGATTTGTAGGTCGTGAGTTCGAACCCAGCCAGGTACATTACTTTGTGTACTTAATTTCATCACCACTGCTCTCAAACCGGTGAAGGAAAACATCGTGAGGAAACCGGCATGTCCTAAAACGAAAACATTCGAAGATATAATACATTTATCAAACCGCACTGGGCCCGCGTAATAGATTACGGCCCACTCCCTCTCACCGAGAGGAGGCCTGTGTCCCAGCAGCGGGAACGTTATAGGCTGAAGATGATGACCCTCTACTAGTCGTAGTAGTAAAGAGCACTAATTAGCCACCTCTTGGCTCCATCAAGAGACCCTCAACACCAAGTGCTATATGTTGGACTCATCAGAACGAACCATATGACCAGCGACTTCAAGTCTTTAGGGTATTTAGGGATAAAAAAAGCCGAATAGTTGCCACACTTTTTGAAATCACTCTATCTCTCAGTACAAAAAGCAAAATACTTACTTTATTTGTAAAACTGGCCGAGGTCACTTTGGTTTTGTATCTACAAATTTATGAAAAGTAAAAGAACAATTTCTTTAATATTACCTCCACTATATTATGAGACATCTATCCCAAATATATACCTGCCTAATCCATATAAATTTCGTTTAGGATAGATGCCCCGCCGAGAAACAGGACATCTATCCTGCAAAAAGAGAGGAGGGAGGTTCGGGATGAAATTCGAGGATTTCGTCTTGAGATGGCCGGCCTGCATTCGTCGTTGTGGATCTGTACCGAGCGGGTTGACATCTTGGAAGCCAGGATCGAGGCAATAGAAAGCCGGTAAAGTGCGGCAGTGCCAGACAGCAATGTGAGCCAAAGATCAACCGAACTTCATAACAGCAGATGGTCACGTGTAACAGACTGTAGACAGTCAAAATTGGCTTTACCAACTGTACACCCGCGATTAACCAACAAATTTCTTAGCCTGAGTAGAAATAACCTTAGAATAATCATAGGAACAATAACGGGCCATAACCCCCTTAACAAACATCTTTATAACATAAGCGCCACAGACAGCCCGCTTTGCAGGGGCTGCTTTGATGCCGAGGAATCAGCCGCCCACGTCATCCTGGAATGCGAGGCCCCTGGCTTCTCAACGTGAAGAAATCCTCGGAACAGTGAGGTCGCTCCGCGAAGCCTGTGAAGCTCCCAGGAAGCTTCTGTGCTTTTGGGCGGAGCTAGGCTGGCTTTGTTAGCCAGAATCCCCAGGCACAACGGACCGAATGGGAGCTACGTGCGGAAAAGGGAGTTCCATCATCATTATCATCATCATCATCAACTGCCCGTGACATCACATCGCTCGGGCCCTATCAGAATACCAGCGTTGCGATACTTATTAAGGCGGAGATGTCTTGAAAACGCTCAAAAAGACGGTTTTTTAAACCAGTGTATCTCTTTAACCGTAAATAATTTTGAAAGAAAAAAAAAATATGATATTTTCAAGTCTTTTTTGCATACAGTGATGGAACTCAAAACATAATTAAATATACTTTAATGCATCAAAAAAATCATCAAAGTCGCCTCTTAATAATCTTTAAAACTAGTTTATCCCTTCAATAAAAAATATTATTATAATTAAAAATATACCATAAAATGCCAAATGCCAAACTGCATCCAGTGATGGATTGATATTTTTAAATAGTTAATATCTAATTTAATCCGATTTTTTTTGCACTTTTACGACAATACTTGCTCATTTATAATTCGAATTTATTACAACAGATTTTAACCCGTATCGGATTGCAGTAAGAACTATTATCGCTCATAACGACCATACGATGAGTACATTTAAAATTACCAGGGCCTTAAATGTCGTAGCATCATGCTAAGGAGCCTCTTGGCCCCGTGCAGGACTTTCTGTTTTATTTATTTTTTAATAAATTTTTACTTGCGAGAAATTTGTTTTTTTTATAATTTTTGTACCATTGTGTGTTTATTTTAGTATTTGATCTTCCTGTGCGATTCACAATAAATACCTTTTCTTTCTTTCAAAAAGTTTTATCGCATTTCGTCTTGCCATGCAATCGCACAGACACATGCGACACGGTCGATATTTATCACTTCTTAGGGGTCTATACCGACGACATAAACCGATAACCCGAGAGTTGCAGATTTAAAAAAAACCCGATTTTGTTTATAAAAGACTTATTCATTTGTCAATTTAAATTGTACAGTAGGTAGGTTAACCTACTTATCACATAATTGAACTGATCTCTAAATACATAAACATCTCCTGTATTACCTATACATATGATACAATCAAACCGTTTTTTATTAACCGACTTCAAAAAGAAGGAGGTTATCAATTCGACATGGTTATAATACAGGATAAGTTTTTATTCAGTGTGCAAACTGTAATCATGAATTCAGGATATCATTCTAGACCGGTAGCGCAGATTTTTTTTGTCGGTTATACAAAAAAATTCAGCTGTTCCATACATTTTGACCGCGTATAAGGTATTGCACTGTTCTATCAAACAGCTGATTTTCTTTTTGTATAACCGACGGTAAATTTCTGCGCTAGGGGGTCTAGAATGATATGCTGAATTCATGGTTCCAGTTTGGGCACTGAATAAAAATGTTTCCTGTAAAAAAAAATTATCCTCGGGCATAACTTCGTCATATATATACGGATTAGTAAAATTATTATTTTTTCGTAAGGGGTTTATTCCGGAATGGTCCACTATAAATTTCATATAGATCTGATTATGATTTTCGGGGACAGCCAACGGAACTCTTCAAAAAATTACAGCAAATCAACCGCGATTGCTGCTATCGCATGAATATGCGTTGTTTTGACCCCAAGGATGATGAAATTTCAAATTGGTGTCGAGTAGTAAAACTAAAAAAAGAAAAATAAAGATTGAAAAAAAAGCAACCGACTTACTAACTTAACATTGAACATTGTTCCATTCGGCTGTGCCACTCTTTGGTGATGTGCTGGGCTGTTGACTTCTACGTGACGGCACGCCTAACTTGGTTGGCCTAGCTACGGCAAATGGTAGGGGCATGCGAGGTTCTGTACTTGATTAATGTATAAAGAAAAGTTACCGTCGAGAGAACCTCCTTTATTTGAACTCGGATTTAGATGAACTCATTAATAACCTAAGAGGGATTCGGAAAATGTGGTTATGTTTACAAATTATGGTAACGTTTAAAAATTGTGGTAACGTTTACAAATTGTGGTAACGTTTACAATTTGTGGTAACGTTTACAACTTGTGGTAACGTTTACAAATTGAAGTAACGTTTAGAAATTGTGGTGATGTTTCCAAATTGTGGTAACGTTTACAAATTGTCTTCATGGTAAACTCACATCTCTCATCCATATCCAGGTGCGGGTAGGTTTCACACGGTGCCGTGAGGTTCACTCGCAGTTCCCGTAGCGGTCCCTTGTAGGAAGCAACATCCTCATCAATGGTATGTTTCTTCAGTTGCTTCGAATGTCTCTCCGCTATCAGATACGTATTCCGTAAAACATTTTTATAACGGTCTATTGCAGTTTTCAATATGTCGCATGTTTGCCCTAGTTCCTGTGGAAATAATAACACTTTATTGCGGTCAGAAGGAAGGCAACTGGCGTGTTCAGTTTTGAGAATTAGGTAATTTTTTACGTCGAGCTCCCGGGACAACCCATCTGAATTGCTATTTATAAACTCACAACGCGATTGTCCGCAATGCGTACTCAATTAGCAGTATTCACATACTTCAAATATATTTTGCCAATAAAATTTGGGCTTGCTTCAGATTATCTTCCCAGCAAACCCAAGATGAAATAAGTATGAGGAAATTGTGCGTGGATAATAATAACAAATAAGTGGCTGACAAATATTGTAAGCCTATTCTTATTCTTACCCTTGAATACAGGGTCTGCGTGAAAATTTCCGTCAGTTATTAAAAACAAAATGTATTCAATTTTCTATGAAACAGCTGTTTGTTTTTACGCTAGCTGTGCTATGAGGTCGTGAAGCATTCACTGAATTCATGGTTACATTACAGTTTGGCGTGGATGTCCCTGTCACCCTGTATACAAGCTATGACAAATTAATTTAGCTTTAAAATTCTCGGACTGTTGCCATGTCCATGTCATATCGGGAAAGCGCCTTAAAATCCTACTACAAAGTATAGATAAGAATTTAAGTTGATATTCAATAAGTAAATACGTACCAGTCGCCAGCACATCAAGCTAACCTAATCTGTCAAATTTCTTTGATAGATTTTAATCTTTATTGTTTAAGCGTAAGGTTCATGTTCAATTGGGAAAATTTTACAGTTCGAAGTAGCTTGATGTGCGCCCGTCTGTACATGTTTTTACAACTTACCGTAATAGTAAAAGTATCTGGTGTCAAATTATAATATTCGTTTGATTGATATTTGTATAAATTCGGTCTTGGCCATAATTTTCCCCTTGTCGGCGGATATTCAGGGCCCGGATAAAAAAGAGGATTATTAACATTGAGGTAAGCCTCCAAACACACGAAACAGCCGTATAAAAATACAACGTGGCGCAGCATTTTGCCAGCTAACAGCAACGATAGCGCCTTGTAAACTGTGCGACAAACTGTTTCCACAGTGTTTTTATAATTATTGTTGTGAATATTGATAAGACAATTAATAATAGCTTATTATTAAGGCCCATACACACGCTCCGTTTAGTCTCTTCGTATTCGTGGACGTGGGTAATCCGCTCCAGGTGAAAATCGCGTTTTGTGCAAAGTTTGTCTTGCTGAAGGTTAAGGCCCTGGTAATTTTAAATGTGCTCGTCGTATTGTCATTATGAGCGATAATAGTTCTTACTGCAATTCGATACGGGTTAAAATTTGTTGTAATAAATTCGAATAATAAATGAGCAAGCATTGTCGTAAAAATAAAAATGAAATCGTATAAAATTAGATATTACCTATTTAATAATAAATAATCCATCACTAAATGCAGTTTGGCATTTGTTATTTTATAGTATATTTTTAATTATAATAATAATTGATATTGAAGGGATAAACTGGTTTTAAAAATAATTAAGACGTGACTTAGACGATTTTTTTGAGGCATTAAAGTATGTTTAATTATGTTTTGAGTTAGAACTCAAAACATAATTAAACATACTTATTTTTGCATACAGTGATAGAATCACTGTATGCAAAAAATACTTGAAAATATCATATATATATTTTTTCAATATTATTTATGGATAGAGATACACTGGTTTAAAAAACCACCTTTTTGAGCGTTTTCAAGAAATCTCCGCCTTAAACTGCACTAATAATAATAATACTTGCAGGACAGGCAACGAAGCCGTGTATAGATCGCGGCACGTAAGTTGAACCAAAATCATAAAAAAAAATCGAAGGTAGGAGAGCGTGCATTCGTTGCCTCACACGGAAAAAAATGAGGTCAACTTCTAGCATAGTCATGTTGAATTACAAATGCATTGTTGAATTACAGATCGCTGCAGGAAAGTTGAAACAAAATCCGCCATCTTGGTTCAACTTACGTAACGCGATCTATAGCGGGACTAGCAGCATCTACATCGTCGTATACGTTCGGGGTACCACATTGATGTCACACAAAAACCTCCATCGCGCAAGTGGTTTGCCGCGCAACTAGCATATACCTATATATAACGTCCCGAGTGTCCCGGCATCAGTCATCGGGCAGTTAGCCCACCAGACACAAGACCCGTGTGGTCGACGGATCCTCCCTTTTTTATGTGGGTTGATTGAAATTTTACACCAACCTCATACTCTATAGGCCGAGGCTTATAGATAAAATACACAAAATAATAAACTAATACATAACTAAAAATATTTTAACTACGTTGGGCCTGCGACGTATTGCGCTGAGTCGAGGTGTCATGTAGCCACGAGTGAAAACGCCGATACACGACACTTGTCGGTCAGAATACGAGACTACTGTACCACACTGTATACATGCAGTCTGTGGACCGACTACACGCAAAAATCGTACAGCACCCTTCACGTTGTAGCGCATCGACGATGCTTGCGGAAGCCAGTGTTGATTATTTTTTCCGCAACAATGCGCAAGCGTAGCACCTTGCTGGTGCGGCGAGTGCGGGGGAGCTCCAACAACATGCCGGCCGCGCTCGCGGGAAGGCTCGATTGTGCTATCAGTAGTGATATTCTGTAAAATTCTCACCGTTGAAAACGAAGGTGAAGTGAGTTGTTGACAATTTTTACTGAATAGCCAAGCAGTGCTTATGAGTGACTCACTTTTCTAAGCGATACCTACGTAGCACGCTTAGATTGATACATGACATGCAATTTTTTCATTTAAAAAATATGGTTTGTTACTGTGTCTTTGAATTGAATTGTAATTGTATGCTTATTTTAATTAATGTGACTGTGTGTTGTTGTCCTATTATGAGGACTTGAATTATTATTTTATTTAACATTCTTTCTTCATAAAGATCTCCAGCCGGACCCCGCACCACAAAATATTTCAAAAGCATGTTATGGCGGATATCAACTCCTCCATCCTTATGTACTCCACGATCTCCTTCGTGAAGAAAATGAGACGCAACAGCTACGGAACAATTATTGGATTTTGCAGTTCTTAGATTTTGCTAACATATAAAAACAATGAGATTTTATTAGGCTTTATCTGTGACCGTGTTCCGAAAAATAACTTTTAAGTTTTGTGTAAGTAAGAGTAAGGTCTACAAAGTGTAACTAAATTAGTGCACATGATGAAAGTAAGTTCAGAATCAATTTCTTTCATTTTTAATATACGATTTTTTTCAATAGTGAATCTAAACCATCCAGGGTAGATTCCAAAATACGCAAAAAAAAAACTGGTAAAACGGTCCACCCATTTAGAAGGAGTTCAGTGACATACACACGTACAGAAGAATGAGCGTGTACAACGGCCGTAAGTTTTTAAACAACCCAAAATTGACAATCATTCTCTTAGTGCATTGAGAAACTGGCACTTGGAAATACCAAAGTGAGATAAGACAGACATTACTTATAAGTATTTTGGATATAAACTTAATTATTACAGATTATGCTCGTGAAATAACCCAAAATTATACCCAAATCAAATTATCCGAATAGGCAGGCAAAAATGTTTGCTCTTTTGAATAATTTAGGTAGGTACTTTTGTAGGACTTCAAATGATCTTTAGCGTTACCTATAGATACTCTGCTTATTCTGAATTTAATATCTATTGTATTATGTATCCCTGCTGTCTTGTATGGGTCAGAATGTTAGGCTACAAAAGGGATTAATGAAAGGCAATTGCATGCAGCTGAGATGAAAATGTTAAGAGGAATGTGTGGTGTTACACGAATGTATAGAATAATAAATGAGTACGTAAAGTCTGACAGTGATGGCACTGATAACTGAAACGTTGTGTGGAAATCGGTTTTCAGGGTATGAGCATGTAATACCGAGGAATAAGGAAAATGTTGTGAGGAAAGATTTGAGTACGAATATCGATGGCTATAAGAGTAGGGGTAGACCGTGGGGTAGACCAAAGAAACGATGGATGGACTGTGTGAATGATGATATGGTTAGAAAGGGTGTGACTACGGAGATGACGACTAATAGATAAATGTGGAAGAAAAATACATGTTGCGCCGACCACAAATAAATTGGGATTAGGGCAGGAGAATGATAAATGATTTTATTTCTGTAAGTAGGTTTGTACAAACACTTTTACACGTCAAGCATATTTTTTTTAACAGATAAGTACAGCGTTTCCTATCGTACTACTCTGAGAAGAAAGGCCAAAACAAACTTAGAGGTCACAGTTTCTTATAAAGTCCAGGCATAATCTTGGTCAGATCATGTGAAGACCATGTGGATTGGTGTCTAAAATGGTCTTTTGAGAAAAGAACCACACAGTTTGAGTGGACCTGTCCATTCAGTGCACGCATTTATCAGTAATCATGCAGCTCAACTCAAAGATGATGTAGGCAAAGATAATTCTTCTCCAAAATAATTTTTATACATTAAAATAATTTTTTGAATTTAAGTAGATATTATTTATAGATATTTGATTTTTTATATTAATACGAAGGTTGTTATTGTTTTGTTTTATTTTATTTTGTATTGTATAAATGTGTCCTTATATATACAGCCTTAAATGTTTTGTATCGTGTACTAAAGTTAAAATACCTAATTTAAAAGTTAGTCTTTACACCCATTTGTGTTTACTATTATTAATTACTAATAAACTGTAAGTATTCGTATGGCGCTTCTAGCGGCGGATGTGGCCTGAACTTATTTATACTTGTCCAACTTTGTACCTACCATATCCGACGAATAAATATCTTTATCTTTTTATCTTTTATCTTTTAAGACATTATTTATTGTTAAACATTTGTTTCTTAAAGTAGGCCAAAACAAATAGTACCGTAAAACGGTGCTACTTTGCACAGGTTTTAGCAGAGTATTGGTATTTACTTATTTTTAACACCCAAGATTAATCTTTTTTTTATTCCAACAGAACAATGTGTCCTTTGGCTATCAAACTCATACATTAAGCCACACACAGGCACCCCACAAATTTATATTAAAAAAAAAAAGGTGTCAACGTTACCCGGAAATGGGGTTTCTTTGACACGGCATTAAAATGCAACTTATGTCAGAGATTTAAAATGTAAGGGTTACTTTAACATCCCTTTGATAAAATAATTCAATACTGTATGCATTATACAGGAAATTTAAATAAAAATAACAAGTTTGCGAGATCAATAAGTCATATTTATTACCTATAATTTAGGTAGGTTACAAAATTATAGGCGCTTAATCATCATAGGCACACTTTTAAACAGTATTTTAGCGCACTCTCAGCCCCTTAAACTGTCAAAATTACCCTTACTGATATAGTAACCCTGTTTTACCGGTACGTGACTATCCACATTTGATCCATTATGATGGGTATGGATTGAATAATACGTGAAGCAAAAACTTTGTACTCCTTTTTACGAAATTTACGCGTACGAAAGAGTATGAAATTTGGCACAGTTAAAGTTTATATGGAGAAGGAGTGCAAAAAGCGAATTTATTTATTTACTAGCTGTGCCCGCGACTTCGTTCGCGTGCATGTCGGAAAACAATAATGTGTCGCTTTGACGGTGTAGGTACCACTCCTCCGATCTTCCGATCTATCCTGGTAGGAATCTACCACAGCTTTCGAATGCAGTCCAGAGCCTAGAGACAAAACACATTACTCTTGGCGTTCACGCTAAACGGTACGCCAAAATGTATGGGAATGACATTACCTGCGGAAAGGACACGGTAATGTCATTCCCATATATTCTGGCGTAGAGTTTAGCGTGAACGTTAACAGAAAGGTGTTTTGTCTAGGCCTGCAGGCGTCTTTAGGGGTTATAATGATATTGCGACGAAGTCTCACTCAGATTTTTAAGAATAAATATAGATCAAAGCGCCTGGTCGAGGCTCATTTTATAATAAATGTGCACCTGCCGTAGGTACAGTAAAAGCTCTTTATTCGCGAGGTATACGTTCCGTAAAATACCTACCGCGAATACAGAAACCGTGACTATGGAATGGTAATTTATATGGGATTATAGGGGATACGTTCCTAAGTGACAAAAAAAAACAATTTAATTGAAGTTTTTGACCATATTGATTAATTGTATGAGCGTGATATGGATGCAAGCGACTCTCCAAGGCGTAAACGATCAAGCATTTCTATGCGTTAAACAGATTTTTTCGCGTCGAAAATCGTTTTTAAGTAAAAAAAAATTCAAAATTTTGCAATAAATGGAAAGATGAAACAATAGGTAAAACACGCAAAGCGGCTCGTACCAAAGGATGGAATGTCTATTAAGTCGCAGCATTTATAAATGTGGGGGAGGCCTATGTCCAGCAGTGGACGTCTTTCAGCTGAAATGATGATGATGATGATATATAAATATACTTTATGGTGATGAGGTTGGTTTCATTATGTTTGTTTACATTCTCAAAAAACTTTTTTCAAAAAAATACCAACCGACTTCCAAAAAACACTACAAAGTGCAAAATAACTTTAATTTCGGAAGTCGGTGACGTTGGATGTGTATTTTAATTATTTGTCACCGCCTTCCGAAATTAAAGTTATTTTGCACTTTGTAGTGTTTTTTGGAAGTCGGTTGGTATTTTTTTGAAAAAAGTTTTTATTTTTCACTTTTTTGTTACCTACCATACACCAATTCGAAATTTCATCATCCTTTGGGTCAAAACAATGCATACTTATTTATGTGATAGCAACATTCGCGGTTGATTTGCTGTAATTTTTTGAAGAGTTCCGTTGTCTGTTTCCGAAACGCATCATCAGATCTATATGCAGGGCCCAATCTAAGGGGGGGCAAGCCGGGCAAATGCTCAGAGCGGCAAAAATGAGCGGCGGCAAAATGTATACTTACAAACATACCTACTCTCATGAATTTTTGTATACTTGTTCAGAAGCCGTAGTAGACTAACGTATGTGAATATTATATAGTTAAAAGAATATCACATAATTATGGTCATACCATCTTTGATGGTGTTAGTGCAAAGGGCGGCGAATGTTATTTTTGCCCGGAGCGGCTAAATAGCTAGATCGGGCCCTGTCTATATGAAATTTCAATGGGACCATTTCGGAGTAAACCCCTTTCGAAAAAAAAAAGAATTTTGCAAATCCGTCTATATACGACGGAGTTATGCCTGAACATACATTAAAAATATAAACATGTCGAATTGATAACCTCCTTCTTTTTGAAGTCGGTTAAAAACACCGACCGCGGCGAAGGCGGCTATTGTAGATGTCAAAGGCCGAACCAATACAGCGGCGATATCATTTGACAATGTACTTTAGGCGAAGTTGTAATAAGGTCTATTTCACTTTTTTATAGTCCATCTGACGACGCGTTTACAAAGGATATTGGGTTGGATACCTATTGGAATCCTTTTTGTTATTTGTTAATATGTATATACCGATGTACCGATTAGACCCGCAAATAAATAAATCTTTAGCCGCGGATATAGGAATTGGGTCGCATTTTTTTAATCCGCGAATAGTGAAAACGCGAATGAAGGAAGCACGAATAAGGAGCTTTTACTGTACTTACTCAATAAATCGACTGCGCGTCTGGTTGAGTGTGCTGAAGCATTATTCCACGCGGGGGCGGGCGCCTATCTCGGCCCGTACAGGCGCGTGTCTTTTAGCTTTGTTTATCAAACGTTGACCACTGAATAAAACCACAGCAGTGGGAATGCTCTGCACGGACTGCGATAGGCCTCGACAGGTAGCAGTGCAGTAACACCTGACGCCACCTGTCAGTTAACGGCCCGTGGGACCATGGCGTTATCACGATGAAGAAAGATCACGCTGTAAAGGTGGATACTGACCGGCGCCGGCGTCACGGGTCAAAATGCACCTAATATGTTACCAAGCAAGTATTCGTGCAGTCAGTAGTACCTACGGCAAAACATGCGAGCGAGCAACACTGATTTTAGCACACGGCGTAAAGACATGCTCGCTGCGAATGTTACATTACCTACGCCCCGTAACGTCGGTCATTATCCACATTAAAAGCGCTGTTGAAAAAAAAAACAAACCAGGCAAAAAAAACTATTTAATTGTATAGCACGGGTTTTCTATGAACATAGTAAGTACGATGTTGTTGCTACGTAGTGCCATACCGCGCTCGCCCCCACCTCTCTCCCCGCTGCTGACGCAGGCAGCAGGAAGAGAGAGAGCCCGATCCCGAGGATAATGGACGTAACAGAGCGATCCTCCGCGACTCTCAGTTGCGATGCCTTTTAATTGTAAATTGTAATCAAAAATGTTTCAGTGTTTCTTTTGTTCAGCCATACATTTATTTGTAGACCAATAAATAATTATATTTAAAGAAGCGACTTTAAAATTGTCAATATTTTACTATTGTGATTTCTATTGTTCCTGTGTAGGTAATGTATCCTTTGTTGGAGATGCCAAATGGATAAATAAATACATTTTTAAACTTGTTTTAACTAAGAAAATG
This sequence comes from Polymixis flavicincta, assembly GCA_949987655.1. Classification (NCBI taxonomy): domain Eukaryota; kingdom Metazoa; phylum Arthropoda; class Insecta; order Lepidoptera; family Noctuidae; genus Polymixis; species Polymixis flavicincta. The sequence goes on from OX465183.1 coordinate 19,262,852, forward strand.
CTTCTCTGTAAGCGATGTTGCTCGGAAGAGCATCGACATAACTACAGTTGCCCGTGTGAAAACCTATCTATTTACTCAAATCCACCAGTAGTTATGGTCGCAATTTTGGATTTTTTTTCCTGACTTTCACCATCCGACCTCGCTTGAACCCCTCCCCACCTCGAAAACTAACATCACGAAAATTAGCACATAAGTATTTACAACTCTTTACTCCCAAAACTCCCATTATTTGAATCGAGTAATGCTGTAAACACGCATTTAAATTTAACATTATCAAATTTCGCGCGAAATCAAGTTGTTGTCTTTGCATGTTTGCTATTCAAACCTAGATGGCGTTACTGACGCTAGAGATTAAGAATTTCTATGGAGATGTTCCTCTAGCCGCTCTAATTTTGCTATATTATGCTAGATGGCGCTACTAAGACTTTTATCACAATTAAAAATGAGATTTCTTCCCCTCTATTTGTATTAATTTGATTGATAAAACTAATAAATATTTATCTAACATTGCATTCTAGGTATATGACTCAGAACACCACGTCAGTTAATATTATCACAACTTTTTATTTGAAATTCTTTTAGCTTTTTTGATTCGTGGGAATCAACCACCAACGGAAAGCGATTTTAGTAATCAGTATCATTACTTTTTGAAATAACACAGACACAGTAAGTAACTTAAATGAGAATGACGTGTGTTAATATTAAGTATTCGTTAGTACCGTTTCACGCCAATAGATGTCGCTAAGTGTTTCAACATTACGTAAATAAATTCTTCTTGAACACTTTAAATTATTTAGATAGGTTGACCGAAGCTATTGCGATGAAACAAAGACTAATATAAACTCTGAGTTATAAACAATATTTGAGTATGAAAGATAACCATATTAGTTTCGTTCTTTTGACGTGATACTTGATCTATTCAACATAGAAACTGAAAAACCGAGCTACAGACAAAAATTTTGATAAGGGTTAAAATGTCATCTGTTGATTATCCCTTACCACCCCAAGCAATTATTTTCGAAATATTTTAAATGTACAGAAAAAGTTCCTTTACAGATTTATTATATGTATAGATATAATACTATATAGCTATTTCGAGCGGCTTCGCCTGCGCGTAGCTTTCTGCCCCTATTTAACTCCCTTCGGGGTTGAATTTCGAAAAATTCTTCCTTATTCTTTGTCTAATTTATAAAGGGCACCTCTGTGCAAAATTTTAGCTTTCTAGGTCCGAGAGTTTGGGCTAGGCGTTGATGAGTCAGTCTGTCAGGACTTTCTTTTTATTTATAGAGAATCTTTTTATTTATAGAGAAGATAGATAGATAAATATAGATTGTATTGGTTCAGAATTAAAATTTAAATGAATTATAGTCGAATTTTGACCACTGGGCGACCACGAGCCTTAGTGAATGCAAATATTATTGGAAAAACTTCGTCGTAGGCACGCGCCGCGTCGCGCCGCCGGCCGTCGGCGAAGGAATCAGTTGCGTCGCGTTCGGCGAGCTTTCAGAATGAACGCAGGTAAAACCTATGTCTACAGGTATTCAATAACTTTTTCTTTTTACAGACAAAACAACGGTTAGTCACTATCATCCTTTTTAATAAACGTATGTAGGTATTAACGAGAGCAGTGGTGGCCCAGTGGTAACGGCCGCGATTTTCGAGTTTTAGGTCGTGCGTTCGAACCCAGCCAGGCGCATTACTTTGTGTACATAATTTCATCACCACTGCTCTCAAACGGTGAAGGAAAACATCGTGAGGAAACCGGCATATCTTAAAACCAAAACATTCGAAGACATAATACATTTATCAAACCGCACAGGGCCCGGGTAATAGATTACGGCCCACTCCCTCTTATCAGGAGGAGGCCTGTGTCCCAGCAGTGGGAACGTTATAGGCTGATTATGCTATTTCAGGAAACCACACGTGGATGATAATAATGTAATTTGCTGATATCCTGACGGTCTGATGACCTCCTGATTTCTCGTCGTTGTGTCCACTCTTTTTAAAGATCTTGAAAATTAGACATAGGTGATGATTGTCTTGTGCATCAACTAAACTTAATTTAGGCTGATGTCATCTTTTTCTTCAAATTTTTGTCCTAGAACCAAAATTTGAAGACATGTGACATCTACCAACCCGCACTGGGCCTGCGTAGTGGATTACGGCCCACTCCCTCTCACGGAGAGGAGGCCTGTGGCAGTGGAAACGTTATAGGCTGAGTATGTATGGATGTTTGTAAGTTTAATGTTCAATTTTTCATTAACTAACAGTCATACTTTCATGTTTGTACCGATGTTGGCGATAAAAAACTTTTTTACAAAAAAAGACAACCGACTTCCGGAAAAAGACTAAAAGGGTTCTTGGTTCAGAGGTTCGTCTGCGGACCGCGTACAGTGCAGACGTAAAAAATAAATCATCTTTCCCCTGCCGTTATTCCAATCTAGATTTCGTCCATATTTTTCTTTTAGTCACCCTCTCGGTAGTTACCAAAGGTGGTAACTAGCTTTGTCATCTTTCACACAGTCCATCCATCGTTCGTTTTGTCTTCCCCAGCTCTCAAAATCAGACATTCATACTCAAAACTTTCCTCATTCCTTCGAATCACGCAAATACCACCACCACAACCGATTTCCACACAACTTTTCAGTCACCGTTGCTACTTTCAGACTCTCTGTGAGTCTTCCTGCTTCACACTCATTTTCATTCTGTCCATTTGAAGTGTTATTTTACTCAATAAAAATCTTAAATTCACTGTCAAACATCGCACAGCCTAAACAGCTGGGTCTAGAAGCTTGAAATTTTGCACAAGGGTCCCTTGTTTAGTGAAGGTGTGTACTGAAGAAGCATTTTTGATAAAGTGTTTCATCATTTTAGCCGAAGACGTCCACTGCTGGATATAGGCCACCCCCAAGCATGGGGGGGGGGTTGCCATAATCGCCACGCCTGGCAGGGATTGGCGATCGCAGTATGGTGGTAAAACGCATAGAGAACGCTGCTGCCCATTCTCTAGTGAGGTGTTTTACGGGAAAAAAGTTTGTACAGAAGTTCATAATTTATGCCGAAGAATCTATCTTACGGCTTCTATATACATATTCAAATTGCTTGGACATATGATATACCTAAAATCAAGTATATTATGCGTCCATCTACCTAACTAACTTGCCCGCGTGGAACTTTCATCCCCTATTTAACTCCCTTAGGGGTTGAATTTCGAAAAATCCTTCCTTATTCCTTGTCTACATTGTAAAGGGAACCTCTGTGCAAAATTTCAGCTTTCTAGGTCCAAGGGTTTGGGCTGGGCGTTGATAAGTCAGTCAGTCAGGACATTTGTTTTTTATTAATATAGATTAACGAACATTGTTGGCAGTATTCAAAACCTTATATGCATCACCTTTAGGTATATTATGTGTAGTGGAGTATTTTTTTATCGCAGACAAAGGGTTGGGTGGAGCGCGCGCAGAGTTCGCTTATTGGTCGACAGAATTGGGGGCAGTGGCTACCATCCCCTGTCGTATTTCTGGCTCTATAAAAGGCTCCGGAATCCAAAACTGCATCAGTCGCCACCGACCGTAACTCCGACTAGGTACTTCGTTACCAGTGACTCTGAATTGCTCGGGTAGTCCGCCTTCACTCCAAAGTGTTCCTTATTTTTTTGCATTAGTACCTACCTCGCGTTATTTCATTTAGTAAGTCTATATTTTTTTTGTGATTTATTCAAGTGACTGTTTGATTGTGAATTATGAAAAATAAAAAATATCTACTTTCTTTGTACAAAAAAAACGTCACAGAAAAAAAAATTGGTCATAGAATCGAACGAGATTTTAAGAGTCATAATTGGCTTATTAAAAAATACAAAAATCTAAAAAAACCGGAGACAAGGTTAAAACAATTAAATCGTATAACTAGGCGAGATTTAAAGGAAAATAATTGGCAAACTCAAAGAAACCAAAACCGTGACAAGTTGGACATAAAGCCGCGGGCCAGCACCGAAATCGTACAAAAATTGTAAGTTGGACTACTGAAACATTTTTGGTAGAAATGGATAGAATAGCTAGCGCAGTGGTTGAACGATTCCTTCGCTATGGGTTCGATTCCCGCACGAAACTGATATTGAATTTTATCTGTCTGGCCTTAGAGGACGAAATTGTCCCGATTTTGCAAATTTACTTTATTTTACAGACGTACTTTTACAGTTATAAATACTGTAGATATTTCCATGAGGTTTAATGCACAACAATAAAGATCGTTTCAATTATTATCTACTGAATGAGCTACTTTTTTATTTCTGTCAAGTATTATAATGCGAGATTTACGTTTAAAAGATTATTTATTACCATTCTTTTTGGATGTTTGTCAAGAAATGGATAATTTTTTAAGTTTTTTTGTTAACATTTTGCTAAGAATTTACTGAGAAGCCGAAATCAAAAGTAATTATTTATCAATTTTCTCTAAAATTTAACTCATTTTAATATTTTTTACTGTGTTTTTTAATATGAGAGTGGTAAAAAGCGATTTCTACAATGTATTTTCATACCGTGTAGACTACAACACAATTCGTAAATATGGTGATATTCTGTAACTTTTCCAGCAAAATTCACAAAATAATCGCCGATTTGAGGTCAATTAATAATATTAAAAAACCTAATTAAAAAAGTAGCACGTTCATTATATCATCATTGAAATTATATTTCATGTTGTGTATTAAAACTAATAAAAATACAGTATTTTACCTGTAAAATCACGTAAATCAATGAAATCGAAAAATTTCGAATACGGTCTTTATAGCTACTTCGTAAAAAAGATTAAAAAAATATTTAATGTGATTAAATTAGCTTAGAGGGCAATTCTGTAAACATAGTTGAGCGAACGAGTCGTGCGCAGCGGGTTCGATTCCCGCACGAAACTGATATTTAATTTTGCTGTCTGGCCTCAAGTTACTTACACAGCCATACGCAGTGCAAAGATTAAAAATATTTCTGTATTGTTTCAGGCAAAAAAAATATTTAAATAAAAAATCTAAAAATAACGAAGTATCTGTCGGCTTATCTATGCCAATTTTAAATTAGATAGGTACGCGGTAGTTAGTTGAGCTCATTGAAAAAGATCTCGTCCGGGAAGTAGCTACTCCGTCATCCATAATGCAACTTTTGCCGTCAAGCAGTCTTGCTTGGACATCGCATAGAGGGAAACTAACTCCTCGGCTAAATGATAAATGATTTTGTTTCTGTAAGTAGTTTTGTACAAACACTTTACACGTCAATCATATTTTATAACTAGATGAGGTCGGTGTTTCCTATCTGAGACGAAAAGCCGAAACAAACTCACAGATCAGTCTCTTTTAAAGTCCAGACATAATCTTGGTCAGATAAGCTAGTTTCTTACGTTTTAATTTTAACACATCTAGTTAACCTATGCGTCTGACAGCCCAACGCACCAGGGAGATATTTCCGGTACTTTTAAAACCGTTAACATTCTATTTTCAGTTTCAATTTGTCAAACATGTAGTATGAATGTATATAAATAATTTAGAACTCGAGTGCATGAAAAAACCTTTTGTGTTATCTTTCTGTCTTTTGTAGTGGTCAGTCTATCCATATTTTAACGTTCCTACGAAATGTATGGTTTTTTTTTGGCATTTCTGTCTTTTATAGTAATCCAACCTCAGTTGGCCCGATAAAATATTTTTAATGTCCAGAAACAGGATCGATTGGCATCAAAAAAAGTTTTTGTGAAAATTGCCCATTTTTTGCTGTCGGTACATTTAAAAAAAATCTGTGAATTCAAATTAAAATGTCTGCAAAAGTTAAGGATGGTCTCTCAGTCCATGTAACGGTTTTCCATAACTACAACGGCTAAGGTACACTCGCGGTCTGAAAATGCTTACCATCTAAGGTTCATAATTGCAATGTACAAGGTCGATAATATTATGTGACTTGATTATGTATAGAGTATAGGTTTTTTTATTTACACATCGTTTAAGATAGAAAACCTTTTTTGTTAAAAATAATATGAAATCGACGGCAGCAAAGTACAAAGAGTCAACGGCACTTTTTCCGAAATTCCCTTTTTTTTTCGTAAATTCTTTGATAGAAAGAATTTTTTTTTGAAACCTAGTTTTTTAAACTGTAGGAGTAAACTTGTAGAAAATTAAAGAAATTGTCAAGTAACTAAAGTTGTAGAATTCGCCACGTAACGAAAAAGCATTATGTGACTTTTATTATAATATATAGTAAGAGAAGAGATAGAGCTATATCGTTTTTATGGTTTTTGAGGGCGCTGAAGACGATATCACGACGTCAAAATAAAGTTCGAGTATTTTAAAGATAGAGTGAACGACGTTACCTTCGGAGTTGAAGAAAAAGCGTAAGAAACTTCGTTTCTGATGGAGTCCCCCGACCCTACAGGTTTTTTTGTTAGGATAGATGCTTATTTAAAAGTAATAAGTACCGCGGTATAGTATTTTAGACTACTGCACGCAGTGTGATAAATAATCTAATTTTAAAAACTGTTAAAACATGTTTAGACGGCGACTGTATCTACCCGTGAGGCCCAAGTACAGTCGCGGTCTAGTCGGTTTTTTTAATAAAACGTTAAGGAAACATCGAAAACTTAAGGAGGAAAAAATACATTAACTTTTCATTTTGCCTACACTGTCCCACTGCTGAGCAAAGGCCTCCTCCAAATCCTTCCAGGCATCCTTTTCCAGGGCCTCTTCGATCCAGCCCTTGCAATACGCGTCCAGGTCGTCACGCCACCTTTTCTTGGGCCGGCCTCGGCAGCGCCGTCCATCCTCGGGCAACCACTGTGTGGCGATAATTGTCCAGCGGTAACTGTGCATGCGACTGCTGTGACCCGCAAATGAAAAATGGGACACTAACTTAATTACATAAAATATAAAACGTGACAATTACCTACTACGTATTTCTGGAATTGTCGACGAGTATATAAATTTCGCGCGATTTGGTTTTAGAAAATATTATATTATTTAAAAGTGACGATTATTAAGCCAAAAATTGAGTTGACATCTACCTACATTTTGGACAAGTCTTTGTTACTGGTTTTTGCTGTGATGAGATTTCGACTTGAGTTTGAAAGATTTTAAAAACAAGAATTAGCCTTGATTCCCCTTACAAACGATTCCTGTGTGTGTTTTTGAGAGATCTGTCATGCAAATTGTGACTAAAACACAGGAATTGAGACGTACGAAAACTATTAAAATCAGAGCCAGGTGACCACAAGCAGTGATAACCTACGGTAACCATTAAGAGTTAGCCAGCAAATAATATCAAAGGCAGAAAGTTTTGCTATTATCAGATAGGAAACGCCGACCTCATTTAGTTTTTAAAATATGATTGGTGTGTAAAAGTGTTTGTACAAACCTACTTACAGAAATAAAATCATTTATCTGCTAAAGGAATCAAACGTATGCAGTGTAATTCTAAATTTGAAAAAAATAAATACTGGCTAGTTGGGATTCTAACCCAAGAACAAACTTAACAGTGTAGTTGAAAATATATTCTCAGGAGAGAATATATTTTCAACTACACTGTTAAGTGTAGATACTGTGTACATACTGACATTTTCAGGTGGATGTAGGAACATCCACCTGAAAATGTCAGTATGTACGCACAACACAATATTGAGAGATTAAACCATGTATAAAACCATAGACTTCTGAAAGGTTTTCCTGTAAACTATAAGCATAGAGCTTTGTTCTGTATTTTTTCAAAGGCTCATATTTCGGAAATAACAGGAGAATGGTCAATTATTATTTATTTTCTTAAAGAGAAATAAAGCTGTATATAAAAAAAAAAATAGAAACCTTCACAGTAAGGCATTTTTTTTCTTCTGTTAGGCAATATTTTCGTAACTTAAAAAAAAAACCCTATTCTCTCTGAAACGTATAGGGGTTCCATTTCTTCATTTTAACGTACGACTAAAATACATTATAATAAAAAACGTAGGTAGGTACTAATTAAATATAATTGCAGAATACGTGGAAAATAAAAATAATTACGAATTGTTTGCTAAACCTTAGACGAAGAAATATCTTGGACAAGTGCCTATAGCACGAACTTATCATCAGCAGTATGAGCCGAGAGACCGACATGGCCGAGGAAAAGAAAATGCTGGAATTTCTGTATGCCAAAGGCATTACAACCCTGGATCAGTTAAAAGATATCTTCAGGCATCAAAAAGAAAAAGATGACGACGATGTAGAATTTGTGAAAGAAACAAAATCTTGCATTAACCAAGCAAAGTTAATTATGTTGTTGGAGGCGAGCAAACGAAACAAACAAATACTTATGAACAAATTATGAAACACTACAGCGACTTCGAATACTGCAGGAACATCAAATACTGCAGTGACTACAATTGCCGCAACGACTTCAAATTCTCAGCCGACCATCCTTGCACAACAAACTGCCACAGTACCTGTTGCTGGCAACATTGTCGAAAATGCACGCGATACAACAAAAAACGCAACATCGCTGCCCATGAGGTTAGTATACGTTCTTACTCTTTTGTCCACACCATTGGGATTTGTAGGAATGCCATATAAAGTGGAGTAAATTATTCTGCTATTCAATGATCATTTTAAATAAATTCACGATGATGCAATAATAGGACAAATAATAAAAAAGATGCCATTTATTCTTAACGTAACCGTATAAAATAGGTTCCGTAGCTGTTGAGATGATCATGAACTATATGTACAAACATACTGATAAATGTCATACGGGCGGCGCGGCAGCAGGTCAAATACAGACTGTATTTTTTAAAGACGGACATAATGCAGAACTAAAAACTATATTTACTGAGTGTACAGTATAGGTTGACAATGATTCCGATTATATGCAACCATGACGCAACGTCAAAATTCCGACATAAAAATTCGGAGTTTGAAGAGGGATAAAATAAAATCTAATATGTTTTCAGATACCGCCATAAACACATCCATCAATACCACCCTTATCAACAAGAAATAAGGCGTCAACAGCAAAGGCAGCTAAGGCCACAGCTTCGCCCAGCTTACGAAGGCAACGATCACCAACAAAACCTCCAATATAACCAATATCAATCCCAGCAACATAATTACTACGGCCATAATCAAAACAGATGCGAAGGGGTTGGGCAGAATATGACTGGCTACAACAATGGATGTGTCAACACGATGGCTACGTGGCAGTCTAGTGGTGTTGGTGTTGGTATCAATTCAATTGGCCAAACGATTCCGGAGTTGCAGCCTTTGGCATCGCCGACTGTTTATAATGTTGTACCGCAACAACAGTGGCCAACAGCAACATTGACGGTCCACACAGAACACAACGGCTATAACAACTCTTGTCAATTTCACACAGCTCCTCAAGCTTCTCAACAACCAGCTTCTCAGTATATATCTCAAGGAAGCAGGCCGATATATAACCAAAACTGAAGTGTCATGCGATGGTCAATGGATTTTGTGTTAGTGTAGTGTACTATAAACTTTAAAGTAAAAGAGATAAACTAAACTTTTTAATGCAATTATTTTAAAGACTTACGATTATCTTATAAATATTATGAAAAGTAAATAATGTAGGTATCACGAAAATAAGAAAACTAGACATGATTTTTGATAAATACTCACAAAATAAAAAGAGAATCATGATTTTGAACACAATGTTGCTAGGGTTTTGGTGAATGCTGGCTGCCTAAATACGGAACATAATAACACCTTCTTACTAATGAGGTAAGTAAACAAAGGTACCCACCCTTCTACGCTTATTATCGGAGTGACAAGAGTTGTGAACAATAGCGATTAAACCTAAAATTAGTTTTTGAGAAAATCACGGATCATCCAAGTCTTCTTTCAAATCTCTAGCCCGATCTTTTCTTTCTTCGTTTAAATTTTAACAAGACAGAAAACCTTTTTTTTTGTCTGACACAACATAAAACTTGAATTGTTTTAGGTACTTACTTTCAATATTGCAATTGCAATCACCATACATTAGAATATAGCTTCGTGCTTTGTCAAAATGAAACAATCGATGAAGAAGTAGTTTTTATCAAGAATGTTAAACTACATGCTGCATCCAGTAGGCTTAGCACGAGCACCGATTTGTCGGCAGAAGAATAGACATGACTATTAAATAAATTATGTACAATAGGATAAGATAGCTATGTTTTTCCATTCATTATCACAGTTATGCGTTCTAAATGAAACATGATTTTGTAGATAATCGTATTTACTTTGTGGCCGACGAGTAGAAAGTTTTGTTGTCAGTGTGATTTTGACAGTTTGGGAAGAAATATTCTTCTGAAATAGTCTACATTTATAAGGACCTAGACAAATATCGTTAGAAACGAAAGACTAAATGACAGATTGTAGAAGGATATCTACGATAGCAAAAATGTAGGAACGAAATGTCACTTTGTATTGAAAAAAACTTTTTTCAAAAAAATAACAACCGACTTCCAAAAACAACACTACAAAGCTCAAAATAACTTTAATTTCGGAAGGCGGTGACAAATAATTAAAATACATATCCAAAGTCACCGACTTCCGAAATTAAAGTTATTTTGAGCTTTGTAGTGTTGTTTTTGGAAGTCGGTTGTTATTTTTTTGAAAAAAGTTTTTTATTTTTCACTTTTTAGTTACCTACCCCACACTAATTCGAAATTTCATCATCCTTGGGGTCAAAACAATGCATATTTATGCGATAGCAACATTCGCGGTTGATTTGCTGTAATTTTTTGAAGAGTTCCTTTGTCTGTCTCCGAAACGCATCATCAGATCTAAATGAAATTTTAATGGGATCATTTCGGAGTAAAGCCCTTTCGAACAAAAAAATAATTTTGCAAATCTGTCTATATACGACAGAGTTATGCCCGAACATACATAAAAAATAAAAAAATAAACATGTCGAATTGATAACCTCCTTCTTTTTGAAGTCGGTTAAAAGCACTGTCTATTCTTCGTAGAAATACAAAGCGTCATGCTAAGCCCGCTGTATTAGCCAAGGAAAGCTAAACATGTTAATAGACGACTTTATTAGCACGCGAATTGAAAAAATACTTTTATACGATTTATTAAAAAGTACTGCAGAAACCCGCACTGAGCCGCGTGGTGGATTACGGCCCACTCCCTCTCACTAAGCGGAGGCCTGTGTCCCAGCAGTAAGAACATTCTAGGCTGATTATGCTACTGTAGAAACTTCGAATCCTCAGCAAGTTGTTCAGCAAAGTGGAGCCATTTATGTCCTGGCCGCAGTGTCGTGAATGCTGGCTGCAGATAGAAAATGTACCTTTGCTGACTCATGAGGTAGAGTTGTGGTATCTTACAAATCCTACTATTATAAAAAATTTGAAAGTCTGTAAGAATGGATGGATGTTTGTTAGTCTTTAACGCAAAAACTACTGAACGGATTTGGATGAAATTTGGCTAACGAGTTGATAACCTTTCATCCCATTAATACGTTCCCGTGGGATAATTTTCGATCATCACACGGGCGAAGCCGCTGGCAAAAGCTAGTACTTAATATGTATAACTACTTTTTCAACACACTTGCTCATAAAATGGCTCTAATTTCACTACAGTTAGGCACATAATGACACCTATTATCAAACTGTGACTTTTTCATTACTATTATTCACTAGTGAGTTATAGAATTGGTTGAGTTGCTTTGTTCTTAGTGAGTTATAGGTTGCTTTTTGTTTGAGTTGCTTTGTTCTTAAAAACAATGATGATGGATGATGCTGGGTGATGATGGATGATGATGGATGATGCTGGATGATGATGGATGATGATGATGGATGATGATGGATGACGATGGATGATGATGAATGATGATGATGGATGATGCTGGATGATGATGGGTGATGATGAGTGATGATGGATGATGATAGATGATGATGGATGACGATGGATGACGATGGATGATGATGGATGATGATGGATGACGATGGATGATGATGGATGATGATGATGGATGATGATGGATGCTGATGGATGATGATGGATTATGATGATGGATGATGATGATGATGATGATGATGGATGATGCTGGATGATGATGGGTGATGATGAATGATGATGGATGACGATGGATGATGATGGATGACGATGGATGATGATGGATGATGATGATGGATGACGATGGATGACGATGGATGATGATGGATGATGATGATGGATGATGATGATGGATGATGATGGATGATGATGATGATGATGATTTAGTATTATTTTCTTCGCAAGTGTGTTGAAAAACGTCGTATGATACACGTGTGTATTGATGATTATCGTCCTCGGCTCTCTTAAGACCCTCGCCTGACGGCTCGGGTCTCAATGGCGCCTCAGCGATAATCACCAACGTTACACACTTGTACCATAATGTACTATTAACTACTGTTGTTCTTCACTACTGTGAATAAACATCACATCAGTCGTTTTTGAGAAAATCACGGAACATCTTTCTTGGTGTTGGATACAAATTAAAACTCATATGTTTTCAGGACCATACATATGTCCATGATTCCGTTTCAATGTATGCTGAACTGATTGACAGCAGCGGTATCTTAAAGATTTCGTCAGACAATCAATCAATCAATCAAAACAATAACAAGTTGTTTTTGTAAAACAACTATCACCAGAATGATACAGAACATAATATCAGTTCCTAATTAAGTAAGTATACAACGGTACTCTTCTGCCCATACCATAAGCGATGCAGACTTGTGATGCGAAAAAGTCACACCAGATCAAGCAAAAACTTTAACTTTGAATGTTTTCAGATCCTACAATCTATTTTTGCAACCTACCGCGCAACATCTACCTTTTTCCTGAACTGGTCACAGCGGCTGCAACTTAGCCTGAAACAGCTCAAAACACGCGCGTTCACAGTAGAAGAATAAGTTGTGAATGTTTTCCATTTCAAAACATTCCTGGAAATTATACTAACATCCGTTAGGATAGACAGACAACCTATTGCCGACCGATGCCTGTCTATGGTGAATGCTGCCTGCCCGGATACCAGCTCCCGATGAGGTGCATATCAAGTCATATCTAGACAGAAACCCATATTTTTATAAGTTCAGGCACAAAATAACATAAATAAGATTTACAGATCCTGCAATCTACTCGTGAATCCGACACAACCTCTACATTCCACAACACAGTTTCCTGAAATGGTCACATCGTCTTCAACTCACAACTTAGCGGAAAATTGTGAATGTTGTACATTGCGGAACAGTCTTTTTAAACGGATATTCGTCAAGATTGAGAGAGAAAAGATGATGGCGACCGATGTCTGTATCCGGTGAATGCTGCCTGCTCGACAGAACACAACAGCTTGCTACCGATTAGGTACGTGCCTACCATATCATATAGGATACAGAGTTGTGATATAATTTTACTAATAGATTGTAACAAAACATCATACTAGGTTCAATATATTTTGTAAGTCAGGTACAGCATATACCTGGACACGTTTTTAAGGACCCACACTGCACTGTAATTGCCATACTTCTACCAGCTAAATGTTCAAATCAAGCCAGAAGAAGAAGAATGAAGAAGAATCTCCACGTCGGCCTCGGAGGTATTTATCATATATTAAAGACAACCCCAATACGATTTCCTATCGGCAAAAATGACGAACTGGTACTGATAGATATTCAAAAACTCTCCTTAGTGCTAACTCTTGTTAACGCACTCCCGTGCAAAATTTTGATGCTTCTGACCCAGCGGTTTCGACTGTGCGTCAGAAATCACTTAGCGAATGAATGAATTCAAGATTTGCTTGTATTCAGTTCTAAAGCCACGTTTACACAGGGAGAGTTTTCGACATGCTATTTTAATCAGACAATTCCGACAGGCAAGGCGATTTTCGCTTTTCGACATCTCTTATCGTTAATTGTCTTATTAAGTCGATAATGTTTTATCGTGTACGTTTGTTATATGTATATGTTAGATTATAGTTATTTAATTAAGAATATAATGTAACATATGAGATTATCGAAGCTAATATTAGGTATAAAGGATAAAAAAACATACACATAGTTTGTTTCTAAGTATGTTTGTAAGGGGTTAATATCTGGAACTACTAATCGTACTTGCAAAAATAAGAATACAATGAAAAGCCCAATTCTTGAAGAAAGTCATATTTATATTTCAAAAAACAGACGTAAAGTACGCAAAGTGAAAACGAAGATATACAGGAAAAGTTTTTACCCAGTGCGCAAATTGTAACCATGAATTCAGCATATCATTCTAGAACCCCTAGCGCAGAAATTTTTCGTGAAAGAAATTTAAGTGTTCCATACATTTTGACCGCGTAGGTATTGCACTTTTCTATGAAACAGCTGATTTTTTTTTTGTACAACCGGCGAAAAATTTCTGCGCTAGGGGTTCTAGAATGATATACTGAATTCATGGTTACAATTTGCGCACTGGATAAAAACTTACCCTGTATACGGGGGTCGGCGATAGGATTCGTAGCGGCGGGTCGGGCCCAAAATTTCACGGGGGCAAAGTCGCGGGCGAAATGCTAGTTATAGAAAACATTAAAATCTAGGTATTGGTCTTGATGTTGGCAAAACCTGCAATATTTCGGGCTTTCTTTGAATTGCTAATAAAACCTATTGTTCCGTGTGGTGCCGGACACAAAGAATAGCACCACCCCATTTCTTTCCGTGGGTGTCGTAGGAGGCGACTAAGGGATTCAAATGAGGACGGGCAGCAGCGTCCTCTGAATAAAGGCTTCTTCAGACAGTCGCGACGCGACACTTTTAGCACAATTTCCATGAAGTTTTCATAGAAATTGTTCGACGAGCGTCGCGTGGAAGAAGCCTTAAAGCGATCCATCACAAAGCTGTACCTACATATTACCTAATAATAATATTCTTTCCGTTATAGCCATATATTTTAGTGCGAAACCTTTTTATTACTAATCGACTAATACATATCCAAAGGCCACAATTTATTTAATATTCTGAAACTATCTTACTTACTTTATGAATTTAAGGCGGAAGTAGCGTCTTACATTCGTATTTTTCCGATCATAGTTTACGATCGCTAAGGCGCATAGCTTTTTTTTTTACTGTGGGTAATCATCAAATAACTTCTCCTGCTCTGGGTAGAGCAGGAGGGCGTGTCAGACTTTTACTGACTAAAACCCACCCGAGTTCCCTCAGTTGCATGTGTGCCAGGGGCCACGATATCTCTTTCGAACAACCAGAACATCTTAAGGTGGAATCGCCAGGGTAGCTCGCGAAATTCAAATTTTCTTGCTTTTTTTGCAATTTGCAAGTCAGTGTCATGTTGTATGATGATTAAAATACGATTCGTGACCGTAACACGTATGTATTTACATAATTATAATAATCGAAGTCCTCTCTACATTCCTTTAAGTTCCTTTAATCGTTTAAATGTACTTGGAGGGAAGTACTGAGGAAATTTATTATTATAATTCTGTGAAACCATATTTGTTATGGCGGGGAAACATATTTTGATTAACATACAACCTGATTCTGACTTTGAAATTGCAAAAAAAATAAGAAAATTTGAATTTCGCGAGCTACCCTGGCGCATCTACCGTAAACAGTAGTACTGTAATCAAGGTTTTTGAAGTGAAAACATCTTCAGGCGCGTTGAGCACTTTTTGGGTGAACAAACATCATGGAACTCGCGTCATCGTCACCGAACGCTTTCATGAGCTAAATGTATACTGTGTATGAGTGAACAAGCACACGGATGAGTCGCGCGTTGATGTCTTTTGGAAAAGTCCCTTTCTTTAATTATGAAATTCTAATTATTTTACCCCTTTCTTTCCCTTTTTATTTTTGTCGTAAAATTATGCACTGTTACCTTTAATGGCTGAAGTCGATCGTTCGTTTATCATTTTTTACCGAGAGCAATCAGGACCCAATGTGAAATCCTGTATTGACGAATGAAAAAATACACACGTAATTGTTCCAGTTTACACTTCTGTCGGCACTTTTTTTTTTTTGAGGGTGGGAAATTATCTAATATTTTTTCCCGCTCTGGACGGAGCGGGAAGGCATGTCAACTTTTACTGACTAAAACCCACCCGTGTTCCTTCAGTTGCCTGTGTGCCAGGGGCCACGGTATCTCTTTCGAACAACCCGTACCCCTGAAACATGGTCCTTACGTGTGTAACATTACGTGTTATGGATTTTCATACTAAAAGCAAAAGTCGTACACCTGGAACTGAAAATCATCGACACGTCCGAATGAAACGCAACATAATTTATAGCTGAGCCGCAGTTTTTTTACTTTTATGGCTATCTTCGTTTTTCTTTGTAATTGCTGTTCCAAAAAAAAAAAAATATCCTCATCAGTTTACTCTATAAATTGTACGTCATTTTCTGTGTTGATTTTCGTTCCAGAAACCAGATGTAAATACCTACCTACACCCCGTACCGTGTTAGGGCTAGGCGTCGCGACTCTAGTAGATCAATTTCTATGAGAACTTAATGGAAATTGATCTATTAGAGTCGCGTCGCACTGTCGTGTCGCATCGGTCTGCGGTAGCCAATAATCATGCCTAAGTTTCTTAGCAATTTGTTTATGCTCAACACTTCTCGGCTTGGTGATGGGCTTGTGGCTAAGTAATAGGAGCCGCACAGGTCTACCGATCAGGTTAAGCTACGCTTGCAATGGTTGGCCCGTGGTTGGGTGACTATCTTTACACATCAAGACCCCTCCGTACCTCGGAAAGCACGTTAAGCCGTCGGTTCCGGTTGTCATTTGTAGATCTTTGACAGTCGTTACGGGTCGTCAGAAGCCCGAAATTCTAACAACTAGTCTTACCAAGGGGTATCGTATTTTCCAGTAACTGGGTTGTGGAGGTCAGATAGGCAGTCGCTCCATATAAAATACTGGTATTCAGCTGCATCCGGTTACACTGGAAGCCGACCCCAACATAGTTGGGAAATGGCTAGCCATGATGATGATGACTTCTCAGTTTGGTGATGACTTTTCTCCGTTTACATTTCTACTGCGATCATAAAACAATAACATCTGTCTGTACACTCTCGTATCTTTCACTTACTCTCCTGTTTCAAAGAAATATCAGTATCCTTTTTGCTCTTAACTTGACTCTTTGGCCAACTGAATTGACGACCTTTTATCCAGTAAGTAAATGTGTAAAAATAAATTTTATTTCGATTATTGCCTAAAATATAACTTGCAATGGTTTTTAAGATCGAAAGGGAAGCTTTAAAGTATAAGTAGTGCTTAAATTCATCATTAAATTTAGTAAGTTATTCTTAAAATAATTTTTAAACCATCCATAACCAGCGCCATTGTACTTATATTCATACAGGTTATTTCATTATTTAGGGAAATGTATTCTTCAGTCAAAGGACATCACCCAGATTGGGCTAATTTTTATTTTGCCGGCCAAGCTGTTGTCTACAAAGCTGTTATAAAGTCAATCTGGACCTACGGGATAGACCTCTGGGGCTGTGCTAGCAACTCCAATATCGAGATCCTCCAGATATTTCAAAATATTGCTCTCAGAACAATCTCAAGTGCACACTGGTTCGTGAGAAACACGGAAATACACGAATACCTGGAGATACCGACCGTTAAGGAAGAAGCCTGTAAAAAAAGCAAGAGATACAAGGAAAGACTTAATGAACACACTAATGAATTGGCCAAGAACCTACTAACTCGACAGAAAGACATTACTCGCCTAAAAAGATGGCAAATACTAGATATAGACCAGAGAAACTAATTATTAGTAAAAAATATATATAAAAAAAAAACATGATATCAAGAAGATGCGCAGAGTTGTATCTACGTTATATAACTCCAGCAAGCTCATGAGTCACGTATGTGGCACCGAGTCATAGGCCTTCTTGTAATCCATCCAACATCTATCCACAGATCCTTTCGGGAACGACGAACCTGTTGGCTAATGGCCATATCAATGTGGAGCAGCTCCCTAGTACCGCGGGACCCGTTCCGAAATCCAATATGAGCGACAGAAATGAAGGAGTTAGAGTTTATATGATTGTAAATTTTAGCTCTCAAAATGGAAGTAAGAACTTTATAGACGGTCGGTAAACACGTGATCGGCCTATAATTTTTGGGCTCCGCGGTACTACCTGATTTATGAAGCAGGTGATTCCGTCGTTAGGAATTGGGGCGTGCGACCTTTGGAACCATATAATCCTGAAGTTGTGCAGTCCGTCCGGCCGGCTGGAGACTTCTAGTTGGGCAACAGAGGGACAGCACGAGCTACATCTTAGGGGCAGATGGTAATAACCCACATTTCTGGTATTGAATCTCAGGCTCGCTCGACTTCCCGGGCCCAATCACCTTCGGGTGATTGACAGGCACCGACCAGATACTACGCCAAAAAGAACACATGGCATCATCAGCACTATTATTATAATTATTATTGTACGGATTACATTGAAAATATCCTTAGGCGTGAGTTAAACTCACGGTTAGCTAACTTAGGACAGCAAACACATAAGGTATCTACTCATCATCCATTTATTTATTTAGGATCTCAACAAAGGATATACATATACATTGTAAATTAAAGTAATAACCAAACTATTCGATTTTTGCGGAAAATCTAGTTACAGGCTAACCTTTCTTAAATTCTCAACGGATCTAGCTGTCCCATAAATACAGTAATGATATAATAATAAAAAAACAAGAGTCTCGTCTAAATCTGTGATTCTTCTAGGCCAGGTAGTCGAAGTAGGAGCTTATCTCAACACTGAAATAATGGTGGTGCGTGTGCGCCACTAGTACCTTTGTGAATATAAATCATTTTCTTTTATGTAGAATGTTTTTGCTCAGTTCTTGGGCCGTGCTCACTTTGCGTGCATTTCTGTATGAAATTCGGTGGTCGTGGTTGCGGTGGTGGTGAGTTTGGTGGTGGTGGTGGGTTTGGTGGTGGTGGTGGGTTTGATGGTGGTGGTGGGTTTGATGGTGGTGGTGGTGGTGGGTTTGGTGGTGGTTGTGGGTTTAGTGATGGTGGTGGTGGTGGTGGCATGCGTACGAAAAGAGACGAACGAGCCTGAATCTCTAGGAATGCTCAAAATGGACGATCGACAGTGTGAGCACAGACGGGAACTTGAAGGATGGGGATTGTTCGTGACTTTCGAACGCGTTCGCAATTTGCTGAATTTCGTACCAAAACGTTTGCAAAGTGAGTGCAGTCTTATGCCACGCGTAAACGATAGGGACCTAGGACCTAATTTTGAGGTTTCGACAATATTAGAATACTAGACTAGACACAACATTAAAAATGTTGTAGGTTTCAATTAGAAATTATTATCCTTAGATGTGAGTTAAACTCACGGTAAGATAGGAATCATGTATGGAACCGTCGTAATTAAAAATAATGAAGGTTGGCCCTAATGTATCTATTTGCAAAACACATTTTCAACATTTTTTTTCAAATGTGGCCCAATAATACTTCCGGCCATAAAACTACATTAAAAGTTACTTTTTATGTATTGTGTTTATTTTAGGCTGATACCTATCTACCACTACTACTATCTACTCTAACAATTTAAACCAACAAAACCATTTTTCAGGAAAATCTGACTCCAGACCACGGAGAAAAGAAAGAGACTAATAAAGAAAAAAGAAAAAAAGAACCATCTTAAATTCTCAATGGATCACAATTTGTAGCAGTTTTCCCTTATGTAAAGAAATAGTAAATTAAAAAAAGAAAAAGAAAAAAGAAACATTTTAAAAATGTAAAAAAAAGGTAAAAAAAAAAAAAAAAAATTGCTATTGGAAGTGTAGATTTGTGTGTGAAAACGTCGTATTTCCGAATAGTGTAGGTACAAAATTTGCCCCGTCATAATTCGGGTGTTAGTGCTGCGTAGCGTACGTTGTACTAGTTGGTTGTATGGTTTGTGACAAATTAATTATTAGCTCCCAATGGAACTTGATGGATGAGGATTGTTTGTTACTTTTCGTACGCGTTCGCACCTAATTTCGTTTAAACGTATAGAAATCGAGTACGGTTTTATGCGGCGCGTAGCCGACAGGGACCTAAGAACTGCTATTGAGGCTTTGACAATATTTTAATATTAGACTAAACACAACATTCAAAATGTATTAAGTTTATATTGGAAATTATTGGGGGGCTTGCGGCTAAATAATATAAGCAAGGGTCGATCAATCAGGTTATGCTGCGCTTGCCATGGTTTGTCTGTGGATGGGTGACTATCTTTATATACCAAGTACCCTCGGTGCCTCAGAAAGCACGTTAAGCGGCTGGCCCCAGCTGTCATCTGTGGATCTTTGACAGTCGTTACGGGTCGTCAGAAGCCCGAAAGTCTGATAACTACTCTTACCAAGGGGTATCGTATTACCCAGTAACTGGGTTGTGGAGGTCAGATAGGCAGTCGCTCCATGTAAAATACTGGTATTCAACTGCATCCGGTTAGACTGGAAGCCGACCCCAACACAGTTGGGAAAAGACTAGGCAGATGATGATGATTGGAAATAATTGTCTTAAGATGTGAGCTAAACTCACGGTAAGATAGGTAATTAGGTATATTTAATGTATGGAAAATGTAGATTTGTGTGTGTGAAAACGTTTTAATTAGGATTAGTGAAGGTAAGCCCTAGTAATGAATCTATTTGTAAAACGCAATTTCAACAAAATCTACAAAAATTGCCGTCGTACTTCTGTAGTTAGTGCTGCGTAACTTACTTATTTAGATGTACTCGTAGAGGTTGTGTAGATTGTTCACATCACACGCTATAGGTACAACTATAGTTGTACCATAAATGCAGTTATAATAAAAAAACAAAACAAAAATACAGTAAAAAAAATTAGAAAAAGTAAAAACAAGGAAAAACATTAGTTAGACAAACAATTCTAGCTTAAGATATTTAGTTAGGATTGTATGCATTACTTTTTTGACTAAAAACTTAACTAATCTTTATTAAGCTATTGTGTAAATATGTAAATACGTAGTCACAAATAGTACTTTATGAAATTCTTGCACAACAGAGGTTTTTAAAACACGAGTATGTGAAACGAATAAAGTATGAATAAATATTACGATTACGATATAGTACTGTATGCCTACCTATCAACAAAAAAAAAAATCTAACTTCTTTTCGTTAAAATAAAGTATTTAATAATAAAATTTTAGTCTGAATCTGCAAATATAATGATTTTTGGTGAATGCCACGGTTTTGCACCACTAATTAATAAACCAGTCCGGTTTTTGATCCATCTATTAACTTTTAGAAGAAGCTATGTAGACATAAGTATGAACTTATGTCTACATGGTCTGTTGTAAATGCTAACAGAATAGTAATCATTAATATACATAAAATTAATATTATTT
The DNA here is from genome assembly GCA_949987655.1 of Polymixis flavicincta. Classification (NCBI taxonomy): domain Eukaryota; kingdom Metazoa; phylum Arthropoda; class Insecta; order Lepidoptera; family Noctuidae; genus Polymixis; species Polymixis flavicincta. The sequence goes on from OX465183.1 coordinate 19,284,194, forward strand.
TTTATACGCTATGAATATTTAATCACTAGCCAGCGGCTTCACCCGTGCGGAACTTTCATCCCCTATTTGACTCCCTTAGGGGTTGAATTTCGAAAAATCCTTCCTTATTCCTTGTCTACATTGTAAAGGGAACCTCTGTGCAAAATTTCAGCTTTCTAGGTCCAAGGGTTTGGGCTGGGCGTTGATGAGTCAGTCAGTTAGTCAGTTAGGACTTTTCATTTTATTTATATAGATTTAGGGAAATATAGTCATGAGTTGTAAATATGTAGAACCGAATCACAAACTGAAATGTAATGCTGTATGAAAAGCACGCACTCAGGGGATACCGACTTTAAACATCAAAATGCTTAAATTCTAAACGGATCATAGGTTATAGTAGTTTTCCTATGAATACAGTTTTTTTTTTGAAATCGGTTCACTTATAAGAGTCAATAATTATTCTAGGCTAGGTAGGAGCATATCTCTATACTAAAATAATGGATTGTATGCGTGTCAAAACATTCTCGAGATCATAAAGAAAGCCGTAGTAGCTAATAGTGAACGAGCTCGCCCGGGGAAGTACTACCACCACACCTAATTCAACCACCAAACGGCTGAGCTGTATTTCGGTTTGAAGGGTGTGGGTGCCGGTGTAGTTACAGGCACTTGAGGTATTCCAGCTTTGCCTCTGCGATGGCATCGTACCTATGATGTCCCCCGTATTGGCCGTATTACATATAAACTTTTTGATGTAGAACGTAAAATAATATGTCACATTACACGTTTGCGCCACCAAGTACCTTTGTGAAAAGAGCTTATTAATATAAGTACTAGTACATAGTCCGTGGTCCGTGGATGTAAGATGTTGAGTCCTTGCTCATTTTGTCAAAACAGAAGTTTTTGCATGCTATGTTTTATCTTAGCGAAACATGTTGATCTATTCTAATAATATTAACATCAATGTATACGATGTTTTACGCAAATAAATGATTTACTTACTTACTTAAATTGCATTAAACATTAACTATAAACGCTGCCCCGTAGTGGAACAATACTGGGAATGTATTAGTCATTATTTCTATTTTACACACGTGTAAATCGATTAAATCCTTCACTAACTTAACGATCACTGTAAATATCGTAATTTTAAAACTGAAAGCTGGAAAATATATTTTTTTCAGTAAATTAACAATACATTTTTAATTCTTATGCCGCGCGTAGATTAGTTTTTAAGTAAATATTAGAGTATTTTAGAAAAACATTAAAAGTGTTATTTCTAACTAAATTGGTACTAGTGTCAAAGAACTAGGCCATTGTACGGATTTATAATATTAAAAATATCCTTAGGCGTGAGTTAAACTCACGGATAGCTTACTTAGGACAGTGTACACTATAAGGTGATTGATAAAAAAAAGTGTTTCCAATTTCAGGGCATGAACTAGTGTTGTTTTAATATTCATAAAAGTAACTATGTTTAAGCTTATGTAAAAACTTTGAAAAAAATGCGAGTTAAACTCGATAAATGACCGGAATGTGAGGTCTTGATTTTATTAATATTTTTCTGAACGATCCGATTGTAGATATTTTTATGCAAAATTTTATTTAAATATGCGTTTGGTTTCTTATGAGTGAAAATTAAAACATAATTTATATAGTTTACAAACTATATTCTCATGAATCTGTGCACTAATAAGCTTTCTTTTATAAATATTTTACTTTCGATGCCGCATATACCGCACTTACCTTCTTATTCCGGTACGCAGTACTTCAAAGAACTCGGGCATTATATCTTTTTTAGGAAACTTACGCTTACACTTATGGGTACATTCGGTATTTGGAGAGTGGCCATAGTATTCTTTGCTTTAAAGTAGTTGTATATATTAGGTATAATGTATGGGTAGTGTAAATTTGGGCGTGGGAACGTTGTTAGGAAAAGTAAGCCCTAGTAATGTATCTATTTGAAAAACTAAAATACATATACACCAACTTCCAAAGTTAAAGTTATTTTCACGTTTTAGTGTTTTTTCGAAAGTCAGTTGTTTTTTTTAACAAGTTATTTTATTTCTTGTTTATAATACATGCTGAGACGATTTAAAAAAATTATAATATTTATTTATTGTGTTTATTTTAAGTAGTATGTATCTACCACCAACTACTGAATTTATGGAACTAAAACTGAACTAATGTAAAACATCATTTTTTAACATTGTTGACACTAGGTTTAGTAAAATTGATTAATTACAATCTACTTTAACAATTTAAAGCAATAAAACGATTTTTACGGAAAATCTGACTCCAGACTTACCCATCTTAAATTCTCAATGGATCACAAATTATAGCAGGTTTCCCATTAACATAATTATAATGAAAAAAAAAGAAAAGCAAAAAAAAGCATAAAATAAAAAATATAAAGACATAAAAATAGTTATGCTAAAATTCTAAACTTAGCTACCCACGGGGGTAATTTATTATGTAAATACGCCGTCACTGATGGTGGTTTATGAAATTCTTGCACAACAGAGGTTTTTAAAACACGAGTGTGAGTAAACCACCCTAATAAAGTATGCATAAATAAATAATAACATTACTAATTATCATACATTTAATCATTTAGGGAAATATAATCCTGCGTTGTAAATTTTTAATATTATTTTACGTGTCACTTAATGTAAATCGATTAGTCCCTGTTGCTTTTTCTTATAACATTAATAGAATTGTCATTAATAGAGAGGATTTGGGAGTTTTGATTGACATTGAATTAACATTCTCAGATCATAAAGACCTCGTTTGCACAAAAGCTTAAAAGAACTTTGGCTTTGTTATCAGGTCATGTAAGATATTTAAAAACATTGCGGCTCTTAAATCGGTGAATTTTGCTTATGTGCGCAGCGTCTTAGAATTTGCGCGTCCCATCTGGTCCCCCCAACACATTATCTAAGAACCAACTAGAACGGGTTCAAAGAAAATGTATTAACCACCTTGACTATCGCCTCCGTAAACCTCCGATGACCTATGAAAATAGTTGTCGAACAAATGGTCTGCTAAAACTCGATTAAAGACGCAATGTTATGGATTTGTATTTGCTTTATGATATACTTAACGGTCGCCTCGATTTCTCAGATTTGGTCGCTTAGGTATCTTTTAACACTCTTCTATGGCGCACTCGTCATACAACGATGCTGCATGCACCTCGGCACTCGACTACGCCACCAATTGTGTATTGACCCGTATTGCTCCAAGATATATCACAGATTTCTCTTTAGTGGATATGTTCGACATTCAAAAAACAAATAGTAAAAACCGTAAACGATGGCAAATGTTATGCAACTAATATTTTAATGTTCAAACTTTGTTTTTATTTTAACAATCATATTTTCCTTGTTTTTTCTTTAAAATTTAAACTCTAAAATTGAACCTTTTGTATTTAAATGTTTCTCAGTCTGTATTCAGTTTGCATGTTTTGTACTTATCCTAGTTATACAGGGAAACTTATTATTAGGCATACTATAGTATAATACACATACTCTGTAACATACTCCCCCTTATTCATAAACGTTGCTAAAAGTTAAATAGTGATTAGCGTCTGTTTAACCATACATTTTTGACGTTTAATCATCATGTAACTTTAATCATCGTTTATGAATATACTATGTGTATCGCTGTTGGTTGCCTAAATAAATATAATAAAAATAAAAATTACCCCTTTACTTAAAGATCACTGTAACCTCGTAATTATAGAACTACATGATGGAAACGGTTTTTTTTTTCAGAAATTAATAATAGGTACAACATTATTTCATTTGTTTTTGAGCAAGTATCAGAATATTTTAGAAAAATATTTAAAATGTTATTTTTAACTAAATTGGTACTAGTGTCAAAGATTGTACGGATAATAATATTAAAAATATCCTTAGACGTGAGTTAAACTCACTGTTAGCTTACTTAAGAAAGTGTGCACTGTAAGGTAACTAATCAAAAGAAGTGTTTCAAATTTCAGGACATGAAGTAGAGTTGTATAATATTCATTAATAGTACCTATCTATAAGTGTGAAGAAAAACATAAAATGCGAGTTAAACTCGTTATATGGCCGGAATGGGAAGTTTCTATTTTATTCATATTTTGCTGAACGATCCAATTTCAGATATTTTATGCCAAATTAAAAGTTCGTATAAGTAAAAATGAAAACAAAGTTTCTATAGTTTAAACGTATTCTTTTACTTTTGATACCACAAATAACTCACTTACCTTCTTATTTCGGTACGCAGCACTTAAAATATAAATGTGGGTGATAATATATTTTAAGATAACTTACGCTTATATTGATGGTACATTAGATATTTGGAAAATGGCCATGGTATTCTTGACTTCAAAGTAGTTGTAAATAGATAGATAAACACAAATAGTTGTGTATCTTAGATAGGTACTTAATTATTGATAATTACTTCTTATGTATTTTAGGACAAGTATTTTATAATGCACTTACATATAGGGTGACTAGTAATTAGTGACTGATATTTAAACACATGATTGTACTCATCATAACAAATACGTTTTTACAAAAAAACGATTTTTTATTTATTTAACTAGCGCATGTCCACAATCACCCCAATGTAATATTGAGTACCTAAAAAGAATAATACACAATCAGCTGTAATTTAATTTAGTTACCTACAAACACCTAAAACAAGCTATCAGTCGCTTCGGAGCTGTCAAGCTGTCAGTCGGTCACGACACTCAAAGCTTATAGCGCGCGTAAAAGAATAATCCATGGTAAAAGTGTTTTTTTTTGTTTGAAGGTAACTAAATTAAATTACAGCAGATGGTGTTTCCCGTGTGGTGCCGGGCGTAAAAGAATAGCACCATCCCATTTCTTCCAGTGGGTGTCGTAAAAGGCGACTAAGGGACTTACTAGAGAATGGGCAGCAGCGTTCTCTATGCATTTTACCACCATACTGCGATCGATAACCCGCCTGCCAAGCGTGGCTATTATGGCAAATCCCCCCTTTTGGGAGAGACTCATGACCAGCAGTGGACGTCTTTCGGCTGATATGATGATGATGATGATGAGATGGTGTAATATTCTTGTTAGGTACTCAATATTCTACTGGGGTAATAAAATTGGGGTCAATAAGGTAGATAAAAAAAAATCGTTTCTTTGGTAAAGTTGTTTGTTATGATGAGTACAATCATGTGGTTAAATATCAATCACTAATTACCAGTCACCTTATATATGATATAATAAACCATAGGCGCCGTGTTAAAACAAAATAAGTAAAATTATTTAACAGTACATAAAATTCAAACGGTTAATTTAATTAAAAAAATAATTTGCTGTAATTGCAAGCTGGAATCACAAAATGCTGAACCGACCATAAGGTACATTGGTGCTGCTTTTAATGACTTCGTTTTCCCTTACAATAATACAATGCTTAACAAAAAGTGCATCAGCCCTAAATTTAAATATTTCAAAAACTATCAAGACACGCGTTAATGTTGTTATGCGCTTTATATACATATTAAATTATATATGTTTAAAAAAAACTATTTATTATTAAAATCAAATAAATGTTTTTAATACAATACAAATACAAAATAGTTAATTTCTTTAAAAAAATATTGGCAGTGTAATTGTGATTGGAGCCTTCTTTTAATAAATAAAGCCTCTAGTAGAAGACTCCGCTCTTTCATATCAAAAGAAATAATTAAATATATAAACATTTGTCACTATCAAATCGGTAAGGTTAGGGACAAGTAAATAAGCTGATTATCAAATATGGGATTTAATCTAATCTGACTTAGTTAGAGTCCCGTGTGGTGCCGGACGTAAAAGAATAGCACCATCCCATTTCTTCCAGTGGGTGTCGTAGAAGGCGACTAAGGGACTTACTAGAGAATGGGCAGCAGCGTTCTCTATGCATTTTACCACCATACTGCGATCGCCAACCCGCTTGTCAAGCGTGGCGATTATGGCAAACCCCCGTTTTGGGGGAGGCCTATGTCCAGTAGTGGACGTCTTTTGGCTGAAATGATGATGATGTACTTAGTTAGTTAGTGTATGTGGGTGTATGTGCGTGAGTTTGTGTATGTATAAGTAATATAATGTGAGAGTTTTTTTTTGTTACATCACCGTTTCAATCTAAGTACTTAATGGTAGGATATAAGAATTTCCCGACGAACATTATCAGGGTTAACGTAGATAATTATCATAATATACATAATAATACCAAAGAGTTGTAGAATTGCAACGAGCCTGTCCGGGGATCATGAGACATTTTAGCTCTGTCTCCAGGATGTCTTGCTAGCCATTTAATTAAATGGAAAATCATAAGATAAAAGATTTATTTTTGGCATTTGCCCAGGGGCGTATTAATTATTTAAGGAAAAAATGAAAAGGGATTTTTTTTTATGAAAATTAACGTAACGTTTTCAAACTTCATAACTGTCATATCAATATAGTAGAGAGGAATGATATCATATTCCTTTGTAATGTTTTGGCGTTGACATGAAGAATATTGTGGATCCTAATGGGATGATATTTTTTATGGCAGAATATTCGACATGAAAACTACCCTTAAGCTGTAGTTTTTAAGTTTTTATATTTCCACATGGAATATCAACAAGACGTCTTTTGAAGTAAAGGTGACCTCACTTTATATAGATGGTTTTGTATTTACTGGCTCGTGTTGTTTACTGTTCCAGTGAATTAACAATACAACTTTATATCTTATGTCTCGCGTAGATTAGTTTTAAGTAAGCATTAGAATATTTTTGAAAACATCACAATTGACTTTTTGATTAAATTGGTAATTGTCAGACACTGACACCAATTTAGTGCTTTTTAGTGCTTAGTTGCAATACGAGTCAGAAAATACTAAACCACCTATACAGAGTGCGGTCACCTACCTAGGACATTGTACGGAAAATATATATACGGAAAATATCCTTAGGTGAGAGTTAAACTCAAGGTTAGTTCACACTGAACAAACTTTAAGTTGTATCACGCTTCACAAAACATCACAAAATGAAATTAATATTTTCAATATGTATACGTACTATATTGATTTTTTAGCTTCTTCGAGGACGGTTTAGGTAACCTTGTCAGTCGGAATCCGTGAATGCAGTTTCGTTTCTTAAAACAAAAGGAATGATTCCTTTAAGTAAAACAATCTATCTTAAGGATTTAGTATTAGTAGTTTCCCTTCAGCGCCCTGTGATTTTCCCACCCTGTATGTAACGTAAAATATAAAGTATGGAATAACACATGAAACTTTCTTCGTCTGCATATTGAGGTATTAGTAAAGTTTCTTTCACATTAGATAAGTGTTTAGTATAGTCGTAATTTTTGTAAATAGTAGGCACTTAGGTGCAGAATGCAAAACAACTAAAACATAAATGATTAAATAAGATAATATGTAGGTCATGTGTACATTTTGTAAATGGGTTATACTTTTAAGGCCAGTGTAGGCCGTGCGCTCAGCAGGCGCCTAGCTTAGAGCTTAGCGTGTACCCAAATCCAGCTGCCGGGTTGGGATCATCCGCAATAATAACATCACACACAACTTTCATGACTTTTTAAGTGCCCCGTGATGTCAGGTAATTTGCAATTTTAAATTAACATAGTTGGTAATATTTTAGAGTCGCAGGGGCTCTTTTTTAACCGACGAAAAAACGGAGAAGGTTACTCAATTCGACGCGTATTTTTTTTTATGTATGACCACGCATATATTTTTATAGAGTAGTTCGATTTTGATAATTATTTTTTTATTGGAAAGTCTATATATACCTCGAAGTTGGTCCCATATAAATTTCGAAAAATAAAACCAACCCTAAGGTTAGGATTGATTGTTTACTCACAGATTTTAATACCGAGTTGTGTATCAGAAAAAGTAATAAAAAATTAAGCATGTAGTAATTAGGAGATTATAGCCACAAAAAATTGTAAAATAAAAACTTTTTAACAAAAAAATTAAACCGCCGGAAAAACTAAAAAGAAAAAAAAACCTGCTGTGTTTAACCTTAATAACTAAGTTCGGAAGTCGGTGACTTTGTAAATGTATTTTAATTTGATGTCACCGCCTTCCGAACTTAGTTATTAAGGTTAAACACAGCAGGTTTATTATTATTTTCTTTTCAGTTTTTTCGGCGGTTTAATTTTTTTGCCTTTTAATGCGTTTAAAGCTAAAATAAAATCAAATCTTTGTTCTAAGGCATACTATTCTATCAACGACTACTTAAACGATAAGATATGTTGGTCGCTGTGATTAACTCAAGACAACGTTTGTGTTCTTTCACCAGAATTAGCTTACCTACTGACAGGTTATATGAGTTAGTCCATAGCATTGTTTATTTTATTTGACTGTATAAACCATTTTTTTATTTTCATTAATGCAATGATCATTTTTTGATGGAATTTAATTACTTAATAATTATTGTACAGAAACAAGTTCTTCCAACTTATCAGACAGCTGTGCTGCTGGGGAGTTTGTTGCACCACTTCTTCTTCCCAGCTAAAGCACTAGGAAGTGTCGAAAGGTGGGCGTTTTTGGGGGACTGTCTTATGTATTTTGACGTTCGAAAAGTGCTGACTCTCAGCGTAGTTTGAATAAATGACTTTTGATTTTGATTTTGAGCTTAAGAACAACAAGGCACCGGGTGATGACGGAATAACCACAGACCTCCTTAAAGCGGGCGGGGCTCCAGTCCTAAGAGAGCTAGCGAGTCTCTTGAATTCCGTCATCCAAGAGGGTACAACGCCCGTGGCGTGGAGCAGAGGTGCGGTGGTTCTGTTCTTCAAGAAAGGTGACAAAACCTTGCTGAAGAACTATAGACCCATCTCACTTCTGAGCCACGTCTACAAGCTTTTCTCGAGGGTCGTCACGAATCGTCTCGTCAGAAGACTTGACGAGTTCCAGCCGCCAGAACAAGCCGGTTTTTGAAAAGGCTTCAGTACCGTAGACCACATCCATACTATTCGGCAAATTGTACAGAAGACTGAAGGGTACAACCAACCGCTGTGTATGGCATTGACTACGAGAAAGCCTTCGACTCCATCGAAATATGGGCAGTTCTGGCCTCTCTGCAACGATGTCGAACTGATTGGCGCTATATCGAGGTGTTGAGATGTTTGTATGACGCTGCTACGATGACTGTGCAGATCCAGGATAAGGAAACAAGTCCCATCCAACTCCTCAGAGGGGAGCGACAGGGGGATGTTATATCCCCGAAAGTGTTCACCGTTCACGCGTTGGAGGATATCTTTAAGACGTTGGACTGGACTGGACAGGGTATCAATATTAACGGCGAATACATCTCACACCTTCGGTTTGCCTATGACATTGTCATAATGGCAGAGACACTGGAACATTTAGACCAGATGCTGCACAGCCTAAGCGGAGCTTCTCGGCGGGTTGGCCTTGGCATGAATTTGGACAATACGAAAGTCATGAGCAAGTCTCACGTTTGCCGAGTCCAATCCACATCGAAGGGTCGCTGTTCGAAGTTGTGAAAGAGTATGTTTACCTAGGACAAGTCACCCAGCTCGGTAGACACAACTTTGAGAAGGAAGCCGACAGGAGGATCCGGTTGGTTTGGGCAGCGTTTGGGAAACTACGTCAAGTCTTTTCGTCGCCTATTTCACAATGCTTGAAAACTAAGGTCTTCAACCAGTGCGTCCTGCCCGTGATGACATACGGCGCCGAAACGTGGACACTGACATTTGGGCTGGTCCACAAATTTAAGGTCGTTCAGCGCACTATGGAGCGGGCTATGCTCGGAGTTTCTTTGAAGGATAAAATCAGGAATGAAATTATCCGGAAAAGAACCGGAGTTACCGACATAGCTTATAGAGTGACCAAGCTGAAGTGGCAGTGGGCTGGCCATGTTTGTCGAAGGACCGATGGACGGTGGAGCAGATGAGTCCTGGAGGGGAGACCGCGTCTCGGCAAACGTAGAGTGGGACGCCCCCCAGCCAGATGGACCGACGACCTTAAAAAGGTGGCTGGGACAAACTGGATGCGGTAGGCGGAGGATAGAGTATTGTGGCGAAGCCTGGGAGAGGCCTATGTCCAGCAGTGGACTGCGATAGGCTGAGTTGATTGATTGATGAATATTTTAGAGTTCTGTACCCCCGCTCCTCGTTTTCACACGAAGCCATACTTAGTTGACCCTCTCCATCCCCCTAAATTATAACGTAATTTATGGATGCCCTGCGCAGGGCGGTCGGCCCTTTCGTTTCCTAGTGTCTCGCTACACACGAGGCGCTCAGAGTGAGACCAGCCTGTGTGTACGGAGCGTACCAGTTTTATTGACATTAAAGGTTTAAAACCAAGTGAGATTTGGTTTTAATAAATACGAATTAAGTTAGGTATATGAAACAATATTGTGGTTAGTAATATTATAGTAACAATGTATGCGTAATTTTAAGATGCAATTTTTTGTAGTGGTATTCAGGCATTATATTTGTGTCCTCAGATTTTGGTGAAGTTTATTTTATACTTGTTAGATAAGTGCTTAATATAGACGTAATCTTTGTAAATAGTAGGCACTAAGGTGCAGAATGCAAAACAACTAAAACTTCAATTATAAATTAAGATAATATGAAACTCATGTGTAAATTATGTATATATAGTAAATGGGTTGTATTTTTAAGGCGGGTGTAGGCCGTGCGCATAGCAGGCGTCTAGCTTAGGGATTATTGTGTAGTCACATCCAGCTGCTGGGTTCGGGACATCCATAATAATAATATCACACACAAGTTTAATGATATTTGGAGCCGCCCGTCCAGTCTCCGTGGTCATATTTGTGTGACCCGTGGCCCCTACACCCTAATTGCGTAACGCACGATTAATTATAATCTTAATCATTTTGAAACAGATTGGTGATCCATTGATTCATATGTTGGAAAATTGGATGTGCTCAACAACGTAAGTAACGCAATGAATATTGTCGAAGTATTAAAATAAAACAGATTATGATTGATCGTGTGTTACGCAATTAGGGTGGAGGTCTGATGTCACATTATTTGGCATTTTAAATTAATGGAGGTGGTAATATTTTAAAGTTTCGTTCAGTTGTCACACGAAGTCACATTTTGTTTACCCCGTCCTTTCAGCCCCTTCTTTTCCTAGATGTTACATATGAGGCGCTCGCTCAGCTAGAGCTGGTGCCACGCTGAGCGCCTCGTGTCACCTCGCGCCGGTAGGCCCTTACACTCTAGTGTATGGGGCCTACCGCCCTTTTCGCCTACCGAAACTGTTCAATACAGAACTTCAGTTGGCTACTGAAGTCAAGTATCTCGGGGTTACTTTGGAAAATAAGCTAAACTGAAGCAGTCATCTAGATAACAATCTGAACAGGGCCTATCACCTAGATAGGTAAGAAGTGGGGTCTATCACCCAAAATTAAACTATGGCTGTACACCGCAGTGATCCGCCCCATGATCACCTACGGGGCCGTGGTCTGGTGGCCCCGCACCAAGCTGGCTACAGCCACCAACAAACTACAGCGCTTGCAAAGACTAACCTGCATGGCGACCACGGGCTGCATGAGGACTACTCCGACTGCAGCGATCGAGGCCATGCTGGGGCTGCCGCCGCTCCACTTGTTCATACAGCAGGAAACAACAATGGAAAATACAAATCTCTGGAGTAAGAGAGACACACAACACACCGCGCTTCTTAAGGAACTCAACCGTGAGTTCCCCATTACGAAGGCAATAAATGACCTGCGATATTTTATCTTCGATAAAAATACAGAATCCAATTGCATGAGGATCGACGAAGCGAAGGGTTGCACCCCGCAGAGCTGCGTATCTAACGGACGGGTCAAAAACAGGTAGTGGCACAGGGGCTGGAGTCTTCTCGGAGGACCTCAACATCCACAAAGCCACACCACTGGGGGTCCATAACACGGTGTTCCAGGCTGAATGCATGGGCATTTCCAATGCCGCGTCTTCTATCATGTGGCCAGGGAAGTTAAGGATCACTCGATTCGCATACTCTCAGACAGCATGGCTGTTCTGCAAGCGCTAAACAGTCTCACGGTTGAGTCTGGGCTGATATACGAGTGCCACAAGCTCCTCAACAAGGTAGGCAGCCCAAGCAATATTGCCATTCAGTGGATCAAAGGACACAGCGGTTCGCTAGGCAACGATGCAGCCGATGAACTTGCCAGGAGGGGGTCGAGCATGGCACCAGTGGGACCAGAAACCATTGCGCCACATTCCTTCGGGTATCTACGGACTCTGGTAAGGAAACGAACCTGGGATCAACATCACAAAATATGGTTGGACCTAAGTGAGTGCAGGCAGGCTAAGGAAGCACTTCCTGCGTTTGATGTCCGCCTCACGAAACAGGTTCTCCTTTTAACAAAACCACAGTTGCGTACAGTTACAGCAGCCGTAACTGGCCATGGGTCATTTAATAAACATCTCTTTGTCATAGGAGTAACAGACAGTCCGTTGTGCAGGGCCAGCATGAAGGACGACGAGAGAGCGGATCATGTGCTGTTAAACTGCCCGGTGGTCGCTGATTACAGGCCAAACTATTTCGGTAACCCAGGTACCCTACGTGAGATTGTCAGCAACACCAAGGCGTTGCTGGCCTTTCTCGAGGAGCTGGGGTGGATCGAATGACCGATTCTCCCACCCGTACGCAAAATACGCGCTTTGACGTGGAGTTGCGGACAACAGCCCATTTTACCTATGGGGCCTACCTGATTCCTTGGCAATAAAGGTTTAAAACCAAGTGAGATTTGATCAGTAAAGGATACTCAAAAAATCTACTTAGTGTAAATAAATACGAATCAAGTTAGGTATATAAAAATATGTGTGGTTAGTAATAGTAACAATGCATTCGTAGTTTTAAGGACAAAAAAATAGTTAAAAAACATAAAACGAACAAAAAAATTGTTATTAAACCATGTTTGTTCTCATTGGTCATCTTTTTTAGTGTTAACAAACCTAGAAGTGACCAACATACATTGCGCGAGCTTATAGAAAGCTTAATTTAATAAAATAATTGTATTTTTCTATAGTGGTGCAATAGTAGACATAGTTATATCCTCTAGTGTTAGTAGTTTCATTTATATTACATTTTAGCTCGCCAATTCTTTCGCGTCAAATTTCTGGCTACCCCGACCCACCCCGTCGCTTCGAATCGCCTGCCCGTGCGAGTACTTCGTATTCGTTCCTTTTTACTCGGCTCCTAAGAGCCCTAGCGTGATGTTATATAGCCTATAGCCTTCCTCGATAAACGGGCTATCTAACACAGAAATAATTTTTCAAATCGGACCAGTAGTTCCTGAGATTAGTGCGTTCAAGCAAACAACCAAACAAACACTTTAGCTTTATAATTTGAAGATATAATTAATATTATTAATTAATATAAATAATTATTACATAAGTCTTTAATATTGTCGTAATCTTTGTAAATAGTAGGCACTTAGGTGCAGAATGCAAAACAACTAAAACGTAATGATTAAATAAGATAATATGTAGGTCATGTGTAAATATTGTAAATGGGTTATACTTTTCAAGCCAGTGTGGGCCGTGCGCACAGCATGAGTCTAGCTTAGACCTTAGTGTGTAGTCACATCCAGCTGCTATGTTGGGGCCATCCACAATAATAATTTCACACACACAACTTTCATGGTTTTTAGTGTCCTCGTCTCGTCCCCGTGGGCATATTTGTGTGATCCCTGGCCCCTGGTGTGATGTCACATAATGTGCAATTTTTAAATGGCCTCTTATTGGCGTGGGCACCTATTGAGCTCTGTGGTCGGCCCTTACTTAGGTGGATGTCTCGCTAGACACCGTAGGCGCTAAACGTGGCACCGGCCAGTGTGTATGCTAAATAAATACGAATAAAGTTAGTTATAAAAACCTTTGTGTAGTTAGTAATAGTAACACCACATTAGAGCTTTTTCAGAGGTAGCTCAGCTAGTTACGCAGTAAGAAGAATAAGGCAGTTGACTGATGTAGCCACAGCTAAGTTTGATACTTTGCTTATTTTCACAGTACCTATTATGTCTTGTGGTGTTCTGCTGTGGGGGTCGGCAGCTGACGTAAATTCATTTTTATTTTACACAAGAGGGCAATCCGCGCAATCTATAAAATGGGACCTCGCGAGTCTCTTCGAAAAAAAATCAACGAAATTGATATACTAACTCTGCCATCTCTTTATATCCTAGAAAATATCTTGTATGTTACCAAAAACATAGGTTTTTTCAAAAAAAGATTCGATTTCCATAATCGTGTATCTAATACACGCAGTACAGATGAAATTGTGACTCCAAAATTTAGATTAACTAGCTAAAACTAGCAAGTCATTTCTAATACACAGTATCCGCTTTTATAACAAGTTGCCAAAGTCGGTTACAGAACTTAGCGATGGAAAGTTTAAAACTCACATCAACCGTGTCCTTATCAAAAAAGAATATTATAAAATAAAAGACTACGTTGGAAACAGGGAAGTTTGGCATTCATTCCTTCTGCACATGTGGCTTTCCTGATACCTCTACCTCATTAACAGCATAACTATGTGAAAGTACTCTGCTCCCAAGTTATAATGTTATTCTTTTTTACAATGTCTGACATATTCTCGTCATTATACATTAATTCTAATATCGACTATTTATTAGTGATTGTCATGGAAATCATGTCACTTGGTTTAAATTGGTTTATTTTATTTATGTAGATTCTTTTACATATTGTGAATGAGAGAACGTTGTAGGCCTTGCAGACTGTAGATTTGTAGACGCTTTTCTAGTCTTTAGTTTCATTCCTTTAAGTACCTGTTACTTATTGACAGGCCTGCACTGTCTTCACATACCCATTATCACTGTAATTTCAAAACCATGTAAAAGCTAAAAAATAAATAAAGTGTAGATAATTGTGGAGTTTCTTGCCGGCTCTTCGCCATAGGAAGCAACAAATTGGAACCGCGCACCTAGCTTCTGACGTTTCATAAGTGCCCATTTGCCTATGCAGGTTTATGTGAAAGGAAATGTTTTGATTTTGAACAATATTTTTGTAATAAGGCCAAATAAAAAAATGAAAAATATTAGAGACTATAGGAATTAGAGGACCTCCACTACAGTGGATATCGTCATACGTATCCGGCAGACAGCAGTGTTTATGCATAAGAGCATTAATTTTTGTAATAGTAACTATTAAAAAAATTAATGCCAATAAGAATATGGTTTCATACCGCTCTGAATTTAAAAACACCAAGCGCGGCGTTCCTCAGGGCAGTATATTGGGCCCGATTTTGTTTCTCCTTCATGTGAATGATATTGTTGACGTGACTAATCATAAATGCTTTCTGTTTGCTGATGACATTTCGATAACTGTTTGTACCGATAAAAAATGTAAATCAATAGCTGATCATGAAGCAGATATTAATGATACAATAGAAAATTTTATAAATTGGCTTAATAATAATAATTTATCTATTAATCTTAATAAATCAGTGTATGTATAATTTAATAAATCTTATAATAAACAATTTAATTTTAAAATGAATATATCAAAACTTCAACAAGTAGCACAAACTAAGTTTTTGGGAACGATTATAGACGAATATGTAGACTGGAAAGCTCAAATTGATATTGTATGTACCAAAATCAATAAATTCGTATACGCTCTTAGACGGGTTAAATTTTTTACAAACATTAAAACAGCTGTAATGTCCTACCGTGCATAGGTGGAGTCCTCGCTGCGATATGGACTAATTGTATGGAGAAATAGTACCGACCATAACAGAGCATTTATCGCTCAAAAGAAATGTTTTAGAGCTATTCAGGGCATTCCACCGGACGTACTCGTATCTTGTCGACCAATATTTAAAAAACTCGGTTTGCTACCACTACCTTCACTATCTCTATATGAAACATGTATGTTTGTACGGAAACACAAAGATTTGTTCAGACCAGCAGCGGAAGTAAGCTCTAGGAATCGGCGTGACAAATTTAGACTTGTTTTAGATGAATTCCCTCGAATAACAAAATATAGTAAAAGCTGTGTAGCTATGGCTGTACGTATTTATAACAAATTACCATGTAAACTTAAATTACTAAATAGCAGGCTGTTCAAAATTCACTTGTTTAAATGGCTAAATGATAATAATTTTTATAGCATTAAGGAATACTTTAAACATAAGTTGTACTAATTCTAATTTTAATTTTGCATGCTTTAGTCTTAAGCAAAACATGTATGATCTCATCCTTAACCCATGTAACACCTTTGTGTACAATGTTTTATGCAAATAAATAAATAAATAAAAAAAATGATTTTTTTTTATGGATATCCTTATTAACGGTTTAAATATCAAACCTAACAAGTGACTGTAATGCTTTGCGCAAGTTGAGCAAGCAAAGCGACTGCGTCGTAGAAGCTGCCGGCGAATTCCGCTAAAGCGAATACTAATTTTATTACGAAACAGTCTTATCATAATGCATTTTGCAAACATATTAAAGTATGACGAGTATGGTTAGGTACTCACTATCCAGATAAGACAAGAGATAACGACACACAAGGTAAACTTCCGTCTGACGTTGAACGTCACACTCAACCAACCATCCAATCGACTAATTATGCACTTTACTAACCATGCACTCAATTTACCATACAGTCAACCTAATACACTTAATATTTTACTGAAAGCTGGCTAATAGGTATTTGCCATAAAGTGCCCTATGTAGTGTGGTTTTGACCTACAGTCAACTTGCTCTGCGCTTCAACTGCCCTGCAACGATTATGGTACGACCCCTGGTCGACTCACTACAACATTCACCAAATTATCGCCATCACCAACGAAAATATTGAGGTTATGTTCCACCTTATATGCGACTAACGATAACCTTTGAGCGACATTTACCCTTATCTGAAATCCGCTACGCTTAGGATACCTAAATGAATTTAAACAAAAAAAGTAGGCATACAAATTCATAGAGAATGCTCGAATGGATCATGGAATACATCGGGAAGGGAGACAGGAGTTGGCGGCAGCGGCGGCGGAAAGGTGTTCCTGTGTCTTCTAACAACATTCTAAGTATAATAGTTTAAGGGTTTAAAAAGGGGTAAAAGGTTTAAATTTAACAACTAAAATAGGTACCGTCTTACTGACATAATTAAGTCGTCAAACGAAAATCATCATCGTTTATTCATCATTTCAGCCTAAAGACGTCCACTGCTGGACATAGGCCTCCCTCAAGCTCCACCACTTTGACCGGTTCCGTACTTCCACCTTGTGGGACGCTTTGCAACTCTACATCTTCCAGTCACCACTTCAGAACCTTTCAGCGCCATCAGCCATCAGCTTTCTCTTCGTCTTGCAAAGCAGAGAGCAGAGTGGAGCGAATGTATTTCCACTAAACAGAACAACTATTCCATGTTCATATTTTATGTTAGTTCCACTCAAATAATTATAATCATTGCACACGTAATAATTAAGTTGACTTCAAAATTATGAGACTGCTACCTATTGAAAAAGTCAACTAAATGCTTGAAGTTGTGTTTGCAAAATGAACTTCATGTGTGGGTGTTTTGAAGTATTTTTTTTCAAATACACAATTATTAACATGTTAGGAAACTAAGTTAGAAATTATACTCAATAAGCATCATCATCATTTCAGCCGAAAGTCGTCGGCCGCAGATGCGGAAAGCATAGAATATAAGCAAAACATACATTAAT
The DNA here is from genome assembly GCA_949987655.1 of Polymixis flavicincta. Taxonomy (NCBI): domain Eukaryota; kingdom Metazoa; phylum Arthropoda; class Insecta; order Lepidoptera; family Noctuidae; genus Polymixis; species Polymixis flavicincta. Next base: position 19,301,864 of record OX465183.1, read on the forward strand.
TAAATAATGATATACAACAACTCCTCATTGGTTTAGTGGTTGCAAGTACCACTGTTGAGCATCGGGTTCTGGTTTCGATCGCCAGCTTGCCTTCTTTAACATGGGACTCAAACATAACGGGCGAACTGTAAGCATGTAATAGACCTGGAAAAAAAGGAAAGGATTTATTTTTTATTTTTCACAGAAACACGTGCTGCAAAAAAGATAACTTGACTCGAATAAATTACACTTAGTACCTAAAACAAAACAGATCTATAATTTTAGCACTGAATAGAGATAGTCAGCTACAAGTCACATGACTGTGACAAGAAGGCATGCTATTATGTGAGACCCACAGCACAGAGCTGATCTGCACCTCTGCTTTACCCTTAAGACTCCCCAGTGCAGGTGTTATGTAATCTTATCCTACTAATATTATAAATGTGAAAATTTGTATGTTTGGATGTTAAGATGTTTGTTATTCAAGCACGCAAAAACGACAGAATGGATTTGGATGAAATTTGGCATACAGATAGTGTTTATCTTGCACCCTATGTTTGTCTGCTCAACAACGTAAATAACGCAATGAACGTTATTGATCTCTTAAAGTTAAAGCTATTGCTAACTGTAGACGTGTGTTACAAAATTACTCTTCTCGCAATATTACTTTACATCACGGTAGTACGTTCTCGAGGAGTAATTTTCGTGCTCCACGCCGGCGAAGGAACATGTTCGGGACATCGGCATAACTCCGAATAAATTAACATTTGAGCTTGATTTGTAATTGTAATCCTGTGCTACATCACTATCAACCATTATAAAGGGGGGGTAGGTAGTAGGAATGGCAACATTCATTGACATTTACCTCGTTGAGCAGACATTTTTCGAACAAATGAAGCAATGGAACAATCTCCTTTTTTTACAATCTGATTACTAACTAATAAATAAAGAAATTCACCATATCCTTCGAAATATTCAGATTGTTATTAATAGGGTTTACGCAATGTGCTGGTTAGGTACGGTTTTATCCATTTTTTAATTAATTAAAAAATGGATAAAACCATTGTCCTCTTCGCATGTATTACTCCACTGTTCCACAATGTACACCAAAAATTAAACAGGGTATGGTTTTTTCTCATTATTAATGTTATCTGTATGGAAACAGAAAACTAAAATTAAAAGCCATTAAAAAGTTATGAGCCAACAAAGATTAGTTTTTCTTGCTAAATTCACCTAACTTTGGGCGTGTTTAACTAATAAGTTAAATGTAAAATCTCCAAAACCAAGTCAGTACCGACAAAGATAAATTATTGAAAAGTTCAATAAACTTTATTAGTCACTGATTTATGTAGAGGTTTTTTCATAAAACTCGATCTTCCACAAGAATTTTCTTAATTTTTACGCGCCTATTTTACTGTCAATGATCCTGCATCTCACTCAATAACGTTGTGCGTGTAGACTAGCTTCTGACTGCTCATCATTGATACTAGCTCTGTCGGATACGATGCCTTGTGAGACAGCGTGATTTTTAGCCAGGCCCACCAGAGAGTTCGAGCCAGCGACTGGATTCCCCTTAAGACACGTGACTGCGCTCGGAGACGCCTAGATCGCGCCCGACGCGGGCGGCCGCTGCTAGGGGCGACATTGTCAACGATTTCCTTTGTATGACAAAACATGTCACCATTTACTCGCACTACGACCAAAATATGACGTGGTGAATGACGTAATGAACGGCTTTGAATGACAGTCCGTGACAGAAATTGGGCGCTCAACGCACTTTCGGCGCAATTAATTTTATTGACGTGGGGTTTCAGGGCTCTGTGAACCTCTTCCATCAGCAGAAAATGTATCTAACGAAATATAAACCATAGAACACAAAAAAAAAACAGCGCTGTTGGCGAGGGTTGCATGGAGAAACTGAAATACAGAATAAAATAATTTCACTTTATGGAAGGTTTCACGAAAACTGGAAAGACTGGTAGTATATTTAGACTTAAGAGTGATAGTAAGTATATTTTAGAAATTTACACATTCGGGCCTCGGGATCTATAACATTACTACTGTTCGCGAAAATTAATGGAGTTCTACAAAAAATTAACTTTTTACGTATTTTTTAAAATAACACGGTATTCATCACTTTTCTCTAAACAGAAAATTTGGTAACATCGAAAGGTCTGTTAAAGTATTAGGTACCCAATGAAATAGCAATGAAGTCCATTCAATTTGAGAGTTTAGAGACAAGTTAGTAACGTATCTGGAAAATTTTCCCATGAATTTTAGCCAAGGCTTTACGGGATGCCTAAATGTTTTAAATAGGTCACATCCGTGCTGGAAGGAATACATCACATTACAAATCACTCTGTATAGTGTTTTTATATTAACTTACGAGTCATAGGATAGTTATTGTTATAACAGTTACTCGTAGCATCATAATAGTGCTCAAATCTTAGATAAACTTAATAGTAATACGTTATAACGTTACGCTCTAACTTTGCAGAGGTGCATAACTACATGCAACGAAACTCACACATCTCTGCTCACAGTTGCATACTTACAGTTACCGACAGACAAGAACAACACAGTCGTGCAAGGACAATCGCATTAGCCACCGGATGTTTACGATTATGTTCTTTTGGAAAGTATCACATTTTTCATGTTTCACAAAGAAGGCAAGCCGGCTTATTTCGATCACTTTTTATTTTTCCTTTAAGTACGGTTTTCGTGTTATGTTTTTTATTATTTTAATATTTTTACATTGTCAAACCCTACAAACCAACCCACGCCCATTGTCAACCCTACCCTCCGCAGGAGACGCCTAATCGCCGGGAATCCCAGGTTGATAACCGGCCACCGTAGGCACGGGCTTGCCTTCGGCGAGTAATGGGTAGCTCGCTGTCCGGTAAGAACCAAGCACGGGTCGACGGGGCGTTGTTTTCCACGCGACTTTCAAAGAGATGTCAGCAGTAACTGATGGGGCCCGCAAGAGTCTATGCTTGCCAGGGGTGCGGGTTGTTCGAAACAGATACCGTGGCCCCTGGTACACAGGCAACTGAGGGAACACGGGTGGTTCTTAGTCAGTAATAGTCTGACACGCTATCCTGCTCCACCTAGAGCGGGAGAAGTTATTTGATGAATTCCCAACCTCAAAAAAAATGGTAAGTAAAACCACAAAGATATCGAAAAGCGAACTAGAACATCATCTGCTTTATCACCAAAATAATGTTTATGTACCTTTATGTAACAATCTACATTGGTACACTAGCACACAACATTAAAAATTAAACATGTTAAAACTTTTATGTCCCAATTTCTAAAAATCTAAGAATTTAAACTGGGCTTGTTTATCATATTAACTAGCAATTAAAATATAAAAATATCCCAAAACACACAATTTTATTAGCTGTACAAAATTCCCATACAAGCCTGCCATGCGGTCGTTGCGGGGCGGGCTCAGTAGCCGTGGTCTTACAGCCACGGTGAAGCGAAGAGGAACCCCAAGGTGGGGCCGCTCGTCAGGGCTTTTGCCCCAAAGCCGACGACGTATAGGCCAAAAAGTAGGTTGCGTTGAGGTGCACCGCAACTGAGGCGGGCCGCGATGTCGATGGGAGGCATCGCGGCTGAGGAGGAGTGCCGGTACTTCTGAATAGCGCTCTTCCCTTCCGTGGCCTGGACGGGGCCGCCACCGTTTGATGGCGGACGCGGTGGGGCCGCAGGGGAGGAGGAGAGGCGGCCGAAAAGTGGCAGGCATAAAAAAAAATGCCCGGTTCGACGGCGCGTTGTGTTCCACTTGCACCGTCAGAGTTGTCAGCAACAACTGGTGGGGTTCGCAAGGGCCGATGCCTGCCAGGGGTGCGGGTTGTTCGAAAGAGATACCGTCAGCCCTGGCACACAGGCTATTGAGGGAACCCGGGTGGGTTCGGGAGAAGTTATTTGATGATTTCCCACCCCAAAAAAAAAGCCTGCCGTTCACCTTTGGTACAGTTAAAGTTTATATATATAAAGAAAAGATAAGAAAAATGAGTGTAAATACAAAGCTAATATTTTCATATGCATTAGAAAAATGTACATTATGTTTTAAATTAATTATGGTTGACTTTCGACCACTTGGTTACCACTGCTATACTAATTATGTAAGCTAATATACTTTAAATAATACTAGATAATAATATGCACATGTATATAAGCAAAGAGGCATTAGAAAGTGATGCGGAGGAATTGATTGATTGAGAGATTGGATGCCCTGTGCGTAGAAAAGTTCGTCCGCATCGCGCATCGGCGGAATACACAGCGCTGCTCAGGTACTGGTATGCTCACCAGACAAACCGGGTGAGATGGGTCGGTACTCTGTCAGATGAGTACAGAATGGAGTGTGGTGTAAGGCAGGGCGGATTAAGCTCACCTCTGTTATTCAATTTATATGTGAACCAGCTCATCGAGCTACTGAGCAGCACACATGTCGGCTGTCACATTGACGGCACTTGTGTCAATAACTTAAGTTACGCGGACGATATGGTGCTGCTCAGTCCATCGATGAGTGGGCTGAAAGAGCTACTATCGATCTGCGTGACGTATGCGGAGGTGCACGGCCTTAAATACAACTCTAAAAAGAGTGAGATTTTGGTGTTTAAAACAAAAAAAAAACAACAGCTCCGCCGTGTACCTCCGGTATATCTCAATGGCGTGGTACTAAACGTGGTCGAAAATGTGAAGTATTTAGGTCACATTGTCACTAGTGACCTTCGTGATGACAGCGATATAGAGAGGGAGCGCAGGGCATTGGCGGTGAGGAGCAATATGCTCGCCCGCAGGTTTGCTCGCTGTACCGCAGACGTCAAGGTGACATTATTTAAAGTGTTCTGCCAGTCCTTTTATTCGAGCGGCCTGTGGGTGTCATATACAAGCCGAGCCTACAATGTCCTGCGCGTGCGGTATAACAACGCCTTCAGGATGCTGTTGCGGCTGCCGCGGCGTTGTAGTGCTTCGGGCATGTTTTCCGAAGCTCACGCAGACGGTTTTCACGCTATCATGCGTAAAAAATCGGCTTCCTTGCTACAGCGCTTGCGTAACACTCGGAACGGCATCCTGAAGATGATTGTTAATAGGCCAGATTGTCCAATACAACGGCGCTGGGTGGAGCTAGCTATAGGTACACGCAAATAAATAATTTTATCACATAACGTCATGCCTGTGATTCCGCGGAGGCGTAAATGTACCTATAGCGGTTCCACACTGAGCCTCGAGGGCGGGCTTAGGCAATTTAGCTGTGTTTGTGTCTTTACTAACAATACTAATATGGACTATAAGTACTTTCTGTTAATAACTCATCACTAACCAACCTATGGACTGTTCACGTATGTGTTCATGTCTGAAATAAAGATTTATATTTTATTTTTATTTTATTATTTTTTGTCAGTAAAAGTCTGAGACACCCTCCCGCTCCGCCCAGAGCGGGATAAGTGTTACGAAGATTTTCCAAAAAAAAAAAAAAACAATACTCAGTTATGGTGGCAGTACTTTCGTTCTTTTTTTTTCAACGAGCTCTACTAAGTGCCTATGTACGGGAACGATCTCTCAGAATACATCAAGAACAAGAATAAATTTATTTTGCTAAGTTTCACTTCAAGTGGATTGAATTCCTAGAACTCACTCTAAGATTTCCTGTGTTATCCAGGCTACTTTAGATACTTCTAGAATCTAAACCAAAAGTCATTTATTCAAACTAGGCCAAGAAGAAGAAGTTTTAAACTTCAATATAACATAAGACAATCCCGCAAAACTTTTCATTACTTCCTAGTGCTTAAGCTGGGAAAAAGAATTGGATTAAGAAGCTCCCCAGCAGCACGTGAGCTGTCTGTTCAGTAAGAAGAATTTGATTCTATGCAATAGCACGTAATTAACACTAAAAGACACCTAACACTAAATTAAATGCATAAAAAAAAAACACTAAATTAAATTGTTTTCCATATGCCAGTTGTTAGCACACGCCAATATACCAACAAGAACATTGAAAACTATAGGAGAAATAAATTATTAAGACATAAACATCAACTTAATACGTAAATAAAGGGCCCAGATGTAAAGGGCGTGCTCACTTACGTATACAAAGCTGCATTATGTTCATAGAGTAGTAACTTGAAGTTACAAATGATAAACTAGGACCTTCGAAGTAAAATAAATAAACAGTTAAATTACTTATTTATATAACAAAACCATGGTCAGCAAGACGACCTGTCCCCACAACCAGCACCATTTCATCACATTTACGAGGATAAAGAAAACACCTTTTTCTGTATAAATATTTATGCATTTAAACTTTTTCCCACATATAAACCTGACAAATAGCAATACATATCAAACTATTTAATTAGGTTTTCAACATAATAACAATATAAACTTCTTGTAACAACCTTCTCATTTCAAAGCTTGGAGTGAACTAACTTAGAAAACTTTTCACATTTCCATTTCGTCCAAATGAGATAATTTTTAAACGTCATTACACTGTTACAAAATCATTTGAGGTAAATTAGATACTTTCAGTTTTATAAATATTATTCAAAATCCCTACAAATCTAATTACTATTGGGAAATCATGACACGAGGATAACGCAATGATCGATACGATACCCCTCGGTAAGACTGGAGGTATGACTGTCGGGGTTCCAACGACCCTTACCAACAGTCAAAGATCAACAAATGACAGGCGGGACGCAGGGACCAACGGCTTTACATGATTTCCGAGGCACGGAGGGGTCTTGATATGCAAAGATCCACGGACTAACCGCGGCAAGAGTAGCTAAAACCGATCGATCAACCCGTGCAGCTGTAATTACTTAGCCACAAGCCTTTCTTACAAATATATTTGAATATTAGCGGCTTTGCCCCACAGCAGAATGCCGTTGGACAAAAATAGGGTACCTAAATGATACAGCTGAAAAATTGGACAAACCGCATTGAACAGGCATCATAAATTACGAAGTTTAACTCATATTACCTCGTCAATCGATACGGTTGGCGTCCATCAGGTAGATAAAATTATTTAGCAAATAAGAGCGCAGTCAAATCCCGGGATGCGCTATTCAGCTGTTGCCATGGATACGAGCGGGTGGTGGGTGCATAGCGGCACAGAATAGATAAGGACAGAAGGCTTTTTTTTTTTTTTTTTTTTTTTTTTTTTTTTTTTTTTTTTTTTTGGGTGCGAAATCATCAAATAACTTCTCCCGCTCTGGGTGGAGCAGGAGGGCGTGTCAGACTTTTACTGACTAAAACCCACCCGTGTTCCTTCAGTAGCCCTTAAGCCAGGGGCTGTGGTGTCTCTTTCGAACAAACCCGCACCCCTGGCAGGCATCGACCCTTGCGGGTCCCATCACTGTTTGTGCTGACATCTCTTTGAGGCGCGCGTGGAACACAACGCGCCGTCGACTTGGGCTTGGTCCTTACCGGACAGCGAGCTACCCATTACTCGCCGTCCGCAAGCCCATGCCTACGGTGGCCGGAAATCGGCCTGGGATTCCCGACGCCCAGGGCGTCTCCGTATCCTGCGGCGGCTGGGGTCGCGAGGGCGCATATGCTGCCTCTCCCTCACGTGCGCCGCCTCCCTCTTCGCGAGCATCACTGATTCGCTGAAGGAGGTGACGGCTCCCCATGCCCTCTCGCTCCGTACCATGGCCTGGACCAGGGCCGGACGCGAGAGATCGCCGCCGCCGATCGCCTCCACGAGGGCACGGCGGTGCTCCGCCCAAGCAGGGCAGACCGCCACCGTGTGCTCCACCGTGTCCTCAGGGCGATCTTCGCAGTGGAAACACCCGGGCGTTTCCTCCCGCCCTATCCGAAACAGGAACCTCCCGAAACAACCGTGTCCGGTGAGGACCTGCGTCAGGCGGAAGGTGAGGACGCCATGCCGCCTCTCAAACCACTCCTCAAAGAGGGGACTTACCGCCGCAATCGTGGCGTGCCCAAAGGACAGAAGGCTGGAGGCCAATTCCCGTAATTAAAAACATTCAAAACCTAGTCACAAGGTCACCACAACGATCAAAGAAATTAGATCATAAAATAAAGTGAAAATCGGAGCTACTTTTGTCAGATTGTGACTAAAGCTATCGAATTAATACTGAATTGCAAACATAATTAAAAACTTGTTCTTTATGATGTTAACAATTCAGTGCATATTCGCTTGTTAAATGGGCAAACGCATCAGTGGAATCACGCACCGTCGAAAGCCAGCTTAAGATTGGATGGGAACGTTCTTAAAAATATGAAAATGGCCCCTCTGGATTAAGGACTGAAAAAATAGCTTATATATAGACGAGTATATACAGCAATCTCAAACTTCACTTGGTGCGCTTACATTGGCAACTAAGAAAGACACAATTCTTCGCAATTTCTGCATATAAATTAGCCAAGAATTGAGTATTTTTGATCTAGGTATTGTAATGATTATTCTTTATACTTACATTTTGTTAACATTAACCTTGAAATTTAAGCATTCTCTATGTACCTTCATACTCATTTTCTGGAAGGAAATATAGTATTTGCGTGTTACAATAACTATTTCTTTAATATCTGTAATAAAATAAAATTTGATCTTTGTAATTTTGTATGTTGTGACATGTATGTCAAGATTTGTCAAACTGTCAGTTACTTTTCTTTTTTCCCATAGAGTTTCTCACTAGTCTATAAAGAATTACTTTTTGGTTTAATTATTATAAATTATTTTTATCAATATTATTAGCTGAAATATTGTATTTTATTAACTATGATTGTTTACTTCTTAATTTTAAATTATATCTTTAAATTCTTTACACACACATGGTTGTATAATATGTGCTGGCTGGTTACATGTGTCTGGCCACTGGAGGATATAATTTTAAAATGTAAAAAATGTTCTGGAACGGCTGAAACTAGTATAAATAGAGGACGAAGCGCAGAAAGCGGGACTACTACGAGAGGGAACTACGAAGAGGGACAGCGACGTAATTTGATGTATGGAGGTGCTGTTTATTTTTCTGAAAAGCCTCCACTAATAATACTACTACTGCTACTACTACTGCTGCGGCCCTACTATTGAGCTTCGGAGTTTTGTCGGGTCCCTCCTGTTTCCACTGCTCATCTTACTGGAATGTTCTAGAACCGAGCACCAATAGACAACAAGGCGCTCATACCGGATCCTCCTCACGACATACCCTCCTCCCAGTGTGTGTGACTTAAGAACCCTCCTCACAATATATCCTCCTCCCAGTTTGTGATACTAAAGGACTCTAGTGAAATAGGTAATTTTTATAAAACTATTTGTATTTTTTTATTAATTTAAATTAAAAATGTAAAAATCTGCTTAAATCTTTATTTCCCTTAGGTTTAAGTTTGATTTGTTACAGTATATGCCGTCTTCACCACGGCACAACTTAACTGTATAGTTAAGACAGCACGGTATATAGACGGCATATTGACCGAATTTCCCAGGACCGACTGTTATATAGCTGTACAAGGATCTTTCGGCTTTTTGACCTAGCCGACTTTCCCAAGCGCAGTGCTGTAAAGTTGAAGTGGCTTTGGGCCAGCTGTTCGGGCTTTCAAACACTATATTTTCCAGGTTTTGTATTACATCATGTTATGGTATTTGGGTTCCGTGTGATGCCGGACGTAAAAGAATAGCACCATCCCATTTCTTCCTATAGGTGTCGTAGAAGGCGACTAAGGGACTTACTGAGAATGGGCAGCAGCGTTCTCTATGCATTTGACCACCATACTGCGATCGCCAACCCGCCTGCCAAGTGTGGCGATTATGGCAAGTCCCCCCCTTTTGGGGGAGGCTTGAAATTCGGCTGATATGATGATGATGATGGTATTTGGCGTAATTTTCACACACAGCCTAGCTAGAATAACATAGCATCTGCATTCAAAACTGCCTTCTTGTTCTAGTGGCCGTAAGCGCTACTGCTGTGCTTGAGGTGGGTGTAATAGGTACACGTCTGCCCAACCCTTCGAGGAAACAAGCCGTGATGTTATGTATGTATAGAATATGATTTTCTAGGGTCCGTTTAATCGAACAGCCTACGCCTGTTCGGTTGAGGTTGTCCGACAGGCCATCCATGTAAACGTTGGTTGCCGATTGTTGAGGCTAGAGGGCGTAATAGCTGCTCGTTCTTTCATCGGACACGATATTCGAGTTGAAAAATGAATTGCACATATGTTTACCAACAGCGGCCTCTGTAATGCGCGAAACGAATAACGAGCGGCAAATTTGTTGCAGTGTCCGTGTGTGTGTCATACAAATTAGCGTCCGTGGAAGGACGGACGCTAATTTGTATGGAAACTAATAGTCTACTAGAGGTCACCCGTTGGTGAAATTTGACCATAATTCATTTAAATTCTAATAAACGATAATCAAAAATATATTAAACCTCCACTATACTCTTTCTCCATTTAAACTTTAACTGTGCCAAATTTCATACTCCTCCCTTCGCATTATTTTCGTAAAAAGGGATACAAAGTTTTTGTTCCACATATGGATTCCTTCCTAGGAATCACATTTGGACGTCAAATTAACCGTGTGGGCAATATTAACCACATCAAGGTAACGGTGCAGCCACAACGATCTTTCTGTCTGGAAACGCTAGCGACAACGCAACTGCTTAAAATGTAGTGACGCTATGTTGGAGTGAGTGCGTTTTCGCTTGTTGTATTGTATTGACCTTCTGTACCTCTATGTATTTTGTGGTCTAGGTCCCGGGCAGCTATTTTGCCTCGAGCTCGTTGCCATAGACACGGGCGGGTGGCGGGTGCATCACGGCCCGGCCAAATTTGAGCGATGTGTTTTCCTACTGAATGCACAGTGCACACAGCTTTAAGCCAGTGCTTGGCAGTGTGTTTGTGAGGTATTTGCGTACGGTTAGCAAATTAATTTTGTTACTTGATTTGATTTGTGATTATCCGTACCTAGTTTTATGTAGGTAAGTCAGTTCTGAGAAAGCTAGTTTCATAAATTACGTAGATAAATGTTTTTAGAGAAATTCATTTGTTTAACTTATTAAAGGTAGGCCTTAATAATTTAATCAAATAATGTTCTCTAATTTTGTCTGAGCTTATTTGTTATCAGATCTAGCTATTTTCAGTTCAACAGTAGATTTAATTATCTTCTGGAGCATTGATTAACAGACAGTCTAGCAGAGAAATAAAACAAGATATTATTTGATTTTTTAATTTTGAAAAACCAGTGACTTCTTACATGTTTTTTTAATTATCTTCGATATAATACCTTTTCCATTTTCAAAATTGCAAATACACCGTTCGAAATTCTCAATTCCATCTCAACAGTCAATCAAAATTACAAAATGATGGTCGGATTGATTTGCGGTGAGCACTTTGCGGCTTCGTACAAACGCACGACACGACGTAAACGTAATGTAATGAATGATTTTTTCATCGAAAATACTACTTACAACTCTTTAGGATTTCTTGATTAATATCTATGGGAGATTTTGGTTATATTGTTTATATTAAACATCTAGTAACTGGGTTGTGGATGTCAAATAGGCAGTCGCTCTTTGTAAAATACTGGTAATCAGTTGCAATTGGTTAGACTGGAAGCCTACCCCAACATAGTTGGGAAAAGGCTAGACAGATGATGATCTTTGGGTGATATCGTGAGGAACGTTTTGAGTATGAACCTCGATATCTATAAGAGCACGAGACCAAAGATACGATGGATGGACTGTGTGAATCATGATATATGGTAAGAAACGGGGTGAATAAGAGTACCGAGATCACTACTAATAGAATTTATTGAACATAAAGTCATGTTGCTCCGATCACAAAGATATTGGAATAAGGTAAAATAATGTTGATGATCTTTGGGTGACACTAGCTTTCAAGCACTGTTCGGGCGCATCCGACCACTCGGCAATCTTCGGCTGCTGTCATGAGACAGCGGAATGCGGCGGGCGGGACGCGGGCCGTCGAGCCACTTCGCCCCGTTAGGGTTTTTATGTTCTGTGCACTTCGCTACCGATCTCCGACAACGGCACGCGCGCGCACTCCATACGCTTACCAACATCGAATTATTTTTTTACTGTTTGAATTATATCTATTTAAACTGTACTTAACCTGCCTTTGAGTTTAGTCTTTACTTTTTAATAAAAAGTGAATATTAAGTCTACTATAATTATTAACAGGAGTATTTTTATGAGGAACAGGTATTCAATATTGTGTATTATCTGACCTGCAACAAGTACTTAGTACGTAGTTTTATGAACACAACACACCAATACCAACACACACACACCAATACCAATACAACCACCACCACCACATACCAATTTTGCTTGACAATTGGTATCACACATAGATACGAATAAAGCCTTAAACAAAGTAAATCGTACGTGCAAAACAAGAATTTCAATTTATAAAATCGTTTTTTTTATATTTCATTTACTCCGCATGTTCGTACGAGGCCCACAGATTTCGGACCGAACGTCGACTCGTTGTCTACCTTTCTGATACCCAGTTAGGCTTCAGTTCATAAAACATTTTTGTCAGATTCTCTCGACATTAACATGCTTAATAGACAGGCAGATCCTGGTATGAATAGCGTCAAGCCTTCAGCAGTTTGTATTAACTTTTTGGGATAATAAAGCACCTCATATATGAGAAACAGGTAGGGAGGTAGTATGTTTTTTTTTTTTTGATATCACAGTCGAAGATCACAAGCAAGCTTTTAACTCCTCTCTTTTTTTACATAATTTAATTTAAATCATTGGGTTTCCATTAGGAATGCGTGTCTTTTATTTGGAGTATTATTAGCGAACCATAAATGTGTTTTTTTTAGCTCTTAATACAGGAATAATAATAAAATAGAATGTTTGATGACATTAGAAGTAGATAAACATAAAGCGGGTATCTCTTTTCACGAATCACGATCGCCTTACCAACGGCTTTACGTACTTTCGGAGGCACGGAGGAGTCTTGGTATGTAAAGTTGGTCACCCATCTATGGATCAACCTCGGCAAGCGTAGCTTAACCTGATCGGTCGACCAGTGCGGTTGTAATAACTTTACCACAAGCCCTTGTCTATTAAATCTAAACTATGCCATAAATTCACTTAACCAAGTTGTAAGAAATCAAGTTCAAACTTATTCTGTCTGTACAGCTCTGCCCGGGATGCAACAGGCAAGCCCACACCCGTGTCGCTGTGATCCTGGTTGCAGTCGGCGAGAGGGAGGTAAGGGGTGACCTCCCTTGAAAGCACACCTATTGTAAACTTTTTGTTAAGCTCAAATATTTCTCTTTGAAGAGCTTTCCGTCACGGGTTTTTTTGTTGGGGGAAGTTTATGTGAAAATAAATGATTGGAGAGATTTAATTTTCATTACACGGTAAACCGACAGTTAAAAAATACTTTATATCTAAAACGAACTATACTGTCAATAATGAGTAGGTATCAGATTTTTTAGCATTTGTTATTAATTTTTTTATTTATTACCATAAAATAATTAGTTTTAATAAATATGGAAGACTAAGTTATACAGAAGGCCAATTCTCGTAATTAAAAACGTTTGCAGTGTCATCCCGGCGACAATCGAATTTCAAAAATTTGACAAAAATGTATAGGAATTTTTGACAGATTGACACTGAGATCAGACTGTGAACGTTCTTAAAATTTGTAGAATTGCCCCTCTGATATCAGTTGTCAATATTTTATTAATACTATTACTGCTTTTAGATATGAACTCATAATATTGACGAATATAACTTTTCTGCTCACCACAACACGACAAAGTCTTATGAAATAAAGGAAAAGGATGTGAAAAAAGGAAAGTCTCTTCTTCATTTTTTATTTTCTGTTTGTCTTTGTCACCTTAAAAACAAAATGCACATAAAATTTGCTGTTTACCTCGCGAAGTCAGTTTGAAAAAGCAACGAAAATTAAATGAACTAAGCGCGCACTTTGTTTAATCAAATAAACATGCACTTTACGTGAAAAGCTCTCGAAGAGAGTATTAAATTTGCGTTGTCCTGAATGTCTTTATAGTTTTTTATTCCGGTTTATTTGCCGGTCGTGCGGCTCGCATCGCCCGGCGCCGTTTTTGTTCGATATTTCAAAAGTGAGATATAAATTAATATACCGTTTATGGGGGTGTCTGACGGTTCGTCTGTTTTTAACAAGGGGATTGCCACCGTACACGGTGCACTGCGTGTAATACGTCATGGGGTTTAAAACTGCAAGAGTGTGGGTAGTTTAATAGAAGTGGCAGTGGTGTATAGCGGACGTCATCGACAGGTTTCATTAAAGGCTGAGGTTATTAAAATGTTCCCTTTTGGTTGCGACGATTCATTTAAGCATGTTGGGGAAGGATTTTTGTAATTTTCTATGTGTAAGCTTTAACAAAACTGTTTGATTTATATTGCAGGTCATTTGTATCTTTATCCTTTTGTTTAACAAACTTTGGAATTTATGAACGCTATTAGACAAATTATCTTTTTTTTTATAAAGAGGCCAATAGATGGGTTTTTAGCTAAGTAATAACAGCCACACTGACGGGTCGATCGATCAACTTAAGCTACGTTTGCTGCGGTTGGTCTGAGAAAAGGTGACCATCTTTACATACCAAGACCGCTCCGTGCCTCGAAAAGCACGCTAAGCCGTTGGTCCCGGCTATCATACGTGGATCTGTAACAGCCACTTAGTACGGGTAGTCAGAAACCCTTAGCCTAAGCATACTCTTTTCAACTTCTATCACTACATCTTCTTTTAAACTGCACCGTTGTTTTATCACCTTGTGGCGGCCATCTACAATGCCACATACAAAAACTATAAATCAACAAACTGGAGAAACACAAAAAGTGATGTGGCGCCATCTACAATGCCATATGTGAACTACACAAGACTTGACGTAGCGCCGTAACTACATCGCGCAATTAGAGTTTACCGCGCGACCCGCATATATACAACAACCCGACATCAACCGTCGTGAAGTTGCCCACCAGACACATCATCTGTCTGGTCGGAGGAACCTTCCTTTACCAATAAGTATGAGTGAACTTCACATCCTGTTCCTCATACCTCTATAACCTCTTTCTTCAGGTTTTAATAATAATAATAACTTGATTAGGGCTTTCCTGATCGATGATATTTTCCGCTGAAAATTTTGTATTGCATTTTCTAAGCGTTGTCTATCGAAGGATTGGGAAATTAAATGATTTTATTATTATTGTAGCTCATGTCCGCATTAAACTTGTTACAAATAATATAGTTTAACGCGCAGAGAAATATTCTATATTCAGAAAAGAAGAAATGAAGATCGTCGAGAACATAACTTTCGTCAAGTAATAATTATATTATTCACCTTTATATTGAAGATTTTGCTTTGTGACCAATAAAATACCTTAGTTCAGCAATTATTATTAAATATTAAAGGAGGCAATCTCTTTTCTATTGTCTTAATCACAAGTTCTCTTTCTAATAAATACGGAATAAAGTTACACCACGATTGACGAAGGAATGTAATTTTAATTTTATTAAGTACCTAGCGTAGCGTAGTAGTATTTAAGTTTTTTAGTGTGCTTAAACAATTAAAACACAACACAATACAAATTGTGTTGTAGTTATGTGTGTGATATTCCTGTGCGAGTTTAATAAATACATTTTCTTTTCTTTTTCTTTCTAACCATACATTTTCATAGGGTAACTTTGGAATAATTTTACACTGTGTTTATTAGTAAGAGGGTTAATGTTTTAAAAATAATTTTTTTTTTTTTGTTTTGTAACTTACTGGGCCGAACTCGTCGCGCGAATGCACCCGGAGAGATAGGCAAGGATTGGGAACTCATTGGATGCCTGAGAAAAGATATCGCCGTTGAGGTGGGCCACAGCGAAGGTGGTGTGACAATCTAATATGGTTCACAGGCCAACATGGGTAGAGAACGCACAAGGACGCAAGGTAAGCTATCATGCCCTTTATATCAAGTGGCCCTTATTTTGGTATTACGCTTTATTTAATTTTTTATTATTTTTGCTTGAGTTAAGTTTTAATTTTATTTGTTGGTATATTAGCATTGCTAGCTGACATATATTTGACTAATTATTTAATTAATGTTCTGTGTCTCGTAATGTTTATCACTTTGCCTATGTATATATAGAATCATCTATTTGACTATACAGACAGCTGTGCTGCTGGGGAGTTTGTTGCGCCACTTCTTCTTCCCAGCAAAAGCACTAGGCAGTGGTGAAGGGTGGGCGTTTTGGGGGACTGTTTTATGTATTTAGACGTTCGAAAAGTGCTGATTCTCAGCGTAATTTACGGAAATGACTTTTGATTTTGACTTTGACGGAAAAAGGGGAGGCTTTTGCGCAGAACTGGGACACAATTTTTATCACCAATATCATCATCATTTCAGTTCGAATGACGTCCACTGCTGGACATAGGCCTCCCCCAAGCGTCACCACTTCGACCGGTTCTGTGCTTCCCACATCCAACGGATTCCTGTGGCTTTCATAAGGTCAGGGATACACCATCTACTATCAGGGGCCCACCAACATATCATCATCCCATTTCTTCCCGTGGGTATAAGGATAAAGGACCAAAGAATGGGCAACAGCGTTCTCTATGCATTCCACCACCATACTGCGATTGCAAATCTGCTTGCCAAGAATGGTGATAATGCCCACCCCCAAAATGACAAGCCCTAAGGGACACAAACTTAGTACACGGTGCACGTACATGGGTTTTAAAATATTTTTATTGCAACAAGTTAGCCAATAGGCTCGCGTATTTACACTTTGGACGCGACCTACATTTGGCAGTGCAGTGATACTGACTCATTGCATTATTGTATGCATTTTATGTATATTATTAATTATTGTTCAATTAGACGTAGTTTGAGTCGGATAACTTGCATTTTTATTTAGATTCATCTCGCTGAGCATTCACTGATATTTTATGCATTTAACTCTAATTTGACATTCTCTGTACTACATTGATAACATTTGCATTGACAATACCTATATTAGGGATGCCCCCTATAATTAACTAACAAAAAAAGAACTCATTTTATTTTTAAAACACTATGACATCATTGAGTTTTCTGTCCCCGGTTGCCTCATGAAATCTAATAGTCAATGGAGTGCCGCGGCGTGTACATTAATGAATTTAAAACATGCACAGGATGCACCACAGGAATGGAGCCTAACGCAGTTATATCCAGCGTCTACCCAGTGATTATATTTAAGAATAAATTCTAACTAAAGCGCTTACACCTAACTAATAAAATAATAAAAATTCTGTTACGTAGTAAATAAAATGTTGCTTTTTCACGGAGAGTTACAATTACTTTTCAGTTAGCAAGCAAGTGTTATATATCACATTGTAGCATCATAATTTGTTTGTTGGTTTTTTTAAACACGTTGCCCCACACTAGAAATGTCTCCGGCATTGTGGGTGAGTTTACAAACATTTAAACTCACATACACAAACAACCAGACCCGGAACAACTACTTGTAGTTCATACAAATATTTGTTCCGTGAGGGAATCGAACCCGTGACACGCAGCGCAGCAGTCAATCGCTTAACCATTGCGCCAACCGTGCCGTCAATTATAATTCACATATTGTAACATAAACTAAATAAAAAGTAAATCGGTCCATATTTGTTGTGGTGCTATCCACTCGCTGATAACATTTCTTAAATGTGTTTCTCTCTCCGAGTTTGTGTTGAGAATATGAGATCTGACACGGCGAATAGAATATCCACAGTTAACACAATGTTCTCGATGACCGCTTGATGTGCTTGGTACGTTTTGCTGTTCAGGCAAGTCATTAATTGCTAATGTCCAGCATGAGTGACAGACCAAGCTATGCACTGTAACCTTTATAGACATATTATTTTATATTTTAAGTTTAAATAGACAAGACAGAAACCAAACTAAACACTAGATAGAAAAATGTACTTACGACTTGAGGAGTAGTGCATTGCCGGATAATTGATATTACTTCCACAAGCTGCAACGTGTTTCTTCTGCGATGCATTACTTCAACGCCACAATTAATACATCGCATTCGTTCCTCATTGTCCCTCAAAAAACGTGTAGCTCGAGGTGCGGGTAGCAAATTCGTGCCGTGGTGGTCATTTAAGGCCGGTTCAAGGTCCATAATAGCGCCAGGTTTAGTGTGACGTGCAGATTCAGTGTCCGAGGATAGAGCCGGGCCATCATAAGGAGCGATATCGGAGTCCATGATAAGAACAAACGTGCGAAGCAGCGAGTAAACAAGACAACATCCACAGTGAACGAAAGCAAAGCGAATAGTTGTTTCATTGGTGTTAGATGCCATTTCACTTGACATTAGGGCTGTACGATATGTTAGGATGGATACTCAAGTGGGTTGGTACAACGGGAATTGATTGATTTTGTCATCGATTCAACAATATAAATTAAATGATAAATGAAAATTAATATAAGACGTTTCAGTGAGGATCGAATCAATAAATCTTATTACTGTACAATCGTAAAATCGTAATAGTCAGATCCATCTAAGTAAGTGTTTAGTTAAATAAGAAAAAAAAAAATATTAGGGCGAGTCGTTGTTTTCCATTATCCCGCTTTTCAATCACTCGCTTTTGTAAAACCTTCTCGTGTCAATACGCAAACATATTAAAATGATTAATTTATAGCGATTTTAAATCGATACTCGGTACGAAATGATCCATTGCGAAGCAGAATCTCGATAAAAAGCACGGCTGATCGATCATCTCTATAAACTGTGAAGTGTCAAGTAATCACAATTACTTTTCTATTGAACAAACTCAATGAGCTTGCAGACGAGAGGTAAAATAATAATCTGACAATAATAGATATAAAGAACCGTTATTCTGATCTAAAAAATATTTTAAATACTATTATTATGACCTTTATTTCACTTATATACATATAACTTACATTTTTAAATATTTGTATAAAAAATATAAAAACATTTAAAAATATAAAAAATAGTATCCCACCGGTATCGGGAACAGGGTCCAAGCTACCGGCGGTCAGGGCTCCAGAGAGAGGAACCTCCTAACAATGCAAGCCGTGTCAAGAAGTACCGCTTTCTGAATCAGGCCCTTGACCCAGCTGCCCAACGAGAGCCTCCTCAGGTGTTGGTCGAGGCTCTTGGCTATCAAGCCATTGGCTGTACGACTATCGACACAATGATCGCTGAGTCCACATCTCACATGTCGACAACCTCGCGAGCCAAGTCGAGATACTTGTAAATACTATTATTATTATTGATTATCTAATCGATTACAGACTTATATTGTTGTTTTATTAATGTGCTGGTAACATTGCGTCAAAAAATGTCTGTTTTTTAACTGGTGAATACAATTTAAATACTCTTTATTTTGACTTTTTGTAAGTGTACCTACCTGGGTACACACATAGGTGATGTGCAAAAATATTTATTTCATAACTAATAATATTCTTTAGTAAAAATATTTTTTACCGGGCATACTTAGCCGAATTTGGTGATTTCCTTTAGAATTAAAAGAAAGGAAAAGAAAAAATGTAGAATATCATTAGTTTGTAGAGGTTGCAAGTGATTTATAAAGTATCTCTATAACGTACCTTTCTTTCTTTTAATTCTAAATTTCACACAAATATTCCAAATCATTAGCAGAATAGAAAATAGCGAAGAAACAGTAGACTCTTGCAAAGATTCAGTTGCTACGCCGCGCGCCGTAGCTTTGTAGCTACGATGTCATAGCAAACTCGTAGCGAATTCGTAGCACACTGCCAAACTTTTAGTCAGGGACCGGCCGGATACTCGTTGAAAGGGTTTTTGAAGGGGTTTTTTTAAGCGCTTAAAAAATAAACCCTTTGATACATGTTACACCGTGGAATGGGTGCAATGTAACCCCTTCCGAACAAGTTAACCTTTCAATACCCTGTAACACTGTAACTGGGTAACCCATTCCATTCCAACACATTGTAATATCCACTCTTTGTAATCGACATAAGTTTGAAAATTGTATAACCACGACTGCACGTGACATCTTTCTGCCCGGCGGCGCCATGGTTGCATGTACCGAGCGACTTGTAAACATGGAATACTAATTATTGCCAATATGATTTTATGTTTTTTTTTTTTTCAATTTTGTTTGTCGCACATGCTAAACATTGTAATATTTCTTTTTCGTGTCTATACTTGTTTACATTCTCATCATTCGTCATTTAATTCGAAACTCGGACGGAACTACTGAAGATATTAAAAGCAATTTAGCTATGTTTTTGTTTAAGTGTGTGTGGTATTACTGCCTATTATATTTCTTATTACTTACGAGTATATATGTATATTTAGTTACTGTTTCTGTGAAAATGCACAGCCGAGGCGAGATGCTGGACACCGTTATTATAGCTCGGTCAAATTAGCCCGAAAAATAGGCGTACCTACTCTTGCGTAAATTCCCAAGAAGCATAAAATTGTTGCATATACCATTATAATGAAATTGTGAAAAGTCGTCCCCATCGTTCCCCTGTGTGCAATTTTTTTTATACAAGGTCATAGTTCGCAAAGATGTTTTTTTTTTTGCGAAACGGTTAGTTTTATGATAAAATTAGTCACTCACAAAAAATGTAGATCATGCAATTATCTAAGTACACACGGCTACACATCAAGCTATACATTTCCAGTTTACGCTGATCTCACTTTGTACGGAAATCTTATACAATGCGAGATCAGCTTATATTGGAAATGTATAGCTTGATGTGTAGCCGTGCGCACATACATAAATTGTCCTTACACTTTATACCCTAAGATTCAACATTTCTGAGAAAAAGCGATTCTAAAATATACTCTCTGTCCGTCAGAGCACCCCCTACAGTAACCAAACCGGTTCCGATCAGATCAGATCCGGCCCCTCTCTTGCCATGTCCTGAATGCGAAGGTTTGCAATAATTCTCTCGAAGAGTTTTTCCACCTCATCCAGCAACACAATGGGTCGGTAAGCGGATGGAGAGCCCGCAGGATGCCCTTCTTTTTTTTAGCAGGACCAGCGTTCCAGTCTTTCACTAGCGTGGAAACTGGCCCCTCTCCAAACATGCACTCAAGAGTCCTACTAAGCGGGGCCAGAGAGCCCTCATGGCCAGAACCCATGCACGGCCATGAATGCTGTCTGGTCCTGGAGTGTTTTTGGCCTTAAGCCTTTGTACTGCCGCTCTCAGTTCTACCTGGGTCACTTCAGGCGCGTCGTCATCCTCGTTTTCCGCGTTGGGCACTATAGTAGGCGGAACCATATCAGGTGGTGTGTGCTCCCCTTGAGAAGGGAATAAAGCGCTCACCACTCTCTCTAGCAGCGTTGGAGGCTATGGGACAATGCTATGGGGCGCCCACGAGCGAAGTTTGCCCCTAACCAAACGGTAAGGTCGCCCCCACGTATCCCGTCCTAGAATTGCAAGCAATTTATCATGAGCTTCGGTCCTTGCCCGCTTAATTTCCAGGTGAAGAGCCTTCTTAAGATAAAATATTTTTTTATTTGTCCAAAACATGACTATAGCACACACACAGCATGCAAGATGTTACGGCAAATTATGATTAAGACAGTCATGTTTTGCCTGAACGGCGTACAAATATAAGATGTCAGACGCTACACAGCATCAATTGATTCTAAATTCGTCCATTAGACACAGAAAATAATATATCAATTAACAATCCAATTTACCACCACTCCGCCACCGCCACTTTGTACACCTCACACCGTTCCGTCTCACTTACTAGCGCTTCTGGTGTTCGTCGGCGGATTCGTCGGTGCCTAGTGTACGGACGCCACGCCGCTACGCATGCTATGTGCAACTGCGCAATATCTTGTGACGTCCAATACACCTGGTGGCTGTCAGATGGAGACTGAACGCGGAGCAACACAGCATCACAAATTTAGGTTATGGCCTCCCGGAACCATTCTGCTTCGTCTTTAATATAGATAGACCTGACTGGTGAGTCTAACCAGGCATGCACCATTGAGGCCACCAGATGAGCTTCCTGGTTCAGTCACTTGACCACCCATCGCCAGTCATCCTCAACCCGGGCCGGGGCCGCTTGGACCGGGCCACTCGAAGTCTAGGCGGAAACGTCAAACTGGATGTATCTGTAGTCCGACAACGTCTCCACCTCCTATAATACACGCCAGTCCTGAACAGAGCGTGCCACAGCAGGACTAGCAAACGATAAGTCCACTATAGACCCACCCCACTCCCGCACACATGTCTGAACAGATCCCCGGTTTAGGAGCAGTAGGCCTGACTCCATCGCCCACTCTTGTAATAACACACCCCGTGCATCCGTTGCTGGGGAACCCCAAGTTGTGAACTCGGCGTTGAAGTACCCCATGAAAAGGACGGGGTGGGGACGGCTTCGACTGACGACTGGGTTCAATTCCGAAATAAAGTCTCAAAATCAGCGAGAGGTCGGTTGGGTGAGAAATAAATCTCCACGTCCATAATATTTTCGACTAAGGCCGCTACAAAAGCCCCGTCCCGACTGAAGGTCTCTAGGGACAGAGTGCCAGCGGCCAGCCTCAAGATAAGTGTCACCAAGCCATCAATGTCACCCATCCTGTCATCCTTGGGAGGACCAAAGTATGTTTCAGCGGCGATGGCAACGTTGATCAACCACTTGGCCGTGCCTGGAGCAAAAGGTCCTGAGCCCTGGCGCAACGATTGATATTGGCTTGGAGAAGACGAAGGTCTGGGGCCGGGTCTTTCTTTCTTTCTTTCTATTACTGGGTAACTATCACCTCCCCGTTAGCCCTTTCCTGGGCGTTATTGTCGGCGGGCGGTGAGCGAGCTGACTTCGAGGGCCCAATGTTACAATTTGAGTCAGCTTTTTTATCTCTCGTGCATGCCTTGCTGCGTCGTCTGGTGGTCAGCCGGCCTGATCAATGGCGCTTAAAAAAAACGCGTCAAGTAACACTACCTCGTAGGTGGCGTGGAAATGTGTGCACATTATGGCGAATACCCACAACTTAAGTAAATTTTAGAATCGCTTTTTGTCAGAAATGGTGAATCTTAGGAGATAAAGTGTTCCGGCTAGTCCCGGGATACCGTCCGAACTCCGGTGAGGCAGCGAGCCTCTTTGCCAGATTGCCACCATGAGATCTGGAGACAAAAAGTCCTCGCGCATGCGTGGGAGCGGCGCGAGGAGGGAAAACGCCGGGGCGTAACTCCGCCGCCGCAAGAAATTACGGCACAACGGACAGCTCCGGTGGGATCTCATGACGTCATGGAAAGTGCGATTGTCGCAACCCAGTGCTGGGCACGGAGGGAAAGAGGGGTCTCGGCGTCTTCACCTTCCGCCTTACGCTGGTTCTCACCGGACACGGCTGCTTCGGGAGGTTCTTATTCTGGATAAGGCCAAAGGAAACACCCGGGTGTCACCATTGTGTGGATCGCCAGGAGGGCACGATGGAGGTCTGCCCTGCTTGGGCGGAGCACCGCCGTGTCCTCGTGGAGGCGATCGGCGGCGGCGATCTCTCGCGTCCGGCTCTGGTCCAGGTCATGGTGCGGAGGAAAGTGCATGGGATGCCGTCACCTCCTTTAGCGAAGCAGTAACGCTCGCGAAGAAGGAGGCGGAGAGCGT
Organism: Polymixis flavicincta; assembly: GCA_949987655.1. Classification (NCBI taxonomy): domain Eukaryota; kingdom Metazoa; phylum Arthropoda; class Insecta; order Lepidoptera; family Noctuidae; genus Polymixis; species Polymixis flavicincta. The sequence goes on from OX465183.1 coordinate 19,325,441, forward strand.
GAGGGAGAGGCAATCTTAGCGCCCTTAGGCGCCCTTAGCCGCCACAGGAGACGGATTGGGCATCGGGACTCTGTAGCGGACACCCGGCCACCGTAGATGCGGGCTTGCGCAGTGCGAGCAATGGATCCTTCACCATCTGGTAAGGACCAGGCCCGAGTCGACGGCGTGTTGTGTTCCACGCGCACGTCAAAGAGATGTCAGCAATAATGAAAGGGGTCCGCTAGGGCCTATGCCTGCCAGGGTCGCGGATTTGATCGAAAGAGTTACCGTGGCCCTGGCACAGGCAACTGAAGGAACACAGGTGGATTTTAGTCAGTAAAACTCTGACACGCCTTCTCACTCCGTCAAGAGTGGGAGAAGTCATTGATGATTTTCCATCCCAAAAAAAGGGGAATAAAGTGTAAGGTAAATTTTTGTAGAGACATAATTGCATGATCTACAATTTTTATCTGACCTATTTTTATCATAAAACTAACCGTTTCGCAAAAAAATCCAAAAAAACTCATTTTAGCAAACTTTGACCCTGAATGAAAACAAATTGCACACATGGGATCAATGGAAACTTTTCATTATGACGTTTATGTAAAAATTCAGCTTCTTAGGAATTTATGCAAGGGTGAATGTCTATTTTGACCGGACTATCGCATATCTATCGTCACTTTGTTGTCAAATTCGCAATAACTAAATAAAAATAGTAAGACGAAGAGGCGCCACACCGCCGCGCCGCGTCGCCGCTAGGGTACAAGTATAAACATGCAGCTCAAGTTGATTAGGTAATTCAGGGTAACACGAATAAAAGCTTTTCGTGAAGGTAACCCCTTCAAAGGCTTAAGGCGTTGAAGGGGTTAACCCCTTCACGTGGTTACCATAGTAAAGGTGTTAACCATTTCGCTGGGTTTCGCGCATGAAACTCGAACAAAAGGTAACACTGCGATATGAATTACCCCATGTACGGGTGACCCTGTCAAAAGGCTTAACTCTTAAGCGGGGTTGTCCGGTCCCTGCTTTTAGTACACACGGCTACACATCAAGCCATACATTTCCAGTTTACGCTGAACTCGCACTGCAGGGAAATCCCATACAATGCGAGATCAGCTTATACTGAAAATATATAGCTTGATGTGTAGCCGTGTGTACATGGCTTAAGACCTGAAAACAGAGGTCGATTTATTCGAACTTACAGTAATGCAAATGTGGGTGTACTGATATACTGCACAACTGTCTAAACCCCCGATAAAATAAGGGTTAGGCAGAGGTATCCACATTTCGCCACATGTACCTAAAAAGGGGCGAGCCTATTGCCATCACCCGATAAATCCAGACTACAACTCCTTACAAAGTTCGTGACATATATCTTGTCACAGTACCTAATGGAATTTTGACCCTAGAATTAAATATATTGGTTCAGCGCACCTTCCATCCGACGGGCGGCGAACTGCAAATGGGCCTAAACTGCAGAAACTATCTTGGTTTTATTTGTTTCTAATTCTTTGTGGCAATTTGTGGCTAATATCTATGATAATAATTGATAAGTCCTTCGAAGGATAATGTTCAGATATATCTTGTCTTGTCTTTTTGCGAAAATAGACTTTAATTAGAAAACTACTTATCGTCTATTTTCGCAAAAAGACATTTTGAACGTTTCCTACAAAGCGGAGCTATGAAACATTTCTTAGAAATGTTAATCAGTGAAACATAATCCCCCTAAATACAAGTATCTCCATTTCTTCTGATTCTTTTATTTTCAGCCACTCAATTAATACGAATTCCTCTAAACATCGACCGTATTTTATTTTATTTACGTACTAAATAAACAGAGCTTCATTACTTTATAACTCGGAGTTAATAGGTAGAGTGTATGAAAATAAAATACGGTCGATTTTTATAAGAATTTTTAAAAGGTAGTTGAGTAGTTGAAAATAAAAGAATAAGAATAAGTAGAGATACTTTTTGATTTAGGGGGATTATATTTCACTGTGGTTATAGTTACGTGTGGTGCCGGACGTAAAGAAAAGCACCATCTTACTCGTATCTCTTCCCGTCGGTGTCGTAGGAGGCGACTAAGGGACTTACTAGAGAATGGGCAGCAGCGTTCTCCTTGCATTTTACCACCATACTGCGATCGCCAACCCGCCTGCCAAGCGTGGCGATTATGGCAAGCCCCCCAAAAAGAGGGAGGCCAATGTCCAGCAGTGGACGTCTTCTAGCTGAAATTAAGATATTTCACTGATTATCATTTCTAAGAATTTTCTTTACAGGAAAGTTTTTGTTTTTGAAAACACTATCCTAAGAGGTAATTGTACTCATCACTATGAACAACTTTTACTATGGGACCAAACCTGAAATCGTTAAAAAATAATGAGCTACACTTTGATGAGTTACACGAACATAAATGTAAGGAACAGCCGATTTTTCCCGAGAAATGTCCTTTTGTGAAAATATGGATCATTTTATTATTTAGAGAGAAAGATATATTTTTAGCAACCGGATATATTTTACGGATAATAAAACCGGTAGTAAAAAACAAGCTTCTGTTATATATGTCACCGTAAGATTGTGAACACCGTTTTTTTTTTTTTTTTTTTTTTTTTTTTTTTTTTTTTTTTTTGGGTGGGAAATCATCAAATAACTTCTCCCGCTCTGGGTGAAGCAGGAGGGCGTGTCAGACTTTTACTGACTAAAACCCACCCGTGTTCCTTCAGTAGCCCTTAAGCCAGGGGCTGTGGTGTCTCTTTCGAACAAACCCGCACCCCTGGCAGGCATCGACCCTTGCGGGTCCCATCACTATTTGTGCTGACATCTCTTTGAGGCGCGCGTGGAACACAACGCGCCGTCGACTTGGGCTTGGTCCTTACCGGACAGCGAGCTACCCATTACTCGCCGTCCGCAAGCCCATGCCTACGGTGGCCGGAAATCGGCCTGGGATTCCCGACGCCCAGGGCGTCTCCGTATCCTGCGGCGGCTGGGGTCGCGAGGGCGCATATGCTGCCTCTCCCTCACGTGCGCCGCCTCCCTCTTCGCGAGCATCACTGCTTCGCTGAAGGAGGTGACGGCTCCCCATGCCCTCTCGCTCCGTACCATGGCCTGGACCAGGGCCGGACGCGAGAGATCGCCGCCGCCGATCGCCTCCACGAGGACACGGCGGTGCTCCGCCCAAGCAGGGCAGACCGCCACCGTGTGCTCCACCGTGTCCTCAGGGCGATCTTCGCAGTGGAAACACCCGGGCGTTTCCTCCCGCCCTATCCGAAACAGGAACCTCCCGAAACAACCGTGTCCGGTGAGGACCTGCGTCAGGCGGAAGGTGAGGACGCCATGCCGCCTCTCAAACCACTCCTCAAAGAGGGGACTTACCGCCGCAATCGTGGCGTGCCCAGCACTGGGTTGCGACAATCGCTCTCTCCATGTCACCATGAGATCCCGCCGGAGTTCTGTCCGCTGTGCCGCGATTTCCCGCGGCAGCGGACTTACGCCCCGGCGTTTGGCCTCCTCGCGCCACTCCCATATTTGCGCGAGGACCTTTGCCTCCAGATCCCATGGCGGTAATCCGGCAAGGAGGCCCGCCGCCTCGCCGGAGATCGTGCGATATCCTCGGATCATTCTGATCGCCATGAGGGTTATGGGACGCCCTCAACTTGCGAGCTGGTTGGCGCCTCAATGTAGGCGCCCACACCGGCGCCCCGTATAGGGCCATGGACCGCACGATCCCCGCGTAGAGCCTCCGGCAGGAGGCGTTTGGCCCCCCTAGATTGGGCAAGAGCCGCTTCAACGCAGCCCCGGCCCGCTCCAGTCTGGGAGCCAAACGGCGGAAATGCTCCGCGAAGTTCCACCGGCTGTCGTCATCGTCGACTCGACGCCGATGTGAACCCCTCCCACCGTTATGTGGGAACCCGTCGGTGGCGCATTCCGAGGACCATGAAACCACATGGCCTCGGACTTGTGCAATGCCACCTCGAGTCCCAGTTGCCGGATCCTATCGACGATTGTCGCAACCCCTTGTGTAGCTAAGTCGGCCGCCGCCTGGTACGACCTCCCTTGCGCCAGGACCAGCGTGTCGTCAGCGTAGCAGACTACACTGACGCCGCTAGGGAGGTCGGCGCGCAGCACCCAGTCGTACCCGATGTCCCACAGATACGGCCCCAGGACCGATCCCTGTGGGACACCGCACGACATCTCTCGCCGGTTCCACTCTCCGAGGTGACCGGGGTAGATGACGGCCCTGTCCGTCAAATAGGCCTCGACCACACGACAGAGGTAGGTCGGCATCCGGTGATACCGGAGTGCCTCCCTTATGCAACTCCAGGGCAGGGTGTTGAAGGCATTGGCGATGTCTAATGACACCGCCAAGACGACCCCACCCGGGCCACAGCATCCCCCGTCGTGAGGGCTCGCACGCGCATGATGGCATCCACCGTGGAGCGCCCCCTGCGGAAACCAAACTGGCTCTCCGCCAAATCCGGCCCCACCCGCACCAGCCGCCCGACGAGGCGGTCTGCAATTACTCTCTCAAAGAGCTTGCCCACCTCGTCGATGAACACCGTTAGTTTATAATCTATCTCGCGAGATTTTAAACTGTCGAAAAATTGTGAATTGCAAAAACTATTTACAATTTTACGCACAATTTTTCGATGGTTTATGATTTGTCCGTCAAATTGTGAACTAGTATCAAGACGGATAGTCCCTTGCGCTATTACTAAATAGTCAAGTAGGTTGCCACTGACTTGGAAGTAGCGCTCGTCGACCGCTGCCGCGGCACCGCCGTTCGCTTCGATCGCTCGGTCGCTCGCGGTTGCTCGCAGTTCTAACTTTTTTTTTATTAAAGCGAAAAAAATGCCTAATGGCCGCGAGAACTGCTACACATGACATTCGCGACCCATCCAGCCTGGCCCACCTCTAAGCACCCTCTTCTTTACCCGCCTCCGGGCTCCTTCCTCCTACGGCGATGTCCAGGTGGACTATGACATCCTCACAACTCCAGGGACCGTGCAACGTAGACGATAGAATCCCCGGTCTATCGCCCGCTGACCCTTGTTTTGGCGGCATCAAGTCGGCATTTCGCCGCCTGCGCCGTCGTACCCTCCTGCGACGAATCGGGTCAGGGAGAGAGTCTGCCTCCCTGATCCGCTCTGCCGCTTCCTTCAACGAGATTACGTCCTCGCAAAAAGACCTTTTTTTTTTTTTTTTTTTTTGATTACGGGGGTAAATCCTCATGGATGTCCTCCGCCCCGGGGAGGGCGGAGGGGTCTGTCAGACTCTTACTGACTAAAACCACCCCGGTGTTCCGTCTCTCACTTACGCCGAGGATCACGGGAACTAGTAAGTCTTCCGCGATCCCCGGCTAGTGCCGGCCCGCCTATGCGGGCCACCTCGCGATAGGGGGGGAGTGAGGTGTTAAACTCCCCCCCACATCAATGAGAGGCGCGCGTGGAACACTACGCGCCGCCATCTCGGGTCCTAAGAAGTAGGGGGCGACGGATTCCCCAGTCCGTCGCCCCTGGACCCATTTAGGGGGGCTGGAAGAGGGCGTTGTCCGCCCTCCGCCGACGCCCGGTGCGTCTGCTGCGGATCGGGTTAGCGGAAGCGATCTCCCGCTCCCTCTCCGCAGCCTCCTTCTGTGAGATGACTGTCTCGCAGAAGGACACCACCGCGTCCCAGGACTCCTCGCTGTCGACCATCGAGTCGACAACGGCCGGCAGCGACAGGTCACTGCCTACTCCTGAGATGAGGGCACGGCTCGGGCTCGCAAAAAGACCTAACCTAACCTATACGGTCGGTAAGCAGTATGGTGCAGTTCATACATCGACAGTTTACAATCTCGCTAGATAGATTAAAAACTAACGTTGTTCACAAACTTACGGTGACATACACAAGATGTAACTTATTTAATTGTGTGTGTAAATTGCACTGTTTAAATTACTTAACTCACATTTTAATTGAATCGTCGCAATGGACGTAATCAAAAGGAAAAACAATTTTAACGAGGTATTAATACCAATTTCGCTGACTGCTTAATACACTGTATTTTACGCACAATCAATTTGCACTGCTCAATCTAGCGTAACAGAGCGCCCGTCAAAATATGTAAGTAATTAAAACATGCAATATTTTCCACGAATCGAAAACGTGATTTACTCACACGAACACAACAATCATAGACTGTGTACTAGTAGTGTTGCACGCATACAAAATTCCTTTGAGCGAGAATAAAGTTTTCGTATTTCAAAAACGGATTGTAAATAAAGCTTCACGTTACACAGCATGTTTGCTTTTTCGACCATGTATCCGATATTTGATCAGTGCTGGACTGGACTTTATGAAAATCAGACCATGTTAGTTTCCCTTTGAGGTGAAAGTCAATAAATAACGTTTCAATGTTTACGAATAGTAAGTATTTTCTCTGTTTAATACGGAAGCCGTGGCAAGATGGACTGGACGCGTAGGTACCGCGAGGGCTGGTTCTGGGTGGCGCGTGAAAATAGTTCTTGTGGGTGGCGTTTGTTCAGCAGTGGGACAAAATAGGTTAAACAAAAAAAAAAAAAAAACTGTCTCAAAGGGTTTTTCTAATGATCAGTAACATTTTCACCACTAGTTTGTCCCGCGGTTTCGCCCGCGTGGATGTTGAAAGTATCCCACGGAAACTTACGACCGGAATTGGAAGTAACGAAGTAACCTATGTAACCGCGTAGGATTTTTTTTTGTCAAAAGTGTCCAATATACAGTTTTGACTTCTTTACCATTTACTTAAATGTTAAGAACGTTTTTAAAAGACTACACCATCGGCACTTAAAACAAAGTCCTTGAAAAACGGAACGACATCGATATTAATATTTTGCATATGATTCAAATGATAATTTTCCAACAAAATGTAGTGACAAACCCCTATAATTGACCACCATTCGATGTTAAACTGACTCTCGACAAATATGCTCGCACCGTGCGCGTAATAACTTAGGGTGAGGGCTGTTCATCCCTCGCTGGAGCTATATTTGCATAATACACTTATAAGCAATCAACAACTCTTCATATTGTAAAATTAATGTTGACCTTGGGAATTTTCGGAAATACGGCGAGGGTTGCATCTACGTTTTGTTTTGTTTTATTGTCTTGATTAACTTTGCAATGTCTCGTTAAAGAAAGTCGTAAAAGAAAGGAAAAGAAAAAATTTAGAATATCATTAGTTTGTAGAGGTTGCAAGTGATTTATAAAGTATCTCTATAACGTACCTTTCTTTCTTTTAATTCTAAATTTCACACAAATATTCCAAATCATTAGCAGAATAGAAAATAGCGAAGAAACAGTAGACTCTTGCAAAGATTCAGTTGCTACGCCGCGCGCCGTAGCTTTGTAGCTACGATGTCATAGCAAACTCGTAGCGAATTCGTAGCACACTGCCAAACTTTTAGTCAGGGACCGGCCGGATACTCGTTGAAAGGGTTTTTGAAGGGGTTTTTTTAAGCGCTTAAAAAATAAACCCTTTGATACATGTTACACCGTGGAATGGGTGCAATGTAACCCCTTCCGAACAAGTTAACCTTTCAATACCCTGTAACACTGTAACTGGGTAACCCATTCCATTCCAACACATTGTAATATCCACTCTTTGTAATCGACATAAGTTTGAAAATTGTATAACCACGACTGCACGTGACATCTTTCTGCCCGGCGGCGCCATGGTTGCATGTACCGAGCGACTTGTAAACATGGAATACTAATTATTGCCAATATGATTTTATGTTTTTTTTTTTTTCAATTTTGTTTGTCGCACATGCTAAACATTGTAATATTTCTTTTTCGTGTCTATACTTGTTTACATTCTCATCATTCGTCATTTAATTCGAAACTCGGACGGAACTACTGAAGATATTAAAAGCAATTTAGCTATGTTTTTGTTTAAGTGTGTGTGGTATTACTGCCTATTATATTTCTTATTACTTACGAGTATATATGTATATTTAGTTACTGTTTCTGTGAAAATGCACAGCCGAGGCGAGATGCTGGACACCGTTATTATAGCTCGGTCAAATTAGCCCGAAAAATAGGCGTACCTACTCTTGCGTAAATTCCCAAGAAGCATAAAATTGTTGCATATACCATTATAATGAAATTGTGAAAAGTCGTCCCCATCGTTCCCCTGTGTGCAATTTTTTTTATACAAGGTCATAGTTCGCAAAGATGTTTTTTTTTTTGCGAAACGGTTAGTTTTATGATAAAATTAGTCACTCACAAAAAATGTAGATCATGCAATTATCTAAGTACACACGGCTACACATCAAGCTATACATTTCCAGTTTACGCTGATCTCACTTTGTACGGAAATCTTATACAATGCGAGATCAGCTTATATTGGAAATGTATAGCTTGATGTGTAGCCGTGCGCACATACATAAATTGTCCTTACACTTTATACCCTAAGATTCAACATTTCTGAGAAAAAGCGATTCTAAAATATACTCTCTGTCCGTCAGAGCACCCCCTACAGTAACCAAACCGGTTCCGATCAGATCAGATCCGGCCCCTCTCTTGCCATGTCCTGAATGCGAAGGTTTGCAATAATTCTCTCGAAGAGTTTTTCCACCTCATCCAGCAACACAATGGGTCGGTAAGCGGATGGAGAGCCCGCAGGATGCCCTTCTTTTTTTTAGCAGGACCAGCGTTCCAGTCTTTCACTAGCGTGGAAACTGGCCCCTCTCCAAACATGCACTCAAGAGTCCTACTAAGCGGGGCCAGAGAGCCCTCATGGCCAGAACCCATGCACGGCCATGAATGCTGTCTGGTCCTGGAGTGTTTTTGGCCTTAAGCCTTTGTACTGCCGCTCTCAGTTCTACCTGGGTCACTTCAGGCGCGTCGTCATCCTCGTTTTCCGCGTTGGGCACTATAGTAGGCGGAACCATATCAGGTGGTGTGTGCTCCCCTTGAGAAGGGAATAAAGCGCTCACCACTCTCTCTAGCAGCGTTGGAGGCTATGGGACAATGCTATGGGGCGCCCACGAGCGAAGTTTGCCCCTAACCAAACGGTAAGGTCGCCCCCACGTATCCCGTCCTAGAATTGCAAGCAATTTATCATGAGCTTCGGTCCTTGCCCGCTTAATTTCCAGGTGAAGAGCCTTCTTAAGATAAAATATTTTTTTATTTGTCCAAAACATGACTATAGCACACACACAGCATGCAAGATGTTACGGCAAATTATGATTAAGACAGTCATGTTTTGCCTGAACGGCGTACAAATATAAGATGTCAGACGCTACACAGCATCAATTGATTCTAAATTCGTCCATTAGACACAGAAAATAATATATCAATTAACAATCCAATTTACCACCACTCCGCCACCGCCACTTTGTACACCTCACACCGTTCCGTCTCACTTACTAGCGCTTCTGGTGTTCGTCGGCGGATTCGTCGGTGCCTAGTGTACGGACGCCACGCCGCTACGCATGCTATGTGCAACTGCGCAATATCTTGTGACGTCCAATACACCTGGTGGCTGTCAGATGGAGACTGAACGCGGAGCAACACAGCATCACAAATTTAGGTTATGGCCTCCCGGAACCATTCTGCTTCGTCTTTAATATAGATAGACCTGACTGGTGAGTCTAACCAGGCATGCACCATTGAGGCCACCAGATGAGCTTCCTGGTTCAGTCACTTGACCACCCATCGCCAGTCATCCTCAACCCGGGCCGGGGCCGCTTGGACCGGGCCACTCGAAGTCTAGGCGGAAACGTCAAACTGGATGTATCTGTAGTCCGACAACGTCTCCACCTCCTATAATACACGCCAGTCCTGAACAGAGCGTGCCACAGCAGGACTAGCAAACGATAAGTCCACTATAGACCCACCCCACTCCCGCACACATGTCTGAACAGATCCCCGGTTTAGGAGCAGTAGGCCTGACTCCATCGCCCACTCTTGTAATAACACACCCCGTGCATCCGTTGCTGGGGAACCCCAAGTTGTGAACTCGGCGTTGAAGTACCCCATGAAAAGGACGGGGTGGGGACGGCTTCGACTGACGACTGGGTTCAATTCCGAAATAAAGTCTCAAAATCAGCGAGAGGTCGGTTGGGTGAGAAATAAATCTCCACGTCCATAATATTTTCGACTAAGGCCGCTACAAAAGCCCCGTCCCGACTGAAGGTCTCTAGGGACAGAGTGCCAGCGGCCAGCCTCAAGATAAGTGTCACCAAGCCATCAATGTCACCCATCCTGTCATCCTTGGGAGGACCAAAGTATGTTTCAGCGGCGATGGCAACGTTGATCAACCACTTGGCCGTGCCTGGAGCAAAAGGTCCTGAGCCCTGGCGCAACGATTGATATTGGCTTGGAGAAGACGAAGGTCTGGGGCCGGGTCTTTCTTTCTTTCTTTCTATTACTGGGTAACTATCACCTCCCCGTTAGCCCTTTCCTGGGCGTTATTGTCGGCGGGCGGTGAGCGAGCTGACTTCGAGGGCCCAATGTTACAATTTGAGTCAGCTTTTTTATCTCTCGTGCATGCCTTGCTGCGTCGTCTGGTGGTCAGCCGGCCTGATCAATGGCGCTTAAAAAAAACGCGTCAAGTAACACTACCTCGTAGGTGGCGTGGAAATGTGTGCACATTATGGCGAATACCCACAACTTAAGTAAATTTTAGAATCGCTTTTTGTCAGAAATGGTGAATCTTAGGAGATAAAGTGTTCCGGCTAGTCCCGGGATACCGTCCGAACTCCGGTGAGGCAGCGAGCCTCTTTGCCAGATTGCCACCATGAGATCTGGAGACAAAAAGTCCTCGCGCATGCGTGGGAGCGGCGCGAGGAGGGAAAACGCCGGGGCGTAACTCCGCCGCCGCAAGAAATTACGGCACAACGGACAGCTCCGGTGGGATCTCATGACGTCATGGAAAGTGCGATTGTCGCAACCCAGTGCTGGGCACGGAGGGAAAGAGGGGTCTCGGCGTCTTCACCTTCCGCCTTACGCTGGTTCTCACCGGACACGGCTGCTTCGGGAGGTTCTTATTCTGGATAAGGCCAAAGGAAACACCCGGGTGTCACCATTGTGTGGATCGCCAGGAGGGCACGATGGAGGTCTGCCCTGCTTGGGCGGAGCACCGCCGTGTCCTCGTGGAGGCGATCGGCGGCGGCGATCTCTCGCGTCCGGCTCTGGTCCAGGTCATGGTGCGGAGGAAAGTGCATGGGATGCCGTCACCTCCTTTAGCGAAGCAGTAACGCTCGCGAAGAAGGAGGCGGAGAGCGTGAGGGAGAGGCAATCTTAGCGCCCTTAGGCGCCCTTAGCCGCCACAGGAGACGGATTGGGCATCGGGACTCTGTAGCGGACACCCGGCCACCGTAGATGCGGGCTTGCGCAGTGCGAGCAATGGATCCTTCACCATCTGGTAAGGACCAGGCCCGAGTCGACGGCGTGTTGTGTTCCACGCGCACGTCAAAGAGATGTCAGCAATAATGAAAGGGGTCCGCTAGGGCCTATGCCTGCCAGGGTCGCGGATTTGATCGAAAGAGTTACCGTGGCCCTGGCACAGGCAACTGAAGGAACACAGGTGGATTTTAGTCAGTAAAACTCTGACACGCCTTCTCACTCCGTCAAGAGTGGGAGAAGTCATTGATGATTTTCCATCCCAAAAAAAGGGGAATAAAGTGTAAGGTAAATTTTTGTAGAGACATAATTGCATGATCTACAATTTTTATCTGACCTATTTTTATCATAAAACTAACCGTTTCGCAAAAAAATCCAAAAAAACTCATTTTAGCAAACTTTGACCCTGAATGAAAACAAATTGCACACATGGGATCAATGGAAACTTTTCATTATGACGTTTATGTAAAAATTCAGCTTCTTAGGAATTTATGCAAGGGTGAATGTCTATTTTGACCGGACTATCGCATATCTATCGTCACTTTGTTGTCAAATTCGCAATAACTAAATAAAAATAGTAAGACGAAGAGGCGCCACACCGCCGCGCCGCGTCGCCGCTAGGGTACAAGTATAAACATGCAGCTCAAGTTGATTAGGTAATTCAGGGTAACACGAATAAAAGCTTTTCGTGAAGGTAACCCCTTCAAAGGCTTAAGGCGTTGAAGGGGTTAACCCCTTCACGTGGTTACCATAGTAAAGGTGTTAACCATTTCGCTGGGTTTCGCGCATGAAACTCGAACAAAAGGTAACACTGCGATATGAATTACCCCATGTACGGGTGACCCTGTCAAAAGGCTTAACTCTTAAGCGGGGTTGTCCGGTCCCTGCTTTTAGTACACACGGCTACACATCAAGCCATACATTTCCAGTTTACGCTGAACTCGCACTGCAGGGAAATCCCATACAATGCGAGATCAGCTTATACTGAAAATATATAGCTTGATGTGTAGCCGTGTGTACATGGCTTAAGACCTGAAAACAGAGGTCGATTTATTCGAACTTACAGTAATGCAAATGTGGGTGTACTGATATACTGCACAACTGTCTAAACCCCCGATAAAATAAGGGTTAGGCAGAGGTATCCACATTTCGCCACATGTACCTAAAAAGGGGCGAGCCTATTGCCATCACCCGATAAATCCAGACTACAACTCCTTACAAAGTTCGTGACATATATCTTGTCACAGTACCTAATGGAATTTTGACCCTAGAATTAAATATATTGGTTCAGCGCACCTTCCATCCGACGGGCGGCGAACTGCAAATGGGCCTAAACTGCAGAAACTATCTTGGTTTTATTTGTTTCTAATTCTTTGTGGCAATTTGTGGCTAATATCTATGATAATAATTGATAAGTCCTTCGAAGGATAATGTTCAGATATATCTTGTCTTGTCTTTTTGCGAAAATAGACTTTAATTAGAAAACTACTTATCGTCTATTTTCGCAAAAAGACATTTTGAACGTTTCCTACAAAGCGGAGCTATGAAACATTTCTTAGAAATGTTAATCAGTGAAACATAATCCCCCTAAATACAAGTATCTCCATTTCTTCTGATTCTTTTATTTTCAGCCACTCAATTAATACGAATTCCTCTAAACATCGACCGTATTTTATTTTATTTACGTACTAAATAAACAGAGCTTCATTACTTTATAACTCGGAGTTAATAGGTAGAGTGTATGAAAATAAAATACGGTCGATTTTTATAAGAATTTTTAAAAGGTAGTTGAGTAGTTGAAAATAAAAGAATAAGAATAAGTAGAGATACTTTTTGATTTAGGGGGATTATATTTCACTGTGGTTATAGTTACGTGTGGTGCCGGACGTAAAGAAAAGCACCATCTTACTCGTATCTCTTCCCGTCGGTGTCGTAGGAGGCGACTAAGGGACTTACTAGAGAATGGGCAGCAGCGTTCTCCTTGCATTTTACCACCATACTGCGATCGCCAACCCGCCTGCCAAGCGTGGCGATTATGGCAAGCCCCCCAAAAAGAGGGAGGCCAATGTCCAGCAGTGGACGTCTTCTAGCTGAAATTAAGATATTTCACTGATTATCATTTCTAAGAATTTTCTTTACAGGAAAGTTTTTGTTTTTGAAAACACTATCCTAAGAGGTAATTGTACTCATCACTATGAACAACTTTTACTATGGGACCAAACCTGAAATCGTTAAAAAATAATGAGCTACACTTTGATGAGTTACACGAACATAAATGTAAGGAACAGCCGATTTTTCCCGAGAAATGTCCTTTTGTGAAAATATGGATCATTTTATTATTTAGAGAGAAAGATATATTTTTAGCAACCGGATATATTTTACGGATAATAAAACCGGTAGTAAAAAACAAGCTTCTGTTATATATGTCACCGTAAGATTGTGAACACCGTTTTTTTTTTTTTTTTTTTTTTTTTTTTTTTTTTTTTTTTTTTTTTTTTTTGGGTGGGAAATCATCAAATAACTTCTCCCGCTCTGGGTGAAGCAGGAGGGCGTGTCAGACTTTTACTGACTAAAACCCACCCGTGTTCCTTCAGTAGCCCTTAAGCCAGGGGCTGTGGTGTCTCTTTCGAACAAACCCGCACCCCTGGCAGGCATCGACCCTTGCGGGTCCCATCACTATTTGTGCTGACATCTCTTTGAGGCGCGCGTGGAACACAACGCGCCGTCGACTTGGGCTTGGTCCTTACCGGACAGCGAGCTACCCATTACTCGCCGTCCGCAAGCCCATGCCTACGGTGGCCGGAAATCGGCCTGGGATTCCCGACGCCCAGGGCGTCTCCGTATCCTGCGGCGGCTGGGGTCGCGAGGGCGCATATGCTGCCTCTCCCTCACGTGCGCCGCCTCCCTCTTCGCGAGCATCACTGCTTCGCTGAAGGAGGTGACGGCTCCCCATGCCCTCTCGCTCCGTACCATGGCCTGGACCAGGGCCGGACGCGAGAGATCGCCGCCGCCGATCGCCTCCACGAGGACACGGCGGTGCTCCGCCCAAGCAGGGCAGACCGCCACCGTGTGCTCCACCGTGTCCTCAGGGCGATCTTCGCAGTGGAAACACCCGGGCGTTTCCTCCCGCCCTATCCGAAACAGGAACCTCCCGAAACAACCGTGTCCGGTGAGGACCTGCGTCAGGCGGAAGGTGAGGACGCCATGCCGCCTCTCAAACCACTCCTCAAAGAGGGGACTTACCGCCGCAATCGTGGCGTGCCCAGCACTGGGTTGCGACAATCGCTCTCTCCATGTCACCATGAGATCCCGCCGGAGTTCTGTCCGCTGTGCCGCGATTTCCCGCGGCAGCGGACTTACGCCCCGGCGTTTGGCCTCCTCGCGCTACTCCCATATTTGCGCGAGGACCTTTGCCTCCAGATCCCATGGCGGTAATCCGGCAAGGAGGCCCGCCGCCTCGCCGGAGATCGTGCGATATCCTCGGATCATTCTGATCGCCATGAGGGTTATGGGACGCCCTCAACTTGCGAGCTGGTTGGCGCCTCAATGTAGGCGCCCACACCGGCGCCCCGTATAGGGCCATGGACCGCACGATCCCCGCGTAGAGCCTCCGGCAGGAGGCGTTTGGCCCCCCTAGATTGGGCAAGAGCCGCTTCAACGCAGCCCCGGCCCGCTCCAGTCTGGGAGCCAAACGGCGGAAATGCTCCGCGAAGTTCCACCGGCTGTCGTCATCGTCGACTCGACGCCGATGTGAACCCCTCCCACCGTTATGTGGGAACCCGTCGGTGGCGCATTCCGAGGACCATGAAACCACATGGCCTCGGACTTGTGCAATGCCACCTCGAGTCCCAGTTGCCGGATCCTATCGACGATTGTCGCAACCCCTTGTGTAGCTAAGTCGGCCGCCGCCTGGTACGACCTCCCTTGCGCCAGGACCAGCGTGTCGTCAGCGTAGCAGACTACACTGACGCCGCTAGGGAGGTCGGCGCGCAGCACCCAGTCGTACCCGATGTCCCACAGATACGGCCCCAGGACCGATCCCTGTGGGACACCGCACGACATCTCTCGCCGGTTCCACTCTCCGAGGTGACCGGGGTAGATGACGGCCCTGTCCGTCAAATAGGCCTCGACCACACGACAGAGGTAGGTCGGCATCCGGTGATACCGGAGTGCCTCCCTTATGCAACTCCAGGGCAGGGTGTTGAAGGCATTGGCGATGTCTAATGACACCGCCAAGACGACCCCACCCGGGCCACAGCATCCCCCGTCGTGAGGGCTCGCACGCGCATGATGGCATCCACCGTGGAGCGCCCCCTGCGGAAACCAAACTGGCTCTCCGCCAAATCCGGCCCCACCCGCACCAGCCGCCCGACGAGGCGGTCTGCAATTACTCTCTCAAAGAGCTTGCCCACCTCGTCGATGAACACCGTTAGTTTATAATCTATCTCGCGAGATTTTAAACTGTCGAAAAATTGTGAATTGCAAAAACTATTTACAATTTTACGCACAATTTTTCGATGGTTTATGATTTGTCCGTCAAATTGTGAACTAGTATCAAGACGGATAGTCCCTTGCGCTATTACTAAATAGTCAAGTAGGTTGCCACTGACTTGGAAGTAGCGCTCGTCGACCGCTGCCGCGGCACCGCCGTTCGCTTCGATCGCTCGGTCGCTCGCGGTTGCTCGCAGTTCTAACTTTTTTTTTATTAAAGCGAAAAAAATGCCTAATGGCCGCGAGAACTGCTACACATGACATTCGCGACCCATCCAGCCTGGCCCACCTCTAAGCACCCTCTTCTTTACCCGCCTCCGGGCTCCTTCCTCCTACGGCGATGTCCAGGTGGACTATGACATCCTCACAACTCCAGGGACCGTGCAACGTAGACGATAGAATCCCCGGTCTATCGCCCGCTGACCCTTGTTTTGGCGGCATCAAGTCGGCATTTCGCCGCCTGCGCCGTCGTACCCTCCTGCGACGAATCGGGTCAGGGAGAGAGTCTGCCTCCCTGATCCGCTCTGCCGCTTCCTTCAACGAGATTACGTCCTCGCAAAAAGACCTTTTTTTTTTTTTTTTTTTTGATTACGGGGGTAAATCCTCATGGATGTCCTCCGCCCCGGGGAGGGCGGAGGGGTCTGTCAGACTCTTACTGACTAAAACCACCCCGGTGTTCCGTCTCTCACTTACGCCGAGGATCACGGGAACTAGTAAGTCTTCCGCGATCCCCGGCTAGTGCCGGCCCGCCTATGCGGGCCACCTCGCGATAGGGGGGGAGTGAGGTGTTAAACTCCCCCCCACATCAATGAGAGGCGCGCGTGGAACACTACGCGCCGCCATCTCGGGTCCTAAGAAGTAGGGGGCGACGGATTCCCCAGTCCGTCGCCCCTGGACCCATTTAGGGGGGCTGGAAGAGGGCGTTGTCCGCCCTCCGCCGACGCCCGGTGCGTCTGCTGCGGATCGGGTTAGCGGAAGCGATCTCCCGCTCCCTCTCCGCAGCCTCCTTCTGTGAGATGACTGTCTCGCAGAAGGACACCACCGCGTCCCAGGACTCCTCGCTGTCGACCATCGAGTCGACAACGGCCGGCAGCGACAGGTCACTGCCTACTCCTGAGATGAGGGCACGGCTCGGGCTCGCAAAAAGACCTAACCTAACCTATACGGTCGGTAAGCAGTATGGTGCAGTTCATACATCGACAGTTTACAATCTCGCTAGATAGATTAAAAACTAACGTTGTTCACAAACTTACGGTGACATACACAAGATGTAACTTATTTAATTGTGTGTGTAAATTGCACTGTTTAAATTACTTAACTCACATTTTAATTGAATCGTCGCAATGGACGTAATCAAAAGGAAAAACAATTTTAACGAGGTATTAATACCAATTTCGCTGACTGCTTAATACACTGTATTTTACGCACAATCAATTTGCACTGCTCAATCTAGCGTAACAGAGCGCCCGTCAAAATATGTAAGTAATTAAAACATGCAATATTTTCCACGAATCGAAAACGTGATTTACTCACACGAACACAACAATCATAGACTGTGTACTAGTAGTGTTGCACGCATACAAAATTCCTTTGAGCGAGAATAAAGTTTTCGTATTTCAAAAACGGATTGTAAATAAAGCTTCACGTTACACAGCATGTTTGCTTTTTCGACCATGTATCCGATATTTGATCAGTGCTGGACTGGACTTTATGAAAATCAGACCATGTTAGTTTCCCTTTGAGGTGAAAGTCAATAAATAACGTTTCAATGTTTACGAATAGTAAGTATTTTCTCTGTTTAATACGGAAGCCGTGGCAAGATGGACTGGACGCGTAGGTACCGCGAGGGCTGGTTCTGGGTGGCGCGTGAAAATAGTTCTTGTGGGTGGCGTTTGTTCAGCAGTGGGACAAAATAGGTTAAACAAAAAAAAAAAAAAAACTGTCTCAAAGGGTTTTTCTAATGATCAGTAACATTTTCACCACTAGTTTGTCCCGCGGTTTCGCCCGCGTGGATGTTGAAAGTATCCCACGGAAACTTACGACCGGAATTGGAAGTAACGAAGTAACCTATGTAACCGCGTAGGATTTTTTTTTGTCAAAAGTGTCCAATATACAGTTTTGACTTCTTTACCATTTACTTAAATGTTAAGAACGTTTTTAAAAGACTACACCATCGGCACTTAAAACAAAGTCCTTGAAAAACGGAACGACATCGATATTAATATTTTGCATATGATTCAAATGATAATTTTCCAACAAAATGTAGTGACAAACCCCTATAATTGACCACCATTCGATGTTAAACTGACTCTCGACAAATATGCTCGCACCGTGCGCGTAATAACTTAGGGTGAGGGCTGTTCATCCCTCGCTGGAGCTATATTTGCATAATACACTTATAAGCAATCAACAACTCTTCATATTGTAAAATTAATGTTGACCTTGGGAATTTTCGGAAATACGGCGAGGGTTGCATCTACGTTTTGTTTTGTTTTATTGTCTTGATTAACTTTGCAATGTCTCGTTAAAGAAAGTCGTAAAAGAAAGGAAAAGAAAAAATGTAGAATATCATTAGTTTGTAGAGGTTGCAAGTGATTTATAAAGTATCTCTATAACGTACCTTTCTTTCTTTTAATTCTAAATTTCACACAAATATTCCAAATCATTAGCAGAATAGAAAATAGCGAAGAAACAGTAGACTCTTGCAAAGATTCAGTTGCTACGCCGCGCGCCGTAGCTTTGTAGCTACGATGTCATAGCAAACTCGTAGCGAATTCGTAGCACACTGCCAAACTTTTAGTCAGGGACCGGCCGGATACTCGTTGAAAGGGTTTTTGAAGGGGTTTTTTTAAGCGCTTAAAAAATAAACCCTTTGATACATGTTACACCGTGGAATGGGTGCAATGTAACCCCTTCCGAACAAGTTAACCTTTCAATACCCTGTAACACTGTAACTGGGTAACCCATTCCATTCCAACACATTGTAATATCCACTCTTTGTAATCGACATAAGTTTGAAAATTGTATAACCACGACTGCACGTGACATCTTTCTGCCCGGCGGCGCCATGGTTGCATGTACCGAGCGACTTGTAAACATGGAATACTAATTATTGCCAATATGATTTTATGTTTTTTTTTTTTTCAATTTTGTTTGTCGCACATGCTAAACATTGTAATATTTCTTTTTCGTGTCTATACTTGTTTACATTCTCATCATTCGTCATTTAATTCGAAACTCGGACGGAACTACTGAAGATATTAAAAGCAATTTAGCTATGTTTTTGTTTAAGTGTGTGTGGTATTACTGCCTATTATATTTCTTATTACTTACGAGTATATATGTATATTTAGTTACTGTTTCTGTGAAAATGCACAGCCGAGGCGAGATGCTGGACACCGTTATTATAGCTCGGTCAAATTAGCCCGAAAAATAGGCGTACCTACTCTTGCGTAAATTCCCAAGAAGCATAAAATTGTTGCATATACCATTATAATGAAATTGTGAAAAGTCGTCCCCATCGTTCCCCTGTGTGCAATTTTTTTTATACAAGGTCATAGTTCGCAAAGATGTTTTTTTTTTTGCGAAACGGTTAGTTTTATGATAAAATTAGTCACTCACAAAAAATGTAGATCATGCAATTATCTAAGTACACACGGCTACACATCAAGCTATACATTTCCAGTTTACGCTGATCTCACTTTGTACGGAAATCTTATACAATGCGAGATCAGCTTATATTGGAAATGTATAGCTTGATGTGTAGCCGTGCGCACATACATAAATTGTCCTTACACTTTATACCCTAAGATTCAACATTTCTGAGAAAAAGCGATTCTAAAATATACTCTCTGTCCGTCAGAGCACCCCCTACAGTAACCAAACCGGTTCCGATCAGATCAGATCCGGCCCCTCTCTTGCCATGTCCTGAATGCGAAGGTTTGCAATAATTCTCTCGAAGAGTTTTTCCACCTCATCCAGCAACACAATGGGTCGGTAAGCGGATGGAGAGCCCGCAGGATGCCCTTCTTTTTTTTAGCAGGACCAGCGTTCCAGTCTTTCACTAGCGTGGAAACTGGCCCCTCTCCAAACATGCACTCAAGAGTCCTACTAAGCGGGGCCAGAGAGCCCTCATGGCCAGAACCCATGCACGGCCATGAATGCTGTCTGGTCCTGGAGTGTTTTTGGCCTTAAGCCTTTGTACTGCCGCTCTCAGTTCTACCTGGGTCACTTCAGGCGCGTCGTCATCCTCGTTTTCCGCGTTGGGCACTATAGTAGGCGGAACCATATCAGGTGGTGTGTGCTCCCCTTGAGAAGGGAATAAAGCGCTCACCACTCTCTCTAGCAGCGTTGGAGGCTATGGGACAATGCTATGGGGCGCCCACGAGCGAAGTTTGCCCCTAACCAAACGGTAAGGTCGCCCCCACGTATCCCGTCCTAGAATTGCAAGCAATTTATCATGAGCTTCGGTCCTTGCCCGCTTAATTTCCAGGTGAAGAGCCTTCTTAAGATAAAATATTTTTTTATTTGTCCAAAACATGAGTATAGCACACACACAGCATGCAAGATGTTACGGCAAATTATGATTAAGACAGTCATGTTTTGCCTGAACGGCGTACAAATATAAGATGTCAGACGCTACACAGCATCAATTGATTCTAAATTCGTCCATTAGACACAGAAAATAATATATCAATTAACAATCCAATTTACCACCACTCCGCCACCGCCACTTTGTACACCTCACACCGTTCCGTCTCACTTACTAGCGCTTCTGGTGTTCGTCGGCGGATTCGTCGGTGCCTAGTGTACGGACGCCACGCCGCTACGCATGCTATGTGCAACTGCGCAATATCTTGTGACGTCCAATACACCTGGTGGCTGTCAGATGGAGACTGAACGCGGAGCAACACAGCATCACAAATTTAGGTTATGGCCTCCCGGAACCATTCTGCTTCGTCTTTAATATAGATAGACCTGACTGGTGAGTCTAACCAGGCATGCACCATTGAGGCCACCAGATGAGCTTCCTGGTTCAGTCACTTGACCACCCATCGCCAGTCATCCTCAACCCGGGCCGGGGCCGCTTGGACCGGGCCACTCGAAGTCTAGGCGGAAACGTCAAACTGGATGTATCTGTAGTCCGACAACGTCTCCACCTCCTATAATACACGCCAGTCCTGAACAGAGCGTGCCACAGCAGGACTAGCAAACGATAAGTCCACTATAGACCCACCCCACTCCCGCACACATGTCTGAACAGATCCCCGGTTTAGGAGCAGTAGGCCTGACTCCATCGCCCACTCTTGTAATAACACACCCCGTGCATCCGTTGCTGGGGAACCCCAAGTTGTGAACTCGGCGTTGAAGTACCCCATGAAAAGGACGGGGTGGGGACGGCTTCGACTGACGACTGGGTTCAATTCCGAAATAAAGTCTCAAAATCAGCGAGAGGTCGGTTGGGTGAGAAATAAATCTCCACGTCCATAATATTTTCGACTAAGGCCGCTACAAAAGCCCCGTCCCGACTGAAGGTCTCTAGGGACAGAGTGCCAGCGGCCAGCCTCAAGATAAGTGTCACCAAGCCATCAATGTCACCCATCCTGTCATCCTTGGGAGGACCAAAGTATGTTTCAGCGGCGATGGCAACGTTGATCAACCACTTGGCCGTGCCTGGAGCAAAAGGTCCTGAGCCCTGGCGCAACGATTGATATTGGCTTGGAGAAGACGAAGGTCTGGGGCCGGGTCTTTCTTTCTTTCTTTCTATTACTGGGTAACTATCACCTCCCCGTTAGCCCTTTCCTGGGCGTTATTGTCGGCGGGCGGTGAGCGAGCTGACTTCGAGGGCCCAATGTTACAATTTGAGTCAGCTTTTTTATCTCTCGTGCATGCCTTGCTGCGTCGTCTGGTGGTCAGCCGGCCTGATCAATGGCGCTTAAAAAAAACGCGTCAAGTAACACTACCTCGTAGGTGGCGTGGAAATGTGTGCACATTATGGCGAATACCCACAACTTAAGTAAATTTTAGAATCGCTTTTTGTCAGAAATGGTGAATCTTAGGAGATAAAGTGTTCCGGCTAGTCCCGGGATACCGTCCGAACTCCGGTGAGGCAGCGAGCCTCTTTGCCAGATTGCCACCATGAGATCTGGAGACAAAAAGTCCTCGCGCATGCGTGGGAGCGGCGCGAGGAGGGAAAACGCCGGGGCGTAACTCCGCCGCCGCAAGAAATTACGGCACAACGGACAGCTCCGGTGGGATCTCATGACGTCATGGAAAGTGCGATTGTCGCAACCCAGTGCTGGGCACGGAGGGAAAGAGGGGTCTCGGCGTCTTCACCTTCCGCCTTACGCTGGTTCTCACCGGACACGGCTGCTTCGGGAGGTTCTTATTCTGGATAAGGCCAAAGGAAACACCCGGGTGTCACCATTGTGTGGATCGCCAGGAGGGCACGATGGAGGTCTGCCCTGCTTGGGCGGAGCACCGCCGTGTCCTCGTGGAGGCGATCGGCGGCGGCGATCTCTCGCGTCCGGCTCTGGTCCAGGTCATGGTGCGGAGGAAAGTGCATGGGATGCCGTCACCTCCTTTAGCGAAGCAGTAACGCTCGCGAAGAAGGAGGCGGAGAGCGTGAGGGAGAGGCAATCTTAGCGCCCTTAGGCGCCCTTAGCCGCCACAGGAGACGGATTGGGCATCGGGACTCTGTAGCGGACACCCGGCCACCGTAGATGCGGGCTTGCGCAGTGCGAGCAATGGATCCTTCACCATCTGGTAAGGACCAGGCCCGAGTCGACGGCGTGTTGTGTTCCACGCGCACGTCAAAGAGATGTCAGCAATAATGAAAGGGGTCCGCTAGGGCCTATGCCTGCCAGGGTCGCGGATTTGATCGAAAGAGTTACCGTGGCCCTGGCACAGGCAACTGAAGGAACACAGGTGGATTTTAGTCAGTAAAACTCTGACACGCCTTCTCACTCCGTCAAGAGTGGGAGAAGTCATTGATGATTTTCCATCCCAAAAAAAGGGGAATAAAGTGTAAGGTAAATTTTTGTAGAGACATAATTGCATGATCTACAATTTTTATCTGACCTATTTTTATCATAAAACTAACCGTTTCGCAAAAAAATCCAAAAAAACTCATTTTAGCAAACTTTGACCCTGAATGAAAACAAATTGCACACATGGGATCAATGGAAACTTTTCATTATGACGTTTATGTAAAAATTCAGCTTCTTAGGAATTTATGCAAGGGTGAATGTCTATTTTGACCGGACTATCGCATATCTATCGTCACTTTGTTGTCAAATTCGCAATAACTAAATAAAAATAGTAAGACGAAGAGGCGCCACACCGCCGCGCCGCGTCGCCGCTAGGGTACAAGTATAAACATGCAGCTCAAGTTGATTAGGTAATTCAGGGTAACACGAATAAAAGCTTTTCGTGAAGGTAACCCCTTCAAAGGCTTAAGGCGTTGAAGGGGTTAACCCCTTCACGTGGTTACCATAGTAAAGGTGTTAACCATTTCGCTGGGTTTCGCGCATGAAACTCGAACAAAAGGTAACACTGCGATATGAATTACCCCATGTACGGGTGACCCTGTCAAAAGGCTTAACTCTTAAGCGGGGTTGTCCGGTCCCTGCTTTTAGTACACACGGCTACACATCAAGCCATACATTTCCAGTTTACGCTGAACTCGCACTGCAGGGAAATCCCATACAATGCGAGATCAGCTTATACTGAAAATATATAGCTTGATGTGTAGCCGTGTGTACATGGCTTAAGACCTGAAAACAGAGGTCGATTTATTCGAACTTACAGTAATGCAAATGTGGGTGTACTGATATACTGCACAACTGTCTAAACCCCCGATAAAATAAGGGTTAGGCAGAGGTATCCACATTTCGCCACATGTACCTAAAAAGGGGCGAGCCTATTGCCATCACCCGATAAATCCAGACTACAACTCCTTACAAAGTTCGTGACATATATCTTGTCACAGTACCTAATGGAATTTTGACCCTAGAATTAAATATATTGGTTCAGCGCACCTTCCATCCGACGGGCGGCGAACTGCAAATGGGCCTAAACTGCAGAAACTATCTTGGTTTTATTTGTTTCTAATTCTTTGTGGCAATTTGTGGCTAATATCTATGATAATAATTGATAAGTCCTTCGAAGGATAATGTTCAGATATATCTTGTCTTGTCTTTTTGCGAAAATAGACTTTAATTAGAAAACTACTTATCGTCTATTTTCGCAAAAAGACATTTTGAACGTTTCCTACAAAGCGGAGCTATGAAACATTTCTTAGAAATGTTAATCAGTGAAACATAATCCCCCTAAATACAAGTATCTCCATTTCTTCTGATTCTTTTATTTTCAGCCACTCAATTAATACGAATTCCTCTAAACATCGACCGTATTTTATTTTATTTACGTACTAAATAAACAGAGCTTCATTACTTTATAACTCGGAGTTAATAGGTAGAGTGTATGAAAATAAAATACGGTCGATTTTTATAAGAATTTTTAAAAGGTAGTTGAGTAGTTGAAAATAAAAGAATAAGAATAAGTAGAGATACTTTTTGATTTAGGGGGATTATATTTCACTGTGGTTATAGTTACGTGTGGTGCCGGACGTAAAGAAAAGCACCATCTTACTCGTATCTCTTCCCGTCGGTGTCGTAGGAGGCGACTAAGGGACTTACTAGAGAATGGGCAGCAGCGTTCTCCTTGCATTTTACCACCATACTGCGATCGCCAACCCGCCTGCCAAGCGTGGCGATTATGGCAAGCCCCCCAAAAAGAGGGAGGCCAATGTCCAGCAGTGGACGTCTTCTAGCTGAAATTAAGATATTTCACTGATTATCATTTCTAAGAATTTTCTTTACAGGAAAGTTTTTGTTTTTGAAAACACTATCCTAAGAGGTAATTGTACTCATCACTATGAACAACTTTTACTATGGGACCAAACCTGAAATCGTTAAAAAATAATGAGCTACACTTTGATGAGTTACACGAACATAAATGTAAGGAACAGCCGATTTTTCCCGAGAAATGTCCTTTTGTGAAAATATGGATCATTTTATTATTTAGAGAGAAAGATATATTTTTAGCAACCGGATATATTTTACGGATAATAAAACCGGTAGTAAAAAACAAGCTTCTGTTATATATGTCACCGTAAGATTGTGAACACCGTTTTTTTTTTTTTTTTTTTTTTTTTTTTTTTTGGGTGGGAAATCATCAAATAACTTCTCCCGCTCTGGGTGAAGCAGGAGGGCGTGTCAGACTTTTACTGACTAAAACCCACCCGTGTTCCTTCAGTAGCCCTTAAGCCAGGGGCTGTGGTGTCTCTTTCGAACAAACCCGCACCCCTGGCAGGCATCGACCCTTGCGGGTCCCATCACTATTTGTGCTGACATCTCTTTGAGGCGCGCGTGGAACACAACGCGCCGTCGACTTGGGCTTGGTCCTTACCGGACAGCGAGCTACCCATTACTCGCCGTCCGCAAGCCCATGCCTACGGTGGCCGGAAATCGGCCTGGGATTCCCGACGCCCAGGGCGTCTCCGTATCCTGCGGCGGCTGGGGTCGCGAGGGCGCATATGCTGCCTCTCCCTCACGTGCACCGCCTCCCTCTTCGCGAGCATCACTGCTTCGCTGAAGGAGGTGACGGCTCCCCATGCCCTCTCGCTCCGTACCATGGCCTGGACCAGGGCCGGACGCGAGAGATCGCCGCCGCCGATCGCCTCCACGAGGACACGGCGGTGCTCCGCCCAAGCAGGGCAGACCGCCACCGTGTGCTCCACCGTGTCCTCAGGGCGATCTTCGCAGTGGAAACACCCGGGCGTTTCCTCCCGCCCTATCCGAAACAGGAACCTCCCGAAACAACCGTGTCCGGTGAGGACCTGCGTCAGGCGGAAGGTGAGGACGCCATGCCGCCTCTCAAACCACTCCTCAAAGAGGGGACTTACCGCCGCAATCGTGGCGTGCCCAGCACTGGGTTGCGACAATCGCTCTCTCCATGTCACCATGAGATCCCGCCGGAGTTCTGTCCGCTGTGCCGCGATTTCCCGCGGCAGCGGACTTACGCCCCGGCGTTTGGCCTCCTCGCGCCACTCCCATATTTGCGCGAGGACCTTTGCCTCCAGATCCCATGGCGGTAATCCGGCAAGGAGGCCCGCCGCCTCGCCGGAGATCGTGCGATATCCTCGGATCATTCTGATCGCCATGAGGGTTATGGGACGCCCTCAACTTGCGAGCTGGTTGGCGCCTCAATGTAGGCGCCCACACCGGCGCCCCGTATAGGGCCATGGACCGCACGATCCCCGCGTAGAGCCTCCGGCAGGAGGCGTTTGGCCCCCCTAGATTGGGCAAGAGCCGCTTCAACGCAGCCCCGGCCCGCTCCAGTCTGGGAGCCAAACGGCGGAAATGCTCCGCGAAGTTCCACCGGCTGTCGTCATCGTCGACTCGACGCCGATGTGAACCCCTCCCACCGTTATGTGGGAACCCGTCGGTGGCGCATTCCGAGGACCATGAAACCACATGGCCTCGGACTTGTGCAATGCCACCTCGAGTCCCAGTTGCCGGATCCTATCGACGATTGTCGCAACCCCTTGTGTAGCTAAGTCGGCCGCCGCCTGGTACGACCTCCCTTGCGCCAGGACCAGCGTGTCGTCAGCGTAGCAGACTACACTGACGCCGCTAGGGAGGTCGGCGCGCAGCACCCAGTCGTACCCGATGTCCCACAGATACGGCCCCAGGACCGATCCCTGTGGGACACCGCACGACATCTCTCGCCGGTTCCACTCTCCGAGGTGACCGGGGTAGATGACGGCCCTGTCCGTCAAATAGGCCTCGACCACACGACAGAGGTAGGTCGGCATCCGGTGATACCGGAGTGCCTCCCTTATGCAACTCCAGGGCAGGGTGTTGAAGGCATTGGCGATGTCTAATGACACCGCCAAGACGACCCCACCCGGGCCACAGCATCCCCCGTCGTGAGGGCTCGCACGCGCATGATGGCATCCACCGTGGAGCGCCCCCTGCGGAAACCAAACTGGCTCTCCGCCAAATCCGGCCCCACCCGCACCAGCCGCCCGACGAGGCGGTCTGCAATTACTCTCTCAAAGAGCTTGCCCACCTCGTCGATGAACACCGTTAGTTTATAATCTATCTCGCGAGATTTTAAACTGTCGAAAAATTGTGAATTGCAAAAACTATTTACAATTTTACGCACAATTTTTCGATGGTTTATGATTTGTCCGTCAAATTGTGAACTAGTATCAAGACGGATAGTCCCTTGCGCTATTACTAAATAGTCAAGTAGGTTGCCACTGACTTGGAAGTAGCGCTCGTCGACCGCTGCCGCGGCACCGCCGTTCGCTTCGATCGCTCGGTCGCTCGCGGTTGCTCGCAGTTCTAACTTTTTTTAATTAAAGCGAAAAAAATGCCTAATGGCCGCGAGAACTGCTACACATGACATTCGCGACCCATCCAGCCTGGCCCACCTCTAAGCACCCTCTTCTTTACCCGCCTCCGGGCTCCTTCCTCCTACGGCGATGTCCAGGTGGACTATGACATCCTCACAACTCCAGGGACCGTGCAACGTAGACGATAGAATCCCCGGTCTATCGCCCGCTGACCCTTGTTTTGGCGGCATCAAGTCGGCATTTCGCCGCCTGCGCCGTCGTACCCTCCTGCGACGAATCGGGTCAGGGAGAGAGTCTGCCTCCCTGATCCGCTCTGCCGCTTCCTTCAACGAGATTACGTCCTCGCAAAAAGACCTTTTTTTTTTTTTTTTTTTTTGATTACGGGGGTAAATCCTCATGGATGTCCTCCGCCCCGGGGAGGGCGGAGGGGTCTGTCAGACTCTTACTGACTAAAACCACCCCGGTGTTCCGTCTCTCACTTACGCCGAGGATCACGGGAACTAGTAAGTCTTCCGCGATCCCCGGCTAGTGCCGGCCCGCCTATGCGGGCCACCTCGCGATAGGGGGGGAGTGAGGTGTTAAACTCCCCCCCACATCAATGAGAGGCGCGCGTGGAACACTACGCGCCGCCATCTCGGGTCCTAAGAAGTAGGGGGCGACGGATTCCCCAGTCCGTCGCCCCTGGACCCATTTAGGGGGGCTGGAAGAGGGCGTTGTCCGCCCTCCGCCGACGCCCGGTGCGTCTGCTGCGGATCGGGTTAGCGGAAGCGATCTCCCGCTCCCTCTCCGCAGCCTCCTTCTGTGAGATGACTGTCTCGCAGAAGGACACCACCGCGTCCCAGGACTCCTCGCTGTCGACCATCGAGTCGACAACGGCCGGCAGCGACAGGTCACTGCCTACTCCTGAGATGAGGGCACGGCTCGGGCTCGCAAAAAGACCTAACCTAACCTATACGGTCGGTAAGCAGTATGGTGCAGTTCATACATCGACAGTTTACAATCTCGCTAGATAGATTAAAAACTAACGTTGTTCACAAACTTACGGTGACATACACAAGATGTAACTTATTTAATTGTGTGTGTAAATTGCACTGTTTAAATTACTTAACTCACATTTTAATTGAATCGTCGCAATGGACGTAATCAAAAGGAAAAACAATTTTAACGAGGTATTAATACCAATTTCGCTGACTGCTTAATACACTGTATTTTACGCACAATCAATTTGCACTGCTCAATCTAGCGTAACAGAGCGCCCGTCAAAATATGTAAGTAATTAAAACATGCAATATTTTCCACGAATCGAAAACGTGATTTACTCACACGAACACAACAATCATAGACTGTGTACTAGTAGTGTTGCACGCATACAAAATTCCTTTGAGCGAGAATAAAGTTTTCGTATTTCAAAAACGGATTGTAAATAAAGCTTCACGTTACACAGCATGTTTGCTTTTTCGACCATGTATCCGATATTTGATCAGTGCTGGACTGGACTTTATGAAAATCAGACCATGTTAGTTTCCCTTTGAGGTGAAAGTCAATAAATAACGTTTCAATGTTTACGAATAGTAAGTATTTTCTCTGTTTAATACGGAAGCCGTGGCAAGATGGACTGGACGCGTAGGTACCGCGAGGGCTGGTTCTGGGTGGCGCGTGAAAATAGTTCTTGTGGGTGGCGTTTGTTCAGCAGTGGGACAAAATAGGTTAAACAAAAAAAAAAAAAAAACTGTCTCAAAGGGTTTTTCTAATGATCAGTAACATTTTCACCACTAGTTTGTCCCGCGGTTTCGCCCGCGTGGATGTTGAAAGTATCCCACGGAAACTTACGACCGGAATTGGAAGTAACGAAGTAACCTATGTAACCGCGTAGGATTTTTTTTTGTCAAAAGTGTCCAATATACAGTTTTGACTTCTTTACCATTTACTTAAATGTTAAGAACGTTTTTAAAAGACTACACCATCGGCACTTAAAACAAAGTCCTTGAAAAACGGAACGACATCGATATTAATATTTTGCATATGATTCAAATGATAATTTTCCAACAAAATGTAGTGACAAACCCCTATAATTGACCACCATTCGATGTTAAACTGACTCTCGACAAATATGCTCGCACCGTGCGCGTAATAACTTAGGGTGAGGGCTGTTCATCCCTCGCTGGAGCTATATTTGCATAATACACTTATAAGCAATCAACAACTCTTCATATTGTAAAATTAATGTTGACCTTGGGAATTTTCGGAAATACGGCGAGGGTTGCATCTACGTTTTGTTTTGTTTTATTGTCTTGATTAACTTTGCAATGTCTCGTTTATTATGCGGTTTGACCATCTACATCCCATAAATATAGCATATGATTCTAGAATCCTTCCAATGTAGAAATGTTTCGTTGGTTATTTTTTTTTTAAACAGTACGACTAAGACCCACTACAACGTTGTTATGGAGAACTTCAATGCCAAAGTGGGACTACAAGAACATGGTGAATCGAAAGTCGGAATCACAGGGGGCAAGGTTGGTTGCTCCCTGTGATTCCGCCTTTCGATTCACCACGTTCTTGTAGTCAATGCTGCAATGCTGGTTTTTCGCAAAGAAACCCCAAAAAAGTGGACCTAGCAGAGCCCCGATACCGTGACAAGGAACGAGAACGACTTCATCATAACGGATAAGAAGCACAAGATTTTTTTTAATCTACTAACTAAACATGAAAGCCTTAGTTTCGGTGGAAATGACAGACGAGTCCTACACCGCATCATCGACGAACGTAAGATTCGTTTGGAGTTAAGACTTAAGAATGAATAACTCCAAGATTTGACAGTTGTCGCTACTCGCGATGTGTTTTTGCCCGTCCGTAAAAAATGTTTATTAATAGGTAATCGTAAATGTTTATTACGGGCGTGTATTTGAACTACTTTCGAACGGGCACGTGTCTTTGTTGACAGAGTTAGAGAGTCGGTTGTTGTTGCGTACTGGATTTTTACCTTTGTTGTAGTATGCTGTATTCATGGTTAGTCTTCGCGTAGATGTCCCTTGCACCGCATGTAATTTAGTTCATGTCTCAACTTTTTACAGTTCTCATCAAAATCAAAAGTCATTTCTTCAAATTAGGCTGACAATCAGCACTTTTCGAACATCAAAGTCACACAAGACAGACCCCCAAAACGCCCACCCTTTACCACTTCCTAGTGCGTTCGCTGGGAAGAAGAAGTGACGCAACAAACTCCCCAGCAGCAAGTTTTGATTCTATGTATACGTAGGCAAAGTAATTAAACTTATGAGACACAGAACATTTATTAAATAATTTGTCATAAGTCAGCTAGCCATGCCAATATACCAAAAAAAAAGCAAAAAAAAAACAAAAAATGTGACATCTACTACCCCGCACTGGCCCGCGTGTTGGATTACGGCCCGCTCCCTCTCACAGAGAAGAGGCCTTTGTTTCAGGTGGTGGAAATATTATCGGCTAAATATGCATTCATCATCCGTATTGATTTCATCGGCCGCAAAAATAAGTTTAAATTTCTTAACTCGTAAACAATGAAAAACAAAGTTATTGATGCGGTTATAGTAAAAATATTTCATATCTCATAAACTATTAATTATAAAATTCACTAATACACAATCATCTTATTTATTCAATTATTTATAATATATTCATTCAATGTATTTTTACATCCCTCTGTAATATGTAGGTATGGAGAAAGCAACCCGTAATTATTAAATAAATAAATAAATATATAATTTAATTCAGGCAACAAAGACCCATAAAAAAACACACATTAGTAGCACTTCACTTTGCCTTAGCTTTCTTTTGTGCTGTCCTGTGGAATTTGTCCGCGGAAGCGACGGAACACCAGGGGCCTAAGTCTACTAATTTATAAACGTTACAATGGTCTCTCAATGGTGTGTTTTTGACAGTTTTTGTATGGCAAATCTGTCAAAAACTTACCATTGAGAGACCATTGTGACGTTTATAAATTAGTAGACTTAGGCCCCAGGTCCTGCGGCCAAAAGTCCTCTTCCATGACGACGGGCAGATAACAATAGGGTATTTTCCAATTTGATAAAAACTATTTTAATTTGAAGATTGGGACGATATATTTAACAGAAAAATAAAAACAAATTTATTTATATCCATTTTCTCCATTAAAAACGATTAAAATAAAATTTCTTTATCGTTGTTTTGAATTTACCGCCAAAACGCTCCTTACGATGACTTTTTATCACGTGACATCGTGTCGTCAGCTTTGTGTAAACAGCACCAGTACAAATATTTAGTTTGGCGCAGTTTTAGAAGTATTTGTGCACAGAGGAACCGCACACGAGTGATTTCACTTTCTATCCATAAAAAATCTTGTTAATTATAAACACGACACTCACTTGTTTGCTTACTAACTACTTTAGTTTACACAAAGTAAACGTCACGTGATAAAAAGTCATCGTAAGGAGCGTTTTGGCGGTAAATTCAAAACAACAAAAAATAAATTTGGTTTAAATCATTTTTAATTGAGAAAATGGATATAAATCAATTTACTTTTGTTTTTCTGTTACATATTTCGTCCCTATCTTCAAATTAGAATGGTTTTTAATAAATTGGAAAATACCCTATTAGGTACGCACACCACACCACACACCACCACAGAATACACCTTTTTTCCAATTTTCCAATCTCGTAAAGAAGTCTACGAGTAAAATGGCAGTGTGATATCGGGTTGGTCGGACAAACGGAAATGACGGAACTCTAAAAAGTATTCGGAAATACATTTCTTTACAGACGCATCATTTGCAAGACTTCCATCAAATTACCAATGGATCGCTCAAAGAACGGATTGGCATCCCACGCTTTTAATGTGAAAAGGTACCAAAATAAAATGTTG
Source organism: Polymixis flavicincta (assembly GCA_949987655.1). Lineage (NCBI taxonomy): Eukaryota > Metazoa > Arthropoda > Insecta > Lepidoptera > Noctuidae > Polymixis > Polymixis flavicincta. The sequence goes on from OX465183.1 coordinate 19,357,579, forward strand.
GTCTCCTAATTGGCCAGGCAATTATCCTGTCTGCTGGTATCAGATTATACCTATTAGAGTTCCCACACAAATATCGGGCCATCAAGGGTTAGACGCGTGTGTTCACCTACGTAAATTCATTTGATACCTGGCAACTAATATTTCTCCGTGGAAGCCCTTTGATTGACATATTTTCATTTGAATTTAACCTTTATTTTACAAAATATAAAGTTGGCTGTCTTTTGACGGCGGGGGGTTAGTTATGACTTTTCGTGGGTAGTGAAAACAATTACGGGGCTTTTGTAAACATCAGTCGTCTGGGGCTGCACTGGTTTGCAACTGATATCTCTCCTAATTAACCATCGATATTACGCGGTCCGTCACTCAATAGACAGCATGCAATATCCATTACTACTGGTGGTATGATTGATGGTATTTTCTTTTGAATTCCATTGTTATGCTTTTTTTTTTGTTACATTCGTTGTGTGCAGCGATGTAGTCAACTGTCGGAATGTTTTGACAAGAGTGTAGATACTCCACAAGAGCCATTAGGCGTTTCAGACTCTGAGCTACCAAAATTTTCTTAAGAAAAAACCAATAATATTTTTCCAGACCCGAGCATTGAACCCAGGACCACAGTAAAATAAAAAATCGCCACAGTATGCAAACTCCATACGTTATTGGATTAGCAGACATTACTTAGGTTCCGTGTGGTGCCGGAGTTCCATGTGATGTCGGACGTAAAAGAATAGCACCATCCATTTTCTTCCCGTGGGTGTCGTAAAAGGCGATTAAAGGACTTTCTAGAGAATAGGCAGCAGCGTTCTCTATGCATTTTACTACCATATTGTGATCGCCAACCCGCTTGCCAAGTGTGGCGATTATGGCAAAGCCCGCCCTTTTGGGGGAGGCTTATATTCAGCAGTGGACGTCTTTCGGCTGATATGATGATGATGATGACTTAGGTACATACAACTATAAAGATCTTTTTCAACACACTTGCTCATAAAATGGCTCTAATTTCACTACAGTTAGGCACATAATGACACCTATTATCAAACTGTGACTTTTTCATTACTATTATTCACTAGTGAGTTATAGAATTGGTTGAGTTGCTTTGTTCTTAGTGAGTTATATATAGGTTGTTTTTTGTTTGAGTTGCTTTGTTCTTAAAAACGATGATGATGATGATGATGGATGATGCTGGATGATGATGGATGATGCTGGATGATGATGGATGATGCTGGATGATGATGGATGATGATGATGGATGATGATGGATGACGATGGATGATGATGAATGATGATGATGGATGATGCTGGATGATGATGGGTGATGATGAGTGATGATGGATGATGATAGATGATGATGGATGACGATGAATGATGATGGATAATGATGGATGACGATGGATGATGATGGATGATGATGTATGACGATGGATGATGATGGATGATGATGGATGATGATGATGATGGATGATGCTGGGTGATGATGGGTGATGATGAGTGATGATGGATGATGATAGATGATGATGGATGACGATGGATGATGATGGATGATGATGGATGACGATGGATGATGATGGATGAAGATGGATGATGATGATGATGATTTAGTATTATTTTCTTCGCAAGTGTGTTGAAAAACGTCGTATGATACACGTGTGTATTGATGATTATCGTCCTCGGCTCTCTTAAGACCCTCGCCTGACGGCTCGGGTCTCAATGGCGCCTCAGCGATAATCACCAAAGTTACACACTTGTACCATAATGTACTATTATAACGACAACATCAACGACCCCTGTTTGTAATTAATTGCAGTCACCATAGCACTCTATGTAATTAAATCCATCACATGGCTTAGTCAAAATAGTATCTGAATGCCTGTCAACCACTGAGACCATCAAAGAGCTACCTGCACGCACACTATCACAATATCCGCAGAATTTCTGGCCTGTCGACTGTTCTGAATAGCACCGATAATGCAATTAGTGCTACGTTTCTATACGCAAATCTGGTTTCCATGTGTGGGTTCGAGTGTTACGATTCATTTAATTATTTCCTGTTAAGGCTTTTAGGTGGAATGATGGAATGTGAAACGAATGCAGGGTTTCTGCTATTGTTAATGTTGGAGGATTGTTGTAGCTTTGATGAAGTATGCTTGGTAAGTGACTTACTTTTTTGTTTAGTTGATTTTGATATTTGCAGCTGTTATAGGATGTATACGGATTGCCTCTGTTGAGATTGGCCGCCATGCCCGAATTACGGTGTGGAGGATTATATAAATATGCCAATATAAGAAGAAATGTATTGTAGATCATTGGACATAAATCACTCACTAAACCATGTTGCACGGGGCTGATGACCGGGACCAATCTGGTTCTCAGCCTCACGTGCATCCGTTCGAAATGATTTTCACACGTCTGTCCCAACAGCAACCTCGATTTGCCAGCCCACTTCCTCTCCAGCTTAAACATCACACCATCGCTTGTATACGAAGGGACTTCCTTGATGCCACTTTAGCGATTGATTTAACTTGATGATACAAGTAGATATGCTATTCGATCAGCTATGTATTTAGTGAGCAACTTGTATACCATTTTCAACCCGACAGGCAAGTTACACAAGTGATTCTAGTGGACAAGTTTGCTTACTTTGACTGAATGCTACCCTCTCCAAACAGTGCATACACACACGGCTTTACGTAGCAAAATAATTGCAATTATGAATTCGCGGAAATGGAATTTAATTTACAGAGCGGACGCAGCATTTAATAAATTCGAAATACGCAGAAGCTCTTCAATAGAGATTTTATAACATGCGAATAATAATCTCCTTCAACACAAAGCTGCAGTTCCGGGAAATTTGTTCGACGCAACAGCCAATGAGAGCCGTGCAGCTCAAATTATGGACCTCCCTTTTTCCCGGGCAAGCTTGGCAGCTCGGTACTAAGGTAGGGTGTACAAAAGAGTTAGGTCATCTAGAATATAAATGAAAATCTGATACTACGTAATTTCCTTTGTTATGATGTAAAACAAAACAAGCACACGGACGCGCGATGTCAAAGGCTTTATATTTTCCGGCGAAGTGCTGCGAACGTCTAAGGATTGCAATGGCTTGGTTCGAGTAACATACGGCTATTACTACGTTATTACGTGCCGTTTATTTGTTCGAAAGTCCGAAATAAACTTTCACGCAGAAATTACCTTGGGGATTTCCACCAGAAAAATATTTTACGGGAAACTAAAAGGTCATAGGATAATTTTGTAGACCGTACAAAAACACGTTCATACAAACATTGATCAGTAAATTCGGTATTTCAATTATGTAATATTTGTAATGGGACAAAGGATTCGCTGCAGTGCCATATTGGTCGGTTTCCCTTTGACAAGCTACGAGTGACGCGGAGATGGAATCTGTTGTTAATTAAGTATTTCGAATGCGACCGTCCTTTGATGTGTTATTGGACAAATGTTATGTTCGTTTTGTGTGTGCAGGACGCAATGATTGAGTCTGCTTTTTGCGAAATTTGAAAAAGGAAGGGTGGACGCCATGCTACCTTGACTTCTTTTTGTTTCTTTTTAGACACGACGGCATAAAGTTAATTTTCTTGTTGTAGATCATGAAAACGCGAGGTTTATGAACGCTCTAACTCTGTGCACTCCGGGTCTTCTTACAGGCAAAATTTGTTTGTAATATGTGCGAGCAAAAGTTTTAATATCCTGTCTAGTGAATATAATTTGGAAATATTTGATGCCAGTGTTTCTCGGCTTATGTATTTTTGCTCTTCATCACGGAATTGTTTGCGTCTGAACGACTTTTAGTTGGTATTAAACGATCGTATACTGTTTATTTTCTAATCAATGTTTTGGGTATTTTGTGCCGACCTTTTTTAGTTTTCTGTGTTTTAGAGGGCTATTACAAAATCGATGTGCTCAGTTTTAGGTAAACTCACAGGAAACTGACACATTTAGGAACACTACGATAAATTCTGTTTCGTTATTCTAGTGGTCGCAACCGGTACTGACGTCCTTTTGTTCGATTGCCAGATCGGGCAAAGTATTTTTGTGTTTTTCTATATGGGATTGCTCAATATCAGCCTGGAGTCTGAATTTGTGTCCGGTTGATGACAATAGGCTCGCCCCCTATTACATGAGACTAACATAACTGCAAAATGTGTCTGGTGTGTGGGTGGCACACCTCTAGTGTTGGAGTTTGCTCGACTGGAGTCGAAGCTTGACCATTTTTCTTTATAAATGTTATGTATTTCTAATACATTATTATGTAAAAAAAAAAACTTACTGTACTCCTCCTCCATTTGAACATTAATTATGCTAAATTTCATACTCCTCCATCCGCGTAATTTTCGTAAAAAAGGCTAGAAATCTTTTTCCTCACTTATAAATAAAATAGATAGATGATAAATAACAATACAACGTGCGTTCAATCACGTTTCTCATCATTAGCACCGCATACTGTACCTGATATTGTGTTCCGTGTGTTGCCGGACGTAAAAGAATAGCACCATCCCATTTCTTCCCGTGGGTGTCGTAGAAGACGACTAAGGGGCTTATCAGAGAATTTAAATAGGTTCATTTTATTTATGTAGATTATTTTACATATTGTGAATGAGAGAACGTTGTAGGCCTTACTGACTGTAGATTTGTAGACGATTTTCTATTCTGTATTCGTCTAAGCACCTGGTACTTATTGACAGGCCTGCACTGTCCTCCCATACATTTTATCTCTGTAATTTGGAGACATTTTTAAAGCCAATTTTTTTTTTAAAGAGTAACCGTGGAGTTTCTACCCGGCTCTTCTCCATAGGAAACAACAATTTAGAACCGTGCACCTAGCTTCTGACGTTTCATAAGTGCCCAGGGTTTATGTGAAATATATATATTTTTTTTTGAATGGGCAGCAGCGTATTCTATGCATTTTACCACCATATTGCGATCGCCAACCCAACTGCAAAGTGTGGCGATTATGGCTAGCCCCTCCCAAGCCAGTTACCAGATTGTTGAGGTCAGATAAGCCACTTCATGTGAAGTTCTGATATGTATCTGCATCCGGATAAAAGTTGAACCCAAAAAAATTGGGAAAAGGCTAGGCAGATCAATAATGATTTAATTAAGGGGTTTTATACGTATACACCAAACCTATCGTACCTAATCACCTATTGCACACCTCAGGAAGCTACAACCCTGGGTGTCGGGAATCCCAGGCCGATTTCGGGCCACCGTAGGCATGAGCTTGCGGACGGCGAGTAATGGGTAGCTCGCTGTCCGGTAAGGACCAAGCCCAAGTCGACGGCGCGTTGTGTTCCACGCGCGCCTCAAAGAGATGTCAGCACAATTTAATGGGGCCCGCAAGGGCCGATGCCTGCCAGGGGTGCGGGTTTGTTCGAAAGAGATACCACAGCCGCTGGCATACGGGCTAATGAAGGAACACGGGTGGGTTTTAGTCAGTAAAAGTCTGACACGCCCTCCTGCTCCACCCAGAGCGGGAGAAGTTATTTTATGATTTCCCACCCAAAAAAAAAAGGAAGTTACAACAGAATTGGAATGGGAATGGATTTATTTATTAGGATTTTTCACCAAGGTTATAATTAATGCAGCGTTGCATATGTAAGCGGGCACGCCCTTTATACCTGGAGACTAATTTTATTTAATTATAAAGTTCTGTTTACTTTTTTGTTTTATTTCTGCTTGAATATGATTTTCAATGTTTTGTCGGTGGCAAACATTTTAATTTAATGGTATGTGTTTCGTAATTTTAATTACCGTCGTTATACTTACTGTCGTGATTTCATTGATTTAGTTTAGAAAAAATGTATTATTTAAATACCGAATTATAAATATCCACTGTGGCAACGATCTTAACGATCTTTATAGATATATTTTTATTATGACAAATCAGGCAATTTAATGTGTAATTCTACGACGGCAACACTCAGAAACAACGTCACCGAGCCGTTATTTCTGGGTGGGGACATATATTTAAAATATTTAAGGTGTTTTAATATATTTAAAATCGTAAAATGGAGTGCGGATCATTGGTTGTTGGACAGTCGAAGAGAACAGTTGTGAAATTAAAAGTATAAACAAGTTATAAGTATCGTTTTTCTTCTACATTGCCAAAAGAATCAAATTCTAATTTGAGCATTTTAATTTTATGTTTCGTGTTTCGTAACGCTAATTACGTTCCTACCATTGTATAGAACCAAGTTCTTCAAAATTAACAGACAGCTGTGCTGCTGGGGCGTTTGTTGCGCCACTTCTTACCAGCTAAAGCACTAGGAAGGAAGTGGTGGAGGGATACGATTTGTTTGTAATTTTGACGTTCTCTCTACAGTACTATTTAATCTATGAAGCCATCTGCTACAACAAAAACATATTAAAAATCAGTCTAGCAGAAGCCAATTATTAAATCCGTCTGTGAAATTCAGTAAATCCAACAAGTTAAAATGCAAAGTGAAAGGGCAGCGCCATCGCTAGCGAGGCAAACAGATCAAGTCGCACAAGCTTCCAGGAATCCTGCCAATTATGTTAACATTGATGCGCCCGGCGACGGGTCGGACGACAATTCCCTCTACTACCCTTTGAACATGGCTTTACTCGCAGTCTGTAAGTCTTTATATATGTTTAGTGACACAGTGGACCTCCCTTGTGTAATAACTGTAAAAAAAATGCATTCGAACTTGAAATTAGCAACTGTTTAGCAAGCTCACGTACGCGTAGGGTACCTACGTCGCAGAATCTCTTAATGCTTTTATTATATTAATTTAGATGACTTTAGGTCAAATAAAACATGGCGTTTCTTTTGGGGTCGTTTCTAGAACTCTCTACCACCTCTTGTGCCTATGTATCAGGTATATTGCTGCAGCCGAATACCACCTAACCTTACACTTTTCACATAAACCTACATGGGCACTTATGAAACGTCAGAAGCTCGGCACGGTTCCGATTTGTCGCTTCCTATGGAAAAGAGTAGGAAAAAAACTCCACGGTTACTCTTTTTTTTAGAATGTTTTCAAATTACAGTACCTAATAATAGGTATGGGAGGAAAATGCAGGCCTGTCAATAAGTACGAGGTACTTAGAGGAATGAAAATGAAGAATAGAAAATCGTCTACGTCTTGTTTCCCAGGAGGATTACCTTTAACCTTTAGTATCCGAGCCGCAAGGGGCGAGTAGTGCTACAGCTGAGTCGTAATAAAAATCAACCGAACTTTTAAAGCTTTTAAGGCTTTAAAACCAATCTGGGTCATTTTTCCACCATTAACAGAATGCAGGTTCAATTTAGTCGCCTGTTACACTCACCCAGTGTAGATATTGATGTGTCTTACTCTTTACACAAAGTCAAGACTGTCCCGCATAGGACATTATCACAAACTTGAAAACAGAAAATTGTAGTTTTCTTTGTTTTTGTAGTTTCTTTAATTTGTTTTTTTCACTTACATAGATTTAGACTTATTCTTTTTGTATTTTTTCTTTTTATTGGTTGGCAGCACGTCGAACAAATGTGATTGGATCAATCGGAATTAATAAGTGTACACTTGTATTTGTATGTCGGATTTATGTAACAATAAACTCTAAATAAGTTAAATCTGTTTTGTAACTGCATTTCCTACTCCTATATTTAATGGATGCCGTGACAGCCTTTAATTAAGGCTACACTATAAATTGTTTGATTATAAGTGCTTGAACATGTATTTTTTGGTGTAAGCTTTATTGGTTGTGCTTAAATAAATAAATAAACCATGTTATGCATTAGACATGTATATTATATTAGCCTTTGCTAGTATCGCAATAACCTATAAAATTTATAAGGGCGAAATACGTCGTTTGATATGTCTGAAGTCTAAATAGATTGGCAGTTCATAAAAGGTAGCTTCTGCAGCGGATGGCAAAGGGAAACTGTTCCAGAGATATAAGATTGAAACGCAGGCTAAGCTTACCTTTATGTAGACTGTCCGTTTTATTACTAAACAGGATTTCTTTTGACATGATTTAAACCGTAAAACCTGATTTTATATTAAGGACCGCCTGGCAAGAGACTAGGGTTCCGTATTACGTTATTAGTAGAAGTCGCTTTCATGTTGACAGTTTCACTACATTCATGGCGCTGTTTACGTTGCTTTTTCGAACATATGAAAGAATGGATTAGCAATAACTTTAAAAATGATTTAAATTATGATTTATTAGAGTGTTACGCAATTATGGTGCTGACTCTGTGGTGCTGACTGTGAGTTCTTTACTCAAAGATAGCTTCCACCCGTGTGGAGGTCGGAAAATATTCCATGGGAACGTACTACTTGGATAAAAGGTATCCTATGTGTTAATCTAGGTTACAATCTATCTGTTTGTCAAATTTCATCCAAATCCGTTTAACTGTTTCTGCGTAATTGAGTAACAAACATCCGAACATCTTCACAAACTTTAGTAGGATTGCCAACTTAGTCCGGCACTAAATTGTAAGTTTTGAATTAAGAACGTTCCTAACGTTCTTAATTCAAAATTCGTTCTTAGACAAAGAGATAAAGATAAACGTATACCCAGAATGAAGTTCGGAATGCAAAAACTAGCTCAAAGGTTTTTTAAGTTCTGGCTAAATTTAGATCTAGTTTTGTAAAATATATTTTTAGAACCAAATGTGTACCAAATTTCAGACCGATAGCTTCAGTGGAAGGGGATGAAATATTGATTGCAAAATTCCGGGACATGCAAAATTAATAAAACTTTTTAATAATAAAACAGTGTTGGCGTCTAAAATACGACTAATTCAGACATTATACAGGTAACACCGTACCGAAATTATCGGTAATTGAAGTCTGTTATTGAAAAAGTGTTTTCAATTTGTCATGATCATGACTCACGAACACAACATGCTAGGTAGCATTTAGTCTGACCTATATAAACAAAGGCCTCGGTGCCGCAAACCGCAGTCCTATTTACAACTGCAGTGAATCAATAACACCTAAATTATTGAACGATTACTTTTGGAACCTTCTTATTGACGTGCTACTGGTAAATATAGTTTCGCCAGACGTATAATTAGTCACTTGTATTCACCTGCATTAAAGGGACGCTAGTCGCGGGCTCGGACTCACTAGTGGGTCTGGCTAAAAAGCACGCTGTCTCACCAGGCATCGTGTCCGACAGAGGTAGTATCAGTGATGAGCAGCTAGACGCTAGTCTACACGCACAACGTTATTGAGTGAGAAGCAGGATTATTTAAAGTAAAACAGGCGTGTAAAAATTTCAGAAAAGTCCTTGGAAAGATCGAGTTTTATGAAAAAAAAACACTGCATAAATCAATGAATAATAAAGTTTTTTGAACTTTTTGATATGTCAGCTTTGTCGGTACTGTAGGACCTGACGAAATCTAGGTACCGAGTTATATTAAATGAAACGCTTGTATGCGTGTAAATATGAATAACATAGTTTATTCCACGTTTTAGATCTAAACAGCATCGCGCCTGATAATCAACTTTTTATCTTCGTAACAAATCTAGTTGAAGGATGGATTCTAGATCTTCTTGACAGTTCGAATGTGAGAAAGCCATTTCCTTGCCTGTCGGTATTTACATAAAGGTTGCATTCGGTAAGCAACCAACTTTTATAGTACCGATTTGATTTGTAGATTTTACACTTCTTTTATTTCTTAAACACGCCCAAAGTTATGTTAAATTAGAAAGAAAAACTGATGTTTTTGACTCATTACTTTATAAGGGGCTGGACACACAGAAAAGACGTAAGACGAGGATGCGTCGCAGACGTCAGTCCCCTGTCTCGTCGTCGGGTCACGGTTAAAGTACATATATGAATGAGACAGGGCGTGGACGGGACGTGAAGACAAGTGAGAGACGCCACTGCATTTCTTACATTTAGCTTTGCTTTTGAGACGAAAACATGTCTTCTTCAGAAGACGAGGATGGCTTTGGTTCAACTTGGTAACATTCAAAGTAACAAAAAATGTTATGTTCTTTGAAAATTTGAACGTCAAAGTAACAAAAAACATAATTTCTTTGTCAAAAGCTGCACTACAAAGTTAGTTTTTGCTCAAAAGGTAGATTTATACGATTTTGTTTTTGTTCATCAGGAATAAAAAGCCTTGCTTCTGTATGTTCTTTTTAGATGTTTAATGTTACATTGTAATTATTGTTAAGCATTAATTATTGTTAAACATTTTATTCGAAATGTTCACTTTGTTACATTTTATTCAAAGTAACAAAGTGAATTTGAATTTGTTACTTCGATGCGAATGTAAGTGAAACTGCGCGGGCGCGCATGCCACTTGTTCAAAGTATAACCCCGCGCGCACCTCGTTCTGCCTGCGCCTCGCCTGCTCTGTATGTTTTCGAATAGAGCGCAGTCGTGGACGCGTCGTGTCCGAGTCTCGTCCGCGCCTTGTCTTTTCTGTTTATTTTGAGTCGCGACGCACACGTATACATTTTGTATGAAAATTTATTGAAGGGGCGCCGCGTCTGCTACGGGTCCTCGTCTTACGTCTTTTCTGTGTGTCCAGCCCCTAACGGCTTATTATTTTAGTATTCTGCTTCCGCACAGACAAATCCATGCCAATATAATTTTTGATGTACTACATTTTCGAACAGTGGAGTAATTTTCGACTACCAAATTCACCTTACGAAGGGTGCTCCAAGGTAACTTGCATCATCAAAACTTTCTTAAGTTTTCATGTTGTAAGTTTATTAAGACATAATTCACTACCGTAAGCGCGATTTTTGGAAATTTTGTATGTTTTATGTTTGTATGGAATCTTTAATGTGTGTCTTATTTTTGCAGAATAAATAATAAATATGTACCGCTTAGTTAACAGATTTGTAATCCTTCGATCATAGATTATGGATGAGGAACAAAAACAGATCGCTCCAGATTGGCCGCAACAGCGATTGTATACAGCTTGATTATAAAACTTTTTCAACACACTTGCTCATAAAATGGCTCTAATTTCACTACAGTTAGGCACATAATGACACCTATTATCAAACTGTGACTTTTTCATTACTATTATTCACTAGTGAGTTATAGAATTGGTTGAGTTGCTTTGTTCTTAGTGAGTTATAGGTTGCTTTTTGTTTGAGTTGCTTTGTTCTTAAAAACGATGATGATGGATGATGCTGGGTGATGATGGATGATGATGGATGATGCTGGATGATGATGGATGATGATGATGGATGATGATGGATGACGATGGATGATGATGAATGATGATGATGGATGATGCTGGATGATGATGGGCGATGATGAGTGATGATGGATGATGATAGATGACGATGGATGACGATGGATGACGATGGATGATGATGGATGATGATGGATGACGATGGATGATGATGGATGATGATGGATGCTGATGGATGACGATGGATGATGATGATGGATGATGATGGATGATGATGATGATGATGGATGATGCTGGATGATGATGGGTGATGATGAATGATGATGGATGACGATGGATGATGATGGATGACGATGGATGACGATGGATGATGATGGATGATGATGATGGATGACGATGGATGACGATGGATGATGATGGATGATGATGATGGATGATGATGGATGATGATGATGATGATGATTTAGTATTATTTTCTTCGCAAGTGTGTTGAAAAACGTCGTATGATACACGTGTGTATTGATGATTATCGTCCTCGGCTCTCTTAAGACCCTCGCCTGACGGCTCGGGTCTCAATGGCGCCTCAGCGATAATCACCAACGTTACACACTTGTACCATAATGTACTATAACACTCAAACATAAAGTTTATAATTTTATTCGTTTGCAGTACAATTAATACTTATATTGAAAAATAAAAGTGTTTTTAATTTAGAGCAAAGCAATTTTTAAAAATAAAACATATCTTCTAAGCAATAAGGTTGAAAACCCTAAGTTGCAAAATAAGACCACTAAATTATTTATGGTTATATTTTTCCATTTCTGATGTGCTCATCGTCTAGTACAATTGAGATAGGATACAATCATTACAAGTATCTTAATTAGAATTGGCCTCAAATGTTATGCACATTTCATTAAATGAGCATATCATACGGCAATTTGAACTTAGTGGGATAATCATTGGGTTAAATTGATGATTATCTTTCCTATCGGCTTAAGAGCTAACGAAAATTGAATCCGATTAATTGGTGTGCGCTTCAGGGGTTAGCAACATGAAAGGTGCATCCGAATGACATTGAATTTGCTGGACGAGTGTTGGACGCTCCCGATAATTCAGTTACGTCAGCCAAAGTCACTGGGAAAATGGAAGCAGCGTGTGACGAAATGCATTTACGAAGATTTTTAACTTAGTCAATTTCGCTCCCGGCACTTATTAGTGCTCGATTTTTAAGGGTAATTTTTACTGCCCCTAATGGATGTTACTAATATAGTTTTGATGTTATTAATTATCGCCAGGGGCAGCTGGGATTAAAGAAACGTTAGCAAAAATAGGAGTTTGGAAGGGGCAAAAAACGGATATTTAAGGTGTATTGTAATTTCCTTACATGCTGCTAAGTTAAACAGCCTGATATTAATTGCATATAAGAATTACGAGTCTCAAACATCGAGCGGATAAGCAAAAACTTTGAAAAAAAAAAAAAAAAATTTTTTTAAATCTAATACCTTTAAACCAGCAATTCTTGTAGATATATAATCTAAATCTCGGAAACGGCTCCAACGATTTTCATGAAAGTTAGTATGCAGGTGGTTTCGGGGGCGATAAATCGATCTAGCTAGGTTTCATTTTTAGGAAACGTCAAACAAAAAAAAAAACAGATATTCGCACATACATACGAAAAAGGGGAAACCATACGAAACGTATCAATTACAATAAGAGCCAGTCACGATGTCCGAATACCCATTAGTCGTAGTAATTGAAAAATTAAAAAAACAGCATTTGTAGAAAATTACCTACCAAGTCCTTAGTATTATTATTGATACCTCCATGTATGGGATTCACTATTGAACTTCCGCTCGGTGGGCAGACAAAACTGAGGCAAAAATATCGAAAGCTTTCCCGGTCTTACGTCGCAGGAAACACAGTTGAGCAGTTACCGAGTAAATTTATACTGTGATATTTTAGTATTGAGAAAAACAAGACTGCCATGATTTGCTTTGATGGCGACTAGCTTTTGCCCGCGATTTCGTTGATGTGTAAGTCGTGTTTCCACAATTTAAAAAATGACAGCGACAATTTATAAAACTTTCGTTTTTACTACGTTTTTAGTTTTGGTTACAGTACAGTTGTCCGTGTGAGAAGCAGCATGACTTGAGGTCATCCCTGTGGTCTTATGGCCATTGGCCTTCAATTTGCTAGAGAATACTGTGGTTGTTTGCTGCAGCTTGATCATGTTTGGGCGTTAAATGGCCCGTTCACACACCCAAGAAATATAAGTACACCAGACGAATTAGATTTTCTAAAGGGGTAACTACTCTACCAAGAGTAACTACTACCTCCTTTTTTCAAAGTGTGTGTTAATTTTATCCTCGTTAATATAATCTATCTGACCTCTACAACCCAGTTAATGGGGAATACGATATCCCGTGGTAAGGCTGGTTTTCAGAATATGGAGCTTCTGACGCCCCATAACGACTCTAAAAGAACCACGAATGACGACCGACACCAACAGCTTAACGTGCTTTCCGTGGCACGGAGGGGTCTTGGTGTGTAAAGATGGTCACCCATCCACGGGCCAACCCCGTCAAGCGTAGCTTAACCAAATCGATCGACCCATGTGCATGTTATTACTTGGCCTCAAGCCCTTCTGAGCTACGCAAGTACTAAAATAATCGAAGCTACAAGAAATATTGTGTTTAGAGTTTTGAAACGACTTCAAAGCCTTTCCCTTAAAACTTCGTCTTCTTTCAATCGCGTTCTTGATTTAAATTTCCTGTAAACTCGCTAGTTTCTCGAGAAATGGCCAACAAACTTCCGTTTCAATATTCAAAAGCAGAACTTGTGCCTGTCAAAGGAAATAAGGTGCACTTTATGGAAGGTAGTCTGCGTAAGATATTTTCAATTCACTATCACGGTTATAAGCTTTTGAAGTTGACTGTTTTAGCTGCAGAGGCAACTTTTTAATACTCCTTTGTTAATAAACCTTTCTACTTAAAAGTTCACTATCACGGTTATAAGCTTTTGAAGTTGACTGTTTTAGCTGCAGAGGCAACTTTTTAATACTCCTTTGTTAATAAACCTTTCTACTTAAAAGTTCACTATCACGGTTATAAGCTTTTGAAGTTGACTGTTTTAGCTGCAGAGGCAACTTTTTAATACTCCTTTGTTAATAAACCTTTCTACTTAAAAGTTATTTACTTAAAATAATTTTTAACGTTTTATTAAGTATAATATGTATTACAAATCACCAGGTGGGGACCCCACGGAAGAATATAAAGTTTTACTTAACAAAATATGATATTACAATACAGTAGGTATGTATGTATAATACAGTAGTATGAATGTGAAATTACTCTGTTTTTCGGTTTTCGTGTGCCTAAAGGGTGGAAATGGAGCCCTTTACTAAGTCTCCGCTGTCCTGTCTACCCATTACGGTTCAGGAGATACGAACTGTAATAGCCAGACTATTGAAATTTTCACAGAGTGTGTAGGTATTTCTATGACCGGTATTACAACAAAAAATTAAAAAGGTAAAATACAAGGAGGTTCCCACACAAGAAATGTGTTAAAAAATTATATCGAATGTTCAAATTATTGTTGATACTGTGGTACCCGTCTTGTAAGAATTCGACTCGCAATTTGCCGGTTTTATTGTTATCTTCTCACGCCTAAGCAACTGAACCGATCATTATGTAGAGACCGCATAGACCCCAGAACCGATAGTTAAAGGTAGCCTGAGACCTGGAGAAGGAGAAGGCTACTTCTCATCCTGGATATTGATATGAAAAATGACGAAATACAAAACAGTGCAGAAGCTAGTACCTATCGCATATAAAAAGGCTGAGCCAAGTTTCAGAAGAGTTTAACAAAAATCATTATGACGTTTAAAGTGTTTCTGAGACATGAATAGGACTGCATAACTGAGTTACACAAATTGGGTAGTTTATAGAGATAAGAGACACTTAAACGTCAAAAACGTATGGCTATACAGTCGCTAATAATTACGTTACTTTAAGCAACGTTTATAAATAAACCTTTTAGCCATCTGCCCATTTGATAGACTGATTGCGACATCTATTTACAGATTTAGACAAAGTCTATGTATCAAAAGCGTCCGGATTCACAATGTAGGTCGTTGAATAAACGCAGCAAAGGGAAAAACAGAAATAAACTAGCTGACCTGACGGACGTTGTCCTGTCCGTCCAATAGTCATTCATACAGAATCCCTACCCTACCTACCCTACCTACCCTACCTACCCTACCTACCCTACCTACCCTACCTACCCTACCTACCCTACCTACCCTACCTACCCTACCTACCCTACCTACCCTACCTACCCTACCTACGCTATAAACCTCACGGAGCCCGAGACCTTTCCAACGAATGCAAAACCGTGGAAATCGGTTCGTGCGTTCTGGAGTTATAGTTGGATCACAGAGCGATTTCATTAAATGCACTGATCCGTAGGTTCTGAAGGGAGGCTAGACCCATCACATAGGCGTCACATTTTTGGTGTGAATGGCTGATAATAGTGTAGTGCATGTAACTGTACAGCGTTTTTTTTGAGGGTGGGAAGTCATCAAATAACTTATCCCGCTCTGGGTAGAGCAGGAGGGCGTGTGAGACTTTTACTGACTAAAACCCACCCATTTTCCCTCAGTTGCCTGTGTGCCAGGGGCCATGGTATCTCCTTCGAACAACCCGTACCCCTGGCAGGCATCGGCCCTTGTATCTCTTTGAGGCGCGCGTGGAACACAATGCGCCGTCCTGGGCTTGGTCCTTACCGAACAGGGAGCTACCCATTACTCGCCGTCCGCAAGCTCACGCCTACGGTGGCCGGGAATCAGCCTGGGATTACCGACGCCCAGGGCGTCTCCTGCGGCGACTAGGACCGTGAGGGCGCATATGCTGCCTCTCCCTCACGTGCGCCGCCTCCCTTTTCGCGAGCATTACTGCTTCGCAGAAGGAGGTGACGGCTACCTATACACTCTCGCTCCGTACCATGGCCTGGACAATCAGAAAACGGTGGATTGTTAACCGTCAATATCTCCGCAATCAGCACCCTAATTGCGTAACACACTATTCAGAATCTGAATCATTTTGGAAGTTATTGCTAATCCATTGCTTCGTATATTTGAAAAAATTGTCTGCTCAACAACCTAAATAACGCAATGAATATTGTTGAACTGTCAAAATGAAAGCCGTTCCTACTGTTATGCCGTGTTCCGAAATGCAACAAAAGTGATAATATCGCGAACCCGACCAAATTGAATAGTCAAAAAATGTAAGAGCTATAGATCATTAGTACTGATTTTTATTTTGGTTGGCTTCGCGATATTATCACTATTTGTCTAATACGGAATGCGCCCTTAGTTTAAATACCTGGATGACCGCTCGGATGTTTGGTTAGACTTATTCTAAAAATGAAACCTAACTAGATCGATTAATCGCTCCCGAAAACCCCTGCTTACTTAATTTCATGAAAATAGTTGGAACCGTTTCCGAGATTCAGATTATATAATAATAGGTCTTTACCTATGAAATTGCCGTTTTGTATGAAAAAATTTAAACTAATTTTTTTCATGAATTTTTTATTTGTATTAATCGAAGTAATCACCCATGCAATCAATGCATCTTTGCCATCGCAGTGGCAGTTTATTTTTGTACTGCCTCTCGGGTATTAAATTTTTTTCCCGCCAAGAAGTTATCCAAATTCTGGAAAAAGTAGTAGTCTGTAGGCGCAAGGTCTGGTGAGTAGGGCGGATGACGGAGAGCTTCCAACCCCAGTTCTTGCAACTTGGAGACCGTCTGCTGTGCAGTATGAGGTCGCGCGTTGTCGTGCAGGAGCAGCGGAGACGAGCGATTGACCAATGCTGGTTGGAGATGCGCCAGCTTCTCCATCATTGTGTTCAGTTCTTCACAGTACACATCTGCAGTAATGCTCACCCCGTTTGGTAAGAAGCTGTGATGAATCACACCGGCGCTAGACCACCAAACAGTGACCATCACTTTTCTAGGGGTAAGTTTTCGTTTAGGGCATTGTTTAGGTGCTGAACCAGGATCCAACCAACTTGCTGAGCGCTTACGGTTATCAAACAGAATCCATTTTTCATCGCAGGTAACAATGCGGTTCAAAATTCCTTCATTTGTGTGTCTGTTGAGCAGTGCAAGGCACGTCTCGACGCGTACTTCGCGCTGGCGATCATTGAGTTCGTGGGGCACCCATTTGTCAAGCTTTTTTACCTTGCCAATTTGACGCAAATGGACCAATATTGTTTTGACGCTAACGTCGAAAGCTGCTGCTAATTCAGCCGTAGATTGTGTATCATCAGCTTCCACAATCGCCTTTAATTCGTCATTGTCGACCAAAGTCTTCGGACGACCGCGAGGTTCATTTTTCAGGTCGAAATTTCCAGAACGGAAGCGAGCAAACCAATAACAGGTGGTGCGTTGGTTTGTAGTGTTAGCTCCGTAAACGTCGTTGATGTTGCGTGCCGCTTGTGCCGCGTTGCTGCCACGACGGTACTCATATTCCATAATTACTCGAATTTTTAACGTATCCATGATGACGAAAAAGATTGAAATGCGATGAAAATGTAACACTAATCAATAAAGAAATGACTACTTTTAGAAAAAAAAATCCATGTTTTTAAAATAAAATTATTTTGAAATTAGAATTCTTAGCCAAACAAAAATTATTTTGATTTGAAATGGCCAGTACTGCAGAACGGCAATTTCATAGGTAAAGACCTAATATATATACAAGAACTGCTCGTTTAAAGGTTATATACATATATATATTATTTATTACAGATTATATATTATACATCCAATTCCGTTCAGCCGTTTTAGCGTGAAAGGGTTATAAACAAACCTATCTTTATAATTATACAGATTTTTAAATCGCGTCTGTATTCTCTTAAGGGTAAGGCAGATGGGTACTTTTAGTACACCTACATTAGATAGGAGGGAGCGGTTTTCAGAGTTTCTGAGACCGCAGACTGTACACCGACGTATCTCCTCGGAACTGTTGTCCGAGCTGCGGGTGGCCGTGGCAGGCTCGGCGCGTGCGCGCTGTCCGCGCTGCCCGCTCAGCCGTTAGACAGGTTCCTCCTTGATCTGCGAGGCTTTCACGGTTGTCGCCGCGATGTCAACTACTGCTGCGGCCCCGGATAGAACAAATCGTGCAAAGGCAGCCTGTTGAGCTACCTCCAACGCCTTTGCAAGAGTGAGGTTGCTGGCATCCTCTTCAAACAGCCGGTCACGTACCTGACACAGTGCAAGCCCGAGTATGAAACGGTCTCGCAGCAACATATCCGATGCCTCACCAAATTCACAGTTGACGACTAAACCTCTTACACAAGCCGCCCATTCTTCGACGCACATTTTCAATGGTGCAGGCACGCACACATAGGTACATACTACATACACATTACACAGACTAGGTGGAGCGACGATCTTCGCCGGGTGGCTGGTAGCAGCTGGATGAGAGTTGATGAGAATCGAGCTGAATGGCATGCAATTGGAGAGGCCTATGTCCAGCAGTGGACTGCGGTAGGCAGATGATGATGAGTACGTTCCCGTGGGATAATTTCCAACCTCCACACAGGCGAACCTTCTGGCAGACGCTGCTTTAAAATAAATGATTTGCTTATGAGTTTTAAAAGTTAAAAAGAATATTTATTAACCTAAAAGTTTAATATGCAGGAGATAAATTCATCTGCATATAAACTTTTATGCTATTTGTATACTAACAGATCAGATTAATCAGTGGCTTTTAGTTACACGTAGATAGATATATCCAATCATTTGACGAGGAGGCCCGCTAGATGGGCAGTGACGTCCCCATCAACTGAGCCAACGTTAATTATTGCTATTCCCGGTATTACTACTGAACATTGTGCGTTAGGCCTTTGTGTATGTCTTTGACGTGCGATCGCATCGGATATCAAAGCGTTCGTGTATTGATTATAGTGAGTTGCGGCTGCATTGGTCAGTTTGCCTTTGTATCGCTCACTGAATAGAATAATTATGTCCTTACATTACGTTGATTAAGTCGATGTACTGTCATTTAACATCAGACAGATTATGTTTTATGAAAATTTTGAACGTAAGAAACTCTTTTGTAATAGACATCGACACGTATAGGAGAATAATCTTTAGAAACAAAGTTTTACTAGATTCTGCCCGTGGCTTCACAGTAAGGTGTCGGAAATTACCAAATGATGATGGTAAGTGAGCGTTGTCACAGGTCCACTAGCGCCACTCCTTTAAAAAAATATTATATCGTGCATTCGTGACTGAAAAGCAATTATGAAAAACGGCTCAATCAGGTGTCTCGGTAAGTGTGTCTAGAATTTTCTAATACATTTTATAAAGTTTCATATTGAGAGACGAAGCAACAAAATTCAAAAATTCGATCTCAATATGAAACTTTATAAAAGGTACCTATTAGAAAATTCTAGACACTACCGAGACAACTGATTGAGCCGTTTTTCATAATTCCTTTTGAGTCACGAGATAATATTTTTTTACAGGAGTGGCGCTAGTGGACCTGTGACAGCGCGCTTAAGTGACTTAACGTCCCCCCCGAGTGGGTTCCCGCATTGTCGTTGAGTGAGGGCTCAGTAACCGTGGATTCCGGCCACGGTGAAGCCAAGAGGAACCCAAAGGTGGGGCCGCTCGTCAGGGCTTTTGCCTCAAAGCCGACGACGTAGCGGCCAAAAAGTAGGTTGCAGTGAGGTGCACCGCCACTGAGGTGGGCCGCTATGTCGAATGGGAGGCATCGCGGCTGAGGGTTACGGGCTGCGGTAGAGGAGGAGTGCCGGTGCTTCTGAGCAGCGCTCTTCCCTTCCGTGGCCTGGACGGGGCCGCCACCGTTTGATGGCGGACGCGGTGGGGCCGCAGGGGAAGAGGAGTGTCGGTATAGCGTCAGCCGCTCTCCCTATCCCCTGCGGCCGAAAAGTGGTAGACGGGACGGCGCGTTGTGTTCCACACGCGCGCCGTCAAAGATGTCAGCAACCACCGGTGGGGCCCGCAAGGGCCGATGCCTGCCAGGGGTGCGGGTTTGTTCGAAAGAGATACCACGGCCCCTGGCATACGGGCTACTGAGGGAACACGGGTGGGTTTTAGTCAGTAAAAGTCTGACACGCCCTCCTGCTCTACTCAGCAGGAGAAGTAATTTGATGATTTCCCACCCAAAAAAAAAAAAAAAAAGTGACTTAACGTCTGACCACTGTGGACTATTAGCTGGTTTCTCTTTGCCATCACATAAAAAGCCGCATATAATAGAATGTAGGCCATATACAACTAGTAGTTGCACCAAATTTAAAAATAATATACCTCACCTCACCTTATACCATCTATAGTAGAACACGTGAATCCTAATGAAATCTATGGAGCCCTTTTTGATGTTGTGCAAAAAGAATACCAATCTATTTTCAAGACCAAAACCATTGATGTTAATGGCACCTTTTTTTTTTTTTTTGATGACGGGGGGAAATCCTCATGGATGTCCTCCGCCCCGGGGAGGGCGGAGGGGTCTGTCAGACTCTTACTGACTAAAACCACCCCGGTGTTCCGTCTCTCACGTACACCGGGGATCACGGGAACTATTGAGTCTTCCGCGATCCCCGACTAGTGCCGGCCCGCCTATGCGGGCCACCTCGCGATAGGGGGGAGTGAGGTGTTAAACTCCCCCCCACATCAAAGAGAGGCGCGCGTGGAACACTACGCGCCGCCATCTCGGGTCCTAAGAAGTAGGGGGCGACGGATTCCCCAGTCCGTCGCCCCTGGACCCATTTAGGGGGGCTGGAAGAGGGCGTTGTCCGCCCTCCGTCGACGCCCGGTGCGTCTGCTGCGGGTCGGGTTAGCTGAAGCAATCTCCCGCTCCCTCTCCGCAGCCTCCTTCTGCGAGATGACTGTTTCGCAGAAGAACACCACCGCGTCCCAGGACTCCTCGCTGTCGACCATCGAGTCGACAACGGCCGGCAGCGACAGGTCACTGCCTACTCCTGAGATGAGGGCACGGCGTGGCTCCGTCCAAGCGGCACACTCTGCCAGCGTGTGCCACGCCGTGTCCTCCCGACAGTCGACGCAGTGGTGACACCGAGCGTCCGGCTCCCTGTTTATGCGACACAGGTACTTCCCGAAGCAACCATGCCCCGAGAGCACCTGTGTCACCCGAAACGACAGGGAGCCGTGCCTCCTCCCGAGCCAGCGCTCGAGTACTGGCCGGATCGCCCCGATGGTGGCGGAGCCGGCGGTAGGGCGTGAAAGCCTGTCCCGCCATTCCGCCACCATGTTAATGGCACCTCCGTTGGCTTCAACCAATGGGCCGCTACTGGTATTTATAAAAGTAGGGCGAGCCTATAAGAGTTATACGGTTTGAAATTTAGCAAAAAAATATTATCTTATCTTTATAATGAGTTGAATTACAAAATTTAGTTATAGCTAGTGACCTCGACAATTGATCATATTATTCTTGTCTGAGCAACTGACAGTAAGTTCGTCAAGCTCCATTAGATGTCAGGGGTCGGGTTGCATCCTTCCCTCAAATATGGCGAGGGGGTAATGGCTGATCTTTGCGTTATGCTCGTGAGCGTGTGCTGCTTTTGATGACCGGTCGTCTCTCTGCCTATGGTTTTGTTATTGTTAAAAGTTTACCTGTTACTTTATTTTACTCCGAAGGTCCTAGTTTAACATAGCATGTTACTTCTAGATACAGCTATGTGAATATAATGCAGCATTGCATACGTAACCATTTCACACCTAAATCAAACGGATTTGAATATGGCATGGAGATATATGACCTCCTGCGGAAGGACATAGGCTACGTCGAAATTACATAAGAACCCCCAAAACACCCGCCCTTCATCACTTCTAGTGCTTTAGCTGGGAAGAAGAAGTGGCGCAACAAACACCCCAGCAGCACAGCTGTCTGTTAAGTTAGAAGAACTTGGTTCTGTACATGGTAGGAACGTAATTAGCGTTACGAAACACAAAACATAAAATTAAAATGCCACATGTCAGCTACATATGGAATTTTCAGATATCCCGTCAATTAACCATGTCTCCGTCAAACAAATAACATCAAAACTATTGTTATAGGTATACATTTCTAAAAAAAAACTCCCGTTTTAGTGCGTAGTCCCCTCTCATTTTGAAAATAAATGCTAAGGGACGCCATCAAAAATGATCAAAAACGTAAGCACAACATGAATAGTGTTAGGTACATTTAATTCGCGGAAACTGATATTATTTGTATTAGTATAATAATAATAATAATAAATAATAAAGCCTTTTATTCAGATTTAACCTAATACAAAATAAATAGAAATTTAACCTAACATATTAATCTAGTGTAGTTTATTCTTAATTCTAAAACTTATTTACTTTTTGTAAATCTGTTTGCCAGTCGGCAAAGGCCTCCTCCAACCTCTTCCATTCCAATCTCTCTTGGGCCACTCTGTTCCACATTACTCCAGCTACTTTCCTAATATCATCATCCCACCTTTTCTGGGGTCTACCTCTCTTTCTTTTACCTTCTCTGGGGTACCACCTTGTTATTAATTTACTCCACTTGTCGTGGCCTCTTATCATGTGTCCCGCCCATCTCCATTTGAGTCTTTTGATTTTCCCTGTTGCATCTATGGTTTTTGTTTTATTTCTGATGGTACGGTTTTTCAGTCTATCTGATTTTTTGACATTTAGCATGCTTCTTTCCATTGCGCATTGGCAGATTGCGAGTTTATTTGTCATTTCTTGGGTAAGGGCCCACGATTGACATCCGTATATTAGAACGGGTAGTATACAGGTATTGAAAAGTTTGCTTTTTATGTTTATATGAAGTTGTTTATCTTTCATAACCTCTTTGAAACCCCAATATCTTTTCCAAGCGTTTATAATCCTTCTATCAATTTCTTTGCTCATTGGTTCTTTCTGAGCTATTAGTTGTCCTAGATAGATGTATTCGTCACTGTAACTGATTTCGGTGGTTCCTATTTTTATCGTGTTTTTGCTTCCATTTGTTATCGCTCTAGTTTTATCCGGATTAAGTTTTAGACCTACTTTTTCGCTCTCTGTCGCGAGTTCGTTTATCATTGCACTTAAGTCATCCGAGTTCTTGGCAAATAGTACTATGTCGTCAGCGAATCTCAGATGTGTTAGCGATTCACCATCCACCCTGAGTCCAAGATGTTCCCAGTTAAGGCCTCTGAAAATTGACTCCAGTACCGCAGAGAAGAGTTTTGGAGAAAGCGGGTCTCCCTGTCTAACGCCTCTTCCTACTCTGAATGGGGTACCTTTTTTTTCTAATTGAATCCTGGCTGAACTATTACTGTAGACATTTTTTATTAGTCGGATGTACTTGTGTTCAATTCCTTGATCTTTCAGTGCCTCCCATATATTTCCGTGTAGTATGGAATCGAAGGCTTTGCTGTAGTCGATAAATGCAATATAGAATGTAAGCTGGTATTCGGTGTACTTCTCTATAACTTGACGCACTACATGAATATGGTCGATCACCGAATAGTCTTTACGAAATCCTGCCTGCTCGATGGGCTGATTGTCGTCTAGTGTCCTTTCTATTCGTTTCAGAATTATTTTGGCAAAAATTTTGTATATGTTGGACATAAGACTGATGGGGCGGTAGTTTCCAATGTCGTGTTTGTCTCCTTTCTTATATAACAGGATGATATTAGACTCTGTCCATTGTTGGGGAATTATTTCGGTGTTTATTATGTCGTTAAACATATCTGTGAGAGCAGGTGTCAATGTTTCCTTGCTTTGTTTTAGGGTTTCGTTGGTTATGCCATCGGGTCCTGGTGCTTTATCTTCTTTTTGTGAGTCTATAGCTTTTCTGACTTCAGCGTGGAGAATGATAGGAACTTCAGATACTTTTTCCAACTCCGTTTCATCTTGATCCTGATTACTTTCATAGAGTTTCTTATAATAAGATGTAGCTGTATCCAATATGTCTGTCCTGCGGTGATTCCATTTCCCATCATCGCTTTTTACTTTTACGATCCAATCCATGGAATTCGTCAATTCCTTGTAAGCTTTTTTGACTCCACCTGTTTTGGCTATATACTTTTCTATAGTTTCCATCCTGTTTTGTTTTCTATCTTGTCTAATACTTTCTTTAATTTCTTTACTAATTATTGCTAATTTTTTCCGTCTGTCTTTTGTACATCTTGCGTTGATTAAATGGTTTCTTTCTTCTAATAGTTTTATAGTTTTCGTTGTTAGCCATTTCGTCTGATCGATTTTAGTATTTGCTATGACTTGTGTAGCGGTTTTGATTGCATTCTCTATCCAGTTATATTTATCTTGAGTTCCTAATTCCCTTGAATTGCTTTTAAAATCTATGAATTTTTCACTCAGGGCGCCGGCTATTTGTTCTGTTTTATGTCTTCCAATTGTTGCGTTTTCGGGGTCTTGTCTTGGTCTGGGCTTTTTTGGTTGTTTTGCTTCCAGTTCCGCTATATTTAGCTTATGGTTGGTGTTAAAGTTTAGCTTATTGATGGTGGTAAAGTTAGTGAAGTAACTGTTTCGATTGGTCGTTATGAAGTCAATTTGGTTTTTTGTCTTGCCATCGGGCGAGATCCATGTCCACATGTTTTTCTTTTTTTTCCTGTACATAGTATTTAATATAGTTAAGTTGTTTTCTAGAGCAAAATTCGTGACTTTTTCTCCATTTCTACTCCTGGTTTTGCTGTCGTATGTGAAAGATCCTATTGTAGTTTCTCCTGGGCGTCTTTCTCCAATTTGGCCGTTGAAGTCTCCCATTACCACAAGATTCTTGTGTGCGTGCTCTTGGATCGCTTTGTTTAGATCAAGGTAAAAGTTATTTATTGTTTCTAAGTTCGATTGTTCTGTAGGCGAATATACCTGAACGATAGACCAAGGGTCCATGTATCCTGGTAGTTTCAAATTCATTATTGCGACGCGCTCGGAAATTCCCACGAATCCTTCCACACATTCCGCTATGTGTTTTTTTATGATGAATCCCACTCCATGATGGCCGGGTGTCTCTCCTATATGGTAAAACAGGTAATCGGGATGAGAGGTAATGTTTTCACCCACTCTTCTCACTTCGCTCAAACCAATGATGTCCCATTTAATTTCTTTTAGCGCATAAACTAGTTCTGAGAGATTTTCTTCGTTTTTCAAGGTAAGTACATTGAGAGCTGCTATGTAAATTTTAGTATTTTTCTGTTCATTATTGTGGTGTTTGTTGTCCTTTATTGTTGGAGGGTTGTGGTCTCTTTCCCCCACGATGACCAGTCGGCTTGGGGGAGATTGGTTTTCTACTGTTTCTTTATTGCCAGTTTCTTCAGTTGGTCTGAGTTTCCGTTTGCCGCTTCTTAGTTGCTATTGTTTTTTGGTAGAAGTGTTTGAAAGAGAGTTGGATCTGGATCGCATCATATCGAAAGCATTAGCCCTGTCTGACTTAATCGAGGTTAGAGTTTGTTGTTTTTTCGGGTTGCTATTATTCGAAGAGGGTGAAGCAGATGTTTCTCTTTTCCTTTTCTCTTGACTGTTGTTTTCTTTTATTATCAGTTTATCGTATTTCAGATAAGCTATTTTGCCCTTTTTTCTCTCTTCAACTAACTCTGCTTGTAGTGCTTTCCGCTTCTCCAAAACTTCCTTCGAGTAATCTTCGGTGATATATATTGTTTCCAGGTTCTTTTTGTTTTTGATGATTTCGTTCTTTTTCCAGTTATTTATAAATGCACACAGTACTGGTCTTGGCTTATTGCTTTCTTTCTTGCTTTTTCCAATACGATGAATTTTGTTGATTTCGTAGTCTTCAATATTAATATTTAGGTCGTGTTTAAGATTTTCTTTTAATTTGTGTATTAATTCACAAGTCGATGTTTCTTTTTCCTCTAAACCAAACACTATAATGTTATTATTTTTCTCTCTTCGTTTAAGATATTCTACCTGATTTTCTAGTGTTTCCACTTTTAGTTTTAGGTTTTTGTTTTCTTCTACTAAAGGAATAAGTTTTTCATCCATCTTGTCCAAAATATTAGTTGTGATAGAATCTCTCAATTCGGCGTTTTGATTTTGCATCTCGATCTTCATTTTTTCAAACAGTATTTGAAATTGACCTTCCATCGTGTCACGAAGTTTTTGCGTATATAGGAACGTTGTATACAAATATTTTCTTGGTTGGCAACACTGGCGATAACGTCAAGTCAATGTTGTTGACGTTAATTGATATGTTAGATTACTGTCACTGTCAGATGTCAGAGAATAATGATTATATTTTTCTAACCTCAAATATATGTTGGTTTTGTGGCTTCAATTATTCGGCGAACTCCACTATTGTCACAAAAGTAATTGTTTATAAACACTCCACGGTGGTTCTTCCACGGTTTTGAGGCGAATTCGGTGTCCAGAAATAGCAAGAACTATTTTTTCGCTTGATTTGTGCTAGAGATAATCGCCACAGTGTTGACAGTTCGGGAGACGGAAACGGAAAACCATTTGTATTAGTACCTAAGTTTAATTTCTGTGATTAAGGAAGATAGGATTTTAAAAACATGCACTGAGGCCAGCACATCAAGCTACCCCAATCTGTCAAATTTCTTTGATAGTTTTTCAACTTTATCACAAAGACATAAGGTTGGGAATTGGGACACAATTGGGAAAATTTGACAGATTGGGATAGCTTGACCTGCTGGCGACTGTACATTAAGTAAAATTTGCATAAAAACTTACTCATATGAGTGAGTTTATACCTACTCATATGAGTTGTTTTTAAACTGTTCTAATCCTATGAACTAAGACAATATTTTATTTAAATCCCAGTTTCATTTTTATACCAGAGAAGCAAAATACGCATTACGCTTACAAAAAATTGGTTTTTATTTTATTTGTATGTAGTTAGTTCCTAGTATAATTAGTATTTGTATAATATTACAGTTTCTTTTAATCATGTTATGCAAAATATAAGTTTTTGTTTTCTTTTAACTTTTTGATGAACTATCCCATAAGCTTGGGTTCCCTTCCCATCAGGTTATTGAAGAACCTCATGTTCCTTATCTTGTACCGATACTGGCCCTTATTCTTCAGTCTGCCCATGTGCTGCAGGGTCCTGATGAGGGGCAGGAACCGGTACAGGCCGTTCAGTTCATCTCCCAGGCAGAACAGGAAGGAAGACTCGATGTAAGCTGGAAATATAACAACACTAAGAGCGCTCCGCGGTTTCACCCGCGTAGTTCCCGTTTCCATGGGAATACGGGATAAAATACAGCCTTGGTTACTCTGGGATAGTGTAGCTTCCCAACAGTTCAAGATTTTTTAAATCTGATCAGTAGTTTCGGAGCCTATTCAATGCAAACAAACAAACAATCAAATCTTTCCTCTTTATAATATTAGTCTATAATAGTAATAGTAGTTTATAATAGTATTAGTATTTACCACACACAGACACACACACACACACACACACACACACACACTCTCGGGCAAGTAGGTGCTCACGCCCGTGCCCGTTGCGGGCGCTGGGCTTGAGGACTTATACTGCACTCACGGACACACAACACTCCCCTAAGACACAACTAGCACATCTTTTGTTTTTGTATTAAATTCTCGTCCTCTCAGTACTTGGAGCTTATCTATGTTGTAGTACGTAAGTGCAATTTAATATTGTAATTTTAAGGGTGTGAGTCTGGAGGTCTGTAATACAGGTCCCGAACCCAGTATAGACTCCAGCTCTCACAAAGGTTTAACTACCTTTAACCTAAATGCCATGTACCGAATTTGTACCTTTTTGAGAGAAATAAATAAATAAATAGAAATAGAAATAAAACAGTCTATATAACATAAGAATATGTCTAAATTTCCCCGAAGGTTTAGGCACAGAATCGATCGAAGTGGCGGAGCTTGGGGGAGGCCTAAGTCGAGCAGTGGATGTCTTTCGGCTGGAATGATGATGATGATGTTAGGCAGAGATGTAAAAGTAGTAAAGTACCTCTAGTAGTCCCTACTAAACTACCCCTAGGTACATAGGTTCCCTTCATCATGTAGACAAGGAATACGGAAAGATTTTTCGAAATTCAACTCCTAAGGGAGTTAAATAGGGGATGAAAATTCCGCGCGGGCGAAGTCGCTGACAGAAACTAGTTATTAATACTAGTTGTTGCCCAGTGGTCGAAATTAGACCATGTTTATACCAATTTAATGTATTTCCAATGCATAAAAATATACAAATATTCCTTTTCTACATTCTATCTCCTTACAAACTTTAACTGTGCCTTTCTTACTCCTCCGTCGGCGTAATTTTCGTAAAAAAGGGGTACAAAGTTTTTGCTTCACGTATTAATATATAGATATATGTAATACCAGCTATACTATGTATTATTATAATTAGTTCGAGCGAGTACCAACACTAAACAGGGTAAGTTTTTATCCAGTGCGCAAATTGTAACCATAAATTCAGCATATTATTCTAGGACCCCTAGCGCAGAAATTTTTCGCCGGTTATCCAAAAAAATATCAGGTGTTTCAAAGAAAAGTGCAATACCTATGCGGTCAAAATGTATGGAACAGTTGATATTTTTTTGTATATTCGGCGAAAAATTTCTGCGCTAAGGTGTCTAGAATGATATGCTGAATTCAAGGTTACAATTTGCGCACTGGATAAAAACTTTTCCTGTATGTGTATTTATTTCAGCTCATATTGGCTTTCAAAAAATATCTAGCATAGTTGTATTTATGGGCATGATTGAAGAAAATGTTTGTTATTACCATGAAGCGAAAGCATGGTTAATGGAATTAAATTCCTTTGAAAAGGAAAATGCGGCACCTATGACAAACATTGTTGTTCAGGTAAAGTGCAGCTTGTCTGTAAATTACTAATACCTGGAATTTTATCAAGTTACGTCTCGACGTAGTTTGCCTAAACGAATTCTTAGGGCTTCGATACACATTTAAGTATACTTAAGTAGTTGAAAGACCTTTTAAAATTTTAATTACTAAAGAATACATTATGATATTTTAAGTCAATGTTAATGTATGTAGTTTTAACATAAGAAATATACGTATTGCTTTTAATATATCTAACACGTCTTGCTATGGAAGAGCGGATTCTCTGAATACAGGCACTATTTGCCTAAAAGGAGGATCCAATCACAAATATGTTACTTATACCAATACTGTTGTTACCTATACACATTTTTTTTAAAGAAAACTGCTCGCTTGCAAATCTTTAACTACATCGGATATGGCAAATGTGAAAGAGAAACGGATCACAAATATACTTCAGCCCTTAAATTATTAAATCACTGGGCAGATTGAACTTACTATTAATTTGTTACAGATGTTATTCATTTTTTTTGACTCGACTGTCATTTAGTGTGAAATGCTAATTCCACGAATAATTTATTATTGCACGCTCGTATACTCGGAAAAGTAAGGCAGTCATCATTTCAACTCGGGTCGGTTCGGCTTCCAGTCTAACCGGATGCAGCTGAGTACCATTATTTTACATGGAGCGACTGCCTATCTGACCTCCACAACACAGTAATTAATACACTAGAGTCTGAAATAGTCTTTTGAGGAAAGCCCCACACAGATTGTGTGGACCTGTCCAGTCAGTGCACGCATTTGTCCATAGGGTATTATAACCATTAAAAAAAAACTTTATTAGATTCTAAAGTCATCATCTGCCTAGCCTTTTCCCAACTATGTGGGGTCGGCTTCCAGTCTAACCGGATGCAGCTGAATACCAGTATTTAACATGGAGCGACTGCCTATGTGACATCCACAACCCAGTGACTGGGTAATACGATACCCCTTGGTAAAACTGGTTGTCAGACTTTCGGGCTTCTGACGACCCGTAACGACTGTCAAAGATCCACAAATGACAGCCGGGACCAACGGGTTAACGTGCTTTCCGAGGCACGAAGGGATCTTGGTATGTAAAGATGGTCACCCATCCACGGACCAACCGCGGCAAGCGTAGCTTTACCTGGTTGATCGACCCGTGCAGCTATTGTTATTTAGCCACAAGCCCCTCACGATCATTAGATTCTAAAGTGAAACCACTAAAAAGACATCATTTTTATTCAATCAATTATTGCCATATAGATGCATTAAAATTTTCATTTTTAAATTTCGCGCGTAATTTGACAAAAACGGGACGCCATATTGCTCTGTGGGTATGATGTCAGTTTCCTATACAGGGTAAGTTTTATCCAGTGCGCAAATTGTAACCATGAATTCAGCATATCATTCTAGAACCCCTAGCGCAGAAATTTTTCATAAGATAAAAACTTTTCTTGTATAAACAAATGCGCTGATATTTTGTAAGATAATTGTTTATAATTTAAAAAGTGAGTTATTTTTCTACTTATCGTTGGTTTGCTGTTCCTGAATGTGAAATATTATTTTAATAAAAAATACTTTGGTTACGAAAATAATAAAAGTACAAAGTTGCTCAGTTAACGTTGGCGTATGACGTAATAACATGGCGGCTACTATTTCATAGTATTCAAAAATAGATTAAAAAAACTGAAATCTTTAAACTGTATTTTGTTATTTCATGAACTAAACCTAACATTTTCCGACTGCATTTTGCCTAAACTATCTATAATATATTTTTAGATTATTTCTCATAAAGAGTTAAATACCCTATTTTGCAAACTCTTTACTTATAAAGACGACCATTACACGGATTAACACGGGTAATTTTACTTGATGAACCTATACACTACATACACACAATATCCATTAAAGTGCACTCTTCCATTTGGCCAGTCAGTCATGCTAATCGAATGCTAAAAGCCTCCCTCTGGCTAGCGCTAATCCGTTCCACGCCTGCTTGATGGCACTAGCGAAAATTGATTTTGGTGAGCCATTTTGGGTCTGATCTTTTTATTTAGAATGTACGCTATTGTTTTGAAACCAACTGTGACTATTTAATGGACATGCGTTTAGAAGTGGCAGGAGTTTTATTTTTAGTAGTATAATATTCTAAGTTATGGCGGTACAGGTGGGTCCTAATGCCATACAACTCATAACTAAATAAATTATTAAATAACAATCAACCTTTTGGTGGAAATATTTTTTCTAATCGAAGTGGAATAAATAGGTAGACAAATCAGAATAAATAACTATTTTATAAGTTGGTTGTCCCGTGGTAAAAATCTTTCGTTGTTTTTTTAGTAGTTTAATATTCTACGTTATGGCGGTACAGGTGGCTCCTAAACTCATAACTAAATAAATTAATAAATAACAATCAACCTTTTGGTGGAAAATATTTTTTCTAATCGAAGTGTAATAAATAGGTAGAAAAATCAGAATAAATAACTATTTTATAAGTTGGTTGTCCCGTGGTAAAAATCTTTCGTTGTTTTTGAGGATTTCGTACACAAATCGTTGGAAAATAGTTTTTCCTAATGTCAGGAAAACAACAATAATAACGTTCTTATGATAATAAATGGCGCCACGTGTATTTCTAATCATAATGGAATTATATTATTACAAGCAGAGTACAACCCGAATGGATTGTCAAATTCTAAATGAACGCGAGCGAAGCTGCGGGCAAAATCTAGTAAAACTATAAAATGACAAAAGGTATTCGTGATTTTTCTGAGCTCAGTAAATCTATAGTGTGTACATTATAGAGCTTTCGAGAAAAATCTTCATCGTTCATGAAGCAAAATTATATCAGCAATTTCATATTTTATTTTCTTAGAGAAGGTTTCTTGGAAAATTAATTCTTAGAAAATTTTCTGCTCTTGCATCCTACGCAGCTTAGGTAAAACATGGATTATGAATAAATGGAGCACTAAAGTGCAGTTCTTTCTAATAAAAAATCTCATAATCATTCATTAACTCTCATACAGACAATGCACAAGCCTATGAAATTTCGCATAACCATATTACGAAAGTAAGTACTAAGGA
Organism: Polymixis flavicincta; assembly: GCA_949987655.1. Taxonomy (NCBI): domain Eukaryota; kingdom Metazoa; phylum Arthropoda; class Insecta; order Lepidoptera; family Noctuidae; genus Polymixis; species Polymixis flavicincta. Next base: position 19,389,628 of record OX465183.1, read on the forward strand.
ATAATTATTTTTAATGCATAAACTTTTATTCCCTGTTTAACGGGGTTAAATAATTATCTTATTATTATTATTTCCCAATTTACTTCCTAGAGTATAAAATATCGATTGTTTTTGTTTTTGGTTATTTCGATAGTTTATAATCTACCAATGTCAAACAGTTAAACTGTGAGCGAACCAGTACTTACCGACAGGGTCCACCATCTGTCTGATTTCATTACCCGTAAAATTTTATACCGCCACTGATTTGTCAGTGTTGGCAGTAGCCAAATAGATCGCATTAACTAAGCCAGGACACCCCAACCAAATGTGTTAGGTTAGGTTAGAAAGTTGCGACCAACTGCCACTTCCAACTTACTTACGTCGCAGTTACTTGGCAATTTAGTATTAGAAGGTAATTAGATAAATCGTTTATTTGGTGCACTCAAAAGACATAAGACAACAAACAAAGCATAATGAGATAAAAACTAATTACATGAAAATAATGAGATGCCAATACAATAAGAACAAAAAAAAGAAGAAAGGATCACATAAATAAGTATAGTGATAACACTATTGGCTCTGACACAATTTAACATTCAAATGAAATAACGTGCGGTGGAGTCACAGAGTACTTTATATACAAAAGTGCGGTGTGCGTCTCAAAGTTGTACCAAATGGGTGTCCAGCTCAGCTTTTGTACGGCAAATATACGTGACGCTGATATTCTGCTGGATCCCTGCAGTGACGTACGGACTACGGACCTATTAGTGCAAGGTGCCATCCATCTTTTTTTGTTTATGCGTGTGGACATCATCAAATCAAATCAAAATATTTTATTTCATATAAACCTGCATGGGCACTTATGAAACGTCAGAAGCTAGGTGCACGGTTCAAAATGTATGCTTTATTTCTAACCGACATCAAAAAGGAGGAGGTTCTCAATTCGTGTGTATTTTTTTTTTGTATGTACCGTGACATTTTAGTCGTCTTACAAAGTAACCCACTCAATGTATTTGACATCAAATACCTCTAATAGGCGCGATTAAAAAATTGCTACCATTAAATGAGATAATAGGTACAAACAATAATAAATTGTACTTTAGAATTATGAAACACCCTGTTAATAATGTTAACATATCAAAGGGTAGAAGATACCTATACCATTACATTCCATCATTAATTCCATCTACATATTAGGGTGTTTCAAACTACGTCATGCGTCTTAGTGAATGTTTTTTTTTTAATATTAAAAGAAAAATTTGCTGCCATTGTAAGACGACTAAAATGTCACGGTGTACATGTTCCGGGATATCTCCGGCAATTCTGGGTCGATATTTTTTTTTTAATGTATAGGATATGTTTCAGGGGACCACCCCTTTTTTTTACTTCGTTGCTTTGGTAGTTTTTGCGTTAGTTTCTATAATACGTATTTAATCCACTTTGTGTATCGTGATGTTGCTCTAATACTTCCAGTCACTGCTATTTACCTGGCCAATTTGTATGAACAATACCAATTAGTGTGGGGGACCTAGGTATCATAGCTAAAAAGCGAAAAATAATAACTTTTGGCTAAAAACACAGACGACTTACAAAAAAAAAAGAAAACTGAAGCATGTGGCAAAAAACTAAAATACAGATCCCAAGAACAGCTAAAAAGGTTTTTATCTGCTAAAACACATTCTTCTAAACATTTTGATGTGAAAAGCGTGTATACGTACATGAGCACTCCATTCTTACTCCATCTTTGTCTGATTATAATAAAATACTTCAAGTTTTATACGTCAGGTAAGTAGGTTCGCAGACGCGATAGTCTATGTAGACGCAACAAATCCCTTTTAAGGGTCCCTTTTGAAGCTGTTCGTGGAATTTCTAACAGGGATCATTATTATCATTACCGGGAATTAGTGTTGCAATTATAAAGGTATTATTATTTTGTTGCAGCTCAAGAGGATTTAATGCCTCTCGTATTTTGATACGAAAATCTTACAATTTGTAAGTGGTCTGGTAAGTTACTAAATGTGATGTGGGGTGTTCGTATAAAAACAGACAGTAAATAAATATTATTGCACAGATTTTAACATCATGTGACGTCTGCGGGCTTTTCCAGTGAATGTGAAACTTTGTATGTTTAGATGTTTGGATATTTAGATGTTTATTACTCAAACCGGCTGAACGGTAACCGTTGTGTATAATATTTGGCACACAGATAGGTTACATCCTGGATTAACACCTAGGGTACTTTTTATTTCGGTAGTTTTCGGACTCCCACGCGGGCGAAGCCGCTGGCAAAAGCTAGTAGACTATAAAACAATCAAATTACTCATGATTAGATGAATTTTTATACCTATCTCCTGTAACTGCTTATGAGAAAACACCTGTGAACTTTCTCTTAAAATTCAAACATGAACACTCTCTCAGTTACAATATTTCAAACGAATCCAAGAAGTTGTCTTTAATAAAACACTTTTCAACAGCTGCATCAGTTCCTTGTAAAGTGCATCGTAAATAGACTGAATAATGAATGTCGTAGCAACGGTTGCTACGGCGTAGGCGCGCCTACGATTTGCTACTGTATTAGTGGCAATTAGACTTCACGTTATGATTACTTCATACGATGGCGACGGACGAAGTGAATAACTATATTAATTTTATACTAAAAAATAAATTTCGTAGAGCAAGGGTTGCTACGGCGTAGGCGCAGCTACGACTTGCTACGGTAAATTTCTTACAACGATTCTTCCATTGTACATACTACGATGCAGTGATTATTATCTATCATAATTACACATACAAACAAAATATAACGTAACATCACGCTTTGTTTCCCCGAAGGGTTAGACAGAGGTGTACCTATACAGGAAAAGTTTTTATTCAGTGTGCAAACTTTAACCATGAATTCAGCATATCATCCTAGACCCCCCAGCACAGAAATTTTTCGTAGGTTTTTGAAAAAGAAATGTATGGAACAGCTGATTTTATTTTGTAGAACCGGCGAAAAAATACTGTGCTGGGGGGTCTACAATGATATGCTGAATTCATGGTTAAAGTTTTCGCACTGGATAAAAACTTATCCTGTATAGTATTCCATCATTTCGGTTATGTTATGTTAAAGTACCGCATAAACTATGGAAGAAATCCATATCTATACAGTTTGAAAACAAAATCCCGTGAACACGATGTTAACCGCCCCCTACCGCACCGTGCCGAGCGCTGCAAGCAAAACTAGTCCTTAAGATGTATAGATATGGATGTCCCTGATAGTACGTTCATACATCTGCCAGTGTGTGACAGATGTTATTATACGAGTACCATAGATGAGTTTCTTAGCGACCAATCTCTATAATTATAGTATGCTGACATCAATTTAAATACTTCACATTAATGATTTTCTGAATTGACTTTGACATGAAATGAAATTGACTTTGAATGTAATATAAAGCCGATTATGAATTATTGTATTCGATGTTAACTTCTGCTGACTGGAGTGCAATGTATGAAATGCATGACTTGAAAGACATTTTAAATTTATTTTATGAGGAAATAGGCCGTATTTTAGACGAATGTGTACCAAGGAAAAAGATTAGCCGAGAAAATTCGCGGTACGTGTATCCCGAATGGTACACCGCAGAAATTATTAAAGAAATCAAAATTAAAGCAAAACTTCACAAAGTGTTTAAAAAATCTAAACGGGATTGCGATTACGAAGAATACGCTAAATGTAGGGCCCGGATAAAAAAGTTAATAGAAATTGCACACAGAAATCACAAATATAAAATTCAAAATCAGTTCGCTAAAGATCCAAAGTCATTTTGGCAATATATCAGATCAAAAAAAAGTAGAATTAATCGGCAAAGTATTATAAAAGATGGTCAAAATCTTACGGATGAGCAGTGTGCTAGGGAATTCGCAGACTTTTTTGAGTCGGTGTACAATCAGGAACCACCGCAACTGGATGTTCAGGCGGCGATGGCGGAGGTCAGCAGTGCTACCAATGCACGGGTACATATAGAGACATTGAGTCTCAAAGATGTGCAGGACGCGCTGACGAATCTCAAGCCTAAACGGTCATCTGGTCCTGACGGTATACCAGCGTTTCTCTTTAGAGATTGTGCTAGGGTTTTAGCAAGCCCGCTGCATCACATATATAATACGTGTTTAAAACAGTCGACGTACCCGGATCAGTGGAAGACTACACGAGTCGTTCCAGTACCCAAGGGTAAGTCAGGTTCCGATATCAGCGGGTATAGACCAGTGGCAGTGTTGTCGACACCGGCAAAAGTGTTTGAGGCCGCTATCCAACGCTGTATACAGGGGCAAAGTCCGAGCGCAACTGTCGGATGCGCAGCACGGCTTTCGACCCGGGCGCAGCACTTCCACCAACCTGCTTAATTTTATGGCACAGGTAATACCGGCAGTCGACGCTGGTGTGCAGGTGGACGCGGCGTACTTTGATTTTAAAAAAGCCTTCGACACCGTGGACAATGATGTCTTATTAAGGAAGCTGGCAGATGTGGGATGTACGCCGCAGTTGCTGCAGTTCTTTGTCAGCTATATGAAAGACCGCCTACAGTATGTTGACTACAATGGGTATGAGTCCGAGCCATACTTCACCAGATCCGGAGTAAGCCAGGGCAGCAATTTGGGGCCTCTTGAATTTATCATAATGATCAACAGCTTGCCGGAGGTCGTCAGACATGGTTCATGTTTATTGTTTGCAGATGACCTCAAGTTGCTGCTCGAGGTAAGGGACGAGTCGGACTGTGAGCGACTCCAGGATGACATTAATAGAGTGGTGAAGTGGAGCCATGAGAACAGGCTGTACTTCAATGTATCCAAATGCTCGGTAATATCCTTCACTCGTGCGCGTACCCCTGTCAGCTATGAGTACAAAGCAGAGGCGATACCGATGCAGCGAGTAACACAAGTGCGTGATCTTGGAGTAAATCTCACTCCAGATCTAACGTTTCGCGAGCATATCATTAAGATATGTAAGAAAGCGTACAGAAACCTCGGCTTTGTACTTAGGCAGTCACAGGGGTTCACCAATATTACGACAATAAGGGTTTTATACGATGCGCTAGTCAGGAGTCATTTGGAGTATAGTGCTGTCATATGGGCTCCACATGAAGCCAAGTACTCGGTCATGCTGGAGCGCGTACAGAACAAGTTCACGCGTCACTTGTACTTCAGACTGTATGGTGTTTACCCGTTGTTCCCGCTGATGTACCCCACCCTGTTTGTACTGGGGATGGTCGGGTACAATGAGTTAAGAGTTCGGCGACAATTCACTCTTGTAGTCTACCTTATTAAATTACTCCGGGGCACGGAGCACAATCCGAGAGTGCTACAGCGCTTGAACTTTTGTGTACCGGACCGCTACGTGTGGAGACGGAGGCGCCCAGCACTGCTGTCTGTGCCAACCGCTAGGACCAACCTACTGGCCAAAACACCTCTCACGCGAGCAATTCGTACTATTAACGAAGTCCAGTGTAAGTCAGATATCTTCTCGTGTTACTTTAGTGAACTCGCAAGGATAATTTTACATATATTATGTTACGAATGCAGAACTTTATTGTAATTTTCTGTGTTATGTTTTTATTTATTTTTAATGTCAATTTTGTAAGATGAGTAGGTATACATATTAGTTATAAGGTAGCGTTGCTTAAGTATTTTATATAGTTTTGTGTTAAAGTAGGTATGGGTATTCTGTATAGTTACTATTGTAAGAGTATTGTCTAATTTTGTAATTATGTATATTAGATAATCCTAGCTATCGCATTAGGTTATTAAACCTGTAATGGTAGTTTTAAGGTTTTGAAGTAAAATAAATAAATTAATTAATTAACTTGCATGCATAATTAGCTACTCATATAATTATAATTTTATCATTGTAATTGAATACTAAGTTATACCAATATTGGCAAAACATGGCGCACTACCTTATTTTTAAGATCTTATGTAATTAATTACCTATGTTTGACAAATAAATTATTCTATTCTATTCTAGTGTATTTTTTTTCGGTGAAGTGCACCGCGATTTTATCCGCGTAGTTCTCGTTCCAGCGGGAATACGGTGATAGTATATACCCTATGTCACCCAGGGATAGTATAGCTTCCCAACAGTGAAAGAATTTTTCAAATGGGTTCAGCAGTTTCGGAGTCTATTCAATGTTAACAAACAAATATTTCCTCTTTATAATTTTAGTATAGACAATTTCACAACTGTCCTCTTCGACTGACAAACCAATGATGATGATAAAATTTGCGAAAACAACGATATCCTAGCCGTTATTTCTAAGTGTGTTGCCAAAGTGCAATACCACATTCAATTGCCAGAGTTGTCATAATGATAACATAGCTAAAAAGTTTGTTTATCAAATCATGATAATACCTTAACAGTGCTGCCACCTGCCAGGGGTGTAATTTGTTCGAAAGAGATACCGTGGCCCCACACAACCGGCACGTGGCCGCACACAGGCAACTGAAGGAACACGGGTGGGTTTTAGTCAGTAAAAGTCTGACACGCCCTCCCGCTCCACTCAGACCGGGAGAAGTTATTTGATGATTTTCCAACCTCAAAAAAAAAAAATTGTGACACAGTGGATATTGTAATTCGGTATTAAAATGACACACTTTTTAACAAACGAACTCAACGAATCCACGACAATATTAAAAACACAAAAATTATTTTCAGAAATGAATTCTGTGTTTTCGTTTCTGTTTTAATTATCAAAATACAGAACTGTTAAGACTTAATTCAATTGAATTCTAACTTAACTCGTGTTCTGGAATTGTACCAATTAGTGCAAACAAAGTTATTATGAACCGCAATTATTAGTAATGGAACTTGATATTTTTTCATAACTCTATTTCAATTTCTGAAATCAACGTTTCGTTCTATGCAGTTGATACTCAACAGTTGCACAATGGAAAGTTTTAGATATTTTTATACCCTCTTCTATAACTTCGCAGACGTTCCAATAAGGTTGTATTCTCATTTGACTTGTTTACACGGAGCGTCTTCGAAGGGCTTCACTTCTTAACTTTTCAATTGACCGCGACGAGGGAAGAAGCATTTCTTTTAATATGAAATCAAAGTGGTGTAAACTTAAAGTTTAATTTAAAAAGTATTCGAAAAGAAAGTTAAACGATTGAATCAAAATGACTGCTGTATAACTATATTAACTAAACTATACGTATACATGCCTAAACTTCAAGATAGTGTCGTCAAGTTGATGTTTGGAAACTTTAAAAGAGATCATGCCTTCCGACTTTGTTTCGGCAATTTCTTCTCAGACATCAGACAGCTAGGAACTGCCAGCCAAATATTGACCAAAACCTTCACTTGCAATAGTGTCTTATATGGTCCACTGACAGAAATAAACATAATTTATTTGTCGCCACGACAAAATAAAACAAAATAATTAGAAATCACGACAACAAAAACATCCAACGGAATTCTGCTTGATCGTCCACTACAATAATAACTAATTAAAACCATTGCTCATAACAACAGCAAAAATAACACGTAACTGTCGAATAAAAATATCAGTTACTATCGCTTCAGGGAATTACGCTAAGACGAAGAAAAATATCGCTAATTGGCCGTCGATAAGATTAAAAATATCCATACCTGTCTCGTGGCATCGATCGTGCTCCGCAGCCTAGCAGCGCGTCTAGGGGGTGTAAAATGTATTGTGAAAAGGTCGTTTCTATTTCTAACACATGACTTTATCACAGAAAATAACATGGGGAATATAAAAGTGTTGCCTTTGTCTGGGTGTCTGTCTCAGACTATATCAAATTACGAAATGGCGCTATTTATAACTGGCGAGGTAGTTGAATACCAACCATGAGGACGGCTTTCATTTTCAAAGTACAACAACATTTACGTTGTTAAGCAGACGAATTTTTCGAAAATATAAAAGTTTATTTCGGAACAATAACACAAGACAAGTAAAACGATGATAGCTGCAAAAGTATAAACTGCAGCGCAACTAACAACGCCCTTCTCCAGATACCGAATCGAATGATGTTCCATACAGAAATAGTACGGACGCGCCTACATTATTCACTATACAGAAAAAAATGATTAGAATATTAATGAATATCAAAGATACAGACTCCTGTAAACCCCACTTTAAAGACCTGAAAATATTAACCCTGCCATGCCTCTACATATTCGAAATTTGTAAATTTGTACGAAAGTATCCGAAATTTTATAACGAAATTTTATCCAAATAAAAATTGCACTAAGACATGAAAGCAGATTAAATATACCCACTTCACGATTAAAAATGCACTCTTCTAGTACATTTGTAATGTCAATTAAAATATACAATAAGTTACCGGAATTCATAAAAAATATAAATACAAATAATATTTTTATCAATAAATTAAAACAATTTCTGATAATCAAAGGCTACTATACTATTGACGAATACTTTGGAGATAAATTCCAACAACAATGAACACTACTTTTTACATTACATTTTAAATTTCTCTTTAAATATTTATATTATTTTTAAACATTTAAATACTGTAAATTCAAAATGAATATTCGAAACAGTGCACAATTAAAATAATATTCTAAAAGGCTCAATAAATTTATAACTATTTAGTTTATTATAATTTATAATATTAATAATATAAATCGTGCAATAAATAATATAGAAATATAACTTATAACCAAATAAATAAATACTTGCTTACTACCATAAAAACAAATGATACTATTTTAATGAAAAAAAATTTTTTTTAAAGACACTATTTAATTATACTATTTTGATGACACAATTTTGATGATACTATTTTAATTATACTATTTTAATGAGACTATTTTAATGATACAATATAAATGATACTATTTTAATGATAGTTACTATTCTAATGATACTATTTTAATTTTTTCTTAACAAAAAGGGCCTTCATCCTCTCTCCTACTAAAACGAACTTTGCTGTGCCCGACAGGGTCCATAATTGATTCAATGTTTTCACATACCAACTGTTATATGTACACATTATGGAATGCAATAAAGTATTGAGTATTGAGTATTGAAAAGTGCTTAGTAGGTAATTATTTTAGATTTAGTTGACCATAAAAACAAAAAATAAGTTAAAAAATAAACAGTACATGACATAATTATTTGGGATGTGTTTTGACGTTTAGTTTAATGTGGTGAGTGTAAGGTGAATGGGTGAGTGTTAATGAGGTGTGCAAGGGGTGTTTGTGGCATGTGTGTGGTGTGTGGTTTTGTTAGGATGTGTGAGAGAGTGATGAGTATTTTACACTTCCACGAGTTTCTCTTTAACATCATCATTTTGTGATTTTAACCAGGCATCAAGTTTCATTTTGCATTTGCTCTTGGTTAGTGGGTAGATATGTAAGCTTTTGTTTATTTTGTTGTAGATTTTTGAGCTCATGTGTTTGTAATGACGACTTGCAGTTAAGGTTCTACGGGACTCAGTGTTACAAACCCTATTTGAGCGTGCAGAACAGCACTTAGGGTCAAAGGTAAGCTGGGTGTGTTTGCGAAGAATGGTTTGGAGGATAAATAGCTGTCTGACTGTGAGGACCTGGCAGAGGGTATACAGAGAGGATGTCGAATATCGGGTCGGTTTCCTTGCTAGTACCGTCAGGACAGCTCTCTGTGCTAGTAGCACCACTGTTTTTCTGACACCACCTCAGACCGTTAGGCAATACCCCAGAACCGACTGAGCGAGCGTAAAGTAGACGGTTAATAAACAGCTAAAGTCGCCCGCGCCTCTGAGCTTTAAAAAAAATTAAATCAGTTTCCTCACACGAGCTACAGTTCAAGCATTAAGTTGCTTCCATTTCAGGTTGCTATCAAGAGTGACTCCAAGATATTTAATAATAGGGGTATTTTCTAATTGTTGACGCCGACAGTTTGCGTGTAATTTTGGGCAGGTGTGAGCACGAATTTCAATCGGTGTCCCTACACCGATTGAAATTTGTGCTCAACGTGAAACGTCGTCCCATCTGGTTTTCAATACGAAACCAGACTTTAGCAACTGTTTAGATGTTCGATAACTTTTTATGAATAAGACCGTCAGTGTATAAGGTCGATAGCTATTATGGACTGATGGCATCATCCATCATCATTATGGCCATGCAGATGGTGTTTTACCTTTAAGTTTTATCGAGTAATGGAGAAGATAGTTTATCCGTTTAAGAAGATAGATTTTTTGATCTGACTTGACTTCATTGTGGATAATGTGATAAATTTGGTGGAAAAAGTGGGAGTCCCAAGACACTGCCCTGAGGGACACCAAAAGTAATCGTCACATGGTTGCTGACGTAGTTTACAATTTTATTATTTGTTTACGACCTGTAACATTACTCCTGAAGAGATCAAAGGCCGTCCCGCGAATGCCAAGATGTTCTAGCTTCGAAAGAAGTAAGGGAATTGAGACAGTCTAAGGCCTTGGATAGGTCTAAAAAGATGGCAAGAGTTTTATATTTATTCTTCTAAGGCCAATAATCGTATCTGTAAGTTCCAGTGCAGCAGCTTCGGTGGATTTGCCACTCCTAAAGCCAAACTGATTATTAGAAAGAAAGTTATATTTATTATTATTTAGAAAGAAGGTTATATTTAAATTTATATATGAAGCACTGTCTTATCAATATCCGTCAAAATGATTTAGATTGTGAGTGATAGTGTGTCGCAATTAAGGTGCCGTCTCACCAAAGTTTGCAAAGTCACCCCTTTTCGCCGGAGTTCATCCCGCCAAAAAGTTTTGTAGCGGAGGGGAATATTGGACAAAGTTTGCCAACCAACGTTGTTAACCACGTTTGGGAAACTTTTTCTTTGTTTTACTTTTAAAATTGTTTACAGTTATCTCACACGACTTGTTCGGTATTTTTTTTATTTCAAATAAAATTAATGTGTGATGTGTCTCTGTGTTTAAAATTAGAATGAAAGTGGTGCCGCATGCCGGTGCCGTGCCGTCTGGCTGGCGCGAGTACTTAGGCCGATTTGATTTGAGTGCCGCCGACGGACGGTGGTATTAATTTACTCACTTATTTATAAGCGTTGCATTTTGGTTAATAAATGTTTAAACGTCAGAAATGTATGGATAAACTGGCTCGAATCATTATAAAATTTTATGCAACGTTTATAAATAAGGGGGATTAATTAATGGAATGTTTGTTTGACTTATTTCTTTGACAATGCGCTGTAAATTATAAAGTTGTTTTTATGTGTATTAATTCACAAGCTTAAAAACGTAAGTAGTTAAGTAAACGGTTTTTGATTTTTTTAAAGAAAAATATACCTTGCAAAGTTTTGTCCGGCATTGATAAATTATCTCTTTAAAAAATCTAGTATATTCGAATCGGAATTACGTTTGATGCACAGGGACATTATTAATTAATGTTCAGGGTTCAAGATTGATAAATACTTGGCTTAGAAAGCCGGTAATAATTATCAGTCAAAGTCATGTTTGCCATCAGTTAGAAATATGAGCTGCATAGGTGAATAATAAGACTAGACTGACGGTGGGTGTTCCTACACGTCTTTGTTACTGGATATTAATATTAAAATTGACGTTATCTATACGTATTATTAAATTCGCTTTTCGTACCTGTCTTTCTGACCGCTTTGTTCTTTTGCTCTGCGCAACGGATTTTCGCGTGGCAGTTATTGATTTATTGCATGTTGATTGATTTGTTAATGTGATGATGATGATAAATTAAATTAATTGTAATTATGTGAATTTATTTCGAAAGGTGCATACATTGTTGTTAAACTTACAGAAATCTGTTTGTGAAATGTTTTGTCAAGTTATTAGAACCACAGGTTAGAAGGATGTGAGGCAGGGGCGGGTCGGGTCGTAAGATAATTAGGTGAATAAATGCTTCCATGATTGGTGACATAATAACTTGTTCAATTGTATGTTTGCCGAGTGCAACCTAGACGGGATATTCCTATCAGCACCTTTCGTGTCAGGAGTTTGGGATTCGGCAGCGTTAGAGATGTTATTTAGTTATCCCCTTGTCTGTTAGGCAGATTAATTGAGTCTGAAAACAATAGAAAAGTAATTGTGTTAATTACTTGAAACTTGACAGTTTATAGAAGTACCTGAACTCGCAGACGTAAAACTTTTGCCTTCCCAACTCATCTTGCACTGCGCGACGTCCATGAAGCAGTGGTTCTGAAACATGAGTGCCGGCTCTCTGGCCACTATTCCCGGCACGCCACACACTGGCGCGTACGTATCTGGGCATTTCTGAAAAAGAAATATAAATGTTATATCATACTAGGGTCCCGCTCCTACTTCGCACGGTTTTTACGTCTGGATAAAATATGAAGACTGATTTTCATTATTATTTATTATTGTTAAAGTTTACTGTTAACGTGTTGTGCACATAAATCTTTACGGGTAAATTATTTAGATGATCGTGTTATCTGCATCAAAATCCGTTGCGTACATGAAATGAACATCGCGGTTACACAGATTTAAAATATGAAGATTTATTTTTATTATTATTATTTATGAAAATTAAAATTTACTGCACATAAACATTCCCGGATAACTTTTTAGATTATCGTGTTATCTGCATCAAAATCTGTTGCGTTTATGAACATCGCGGTTACACAGACCTTGAAATGTTACTTCAATTTATTATATGCATAGAAATAAAATACATAGTATTTTTACGTTTAAGAAAACATAAGTATAAGTGGAGAAGTTTAATGGAGGTCAGAAGTCATTACTTCGAAACTCCATTTTTCTAGACCCTTTTGCTTGATTTTGTTTTGTTGATGATGATTTCTCTAATAACATCATCATTTCAGCCGAAAGACGTCCACTGCTGGACATAGGCCTCCCCCAATTTGGGGGTGTTTGTCATAATCGCTACGCTTGGCAGGCGGGTTGGCGATCGGAGTATTGTGGTAAAATGCATAGAGAACGCTGCTGCCCATTCTCAAGTAAGTCCCTTAGTCGCCTCTTACGACACCCACTGGAAGAGATGAGATGGTGCTATTCTTTACGTCCAGCACCACACGGTACAGCATTAATTAGCATGTCACCAATTAATTGTAATTGTTTGTGTTGATGTTGTACGCCATATATTGACAAAACATAGTGGACATATTTTAGACAATGTACCTACTATCTGTAACCATATGTACATATTTTTACAAAATTTATGATTGATTGATTGATTCTTAATAAAACATCGCACTTATGACGCTCCTTTACAATAATGCTGCCAGGTTCGGGATGTTTCGATTACAGTACACATAACATAAATTAATGAAAATGTATTATGTATTTGTCAGGTCATCAAGCTGATATGCGTTGGTCAGGAGTTATTGAATTAAATCCAATTTAGTATACAAATCATTTAATTAGAAAACCGTCACTGGCACACAATATCCACCCTTCTTGCCTGCAGCGTTTAATTCCGCCGTGCAATAGCCATGTGAAAGACATAACATTTTCTCACATTGAATCAATGCATCGAATGAATAATTTTAAGCAGAAACCAAAGTTGTTTGCCATATTAGACAATAAAAAACAAGTTGTTTTGTAACTATTGTTTTATTTTTAGAGAATAGTTGGATGTTTGTAAAAAGATTTTAACAGTAATACCTATACACACATATAACGTCTTTTTAAGAGCATCCAACAATTTCCAGATTTTCCAGAAGCCCTCTCCATTGGCCTTTGGGTGACTTTTAGCCTTCTGATAAGGCCCATTGTGAGCGACAACGTTTCAGTACCACTTTCGTCTTGAGACGGTGAATGGATTAATTGAAAATTAAAAAACTACTTTCGAGTTTAGAGCATAACAAAGTTATTTTTTTGTCGATTGCTAACTTATCATGGACATGGTTGTTATGCCTATAGTTTTGGTATTTACTACTTGGATAATCTGTCTTACTTACAGTTGGACATTTATGATAGCAGGATGACAAAGTCGGCGTATGATAATAGTCATCGCTGACATTCTTTGGTTTGACTGTCCAAGGCGTGAACACTTTGATTGGACCGAAGATCTGGATCATTCTCTTTCGTGTAGACTCGTTAAACATCGGCTGTATGTCCCTCATCGGTAAATCTAGAATGTGAGTTGCGGCAAAAAAATGTCTGATACTTTCGTTAACATTCCGAGGGTCAAACATTGATCCATCGACTACAACAAGGTTCTTTGTTTTGATAGGATTATTTGGTCCATTTACTTCGGTTGTCACAAGAGATTCTTCCTCATTAAATATTTCACTGTCACCGTCTTCTTTATCAAAGCTTGGGTCATTTGAACAGATAAAGAAATCAGTGATGGTGAATTGCAGTTCTTCATTTTCCTGCACACAGTTATGTCTTTTGAGTCGGCATTCATTCTGGAATGTTCTGATTTTGAATCCTTCGCCGTCTGGTCGGATACCACACACTGGGTTACCACCCTCTGTACAGTGGACACAGGTTTTGACAAACTGTACATGTTCAATGTTTTCTGACTCTGCCGTTGATTTAGCGGTACAATGTTTCATACTTATTATGCCGTAAGCTGCAACAATGTAAAAGAGGTTAGTACTTATTACTGTAGCGAAGTCATAAAATATTCTTTGCGAGGCATTAGGCAAAGGCTTGTCTGACGGCGGCGGTGGCGCCAGAGCTTTAAATATTTGACGCGATGCACGTATCGATTGCTACATAATTCTGGCACAGTTTTATTAAATCGAAGAAGCTTATAAAATACGTAGCTACAGCTGGACGATCAATACCAGATTGTAAACACAAGATGACGTTAGAGCCCGAGCGCTGCCATGAAAGTTTGTGAATGTCGACTTCGACGCTTATTGTTTCCGGATTTTTTTTTAATTATTTTGTTATGCTATCTATCGTTAATATACTCTGTGTTGTTACAACTACATTATTCCTATAGTGCGGTCGACTAGAGCAACGATTCCTAAAAGGCGGTTCGTGGAACCCTAGGGTTCCGTCAAATGGTCACAGGGGTTTCACAGTCTATCCGAGAATTAAGAGCTCCAGATCTTCGCGTTCAATTGTCTAATTTTACTGCTATTTTAAAAAAAAAATTGAAAAAAGGAAATAATTCTTCACATTGAATAATTTCATTGCGTTGTATTTCTTAGTTACAATAAATATTTTGCAATACATATCATTATAATTTTTAATACATAAATTGATATATCTTCGAGTCTAACGTGAATCTATTCAAATTACAAGATAAATACTTTAGTTATCAAAATAACCAGCTAGGGTTCCGCCAAACAAAATATGATTAGTTAGGGTTCCATGGCCAAATAAAATTGGGAATGGTGTCAAGAACTGTTGTGACACCTGCCAGTTTCACACAAACGAATGCGTGTACGTGTTTGGCGAATGGTGAAGTTCAAGCAAAGCTTTTTGTAAATGGCGTGATCATAGGTCCCTACGGCCTACAATAAATTAGCCATTTCGCTCATTCATTGGATTTCATGTTCATTCATGAGTAGGTAAGGTTTTTATTTTAATATCTCGTTATGCTCGTTGATTTCAATATTTTAAATCAAGTATTTGACATGGAAAGTATCAGAATTATAATAATTAAATATATCCTCGTAATCACTTTCTTTAAAATGTTTCCGACGTAACCTTTAACTTTAAATTTATTTTTAAATATCTCTAGGAACAACTTTAAGCCACAATTTTATAATTTAAGGATCTTTCGGAAAATCGTTGGCTCCAATTTCGGAGTATTTAGGAACATAATAACAACGCGTCATTTCGCAAAACTTAAATAAATCGCCTCATGCCCTGTAATACTTTTTGTTAAGAACTTGCTACCACAGTGCCATTTTGACCGTTGCGTTCCCCATTTGATTTTTATTCGTAGAATTGACGCACTGACGGTGGGGTGTCAGGAACGCATTTCCTCGACGGCCGAATAATACGTCAGACAGTGGCGTAGGTGCTCAACATTGGCAAGATAAATGCAAGGTAATTGCCTGTGGTGTAGTCACGTACCAACCAGTGACGCGACGTAACGCTAGTGACGTAACGAAATATACCTATATGTTTATCTCTCTGTAACAAAAGGAGTCGGTAAGGGCCTTTCCTATTCTGCGCGCACTGTAAAATTGTATTTACACTAGTAAATACATTCAATTAAGTAAATTCATTCTAGGTA
Source organism: Polymixis flavicincta (assembly GCA_949987655.1). Taxonomy (NCBI): domain Eukaryota; kingdom Metazoa; phylum Arthropoda; class Insecta; order Lepidoptera; family Noctuidae; genus Polymixis; species Polymixis flavicincta. Next base: position 19,405,769 of record OX465183.1, read on the forward strand.
GGTACCGACGCTATAACATCAAGCTACCCCAAACTTTGAAATTTTCCCAATTGAACATGAACCTTTATACTTGTGTGATAGTTTAAAATGTATCAAATAAATTTGACAGATTGGGGTAGCTTGATGTACTGGCGTATGTGTTCGTGTATGATGCGTCTACTTATAATACCTAAGTCATTGGGTATCCTATTTAGAAGTACCTACCTTAAGTACTTATGCACACATTAGGTAAGAATGATTAATAAAACAATAAAAGCCACATGTGGCTTTTATGTGGCTAATAGAAATCAAAACCATCAAAATCAGTTCAGTAGTTAAGGCTTGAGGAGGGTGCATACTTAAACAGACCAACTGTTCGAACCGCCCCAGCTTTGAGATGCGCTGTAATCCGGCTAAACGGCGTAAATCCCTTAAGACCCTCGTTTCTCACGTCAACAAAGTTACCCTCGGCTCTCTTACCGAGTTGCTAAAACTTGGTTACAAAGCAACAGGTGGTGACCCGATTGTCTACCGTTGCCATGGTAACTGATAAACACTTTTGTTGTCAAGCCAAGTTTGTTTGTGTTGCGCGACTGAAAGTTAACCGGTTCAGCGGTGGAGGACTTGTGGTCGCTATGTTATGTTGGTTGAGTCTACACATCGCCAAACTATGTCGATATTAACAGGAGATCATCATTTCCAAACTCATAATAATGTGGATTAAAACTGCCCCTTGTTCACTTCAGATATCGCTGCTGCTCACGTACCACATGCCACGTACCAAGAATTTGACAGCTAGTTTAATTTGTCACTTTCCAAACATTTTTCTTGTAAACAAGTGACTGCGTTATACAACGCATAAATTCATTAAGGCGACGATAGATGACAGCTACCTACAGCGATGCACTGCCGCCCGTCGCGCGCAAGAGACCCCGCCTCAACGCGCATCAAGTTTTTCGAATAACAACCCATGGTGATTTATCAAACACAATTCAAAGAAAAACCGTATACTAAATTTTGGGTGATTAAATTGTCTTTTAGATGGTGAAAGTTTCATGGAAATACACCGGATAGTTTTGCGTGATTATCATTTTTATGTCCGCGATAGACATTACTTTACCAATTAATTACATTATGTTATAAAAATATTCACATATCAAATGACGAAGAAAATTGTCTAGTTTAACATATTATTTTTCCAAATACACGAGATAAGCCGTTTAGACGTGATCTTCAATATAAAGTCCTTAAAAATCATCTATCCCCCGCCTTCATATCACCCGTTCCGCAGCCATTGACTGTGAAAAACCAGGAACCCATGTATGCATTTGCCAATAAAATTAAACGACGTAGATTGCGGCAGAAAGCTCTACAGCAAAAATGGTAACCCGAAATTTCGTCGATGCTAAGCGCTATTCTATTAAAACGGGAACAGTTATAATGCAGAAATTCGTATGCAGATGCTGCTCCCAAGAGAACTTAGTCCGTTTCTATTACCGACAGGTACTTATTTGTGGTGTGATATTACGTAAAACAGTTACGTTTCGTTAATTTTTAAATTGAAAGCCAAGTTTTCATTCAAAAACCACTTTTGAATCTAGATACTAAGATTCGTTTTATATTTTTTTTCTTACCGTCTTATGTATGAGCTCCTAAGACCACGTAGACCGAACGTAAAAATATCGCGGCGGGCTTTTTATCGCGCACAGGATTTTCAACTCTCTGTGTTCAACCGAGCATTCACAATCGAACAAAGTGCATCCTAGCGCGTCGATAAAACATCTTTTTAGATTTTCAACTCTCGGCGCGAAGCAATGCCTCGCAGTGCGTTGCAGATCGAGTGTGCGAAAAAATAACGCCACTATATTCTAAAGGACTAAAAGGTTTGATTTTGCTTGATTAATTGCACTCACTAGCCTGCATGCATATTTTTCCTCCGTTTTTAATCTCAACGAACGGTTGCATTGCTTTCAAGTGGTACTCAAAAATTCAGTGAAATCAGGTTTGAGAGTCTAGTTCGACCATTCGGAAAAATATTTACAAGTACTGATACAGATGATACTATTTATAAGTGGAAAATTACAAAAATCTACTCCTATTCAACGAGCAGATAGCTTTTCAATATCCCTAATTAATTAACAGTTCTGAATCTAAGTTAATGGATGCAGACATTTACTAAAAGTAATAGCTTTTCAATGTCCCTAATTAATTAACAGTTCTGAATGTAAGCAAAATTATAGGTGCATGATGCAGACGAAATTTGTCTAGATATTAAGTTTCATCCGATTGGAGTTTCTAAGTCCTAAAATCGGAAACCCGGCCTGACCAGCTATATTCACCAGGCTTTTGGATAAAAGGAGCTTAACTTATTAAGGATTTTATATCTTTAATCTCGGGGAGGTCGGATTGCCCCAACGCTGATATATGCGTATATCTACGGTGGGGTGACCCAGACTACCAGGCACTTCTTCTCCTGCAACCGAGCGGGTTGGCAGGTTGCGGATAGCCTAACTCCGGGGGTGAGGTCGATCATAATGGCCGAACTCGCAACTGGAGCATCTTGAAAGAGATCCCGGACAAGAGAAGTTCCCAAAGGCCAAAATCCCAGACTCAGGGTAACCTATGTACCTCTTCCTATGCACCAACCATCCCAATAAGCCAACCCTACCTATCCAGACATCCTGTCTACTCTCAAACCCTTAGGCCTAATCCCAGACCTAAGGTGACCCCAAATGAACCCATCCCTTCCCAATAAATGCCTCCTTCCTATCCCCATATCCCGTCGGTCCTAGAGGAGGGGTAACCTCGATTCCAAAAAAGCCCACACCCAACCGTAATAAAAAAAATGCAGAAGGCAATAGTAACTACCCAGGTGGGTCCCGGCCAAGCCGGGGAATCCCACACCGCTACGGCGGTCAGCCCCCAACGTATTCTGGTGGGGGGGGGGGGGGGCAACCGACTGCACCTTATTGCCGCGCTCTTCAGCGCAGCCGGCTGCTGACACAGCGCCCAACCCAAAGGCAGCGACTAACACGCCAAATAACAACCCACAACTGGCTGCAACCAACGCGCCTTTCAACCCAACTTCGGCCGCTATCCAAGCGCCACAACCCGCCACCCGGTGTATGCCAACCTAAGCCTCTGGCAACAGAGCATTGTGCGTAATAGCATTAGCAACCCTGACAACGACCAAGACCGACACAGACAAAGAGGGACGGGGAAGGATGACGAGCCTGGCAGCTCCAATACTCTCCCGGTTGACGAAGTACGCCTGCTGAACAAGCGCGGAAAAATCCCTGCCCGGGAGAGAAGAGTCGGTAACCGAAAGCGTCACACCCGCGCAGGCAATAGCCAGCGCGAGGCGCGATCGGCCGCCGAAAAGGCAGAGGCAGAGGCAGTACGCGACCAGCCGTTAGTCCGCGAAGGGGTAACCCAGCGCGAAAAGCGGCCGGACGCGGAACCACGCAGCCGCCCATTAGTCCGCGAGGGGGAAACCCAGCACGAAAAGCGGACGGATGCGGAGCCACGCGACCAGCCGTTAGTCCGCCAAGGGGCAACCCAGTGCGAAACGCGGCCGGACGCGGAGCCGTGCGAACGGCCGTTAGTCCGCGAAGGGGAAACCCAGCGCGAAACGCGGCCGGACGTGACAAAGTCTGCTGGGACCGACAGCCAACCCCAGAACTCCGACAATACCCTCGACCGACCTCGACCTAGACAGAACAGAGGTAGGCGGTATAGACCAAGACACGCACAGGCGCAGCCGGCAACTAACATCTTGCCGGGCACCTCGAGGCCGCAGCCTGGACCAAGTGGTACAGGGCCGGCGAAGAGGGAGCGCCCTGACGATACGGCTTCGCCGAGTACGCTACAGGGGCTCGCCAAGCGTGTGAGGGTCCACTCCGCTCAGGGGGAGCAGAGAACCTACGCGCGAGCCACAAAGGATATTCCTGCGAGGCTGGCCGTAGCAATCTGCTTCCCTCCCCCCTTTCGAGACCTGACCAAGGAAGAGGCAGAGCACGTCAAGACCGACCTGGAAGCCCGACTGATGGACACAGATCCGACAGCACCACTCCCGGCTTTCCACGGATACCCACGGGTAGCGGAAGGCACCGTGCAGATTTGGTGCGAGGACGACTATGCCCTGACCTGGTTGACCCGAAACGTGCCCAGACCGACCTCGCACTGACAGTACTCAAACAGTCCGACGTGCCCACCCGTGTCCGAGCCTCGGTTTTCGTCCCCCGTTACAAGGGTGACATAGCCCGGCTCCAAAGTATTCTGATCCGTCAGAATACTTGGTATGACATTGCTAGGTGGTCACTGTACAGGGCGACTACCGTCGGTGGCGACAACTACGGGACATACTTGACCCTAGGTGTGCCACCGGAGGAAGCCGACAGGGTCCTAGCCCGGGAGCGCCGGATATCGTACCTCTTGGGTTCGATATACGTGCGCTTCTGGCCCACGACCCCACCCTGTGACAAAAAGACTGACAGCACAGACGACAAGACCGCACCGACAACGACACAGACGAACGACATGGACATTGCCCAGCTCGAGGAGGTCATGGCCCGAGCAGCAATGGACGACGACAACGACACCATACCCCCCTCATCGCCTGGCTGGAACGAGCAACTGCTTGCCTCTTCGCCGGGCGACGCACCCGAAGACTATCTCAGAGTGGAGGCAGTGGAGAGATTTCCCGATGGATCCATCTCCGACTAACTCCACTCCACCGCCGTCACCGCCCATAAATGTCATCCAGACCAACCTCCAACACAGCCAGACTGCCACGGCTAGTTTACGCAGGGCCCTGGAGGTTAAGCCTCTGGGCTTAACCTCCAGGGCCCTGCACTGATTCAAGAGCCGTGGATCAGAAACAACAGAATCTGCGGCCTCAGCAACATCGGAGGTAAGCTGTTCCTCAACACACATGGTGCAGAAAAACCACGAACCTGTGTATATATCCCCAAAGAAATCCCTACCACACCACTCATTCAATTCTGTTCCAGAGATCTGACAGCTGTCAGGCTCCAGACTGCATGTGACGTTCCAGATGTTGTACTGGCCTCGGTGTACATGCCAGGCGAGGACAATAATTGCCCGCCAAAAGAGATGACCGACCTAGTGCAACACTGCGAGCGCGCCAAGCTGGAACTGATCATCTGCACCGACTCCAATGCCCACCACCCGCTCTGGGGCAGCGAGTCAGCGAACTCCAGAGGAGAGGTACTATCCACCTATTTATTCTCTACTAACCTTAACATTGTTAACCGAGGCTCTGAACCCACTTGGGTCACAGTCCGAGGACAAGCAATCATCGATCTAACTCTCGCCACAGAAAACGCGACAAACCTCATTACTAACTGGCACGTATCCGACGAGCTTTCCAGCTGAGACCATAGAAGAATTCGGTTTACACTTGCTTCTCACATAAAGGAGCCAGAACCAAAACGTAACCCGCGTCGCACCAAGGTGCCAGAGTACAAACGCCTTCTGGCGGCTTTACTAGAAAGGAACTTTTCACAAGTAACCGTAAAAGATACTGCACAACTGGAGTACACCGTGACAAAACTATCGGAATACCTAATTGAAGCATACCACGCATGCTGCAAACTAAGGGTGCCATCAAACAACAGCGTCAGGAACCCCTGGTGGAACGCCGAATTGGGTAAACTCAGAGATACACTAAGACAACAGTTCAATAGAGCCAAAAACACTAGGCTCCCGGACGACTGGGACCAATACAAAGAAACCCAATATTTATACAAAAAGCAGATTAGAACTGCCAGAAGGATGGCGTGGCGGAAATTCTGCGAATCCATCGAAACCAACAACGAAGCCGCAAGGGTAAGGAAAATTCTATCGACCGATCAGGATCGAAGCCTTGGCGCGCTGAAAAAACCCGACAACTCATACACATTAACCGTTCATGAAACCAGTAAGGTCCTTCTCGAGACTCACTTCCCAGGCTGCAACCTCCTGGAGAACAGAACGTGGGAGGCTGAGCCAGAATGGACACCTACAGACCTAGACTGGTCCAGCGCCCTTAGTATAGTAACAGAAGACAGGGTAAAGTGGGCTATTAACACTTTTCAGCCCTACAAGTCCCCAGGACTAGACGGTATCTTCCCAGCCCTACTGCAGTGGGGATTTGACCACTTGACACCATGCTTGGTGAAGATTTACCGCACCTGCATAGCACTCAGATACATACCCCTGGCGTGGCGCGAGGTGAAAGTCATTTTCATACCCAAATCAGGCAAACCAGACTATACTCAACCCAAGGCGTATAGGCCCATAAGCCTCACATCCTTCCTACTAAAAACCCTCGACAGACTGTGTGATAGGCATATCCGAGACGGACCTCTCCGGAGGAAACCACTTCACAAACAACAACACGCATATTCCACTGGCAGATCAACAGAATCCGCACTTCATAGTGTGGTAGCCAAGATTGAATGCGCAGTGGACCACAAATGCTCAGCGCTGGCAGCTTTTATCGACATTGAGGACGCTTTTGACAAGACTATGTTCAACAGCATACGCTTGGCCCTTGACAGACACAATATAGACACGACCCTGAGTGGGTGGATCACCAATATGCTAAAATTGAGAGCTGTACAAGTCACCGTGAACGACACTACAAGGGCAGTAGTGGCGAAGGGCTGCCCGCAAGGGGGCGTCCTCTCGCCGCTTCTATGGAACCTGGTCGTAGACAGCCTCATCAAATCACTAAACGACAAAGGTTACTTCACCGTAGGCTACGCTGATGATTTAACCATTATAATAAATGGCACCCATGAAAATACCCTATGCAACCTTATGCGCCAAGCGTTGAAAATAGTCGAAGACTGGTGCAACAAACACCAACTAACAGTAAACCCCACAAAAACCGAACTGATCCTCTTCACAAAAAAGAGGAAAATCGCGGAACTACAACTTCCACGTCTGTTTGGGACTACCCTAAGCCTATCAACTGAAACCAAATACCTGGGCATCTTTTTGGACAAGCAGCTGAATTGGGCAATACACACTAACTACATCACTACAAAAGCCAGCTTATCCCTGTGGCAATGCAAGCGAATGCTTGGCAGGAACTGGGGTATTAGCCCCAGAGTCACCTACTGGCTATACACCACAGTTATTCGACCAATGATCACATATGGCTCAATAGTCTGGTGGCCCAGAACAGACCTGAGTACAGCCCAAAAAGACCTAGAAAAACTGCAGCGGTGCGCCTGTGTAGCAATCACTAGCTGCATGAGAACCACACCCACCGCTGCCCTACAGGCAATGCTGGGGCTGCCTCCTCCACACCTTATCGTGCAGGAGGAGGCGGCCCTGGCTGCCTTCAGGCTCAACATAGCTGGAACCCTAGGCAAAGACTCTAGAGTAAAGCATACACGCATTAGGGACAATGCGATCAAACGACAACCAATGATGGCATCACCCTGCGATAAAACCCCGAAATTGCACTGCTTTCACAAGCACTACAACGTGACACTTACAGAAGAACAGAATGATCACTCAGGTCCGGAAGAGCTAAGAGTCTACACAGATGGATCAAAGACTGACTCCGGAACCGGAGTCGGAGTTTTCTCACACGATCTTAACATAAACATATCCAGCCCGCTGGGAATGTTCAACACCGTCTTCCAGGCGGAATGTGTGGGCATTATACAAGCGGCACACGCGATAGAAGCCAGGAGAGTCACAGACACCCACATACGGATACTCTCCGATAGTGCTTCAGTTCTCCAATCCCTAGGGAAAAAATACATAACATCGAGTTTAATACTAGAATGTCACAATGCACTTGAACGAATAACAGTCTCTAACCGCAACACTGTGACACTGCAATGGATAAAAGGACACAGCGGATCACTAGGCAACGATGCTGCTGACGAACTGGCTAGGAGGGCATCCAGCGCGTCGATATGCGGACCCGAGCCCATAATGCCCATCCCATTTAACCAGATACGCAGGTGGGTTCAGGACTACACACACATACAAGCAGAGAGCTGGTGGACCTCGACACCAGGCTGCAGGCAGTCTAGGGAAGCAATGCCATCTTTGAATGGCAGGCTGACCAGACGTCTGTTACGCCTGGACAGAAAGGACCTGCGTCTGGTGACTGGGACCATTACGGGACACTGCCCGCTAAACAAACACTTCTACATAATAGGCATAACGGACAGCCCCCTGTGCAGGGCCTGCATGGAGGCTGAGGAAACCGTCGCGCATGTGCTTTTCGAATGCACAGGCGTAGCCCAGATTAGGACAGAAACCCTCGGGGCACCCACATCTTACACGGATGTTCTCAACAGACCAGGAGTTATAGCCAACTTCTGGAGGGAGGTGGGCTGGTTGGAATAACCACTGACGGCCGCCATGGCTCACGCACAATGGTCCACTTAAAGGACTAAGTGCGGAAACCAAACCCAATAACATAGAACATATATCTTTAATACTAAGATAAAATAAATAAATACATTAAAATTTTAATACTGAGGTAAATTCAGACTTTTTTATCCTTAGGTATCATAACAAGTTTTTACAAAACAAGTTAAGTGAAAAAAAAAATTGTTTTTCATGGTACATGTACACACTAATTTGTATAGATACCACTACTTGCAATGTATATGTCACCGTAAGATTGTAAACACCGTTTTTTTTTGGGTGGGTAATTATCAAATAACATCTCCCGCTCTGGTTGGAGCAGGAGGGCGTGTCAGACTTTTACTGACTAAAACCCACCCGTGTTCCCTCAGTAGCCTGTATGCCAGGGGCGGCGGTATCTCTTTCGAACAAACCCACATCCCTGGCAGGCATCAGCCCTTGCGGGCCCCATCGGTTTGTGCTGACATCTCTTTGAGGCGCGTGTGGAACACAACGCGCCGTCGACCTGGGCTTGGTCCTGTCCGGTAAGGACCAAGCCCAGGTCGACGGCGCGTTGCGAGCTACCCATTACTCGTCGTCCGCAAACCGTGGGCTTGCGGTGGCCGGAAATCAGCCTGGGATTCCCGACGCCCAGGGCGTCTCCTGTGGCGGTTAGGGCCGTGGGGGCGCATATACTGCCTCTCCCTCACGTGCGCCTTCGCTGAAGGAGGTGACGGCTACCCATGCACTCTCGCTCCATACCATGGCCTGGACCAGAGCCGGACGCGAGAGATCGCCGCCGCCCATCGCCTCCACGAGGACACAGCGGTGCTCCGCCGAAGCCGGGCAGACCGCCACCGTGTGCTCCACCGTGTCCTCAGGGCGATCTTCGCAGTTGTAAACACCGTTAGTTTATAATCTATCCAGCGAGATTATAAACTGTCGATAAATTGTGAACTGCACCATACTGCTTACCGACCGATTAGGTTAGGTTAGGTTAGAATTGCGAACAACCGCGCGCGAGCCAAGCGAGCGAAGCGACCGATGCCGCAGGAGCGACCGGCGTGCGCTACTTCCAAGTCAGTGGCAGTTACTCGACTATTTAGTAATAGCGCAAGGTATTATCCGTCTCGATATCAGTTCAAAGGAACCAAGGTCCCAAAAGACTACAAAAATTATTATTGCATTTCAAGGTGGGATCCGGGATCACGGTCCCGGTCCCAAAAGCCCCACGACCCCATATTTGCTGGAGACACCGATGAACATACACAAATAAAAAAGATAGATACACTCGAACATAGGGTCTTGACCTTTTTTGAAGTTAAAAATCGCCTTAACTTCTAATAAAATAACAGCAAATTTCAATATGTCAGACAGGCTAATTTGGCCGGACACGCGTTAAAAAAGCTTAACTCATCGTCATCATTCGCTTGCCCCTATCTCAAATTATTTGAAGTCCACGTCATAAATATGTCTTCTACTTCCATACTTTTCTATTAGTTTTCATATCAGTAATCTCCTTCATCTTCCACGCATTTCATCTATAGTTTCTGTGGGCTCCACCTACTCTTCATAGACATTCATACTCAAAACTTTGCATACGACAATCAAAGAGCATCCAAATATCCAATGTCTGGCTTTATCCGGACGCTTGGTAACCCTAAATTCGATAGTCGTTGACTAAATAAATACCGTATGTCTACACTTCTCCTCTAAGAGAAACTTGAGCTACTCGTGAACCAAAAGTCCCAACAAACATCAGAAGTGCTTGAAGCTTCATTTTCTAATAACGTAATGGATTTCGAGAGGTCTTTCTATGTCTCTGTGAAGAGTCTACTACTCTGGGTAGCCTCTGAGTTTTAAATAACATCTCTGTATATTAAAGTACTAGCATTTACCAGCGGCTTCGCTCGAGAAATTTATCCCACGGGATCGTAATATCGGGACAAAAAGTATCCTACGTGTTATTCCAGGTTTTGCGTGATTAACAAAAATCCAAACATCTAAACTTTCATATTTATAATATTAGGTACGAGTAGGATATAATACAGTCGCCAGCAGGTCAAGCTATCCCAAACTGTCAAATTTTCCCAATTGAACATAAACCTTATTCCTTTGATATAAAGTTGAAAAACTATCAAAGAAATTTGACAGATTGCATAGCTTGATGTGCTGGCCTCTGTACCTACATATGTAATATTATAGTAGGATATCAGGATTAACTAATTTGTTTTGATATCCAAGCCCTTTCTGTTTATTTTACTATGAGTCTTTCTATTTATTTCATCATCATCAGCATTTCAGCCGAAAAACGGCCACTGTTAGACATAGGCCTCCCCCAATTTGGGGGGTTTGCCATAATCGCCATGCTTGGCAGGCGGGTTGGCGATCGTAGTATGGTGGTAAAATGCATAGAAAACGCTGCTGCCCATTCTCTAGTAAGTCCCTTAGTCGCCTTCTACGACACCCACGGGAAGAGATGGGATGGCGCTATTCTTTAAGTCCGGTACCACACGGAACTTTCTATTTATTTGGTATATTAGAATCGAAAACGGTTTGAATATAATTAAGCCGTTTTCGAATCCAAATACCTAAGTACCATGAAGAGTGGAAACTAAACAAGAAATAGAAAATAGGTACATGTCTCAAAAAACTAAAAAATCTAGGTGCCTGAGTTGAACTGAGGCCCAACAAGAGCATACTTTTTTATAGGTATAATTTGAATAATAAAACGTAGTAGGTATTATTTAATACTTATTTAGTAGGTACTGTCACTAAAAGCCACAGAGTCGCATAAAAGACGCCCTGAAGCAAAAAGATGAAATAAAATAAAAGATTAACTACCTACGATTAACCTACGCCTCGCTCATAATCTCAATATTTCCCTAAATAGACACTTGTATTTTCCACCCTCCGAAATATTTCTGACAAATATTTTTGGCGAGCCGGGATGTGAAACACTCGCTCGGTGAGGGTTAATTATATCAAAGCGGATTACAAACAAATCAAAGGGTCGACATACCAGACACCGTATCGTCTACGTTCCTATCTCAATAAACATCTTAATATAAATGGAATTTGAGTACCCGTATGGTTTAATATTATAAATGAAGAGAAGGATCAAAAACAAACTCACTCACTGGCCGCAAAGTTCGATTAATAGAATAAAACGCTGTAATTTCAAAATTTGTCGCGAATTCTGTCTATGGTTAAAGGACCTTCCAAATAGTACATACTTGTTCCATGACCAAAGAGTAACAACAACAAACTTAAAAAAAAAACCAAGAAACACAATTTTGAAATTCGAAACCGACAAAATACATTTTCATTTTACATGCCCTGCCGGTTGCTGCCGGTGGTATTTCATAGTGCATTGTGATAAGCCCAATTCGTCAATACTACACCTCACTATATTAATTTTGCACGGGGCTTCGGGGGGAAATTGGGGTGATATGGAATATTGTAGGTACCTGTCTGGTGCCTGGGCAACGGGGAGATGGGTGGGCTTACATCTCCCCCTGCCGTCTGGCTGCAGCCTTATTAGAGGGTGTCTGTCCTATGAAACAAAGTTGGTTATACAACAATATTAATTGATTGGTACGTACTGCCTCAGGCGTTAACAATAACTTACGGATTAGAGTTGTAAACACTGTTTTAACCACTAACTTCCGCCCGCGGCTTCGCCCGCGTTTAGTCGAAAATCATCCCGCGGAAACGTACTACCGGGATAAAAATTCTTAAAGCCTATAACTTATTTAAAATAATAAGGATTAATACCGTATTTGTGTAAATAGCTTTCCAAGTACCGCTTTATAATTGCCCATTTTTAAAGCATTAAAATGTATGTGGTATGTTATCCTTAAGAGATAGACATATGCCATCGGTGACTTTTCTGTGGACCTAATAAGATACACAATTCCACCATACATTATATCTCAAAAGCGCTTTCGTTGAAAGCCCAGACGACTTATTTTTTGCCGACATCTCCAACAAATATCATTATATTTTAGCCAATGTCTACAAAAACTTGAAAAATGATATATTACAAGGTAAGTTTTTATCCAGTACGCAAATTGTAACCATGAATTCAGCATATTACTCTAGAACCCTTAGCGCAGACATTTTTCACCGGTTATCCAAAAAAATACCAGCTGTTTCATAGTGAAATACCTACGCGGTCAAAATGTATGGAACAGCTGATTTTTTTTGTATATCCGGCGAAAAATTTCTGCGCTAGGGGGTCTACAATTATATGCTGAATTCATGGTTACAATTTGCGCACTGGATAAAAACTTTTCCTGTATAACCTTCTTTGAGAACCACTCTCTCCATTGGTGAAAACAAAATGAAAGTAGTTGCAGTAGTTTTTTGAGTTTATCGCGAACAGACAGACAGACATACAGACGCGGCGGAGGACTTTATTTAATAATAAGTAGTGATGTGAAAGACCTAAGCAGATGGGCAATTAATCTTCTAGCTTGATGGCTTTCTATTGAGTGTTTAAATGTACTTAGATAACACATATTTTCAAAGATGAAACCTAATTAAATGGAGAAAAGTAATAATAAGTACGTTCATCCGTAATTCCTTATAAAATTATAACAAAGAGAGTTTGAGTTTTATAAGACAGAGTAACCGAATATCTTGGCTGGGGAATATGTGACACGAACACAGTTAAAAACTTTATGCATAGGTACAATGGTCATTTAAAAAAACATTCAGACCAAAGACAAAATTACACACATCTTGTCTTTGGTCTGAATCTTTTTGATGTACACCTGAAGTTCGACTAATAATAAATAATTAATTTGCTAAATGCACAAACCGTGTAAAAAAAAAAAAAATTGTACCTAATTGTTTAATAGAACAGTTTATCACACGATGTCACAGCCCCTAAATAAATTGGGACAAGGTCAGGGAGGGATGAATTGATCGGTTCGTCGTTCAAGTTCAAGTTCAGTAGGTACGGATGGTACAATGTTTCTGTCTTTAGAAAGGGTTTATTTTCGGCTCACCCTCTTAACTGGCGTAATGTGGATGTACTGTGTACACTTATGCCTAGCCCTTTAATGATTACGGGCATGATTTAATGTAGGTAATTATGTGAAGTTAAATTACTAGTTTTTTTTAAGGTTTCGATTTCGAAAATTATTTTTTTAGTGTATAGGGTGTGCCTCAGGGGTGGTTCCATTTAAATTGTATCAAGTTTGTGCATAACTTGTTTACTGTTTGTTTACATAACTCTGTCAAATGTAGACGGATTTGCAAAATTATTTCTTTAAACGAAAGGGGATAAACCCGAAAGAAATAATTCCGAAATGGTCCCATTTACATTTCATATAGATCTGACGATGCTTTTCGGAGACAGAGAATCTTTTCCAAAACATAGAAACAACCGACTTCCGGAAAAAAACACTAGGAAGGGAAAAATAACTTTAATTTCGTAAGTCAGTAACAAAAAATTTCAATTCATGTCCAAAGTCACCGACTTCCGAAATTAATAGTACCTACATTATGGTACAAGTGAGTACCTAACGTTGGTGATTACCGCTGAGGCGCCATTGAGACCCGAGCCGTCAGGCAAGGGGCTTTAGAGAGCCGAGGACGGTAATCATCAATACACACGTGTATCATACGACGTTTTTCAACACACTATAAAGAAAATTATACTAAAAAATAATTTTGTTCTTGGAGTTTTTAGGTAGTAAACTTTCCATAATGTTAAGGGCTTAATTCACATCTTATATCGGGCGGTGTTACAACATAAATCATTTTCTTCATAACTAGTACTTACCTACTTGTAGTCATTTTAATGAATAAATAGCTATGTATAATTTCAACAGTGAAAACGAGTTGTGATTTTTTTTTGCTATTAGAAACTTAGCGCTGTGAGCGCTCACATCGATATTTTGCGTTCCGAGTTAGATATCACGATACTGACAGCTAAGAACCGTCAGAACCGTCATTTTACACCACACATTTCTTCTTTTTAGATTGTCATTTTTGACAGCGCTCACGGTGATATTAGTTTATCGCATGGTCGGCGTTATCCTAAGATGGCGCATGTCATGACGTCATCTATGACGATTCGCAGAACGTCGTTATTGCGCTCACGCCAATTCGGAACGGGTGTGAGCGCGCTCAAATCGATATTATTGTAACTCGGAACATGGCCTAAAATAATGAGGTTTCTTTTTTCTGGCTTTTTGCCGATAGGGTTTTAGCCACTTACAAAATGGGGAATTCAAAGTTTTCTTTATTAAAGAGAAAACAAAAGTTATATTTGAGTGAACGTTTTATTTATTAAAAACGTACAAGTTGAAATTAGGTATCTCTTTAAATACGAAGTTGAAGAAGAAAGCAACTCAACAAATTTAAAAAAAAAACCTACAACTCACTAGTGAATAATAGTAATGAAAAAGTCGCAGTTTGATAATAGGTGTCATTATGTGCCTAATTGCGGTGAAATTAGAGCCATTTTATGAGCAAGTGTGTTGAAACGGTACATTATGGTACTAGTGTATATCGTTGGTGATTACCGCTGAGGCGCCATTGAGACCCGAGCCGTCAGGCGAGGGTCTTAAGAGAGCCGAGGACGGTAATCATCAATAGACACGTGTATCATACGACGTTTTTCAACACACTTGTGAAGAAAATAATACTAAAAAATCATTTTGTCCTTGAAGTTTTTAGGTAGTAAACTATCCATAACGTTATCCACTTCACATCTTATACCGGGCGGTGTTACAACATAAATAATTTTCTTCATAACTAGTACTTGTAGTCATTTTAATGAATAAATAACTATAATTTCAACAGTGAAAACGAGTTGAGTTTTTTTGGGAAAAAGTAATCAGTTTTCCAATGCGCGCGCATCTAACAATGGCGATCGGCCGTGGACTAAGGCCGCATTCCGAATTAGAAAAATAACGCTTTGAGCGCTCACATCGATATTTTGCGTTCCGAGTTAGATATCACGATTCTGACAGCTAAGAACAGTCATTTTTGTCATCAATACGGAACGGTCGTGATCGCGATAAAAGTGTTCACTCAACGTTAAAACATATATTCACCATATTAAACTTGTATACACCACACATTTTTTCTTCTTAGATAGTAGCACAGTTTCAAATAAATCTAAATTAACTAAAGATTCGATGTACCTTAAAACAAAACAGCACAACTGTCATTTTTGACAAGATGGCGCATGTAATGACGTCATCTATGACGATTCACGGGACGTCGTGTGTGAGCGCGGTCAAATCGATATTATAGTAACTCGGACCGTGGCCTAAAAGAATGACGTTTCTTTTTTTTTGCTTTCCCCGGATAGGGCTTTCAAAATGGGGAATTAAAATTTTTCTTTATTACAGAAAAAACAAAAGTGATATTTGAGTGAAAGTTTTTTATTTATTAAAAACGTACAAGTTGAAATTATCTATTTAATTACGAAGTTACATGAAATGAGCAAGCAATAGGTATATTAATTTATTTGTACTATTGAGCACGACCTTTTTTGTATCGAAATTTTTTAAGAACAAAGCAACTCAGCCAATAAAAAAAAAGCTATAACTCACTAGTGAATAATAGTAATGAAAAAGTCACAGTTTGATAATAGGTGTCATTATGTGCCTAATTGCGGTGAAATTATAGCAATTTTATGAGCAAGTGTGTTGAAAAGTAATTTTTCCGTTTGTAGGTAGTGTTTTTCCGGAAGTCGGTTGATTTTTATTCCGCTTTATGTATCTTGATGCTATTCTATTACTAGTTCCTGTCACAGTTGCTTACATGGCAAGTAGTGGTATAGGAATTAATATGAGAAAACTAAAAAAGGTGAATAAAAAACTTTTTCCAAAAAAAAAACGACTTCCCAAAAAAACACTACAAAGTGAAAAATTACTTTAATTACGGAAGTCGGTGATAAAAACACTGAAATATATAATTATCCAAAGACACCGGACCTCCGAAATTCTTATTTTTCACTTTGAAATGTTTTTTTTTTCGGAAGTAGTTTATGTTGTTCCTATTTAAAACTTTCCTAAGTCTATATGACTCATAGGAGTCATAGGTTGACGTAAATAACTCTGCGCCAACATTCGCTGGTTTCTCGAATATCGCTAATAGGATTGAGTCCTTCGTTATGCCACATTGTTCCGTTGCAACATCCCTTTATGGGTGATTTCCAGTAAAGCTATTGTGAAATGATAAGCCTTATTGTTTTAGACTTATATTGAGTCTTCGATCGAGGCAGGAATAATTGAATGAGCGTGCAGACGGTAGCTGCCATCAAAGAGAATTTAAAAAACTTATAAGTACGTAAGTTTCTTTTTAAGATGCATGCGGTAAGGTACGCTGCGAAATTAATATTTTCTTCCGGTTTTCGCAATTTGCAGCACGTTTTGAAACGTATTGTTAAACCATTGCTTGACATGTTCGAAAAAATGCGTTCAAAGTTTTTGCAGGATAGATGTTCTGTTTCTCGGCATCCTAAACGTAATTTATATGGATAAGGCAACTATCCCATAAGTAAGAAAAGATGTCTCAAAATATAGGTCCACAAAAATCGCGAATACTCACTATTAAAGATAATGTTTTTTACTTTCATAAATTTGTAGATACAAAACTAAAGTCTCGGCCAGTTTTACAAATAAAGTATTTTGCTTTTTGTACTGAGAGATGAAGGGTGATTTCAAAAAGTGTGGCAACTACCCGGCTTTTCACGGGTGGCAAATTGCAAAAAACGTAAAAAGAAATCAATTTCGCGGGATATTTGACGCTTCGTCCTTATAGATTTTTTTGGCGGTCGTGACGGTTTAGCGCTGAACTAAAACATGTTCTGTCAAACGTTGAACTAAAAGCCTTATTATAACACTACGCTATATTTAGGGCTTCTTTCCCTAAATCCAGATGGTGTGATAAAAGAAAGGGAGGAAGGGTCTTTACTAAAACATTTCGGGCCCTAACAATCGTGCACAGTTTATGTATAGGATATTTAGGTACTAAGGATTTAAAATGTGACTGAGATGAACTGTTTGAAATAAATGTTAAGCGCTAGTATTTGTGGTGCTATGGGACCTGTCAATGTATTCAATTTAATATTTTTATTTTATTTTCGATAATATCTGTAAAATTGTTGTGTAAAGGACATTTTACGTTTTTAATTTTAAACCACTGAAGGTATACAGATAAACTTTCCTTTCTAAAGATAAAACTAGTCATCTTGAAAGCAAATGTACAGTCGCCAGCAGGTCAAGCTATCCCAAACTGTCAAATTTTCCCAATTGAACATAAACCTTATTCCTTTGAAATAAAGTTGAAAAACTATCAAAGAAATTTGACAGATTGGGGTAGCTTGATGTGCTGGCCTCTGTACATCATCAAACAAACCGCAATCAAAGTAAACTGCTAAGTATGCGATAGAAGATATTTAGATGTTAAAAAAACGCAAATATATGTACCTATACTCTATCGGTTTAGGTAATTAAATAAAGGTAAAAAAAACCGTTAAAAGAGTATTTTATAGTTGACGCTTTCTTATTTAAAAATACGGTATGACAAAATTAAATTTATTTTTGATTTATACGACAGTTTTTTTGTTTCATTAATGTGTATTAAACTTTATCTTTTATTCTTAAACTATTCTTCCTCGATGTAACTACTTGAGAACAATTTGTTAGTTAGATTTATCGTAATAATTTAATATTTTGTAATCTGCATATTGTAAAGAGCCCAAAAAGACAGGTTCCCTAAACCTTTTAGAAAATACAACGGAATAGATGGTGCTAAATTGAAAA
Source organism: Polymixis flavicincta (assembly GCA_949987655.1). NCBI lineage: Eukaryota > Metazoa > Arthropoda > Insecta > Lepidoptera > Noctuidae > Polymixis > Polymixis flavicincta. The sequence continues at coordinate 19,423,924 of OX465183.1, forward strand.
GTAAAACTGTGATGTCGTATGGCAACAAAACTGGCAGATATTACGTTTAGTCGGTTAAATAAAATAAATATAATAAAAGAAGAACAGAAAATGTTTAAATTAGATAAAATAACCGATTTATTATATTATTAATGTGACAGAAAGTTAATCAGATTCTGATTCAGATACAGAATAGAGCCTTTTAATAATTTACCATAAATAACATGATTTTAACATTTCAAATAAAAGGTTTCGCTTATATGAGTCACGTGTTTTGTTTTGTTTACTTTTATTTAACTACCTTATCCTGTAAGGTATATAAATACCTAAGTAAGTATATAGTCAAGAACAAATAAGCCTCATTCTACATGGTATTCTCCATATCGAAATAGAGCCTTGCCGCAAACAATTAAAACTTATTGGACACATTTAAACAGATATTTAATAAATAATGCTTCCAACTTTTACATAAAGGAGATCCCAATGTAAAATTTACTGTAAAATTTGTAAAATTCTCTGCAATAGGCCCTTTTTGCATTTATAAAATTTTTATAACAATTTTTTTTTTAAACTTTATAATAATAGGAAATATTTTATTTATTTATCTACCTTTTTTTTCAGGTAAGATTTAAATTAACATCTAATAAATAAAATACTAACTTAACTAATCCTAATCACAAATTAAAAAATGGCGTCAAAAAATTCGTCCTCATCGCTGTCGATTGGTAATGTTCCCAAGAGACTGGCAGCATTACCACGTTGTATGGCAATGCTTAGCCGCTGGCCAAAGTAGAAAGCAGCCCTTGGGTCACGGGAAGTGTCAACCAGCCTTTTCGAGATTTCCTTAAAGAGGCCGTGAGCACTCGGACCCCACGGCCCGAGGGTTTCAACCCCAAACGGCTCGAAAATATAATTACCAATTAGGTTGTTATACTTTCGCCGCTTTAGGTTTTCCGCAGCCGCAGCGGCAGCGCTAGCACAGCATACCGAGCCAGGAAGATGGGATGGTGCAAGAGTATCGACACACGTTGCATCCCACACTAAAGTCCTACCCATCTTCCATGGAAATAAAGACATTCCGTCCGGTCTCTTGCCATCGTCGCGTGCCAAGCCATTGGGTTCTAATACAGCTGGAACGCCGACGGTGACAAGAGCTCGTCGGATGATGTCGTTAATGTTTGCGTGCCGCGCTAAGCGGCCCGCGCTTCGGCTGTAAGACAGGCCGTGGTGTCCTAGACTGTTGACAACTTCGCCGCAATGACAGCGATGAGGAGAACAACAAGGAGCTCCCAGTCGTAGGGAAGCAGCGAGGCGGAAACTAGTGTCGTCGAACAAAGTGCCTATGTTCGACGACGGTAGTGCATGAAGCCACAGACCCGACTCCCACTTACCCACAGCCAGCAGGCGCGCACGCTCCGCAGTAGTAGCAGACGTGTTAAGTAGATTGTCTTGTACTACTCTGCAGAGCGGCTCATCCCACCTTCTCTGGGAAGATGGATTATCGGGTAGATCAGAGTTTGGGCAAGCGAGTCTCCCGGCATCCAAAGCCTCGGTGAAGTACGGCACGTCAAAATTAATCAGTGTGGAGGCTAGGATTTTCCTGATTAATTTCTCAGTGCCGTGGACCGAGGATATGAAAGCCGGTAAACGAATACTAGAAATTTTGTGGACGCCGAGGCCTCCCATACGAATGGGAAGAGTAGCTTGTGCCCAAGCTCGGTCGTCCATGGCCACATTTAAGATCGAAGTTAGTGTGTGCCGGATAATTTTGTCTATTCTGTTTAATAGGTGAGTGTACTTCCATAAATAAGAAGCGCGAAGGAAGTATGTTAATTTGGGACCGAAACAGCAATAGCGAATTAAGGTGATGGCCGAATGCATGTTAATTTGGAACAATCTTTCCGAAACGTCGTTGAAATTTTTAGTTTTTTCCTCAATAAAACGGGAAAAGAATTCTCAAAGATTGGAGACCCAAGGACTATTATTATTATTTATCTACCTATTTATTTATCGAATGTTACAGTCACTACCATAATCAGCCGAAAGACGCCTACTGCTAGATATAGGCCTCCCTCACTTTGACCGGTTTTGTGCTTCCCGCATCTAGCGGATTACTGCTGCTCATATTTAGTTAGTCGAGTTCTTCTAAGCCTATAAAATGTAGGTAAAAAGGACCAAGGCTCAATTGGGTTGAGGCCTCGAGGTGATATCCTAACTTCGTTTGCACAGCGGATGCGTAGGACGACGGCAAAATGCAACGCCGCGCTACCGGTAGGTAACCAAGTTTGTGGGTTTATAGATTTTAGTTCGATATTTTTCGTTATAATAATCTTTTCGCATAATGTACTTAATTATGTTTTTTTTTTACAGAACTTGAAGGATTAGAGTTATGACTAAAATTTCAAGCAACTGCTTTAAGTATTAAATATAAATAATATCATGTTTATTGATTTCAGAACTTTGAGTATGTATTGTAATAATTTTCGTGCGTTGATTAGAAGCGATTGCAACGACCATCTTATTGTTTCAGTTCGACACTTTAGTAACAATTTGTGCACAATATTAAAAACAGTGTAAGGACTTAGGGGACTCACACCCTACCCTACCTCTCGCATAAACATTTGTCACTCACCCGTCAAGTTTTAGACTTAAGTACATATGTATATTTTACAGTTTAAGTCATTTAAAATTGAATTTATCATGTATGTGATTTATACGATTTTACACCAAATTCACTACGGAAGAGCACTGATTTCCAAGATATAGGTTCTTACCTAGTTTGGAAGTCAGGAGTTCATATAGTTTTAGCCGTCTACTCGCTCACATAATTTGCATCCTAGTTCCTAGGAATAATATGGTATTAGGCTATATTTTTATTGAGTCCAAATAAACGTTATATTATATTAAATAAACGTTATATTAGGGGAGTCTTTTTCCTACCAGTGGTACAGACACGGCAATGACAGTGGCTGGTTTGTAAAAAAAAGTACAATGTTTAAAAGTTTCCACTTCTGGGACACAGACCTCCACTCTGTGAAGGGAAGTGGGCCGTAATCCACCACGCGGGTCCAGTGCGAGTTGGTAGATGTCACATGACTTCGAATCTTTGGTTCTAGGACATTTCATTTTGAGAGCATTGGAGATTAAATTATTTACACAAAGTAAATCGCCTGTGGGTCGAACCTGCGACGCGGAGTACAGTTTGCCACTGCTCTCTCAGCTTATAAAATATTAAAAAAAAAAACGGACTTTTTTTGTTACATTTTTAAAATTTTGATTTTACTTTTTGATTTTATTTATACTATTGTATTAATTATTTTTACTTATATTTATTACGATTACAATTTTAATTTTATTGCTATTTATTGTTATTCAAATATGATCTAAAATATATTGAAATAAATGATTTTGAATTTGAATTTGTACTTACTTTCACTCTCGTCAACCTGACAGCCGTACTTCAACAATTTACATTCATTATCAAACGGCTTGAAAATAACATCTTCTTCTTTATACTTTACTCCACAAACTTTTTCGTGGACACTTTCATCACATTCCAGGTTTTCACAAAACGCTACCTTTCCATGTTCCGGTAATTTACCATTTATTGGAAGGAAAATAAATACGAATTGGAATATTTTCATCTTTCTAAGCCTGCTGTGGGCTCAGAAACCATACTAAAGGTAAGTCAGGTAATTAATATCCAATTGAAATGACTGATCGTTGTGGATTTATTACCAATTTCAATCGTCATTCAGTTAGCAATTATGGAAGTACTCTTAATATGTGTAGGAAGATAAGTACTTCATTGGTTAGAGCTCCTTGTGTAGGAGAAATTGATTTATTTGTTTTTTTTTTAGTGTAAAATTTGTCTTTGTTGTTACTTAGAAGAGTCATAAATACGTCTATATTTTGATGAAAAGGTAGAGCAATAGACATTTAGCTAGCTACACGATTTAACAATCCTATTTTTGATGGACAAATGCCTATTCGCCTCTTTTCACCAGTGGAGGTTTGAAGGCTGAAATGATGAGGATGGATTTCGTGAACTGTTTGATATTAAATATCCGTTTAAAATATTTAACATTTGTTAAAATTTTATCTGTGGCTTCTAATAAATGCATTGTTTTAATTAACATAGCGGGTTGGTGATCGCAGTATGGTGGTAGGTACACTACCACCATACTGCGATCACCAACCCGCCTGTCAAGCGTACGTGGCGATTATGGCAAAACCACCCTTTTGGGGAGGCTTCTTTTAAAAGTAGGTACTCTGTGCTCCCTACGCAACGGTCGTGTGCGGAATCGAATAATTTCAGCTTCAAAATATTTTGAATTCGCTTAGTAGGTAATTAAACTCAACAAAAAGTTATTTTTAGAACTAAATAAAAGTTCTTTTCGTATTTTTCAGTAAGTAGGTACTGATAATAAATCAACATCATCTGCCTAGCCTTTTCCCAACTATGTTGGGGTCTAGGCTTCCAGTCTAAGCGTATGCAGCTGAATACCAGTATTTTACATGGAGTGACTGCCTATCTGACCTCCACAACCCAGTTACTGGGTAATACGATACCCCTTGGTAAGACTGGTTGCCAGACTTTCGGGCTTCTGACGACCCGTAACGACTGTCAAAGATCCACAAATGACAGCCAGGACCAATGGCTTAACGTGCTTTCCGAGGCACGGAGGGATCTTGGTATGTAAAGATGGTCACCCATCCACGGACCAACCGCGGCAAGCGTAGCTTAACCTGGTCGATCGACCCGTGCAGCTATTGTTATTTAGCCACAAGCCCCTCACGATCATTAGATTCTAAAGTGAAACCATTAAGAGGCCTACGTACAATGAACTGTCCATACATACGTAATACCTAAATCATTTGCAACTTGAGCATATTTCCATCATATTATGTTGATATTCGGATTCAGACAGTATTTATCTAGGCTCGTAGGGGTTTTTTTTTCCAAAATACTTACCTGAAATGAAGTTTAAGCGAATTGCATTTCGCACATTTTTACAGCGTAAATGACATGTTTTCTCACTGTTTTTTTGGTATTATAACCAACAATTTCCGTAATATTGTTGTCTCAGAAGCATAGCTCATATTATCAAGTTGTAAAATGTCGAAAAAAATATTAAAATACAATAAGTTTTCATTCATCATTTTTGGTATTACGGAACACATCCAAATTCATCATAAATGGTCAGTAGCTAGTAGCGCTATCGCGTCAAGCCATTGTCAATGTGTGTGTGATCGTACTGCTCACTGTAGGTATGTATCCTCGACAGGTACTAACACTAGCGCAACGATAGCAATTTTCAGACGAAATATTGTCTCCGCCCGAATCCTAGTTGCGAGCTTCGGTCGTAGGATCCTTAAGCCGTTGGTCCCGGCACCAACGGCTTAACGTGCTTTCCGAGGCACGGATGGGTCTTGGTATGTAAAGATGGTCACCCACTGATAATAAATAAGTATATGTAATTTAACTATCCAAACTCTCCTTATTAACAGTTAGCAAATAATTTAGTACAAAGGCAGTTTATTTATCATAAGCTAATATTAACCTGAAAAACGGTCTAACGAAAAAAACGGGAGTTCGCCCGTGCGAATTCGGGACGGACACCTAGTTCTTTAATATGATTTTTGTGCAATTCAATTTTAAAGAATAACTTTGTAATATTTTGTAGCGTGAAGATAGGAGCAAAACACATACACTGCTACATAACACGTTTACTTTTTTTTTTGAATACAAAAACACCAACGACATAAAAAAGGAAAATTGGGAAAAAAAAACTACAGTTTTGGGCGATTTGGTCGCGTGGCTTAACTTAGTGGAAAATTATATGGTTTAAAATTTATTTTTGTACACGACCTATCAAGCGATTGCAATAGGTTAAATCAAAGCCTTATGCCTTAAAATATAGAATTCACTGGCCATGGCATACCCTAACCATTCCCGACGAGGCTACAACCCTTCTACAGGAAAGGAGCAAGTCCACCAGCAGACGTCCCAAGCCCCGACCCTTGGTCGAACCAGCCCGCGCCGCTGAGCCTGTAGCCTTTAGTTCGTCCCTAATTACCTATATAACCGCCGCTAGCGACGCCCCAACCGAGGTCCGTGCTCTACAGAATGCCCATAGCGTGTTATTTGTTTTAAGTTTTTAAGTCCTGGCTGAAGGGCTTAATATATATTATGGAGACAACCACAGGCAAGTCTAGTTATGCACCCGATAACCTCCTAGGTTGAGCTGCAAGATAACATCTCCAAAAAAAAAAAATGCCGCTCGGTTAGTCGCAACACAGCCTCCGAAGAGGCGACAACTAAGAAGAAGCTAAAATCTGTGGACAAGCCTCAATCAAGAAATCTGCATTTTATTTTAACATGGCCTCCTCGTCACTATCCGTCTCTCCCCTAGGTCCTTATGGATTGTACAGTCGCCAGCAGGTCAAGCTATCCCAAACTGTCAAATTTTCCCAATTGAACATAAACCTTATTCCTTTGCAATAAAGTTGAAAAACTATCAAAGAAATTTGACAGATTGGGGTAGCTTGATGTGCTGGCCTCTGTACTACAACACAGGTATTATTCAGGGGTGCGTGGTGACGTGTGCTGCCAGTGGAGTCACTCGACTCTGGTGGTGGACGCGCCCGTGTCGTCAGCTACTTCGGAGACATGTGACATCTACCATCCCGCACTAGGCCTGCGTGATGGTTCACGGCCTACTCAGGATCTCACAGAGAGGACGTCTATGTCATAGCAGTGGACCATTATAGGCTGATGTTTATATTAATAAAAAAAATAACCCTCTTTCTGGCGCAGTTGGGTAATTAACAAGGATAAAACTAACACATTTTGAAAAAAGTAGAAAAAGACATAACGGGTGGTGTCACAGTTCTGTTTAGTGGAGATTTCCGAAAAGCACTACATGTGGTGAGTCGGGGAACTAGGACTGACGAGGTGAATGCTACGTAAAATAAAAAACATGGGCGCATTCCTTATTAGACAAATAGTGATAATATCGCGAAGCCAACCAAAATAAAAATCAGTACTAATGATCTGATAGCTCTTAAATTTTTTGACTATTCAATTTGGTCGGGTTCGCGATATTATCACTTTTGTTGCATTTCGGAACACGGCACATGTGAGTTCGGTTTAAAGTTAATTAAAACACTCTACTAGAGGAGAGCGGTTATAGATAAAGGAACCTACCAGACTCTCTCGGTAAAGTAGTTCCCACTTTAGAAGGTCACATTCGCCTAATGTACGAGGACATCAGACCAATACCGGACCAAGAGAATTCTTGTGTGTGAACGTGCCATTTTAATGCCCAAAAATTATCAAGCTGCAGCGAACAACCACGCGGTATTCTCTAGCAAATTGAATGCCAGTGCCCATAAGACCATTTCATTGGGCGAGTCGATTCTGGTCGACACCAGCACAAGCTGCTTCTCACACGGACAACTGTACCTACTGCAACCAAAACTACGAAAGTTTTATAAATTGTGGCTGTCATTTTAGTAAATTTTGGTGACTTACAACTTCCACGAGAACGAAGTCGCAGGCAGAGAAGCTAGGTAAAATATACATTTATTATGAGTAGGTATTTATGAAAATATGTTGATAGCCAAGTAGGTACCAATAAAAATAGGTAGGTAGTAGGTAGTCTGCTTCGGATTTTACTCAGCCACTGCATGTTTTTAGAAAGCATATGCTGATGTCCAGCAGTGGACGTCTTTGGGCTGAAATTATGATGATGATGATGAGGTACAGTCGCCAGCAGGTCAAGCTATCCTAAAATGTCAAACTTTCCCAATTGAACATAAACCTTATTCCTTTGGAATAAAGTTGAAAAACTATCAAAGAAATTTGACAGATTGGGGTAGCTTGATGTGCTGGCCTCTGTACATACATATTGGATCCTAAATCATGGAGTGGTGGTAGGTGTGGTCTAGATCACTTCATGAGAAGCCTCAGTGTATTCAACATTAAAAAAAAAAAAACATGTTAAACTAATATTAAACCGCTAAGTCTGGTTTTAAATCATTGTAAGTAAACCAAAAAGAAGGTTTAAAACCATTAATTCTTTTTTGACTGGGATCGAGACGCGGTCCGTCGTAGTTTACTCTCAAGAAATAATTAAAAATGAGTGGTTAAAAGTGCAGTTCGGCCGTATTTAATATGCAATAATTACAAATACAATATTTCTAGACCCAGTGCCAAAGTGTAATAAGTTATCTTGCCGTATTCTTACTACCTATAATACTATAAACAATAACTTATAGGTTAAAATAAAAAGTGAGAACGTGACTTGCGATTTACTTTCGTCAAAACGCGTAAGCGACGGGTATTGCACGGTGCTTACGACCTTTTCGACGCGCAGAATGCAAAAAACGTGTCATCGTTAGCTTCCGCGTTCAAGCCTTACATCGCTTTTATTTTCGTGCTATACTAAACCGTAACCGCTGCAAGCATCGCTTAAAGCGCTAGCTGATTTTGACTAACAACGCTTTAACAAGAACTTTTGATTGTAAACAAAAATAATAATTATGGCGAACAACTGCGCATTATGCAATAAGCAACTAAGATCGACCAACTATAAATGTTCGAAATGTTTTAAACTATTTCACATCAGTTGTGCAAAAGGTGGAAACCAAACCAAATTATCAGAGGAAACCAAAAGCAGCTGGATTTGCCAATTTTGCCATAATAATCAACGGGATAAAGGCATTTCATGTCCTCGGCTCTCGGCGACCGGTGAGCATGCAAACATTGTTCCTAGCGCAGAAGGACTTGTATCACAAAAGTCGCCTGGCGCAAGTGTTTATACCACCACATCATTTTTACATGACTCACCAGCCGTTACCTCTACCGGTAGCTCCGATACTCTAAGTACATTGACGACCGAAATTAAACTGCTCCGAGGAGACATGGGTGACCTGAAATGTCACATTAAACAATTGAGCGACCACCTCACCCACTGCTACACTCGCCTTGACGAGTATGACGCAAGAATTAAAACTCTGGAAAAGCGCGAAGAGGAAATCATCACTCTAAACAGCACTATCATCAATCTCCGTGAGCAACTAAACTCGCAAGCTCAATCAGCAATACGGAATGAGCTGGAAATCTCAGGTGTGAACGAATATAAAAACGAGAACCCGCTTCACATCATTCAAGTAATGGCTCTCAAATTTGGAGTAACCGTACAGGAACAGGATATAGACTTCGCTACAAGAGTGGGTCCCCGCCGACAGGAAACCAAAGTAACCGCTGAAGCCCCCACACGCTCCCTAGTAGTCAGATTTGTACGTCGATACAAGCGTGATGAGTTCCTAAAGGCTGCCAAAGCCAGAAAAATGATGACATCATCTGACTTTGAAATAGCGGGGCCGTCGAGAATCATATACTTTAATGAGCGCCTAACTTACGAAAACCGGCAGTTATTTCGCGCCACGAAGCGTTCCTCCAAACAAGAAGGATATCAATTTTGTTGGCACAAGAATGGAGCTATCCTCATTCGGAAACAGGAGGGCAACCCCGCAATCCATATACGCAACACCGAAGACCTCGAACGCCACCTCGGCACCCCGGCTTGGACAACCCCACAGTGCTCTCCAGCAGCACAACTATGTGACTAAAAGTCACCTGGCAAACAAACAGTACTTTTTTATTCTTACTAGTTGCAGTAGATTTTGTACCACGTTTCTCTATTTTATTACTTTTCTCTCAATTTTTACTAATTTACTCTATAACTCAACCCATGCACACTCACGATTTAGATACTACTCAATAATTAGACGAACTCACCCACATTTACTAAAAATAAAAATATTTTCTATCACACCACATAGACTCATTGCACACCCACACAATACTATACATATAACACTTACCCATCACATGCACACTTCCAAAATCTCACCCAAATGTGTTTGCCTGCATACATTCGCACAACATCATGTCGTCGTGGCTAAAACTTTTATGCCCAATTCTAGTTCAGCTTTCCTTAGTTACCATACCTATGGCGTTATTTGATATTATGCAAAATATAGAGGAAATCACTACATTAGACTGTCACGACTTTGAAAACTTAGACGAATGCAGGAAACATATATCTAATTCCGACTCTAGTTTTAAAGTACTCACTTTTAACATCAGAAGCTATCAACGTAATTTTGACAACTTTTCAGTAGCATTAATCCAACTTGGTGTAGACATAGACGTTATCGTACTGACAGAATGCTGGCTCAGCGAAGGATCCATTCTGGAAAATCTATCAGGTTATAATGTATTTCGAACTAACTCTCAAAACAACAAAAATGGTGGCATAGTCATATACACCAAAATCACCCACGATGTTAATTTAATCGAACCTACAATACAGGATACAGATAGCCTTCTCTTAATTCTGAACAATAAAGTAGCCATACTGGGGCTATATCGATCACCATCTTTTACCACTCTCACAAACTTTATCGCTGCCTTAGACGCTTTCATTAAAACGATCAATTTGTATCCAACTGTAATTATCACCGGAGATATAAATATAGACATATGTTGCACTAACAATAATAAACACCATGAGTACATGTGCCTTATGGCTTCGTATGGTCTATTACCTGTCATAACCAAGCCCACTAGACAAAAATCTTGTCTTGATCATATATTTGTCAAAAGCAATACCAGACCCAAAGGCATAGTATGCAAAAGCTCTATCACAGACCACGACATAGTAATGGCCCACATCCCTCTCAAACATAGTTCCAGTAGACTTAATAAAAATCGGTGGGTTTTTAAATTAAACGAGGACGATTTAGCCACAGACTTAGCCAAAATTAACTGGACTGACACCCTTAACCAACAATGTGTGACGTCTGCTGCATCCTCTTTCACCGGCATCCTTGCAAAGCTAACAGAAGCACACACATTCAAAGTCAAAATTCCCCGCTGCAAACGTAACATTCAGCCCTGGATCACACCCGGACTTATGAGGTGTATAAGTCACCGCGACAAGCTACATCTATCATTAAGATCTGACCCCGAAAATAAGACAAAAAACCTAATCTACCACCGTTATAAAAACTTCTGCAATAATCTCTTACGAAAACTTAGAATTGAATACGACAGTCGACAAATACAAGAAAATAATAAAAACTCTCAAAAGCTTTGGAAAGTTCTCAAATCAATGTACGACCCTGGAGGCCAACGGAACAATACATGCAACTTAGTAACAAGCTCTCCCGACCCTGTCGAGTCTCTCAATAAATGCAATTCCTATTTTACATCCGTAGGTAAAAACCTGGCTGCTACCATATTAACAAGACTATCAGAAACTCAGTCATCCCTAACTAGCAACTACTCATCACCAAACACGTCACCTTTCGCCTTCTTTCTACATCCCACTGACGAAACAGAAATTGCAAACTTCATTAATCAGTTAAAAGATGACAGTTCCCCAGGTCCCGACAAAATCAGTGTAAGACTCATAAAGAAAATACAAAACTTAATTATAACACCTCCAACCCACCTGATTAACCTCCTCCTAGAAACGGGAGTATTTCCCGAACAGTGGAAAGTTGCAGCAGTCAGCCCTATACACAAAAGTGGTCCTAAGGACAAACCAGAAAACTATAGACCAATAGCACTCCTTAGTATATTGTCCAAAATCCTAGAAAAGGTGGTTAACACCCGTCTATTAAATTTTCTGGAAAAATATCATCTAATTTCAGAGCGACAATTTGGCTTTAGAAAAGGGAAATCAACTGAAGACGCGGCTTCACTACTAACAAACTCCATATCAACAACTATAGAAAAAGGTGACCGCTGCATGGCGGTCTTTTTAGACTTAGCTAAAGCGTTCGACACAATCTCAACAGATCTACTCCTTACAAAACTAGACACAATAGGAATAAAGGGAAAACAACTCAAATGGTTTCACAGCTACCTCACCAATCGCCGACAGTACGTTAAATCCGGCGAACACTCAAGTGGTCAACTTCCAATAAATTTTGGAGTTCCGCAAGGCAGCTTACTAGGCCCAACACTTTTCATAATATACATGAACGATATACTGAACCTCACTCTTCCAAATGCAGAACTAATATCTTACGCAGACGACACGGTTATTACATTCCACGCACCTACCTGGGAACAGGTCTACTGCCTTGCAGAAGAAGGATTAGCAACAGTAGCGCAAACACTCGATCGTAACTTACTCACACTCAATATAAAGAAAACCAAACTTATAACATTTTCCAAAACACATTTATCTAGCCCTCCTCCTAAGCTAACTTTGAAATTCCACACATGCCAGAACCTTCCAAACACATCACGCGAAGACTGCTCATGCGACTCTATCAAAAGGACACAATCTATTCGTTATTTAGGTCTACTCATTGACGAAAATCTTTCATTTAAAGCCCACATTCAATTTCTTTCTGGGCGAGTAAGGAAACTTATACATATAATAAAGAAGCTAAGAGACCGCACTCCAAAAGACATCCTGCGAGTGGTTTATTTCGCAATATGCCAGTCCATCATACAATATGGCATATCTATTTGGGGTGGAGCAGGAAAATCGATAATGATTGAGCTTGAAAGAGCCCAGAGAGCTGTTATAAAAGTTTTATTAAAAAAACCATTCTTCTACTCCACTGACTCCCTGTACAACGAGTTCCAAGTTCTACGTGTCCGCCAACTATTTATTCTCAATGCATACCTACGCATACACAAAACCTTAAAAATCCGACCTGACTACCACTCATTGACTTCCAAACGAGTCTTTCACATCCCGCTACAACGAACCACATCTCTCCTAACAAGACGCTGTCCCGCCTATCTACACACTTTTGTGTATAACAAGGTCACCAGCAATTTGCCTTGTGACCCAAAAGAACTCTCCCTCTCCACATGCAAAAATGTTGTCAAACAATGGCTATTAGGTCTTTCATACGACGAATCGGAAAACATTCTCACTTCACTCAACTCACACTCTGAATCCTACTCCCACCACAGACACTGACACTTACATACACCACACGTGTACACTCGAACACACCAACAAGAACACACACTAACACACTGACACGTTATTTTATATTTTCTAAAATTTAATTTCATTTTTGATAGTTAAACATTTGTTCTTGATTATTTAACATTTAATTTTTGATTGTTTGATTTATTTTGTTCACTTTATTTTAAACTGAAAATTTTAATTTTTGCGTTGTTTAGTATAAAGTAAGCTTTATTTTTGTTTATTATAATTTCCGATTTAAGTTTCACTTTCACTTTGATCTCAATTTTCATTTATTTTAGTTTTATATAATCGTTTGCATTTACTTACCCACTGTTACCTTAAACTGCACTATGTCTCACAACTATGGTCCCCAAGATACAGGCGCTGCCTAGTTTGGGGTCCGCCGTAAAGACCAAAACGGAAATCGCTAACAGTTACAGACCAACTTAAGTTAAGTTAACCATAAGGTAATAATTGTAACGTTGATTCAATAAACATTATTATTAAACATTATTAATGGTTTAAATCGTTTATAATCAACACCCTAATTGCGTAACACACGATTAATCATAATCGGTTTCATTTTGACAGTTCAACAATATTCATTGCGTTATTTATGTTGTTGAGCAGACACATTTTTCGAACATAAGAAGTAATGGTTTAACAATCCATTTCAAGACGAAACAGTTTGTGAACAGCTATTACTACAAAGGCCTGAAATAATCAAAACAGAATCAGAACATTATCGGGTACTGGGTACTTTCTGGTATTAGATGATTTTTAGTAGGTACTGGACTTTTTACCAAATAGCTGTTTTCTAGTGGCATCTATCGTGACGAGTTTATGTTTTGAACTAGATTCCGCCAGACGTAAAGCCTGCCTGCTACCTTTCAGTTTGACTATGAGTTGTGTAGATGTCAGCATCATCGCCTTTTTAGATTGTTAAAGCTACATTATCCAAATAAAAGCTGAAATTGTAACAAATTAAAGCAGTGCTATGCTAGTTATAACAATCTTATGGGTACTGGGTACGTACGGTTATTAGTTGATTTTGAGTCCTGACTTGTTTACCATGGCTAAATAAATTACTGCTTTGTAGCGGCGTCTATATTGACGAGTTTATGACTCGAAAAAAAATTAAGCCGAATGTAAAGACTCTGACTGCTATCTTTTTAGTTTGTCTAGATATCAGAACCATCGCCCTATCGATCAAGTTCTAGATGTTTTCTAATCGCTTTACTGTTTTGCTTTAACCAAATAGAACCTGAAATGGTAAATCAAAGCAGTGCTAGTTAAAAACATTAATATTGGGTACTAGATACGTTTAGTAGGTTATTTTCAGTACTGAGTTTTCTATCCAATGGCTGCTTTTTAGCGGCATCTATCGTCACGAGTTATGTCTCGAACTTTAAGCCAGACGTAAAGTTTGACTGCAACTTTTTTTTTAGTTCTACTATGAGCTGTCTAGGTGGCAGCATTATCGCCTTTCCATTCATATTCCAGTTGTTTTACAGTCGCTTTTCTGTCAAAGCTATTATACCAAATAGAAGCCGAAATGGTAACAAAACAAAGCAGTGCTAGATATATAGTTTATAGTAAGAACTATAAAAATATAGTTGTAATCTGTGGATATATTTTTATGTCACTGTCACAGACACTTCCACAGACTACAAAGATACTACTCACTGACATCTAATGTTGCTACTTTTATAAGTTTTGCCTTAATTAGGGCAAAAGCTTGTGCGAAAAAGGGTAAATAATTCATGCTGATTATTTTAATGATTTCTACCAATGTATTATCTAATAGTTTGATATAAAAAAAAAACAGTTACTTATCGTCGTAAGCTAGGGATTACACGCGACCGTAAATCATTAAATAAGACACAAGTTTGTGAATTGATATGAACATAATTCCACAAAAAAAAAAAAAAATGGAATGAAATACGGTGTTTTATATTACGGTATTTTATAAAATAATATTTTCATGCTGGTCTTTGTAAGTAATTTATTGTATGCACTGTGATATAAACACGGTCAATGTGTTTTGTTTGACAATTGATAGGTACGCACGGCTACACATCAAGCTATACATTTCCAATATAAGCTGATCTCGCATTGTATAAGATTTCCGTACAAAGCGAGATCAGCGTAAACTGGAAATGTATAGCTTGATGTGTAGCCGTGTGTACCACCACTATGTCGTACACTGTTTCGTCCTCTAGATGTGGCGTTGCATGTGAGGATTGTCAAATTGGGCGCACCGTATTTTATTAATACATATTTTTTTAAGTTGCCCCACACTAGGAATTTCTCCTGTATTGTGGGTGCGTTTACAAACATTTAAACTCACATACACAAACAGCCAGACCCGGAACAACTAGGTACTTGTAGTTCAAAAGAAATATTTGTTCCGTGCGGGAATCGAAACCGCGACACGCGGCGTAGCAGTCAATCGCTTAACCACTGCGCCAACCGTGCCGTATATTTGGTAAGTGACAAGTATATATTTATTTCAGGAGGAGCGTATCTGCATTTAACGTATTAAGTGGACTGCGGATTACTGAGTGGAGTTTGATTCAGGTTCGGAATAAAACAGGAAATTTCAGTTTGTCGTAGAACTGAAAATAAACACGGCAACACCGTCTGTTTGTACGTCAAATTTCTGAAATTGTGGTCGCGTTCCGAAATTCAACAAAAGTGATAATCTCGCGAACCCGACCAAATTGAATAGTCAAAAAATTTAAGAGCTATCAGTTCATTAGTACTGATTTTTATTTTGGTTGGCTTCGCGATATTATCACTTTTCTTGAATTTTCGGAATGCGACATGTATTGAACAAAACTGTCAAGTGTCAGAATCAGAATGTAAAAAAAAAATTTCTAAGCACGGCCCTAATTTTATTGCACAATATTACTTATTACTCATTCTTGGTTGTGGCCACGTTGAGTGAAGGGCAATCATGTAAACAAGAAGTGTGTATCTTGTAAAGTAAAATATAGATATAACCTACAATGGCGTCTAAACCCGAGCACATTCGCAGTAGGATTGTAAAAACTTACGATTTAGATGAAATCGAGAAGCTGATCAAAGATGCTAAAGTTGCGCATTGCATGCTTACGGACCCACCATCAGTTGGTAAGTCAATTAATAACTTAAATCCGTTTGACTGTTTATAAAAGACCGCGAAACTTGCAAAGTGAAAATAAATATTCATGCCAAGGTAAATGTTATGATTATGTACTAACCCTTAGCTACTATTTCATTTCATAACATATCTTGTAAAGTTGTAACATGCATATAATGTTGTAATTTCTGAATAAGGTATTTATTCAGAATATAAATAACAGAAAACACTCATAATTACAATAACACTTCATTTTTCTGCTGCAGTCCTTTCTTCTTTTCATATACTTGTGTAAATAACTATTACAATGTCATTGAAAAAAAAAAAAACGTTACTTATTATTACGGCAAGAGATGTAAAAACAAAGCATGCTAATTCTGCCGTCCTTACGACAAGTGCAATAACTAGGTTAAACCTGATTTCGAGAAAAACGCGAGTAAAGATTTTATTTTGTTAAAGCACCGACCTAGATATTGCAGTTAGGATTACTATTAAAACCGGCTTTGTCATAGATCGATCTTGTTCTGCAAATTCCGAATATGTACTTATCTCAATTCGGCGCAAAACTCGAGTTATTGCACTTTCCGTAAGGACGGCAGAATTGTGTACCTAACTCTTGCACAAGGGTCATTAATTAATTAATTTAATAACTTTCAGTGGATGAGGAGAGTGTAATGACCCGCCTCAGTGCACTCACTTTACGTGGATCTGATGGCATCAGTTGTTCTTGCTGCGGTGTTGGTCCATTCACCACCAGAGCTCAACAGACTGCCCACTACAAACACCACTGGCATACACACAACTTGAAGAGGAAACTGTTTGGCAGAAAACCCATTTCCCTGGGAGAATATAATTCTCGTCAAGGTACTATTACAACTTCAACCCCTTTTTTTTGTGTAGGGGCTGTATTGCTGTATCTTTAGAACCAAAGTGGTAAGCCATGTATAAATTCTGACAGAATACATGTCAAGTGAACAAACTAACAACAAATAAGGTAAACAAAGTAAACTGGATAAAAAGTTTTGCTGGTCCAGAGCAAGAGTGCAAAGATGATTCACATGTTAACAAAAATGGCTTCTTCTAAACATTTATCTATTGAATTTATCCTTTAAATGTATATTGTTCTCTTGTGTTACAGATGAAAGTTCAAATGTGTCAGCCAGCGACTCGGATGGTGATGACAACCCCAACACTCCTGCTACAGAGTTATTCGCAGCGGCCACTCGGCACTGCAAAGCATTTTACACTAACCCCAAGGGACAGGTGTTCTGTATCTACCGCTGCTTGCTGCATCACCGGAAGGTATTGTTGTCAAAATATTAAAATATATTAAACATGATTGTACAATCGACAAACTTTAAGCATGCTCACTTAAGAAAATATTTCTGTGGCAGCGCATCTAGTGACAAACCACACCCCTTACTGGTTTTGCCCAATTAGAAACAACATGTATTTGTGTGAGTGTATTCACACAAATCCATATTGTCTGTTGAATGCATGACGTATAGAGACGCAAACCAATGTCCATTCTTTTAGTCGCAATAAAGGTGTCGTCAACAAAGCACGCATTTCGTTCCCACAAAAATCCATACAAACAATTTTCAACCTTACTGCCATCAAAACATGGTCGAAATCGAGCCGGATTACAGTGCACCGTACTGAGCGTCGAGAACAAAAGACATTGCATTCCTTAGATAAGAAGCGAGCCCGGACAGTCACTAGCAGTGTTTGAGGGTTTTTTGTGCAAGTTATTTACAATATTATTACAAAAGGATTCTACGCATCGTAACATCACGTTATTTTGAAGAATAAACGTTTTTTTGTTGTTTACAAAAAATGTCTCAGAACAATTACTAGGAGTATTAGAAGAAGTAGCGAAGACATTACAAAAAACACAAATACGTAAACATAAGGAAGGTGTGATAAAATTATAAATTTATAATAAAACTTTTTAATTTCATTAGAATTGCCCGTGCTTAAAGTCTGTCATTATGACACTATTTTTGATTTATTAATAATAACTTTACGATATGAGTGTAGATAAATACAAGTTGATGATAATTTCTGTGTAATTTTTATATTAATTTCTGGGTGAATCTTTAAAATTTCCTTTTGAAATCTTGAAACACTCTATTAAAAATAAATAAGTTCAACTAAATTAAATTGATTCTTTTCCACAACTACAAATCCTTAAAATTGTTCTTAAATTTTAACACATTTTGTATGATTTCACACGAAGATTGCAGACGACAGTTTCGCTTTAAACAAAAATGTTTTACTAAAATGTTTTAATATACAGATACGGTTTAAATATCAACCATAAGAAATCTTTAATCCTGAACAGCTTATTATTAAATGAACACGAACTGAAAAATATATATTTCACTAATAGCTAATATTTCTTTTTTTTTCAATCCTTTCACTCTACTATTTCTGTTATATTTCAGAAATTAAGGAGTATTTCTTATTGAAAATTATAGTTCAGTTTAATTACTTGTTATGCTTCCGAATTTTAAAGTGGCCTATGAACTGAGTTATTGTTATATTTGTCAAAATATACTTATCGTACGCAATGCGGGCAACGCGCTTGTCTCGTTGATTATAGCATGGTTTGTCAACCTTTTATTAAAAGACGGCCCACTCATAAACTCCAATCTTAACGTACTGCCTTTTGCAAGCCTTTTGTGAACCACCCAACGGTAAGCATCCTGCAAAGCATGCCCCGGACATTGGAAAGATACCTTGTTCGTGTAATCTCGTTTATTTATGATCAGTGGCGGCTGGTAGGTCATGGAACTGGTGGTGAACTTTACTAGCTCACTAAGTATTAGGGGTAATAAGTAAATAAATAGAATTTATTTATTTCAGATAGGTAAGTAATTTGAATCTAGACGAATAAAAAATAAACAATAGTATTCAATTCCACGTAAACTAAACTTCGCAGTGACAATAATGAGTCGGTCATTCATTATGGCCGGCATGCAAACTTTGCCAAACCTCGGGCGCTCTCGCTAATCGACGTGACGTTCGGTAATATTCGACAAACTTCGGTTCCCCGTGCGGCGCACGAGAATCCACAAATTACTCCATAACGCTCCATACAGTTATGTCAACTATCTTCTGTCTCACGCGCTAGGCGTTTTAGCTCGGATCTCATAGAAATGTATGAGCATTCACTGTAGATCTTCTGTACCGCGAAAATGAGTCTTAATAGTTTAGCAAAGAGCTTATATTGTTTGCTCAGTTTTGTAAATATTACGTAGACCACAACCAGTGGCCACAATGTGATTATTAAACATTGTGTGATTCTTTCTACATCTATTAAAATCTGGTAGTTCAGCGCACGAGTGCAGTAAGGGGACAGCCGCCTGTTTATAATAATAAATAATAATACTATTTATTTTATTTCGGAAAAGAAATCCATAGAGTGTTAGTAACATAATATGAAAACAACTTATTATCTAGTGTTAGTACCAATCAACCTCTGCACAAACTGCTGTTATGATTAAATAAAAAATCAAAGGTGTGATAAATAAATGGATAAAACGAATATTAGAACTATTCAAAGTATTCAAAATATACATACCTATAAGAAACACCTGCAAAACATTCGAGATAGGTAACATGGTAATAAAATAGTAGGCATACCTTAAAATTCTTTGTAATATTTCGCGAACGTATTTTATGGTCCTTCAATAGAAGGGCCATAAAGTATGTTTTTAAGCCATTCTATTGTTAAACCGGATTTTCAGAAGTTCCCACTAAATAACAATGGTATAGATAATGAACGTATTATTATTGCAGTTGCAAGAGTTCCGACAACAGTAAACAAAATGCTCTGATAACATTGTATGAATTGCGCAAAGTATACCTGTTTGTGTTATTCCAATCATAATATAGAGCAAAAAAATAAAAAGATAATAACAAATGTTGCAAATTTCCAACAAAATATCTAACTTGCTTCGTTTTTGTATATTTTCAAGTTTATAACACATTGTAATGCAGATTTTTACTTTTCAATAGAACTGCGCAAGTAACAAGTCCCTCTTACGCCCGCGCCGCGCCGATAATACAGGTTTTTTTTTTAATGGCATTAATAAGTTGACCTTGAAAGGCTGTAACTTCTTAACCGGAATTTACAGAAATGACAATAATTATTAACATTTTATAACTTTATGCAGTGCCAGTCAACGTGCCTAGCGCGTCCGCTGCGTTTTGTATGGCGGCGGTATCGCATAACCATTGGACATCATGAAAATTGGGGAGACAGTGAAAGTGTTCATATATAACAAAACTTATAGACCTGACGGAACATTGTTATATCGGAGAGAGGAAAATATTAAAGTTGATAGAATAGATATAAATTGTTGTTTGACATTTTTATTCCAAATTATTGATAAATAATCTATCTATACTAACAATAAAGAGGAAAGATTTGATTGTTTGTTTGTTTGCATTGAATAGGCTCCGAAACTACTGTACCGATTTGAAAATTTCTTTCACTGTTGGGAAGCTACACTATCTCCGGGTGACAAAGGCTATATTTTATCCCCATATTCTCACGGTAACGGGAACTACGCTGTTGAAATCGCGGAGCGCTGCTAGTAAGTAGCTGAATAAATAGAAAAACTAACAAAAAAAAAAAAAAACATTCTATTCTATTCTATTTTTATTTAATGGCAATTAAAGCCGATGTCGACTATAAAAAAAAAAAAAAAAAAAAAAAAAAAACATTAAGCTAATCGATAAGATTCTGTTTACAATTACTGTTTGATCTGTTGTGATGTCTTATTGCCTGTGGTAAAAAAAAAGTGACACCGTCTCTCTGGTTTCGTGTCAAGCAAGGCATGAATTAGTTTTATTCTCCTCTGCTAATCAATAACAAACCTAAAACCTACAAAAATAAAACACATTAAGAACCTAACAATTATTTCATTTAACTTATAGCAATAGCAATAATACATTTTCTAAACCAAAAAGAAGATAAATATGAGTACGAAATTACTTCTTGTCAACAACAATAATTCATAAAGAGCTCATACCGGCCGTGCCTATTCAAAAATAATCTCACAAACTAGTGAACATAGCACGCGCCTGTGTGAGTGTCACACTTCTATACACCATTACTACGAACACTACTAAAATATGTTTCGTGCATTCTATTGGTCAAAACGCATGCATTGTGCGATCGAGTCGTGAGCCTTGCTACGCGATTATCGCCTTAAAGGTGAGCGTGCGGAAGAAGTCGCGATTGTACATTTATTTTGCTAAATAATAAATGTTTGAAGTTCTTTAAAAACAAGCATTGTATAATGGACCCACTTGAAATGATAACATCTAGAATCACAACAACATCTAATTTTCTTTTTAACCGACGGAAAAACGGAGGAGGTTCATATTTTTTTTCTTAGTAAGCCGATTTTGATAATTCTTTTTTTATTGGGAAGGGTATACGCCGGAATTGGTCCCATATAAATTTCGAACAAAAAAACAACCCTAAGGGTAGGAAAACAGGGGATGATTGATTTTTTACTCACAGATTTTAATACTGAGTTGTGTATTACAAAAAGTAATCAAAAATTAAGTATTTAGTAATGAGTAGATTATAGCCACAAAAAATTATAAAATAAGGCGGTGACATAAATACATATAGAAAGTCACCGACTTCCGAACTTCGTTATTAAGGTTAAACAAAAAAGGTTTATTAGTTTTTGCTTTTCAGTTTTTTCGGTGGTTTAATTTTTGTTAAAAAGTTTTAGAAATACTGTTCCTGTGGATAAACCTCTAAGGTTACTGTAATCATCATATGTATTTTAACCTAATATCTTGTTTCATAGGAGGAAATGTCACTGGATGGTGAAGGCCACGTATGGTCTCGTCGGGTCAAAGAACTCTTGAGCCCTGGGTACGGCCGCTGGGCCGTCGTCATGGTCTCTGGTGGTCACTTCGCTGGTTGCATCTTCACCGGCGGCAGCGATGCCCTCCACAAAACCCTACACTCTTACACTACGCGGCGGGGCCAAGGAATGGCGCAAGCAACAAGGGACCAGACAGGCAATGCTCCAAAGTCAGCAGGTGCTAGCTTGAGGAGATACAACCAAGAGCAATTCCTAGCGGTAAGTGTACTATTGACTTTTCCTGGCGCTTTCGAATAATTAGTATTAGTCAAAGCTATATTTGTGGCAAAGGGCACGACAGTGACCGCAAAATTGGCTTTCACGCCATTTGACTGATATAAATACGAGGTTTACCATGAATATTTCTTAATGGTAGGTTTGATGTAACCCTGCACTTATCTTCCTGGCATTGACAAGTCTAGTTTATACCCAAATATGATAAGTGTAAACTTAGAATTTCTTATGATCAGCAGTTGCTATGGGGTCCCACAAGGTTCAATTCTCGTTCCAGTTTTGTTTATGATTGAAATCAACTAATAAGTTACCTTGTAACAATTGTCTATTCGTACAGTTGTCCATATTCGTAAATGTTTTTGGTAAATTTTGGATTTCAAGTGTACATTAGTTTAAAACATTTTGTGAACAGAACATGTTTATTAAGCATTTTTATATGGTAAGCAGATTCTCATTTATATGCCAATTGTATACCGGTCAAATTATTAGAGCCATGTTTATACTGCCCTCATAAGCCAAAAAGCGGTATCTCAAAAAAATACAAATTTCAGATTTTTGTTGCATCTGATAGATTAACAAATTCCCTACAGGTTAAATTAATTTACATGGTGCTACATGTAAATTAATTTAACCTGTAGGGAATTTGTCTCAACCAGAAACCACCTAAAACCTACTAAGAAAATATTGCATATCTCAAATTTATACGATATTACTAAGGAGCTGAGAGGTATATCATTATTTTTAAACACAATGGCCGTATATTTACATTCTTTTCTTTTCTAATTTAAATAGTTAACTTGGGTGAAATCAATGCTGACAAAATTGTTATAAAGTTTTTTGAAGCCGGCCACACTTTTATGTCTGCCGACTCATTTAATCACAGAGTTGAATTGTCTATGAAGCGGATGAAGAATACGATTTATGACTTTGAAGATTTTTATATCGCTGTGACTAGTGCTGGGAAAAATGTGATTCCAAAAAAAAAAAGGACCGCAATGACTTTTATGAATGGCAAGATTAAACAACGCAATACAAACTGTCTCGCCTTAATCCACGTCCTTATATCTGCGATATAGTGCAAGTGGAAGCTACGAGAGGTAGTTTCGATTTTAATTACAAGACTTCCTTTGATAGTGAGTATATAACTGCGAGTATTATTGGAAACAAGATTTTAAAAACGAATGTTCTTCCACCTCCAAAGAAGAAAACCATACATACATACATACATATTCAGCATATAACGTTCCCACTGCTGGGACACAGGCCTCCTCTCAGTGAGAGGGAGTGGGCCGTAATCCACCACGCGGGCCCAGTGCGGGCAAGAAAACCATGCTTAACGGAATTCAAGTCAAGAAGAACAATATTTTGAAATCCCTTCAAAATATAATACCAGGCAATAGACTGTCTTTCTGGAGGGAGCTCCCTACTTCTGAGTGATTTATAACATAGATGCCTATTTTCAAAATTTAAATTTTTCTAATTATGTTAATCTTAAGTTTATTAAAATTATTTCCAAATGCACTTTTTTCGTGTTTTATTTTCTTTTACATGGATTTTTAGCAAAAATTTATAGAAAAACATTTGTATGAAAATTCCTATGAACACTATAGCTAAAAGCGGTAACTCATAATATTAAACATATTATTCGAACGAGAACGAGCGGTATCTCAAAAATGAGGTAAAAAAAAACATTTATTCCTATTTTTAAAACATCAATAAGAAATATGGGTATGAGTATCTAATATTACGAATGAATAATTTTAAAACTACTTTACTAAGTTGACGCGAAATCAAAAAAACTAAAACATGAAGTTTCTCGAGTCTCACTTTTTTGAGATGACGCTTTTTGGCTTCTGGGGGCAGTATAGTTCTGTACGCTTTTATATAAAACTCCCCATAAACATTAAAATGTTATACTAAACAATACAGTAACAACATACTTAAATTATGACAGCTCTTGGAAATTTAGTTCAATATTGTTGATTAAAATGCTGTCTAAATTGTGAAATCAAGCACAATCTGTACTACAATGTTAATCTATAATGCTGATCGCTCAATTTTATGTAGTGGCTTATAATATATTAACTACAAATTTTTTATTGCTCTAACAAAATTAACAGGTATAAACAGTTACGGTAACAATTTGGCTTGCTTGTGGTTATAATACTTATCTAACGCCTAATAAGGTAATTGAGTACATATATATATATCACGACACCATGGTCCAAGAATCAGCGAATGGTTGCATGGAACCATTCGTTGTTGTTGTTCAAATGGTGGACCATTTACCTATATAATTACGGCGCTAAACCGCTTACGCCAATCAGCTAAAAGCTAGTTGGTACAGACGCCAGCACATCAAGTTACTCCAATCTGTCAAATTTCTGTGACTGATTTAAACTTTATAACAGTTTGGGGTAGCTTGATGTGCTGGCGTCTTTACAAAAAATAATGTGTAAGGGTTTATAACATACTCAGCCTATAATGTTCCCACTGCTGGAACACAGGCCTCCTCTCCGTGAGAGGGAGTGGGCCGTAATCCACCACAGGGTTCATAACGATACTGAATAATGTCATCATTCATATTTCATTTACTCATACATTCACTGGAGCAGACTACCAAAGCGCCTCGGAACTCTGGTCAAATCCTGAGGCGCTTTAAGTACAACAAAGAGGATTTCCTGATGGTAAGTGTGGCGATGCTTCCTTCGGACGTGCCAGTGGCATGAGCAAGTGTTAGTGAGACGTGAGCAGGCAGCGAGCGTAAATGAGTGTCTTCATCTACAAGCAATCTTGGCCAAATGCGTAGTTTTATGTTCGGTGATTGCTGTATCATCAGTTGCGTCTCTCTTGTCGATGTGAGATTGCTGTTGATTAGACTCCGTGCAATGATATGCACCGTGCATATTTGTATGAGAAGAATCAATGGCTAATGCCTGAGCGAAAACTTCAACTGGAAAGGAATTTTGTTTTTGATCTTCAAATTCGGATCAAAATTTCGGGCAAAGGAGTATTTATTCCGGGGTTTTCTTACAGACTCAATGCACAGTGTATGCAGTGTTACCACAGTGAAATCATCTACTCAATACAGCCATCGCATAATCGCCGAAGTTCCCACTTTGCGTAGCTTGATTCATGATGATGTAACTGTTTTGGTGTCTGTTGTCTGTATCTATTAGCCGCAGCTTTTCTCAACCTTTGTACCTACTTCCTTTATTAAACTTTTTAGATTGGATGCCTCAAGAATTATCAGGAAAATTCATTTGGGGTGGCTTTAAATCGTTTTCGAGAAAACTGTTTTCACCTTCAACATATGTGTATCTTCGATCGACTTTTTTCGAGAAGAAATAATTGGAATTTTTATTCAAAATTATTTACGTTCGACTGTACGGAAGATTCGTCGTCGTTGGCTCCCAATCCAAAAATAATGAATTAATTTTACTAACCCATCCAGTATTAATATAATTATAAGTAATGTATGTCTTTGTTGCATGCATGCGTGTTAAAATATGTACATAATTATAATATGTATTTGCACGTTTGCACGTATATTCTGTGATGCACGTCGGTATGTTACACGGAAAATATGTATGTATGGTAAAATAAAAGAAAAAAAAAACATAAATCTTTCGTCGTTTAATTTCAGAAGATTTTATGTGTAGTAGATAAGGTGGATGCGGTAAAGTAGCCTAGCGATTTTTTTCTAGTTTTTTGCAATTTGCAGGTCAGGTTATAAAAATATGTCGAAGACATTTAAAAAAAAATTGTATAGAAATTTACATAATTTAAAAACTATGCATGAATTTTCTATGTATGAGCGAGAAACGTTTCACGTTTTCGTCAATTATTATGCGTCATTGTGATTCGTCTTTAAGGCAGGCATATGTAGGAATTACTGAGCTGAAAACAGCGTCAAAATGCATCATCTGGATTCAAGGATATGACGATTGTATGAAAATAGATAGCATGCAACCTTGAGATAACCATGGGTCCAAATCTACGATTTGAGAAGCAGATCAGTTACTCCATGAGGAATTTTTTGTATAGATTGAAATTCCTATATTCAATTAGAGACTACTTGAGTGCTGATTTGCGTAAACGATTAGAGGATAGCCTAATTTTATCAAGACTTTGTTGTGATACCGTGTATGGGCCGTGTCTTTTATCAAGAACGGAGAAGTTAATACAACGCATACTAAATGCATGTACACGGTTCTGTGTAAACATACCTCGTAGAACTCATTTCACTCATTTTATAAATGAAAATAAAATTTTAAAAATGGCTGCTAGGAGAATGTAATACATATGGCTAGTTCACTCTTTGCAGTAGTTACTGCACAAAAACCAACTTTGTTTGAGAAGTTAAAGTGGAGACAAAGAAAATACGAACCACGTTTTTCTACCAAATGGTACATGCAGCTCCTGAGAAAACTCATCCCCTACAACGGCGACATCTATTATAGGATGATATACTACAATGTTTACGTGAGCGCCATCTCTGTGACATCAATGAAGTTAGTGTTCTGTAGTTAGAGAAAACGATTCCACAAGTAAGCGTGCAAGATACCCATTCAACAATACTTGTTTGCATTATCAATACAAAATTGTCACCAGAGACACCTCACCCCCTTGAAATATATAAAAAACGATATCTTTTAAAGGATGATATACTACGATGTTTACGTGCGCGCCATCTCTGTGACATCAATGAAGTTATTGTTTTATAGATAATGACATCGATTCCACAAGTAAGCGTGCAAGATTCCCATTTAACAACCTGTTTACGTTAACAATACAAAATTGTCATACGCTAACCAACATCAGCATATTCAGCTCTGGTTTCCACCAGGGCTGCCTAAATATGTTGATGTTGGGCGATAGCGGGGTGTTGCGGGTTGAGAGAAGTAGGTGCTATAAGGCGGTCTTTCGGAATGAAGGAGATTCATTTAAATGCGGAGGTAGTATTATTTATTATTCTTAGGGTATTAATAACTTATGGCTGATTTTTTAATAGTCAGATAATTTTTACCTGAGGTATAAATATTTGACAGTTATCTGACTCTTTAAAAAATCAGACCTTAGATTACCTAACAAATATTATGATATTATTTATTCTTATCCTATATGTTTATCTAGGTTATAAACGCTACAATTGTTACTTAATTTAGTTTTGATAATTTCACAAGAGAACCAACATGTTACGTTTGAAACAATCAGAACAACAATTTACATCTCTCGAGATTTTTCAAAACTGTTTACAAAAAACTATTAACACTAAAAACTTAATTTTAACTTGTGCGGTCAAACCTATGCTAATAACGGAGTGGGTGTGGGTAACCTTCACTTTCTATAACTTCTTCTAATCTTGATTTCATTCCATTAACCATATTAAAACAAATGTCACTTAGTCAAATTCATTCCCAAGTTCTCATGACCTCTTCGTCTATTTTTTTTTCTAGTTCTGACTTAACTTGAGTCCCAATTAAGCACCATTTGACCCCACAAATTTTCTATCGGGTTTAAGTCAGGGCTTTTAGATGGCCAATCAATCAAAGTTATGTCTCTTTGTGTTGAAGACTACTCCATAACCTGTCTTGACCGATGCACCGAACTGTTATCTTGAATAAAATAAATAGGTCCATCAGGGTAAACATTACGCACTGTTGGAATCATCACGTCTCAAATAACGTTCGCCATTCATTCGAGCGCCGACTTCAACAAGGTCTCCAGGAGACCAGGACCCGTCGAAGAGATCCATCCCCAATATCCTGAAAACACACAAAAGTATTATTAAAAAGTCAATATCACCTATATAAAAAGATAATGAGGGCAATTCTACTAATTTTAAGAACGTTCACAGTCTGATCTCAGTGTCAATCTGTCAAAAATACCTCGATTTTTCATACATTTTTGACATTTGCTTGTCGCTGAGATGACACTGCGACTAGATTTTGAACGGTTTTAATTACGAGAATTGGCCTTAATGTCATTGTCTTCTCATGTCAAGCAGTAGAGAACTACAACGTAATATACCTATATAATTAGAAAATTATATAGGTATTTAAGTCAGTCATTGTAAAATGGACTCTGCTAAAACTCTTTTATGTTTTTTTTTTACATTTACTATCCTGTAAAGATTCATAATAATAATTTTAACTAACAATAACATGTTATATTAGTCACAGCGCTAATGAGTCTTATTATGAATTTAGCAAATACTTAATCAAGTTATTTATACTTAATATATAACTATTGCTTACCCAGCGATAAACCTGTCACTAGTCCTCAAAGGTAAAACATTTTGAGAGTTGTAGCGTTCGCCTGGTCTTCTCCACAGTATTGACGGTTGGATTGATTTGTGTAAGCAATCAGACGTGGCCCTTGGGGGTTACACTTCACTTCACCAGTTTCTTGATACCGTCGCACCCATAAACGAACTGTGTTTCTCTATGAGCAAGAAAATTAAAAAGTTAGATTTCTAATGCAAAAAAACAAAATGAAAATCTAAACGGATTTTACTATAGATTACACTTACATCGACATTTAATTCTCGAGCAATACTCTTTAAACTTTGATTTTGTTCCCAAAGGACGATAATTGACCTTTAAAAAGTTACTCAATCGAGGCATGATAATTTCTTTTAAGTCGTTATTCGAACAGCACAAGCAGACGAGTAATTGTGATGGTGGACGTCATGTTTTACTTAACAAAATTATAAGTTTACCCTCAATCTTCTTCATTATCTATTTTATGAATACGACACAGCCAACATGAATGATGGATGATTTATGAACAGATGGATAAATTTCATTATTATGTTAAATGGTTGAATGGCGCAACGGTATAACAACGTGGCTCGTGAGACGTAGTGTCCGAGTTCGATTCTTTACTCCGGCTTAAAGTTTTTATTAAATTTTCAAATTCTGTTGTGAACTAATTCCAGAAACTTGTAAAAAAATATGTTTGTGAAACATGTTTGGAAATATAAAAATACCAATAGGTAGGATGAGATGGATATTTACCTAGCGGCTAGTGGCATGAGCGCCATCTGTATTTTTTTTCTGCCATCTTAGCAGTTTCATTAATGTCACAGAGATGGCGCTCACGTAAACATGTAGTATATCATCCTATAATAGATGTCGCCACTCTAGGGGATGAGTTTTCTCAGCAGCTGCATGTACAAGTATATTCATAAGAAAATAATCATAAGGCATCGAATTGTTCGTTCGCATATGTTGATTAAAATACGTGCTTATTAGAATACCTACTAAATAACTTATGAGAGTCGTATTGATGATTTACCTACAAATTGCAAAAACGTAAGAAAATTTGAATTTTGCGGTCTACCCGGTTTTGTGTTACAAAGCTATATTATTCTTATACTTAATACTTCATTTTTTATAGCATGTTCAAAACATCCTAGTGGGTTGGAATGATGACCTGAAAGGCTGTTCTCTGATCTTCTACCGTGCTGTTGGGGCTATTAACCAGGCTGCGATCTTCGGCAAGCCCTCGCCTCTAAGGAAGGAGGACCCGAGGGTCAGGCAGCTGCCCTTCCCTACCAGGAAGCCTACCTTCAAAGAGGTGAAGAGAGTGTTCCAGACACTTGCTGGTATTGAAGTTTATGGTGAGTTCATGTTGAGTGTTTTAAAGTTATTTTGTGTTACTTAAGCATGATCCACACGGTACGATTTTAATGGTTTCTTGCATGCCTTATGTTGCATCGTCTAAGCGTCATTTAGACGAAGCACTTCGTTGCATTGCTTTAATTTTATTGTATGCTACAGTCTAGAAACGTCGTGTACATGGGGTGTTCAGGCGCACCTCACTAAAATAGCAAAATTGTAATCCTCAGATACGTTGCAAGACTTCCAAAAGGCGTTGCTTATAGTGACGGGCGGCAAGGCGCCGCTGAAGACCAACTCTGACATCAGTATTGCAGAGCGCGCCAAAAAGGCGCAGAAACCACCACCGAAGGTCATTCATGACAGGGCGAAATCAAGGTAGGAAAACAATTTTTTTCTTTATTATAGAAGAAATGCAGATTAGGGTCTTCTCAGCCGCACCCGAAACGGGTTCGTAACAATAGAAAACCAATTGTGTCTCATTAGTGGTACTTAACGAGTTAAACCACCCCACTGACGCAGAATTTTCATAATTTCGTACGTTATAATTAATGTAAAACGTCAATTCGAAATAATTAAACTGACGGTCGATTAAGATAGGGTTTATAATCAACGTATAACTAAAACATAACATCATCTGCCCAGCTTTTTCCCAACAATGATGGCGTCGGCTTCCAGGCTTACCGGATGCAGCTGAATACCAGTATTTTACATGGAGCGACTGCCTATCTTACCTCCACAACCCAGTAACTGGGTAACACGATACCCTTGGTAAGACTGGTTGTCAGACTTTTGGTCTTCTGACGATCTGTAACGACTGTCAAAGAAAAATAAAACAAAATTATCACATATTTCAGAGAGCGTGCGCCACGCGAGTTACCAACCCAAGTGACATCAAGCGAGGACGAAGGTCCCTGCTACATCGACTCCGAGACACCGCCGGACTGGATCAAGACCTTATCAGAACAGAGTAGCAATGGCGTCATCACCAACTCAAGGAAAGACCTCCTCAACGACTGCGCACTGTCCAGTTGTGTGGAGACGGACAGTGAGACGGAAACCGTGGGGAAGAAAGAAATTAGGAAAAAGAAGAAACCTATTAAAAAAGTTGAAAAGGTTGAAGAGAAGACACCAGTCATCACGACGACGGTAAAGAAGGGGCCGGTGAAAATTCCAGCCAGTGTTAAAAAGGTTAGTTATTTGTTGCATGTTTTTACTTTATGGCTTTTAGCACGTGGATGTTGAAAAGTATTAAAAGTTGATGTCAAATGGCGGTCCGAAATGCGACCGCTAGTCCGTTACCGGTGGTGTGTTTTACTGTCGACTATCATTTTTATTTGTTGGATTGGTTTTTATCAAAGATGCGCCGAATGCAAGTTTTACCAAGTTATTGTTCGGTATTATGTTTACCAAATCGAGTACTCTGCCGAGTAACTCTGTTGACGTAGGTATTGGCAACGTACGAAACGATTCAAACACTTCAGAAGAATGTCATACAAGTTTTTGACATTGCTACTAGGAATAAGCATCGACAGTGCTGCAACAGCGTGAAGATCCGAAAAGTGCCATCGCTTTAGGGTAAGACCAATATCTAAGCATAATATGATATTACCACGAGATACAGATTATTTAATTGAATATGTTTGTTTTATTTCACGTGATGTTTTTGACTATGGCCTAATCTACATTAATATTGGGCACGCCACGATTGCGGCGGTAAGTCCATTCTTTGAGGAGTGGTTTGAGAGGCGGCATGGCGTCCTCACCTTCCGCCTGACGCAGGTCCTGACCGGACACGGTTGTTTCGGGAGGTTCCTGTTTCGGATAGGGCGGGAGGAGCACACGGTGGCGGTCTGCCCAGCTTGGGCGGAGCACCACCGTGTCCTCGTGGAGGCGATCGGTGGCGGCGATCTCTCGCGACCGGCCCTGGTCCGGGCCATGGTACGGAGCGAGAGGGCATGGGGAGCCGTCACCTCCTTCAGCGAAGCAGTAATGCTCGCGAAGAGGAAGGCGGCGCACGTGAGGGAGAGGCAGCATATGCGCCCTCGCGACCCTAGCCGCCGCAGGATACGGAGACGCCCTGGGCGTCGGGAATCCCAGGCCGATTTCCGGCCACCGTAGGCATGTGCTTGCGGACGGCGAGTAATGTGTAGCTCGCTGTCCGGTAAGGACCAAGCCCAAGTCGACGGCGCGTTGTGTTCCACGCGCGCCTCAAAGAGATGTCAGCACAAAAATGATGGGGCCCGCAAGGGCCGATGCCTGCCAGGGGTGCGGGTTTGTTTGAAAGAGATACCACAGCCCCTGGCATACTGGCTACTGAAGGAACACGGGTGGGTTTTAGTCAGTAGAAGTCTGACACGCCCTCCTGCTCCACCCAGAGCGGGAGAAGTTATTTGATGATTTCCCACCCAAAAAAAAAAGATCTACATTAATATTGTAAAGTGGTCAGTTTATAAGTTATTTTAAAATAAACCGAGTTATTCGGTCGATAGCGAGTATACAAACAAAATTTCCAAATAAGCCGATTACCGAGTAATAAACTAATACTCGGCGCATCTCTAGTTTTTTTTTGTCATAATCATGTCTTTAATATTGTTTAATGTAGTAGTAACGAATAACAGTAAAGAATTATTTTAATGAATAATCCAATCACGAGGTTAAATCTAAACGCCCCTCTATTTCTAATATCTAAAATAAGAAAGGTTATCTTCAAGATAGTTAATCACAGACTCGTTATGTACTGTCAAACGGGGTGAACTTTAAACTGGATTTGAAATATAGAGTTTGTTGCAAACAATTAATTTAATGTATTAATTATATTATTAACGATTAAGTGCCATTGTTGTATATTAACGATTAAGTGCCTTTGTTGGCAACGAACTATTATAGTTCAACGTTAAAATCCATTTTAATGTTTCGTCGCGATTCATCCCTGCATCCCTATTCACCCCGTTTGTAGGTAGCTTAAACAATTTGTTCACCACTATAACTTCTCATCTCAATCTTCACCAGATGTGGAGAAGCATCTCAGACAAAGACAACATCACTCTGGAGCCGATCCTAGAAGGCTGGGAGGGCGATATTCAAGTGGCTTTCAACACACAAGACCCTTTTGATGGCAACACTGCCTTGCACAAAGCTGCCATCGCCGCTAAGCCTGATATGGTGACGTAAGTAGAGTTATCATTAGGTGCTAAGATGACAATCCTGATGGCATTGAATAATACACTTTAGGTTTAGGATCATAAATCGCAAAGATGCACAAACATTGAAGAAGAAATCAAACGCTTTTAAGAGCGTGTATATTTGCAGTCTGTCTGTGACATTGATAAGAAGGATTTTTAATTACTAAATGCTGCAATCATAGACATTATCAAAGGATGATGGTGACTTTGGCACCAGTTGCGTATAGCGACATAATATATTTAAAAAAAATGCTGTATTAAAGTAATATTAAAGAACATAATTTAATATTTTTTAGGATTAGCAGTATGTCTGTAAAATAAAAATAAACATTTATATTTTTTACGATATACTAAACTGTTATTGATTAGGAACGCACTCAGAATGTTGCTCCGTACGTTCCGTTGTAAGGTATTTTTCTTTCCATTAACTGTTTAAAAGATTTTTAATAATATATCTAGTCATAATAATGTTTTGTTTATAATAGAGTTTATAATTTATTTATAACATTGCATTTAATATTAAATACAGACAAAGTAACAGACAAAAAATATATATTTAAAACACGATGACATTATTTTTTCTGTCTAATGAAACGTGTAGTTCCTTGACTAACATTGCGACTTGTCAACTGATTTATCATGTCATTGTCACTCAACTCAATAGTTTAATACTTCCCTCGCTTCGTTGTGATAACTATTGCGCGCTTTTCTACGGTTTTGGCTCCTCCTGAAGTCCTAATTAGTGACAACTTGATCCTCTGCTTTCCTACGGATACCGTGACCACGGAATTACAATCTGGACCTTTGATAATCGACAATTGGCTGTGTTATTTGGACTTCTAATACAATAATATAATACTAACTAAAAACTTCTAATAAAAAAAACAGCAAGTTTTTAGCAAACATTTGTTTTTTTTTTAAATAGCATTACAACATAAGAATCTAGAAGAATTCTACAGTAGTTGCTGCGACATTTAAAAAGTGTCGCAGCGCTGGTATTCTGATAGGGCCCGAGCGATGTGATTTCACGGGCAGTAACAGTCTAAATAAATAATCAGTAATAAAGTTAGATAAAATTTAAATATGTTAGCAAATAAAACAATATCGTACCATATATCGTCAGCGCGAAGCGTGACCTCATTATTTGTCGATGCCATAAGAGCCTGAGACACTCTGTGGCAAGCAAAGGGTCGCAGGCGCTGACACACGAAAATAATTACAAAAAAATTATTCTGGATTTACGGCTGTTTAAGGAACAGTGAAGTAGTGTAGACAGTGTACAGTAAAAGTGGTGGTAGTGAGTTAACGGCATTGATTAAATGGAAAAATACAAATAAAATAGTGACTGAGAGTGCTATTAAATTATGATTTTTACAAAAGACAAATTACAGACAACATATACAAAATACCAGCAATATAAAATCAAAATCAAAATCAAAAGTCATTTATTCAAACTAGGCTGAGAGTCAGCACTTTTCGAACGTCAAAAAAAAAAAAAAAACATCTGACAGTCCCCCCAAAACGCCCACCCTTCGACACTTCCTAGTACTTAAAATGATTTAAAGAGTCTAATAAAATAAACAATTAAGTATATGAATGTAATTCATACAACCTGTCAGTTAGGTAAGCTAATTCTGGTGAAAGAACACAAACATTGTCTTGAGTTAATCACAGCGACCAACTATTATTATCGTTTAAGTAGTCGTTAATAGAATAGTATGCCTTAGAACAAAGGTTGGATTTTACTTTGGCTTTAAACGCACTAAAATGTAAATCTAACAAAGAAGAGGGAAGCTTGTTATAAAAGGTTATACCAAGCCCAACAAATGAGTTATGAACCTTATGAAGCCGGTGAAAGGGAGCACGTAGTTTATCCTTATTTCTAGTATTAATATTATGAATATCACTGTTTTTAGTGTATAAGTGTATATTTTGCCTAATATATAAGATGTTAGCGAATATGAATTGCGATGCCACCGTGAGAATACCGATATCTTTAAAAAAATCTCTTAGGGACACTCTAGCACCCAGTTGGTAAATTGCTCGAACAGCTCGCTTTTGAAGAACAAAAATATTTTGAATATCAGCGGCTTTGCCCCACAACAGAATGCCGTAGGACATAACGCTATGAAAATAACTGAAATAAACTAACCGAGCTGTTTCAACGTCAGTGTATTGTCTTACTTTTCTAACGGCATAGGCGGCCGAAGTGAGCCTTCCCGCTAGGCTTGATATGTGTGAGCCCCACTGAAGTTTAGCATCTACTGTTATGCCCAAAAAAACTGTCGAGTCTACGGTTTCAAGCACCTCTTTATCTAACACGATGTTTGGACCAAGATTTCTAACATTCGGTAAGGCGAATTTTACACACTTTGTCTTCTTGGCATTAAGTACTAGGTTATTTGCCGTAAACCAATCCGTAAGCATTGAGAGTGCACTGTTTACGTCGTCAAAATCTTGTCTATTCCTGTCTACTTTAAAAATAAGAGAAGTGTCATCTGCAAACAGAACAACATCACAAATACCCTTTAAATAGAATGGTAAGTCATTGATATATACTAAAAACAAGAATGGGCCGAGTATTGAGCCTTGAGGCACACCTAACTGAACTGGTAGCCCTGAAGATTTTACACCATTACTTTCTACACATTGGAACCTACTATGTAAAGAAGAATTTATTACGTTTAAAGCTTCGTTATGGACACCATAATAACGCAGTTTACGCAAAAGCGTTTCATGGTGCACGCAATCAAAGGCTTTGGAGAGATCACAGAAAACTCCAATAGCATTTTGCGAGTTCTCCCATGCGTTAAATATGTGTTTCAACAAAGCAACACCCGCATCTGTAGTCGAACGACCCTTTGTAAAGCCATATTGTTCCTCATGAAGGAGGCTATTTAAATTAAAATGTCTTAGCAACTGCTTGAGAATTAATTTTTCAAATATTTTACTAAATGCCGGTAATATAGAAATAGGCCTAAAATTGCCCACGTTATTTTTATTACCCGATTTAAATAATGGTATGACTTTACTAATCTTCATGAGGTCAGGAAAAGTTCCCGAGTCAACACATTTATTAAAAGTAACAGCAAGATAGGGGGCTACGATGTCGATTATATTACTTAAAAGTTTAATAGAGATGCCCCAGTAATCCCCAGTGTTTTTTGATTTAAGTGTATTAAAAATATTTACTACATCACGAGGCGTTACATGTTGGAAACTAAATAAGCTACTACATTTGGGCACACTACTATGCAAAAGGTTTTCAGCTTTAGACGGGGACGAATTTAAGGTGCGAGTCGTAGTTAAAGGTATGTTGGCAACAGCATAAACATTCGACTATAGTGTTTTAAAGTGTGTCACCATACTATAAAATTGTATTTATATTTTTGAACAAATGACTTATCTATTAACCCCCTACAACTTTTACAGTCAGATCCTATCAGCTGGCGGGGACCCGTGCATCAAGAACCATGACCTTCAGACTCCTTACGCGGCCACACCACACGCTGACACCAGGATCGCCTTCAGAATGTTCCAGGCGCAAAATCCTGACAAATATAATTACAATAAGGTAAGATGAGCATACTGTGTGGTGCCGGACGTAAAAGAATAGCACCATCCCTTTTCTTGCCGTGGGTGTCGTGTCGAAGGCGACTAAGGGACTTACTAGAGAATGGACAGCAGCGTTCTCTATGCATTTTACCACCATACTGCGATCGCCAACCTGCCTGCCAAGCGTGGCGATTATGGCAAAACCCCCCTTTTGGGGGAGGCCTATGTCTAGCAGTGGACGTCTTTCGGCTGAAATGATGATGATGATGAAGATGAGCATTTTATTTAATTGTTTATTTAACAGTCTATGCACACATACAGAGTGGCAGAGCATCAACATGCAAACTGAATCCATGAATGTAGCACATGATTCTAGCGTATACATTTACGTAGTTCATCTACAACTACTCGGTCAAAATGTATGGAAATGTTTTTATTTATAAACCGACTAAAAATTTTAACGCACCCTTCGTCGACATTTTTCTTCGGTTATAAAAAAATAAAAAATAATATGTATTTCCATACATTTTAGAATGTAGTATATCAATCCATGGTAAGAGTTTGTGCGTCGTTGCCATCCAGTATAAACGAAACAAGAAGAAAGGAATGGAAAAATACCTACAAAGGTGATGCTTTCTGTAGAGTCGTTACCTATTACATGAGACTGTAACCTGACCTGTAATGTGGGGATACTATAGATGTACACCTTTACCTCAGCTCCTGGGATATTTAGGCGTGACTATATCTACAGCGTGTAACAGAAACCCTATTGTTATCCTTAAGCACTAAAGATAACAGCTGGTAAAGAATCACTATACATAGTTTCAGCTCAAAATAAAATACTCTAAAAATTGATACCAACTTTTTGGTTTCTTAGGTTTCTTAAATTCAAATCATAACAAACGTGTCACCGCACTACGTAGGTCAATAACTTTCCACGTTACTTGCCAATATCACGATAAATCTCTTCCGTAATTCTGCGCGCCTAGTACCCTAGTAGCCGACAGCAGGCGGTGTTCTTTGTCGGCACGAACTGACGAAATAAAAGTTGCCGCCGCACCGCACAATCGCTTTGGCGGCGCGCCACCAAAGCGATGGCGCGCGCGCGCACTAACTAAACCATACCTACTTTACTTTACCGTGATGTAAAAATTAATGCGTAATTATTGATTTACAGTTTACTCATTGATATCAAGCCAGAAACTGCACGAAAAAATTGAGATAACAAAATTCACGTAAAAAAAATCGAAACAAAGTTTAGGTAGGAACTAGTTTCAGCCCTTATTTCTTATTATTACCGAGTAAACAGTAAAATCTTAAAGCTTTATTTAAAAAAAAAAAACTTACATTTTTAAAGATGGGGTTCGATGGGTGACCTTGGTGTTGTATGCACAAGGCCGCTCGCTTGTTCATGGACACCTGAACATTGCGTAGCATGTCTGTTGTTATTGTCCTGAAAGCGGCCTCAATGCGCACTGTCTTAAGCTCCATTGTATCACACTGCACTGCGTATACTTACTACATTTTTAATGTACCCCCACAAAAAAGTCTAATGGGGTTAGGTCTGGGGATCGCGGAGGCCAAGCCACGCTTCTACTACCACGCCCAACCCACTGGGGAAAGCGCGCATCTAAATAATGGCGCACATCTCGAGCAAAGTGTGCCGGTGCACCGTCGCGCGTCGTGTTGAAAAATTAAATTATTCTCCATCACAAGATTAATGTAACTTAACACTGGTAGCACTGAGAGGACATCGTCTAATTAATTCCCCAGGAAGCTTAAATAATTTTGGCCGTTTAAGCTTTACGGCAAGAAAACTGGTCCTACGACGACGTCTCCAATTATACCTGCCCACACGTTCAGTCGCCATTGGTGTTGGAATGACGACTCTGTCGAAGCATGCGGGTTCGTGTGAGACCAAACATGTTCGTTGTGGATGTTGCTTATTCCCGCTCTCGTGAAGGATGCCTCATCAGTCCATAGCACTCTTGAACCGAAATCTGGCGAAGCTTCTAACTGGTTTCGGTACCACTCGCAAAAGGCCACGCGAGGTAAAAAATCTGCCGGTATCAGCTCCTGGGTGCGACGGAAATGGTATGGGTGCTGACCGTCATTGCTCAGCACTCGCCATACCTGCATGTGGTTAGAGGCACCCAGCGCTAATGCAGCTCGACGTGTGCTAGTGCGTGGATTGAGTTCAAAATGCTCCAATACAGCTTCTTCAAATTCTGGATCGGTAGTACTAGGGCGACCCTCTGAAGCAGGTGCGTGGAATGACCCAGTTTGGTACAGACGATGTACCATCCGACTAAAACATGCCGACGAAGGCAGTTCTCGACGCTCAGCATCTGGTCTACCCGCAATAAAACGGCGACGGTACAGTTCTCGGGCAGCTCGTAAATTACCATCTTCTGCTCCGACACACATCATCAT
Organism: Polymixis flavicincta; assembly: GCA_949987655.1. Classification (NCBI taxonomy): domain Eukaryota; kingdom Metazoa; phylum Arthropoda; class Insecta; order Lepidoptera; family Noctuidae; genus Polymixis; species Polymixis flavicincta. The sequence goes on from OX465183.1 coordinate 19,462,972, forward strand.
TTCGTAATATTCGCTATTACGAAATGATGATGTGTGATATTTTGCAAACACAACTAAAAAGAAATCGTTAGGTGTAGCCGAACTGAACCGATGCGCGTATCACAGGGATAGAAACGAGTGCACTAGAAGCGGAAAAGAATACGACTGACGACTGACGAGCAAAACAATAAATGAGATTTAAGAATAATGCTAAATAAAGCTCCTAGTCCCTGCTATTCTGGTACCTAAATATTATTTCGTTAAAATGACTACTACCTAACCTATAGGGTAGCTAGTCCTATTAGTGTCCACTACTATTAAAAATATTGTTGAAGAATTTAAGATTATTTTACATACCTACCCCGCCCTGGGTGGCGCGTGGAAGTAGGTATCTACTGACTGAAAACCTTTCTGTTCCTTTAGTTGCCCTTGCATTCCGGGGCCGTTATATCGTTAGAATATTCTAGCAACCCCAGAAATTCCCGCAACTCCGGAAAATCATTAATTTCAATCCATCAAAGATCATATGATTGGGCCGCGTTATTTCGTTAGAAGTCTGAATTAGAAGTTGTATTTACCAGGAGTAATTGGACGGACTGCAATTGGTTAATATACCCTAAGACCCTAACCCGTTGGGTTTACACACATTATGATAATTACATTGTGTGTGTAATGTCGTAATCAGGGTTCTGTGAGCAAACGATTTTCAATTCATCAGTAACAATTCCTGTTACTCATGCGGTCCTAGTACTTTTATAAATTTTTTTCCACAATTAGATGCAGTTTTGCGACATTTTTTATTGACTACATTTGAATCATAGCCGCAACGGTTTAAACTGTGGTTTAAACCAACGAACGCCGTGGTTATTATCGGAACAAATAAATAAATAAGTACACACGCCCCCAACCACTCTCGTGGCCCATTTTATTTAGCGCACTCTTTTTTATTTTGTTTGATTTTTTCAATGCCCTTATTTTAAAAATTATGAACGGAACCCACTGTGAATTTATTTGTACTAGGAGAAGAATAAGCTGCGAAGAGGTGAATTTAAATATTTTTTTGGGTTCAGTTGGACATAAATTGTGACTAAATCCTTTTTCTATTCTAAGTTCTAATGGCAAATATTAATGATTATTTAAGCAATTAATTCCTGGTAGGATGCACGTAAGGTTCAGATTTTTATGATCGATTTAATTGTACGAGCTGACGATTTATCAAACCGATTCGTGTTAATGCGATCTTCAAGCAAATTGATTCAATAGGTAAGGTTTTTTAATTGAATTTTTAGAAGATCGATTCTTTCAAAAGCACTGGATTCGATCTGTGAATCGAATAAAAAAATCGATTTAAAGCAAAACATTGTTCATCCTTATGGCCACCAAAATAAAAGGTTAGGAATACCGTAAGGAAATTTACAGGAATATTGTTCTTGAATTCGGTATTTACTGTGTTGTAGGTACAGTGGTAAGGTGGGTGGAAGATTACTTGTAGATAATTTATCAACAAAGTAATCTTCTACAAAAGGACTACTACGTAAAAAACCAACAGGTGTGTAAATGATACCGGACAATGCAAGTAGGTATCTAAATATTATTTCGTTAAATGTTGATACCTACCTAGACAAATTAATTGTATTGTAGCTAGTTCACAAACATAAACTTTAAGGAAAAATCTGTAATAATATTTTGTAAACAAAAATAAACATGCGGAACCTTTTATTCAGAAATACCAGGAGTAAGAGGTTTATTTTTACTTACAAATAGTTCGCTGACACCGATCAGCTGACTTAGTGCTAGTGATGTGTTTAATTCAATTTGAAAAGTTCGGTTTCTGGTATCAATGTATTAAAAATTCTCATGACTTCCGAACATGTAGAGCTAGGAATATAAAACCCTTCCAATATCGTTTGATATCATCCAAAGAAGTTGTGCCCTTGGTATGTATATACCCTTTCCGTTACACGTTGTATGTGTAATATCATCATCATCAGCATTTTAGCCGAAAGACGTCCACTGCTGGACATAGGCCTCCCCCAAGCACCGCCACTTCAATCGTTTCCGATCCTGGTCCTGAAAATTCTGTCGACTGTGGCCTATTTCTGCTGTGTTTATTTCTATCCCATGATAAATTCTTTTTATCAATCTTGATTTAACCAATAAATAATATTATCTCTTCTAGTCCCAAATCCCCGGACCAGTGACACCCGAACAGCTAGAACAACAGAAAGAGAAGAAAGCGCAGCAGAAGAAGGCGAAGAGACAACGTGAGAAAGAGAAACAGGCAGACAAGCTAAAGGCGAACGCGTTCTTGCAACTTACAGACGAGAAGAAGGTAATAATAACAATAGATCTCGTTTTCACTAGCCCGCCCATTCGTCCCTTCTCGTTTGGTTTTTGCCTCAAGCAAAATGTATATCGCAATTATTAGTATCCATTTAGCTGTTCCAGGGTCATTTGGCTCGCGGCGAATCCGAGACGCTACCATATCGATTTTTCTGTAAAAAAAAAATCTAATTTTACCTAACATAGCCCATTTCAATATCATTTTAGAGTGAAAAGATCCCTGTAGCATAAAAGATTTATGGCCAACTTAATATCGACTTTGACTGCGTTTAAATAAAGTCTAGAATGAAACTTTACTGCGTGGTTTTGCTTGCTTCGTTGGTTTTGGACGAGATTAAGTTTACGTACTACTTTAGTTCAACGTACGGTCACCAAAAGAGTTTAGTAACCAGTGTCGTTGGATATAGTTGAAGTTAAGTAAGAACCCGATGGATGTTTTCGAATAAAATTTAATTTATTTAATGGAAAACAAACACTATCTTGGACAGTACGTAAGGTTGATATTTTATTGACAGAGAAAACCACTCTGCGCGGTCCTTAGTTGCTTATCATGTAGCAAGCCTTGTCGCGTTCTCGAGTACCCCGTTTCAAAGTAAAAAGTCAAGTAATTTATTTGCCAGAAACTACATACATAGGTGCTTTAAATAATTGTTTGAAAAAAAAAAATATTTTGTTTTTTCACAGAAAAAAATTCCAGAGCACGAACAACGTTGTTTTTCGTGCGGCGCTCAGCTACCTAAAGTACCGTTCGAGTATGACGACTGCAAGTTCTGCCGAGTTCCCTGTTTGCACGAGCATAGGAAGATCAGGCCTCTAAACATGAGTGTCTAAACCATATAGGGTGTTTTACATGCAAAACTACTTACCAAGCTGATAATTATGAGGATTTCGATGCGTACTCACTATAGTTCGACTTTTAATTGTATTAATTAACTTGACAGTTCAAAGAAAAATAATGTTACCATACTAAAACGAATAGTGTTGAGATAGTGAACTATTTTGCGTAAACACCGAATTATAAAAATGGTTTCATTTCAAATTAAACCTTTATCATTCTTTATAAAACTTTAAAAATTCATTTGTAAGATGTAGAATATAACAATAATTAATCATTTATTAATAAAAGTAATTTCCTTTTTTTGAATTTCTTCTAATAGAAAGAAACGTCGTTTTTAATGTCATGTTATAAAAAAAAAAAAAACAAAATGCATGTAAGTACATTATTTCAAGTTTATTGATTCTTACACCACCTCGCTATCTTTTTTTTGCGAAAATCTGCCCTTCAACTGTCAAGTTACTGAATACAGTTAATAGTCGGAACTATAGGTGACCAAAGGTACGTAGAAGCAACCTTATGGGTTATGCTTATGACACTACATTGTGTAATTGAAATAACTGAGGCGTATAGAACACCTGAACAACTTTAAAAGTAATTGGACCAAAAAAAAGGTGTAGTCTCGAAAAAAAAAAGTCACCTGTTTATGTATTTTTGTTTTGTTTCCATTGTCATTATGGAACAGCAGTTATTTTTTATTCGAGATCTAGTATTATCGTTGGGGTTGCCAGCCTAAACATGGTGCTGCCATCTGTAAGCTATGTTAGGTTATATAAAATTAGGCGAAAATAAAATGAAGTTTATAAGGAGACATTTTTACTCTGTAGTATTCAGTTAAAGGTGCGCTTACACGAGCAACTGAAATTGCTCCATCCTGGTCAATTCTCGTCAATTATGACGTTACGACTACGTCCAGCAATTTAGGACAATAGTAGAAATAGTAGTACGTACACACGAGTTTTCTTTCTCGTGTGTACGTACGTACACACGAGAAAGAAAACTAAAACTGAAAATTTCGTACCGATTGGATATTCGGCAACTCGTGAAAAATATGGAGCAATCAGAAGCAATATTCCCGAAACATATCTGCAATGTATTGTTGCTGCTCCAGATTGCTCCACTTAATTGTAATAATTGCTCAAAAAATTGCCCGTGTAAGTGCAGCTTTATGACATCGCAGCGGTGCTAGTCCTTTTAAAGTTATTCTAACTCTGTTTTTGCATTACCGGCAAAATGATCTTTGCTGTTGGGTTGCAGCTACTGACTCGTCTGTCAAACCATAGTGATCTTTACTCTGGTTGTACTAAGGTTGTTGGGTTGCTGCTGCCAGAGGTAAAATAAACACGGTATTGCAAGCTAAATAACAGGATAGAATATAGGGTAATTTTTATGATGTCGCCTAGTAATACGCAAATTAGTTCTCATTGATCAAATCTTGTTTTCGGGATTTATTTATTGTACATTTTTTTAAGTGCACAAAATATAATTTTGTTTTACTTAATACTTTTGGTTTTTATTTACGTTTTAATACCTACATAATTTTCTACATGGTATAAAAATAAGGTCTCGCATTCCGGGAGTGACACATGTTTACGTCACTATCCAGTTGCCAGTAAAAATATTTAAACTTTTCGTTTCGTTTTTTTAACCATACGAAACCATTCAATTTAAACATATATCAACGTAATTGTTAGTTAAAACTTCATTGATCGGATTCGCACAGGTAATAAAGGTGGTTTTGGAGTTATTATTACACTACTGGTAACAGCCATGGTATAATAATATACTTCGCCAGGTATAGCATTCCGAGACAGAGAAGTCACGTGGGTGACACAAGCCTACGTCATCACCGCTTTCGATGGTTCTCAAACTTTATAGCCTGGGGAAATTCAATCTAGTAAAGCATTGACCTAATTGTTAAATTCCTACTAGCTTTTGCTTGTAGCTCTACCCGCGTTGTAGGTTTTCCGTGACAAAAACAATCCTGTGTCCATCAAAAAAATATAACAAACTTGTCAGACGTACACAAATAAATGTTTGGGAATCACTGTTAACACTGCCACTGAGCGAGACCAGCACACGTGTTAGAAAAGAATAGCAATATACGACGAAATGGCGGAATGTCAATGAGACAGCCCGTTTCTGTGTTACCAGTAGTGTGAAATAATAACTCCCTAACCACCTTTACTACCCGTGCGAATCCGATCAAACATTGAAGTTATAATTTACAATTACGTTGGTATACGATTAAATTGTATTTTTTCGTTTGATCAGGCAAACGAAAACAACATTTTAAATTCTTTATAAATATTTTTTGACTGAAAATGTTTCCATAATTTAGTGTTTTGTTGCAATAAAGTGGCAACTGAATAGTGACGTAAGCTTGTGTCGCTCCCGGAATGCCAGACCTTGTTTTTTTAGACCATGGTAACAGCGGTGATGACGTAGACTGTCACCCACGTGACCACTGACTCTTGGGATGCTCTACCAGCAGGCTTAGCATGACGCTTTCTATTTCTACTCTACTGAAGAATAGAAATCGCTTGTCTACATTTCTCGGTACAAAACTGTCAACTGTATATGGAAACGTAATTTTTGTCTACACTTCCGACGACAAAACGCTTGTCTACGGTTCTGATGCTAAGCCTGCTGGCAAAGTATATTCATATGCGATGCTTTTCTAATTGTCGCAGTATGTTTTTCTTTCTGCAGGATTATAGCGGTTATCTTTTTTGGATTCTGTGACTTTTTTACATAGTTTTTGAATAATTCGTTGGCTTCTTTTTGGGTAAATCATTGCAGTAGTTACATTAGATTTTTCTTTAATTCGGTCATTTGGAATATTTTGCGAATCACAGAAAGTACTGATTCATAGAGCAGTGGTGGCCCAGTTTTAACGGCCGCGACTTACGAGTTGTAGGTCGTGCGTTCGAACCCAGCCAGGCGCATTACTTTGTGTAAATAATTTCATCACCACTGCTCTCAAACGGTGAAGGAAAACATCGTGAGGAAACCGGCATGTCCTAGAACCAAAAATTCGAATACATGCGACATCTACCAACCCGCACTGGGCCCGCGTGGTAGATTACGGCCCACTCCCTCTCATGGAGAGGAGGCCTGTGTCCCAGCAGTGGGAACGTTTATAGGCTGAGTATGTATGTGTATGTACTGATTCATATGAGCTACATTTTGTACTAACTGCTTAATTATATCTATATTAAAATCACGACGATACACTATTGTGTTTAAGAATAACATTCACGTCGCACTCATGCGCGTTAGTCATTGTTCTCTATATGATCGGTGCCGCGCCGTCGCGTTTGTCGCTGTCTGTCTATAGCTATGGGTCATTGGTAAATCCATAGAGTAGTTTTCAACGAAAGATGTAAAAAAGAAAGAAGGAAAGGGAAAAAGGAAGAGAGGGAAGAAATAAATAAAGATAGATAACTAAAAAGATGGGTATCTACTGAAGAAGATATTCAGCACTAGGTATAGTTCTAGAATCATCGTCCTCTAAATTCTACACGGTGGAGAGGGATCCGCTCGACAGAAACCGGTGGAGGCGGATCATCCGCTCCAGATGCAACTCCGAAGCTGATCACGATCCTCAAATATGAGGGACCGACTACCGATAGTTCTAGAGCTATTAACAAAGATAAATAAAACATCACAACTATGTTAAAATGTTTTATACAGTGTGAAAGAGGTGAAGGAAGGTAAATAACTAATATTAATTATTGATGGGTGTAATACCTTATTGTTTTTACACAAATCTGATTTGCCATACCTACCTATAATAATCTGGTGATCTCATTAGGAGCTTTAATTGAAGTGCCTTTGGCTTTAAATAGTGGTTGTATAGGAACTAGTAAGACAAAAATAACTAAAGCTTACATGCGAATAAACACCAAGTAGATAAATCACTTCTAAGAAATAAATAAAAGAAAGCAAGAAAATACATTTTGGCACCTGGCACACGAAGGAAACGCTCATCAATGAAAAGCTCCGGTGTACGCAGGCCATGAGCCATGACCACAGAGTACATTTATATGCCATGACCATGGCCCTGAGGAAACTGAATAAGTTTTTTCGATAGGAACCAACTCTCACCCTAAGAGTCACAATAAATAAAACCTGCATAATAAAGGGTACATTTTTAACCAGTGCGCAAACTGTAACCATGAATTCAGCCTATGATTCTAGCCTCATTCATCTAGCGTAGAAATTTTTCATCAATTGTACAAAAAATAATAATTGCTGGTTCATAGAAAAGTGCAATACCTACGCGGTCAAAACTGTTTTTTTTTTCTGTATAACCGACGAAAAATTGATTTGCTGAATTCATGGTTACAGTTTGCGGACTGGTTAAAAACTTATCCTGTATTGGCTATCCTCCTTGACGTCGTTACCTACTGCAGAAATGCGATCCTGGGTTTTATTACCACGTCGGGAACAGTGTTATTAGGTTTTTGGGTCGTCAAGAATTTCTCAGTAGTATCCCAGAATCTGAATTTGTGCCCGCTTGATAGTAATAGTCTCGTCCCTTTTACATGGGACAACATAACTGGTAAACTGAAGGCCAATTCTCGTATTTAAAAACGTTCCTTCAAAATCTAGTCACAGTCTCATCTCGGCGACAATCAAAAATGTCAAAAACTTGTGATCTATGGAAACTCGAGGTATTTTCGACAGATCGAGACAGATCAGCACCCTAATTCCAAACAAACTATTAATCAGAATCTGAAGCTTATTGTCAATCCAATGCTTCATATGTTTGTAAAATTCGTCTGCTTCACAACGTAAACAATGCAATGAATGTTGTGGAATTGTCAAAATGAAATCTATTCCTACGGATAGTACAGCCGCCAGCACGTCAAGCTACCCCAATCTGTCAAATTTCTTTGATAGATTTTCATCTTTAATACGTCGGCGTAAGATTCTTGTTAAATTAGGAAATTTGATAGATTGGGGTAGTTTGATGTGCTGGCGTCTGTACCTATATTACGCAATTACCTCTCAGACTGAACGTTCTTAATATTACGAGAATTGCCCCTCTGGTTAAATGTGTGTGTATTATAGGAACACCTCTGCCATTCCTTCAGGGATAACAGGCGTGCAGTTATGTTGCCTGGGTTGAAGAGACGTGACACTGATGGCCAGCGATAGGCTGAGTAATGCGATTTAATGCATTTTTATTTATTTTATCAGTGCTTAAGTCTAAGCACAGATTAGTTAGCATGCATTTGCATCTGACTATGGATTTAGTATTTACAGACGCCACATCAAGCTACCCCCAATCTGCCAAATTTCTTTGATAGATTTTCATCTTTATTACGTCGGCGTAAGGTTCATGTTAAATTGGGAAATTTGATAGATTGGGGTAGCTTGATGTGCTGACGTCTGTACCTATATTACGCAATTACCTCTCAGACTGAACGAGATTTGCCCCTCTGGTTAAATGTGTGTGTATTATAGGAACACCTCTACCATTCCTTCAGGGACAACAGGCGTGCAGTTATGTTGCCTGGGTTGAAGAGACGTGACACTGATGGCCAGCGATAGGCTGAGTAATCCGACTTAATGCATTTTTAACCGACTTCAAAAAGAAGGAGGTTATCAATTCGACATGTTTATATTTTTTTTTATGTATGTTCGGGCATAACTCCGTCGTTTATAAACGGATTTGCAAAATTCTTTTATTGTTCGAAAGTGGTTTACTCCGAAATGGTCCCATTGAAATTTCATATAGATCTGATGATGCGTTTCGGAGACAGACAACGGAACTCTTCAAAAAATTACAGCAAATCAACCGCGAATGTTGCTATCGCATAAATATGCATTGTTTTGACGCCAAGGATGATGAAATTTCGAATTGGTGTGGAGTAGGTAACTAAAAAGTGAAAAATAAAAACTTTTTTCAAAAAATAACAACCGACTTCCAAAAAAACACTACAAAGTGCAAAATAACTTTAATTTCGGAAGGCGGTGACGAATAGTTAAAATACACATTCTAAGTCACCGACTTCCGAAATTAAAGTTATTTTGCACTTTGTAGTGTTTTTTTTTATTTATTTTATCAATGCATACTAAAGTCTAAGCACAGATTTGTCAGCATGCATTTGCAATTGTCTATGGAGTTAGTAGTACAGACGCCAGCTGAACATCAAGCTATCCCGTATGGCAAATTTCTTTGATAGATTTTCAACTTTATCACAATGGAATAAGGTTCATATTCAATTGGGAAAATTTGACAGTTTGGGATAGCTTGATGTGCTGGCGTCTGTACTAAGTATATGTATTTAGTCATTTGGCTGATTGGTTGGTAGAGATTACATTTCTAATAAGGTTTTATGCGTAGAATGCTGATGTGTTGCCAGCTTCTACAGTACGAGACATGTTTATTAATAAATGAATGGGTGGTTCGACATTATCGTAGGTTTTGCTCATGCAGTCATGAGCATTTCAAATGGATGAAGATATTTGGATGCATAGATGGTTTAAGGCCGAATTTGATAAATGTTACCCAAATGTACTTTGGCTTAGATATATTATGTATGTCTTAGTCAAAGCATATCCTAAGTAACGTTTATCAACTTCATCAGTCGTCATTGTTCTTCTTAGTCGCCGTCGTCTTCTTCGTTCATTTTAAGCCAACTCTGAAAAGACAATTAAAATTCGTGGACACTGCGTAAAAAAATATCTTATTTATTTAATGCTAATCCCATCGGCTTTTTTACTACCACTTTCACTGTAAGTATTCCTTTTTAACATACTCATTGTGCTCACCTTTATTTCCCGCATTTTCCTAGAAAATCGTATCCTAGACGAAGAGTCATTCATAAACGCTTTGAAAGAAGACCAACGCACCAGCAGGCTTAGCACGACGCTTTCTATTTCTACGAAGAATAGACAGTGCTTTTTCAACACAAAGTGACATTTTGTTTGCCCAAAAAAAAAAAAAAGAACCGTAGATATCCTTCTACAATCTGTCATTTAGTCTTTCGTTTCTAACGACCTTTGTAAGTCCTTAAAAATGTAAATTATTTCAGAGGAATATTTCTTCCCAAACTGTCAAAATCACACTGACAACAAACTTTCTACTCGACGGCCACAAAGTATATACGATTATCTACAAAATCATGGTTCGGTTAGAACGCATAACTGTGATAATTAATAGAAAAACATAACTATCTTCTCCTATTGTACATCATTTAGTTAATAGTCATGTCTATTCTTCCGTCGACAAATCGGTGCTCGTGTCAAGCCTGCTGTATTCCCCAGTTGTTTGTTTTAGATGGTTGAAGCTTCCTAGAAAATAATATTCTACCTCAAATGTCGAGACTTAATCAATATAAAAAATAGACACAGGGCAATGGTGTGTCTGAAAACGGGTGCTCTCATCGAGGCAAACGGCGTGAGGTCGGAGTGGAGTGGAGTTGGGTGATCTCGTCGGTACGGACTTCCGGAGTGTAACTGTGTAAAAACAAATCCAGGTGCAGTTTTCGGTGTTTGTGGTAGCCTGGAACCTGGTGTTTGTGGTAGCCAGATCTCACCGTAGCCAAGGGTAGGTGGGCCGCCGGGCACTAGGGGCCGTTTTGTTTTAGTGCTTGTGTTAAAATGCATAGAGAACGCTGCTGCCCATTCTCTAGTAAGTATCTACCTTAGTCATCTTGTACCTACGACACCCACGAGAAGAAATGGTATTGTGCTTTTCTTAACTTCCAGCACCACACGAGACAAAACTTTACACAAAAATCTTACTATAAGTACTTTTATCTAATAAAATAACCCATATTATTATTCATGTGAAACTTTCTGTTTCGATGTTTGTTACTCAATCACGCTAAAGCGTCTGAAAGAATTTTGGTGACATTTGGCACACAGATCGTTTATAGGATTCTTTTATTCCGGTACTTAGTATCTACGTTTCTGTGGGAAAATAATCGATCTCCGCGCGGGCAAAGACGTTGGCAAAAAACTAATAAATAAATAATAATCGTAAATACTAAATGCCGGTTTATTGTGTTTGAAATAGACCGAAGGTACGGAAGTTTTCACCCTTCTTTCTTTATTTATCCCTGTCCTACTAACCCCCAGACGCGCAGCCTCCAACATTCCTTCCTAGTATTTCCATGAAAAAGTTTGTAACTTTCAAACTTTTAAGTTTCTTGTTGACCGACTTCACTGAGCGAGGACTGACGGGTAGGTAGGTACGCCAACCCTTTGTCTCAGGAGGGATTGCCGATCAGTCCTTTTTATTAGAATTAAAAGTTTTTATATGTTACTGTCTTGTGATGGCTTGTGGCTAAGTAATAACAGCTGCACAAGTCGATCGATAAGGTTAAGCTACGCTTGCCGCGGTGGGTCCGTGGATGGGTGACCTTTACATACCAAGACCCCTCCGTGCCTCGGAAAGCATGTTAAGCCGTTGGTCCCGGCTGTCATGTGTTTTTTTTTTTTTTGGGATGGGAAGTCATCAAATAACTTCTCCCGCTCTGGGTGGAGCAGGAGGGCGTGTCAGACTTTTACTGACTAAAACCCACCCGTGTTCCTTCAGTAGCCCGTATACCAGGGGCTGTGGTATCTCTTTCGAACAAACCCGCACCCCTGGCAGGGCTGTCATGTGTGGATCTTTGACAGTCGTTCGTTACGGGTCGTCAGAACTCCGAAAGTCTGACAACCAGTCTCACCAAAGGGTATCGTGTTACCCAGTAACTGGGTTGTGGAGGTCAGATAGGCAGTCGCTCCATGTAAATTACTGGATTCAGCTGCATCCGGTTAGACTGGAACCTGACCCTAACATAGCTGGGAAACGGCTTGGCAGATGATGGTGTTGTTGCTGTCTCATAAAGTAGTGGCGCCCCAGTGGTAACGGCAGCGACTTACGAGTTGTAGGTCGTGAGTTCGAACCCAAGCAGTAAATTATTTCATCACCACTGCTCTCAAAACGGTGAAGGAAAACATCGTGAGGATACGGATGAGGAGGATAAGATGAGGCATGTCCTAGAACCGAAAATTCGAGGAAATGTGGCATCCGCCAACCTGAAGTGAGCCCGCGTGGTGGATCATAGCCCACTTCCTCTCACAAAGTGGATCCTATAGATAATATAACAGGACACAGGTAGGGTTGCCAACTGAGTTGATTAGAAATCCGTGAGGTAAAAAAAGTAATGAAAATCAAAAACCTTTTATTCAAACTTGTATTTTTTTTACACTGCGAGCAGCTTGTAATACCTTTTGATTACAAATAATAAAATCATAGAATTCTTTTCATGTGTAAGTATATGAAATTTGTGCACACTTGTATTTCAGACTTTCCATGTGTTTCATTCAGCCGATTGCGACTTTTTAACCACAGTTCATTTACTACGCTAACAACACTAAAGCTGGAAGCAATGAGAGTAGATTGTCGCCAGGCCATGCCACTCCCTGCAGTCGCCAGTCCGGGAGATTTTTGCTGCGTTCCTAGAGCCGGGAGATTTTAAAATCGAATGCCTTTTTTCCGGGAGAATCCCGGAATTCTGGGAGAGTTGGCAACCCTAGACACAGGTCGTGTCCCAGCACTGGCAACATTATAAGCTGCTTATGAAATGTACGTTGGGGGCGTCCATTAATTACGTGAGGCAATTTTGGCAATTCTTCGACCCCCATCCTCCTTCAGGTGAGATCTAAGATTTGGCCCGACCTTACCCCGTCACCCCACAATCTCAAGTGAGATATTTCAAAATGCGTATTTTTAGTGTCAAAACGTTAATCTGTGAAAGAAAGAAGAAAGTGTCAATCTGTTGTGCTAATTTGTGGCGTTGCATATCTGCGATAAAATTATAATTTTCTAGGATTTAGCCATATTGGTGGCAAAACCTGTTGAACCCGGTTTTCTAGCAAATTTACACAATTTTTTGCGGAAACTAAACAAATATTAATTACTTGATATTCGACTCGACCTCTCCCGCACCTGAGATTGGGTGAGATTCGACTCGACCCCCTCTCCCCCTAAACGCTTCACGTAATTAATGGACGCAGCCTGCAATCCTTTAAAAACAAAAGGACCTACGTATTTTAAAAGGTTTTTTTTTTTGTTGAAATCTATGTGTACCTAATATATTGGTACCCAGTCTGTCTGTGTAGTGGGCAAGCGCAAATGCAGATCATGAGGTCCTTCTTGATTTCATTGCCAGCAGGCTTAGCAAGCTTTCTATGTCTATTCTACCATGGAACAGAAATTGCTTGTCTACATTTTTCGGTACAAAACTGTCAATTGTCTACACGGTAACGTCATGTTTGTCTACTCTTCCGTCGACAAAACGCTTCTCTTCGGTTCTCGTGTTAAGCCTGCTGGTCATAGGTCAGGCTAACTATTCTTCCATTACGTTTCTCAGTTATTAGCGAGGGAGTGAGGATTTCTGCACGGGTGATGACAATAGGCTCGTACTACCTATACTATACAGAACTGACGAAAAGTGGGTGTAAAATACAGCTCTGACTACCCATTCGGTAAAACGGCGTGATGATATTTAAAATAGTGATAGTTATAAGAAAAAAGTCCGAGAGGCGAGTCCAAGACGATGGGTTATTCTGCATACTGACGAACATTTTTTTTTCTTCCGGTCCGCTTCCGTTTTTTCTAAAGACACATGCTGTTTTGGGTCCGGCCATGTGCGAAACCATAATAGCTTAACATGTGTTTTTACTTACTTACATAAACTTACGCCTGACTTCCTAAAAATTTGTGCGTTATTGACCGAAATAGTTAAGTACACAATTAGGTACATGCTAGTATACAAGAATCGGAACATAGGTATTTGATGTGCGCTTTCGATTATAGGAGACCTACTGAGAGAGATACTCTGGAAACATACACCAGTGTTGTTAAACAATATGAAACTGAAGGCCATTTACAAGCTAAAGTTCGTTTTTTAAACCCAGGTACTAATTTGACAAGTGTAATGTCAAACTCTAATATAAGAGCAAACACAAAAGACTTGAAATGTGAGATTAGTCTCCGGGATCAAAAAATGAACTAACTGTACTTAGGTCCTAAAACATGTTTCACAAGTACAGATAAATTAAAATACAATAGGTAGGTATACCTACCATACATCAAACTCATACGACGGAATAAAAAAAATTAACAACGGAATCGCGCTAGGCGGTTTCTTAACGAGTGTAGAAGCTTAGCAGAGGAAGTTATGTTTTTGCTCTATCCTCCATACATCTTTAGTTTCTTAATCAAATAAAAGTTGTAAGTGCGATACAGCTAGTACTTACTTCTACTTATATACATACATCTGTATTTAAGTAGGTATATAGATTATAAATCCCAACATTTATCGCAATTCTCAACTTTTTATTATTTACTCTGTCAGTAGGCAAGTAAATAGGTACTTAACTATTCGTACCTACGTGTGCAATTAAGACACTGCCCAAACATAGGACTCCGTAAAATGCTTATTGTCGCTGTCAGCGTCGCACAGTGACCTAGGCGTTAGTTTAAATTATACTTAAGCCAGATTTTTTTTGTGTTTTGTCAAATTTTCAAAAAAAGAAGACGTTTTCATAAATATCTATATTTAAAATAAAAAGAAAAGTCCTGACTCACTGACTGACTCATCAACGCCCAGCCCAAACCCTTGGACCTAGAAAGCTGCAATTTTGCTCGAAGGTACCCTTTATAATGTAGACAAGGAATAAGGAACGATTATCGAAATTCAACCCCTAAGGGAGTTAAATAGGGGCTGAAAGTTTCGCGCGGGTGAAGCCGCTGGCAAAAGCTAGTTTTATATAATGATGATAAAGTTCCCTGTATCAACAACTAAAATTTGGATGACCGAGCCTTTCTCGTTTTTTTTTGTTTGACGTTTTCTAAAAATAAAAATCCCTCGAAACCTCCTGCATACTAAATTTATGAAAATCGTTGGAGCCATTTCCGAGATTCAGATTATATTATCATTTATCACACAAGAATTGCTCGTTTAAAGGTAATAAGTAAATTATAATTATATTATTTTATTGAATTCAATCAACTAAAGAAATAACAAAAAAAAAAATATTCTACTGAGCCGTGTATTTAATTTAATAAAACTGCAAATGTAAGTACCTACTTTTATTTTGGTGGTCATTCGATTCAACTAACATCAAAAGGCAACTATTTAATGTCAAATATAAAAAAAATATTGCTTCTTACCGCAAATGATACCCGCATTGCACACCTGAACCATACGAGTATAGTTACTCAAACTACCAATATTCGAGCTGTGAACTGTGCACAAACTGCATTGCATAGGTAGGTATTATCATGCATACTCATGCCGTTTATTATAAAACGTCCACCGCAGGTGTCACCGTGTATAAAAAAATGATTGCATTTTATTATGTTACTGACAACAAAAACAACCGCACGTCAGCTCTGCAATCACAAGCTTCAGTTAAAATGTAAACAATGACTAATAAAAACTGCATTTAAAGTATTTCATTCATTCGTAATGACCCGACGCATGCCATTTTACTGCGTAATATTCTCTGTCTTTATCTGTCGATTTTTTTTCGACGAGTCTTTGTTTTTCCAATCGCCTTCCGTAACAATACCTTCAATAGGGTGACAGCGTTTCTATGCGCGTACGCTCTACAAAACTACGACATTATCATTAACAGTAGGTCCTATTAAAAGTAGATTTAGAAAGTCAACTTTATCCCTCACAAAATAAGAGCCACGTTACTGCAAACGTTAAATTTGTTCTAAGTTACGTTTCGGTGTGGTGCACATAGAGTCGGTCGGCAGTCGCGCGCTCACCGTGGTTCCGGTGGGGTCGATCACCACCGCGTAGTATATGCGTGCCTTTACACACTACATTCCGAACTTTACTCGCGAGCACAGTGTACGGCTTCGCGCCAAATTTCTTGTACGAAATTTGAATGTTGACAATTTGTTTTTTTCATAAACATAGACTTTTTGTTCGTTTTTGTTTAGTTAATTAATTGACGAAAGGACAAAAAGTTTCGTGATTGTGAAGTGACTTATTATTATGAAAGACGAAATACTTATGAGCAGACTTGGCAATAGTTAAATAATAAAGTACGTTAGGTGTTGTTATTAATTGTGCAATGGTTTGTGAACAATAAAAATATCAAGATGAAGATGCGATGGAACTTTTTAGTACAACTATTTGTTTTATTTGTATTAGCGACTTATGTCGGTAAGTTATTTTTATTTACTATAATAATATTTTAAACAAAATTTATTTACGTTCACAAGCTATTAAGTTTATGTTATAAAACGGCTGTCACATACCTATTTCTTTAAACATAAAATAGTGTAAGTTTTGCTTGAGATTTACTTCAAGTCGGATTTGTTTTCAAAATATTTGTATCGCAGTATTTATTACAGCACTGACACAATGGTATATCATAGGGCGCATTCCTAATTAGACAAATAGTGATAATATCGCGAAGCCAACCAAAATAAAAATCAGTACTACTGATATGATAGCTCTTAAATTTTTTGACTATTCAATTTGGTCGGGTTCGCGATATTATCACTTTTGTTGCATTTCGGAACACGGCAATAGTAGGTAGCTAGATATCTATGTACTTAGTTTCTGTACCGTACCGTGACATTTTCACTCGGAAAATTACCTACTCATTGACGTGCGTAGATAGTTATATTTTTATTGCCACATCTGATGGCTCGGAAACCTTTTTTCTTGAATTAATTTCCGCTGTAAAGTTGCGATTAAACACTCTACAGAAGTAAACAATCTAAACCAGTTATAAATAAAACGAAAAGAACATAATTATGCACATTCTTATTACAATTTAATGTAATTAAACTACATAAAATGCAACGATTTTAAAAATTTCCAGGACATTAACTTACTTAAAACAATCATAGCTCACGGTGCCTGACCATGCAGGCTGAATATTTTAACATTCATTGTCTCTGGTTAATTTAAAACGATTAAAATCTCCCGTACACACGGCATGAAAGGGAAACATGATAGAATTATGCGATGTATGAATAATGGCTGCAATTTTGTGCATTGCAACACGTGAAGATGCTTGTCTTATTTTGTAATGTTTGATTTAGATTGTATTTTAATTTGGTGATCGTTACTTGCATGGTAGTTTGTTGAGTACCCAGGTATTGCGCTGATGTTTTTGTGTCAATCATCAATCATAATTTACTGTTTGCATTATTTTAGAATAACTTTACCTTACCTAAGTTACTTTTGAACTGTTGCTTTACTTTTCTCCAGTTATCCTACTATTATTACCTACTATTATTTTTAGATTTCAAAATGACATTTTGTTTTCTGTCAACCCCTCTAAATCGATAGGTCCTATATACTGTTAAGTTTGTCTGCAAAAGACGAGTTTACTGTGTACAGGTTACTCCTTCTAGTACCATGTGTCACGGGCCCGGGAGAAACATGTACATTCGCTGCATCCTCGACTGCAATCAGCCTGCCATGCCTAGCGAGCCCCGTCACCAAGTGCGGCCGATCCCATGACCGCACATCCCTTATCAAGGCGTGCATATTGCGTGCCACCTCTATGAGCGTGACGCAGAAGGGACCTGCTTACTATCTCATACAATCAGCTGCACAAAAACACTTCGATCTTCTACTTAATCATAACTTAAAAGAATCTATCGCCAAATCACCAAACTTAATTCCAAAGTGACTGAATAAACATCCCTATTTCCACGCTCCGCAACGTCTAAAAAAAGGTGATAGCATAGCATTAGGGAAGGCTTTAAGTTTCCATCAAGCAAAGGCATTAAAGCTCTACTTAGTCTATGAACTTTCAATAAATCGGCAGGGATCCGTGCCCACATATATTTGGGATATCCCCTCGTTATTCTTGGGTCTAAGGCCGGGCCGGGTATGAGCATTTTATCGAATGCCCGCAGATATTTAATGCAACTCGCTATGGGAATGAATGAAGGATAATATTGGCCAGGTTCCGTGAAAGAATTACCCTTCCGTGATGGTTTATTCAATGGTTTTTGGTTGCAACTTGTGACTGTACCGCGAAAGAATCGCCACGAGTTGAGCTATTTAATCCGTACTTATTGTACCTACTGTTATATTAATCATGAATTCATGTTGAATTAACCGAAATAATATTAAATTATTTCTATAATTAAATTATATAACCTGTAGGTTCATTTAAAACAGTTGTAGGTTTTCATAAATGAGTAGTCCGATGGAGGGTAAGCCTGATCTCTAGTATTATTATTATCTCGTTATTTTTTACTGTCATACTTATTTATAGATTTTTAAATATTTTAACAACAGTAACAATGAAAAAAAAAAAAACCGTGTGTGTTCCGCCGGTATCGGGAGCAGAGTCCAAGCTACCGGTAGTTAAGCTCCAAAGACAGGACCCTACTCACGATCCGGGCCGTATCGAAGAGTACTGCCTTCTTAATCACGCCCTTGATCCACTCGCCTAACGAGAGCTTCGATTAATATTATATTAGAATTAAATCAGTAACTTCTATAACAACAGAATTTGCTCAAATATTAAGACCGTGGTTTGAGGATCTGGTTCTGGGTTCTTAAGCTGCTAATAAACGCCTGAAGAGAAAAAAAAAACTGCATTGCTGTCAGAATTTCACATTTATCTACGTTAAGTTACCTATCTGTTAAAAACCCCTAACGGAAAGGCCCATTGTACTAACAGATAGAACAAGAACCCTAATGGGCTGGCTGACACGACATCGAGTAATTAACGTATCAACGTCCGACCTGCCTCCTTAACATTCCCTGACCTGCAATATTTCTGAGCCTGGTTATAAAGAGGTTGTATAGCAGTCAGCAGATAAATATTTAGCTTAGTCACTTGATGACTAGTATTAGTCATATTTAATCAGCCCGTTCGTGCCGGACGTGAAAGAATAGCACCATTCCATTTCTTCCCGTGGGTGTCGTAGAAAGCGACTAAGGGACCAACACCCCGCTTTTAGGGGAATCCTATGTCCAGCAGTGGATGTCTTTCGGCTAAAATGATGATGATGATGATGAGTCAGCCCGGAAACTCAAGATTTTTTCAATAATCCTTCTTTACAAGTTAGATACGAGTACTATACTTGAGTTTTCGTTTGTTGTGTCAATATTCGTGATACTTCCTGGCAGCGCCACAGTCGCAATGTGGATCGGAGATTTCTACTTAGCCTATACGAGGGTCATTCAATAAATACTTAGCCTACAAAAAGTAAACGAAAATTTTGGAAAAGTGGCAATTTATTTTTCAACATAGTTTCCTTTTAGTTCGATACACTTAGCCCAGCGATGCTCCAACTTTTTTAACCCGTCCGAAAAATAGTTTTTGTCAAACTCTGCAAAATAGGCCTCCGTGGCGGCGATGACCTCCTCATTCGATCCATATCTATTCCCGGCGATAATAATAATTTTTTCAGATTAGGAAACAGAAAGAAGTCACAAGGGGCCAAATCTGGAGAATACGGTGGATGGGGCAGCAATTCGTAGCGTAATTCGACCAATTTGGCCATGGCAACGGCAGACGTGTGAACCGGTGCGTTGTCGTGGTGAAACAGCACTTTTTTCTTCGCCAGATGGGGTCGTTTTTTCTTTAATTCGGCGTCGAATCGGCCCAATAAATCGGCATAGTAAAGCCCTGTAATTGTTTTACCCTTCTCGAGGTAATCGATGTAGATCACACCTTGTGAATCCCAGAAAACGGTGGCCATAACTTTTCCGGCCGATTTTACAGTTTTCGCCTTCTTTGGAGCACGTTCCCCGGTCGGGATCCATTGTTTTGATTGCTCCTTGGTCTCTGGTGTGTACCAGTGGATCCAGGTTTCATCGACGGTTACAAAACGACGCAAAAACTCCGCTGGATTCCGCTTAAACAACGCCAAACACGTCTCCGATGTGGTCTCACGGTTGCGCTTGTTTTCTGGTGTGAGTAAACGCGGCACCCATCGCGCCGACAGCTTTCTCATGCCGAGTTCCTCGTGAAGAATATGATGCACTGTTCCTTCTGAAATGCCTGCAGTCTCAGCTAGCTACCTTCAATCGGCGATCTGCCAATACGAGATGATGGATTTTTTTAATGTTTTCCTCCGTAGCAGCTGTTTTCCGTGCATCTGGACGTGGTTCATCACCTTTTTACACTTATAATATCATTGTGGTTCATCAAAAACCGACGTACGGCCACGTGCAAACTCGTTGAACCAATTCTTGACGGTGGCCATCGATGGAGAAGAGTCACCGTACACAGCATCCAAGCGCTCTTTGATTTTGATGCGCGTTTTCCCTTCCAAAAATAGGAATCGAATCAACGAACGATATTGCTCTTTTTCCATTTTTGTAAAACCGATCGACACGTTCGCTTCCATAAGTTGTCAAATTAAAACAAATGAAGGGATTGGAATGAAAATTTGAAAAAAGAATTTAAAAAGAATGTACTACACTGTGGTAAAACTCTTTTGAAACTACAGCGCCCTCTGGCGATGAGGCTAGGTACTTATTGAATGCACCTCGTATTTGTCCCACTGCTGGCCAAAGGCCTCCCACAAATTCTTTTACGTTTCCTACTCCTGGGCCACATTGAACCAGCCCCAGCTGTAGACGCGTAAGTCGTTCCCTCCTCCTGGGCCGATTTCGACGACGCCCTCTATTCTCATGCATCCATTGTGTGTAGACTGTTCATGCCAATGGTCACTATGCGTGCGGTTGAGTAAATACAAAAAAAACCACTGAAATTTATATCATTATCCTTACTAATATAATAAACGCGAAAGTTTGTACGTATGGATGTTTGATACTCTTTCACGCGAAAACGGCTAAACGGATTTGGATAAAATTTGGCACACACATAGATTATAACCTGGATTAACAAATAGGATATCCCGGAAGTACGTTCCCGCGCGATAATTTCTAACTTCCAGGGGGGCCAAGCCGCGGGCGGAAGCTAGTACCTATACTACTAATAAACCTGACGTGTTTGTTTCTTTGATCGCGCTTATCTCTAAAACTACCTGTCGCATTTGAAAAAAACGTATTGAATTTGATAGTTGAATTCATGATTAAGGTTATTGGCTATTTAGCATCACGTTACAAAACTTAGGAACTGAGAAAAAATAAAAACAGAAAGATCGCTTACTAGCGCGGGGAGCGATGGGTAGCGACGCGGTGGGTTGGGGATCGAAATTTCACGGGCAGAAGCCAGCTATTTATAACCGCACGTAATTTAAAAAAAAATTGTTCTACGAGTATAAACCTTGCCAAATGGACTGCTAGATGCAGCACCAGCTAAGTTAAACTTTTGCCTTCGTACCCCCAACACCCTTGGGAACAGAGATGGTGGCCGTTTCTTTAACAAGCTCTTTTGATTACGTGCATAAGATAAAGGTGGCAATTAAGGGCATCTTTTAAAACTTTAAACTTTTCTTACTTTCTCAGCAATTTTTTTAGGAAATAATCGTGAAGAAGACGTAGATCGTATCTAGTGGAAAGTTCAAAGGCGATAACTCAGCTAGCAGTGGAGTCCGTGGATCGTAACTTACTAAATAATATATTGCCAGCCAGTTTGGTTCTTAAAGTTTAACAAACGTTTTTAATAAGTTTTGTAATGAACGTCAGTAATCTTACATTTGTACCTACATACATCACAATTTTTGGTTGACCGTTGACCCTCAAACTACCCAGGCCTAGTATCTTGGGGTCGGAATTCTACCCGACTACGAAGTAAAAACGAAGATTGTGATTTTGACCGGTATGTATGAATGTAAATGTCTGTGTGTATGTATGTTCATCTGTTCCTTCATAACTTCTAAACTACTCATCATAATTTGACAAAGAAGGTATTGTTGGAAGCGACTTGACCGTCCGCTGGAAGGCTATGTGACGTCACATTAAATTCACCTAAGTATTGATATTTTTAAATGGCGCTCTCTAGAGGACATGAAAAGTGATTAATTGTGATAATATCCTTTAACCAAAACAATACATTCTAACAGTATTAAGGTTTCGGTTAAAGTGGTATCATCATCATCATCATCATTTCAGCCGAAAGACGTCCACTGCTGGACATAGACCTCCCAAGCTCCACTACGACCGGTTCTGTGCTTCCCGCATCCAGCGGACTCCTGCGGCCCTCACAAGATCATCGGTCCACCTTGTGGGAGGCCTTCCAACTTTACGTCTTCCGGTACGCGGTCGCCACTCCAGAACCTTTCGGCCCGGTATACGACCACGCTTTCAGATATGAAGATTTATCAGTAGTCGGTTTTTAGTTTTTGAATTTACTATTTTATAATATGGGCTGATCTTTCGATACAGTATGATACCTCATATTTAAAAAAGCAATATGGCGGCGTTAGTTCCAATTTTGGTCACGTGCCAATGTAACTTTGTAGCGCTTTATCTTACCATTGAAAAATCAGGCCTATTTACCTACCTAGAGTTTGCCTATCCAGGCAGGCACTATGAAACAGGCGCTAAGTAAAATAAATGGTTTTCAATAAATGAAAAGGGTCCCGTCCTCCTAACTCTATTTAGATGGTATGTTTAGATTGAAATCCTAGGTCGCCAAAATCCGCTGTAGGTACCTAAAACGTAGACAGTAAAAAAGTTTCGAGTACAAATGACATATTTCGCCAAGCTCCAATGTGGCGTACCGAGTAGAAAGTTCTTTCTTTTAATAAAACTTTTTATTAGACTTAAACCGCCTGACTTCCCTGTTGCTGAATGCTGAAATATCTTTGCATTTACATAGGTAGGTATAGCTATTCCAATTATGAAATTCATATCAAGTAAGATTGTCCTTTTGTTGAAGAATTCCAGTGGCCCTGGTTCGACCATTTCAGCTCAATACAAACATTTTTAATGGAAGCGACTCCTTAACTGACCTCCACAACCCAGTTGTTGGGTAAACTTTTGGTAAGACTAGTTGTCAGACTTTCGGGCTTATGACGATGTAACGGCTGTCAAAGAGCCACGAATGACAGCCAGGACCAACAGCTTATCGTCAATATTAGACATTTGATGTTCATGGCAAGTCAAGGTGACAGTTAGCTCACGTCCCCACGGACGAAATAAAATCGCGGTGCATCCCAGCGCATCGAATATACATACTAATGTTCCATTTCCAACTTTCGGCAATAAGCAGTGGGTTGAAGATCCAGCGCGCGAAAAATGCTGTTTGCATAACATTGAACTGCTAATAAAAGTCTATGGTAACTCCCAGATGTCCAAACTCAAGTTCCAACCTTCTTGCAACGTTCCAATCATGCAACGTTTGTCGATGGTATAAACGTCAGTTGTAAGGGGCTTGTAGCTAAGTAACAATAGCTGCACGGATCGATCGATCAGGTTAAGCTACGCTTGCCGCGGTTGTTCCGTGGATGGGTGACCATCTTTACATACCAAGACCCCTCCGTGCCTCGGAAAGCACGTTAAGCAACGGCTTAACGTGCTTTCCGAGGCTGTCATTTGTAGATCTTTGACAGTCGTTACGGGTTGTCAGAAGCCCGAAAGTCTGACAACCAGTCTTACCAAGGGGTATCGTATTACCCAGTCACTGGGTTGTGGAGGTCAGATAGGCAGGCGCAAGTCGCTCCATGTAAAATACTGGTATTCAGCTGCATCCGGTGAGACTGGAAGCCGACCCCAACATAGTTGGGAAAAGGCTAGGCAGATGGAGATAAACGTCAGTTGGACTTTTCAGATTCGACTGTCATTAAAGTTCCTAAATCTATAGTCGACGAGTCGATTGCAGTGTTACGGAATGATTGCTTGTAAACAATGCCGGCGATCCAGCAAAACAATCCGATGTTAAATGATTACTATCTCCGAATACAGTTACCTTATCCAGAAAATCCGGATCAATATATTCTGAAGCTATGCAGTATAAAAAGAGAATGTTTATTACTTTGTTTGTTCGCCTCTCGGGCACCCATACGATAGTTTTAAATCGATTTCAAAGCTTATTACTCGAAGAGATAGCTGGGATAGCTCGCCGTGCTAGGGTTTCCATGTGTGACTTTTAATTTATTTTACTCGACTGTTTTTAAAATCGACTAAGGGCGAATTTCACCAAACTTTTATACCTAGAATAAGTCTTATACTGAGAATAAATTTTGAATTTTTGACAGGTTTTCCATAGTAGAATTGTCAGACGTAAATTTTATTCTACGGATAAAAGATATCAGACTTTGGTAAAATCAGGCCTAAATGTCTACGGTACGTAAAACGGGATGAATAGAGACTGCAGGGGTGAATCGAAACGAAACTTTGAAGAGGATTTTAATGTTGAAATTAGATCGTTTGTAGCCAAAAATGACTCTAATGTGTTTACTGTTTTATAATTAACGATTAAGTGTCTTTGTTGGCAGAAAACGATCATAATTTCAACAGTAAAATACACTTTAAAGTTTCGTTTCGATTCACCCGTTTTACTGTACCTAATAATCAGGATAATTTTAACTAAATAAAGGATGTCTTTCTAATGTTTCAAATTAATTTTAAGTAGTAGGGAAACGTATTGATTGCCCTAATGGCATTTCGGTACGTTTATAATTAAAGTGCTGTCGATTTGACCCAATTCTTTTAATGTTGTTTTTAAACCAACAATTACCAATAATATTTAGTTCAAAGTGGGGCCCACAGAATATAATTAGTTTGTAAATATTTATGCTTCAAATAATCCTACTAATATTATAAATGTGAAAATTTGTATGTTGGGATGTTTCGATATTTGGATGTTTGTTACTCAATCACGCAAAACCGGCTGATCGGATTTGGATGAAATTTGGCACACAGATAGTTTATAGTTTTCGATCCCGTGGAATTTCGACCTCCGTGCGAGCGAAGACTAATCAAAAATTTAACAGAATAGTTGCTCTAATATTATAAATAATGTAGATTTGGATTTGGAAAAGTCATCATGAAAACGCAATCTTCTTCTGTGATACAAGTCCAGAAGCTTGCCAAGTCAGACTCGCAATAATTAGTTCAGGGATTTGAGTTAACTGCACTGAAACTAATATCTCTTGACATGCCCTAGTTTACCGATACTAAATTCTATACATTTTTTATCTATCTACCTATCTTTTAATGTAGGGCAGTTTCTAGTTTTTGCTAACGTACAGAATCCAGCACATCAAACTACCCCAATCTGTCAAATTTCTTTGATAGTTTTTCAACTTTATTACAAAGGAATAAGGTTTATGTTCAATTGGGAAAATTTGACAGTTTGGGATAGCTTGACCTGCTGGCGACTGTAAGTACATTTGTTGTACACCAGCAGGCTTAGCACGAAAACCATAGAAAAGCGTTTTGTCGTCGGAAAAGTAGACAAAAATGACGTTTTCGTATAGATAGATGACAGTTTTTCATTGAGAAATTTAGACAAGCGATTTCTATTCTACATCCGACTAAACAGACAGCTGTGCTGCTGGGGAGTTTGTTGCGCCACTTTCCAGCTTTTGCACTAGCAAGTGATGAAGGGTGGGCGTTTTTTTGGGGACTGTCTTATGTATTGTGACCTTCGAAAAGTGCGGATTCTCAGTCAAAATTGAATAAATGACTTTAGATTTTTTTGATTTTGACAGTAGAGTAGTAATAAAAAGCGTCATGCAGTCATGCTAAGCCTGCTGTAGGTACAGATGTCCAATTTTTTTTTTTAAACAGCCTTTATGTGCCTGGTGTTTCGACTGCTGGGACACAGTTCTCCTCTCTGTGAGAGGGAGTGGATTGTAATCCACCACGCGGGCCCGGGTTGGTAGATGACGCATGTTTTCGATTTTTTGTTTCTAGGACATAAAGTTACCTCACGATTTTCCGTCACCGTTTTGAGAGCAGTGGTGATGAAATATTTTACACTTGTCAGGGTTACAACCTACGACCCACAACTCATACCTCGCGACCAACTCTACTGAGCTACTGCTCTAATTTTACTTCATGAAATTAGATGTGTTCATTTCCTCAAAGACCGTCTCACACAAATCTGCATTGTCCTCCTATGACCTGACCAATCATAGTGGAGGTCAAAAAGGCAGCCGCTCGATGTAAAATACTGGTATTCAGCTGCATCCGGTTAGACTGGAAGCCTACCCCAACATAGTTGAGGAGGGCTAGGCAGATGATGATGATTATAATTTCCTGATTTCCTGACTAGTTTCGATAGATGCTCTCAAAAAGCAAAAAAAAATCTTTATTTATACACTAGCAGCGCTCCGCGGTTTCACCCGCGTAGTTCTCGTTCTCGAGAGAATACGGGGATAAAATATAGCCTATGTCACCCGCGGATAGTGTAGCTTCCCAAAAGTGAAATAATTTTTCAAATCGGTTCAGTAGTTTCGGAGCCTATTCAATGCAAACAAACAAACAAAAAAAAACAAATAATTAAATCTTTCCTCTTTATTATTAGTACAGATATAGATAAGAACGGGTAGGATCATAATCAAAACGAATCGTGCAAAACTGTTAACAATTAAAATTTTTAGGTACCTATATAAGTTTTAGATTTACATAAAATTTCCTATGATGCATTGTGTGATACGCGTGCGAAAGAAATCACCACAAAAAGTGCAAATGAGAATATTACGAGTACAAAATCAGAGTCTGTAATCGTATTTGAAATGTATATTTTTTACCGTTTTCTAATATTTCCAATGGTTTTACAGCGGCCGGTTTTTTCCGAGTTAAATCACTATCATTACCTACCTTTTGTGGCAAAAGATACCTTGTTGTTTTCGGATTTACAATTACAATTTTACAATTTTTATAATTCAACATTTAATAACTCTTTCCAGTAGAGGTTTTTGTACATTCACTTGCATTTTATTTCTAAGTTTAAAAAACAGTTACCTAATTAATGATTATCTTTGAAAATGCAATAGTTCTTGTGTGATGTACTTGTGGGGACAAAGCGGAATGAATACACCGATAATATAAAAATTATTACCTACATAATTTATTCCACGATTTCGTGTTTA
Source organism: Polymixis flavicincta (assembly GCA_949987655.1). NCBI lineage: Eukaryota > Metazoa > Arthropoda > Insecta > Lepidoptera > Noctuidae > Polymixis > Polymixis flavicincta. The sequence goes on from OX465183.1 coordinate 19,490,094, forward strand.
CAGCAACACACCTGTCATAAACGAAAGTAACACTGAAAACTGTCACTAATCATACGTCAGTGGTGATTGGTCAAAGACGTAACCTAATCTAATTAATTTGTAAGCTTATTCTATTAACGTTAAAATGTAACTAAAGTTATTTTATAGCCAGCCTGTATCTGGACGTATTTTGCAGACATCGTTAACAGTAGGTAGGTACTATATTATGACTAGGTTGCAGTTTTTGAACACAAACCAGAGGTGAGAAAGAAGAAAATATTTTTTTTAAAGACCTCTCGCAGGTCAACCTATAAGGTTGTCGGCTGCTTGCTCGGACTTACCTGTGGCTAACCTTAATAAATTAAGGTCTCCAGCGAGGGCGTATAAACTTAAAACTAAGCGAATACATGCTAAAGGCACCCCCTGTACTTCGGCTTAGGGCGTCGCTGTAAGGGGAGGTCCGTTTCTACACAGTATGATAGTGGTCAGGGGTAAGTTTTAATCTTATCCCTGGTGTTGAAGCAATATGCTCTGAACGAAAAGCTTTTATGGATAATGCCGAGCCTGCATCTTGTGTCTCACTGACGGTCAGTCGAGATGTTTACACATGGAATATGGTGCACGGTTAAGCCCTTGTGGCACGGCATGGCGCCATCCGGTTAAGGTTTCGGCCTAAAAGTCCTTGTGGCGAATTGAAGAGTTTCCTGTAAGACTATTCTCATTGTAAGAGGGCAGTAAGAGATGGGCTGGACCGGAATTAGAGGAACAGACCAACCCCACATTCATCTAAATAGTAGGTACTTGTTATTCTAGATCTCTCCAAATGTGATGTGCGAAGGTGGTTTTCGACTTGTATGTGAATACGACGAGCTCAACTGGTAATTAAAAAAGGTAATTAAAACAATTATTTACCCGCACTGGGCCCGCGTGGTGGATTATGGTCCAATCTATCTCACCGAGAGGAGGCCTGTGTCCCAACAGTGGGAACATTATAGGCTGATGATGATGATTTCAATTGTTACCGACCTAATTAGCTTGCCTATCAGACTTTAATTTGTAAAGCACTAGAACTACCTTTCGCTAGCAGCTTCGCCCGCGTTAACCAATTTAAACAAAACCTTTACAAATTATACACCAAAACCTTCCTTATTAATCACTCGTCTATTGGTGAAAACTGCATGAAAATCCGTTCAGTACTTTTGAGGTTAAAGCGAACAGACAGACAGAAAGACGCGGCGGGGACTTTGTTTTGTAATATGTACTCGTAGTGATGATTAGTAAGGTCAGTAAACCTTTGAGCACAAGCTCATCGCAATGTATATCTATTAGAACGTGGCTTATTACTTTAAAACCATTTAAAAAAACGATAAATCGGTTTATTTGACTATCAAAAAGCTTTTAAATACAAATTAATCATGGCGGGCCTCTCACAGAGATTTATAAAGCTATTAATATCATTAGCGGTGTAAAGGAAGATGAGCATTCTTCACACCTAAGTTTTACCGCTTCATTAGTAGGCGGATGAGAAATGATTAGTGATCATTATCAAGATAAATAAATAATGAGATGAATGGCATTAGTTTAAGTGGAATTTTGAATAGAGATCTTTATTGAAGTTTTTTTTTTTGGTTGCGTTGGATATTTTATGCTTCTATTTCAAATCCGTGTTGTTCCGTGTCGTGCCCGACGTAAAGAATAGCACCATCTCTTCCCGTGGGTGTCGTAGAAAGCGACTAAGGGACTTACTAGAGAATGGGCAGCAGCGTTCTCTATGCATTTTACCACCATACTGCAATCGCCAACCCGCCTGCCAATCGTGGCGATTATGGCAAAACCCCCCTTTTGAGGGAGGCCTGTGTCCAGCAGTGGACGTGTTTCGGCTGAAATGATGATGATGATGATTGCGATCGCAAACCCGCTTGCCAAGCGTGACGATTATAGCAAAACCCCACTTTTGAGGGAGGCCTATGTCCAGCAGTGGACGTCTTTCGGCTGAAGTGATGGTGATGTCATGATTTTAAATCCATCACCCTAATTGCGTAACATTACTATCAATCAGAATCTGAATAATTAATAAAGGACTAATCCATCTACACTCGTAATATAAAGAAGTAAAGTTTGTAAGTTTGTTTGTAGGAAGTAATCTCTGGAACTACCAGTCGGACTTGAAATTGATAGTCCAATTCTTGCATTTTTTTTTGCATTTGGTAGCCCAATTCTTGCACTTTTTCCATTTGATAGCCCAATTCTTGCTTTTTTTTTAAATTTGATAGCCCAATTCTTGCATTTTTTTTGCATTTGATAGCCCAATTATTGAGAAAGGTTATAGGCTATTTGACATCACCAAAGGAGCCGAGTAAAATGAAAAAGAAGTCGGAAGGAAAGCTAAGTGTAAACGCAGTAACAGTAAGGGCGGGCGATGGGGAGTGTTAACTGTGTTACGGAATTACCTACCTTCGAAGACTATAATTACCGTAAGTTTGTGTTTCAAAATCAATACCCTAATTGGACAATTTACTATCATTTATAACGTCTGCTGTAAGCTGGATTAAGTAATAAATACTAAAATGTTTGTCACTCGAATTAATTGATCAGAGATCGATCATTACATGAGCGATTGATATTCGAATTACATAGCCTTTTGTTTTTATTGATCAGCCCATGTAATATTTCCAAATGCTCGGTACAAAGACCGACACTGTTTTGAGGGATTGGGGTCTTTTGCTAGCGCAGATTTTTTTTTATGAATTTACTTTTTTCAACATTTATTTTTCGGTCCGATTTTAAGGCTTTGGAAGCACATAAGTCATTAACTAGAACCAGTTGTAGATAAATGTAATTGTAGATAACACCAAAAATAAAATTGCTTAGGCTACAACCGTTCTGAAACAAAAACAGCTGTGATGACATCCTAGGAGATTAAAAAAATCTAAATTACCTACCGTGACATCTAAGACACAGGTTATATGGGAAAAACTAGGATATGTAGCGGTCCTTGTGTGCGTACAAGTCTACGCTGATCTCGCACTAAACGGAAATCCTATACCTACAATGCGAGATCAGCTTTTATTGGAAGTGTATAGCTTGATGTGTAGCCGTGTGTACCAAACAAAAATGTAAAATCATTCATTATTCCCTATAACAGTTGTTCTACTAAAATAAGTTAATATTCACAATGATTTATATTATTGCCAGAATTCTGTGCCCGTTGAAATGGATCCAAAAATTAAAGCTTCCGTTCCATTGGCACAAAACATTAAATGTCAAAAGCATATCGCACGATTATTGCAACGCAACGCGCTGTAATTATAAATTGATGTACGGTACGAATAAATTATAGAAACATTTCACTCGCTGAAAATATTTTCAGCGAGTGAAATGTTTCTATAACTTATATAAGTTGCCATTACGAAAACATTTACTTGATTTTAATTATTTTAGCTGTATAAATTACTGTGTACAATTTTAACATTTTAATTAAGAATTACTAGGAAGACAGTACAGAAGTTTGCAATTTTATAATTTAATTTTAATTAAATTTTAATTTTGAGAGACTGCCACATGAGCGTTCGATTGCAGTAATTGGATTTGCATGTGCGGGATTTTCTTGGAAATCTCTGAACCGTAGCAAGTGAATGTTTTTTGCGGAGAAACAGTGTTATTTTATTTTAACTCGAGAATGGTTTTAGTTAATTCAAGCAAGTTTTATTAGTTTTGTTACAAAAAAAAAAAAACTGCAAAGTATTTCACTCACATCCACATGTCTACAGTTATGTGTGTGTGTGTGTGTGTCTGTCTGAGGGAACATAGCTGCCGAACGGATGAACCGATTTTGATATTGTTTTAAATAAATGCTATGGAGTTTGAGTTTAACAGAGGGGTGATTGCGTTACACACTAACAGTAGGAATGGTTTTCATTTTGACAATGCTACAATATTCATTGCGTTATTTACGTTGTTTGGTAGATAATTTTTTCGAACAAATGAAGCAATGGATTCGCGCCTGATAGTATGTTACGCAACTAGGGTGCCAGTCTTGGTTGAGTTATAAATTAGCATTAGGGAGGTAGCCAGTACCTACGACATCTTTTTGTTTTTATCGTCTTCGGCTTTCTTACAACTAGGTATAGGTTCTATCCGCAGTATTGTTTGTTACTTAAGTACAGTCGCCAGCAGGTCAAGCTATCCCAAACTGTCAAATTTTCCCAATTGAACATAAACCTTATTCCTTTGTAAAAAAGTTGAAAAACTATCAAAGAAATTTGACAGATTGGGGTAGCTTGATGTGCTGGCCTCTGTACATTAATTCCATAATGACGTAGTTGATTGATTGACTGTCATCAGAATAGTGCCAACTCTAATCTACTGCTCTGTCAATGTGTGCGAAGGTAAATTATGACGATCACTGTCATTTGGCAGTAAGGCCCCGTGATACCTGGCTCAGATTGATCCCTCGCCAGGTGGAGTTGGCAGACGCACGAGAAACGATATAACCTACCGACGAGTAGTAAGCGGCCTTTTCGTATTGATGAAATTTTTGATATATATTCTCTTTTGTAATTGAATATCGTGAATGGATCTGTTATCCATTAATCAGTCTCACCAAAGAGTAATTGTATTATCCAGTAACTGGTTTGTGGTTGAGGGGGTTAGATAGGCAGTCGCTCTATCTAAAATATTGGTATTTAGCTGCATCCAGTTAGACTGGAAGCTGACCCCAATATAGTTGGGAAAGGCTAAGCTGACCATCTGTTATTCATTAACCAGCTAAAAATTGACAACTTTGAAACTATTGTGTGTATTAGTCAATGGTCTATGAGTCAATTATTAACAAAAGTACCTAGTGACCCAATAATCTAAGGTAATGTTAAAATACACAAGAAAATGTACACTTTTTTAAAAATATTTTACAACAATTATTTATTTATTAATAAATAAATAAATATTTATTTAATATTTCCCGCAAAAATGTACAGAGGCGGACTTAATGCCATAGGCATTTTCTACCAGTCAACCTTTGGGTGATGCAGAGACAAACAGTGGTAGGTAGTGGCATGTTTATTTCATTAGGTAGGTAGGAATAGATATAGAAATAGAAATTATTTCTCGCATATTTTTTTTGTAGTTTAAAAACATCATTATCATATTTTTTTAATTTTATTGCTATACAAGGTGGCCCTGACCATTTTAGTACCTACATGATTCTAATTTCGCGTGTAAATTTACCGTCGGTTACTTATAAAAAAAATACTTTTTCATAGAAAACTCCCTAGAAATCATCAAAACGTATCGAACTGCATTAAAAAAATTAAATAACCTACAAAAAAAAAACTTTCAGAATAACGTAGGTACTAAATTAATGGTTACAGTTTGCGCGTCGACGTCCCTGTATAAAACAGTAAATTTTCCAGAAGTTAAAATAAAGCCTCTTAAATTACAAATGTTCGCACTCGCAGTTATTCAAATCGATCCTGACCGTGATTGATGATGCCCGAAAAAAGGTGTAACTGTTTACTGATCTTTGTCGAGTCCTTGACTCAGTTTTATTACACTTATCACTATGAAGGTTTGACCTTTTCATGTTCTAATAGATTTCTCTATTTTACTTGGCTTTTACGGGTTAGAAAACGTATTTTATTGCCGTCTCTCTTTCTTAACAACTAGCTTTTGCCAGCGGCTTCGCTCGCGTGAAGATCGAAAATTATCCCACTTGAACGAACTATCGGGGTTAAAAGTATCGTAAGTAGTAAGTGTTATTCCAGGTTACAAACTATTTGTGTGCCAAATTTCATGCGAATTCGTTCAGGCGTTTTTGCGTGATTGAGTAACAAACATCCAAACATCTAAATATCCAAGCGTCTAAACAGTAAGATAGTAGGATTAAGCCACTGGCAAATTAATGTACTCGTATTGTGACGCGATGTACAGACGCCAGCACATCAAGCTACCCCAATCTGTCAAATTTCTTGGATAGATTTTCAACTTTATTACAATGGAGTAAGGTTCATGTTCAATTGGGAAAATTTTACAGTTTGGGATAGCTTGACCTGCTGGTGTCTGTACTATCAGGGTTAAAAGTATCTTAAATGTTATTCCAGGTTAAAAACTATTTGTGTGCCAAATTTCATGCGAATTCGTTCAGGCGTTTTTGCGTGATTGAGTAATAAACATCCAAACATCGAAATAACCAAGCATCTAAACAGGATACTAGGATTAAGCCACTGGCACATTAATGTATTGTGTTGTGTTGTGACGTGATGTACAGACGCCAGCACATTTAAGCTACCCCAATCTGTCAAATTTCTTAGTTAGATTTTCAACTTTACGACATAAGCATAAGGTCCATGTTCAATTGGGAAAATTTGACAGTTTGAGGTAGCTTGATGTGCTGGCGTCTGTACACGAATCAAAATAATCTATTCTGGACTATCACAACGAGTTTTGATTGGCTTACGTCAGACGGCGTCACAACACGACACAACATAGTACCTAATGTGAATCCAGCTTTAGCTTCTGGCCGCGACTCATCCACGTGATTGCCTTTTTTTATTACGGGGGGAAATGCTCATAGATGTCCTCCGCCCCGGGGAGGGCGGAAGGGTCTGTCAAACTCTTACTGACTAAAACCACCTCGGTGTTCCGTTTCTCACTTGCACCGGGGATCACGAGAACTAGTAAGACTTCTGCGATCCCCGGGTCCACGTGATTGCCTCACCTAACCTAACCCATACCGTCGCATCGTATCGCATGCTCGCGCTCTAACTTCATTTTTGATTACCGGTCTCAGTGACTTTTTCTACATGCTCGGCTGCTAAGGGTCTTAGCGTTATGTTAAATAACTTCCTCAGTAATTGGGCTATCAAATACAAAAATATTTTTGCAAATCTGGTTGGTATTTCTAAAGATACGCACGTTCTAACAAACCAACGAACAACACATAACAAACAGCTTTATTAGTACTTTAAAGGATAAATAAAATAAGTTTCTGCTCTAGGGGGTCTAGAATCGTAAGCTGAATTCATGGTTACAGTTTGCGCACTGGTTAAAATTTTATCCTGTAGACTGTAGATAAACATAGATAAGGCTTTCGTAAATATTTTATGATGATTAGATTGAACGTCAATTGCACGTCATAAATTACCCATAATGTATTATATTCGACTAAGACAGTTTCAATCTTAGTGATTTTTTTAATTTCCTTTTTACCGCATTTTTAACCGAGTCCAAAAAAAAAAGAAGTTATTAATTCGACATACAAGGTGAATTTTTAGTTACCGTTTAGATTTTTCAGGGTGATAGTCCCCGTGAAATTGAACAACTTTCTCCAAGGAACATGGGCCGAAATATAAAAAAAAAACAGACGTCGTCAACGAGGAGGCCTATTTTAATTGTTGTCAATAGTAGATACTAATGTAATTTTGATTCATGGCAATAATTGAGTTCATTATTGTGTCTACTTCACGAACACTGAAAGGTACTTATCGCTAAAATTGTTCAAAGAATCTAAGAATAAACCTATGAATTAATAAAGTTCTCTTCGCACATTGAAATATCTGAGACAAGGGTAAGCAAATTATTTCAGCACTCAGTACAATCACCGTCAAAATTTAGTGAAACTTGCTTTGAGTTTCCATTTTCTTTTTCGCATGATCTGTAATAATAACAACGTTTTTACAAAAAAAAAAGCAACCGAATTCGAAACATTTTACACAAAGTGGATTAAATACGTATTATTGAAAATATTTATACGGAACCACCCCTGAAACATATTCTATCCATAAAAAAAAAATATTTTGTGATCCATCCACAATTGCCGAAGACAACGCGGAAAATACAAAAAAAAAAAACAGACAAATGGAACATCCTCGATTTAAAAAAAAAGTGTCTTTTCTGTACTTAGAGGAAAAAAAGTATTCCCAAAAGATTTGAATCTCTTAGGGTACCATTATGATATTTTTCTGCCCCTTTTCCCTTTCACAATAGATTAATTTCTGTTCATAATATTAATCTTTGCCAGTGAGGGTAAACATGAACATTATTTTGTCTTAAAACACTGAGTTTGTCCTTGTTAATAAAATATGTATAAGGGGAGAGTGGGGTCAGATGTGTCCAGAATCACCCCGTCATGTACAAGGCTTAAATCAGAAAATATTGTGAATCGGGACGAAAATTGGGGTTGATTTTGGGTCTGACATTATTGGATGATGAGGCTTAATATGTTTTTTGTCATGATTTTAGTTGTAGTACAAAGTTAGATAGCATTTTTCTATTGACGAATAAAAATACGGTGAAGGTTCAACCTAACTGGAAAATCGATTTGATACGCCTCGGTAGACCGTCAGTTATTTTCTCAAAAAACAAAAAAAAAAATATACGAGTAATTCACAAAACTGATGTAAAAACGCAAATTCAACACAATTTTTCTGATTGACATCAAGTAGATGTGAATCAAGTATGCATATTTTATGTAAAACATATAAACATAATACAAAAGAAAGAAAAATGCGTTTATTGGCTTAACAGCTTACAGAACTTTAAATCCTTACTAATATGTATTATAAACGCGAAAGTATGGATGAATGGATGTTTGTTACTCTTTTACGCAAAAACGGCTGAACGGATTTAGATGAAATTTTGCACATAGATAGATTATAACCTAGATTAACACTTTACTAACTTTTATCTGCGGTAGTACGTTCCTGCGGGATAATTTCCGACTTCCACGTGGGCGAAGCAAAACATAAAACAATGTTAGGGCCTCAGCTCAGCATAATGTCAGATGACACATTAGGTGTGCACCACCTGATTCTGATTTTCTGCTGCAACCTACGAGTATCATATTCACCAAAAATGTATTGGACTCAGTGTATTTCAGCAAAACTTATCGAATTTTCATAATTTTTTTGTTCATTCTAAAATATATCATTAGTAATATTATATTACGACGTTATTATTATTTTTACGTGTAAAAGTGTTTGTACAAACCTACTTACAGAAATAAAATCATTTATCATTTATTAGGAGAGCATATTATTAAGAGTCAGGGCACCGGGAGTCAGTCCCACGGTTACAATTAGTGCATTCCTTGCGCTGCGGTGCGCGCGCGCAAGCAAATCGCCCCACAATGATATTTGTACTCCTTTGTTATTGATAACCCGATACCCATGTGACAATGACGTGCTACTGTTTTGTAATGCAAGCGGATTACACTGACGCTGTCGAAAGTATGATTAAATAGAGCAATCCTATACTTCTGACACCGTACCATAATCAGCCTCTGTGAGAGAGAGAGAGTGAGCCACCACGCGGCCCCAGTGCGAGTTGGTAAATTTCACATATCTTCAAATTTTAGTTTCTGGGACATGCCAATTTCCTCAAGATGGTTTCCTTCACCGTTTTGGGAGAAGTGATGATGAAATAATTTACAAAAAGTAAAGTGCCTGTCGTACACCTCCGTCTTCCGTCCGCCTCCCACAAGGTGGACCGATGGATGCGGGAAACGCAGGAACCATCCGGAGTTCTCAGTAGCAGCGAGTCTCAATTTGTGCCCGGTTGATCGCTTACAAGGGATTTTTACTAATTAATGGCGAAATGTGAACTGGGTGAAATATGGACGAAAGCGAGTAATAATGGGTAGCTCGCTGTCCGGTAAGGACCAAGCCCAAGTCGACGGCGCGTTGTGTTCCACGCGCGCCTCAAACAGATTTCAGCACAAAAATGATGGGGCCTGCAAGGGCCGATGCCTGCCAGGGGTGCGGGTTTGTTCGAAAGAGATACCACTGCCCCTGGCATACCTACGGGCTACTGAGGGAACACGGGTGGGTTTAAGTCAGTAAAAGTCTGACACGCCCTCCTGCTCCACCCAGAGCGGGAGAAGTTATTTGATGATTTCCCACCCAAAAAATAAAACCCTACGGGGAATATAGGTGTGATGTTATGTTATGTAGCAAGGTCATTATTTGTTCAGGGTCTAGCTGTTTGGGCATTGTGATTTGTGTTTATAACAGCACCTAAAAAAGTGTGAAGCTGAAAGTGTGAACGGTTTATTTATTATTTACTTAACTACTTAAGTGCTGACCGCTTAAAGTAGAATGCACTCAGAGGTGCCATTAGCCGGCAGATACTGAACTTTTAACTCGCCTTTAAGTATTTTGATCGTAAATTGCAAGACTCATTATGGTTGCAACTGAATATTGAGGGCAAAGAGTTTCTGCCACAGATATAAAGTTAAAATTAATGATTTTTGAAGAGCAGTGGTGGCCCAGTGGTAACGGCCGCGACTTACGAGTTGTAGGTCGTGCGTTCGAACCCAGCCAGGCGCATTACTTTGTGTAAATAATTTCATCACCAGTGCTCTCAAACGGTGAAGGAAAACATCGTGAGGAAACCGGCATGTCCTAAGACCAAAAATTTGAAGACATGTGACATCTGCCAACCTGCACTGGGCCCGCGTGGTGGATTACGCCCGCTCCCTCTCACGGAGAGGAGGCCTTTGTCCCAGCAGTGGGAACGTTATAGGCTGAGTGTAATGATTTTTGAGAAAAGCCAAGTGAAGAGGATATGGTTTTCTCAAAAAACATCATCAGTAGACTAAATAGGTACCTATTAAGAAATTTATTTGATAATATTCTAATAAAAAGTATATTTAACAAATAAAAAAAACCTGACTGCGTAAAAAGTGAACTTTAAATAAGATGGAAACACGAAAATTTTATTAAAAGAGATTGATTTATCGAACTTAATACTTATAAGTAATTTCAAGGAATTGGAGAGTTTTATTGCTTCCGACTAACCAAAGCGGTTGACACAAGTCAGCTTTTTTGGCCAGAAGAAGTGCAACCAACCTGGGGCCTAAGTCTACTAATTTATAAACGTCACAATGGTCTCTCAATGGTAAGTTTTTGACAGATTTGCCATACAAAAACTGTCAAAAACACACCATTGAGAGACCATTGTAACGTTTATAAATTAGTAGACTTAGGCCCCTGGCTGTAAAACTCAGTATCGAGTTCATTCATTTCTGTAGATATAAAGTTATGAATTATGTACATGTGTCATTGATTTACAAAAAAACCCAAGATGCATAGTTTCGAACAAAAGTAACACTCAAAAGTCTCCCCAATTATACATCAGTGGTTATGTTTTTTTTTTTTCTATGACAATGTGTACAGTCACGAGCTAATATGTATACGCTTACCAACTTTTAAAAGTGATTTTTTCCACTTTTACTAATTGTAATCTCATTTTATTATGAAAATAATATTTTTGAACCCACGCTATAATGAAATACCTAAGTTATCTCAAGGTTGCAATAGCTATTTAAAAGAAAATCGCTTTTGAATTTGGCGATGTGTATACATATTAATGCTCGTGACTGTACAATAATGATGTTTGAGTAAAAGCGAATGCTCTTCCTCGTGATCAATCCTACTAATCCCTTGAATATTATAAATGTGAAATCTTGTATGTTTGTTACTCATATTTGAAAGTTTAGATGTTTGTTGCTCAGTCACGCAAAAACGGCTGAGATTTGAATTAAATTTGGGACACAGATACTTTTTATTCTGGTACTACGTTCCCATGGGAACTTCCGACTTCTACGCGCAAAATGTTTTAATTGTGGCCCATATTCATTAATGACAGTGTAGGTATGAGCTGTACTTACGTATTCAGTGCCATTTTATACGGTTGACTTCGAACCTCATTAAAGTGATGGCATAGAAACACAATTTCAAAGCAAAGTTTATAGTCAAACTTCGAATTCGTGTTTAGAGAATATTATATTACATAGGTACCGTACATTCTGATGGTTTAATGAATGATATAGTTCACGACATAGTTGACTAAATATCTGCAAAACCGGATCCATTGTTTCTTAGAATTCGGTAAGTATTTCGACCCTACAACTTGCTATCAGAAATTCTCAATCTTCCTTTAGTAAAGAGATTCTATATTTATGCTGTAATAGCGGGCGATCAGTTTGCATCCGTGCGTAAAGATACGCCGGGAGGAACAGAGTATAAACTACTATCCGGGAATAACTTACCTAGAAATTGTAGGAGGTTGAATTCGAAAAATAAGTTCTGTAAATATTTGGGACTAGATTTGCCGGCGGCCACGTCCGACCGTAAAGTTGTAATTTTTCGGGATGAAAAAGTTCTTAATGTACTTTTTCAGGTACCAACTTCTTTTATACTGAAAATCATCTAAATCTTTTCGCAAATATACGGACAGAATATTAATCATCGTCGCAGTTTTAATCTGTCAACTAATTTGTGCTAAAACTATGAAACATAGAGAAAGGTGTCTTTTTAACCGATTGCAAAAAAGGAGAGGATTATATTTTTTAAATGTTTCATCATCATTATCATTTCAGCCGAAAGACGTCCACTGCTGGACATACGCCTCCCTCAAAAGGGGGGTTTTGCCATAATCGCCACGCTTGGCAGGCGGGTGGGCGATCACAGTATGATTTCAATGTTTGTTACTTCAGAACTCGCGACATTTGTAAACCAATTTGACTTATTCTTCTTTTGTATGAAAGGGTATATTGACCGAGTGATCCCATATAAATTTGGTCTAGTTCTGATGTTAACAGCCGCGACTTTGTTAACGTTCACATGGACGTAATAAAATCGCGACCAGATTTTTTTGCACACTGGATTTTCGACTCTCGGTGTTGAAACGAGCATTGAAAATACAGCAAAGTGCATCTCATTGCGTCGTAAATGGAACAGGGTTCGATTTTCAACTCTCGACGCCCTAAGCAGTGTGTTTAAAATCCAAGTGCACGAAAAAATCCTGCAGCGATTTTATTACGGCTATGTGTACAGACGCCAGCATATCAAACTACCTCAAACTGTAAAATTTGCCCAATTGAACATGAACAATAAACAATAAAAAATGAATGATCTGATGCAATAAAGTTGAAAATCTATCAAATAAATTTGACAGATTGGAGTACCTTGATGTGCTAAGTCGCGACTGTTACCTCACTGCTCTTTGATAAATTGTCGCATGAAATTTATTTTATCAAAGCCGGTATTCTCTACGTACCGCATACAAAACTGTACCCGAAACTAAATAAAGCTAGTAGAATAGATATTTCACCTGGAACGGAACAGCGATCACTGAATATCATAAAACAAAGTTCGGAAACCCATCCATTTCTGATGTTTCGGCTAATCTCGAAATCCACCGGTTGGACTCACTACAGTTTTAAACTACTAGAGCAAATCGTACTTTTGAAAGTTTTCGGTTGTAATTTGTTGCCGTATTTAGTTAGTAGTAAATGGTTTTACGGTATTCAAGTAGGTACCTACCTACTTTGCTGTGTCGATAATCAAAATTAAAATTGAGGCAGTTTTTCTAAAGGCATTTGATTAATAAGCAAACTTAAGAATTGTAGGTCGTGTCTTCGAACTCAGGCAGGCCGCTTTACTTTCGATTAAATAATTACATCACCACTGCTCTGAAACCGGGGAAGAAAAATATCGTGAGGAAACCGGCATGTCCTAGAACCAAAAATTCGAAGACATGTGACATCTACCAACCCGTACTGGCCCCGCGTGGTAGAGGCCCACTCGCTCTCGAAGAAAGGAGGCGCGTGTCCCAGAAGTGGGAACATTATTGAATGATTATGAATCATATTTTATTTAACATACAACCTGCTAGTTGTAAAAAACGGAGCAAAATTTGAATTTCGTGGGCCAGCTAGCGCAGGGGTCGGCAACCTGCGGCTCGCGAGCCACATGCGGCTCTTTGGATGTGACGCTGCGGATCTTAAGTTCCATACACAAATATTATTTGGTTTCCCTTACCAGCTACCTACGAGCTACCAAATAAAAAAATGGCGAGTTTCCAAATGGCGTAGATCAGGCCACGCCCCTTTACGGTCACCTTGCGTTTAAACCCCGATTTCACCCAATTTTACTATGAAACCAATAATAACTGTGACTTGCTTCGTAATCTGTATGATATTTATTATTTGTAGGGCTTCAATATGTTTATGTATCTGTTTTATGTCAATAAAATTTAATTTATTATTAATTTATTTTAACTTTGTGTGGCTCTTTATAAACTTTAAAATTTTGTAAATTGTAATTTTTGACTCTTCCGCCTGAAAAGGTTTCCGACCCCTGATCTAGCGCATCCATCTTAAAATCTTTTTCAAACTTCATAGTTATCATACAACTAACTAACTTTAGAATAAAATCAGGTTTGATTTTCGTTAATTTTATACATCTTTTCCAAGTGACTGTACCAGGTTCAATTCTCAAGTGACCTGAGAAAGTTACATAAAGAAAGTAACACGTAGTATATTTCACTCTCTACGTTCCTCCCTGAGGACGTGGCTTCGATACGAGTCCGTCGAGTACATCCAGGTAACCCGTATCAATAGTCGGTCAACATGCATATCTGTCAGGAAATACTTTATTTGAATCAAATATTTAAAGAGGATGTTTATCTAATAAATTTGTTTAACAGTCGGTATTGGTAATTATATTAGATAGTTGAGCTATTTAATATGTCAATGTCCTAAATAATTATTTATTAAATAACAGAGGTATCAGCGTTGATAAGATGATTCAACGATTTTTTAAATTCTTATTTATGGTCGTCACCATGGCCCCAATTCTGTATGGTTATAATGATTCCCACCACCACCACCATTACCACCACCCACCACTGTTTGTTTCTGCATCACATCAGAGGTCGACTGGTAGAAAATGCCTATGGCATTATGTCCGCCTCTGTACTCGTGTGTGCATAAAGTACTAAATAATTAAATAAATCTCTCTACGTTCAAACTACGTCAATATCGTGTTTTTTAGAAACGAATGTAACGATAAGGAATCGAAATGTCATATTCTGTATGTTCCAAGACAATTAAACGATTTTATTAATACGATATTAGCCGATGTCGTGTGTGATTGACGTGGTTACGAGTTAGGAATAGTTAAGTGGTCATACTGAATTCAGGCCCAGGACCAGCCAACCTATTCTGCGTTAGAGTAGCAGTGCCAGAACAGCCGTCAGAGTAGCTCGCAAAATTTTCTTACGTTTTATTGCAATATGCAGTATGTATGTTGATTAAAAAATGATTCGCGGCCGCAACACGCATGTATTTACTTATAGTTATGATCATTATAACCATCAATAAAACCCATGAATGACTTTTTTATGAAATAAGTACGCAATCATATAATATTCATATTATAATTAATCTTTATTAAAGACTGCAGACAAACGGTCAGCCAAAACGTCCGCTAAATACAGCATAAGTTTTTGCGCAGAAATTTTTCGTCGAATATGCAAAAAAAAGAAATCTATCAACTGTTCCATACATTTTTCCCGCGTAGGTATTGCACTTTTCTATGAAACAGCAGATTTTTTTGTATAACCGACGAAAAATTTCTGCGTTGGGGGTTCTAGAATGATATGCTGAATTCATGATTCCAGTTTGCGCACTGGTTAAAAACGTATTCTATGCAACTTATGAATGATTTTGAGAGCGTTTTCGTCAAGCCATTTTTAGTATACTCCGGAATTAGACTTGCTACGAGTAATTCTCTGGAACAAAACGACCAATAAAATGATCTAAACACGATTATTGCGTTACGAAGTTAACCATTGTCTTTGACAATCAACATATTGTGTACAAGGAAACTGAATTAATAATTCGAAGCGCGAGTTTGGCTAAATGTGGTTTGAGAACTAAACGGCGGTTTAGGTATTTATGCTAGTTTGGACGTTCCTTCGTTGCGTCCCCCGTTGTTAAACTGATTTTAATACTTGTATAGTTTTCGAAGAATGTATAAGGATTTCGATACAGTCTGAGAAGGGAAGTTACTGCCGAGGCAGACCCATAGTATTGTCAGGACGATAGAACTTCTAAAGATTGGCCAAGAACGCAATGGACAGATAAATATGGATAACTACGAGCCAGACCTTTACCCAGTAATGAAACAGTAAGGCAGAAAAAGAACACAGGAACAAAGTTTTCCTATTGCTACCCAATTTTGAACCTACTTCAAAGGCCCCAAAGCGCAAAGAATCTATTTTTTATCAATGCTAGTTCATCTAGCTAGCTACCTTTTCCACAGTCTATTTTATGCCGAATTTTCGTACATTTTACCGGGTCTGTGACCGACAAAATACCGAGCAGGACATTTATGGCACCCCTTTCAGTTCTATTTCGAATTTTGATTATAAATTGACTTGTATTTTTGTTTATGCATTTTCAGTCGCTCCGGTGGAGAGAATCGCTTTCGTATGAGCCCCCTGAGGCATGACAAGGTGATATGCAAGTATCGATTCGCTTGTTGTACCCTCTTGAAGAAATTGACTCAAGCTGCCACTTAAGGAATCAATTGATACGTTACTTTTTTTGTACTATGGTACTTTCGAAGTTGGCGCATTGCTGACTCCCTCTTAACCCAAAAATACTAATAATAGCTACTGTATTATCGATACAAAATTAATAATGTTTTAATTAATAAACGGAAAGTGAACTCAGACATGAACATAGTGTAAATAACTATTGTAGACATAGTGAATCCTGCAAATGATTAGTTTGTGAATTGTGTACATTTGGGCCCGAATATTTTAGACGAAGGCGTTAGTTCACGTAAATATAGATATACGTGTGCTAGCAGCGCACCGCGTTTCCGTGAATACGGGGATAAAATATAGCCTATGTCACCTGTTGGGAAGCTACACTATCTGTAGCTTCCCAACAGTGAAAAAAAATTTCAAATCGGTTCAGTAGTTTCGGGGCCAATTCAATGCAAACAAACAATCAAATCTTTCCTCTTTATAATCTTAGTAGAAGTATCTACATAGATATAGTCCAGCAGTGGACGTCTTTCGGCTGAAATGATGATGATGATGATGATGATCGATATAGTAGGAGCAGCCTAGCTTTAACTCAACCCAGCAGGGTGTGGCTCTCTCACAAACTGCTGACCTCTCGATTACCAGCAATAGCTCAGTCATTAGGCTATTGTAGGTTCTAAACTTAGCGTGACCAATGCCTATACTATCCAAGACGGACTCTTTCAGAATATCCACCGTATTATTTAACTTTATAGGAAGCAGCTGGGAATTTACGATTTTCTTTCATCGAGATTATTTTAGCAAAAGGTCTTTATTTTTTAGACTTTGATGGCTTAATGAGCACGGTGGCACGGTTTGGTCGTTTTAAGGGTTAATTTATGGGGCTAGCTTTTTCTGGTAGCTTATTTTGGATTCTTTTAAAAGAATAACAAAGTACTTACTTGTTTTTTTTATGCGAAAGGATTTTTGGAACATTCAACGTTTTCTCAGACATCACATGAAGTACCTACCGTATGTATGTCACAATTCTAATTAACCCGCCAAATTGAAACACAAATATAGTTTTAGTTCTGTGTCAGTCTGCTAAATGATGTGATTTATGGTTCAACGTTGAAGTTGAGCAGCAACATTTATGAAGCGAATTTTCATGTCATTTACAATTTGGTGTTTGTCCCTAAGGTAGTCATGTTCGTGAGTTATCAAGGCGCCAGCTACCCTCACCCTAATATCGTAAGGAGGTTTAACAGGCCGGTACCAATCCGTGCCGGTACCATTCCCTGATTTGTTTGTGTTTTCATTTTTCAATTTGTTAAACATGTCTGTGCCTAGTACTCCAACGACAATCGTGATTCGATCATTAATAAGTCTATGATCATCAAGTGGTATTGATTAATTGACATGGATTTCATTTTGACCTCAAATAATAACTGTTTGTTTACTGGTTTTGTATAGAACAATGTCAAACGTGACGCTAGTGCTGTGGTTATCCACAAAAAAGTGTATTTCCGTACCAGAAAAAGAAAAAGTTCCAGTCGCCGTTTGCCGGGTTATTAAATAGAAAATATCTTATCTTTTACCTTCGAAGAAAATTTTGATGTATCACGCGGAAGCCCCCAGGAGTAATACAACAAAATATAACTTAGGTGCTTATTTTTGTACGTGGGTAAGTCTGTTGTACATTCGGTGTCGTATATTGGCGTAAAGCCAAGGTGAAACGGTTGGTTTTAACCAAAAGCCAAACGCTTAGGCATTTAGCTAAAAACAATCTATTTTGAACACCTGTGACACGGGGCGAGAGTTGAGCTTAGCGATGTGTATGTGTGCGTATATCTCGGGAGGTATTCAATATATTGTTTGCGTACATGAGTATAAAATGTTTTGCGATATCAATTTCCTCCTCAAATACGTTTCATAAATATTTACGCAAGCAACGAAAATAGAAAACGAAGTGTTTTGGTCGCTTGCCGTCCGCAAAAAGTTATAAGTGGCAACTTAAAGACATGGTTAGTTAATGGCACTGCTTGGCAGCTGGCCAGCGATCTGTCATCATTTGGTGTTGGTGGTTACAGTCTTGACCTAACGTGATACGTTATAAATGCTTCCTCGATACGTCGTGTGAAAGGTGCTGAAAGGAACTCTTTGATACTTGGCAATAAAGCTGGGAAAATATGTTTCATTGCGGATAAAAGGAGGTACTGGCTACGAAGACAGATTGAGTTGCAATGACAAATGTAACTCTCCATTTGAAAAAATGGCGGCATTGACGAATGACCGGTAATTACCATGAGAAGAAGAATATTCTTACAAGGATCTTTATTCTATTCTACTGCCTAGCCTTTTCCTAACTATGTTGAAGTTAGCCTCCAGTCTAACCAGATGTAGCTGAATACCAGTATCCTACATGGAGCGACTGCCTATTTGACCTCCAAAACCTAGATATTGATTAATACAATCAGTCAGACTTTCGAGCTTCTGATGACCCGTAATGGCTGTCAAAGATCCACGAAAGACAAGCGGGACCAATGGCTTAACGTACTTTCAGAGGCACGGAGGGACCCTGGTATGTAAAGATGGCCACCCATCCACGGACCAACCAAGGAAAGCGTAGCTTAAACTGTTCGATCAAACCGTGCGGCTCCTGCCAGGGGTGCGGGTTGTTCGAAAGCGGTACCGCCGCCCCTGGCACACAGGCTACTGAGGGAACACGGGTGGGTTTTAGTCAGTAAAAGTCTGACACGCCCTCCTGCTCCACCCAGAGCGGGAGAAGTTATATGATGATTTCCCGACCAGAAAAAAAAAACTCTGCGGCTGTTCTTGTTTGGCCACAAGGATCATTATTACATTTTCCAAATAATGTCAGGTATAAACCTCGTCGCAGCTGCCTATCGAATAGGAGGCAATAAAGAACTTGTACATAACTATATTTACCAGAGATATTGGAAATATACGAAGAAAAAATAATCGTCCCTTATCCCTCACATCTGGGGCAGTTGTATATTACATACGAACTTACATACCGTGTAAAAAAAACTTAATCTTTGTTGGAACAAATAATAGCATATCGATATTAAAAACTAATATTGACTCCGATATCAATAGGACCTTTTCCTTTTTCGTCCAATACACTATTTTAAATAGAAAATACGATAAAGACCTTTATCGTAAACTTTGATGGATTGGAAGGCAAATAGGTTTACTGTTCATAGAACTTGAAAGCAGTTTTGATAAGGAGGGTGCTTCGCCCTTTCCATTGAACCTTTGCGTCCGGTCGCTCGTCCGCCTCACGGCTTATGATTTCAATAGGGGTCTCACTCCGTTGGCTTTGAACAAACCCCAGATATAGATAGGATGAGTTAAATGTTTGAAATTGGGTGCTTCGACTAGTTCTTGCTGTTATTAATGTTTGTTTCCTTTGATCCGTTGGTCATTGGGGACTTCGGAGGTGAAGTAGATATTATTAGAACAGGAAGGGTATTTACCGGCCTTTTGATTAAAAATACATTTAGCCCCTTCGATGTACATACATCAACACATTGATAACGATTTCTGTCTGAAATTCGGAATTTATCTCCAAATTGTAAATTAACTCTCAAGATCTTTGTACGGAATTCAGTTGCTTGAACTTTACGATCGCTTTCTATACAGGCTATCTTTATCAACTCTTTGTTCCTATCTTGAATGCTTAGTCGATTTATTTATTCAGGGTTAATATAATCTAAAAATCCATTGACATTTTTTGTGAATTCTTCAACATCGACCTTAGGCTGACAAAAAATGAATGTAACAATTTCACAAGTCATTGCCATAAAAATAAATGTAAAACGAATTAAGATAGAAGTAAAAAGTGGTGTCCCACAGGCGTCACGGGGCTATAAAGCAAATATTTGTTTACAACGAGATTGAGTGTACGTGGGGCTGTCGCGCCTGGCTGCACAAGCAACGACACGGGGAGCGCGCGCGCAGGATGCCGAGCCAATTTTATATCGACTTAGCGCTCATTTTTATTGCCGTGTTCCGGATTCATTTCCTTTAGAGACGTATAATTAATAATGTCTTCATAGTAGGCTATATTTAAACCTACTTCATTCACTAGAACAATCCCCATTTTATGTTGCTGTTCTACTTGGCATGAATACCAAAAATTAAATTTCCGCCTCCATAAGTGCAAAATATCAGTTGCATGTGACTGGAATTTGGCGAGCATCAGTTAATTTGATTGTTCTCCGCCAAATTGGAGTAGTGTAGTGTTAAACTGAGCTGACCTGAAAAACTTAGTTGTTTAGCACTTCTACAGTACGCTTTGCAATATAAATGAGAGCTCTTATTAAGTCAATTAGCACTTCGTTTTGAAATTCATTGAGGAGTTTCTTGATTTCCTCTTTATGTTAATTAAAATGTATAATCTTTACTTTAACATTCTTTTCATTATCTTTCATCTCAAGTTAGAAATGCTAATCACGATCTGCAAAAAATCTTGGAATGTAAAACATCAAATGATTCTAAAACACTGCCTAAAAGTTACTCAATGTTTGTTGAATCCAACAAATTATTTATCAACGCTAAACATCCATAATTCATTTCGTCGCGCTAAACTGCCTTAACTTATAAATCATCATAAATTCCAATTTCCAAGTTTGGGAACCGAGAGATGTATCATTAAGTTGCTCCGACACAAATCCATTTCAATAATTCATATCAATCCCTATCATTCTGTCCCCCATCCCTATACTTTCTCGTGGGTCCCTATAATTACCTGTTTATATTCGCTTTACGTGGTCCAGGGTTTGTTCATTGCTTTGGGCAAACTGAGCAATTATCACATCGCCGCCGGACAGTTCCCACGGGATGGTAAAATTTGTAACTCACATACAAACGTGTCGAACCTCGCGGCTCACGCTTTTTGTAACATTAGGCTCGCAGTAGGATACTGTACTGCGGTCACTCTTGTTACGAAGCCTTAGAACGCATCCTTGTCAGTCGTATCTCCGCTCTCCTTTTACATTGCTGCCTTCCTTCCACTTAAAGTAATGTTGTTCCTCGAGTGACGAGAGATGGGTTGAGTGCTCAAGAAAGTGGGCGTTCGGGTTTCGGGTTACAATGACGCAGTACTGGTTTTGTTTGCTCGAGACGCGCGCGATCGCGTGAGAACCTTCGGAACTGCATGGGCGTGACATCGGACTCTTTTTGTCGTACTTTTTTTTTTCTTATTTTCTTTTGTAAAGCTAATGTTGAGCTGTGAGTAGTGAGTATCGGTAATAGCTATACAGTGAACTTTCCGACGTGACGGTGACAATGCAATTCGTAAGATTGTACAGATGATATTTGTATTCCAAGAGTTAAACAGAACGTCCGTCATACGCATTGTTTTCCATGAATAATTGTAGTATGGAATTTCTTAAGAATTCGTGTACAAGCGAATGGTTTATCTACGCTTGTGTTTGTATTTCGTCACACGCTGATTTCGCGCCCATTAGCTGCGCTTTTTCAATTCTTTTTTCTTGCTTGCCTATCGACATTTATATGAAAAAGTTGCCAAGTGAGCCTGTTTGGGACAGGATTCTATAATTGATTGTCGGCGTGGCTATTAAAAAGACATTAGACGTGACCGTCCTGTTTGCTTTGGTGGTGTATACTGCAACAATACAATGTGGATAGTCTGTTTTCAATTTCCGATGTTATCGGCCGTTATAGTTAGGTGGGTACTTTCCCCGGTGTTTGCGGCGAGCTACTGAATATGTATCGATTGTTTATTTGGAAATATGATCTGACTGTATAACTTTGCGGCGCGATATAGCATTAGTCAACAAAGCGGAGTTTGTTTGTAAACTAAAAGATAATCTGCACAAGTTGGAAAATTCAGTGCATGTGCATGCTTACGTCGTCCCATGTAAGAGTAGCTGAATGTTTTGTGTGCCAGAATGTAGTTTTAATAAGGCCTGGAATTTGAAGGAGAAATGTAACAATGATGGAGGTATTGTGCTAGCAGTAAGAACATTGCTTTACTGGAATGTTTTGTAGCATTTGATCCAATTAAAATAAGCTAAATAGCTCAATTACGTGCGGTATTTTCTAACAAAACAATACCTTTTTACAACTTTTCTTCGTGATGAAGGTAACGCAAATCTAAGACTCGATTCGGATTGCTTCACAAAGGAGATTGTCTAAAATCGTACCGGGCCGAACAAATAATTCTATCTACGTATTTCTCCGTAATTAAATTTACATATTTCATTTTATATAACTATCCAATAAACTCTCCGGTCTGGTATATTGTTTCCGAGCGTGCTCTGTTGAATAAAACATAATATTTTTATTGCATGTTTGCGTCCAACGGTGCATATATTTTACATAGATCTCGATCGGGCACAACCGAATTGGCTGCATCTACATTTTTATTACTTTTTCTAAACGTATTTTTGTATGAAAACAAAAAAAAAAAAACAATAATAAAACGATAAATATTGACGGCAATCGCATCACTGAAAGTTATTAGACATTGCGGTGCAGAGCTTTCGTTATTTGAACGGTTCCTTGTTTTTACGATAGTAGCTATCTCAGGTAGCTACTGGGTATACAATCTTCTATTTTCTGTTTTAGTAGGTAGATAATTGAATTTAGTAAGGGGGCGTCCATTAATTACGTGTGGGGTCTATTCAGTCAATCTCATGTGGGGGAGAGGGGGTCTACGCAATTATCACGTAATTAAAAAAAAAAACCGCAAAGAAACAATGTAACATTACGAAAAACCGGGTTAAATAAAGTAAAACCTGTTTTTCTGCCAATATGGGTAAATCCTACAAAATAACATTACCACACCACAAAGTAGCACAGTAGCTCCTCGATGGTTACACCACCACCGGCCAGCCAAGCCTGCAAAATGCAACGCATAAAACCAACGCAAATAGGCACAGATTAACGTTTTTACACTAATAGTATTAGTAACGTATTTGAAATATCTCACGTGAGATTATGAGGAGGGGGTGAGGGTCGAGCCAAATCTCACGACATCTCACCAAAGCGGGGGTGGGGGTCGAAAAATCGCCAAAAATGCCTCACGTAATTAATGGACGCCCCCTAACGGTCCTTTGCATATTTTTTCATTTATAAAACTATGCCCAGTTAAAAAAAAATTACAAAGGCGGACTTAGTACGCACGGCTACACATCAAGCTATACATTTCCAGTATATGCTGACCTCGCATTGTATAGGATTTCCGTACAATGAGAAATCAGCGTAAACTGGAATTGTATAGCTTGATGTGTAGCCGTGTGTACCAATCAACCATATTATAGGGTGATACAGAGACAAACATGGCAGGTGCAGCATAATTGATAGATTACTCGAAAAAGTACCTATTAATGGGTACCTACTAATACATAGATAAAAACATGTAGGTATACAAGGTACATTTACTAGAACTAAAAAAAAACTAACTAACCAAACAAATATTTTTGTATTTTATTCAAATCAAATCAACAATATTTTGATTTGATTTGAATAAATACAAAAACATTTTGATTTGATTTGAATAAATACAAAAACAAAAGGACACAGGCGTCGAAGTATTCATCCGCATCATCAGGACACGTGCCCAGAAGACTGGCAGCATTGCCACGTTGAATGGCAATGCTAATTCTTTGGTCAAAGAACGACCCAGCCCTCTAAGTGTCGACCAGCCGCGCGCTGGCGATCAATTTCCTTAAAGAGGAGACGCACACGTTTATACAAGGTGTGATTGAATAAACGGAAGCCCTGAAAGTAGTTTGTCCATAATTATTTTGACTACCGAATCGATTTCAATAAATTTTGGTAAGTAATTAGATAAAAATTATGTATTTCGCTATAAGTACCTACCGCCGCCTGAGCCAAAGAAAATTCAATTTTATTTTTAAGCAATAACACTAAATTTTAAATGCATAAAGTAATGCTAGGGTCAACACGATTCATTTATTATTAACAGTTAGCTTTAAAAAAATAAGTTTTGGTCATTATATAAACCTTTTAAGTCAAAACTCTAATTGAGGTGCACGAGGTGTTGTATACATGTTGTATACAAAATAAACTCATATTCAAATACAAACAAACTATAAATATTAATAACGGTTTTTACGCTTCATTAAAACTTACGAACTGAAATAGTCCGGCGGCGGTATTAAAGTAGGCTAATTAACTTCTTTAAAGTTCGCACGAATGCAGTCGCGAACAGCATAGAATTATCTCATCTTAATAGGTGGCAGAATATTCTCACTACAAAACGTAATTATGTAACCAAAACCAACGAAAAACTATTAACGGTTCCAAAAAATAATCATTCAATACATTTGGTACACTTCCCACGGGGGCTATTATCAAGATACTCGATCACAAAGCCGGCATTGCGTGCGTTTGAATATGGAACCACGGGATTTGTTCGGAGTAACGGTCCATTGTGTGCTCACTAGCGCCACTAATGACCGCAGACTTAACTTTGTAAGTAGTATAAAGCGATATAATAGAATAAGCACTCAGCCTCTGGGCAGTTGTCTATGGTTCGCCTTTTGTTGGGACAGGTGATTGATGGACCCCTCATTGTCTATGTCGCGTTTAGTTTGAAAAATGGCGAATGTTTGCATTTATTTGATTGCTCGTTCGAATTCGGGTTGATTTTTTCCCGCGTTCGTAATGGACGTTTTATAATATTGAATGGAATTTTGATGTTGATGTAATTAGTTCAATTTCTTTCCGAGACTGAGTATATACCTAAGTACGAAAAAAGATTAACATTTTTTAATGGTTGAACCTGCTCTAATTTGAATTAAATCAGAGTTCCCTTTTAGGCTTTCATTCGTTAATTCCATCGACTTCGCCTGGGTGGAGATTAGTATTAGTAGCTATAGGTATTTCTTAATAATTGTATTTTTAAGAACTAGGCAGAGGGGTACGAGTATCTATCTAACCTAAGATGCCAAATTGACACTGCTAGAAAAATATTTGTCAAAACAAAAAATATACAGGGCACCATATAAAATTAGATAAGTAAATATTAACATCATTAAAACGTCCCTTTCCCCACTCTAACATCCCCTCACTGTTTACAATACGAGCGCAGCATTCGATTCAATAACAGTAAGTACCGAATCGAGTATAAAATCCCCGCACTATTTGAGTAAGTAAACAGATGGACTGGGCCATTAAGTAATCGCTTTTCGCTCAATTGGCCGTAACTGGCGCACAACGACACGCTCTCACTGTATTTGCGTTTCATTCACGGATCAAACAGTACCTAAATATGAGGTAATCTGTAGCATTAATTATCTAGATGCAAGGTAAAAAGATGGTGCCAAATTCTACAATTTCTAGCTTTTATTTTCTTTCTTGTGTAATATTATATTTATTGATTTATTTAGGCGGTTGAGGTTGTTATAAGAACTCACAAACATTTTATTCGTCCACCCCAGGCCATGGGTAGCTAGTAATAAGCTATTCACAATTTTGAACTAACTAAAATCTTTACGTACCAATCCGTGTGGTGCCGGACGTTAAGAATAGCACCATCCCATCTCTTCCCGTGGGTGTCGTAGAAGGTGACTAAGGGCCTTACTAGAGAATGGGCAGCAGCATTCTCTATGCATTTCCTCCTTGCCTCGAAAAGCTGTCAATCTCAAAACTCTGACAACTAGTCTTACCAAGGCGTATCGTGTACCCAGTTTTAAGGTTGTAGAGGTCAGATAGGGAGTCTTGTAAAATACTGGTATTCTGCTGCATGGGGTTAGACTGGAAGCCGACTCCAACATAGTTGTATAATATATATATAGTAAATAAATTCATCGCTTGTAAGTCCCCTAAAGCTAGCTAAATTTAAAACTAAAGCTGACGACGTATCTGCGAACTTTTATGTACATTTCGTTGTACCTACTAACGAGTGACGACACCATTAATGAGTTTAAATAATTTGTACTTATGTATGTATGAGAAGAGGGACAGTTGTAAAAACATGGTACCAATATAATACCAGAATTTAAAGCATTTAAAATTGATTTAATAGTCTAAAGGAAACAACTCCTGAAACACATTTGATTTAATTTTTCAGTATTTATACAATCATTTCAGTTCAACCATGGCTTAACATACAGCCCGAAAAAAAACAAAAGAATACGTCAAAC
The DNA here is from genome assembly GCA_949987655.1 of Polymixis flavicincta. NCBI lineage: Eukaryota > Metazoa > Arthropoda > Insecta > Lepidoptera > Noctuidae > Polymixis > Polymixis flavicincta. Next base: position 19,516,553 of record OX465183.1, read on the forward strand.
GCTAGAAAAGGTTTTCCACATTTTTCGAACAGCCTTTTTGTGGGCCTTTTACATAAACAACCCGTTTCTTTTCTTTTTACGTTATCAGTAAAGTTAAATGATGAGTACGAACAACATCGCCTGTTTTTATCATAATACGTAGGTAATATTTGAGTTCTAAAATTTTACTGAAAATTCTCTAGCCTCCAAAGGAGTTGTACATTTTCATCTCAATATTTTATAGTGTTCTCAAGATATTGGCCAAAGAAATTGTTGTCATATTTCTAGATAAAACGAGCGAAAACCAGCCAGGTTATATTTAAAGTAAAGTGAGTGGAAAGAACACTTATCTTTTTACATGAATAGTTTATCAAAGTAAGCTAGAAAATTATCCTTGTGAACTACTAAAAGTAGCTTGGTTGAGTTTGAAAGTTTTATCATTGGTCAATAGAATTTGATCATTGATAAAATTTTAGTATATTTACTTTTACATTGTGTGTAAAATATGTGAGCACCATGTATTATCATATATTTAATTTATCAGTCATTACTTAATTTTTAATTCTTTTTACCAATGTTGTGTGCATCGTTTTCAAATATAATTTTATAATTAATGTATGCAAATATTGTAAAACATTGTAAAAGAGTAACAGTTGAGTTTCTTGCCATTCTTCTCCATACGAAGCTATCCTTTGGCAGGGGCCACTAGAATCAATTCTATTTTATTATGTAAATTTTGACGTTCCTTTTATGTTCCTAACTGAAATAAATGCTTTGATTTTGAGTTGACGTTGATCGACGTAACTTCTAGGGAAACAAACCCTACACGTCAGAAATAAGATGCGGCTTCGAAGACCTATTTTTTCAGCGCTGCCCATACCGGAACGTAAACTGGGCTTAGTCAAAAAATGGCAGTAGCAACCTAGACTTCATTGAATATGGGTCAGTGGGTCGTCTTATGGGCGGAGTTATAGGAGTTGGAGTATACGCTTAGAGGCATTACAGGCAAAAAAAAAAATGGGTAAAAATGCTTTCTTCAGAAATTTTCCAATTTTATTGCAATGTCGGATTGACCTAGACCTAGACCATAAAAACCATTTAGGTTCAAGCATGCATGCAAAAAGCATGGCCCAATGACGCACCGATTCCGAGTTTTGCTTTTGTTTTATTTACTATAAAAAATGTCCACAGAAATTGTTTTCTTAATTATTACCAAAACAACTTTCTATACAAAAGCTAGAACCAATCGAAACGGAATTGTTTCTGGGCATCATGTGTGATTTATGTGTTACTTCCAAACGTATGTAAATTCCCTCGAACTCGCTCAGTAAGTAAGTAAGGCGCGTCAAACATGTAGGTTGAGATGTACTTAGTGGCTCCGCTAACCGAAGCAGAGTAAATATGCCTTTATTTTGTGACAGTAGACTTGTAAGTTTGTTTTGGAGTTCATTATAATGCTTACTTCAAGTGAGCTGCTTGGGTATGAAAGGAAAAAGAAAACAGAAAAAACAAAACCGTATCATTCGGCATGGAAAACATGGGAGTGTGGGAATGGTCCAGAAGTAGTGTACTGGTTTAGGGTTCTGTAGTCAACAAGGATCCCTTATAGTTTCGCCATGTCCAACCCAGGCTTGTTTTTTTTGTATAATTAAGTGCCTAGCATTAATGGATTAGATTCTAATGTTTCTCATTCAAGACTGCGAATTAAAATTGTAATACTTTTTCGGAAACCATCGAAACATTACAATGGTAATTCGATTTTTTGTTTTATCAACAAATACTTCGTCCTTCGGCGATTTTTTTTTTAAATAAATATATGGTAATTTTAAAACAATACTGTGTGTAATGGTTTGGCTCTATTGGCCGATGGTCAAACAAACAAACAAAAAAAAATCGCTGAAGGACGAAGTATTTATTGATAAAAATAAAAAATCGAATTCTAAAAAAGATTGGAAATTTTTGTTGTTACAATAAAAATTCCCGACTACATTTTTGTACTTAATAAATAAAAATTGTGTGAACAATTATCCCATCTATTTATAAACGTTGTTTAAAGTTAAGAGTGTTAAACGTCAAAAATAGACGCTAATCATTACTTAATTTTAAGCAACGTTCATATACAGGAAAAGTTTTTATCCAGTGCGCAAATTTTTACCATGAATTCAGCATATCATTCTAGACCCCCTACCGCAGAAATTTTTCGATGGTTATACAAAAAATAATCAGCTGTTCCATACATTTTGACCAATTTTTCGACGGTTATACAAAAAAAAAAAAAAGTCATACAGAAAAATTTCTGCGCGAGGGGCTCTAGAATGATAATTATGCTGAATTCATGGTTAAAATTTTCGCACTGGATAAAAACTTATCCTGTATAAGAGGGTTTTATGTATAAAGAAATCTGCATACAATATGTAGAAGACAGGAATTAGGTCATGGTCCTACAAATGGCTGGACACAATATAATCATGTTATGAGTAGTGATGTTATCCTCCCAAGATCGTAAACTTAGCGGTCTATGGAGGAAACTCTCAGAAAGGACATGTATGGGCTATTATCAACTAACTAACCGTGTAGATGTACAGTGGCGAATTAACAAACTTATGTATATGCATAATATGAAACAGTATGCATGTCTTTAAGTCGTTTAAGATGTTCAATCTCTAGATATCTCATTTATATTATTTAATCATCAACACGGCCATGCCTGAGTTTCAAGCTAGGGTCTGGTTCTCGTCTTTCTCCTTACCTATAATCTATGAGAACGGCTCGACCAATTTCGGCTAATTTTTTAACGGCACTGGTACAAATACTTAGTTTGGCGCAGTTTTAGAAGTTCCTGTGCACAGAGGCACCGCACACGAATAATACCACTTTCTGTCATTAAAAATCTTCTTAATTATAAACTCGACATTCACTTGCTTACTTACGAACTACTTTAATTTACACAAAGTTAACGTCACGTATCGTCACATGATAAAAAGTGATGACTTCCAAAACGCTCCTTAGGATGCAAAAAGCGTTTTGGCGGTAAATTCAACACAACGAAAAATAAATTTGATTTAAATCGTTTTTGATTGAGAAAATGGATATAAATCAATTTACTTTTATTTTTCTGTTTCGTCCCAATCTTCAATTTTTTTTAAAAATTGTAATAAAAAAAATATAATAAAGTTTTTAATAAATTGGAAAATACCCTAATAAAATCACAAATTTTTAAGAGTTTTACCTATGTGAACTCATGGAAGAAGTTCGTTACATTACATGTTCGGTATTTGATTGAAATGTATTCAATCGAACACGAATTGACCTTTTAATATGCTCCAGGGATTCCAATCTGAATCTCTTAATAATAAGCACACGATATTACTGATACTAGTATTCCCTGATTTTAAATAATATCACGCTTCTTCTATTCCATTAATCCGCAGTGACAATCCCCATAAATGGGAATATGAGCGATTTTAAAACGTACGTATTGGGATGTCTCGTTATACGAAGAAACTTTTTCCAAAACCTTTTAATACTTATCCATTTTTTTTGTTACGTCCTCAAGTCTATGTGTACAGAAATATACAGTCGGTGTATTTTAACTTCGTATATGGATATCTGCTTGGCGTCCTATCTAATCAGTCGAGACCCATCCGTGGACCTCCACATCCCCTGCGATACCAACGTTAGTTCTCGAAACATTGCCACGATAACGTTTTATTTGCAAAATTTTCGGTTTTATTCCTTAAATATCAGGACTATTTATTTTCCTATTCCCCAGTAATAGATAGTGATGATAACTGATAATTTAAATAGATGGAAATGTTTAAGTCTACGTCCACACCACACGGACGTGGTAAAATCGCGGCGGGTTGTATTCTGCCGTCCACAAGCTATAATGCCGTTAACTCGCTTAGCCCTACGGCTGTCTAGAACTAGTGTCAAAGTTCGACCTAACTGTCAAACACATATGGTCGATTTTCGTTTTTTGATGCCACCATATAATCAGAAAAATATTCTCTACCTTTCTGTCTAAGCAGTATTTTTCTACTATTTATAGATGCCGACAAAAAAAAAAAAACGCCGTTAACTTGCCTTGTTTGTTAAGCAACGTTTCTAAACTAAAAAGTGACTAGGACCTTGTAGTTTACAATTTTACAAGAATTTTTACCATCCGTTGCATAACTAAATAGCATGCATTTCATATTTTTCTGCGTTTTTTTTTGTCCACAACTCGAAATATGATTTTGTTGGTTAACGACACTATAGCACATGAGTAACGTTTAGTTATTCATGTGACTATAGCTTGTGGACGGCAGTATTGCGCAAAGGATTTTAAACTCTCGGTGTTGGACAAAGCATTGAGAATACAACAGCACGAGTGAGTCTCAGCGTATCGAAAAACCACTGTTCGATTTTCAAGTATCGGCGCAAAGCAGTGATGAAATCCAGTGAGCAAAAAAATCCCGCGCGATATTATTACGTCCGTGGACATTGGCTGATGGAAAATGGAAATTATTTTCATGCCTTTTCCGTGAGTTACTGAAGCTTTGTTATCAACAACAATAAAACAATTTCACGTACTGATATGAATCACAAACAATTCGTAACGTTTGTAGGGAACATTATTATTCATAAAACGTTTGACTTGCGATTGGTATTGAAATGACTAGGTGCAAAAATGATGAGTAATGAAGATTGTGTGTGATTAAACCTGCGGGGTAATTGCGTAAATTGCATAACACACTATCAATGTGCTTTAATTTTGACAGTTCGACAACATAATGGATGTTGTTGAACTCTCAAAATGAAACCAAGTGAGTCTCAATCAACGCGTCGAAAAAACAGAGGTCTTAGTTTTTATCAAACTCGTATTTCGATCAAACGCTTCGAGCGCGTTCGGTACTCCGATTGGTCCTTCACCAATTCAGGGCCAATCGGAGCGCCAAACGCGCTCGATGCGTTTGATCGAGATGGTAAAATGAAACTCACACTAGGGCCACAGTATTCGATTTTCAATTCTCAGCGCTAAGCAGTGCGCGACTTTGACAGTTCAACAAAAATCATTGCGTTATTTACGTAGGTGAGAAGACAATTTTTTCGAAAATATGAAGGAATGGATTAGCAATATTGTTTAAAATGATACAGATTCTGATTGATCATCAGCATTTCAGCCGAAAGACGTCCACTGCTGGACATAAGCCTCCCCCAAAAGGGGGGTTTTGCCATAATCGCCACGCTTGGCAGGCGGGTTGGCGATCGCAGTATGGTGGTAAAATGCATAGAGAATGCTGTTGCCAATTTTCTAGGAAGTCCCTTAGTCGCCTTCTACGACACCCATGGGAAGAAATGGGATGGTGCTATTATGTTACGTCCGGCATCACACGGATTCTGATCGATAGTGATGCGCAATTAGAGTACTAGTTATAAATGATACTGACTGCATAAACTGACTGCATTGGAGAACTACACTGTGTATTCGAAAGCGTAAATTTTCAGCATAATCAGGTACCTACTAATATTTTATTACTGATCGTACCAGAAGCCGTTTAGCATTTCTTATCAATGACATCACCTTAAAAAAAGTGGCTAAACAATTAAGTTTGATTGTGTCTATACACGTTAACTTAGAATACTTAACAATTAAGATAATCCTGGCTTAGCGGTCACCAACCCCTGTCGGCCCCTCCCGCGTTCGCTACGGCTAATAGATATCGGTTTTTAGGATCAGCCTTTGTCCAGCAGTAGAGAAATGTAGGACCTAAAGCGGAGGCTATTTATTATTGTTCGCCTGTGTAAGTGACCCTTTAGCCATCATAGGCCTCTTCGGAACTACTGATTCGCGGGGTTCCTTGCGTTACACTCTAATATCATCATTTCAGCCGAAAGACATCCACTGCTGGACATAAGCCTCCCTCCAAAAGAGGAGTTTAGCCATTATCGCCACGCTTGGCAGGCGGGTTGGCGATCGCATTAGGCTGGTAAAATGCATAGAGAACGCTTCTGCCCATTCTCTAGTAGGTAAGTCCCTTAGTCGCCTTCTACGACACCCACGGGAAGCAATGGGATGGTGCTATTCTTTTACGGTCCGGCACCACACGGAACACATTAATAGTAGGAATTGATTGCATCAATGATTACGAAAATGTTCGAGCCGACATTTCTGCCATTAAGATTCTCCAAACGCTGTGCTATCATGCTTTGTCATAAAACCGTCACGCTTGCTATCGTTGTGGGGCTGAGCACTAGCAATGATAATTATAAAGGATAAGTTTTTAACCAGTGCGCAAACTGTAACCATGAATTCAGCATATAATTTTAGACCCCACAGCGCAGAAATTTTTCGTCGGTTATACAAAAAAATCAGCTTAGAATGATATGCTGAATTCATGGTGACAGTTTCCGCACTGGTTAAAAACGTATCCATATAAATAAAAAGAAAAGTCCTGACTGACTGACTCATCAACGCCCAGCCCAAACCCTTGGACCTAGAAAGTTGAAATTTTGCACAGAGGTTTCCTTTATAATGTAGACAAGGAATAAGGAAGGAATTTTCTAGATTCAACCGCTAAGGGAGTTAGATAGGGGATAAAAGTTCCGCGCGGGCGAAGCCGCTGGCAAAAGCTAGTCCTTTATAATTATCATTACTAGTGCTCAGCCCCACAACGATAGCAAGCGTGACGGTTTTATGTACAAATCTATTTATCATCAGTATCACGTTCAGCACAGCGGTTGGAGAAACAATGGCGTAATTACCATACTTGGCATCGGCACTACGACAGCGGTATGATTCTGTTAGTAATGCAGGTGAAAGCTGAATATCCTTTTATTCCATATAGTAGAAACTAGTGCTTGTGGTTCTGTAACACCCGCACGGAACAATCGATCAGGTTAAGCTACGCTTGCCGCGGTTGTCCGTGGATGGGTGTCAATCTTTACATACCAACACCGCTCCGTGCCTCGCCGTTGGTCCCGGCTGTCATTCGTGGATCTTTGACATTAGTTACGGGTCGTCACAAGCCCGAAAGTCTGACAACCAGTCTTACCAGGGGGTATCGTGTTACCCAGTAACTGGGTTGTGGAGGTCAGATGGCAGACGCTCCATGTAAAATACTGGTATTCAGCTGCATCCGGTTAGACTGGATGCCAACTCACGGCAGATGATTAGTAGAAACTAGTGTCTTTTGTGCACTTTTATAAATTATAACTTGAATATACTATCGTCTTTTATTATTAAACAATCGTCAAGTTAGTAATTATTACCAGCGATAGCTTTTAATCGTTCACTGAGGAATATAAGTCTCGATTACCGTATTAGTGATACCTACGTTTGGTCGTGTTTGCAATACGATGTTTTATTTAATCGATTGCTTTTTCAGTGAAGTAATTGTATTTCTTTGAGAGAAATATAGGTACAGGAATTTTTGAAGTTCTGAAGATAAAGTTAAAAAAACCTAGTAGTAAAAATTCTTGAGATCAATAGGTACAGAGAAAAGCCGAAGTTCACAAAGAAAAAAAATTGAATCCATACTAAATTACGGAGCAAATTGTCGAGTTTGCAGGTACTTAGAAAATGCAAAGTTTTCTTATTGCTTGAAATTGGAAAACTTTTAATTCTTGTAGGTTACACGTTACCTACCTTCGGAAATTCTCCCAAGAATGCGACGTCTGGTAAAAAAAAAATGGTTTGTTTTCTACTTACATATTAGTATGATTGTCTATTTATTTTGGTTGATACGATTTGCCCAATATTTGCAGACTAATAAAACTTTTTGGACCAATCATCGGAAAAGTTGAATTTGATTGGTACCATTGAGAGTTCTTATTGCGAAAATCCCCTCTACGATGTGTGAAAAGCTTTATGGGGAAACAAAGTTTATTAGGAAAGGCGTTGTCTCACTTTATCCAATATTCCTTCATTTAGATTTTGTTTTGTCAAACCTAAGCATATAGTCTAAAAAATTATCACGTATACGTGAAGCAAAAACTTTGTACCTACCCCTTTTTACGAAAATTACGCAGACACAGTATAAAATTTGGAACATTTAAAGTTCAATTAGCGGAGGAGTGCAGAAACCTAATATTTTTATATAATTCAAACTTAAAAATATAATTAATTTATGATCGAATTTCGACCACTTGACGATCACTAGTAGGTATATTTAGATAGTCACAGTTGAACGTAATAAATAAGGTCGGGTATCAGAACCTATTTTAATATTTTATTGTCGTGCCTCTAATAAACACCTTAATTGGCAGCTTGATAGATGAGTAGAAAACTGGATCAATACATGAAAATATCCCGGCCACTTGATACCTGACGATCCGTCAGATTTCACGCTTTTTCCCAAAAAAGAGCGCTTAATCTAGCCGCTGACACAGCTACACAATCAATGTGCGCAATCAATCCCGCTAGCCTTTTCCCGACACCCTTTGATTGTAGCCCCATTCTATCTAGATACAGTTGAATATTAGTATTTTAGTAGCTACACAAACACTATCTCGTCTAATATTTAATTCAACGCAGGTAGAACTGTGGAGATTCCGAACTCCAGCAATCTACACAGCTTTGCTTTTGCAACTTTCATCGTTCTCTTTTCGAGTAATACTTATTAAGACTTTTCAAGTTTAATGGCTGTTTGAGTAGGTGCGATTGGCGGAATATTACTTCGGTAGGTAACCAAATAATGTTCGAGCCAGGTACGACTTAATGTCAATAATTTATTTAATTAATTAATTTTATTCTTTAATGATTTATTTTAATTTATTAACCAACTACGTTTGATTCTATCCCAATTATATCTAGATATAGTTGAATATAATACCTTTGGTGCTCAATGCAGGTGCTCTAAAAATTGGTGCTCAAACGAACAATACTTCAGTATTTTAGGTGCGATAGGAGGAGTATTTTACTTCGGTAGGCAATTAACCGAAGCCTTTCCCAAATATGTTGGGGTCGCCCTTCGGTTGAGCCAGATGCGACTTAATATCAATAATTTACTCGAAGTGATGGCCATCTGACGTCCGCAAACAAATTGCTGGCCAATACCGATTTCATATAGGTTTATTACTGTGAAAAACAAGTCCGCTGGTCATTATTAAATGTACCTACGTTATATAACACTTTTGTGCCTGTCTTTACAGACAGGAAACGTCGAGACTAAATAATACTTGCAACAAATATTTGAAAGCTGAAAATGCTCAGAACTGCTCGAATCTGCTCTAGAGTCACGTGTGTGTGACTGTGCTCGTTATCAGGCCATCTTCACGCCTTTCGACTCACCCGTAATGAGCAACCGTTAAACTCGTGCAATACTCGATTCGAAAGGAAAATTTCTAGATTATTCTTATGGATTACGATATCGGTGCTATGAATAACAATGTAGCTATTCGCCCGGAGCATAAAATTCTTTATTTTTATTAAATAGGGGTCGAATGCTTTTGTAGTTTCATGTCAGGTGGAGGTTTCTTTGATATTCTTTTCGTGTTCATTTCTAAGACCCGTTTTTATTAATACCCCTTAAGTTTTAGAGCTCTTCTGACATTTTCCATTTGATGTACTTACTTAAAGGAGCTGACACTATTTTATAAAGTGAAAAGTTGGTAAGTCAGGTGACATCTTACATATAATGAGATATTGGGTTATTCTTAATTTTATAGAATACGGAGAGGTTGGAAATACTCCAAAGGAACATAATATTACCGGGATAAAAAGCATCCTGTGTTAATCTAGGTTATAAACTTTCTGTGTATTCAATTTCATCCAAATCCATTCGGCTGTATTTGCGTGATTGAGTAACAAACATTCACATTTATAATATACGTAGGATTAGCAGGATTTAGAAGATAAAAGTAAAATTACCTCTTTAATTATGCTTGTAAATATTGGTAGGATTCAAATGGTAAAAGGAAAATTACTTCTTAAATTGAGCTGGTAAAGACGGAATGCTGAAAATTGCACCGTACTCGAAAACGCTTCCTCTTATCTTCCTGACACCTCAAAAAGGTTTAAACGACATCGTTTTAAACCGTTTCCAAACACGTAACAACTTCTATAATCCTACCTCTCTCAGAACTCCGCTAAACCTTTTACAACAAAATAACTGTTCAGTACTAAAAATTAACAACAAAAAGTACTTGGTGAACTCCATTCAAGACACAATAAGGTTTGATACGCCAGTGGCCGCGGTTGGCGCTTTGTGTGAAATATTTGTAATCTTCATAAACTGCTGTAATGGCGCCGTGGGGTCCTGACGATTCCAGCCCTTTTATGCGGCGAATAAGCTTTCAACTTACGATATGGGACGTTCATTAGCCACTCCGAAATAAAGGGCGGTTAAATTGAATCAGTTGGTGATTTTTTAAACCTTCTTCCATGTTAGTGTCAGCATCTTTTTATCGATTACTGCCAATTTTGATTGTGGAGGTTTGAGGATAACTGGAAAACTACTTACTATGCCAGTAACCCTCTCCAAACTAAGCTAATTATGCTGATGCCCGGATTGGATTCATGTCAATAGTGCAACGAGAGAGGCTCAATATTGCGCTTGTATCGCCAATCCGATGTAGCCTGTTTGCCCTTATTTCTAGCACATTTTTAGAATAGAAGTGTTTGTCAAAGGACCGATGAAAGTGGAAAGCCAAGAGTAGGGCACACTGTAGCTTTATTTAATCAGATTCAACCTTTTTATACTTGTTAATAGTTTATACCTCCATGATAATGATGGCAGTTTAATTAGCCCTTTGTTTTACTTGGAGGATCGTTTAAACATTTTTGCCCGTAAAGTTTCACAGTTAATTTCACGTCTTGCGGTACTACCCGACCATCAAGTATTGCCTACTCAGTGCAAATCAGTGTTATCGGTTGTGTTTGTGTGATACCTACAGCTCCGCCCTACTCAGCAGAATCGTGTAGGCTTTAGATCACAATATGTGCATAATTAGTGACAGGTTGACATCATTAGTGTTGGCTTATCTACGAGGACGTCGGGACACCGCAAATGTTGACTTACGAATGAGCACTTAGCCGTTATGTTATTACTGTGATTGATATTCAAGTGCAAAAACTAGGCCTTAAATACGTTTGAATTTGAAATGAGGAAGACTTTGGTTAAAAGCATGTTCTGAAATTCAAATTCAATATAAGAAAAGTCGAAAAGTACGATTCGAAATTGGAATTCAAAATGCAACAACTAAGCCCAAAATTCCAATGAAGGATTCAATTTTTTCCAAATCCAGTATTGCTCTCAAAAACATTCCATTATATGTGTTTGGCTCGACGGCGGACCGTTTCCGTCATTGAACTGTATGCCTTCCATGCATACAAACCCCTTCTGGCAAGGTTCTTATTTTTCACCCTTGCTTATTTACCTATAGAATTAGGTGTAATAATCCGAATTGAAGGACCAATTTTAGGTTTCAACTTCATGTCTTACAAAATGATAAAGTGCAGTAGCAAATTTTCTGTTCGCAACTCTTGAAACATTCACGATTTAGTAGGTAATACAATACAAGATGTAGGTATAAGTAGGTGCTTATGTAAGTAATCGAAATCTACGTTGAATACTTTAACATTTAATTCTGCCTTTTAAATCCAACTCAGAGACTTGATGTTACGCCCAATTCTCCATCGAGCTCTTTTACTCAGGTATTTTCAAAGTAAAAGACGAAGGCACATTTAATTCATTAGGTTGAAGAACCTTACGCGAATACCTTTTGTAGCATTCAATACATTACTTAAATAACTTCTGCAACCTACTAAATATTAAGGAATCTAATTAATTAAAGAAATGAATGACACAAACATTAAAAACATTTATTTTGTACGGACCTTTTGAAATTTATTTTCATAAAATGTCTAAGGTAAATATGGAGAGGAGAACCATATACATTTTTAATTATATCTTAAAAAGTCGAGCGAGGAAGAGCGGCCTTATCGGAGATGTGTACGATCACCTTAAGAAAACGTTGATCACTTTTGAACTTTGTTACATTCTATAATACTACGTACAGACGCCAGCACATCAAGCTACCCCAATCTGTCAAATTTCTTTGATAGATTTTCAACTGTATGTGAACTGTGACAGTTTGGGGTAGCTTGATGTGCTGGCGTCTGTACGTACTAGATCCATGCATTCTACGGTTACAATAAACCCGTAACTTGCCAATTGATGTCATACGTCACATTTCTGACATCGCTATTTGCATCGTATAATATGATGTACGACGAAATTCGAACAATTTTTGAATCGCAAATAGATACAACTAGCCTATTGCATTTAGATGCAAATTTTTGCGACAAGCACAATTGGTATCACCCATACATTTATAAATAAAGTCCGAAAACGAAGTAAATACTATGTGCGATGTAAGGAATTCTAATTTTAAAATCGTTCGAAATTACGTTACTTCAGCTCAGTGCATTCGTGCTAGACTCACAGAAATGGTAACGGTAAGGGAAAACGAACGCTATTAAACCCGCGATGGTTTGTGTGGTATGTTTAACAAATGAATGTAAACTGTTTATGTTTGTATTAATAAGAGCCAAAACAAAAAAAGGTTTTCATAAGTCATCCGTCATCTGCCTAGCTTTTTCAAACTATGCTGGGGTCGGGTTCCAATCTAAATACTAGATCTAGTTGAATACCAGTATTTTATATGGAACGACTATCTATCTGATCTTCACAAACGATACCCCTTTTTTTTTTGGGTGGGAAATCATCAAATGACTTCTCCTGCTGAGTAGAGCAGGAGGGCGTGTCAGACTTTTACTGACTAAAACCCACCCGTGTTCCCTCAGTAGCCCGTATGCCAGGGGCTGTGGTATCTCTTTCGAACAAACCCGCATCCCCTGGCAGGCATCGGCCCTTGCGGACCCCACCTGTGGTTGCTGACATCTTTGACGGCGCGCGTGTGGAACACAACGCGCCGTCCCGTCTACAACTTTTGGGCCGCAGGGGATAGGGAGAGCGGCTGACGCTATACCGACACTCCTCTTCCCCTGCGGCCCCACCGCGTCCGCCATCAAACGGTGGCGGCCCCGTCCAGGCCATGGAAGGAAAGAGCGCTGCTCAGAAGCACCGGCACTCCTCCTCTACCGCAGCCCGTAACCCTCAGCCGCGATGCCTCCCATTCGACATCGCGGCCCACCTCAGTTGCGGTGCACCTCACCGCAACCTACTTTTTGGCCGCTACGTCAATGGCTTGAAGGCAAAAGCCCTGACGAGCGGCCCCACCTTTGGGTTCCTCTTGGCTTCACCGTGGCCGGAATCCACGGTTACTGAGCCCCCCGCAACGACAATGCGGGAACCCACTCGGGGGGGAAACGATACCCCTTGATATGACGTTTTGACTCATAGACTCATCAGACTTTTGAGCTTCTAACTTCCGTCATAAATCTACGAATGCCGGCCGGGACCAACGACTTAACGTACTTTCAAGAGGCACGGCGGGGTCTCGATATGTTAAAATAGTCACTCATGCACGCCCGGACAGTTGTAACCATAGCTTAAACATCAATGGACCCGTGCAGCTGATAATAGTTTGCCACGAGCCCCAGCGTATACACTGTCTTCTCTGACGTTCAGTGAGTTGGCTGACGTTTGATTGAGTGTCCCACCGCATTGTTACATTGGCTGTTGCTCGAAAATGCCCGAATATAGGCCGGCTACCACGCTACTATGGACCCTCCCGTGGGATTCCGTTGTTGCTTTATCTTCAAATTTAATCCAAAAATTATGCTACGTGTATTCGATTTAAAACTGGTTGATTTGTTTTCTAACTCTTTGGAGGTTAATCTGAAATATTGATGTTGTAGAAAAGAACCTCCACGAAATCCAAATAATAAAGTTAGAGAATCGCGGTTCTTGGAAGCCTACCAAAAGTTTTTGGTCAGAAACTTTGCTCCCAAATCCCATGTTAATTTGATCAAATATATAAATACCGACAATCAATCATGAGTTAGCATGATTTTCGACATGACATTTCTATTTAAAAAAAAATCTCTGGGTATCATAAATGTATGTTAGAAAAGAAAGTGTACAATGTGCGTGCCGTTAAAACCAGAAACGAGTGCTGGTCTGGTACAATGAAGGAGGCTATATGTAGCCCTCTAACTCCCGTCCGTGAAGAAGGTTCCCGTTTTTACCTGAAGGCCGTGCTTTTGAAGATATAAGGGCTGTAAGTTTCGCCCTCAAGAAATTTCTAGAACAGTCCAGAACATTCGAGAGTATTCGACAGTGTTCGAGAACATCCCAGGTCATTGTGGAATATTCCAGAACACTCTCGAATATTGTGGAATATTCTGGAACATTGTGGACCATTCGAAGACTTTTTTGTATGAGTGGAGCTACCGGGTACATAAAGAAACATTTGTCGTGGGACTCGTGGGTTTGAACGTTCCATTCTGGAATGTTGTGGAATCTTCGAGAATATCCCAGATCATTGTGGAACATTCCAGAACACTCACGATTGTTGTGAAATATTCTGGAACATTATGCATCATTCGAAGTCTTTTGTTAGGAGTAAATTAAGCATTATATTTAGATAAATAAACAAATGTATATCATATATTTTAAAGTTAATTCTTTTATTACAATTACCACACAATCTCATATCAACTCCCCTAGCGAAGCTGGGAGACCCAGCTAGTTGAATTATAATTCATGATGTTTTCTCTCCAAGTACAAATATACATTTATTATTAAAGAAAAATCAATTACCCACCTGCGCATTTACGGTCTAGCCTTATAACTACATATATATAATAATCGGACTTCATCGCTTTACATTTAATGAAAACCCCGGATTATACCTATGTGATGGTATATGATCGCGAAATAAGCGCTTAAAGTTCACCCAAACGGATGACGTAGCCTAGAGAGCCTGCAATGCGAATCCGACCCAAAAAAATGGAATAAAAAGTTAGCATACTGACGTACGTACAATTTTACGTAGAACCGTTTGTGTGCAACACAGCGACTTCTATCAATCAATCAATAAACCAAATAGTTGGGCAGAGAACTGCAGAGGTTGATTACCTCTGCAGTTCTCTGCCCAACTACCAACCATTATAAGGGATAGCATTGCTTGTTTTATTTTAATCTATATCTATACTATTAATAAAGAGGAAAGATTTGATTGTTTGTTTCTTTGCATTGAATAGGCTCCGAAACTACTGAACCGATTTGAAAAATTCTTTCACTGTTTGGAAGCTACACTATCCCCGGGTGATACAGGCTATATTTTATCTCCGTATCCCCACGGGGACGGGAACTACGCGGGTGAAACCGCGGAGCATTGCTAGTCCCATATAAAAATGAATTGTCTATTGACTTCAACCGGGCACAGATCGAGACTACTATGCTACTGAGGATTTCCTAAAGCAAAAATCTGATAAAGCTTTGCCCTATCTGGGGATAGAACCCAGGACCTCACGCTCAGCAGTTACTCTTGCAGCCACTATATCAATGAGGAAGAAAGACCAATAATATTTATCATAAATGTTTCTATTCCAGATGCTGTGCAAAGGTTCATAGAGATGCCAACATATACTGAAGTGAATCCTGGTGAAGATGCTCTGCTCAAGTGTAGGATATCCGACAAGAAAGGCGTTTGCTCATGGCAGAAAGATAACAAGGTAAGTGCTGGTAGAAATAAGTATTCAAGCCCTATTTAACATTAACAATGTGATGTTTTAACAAACGCCGGACAAGTGCGAGTCGGACTCGCACACGTAATGTTACGTACCACAAGGCGACAAACGTTTCTTGTTTCTTCTTTTAATTTTTAACCGATTTCAGAAAGAAGGAGGTTATCAATTCGACATGTTTTTTTTAATATATTCTCGGGCATAACTCCGTCCTATACAGGATAAGTTTTTATCCAGTGCGCAAACTTTAACCATGAATTCAGCATAGATACCATTCCAGAACCCCTGCCGCAGACATTTTTCGCCGGTTATGAAAATAAAAATCAGCTGTTTCATAGAAAAGTGCAATACCTACGCGGTCAAAATGTATGGAACAGCAGATTTTTTTTTTGTATAACCGGCGAAAAAATTCTGCGGTAGGGGGTCTAGAATGATATGCTGAATTCATGGTTATAGTTTGCGCACTGGATAAAAACTGTTCCTGTATAGGGTGACTGGTAATTAGTGACCGACATTTAAACACATGATTGTACTCATCATCATTATTATTATAAAACCCGTTAGTAGAAATGATTTTAAAAAAAATACTACATTTGAACATTTATTCATACCAGATTTCATTTATTTATATTTATTTTTAAATATTATTTTTAACTTAATATTTTAGGAACTGTAAAAAAATTTGCAGTTTACCGCCTAAGTGAGTCATTCATTTGTCATTTTGTACGAGATAACCAATAAATGCCATTTCTTTCAGTGGCTGACCATTGAAAAGTCATAATGATGCCATTATATTAGTAGATTACCAAACTTGTCAAAATCAACATTTATGAAATCAATGATAGACCATTCTAACACTATTGTAATAGCAGACTTGAGGCCCAGGCAAGCTCGTTTAGATGACGCCTAGCGGTACTCGTATTCGTTTGTACAGCACTACCTTCCATATTATAATAATGACATTGGCCATTGGGATTTGATTGTTTGTATTGATTTTAATAATGTCGAACTGTTGATAGATGGCAGGTGCGTGCAGGCAGTCTTTGCAGTAGGTACCTGCCGATCTAAGACTGGTCTACGTTCACCAGTTCGTCAAATAGTATTAATTATCAAATAAAAGAGCATTCAAATACAGATAGTGTACATGTAGTGTAGTAAATTGTCTATCATTTTGATATTAAAAATCCTTACATCAGTATTATGTTTTACAAACCTTGTAAGGGATTTGCACTGAAACACCTTGATAAGTTAACACTTTCGTTTATTGAGCCGCGCACTATGGAATACTAATTTTTACAATCTTAGGTTTTCTAAAGTAGTTTTTTACTATGGTACAAGTAGCAGATGTTCTTATTAAAAAGTTAAGCTTCTAAACCAATCGTGATCAAGAGGGGCTGGGATTATGTAGCCAGACTGGCGCCTAATTCTCGACAAGTATGAACCTGCTCCCTGATCGGTACCTTTTCTAGTAGACAGGTTTCGACTCGTTTGTAGGCGATACCATTTTTTGCGTATGTGTGTTTAGGTGCCTGTTAGTGTTTTACCTGTGTGTTTTTGTCGAGTTAGAACCTGTATTATGGGCGATACCATTATTACCACCTATGTACCTTCTCTTTAGGATGTATGGGGGTGCTAACTACGTTTATTATTGATTGGTTTATAGCTATTTGGCTACTTTATCTATAAGTACTAATTAAACTTATTCGCTATGGGAGATCAAAACTAGCCCTATGCTAAGAAATATAACAAACAATTACCTACTTATACCTATCTATTTTAAAATGGTTTTTATTGTTTAATCGAACATTCAATTGTAAATCAAGTCTTCTTGTAGTCGCCAACAGTCTCCCCCTCAGTGCGTTGCACTTCATCTCGTTGGGGCGACGTTGCCGGCACGATCAGGACTAGGCGTGATGCTGGCCGCCGCAGGATACCCGCTGCAGTTCGCACGTCCACAATCCTGGTTCTTCCGTCTGGTCCGGGATGAGTGGCGACTATTTCGCCGCGTGGCCACGAGTACCGTGGGAGGGTGTGGTCGACAATCAGGACTATGTCGCCCAGTGTTGGGTCCCGATAGTGGGGACCTTGGTTGTAGCGTGGCGAGAGGGTTGGGAGGTACTCTCGCAACCACCTTGACCAAAAGTGATCGGCCAGGCGTTGGGATGTCTTCCAGTTGGGAGAACCGATGAGTTCTGTATCGTCGAAAGAGCCGAAGAGGGTGGCTCCGCATGACCGCCCGATGAGGAAGTGGTTCGGGGTCAAGGCTTCTTCTTCTTCTGGATCGGTGCTGACGGAGAAGAGAGGTCTCGAGTTTATAATGTGCTCAGCCTCCAGAAGTAGTGTATGGAGAATTTCTTCTTTAGGTTGTCGCTCGTGTAGTGTTGCTGCGAGAGCGACCTTGACAGATCGCACCATTCTTTCCCAGGCTCCGCCCATGTGGGGGGCTCCAGGAGGGATGAACTTCCAAACGATGCCCATCTTGTTTACTTCTTCTCCCAGAGTCGCGACGGCTGCAGCGATTTCTCTATTGGCACCGACGAAGTTGGTTCCGTTGTCACTTAGGATGATTTTCGGCGTCCCTCTTCTGGCGATCATTCTTCGTAGCGCGAGGATCATGGAGTCGGTCGACAGGGAGTTAGCTAGTTCTAGATGAATCGCTCTTGTGGTGAGGCATGTAAATAACGCTCCCCATCGTTTCTCTGTACGTCTTCCAATGGCGACGAGCATGGGCCCGAAGTAATCTACTCCTAGGCAGGTGAAAGGAGGGCTCGTTTTCGTTAGACGTTCAAGTGGCAGGTCTCCTTGAGGCGTGATCTGTGGCGTCTTCTTCCGAATTCTACACCATCCGCAGTCTCGTGCTACTTTCTTCACCATGTTTCGAAGCGATGGTATCCAATATTTCTGCCGGATCTCGTTCATCACGGTGTTGTGGTTCCCATGGTTGAAGGCTTCGTGGAGGTATTTTACTAGCAGCTGGGTTATTCGGTGACGTTTGTCCATCAGAATTGGGTTCTTGTATGAAGCTATCAGGTACTTGGCTGCTCCGATGCGGGTGGATAACCTAATGAGCCCGTCTTCTAATTTGATCGTGAGGTTCTTCAGGTTGAATGTTGGACTGAGGTCTTCCTTCTTGCGTAGGGCAGCTAATTCGTCTGGGAAGCTATCTTCCTGCGCTCTTCTTATTAGCAGTTGTTCCGCCTTTTCCACGTAGAGTGCAGACTTTGGTAAGAAGGTCACTTCCTTCTTGCTCGGTCTCTTTTCTGATGGCTGGGCCTTTGGTTTCTGTGTTTTCTTCCAAACTGGATCTTGTGTTCTTCTGGTAATAAGTTTTGTGATGTTTACCTTTTTCTTTATTTTTCGCCTGAAAACGTCTACGGCTTGCAGGTATCTCGCTGTCGCGTGTAGTAGGCGTGTCCAGCTGGAGAATCTTTCTGGATCGGGTACGATGACAGGGGCGACTTTTCTAACGCTTAATGTGACGGCGTTAGGTTTTTCCTCGCCTGTGTCGGCGATGGAGACTTTCTTCTCTTGCGTAGGCCAATTTCTGGGGTCTTCGTGTAAGAAAGCTGGACCCTTGAACCATCGATGTGTTATGTCGAAGTTGGATGGGGTTTCTCTGGTAGCGTCGTCGGCTACGTTGTGTTTTGTTGGAACCCAGCGCCATTCTTTATGTTTCGTTAGCTCTTCTATTTCGGCGAGGCGGTGCGCGACGAAGGGCTTGAATCGCCGGGGGTCTGATTTGATCCATGTCAGTGCTGTTCTGGAGTCGGTCCAGAAGTATCTTCGGGTGGTAGTCAAGTCCATTTCTTGGCTCGCACTATTGGCTAAGCGGCTTCCCAACAGACACGCTTGTAGTTCGAGGCGAGGTATAGAAGTTGGCTTGAGAGGTGATACTCTAGCTTTTGCCGTTAGCAGCTTCACTTCCACGCGATTGTCTGGATGTTGAGAGCGCCAGTACACTGCACAAGCGTACGCCTTTTCGCTCGCATCGCAGAATGTGTGCAGCTCCCCCTCGGTCACGTCGTATGTGAGGCAGCGAGGAATTCGAAGATTTTCAAGCTTCCTTAGATCTCCAAGCCATTTTCTCCATTCTTCTTCTCTAGGCGGAGGCAATATCTCGTCCCATTCCAGGCCAGACCTCCACAAATTCTGAAGCATTACTTTTCCCTGTATGGTTATGGGTGACGCCAGTCCTAGCGGGTCGAAGACTGACATAACTGCGCTTGTTGCTTCTCTCTTCGTCGGTGCACGTGTTCCTTCCTTGGCCTCAGTAGGAGTGTTGCGCAGGCTCAGAGTGAAATGGAGGCTATCTTCTTGGATGCTCCAGTTGAGTCCCAGGGTTTTCTCTATTTGGTCCTTGGGCTCTCCCAGCACGATAGAGTTAGCCTTGGTTTCTGCGTCGTTGAATTCTTCAACCGATGAAGGGTCGTTGCTTGCCCAGCCCCTCAAGAGAAATCCGCCTTTCTTGTGGATCTCGTTCACATCTCTTGAGACTTTGGTAGCAGTCGCTGCGTCGGGAAAACTTGCGATGTAGTCGTCCATGTAGTGATTTCGGTTTATTGCTCTGACGGCTTCTGGACAGCGACTGGCGAAGTCTTCCGCATTTTTGTTCTTTACATATATAGCGGTACACGGCGAACAGGCGGCTCCGAATATCAGGGATGTCATTCTGTACTCCTTGTTCTTCCAGAGGAATCGAAGGCTGTCTCTGTCTTCTTCGTTGATTTTTATTCTCAGGAACATTTCTTTGATGTCTGCGACGACGGCAACTGCTTCCTGGCGGAACCGGAGCAAAACACCGAACAGTGATTGTAGCAAATCGGGTCCAGCCAACAACGCGTCGTTCAGCGATTTTCCATTTGATTTTGCGGCGGCGTCGAAGACCAGTCTCATCTTTTTCTTCTGGGGATGGACGACGGCGAAGTGAGGCAGGTACCACGATCTTGAGGAGGCAGGTTCATCTGTTACTTCCTCGGCGTATTCGCTGTTGATCAGGTTTTCGACTTGTTCTTCATATTTCTGCTTAAATTCTTCATTCTTCAAGAACTTCTTCTCCATTCCCCTTAGTCGTCGCACCGCAGCTGTTTTGCTTTCCGGTAGACTTTCTTCATCCGTCTTCCAGATTAGGCCTGCGCTGAATCTTCCATCCGGTAATCTCTTCGTCGTAGAATGCAGCACGTCGATAGCCCGTTGGTCTATGTCGCTGGATGGTCTTCTTGCGGCGACTCCCAGGGCCTCGATGTCGAAGTGGTCTCTGATCATCTTCTCGAGGTGATCATCTTTTCCTTTAGGCAGCGTCACTAGGTGATTCACCATTCGTACTGGAGTATTGTTTCTTGACTTGGTTCCGTGCAATACCCATCCCAGCTGAGTTCTGGAGGCTACCGGCTTGCTTCTGTCACCAACTTTCACCTCTTGGGACACGATCAGGTGCCAGTTATCTTGCCCGATGAGTACAGTTGGACGAGCGTTAGGGTACTTCAGTTGATCTGCCATCTTTTCTAGATGTTTGCAATCTTCTAGGTCCTTATCGCTGACTTCTTGGGGGGACAAGTTCAAGGCTTTAACGGTGTATCCCGACATTTTCTCCATGTTTCGCTCGAACCTTCCTCTGATCTTGATGTCGACCTTCTTTGACTTCTGGCTCATTTGATGACCTCCCACGCCCTCGATTCTTAATTCTTCTTCAGGACCTTGAGCTCCAATCATGTTCACGATGTCTTCTTCTATAAGTGTCACTGTCGATCCTTCATCCATGAGGGCGTAGACTTCGGCTTTGGCTTCTGGTCCCCATAGTTCTACTGGCACGATTTTCAGGTAGGCTCTTGAGATTGTTCGTGTTGCATTCACCGTTGATGCTACGGCTTTGGTTTCTTGCGTAGTTGGCTTCGTCCTTTCTTCAGAATGCAACATCACATGATGGCTTCTCTTGCATTTTCCGCACGGCTTTGCTTTGCAACTGAATCTTCTGTGTCGTCCCAGTAGACACTTGAAGCATATGAAGGCTCGCTTGGCTTGTTCCCATCTTTCTTCTATGGAAGCGTCGACGAACTTCTTGCATTTCAACAGTGCGTGTTCTCCATCACATTCAGGGCAGGCGATCTTCTCTGGCTTCTTCGTGTCGTCCTTGCATGAACATACTGTCGCTGTTTGCGGTTTGTCTTGTTCTTCGTCTGAATCCTCTTCGTTCGATGAGTATTCCTCTTGGTCGTTCTGTGTAACTTGGGTGGCGTTCACCCCGCGGGAACCTGCAGGTCGCATGCGGCTTCTCAATCCTTCCTTCTTCATTTTGGCCCCCATGAACTCGTGCATCTCGAATTGATCCACCATCTGGTTGAAGAAGTTCGTAAGGCCGATGAGGATCGGTTCATCATCTTTTTCTTTGGATGCTCTGTACTCATACCACCTGAATCGCACCAGAACGCACATCTTCTCGATTATACGATTCGCTATGTCGCTTGAGTGTAGATAACTTTGCTTCTTCA
The DNA here is from genome assembly GCA_949987655.1 of Polymixis flavicincta. NCBI lineage: Eukaryota > Metazoa > Arthropoda > Insecta > Lepidoptera > Noctuidae > Polymixis > Polymixis flavicincta. The sequence goes on from OX465183.1 coordinate 19,538,657, forward strand.
TTTGTTTCACAACGCTGACTGTATTGGCCACGGCTCCAGCATATCTCACCAACTCTCTTGCATCTTCAGACATGGGAGGCAGCTTCTCTATGTTCTCTATCTCGCTCCTTATCAGATAAGTGGGTCTTCCGAATCGACGTTCTAATGCAGTTATTACTTCTTCTGGATCCACTTGTGTGTAGAGAAGGGACTTCACTGCTTCCTTGGCTTTTCCTTTGATTGCTCTTCTCAATCTTCCCATATTCTCGATTCCACTGAAGAGAGCCTGTGAGTCCTTGTACAGTAGCCCTCACTAATGGAGCCCCAATCTCAAAAAGCAATAGATTGACACTTCGCTTTAACTTACGACCTTCTTATAATAAGCAATTTCTATAGGCTATAATACTATATACACACACACTCTCATACGTTTACGAATGAATGTATTTCCTAAATTCAACCGTTAAAGCAAATGGCATGATAGCTGAGCGGTTACTGCACTTGATTATCGCGTTTGAGCGCAGCGAGTCGCGTTTTCGAATCCCACTCGCTGTGTGATAGTCTTTTTATTGTTTTAAAAATCACTTTTGAGTATAGTTTCTTGTTCTGTTCTTCTTATTCACTAAACTCGTAAAACTTTATCATTATACCCACAGAAACCTAAATAAATTTAAATGATTTACGACTCATTCACCGCGACTTATAGAACGGTGTTGGTTGATAATTGTGTGCTAGTGACGTGTGTTTCATCTATTAGCGTCCTTCTAATTCATTTTAAAATGTAAGCAAATTTAAATATAGAAATGAAAGCGAATATTATTGCGCTGCATAAAAGTGGACTTAATACCTATATCACAAATACCTATGTGATGAAACCGGACTGAGTGTGAGTAGTGAGTAAATCATAATTTAAATATAAATATTAAACATTTATTTAATTAAAGTGTAACTGCTGATCCTTGTAGTTATTTTTAAACGTTTTATAAATATCACAATGTCTAAATAGAATAAAAATATAAAATTTCAATGTAAATTTATTTCCTAGATTATAGAACGATGAAAATAACAATAAACATAATATCTATGTGAAATTGCCCTTTTAAATAATTTTGTTTCTAAATAGTAGGTAATACATAAAGTGTGTATTTTGCTTAGTAGCTTATCAGTACCCCTTTTTTGTTTTAGTGAAATACTGTGAGTCGGTGGGTGAAAAGATATGAGGAAGGCGGTAGCCTTGCCCGTGGAAAGCAAAGTGGAAGACCCCAGCTCCTATAACAGGCACACGTTCAGCGAATATGAAACAAGTGGTTTCAAAACGACAAGACATTTTGCCGAATTATTCGACACATCTTTACGAACCGTGCGCCGTGCACTCCACGCAGAAGGTTCATGGCAAACAAGGCATCATGGAAAACCAGCTCGAGAATCAGCTTAAAAAACATAGTTAACGGAAAAAACATTAACATTAAGTTATAAATTACAAATATTTATTTATTTTAGTAATATTCAAATAATATTTTGTCTTATCCGTAATCTGGATTATTTTGAGGTTTAGTTTCAATCTTCTTTTCGGAATGAAAATGAACACTTAAGCTATAACCTCTTTAAGTCCTATTAAATACGATTTGTTAACTTTGAGGTTTGAGTTAAAACGAACTCACTCGCAGTAGAATAAAAGTAGTACTACTGAGTCATTTAATTGTATTGTGACAACTTGTCTGCATTTGTTACTTTTACGTGGGTAGATTTTTGTAGAATATTGTGATTTATTTAGAGTACCGACACACAGTAGTAATCAGCACAATATTATTATATTACTAAGATACAATAGCCTGATTATCATAGTTCACCAACTAGCTTATTTACTTCAATAAATTGTTCTATAAGAGAAAATAAACTGTTTTAACAAGAAGTTATTATTAGTTGTTTTTATACATTCTTCATGAAGTTATAACGAATAAACATTTTGTAATCATTTATTATTGTTAAACCTTTATTTAAATAACAATACGAGTAATAAAACAAATTTGTTACATTATTATTCTGGTATATTAATAAATCGAATAATAAAAGAACAGATGAAGATGATTGTTGAAAAGAAAAATTAAAGCTTCATCGCGAGATTTGAACCCAGACCTATGAGTTTCTTAATCCAAGACGATACGCTGCACGCTACCGGAACTCAAATTATAATAGTAAATTTTAGCAATGGTATGAACCGACCAAGGTCATGTCACTCGTCGCCGACGGTATGTATAAAATACAAAGAGTAACGCCAGTGTGTGAGTAGAGCGGTGAGTTTTGTGTTAATACATCACTTATACACACAGCTGTAGGTACGGCCTGGACCGCCACTTCATAGCAATATAGCCCTTAGTATGCGACTGCATTAGTGAATCTTGATTGTACGTTGCTTTAAAGGCCATCCAGTCCCTCGCGTCGCCGTCGAATTGATGTAGCTCACTGACGTACTTCGGTGCTCGTTGCATAACTGCTGTTGCTTTGCTGTCTGTGGCGGACTTGACTGCTTCCATTATTGCTTCGGCCAGCTGACTAGTGGGGGTCGTTATGGATGATGTCGTTCCTGCAGCGTGCGGTGCTTCCTTTCTGTTTTCCACTTCGACGCACTCTGCTTCCTTTGATTTCGACACCCAGGCTTCAGTGGCCTTTTCAGCGGCGGCTTTGGATGCGGTGTCCTCTTCATCATCACTCAAGTCCGTATCATCTTCATTGACACGTGTTAATTCCAACTTGGTTTTCGCCAGCTTAGTTTTCATCTTAATTTCTTCCAGCTGTAATTTCTCTAATTCTAACCTGGCTTCTAGTTCTTTCTTCTTATTGCTTCCTTTATTTGAAGTAGACTTTGCCTTCTTCTTCTTCTTCTCCACCATGGTAGTATCGGTATCCTCGACCACGGTTGTATCTTCAGTAAGCGCGCTGCTCTCTGTTACCTCTTCGGAGGTGGTAGCTGACGTCTCCGTAGTCTCTTCTTCCGTGGTCGAGCGCGTGCTATCTCCTTTACGGCTTCGCGTCATCATTGTTCATTCACTTTCACAGCACTTATTGTCAATATTGTTCAATGACTTACCGGTGTTTATGTGTTATTGTCCTTTAGCAGCAGATGCGTCGGAGTGCAAGCGTGGACACCCTTCGACATTCGTGGTTTAAACTCACTAAACAATGTTCATATAACACTTTAGTCGGTTGTCCTTTATGCACTCACTAAAAATCGTTCAATGTCCTTTATATTCACTAAACACCGATTATATAACAATTATGTACTCGCTATACACGTTCCCGTAACACATAAGCACTCACTACACTTGTTGCAAGACACTGGCACACACGCAGCTTCGAGTAACAGCGGGCTTCGAGAGGGCGCGGCGTGACTCGTGGTCGGCCCTCCCAGCGACGAACTTCACAGGCGCACGTAGGGCTTCGAGTGATACGGGGCTTCGAGAGGGCGGGGCGTAACTCGTAGCCGACCCTCCCAGCAATATTCTTCACTCAGCAGGTCGTGCGTCCACCAACAGGTCCTCCGTAGAGGGCCGAGCTTCGAGAATAAGCGATCTTCCTAGTCGTTTTATTCCCAGCGACGAACTTCACAGGCGCACGTAGGGCTTCGAGCGATACAGGGCTTCGAGAGGGCGCGGCGTAACTCGTAGCCGACCCTCCCAGCAATATTCTTCACTCAGCAGGTCGTGCGTCCACCAACAGGTCCTCCGTAGAGGGCCGAGCTTCGAGAATAAGCGATCTTCCTAGTCGTTTTATTCCCAGCGACGAACTTCACAGGCGCACGTAGGGCTTCGAGCGATACAGGGCTTCGAGAGGGCGCGGCGTAACTCGTAGCCGACCCTCCCAGCAATATTCTTCACTCAGCAGGTCGTGCGTCCACCAACAGGTCCTCCGTAGAGGGCCGAGCTTCGAGAATAAGCGATCTTCCTAGTCGTTTTATTCCCAGCGACGAACTTCACAGGCGCACGTAGGGCTTCGAGCGATACAGGGCTTCGAGAGGGCGCGGCGTAACTCGTAGCTGACCCTCCCAGCAATATTCTTCACTCAGCAGGTCGTGCGTTCACCAACAGGTCCTCCGTAGAGGGCCGAGCTTCGAGAATAAGCGATCTTCCTATTCGTTTATTCCCAGCTATGATCTTCAGCACACGTAGGGCTTCGATCGGTGAGTAGTTAGTGCGCGGCTCGTAAAAACTAATATTCACGTAACTTCACTAATTCAGTTTTGCTGAAATACGTAAGCTTCTCGTAGAATGCTGCTTATCCTCAAATCGCGATTTATCTTCACGTAACTTCAGACTCAGGCTTCAGTTCTTCAATCCGGCTGCAGAAGGACCAGTTCTTGTAAGGGATTTGCACTGAAACACCTTGATAAGTTAACACTTTCGTTTATTGAGCCGCGCACTATGGAATACTAATTTTTACAATCTTAGGTTTTCTAAAGTAGTTTTTTACTATGGTACAAGTAGCAGATGTTCTTATTAAAAAGTTAGGCTTCTAAACCAATCGTGATCAAGAGGGGCTGGGATTATGTAGCCAGACTGGCGCCTAATTCTCGACAAGTATGAACCTGCTCCCTGATCGGTACCTTTTCTAGTAGACAGGTTTCGACTCGTTTGTAGGCGATACCATTTTTTGCGTATGTGTGTTTAGGTGCCTGTTAGTGTTTTACCTGTGTGTTTTTGTCGAGTTAGAACCTGTATTATGGGCGATACCATTATTACCACCTATGTACCTTCTCTTTAGGATGTATGGGGGTGCTAACTACGTTTATTATTGATTGGTTTATAGCTATTTGGCTACTTTATCTATAAGTACTAATTAAACTTATTCGCTATGGGAGATCAAAACTAGCCCTATGCTAAGAAATATAACAAACAATTACCTACTTATACCTATCTATTTTAAAATGGTTTTTATTGTTTAATCGAACATTCAATTGTAAATCAAGTCTTCTTGTAGTCGCCAACAAACCTGTTATTATTTTGAACAAAAAGTACTACTTGTATAATAGGTTTTTAGGCATTAAATCCGCCTTTGTACAGTAAGTTTTTACTTGTGAATAAAGTTTTAATAAGTAAATAGGTTTTAGGTCTATTTTTGTATTTAGACTAGCTGATGCCCGCGGCTTCGCCCGCGTGGATGTCGATTATCGCGACCAAAAGTTATCATGAAATTTTGATCCCGTTCCCGCAACCCATGGAAACCTATTCCAGGTATAAAAAGTACCTGTCTTATTCCGCCCATTTTTCAAAGTATTCAAATGGATATAGTATGTTATACTTAAAAGATAGACATATGCCATCGCGGACTTTTCTGTAGACCTATATAAGATACACAATTCCACCATACATCATTTTGTTATATCTCAAAGGGTTTATTTATGCAGCGTTTTCGTTGAAAGCTCCCAGACGGCTTATTTTTTCCGACACGTCCATCAAATATCATTATATTTTAGCCAATTTATACAAAAACTTAACAAATTATATACTAAAACCTTCCTCGAGAACCACTCTATCCATTGGTGAAAACAACATGAAAATCGGTGTAGTAGTATTTGAGGTTATCGCGAACAGACGACAGACAGACGGGGCGGGGAAAATATTTATTTAAAAATGTGTGCACACACTTATAACAGAAAAGAAGAAAGAAACAAAAATACGTGCAAAGGTAATATGGTAGCTTCTCATTTCTTATATCTACGTTGGTATCTACAACTACATCACGACATGCTCTTCACAGTATAAAATGCCACAGGCTATAACCTAACATTCAGCCTGCAATGTTCTCAATAACTATTCCCGGGTCTTTCATAAAACCTCTTCACTTTAAAAAATATGTTAGCGTGTGATGTTGAATTAAAATTATTTGAAGAATTTAAAATGGCGTAATCTAGTGCACGTTGGCTTGCAACGTCAATGTACGAATAATTACCGCTTACTCTAACAAAAATTACACTTTAATAATCTTGAATTAATTACGTACAAACGAATGTGCTAAGAGTTAATAATACTTCAGTAATATTATTTTGTAAGGCACAATGTAATATTTTAAAAGAAAGTGTAGCAGATATTTTAGCGTTTATTTTCCTAAATATACAACGCATTTTCCATAAGGTTCGCAACACCTGCTAAATTAGGGAATATTGAAATGGATGGATCCCTGTTGGATACAACCACAGATTATACAACTACAGACTTCATGAATGCTTTATACTTTCATATATGTACTTAGTGTACACCTACATAAAATCCGTAAGTAATTCTTTACCAAATACTTTTGGATTAAAGGATTTCATGTAGGCCTAAAAGTTCGACCAAAAAAAAAGAACAGTTAAAGTCGTAACAATTTTAGCCACAAACCATGGAATTAGTATGTACTATTTGCTACTAACATCTTTCCATACCATAAGCATCAAAGAAAAGAGAATGAAAACGGAGTGCGGCTCTTTGTCAATTTATAACTCCAAGAAAGTTGTAAAGAGTCAACCATGATAGATGTGTTATGGGGCTCCTAAGCAAGTGTTTGCAAACTGCCATTATTTATGTACCGTCGTGTTTTTAGGCTGGTGGCACGCCTGGCCATTTTCGTTGCGGTTATGTTCCGATTCGTAGTTTAAAAGCAACTTTACGAACGGCCGAGGTTGTAGACAAAAAGTATTGTAAATGTAGCCAGGTTAATTTAAACTAGCCCCAAATTGTGAAAGCCTGATATAACTTGGAAATCGAGCAACAGATAGTAGACGCATCAAACTGAATTGACTTTCAGGATGCAGGGATAGATAAAACGTATTAATTTATATTACTACTAGCTGACCTGACAGACGTTGTCCTGTCCGTCCAATAGTCATTCATACAGAATCCCTACCCTACCTACCCTACCTACCCTACCTACCCTACCTACCCTACCTACCCTACCTACCCTACCTACCCTACCTACCCTACCTACCCTACCTACCCTACCTACCCTACCTACCCTACCTACCCTACCTACCCTACCTACCCTACCTACCCTACCTACCCTACCTACCCTACCTACCCTACCTACCCTACCTACCCTACCTACCCTACCTACCCTACCTACCCTACCTACCCTACCTACCCTACCTACCCTACCTACCCTACCTACCCTACCTACCCTACCTACCCTACCTACCCTACCTACCCTACCTACCCTACCTACCCTACCTACCCTACCTACCCTACCTACCCTACCTACCCTACCTACCTTACCTACCCTACCTACGCTATAAACCTCACGGAGCCCGAGACCTTTCCACCTAATGCAAAACCGTGGAAATCGGTTCGTGCGTTCTGGAGTTATAGCGTCAGGAAGGAAAACCCGACTTATTTTTATATAGTAGATAATTCATACTAATATTATAAAATATGTGAAAGTTATTATGTTTAGATGTTTGAACATGCAAAAACGGCTGAACGGGTTTAGATGAACAGATAGGATACATTTTATCCCGGTACTGCCCGGTAGGACGTTCCTGTGGGGTAATTTTTGTTCTCCATGCGGGCAAAGCCATTGGCAAAAGCTAGTCAATCGTAATTATGACGATGACCCAATGTCTATTGTCAGATATAGGATCGTAAATGTTGGTCAGTAAAAGTTTTCACAGTATCTGGTAACTGCGACTCAGATACATTTTCTTCTCTATAATGAGCTCTCTGCAGGTTTAATATGACGCTTTCAATTTCTACGAAGAATAGACAGTGCTTTTTCAATACAAAGTGACATTTCGTTTCTCCATTTTTGACATCGTACCGTAGATATCCTTCTACATTCTGTCATTTTGTCTTTCGTTTCTAACGATTTTTGTCTAGGTCCTTATTTCAGAAGAATATTTCTTCCCAAACTGTCAAAATCTCACTGACAACAAACTTTCTACTCGACGGCCACAAAATATATACGATTATCTACAAAATCATGATTCGTTTAGAACGCATAACTGTGATAATTAATCGAAGAAAAACATACCTATCTTCTCCTTACATCATTTAGTTAATAATCATGTCTATTCTTCCGTCGGCAAATCGGTGCTCGTGCTAAGCCTGCTGGTGTCTCGTAAAGCGAGACAAGACAAGTGACGATACTGCAAATGATTACCTAGTTCAACAAACGAACCGGTAATCTCAGTATGATCTAGTTTACATATAACATCTATCACGTAACTTATTACTAGTGCAGTATTCTCTCAATCTAAGCCAACGTCTATACATCGAAGCGGGTCAGTAGCCGCGACTCAAGTTGCGAAGTTTGCCACTTGCCTAAGCTTGGCACGTTGCTCCTCGAATCTACAGCGTTCAAGTGTGATACGTCTTGAATTAAATCTGGTTGGAGTTGCTATACTATCCTCCAGGAGTATAATAAATTTCTTATGCTATGAGGAATGGGTTGTATTGGTTAGGGTTCTGGATTCCTTCCCAACATTCAATAACACCCAATATATTCAAAGACCCCAATTCAAAGACCCCAATATAAACTATGGCACATTTTTTTCTACAGTATGCAAAGAATTCAATAAAGCATGTCCTGTAAAAAAAGTTACGATAGCTACTAAACCAAAATTTAGCGAATGGGCCACTGCTGGCATTAGAAAAAGCAGAGATATTTTATATAATTTGTATCACGAAAAATCATTGACTTCTGATCAGGCCCTTCATAATTATGTAAGAAACTATTCTAAGATATTCAAAAGAGTCTGCGCTCACGCTAAATCTAAATTAATAAGTAACAAAATTAGTATCTCTAAAAATAAAATAAAAGCTGTGTGGCAGGTAATTAACAAAGAAACTGGAAACACAAAACAGCGAGATCAGAATGAGTTAGCTCTAAAAATTGATAATGAAACCATTTCAGATAAGTTACAAGTTGCTGAGACTCTAGAAAATTTCTTTACCAACATCCCAATAGAAGTTACGAAATCTCTCCCCTCATCATCTGTATTAGCTGAATCTCTTCTTAAAGAAAACTTCAGCAAGCACATTCCAAGTTTTGAATTCAAACCCATCTCTATTGCCACAATTAAAACAGCATTTAAAAGTCTTAACATAAAAAACACTGAAGACTTATGGGGGATTTCCGTTAAAGTTCTCGAAAATATCATTGACACAATTGCCCCTGTCCTAACAGGCATATTTAATCAATGTTTAGACAGCGGTACGTTTCCTGACTTAATGAAACATAGTAAAGTAGTACCAATTTTCAAATCGGGTAGTAAGAGCGATCCCTCTAATTATAGACCTATATCTGTGCTTCCAGCATTGAGCAAAATTTATGAAAAAATCATGCTGGACCAGATGTTATCACACTTTAACTCGAATGGGATTTTACATAGTCGACAGTTTGGTTTCACGAAAGGTAGGTCGACGACTGACGCAGGAGTAAAACTCATCAGTCACATTTTGGAATCCTGGGAGAATTCCCAGGACGCCATTGGCATTTTCTGTGACCTCTCAAAAGCGTTTGACTGCGTTGACCACAATACACTGATCTGTAAATTACACCACTACGGAATTCATGGACAAGCTGCTGATCTTGTACTTTCCTATTTATCAAACAGGCAGCAAAAAGTAAACGTTAATGGGGCGACGTCCTCGGGGTCTCTAGTTAAGATGGGCGTGCCTCAAGGTTCAATTCTTGGCCCTTTTTTATTTCTAGTTTATATTAATGACCTTCCTTACCTGATGGCTAAATTCTCGGATATAATTTTATTCGCTGATGACACTTCTCTTATTTTTAGAATAGATAGGAAAGATACGGATGTCTTACATGTCAATGATAGTCTAGCTGTTCTTTCGAAATGGTTTGCTGCTAATAATCTTTTACTCAATGCGAACAAAACTAAATGTCTTAAGTTCTCGTTACCAAATGTACCCCAAGTAGGTCTAAACTTAAAACTTGATGGCAAGAAACTGGATGCTATTTCGGAAACTGTATTTTTGGGAATTACTTTAGATTCAAAATTGCAATGGGGTGCTCACATTAGAGCTCTTTCAAGTAGATTAAGCTCAGCTGCTTACGCAGTAAGAAAGATAAGGCAGTTGACTGATGTAGCCACAGCTAGGTTAGTTTACTTTGCTTATTTTCACAGTATTATGTCTTATGGCGTTCTGCTGTGGGGATCGGCAGCTGACGTAGATTCAATTTTCATTTTACAAAAGAGGGCAATCCGCGCAATCTATAAAATGGGGCCTCGCGAGTCTCTTAGAAACAAATTCAGCGAAATTGATATATTAACTCTGCCTTCTCTTTACATCCTAGAAAATATCTTGTATGTTCGCAAAAACTTAGGCCTTTTCAAAAAACGATGCGATTTCCATAATCTGAATACACGTAGTAAAGATGAAATTGTGATTCCAAAATTTAGATTGACTAAAACTAGCAAGTCATTTCTAATAAACAGTATCCGCTTCTATAACAAGTTGCCAAAGTCGGTTACAGAACTTAGCGATGGAAAGTTTAAAACCCACATCAAACGTGTCCTTATCAAAAAAGCATATTATAAGATAAAAGACTACGTTGAAGACAGGGAAGTTTGGCATTAATTCCTTCTGCACATGTGGCTTCCCTGGTACCTCATTAACAGCATAACTATGTGAAAGTCTATTAACTGCTCTCAAATACAAAGTTCTTTTTAATTCTTTTTATTTTTACAATGCTGACATATTCTCGTCATTAATTGACATTATACATCAATTTTATTTAGGTTCATTTTATTTATGTAGATTATTTTACATATTGTGAATGAGAGAACGTTGTAGGCCTTACTGACTGTAGATTTGTAGACGATTTTCTATTCTGTATTCGTCTAAGTACCTGGTACTTTTTGATAGGCCTGCGCTGTCCTCCCATACATTTAATCTCTGTAATTTGAAAATATTGTTAAAGCCAATTATTTTTAAAAGAGTAACCGTGGAGTTTCTTGCCGGCTCTTCTCCATAGGAAACAACAATTAGGAACCGTGCACCTAGCTTCTGACGTTTCATAAGTGCCCATGCAGGTTTATATGAAATAAAAATATTTTGATTTGATTTGATTTGAACACGATATGTTTTCGGTTTGTTCATTGTATTAGGGAAGCCCTATTTTTTTACCGACTCCAAAAAAGGAGGAGGTTCTATGTTCGACTGTATGTATTTTTATGTACCTATGTTCACCGATTTGTCCCCCGTTTCTGGACCGATTCTCAAAATTCTTTTTTTAAAGAGTATGTATACTCCTGAGTTGGTCCTATTGGCACCAAGTCAGGATCTGATGATGGAATCCTAGGGAAATCGAGGGAAACCCTCAAATGTTATAAGTTTTAACAATGTTTTTCATATATCTTCTACAGTCATCATCTTATGATGCTGAGCTGATGAAGGACGGTACAACTCTTTAACGGTTAGGAATTAGGTGGAAGTTCGTGAATAACTCTGTCTATAGACCGATTTGCAAAAATATTTTTTTGTTCGAAAGGGGTTTATTCCGAAATGGTCCCGTTTAAATTTAATATAGATCTGATGATGCGTTTCGGAGACAGATAACGGAACTCTTCGAAACATGACAGCAAATCAACCGCGATTGCTGCTATCGCATAAGTGTGCATTGTTTTGACACTAAGGATGATGAAATTTCGAATTGGTGTGGGGTAGGTACTATGGCTAAAAAGGGAAAAATAAAAAGGCAGTGACAAGAAATTAATAAAATACACATCCAAAGTCACCGACTTCCGAAATGAAAGTTATTTTTGACTTTGTAGTGTTTTTTCCGGAAGTCTTGTTTTTTTTTTGGAAAAACTTTATGCGGTAGGTAGGTTGTAAGTCTTGCTCTGTTCGAATGCTTTTACTTCTGTCTGTGGGCACCGACGACACCAACCCCTTTATTTAGAAACGTTGCTAAAGTTAAGTAATGATTAGGGACTGTTTAACCACACATTTTTGATGTTAAAACATCTCTTAACTTTAATCAACGATTATGAATTTACCTCCAAGAATGTAAATGTGTTTGTTTTTAGGACATTGTTTAAAAGTCTGTCATGGGATGTTATGGGCCTTAAAGACTGAATACAGCAGCTCAGATTTAAAATAAAATCGGGGTGAAATTATGGATTGTTAATATACCTAAGTTGAAAATTTATTTTCACATCCTAGTGTGTCAAACACCTGAGTTCTCAGTACGGACAGTAGATGGCAAATCGTTTTGCAATGACTTTGTCACTTTTTTCCGAGAACTCTTATTCATAGTGTTTAAAATTTTAAACCATGCAGTGACCTCATTAGTATTGTGCCATGAAAAGGCCTTTATCCGTCGCCATTGTGGTTTATTCCGTATTACCTGATTGACTCATCACTAGTACATGTTTAAGTATGTATCCCCTTCGACACTGGAATGTCTGGCCGTACGTGCAGCCAAGTACAGAGCGCTTAGTGTGTTGTACGACTGTTGACGAAATAAGGAAGCCGAGACTTAGGAATCTTAGGGCAAAGGATATAGTTATTGGAGATAAAAGATAACGCAAAGCGTTTACCTTTAGTGATTGAAATATATCTGCAGGTTTTCATTATTACGTTATTTCTTCATCATAATCATTTGAGCCGAAAGACGTCCTCTGGTGGACAAGGCCTCCCCCAAGCTCCGTCACTTCCCGCATCCAGCGGATTCCTGCGGTCTTCACAAACTCATCGGTCCACCTTGTAGGAGGCCTGCCAACTCTACGTCTTTCGGTACGCGGTCACCACTCCAGAACCTTTCGGCCCCTTCGGCCATCTGTTCTGTGAGCAATGTGCCCTGCCCAATGCCATTTAAGTTTGGCAATTCTTCGGGCTAAGTTGGTTGCTGGATGGAGAGGGCTATGATTGGAGTTTCCCTACGTGATCGAATCAGGAACGAAGAGATTCGCAGGAGAACCAAGGCAACCGACATTGTCTAATGTAAATTAGACGAAAACAGGATTTTTGGAAATTGTACTCATGAGTGGGTCCAACAGGCTTTGTATGCAGACAAAGTCGCCGACAACTTCTAGTATAACATGTTGTTGATATTTTCCTCTAAAAGCAGCGTGCCTATAAACTGACAAATATACAGCACTAGTACAGAAATGCCTAAAGCTAAAAGTGTCGAGAGTTGTAAAAACTACACGTAAAAACGCAATTTTATTTGCTAGATTTTATACGTTTTTTTACGGCATACAGACTTCGCCTTAAACGGAAGCCGGCTTACTCCCACTTGCACGTAAACAAAAGTCGTTTACGTACCTGTACCTCTTGTACTTGTTCCTTGATTTGATTTCCAAACAAAAGAAGTAAGTCACTTGATATTGTGGAGAACTTACGAGGTACTTAAGGTATCTCTGTCGTTCATAATTGCTGATATGTGAATCAGGGCGGATCGTGTACCATTAGTTCCCGAGAACGTAAAGTACTCATATGTGTGTGTCTATGAGCCATTCTCATATCTACATTCAAGAACGACTTGTAAAAAATAAAGTAGCTATATCAGCATTCAAGTTTTGCTAAAGAATTGTCGATTTGATGAAGAATCTCATTTAGAGGATGCGCTAACGTATTCTAAGAATTTCAAAGTTTCTTGCATTTTCTTTTAAGAAGATAAACTTACCAAAATCCTATCATACTGAAACTACCATACTAATTACACTGTCGTGCCCAAATTATTTCGATACGTGCCACCAAAGGCATGCGTGCCATTGGTTCGCCATCCCTGCTCTAGAGTGTACAGTGTGTACACTCTAGTGTGGAGTGTAGATAGATTTTTAAAGTGGAAGCACCAGGGTAGGGTAGTCCGGTGTTGTCGCGAATTATATTTTGTTCAACAAACAACCTAACAGTGACATACAAAGAACAAAAAACGGAAGAAAATATGAATTTCGCGTGGTAACATAGCGCATCCACCTTAAACCAACTGATTCTTAGACCGAATAAGTTTTCATTCTAAAAATAACTCATACATAAATGAATGGTGCACAGAGCAGTTTTTTACCCTTCCCTGTTTAGCACTCATGAATTCATCGTTTCAACAAACGTCTACTAAATGCACCACAATAAACCACTGCAGCTACAAATGAAGTTCTAGAAATCGCAACTTTACTTAAAATGCCTTAATGCGGCGAGCAATCCTTGCACAGCGATAAACAAAACTCGCCGGGAATACAGATAAAACTAAACGTTAACATTAACCAGTGTTTATCAGCCGGGTTAACGTAAACCGCGCTGTTTGGTATGAGCAATCGTTGCCGCGCGAGATCAGAATCTTAACGAACCTTAGTCACGATTGTTTTTAAAGTTTAACTATAGTTAAACGGATTATGAGGCCGCATCCTGCCTGTTTGCTTGCTTGCTCGTATGTTTTAAGCGTAATTTATTTGGCTTAATAGTTGACTCGCACGAATGAACTCGCCCAAATCGTGCGAATTGCCACATTTAAATATTATTTATTTTATATAGGCTATATGCGACTCGCATGAAGTTAATTTATTTGTGGGCGAATCAACAATTTCAGAAATACGTATTGGTCAATTGGCACGTTTTGAGGAAACAACGAAAAGTTAAGAAGAATGTATACCTACTAAGTTTATTACATAAAATACAAAACGTGCCAATTGCCTATAACGAGTTCTGGAATTGTCGTAACAACAACAAAAAAAAAAAAAATTACGTGCGAGCCGCCTGTAGAAAATATTGTATTATTTAAAAGTGGCGATTCGCCCAATTTGGGCGAATAAATGCGTGCGAGTCTACTAATAAGCCATTTATTTATGGACTATTAGCCATTCATGATGTGCGATAATTATGTAAATATTGGTGGCCAGTCATGCATGTCACTTTGAACGGCCACCAGGTTTAAAGTTTGGTGTTTATATTGTTATCTGTAGTGGAACTAAGTTGTATTTCATTAAAGTTTATATAAATAATAGTTTACACTGATGTTCAAGAATTAATTACGGGCATGATAATCATCACATCTATATAAATATAAATAAAAATCCTGACTGACTGACTGACTCATCAACGCCCAGCCCAAACCCTTGGACCTAGAAAGCTGAAATTTTGCACAGAGATTCTCTTTATAATGTAGACAAGGAACAAGGAAGGATTTTTCGAATTTCAAACCCTAAGGGAGTTAAATACAGGATGAAAGTTCCGCGCGGGCGAAGCCGCTGGCCAATGCTAGTTATTTATATTTGCTTTTAATATGAACTGAACTAAAGTACCTTTTTTACCTATTCTAGCATACATGCCTCTAATTTTCTCTCTGCCAGTAAGGTCTCCCTCTGCTATCTGTAAGGGGGTGTGCCTTATTCCACCACGCGGGCACAGTGCAGATTGCCGGATGTCACATGTCTTTGAATTTTTGTTACTAGGACATACGGAATTCCTCACGATATTTTCCTTCGCTATTTTGAGAGCAGTGGTGATGAAATAAGCCCCAGTGTTTGCTTGGGTTCGAACTCACGACCTACAACTCGTAAGTCGCAGCCGTTACCACTGAGCCACCACTGCTTGACCTATTCTAGTCACACCTCTATTCCCATAATAGTCCAGGGTCGATAATTTTTAAAACCAAAAAAAATCATAATAGGATGAAACCCATTAGAAAAGGAGGGAAATATGATAAAAATGAAAGGAAAAATAATTTACGGGCGATCTGAGGTTGGGAAGGGGATGGGGGTGAGTTTTTAAGGGTAAAAAACGGTTTTTCTCGATTTCCGGCAAAACTAAAAGTCCTATCGAAAAAAGTCAAATGGAAAAGTTGTAGATAATAAAAAGATCTAAAACTTTTGTATTTCCACTTTTTTAACATAACCTCAAAATTTATGTGAAAAATTCAAAAAACCAAGTTTTTGGTTTTTTATTTTTATCTTTTACAAATTTTTTTTTTTTTTTAACGAAATTTTGTGAAAACTTACCTTTTTATGTCCTAAATACGCTGTAATTTATTTAATTAAAAATATTTATTTTTTCACCTTATTTTGAATTAATATCGAAAAAACACCCTAATTTTCAATCGAAAATTCACCCGTCAAAATATCAGCTTTTTTCAAAAAGTTGGTGTGGTTTCTGTTCGTTGGAATCTCTACTTTCCGATGGTAAAAAAAAAATATATGTTACTATGGTAAATCTTCTCAGAAAATGCAAAAATTCAAAAAAAACTTGAATTCGAAAATTGCAAATGATACAAACTGATTCATCCATACTGATAATCTGAAAAGACAAAATCGAATTAATAATGTCTTCACTATTTAATCGTGAATAAACTCCCATGAAAAAAAAAAATATTAAAGAAATCAATGTCAAAATGTATAAATAATATATTATAAATCTATAAAAAAGTATAAAATATATATGAAAATCGGCCAAAAGTTTGTTTTATTAGAAATATATTTACGATATATATTTTATATATTTTTTATAGATTTTAAATATATTTTTTATAGATTTTGAAATATTTTTTTAAAAATATTAGCCCACGAAAAATTGTAGCCCATCAAAAGGTATTTCGTGGAGAAGTGGGGAAGGGGCTAGGCGGGTCTGGGTCTTACTACATACATACCTACTATTATATACTATATATTTCGTAGCAGCTGTTACAACCGCTAGCCTAACCAGTATTCGAAATACAGTACAGTATACAACATCGTTTATAAAAATACACGTGCACGCTGAGTTTCTTGAAGATAATTGTGACAAGTTTACTTAAAAAAACAATAAAACTTTTCGAATCTGCATAGGAAGGTAAATACTATCTCTATTTTTATCTGTATCAATCAACTCAACCATAAAAATCGTAATATTTTCTTTAAAAAATAGTATGCTTAACTTAACATAACCTAAAGATTGAAATTAAATGATATTTTAGTACAAGATAAAAAAATAATTATCTCCTTAATTTTGCACAAACAAATTTAGTTAATCCCATGAAAAATAAAATATTTCAAAATCTATAAAAAATATATTTAAAATCTATAAAAAATATATAAAATATATATCGTAAATATATTTCTAATAAAACAAACTTTTGGCCGATTTTCATATATATTTTATACTTTTTTATAGATTTATAATATATTATAATAATAATAGATAACACCCTAAGCTTCAAAAAGCATATCAATACTCTTAGCAGCAGGCTACGTAAACTTATATACGTCTTCAATACCCTAAGGCACGTGGCAGACGAAAAGCTAAGGAAATCGGTTTACTTGGCTCTCGCCCAGTCCTTACTAACGTACTGCATAACATCCTGGGGTGGTGCTGCTAAAAATTGTATGTTAGAGCTTGAACGAGCGCAGAGAGTCATTCTGAAAGTTTCTCTGTTCCGACCTTTCCGATATCCAACGGTTGTGTTATATAGGGAAGCAAAGGTGTTAACTGTTCGTCAGCTGTTCATATTGCAAACGGTTATAAAACAACATGGCCTCACTACTTTCAACCACTCACTCTCCCACAGAAGTAGACGATTCGACCCCATAGTCCGCCATAACCGGCTATCTACAGCATCCTCACATCGATTCTTTTGCTACCTTGGTTGCTTTCTCTATAATAAAATAAACAGGATACTCCCAATTTATAACCTCCCCAAAGCCAAATGCAAAGTTAAACTAAGCAGTTGGCTCCGGGAGTTAAATTATGAAGACACGGAAAAACTATTTGCTGTCCCAAAATAGCCAATTTAACATTTATATTCTATTCCCTCCCCCCCCCCCCCCAACACATACACCCACACGTACACCTTACTCACAAATACACAAACACACAAATACATATATATATATATATATAAATATATATATATACTAAATATACTAACTCCAAGCACCAATAACTAAAATTATTTTCGTTTTTATTTCTAATATCAAGCCATTTTTATTTTTATTTTATTGTAAATTCTTACCGCTCTTATCATTGTATACATAACATTAAAATGTAAGCACTACCAAAGGGAGGAGACCTGGTGTCCTGAAATACAGACCTCACGTCTAGTTTAGGCTCCAGTCTCCCACAGTATAATTATAGCTGTTACGTATTTTGTATTGATGCCTCTATAATGTACCTATATATTGTGGTGAGAAAATAAAAATCAAATAATAATTATTTATACATTTTGACATTGATTTCTTTAATATATTTTTTTCATGGGAGTTTATTCACGATTAAATAGTGAAGACATTATTAATTCGATTTTGTCTTTTCAGATTATCAGTATGGATGAATCAGTTTGTATCATTTGCAATTTTCGAATTCAAGTTTTTTTTTGAATTTTTGCATTTTCTGAGAAGATTTACCATAGTAACATATATATTTTTTTTTACCATCGGAAAGTAGAGATTCCAACGAACAGAAACCACACCAACTTTTTGAAAAAAGCTGATATTTTGACGGGTGAATTTTCGATTGAAAATTAGGGTGTTTTTTCGATATTAATTCAAAATAAGGTGAAAAAATAAATATTTTTAATTAAATAAATTACAGCGTATTTGGGACATAAAAGGGTAAGTTTTCACAAAATTTCGTTAAAAAAATTTTTTTTTTGTAAAAGATAAAAATAAAAAACCAAAAACTTGGTTTTTTGAATTTTTCATATAAATTTTGAGGTTATGTGAAAAAAGTGTAAATCCAAAAGTTTTAGATCTTTTTATTATCTACAACTTTTCCATTTGACTTTTTTCGATAGGACTTTTAGTTTTGCCGGAAATCGAGAAAAACCGTTTTTTACCCTTAAAAACTCACCCCCATCCCCTTCCCAACCTCAGATCGCCCGTAAATTATTTTTCCTTTCATTTTTATCATATTTCCCTCCTTTTCTAATGGGTCTCATTCTATTATAATTTTTTTTCACTTTTCATTATTCTTAAAGGCTTCTACCCTGGTCTATAAACAAGAAACGTAATCTCTTGGGCATTGTGTCACAAACTTAACTTTTTTAGACAATGATCGTTGCATCAGTAATTATGGTAACGATCTCCTTGTTTGGGTACTCGTTTTTTAAACCTCTTGTCTATGCTCAGGTTTTTTTAAAGCGGCCGTTCCATGAATATCATTACCATTTAGATTTTAAATGGAGTTTATCTTAATTGTTTGATGTTTATCCTGTAGGCACTATTAGTATTACAATTTTATGAACACCTTTTGTATTTATGAATGAAATAGAATTTCAAATTCGTAGTGGCTGGAATAAATATTCGTGATATTTTTAATGGGGACTTACAGAGTGGGAAGTAATGCCGAGCATTGGAACGAGCTTAGAACAACTCAGCATTTTTAAGCATAGGCTACGAAAGAACAAGAGAAAAGCCTAGCGAGGTATATATAATATGAAAATATCCTTCATTCACTGTTTGCACAACTTGCTCCGGAACATTTTCCCTGTTTTAGATAACTATACAAACATTATCCATATTATCATTTCCGACCGCTATAATAACATCTCTATATTCTATATCAAAGAGTCAAAACCGCGTTTGTCCGTCTATTTGTGCATATTTCCTGCTAATCTCAAAACCGCGGTACTTTGCTACAGTTTTCATATCTGAGTACCGGATTCGAGAAAATGCTTTGCCATATTATTTCGACGCGTGCAGATTTAACGGCAGGTATCGCTTTAGTATTTTTTTTATTTCGCTTGTTATTCGGAATTTCCGAATCCGAAAAATATTGCGTCCTATTAAAACTATGACAAACAGTTTTTGGTCGAAATTGTGAAGTTCGGTTTCGTGTTCCACATATTTGTGATATTTGTTCGAGTATGGCTTTTGTGCAGTAGGTACAATGGGAGTTGAGTGTGAGCTAGCGTGAGGTGTATCGTAAAATGTGGGCGGTTTTCTTTGAAGTTCATTTGCTGTGCAGGACCAACATTCTAACAAAATTCCGTCTATATTTCCGGACAATACAGCGGATTTGGAAAATCACATCTATTGCTACTGAATTTTTATCCGGTTGCGTGACAACAAAGACGGGTTATGTTTTTCAAGCGTATCTAAGTATGTATCTTTGTATGGGGAATTCGTTATTTACTTTTCAAGCATAATGTTCTAAGTGGCATCAAATCTGATATCGGACTAAAATTACTGCCGCCAACTTTATCAGACTGCTTGAAAAGTGGGCATATTGGTCGATTCGTACGATAATATTCATCCGAAAACGGGTGAATCAACAATTTTGAATAAGTTAAAATGTTAATTCGCCGGTTTCGCGCAAGTAAAATCGTGCGAATCAACTAATACGCTGAAAAGTGCCCTTGAACTTTATACTTGCAGTCGGACTTTTTTGGTCTATTCAATTTTATTCTCACATAGTTTTCTTACAACTACGAGGTACCTATTCTCATCTCTACACCGCTGACATTTGACACGTATTCTCAGGCATAGACTGGTTATTTCTATCGGTACAATCCGAAGGAGACAAAGGCTCGATGTATAGTCATTAGCAGGCCCCTCACGAGTCGGCACTCGTGATTCATGCTCCCTGGGAACGCTGGCAGAGTTGGCAGAGAGCCTGCTGGCCCCGGGCAACACAAACTCATCGGAGTATGAATGATAATAGAGCGCTGATGTTGTTAGTGGTTTTAGAAAACTACATACACATACAAACGCAAAACGAAATGAATGGCCAGTTCCTTAAAACAAAAAAAATATCGACCAGACAAAATTAAATGCAAGTTAAGTTATGCGCAGTGGTATCGGCCCGGACTTAAAAGTTGCAAGTCGTGAGTTTGAACCAAGGAAAGCACTGTAGGTACTTTGAAAACTTATTTAATTTCGTCATCACTGCTTTCAAAACAGTGAAGGAAAACATACAAGAAACCGGAACGTCCTAAAACCAAAAATTCGAAGTCGCGTGACATCCACTGCTTGATGGTTTATGAACTACTCCTTCTCACAGAGAGGAGGCCTGTGTCCCAGCAGTGGGAACATTATAGGCTGATTATGAAGTGATACGATCGACATTTGGTAATTAATTCAACCAATCATAGCAGTTTACGCGAACTTGACAATTTGTCAGCAAATTGTGTTGATCTTCGTTTCAGAAACCAGACGTTAATAGTCATAAAAAAAACAATTTGGAAAACGAATGTGTCTCTTTCAAAATTAACAAGTTTTGTAATCATCCGCTTCGAGCCAGACATACAAACGAACATACCGAAGCGAATGTAAAAATATAAATACGAAAGTCAGAATTTTAATAACATGTTCAAGCAGCCCCGCAAGCTCGTGTCGTAACTTTTCATGAAAAATAAAACCTCAGAAAATGCTCGGAAAAATCTAGGGTTTATTGTATTTAGGGTATAAAAAGTATGCCTTTGAATGATTTCTATAGCTTGTCATATTAATACCCCTAGCAGAAATCTAATATGGGAATTATGGATACATGTCGCACTGTAATACCGATTGAATAGTAAATTACGAAGATAAACGGGCTTTCGGACGTATCAATCGAGTTTTCAAAGAAATTGTTTGATGGATTTTTAATCAGTCCCCTTTGAGGGGCCAGTTGAACCGTTTTGCTTTAAATTAAAGGGTACTTGAAGGGGTTTTACTCTGTTTGTCGAGGTATACTGAGGATTACTAGGTATAGAATTTATTATGAGGTGAATGGACTTTAGAATAGGGGTGTTCCATTATTGAATGCAAGTGATGTGTGTAGTGGTGTATTTGTTTTAACTAAAATATTCCAAAGTTGTTAGGAGGTACATTTTCGAGCCGTTTGGGGTTGAAACATGGGGTCCGAGTGCCAACTTGGTTTTTCGAGACATCGCCAAGGGGTTGGTGGATTTTTCACTTGTCTAGAGGGCTGGCCTATTTTTTGGCCAAAGAATCAGCATTGCCATATAACGTGGCAATACTGCCATCCTTTTGGGCACTTTTCCTGTTGACAGCGATGCGGATGAATTGTTTGATGCTTAGTGATTTTTTTCCTTCTTATCGTTTATGTAAAACATAATATTAATAATAATTTTACAACTGTTAGCTTAATGAATGTTATTTAAGAATCGAAAAAAAAAAGTCAATAATTGACTTTTAGTAGGGTTTTTTGTTTTTTCAATTCTTACGTAACATTCATTTATAGTTTACATGCACAATACAATTTAAATATATTTTAAGAGCGAATATTCGGTACTTATTTGCGGTAGATATGGTAAAATCATAGAATAATATTGCTAAAATACATAGTAATTACCGTACCGGGACAGAAACGTGTTTCATATTAATAGATTACGCACTTTTTCCTACATTTGCGACCCGCCCATCGCAAATTTCCTCCAATTATGTTGGTATTATGCGAAACTTATAAAATTATAGGTCCTGCGAGCCTATTTAATGCTTTACCTTAAAGTAACAACCATGTCGTGACTTTCTTTTGTCATAACCCCCACGACTTTATACAAATTATAGCAGATTATAGCTTTCGCTTGTTGCTATATAAGCCTAAAATGCAGCATAGAGGTTAATTTTACATTTGGTTGGGATTTCGCACCTGCATACGGGTTATTGGCTCGGCGGAATGTTTGTCGCCGGTCCAAAAATAGCGGGATTGGTTATGTGACGTCATTATGGCATATAGCACGGTAAACACGGCGTGAGTGTAGGTACGTGTACGTAGTCACGCCTCGCGGTCACGCCGTACAGAGCATTGTTCCGAGCCTATGTGAGCTGGTGCGAACGAGAGAAGACAGCGATTTCAAAGGCTATAAAAATGTTCCGTGACTTACTTAAATCCTCGCATAGTCTAAAACTTTAAACCAATAAGCCATAATGAGATTTTTAGCTGCACTAACGAAGGATTTTTTAGAACATCCTTAGACTTGGCACAGTTATTATTATTTAATTTTATTATGGGAATTGATTACCGTATGTACCTTCTCATATTTAGAAAAAAAAAATACTAAGTGATTTAAAAACACTTACACATACATAAATAAATTTACTCTTTCTTCCCAAGGGTAGGCAGAACCACAGAATGCCACCTACTACGACCCTTACAAACTCCTTCATTCAACAACGTCTCTAAAATTACTTGTAAAAGCAAAAAAAAAACATACATTGGTATAAAATCACATTTCATATTTGTGTGTTAATTTTATCTACACCCCCGTAATGTTATGCAATTCAAGCAAAGGATTCAGTCAGTGACTAAATATTAACATGTGATAATTAAGATCATTTCTTAACATTTCTGGTGCTCTCAGTCACTGCGACGAAAACGGAGAATGATTTTAATTACACGCTTCGGTAATCTTCGTCTGTATTTGAAGTAAGGAGTTTTCAAACCACTTGTATCTTTTTTTATGATATCAAGCGCTAGTCCTTCGAATAGTAAATAGTTTGCAATGCTTTACAATGAAAACTTTTTTGGCATCAATAGCACCAGTTACGTTTAAAAACTTTTTTAAGATGCTATAAAATCAAAAATTAGAACACCGTGATTGTCAGTTCATGTTTTGGGGGAATTTATTAAAGTAAATAACATTAAGATTTTTTAGCTGTTTTGGAGCAATAAAGGAATTCTTTTTTTTATAATTTCATGGTTCAAAATGAAAACGTGTGAACTATGTATTTTTATACAGTAGTGGTTGTAAAAATCAATGAAGAAAGAGACTAAGTCTCAATAAAATCATTACGTACTCGTATCTACCCTAGTCCTTCGAATAGTCAAAAGACGCAATGCTATGCAATAAAAACTTTTTGCAATCAATAGCACCAACAGCGTTTAAAAACTTTTAAGATGCCATAAAATCAAAAATAAAAACAGTTTGATTGTCAGTTCATGTTTTGGGGGGAAAATTAAGGTATTATTATTCAGGCCTTTGCCAAGTGTTTATTTTTTAGCTCAGTCGGAGCAATGAAGGATTTTTATTAATATATTATGAATTTTCATACAGTGGTGGTTGAAAATATCAACGAAGAAGCAGACCAGTAAGTTGTAGTTGGATGTATTATATTTTTCGATTAATTTATTAATAACCTAGTTGCAAAATTGCGCGAAATTCGGATTTGTGCCTGGCTGATGGCAATAGGTTCACCCCCTGTTACATAGGACTTGAACATAACTGTCGAAATTATGGTGTACTGTATAGGCACACCTCTGAATAATCCTACAATAAAACAGCATATTATGTTTTACTTAAAAAATATGTAGTATTTAAGATCTGTATAATGTTGTGAACTACACCTATATAATCTCTTTCTTTATTAATTATGTTCGTGTAACTCGTTTGTTTTCCTAAATTAAATAAATAAATAAAATTAGACGTGATGTTGTCTATGATCTTATGTTGCAAAATTACTGATGACTTTTAGTTATAAGGAAATCTATTTTAAGTTTTTGCTAAAAATAAGTCAAACCTGCCAGATGAAGGATATTTGGATATAATAAGATAGATACTCCTGAGTGGTCTTAAATGTAGTATTGAAGCTTAGAGTGCTCAGTGAGACATTACCTTAATACCATGAACAGACTAGTGATGATTATAGCACTATAATAACTCACTCAAAAGTACCTACTTACCTACCTCGCTAATAATAAATAATTTATTGACGATTACCGCATAACCATGAAATGTTCTGCCGATAGTTTTTATGATCTTCACGAGCAAAAACATTGACCTCAAGTTATTACTGCTGCTGAGGTTTACGCAATAACTTTTAACGTTTTTTTTTTTTTGTTTCCTAAGTGCATCATCACGAGTAGATTTATACCTACTTAAGTTACCTAAATTATTAACTCAATTACTAGCATTAGAACTACGAAGCAAAAGGTATGGAAGGATTGCAGTATCTGGCGTTATGTAGTTTCTGCCTACTTCATAGAAAGAAGGAGTTACTACTAGTTTTCATTATTGTCTAGAATCGAGTTCTACTAACTTAACAGACAGCTGTGCAGCTGGGGAGCTTGTTGCACCTTCTTCCCAGCTAAAGCACTAGGAAGTGGTGAAGGCCGGGCATTTTGGGGGACTGTCTTATGTAATTTTGACGTTCAAAAAGTGCTGTCACTCAGCCTAGTTTGAATAAATCGAAAACTAAAATACCATTCGCAAATTACACCCTATACGCAAAATGATGACTTTTGATTTTGATTCGTTTTGTGTTCGTTTTTAGGGTTCTGTAGCCAAATGGCAAAAAACGGAGCCCTTATGGATTCGTCATGTCTGTCTGTCCGTCCGTATGTCACAGCCACTTTTTTCCGAAACAATAACAAATATGCTGTTGAAACTTGGTAAGTAGATGTATTCTGTGAACCGCATTAAGATTTTTACACAAAAATAGAAAAAAAAAAAAAACAATAAATTTTGGGGGTTCCCCATACTTAGAACTGAAACTCAATTTCTTTTTTCATCAAATAATTTTGAGGTTTCTAATATCATTTTTTTCTAAACTGAATAGTTTGCGCAAGAGACACTTCCAAAGTGGTAAAATGTGTGTCCCCTGTAACTTCTATACTATGAGAATGATAAAACTAAAAAAATATATGATGTACATAACCATGTAAACTTCCACCGAAAATTGGTTTGAACGAGATCTATTAAGTAGTTTTTTTTAATACGTCATATATCGTATACTGCAATTTACCTTTAGTTATATCATATAATGAAAATATTTTTAATATTTAATAAGTTAAGTAATATATAATAGGTTTGTACGGAACCCTTGGTGCGCGAGTCCGACTCGCACTTGGCCGGTTTTTTATATTTTAGGATTCGTGGCAAATTGAAAAGTCAAATTTTTTTCCACAATATTTCCGCAACCGTTTATGTCTCACGTCAAACCAGAAAGCGTTTTCACCAGCGCGGCAGCGGCTGACATTTTGGGCCCCACACGTCCGTATCCGCCACTGACGCTGCTAAAAACACCACTTTTTAGTTTTTACCACTTTTTACCTTTTGACACGGCTCGCATTTTTATAGTGATTACATTTTTGTTTGACACTCTATTTTTGTTACTTTATGTGCCATATTGTTACGCAACATTTATGTATATCGGCGTATGGTTAAAACAAAAGTTTTGTTTGTATTTGTTTTGTCCTGTTTAACTTTTGTTTTTCGGACGGATTAGGCCGTATTTCGGTTGTAGTTATGACTTTATTAGTTTTTCGTGGAAAGGGATGCTGGTAGCGGATTATGGGAGCTGTTATGAGTTTCTGGGCTCCTAAGTTATAAATTGGTTCGGGGTTTCGGAAAAGAGTTTTAAACATAAATCTGATGCTTTTTGGTGGGAAATTGTTTTCGTAAGAAGGGATTAATACGACTAAGTAAGTATACTATTTTCCGAAGTGATTAGCATTCTTTTCAACATACGTTGGGAGTTTTTGGCGGGATCGCGTTGGAACATGTCGCACGAATTTTTATTTTCATGAAATTTCGTGAAATAGCGAATTAAATTGTATAATTTTGGTAGTGAATTATTCAATTTAATTACGTGTGAGTGGCCAAGTGTAGTGAAGTTGAAAATAAGTGACTAACGTGTACTTTTCGTGTTCCCCCCAAAAACTCCTAATAGGTTATTGTAAAGTTACTACCGCTTTACAATAACTTTGATTAACTTTGACTTGACTGACTATGACTTTTTTGTAACTTCGTGCCTGAGATTGGGCCATTTACTTGATTGAAAATTTAAATTACTTGACACTGGCTAAATGCACAAACCGTGCGAAGACAAAACAAAAAAAAACAAACGTTGGGTACGCATTAGATATAGAATAACTTATACTATGTAGTCGTTTCGTTTAACTGTAAATATTCTTATGGTCCTATAACGCTTAACTGTCAAGCACACACAGTAACTTTTCTAATGTTAATGAGCCTGCCTAAAAGACAAGAACGGTAGCAGGGACACCGACGTACAATGTACTGAATCCTGTAATCATTGATTCAACGTGGAAACATTTCGTCAGCTAAAATAAAAACCAACTGTTTCATAGAAAAGTGGTGAAAATGTATAGTAGAGAATAATATTTTTAAACCGACTTCAATAAAGGAGGAGGTTCTATGTTTCACTGTACGAGTATGTATATTTCTTTATATGTATGTTCACCGATTCCTCCGTCAATTGTGGATGAATTTTTTTTTTTGTTAGTTATGGTATAGTTTAAATAACCGACGAATAATTTTACGCTAGAGGATCTAGAATCTTGTGCTGAATTCACGGTGTACCCTGTACTGTACCTACACCCATGAATTATGCAGTTCAACGTTTATTTTATGTTACACGGGTAAGAAATAATTCATTATGATCGCTCACAAAATACCAGAGCCAATATCACAGCCATACAAAGAATATGTATTGTCCAAACTCAACAAAAGGCTCCATATATGCATAAAAGACTTTTTATATACAAACACATGGCGAACAGGCCGACATATTTTATCATGTCAATAGTTTTGCCAATAAGCTGTGACAAAGCCCTTTCGTTTATCTTAATCTTTTAGGGACGGCATCCGTCACGCCAATTAGAGGGACAATAGCCCATTATTGCGCAGTCACCACGTTCCCATATATTACAAGGCCATTAGTCATCCATATCTGATAAGAAATATAAGAACTCATCCATTGGTGAGCTGACTCATCCATCTTTTTGCATACTCCTGAGAAACAGGCAGTGTATGTATATGTACAAAGAAGTATCGATACCTTATAGAGATGGATCGATAAGGGAATGCAAGTCACAGACTGATATAGATCGGTTTGCTTGATTGGAGTTGAGATGGGTTTGCGTTTGTCAATACTAATTTGGAATAAAGTCGGAAAGTGACGCGGGTATACGTTTTTGAGCGTAACTTTCAAATTTTTGTATACCTAACCAACATTTTTGACTAATGGAAATGGTGGAGCCCAAATGGGGTCAGGGGGGGGGCTCTATATTAGGTTACAATTAAAATTGCTATAGATATAACAAAGGCTTATATATTCGTATAGACAGTGGAGCCACAATCAATTTCATGTAGGTACAACAATACTGAAATACCACCACTGCACTTTGTTAATAAATTCCAATGCATTTTGGACATAGGAACGCGGATTATTTTGCCCAAATAACAATTCGTTCTATCCAATATTGTACGTTTTTTACGCATACGCATTTTGTGCAGATTCAGGCGCTTGTGACGGCCGCTAGTATTTTTTGTCAACAATTTCGGCAAATTTTACGCGGATCGGTTCAAATATTTAACCATTACGTAGGCTCAGGTGTGTGTGATGCATGCACATCATTAGGTACTTCAACGAAAGAAATTTCCTGTATTTATCTGGGGCATATCCTGTAGGTTTATCGCTTATATTCCTCACTTTATATTCTTCATTCTTATTTCTGAAAAATCCTTCGCTAAAGAAAGAACACACAGACTGTAGACTACATCTTCCGAGAGGTATGTAAGAGACAGCAAAAGGAACTGGGTCACTGTACAATGTACATACAACTACTTACCTCCTTCTTCATACATATTTCATGTGTTTACTATTTTAAATTAAAACTTGATATTGCAAGTCGTTATTTCAGGCGACATTACAAAGCCCGCGGTGGGGTAGGTACTCGGTTATTCGCTTAAGTGCATCGTACTGAAATACAGGACATGTTATGTAAGCTTTTCCCACGGGCAGGCACGCGGGTGAAAATATGTTTTACAATAAACATAATAATCTTGATTAAAAAGTTGTTGTTATAAATAACAGTCGCGTGTATGTGGAGACGTAAATTATTATCCGTTGACTTAAAGTTAAATTATAACTAGAAAAGGTAAATAAAAATACAGGATTGCATAAAAAGAAGCTAAGCATTGCGATGGATGGGCACGCCACGATTGCGGCGGTAAGTCCCCTCTTTGAGGAGTGGTTTGAGAGGCGGCATGGCGTCCTCACCTTCCGCCTGACGCAGGTCCTCACCGGACACGGTTGTTTCGGGAGGTTCCTGTTTCGGATAGGGCGGGAGGAAACGCCCGGGTGTTTCCACTGCGAAGATCGCCCTGAGGACACGGTGGAGCACACGGTGGCGGTCTGCCCTGCTTGGGCGGAGCACCGCCGTGTCCTCGTGGAGGCGATCGGCGGCGGCGATCTCTCGCGTCCGGCCCTGGCCCAGGCCATGGTACGGAGCGAGAGGGCATGGGGAGCCGTCACCTCCTTCAGCGAAGCAGTGATGCTCGCGAAGAGGGAGGCGGCGCACGTGAGGGAGAGGCAGCATATGCGCCCTCGCGACCCCAGCCGCCGCAGGATACGGAGACGCCCTGGGCGTCGGGAATCCCAGGCCGATTTCCGGCCACCGTAGGCATGGGCTTGCGGACGGCGAGTAATGGGTAGCTCGCTGTCCGGTAAGGACCAAGCCCAAGTCGACGGCGCGTTGTGTTCCACGCGCGCCTCAAAGAGATGTCAGCACAAAAAATGATGGGGCCCGCAAGGGCCGATGCCTGCCAGGGGTGCGGGTTTGTTTGAAAGAGACACCACAGCCCCTGGCTTAAGGGCTACTGAAGGAACACGGGTGGGTTTTAGTCAGTAAAAGTCTGACACGCCCTCCTGCTCCACCCAGAGCGGGAGAAGTTATTTGATGATTTCCCACCCAAAAAAAAAAAAAAAAAGCATTGCAGTGGAAATATTATAGGGGGATGTTATAGTACAAAAATCAAAGAGAAAATCTCTATTGTGTTTTTTTGTGGATGAGAAAGATTAAAGAAGATTGTTCAAGGTCCATGAATACTTCATGATCTTACCAGAGAGCGATTAAATCAATTGGAACACAGAGGGTCAGAACGTAATCCTGCTCCATCAAATACAAAACTTCTTGCTTATGAATGGACTACTCGTCATGTCATGAGGGGTATTTATACCTTTACACAAAGACCACCCTTGCCATACAAAAAGGTATACCTACGCACTCATTTGTTTAAACCTAATACACCCTTATCTTTTGTATTCGCAGCGTGATCCATAAATTCATTAGCTGTATCAAAGGGAGCAGTTTAAACTGATTTCATATATTTACTTTCACAGTTTCACTTGTCACGTACTGCTAACGGCGGGGCGGTTAGTTCCCAAGTTTTCCCATTTAACTTGTTGTCGCAACTTATTGATATATTTACTAAGTTCGAATTAGTTTAGCACTTTTAACACTGCGCCCGAATACACCTAAGTGTTGAGATTCTTAGGATTATAGGGGATGTATATTATATGATTTGTAGGTGATAAGGATTTATTTCGATAAATCGCAATAAATTCTTCTCTTTCTTTTGGGAATACAACTGCACCTCAATTGCGTAACTCACGATTAATCATAATCTGTTTCGTTTTGAAACGGATTGTTAAACCATTGCTTCATATGTTCGAAAAATGTGTCTGCTCAACAACGTAACTAACGCAATGAATATTGTTGAACAGTCAAAATGAAACCGATTATGATTAATCTTGAGTTACGCAATTAGGGTGCTGGTTATCATTCCGGAAAGTTGTAAACTTCAAATGCAAACGGAAATCTATGATGCAGATTATGTAGCTTATTCGATTCGAATGACTTTACTCATCCGAAACGGGCAAATCGACTCTTCGACACTTTTATATAATATATTATTTTATGTAGGCGATTCTCAAGAACTTAATTTATTTGTGGTTGAATCGACAACTCCATTAATACGTAATAGGCAATTGGCACGTTTTGAATTTTATGAAATAAAGTAGCGATTTTTTCTTTTTATTTAGTAAGGGAAATTTTATTCATTTTTATTTTTATCTATCTACTCGATCGGCTAATAAGACGTTTATGACTGAACTTTTAAAGAGATTGAACTCTTGTTTATCAGCGGAAAGCTATAAATGGCCTTCAGTTTCATATTGTTTAATATCACTGTTACGGTTAGCTGTAAGTTTTCCGAATAAAATCAAATATACTCAACTGAGTTTATTTCACTTTTTTTTATTTGTCAGAACAGTGTTTTTTTCTTTTGTATCAGATATGAAACACCGTCTCGTTTTAAAAGTGTTTGTACCAACCTACATCTTCATCATCTGTCGTCACATACCTTTTAATGACGAATATCTGAATAAGCCTGGGTAAAATATGATTATGATCTGAATTATGACTGCTGTTGTTATGTGAACTGATTTCCACTGAATAACTGTTACTGAATGATCATCGCAATGATATTGGGGGGTGTCCCCCCAAAGTGGCCTCCAACCTCCCCTTCTAGCCACCCCGAGCCTCTCATCTGAATACTGGTCTGATTTGGTATCATTTCTGAATCTGATCGCTGTTGGAATAAATACACACACACACGAATTGATAACATTGAAAGACAATAGTAAAATGAATATCTGGTAAATCTGAAGACACATGCACTGAGTAATGATAAGGTCACTCACCAATATACTGACTGCTAGCTCCGACCATCAAGCCCAAGTGAAGCGGGCGCGCGCGCCGTCTATTCCCGCGCGCCACCCCCTCTTTCCCCCACCTCACGGCAGATCTTAACTAGTTATTATCTGTACCTATAGGGTATATTACTTCGCATTCGCGACACTCCCGCCCAAGGGAAGAGATAATTAAAAAATCTTTTCTATTGAAATAACTGTATATTTAAAATCATAGTAGAATAACAACTGATACAACTTAAGAGTGATAACGGGTTTTAATTGCGTTCTGATTACCAGGATTATTGAATAAAACTGATTACAACTGACTATTGTCCCTTAATTTTGAATCAACACTGATTATCACTGATTAATGAAATAATCTGCTCATCAACTGAGATGTCCACTGTTTAACTCTTTCTTTCGCCTTGGCTGCTGATGCCCTGATTGGTCGTCTACTGGTGTCTGGTACTGACTGAATTATGGGTGCATCATTGATAACTGGTTCATCGTCTTGAGTACTTCGAGACTCTCGGTTAAAACTGACTGGATAGTCGCCTTGTACTGATTGTTCCTTCTGAATAGCTTCTGAATTTTGACTGATTCTGACTGGCGAAACATTCTGATCTGGGGACGATTCTATACTTTGCTCGTCAATCTCCAACGGGAACAGATGGCCTACTGAACGGGTTAGTGTTTCTCCTGATGATAATTTAACTTTGGCTACTCTAATTTGCCCATCCGATCCTTTAATCAACTCTGCTATTTTGCCAACTTTCCAATGTGCCCTATTACTATCTGACTTAATTTGAACTATCTCTGCTAACTTTGGTGGCCTATTAACCACAACTCTAGGTTGTTTGTGTTTGTCACTTCGTTCGCGGAGGCTAGTCAAGTATTGATTAGTAAACATT
The DNA here is from genome assembly GCA_949987655.1 of Polymixis flavicincta. Taxonomy (NCBI): domain Eukaryota; kingdom Metazoa; phylum Arthropoda; class Insecta; order Lepidoptera; family Noctuidae; genus Polymixis; species Polymixis flavicincta. The sequence goes on from OX465183.1 coordinate 19,570,889, forward strand.
TTGGCGAATTCTGAGATGATGATTTGACCACGTTTCCATCCGTCAATAAGATTCGTCTTGGTTACTGTAGCTGATTCTAAAAACTCTCGATCTGCAACTTCAGTGGTCAAAGTTCCGCCCACACGTAGAAAATCTGAAGGAGTCAATATATGCTCTAACTCTGCGCCTACAGTAGTCAGTGGCCTTGTATTCGTTACAGCCTCAAGTTCCTTCATTATTGTGCATAACTGGTTATGGTTTATGAGATGTTTGTCTAAAGTTCTCTTAATACTGTGTTTGACCAAACCTACAAGTCGTTCATAAAATCCTCCGAACCATGGCGCCAACTCTGGGATAAATTTCCACCGCAAGTGATTCTGAATGCAATAATCTGAAGTTAATACTTCTGCTGTAAGCTTGAATTGCATAGCATTGTCTGACACGAATAACTGAGGTAAACCTCTTGTAGCGACAAATCTCCTAATGGCTAGTAAACATTCTTCTGCTGTTAAATCTTTAACGACCTCCAAATGTATAGCCCTAATTGTAAGACATGTAAACAGGCATACCCAGCGTTTTTCCTTACTACCCTCATCCACAAGCAGTGGACCGAAATAATCCAGGCCAGTAAAGGTGAACGGAAGACTAAGATTGACTCTTTCTGCTGGTAGATCAGGCATGGGTGGTAATTTAAATGGACCACCTCCGTACTTTATACACTGCGGACACTTTCTGATGACTCTTTGAACTGTTGAGCGTCCATGTGGCACCCAAAACTTTTGTCTAAGTAGAGCTAAGGTATGAGAGACACCTACATGATAGTTTTTCTGATGCAGTTCGATTATAATTTTATGCGTAAAATCTGAATCTTTTGGGAGTAGTATAGGCTCTTTTTGATTATATGACAAATTAGTGTATCTGAATTTACCTTTACATCTAATAAGTCCTTCCTCGTCTTTATATAATTTCAGTGATCTCGATAAGTTAGTTGTGATACCCTCAACTTCTTTAGGAAAATGTTTAGCCTGAATTTCTGATATTTTACTCTTTCTTTTGTCTGAATCATCTACTATCATCGGTTCTGGAATATCTGGACTTGGTCTATTATTATCTAAATGTATTGAATTCGAAAGACCCTCGCCGGCAATTGAAATTTGTGTATCTATTTGAACTGTAGGCCACTGATTTGAGTTACTCCTTAAAAAGTCAGGTCCTATTAGCCATCTGTTGTAATAATCTACCCGTTCCGCTCTAGTGCCTACATCAGATGGATTTAATTCAGTTGGTACATATCTGATTTGTAAAGCCTTGTTCTGTTTTATTTCATTGATTCTACGTGCCACAAATGGCGGAAGTAATTTATCTGATTTGAGCCAGCTTATTACTATTTGACTATCAGTCCACAAAAATTGTGCTTTGATTTTTATTCGTAAAAATTTTGTTACGTAACCTATAAGTCTACATCCGATAAGTACTCCCAGCAATTCTAATCTTGGAATCTGTAAATCATTTTGGTCCTTAAACGGCACTAATCTAGACTTGCCAATAACAAAACTGACAATATTATTAGTGCGTAAAGTACCGCGTAGATAAATTACTGCTGCATAAGCATGCATAGATGAATCCGTAAAACAATGTAGTTCGTAGTCAATTTGCTCCGGGATTAGGCTTTTATTTAAACCTTGCGCAAAATAACGATCAACATGAATATTCTTTAGACATACAAAATTTGATGCTATTTTCTGCCATTCTATAAGTAGACTGTCGCTCAATTTGGTATCCCATTTAACTTTTTCTTTCCATAATTTTTGAAAGAATAGTTTTGCTGAGATAACTATCGGAACTGCGAGACCACACGGATCATAAATTGAAGCAATGACCCTTAACACGTCTCTTTTTGATAGAACTGTACCTGATTCTGTATTGAAGTTAGATTTCAAATATAACTGATCTTTTTGTATGTTCCATAGTAAACCGAGAACTTTTATGTGTTCACGGTCTTTTGCTCTAAACTTATCTGGTATGGAAGATACTAGTTCCTTTGAATTTGAATTCCATTCACGCAAATTCATGGACAAGCCATCAAATGAATCTTTAGCAGCACAGTACAGTTTATTTGCGTCTAAAATTGTCTGTGCACCGGTTATAATATTGTCTACATAGATGTCGTCCGCAATTTGTTTCAGAAATATGTTGTTTGATTTGTTTAAGTGATATCTGATCGTAGCATTTAGTAGAAATGGACTTGATATGACACCGAATGGGACACGACAAAAACGTAAGTGCACCACATTATCTGGGTGGACTGTACTATTTACGTCTTTGAACCAAAGAAATCGTGTTACATCCCTATCTAAATCTTGAAGACCTAATTGTAAAAAAGCTTTCTCTACATCTGCAACTATTCCTATAGGATCTTCTCTAAACTTAATTAGCAATCCTGTAAGATCCTCCAACATAAGTGGACCCCTATATAGGCATTCGTTTAAACTTCGATTGTCTGCAGTTTTAGCTGAGGCGTCATAAACAATACGGAGCGTTTTGGGCTTATCACGACTACGAACACAATGGTGAGGAAGATAGTGAACTGGATGTTTCTGTGCAATCTTTGGATCTGGTACAATCTCGATTATTTTAGTCTGTAGCTGTTCCTGAATGACCTGGTCATATGCCTTTAAATTTGAATCATCCAATCGTTTCATTAAACTATTGAGCCGACCCCAAGCTAAGCCAAGATTATTAGGAAGATTTGGGGGTAATTCAGTCCATGGCCATTGAACGTGGTATCTGTTGTTTTGGTACTGAACTGTTTCATTGAACTGCTTAATCGCTTCCTCATCGCGAGTGGTTTTTGGGGAATCTGTGATGCCTATTGATTCAAGGTCCCATAACTGTTTTACATCATCGAGTTTTAGGGGGAGATCGGGTTCGTTTAATTTGGTATCAAATGACCCATCTGATTGAAAGTAAGTTAATACAGTTAACTGATCGGAATTATCAATACTCTCACTAATTCTTCCAGACCATACCCAACCAAAATCTGAATTAACTAAGAACAGATCTTGAGTGACCGATATCTTTTCTTGCGACATGAATGAGTGATAATAATCGTTTCCGATTAAAATATCTATTTTTTCGCCACAAGACCCATCATCAGCCATTATTCGATCGTTAATTCCGATTTTGTCTATATCATAAAACATTGGTACTTTTATACTCTGAGTAATATGAGGTACTACATTTGCATGGATAAGACGAGAAAATCCTGTTCGCGTCGTAATACTAAACTGTACTATAGGACTTTTAATAAGATGTGGTGATTTGTTTCCAAATGTAAATATTGATAAATTAATTTGCTCAGTAATAGGTAGTTTAAGTAAATTAGTATTATGTTGCGTTATATATGAGCGCTGGCTACCACAATCGAGCAACACCCTACATTTTAGTTTTGTTTTAGTTTCTAAATTGTCTACAATTACTAGGGCTGTCTGCAACAGCGTAGTGCTATATGCATGATTAGTATGTAAGGTGTCAGTTGGTACGGACTTCACTGGCTGTGTTAGCTTAGTTGGACATAATGCTCGATTATGATTGCCGAACTTATTACAATGTCGACATTTCCGTTTTGCACGGCAATTGTCAGCCCTATGGCCTTCACCGAAACAATTATAACACCGGATTCCTAACCGAGCTTTTCTTTCTTGTAAAGTTTTGTACACACTACACTCATCATTAAAATGATCCTGCTTACAAAATATACATTTAATTGATTTCTTTTTAGGTGGCTCATCGGACCTGTCACCGTCATGTGGTCTTTTCCGTGGGGGCAGTTTATGTTTAATATGCTGTCTATTTTCATACCAAAATTTTTCCTTTCTAAAGTTTGATGTAATTCTACGCCTTTTATTATCACTTGTCTCTTCCGATCTAACATGTAATGATCCTATTGTAATATTATCAGAAGCGTGTTTGTCCTCGCTAGTTGTTTTATTTGTACTTATAAATTTCTGCAGATTTCTTTAATCTATTTGATGTTTCCCTAGCCGATATGATATACTCTAAGAATTTTCTAATATTATCAATAGACTCATCTTCGTCAGTTATCTTCATTCTTAATTCGTAAATGAGGTCCTCAGGGAACTTTTCTAAAATCATTACTCTAAGATGATTGTGATTTACATCTTCGCCTAAAGATCTTAATACTCTAAGATATCTCTCAATTTCATTTAGGACGTGTCTACAATCTTTGACCTGATTAGATTCCGCTGCTTTAATTCTATAAAGTGCTAAATAATGAGCATCAATAATTACGCTAGGTTTTCCATACCTTTCCTTTAATGTGTCGACAGCAATACGATAATTTTTATCTGTTGTGTCCAACCCATCAATTGCCTGTTTCGCGTCACCCTCAAGAACCGATTGAAGGTACAACAGCTTATCGACATCGTTGATATTTCTCTTATCAACGTTTGATGAAAACTGATCCCAAAATTGGTACCACTTTAGAACATCACCATCAAACTTGCCTAACTCCATTTTTGGTAATTTACTAATTGTGTTAACATTGTGGTCATTGTTTGTAAAAACAAGTGCGCGGTTTCGGTTATTCTGTTTTATATTTACATCTATTTCTGCTATTAACTCTTCGGCCTGAATCTGTGTGGACGTATACTGACTAATTTCCTCAACGTTGATTTCTTTTATCAATTTACAATAATTATGAATTTCCGAAACAAACACCTCATTTATACCCTTTAGTTTAGCACCACTTAGTTCTAATCCTTTATAGTTGGGATCTTCTTCTGATAATTCCGTTAGGGCACACCGAGCAGATCTCATGTTTGATTGAAGGGATTCATAAATACATTTTAAACGAGATCGGATAGCGTCTTCCATTTTAAATAGAGTATCAGCAACATAAAATCAAATTCATAGACCGTTCTCTTAGTAAATGAATATCCCGAGCATCTAAAACAACGTAACTTTGTATGAGATTCTTATGAAACTGAAAATACTAATAAACCGCACACATCTAAGGCCATTAAACGAAATCATAAAACATTATAATTGGTTCACTTAATAAAGTCTATTTACTTAGTACGAATACTCCTTTGATTACTAGGATTTCATATAAAACGTGTAATATAATTAATTAATGAACGTTTACTAATATCCTTGGTTACTGCGCAACGTAAAAATTGTAATTATATTTAAGTACTAGACTTCATTCGCACGTTATTGTGCAGTCGGATTTACTAAATAAATGTTTAATCAAGTCGTGACTGAATACTTTCCAGCGCGTATAGTACTATTTCTTAGGATCGACTTGACGTAGGGTAGACTGATATTGGTGGTACCCCAGTGTAGGATGTGTAATCTGTCAATTAACAACTATGAATTCAAACTTCACTGGAGTATTATTATTTAAAAACTCAAAGTTCCTATCCGACACAGTTTTTGGGTAGGTTAATAATGTATAAGTCATGTGTAGGCCAATAATGTATCTAAGAAAACGTCATAATAATAACATGGAACGAAATTACTCAACACTCACAACAGATTCGAAATTTCGAACATTATGGTTTTGTTTTTTGTTGATAACGTTTCGTGTAAATTATCTGGCAGTCAACTTCATACAAATTCGTTCCAATTTTGAATTGATTTGTTGGGAGGTAAGTATAGCGGCTATTCGGGCACTATGTGACACCGGCGCGATTCTTTTAAATGTAGAACAAAACCATCTACCCACATATTTTATTTACAGAACTAAACAAAAAATATTTTTAAACTACAATAATCATATCCCAGCATCTCCACCATGTCGTCACATACCTTTTAATGACGAATATCTGAATAAGCCTGGGTAAAATATGATTATGATCTGAATTATGACCGCTGTTGTTATGTGAACTGATTTCCACTGAATAACTGTTACTGAATGATCATCGCAATGATATTGGGGGGTGTCCCCCCAAAGTGGCCTCCAACCTCCCCTTCTAGCCACCCCGAGCCTCTCATCTGAATACTGGTCTGATTTGGTATCATTTCTGAATCTGATCGCTGTTGGAATAAATACACACACACACGAATTGATAACATTGAAAGACAATAGTAAAATGAATATCTGGTAAATCTGAAGACACATGCACTGAGTAATGATAAGGTCACTCACCAATATGTATACTGACTGCTAGCTCCGACCATCAAGCCCAAGTGAAGCGGGCGCGCGCGCCGTCTATTCCCGCGCGCCACCCCCTCTTTCCCCCACCTCACGGCAGATCTTAACTAGTTATTATCTGTACCTATAGGGTATATTACTTCGCATTCGCGACATCATCATCTGCCTAGCCTTTTCCAAACTATGTACAAACCTCCTACCCCCAATGCTGAGGGTCGTGACCTCCCTTCAGCATCACCTTCTCTCGGATGATCTTTCTCTATCCGTCTCTGTCTCTAGCTGTGTGAAGCGCACTGTGGATTGTGGAGTCAAGGGCGGTGCGGATCTGGTCAGACCATCGTATTGGGCTGCGTCCACGAGGTCTTTTCCCGTCTACCTTGCCGGTCACGATTAGCTTTTCTAGGTTGCCATCGTCTTTTCTCGCAATGTGACCGAAGTATTCCAAGACTCTGCGCAGGCACTCAGATGACAGCCGTGAGGAGATTTTGAGCTCTCGCAGAATGGAGACGTTTGTCCAATATTCTGTCCAGGGGATACGCAGCATCTTTCCCCAGCACCATAATCTCAAAGCGTCAACGCGTTTTCGGTAAGCAGCTTTCAGCGTTTCAAACCTACTAACAGACGCAAATTAATTTATCATTATATTATTAAACTTCAAATCATTTTCCTAGTATTTTAATGCTGGATGGATTGAAAACTCTGCAGTGTAACGATATCAGTTTTAAACTGACTTCTATTTTAAACGAGTTTTCAACATTTGAGGTAGTTGTGGCACTAAAAGTTCAGGTAGCTTAGCTAGAGATTATCACCAAAGTTTATGCACGTAAGTGAGAAGAGATTTTCAATAGTTCAGACTTTAGGTAAGAAGGTACTAGGTACATAACAAGTCAAACTCAAACTCAAAGCATTTATTTCAATTAAACCATTTACAGGCACTTTTGAATTGTCAAAAAGTTGAAGCTATTCGCCCATTCCAAAACGTTGATGTCAATGGAGAAGAACGAACAAGAAACTCCACGGACACTCTTTTAAAAACAGTTGGATATTACAAAAACGATTTTACGTAAGTATACAGGATAAGTTTTTATCCAGTGCGCAAATTTTAACCATGAATTAAGCTTATTATTCTAGAGCCTCTAGCGCAGAAATTTTTCGCCGGTTATACAAAAAGAAAACAGCTGTTTCATAGAAAAGTACAATACCTACGCGGTCAAAATGTATGGCTAAGTAACAGCTGATTTTTTTTCGTATATAACCGGTGGAAAATTTCAGCGGTAGGGAGACTGATATGCTGAATTTATGGTTAAAATTTGCGCACTGGATAAAAACTCTTCCTGTATATAGTAAGTTATTACTTCCCCGAAAAGCACGCTAAGCCGTTGGTGGCTGTCATTCTTCGTCAGTTTAGAGTCGTTACGGATCTTTAGAAAAGTCTCACAACCAGTTTAACCAAGTAAATGGATTGTGGAGGACATTGGCAGTCGCTCCTTGTAAAATACTAGTATTCATCTACAATTGGTAAGACTGGAAGAACTTAGCATGTTTGGAAAAAGTCTAGGCAGATGATAATGAGTAAGTTATTACAACCTTTAATGAGATTTTTCAATTTTGCCTTTCTTCTGTCACATTTTATATTTTTCCGAAAAATTCCCTCGTTGAACCTCTGTCCATACCCCGTACTGGGGGACTAGCGCAAAGATAAAGAGACGCCCGGAGAGTTTTAACGCCAAACGGTATTAAACTAGTTTGCTGTAGAGTGGGAAAGCTGGATTCTGGTATTTCAGTACGATTATGTTTTTGAGATAAAGTTTTATTTAGAACAAAGCGCTTTTTCTAATTTATTACTAGTAACACAATGAATATACCTTTGTATTTAGGGGCCAAAAATGGTTGTCAGACTTTCGGGCTTCTGACGACCCGTAACGACTGTCAAAGATCCACAAAGGACAGTCGGGACCGACGGCTTAAGGTGCTTTCCGAGGTAAGGAGGGCTCTTGGTGTGTAAAGATGGTCACCCATTCATGGACCAACCGCGGCACACGTAACTTAACCTGATCGATCGCCCTGTGTGGCTGTTATAACTTAGCCACAAGCCCCTATCCACAGACGTGGAGGGTCAAAAAAAAAAACGCTAACTACGATGGTTGACCCCAAAATCTTCATCGTTTTTTAAAGTTTTATGTATTTGGTTGTGAGTTTCGCCAGTTAATTTAATTTGACTTTCTTCAAATCAATCAAATCAAATCAAAATATTTTTATTTCATATAAACCTGCATGGGCACTTATGAAACGTCAGAAGCTAGGTGCACGGTTCCAAAATGTTGTTTCCTATGGAGAAGAGCCGGCAAGAAACTCCACGGTTACTCTTTTAAAAATGATTGGCTTTAACAATGTTTTCAGAGATAAAATGTATGGGAGGACAGTGCAGGCCTGTCAATAAGTACCAGTTACTTAGACGAATACAGAATAGAAAATCGTCTACAAATCTACAGTCTGTAAGGCCTACAATGTTCTCCCATTCACAATATGTAAAATAATCTACATAAATAAAATGAACCTAATTAAACATAGTGACATGATTAACATGACAATCACTAAAAAATAAGTTGATGTTAAAATTGATGTATAAAAGATTCAGCTTTATTAATAGTACTAGCTTCTGCCCGCAACGTCGTCTGCGTCAAATTTCTTGCTCCCGGACCCACCCTGTCGCATCGAATCGCCTGGCCGTGCGAGTACTTCGTATTCGTCACTTATTCTTTTTGCTCGGCTGTTAAGGGCCCTAGCGTGATGTTAGCCTATAGCGCGTTCAAGGATACATTAGATTTATATAATTATGCCATGCTTTATTGTAGGTACCCCAGAACTAAACTAGATGAAGTCGGCGTTTCCTATGTGACTAATTCTGTGCTTCTATTTCAAGTTGAAATCTTACAAAAAGGTTCGGCTTGCTAGGCAATCATGAGGAAAATGCAAAAGTATGCCACAGTTTCAGAAAGGTACGGTATTCAATTTATTCTGTTGACAAACCTAATTTCAACTTTTATGATAAGTTCATGTTATTTTTGGCTGTGACATTTCTGACAACAGTCGTGCTGATCAAAGACTTGCCACCACTTTCAAAAAGAACCCGAGATTTTGAAGAAATTCAGGAATTTCTTCTCGAATTTACCATTCGAGGAATTCTGGTTGAGTTTGTTCTAATCCATTGTTTCAGAGGTTTGAAAAATTCATTTGTTCAACAACGTTAACAACGCAAGAACTTGTCTGAACTGTCAAAATTAAAGCCATTACGATTTCCATTGAATGTATGCAATTCCCGTAGATCTGGCGCTATAAAAACTGAATTGGGCCGTAAGTGTTATATCACGTGACGTTCTGTCAGTAGATACCGTTTCTGTCAACCCTCCTGGTGAAATGGCGTGTGTACATTATATATTAGGTCTTTACCTATGAAATTGCCGTTCTGCAGTACTGGCCATTTCAAATCAAAATAATTTTTGTTTGGCTAAGAATTCTAATTTCAAATTAATTTTATTTTAAAAACATGGATTTTTTTTTCTAAAAGTAGTCATTTCTTTATTGATTAGTGTTACATTTTCATCGCATTTCAATCTTTTTCGTCATCATGGATACGTTAAAAATTCGAGTAATTATGGAATATGAGTACCGTCGTGGCAGCAACGCGGCACAAGCGGCACGCAACATCAACGACGTTTACGGAGCTAACACTACAAACCAACGCACCACCTGTTATTGGTTTGCTCGCTTCCGTTCTGGAAATTTCGACCTGAAAAATGAACCTCGCGGTCGTCCGAAGACTTTGGTCGACAATGACGAATTAAAGGCGATTGTGGAAGCTGATGATACACAATCTACGGCTGAATTAGCAGCAGCTTTCGACGTTAGCGTCAAAACAATATTGGTCCATTTGCGTCAAATTGGCAAGGTAAAAAAGCTTGACAAATGGGTGCCCCACGAACTCAATGATCGCCAGCGCGAAGTACGCGTCGAGACGTGCCTTGCACTGCTCAACAGACACACAAATGAAGGAATTTTGAACCGCATTGTTACCTGCGACGAAAAATGGATTCTGTTTGATAACCGTAAGCGCTCAGCAAGTTGGTTGGATCCTGGTTCAGCACCTAAACAATGCCCTAAACGAAAACTTACCCCTAGAAAAGTGATGGTCACTGTTTGGTGGTCTAGCGCCGGTGTGATTCATCACAGCTTCTTACCAAACGGGGTGAGCATTACTGCAGATGTGTACTGTGAAGAACTGAACACAATGATGGAGAAGCTGGCGCATCTCCAACCAGCATTGGTCAATCGCTCGTCTCCGCTGCTCCTGCACGACACCGCGCGACCTCATACTGCACAGCAGACGGTCTCCAAGTTGCAAGAACTGGGGTTGGAAGCTCTCCGTCATCCGCCCTACTCACCAGACCTTGCGCCTACAGACTACTACTTTTTCCAGAATTTGGATAACTTCTTGGCGGGAAAAAAATTTAATACCCGAGAGGCAGTACAAAATGCCTTTGAAGAATTTGTTGCCTCCCGTCCAGCTGATTTCTTTAAGAAGGGCATCAATAAACTGCCACTGCGATGGCAAAGATGCATTGATTGCATGGGTGATTACTTCGATTAATACAAATAAAAAATTCATGAAAAAAATTCGTTTAAATTTTTTCATACAAAACGGCAATTTCATAGGTAAAGACCTATTATTATCGCCCGAATTAGTGACCAGGAAAAACTTCCCCTTCGTTTAGCAATTTAAACCATCATCAACGAATGTTGAGTGAAATATTTGCTTGTGGAGGTCGGGAATTATACCGCGGAAACGTACTACCGGGATAAAAAAGTACTATATGCTTTAATCCAGGTTATAAACTATCTGTGTGCCAAATTTCATCCAAATCCGTTTAGTAGTTTTTGCGTGAAAGAATAAGAAACATCCATCCATCATCACAACCTTTCACTTAAATAATATGAGTAAGAAATTTAAGCTGAACCACCATCTTTAAATGACGTAGGTAAATAGAAATAGCAAACGTATCCACTCTAGCATTAGTAATGAATTACGTACTAAGTAAATGGGTGGTCGGCAGTAAGACGTTTTATCTAATGAGAGAATAACATCAAGCTTTGTTTTTTTTTGAGGGTGAGGGGAGTCATCAAATAACTTCTCCCGCTCTGGGTGGAGCGGAAAGGCGTGTCAAACTTTACTGATTAAAACCCACCCGTGTTCCTTCAGTTGCCTAAGTGCCACGGGCCACGGTATCTCTTTCGAATAATCCGCACGCCTGGCAGACAACATCAAGGCTCTAAACAAAGGACACCGACCGAAACGGGAACAACCAACCAAATTAAGGAGGATGTGCTAAGTGATAGCCCGCGAAATATAATATTTTCCTACGTTTTTTGCACTTTACAAGTCAGTGGCAGGTTGTATTTCGATTAAAATACAATTCGCAACGGTAACAAATATGCATTTACAAATTAAAATCATTAATACATTCCGTCTAGGTTCATTTTATCCCATTTAACGTTTTTTTTTATGAACTAGTCATTCATCGTCATCATTATTTCAGCAGAAAGACGTCCTCTGCTGGACATAGGCCTCCCCCAGGCTCCTGCACTTCGACCGGTCCTTGTGCTTCCCACATCCAGCAGATTCCCGCGGCCTTCACAAGGTCATCAGTCCACGTTGTGGGAAGCCTTCCCACTCTACATCTTCCGGTACGCGGTCGCCACTCCAGAACCTTTCGGCCCCATCGGCCATCTGTTCTACGTGCTATGTGCCTTGCCCACTGCCACTTAAGTTTGGCAATTTTTGTGGCTATGACGGTTGCTTTGGTTCTCCTGCGGATTTCTTCATTCCTGATTCGATCACGTAGGGAAACTCCGAGCATAGCCCTCTCCACTGCCTTTTGGGTGACTTATATAAGCGTTCTGATAAGGCCCATTGTGAGCGACCACGTTTCTGTGCCATAAGTCATCACTGGAAACACACACTGGTCAAAGACTTTCGTCTTGAGACACTGTGTTATGTGGGACGAGAAGATATTGCGAAGCCTTCCGAACTAGTCATTTATTGGGATTGAACGAACGTAGATCAGGGATGCACAGATTTATTGAGAACATGGGCCACTTGGACAAACTAATAGCGAGCCATCAGCACAAATTAGCCCCAGATTCAAATTTATATTATTTGTAAACCTCAGCAACATTTTTCCTTCAAATGTACGAGGGAATATATTTGCTGGCGGGTCACTGGATTATTGCCGGGGGGCCGCATGCGGTTCGCGGGTCGCGGTCTGTGCATCCCTGACGTAGATGGTTCATCATCATCATCATGTCAGCCGAAAGACGTCCACTGCTGGACATAGGCCTCCCCCAAACTCCTCCACTTTGACCGGTCTTGTGCTTCCCACATCCAGCGGTTAAATAAAAAACGTGGGCCACAGGTGATCCCTGAAAGTGAAATTGGTGAACCAATACAACAATAATAAATCAATACAACCATCTACGTGAACCACACGTAGATGGTTGTATTGATGAATTATTATAATTCGGTAAATACTTACACACGGCTACAGATCAACTTATGCATTTCCAGTTCACGCTGATCTCGCACTGTACGGAAATCTTATACAATACGAGATCAGTTTATACTGGAACTATAGCTTGATGTGTAGTCGTGTGAACATAATGTTGCGAATCATATTTTGTTCAACTTAGAACTTGACACAGATCTGCAAATGCGGGTTTTCTGAAATTACTTTCACTAGGTGGCAGCACTGAGACGTCAGGTCCGGGCACCTGTCAAAAGTGTCAAAGCGCCTGCGGACTGAATGGTGAACGAATGACATCAAATATTTTAAGTTGTCGAACTGGAAGACCTCTGGTTAAAGTCGCGCCAATTGGTGGCTTGAATATTCAAGAACCTCATTGCAAAACGCAAGGTGCTTTCCCCATAAAGGCTCCTGCAAACAGGGGCGATGCTACCGCAACTCACGTAGAAAACTTCATGGAAATTGAACTACAAATTTCGCGTTGCGCCTGTTTGTAGAAACCTTAATAATCAAACGGTGTTGTCGTCGCTGTAATTTAAACCATCTAGATGGACTTTAAGTAGGTCACAAATTCCTATAATTCTAAAGCAGTTACTTCACACCACCAATTTCACCTTCAGGGATCACCTGCGGCCCACGTTTTTTATTTATCCCTCCATTCCAAACGCGGTAAGCAGAATTCCCAACGGCACCATACACTTATTTGGTTCACAGCGTTGGTATTTTGGAAATGACAACAAAATTAACCTTTCCGTGTTATTAGATGCATGCAACTGCCTGCCCCCTGTTAAAACAGCGTGACGTATGCGCACGTAATAAACAAAGTGTGATAATAAAATTTTAATATAGTTTCTTGGAAAACGGGTATTACTTTATACCGAGAACTACGTCGCAAACGTTAGCTATTCTTAATTGCATACATAGTGTTATTAACTTCAAAATTCGTTTCGGCTCCGCGACATATTTTTATGGAGGTAATTCCAAGTTAGTGCTACCGACAAATTACAAAGTTGCTGTATTTTAAAACTTCCTGTATTTTAAAGGACTCGCATTGCAATTGAATTCTAGCAGAACTTTAATTAGCTCCCTAGATGTGGTCTTAGGATTAAAATCTAAAGTCTTTACAGCTGTGTCTCTAAGAAACTTGCGCATGAGCAAATTAGTGCAAAATTGACTCGAGATTTCAGTATATAACTGTGAATAAAATTGACAAAACCTCTTTGCAATACCGCTCATTTTTATACGTATTGCAGACACGTTTTCAGTATTGCATTCACCGTAGATGCGATTACTTTTATGAAATAACTATACACAAACAACACTGTGTATAATTTATTTATGTAATCATGTCTGTACAACACGCTGTTGAATAATTAATTAATGAGTAAATATAGATTTCAATGTTGGGATGGGAAAATAGAAAGCCTTCTTGATCATCAGTACTACATCATCATCACCATTCTCCAATTTATTTGAGGTCGGCGCAAATTTTTCTTCAATAATGTCTCTATTAGTCGTCGTCACCCGTTCTAAACAAATCATCATTCACACCGTTCATCCATCGTGTTTTTGATCTCGCCCACTATTATAGCAATCAACATTCATACTCAAAACTTCCCTCCCGACATTTTCCTCATTCCTCCGTATCACATGCCCATACCATGACAACCGATTTCTTTTCAACTTTTCTGTTATCGGTGCCACTTTCAGCCATCAATATTACATAGACATAGATAAAGGCATTGAAGTCGAAATCAACTATTCCCTCAAAGATACCTATACAGAAGAGTATGCTCACTGATTACGTTTCTGCCGAGGATTGCTCGATGCAGTCACCTGCACGACGAAACAGACACACAACATAATTCATATTGGCCGTTCGTAGTGCATCCAGCTTTGCGCACTACTATGCGGTGTACTACCGCATTGCCGCCGGGAATTGATACCTTTCTAAGCAACTGCTTATTTCACACGTAGACTGAATGTGTGTGTTTATATGTCAAAGTGCATAGAGACAGGCGCAGCTAAAGACTTTGGGGGAGGTCACAGACAAAGACTGCATACCTATACAATAAGAAAATGTATTATTTTTTCGAGAAATTACTATTTTAAGAAGGTTTACGAGTACGGCTTTGAGGGGTGTTGTGACCCTCGGACCGCGTCTGCATAGAGAAGTTAACGATATCATAAACATATTTAACAGTCGATTTGGTAACCGACGTTTGGCACAATAATCCACTCTTGCACCAAATAAAAGTGTATAAAAAAGACTAAATAGAAAGAAATAAAGGCACGTAATTGATGAAGTGCCTGCCTCTTAACCTTACCTGGGTTAAGAAGAGACAAATTAACGATCATCATCAGTGTTGTTTTATAAGAACACTAGCTTTTGCCAGCGGCTTCGCCCGCGCGCAACTTTCATCCCCTATTTAGGGAGTTACCCTTAGGGGTGGAATTTCGAAAAATCCTTCCTTATTCCTTGTCAACATTATAAAGGGAACCTCTGTGAACAATTTCAGCTTTCTAGGTCCAAGGGTTTGGGCTGGGCGTTGATGAGTCAGTCAGTCAGTCAGGACTTCTCTTTTTATTTATATAGATGTAGGTAATACGTTCGATACGCTTCTGTGCCGAAAAGAACATCAAACAATTTTATCAAACGAGTCTTCTAATGCTGTTCACAAATCCAGAACCAGAAATTTTTGTGAGTTTAAACCAAATAGCCCACCGCCTTTCTCAACCCTTATTTGCTGTAGGCAAGGCGAATTGTTGTAAATTGCTATGCAGATGAGTAACACCCCGACATATAACGATTAGTGTGTTACTTAATGTTTGTCTGTTTGATACTATTTCGGACCAAGCTACTGAACTGATAGCAATAGGCTGTAAGATAGTTAAACCTCATTGTAGCGTAGGGTAGCATTCATATTAGGCTTCCAATCACTGAAAGTTAGCAACCCAGTTTCAGCCTTTTTAATGTTATACTTTTGACGTATATATTTTACTATTTTCTTACAGCCTCTTTGAGAAGTAAATTCCATCTCTTTGTATATGTTAATTCTAAATCCCGCTGTAGACATTTCATCGAGTATACACGGTGTTGAACAAGGGTATCCTTGATACGGGTACCCGTTAATAAATCAAATATACTCGTAAAGATTAACTGAATTAAGCTGGCCAGAAGTTGATCCATGATTCAGACTTAGTGCTATATTTAATTAAGAAGTTATTTAGTTCCTCGGGGATTCCTTTCTTCAGTTGCTGAAACTTGAAAGGTACTTAGGTGACTTTTTGTGTAGTGGATGTTAGTACTTTAGTGGACAAGTATAAGTATCTACCTTGTCTTGTTAGTCGTTTCTGGTAAGACGGTGGATACTCTTATCTCGGTCTACGTACTGCAACTTTTTATATTCAAAATCTTCAATGATTTTTAAAACATTTATCATTGCCACGCCGGGAGTGACTTTTCAAAAAGCCGTATTTCCATTTTTTATTGAGAGCAGATTTTGACGGACGCCAGTTAGCAATATTAACGTCTATAGAATTAAATAAAAAGCCTTCTTTACTATGGGAAAAAGAAAACTAATTTAGGAATTACTATGAAAGCAGGCATAATTCCATGTATTAATAAATGGCCTGTCCAGTTTAAAACAAACGCCAAATTTTCTACGTGAATTTAGAGAAAGAGAGGGCATATTTTTTGGTTTAAAAAATGGTGAAAACTTTAAGAAAGCCAAATTTCCTATGTCCATACAAAAGGTCTTTGAAGCAAAAACATTTTATACAACAAAAAATTGTCACGTTTACCTTATTATTTTATCTACCACTGCAAAATAATTGTTATACCAGATAAAATAATGGTTTTGTTATATCCAGGCAAAAAAAAAAAAAAACAATTGCATCTTAGTACGTTCCACAGATTTTTATTAATTTTGTCTAAATGGAGATAGGGCCTTTTCCAAAGACACCCCTCACTTAATGTCGCAAGGTTTTCATGTGGTTAACCGTAAAATTGTAAAATTAATTGCTAAAATTGAGTACACAGTCGATCCACGCTCAAATCCCAGTCATTTGAGCATTTCGCCGTCATTACCCGCACTTAAAGTTAAAAGCTGCACGATTTTGATAAGGCACTCGTGAGCCTTTTTATGAAGGTAGCTTTTATTGTGATTTTCTTTGGATTTCAACATTTTATGTTGTACAAAAGGATTTAGGTATGCTGGGAATGCTTTACGAGTTTGCACTGCACACTTAGTTTCCTTAGCATTGTGATCTTATTCGCTTGTCGTTTCTTGTTTTGCGACGGATGTTTTTTTTTTTTTTTGAAAAATCTATGCTTTATTTGCAAGTTAACGCCTAACAAAGGTTTCGCAATCAAATCAACCCGGTTGTGGCGCATGTGAATCATGACCATCCCAATCCGAATCCATATCTTCCATTTCAAATATAGCCGTTACAATTCAAAATGATGTAGCACCTTTTTTGAATTGTAACGACTATTTATAATCAAGTGGATTCATCAACCGTCAAGCTGAACTATACATAGGTATCAAGGATAAAAGTGTCGGGTTGCAAATAAGTAGTATGATATAAAGCTATGGTGTCGCGATTGTGACCGAGATTCCCTGAACCGAGTCAGACACCGTGCTTCGAATGATAAGTACCCGGCATTGGTTTCTTTCATGGCCGTTTGACAGCTAAAAATATTACTGTTTCGTCACGATCTCGATGTCTTTGGTGGCGTAGGTAGAAAAGTGTTGTTTCGTTGAAGTATCTTTTGCGATATTATATTTTTTGACGACTTTACTTGCCTTTCGTGGGTATCATTTTCCTCACGAAGTGATATTGGGAATATTTTCCCCAGAGTGTTACGGAACGGTAATGGATGAACACATGACACAAATAGGAGAAATCTTAGAGGACCAAAGCTTTTTGGGATTAAGTAAAAAAAAGTTTGCACCATAATTGTATAGCAAAGATAATAGACATACCTACTATAGACATTAACTCATCAACCAATCATCCAGTATCGATCAAATTAATCCAAATGAACTAGGCCAAATTGTTAGCAAAAAAAAACTAATAAAGCTCCGAACACTATGAAATCATTTTTTATTCAAATTCATTAAATCCATTACGTTGCGAAAAGCGCGTTATTTCTCAGCGAATGAAATCTCTTCGGATCCACAAATTATAGGGCAGACCACACATGTTTCTACTTAATTGCAGAGGCAATGTCTCACACACGGCGTCACGATAATTCGGTGTTCGTGACTGTACATTTTAATATTCTCGTCTGAGACGCGTTGCTATGCGTTGATACATCGATACTTATGAAAGAGGTGTAAAGGTCTTTCATATGGTTGCAATGTCGCTGCGAAATTGCAGGTAGAGATTTTTTAAGGTAGGTTATGTGCAGACATTTCTTGATGGCTTGGAACTTCGGAGCTTCGACTCGATTTTTTATTGAATATAAGACGTCATCATTGTAGTCACATAGATATCTTTTTTATAATGCTGATGCCAGTTTTTGTCGAAGACATTCTATCATTTCTATTGGCATTATGAATAGCACTTATTGTTTTTCTCAATAGAACCTTTTTTTAAACCGCATCACTTCCGCACAACTAGCTTATTGTCAAACACTCCAAACATAACGATTACGCAAGCAAGATATAGCGCATAACAAAAGGCAAACTCCCTTTAGGTTAATCCTTTAATTGTCCGAACACAATAAATCCTTAAACTCACCCGAATGGGTCGCAAAAAACATACGTTGACAGTTGTATTATTCATAGCGAATCGTTGGATGAACACGCACGTATGTATTGTGTGGTCGACCTTTATTTCAAGCCGTTCCTTTCATTTAGCCCCCAAATGCTTATGAATAAAACCTTCTCTGTTCGTCGGTTGTCGAGTACATTAGCCATGTTAATATACGATAATCGTGTCCATAATTGATGCTTTAGTATTGAATGTC
The DNA here is from genome assembly GCA_949987655.1 of Polymixis flavicincta. Taxonomy (NCBI): domain Eukaryota; kingdom Metazoa; phylum Arthropoda; class Insecta; order Lepidoptera; family Noctuidae; genus Polymixis; species Polymixis flavicincta. The sequence continues at coordinate 19,589,601 of OX465183.1, forward strand.
TCCTTGTATGTGGACTACTTCAAAGCTCGATGAATCCAGCAGGACGATTATAATATACGTTTCAAAGGATTCAATGTAAGCCACGTGAAATAATCTCTTATGCGGGCGGTTTGCGAATTCGACCCCTATTTGATCTCGCCGTCTTTTTTGAGTCGTGAGTTGTATTTGAATTTAAATATTTAATCACTTGTTTTTAAACTTTACGTGTGAGTAATTTAGCATAGAGGTTTTAACGAGTAGGTTGACTACAAATAATAAAGTAAAGTTATTCGTAAATTACATGAACGAGTGGCTTATTTCACAAAACAAGTAGAGCGAAAATATTCTTATTTGTAGAAGTCGGTTAAAAATTATAGTTGATAAGTTATGGTAATACCTGTATTACCTGCCTTTAGGTTCTAAAACTGTAGCAGTTTTTAAGTAAAACATAAGATGGATATCGTGAGCTATTTATTGGTAAAGTAGCAAGCCAGCAATTGCCTTTACTAAATGAGATCATTGAACAGGTACCTAAGTAGGTAGTATGTAACAACCACTTATTCACGGATCTGAACTTTGGATTCAGTACACATGATTCTTAACGCTGCCCCTGCGTTAAAAATTTTCATTGGCTATAAACGTATCTACGCACTTTTCTATGAAATAGGTTTCATGATTTCAGTTTGCAGTTTACACTGAAGAAAACTTATTATGATCCTGTAAAAAAACAATTGTGACGCAAATGAGGATATAACAGCTAGCTAGAGTAAGTTGTGACTATTTCTGACTTGATATAACAGCTAGCAACTCTATACAAAGCGAGGAATTTCTGACTTACAAACTACCCATAAAATACAACCCATATCGTAAAATAACATTATAATTTATAAACAATACTACTGGTCGTCAACTGGCTGAAATTATACCATAATTAAAACTCATTCTCCTCTCTCCTTCTCCATAAAAACTTTAACCGTGCCAAATTTCATACTCCTCCGTAATTTTCGTAAAAAGGGGTACAAACTTTTTGCTCCACGTCTTAGTATATGTGTAGATACTAACAGCAAATATATTTCACTACCTCAGCCAACAAACAAACACACCTAAAATTTTGAATTATGACGAACAAATCGACCAAACCTATGACCCAGATCTGCCAATAAAATTCAACACAAACCATCTTCAAGGTAGATAAAGGCTGTCCTTGGTTGTACTTGTACTGTCGACGGTTCAATGGGCCTTATGGTGATTTCATGGCGTATTGGCAGGATGAGGCCGATCCCATCATTGTTTGCCAGCACATAGGTGGGCGAAGGTACGCCATATTGAGTGCTTCGGAATGTCCGCGTTGAAAAATGAAGGCGAAACACGATAGCAAGATTGATTGTGGTGATACCGAATTGGTGCCTTTTAATCATTTTCTTTTTGTGAAAATGTGGCTTGATTTTTTTGTGGAGTTAATGTGTCGATGGATATCGTGTCAGGAATCTATTCTTGACTTGCTTGGTTAAGGATTTTCTAGTTAAGTTGAAGAAACGTAGAAGTAGAATGTTGGTTGACAAGGCTTATTATTGATACATATGAAATGGCGGTACGAATATGAATGCCTGAATTAATGATCTCATACATTTAATTAATGTGCGTATAGCAATGAGTAATTAGCTGCCACAGATGCTACATTTTATGTCCGACAAATGTTTCCACAAAGGTAGATTAGCCATTTTGTGTAATACCTATTCATTATTCACATCATCAGTCTACAGCAGTCCACTGCTGGACATAGGCCTCTCCAATTGCACGCCATTCAGCTATTATAATATGTATTAGGAAAGACACAACCGACTTCCAAAAAAGACGCAAAGTAAAAAATAGCTTTTCGGAAGTCAGTCTCATTTGTTTTGTAATTTCGTATTTTTGTCTCAGACTTCGGAATTCAAAGTTATTTTTCACTTTGTAGGTAATGTTTTCCCTTCACTACGAACTTGACCAAAATATGGGACCATTCTATAAGTATACAAACAAGAAGAATTTATCAATTTGGTTTATAAACGACGGAGTTCCGAGGTAACAAACTACGAACCTCCTCCTTTTTTGAAGTCAGTTAATTACACTGAGTCACAGAACGGTATCCCGTTTCTAGTCGACTGATGTTCAAAGCACACGAAGCCTAAATGCTCATAATTAGTTCCAAAATGTTTATCAAACTCCTTTTGAGCATGGCTACTGAATGCCACTCGACCCTCCACTACATGAAGAGTGTCCATTAACCCGTCCGTCGCGAGCTAACGTTACCTACCCCACCACGTTTATGAGTAGACAGCGCCATCTATATGAAACTCGAAACGATTGTTTAATTGCACTCCACCCCAGGGATCCATTCCACTGATCGGGGTAAAAAATAACGGCTATCCACACGATGGCATTGGATATTTGTTGAGCGTGGAAATTGAGATAACAAAATGTCGTTTTGTTTGATTAATGCAAAGTTCTGTTGGTTCCCGGCGATTTTTGGACAACCACACCCATAATAGTTACCATGTTTGATAAGCTGTGTGCGTTTTTGGCGTGTAAAACCGTAAAAATAATCTTATTTATTTTGTTTCTTTACCAATCAAGAGTCACGATCAAAGTAACCAAGAGACTAAAGACAAATCCTTAATTGAGTAACCAAAATCAAAATCAAAAGTCATTTATTCAAACTAGGCTGAGAGTCAGCACTTTTCGAACGTCAAAAAAAAAAAAAAGAAGATAAAACACATAAGACAGTCCCCCCAAAACGCCCACCCTTCGACACTTCCTAGTGCTTTAGCTGGGAAGTAGAAGTGGCGCAACAAACTCCCCAGCAGTAACAGTCTATCAATCACAATCTGAATCGTTTTGAAGAATATTGCAATCTATTCCTTCCTATGTTCGAAAAGTGTGTCTGCTTAGCAACATAAAAACGCAATCACTGTTGTTACATTTTCAAAATGTTAGTATGTTACACAATTGCCCCGCTGGTCCACTGAAATGTTTGTGGTCCTCAAAAGATCATCTCGGAAACTATTCTGCATGATCCTCATATGATCTGACTAAGATAATGTCAGGACTTTCACCGTCTTATTACAAAACGCGATCTAACTTTAGCTCTAGCCTAAAACTCTTCAGTTTTGCAAGTTTAAAGAGACCTGAGTCTATTTCGTGTGTTTCTTCACAGAGTAGCCATACTGATAGGAAGTAGGTACAGACGCCAGCAGGTCGACCTATCCCAAACTGTCAAATTTTCTCAATTGAACATGAACCGTATTCCTTTGTTATAAAGTTGAAAAATTATCAAAGAAATTTGACAGATTGGGGTAGCTTGATGTGCTGGCCTCTGTACATACCTCATCTAGTTTTAACATGTAAAAGTGTTTTTAAAAACTAACTAGCGTTTGCCTGCGGCTTCGCCCGCTGGAAGTCGGAAATTATCCCGCGGGAACGTGCTACCGGGATAAAAAAATAACGCAAATAAGCAAATAACGTTCCCACTGCTGGGACACAGCCCTCTTCTCTGTGAGAGGGAGGATAAAAAGTATCCTACATGTTAATCTAGGTTATAATCTATCTGTGCGCCGAATTTCATCCAAATCCGTTCAGCCGTTTTTGCGTGATTGAGTAACAAACATCGGAATATCCAAACCTGCAAACTTTCACATTTAAAATATTAGCAGTGGTAGGATAGTAGGATTTACAGAAATAAATATCATTTATCTTGTATGTGCAAAGGTAGCAGTAGCCTTCTTCTTCTGTGTCACTATGTCACTATCCCGACAACGCAACATGATGATGAAGGCAATTTCCCATTTTACTCTTTATTGGACATCAACTTTCACGATACCATGAATACAAAAGCATGTTTTGTTATTCATGTACTTTTTAAAACATTCATAACAGTGTTGTTATTCAAAAGCTAACTGACAAGTAAAGGCTAGCACAAATTAGGACGGGTCGCATCGCAACGCAACGCATTGCAAAAATCCTTCATCACCCCTTACATACATCCTCGATCCTCTAATATTATCGAACACTGTCTGTCTGTTACGCTTTCACGCCTAAACCGCTGAACCGATCATCATGAAATTTGGCAGAGGTATAGCCTGAGATATAAAGAAGGACAAAGGGTACTTATTTACTATATTTTACGCGATAACCGACATCCACGTCGGCGGAGCCGCGTGCAAAAGCTAACTTACACAATGCCTAGCCTTATGCCATTTCATTTGCGGTCGACACTCATCGTCATTCTTCGACAGATGTTTCGGTTCTGACTTCTGAGTCGTCGAGTCATACTCTTGGGGCTTGCTTCTGGTCGTTGTTGACTACCGACATTCAAGTGACAAGGGGTCAATCTCGCTTCTTTGGAACTGAATTCATGTAGAGGACTTGCTTAGTCATTCTTTCATTACATGGCCATATCACCTTAGACACGCTTCACAGAATTTTTCTTCGATTGGGTGGATCTTAATAGTTCCTCGGATATGCTCTTTTCTCTGTCCTTAAAAGAGACACCTCCTGCCCATCTCAGCATTTCATCTTGGTCGTAACTCGTATGTACTTTTTTGACCTGAGTCTCTGAATCAGGGCTTCACCTTCACATTTATTATGCTTACGGCCAGAGTGTGAAACTCTCTGGTAGCGTCTATTCCACGTATAACCTGCGGGTAATTGCAATGGTTTTTAATTTTGACAGTTAAACAACATTCATTGCGTTTTAACGTTGCTAAGCGGACAAATTTTTCGAACATGTCAAGCAATATCCTTCGAAATCATTCAAATTGTGATTGATCGTGTGTTACGCATTATGGGTGGCGATCAGCCTTTAAATAGTGTGAACTGGCATTTTTAAGAACATGCTTGTTCCATCGTACACTTCATCTATGCACACCTTTCCACCAGGCGAGTTCGAGCTGGCCCATATTAATGTGAAAGTTTGCCATGCACAAACGGCCGAACAGATTAGGATGAAATTTTACGCACAGATAGTTTATTACCTGGATTAACACATATTTGTACCTGTTATCACAGTAGTACGTTCACGTGGGATCATTTCCAACTTCAACGGGGGCAAAGCCGTGGGCACGGGTCTACAGGCGGGCCGCACCGCACTTTACTGAATGAAAATGCGTTGTGCTGCGGTCAGATGCGAGTGTAATGTGTGCTTAGCTTTATATTGACCGACAGTTTACCGTTATCAAGTGAGGAATAAAGGGTGTATTATATAGACAAGACACCCTACACTTATGAACGGTTCAAGTGTCAGATTTCAGCTAATTATGAACGTTCGTTCATAACAGATGCGTAATGTGCTAGGGAATATTTTAATGGTGATTATTATTTTAATTATAGTGGTAAATGAGCTTGAGTTATTCGGGTTACTGAAACGAATGAAATAATTAATCTGTGGTGAAATCAAACTATTGTTTATGACTAGTGAACGAACGAATCATATATGTATTAAATACTTATGAGTTTTGCAATATACCTACAATTACGGTGAATTTCACCATACATACACGATCAGCTTATAATATGTAAATAATGCAATTAATGCTGTTAAACTGTAAAGCAAAACCAATTTATATTGTTAGTGTGTAACACAACTACCTTGCAGATGAATAGTAAATGGTTTTAGAACAATTTACGTACAAGTGCCGGGTAAAGGCGTAATACATCCTATTTCATGTCGGAATAAGCTATAGGTTGTTTTTGTTCGTATTTTCGCAATTTGTGTTTCATTTTCGAGAATTTTAATCTTATATAGGATAATAGTATTATGCCTGTCAGCGGAAATAACAAGCGTAAATGTTAATATGAACATCAAAGTAGGGAAGCCTACTCGTAGTAGAAGCAGATCCCTCTACTTACAACTCATAATAATTAATAGAAGATTAAATATCTGTTATAATTAATATTATTCTCAGAGTAAAGACGCCTAATTAACCTCAGTTGTTTTATAAAGGGGCCACATTTTTTCCATACAAACTTCGGGAGTGTTTTACTCCACTATATGACAATGTACATGAAAAATTCAACATGGTATGGTTTTGTCTCATTATTAATATTGTATGTACGGAAATAGAATACTAAAATAGGAAGCCATTAAAAAGTTATGAGCCAACAAATATTCGTTATTATTGCTAATCAAGTCGGTACCGACAAAGTTCAATTATCGAAAAGTTCAATAAACTTTATTGGTAATTGACTTATGCAGTGCTTTTTCATAAAACCCGATCTTCTGAAGGACTTTTCTTAATTTTTTACGCTCCTGTTTTACTATAACTGATCCTGCATCTCACTCAGTAACGTTGTGCGTGTAGACTAGCGTCTAACTGCTCATCACTGATACTACCTCTGTTAAACATGAAGCTTGGTGAGACAGCGTGCTTTTAGCCAGGCCCACTAGTGAGTTCGAGCCAGCGACTACTTTCCCCTAATAACTCATTGTTACTCAGCCCACGCATCGCTATTTACAATTAGTCATCGCGAATAAATCGAGACTATAAATATACCGAATATTGGTAATCGGTATATTGGTAGTCGGTTGTACTGAGTTATTGTAAGCCCACGTATATTTATTTATGTAACAATTGATGAACACACATACCTATAAATAAACTAGAAGAAAGGAGCAGAAACAAATACGGACAAAGTTAATGCTTATTTCTACAGAAATCTCTTCCAACACACCTGCGATAGGAGAGAAGATAGAAAGAGATGTAGATAGACAACGTCTGTAATAGAAGGAAAAACATAAGATCAAAAATTATAAGTACTCAAATTTAAATATACACACACAATACGAGCATATAGATACACAATATGCAGACGTCAGCACATCAAGCTACCCCAATCTGTCAGATTTCTTTGATAGATTTTCAACCTTATAACAAAAGCATAAGGTTCATGTTCAATTGGGACAATTTGACAGTTTGGGGCAGCGTGATGTGCTGGCGTCTGTACATATAATGTAGATACATACTTCTAAATAAAATAAAAATCACTAAAAACACGTCGCTGAAATCGCAGCAGGATTTTTTCGCACATTGAATTTTCAAAGCACTGCTTAGAGTTGAAAATCGAACACTGTGTTTTTCGACTCGCTGAGATTCACTCGCGCTGCACTTTGTTGGATTCTCAATGCATTTTTCCCACCCGTGTGTCCTCAGTTGCCTGTGTGCCAGGGGCCACGGTATCTCATTCGAACAACCCGCACCTCGGATCAACACCGAGAGTTGACATTTATTGCGCAATAAAAACCCACCGACATGTCTGGTGTGATGTCTGGTGGAGAAATGATAACAACCACACGGGTTGATCAAATGTGCAGCTACGCTTGCCGCGGTTGGTTAATGGATGGGTACTTATCAAGACCGCTCCAAGCCGTTGGTCCCGGCTATCATTCGTAGATTTTTGACAGTCGTGTCGGGAACCCAGTCTTACTAAGTGGTATCGTATTATCTCTCTATGTATAAGAAACTATTCGGCAGCATCCGTGTCTACTTGAAGCCATTTCCAAAATAGTTCGGAAAAGGTTAGGCAGATAGAATAAATCGAGAATTGACCATAGAAATACCGACTATCGGTAATCGGTATATTGTTAGTCCATTGATGATTGCACTACACTACGTAACTTATGGTAAGTTACGTGGTGTAGTGCAATCATCGGACGAGTTGATGATTTAAACACACAGCTATTATTTTTTCGTGCCTTTATTATTAATAACATGATGAAAACAGTAATTTGGGCTTCTTTTTAGGGGTCCGTTTAAAAAAAATTATTAGGTCTAGAAAACTGAAAAGGCGACGTTGTACGCACGGCTACACATCAAGCTATACATTTCCAGTATAAACTGATCTCGTATTCTATAGGATTTCCGTACAGTGCGAGATCAGCGTAAACTGGAAATGCATAGCTTGATGTGTAGCCGTGTGTACCTATATCTAGATCATTATGAACGATCTAGGTATGTATACATACATACATACTACTTTCATATAAATAAAACACATTTTATGTCTTTTTGCAATGTCAAATAACCTTAGTGATGGGGCCCGTCTGCAAGGGCCGATGCCTGTCAGGGGTGCGGACTGTTCGACAGAGATACTGCGGCCACTGGCACACAGGCTACTGAGGGAACACGGGTGGGTTTTAGTCAGTAAAAGTCTGACACGCCCTCCTGCTCCCCCCAGAGCGGGAAAAGTTAATTGATGACTCCCACCCAAAAAAAAAATCTTAATGCATACAAAAACAAGTTTTAATTATTTTGTTCGTTTGTTATGTTTGTTCAGGTCAATCTCCGATACGGCTAGACCAACGTCTAGCCGTTTCAAAGATTGGATTTATACAAGTAGTGACAGGGCTAGGCTATTTTTTGACCTGGTAGCACGTTTCCGTGGGATATTTTTTATTTTACCCACATCTTGGGACTAAAGTCGGTTTTGCGAAAAATTTACTGCCCCATTGCAGCGAACAGCTAATAATGAGTACAGTCACGAGCAATAATATGTATACGCTTACCAACTTTTAAAAGTGATTTTTTGGACTTTAACTAATTTGTAATCTCATTTTATTAAGAAAATAATATTTTTGAACCCACGCTATAATGAAATACCCAAGTTATCTCAAGGTTGCAATCGCTATTTAAAAGAAAATCGCTTTTGAATTTGGCGATGTGTATACATATTAATGCTCGTGACTGTACACTGACGTCTTCTCAGGATTGTAGTTATCCCTACTAAATTATTATAAATGCGAAAGTAACTCTGTCTGTCTGTCACGCTTTCACGCCTAAACCGCTGAACCGATCGTCATGAAATTTGGCAGAGATATAGCCTGGGATATGGAGAAGGACATAGGCTACTTTTTTACGCATCTACCGACATCAACGCGGGCGGAGCCGCTGGCAAAAGCTAGTTTCTAATACACCTAGAAAATTTGAGTTTCTGCCTAGTTTTAATGTTGTAACAGCTACGTGTGTCGTACGGGATAAAGCAATCAATATGCAAGCACAGTATAAATGGATTTCACGGAATTCGTATGGAAATCTAAACGCTAATAGAAGATAATGGGGCACTGGGATACTTTGTTATTGCTTGTTAGAAAGTAAGTAAATAAGTACCCTGCAACGGGGTGTAGAGGATCATCACAAAGTGATGTGACACATAAGATATTTTCTTATTCAAGTAAAAGGTCCTGTAGGTTAATTTCCGACCTCAACACAGGCAACGCAATATTAGAGTAAGTACTTATACATCATCATCCCAGACAGTGGACAATGCTGGGACACAGCTGGAAACAGACCTCCCACCTACGTCCAGGAACCTCTATGATTGATTAGTAAAAAAAAATAACGAAAAGCTACAGAACCGTCACTTTAAAAATTGATTCAGTTGCTTAACCTTTGACCTTGTATAATAACAGCAAGTGCAGAAGATCGTACATATTGAGCAATGAGTGATGAGGCTGTGTGCCCGTGGTAAATGTCTTGGCCATCAATCTCGCATCCGATAAATAACTGCGGATGTCGTAACCTGACGCACTATCACTTACTACTATGAGTAGTGCTGTACCTTAACATACCGTGGGACTATGTAATTGGTTATGTCGTCTTCTAGCTAAAAACGTAGGAATAATGAGTAATTTTCATTTTGTCAGCTGTAGACCTTAGTATGACAAAGAGAGGCTATATCAGTATGTCAGCAATATGTTTTTGTTTCGACTTGGTCCTTCACAAGGATGCTTATTTTGGTATTGGCCAAAAACCCCAAGCAAAGACTTCGTCAAAAATCGTTTATGATTTCAAATCTTCAAGATTAAGGAAACGTGGCATTGAAAAATATCTTCCACGGTTACCAAACGGTCTTAAAAATAATGTAAAAAATATTTTTACATTATTTTTATTTTTTCATTAGTATCTAAACCTCGGTGAAAAATAACAATATTATGGAGGCTATATCAACGTTCTCTAACTGCAGTAACTGCTTTTAGAATAGACTAGTCTGAATATGAAAGGAAGAATGAACAAACTCGGAAGCATAAGATAAGAACTGAGTAGGAGAAGATGATTAGAAAAGCGCAGTTTTTTTAGGTTTTTGTTACGTCATAAAAAAATTGTTTAATTTTGTTGTTAGTAAAATTAAAATGCTTGTATGTCACCGTAAGATTGTGAACACAGTTAGTTTATAATTTATCTCGCGATATTGTAAACTGTCGATAAATTGTGAACTACACCATACTGCTTACCGACCGAATAGGTTAGGGTAGGTTAGAACTGCGACCAATTGCTCGCTTCGCTCGCTCGCGGGCCAGCGAGCGCTACTTCCAAGTTAGTGGCAGTTACTTGACTATTTAGTAATAGCGCAAGGTAATATCCGTGCTGATACCAGTTCACAATTTGACGGACAGATTATAAACTATCGGAAAAATTGTGCGTTAAATTGTAAATGGTTTTTACGGTTCACAATTTATCGACAGTTTACAATCTCGCGAGATAGATTATAAACTAACTAGCTGACCCGACAGGCGTTGTCCTGTCTTAACTATGAATATAGAACTTATTACGCACCAATTTCTAAATTTTTTCTTTCATAAGAACCTTCTCCTGACAATAACAAACACAACAAAAAAAGAATTGGCGAAATTGGTCCAGCCGTTCACTTGTGATGCCGTGACTAAGGGAAATAGGGCTCACGGCCTCTGTAGGAGACGCCCTGGGCGTCGGGAATCCCAGGCTGATTCCCGGCCACCGTAGGCGTGGTAATGGGTAGCTCGCTGTCCGATAAGGACCAAGCCCAGGTCGACCGACGGCGCGTTGTGTTCCACGCGCGCCTCAAAGAGATGTCAGCACACCTGATAGGGCCGGCAAGTGCCGATGCCTTCCAGGGGTGCGGGTTGCTCGAAAGAGATACCGCCGCCCCTGGCACACAGGCTACTGAGGGAACACGGGTGGATTTTAGTCAGTAAAAGTCTGTCACGCTCTCCTGCTGCACCCAGAGCGGGAGAAGTCATTTGATGATATCCATCCCCAAAAAAAAAAAAACCGTACGGTAGGTACTGGTTACCTATCTCTCTCTCGTACATTGTTGCAGATAAAAAGGTAAATACCTGCTCACACGTTCTTCGAGTTAAGAATAATGTTTTGTTAATTAATGAATTATTTGAAATATTCACACAACCTTGTGTTGAGTATCATTGTCGTGCACCTAGATTGTGTTAGTAATTATGAACAATAAATGTTCTCTTACTAACTTTCCGTATTTCTCACGATAATAATCAAGGTGGGTATAGTATGTTGTAATAGCATTGATTACCTGTATAATTATCCCTACTTATCCTTACCAATATTATAAACGTGTAAGTTTTTATGTATGGATGTTTTTCACTCATTCACGCAAAAACGGCCGAACGGATTTGGATGAAATTTGGCATACAGAAATGGACTATAGCCTAGATTAACACTTAGGATACTTTTTATCCCGGTAATAAGTTCCCGGGGGATAATTTCCGACTTCCACGCGGGTGAAGCTGCGGGTGGAAGCTAGTAATATTATAAATGTGAAAGTAACTCTGTCTGTCTGTTATGTTACGCTTTCACGCTTAAACCGCTGAACCGATCGTCATGCGATTTGGCAGAGATATAGCCTGGGATATGAAGAAAGACATACGGTACTTTATTACGTGAAAACCAACATCCACGCGAGTGTAGCCGCGGGCCGGAGCAAGTTTAGGACACGTAACAATTACGTCATACCTTTACTTTATTCAGTTCATTGGTCTCGGGTGAATTTGGCTGATCCTGGTGAAATTCCGTAACACACTTGATTGAACTATTTCTCCATAAGCTTTTCATAAAGCTAATTGCCAAAACTTGATAAGCTCTTTTCCAATAACAAAATCGTGTTCAACATTCTAATTAACACTTTCGTGTTTATTATTATGAAGTCTTTAAAAATTAATATGAAATGGCGTTCGTTGGTAAGCGTAGTTTTTTGTTGTTGTTGTGGTGTTGTTGTAATGTCCAAATACGGTTTTGAGGGAAAGAAAATATGGAAAGTAGCCAGGAAAATAAGAAGATTCCGGAAAAAGCAGAAAGTGCTGTAATCTGTGGATTATTTTAGAGTGTTTACAGGGAAATTGTGGAGGTCAGATAGGCAGTCGCTCCATGTAAAATACTGGTATTCAGCTGCATCCGGTTGGACTGGAAGCCGACCATCATCTGCCTATCCTTTTCCCAACATAGTTGGGAAAAGGATAGGCAGATGATGATGATGACAGGGAAATTTTGACAGTACGGTCTACATCTGCTGGGTCAGCTGGCATTAAAATATACAGTTTTGCTTCACTACTTCATACCTAGGTATGTGAGGTACATACTAAGATATACCAAAATAGCAACAGGCTCAGTCCTTTCAACTGCCATTTTATCACCTCAACCGTTGCGCTCTTCCATTGTTGTTCTCTACCAATTAAGTAATTACCAAAGCGTAAACGATGATCAACAATCTGGCCTCTTAATCATGCCTTTGTTACGTTTAAACCGCGTAAATTACTGTTACAAACAAGTGATTCATATAGTACCTACCCATGCATGTAAAACTACGTCCACAATTTTATTGGAACAAATAGATACCTGTGGGTCGCTGTACCTATGTGACTACGACTGTACTAAGTGACTAAGCAGTGGTGGCCCATTTGTTACAGCCACGACTTACGAATAGTGAGTCGTAGACGGGCACTTTACTTTGTGTAAGTTATTTCATCACTACTGCTGTCAAAACGGAGAAGGAAAACATCGCGGGGAAACCGCCAAGTCCTAGAACCGAAAATTCGAAGACATTTGACATCTACCATCCCGCACTGGGCCCGCGTGGTGGATCTCGGTCCGCTCCCTCTCCGAGAGGAGGCCTATGACCCAGCAGTGAAAAAATATAGCCTGATTAGGTATGCTATCTGTACCTATGTGACAAATCGAAACAATCATTGCGAAAATCTGTGGAAATATACATATAGAGGCCTTTTTCCAGCAAGTCACTTTTTCCTGCTACCTCTATGATGAGTACCATGACTAATACCTAAATACGATATTCGGCACATGGTGTTACACCATGACATAAGCTAGAAATCACGGTAAATACCGGTCACTGTACCGTCAAACGGATGTCAGTTGGCACCTAGTAACAATTGAAATCACGTTCAAATCGTTATTTGCTTCTGCTATTTCATATGAAAATAAAAGACGAGAATTCCATCTATCTCCTCATGATCATCGTCTTGCGCTTGTTCAAACTCAAAGCATTTATTTCAAAACTATTTACAGGCACTTTTGAACTGTCAAAAAGTCGATCAGGTGGAAAGTTGAAGCTAGGTGCCCATTCCAAAACGTAGATCTCAATGGAGAAGAACGGGCAAGAAACTCCACGGACACTCTTTTAACTCCGTCTCATGTTACTTGAGGTGGCAACACGTTTTCTTCATCCAAGCTCCCAGTCAATCGTCACGCTATCTTTCACTCCCTTCTCTTTCATATTATTCCTGTTCGTGCGCCGTCGGTTGTCTTCGCGTCAGACGAGACCGTTCCGCGCGCCCGCGCATCCGCCATCCGCGCATCCGCACGAAATCCGTCGTTTTGGTTGAAGAACGGGCGTTTCCAACTCCATATCACTTACGGACAGAAGATTAATTTGGAGCCCGAACTAAAGAATGACAACACGATTTGACAGCTGTCCCTACTCGCGATATATTTTTTCCCTTCTAAAAAAGTTAGTTACTTGGTTACTTGACTGTAGAATTCACTAAGAAGGTTCGAACTACTTTCGGACGAGCCCGTATCTTCGTGGACGGATTATAGACAGTAGGCTCCCTGACGCGAAGATAGCCGATGGCGCCCGAACATTCCCCATACAATCCATCCATCTTTTCTTCGGCCTTCCTCTCCCTTTCTATCCCTCTTTTGGGCTAAAAATCTTTCTTCTCACGAACTGAAAAAAAAAGACGCAATTACTTGTGCATTTACCTTCATATAAAACCAAGTAGAGTAAATGGGTACTTATGGGTAGGTATTCTTTGTTCAGTATGTACATTGGTAATTGCTGCATAGGTAACTGATGAGTGGTTACCGGTCAGATAGGGGAACTACACACTATAAACTAGCTCTTGAGGGCGAGCTATGGGGGACTTACAAAGCGTACCTGGTCTTTTATAGGTCGATCAATAGATTTCATAAGTGCTTCGATTCTGCAAAGAGGCAGACAGAGATGTACCTGTTTATACTTACGTATAATAGGAAGTTTTGGTCTGGATATTTGGTCGTATTACATACCTTATATTCCTTATTTATTAATTAGTTGCTGTGTTTGTTAATGGAACCCAAATCGTTTTAAACGCCTTGGTTGGTATTTTCCTTATGTAACAAAAATTAGCATTAAGGAAGGCTTTTCATACCGTAAAGGGGATGGAAGATTGTAATATTTTCCGATGGGAAAACTCACTGGGCTAATGGCTCTATACTAAATGTGGTGCGGTTATCGGACTCGTATACATCAGAAGCGTGATTGCTGAACACACTAACAAGAGGTTTCAATTAGTTTGATAAAGGCGAGTTAACTTTGGGGTACACTATTTGAGTATACCTACTTTTTACTATCTTTAAATTCTAGCTAAAATACCTATGTTGTGTATTAGTCTTAGAGTCACCTACCCTCTCACTAATTCACTCTTTGAGTCGGGCCTTGGTAGCTGCGCCATGGTGTTACGAGTACTTAACTATAACAGCCAACATCCTATAACATTAATTGTCCTTTAATGTGTTTTGTTTTTGTTGCGAATAAACGATTATTATTACTTTGCCCAACACTAGAATCAAATTCAGGAACTTACACTCAATGCCGCAACCAACCAACAAACCATTGTCACATAAATTAAACAATTTTTGTTTTTACAACAGTAATGAAAGAGAAATGCGTTGTTCAATGTTTATTGTTACTCACTGGGTTAAACATATTATATCCGATTTCTATTTACATACCAAACGTTTACTTTAACGTTAATTGTTAAGTAATTTAGCATTGTGTAAACAATTGGTGTTGCAATCAAAACAAATTGTTATAACTACGTGTAGTTCTACGGGAATTAACATTGTTTTTGTTTGCTTTTCCCGTCCCATAGGTGTGTAATCTAATGCTCTGTGTACAGAAACTACATTGCTGTAGGCCTGGGTATATTAAAGGTTATGTTTTACATGCCTGTGTGTTGTCTGGGTATACTAACGGTCTACGCAGTACCTTTATGCCTTTAGGCAAAGGATGGATAAGGAGATTTGAAACAGCATCAGGTACCTCAGTACGGTAAAATCATAGCACTGAACTAAGTGCCTCGGGAATGTTTGCTGTAGCTAGCTTTGACTGATTCTATGCAAGGATGCGTATGCGTAAGTCCGTCGACGAAGATACGCGCCCGTCCGAAATTTTCTGTAGTTCGGAACTTGAGCATCATGCACCCTACACCCGATTAATTAACTTTTCCCGATGTTAGGAACGTATCGGGATTGGAGACAACTATCAAATCGTAGTGTCATTCATTCTTATATCGGTTATACGGAGTAGGAATCACCCGTAAAATTGGCCAAAACTACGGATTTCGTGCTACGGGAGTAGATCTCCTTGTGCGCAGCCCCAACAGCGTGCTGTTGGTGATAGCTGACAGTCTCGACTGACCGTACATATGATATTGCAGTGACTTGCACGTCACTTACAGTCGTCGGTCACTGTAGACGTCTTGATAATGCGGTAGTTTTTGTTTTGTATTGTATTGTCTGTTCGGGGTGTAATGTAATAAATATTGTGTATGAGTCAAGTAACTTCAGTGAATCATTATGATATTATTACTTTCGTGTCGTAACTCGTGAGTTCGAACCCAAGCAGGCACTTACGCACAGGACTCTGTGTCAATGATTTCATCATCAGTGCTCTCAAAACGGTGATGGAAAACATTGTGAGAATACCGGCATGTCCTAGAATCAAACCTTTGAAGGCATGTGACATCCACCGACCGGCACTGTGCCCGAGTGGTGGATACGGCCTCCCTTCGACCGAGAGGAGGTCTGTGTCCCATCACTGGGAACACTAGAGGTTACTCCAAACACGGAATAGGAATTCGATGCAGACAAGCAGGCAAGGCAAATATTTCAATACGGTGTCTACAATAATTTGTATCTTGCCAGCAATCACCAGATATATAGTGTGATTCTTTATAATGTGCACATATCAAAATGAGGGAATCTGTGGTTAATTTTATCGCCAGAAAAAAAAAAATGCAATAAAAAAAAATCGCTACATTGACCCCAGTTTACACAAAACGGTGTAGTAACTTTTAAACTGAATGATCTATCGTGATGAAATAAACTTAAACTAGTTAGGCGTACTCATAAAATAAAAATTATTGAAAAAAACTACTCTCAATTGAAAATAAACATGTTTTTTTAGAAAAAAACTTTTTTGAATCAATTTTTACAAATAATCATAAAATTTCTCAATAAGACGTTTTGTTTACGCTGAGGTCACAGTAGAGTAAATTTTTTTTAAAATTTCCATAGGAAATATAAAAAATATTTAGATTTTTTTAAATATTTTTTCCGGTCATAAAAAGGATAGATTCCCTCATTTTGATATGTGCACATTATAAAGAATGAAACTGTCAGCTCCATGTAGTATCTATGTTATTCGCTAGTTAAGGTCTTGTGATCTTCACATAACATCCTACTCGGTCGTTATTTAGATAGGTTTTGCTAACAGCTTACTATAAGCAGTTACCTTTGAGACGCAATTCGTTGTGGAACCTATTCCTTTGACACTTTCTACTACGTAGAAAATGAGCGTGAAATTTTAAAATAAACGTTTGGTTTACTTCCTTAAAGAGTACTACGACCTACTTGTCGCTCTGTTCCGAATAACATAGGCACCTAAATAAAAAACGATGGGGTAAATTCGTCCACACGGCTACACATCAAGCTGATCTCGCGCTGCACGGTAATCCTATACAATGCGGGATCAGCTTTTGCTGGAAATCTATAGCTTGATGTGTAGCCGTGTGTACCACACCAACAATTGTAATGTATTTTATATTTAGACAAATCGGCAACATTCATTGAATTAATGAATGAATGATTTTACTTCTGTAAGTTTGTGCAAACACTTTTACACGTCTATCGTGTCTTTTTAAACTAGATGAGGTCGGCGTTTCCTATCTGACTACTCTGAGAAAAAAGGCCGAAACAAAACTCAGAGGTCACAGTCTCTTTTAAAGTCCAGACATAATCTTGGTCAGATCATGTGAAGACCATGTGGATTGGTGTCAGAAATGGTGTTCTGAGGTGCGTTATTTACGCTGTCGAGCGGATGAATACCTATTTCAAATATCATCATCTGCCTAGCCTTTTCCCAACTATGTAGGGGTCGGCTTCCAGTCTAACCGGATGCAGCTGAATACCAGTATTTTACATTGAGCAACTGGCTATCTGACCTCCAAAACCTAGTTACTGGGTAATACTTACGATACCTCTTAGTAAGACTGGTTGTCAGAATTTCGGGCGTCTGATGACCCGTATCGATTGTCAAAGATCCACAAATGACAGCCGGGACCAACGGCTTAACGTGCTTTCTGAGGCACGGAGGAGTCTTAGTATGTAAAGATGGTCACCTATCCACGGACCAACCGCGACAAGCGTAGCTTAAACTGATCGATTGACCCATGACGCTATTATTACTTATCCATCAAACATATGAAGGCATATTTAGATAAGTAGCTACTTCCTCACTCCCGTATTATGCAGAACATCGCTTTGTTTTTGTTGTTGCTCGCCTTATGCGTTAAGTGCATCGTGTATCCATTAAGAAGGTATCTTAAGGTTAAAGGGGAAGGAAATTATGTAGGTTATAGGAGAAGCGGCAGGGTAACCCGTGTAATTTAAATTTTCTTACTTTTTTTTTGCAATTTCCTGGTCCATGTGTGGTTGCATGTTGAAAAACAGAATAGGTATATATAACCTTATAAGTTCATGTTATCCCCATTTTTTTTTTTTTTTTTTTTTGGGTGGGAAATCATCAAATAACTTCTCCCGCTCTGGGTGGAGCAGGAGGGCGTGTCAGACTTTTACTGACTAAAACCCACCCGTGTTCCTTCAGTAGCCCTTAAGCCAGGGGCTGTGGTGTCTCTTTCGAACAAACCCGCACCCCTGGCAGGCATCGGCCCTTGCGGGCCCCATCATTTTTTGTGCTGACATCTCTTTGAGGCGCGCGTGGAACACAACGCGCCGTCGACTTGGGCTTGGTCCTTACCGGACAGCGAGCTACCCATTACTCGCCGTCCGCAAGCCCATGCCTACGGTGGCCGGAAATCGGCCTGGGATTCCCGACGCCCAGGGCGTCTCCGTATCCTGCGGCGGCTGGGGTCGCGAGGGCGCATATGCTGCCTCTCCCTCACGTGCGCCGCCTCCCTCTTCGCGAGCATCACTGCTTCGCTGAAGGAGGTGACGGCTCCCCATGCCCTCTCGCTCCGTACCATGGCCTGGACCAGGGCCGGACGCGAGAGTTCGCCGCCGCCGATCGCCTCCACGAGGACACGGCGGTGCTCCGCCCAAGCCGGGCAGACCGCCACCGTGTGCTCCACCGTGTCCTCAGGGCGATCTTCGCAATGGAAACACCCGGGCGTTTCCTCCCGCCCTATCCGAAACAGGAACCTCCCGAAACAACCGTGTCCGGTGAGGACCTGCGTCAGGCGGAAGGTGAGGACGCCATGCCGCCTCTCAAGCCACTCCTCAAAGAGGGGACTTACCGCCGCAATCAGGGCGTGCCCAATGTTATCCCCATTGAACTTACCTCCCACAATATTTAGTTAGTATTGGTTTAATAATTTAGTTAGTAAATACCCTCTTGTTTATTACTCCACTTATGCTTTTAAAGATATTCCAAGAGTGTTTTCCCGTTTTTTACCTTCTGAATATAATTATTTTTCTTATTTTGTGTGATATATGTTGTTAGGTTGGTACACAGAATGGGATAGAATATACTTAAATAATTTATTTCAGAAAAAAACACTTTTATGGTTCACAAAAACAATTTTCCGAGTAAGAATATTACAGAAACATATGTGTCGTAGGTGTAGCAGTACCTACTGTTATAATGAAAAATAAATTTGTATCACAAACACCAGCATAGAATAAAATACTTATTCTTTATTATTACAGATATATCGCCGGGTTAAAGGCAGAACCAATTATTTAGTCCAAAAAAGTAAATATAAAATTTTCCATAAGCGCATTTGGAAGGGGGGTTATAATTTATTTTTATTATTTGCAGTAATTAAGTTATTTTTTTGTTTAGTATAAATAACTGTCTAAAACTTACATTATTATATAACACGCTCTTATATTTGCGACTGACATAATTTTATCACTAAGGACATAATTTTAATAGCAAACTTTCCAAATGCGATTACGATCAATTTCATATTTACTTTTTGGACTAAATCATTGGTTTTGCCTCTAACCCGGCGATATATATAAATTGAGATATATAAATTGTTGCTTCATTGTGTTAATATTATATAATGTGGTTTACTCGTATTTTTGAGCCCGTGAGTGATGGACTGAGGGGCCATCAAGGTGGGAAACCTATCACTGTTTATTTTCTAATTGCAATCCTTGACCTGCGCGAAGCTTTGCTAATCGTGTTTGTAAGGCGCTAGTCACGTTTTGTTTTGATGGGCATTATTCTAAGCGGATGATCCTTCTTCAACGATGAATATAGTCTTGAGATAGTGAGATAAATAATATTATTACTTTTTAAATTGTTGTACAGCCTTTAATACCGTTAATTTCGGAATGTAAAGAAAAAAAAAAAACACATAATTACAAAGTCAAAGGTTATATTTGTGAAACATGGGTGGGCGTAAAAACAGGTATTGTAATTAAAATGCGTAGGTAATTATAGGTAGACTTTATTTTGCCGTCGACAGCGTACAAATATCAATAAAGTAAGGATCTAAATTACAGCTAAGTATCTTTAAATTAATACGTGAAGCCAAAACTTTGTACCGAGGAGTATAAAATTGGGCACAGTTTTAATTTATATGGAGGAGGAATGCAGAAATCTAATTATTTTAACCAATTAGGTACCTACGGTTGTATTTCCACCACCTGGGCGACCACTACCTAAATAAAATGACAGAATCTATCCATGCTCATGCATCGTTCATAATTATTCGCTAGTGATAACTCCGTCTTACATGAAAGATGCATTCGTTAACTGACCAAGCAGGGACCCTCCTTCAGTCCACTTACAAATATTTTTATATCTGAATCGTTGTAATGTAACATTTACTACGGCTAAGTATCCTTTCAGTGAAGATTTTCAAACCCTTTCAACTAGAAGTATTCCCACGTTTCTTACAAGCGATGGAACGTTTCCTTGATTCTGCTCGTGGTGGGTTAGACACGTACAAATTGCAGGTAGAGACGCCTCTTCTAAAAGGACTTCTTAAAAAATTGGAAGTGTTGACGATTGATCGCGTAGATATCGTATTCGATATTTACTGACGCATGTAGTTAGGATCTTAGAAAGGGTTGAACACCTGATGTCAATGTTATTTATTCCTTTTAAGCATTATAAATATACTATTAAGCTACTATGTGACCTTAAAATGCTAAACAAATAAAAGTTTCTGCTATCGATCTAAAAGACGAAAGTAAATTTTTGTATCACTAGTTTGTTTACAGAAGACTCATATTTTGAACATATTTTGTAAGTTTGAACATTATAATGCTTATAAGCTTGTATATACAACTATCATTTACCCGCGGCTCCGCCCGCATGGATGTCGGTTATCGCGTAAAAAAAGGAGCCTATGTCCTTCTCCATATCCCAGGCTATATCTCTGCCAAATTTCATGACTATTGGTTCAGCGGTTTAGGCATGAAAGCGTAACAGACAGACAGAGTTAGTTTCGCATTCATATTATTAGACGGGATTACTATATACAAGTAACGATTGACCCTAATAGGTACTCTACTTAAATACCCCCAAGTTTTTTTTTGTTCCCTACTCATCCATACATCATGCAGATTCCTTTTGAAGTTAGTGAAAAATAAAGATGTCACTGATATCTCTCTAAAGATACAATCAAAGCTGCAATCGTCTACACAAGACTGTCCCATTCACCGTCTTATCCCAATACACCATCCACATACTCGTATACCTAATTACCAACGTCATTAGTTTGTATGCAGTAACTGCATAATTAGCGCCACAGATCTCAGTTCAGAGCAGTGGTATCACTCATTTCCGACATTTGATTTGCAGCTAACGGGCTGATAAGCTGCTGATGTAGTCTGCCTCCGTTTCGGGATGTAATCTAGTCAGATAATCTTGAGCATGTTGTAGTTAGATGTGTTATTAAGGTGAATCTTGTCGACATTTTTCTATACAAACTTCGGGAGTGTACCTATTACCTACTCCACTGTCCGACAGTGTACATAAAAAATTAAACATGATATAGTTTTGTCTCATTATTATTATTGTCTGTGTGGAAACATAATACTAAAATAAAAAGCAATTAAAAAGTTATGAGCCAACAAAGATTCGTTTTTCTTGCCAATATAACCTAACTTTGGGCGTTCTTAAGTAAGAATTTATTGCTCATTGATTTATGCAGTGGTTTTTTCATAAAACCCGAGCTTCCGAAGTATTTTTCTTAATTTTTTACGTGCCTGTATTACTATAAACGATCCTGCATATCACTCAATAACGTTTTGCGTGTAGTGTAGACTAGCGTCTAACTGCTTATCACTGATACTCTCTCTCTCTGTCGGACACGAAGCCTGGTGAGACAGCGTGATTTTTAGCCAGGCCTACCAGTGAGTTCGAGCCCGCGACTAGATTCCCCTTAAAGTTTCGGCTCCCTGTCAACTCCATGTAGCTTATTTTTTTACTAGTTTCGCTTATTTTTTTACTCGGACAAAGCCTTAATCCGATTGGAGGTCGGTAAAAAAGTGTGGGGGTGATTTATGAGTTATTTTTAGAATCACAACACGGTTTTTTGAAATTAAATTTATTTATTTTTGAGTTCTGAGAACTACAAAAGCGTGATTTTTCAGTTTAAAAAAAAAAAAAAAAACTAGAAAGAGTCCAGAAAGTTTAAATGAAATCTGACCATTTGAAGTGGGTCAAAATCAAGTCCAAAGGAGTCGGAAAACATGCTTACAAACAAACAAACAATACAGGTGAAACGAATAAAAGCGTGCTAATAAACACCACACCGGTCGGAGCTAACATGTTCGTCAAACAGGGTGTAGTACCTACTCGCTTATCGTAAATTAGCCTCATATTGTATCTAACGTACCTAATTTTGACTTCGATCAACATAAAAAGACAATGTTCAAACTAGAACAGAAGCTTTCCTCACGGAATTTGAACATTTGGAACACACGTTAACGCTTAATCCGAGGTAATTCTGGGCTCCCATTTCCAGATCTAAACCCGCTATATTCAAGAATCCTGAATGCGCAAACTCTGAAATAGGTCTCACACATGGCGTTAATGTATCCGGTTTATGGGATATGATACTATAGAAAGTAAAAGTACCTTCTTCGCAGATGTTCATAAGACGACCACGGGTCATAAACCGCTATAAACGCGAGGCGCGGTCCACACTGGCGGATATTGCGTCCCGTATTGTTCTCCGCGGTTATTAATCAGACAACTGTCGCTGTTTTGTTTGTGTTCCCTAACAACGTCACGCTTCGGTTCAGAGAAGGTGAAACTTGCGTTTAGTGTGTTCACACAAAAGGCGAAGTTTTTTTACGAATTGTATTTGTAGATTTATTTGTTTTTCTTGTTTCTTTTACTTCCTTTATGGGGATGAAAGAAGTTCCAAAACTGAATGCGAAAACATGATGGAATTCTTTGACCAGAATATTACTTGGAAATACGATTGTGGAACTCATTTCAAGTTATGTTCGAGTGTTATTTGTCCCAGTATTTTTAAATGAATCGTACCATAATGTTGTGTAAAATTCATTGGATGTTGGTATTTTACATGACCTGTGTCTTATATCGACCGCGCTAGGAACCACAGCACCCGTTTCTCATAAGCATGTTCTAATTAAGCCTTCGCTTTGAGCTCATTAGCAGGGAACAGTACCTTTCTTCATTAGCATCTCTATGAGAAAGTGACAATGCTTTTAAAATGTCTGGATTTTATTTATTAAAATGCTTTCTAACGAAGTGGACAAGTATGTCTTAATTGGTCAAGGGAACGTTCGGAAAGCAATTAATACTTAATTTACGTAAGGTAAGAAAATTTTTAATGGATAGTAACAGTTGCTTTGATAATTGTTTTGTTAAGAAACAGCTTTTCTTGTAATGGATATTATGTTGTTTTATTTTTTCTTGCAAATTAGTATTGCGATTCCTGGAATATATTTTTTCTTGTACTATCAAGATTCACTAATGCAGTCGCATACTAAGGGCTATATTGCTATGAAGTAGCGGTCCAGGCCGTACCTACAGCTGTGTGTATAAGTGATGTATTAACACAAAACTCACCGCTCCACTCACACACTGGCGTTAGTCTCTGTATTTTATACATACCGTCGGCGACGACAGACATGACCTTGGTCGGTTCATACCATTGCTAAAATTTACTTGTATAATCTATGTTCCGGTAGCGTGCAGCGTATCGTCTTGGATTAAGAAACTCATAGGTCTGGGTTCAAATCTCGCGATGAAGCTTTCATTTTTCTTTTCAACAATCATCTTCATCTGTTCTTTTATTATTCGATTTATTAATATACCAGAATAATAATGTAACATTTTTTTATTATTACTCGTATTGTTATTTAAATAAAGGTTTACCAATAATAAATGATTACAAAATGTTTATTCGTTATAACTTCATGAAGAATGTATAAAAATAACGAATAATAACTTCTTGTTAAAACAGTTTATTTTCTCATAAAGAACAATTTATTGAAGTAAATAAGCTAGTTGGTGAACTATGAAAATCAGGCTATTGTATCTTAGTAATATAATAATATTGTGCTGATTACTACTGTGTGTCGGTACTCTAAATAAATCACAATATTCTACAAAAATCTACCCACGTAAAAGTAACAAATGCAGACAAGTTGTCACAATACAATTAAATGACTCAGTAGTACTACTTTTATTCTACTGCGAGTGAGTTCGTTTTAACTCAAACCTCAAAGTTAACAAATCGTATTTAATAGGACTTAAAGAGGTTATAGCTTAAGTGTTCATTTTCATTCCGAAAAGAAGATTGAAACTAAACCTCAAAATAATCCAGATTACGGATAAGACAAAATATTATTTGAATATTACTAAAATAAATAAATATTTGTAATTTATAACTTAATGTTAATGTTTTTTCCGTTAACTATGTTTTTTAAGCTGATTCTCGAGCTGGTTTTCCATGATGCCTTGTTTGCCATGAACCTTCTGCGTGGAGTGCACGGCGCACGGTTCGTAAAGATGTGTCGAATAATTCGGCAAAATGTCTTGTCGTTTTGAAACCACTTGTTTCATATTCGCTGAACGTGTGCCTGTTATAGGAGCTGGGGTCTTCCACTTTGCTTTCCACGGGCAAGGCTACCGCCTTCCTCATATCTTTTCACCCACCGACTCACAGTATTTCACTAAAACAAAAAAGGGGTACTGTTAGGCTACTAAGCAAAATACACACTTTATATATTACCTACTATTTAGAAACAAAATTATTTAAAAGGGCAATTTCACATAGATATTAAGTTTATTGTTATTTTCATCGTTCTATAATCTAGGAAATAAATTTACATTGAAATTTTATATTTTTATTCTATTTAGACATTGTGATATTTATAAAACGTTTAAAAATAACTACAAGGATCAGCAGTTACACTTTAATTAAATAAATGTTTAATATTTATATTTAAATCATAATACTCACACTCAGTCCGGTTTCATCACATAGGTATTTGTGATATAGGTATTAAGTCCACTTTTATGCAGCGCAATAATATTCGCTTTCATTTCTATATTTAAATTTGCTTACATTTTAAAATGAATTAGAAGAACGCTAATAGATGAAACACACGTCACTAGCACACAATATCAACCAACACCGTTCTATAAGTCGCGGTGAATGAGTCGTAAATCATTTAAATTTATTTAGGTTTCTGTGGGTATAATGATAAAGTTTTACGAGTTTAGTGAATAAGAAGAACAGAACAAGAAACTATATTCAAAAGTGATTTTTAAAACAATAAAAAGACTATCACACAGCCAGTGGGATTCGAAACCGCGACTCGCTGAGCTCAAACGCGATAATCAAGTGCGGTAACCGCTCAGCTATCATGCCATTTGCTTTAACGGTTGAATTTAGGAAATACATTCATTCGTAAACGTATGAGAGTGTGTGTGTATATAGTATTATAGCCTATAGAAATTGCTTATTATAAGAAGGTCGTAAGTTAAAGCGAAGTGTCAATCTATTGCTTTTTGAGATTGGGGCACCATTAGTGAGGGCTACTGTATGTTTTGTGGTTGTAGAACCAGCCTGAAATAACTGCAAAGGTTTCATAATTTCAATCGATCGATAAGCCGAAATAAACATCGTGTTTGCGCTAAGTACCTATCTAATCCTAACTTAATATTATAAATGTAAAAGTTTGTGAAAATGAATGGTTGGATGTTTGTTAGTCTTTCACGCAAAAACTACTAAACAGATTTGGATGAAATTGGGCACACAGATAGTTTTTATCCTGGATTAACACATATACTACTTTTTATCCCGGTAGTATCTTCCCGCGGGATCAATTCCGACCTCTACGCGGGCGAAGCCGCTTGTCTGCTGTAACGACTGAGGAACTCTCTGAACTGTCTTCCATCTTCTTCATTCAGAACTGTACGTTGTGCCAAGTTTCAACACAATCGGTTCACAAGCGATAATTTAGAAGTAGGTAGGAAATCAATCAACTCCTATTTTTCTACACTTAGGGACGGATTTTGTTTTTCAATTTAAATGGGACCATTTTCCTCTACACAAAAGGCAGGGTTTTTGTTTTTAAATTTTAAATGGGACCAATAAATTTCCGATCAGGTTCGAGTACCACAGAACCGTACTTGCCTCATTTAGATTTTCGGGAAGGCCTTAGAGTATCTTGTTTATTTGTAAACCTTTTCAGATATATTGAGGGCCGGTACCCGTATACCAGCTTACCTAGTACCTACTCAAATATTTCAAAATTCCCATAAATTACTAAAAGTAGAAGAGTGAATTTTGCAATTTATATTTAGTTGTCTCTCATTTTATGACAGTTTTTCCGCATACACTCGCAATAGAAAAGGCAAATTCATTATATTTTTTACCTTTTTGTTTTGCCGTAGCAAAGCGAAATTAAAATGTAGTTCATTTTACCTTTTTTCTTGTTCCTGCAAGTACTTCCATTAACCGGGCGCAGGTTTATTCGTAAACTGGACATCATTATGAGTTGGGAATAATATTATCTTTACTAATATATTTATTTATATACAATACATACAACATTATAAAGCTGAATAGTGTTTGGTTGAACGCGCTTATCAGGAATTACCTACTGGTTCGAATTGAAATATTCTTTTAGTGTTGGATAGCCTATTTATCGAGGAAGGCTATAGGCTATATAACATCACGCTAAAATCCTTAGGAGCCGAGTTAAGAGAAAAAAGTCACGAATACGAAGTACTCGCACGGGCAGGCGATTCGAAGCAACGGGGTGAGTCGGGGTAGCAAGAAATTTGACGCGAAAGAAGCCGCGTGCAGAAGCTCGTCATTATTAAAGCTATCACGCTTTTGTAAGCGAAGTGCTGTGTTGTAGAAAAGGGATAGGCAGAAATAAGTGGTTCCTGTCTTTGTTTAAGAAAAAACTTTCAGTTACACACTGCGTGCGAACGGATGTAAAAATATCGCGTCGGAATTTTATCGCACGTTAGATTTCAAACTCGTTGGTGTTGAACCGAAGATTGACAATCCAACAGAGATACAATCCCAGCGCGTCGAAAAAACATACTGTTCATTTTCAACCATCGGCGCTGAGTTCCAGTGCGCGACAAAATTTCACTTGATGTGTAGCCCTGTGTACCACTACAAATTCTATGGGTAACTATTCTTTATAATTCACCCAAAGCGCAACAGTATATGTCGACGTCAGCGTCATTATCAATGAGATTGAGAGTGCGCAGCGCGCTCGTCAGCACCGCGGGCGCCTCACGCAGCAAGTTACTTCGCCCGCGCGGTACCGCCAGTAACCGCGGCTGACGACGACGACCCACATTACCCGTCTGGCACGACTAGTTCCACCCTTCGCAATATGTCCGCATTGTGTATCTTTCCTCAACTTATCTTAAAGATATAAGTAACAAGTGTGAGTTTGCTCCTGACCCTCAGTTCATTACATCCGACCATGACTAAAACAAATAGAAATAAATAAATCCAAACCACTTGGCAAGTCCAATAATTAGTCCCACTATCTCAGCCATCGCAATCTTGTAAATAAATTAACTGAGAACTAAAGCTTCAACGGACTATTGTTTAAATTACATGAACCCTAGCGGACAGCCCAAAGCCGACCCTTAACGCTTCGAGTACCCTATACAACAAGCCCTAACATTTCAGAACCTATCTCTATTGAGAGGTACCCACGTCAAGCTAGACCAAATGAATATGTAGGTACAGTCGAGTTGCTAATACCTTCAGTAACCGCACTGAGCATACTACTCTATTGAAAACTATATTTAAATAGCTCCGCCCTGCGGTTTTACCCGCATAAGTCACGATGCGTAAGAATATCGGGATAAAAAGTATCCCATGTCCTCATACAGCACCCTAATTGCGTAACTCACGATTCATCATAAGCTGTATCGTTTTGAAACGGATTGTTAAACCATTGCTTCATATGTTCGAAAAATGTGTCTGTTCGACAACATAAATAACGCAATGAATATTGTTTAACTGTGAAGACGAAACCAATTATGATCAATCGTGAGTTACGCAATTAGGGTGCAGGTCCTAGTTTACTTATGTGCCAAATTTTATCGAAATCCGTACTGCCATTTTAGCGTGAAAGGGTAACAAACAAACATGAAACGAAAAATTTAATATTTTCACTTTATTGTCCTTTAATTATCCCGTACGTGCTATTCAAGTTACAAACTATCTGTGTGATTCGTTAGCCATTTTTGCGTGATTGAGTAACAAACATCAAAATATCGAAACATCATATTTATGTATAATATTACTAGAATGGCAGGCTAATCAACTCTCTTTTTTACTTGTCACATTTTTAATAATCACCTAAGTGTCATTCTGTGACATTGACATTCTAACAACAGTGAGTCGGTAAAACAGTTAAGCAGATTATTGCAAAAAATTGTATGTTGAATATATTTTTACTGTGATTGTACACGAGTACCTAGTTTTCAGATCGTAAATTGTACGGTCGTTTATTGGCGCCCAACCACAAGTTATGTCCATTGAAAACTGCTGGTTCCTTCGCTCCTCGACTTGGAACCCCTTTTTAACGGGCCTTAACGTTATTGGAAAATATATCTAGCCGTTTGTGAGGGGCTTGTGGCTAAGAAGTAACAGATGCACAGGTCGAAAGATTAGGTTAAGCTACGCCTGCCGCGGTTGGTCAGTGGATGGGTGACCATTTTTGACCATGCTTCAGAAAGCATGTTAAGCCGTTGGTCCCGGTTGTCATTCGTAGATCTTTGACAGTCGATACGGGTCGTCAGAAGCCCGAAAGTCTGACAACCAGTCTTACTAAGGGGTACCTATCGCATTATTCGTATTACCCAGTAACTGGGTTGTGGAGTTCAGATCAGTCACTCCACGTAAAATACTGGTATTCACCTGCATCCAGTCAGACTGTAAGCTGACCCCAACGTAGTTGGGAAAAGGCTAGGCAGATAACTAGGCGTTTGTTAGTAGCGTTGGAGTTAGTAGGCTATTTTAAGAAGAACATCTTTTAAAATTTTGGATTAGTACTAACACTTGTTCTCTATGTAGATCTTGGGTATCTTCCTACTCGAAAATAATGGAATGGAAATTCCTTTTCCAGCAGTTTTTGCCGAGGTTAAAGCTACACAGGTCTTAAATATTAATTTTGTTGAAAACTTTGTTCTTTGTTGTTGATGATAAATGGTATATATGGTGAAATTAAATTACCTAACAAAACTCTGACCTGATGGTGTAAGCACGACAAAATAAAAAAGATTCGGTTGATTTTTTTGGGGTTTTGTTAACTGAAGTTAAGTTTTTAGATCATATCTCACCACGCGAGTGAAGCTTACACAAGAAAAACTAATATTTCAAGTGACTACAAACAGCGGCCCATCGGCTCATGCCACAAAAAGAAACATTAAATTCAACTTAAGAGCATTCATTCCACGCGGGCTGGCAACAACGCATTTATAGTAGTTTTTCGTGATTATTTCATTAAATACAAACAAAAGTAAATTTTTTTTTCAGCCAAGCACTAGATATTCTGTATTTATGATTATTTTTAACATTTACTGTTTAATAAAAATATATAATCATACTAAATAATGCAAACAGAAAATAACTGACGGTATGTCGATTTTTGTAATTAAATAGCAAAATCACTGCAAAAAAAATAGCATACAAACAAGAAAATAATAATGATCTAGTGCATGGCTGAAAAACATGTTTACTTTTGTTTGTATTTAATGAAATAATCGCGAAAAACTGCTATAAATACGCCGTTGCCAACCCACGTGGGATGAATGCTCTTAATGTTTGTATCATGTCGTCTCTGCAAACGTTATTGGCATCGTATATGAACTAAAATGAGCTAAAAAAATAATATTTGGTAATTTCATTTTACCTAATGAATGAATAGAAAAGATAACAATTTGGAAAATAGTGAACAAATCAATAACCATGCCCCAGCTGCTGCATTTCTGCTGTTAATATAACCATATCTTTGCTGAACTAATATGCACGCTTTGCACTTGGAAAACGAAATATACTTAAGGGCGCTTACACATTTTTGCTTGAATTTAAACGTTTGACTCGAGATTTGATGAGTGATTATGGTTTAGATATAGCCATAAATTAAAAACAATAATATTTCCTAGTAAATTTTATTATTGATCTAGGGAGTGTTCTAAACAAATATTTTAATTTGTTTACATAAGTCAGTAAAATCCTTGTCTCGGCAAATTATGTTTCATAAAATAGTATTTTCGGGCATCTCTAAATGCTTTATTACATGCAACATAATTATAATAGTTTAGTAATTTATAAAAATGTCCATGGTAGGCCTGTACCTTGTTCTTTGGAATGCTCAACTCAATTTTTTTGTTTTATGCAGTAATACACCAAAAATAATTCCGTAAAACAGAGAATTTATGATAATTTTTCGTCTGAAATTATATTTTTTATCTGTGTATGTTTAATCGAAATTCAAATAAAAAGTATTTAATAACTAAGGTTATTAACTAAGTCAGCTTGCTAGAAAAAAAAAAAAAAAATTAAAAGTAATGTTTAAGAAATTGTTGAATGCAACTCTGTAAATCAGTAATAAAACTCGGGACACGCGAGATTTAGCTTTTAGTCCGCGCCTGGATGTCCAACGCATAACGGATAGCATATGTGCGTAGCGTACTTCAATAGACACAGGCGCGATCGGCTTATTTTCCTAAAATTGAGCACTTCGATTTGCCCTCGAACCTGCTATCTACCTAATATGTTAGGGTACAAAAAACGGCGCAAAGAACAATACAAAGCCATACAAGACGCTAAGAACAATATCTGCGAAGACATTTCTACCTCTTATAGAACAATAACGTAGAACATATTTTCAGATTATCTTTTATCTCCCTTATCAGTTTTCTTTCTTTTCCTTGTTCCTTTATTGCGTGTTCCACCAGTCCCCAATGATTCCGGAACACATCATCGCGAGTTATTATGTGCAAATATTGGGCAGAAGAATTTCAATTACGAGTCGGGACCAGCGAGCTTCGAACGATCATTGTAATAATTTCGCATGTTCGAATTTCATACTCGGACACGGATGGAATATTTTTTAATTTTTTTTTCTGAGCAACGAAGCTTATGAATTCGGAACGATGGATTTTTATGAATGGCAACTTACAGACAGTTATGAATTTGCTTTATTTTATGGGTGATTCCAGGAGAAATTAAAGACACGTTCAGCTAAGACTCCATTTAATGACCAAGCCAGATGGATGGCAGATTGACGTTGCCAGATTGCGTGCATTCATAGACATAGGTTGAAAACAGAGAATAAATCAATATAGTATAGTTTGTAAGTACAGGGGAAACCATGAATTCAACACATGATTCTAGATCCCCCACACAGATTTTTTTCTAAGTTAAAAAAAACATGCTGTTTTATAAAAAAATTGTAGTAGGTACCTATGCGGTCAGAATATATGGAACAGCTATTCATCTATACTATAATAATAATCCATACTAATATTATAATAAAGAGGAACGATTTGATTGTTTGTACTGAATAGGCTCCGAAACTACTGAAACGATTTGAAAAATTATTTCACTGTTGGGAAGCTACACTATCCCCGGGTGACATACGCTATGTTTTATCCCCGTATTCCTACGAGAACGGGAACTACGCGGGTGAAACCGCGGAGCGCTGCTAGCGTTTTCATAACCGCCGAAAAATTTCAATGTAAATTCTAAAGCGGGTGCTTTACAAATTACATTGCAATTTTTCGTCGTTATATTCCTGTATGTATAGGTTGCACGTCGCTGTCCCAGCCACTCATTATAAAATATAGGTGATCAGTAAGATGTTCTCAAAGCAAATGGGATCGGGGTCTGTGTGTCTTGCGATATGTGCTTAGTAACACCATTCAGCATATTTATTTATTTAAAATTTATTTGTTAGAATATTGTTGTTAAAAAGGTGTTACACATAATATGACGTCCATAATATACAACAACAACAACAACAACGGGGAATAAACCTAAACCGTCTTATTACAAAACGCGTCTAACTTTTATTCTATTTGTATAAAGTTCTAAATACAAAAATGACAATTTAGCACTTGACTAAGTTGTCAGTTTTGTAAAAGGAGCTGTATTTTGATTTCAGTTAGGTTCTTATTTCAAAAACAGGCTCGATTGTATAAACCGTACCTAAAGAAAAGCCTTGTTTTGTAATAAGGGGCTTGAGTCTTATGGTCGGTTCCTATAAACAAAAACGGATCAATTTGCTTACCAATAGTAGCATTTTTTATTTCCAAATTGGGTAAATAAATAGATTTGTAAGTTAATTTTACCTAGTGTTATAGTTACTTCCAAATAGAACGATCTACTCTGCAAAGATACGTCTTAATAATTTTAACCTACACACATTCGCACACTTCAGCCAACAGACGTCCACTGCTGGATATAGGCCTCTTCCAAAAGGGGGCCGTAATCGCCACGCTTGGCAGGCGGGTTGGCGATCGCAGTATGGTGGTAAAACGCATAGAGAACGCTGCTGCCCATTCTCTAGTAAGTCCCACAGTCGCCTTATAAAATTTAAATCTTGTATAAAACGCACACTATGCAGCCATGCTTATTATAAGTTGGGGGATTACATCGCTGACAAAAATGCTTGGCTAAACGCTGCTTGTCCTGCTCCACAAGGTAGCTTAAACTAAATTGAATAACATTGAAAACATTGTTGGAGCTGCTGAAGACTGTAAAAGCTAGATATCTTTGCATTGTATAAATTCAAATTTTTGTATTGTATAATTGCATAGCATATGTGTGAGCACTATGTTCCTACTATAATGCAAACATTTACAGGGTACGTCTTTCATTGACTTGAATGTGCCCTGGCAGCTGAGAGTATGTCATGCTCACTCAAATGTCTCGCTGGTGGTGGCGTGTGTGTTGGATCATTAAGTTCCCTTCAAAATGGTTGAGCTGAATGGTGCTGATGCATACGTCATGTCCGTGAACGGGCGCCGCCAGTAGGGACTGGTCATCTCTTAGCTCCCACGGCTTATTTTAATTGTTATTTTATTTTAATTACGGACGCTTTTAATGTGCACTTTTTACATCGTTCTCACATTGATAATTTCAACATAATGATGTAACCAACTTTTTGTAACAAAATCTTGATTTTAAAAGAGTGTCCATGGAGTTTCTTGCCCGTTCTTCTCCATAGGTACCTACGCTTTGGAATGGGCAACTAGCTTCATCTTTCTAACTCACCGACCTTGACAATTCAAAAGTGCCTGTAATTGGTTTATTTGAAATAAATGCTTTGAGTTTGAGTTTGAGTTTGAGTTATACGACACCCACGCGAAGAAATGGGATGGTAGATACTATTCTTTTACGTCCGGCAACACACGGAACCTACAACTGTTTGTAAATTATAGGAATCGGCCATTAATCGTCACGGGATATCGGGAGACGTAAATTTGTACAGTACGCTCGTGTAACCAAATCATTTTTCATTGCACGTCTTCCCTAACATTTTGAAGCTCTCCCGGTCTACTACTAGATAAGCAACAGTCTTTGTAGCACCAAGAAACATGACGCTTTCGGAGGTAGTGTAAATTTTGAGGTTCATTTAAATAATTGAGTCTGATCATACCATGCTGGGGTCACGGTCGGTGCATTTCATTCATTAATTCATTCAAAAAACAGAATAAAGACCAAACAATTCCGCAATGAAATAAATAAAGAGAAAGTCTTGCTGACTAGACGGGCTTATCTGCAATATACATCCTCTATCGAAAAACACAACACACCTCTTTACGAGAGATTGCGTGCCTGCATTACAATCACAATAGTGAGGTTTTCTTGCGAGTGAGCGCTCGCTCTGCAATTTAGCAAATCGTCCGACCTTATGTTTTTCACGAATCGTTGGCAAAGATAAAAGGAGCAACCGCTGAACCGTGCTCGCTTATACCAAGTGTAGAAATCTCGTTTTTAACAACACACAATGCAAGTCCCAGATGAAAAGCAACACAGACGCCGAGGAATTAGCGGAAAGCCTTTTTAGCTAATTAAAAGCTTCCGTATCGCAGGACGTTAGATTTAATTTGAGTAACTTTAGATTTTTAAGAATAGCCTGCCAGATATGTTTGCAGTCCCTACATATTACAAAACAAGAACCCGACGCGTCTGTGTCTGTTCGCGATAAACTCAAAAATTTTACTGAATGAATTTTCATACGGTTTTCATTAATAGACAGAGTGATTCAAGAGGAATGTTTAAGTGTATAATTTATTAGGGTTTTGTGTAAATTGCTTCAAATATCACGATAATTGTTGAAGATGTCGGAAAAAAATGATGGCGACTGGGATCTTTACTGGCGTGCGCTGCGTAAACATGAAAACATAGGATACTTTTTATCCCGGTAGTACGCGGTTCCCGTGTCGGAAATTTTCCATTTCCGACCTCCCCGAAGCCGAAGCCAGAGGCAAAAGCTAGTTCAGTAATAAATTTAAATCCTATCGCTTTATGTAACTCAGGTATCTTTTTAATGAATGGTGTGTGTATCCCGTATTAATTTGAATATTTAGCCCGGTTAGTTCGTTTAGTTAGAATAATTTAAAACGGGCGGTGTGGTTTGCACTGATAAATTAATGAACCTGTTTTGTAAACAATTGGTATCATTTAATTAATACTAATCCACATCGTGAGTGCTTCCCACATTAATACATGATATAGGCACAATTAATACAGTAATCAAGGTTTTAAGACGCGTTCACAGGAACTTATTCGAAGTATTTTGAAAAATATAGTTATTTTCGACCAACTACATGTCTGGTAATTTACTGAGTGTCATCATCTGCCTAGCCTTTTCCCAACTATGTTCGGGTCGGCTTCCAATCTAACCGGATGCAGTTTTTACATATAGCGACTTCCTATCTGACCTCGGGAACTAAGCCATAGGGTATTACGAAACCCCTTGGTAAAACTGGTTGTCAGACTTTCGGCCTTCTGACGTACCCGTAACGACTGTCAACGATCCACGATTGACAGCCGGGGCCAGCGGCCTAACGTGTTCTTTTTAAGAAATGGAATATAATCTTCTTAGAGTTAGCCTGAAATCGACGGATGACATATCATTAGGTAAAACTATCTAGGTAGGTAGGTACCTAACGTTTTCTAGTGGCTAAGGGCAAGTTACTCGGAGATGGTGTGACAATTGCCTGCTACTAAGTCTACACCGATATTATAAAGAGGAAAGATTTTATTGTTTGAAATGGATAAACTCAAAAACGTCTAAATTGATTTTAAAACTTCTTTCACACTATGGAAAGCTACACTATTCCGGAGTAACATGAGCAGTTATTTCACGCGAACGAAGTCGCTCGCGAATTGCTAGATATTTATGAAGGTAATATTTATTTCTTTATTATATTTATCTCATTACTATGGATTCAGGACACCCCAACTTTTAAATTTACCCAACACGGCATCATAAAAAAACATAATTCCCTGAACCAGTCGACGAACGCGACGCTTCCAACGACACCATTTGATATGATTTGTCAAATTATGAAAAGTAGTTTAGAAGTTATAAGGTAACAGATGAACATACATAGATAGGTACATGCATACCCATATACATACATCCGTTATATCGAAATCATTACCCACCCTCCTTTTTGCTACGACGAGGTAAAAAATTAAATAAAATCCTACTGGATCATTATGCAGAGGCCCCTACAATATCACGTATTATTTAACCACAACATTCGATGTATAATTATATCAGAACTTACTGAACCAAACCAATTAATTAAATTAATGAATTCTCATGTTTAAAACAAAATGGCGATGTGATGACGCTGCTGACAACTCAATTATAGACGAGTGACAGAAAAAGGATATTTTTATCAATGATCTCTCTCTCAATACCTTTTTTAAATGACGTGAATTTCTGCTTTCGTAGGTAGTTTTGACATCAAGATTATTAAAGATAATTAATAGCGTGTTAATGGACAGATTAAAACACTGTAATAAACGTTCGTAAAATTATTGCCACGATCACAGAGCTTGGCAAACCGGTTGATCAGCATATGTAGCAGGCAGTAAATATCCTGTACATACGAGTAGATTGTTTGTTATTTATTTGGATGTTTGCCCAAACTTTTCTAAACTAATAGGGTAAGAGAAAATATTAGTATTTTTTTTTTGTTTTTTGTTACGCTTTCCCGCTAAAACGGCTGAAGGGATTGGGATGTTGGACGGATTTGGGAGTTTGTCGCGCGCACTTTTTCTTCCCAGCTAAAGAAATAGGAAGTGGTGAAGTGTGGGCGATTCGGGAGACTGTCTTATATAATTTTGACGTACAAAATGTGCTGACTCTCAGCCTAGTTGGAATAAAGGACTTTTTATTTTGATGTTTGACACACAAATAGACCATGACCCAGGTAGGTACCTAGTATTTTCTACAGGAAATATAATCTAATCTTCTAAAAAGTTATTGGCCTTGTAATGTTGTGCCTTCGCTTTTTTTAATGCGAGCCTCTTTTTAAATGCGACCCTCTTTTTAATTTTCTAGCCTTTTCTCAAAGTTGGTCGCAGTAACTAATGGGTTAGGTTAGAACTCTTGTTTGAACTTGGATTTCCAGCCACCGTATTCGTGAGCTTGCGGACGGCGAGTAATGGGTAGCTCGTTGCCCGGTAAGGACCAACCCCATGTCGAAGGCGCGTTGTGTTCCACGCGCGCCTCAAAGAGATGTCAGCACAAACCGATCGGGCCCGCAAGTACCGATGCCTGCCAGGGGTGCGGGTTTGTTCGAAAGAGATACAGCAGCCCCTGGCATACAGGCTACTGAGGGAACACGGGTGGGCTTCAGTCAGTAAAAGTCTTACACGCCCTCCTGCTCCATCCAGAGCGGGAGAAGTTATTCGAAGATTTCCCACCCAAAAAAAAGAACCCACTACATCCAAGTTGGTCGCAGTTGACTATTATATTTTTAGGAAAGCACAATGGGATTTTTTTGAGGTTCACAAAAAGAGGCACATTTTCTTTAGGTGCATAAGACATGAGTGTCTATTAATGGTTTTAGGAATAAGTATATCATCAACATTGGAATTATTTGAGATTGGATTAAAACTTAATAATCGGCTCATATTGTTCCCACTGCTGGGACTCAGGGCTCCTGTCTGTGAGAGGGAGCGGGCAGTAATCCTCTACGCGGGCCCAGTGCGGGTTGGTAGATATCACATGCTTTTGTGTTTTTGGTTCTAGGTTCCCTCACTACGCTTTTCTTCACCGTTTTGAGAGGCAGCAATGATGATAAAATGATTTACACAAAGTAAAGCGCCTGTCTGTGTTCAAACCTACGACCTACAACTCGTAAGTCGGGGCTGCGAACCACTGGGCCACCACTGCTCTCAAATAAAAATACTTACATTTATAAATTGAAATCTCCAACCCAAAATGCTAAACTACGTCGACGTAAGCATAAAGTATTTAATCTTCACACGAACAAAGAGGCCCCTATACGCATTCAGTTCCTGCTTCCTGGTTTTTATCCTTTGAATTAAAGATCTCTATTCATGGTTTGACTCTCATCTGACAGGATTGTAAACTAATACATATATTTATATGTAATTCGATCGTTATACTAATAACAGTATTACATTCTTAAACAAAATTACTTACTTGTTTAATTCGCCCATATTTATAAAGAAACTAATTTTGTTCAACATCTAAATTGGTATTGTTAAGCTTAAGTTGATTGGTTTTTAGTTTTTTTTATAACTGATTAAACGCTTGAATAGTTGTTTTGTTTTATGTTCTCACGATCCAAAATATACAGTGCCTACATAAATGAAAGTATATAATTTATTCTAAATCAACTTCAGCCATTTAATATACTACCTGTTTGCTTTTGACAATTGCGTAATTAAATTCTAAAATAATTGGATTCGGGGCTTTCTTATCTTTTAAAAGTTTAAGGATTCTAAGTATAAAACAAATGGTTTTTATTCCAGCCGGTGGGCATTTACCGCGGGAAGTACGAGTGGGCTAACGAGAACAGTCCTGTGGGCGGTGACTGCTCGTTGTGGGTGCGCGCTGCCACGCTGCAGCTGGACGACGGGCAGTGGCAGTGCCAGGTCACGGCCAGCAACTACGACGTGCAGGTAATAGTGCAGTACAGTAGGTATGGGTAGCTAACGAGGACAATTCTGGGGGCGGCGACTGCTCGCTGTGGATGCGCGCTGTAAAACTGCAGCTGGACGACGGGCAGTGGCAGTGCCAGGTCACGGCTAGCAACTACGACGTGCAGGTAATAGTGCAGTACAGTAGGTATGAGTGGCTAACGAGGACAGTCCTGTGGGCGGTGACTGCTCACTGTGGGTGCGCGCTGCTACGCTGCAGTTGGACGACGGGCAGTGGCAGTGCCAGGTCACGGTCAGCAACTACGACGTGCAGGTAATAGTGCAGTACAGTAGGTATGAGTAGCTAACGAGGATAATCCTGTGGGCGGCGACTGCTCGCTGGCTGTGGGTGCGCGCTGCTACGCTACAGCTGGACGACGGGCAGGTAATAGTGCAGTACAGTAAAATCAGACGATTAACCCCCAAAAATCTTCACCAGGATGCTCTATCAAGTCCCCCCGCGGCATTAGCAGTGCGGGTACCCCCACAGTCTCCCCGGATCCTGTTCAACGGCTCCCACGTGATGCCCGGCCAGAACATCACGGTACCAGCAGGGAACAGAGCCACCGTTGTCTGCGAGGCCAGATATGGAAACCCTCCGGCATACATCGAGTGGTATTTGGGTAAGCAACTTTTGGTATTTGGCATCTTTTATTTTAAATTTTGTTGTAAATTTTGTTTTTCCTTGTTGTTTTACTTTTTTTAACGATATTTCAAAAAAGGGACTCGGAGCTAAATAATTACAGTCGCAAGGGTCGATTGAAAGTTAAGCTACACTTGTCGCGGTTGGTTTGTTGATAGGTGACCATTTTTAAAAGTCTTTCGAAAGAAAGGGTTTTTTGAAAGACCACTGCATAAATCAATGACCAATAAAGTTTTTCGATAATTGAGCTTTGTCGGTACTGACTTAGTTTTGGAGATTTGACACTTGCATTGAATAGGCTCCGAAACTACTGAACCGATTTGAAAAATAAAAACGGATTTGGATGAAATTTTGCATACAGTTAGATTATAACCTAGATTAACACATAGGATACTTTTTATCCCGGTAGTATGTTCTCGGGTGATAATTTCCGACTTCCACGCGAGCGAAGCCGCCGGCGGAAGCTATTCTGATATATTTTACTATGCCAACGGAATAGTGGCATCTACCACCATTTTCCCATATAAGGTTAACTAGGGATCATAAATCCATAAGCGCCTGTAAGCCTAAGCAAACAGGCTCTTATCAAAGTTATTCAGGAGACTAACAAACCTTTGCCTATGTTTAGACGCTTTTAATCAATTCAACGTGGAATGAACAGCACCCGATTAGCCTGATACGTTCATATAAAATTCTAAATGCCATGTTTGAACGGCGCCACGACCTACAAAGCGCCATGCATTTTGGACGAGACCTGACTGTCAGCGATCGGAGTACAGTGCATCGGTCTAGTTCCTCTACTATCGACGTTATAAATGGGTTACGTTGAAAGGCTGTGATTACCAGATTTTACGTTTATTTGGAGAATGGGCAGCAGCTTTCTCTATGCTATTTACCACCATACTGCGATCGCCGACCCGCCTGCCAAGCGTGGCGATTATGGCAAACCCGCCCATTTTTTTTGGGAGCCCTATGTCCAGCTGTGGACGTCTGTCGTCTGAAATGATGATGATCACGTTTATTTCTTTTTACGTTTATTATCAGTAGTGTGCCGCCCCTGCTTCGCATAGTTTTTTGGAACTTGACCAAACAAGGATATTTCTACTATATGTATTATGAACATGATTTAACATTTTAATGCTCAAGAGATTTGTTTGTTTGTTTAGTTGAACGCGTTAATCTCGGGAACTGCTGGTTCGAATAGAGAAATTGTTTTAGTGTTCGATGGCCCATTTATCGGGAAAGGCTATAAGTTCACATCATGCTAGGACGCTTAGGAGCAGAACAAACAGAAAAATACATAGGCATAGTCGATTCGATGCGACGGTGTGGGTCGGGGCAGCAAAAATTTTGACGTGGACAAAGTCGCGGGCAGAAGTGTTTCATAAACATATACTTTTTGGAATAAATTCCCTTAATGATGGTGAAAACCGCATCAAAATCCGTTGTTGCGAAGTTTAAAAGAACAATGCGGTCTACTTACGTACTTATGTAGGTATAGAGAAGTATTCAATTATACAGGGTGTGTGGGAGTTCGACGCGTTTACTGAACCATAAATTCAGCACATACTTCTAAAATAAAATTAAAAATACCTCAATGAAACATCTGCTGTGTCATAGAAAACTGCCATACCCACATGGTCAAAGTGTATAGCCCAGCTAATTATTAAATTCCACGCAAATTCGTTCAAAATCATGTCCTGGATCTATGGCTTCAGATTGTTCGTCATTGTCACTACCACCCTAAATTATGCTGATAACTGATTTCTATTCATTCTACACCAAATTAGTACCCAGTGTGTTGACGTGAAGCAAATAGCGTTACAACTTCGATAATCCATTATTAACTTCCATTACTTAAAATACATGTGTCAGAATAGACAGGTGTTTTAACAAGATGGTGTACGATTCATTAATTATAGGTAAATGTCTAACGATAGCGTGCGAAGTGATTTTTGTTTGTCTGTTTGTCGACACTGTTTCAATATTCGTATTTATTTTGACATATTTTCCTCTATTTATTGAAAAGATAACGGTTGTATAGTATCCAAAGAAAAAAAAAGTATAGGCTTTATTTGGAGTTTTGTTTGCAGATAAACAACTTGCTTTCACACTCTGAATGTTAGTAAAGAGTTTAATGCAATTCTATTTGGTAGTGGTCGCCCAGAGGTTGAAATTCACCCATAATTAAAAAGTAATAACTAATACTTTAACCTCCGTCCACATAATTTTCGTAAAAAGGGGTACAAAGGTTTGTTTCGTGTATTGACATATTAGAAGTAGTCTTCTAATATGTAAATACATGAAACAAACCTTTGTGCTTTTGCCCGCGGCTCCGCCCGCGTGGATGTCGGTTATCGCGTAAAAAAAATACCTATGTCCGTCTCCATGTCTTAGGCTATATCTCTGCTAAATTTCATGACGATCGATTCAGCGGTTTAGGCGTGAAAGCGTCCTTTAAACAAGCAATTCTTATATGTATATTATCCGAATCTCGGAAACGGCTCGGTCGATTTTCATGAAATTTAATATGCAGGGGTTTACTGGGGTGATAAATCGATTTAGCTAAGTTTCATTTTTAGAAAACGTCAAACAAAAAATAACAAAAACGAGCAAAGCTCGGTCATCCAGATATTAATATTAGTATCGATAATGATTATTGAATCGTTAAATTTTAGCTTAGATAGAAGATGGGTACCCATGGGGTTTTTTATGGAGCTCTGTATAAATTATTGTATTAACTGTGATCGATGGCTTGTAATGTAAAACCACAATGATCAACTCGCTGTAATCCAGAGCATAAAAGTATTAAAGCGGACCATTATTAAATCGACAATGTAATTAAAATTTCATTTCTAAAGAATTAATTACCTAACTATTGTTCAGCGGCGAGAGGTAAAAGTTTTATAACGGAGATGTGAAAAACGTTTGTAAAAATGTATAAACCAAAACGTTTGTAAAAATGTATAAAAAATTGTGTGGAAAGGGTGCACGAAAAGGTTCGTGTAATACAGACCATTCATCATAACTACTCACACAAAATCCCGTTTGTATTCCCAAGGCAGTGCCGGTTATAGACTAGTTTTAGTATGGAGCGAGATCTGAATATGGCACTTTACCCTTAAAATACAGAAAGTATCAAACGTACCTATTTTTAATTTTGGGAAATCATGCGAGTTTGAAAAGGTTTATTTTTGCTCACATGAAGAAGCCAGCAAGAATATTCTCAGCTCTGGTGCATCTTCATCTGCACATTTTAGTCCTTTTGCAAAGATCCTAAGAGGCAAGAGTAAGCGAAGCGATCTCGAAAATTCTTTCACTTCGGCTACGTTAGATTGTTTCTGACTATTCATACAGAAATAGGAGTTACTTACTTTGTCGGCTTACATGAGAACTCTAAGAATTAAAAGAATGACTGCAATAGCAAGCGAAGCGAGATCACCCATAGGTTAGATTTTCTTTTGATTTATATTGTGCTAGGTGAAGCCAGCTTGGCGCCTAAACCAAATTTTACAAAGCGTACTACACGGTAACTACTTTATAGATCTAGGTTTGTTTTAGGTTCTAAACTTTAGGAGATAAAATAAAACAACACTTTTACAAAATAGTTTTTCTCGTTATAACACTAATCAAATAAAAGTTACAAACATAGACGTTTTTCTCCGTTATGAACCAAATCCGAGTAGGGAGTAGTCCCTATTAATATTATAAATGCAAAAGTAACTCTGTCTGTCTGTCACGCTTGCACGCCTAAACCGCTGAACCGATCGTCATGAAATTTGGTAGATATATAGCCTGGGATATGGAGATGGACATAGACTACTTTTTTACGCGATAATCGATATCCACGCGGGCGGAGCCGCTGGCAAAAGCTAGTATCAATATAAAACTATCTTCAAATAATATTTGTAGTAATTTTGTAAAAAATGCTTAGTGATACGCGGACTGCTATTGCTAATCCTACTCATACATTTTCAGAGAAAGAACGCCTAACAGCGTGGTCGCAGACTAACGCCTCCGAGGTGGAAAGACCTCGAGTCTGGGCAGCACGATCGGTCCTGGAGCTGGGAGCCACCAGGTCTGCACATGGGCGTCAGCTGGCCTGCAGAGCTCATCATCCATCGTACCCATCGCCATACTACAGGGACTCGTATACCATGCTTGATGTTACTTGTAAGTACCTGTGTAACTTTGCTTTATCACCTTGAAACCTTATATACATTTTTTTGTACACCAAAGCGAAGAATAATACCTACAACAGCGTAGATCTAACGAAAACATGGAGATACAAAATTTAACAAACAAAAAAAAACAGTGGCACTCCGGGAGTGAAACTTGAACAATTACCTACGTGTGTATTTTTTGAATCGTCAATACAGTATTTCACATCATTCATAATCATAATTTTTGTGATATCTTCTAAACGGGTTATCCGATTTTCATAATTCCAATTGGAATATTAGTTCTGGATCTAAACCTATCTTTTGAGACTTAAATTATTGAAATACCTAAACTAAAAAACAGAGGTGTCGGTAACGGTGTCAATTGTTTTTTCCCATCTCAAAAAATGCCCATCGCGCCTTAATAAGTTTTCAATAAGTTTTCACTTCAAAAAAAAAATTCCACCACTGAAGAAGAACACCTTGATCTCATGAAATTAAGAGCTATTCTTGAAACACATAAAAAGAGTAAACTTCAAAAACATGCTGGCATGATGTTTACGATTGTTTTAATGATTCGCTTAAGAGAACCGATTACCGTCTATTATAATACCTGATAGCTCCATGGTTAACGATGAAACTTCCTGAGTTGAATTTTTTATTTACCTTGTGAAACACCAAGAATCGGAATCTAGGTCGAACGTGTTAGGATTTTCACATTCATGTTTGTTTTATTTCTCGAGGAGTCGGCTCGGGCTCACAAAATAGATACAAATCAATAAGCAATTAGCAGCGAGCTTAGCTGTAGTGGAAAACAATTGATATTCACAAATTGATCCTATATGGAATCGTAAATAGGATGGAAACACGGAGCTCTCGGTATTTTTCTTTTTCATGTGTCATTATAGTCTATTCCAGAGTAATTTTCTAGATGTCGAGCTTAATAAACATTAAAGAAAGAAAGAAAAACATTTATTGTGTCTCCAAACAAAAATAAATATACATGTGCAAATAGCCTCCCGTTTCTGAAGATCCTTTCTGTTCTCTGTTGCTTGGTCACGCGTAAAGTGGCTGTAAATATTTCGGTCAACTACAGCAGACCTACTATTTGTTAGGAAATTATAGATAATAAAGCAAATATGGACTGTAAGATT
The DNA here is from genome assembly GCA_949987655.1 of Polymixis flavicincta. NCBI lineage: Eukaryota > Metazoa > Arthropoda > Insecta > Lepidoptera > Noctuidae > Polymixis > Polymixis flavicincta. Next base: position 19,633,779 of record OX465183.1, read on the forward strand.
TCGTGTGTCTGGTGTGGTTATACATTGATACATAAACGAAATATCAGCTACTATCTGGGAGTTAAAATCTATCCTGCGCTCTTGAACTACCTACATCTGACGTGCAGTATTCGTAGCTCTCGTAAATATCAATTGGCTGCGACTTTCTCGTCTTAGAGGCTGAATTCAGGTCTCACTCCGTGATTTACGTCTCTTTCTACTGGAAGACTTTGACTCGTAGATTGCAATATACACTTGGCTTATACAAAGTGCGGTTCTGAAAAGTATTGGTCACTTGCAATCAGCATTCTTATTGCGTAACACACGATCAATCATAATCTATATCATTTTGATAGTTCAACAATATTCATTGCGTTATTTACGTTGTTGAGCAGACACATTTTTCAAACATAATATGAAGCAATGGATCTATTTCAAAATGATCCAGATTATGTTTGATTGTGCGTTACGCAATTAGGGTACAGAGCAGGACAAGTTATTTTATGATTTTCAACCCTCAAAAAAAAAGAAGATACCCTGATTTATACGAAAATACACACAGAAATGGGATTTCTGTATGACAAAATACTTGCTTTCGTTTACCAGATCACATTAACTCGCCGACGGATTTGATATCACGTAGAGCAACTTCTTAAAGATTGGCATACATGTATACTTGTTCACCTAATGTTTCGGTCTTTATTCGTTAATTTTTTTTGAACTCTCTAACGTCGGGAAACAAAATTCTATGACTTTTTCTTCTATGACTAGATATTTACTTTTACTAAAAGTAATTCCTATTAACAAAACTTTATACCAAGACTGGTCACTTGCAGCAGTGGTGGCCCAGTGGTAACGGCTGTGACTTACGAGTTGTAGATCGTAGGTTCGAACCCAGTCAGAGACTTTACTTTGTCTAAATTATTTCATCACCACTGCTTTCAAAACGGTGAAGGAAAACATCGTGAGGAAACCGTGATGACCTAGGACCAAAAATTTAAAGACACGTAACATCTCAGCAACCAGTACTCAGCTGAGGCCGCGTGTTGGATTTGTTGTCCACTCCCTCTCACAGAGAGGAGGCCTGTGTCCCAACAGTGGGAACTTTATAAGCTGATTATGTTATGCCAAGACTTCATCTAATAAAAAAAACTCGTTTTCCAGTTGTTCCTGTAGTGTCTATAGTCGGTGGTGATGCCAGCACCCTGGCTAACCTGGAGGAGGGTTCCAGTGCCCTCACCCTGGAGTGCCGAGCTGACGGTAACCCCAGTCCTTACGTTTGGTGGACCAAGAACGGACAAGTCATTGCCACTAATGGAGCGAAGCTGATTCTAGCGCCCGTGTCTAGGAATCATTCTGGTAAGTCGATAGATATGCTATTTTTGAATTTAGTTTATTTGTATCAGTAAATGAATAGTGTCCTCTCTTTAACCAAGTTCAAAAAGGAGGAGGTTCTCAATTTGATTGGTATTTTTTAATGTACGTACACCGATTACGTTGAGATTTATATCCGATTTACGTGGTTCTTCTTTACTTTGATGCGAAATAGTTGCCATTTATAATTTTTTACCATAAAAAATTTTGCCATAAAAATTTAACACAGTTTGGTCCAGTAGTTTTCATTTAATTTTTTTAATTTTTTATTTGTGAACATTTTTGTTTACGTGGACGATGTAATTTTAGTTTGTGTACGGCTTTTTTAGGAGTTTTCATTTTGACCCCAAGGATAATGAAATTTCGAATTGGTGTGGGGTAGGTACTAAAAATAAGAAGTGAAAAAAAAAAAAACTTAAAAAACAACCGACTTCCAAAAGAACACTACAAAGTGAAAAATAATTTTAATTTCAGAAGGCGGTGACAAAAAAATAAAATACCTACATATTCAAAGTCACCGACTTCCAAAATTAAAGTAATTTTTCAGTTTGTAGTATTTTTTGGAGGTCGGTTGTTTTTTTTTTTAAGTTTACATTTGATAATTTTACGGTTGAATTGCGGTTTGAGATGCTAAATAACGATGATGGAGTTAATAATGTAGTTTTCATCGTGTTTTCATTACAGGTACTTATATTCTGTTTGTTTAATATTTCAGGTATCTACGGCTGTCAAGCGAGGAACTCTTTAGGGACATCAGATTCAGTCAAGATTGAAATTGATATAAAATGTAAGTAACATTTTAGTCTTTGTCGTGCTATAGTTAAAGTTTCAAATTCCAAATCCATTGTTTCTCACAAAGAAAGCCTTCAAAATAGATGCTTTTAACCAGTATTGAACTTACTTCGGCTTAATAATAATGATGTTGATAGAAATAATTTAACAAAAATTTTATTGCGGTATTGCAGTTCCTCCGCGAGTGACGTGGGTGGGACCTGACACAGTGGTGGAAGCCAACCTGTTCTCACAAGTCACATTGGAGTGCAAGGCCGAAGGAAATCCTCCGCCCTCCTATACGTGGTATCACAAGTAAGTTAAAATACTTTGTAGCATAAGCATAGTCATAAAGTTCCCACTGCTGGGAAACAGGCCTGGAGAATGGGCCGTAATCCACCACGTGAGCCCAGTGCCTGTTTGTGGCTTGGTGGATGTCACATGTCTTCGAATGTTTCGTTCCGTAACATGCCAAACCGGCCATATTATAGAACTAAAAATTCGAAGGCATTGTGACATCACGGTGTACCTTCATCGTGTTGAGAGCAGTGGTAATGAAATAATTTACACAAAGTAAAGCGCCTGTCTGGGTTCGAACCTACGACATAGTAAGTCGCGGTCGCTACCAATGGGCCACCACACTGCTCCCATACTTACTCCCTACACTTTTTTAAAGGTTATTTTGGAGAATGGGTTGCCATACCTAAAAACAAAAGAGCAAAAATTGCAGGAATCAAACTGCATAGGCTCAGACAAAACACATTTCTGTTAGCGTTCAAGCCAAACGCTACGCCAAAATGTATGGGAAAAAACATTACCTGCGGAAAAGTTACGTCGTGTTCTTTCCGCAGGTAATGTCATTCCCATACATTTTGGCGTAGCGTTTGGCGTGAACGCTATCATAAATGTATTTTATCTCTAGGCCCTGGTATAGTTTTGATTCCTGAATTTTTTTCTCTTTTATTTTACTCTTGATGCAGAAGTTTCAGTCAAAGTATAAATACTTGGACGTAATTCACTTGTACCTTCGCTTCCTTATTTACTTTAAAAAAAAACTATAAGTTCCTATTAATTACTAACAATTCGCTTTTCAAATCATTTCAGCCCAGCATCGTCAGCCCGTATAAACTCTCTCCAAGATGGCGCCTACCCGATCTCAATGACGCCTCAGCTGCAACTGCACAATGTATCTTACGACCAACATGGACGATACACCTGCGTGGCTACCAACCAGATAGGACTTGAAGATAGGTGAGATAGTCATAATAATTCGATATTTGGCTAATCACTTAGGACTTACGTATGACGTACACACGGCTACACATCAAGCTATACATTTCCAGTATAAGCTGATCTCGCATTGTATAGGATTTCCGTACAGTTCGAGATCAGCGTAAACTGGAAATGTATAGCTTGATGTGTAGCCGTGCGTACCAGAATAACATTTTTTTTTTATTTAAAATCTCCCTTACACTGCGACAGTGCGGTTATTTTTAACCGACTCCAAAGAGGAGAAGGTCATTTCGAAATGTCTATTTAAAAAAAAAAACATGTATGTTCGGGCACAACTCCGTCATAATATGACGAAAAAATAATTTTGCAAATGGTGTATAAATGGATTTGCAAAATATGTTTTTTGTTCGAAAGGTGTTTATTGGGAAATAAATAAATTTCATATAGATTTGATGATGAGTATCGGAGGCAGATAACGGAACTCTTCAAAAACAGCAAACCAACCGTGATTTTTAATATCGCATGAATATGTAATATTTTGAAAACGCATTGGTGTAGTGGGGTAGGTACTATAACTAAAAAGTGACAGAAAATACGAAAAGCGGAAGGCGGTGACAAACAATTAAAATACACATCCAAAGACACCGACTTCCGAAATTAAAGTTATTTTTCACTTTGCAGTATTTTTCGGAAGTCAGTTGTTTTTTTTTAAATCCATAGACACAATGTACAGACCTAAAAAAATAAAATAAGGAACAATGCTCAAAACAATAATATAATACCGTACCTATAATAATTTTAACATAAAGTAAAAATAGCAGTGTCCTTGCGAATTCACTCAAATTACACATGCACATCAAAATTACCATGACGTTCGTTAATGGTACTGTTGTAATCCATCCCAATTTTGGTCACGGCGGCTAATCTCAATAAAAATAGTGTGTGCAAACACAGATGCATTCTCTGTTTATTTAGTAAAGGAAAAACAAACAGCACAATATGAGAATGACATAAATTATCTTAAATATTACGTTTTAAACAATAGAGTATTTTCCAATTTTTCAAAGACTATTCTAATTTGAAGATTGGAACGAGATATTAAACAGAAAAATAAAAATAAATTGATTTCTATCCATTTTCTCAATTAAAAACGATTTAAACCAAATTTATTTTTCGTTGTTTTGAATTTACCGATAAAACGCTTCTTACGATGACTTTTTACCACGTGACGTCAACTTTGTGTAAACTAAAGTAGTTAGTAAGTAAATAAGTAAATGTCGAGTTTATAATTAACAAAATTTTTAATGGATAGAAAGTGATATTACTGGTGTGCGGTGCCTCTATGTACAAATTCTTCTAAAACGGCGCATAACTGAGTATTTGTACCGGTGCCGTTTATACAGAGTTGACAGCACATGTCAAGTGATAAAAAGTCATCGTAAGGAGCGTTTTGGCGGTAAATTCAATACAACGAAAAATAAATTAGATTTTAATCGTTTTTAATTGAGAAAATGTGTATTAGTAAATTTATTTTTATTTTTCTGTTAAATATATCGTCACAATCTTCAAATTAAAATAGTTTTTATCAAATCGGAAAATACCCACTACGTTCTCCACAGATTATAATTAAAGTATTTAAAAACTAGCTAGTCATAGCATAACAGTCATTTTCACAAACTCATATCTGAATGTATTTTAAAATAAAAAAAAGTTAATTTGTGTGCGTACATGATTAAATATTGCGCTATTTTAAATCACTTTGTGATGGGACGGCTGTTTCTTTCTGATGGGACGGCAATCCGTCATGACCGGGGAGACATCATGCGCAGGATGCATGGCTTAAAGTACTCTCCCAAGCACGAGAGTATCACACCACCAACTTCCAATCTCCAAGCTGCTATTGAGAAATTCCTAATGTTTATCGCCAGGAACCAGCAATCAGAAGCCGTGACGCTGAACGTGCTGGGCCCGCCCGTGGGCGCGGACAGCGGCGCGGCGCACGCGTGGAGCGGCAACGAGGCGCGCGTGGCCGCCACCGTGTGCGCCGACCCGCCGCCGCTGCGCGCCGCCTGGCTGTGGGGCAGTCTGCGCTTGGATGTGCCCTCGCAGATCGGTAAGGCGTTTTTATAGGGCTTAAAGGTTTGGAGTCAGAACACAACTTAATCACGGAATACCACATTTCATCTGCGTAGCCTTTTCCCAATTATGTTGGCGTCAGTTTCCAGTATAACCGGATGCATCTGAGTACCAGTGTTTTACTTGAAGCGATATCCTATCTGACCTTCACAATCCAGTTACTGGGTAGTAAGATACCCCTGGGCTTACCCAGAGGTATCGTCTTAACTGGTGGTCAGAATTTCGATTTTCTGACTACCCTTAACGACTGTCAAAAATCTGCGGATGACAGCCCGGACCAACAAATTAGCGTGCTTTCTGAGGCAAAGAGGGGTTTTAGTAGGTATGTAAAAATGGCTACCCACACAAACCCGAAGGAGTACCACCATTTACTAAATAATATTATACCGAAGACAGAATCCGTCTGGATGTGCAAAAACAGGCCAATGACTAGTGTAGTAGGTTTTAATAGCTTAATTCAGTCAAAGTGTAAATATGTTTATACGGAGTACGGGCAGCTGGAAGTAGCATATATGTAGGTTCTAAGTTATTCTTATACAGGGTGGCAGGGACATCAGAGTGCAACCTAACCATGGATTCAGTACCCGTATAATTCTGAACACCCCTGCGTTGAAATTCTTCGCCAGTAAAAAAAAAAATTTGCTGTTACATACATTTTGACCGCGTTGGTGTATGAAACAGGAGATTTTTTTTTGTGATAACCTACTAAAAATGTCTACGGTAAGGGGTCCAAAATCACGTGCTTAGTTCATGGTTACCGATTGCGCCATATACGTATTTGAAACTGTTATCTACTATATAAAAATAAGTCGGGTTTTCCTTCCTGACGCTATAACTCCAGAACGCACGAACCGATTTCCACGGTTTTGCATTCGTTGGAAAGGTCTCGGGCTCCGTGAGGTTTATAGCGTAGGTAGGGTAGTTAGGGTAGGTAGGGCAGGTAGGGTAGGTAGGGTAGGTAGGGCAGGTAGGGTAGGTAGGGTAGGTAGGGTAGGTAGGGTAGGTAGGGTAGGTAGGGTAGGTAGGGTAGGTAGGGTAGGTAGGGTAGGGATTCTGTATGAATGACTATTCGACGGACAGGACAACGTCTGTCAGGTCAGCTAGTGATTATATACAAATCGATTTAAAGAATTTATTTCTCACTGGCTATTGTCAGCGGCTTCGCCCGCGCGGAGCTTTCATCCCCTATTTAACTCCCTTAGGGGTTGAACTTCTAAAAATCCTTTCTTATTCCTTATCTACATTATAAAGGGAACCTCTGTGCAAAATTTCAGCTTTCTAGGTCCAAGGGTTTGGGCTGGGCGTTGATGAGTCAGTCAGTCAGTCAGTCAGGACTTACCTTTTTATTTATATAGATAAGAACTTACAGTCCACTATACAATACAATTTCTGCTAGAGCAGGGGTTCCCAAACTTATTTTGTCTACTGCCCACTTTGAGAATAAATTATTTTTTAGCGCCCCCATTTTTTCACCTACTTAAAAACCACTTTTACTTCAAATTAAATTAATTATTGCGAGCTATGATATTAGCCGAGATTGAGCAGATTTAGCGGGTCTCATACCGCCCCCCTTTAGGCCTGCAGCACCCAGAAGGGGGCGTTATCGCCCACTTTGGGAAAGGCTACTCTAGAATTTGTCAGTAGTTCAAACATGTTTCTTAAGGTTATTTTTAATTTATTCACGTTATCTCTTTATTTTAAATCGTCCGGTAAATCATTGAACAGCTGTGCTCCTTCGAACAATATGGTATTTTTATCGTAATTAGTGCGTACGCTGAAAACTTCAAATCAAGTCGAATCTTCTATTGATCCATAACCCGTCAATAAATAACTGTATTTCTAAGAAACTCTTTCTACCACCAGGTCGCTACCGCACTCTAGAGCCTGCAACAGACGGTGGCTGCTACCGCTACACACTGCTGATCTCCAACACAGGCATAGCAGACGCGCGGGTGTATGTGTTGCATGTTGAGAACGTGAGGGGCTTCTCGTCTCACGCCGTCTCGCTCACTGTGCATGGTGAGTTGTTTCATATTGAATTAGGCAAAAAATATCTCATAAAAGAAATAGCTCATTTTGTGTTCCTAAAAGTCATTTTTAAAGCATTTGAAGTCACATTTTTCGTTCCTTGATAATTTACTCTGGTAAGCCCACGAAGGTTCTAGAGTGGCGACCGCTTACCGGAAGACGTAGAGTGGGAAGGTCTCCCACAAGGTGGACCGATGACCTAGTGAAGGCCGCGGGTATCCGCTGGATGTGGGAAACACAAGACCGGTCGAAGTGGAGGAGCCTGGGGGAGGCCTATGTCCAGCAGTGGACGTCTTTCGGCTGAAATGATGATGAAACCCACGATAGGGCTCGCTCTGCACCCTAATTGCGTAACCCACTAAACACTAATCACAATCTGAATCATATTGCTATATTGCTAATCCATTGCTTCATAATGTTCGAAAAATGTATCTGCTCAACAACGTAAATAACGCAATGAATGGTATTGAACTGTCAAATTGAAAGCCGTTCCAATTGTTAGTGCGTTATGCAATTAGGTACCCCGCTGGTCAAGAATTAATAATTAATTAATAAATAAATTAAGTTAATTATGTCCAGCAGTGATAAATGATAAATTATTTTATTTCTGTAAGTAGGTTTGTACAAACACTTTTTTACACGTCAATCATATTTTTTAAACTAGATGAGGTCGGCGTTTCCTATCTTACTCCTCTGAGAAGAAAGGCCGAAACAAACTCAGAGGTCACAGTCTCTTTTAAAGTCCAGACATAATCTTGGTCAGATCATGTGAAGACCATGTGGATTGGTGTCTGAAATGGTCTTTTGAGGAAAGAAACACACAGGTTGAGTGGACCTGTCCATTCAGTGCATGTATCAGTAATCATACGGCTCAACTCAGAACTTGAGGAGCTCAACGATTTGACGAACAATACCAAAGGACATTTGGGTAGGCCGCATAAAGTACTCAAACTGCCAGATTAACATTAAAAACGAACTGAGAAAGAGACGAAACACAAAAACAAAAATACCACATAGTCCTCACATTCACAATAATTAAAACAAAAATAATATTATACTTCTCAAAGTAAATATTCATGTCAAAGTGTAAATAATAATAATCAAATGTCAAAGTGTATATAATAATAATCAAATGTCAAAGAGCAAAACAAAGAAAAAACAACATTCAGTATACAAAATTGGAGCAGGTCAATCCCAAGCTTTTTTGTCCTCAATATAATCTTTAACGGTTTATAAGGCTTTCAGGCACAACTTACGTTTGATGAATGATTAAAATTTATTGAGACTTAGATCTTGAACATGGCTTGGAAGTTTATTATAAAAGCGTATACATTGACATCTGAATGACCCACCTATTTTCTTGAGCCTTGTTGATGGTACAACAAATTTGTGTTTGTTCCTAGTATTTATACTATGGATATCACTGTATTTTTTAAACAATTTAATATTTTTATGAGCATATAAAATATTTTCATAAATATACTGTGAAGGCACAGTCATTACATTTATCTCCTTAAATTTATCTCTGAGAGAGTGTCTCGGACTTAATTTATAAATTGATCGGACAGCTCTTTTCTGCAAGACAAAAATAGTCTGAATGTCGGCAGCATTTCCCCACAATAGAATACCATACGACATTACACTATGAAAATAGCTAAAGTACACTAAGCGGGCTGTCTCTACATCAGTTAAATTACGAATTTTCCTAACAGCGTATGCTGCAGAACTTAGCTTTTTCGACAATTTAGCTATATGTGGGCCCCACTGAAGCTTGGCATCCAAAGTTAAGCCCAAGAATACAGTGCTATCTTCAGGATTCAATTCTTCGCCCTTTATCAACACATTAGTTTTCACCTGCTTAACGTGAGGTAGCGTGAAAAAAGACCAAATGCATTAAGTTTACTTAATGCATTTGGTCTTTTTTTCATTAAGAAGCAAATTATTAGCATTGAACCAGTGAACTACTTTTGAGATTGCGCTATTTACATCGTCATTAACAAGTTGCTGACGTTTAAGTCTAAACAAAAGTGAAGTGTCATCCGCAAACAACACTATATCATGATTATCCTTTATGAGGTAAGGCAAGTCATTAATATAAATAAGAAACAAGAAAGGACCAAGAATTGACCCCTGTGGGACTCCCATTGATACTACGGATCCCGGAGATCTTTTTCCGTTTACATCAACACACTGAATCCTATTACACAATTAAGAAATAAGAAGATCCAGAGCGGTGTTCCGGATCCCGTAGTGGCGGAGTTTCCTGATTAGAGTTTCATGAAGCACGCAATCGAAAGCTTTAGATAAATCGCAAAAGATGCCCAAGGCATCGTATTTATTTTCCCATGCATTGTAAATATGCCCTAAGAGTTCAACACCGGAATCGGTAGTTGAACGACCCCTTGTGAAACCGAACTGTTTGCTATGTAATAAATTATGTTTACTAAAAAATCTTTACTAAAGGTAGGTAGTACTGAAATAGGTCTATAATTAGAGGGGTCTGATGTACTACCTGATTTAAACAAAGGTATTATTTTACAATTCTTCATTAGGTCTGGACGTCTTTCAGTTGAAATGATGATGATGATGATGATAATGTATATTATTACTTAGTCCGCCAATGAATTAACATTATTCTTTGTGCAACGACAAATAACTTTGACGCATGTTAGCATGAATAAATTAGTGGATGTTATCAATACTTATAACTACTAGTGAATGTGACAACCATTTTAATCCTACGCAATTTATGAAATTTGTGGCCAAAAAGAAGCGCCCTTCGGTTATCGTTTATTTTAGAAACACCCACAAACTCAACAGTTTCCAATGTATTTAAATGCATGAGTCCTTAATCTCCCTTGCGATTGAAGGCCCCCTCAGACGGGCACGACGCGACTCTATTAGAACAAATTCTATGAAAACTTCTTGGACATGGTTCTATCAGAAGCGCGTTGCGCCTGTCTCTGGAAGGCTTTACACGATGAAACTTTCTCGACTTTTGAGGGGCGATATATCATTTACACAATAAGTGTAAAACGTATGTGCAATTCTCGCCAGCGAGCCACAAATGAATGTGTTCGTCCCTTGGCGATCGAGAAACTCTCCTGGTGTATACGCGCCATAACCCTGCAAGTAAGCCTGTTTGTGTACTGCATGTTATAACGTTGCAATAATTTTGTTCACGCAGATAATTTTTCGCTAACAGAGACTGCGCATGTGGCGCCGCTCATCGCTGCAGCGCTGGTCATAGCGGCGCTGTTGGTGATCGTGCTGTGTCTCATCATCAGGTGTAGGAGACGGAGAGGTATTATCTCTTTATATTTACTTTTAAATTAAGCATGACTACAACCATTTTGAAAAGACCAGATGATGCATTCTTTTGCGCATTATCACTAAAGACCGTTTTATCTAGTAGAGATCTACGTTTTTTTCCGACACCACATATCAATAAGATAAAATATAACATAACAAATATAGATGAGTCTAAGTCGTATTAATTTACATTGTGTTTTAATTATTTACAGAAAGCGTGGAATATAAGACTGAAGATTTAGATAGGTGAGCATTTTTATATTTCTCGAATACTAACAGAAAACACTTCCTGCGACGTCTAGTCACCAATAAGATTGGGCACAGTTTTTTCATCATCGCCTGCATAGACTTTTCTCAACTATGATGGGATTTGAGTCTAACCGGACGCAGTCATCGTTGGAAACGAAGTTACAACCCAGACAATTTTTTTGTCAGTAGCGGATCCCTGATAAACCTTCTACGAACATCCAACAAACCTGGGTCATCTAAAGAACCAGAATAGTTTTCTATGATGTGTTCAGACTAGCGAGACGTGACCTGCAGTCATCTCTATGGAAAGCAATCAAAGGAATGCGAACCCGGATAAGCCATTGCAAGCTCAGTCTTGCTAAATGATCCTTCATTGACCAAATCGAACCAAACCATGTACCATAATTTTGGGGTATCCATAAATATCCATACACCAGCAGGCCTAGACAAAACACATTTCTGTTAGCGTTCACGCTAAACGCTACGCCATAATATAGGGGAATGACATTACCTGCGGAAAGCTTATGTCATGTCTTTTCCGCAGGTAATGTCATTCCCATACATTTTGGCGTGGCGTTTGGCGTGAACGCTAACAGAAATGTGTTTTGTCTATAGGCCCTGCACTTCTGAGGAAATAAAGGAACGCCACGACTGGCGTGGCCGTCTACTGGACCCAAATCATCAAACGTAGTCAAATATTATTACTTTTGCCATCGACTAGAAAAGAAGAAGAAGTCAGTATGAAGCTTAGTACCATTTCCCTTCACCACTAAGTGTACAGTTCAGTACACTTCGTACGTTCAGACGGACTAGATCAGAATATTTTATTAAAACTTAATGCACACGTAAAAAAATACTGTACAAAGGCGGACTTAATGCCTGAGGCATTTTCTACCAGTCAACCTTAGGGTGATGCAGAGAGAAAACATGGCAGGTGCAACATACGGGATAGGTTACTAGAAAGATAATACATAGATACACACATACATATGTATGAGGGGCTTGTGGCTAAATAACAATAGCTGCACGGGTCGATCGGCCAGGTTAAGCTACGCTTGCCGCGGTTGGTCCGTGGATGGGTGACCATCTTTACATACCAAGACTCCTCCGTGCCTCGGAAAGCACGTTAAGCCGTTGGTCCCGGCTGTCATTTGTGGATCTTTGACAGTCGTTACGGGTCCTCAGAAGCCCGAAAGTCTGACAACCAGTCTTACCAAGGGGTATCGTATTACCCAGTAAGTGGGTTGTGGAGGTCAGATAGGCAGTCTCTCCATGTAAAATACTGGCATTCAGCTGCATCCGGTTAGACTGGAAGCCGACCTCAACATAGTTGGGAAAAGGCTAGGCAGATGATGATGACACACATACATATGTTTATATAACGAAAATAAACCTTGTCTTGAGAAATAACGACAGGTAGAGGAAAAAAAGAATCCAGCAAATCAGCACTGGGTTGATCTGCCAAGTTCTTACGAATATGCTCACTAGCCTTCACTTTAAAGGAAAACCGACTGGTTGCCTAATAACTAGAGAACGATACCTGCTACAATCCTCACAAACTCCTGTGTAGGAAACAGCTCGCTAATATTACGTTATTTGTCTACAGCGAAAAAGCAGCGTTACCAGCGGACGCAGTGTACACGCCGCGCGACGCGCCGCGGCCCCTGCCGCCGGCCGGCCCCGGCTCCGGCTCGCTGGCCGGCATCTCGCCGGGGCCGGCGGCCGGCGCGCGCTACTCGCCGGGCGCGCTGCAGGTGCGGCGCGCCGCCGTGGTGCTGCAGCCCCCCACCACCGTGTGACCTTCGCGCACAGGTGTGATTGCACGCATGTACTAACAGTTCCCCATCACAGTGTTAAGGCGTATGCATAATAGCCTTTTAGATGTGCGTTCCATGTCACGCGAGTTGACAGCGTGTCCGCCTTACTCAGCTTAAAAAAACATCACTGATTGTGTTATTAGCGTTCAAAATTCGCAGTGTGCATAGGTCCTGCCAACCCTTAAAAAGTTCCATCAGGAAAAAATTGGCAAAACCATGGAAGTACCCTTTTACCTAACCATGCCCATGAAGGGTGCCGGTGTACTTCCAGAAAAAAAGAGGCATTACAGTTACGTCTCTGGGATGACCACGCAATTCCTATATTACAGATGAAAGATATTGATGATTGCATCAGCAGAATGAATACCACATTTCACTACTGTCACATTTAAAATGACTGATCATTTTCTGTTTTCAACCAAAAAAATTCATTAAACGAAATCACTGGTAATGGAGGGATACGTTTGTGAGGTTCAGTTTGTAAGCGTAAGTGGGTGTCCACGCTATGCGTTCTGCTTGCAGCGAGCGTATTGACGAAGAACGTAATAGTCTTTGCTTTGAACAGTGGCCTTAGTTTGAGTTTCTTTGAACCATCTCGATCGAACGCATCGCGTGCGTTCGGCGCTCTGATTGGCCCTGAATTGGTGAAAGACTAATCTAAGCGCGGAACGCGGTCAATGCGATAGATCGAGATGGTTCAAAATAAATTCACACTAGGGCCACGGCTACAAAATGAAAAACGCTCGTAGGAAGCCGTCGTGTGGTCACGCTCTAACAGGCACGATAATGTTGATATTGGATTTCCTGCACCATTAGATTACGATAAAGATAAGGCATGTCATGTCATACATTATCCTCTCAACTCCCAAATTAATTACGATTTTACACCACACACTGATAAACTTACACGAAAAAACATGCTATTGATAAAATTAATTTCATGCTATTTTTCGCCTTGTTTTTCCCAGATATGGGAGAATTTACTGTAGCAGATGGTAGCTTCTCATGAGTCTGTTCGTGGAAATATTACTGTTTTGGGACCCATATTGTAGGTGAAGTCTCAAGCAAAGCAAATGGGCCGTATTCAATTTTAACTACACCACAGGGTTCATGTACGATGATTCGAGGCACATGCGCATTATTGTGCGGGTAAGGGCATCGTGTGAATGACGGCGTCAAATGTGTCCACGCAACCCATAGACAACATGTAACAAATACCCGGTCCAATCCGAAATAATGTTGTCAGGTTAGGTTGGCTTGTCAACGCTGCTTCCCAATCTGGGGGGCCCGAGCGCCACCTGTAGGCGGCTCTACGTGGGGATCGTGCGATCTATGGCCATGTATGGGGCCCCGATCTGGTGGCTGGCCTGACGGCCGGCAGCATCGCTGTCCTGCGAAGGCCACAGCGAGCGATGGCCGTCAGAATCATCAGGGGATATCGCACGATCTCCTACGAGGCGGCTTGCGTACTGGCCGGATCCCCACCGTGGGACCTCGAGACGAAGGTACTCGCGTCACTGCATCGGTGGCGCGAGGACTTGAGGGCGCGGGGCGAGTGGCTGACGCCGCGACATTTAGAGTTGCGTCGATCACAGCTTCGCGCAGTCCTAGTGGTGGAATGGCAGGACAGGCTTTCACGCGCTACCGCCGGCTCCGCCACCATCGGGGCGGTCCGGCCAGTGCTCGAGCGCTGGTTCGGGAGGAGGCACGGCTCCCTGTCGTTTCGGGTGACACAGGTGCTCTCGGGGCATGGTTGCTTCGAGAAGTACCTGTGTCGCATAAACAGGGAGCCGGACGCTCGGTGTCACCACTGCGGCGACTGTCGGGAGGACACGGCGTGGCACACGCTGGCAGAGTGTGCCGCTTGGACGGAGCCGCGCCGTGCCCTCATCTCGGGAGTAGGCAGCGACCTGTCGCTGCCGGCCGTTGTCGACTCGATGGTCGACAACGAGGATTCCTGGGACGCGGCGGATGACATCCATGAGGATTTCACCCGTGATAAAAAAAAAGTTTAGGTTAGCTTACAGTCTGTCTATGACATCAGATTTTTTTTAAAGAAAATCCTCCGTTTTTTTTTCATTGTTGAATTTTACCTATCCATCGTGTAACAGATCACAAGTGACAGACCATGACAAGTGTTGGAGATATCCAATTTTTTTATGAAATTGGTGTAATTTTGGTACGAATTTCAAATAGTATTTGTATACTCACTATTTAAATTTTCTATTGTCAATATAAGAAGTGAAGTGAAAGCTGCCAACTTATTCGTTTCAGAGTTTTCCTCCTCTTTTGCATTTTTATAATTATCTTTCCCGTATCACTTTACTGCTGCATCTGTTATTGACAACACTCTTTTAATCGGATCAGTTACGAATTCGATACTATCACAAGTACGTCACTATTGTACGTGTTGTGATTATTATTATCATTTACTTTGTTCTGTGTGTTCCACTACATTATTTACACAGGATGTCTGTTTGTAACTTTATCTGTTTACAACATTGGATTATGGTACTCGTATGATTCACGGTCTATTTGTAAAGGGTTCCTGCAAAACGAAATCTTTGGGCACTAAAATAAACCTAGGGACTAAGCATAAGCAGAGCATAATCTTTGTGAGTGGGCCTTAATCCACCACGCAGGTTCAGGGCAGGTCGGTGTTAGGTCGTTAGGGACTTAGTTCATTTTACCCACCAAATAGTTTTCGTTTGAGAACCTGTCATCTTATCAAAACCTTGAAAACGACTTGGCCTATAGTAATCTGCAGTTGTACAACAGCACCCTAATTGCATTAAGCACGATTAATCATAATCTGTTTTGTTTTGAAACAGATGACTAAACCATTGCTTCATAACATATGTTTGAAAAATGTGTCTGCTCAACAACGTAAATAACGCAATGAATATTGTTGAACTGTCAAAATGATACCGATTATGATTAATCGCGTGTTACACAATTAGGGTGCTGGTCCTCGGCCTTTAGCAGCCACCTTGTGGTGATGGGGTTTTTGGTCGAAATTTCGTTACAAGTAGGAACCCAACCCGATGTCGATTCATGATGTCCATTCAAATACTCTTCATTAGTAACGTCCATCAGTTTTTCAGCAGACATGGGAGGTTTACTGTGTTTTCTGCCTATTGACTCCGTAAGCTAGATACAAGTAGGGTTTACATCTTATCTAGTTTACAATTTTCCATTGTCTCATATCCTACGCCCTGAATATAAAAGAGAGCAGTGTTGACCCAGCGGTAACGGCTGTGACTTACGAATTGTAGGTCGTACATTCGAACCCAGACAGGTGATTTACTTAGTGTAAATTATTTCATCACCACTGCTCTCAAAACGGTGAAGGAAAACATCGTGAGGAAACCGGCATGTCCTAGAATCAAAAATTCGGAGACATATGACATCTACCAACCCGCAATGGTCCCGCGTGGTGGATTACGGCCAACTCCCTTTCACTGATAGGAGGCCTGTGTCCCAGTGGGATAATTATAGGCTGATTTTGAAAATAAAAGAACTTAAGGGAAGTACCCTAATCATGAGAACCAAATGCCAAATTAAAATGTGCTTCCAAAATGGCGTTGTTTACTTTTATAGTTTTTAATGTGTTTACATGATACATCTTGTTGCCATAAGGTCACGGCTACTAATCAGAACTACTAACTAAAAAAGCTCAGTTCGACTCTTAATTACTGTAGAGGTCGAACGTCATTGTGGGAATACCTAAGAGATCAATGGTATTTGGTTGATCAGGGAATTCCTTGACACGTTTTAAATATGGAAGCCTGAAAATCGAAGCAATGTTTGTATAGATACCAGTTGTATCATTTATGACGCCTTAATAGGCAATTAAGTGGGAATGGAACGGGATATGTCAATTATATCTATCACCCAAACTGTTAGCTATCAAATCCAAGGCCACTCCCTCGCCTATTAGTTGCCGAATAACATAAACGACTCAGAAACGTGTGGATAATAAACATGTTATCGCCATCCTTGAACTTGGAGCTTCAAACACCTAGATTCATATATATTAACTCTAACTTGATCTTCTATAGGTATCTGATTAAAGTGTGTGAACTAGCAGGAATGTGTAGTGCACTATTTGTAAAATTAGTGGTTTCGATGATTTTTAACCGACTTCAAAAGAAGAAGGTTATCAATTCGACACGTTTAAATATATATTGTTTAACGTATGTTCGGGCATAACTCCGTCGTAAATAGACGGATTTGCAAAATTCTTTTTGTTCGAAAGGGGTTGATTCCAAAATGGTCCCATTTAAATTTCATATAAATCTGATGTTGCGTTTCGGAGACAGACAACGGAACTCTTCAAAACATTACAGCAAATCAACCGCGAACGCTGCTATCGCATAAATATGCATTGTTTTGACCCCAAGAATGATGCAATTTCGAATTGGTGTGGGGTAGGTAACTAAAAAGTGAAAAATTAAAACTTAAAAAAAAAAAACAACCGACTTCCAAAAAAACACTTCAAAGTGCAAAATAACTTTAATTTCGGAAGGCGGTGACAAAGAATTAAAATACCTACACCTCCAAAGTCACCGACTTCCGAAATTATAGTTATTTTGCACTTTGTAGTGTTTTTTGGAAGTCGGTTGTTATTTTTTCTTAAGTTTTCATATTATTACCAGCGACTGCTAATAACTCTCAAAACGGTTAAGGAAAACATCGTGCCAAAAATTCGAAGACATGTGACATCTACCAACCCGCACTGGGCCTGCGTGGTAGATTACAGCTTACTTCCTCTCGAATAGAGGAGACCTGTGTCTCAGCAGTGGGAACATTGTTTGCTGATTATGCTGCTAAGCAAATCTGTGGAAAACTTTAAGTTTGTAAAATTATTCTTGTCAAGTCTTCCTTGCAATTGTGCCAAGAGTTCCAACCATAATTTATTTCTATACGGTATATATTCTCTGACCACTGCTACTAATCGTACGCAATAAACGGCACACCCAGAAACCTTTTACTGCGCTTTCAAAGTAGGCAAGACTTAGTAGTCTACCCTCGTTGGTGTAGTGGTATTCTCAGGTAAGGCAAAGTGTTACTGGATTTTTTTATCTAAAATTTCTGAGTAGCAGTCACGAGACTGAATTTGTGCCCGGTTGTATGTTAGCCCCTCTTATATGGGACTTAAACTTAACTGGCGAAACGGGATATTTTTTTTTGAGTCAGTCAAATTTCTTTTCCCGCTCTGGGTGAAGCAGGAGGGCGTGTCAGACTTTTACTGACTAAAACCCACCCGTGTTCCTTCAGTTGCCTGTGTACCAGGGGCGGCGGTATCTCTTTCGATCAACCCGCATCCCGGGCAGGCATCAGCCCATGCGGACCCCACCAGTTGGTGCTCACATCTCTTTGAGGCGCGCGTGAAATACAACGCGCTGTCGACCCGGGGAAATGGGGGCTTTCGCCAGTTAATTTAGAGGCGCACCTATAGGTACACACACCTCTGCTCAACACTTCGGGGAAACATATTGATATGTTATGTATGTTCAAAGTTGGATTTTATTCCGGTCTATAGAGGTTGAGAGAGTATCTAGCTTCACATAGCGACCTAAAACAACGATAAAGAAACAACATGATACACACATAGCCCTCAAAATAAACCACTCACGCCTCACTTTCTAAACTAACCCAGCAACGCACTAGGTGTGGGTAATTAACAAAAAGTGTTCAACCTGTCCGAACCACAATAAAATACTACTAAATAAGTCGATGATTCACAGCTAGAGCGATGTCTAATTACCTTGAGTGCACACCACGAATCACAAGGGGCCTGTGCGTGTGTGCACGATACTTCTCTTACAGGAATTTTGTTTTAATAGTTCTACTGAGAAATAATATTGTGTATTTTTAACAGAAATTTTAGGTATGATGTATACGCTGCCTAAAATGGTTAGCCAGACAATGAGCGCAATTACTTTTAAAATATAAAGGACGTAAATGCGTCTTGACTCTAGACACATGGCTTTGTTACTATTAACGTATAATCAAAAAGATTATGCAGCAGCACTCATTGTCTGTATCCGCTAATAAAAATGTTGAAAAAACAAACACGATTATAATTTCGTGATTGAGGCTTATGCCTAACTGATCTATGATATTGGCATTCCTCGTGCTAATACCACATTCTCGTCCCACTCGTCTATACTAATACTTTGACTGCCAAACTTTATTAAATCATCTTTTCTTTCGTTTCTAGGCAGCTTTAACGTCGCTGGAGAAAGAAGCCAAAGAGAATGTATATGCGGTATTAGACCCGCACATTCAGTACGAAATAACGATTAATAAGCACGGAGAGCCGCCTAAGTACTTATCCTTATCGAAGCCGCTAACTCACCAAAGAACACACGCCTTCGACCCCCATAGCATCACCAACGAGATCAACAACAATGATTATGATAAATTCTCCACTTTCAAAACAGGACCACCAAAAGCCAGAAGATCCAACAAAAGTAACACCAAAAACATCAAAAACTACATATGCAAAACAAATAACGATATAGAATACTCCAAAGACCCGTACTTTGGTCAAGTTAGAAGTACAGATTCGGTTAATCAAAATGCACAAAAATACAACGAACATAAAGATACCAAAAATTATTCCCGAATGTACGACAGGAATAATTCTGGGAGAAAAGAAAATGATAGAAAGAACCAGAATGGCTTTGAAAAGGATTTTCAGAATAACAAAAGATCTTCTTATCGTAGCTGGAAAGGCACAAAGGAGAAGGAGAGATCTTTTGAAGATTTTACAGAACGGAATATGAAGCAGGATATTGAGGAAGACTTTAGGCCTCGGCCAGGAAAGGTCAGGGAAATAGCCTCGAGGTTTAACAAGTGTAGCACTGGCAACGTAACTTTGAGTACGAAGAAGGAGCGACCGAAACCACTTCAAAGTTACGGTCACCAGGCTTACCTGGACCATGTGTTCCCTGACGCTGTGGAAATATAGTGTATTGAGTGGACATGACAAGTTAGATCTCCGTTTAGTTAGTGTGTACTTAATAAGGACTAGATTTCTCACTATACTTATTTATTAATGTAGTTTTGCCATATTCTTCTAGACATTTCTCGTGACTGGTGTTGAGTCGCAGAGATTTTGGAATTCTACTTCAGCATATAGTTGTAAATAGTTCGCTATTAGATAGCTGCACATGATAGAAATATGCACGCAGGTGCGCTGGTACCTAAGACGAGGAAATTTGTAGAGACGCCTACATTCAATTTCATATTCATTCAATTTTTAACTATTAAATGACTTTAAAGAATATCAAATGTTGAGATGAAAACTTTACAATTTATATTAAAAACATTTTTTGTATCCGAATGTCTTTTGTATGTACTTAAGATGTTGCATTTACTTGTAAATAATCTTATTATTATCATGGTTGCTTTAAGTTTATATTTCTTTCTTTCTTCTTGTAATGAGAGTGTAGTTTGTTGCAGATTATTTCCTTGTGTGTATAGTCTTTATCACTTATGTTTCGTATTGTTGAATTTTAACAGTATTAAAATTATAATTTACATTTCTTGTTTTATTTCTTCTAACTATCAGTATCGTGTAGGGTCATCGCATTTTTCATGACTTGTCAATGTTATTCGTTGATAAAAATATTGTTATTATAACGCATACTTGATAAAATTATATGTCGTATTTTACGGTCTCTTAAATCATCTCATCATCATTAGCCTACAACAGTCCACTGCTGGACATAGGCCTCTCCAATTGCATGCCTTTTAGCTCGATTC
This sequence comes from Polymixis flavicincta, assembly GCA_949987655.1. Classification (NCBI taxonomy): domain Eukaryota; kingdom Metazoa; phylum Arthropoda; class Insecta; order Lepidoptera; family Noctuidae; genus Polymixis; species Polymixis flavicincta. The sequence continues at coordinate 19,654,454 of OX465183.1, forward strand.
TTGGCAACTCTCATTCAGTTACTCTAGCCACCAAGATCGTTGCTCCATCTAGCCTGAGGACCTTTACGGGACCTTCCGTTTTCCGATTCGCGGTCGTCACTTAAAAAACACGTCTACCTCAAAACGGTCATCGGTTCTAAGGCTAATATGGCCAACTTTGTGGACCACTTTGGTTGTCTGCCGAATCACCTCAACCCAGATTCTATCCCTCAGAGATTCCAAGCATAGCTCGTTCCATAAGTCGATGAGTGACCTTGAATTTATGAACTGTCAACATTTCGGCACCGTCGGTAATTGAGTTTAAATATTTTATGTCTTTGAGTTGTTGTTTTTTATTTTGAAGCAATAGGAATATTTTCGGACCATAGCAGCGTGAGTTTATGTGTATCAACCCTTACCGTAGCATACAAAATTATCTGATCTGATGCATATAGCAGCTAATAGCAGGCACGTATTTAAAAGTCAACAACGCATGTCAAATCAAATTATTTTATTTCTCATAAATCAGCATGGACACTTATGAAACATCAGAAGCTAGGTGCACGGTTTCAATATGTGTATTTTTAAATATCTACCCTCACAAAAAAATACTCTGAATCCGTTTGAAATTCAATTACACCGATGAGCTCACCGAAGCGCCTGTCACATACCAATTAGCACATGACACGATATCAATTTCCATGCCAGATTAATTGATAGGTACATCGGATTCACCACCTCCCAGCGCAATGAACGTTAAGGTTACTTGATCCCGTACTCAATACGTTTGATAAGTTACAAGCGCCCACAACAGTCCATATTGTGCAGCCGTCGGACACAAACGGTACCTAAACTCATAAAAACGTCGTATCAACCGACCACATGTTTCTTAAACTTTTAGTGATTCTTACATATCAGTCTTACGTCATGTGTAAATTAGATGTAAATCGAACTTTTGCCAAAGTGCAGGTTAAATCGGATAATATGTGCAGTGGTAGATGTGTTACAAAATGTTGTCCTGAAGGAATGGTGTTCGCAAGAGTGACGGGTGCGAACGGAGCCTCCAAAAGTTTATGTGCGACTGGGGAAGACGGGATTTTCAAATCAAAGCAACTGATTCATGATAGGACTGCGCTCAAAGATTTCGTTAATTTGCCCAAAACCTTCAATATGTTGTATGGGAAGCCGTGTAAAGGGATGTATGCGTCGAATCATCCGTTTTATTTGCAAGAGGTCAGTTGATTTTTAATCAAGACGTCCACCGCACTTATCTGTTTTGTTATCTGTCTTGTTTGTGTGTTGAATGGTTTTAATATTTTAACGTTTTTTCTGATTGAGTTACTAATTCGCACTAATATTGCTTTGATTTTGTCTCGAATTATGGAAAACATTTTTTTTTTGGTTGAGTACAATCCAGGTTTGTTTACGTTTCACTGTTCTGATTGTTGCAGTCGAGTATTTTATTCCCCTAGGTATGCTCTAAAGCTTGTTATTTTATTTGCAATTGCTCCAAAGCTTGTTATTTTATTTGCAATCTTTTGCACTTTGTTGCACTTTATCTACTTACACTCGTTGGGAATACATACCTTACTACTCTGAGGTTAAGAGGTTTGTTGTTTACAAACTTTTGCACTTTGTTGCAGCTTATTTACTTTCACAATTTAGTAAAGTTTCTCACTTACGACAACAAAATAAGTTCACTACGCTACACAGTGTTAAAAATCACAGCATACTTATCGAGTAAAATAAACAAATATTGTGACACTTTTAATTATGCACAAGCACTATATTATCAATTTTGGTATTTCATTTATGTTTTCGTAGGTAGGCCGTGAGATAGGTACTTGCTGATAATGCTATAGGTAACCACATTAACTTTTTAGATATTTTGTGATATTGTAACAGCATTTGTTTGATGTATTGATCTCACCTCTTAATAAAAGGGAGATAAGCAGGATGGTTTGGCGTTCTGACAAAAGTTCGTGTATTTTCGTTCTGTTAAATTAAAAAAAAAAATCGTTGCTGTTCAAAGTAACTTATGATTACCGGTATGTTCAATAAGATCTTGCTCGGTATCCGAAATCATTTTTTTCCTTTGCATCCGTTAAGCTCACATTTGACCACTTTTTCACCTGTAGTTCACCGATAAAGGTGGTAACGAAAATTCATTAACATTTCGTAAGTTTTCATTCGTTTCATTTGGTACATATTTTGGGGAATTTAGCTGGACCAATATGGGTAGCGGTTACTACGACGTTCACACACAAACTACTGAATAAAGTCGCTGTGTTGGTTTTATTTATATACATACACTTATTTGAATATATGTAAATGTGAAATATTTGCATAGAAATGTCAGCACGTAAATCGTGACTGTGTGGGTACGGTTGATCTACCTATACATGAGGTAGGTCATAATTACTACGCTGCTAGATTATTGATTATAGTAGCATGTATTTTCTAACTTAGCGATGTGGTAAGTACAAACGGCTTCAAATCAAGCTATAGTATTCCAGTTTACGCTGATGTCGCACTGTACGGAAATCGTATACAATGTGAGATCAACTTATACTGGAAATGTATAGCTTGATGTGTAGCCGTGTGTACTAATAGTTGGATAAGCATACAAAGACATGAGCGTAGTGCTCATTAAGAGTTTGGTTCATTTCACAATGTTGTCAGCTTCGTGACTCAGTTGTCGTTTTAGTAGATATGTAGCAGGTCGGTGGAGAGGTATCTCTGATACATACCAACAAACCATCTGATTGCCTCGTTGGTCTCAAGCGCTACTGCTGACACTGAGTTCCAACCCTTCAGGAAAACAAGGCGTTATGTTAGTTACATAAATTATTTCTTGAAATACGGTATATCTTAAGGTACGAACTTCGAGACAATATGGTATCAGCCAGACCAAGAAGCAAATTTCTTGTAAATAGTTGTCCAATTTGCCCCAAACCGTTACCGAGCCCATGACCCGCCATTTAACCATTGTGAATGTCGATTTAAAATTGATGATGATTCTGAAGTTTAATCGTACATATATCGGGAAACAACGAACACAAACAAATTCGTGAAAAAAAAAAAGACGTCTTTACCGAAACCATCAATCTCTTACTGACAAGGATCAATCTATTAGCCAAAAGACACCTAACATTACCGTTTTAGAGTTAATTAAATGTGTATAAACGTAAGCCATACTGCTTAGGTACAAATAATGGGTTTGCTTCGTTGATAAATGTGTCCAAGTTCAGCGAAACCTTATCATTGTTATGTTCAGGATTGAATAACCAACCATTCTCAACCAATGGCGGAAAACAACAGACGGTAAAATGCGAAAACGTTGAAAATCTAGTCGCAGTCTTACCTCGGCGACAATCAAGTGTCAAAAACTTGTCAAATGTCAGGAAACTCGAGGTATTTTTGATAGATTGAGACTGAGATCAGACTGAGAAAGTTCCTAAAATTACTGGAATAGGCCTCCCCGACTTTTTTGCAAGTTTTGTTCTAGTAAATAAACATGGAAAATTTTATCTGGTTGATCCGACCAGTCAAACTTCATTTTATTATCACCGTACTGCCAAAAATTTTGTTCCACACCTTTTTAATCGCGATTAAAAATAGTCAGATTTAGTTAGAAAATCAAAATTTTAGGTTGAATAGAATAATGAAATTGACGACAACAGAATAGCAAAATTGCCATTTTCACTAAATTAATAACTTAGTGCAATCTTAGTGCTGTCAAACTAAAATATAGTTAAGTTGTGTCACTTTAGTCAATTGCAGAATTGGAAATCGACGTTTGACAGGAATAAACAAAATGTTGGTGATTTTTAGTCTTTAGAGAATTTTGTGCCAACAGAATCGGCACCAATGTCTACGTAAATGTAATAATAAAAATTGGCAAGCTAACTTAGCCGATCCTTCTCATTACCATACTTAATTTTACCAGTTCTTATTACTTAATCTTCAGTTCATGTGACGTGTAGAAAAATTACATAGCTTGAACGTTATCACTGAAATTGAGGCACTCTTTGCTTAGGCAACAAACAAACTCTAAGTGCTCGTCCAAATTAAGGGCAACCTTGACCAGGAGTGACGATATTTACTTTAGTTTTTACGACACACCTAGTATAGGCAATCTGCTCTGCAGCGGAACATTTATGACTGACTAATTTTGTCTTACTGCATCGTTATTATTTTGGGTCGTGGGCTTTTGGGACCGGAACCGCGGTACCGGATGCCACCTTTAAATACAATAATTAATTTTAGTTGCCTTTTGGGATCACAAATAAAATAAACAAAGTTATGTCTTGGTAAAGTACGCTTTACGGAAATTATACATATAAAACTATTTTTATAAAACGATAAATATTTATTTTGTTTAAAAAATGGCAGCCTCGTGAGTATTTAAAAATTAAATTACAACTGTTTAATTGAAAGCATTTTTGCTTTTTTGTTAACTGTACGAGTACTTTAACTTTCTTCTTGTGGTCCCAAGAGACTACTAAAAATAATTATTGTATTTAAAGGTGGCATCCGGGACCGCGGTCCTGGTCCCAAAAGCCCCACGACCCATTATTTTCGTAGAGCTCTAGGCTCACACATGACGATCGATGGATGAACTTCATTTACAGCTATCGATTTGCTTGCAGTGATCATCCATTATGTACATATCAAGACCCCTCGGAAATCACGTAAGCTATTGGATTCAGCTGTTATTCGTAGATCTTTGACAGTCGTTAAGGCTAGTCAGAACTTAGAAGCCCAATAGTTTGACGACCAGTCTTATACCAAGGGGTAACTGGGTTGTGGAGGTCAGATAGGCAGTCGCTCCATGTATTCAACTGCATCCGGTTAGACTGGAATCCAACCCCAACATAGTTGGGAAAAAGTTAAATAGATGAGTTTTATTTGTTTCATAATATTACACACTAAGGGAATATAAGGTAGTAGCTTTTGCCCGTGGCTTTGCTCGCGTGGAGATACAAAATGACATATCCAACAAGAATGCACTACCAGGACAAAAATATCCTATGCTATGGGATATCCGAGGGTCAAATTTCATCGAAATCCGTTAATGGTAAAAGAGTGAAAAGTTAACACACAGAGTAACTTTAGCATTTGCTTTTCATCATCATCATTTCAGCCGAAGACGTCCACTGCTGGATATACGCCTCCCCCAAGCATTTTGGGGGGTTTGTCGTAATCGCCACGCTTGGCAGGCGGATTGGCGACCACAGTATGGTGGTAAAACGCATAGTAAACATACACAAAGTTATGTCTTGGTAACACATTCTCAGCCTATAACGTGCCCACTGCTGGGACACAGGCCTCCTCTCCGTGAGAGGGAGTGGGCCGTAATCCACCACGCGGGTTCAGTGCGGGTTGGTAGATGTCACATGTCTTTGAATTTTTGGTTCTCAGCCATGCCGGTATCCTCACGATGTTTTCCTTCACCGTTTTTGAGAGCAGTAGTGATGAAATTATTTACACAAAGTAATGCGCCTGGCTGGGTTCGAACGCACGATCTAAAACTCGTAAGTCGCAGTCGTTACCACTGGAACCATCATAGAGAACGCTGCTGCCCATTGTCTAGTAAGTCCCTTAGTCGCCTTTTACGACACTCACGGGAAATGGGATGGTGCTATTCTTTACGTCCGGCACCACACGTACCTTCTTTCCTTTTATGATATTATTATGGATGGATATTTAGGTGAACAATCAGCAAACTTATAGCTATTTAGGTAGGTTTGTCTATTGTACGTACTTAATTAAATTCGTAATGAATTAATCCCATTAATTTACTGAACCTCGCCTACTCTGAGTTACGAAGATAAATGGCTTTTTGTCTGTACATTTAGTAAAGTTAGCTTTTTTATTTTTTACTGCGGACAAAAATTGACAACTGGGAACTTTCCCCACTGAAGATAGGTAATATAGATACTATACAGGGTGGCTGGTTCATCGACGAGCAAACCATTTACCCATGGATATAGTAGGGACATCCGTATCTATCTATACACCTTAAGGGAAACCTAGTCGCGGGCTCGAACTCACTGGTGGGCCTGGTTGAAAATCACGCTGTCTTACCAGACTTCATGTCCGACAGAGATAGTACCCGTGATGAGCAGTTAGACGCTAGTCTACACGCACAACATTATTGAGTGAGCTGCAGGATCAGTTATTGTAAAACAGGCGCGTAAAAAATTAAGAAAACTCCTTCAGAAGATCGGGTTTTAATAAAAAAACCACCGCATAAATCAATTACCAATAAAGGTTATTTAACTTTTCGATAATTGAGCTTTGTTGGTACCGACTTGACGTTTTGGAGATTTTATACTTCTTTAATTACTTAAACACGCCCAAAATTAGGTTAAATTAGCAAGAAAAACGAATCTCTGTTGGCTCTTTTTAATGGTTTTCAATTTGAGTATTTTGTTTCCGTACAGACAATATGAATAATAAGGTAAAACCACACCATGTTTAATTTTTGATGTACATTGTCAAACAGTGGAGTAATACACTCCCGAAGTTTGTATGGGAAAAATGTGGACTAGGTTCACCTTAAGTACACCATCCAAATTATATTTAAGTGTTTTATTATTATTGCATAGATAAATATTTACGAATTATGATAATGTAGGTAGCAAGAAATCTAAATTTATAGTAAGCAGTTGAGAAGAAACAGATGGACTGCGAATGAAGAATAATTACCAACCGTTGAGAATTCTTATGAGAATGCACAGTTTATAATATGACCTAATTCTTTTGCTCTCAATACTTAGTGATAACAGCAAGAATGAGTAACAATTTTAAATATACATGTCAATGAAATCATTGCAAATGAATAAAATATGTATTACTAGCTTTAGCTCGCTGACTTCGTTCGCGTGGAATCGTTATTTAAATACTCATTTTGCAAATGATACCTTTCATCGTAGAGCAGTGGTGGCCCAGTGATAACTGACGCGACTTACGAGTTGTAGGTTCGAACCCAGACAGGCGCTTTACTTTGTGTGAAACAATTCATCACCACTGCACTGCTCTCAAAACGGTGAAGAAAAACATCGTGAGGAAACCGGCATAACCTAGAACCAAAAATTCGAATATAATAGGTCTTTACCTATGAAATTGCCGTTTTGTATGAAAAAAATTAAACGAATTTTTTTCATGAATTTTTTATTTGTATTAATCGAAGTAATCACCCATGCAATCAATGCATCTTTGCCATCGCAGTGGCAGTTTATTGATGCCCTTCTTAAAGAAATCAGCTGGACGGGAGGCAACAAATTCTTCAAAGGCATTTTGTACTGCCTCTCGGGTATTAAATTTTTTTCCCGCCAAGAAGTTATCCAAATTCTGAAAAAAGTAGTAGTCTGTAGGCGCAAGGTCTGGTGAGTAGGGCGGATGACGGAGAGCTTCCAACCCCAGTTCTTGCAACTTGGAGACCGTCTGCTGTGCAGTATGAGGTCGCGCGTTGTCGTGCAGGAGCAGCGGAGACGAGCGATTGACCAATGCTGGTTGGAGATGCGCCAGCTTCTCCATCATTGTGTTCAGTTCTTCACAGTACACATCTGCAGTAATGCTCACCCCGTTTGGTAAGAAGCTGTGATGAATCACACCGGCGCTAGACCACCAAACAGTGACCATCACTTTTCTAGGGGTAAGTTTTCGTTTAGGGCATTGTTTAGGTGCTGAACCAGGATCCAACCAACTTGCTGAGCGCTTACGGTTATCAAACAGAATCCATTTTTCATCGCAGGTAACAATGCGGTTCAAAATTCCTTCATTTGTGTGTCTGTTGAGCAGTGCAAGGCACGTCTCGACGCGTACTTCGCGCTGGCGATCATTGAGTTCGTGGGGCACCCATTTGTCAAGCTTTTTTACCTTGCCAATTTGACGCAAATGGACCAATATTGTTTTGACGCTAACGTCGAAAGCTGCTGCTAATTCAGCCGTAGATTGTGTATCATCAGCTTCCACAATCGCCTTTAATTCGTCATTGTCGACCAAAGTCTTCGGACGACCGCGAGGTTCATTTTTCAGGTCGAAATTTCCAGAACGGAAGCGAGCAAACCAATAACAGGTGGTGCGTTGGTTTGTAGTGTTAGCTCCGTAAACGTCGTTGATGTTGCGTGCCGCTTGTGCCGCGTTGCTGCCACGACGGTACTCATATTCCATAATTACTCGAATTTTTAACGTATCCATGATGACGAAAAAGATTGAAATGCGATGAAAATGTAACACTAATCAATAAAGAAATGACTACTTTTAGAAAAAAAAATCCATGTTTTTAAAATAAAATTAATTTGAAATTAGAATTCTTAGCCAAACAAAAATTATTTTGATTTGAAATGGCCAGTACTGCAGAACGGCAATTTCATAGGTAAAGACCTAATATGTGACATCTACCAACCCACACTCGGCCCGCGTGGTGAATTACGGCCCACTCCCTCTCATAGAGAGGAGGCCTGTGTCCCAGCAGTGGGAACGTTATAGGCTGATTATGATGATCTTTCATCACGTATTTTATCCCCATGTAGGTAGAAATTTCAATAAATGCTAAAACAAAATATTGATTTTCTTCTTATCAAGGGCCTAAATACAACTTGGGTTGATTTTCGATAAGAACGAACTCCCATAAAAACTTTTATCCCTTTTTATAAAAAAAAAACTAGCTATATCCTTTTCCTTGGTCTAGTCTATCTCTGTACTAAATCTTATCAAAATTGGTTCAGTGGTTTAGGCATGAAAGCGTAAAAGATAGACAGACTGACAGAGTTACTTTTATCATCATTTCAGCCGAAAGGCGTCCACTGGTGGACATAGGCCTCCCCAGGCTTCTCCATTTCGATCGGTCTTGTGCTTCCCACATCCAGCGGATTCCCGCGGCATTCACAAAGTCGGTCCATCTTGTGGGAGGTGTTCCCACTCTATGAGTACGTCTTCCGGTACGCGGTTGCCACTCCAGAAACTTTCGGCCTAACGGTAATCTGTTCTGCGAACAATGTGCCCTGCCCACTGCCACTTAAGTTTGGCAATTCTTCGGGCTATGTCGGTTGCCTTGGTTCTTCTGCTGATCTCTTCATTTCTGATTCGATCGCGTAGGGAAACTCCGAGAACAGCCCTCTCCATTGCCCTTTGGGTGACTTTAAGCCTTCTGATAAGGCCCATTGTGAGCGACCACGTTTCTGTACCATAGGTTATCATCACTGGCAACACACAAAGGTCAAAAACTTTCGCCTTGAGACACTGTGGTTTTTGGGACGAGAAGATATTGCGAAGCCTTCCAACCGAGTCGTATTCGGGTTACTTTTGCATTTATGAAATTGAGTTGGGATTCATAAAATCTAAATATTATGTTTAACCTATCTATATATATACAGGGTTACTGGTAACTCGACGTATTCCTTGCAGGACGTCATAGTAGGGTTAAAATGCAACAAATTAAGCCACAAAATGTTCTACCGAAATTCAGTAGTTTTTGAATTAGTTAAGAGTTAGTTTTTTTATGAAAAATCCCAGATTAAATCATTTGAAACCAATTTAAAAATGATTTACGGCGCGACTGTACTGAAATTTAAGTTATTATCATAGTTGACGCCGTAGCAGACCTTTGTTAATAATTAAAAGTTCAATAATGCCTAAAACATTGGCAAATATCACTAACCAAACATTAATTTTTTTGTAATTTTTGCTATTACTTCATAAAAAATGTAGTCTAGTGCAAAAAAAAAAAAATGCTACACCTGGTGTACAAATTACTAAGAAAATATCCTTGTCTTATCAGCTATCCAAAAAGGTATGAAAGTTAATACAAAATCATGGACTACATTATGAAAATCGTTTTTGATTTAGTACAGGCGTGCGTTTCACAAAAAGATGATTATTCGAAAAATCAAAAACAAAATCGTGAACATTATTATTCTTTTTAATCAATATTAAAAACTTTAATTACACACATTTCACACGTCTTGTTCGATGTGCTGCCCTCGGTTTCGAATACATGTTCTTATTCGCTTCCTTATTTCGGTTTTTGTTATTCTTGATGTTATTGTTGCCCTCATCTGGTCCGCCGCATTTGTAATTCTCTCCCTTAGTTCTTCAATTGAATTTACTGGGGTCACATAAACTAGATCTTTCATATGACCCCAGACGTAAAAGTATAGCGGCGTCAGATCAGTGCTTCGTGCAGGCCACGGAATCGGCCCACCGCGCCCTAAGTTTTCATCCAGCAATTGTCGAATTGTGATTCGGAAGTGGGCTGGACATCCGTCATGTTGGTAAATCATGTTTGCTCTTCTTTCTTCCGGTACATCCGTGAGCAGTGCTGATAAATGATTTCTGAGGAAATCTTCATAAAGTTCCCCATTTAGTGTTCGGGGTAAAAAATGTGGGCCAATTAATTTGTCGTCAATAATACCCATCCAAACATTAAGGGCACACTTTGCGCGGGCTCGAACTCACTGGTGGGCCTGGCTAAAAATCACGCTGTCTCACCAGGCTTCGTACCCGACAGAGATAGTATCAGTGGTGAGCAGTTAGACTCTAGTCTACACGCACAACGTTATTGAGTGAGATGCAGGAGCATTTTTGGCAAAAAATCGCGAAAAAATTAAGAAAAGTCCTTCAGAAGATCGGGTTTTATGAAAAAACCACTGCATAAGTCAATAACCAATAAAGTTTATTGAATTTATTGTTAATTGAACTTTGTTGGTACCGTCTTGGTTTTCGAGATTTTACACTCCTTTTATTACTTTAACACGCTCAAAGTTAGGTTAAATTAGCAAGAAAAACGAATCTTTGTTGGCTCATAACTTTTTAATAGCTTTTTATTTTAGTATTCTGTTTCCGTACAGACAATAATAATAACGAGACAAAGCCATACCATGTTAAATTTTTGATGTACATAGTCAGATAGTGGAGTAAAACCCTCCCGAAGTTTGTATGGATAAAATGTCGACAAGTGTCACCTTAAGCGAGAACCTTCGCTGGGATGCGGTTGGTTTCAGTTTTTTAGGGTTTGCTTCTGCTTTCGGTGCCCAGTAATGTAAGTTGTGGTAATTTGTGATACCATCACGATCAAAACATGACTCATCGGTCCACAGAATGTTTTTTAAAAAGTTTTCGCTGTCGGCGACGGCACTTAGCATAAAACGACAAAATTCAAGCCGTCTCGGCAGATCTCCTTCTTCTAATGACTGGACTGGTTGGTAATGGTATGGATGTCGGCCTGACAAGTGAACTACAGACCAGACTTTCCACTGTGACATACCAAGCTCACGCGCTACGATGTTTGTCGATGTGTTAGGATCGTCAATAAAACGTTGAAGAATAAGCTCCTCGTCCTCAGCCGTGTATCTCCGGGAACGACCAGTGTTAACTTGCCTGCTTCTTTGGACGCTGCCAGTTTCAGATAGTCGCCAATAAGTCGATCCGAAAACACTAACGTGGGGGAGTCGGCGGTTGGGAAAGCAAAGTTGATATTCTCGCCGCGCCTCAGCAGCGTTACCGTCACAGTACATTATGTCAGCGTATTCAGGATTAGAATATGCAGCCATAGTCAGCGCTTATGAAGGCACAGCACAGCACAAGAGCAAGATACGCAGCAACAGTTAGGGAAATAGCCAGTAACAAAACACGAGCTTGCGCGACGTAGAGTTGAAACTAACTAACGCTGACGACCAAATTTTGCAAAATCGCACCCCCTGTCATGCCGAGAGAACTATAGCGACCAATTCCAAAGCTCCCCGAGTGTTTGGAGTTCAAGCGCAGGTAAAAACTACGAATAATACGAATACGAAACAATAGGTTGACCGTCTCGCAATTTTACCTGCCACCCATAAAACTCTTCTCTTCCCTGGCACACATGCAAAAGTATTGACAATCATACCTTTCTGAATAACTGATAAGACAAGGATATTTTCCTAGTAATTTGTACACCAGGTGTAGTAATTTTTTTTTAAGTAATAGCAAAAATTACAAAAAATTAAATGTTTGGTTAGTGATATTTGCCAAAGTTTTAGGCATTATTGAACTTTTAATTATTAACAAAGGTCTGCTACGGCGTCAACTATGATAATAACTTAAATTTCAGTACAGTCGCGCCGTAAATCATTTTTAAATTGGGTTCAAATGATTTAATCTGGGATTTTTCATTAAAAAACTAAAACTCTTAACTAATTAAAAAACTACTGAATTTCGGTAGAACATTTGGTGGCTTAATTTGTTGCATTTTAACCCTACTATGACGTCCTGTAAGGAATACGTCGAGTTACCAGTAACCCTGTATATATATATACGAGTATAAAAGGAGAATCTGACTGACTGATCATTCAACGCACAGCCGAAACTGCTAGGACTAGGAACGTGAAATTTTGCACATGGCTTTCTTTTATAATGTAGGGGAGCACTAAGAAGGGGTTTTTGGAAATTCGACCTTTAAGGGGGTGAAATTTATTTTTATTTGTGCCAAATTTCAAGCTTATTAACTCAAGGAATACGATTTTTCATACAAACAAAATCCCCTCATTTTGTTTGTATGAAAAATCGTATTCCTTGAGTTAATAAGCTTGAAATTTGGCACAAATAAAATCTAAATAAATTATAAAGTTCGTAATATATTGTTTTTCTAAACTACCCCCTAAACTGTAGACTGGGGGGTATCAAAGTTTGTGTGGAAGAATTTTAACGCGCTGTCTGATTAACTCGAAACTCAGTATTTATGTCTAAAATCAAATATAAAGAATAACGTGTATCACAGTTTTTCGAAAATCTACCCCTAAAGTAGTAAAAAAGGGTAGTCCGTAATATTATAAATGTGAAAGTTTGTGAAGATGATTGGATTTTTGTTACTCAATAACGCAAAAACGGCAGAACGGATTTGGATAAAATTTGGCACATAGATAGATTATAACCTAGGTTAACACACAGGATACATTTTATCCCTGTAGTACGTGCCCGCGGCGTAATTAACAACTTCCACGCGGGCGTAGCCACGGGTGTAAGCTAGTAATCATTATAACTTATGATTGTTTGTTTATTCCTAGCATTGTTTACGGATGTTGATAAATAATGCACCTTATTTAATAGACTAATAAAAAATATAGTGCTTAAAATCGAAAACACAATAATCATTCCTTACTGGGTAACTAGATGGCACCACCATTGAGAAATTATTTGGTACTTCGCAGCATCGTTGCGAATTATAAGGTAAACAAAGCTTATTTTAATACATTCGTTTTGGTAACAATTAAAAATTTGAAAGTTTACAAGAACTAATAATCGTAGCATGTTGCGTTATGCAGTTTCTACCTCAAAGAACTTACCTCTACTCTACTTCAATGAGACGTCAGCACCAACTGGTGAGGTCCGCAAGGGCTGATCGCCAGGGATGCGGGTTATTCGAAAGAGATGCCGTGGTCCCTGGCACACAGGTAACTGACGGAACACGGGTGGGTCTTACTCAGTAAATGTCTGATACGCCCTCCTGCTCCACCCAGAGCGGGAGAAGTTATTTGATGATTTACCAAACTTAAAAAAATAAAAAAAACCAGTGGGTGGGCTTAGGAAAAAGGAGTGCATTTATAAAAATAAATAAATATTATGAAATTAATTTATTTCAGGCAAGTTTTTACACATACACCCATAGCATAGCATTAGAAAATTTAAATTAAACTAAAAATTAAGATATAAATTAAATTAAATTTGAAATTGATATTAAAATAAATGATTATGAATACTACTATTATGTGTTCCTATGTATGTAAGTTTACATTTCAGTTTTATAATCGTCTAGTTTCCATGGCAAAATTCAATTTTCAATGCGGTTGTATTTTTTGATGTTGGTTCAGAAAGGCTATATTTATAGGGTAGACCTACAGAACAAAAGAGAGTAGACCCTTTTAAATTAGGTCAAGTTATGATTACTGTTTTTTGAGTTATCGTCCATAATACGTACTTTTTCCACGTAGGTAGTGTTTATGATGTTGTGATAATAATTCTGATTGTTACTTACTTAGCAAGTGAAGGTTGGTGTACGAATTTGTGTGGGGGATAGGTACCACAACTAAACATTTAAAATAAAAATCAAATTACCAAAAAAGTAACTGACTTCCGAAAACAAAACCCAACAAAGTAAAAATTAATGAGAAAAAAACGGAAATACAAAACGAAAGACACCGACTTTCTACATTAATATTTTTATTGTAAGATGCAATAGACTCGTAGCTTAGCTCGTAGCAGTCGTAGCTCATCTCGTAGATCGCGTAGGTTTTTCTCTTGAAAGGGATCAATTTTCATATCCTCGTAGTCACTACGCCGTGATGGGCCACTACACTAGACTAAGATTTTGTACTGTCAATACATAATTACATACACCTATTAAAAGATCGAAACTGCAGGGTTTCTATTTAAATCAAGGGCTTAGACCAGGGGTCGGCAACCTTTTGAGTCGGTAGTGTCAAAAATTACAATTTACAAAATTTTAAAGTTCTTAAAGAGCCAAAAAATTTAAAATATCATACAGATTACGAAACAAGTCACAGTTATTATTGGTTTCACAGTAAAATTGCATGAAATCGGGGTTTAAACGCAAGGTGACCTAAAAGGGGCGTGGCCTAATCTACGCCATTTGCAAACTCGCCATTTTTTTTGATTTGATAGCTCGCCAGGTGAAGAGAAAATAAATAAAATTTGCGTATGGAACTGAAGAGGAGCCGCAGCGTCGCAGCCGCATGTGGCTCGCGAGCCACAGGTTACCGGAGAATCGTCATCTGCCTACCCTTTGCTAACCGGATGCAGTTGACTACCAGTACTTGACATGGAGCGACTGTCAATCTGACCTCCTCAACCCAGTTAAAGGGTAACACTATAATCCTTGGAAAGACTGGCTGTCAGACTTTCGGGCTTCTGACAGTCCGTAACAACTGTCAAAGATCCACGAATGACAGCCAGGACCAACGGCGTAACGTGCTTTCCGATGCATGGAGAGATCTTGGTATGCAAAAATGGTCACCCATCCACGGGCCAACTGAGGCAAGCGTAGCTTAACCTGATCGTGCGGCTATTAATTCTTAGCCACACAGATCCCATCATATCGAGAATATCTCACATTATTGAGTTTACTTACAAAACCCAACATAATCGATCATTTAAATTCTATTGGAATTCCAATGAATAAGCAATGTCCTCTGTCTGGTTCATACATATTTTCGATTATCTCATCACTATGTTTGTTGTCTGTACAAATACTTATAAGCAATGCAGAAAAAATTAAGCATCCTTGAAGACTTCTGTTTTAAAACTCAATGTACATATTTTGGCATCTATTGTTTATTGTTTTTTTCATCTTAGGGTCGACTGTTCGCATAATATTTGCATGGTAATCGCGTTCGGTAGCAAAAACTTATGAATAACAAATCAAGTGTTGATAAAAAATATGAGTCATTGTTCTAATATAACCTATCTTCACGTCTGTGTCTCTGAGAGGGTTAGGCAGAGCTACCTACAGTAACACCCACATTTCCACAGTTATGTTGCATCATAATTCAGCCGAAAGACGTCGATTGGCTGGACAAAGGCCTCTCCCAAGCTCCGCTACTTCGACCGGTTCTGTGCTTCCCGGATCCAGCGGATTCCTGCGGCCTTCATAAGGTCATCGGTCTACCTTGTGGGAGGCCTTCCAACTCTACGTCTTCTGGTACGCTTTCTAGAACGCGCTCCAGAATCTTTCGGCCTTATCGGCCATCTGTTTTGTGTCCTGTTCACAGTTATGGTTAATTCCGATGTAATAGGGGGCGAGCTTATTGCCATCGATCGGGCGCAATCCAGACTCCGGACTGGTACTGAAACAAATCCTAACTGAAAAATTCAATTATCGCCTTGCTTGCCCGCGATCTGGGAATTATGCCCATGTATGTACAGAATCAAGTCCATCTGACAAAACGGACAGTTGTGCTGCTGGGTATTTTGTTGCGCCACTTCTTCTTTCCACCTAAAGCACTAGGAAGTGGCGACGGGTGGGCGTTTTGGGGGACTGTCTTATATGTTTTAACGTTCGAAAAGTGCTGATTCTTAACCTAATTTGAATATATGACTTTTTTTTGGAGGGTGGGAAATCATCAAATGACTTCTACCGCTCTGGGTTGAGAGCAGAAGGGCGTGTCAGACTTTTACTGACTAAAACCCACCCGTGTTCCCTCATTTGCCTGTACGTCAGGGGCGGCGGTGTTTCTTTCGAACAACCCGCACCCCTGACAAGCATTGGCCCTTGCGGACCCCACCAGTGGTTGCTGACATCTCTGACAGCGCGCGTTCCATGCGCACACAACGCGTCAATGGCTTGAAGGCAGAAGCCCTGACGAGCGGCCCCACCTTTGGGTTCCTCTTGGCTTCATCGTGGCTGGAATCCACGGTTACTGAGCCCCCCGCAACGACAATGCGGGAACCCACTCGGGGGAATATATGACTTGATGTTGATTTTGAATTGAACCCCGGTTCAATTGCTGTTGTTGTAAGTGAAGTGGTACTGCTGAACGCAGGACCTCATGTCTTGGGTTCGATTCGCAAATTAGGCAAGGTTATTGGGTTTTTCATCCTGGAATTTGTCAGTAGCAGCCCGAAATCTGGATTTGTACCCAGTTGATGGCACTAGGCTCATCTCCTATTACATGGAGCTTAAACATACCTGGCAAAATGTGGGTTTACTATACCTAAATTTAAACTAAGATGAAACATTTAATTTATTTTAATCTTTTTTTTTTTTACTTTTGAATTATATAATATTATTCAAATTATTTAATGACATATTTTTACCTACATAAGCTTATCACAAAAATGTAAACTAAATAACTAAACAAATAAAAACAAAAGGACACTTAGGCGTCGAAGTATTCGTCCGCATCGCTGTCATCAGGAAACGTGCCCAGAAGACTGGCAGCATTGCCACGTTGAATGGCAATGCTAATTCTTTGGCCGAAGAATGGCCCAGCCCTCTGGTCACGTGAAGTGTCGACCAGAGGGCTGGGTTATCTTTTTGTTATTTTTGTAAAATTGAAATCTATACATATAATAAATCTGTTGATGAGCTGTTTCTGTACATTAAAATATTTTAAAAAAGGTGGGGTTACCAACAAATGCCATGTCAAATCTCTCATTTCTGAAATTCTCGTCTGCTTATCTGTTTTTCTGTTTAGATGTGTGATTTGTAGAGGTATCACGTCCAAAGAACGCAACCAAAATGGTTAACTTTCATACTCAAACATTGTTTGTAACTCGGAGTATATTTTAGTTTTTGTTTCATCGCAATCGCTTCGCTCAATCAAAGGTTCAAGAAGAATTTAATGGTACACCTCTGCCCAACCCTTCAGGGAAAATAAGCGTGATGATATGTTTTACGAAATATTTTTTATTAAAAACATAAACTATTAACATTATCTCGGTGAGGCGCCGGATGCGGTGATACCGCTGTTGTGGACACTTATCTGTAGGTATATCATAAAATACAAAATAGCTCAACGCAAACAGAAATAAACTTTATGAAATATGAAAATTACTATTTCTATACCTAATAGTCATTTTAAACCACATTAAAAAAAATGTTGTGAAAAAAAAAAGAAAACGGCCAATTGCGAGTCGGACTCCGACACAAGGCAAGTAACGTAAAATAGCACGTTTCTTACTGACATGTCCCCTTTTTTTATCATTTTGTTGTTATAGTAGCAATAGAAAGACATAATCCGTGAAAATTTCCACTGTGTACGTATTACCTGTCTCCTGTCGTCTACTGTCTACGTATAATTACCGGACATACAGACGAACGAACGCCACTGAAATTAACACGATACCATAAACTAAATAGGGGTAGGTATAGAAAAGGGACGATGGTGAACTGTACAATTGTCGTTTCGTCATTTTTCTACTTATATTGTATAAGAAATGGACTGGGATTTCTGTATAGTATTCTGCGGTATCAGGCACGAGGTTTGTCGGTGTATATGCCTACAAATTAATTATGCAAAGCGCACTAAGCGGACGAAACAGCATTAACAATTTCTTTAATGGGTTAACTCTAAATTATAAGTGCTTTTAACACCCCTATTCTGTTTGTTTTCTAATTTGTTTACACGTCTCGTATTCTTTTCCCTGCAATGGAACATCATTTGTATCTTATGTAATTTTGACGTTCGAAAAGTGCTGACTCTCAGCCTAGTTTGAATAAATGACTTTTGATTTTGATTTTGATTTACTTTTGCAAACCATTGCAGGTTCCCACAGACGAGCGCTACGCTACGGTGCGACGAGGTTCTGGTAGAACAATTTCCATGAAATCTTCAAAGACATTGTTCTACAAGAGTTGCGTCAAGCTGTCGCGTCGCACCTGTCTGCGGGAGCTCTAAATCATCTTGCGATACCTATGAAACAAAATGCACTAACTCCAATGATTTTCCTATAGATACTATGCAACTCTTGGGAGACTTTTGGCTAAATAACATCTGCACGGGTCGATCGAAGTGTCCAAATCCATAACCTTCGTAGATCTTCAACAGTCAGAAGCTCAAAAACATGACAACCAGTGTTACCAAAGGGTATCGTATTATCCAGTAACTGGGTTGTGGAGGTCAGATAGGCAGTCGCTCTTTGTACAATTACTGATATTCAGCTACATCCGTTTCTACTGGAAGCCGATCCCTACATAGTTGACAAAATAGGCAGGTTGATTTTGCCTGAGCTAAATAATTTCATATTAGAAAAGACAGCTGCTAATATTTTTATGTTGCTAATGCTTTGTTCATGCACGATATAATAGTTATCATATGCAACAAATCTATAAATATTAAGTAACTACCTACCTAGTTGTAGTGATCACAATTAAATTAATGCATCACACTTGATCTAGGAATCACGAAGAAACTTTGCATTCAAGTGGTTAAGCGAGTACGTCATGGAAAACTATTATAAACACCAGCGTGTTATAGAGATATTCTAATATCCTGACTAATCAGCTGACTATAATTCATCCATTCATCAACTCGGATAATTGCAGTCCACTTCTGGACGTAGGCCTGTCTCAGGCTGCAACACGATTTCTTGTCCTCTGCCTTCCATATTCAGTCTGTCCCAACCACCTTTTTAAGGTCGTCGGTCCATCTACTCGTAGCTGGGGGCGTCTCACACTACACTTGCCTACACACGGTATCCACTCCAGGACTTATCTGCTTCACTGACCATCGGTCCTTCGATAGACATGGCCAGCCCACTACCACTTTTTTTTTTGAGGATGGGAAACCATCAAATAACTTCTCCCGCTCTGGGTGGAGCAGGATGGCTTGTCAGACTTTTACTGACTAAAACCCACCCGTGTTCCCTCAGTTGCCTGTGTGCCAGGGGCCACGGTATCTCTTTCGGACAACCCGCACCTAGGCAAGGCATCAGCCCTTGCGGAAACCAATTGGTGCTGATTTCTCTTTGAGTCGCGCGTGGAACACAACGCGCTATCGACCCGGGCTTGGTGCTTACCGGCCAGCGAGTGGGTAGGTCTCGCAAGCCCTCGCCTACGGTGGCCAGGAATCAGCCTCGGATTCCCGACGCCCAGGGCGTCTCCTGCGGCGACTAGGGCCGTGAGGGCTCATCTACCAACACTTCATGTATGAATCAAAATTCGGGCTAAGTGTTTTTGAGTTTTACCATTAGGAATTCTTAAGTAACAGCCCGGAGTTGCGAAGTTGGAAGTGGTGATGTGATACCCCCGTGCCTCGGTAAAGCAATTTTAAGCCGTTGATACTGCATCTGATTTCTCTCCTGTCCTATCAGATTACCATTCAATCGGACTATGAGAGCGAGGGAAGAGTGTGTGCATCTGTGTCTGCGCATACACGTGTTCTAATAACTGCGAAATATCCGATAGAAACTCAATAATACTGCCCAACCTGAGAATGGTGGGTTAATTACATAACGGGCATAAAATGGCAATTGATTGCCATAGGTTTTATTTTGACAGATTAACAACGTTCATTGCGTTATTAACGTTGTTGAGCAGACGAATTTTCCAAATCTATGAAGTAATTGATTTGCGATATCTTTTCGATCCGATCGCGATCGAAAGTGCTATACACGTTTAGGGCCGTAAGGCGACTGTGAGCCCAACAAGGCTACTAATTGGGACAAGTATACACCATAATGCTAATAGAAGTAGTTTATCGTTGCTCCCTAAGGTGCTGTCACATTACAATTCGGCTAATTTAATTTATTTCAACACCATTTACACTAGTATCGAATAAAAGCTGCGTTTACAATGTGAAGTATGTAACTTCATTTTTATTTTGTTTAATAAATCGCAGCCTGGGCATATGTTTTAGATTTTTAACCCCCGACGTAAGAAGAGGTGTGTTATAAGTTTAACCGCCATGTGTGTGTGTCTGTCTGTGGCACTGTAGCGCTTAATCGGGTGAACTTATTTGGGTGCGATATTTTTGATTTAAAAGTCTCTAAATCTAAATAAAAAATCCACAACAAAGTCTCAATTATGGCTACGAAAAAAAAAAACAATACTTATCATTCTTACAGCAGATATTTAATATTTTGTATGTAATGTACCAGAATCCAGGAAAAAATCTGTCAGATACCCAAGTTGAATGACTCAGAACAATGAATGCATGATCTCGTACGTACCTAGAAGCAGTCATTCAAGGAAAACCCAAAATAAATGACATAAATAAATCCTTATTATTCTGTAAGGATGCCGAATTACAGACGTATTACTATTTTATGTATCGCTTATCTATACTGGAAATCATTTGTATGCTTTTGACGTGGACAGATTAGCAATATACGCACAAAAATGCGCCTAGGTAACCCGCGAAAATCAAACTTTATTACGTTTTTTGCAGTTTGCAGGTTATAAAAATATCAAGCTGTATGTTGCTAAAATTATTATTTGACTCCACGCGGGTGAAACCGCTGGTAAAAGCTAGTTATAGATACATTTTATAATTCTCGTTACTTAGCTCTGCAAATATCACCAAGAATTTCAGTGGACGGCCCACTCCCTCTCACAGAGAGGAGGCCTATGTCCCAGCAGTGGGAATGTTAGAGGTTGATTAAGCTTAATATGCTTTTTAGTGGATCATGTCAACATAATTATGATTTCACCAGTGGCTATGGCAAACTGTAAAAATACTTTAATGTTAAACTGGGTGAGTCTACCAAAACTAGACTATAATAGAAATCTACTACTAAACTTTTCCTGAAAAACATGTGACCTACTGAACTTAAAATGTATTTCAGGAGCACAGTGTGAACGCCACGCAAGGGCACGATAGGAAACAATTAACTATCCCTCTAATGAATTCATACCCTAACTAACTTTATATAAATAAATAAAATTTGCTCACTTGTCGGTCAGTGCAATACGTACTACATTATGAGCCGGTCGTCGGTATCAAACACAGATTACAAATACTCTAGATCGTGAACGTATTCTTGGCAGCGAATCTATTTTTTCATAAATGAAAATGTTCCTACTCCTTCTATTTGTCGTGGTTTCGAGCGCGAGTGACCAACCGTGTTTAGATTACGAAAGTGTCGATATTAGTGACGGCTCAAGTTTGGAAGACGGTTCGATAGTGCAAGATGGCGTCGTTTTCCCGCCAAAATATGTGTATACAAAAAAAGTTGACGGTGAAATCAGAACATTTGGGTGTTTGTGTCAAACTAGGGATTGTGTTCGAAAGTGTTGTGCTTTGGGATCTGTCTATATTGGAAGAAATTGTACGGAGCTGCTGCATAAGGATGTGCTGCTAAATGATGGCTTGAACACGTATTACAAATCGAGGTTTTTAAAGAATGTAGATCTGAAAACGCAAGGTTTCGACGTGATTCCAGGAAAACCTTGTGAACCAATGTATGTGGAAGATAGCCAGTGGTACATTCAGGAGGTAAATATATTTTCAGTTTTTTCTTTATTAAATTATGAATAACATAATTTTATTTATTTGTTTTATAAGTAGGTATGATTTGTTGCATCACCGGTTGTTCAATACGTAATTTACTTATTTACGTACTGAAGTAGTTTTACGCAGTCTTAACACTTTAGACTTTAATTCATAATTCTTCATCAAAATTATTTATTTATTATTTGAAGCACAGAAAATAATGGCTGACTTAATAAAATTAAAAACATTGTAATTATAGTCATGTCTTCATAATCTTCACAAACGTTTAAAAATCATTTTTTTTTACAATGTCTGACATATTCTCGTAATTATTTGACATTATATCAATCAATTTTAAAATCGACTTTTTTTTGGTGATTTTCATGGAAATCATGTCAATAGGTTCATTTTATTTATGTAGTATATTGTGAATTAGAGAACGTTGTAGGCCTTACAGATTGTAAATTTGTAGACGATTTTCTATTCTGTATTTTCATTCCTCTAAGTACCTGGTACGTATTGACAGTCCTGCACTGTCCTCTCATACATTTTATCTCTGTAATTTGAAAACATTGTAAAAGCCAATTATGTCTTGCCTTAGGAAGCGACAAATTGGAACCGTGCACCTAGCTTCTGACGTTTCATAAGTGCCCATGCAGGTTTATGTGAAATAAAATATTTTGATTTGATTTGATTATTAAGTATTTGCTTAATAATTGGTAAAGATACATGAGTATTAATTTTAACCAACAACTGTCCTTTAATTATAGGAATCGGCCATTAAACGAAGATACTTGGACTTTACGAGTCGTTGCACCAAGACGTTTTTACAAAAAATAAATAGGATGTAACATATCCACTCCAATTCATGAATCTAAAACGAATCAGCTCGTAAATATTTCGGTAAAATACTCTCAAGTCCCCATATTAGGATTAACTCCGTCTAAGTATACAACTACAGCACGCTTAGCATGACACGATTTCTACTCTACTGTAGAATAGACATCGCTTGTCTACCTTTCTCGGGGGAAAACTGTCAACTGTCCATACGGAAACGTCATTTTTGTCTACTCTTCCGACGACGAAACGCTTGTTTACGGTTTTCGTGCTAACCCTGCAGCAAAGCTTAGGTTCTCCTCCATTTATAGGGTGGTAGGAACATCGATGCATAGCCTGTTACCATAGATTCAGTACCTACATGATTCTGAAACCACTGCATAATATTTTTGTCGGATATAAAAAATGCGGCTGGCGCAGTGGTTAAGTGATTGAATACTGCGCTGCGTATCGGGATCGATTCCCGCACGGTCCAAACAAATATTTTTATGACCTACAAGTAGTTGTTGTTTGTGTATGTGAGTTTAAATGTCTGTAAACGCACCCCACAATACAGGAGAAATTACTAGTGTGGGGCAAAGTCTAAAAAAAATTGACCACGTGGTTAGGTACCGCACTTTTTTACGTAAATGCAGATTTTTAATATCATGGTACTAGGTACAATCACCAAAAGAGTTAAGTAATTAGGGTCGTCGTCGCGTAGTTGAATTTTAGTAAGAAACCGATGGAATTTTTCGAAGAAAATTTAATTTAGGTACTATACAGGGTAAGTTTTTATCCAGTGCGCAAATTGTTACCATGAATTCAGCATATCATTCTAGAACCCCTAGCGCAGAAATTTTTCGCAAGTTATACAAAAAAAAAAATCTGCTGTTTCATAGAAAAGTGCAATACCTACGCGGTCAAAATGTGTGGAGCAGCTGTTTTTTTTTTGTGTATCCGGCGAAAAATTTCTGCGCTGGGGGGTCTAGATTGTTCTGCTGAATTCATAGTTACAATTTGCGCACTGGATAAAAACTTTTCCTGTATACATATAAAACAAATAGTTCCATTATCAAATCAAATTTCATTCGAAAACATCCATCGGTTTCTTTCAAAACTTTAACTACATCAAATGACCCTGGTTACTAATTTCTTTTGGTGACTGTACATACTATTTTCATGGTTATTCTAGACTATTACCCCATAACATTCTAATCTCCTTTATTTAATTTTTTTTTCGTCCCATGGGCATCATAAAATATGATTTACACACACTGACTATCAAAATGATCTGACAATAGTTTCCTATTAATGTAATGAATTCTACTTGCATGTCGTTAATAGCAGTAGTAACGTACCTATTAGTTCCTAGAAGAGCTTTTGTGAAACGGAGTTTTCCGGGGAAGTGCCTGCCAGTAAAACCCACCAAAAACATTTTCATGTAAAATGTTGCCGAGACGAGATCGCACTGTTCGCACTGTCAAAAAGTTATTAGATCTCATGTAGAGCCAAGCTTCCAACTCTACACGCCCTAATTCTATTAGCCCTAACTTCACAAACTCTACACCTTAGTCAAAATATGTGGCTTGACGGGGTCACTACCGTGCCCCCAGATGTTGTCAATGATTTAATTTCTGTAAGTACGTTTGTACACACACTATAACACGCTAATCATTTTTTTTTAACTAGATGAGGTCGGCGTTTTAAGCCAGGGGTGCGGGTTGTTCGAAAGAGATACCGTGGCCCCTGGCACACAGGCAACTGAGGGAACACGGGTGGGTTTTTGTCAGTAAAAGTCTGACACGCCCTCCTGCTCCACCCCTAGCGGGAGAAATTAACTGATGATTTCCAAACAAAAAAAAAATGTTCGGCGTTTCCTATATGACTGCTCTGAGAAGAAAGGCCAAAACAAACTCAGAGGTCTCACACATTCTCTTACAAAGTCAAACATAATCTGGGTCAGATCATGTGAAGCCTATTTATGTAGATGGTGTCTGAAATGGTGTTTCTGGGAAAGAACCACTTAAATTAAGTGGACCTGTCCAGTTAGTGCATACTGCTATTAGTAATCATGCTGCTGAACGAACGATTCGACAAACAAAACTAGTTAAGCTTCTTCCTATGAGTTGTAGGTCGTGGATTCGAACCTATGCATGACAGAAAGAAGAAAGAAACTAAAAATTCGGAAACATGCGACATTCACCAACCAATCCAACACTAGTCTTTATTCGTAAAAATGGGTTACAACAGTGTGCGAGATGTTACCATTGATAAATTACAGTCTCTATGTTTCTCCAGAACAGGGCCCGAGTGGTGGATTATGGCCCACTCTCTCTCACAGAAAGTGGACGCTTGTGACCCAGCAGTGGGAAAATTATAGATGGATAATGAATAATGCTTATTATTCTGTAAGCTTCATTAATCATCATCTGGTTAACCTTTTCTCAACTGTGTTGGGGTCAGCTTCCAGTCTAACCGGATGCAGCTGAATACCAGTATTTTACATGAAGCGACTGCCTATCTGACCTCCACAACCCTAGTAAGACTGGTTGTCAGATTTCCGGGCTTCTGAGGACCCGTAACGACTGCTAAAGATCCACAAATGACAGCCGGGATCAACTACTTAACGTGCTTTCCGAGACACGGAGGGGTGTGGGTATGTAAAGATGGTCACTCATCCACGAACCAACCGCAGCAAGCGTAGCTTAACCTGATCGATCGACCCGTGCGCCAGTTATTACTTAGCCACAAGCCCTTCATTATTGTGCTGGCAATTTAGCACAATGTTTTTTAAGTTTGTCCCCAAGGCTAGCGAGGCCCATTCCCCTGTCGTTGCAAGTATCCTTATATGAAGGTAACTACTTTCTATTAGGTGACACTAGATCTGACTTACCAACCTGAAAAAAATTGCCTACTGCGGACGTAGTAAGCTATTTAAAAAAAAAAAAACAACTGAACTATTTATTATTATTTATTCATTATCAAGTAACAATAAACTAATTATTAGGCATATAATTACAATAACAATACACTTGCATAAAAAGCATTACCTAAATAAATTAAAATTATTACTGTTAAATTAAAATAAAACACTGTACTGGACATAAAAAAAAAATGGACTAATAAAACTTTTTACGAACACAATAATCATATTTTTCTAACCGATATTAGAACAGCAACATGCCTGCCACATACGTGCCGGATATAAGGGCAGTCCAACCTGTCGGCGATCATTGCCAGGATGGCACCACCACGCACATCGCTTGTGCATAACAGCGTGGAAACAATCAGTGCGTGTAATCGCGAACATCCCTGATGCAATACAGATATGGGGGGCCCCAACACCGCCCGGAACGCATTGTTGTACTGGACATAGAGGGCACTGTATCCCCCCCGAGTGGGTTCCCGCATTGTCGTTGCGGGGGGGCTTAGTAACCGTGGTCTCCCACCCACGGTGAAGCCAAGAGGAACCCAACGGTGGGGCCGCTCGTCAGGGTTTTTGCCTTCAAGCCATTGACGTAGCGGCCAAAAAGTAGGTTGCGGTGAGGTGCACCGCAACTGAGGTGGGCTGCGATGTCGAATGGGAGGCATCGCGGCTGAGGGTTACGGGCTGCGGTAGAGGAGGAGTGCCGGTGCTTCTGAGCAGCGCTCTTCCCTTCCGTGGCCTGGACGGGGCCGCCACCGTTTGATGGCGGACGCGGTGTATTGGCTTTTCGTCGGATTATATCTTAATCCATGAATAAAGGCGTATTCCGTACACGTAGGTACTGAGTAGTCTCCTCGGCCCACAGATCGACGCGCTCAGCAACACCATGTCATCGGCGTAACTTATATTGTTAACACAAACTCTATAGCACCCGACATGTTGCCTGCTGAGCGAGACGATCAGTTCATTCATATACACACGGCTACACATCAAGCGATACATTTCCAGTTTAGGCTGATCTCGCACTGTACGGAAAACCTATACAATGCGAGATCAGCTTAATACTGCTTCATGTGTAGCCGTGTGTACATAATTATAAAGTTGTGTGTAGTGTTATAATCGGCTTTTACTTATGTTTTGACATCGTCTTGACCTCCGAAATATTTCTGCAATGTCGTAGGATAGAAGTAGCTTCGCAATAGCACCTATTAGGAAACTGCAACAATATTGATTTTGACGATGACATGTCTCTTCTGCACCTATTTTTATATTTCTAAACACCTCTTATCTTTTCTAAGCCATGTTTATTTAATACTAGCTTTTGCCCGCGGTTCCACCTCGTGGATCTCGGTTATCCGTAAAAAGTAGCCTATATCTTTCTCCATATCCCAGGCTATATCTCTGCTAAATTTCATGATCGATTCAGCGGTTTAGGCGTGAAAGCGTAATAGACAGACAGAGTTACTTTCGTATTTATAATATTAGTAGGAATCATATAACACCACTCATGGTTTCCCTGAATGGTTGGGCAGAGGTGAACATTAAAGTTTTTTCCAGATAGAAAAATTCAATAACACTTTGTTCGACCTGGGAATCGAATCCTGAACCTCGTGCTCAACAGCAGAGCTTGCGACTGCTAGAACCAACGAGGTAATCAACGAGGTATTTAGTATTAAAAAATATATTATAATTATTTGAAAAGCTAGTACTACTGACCTAGCCAATTCTGTGACTTTTATTTTAATATTTTTACTCTGTGACTGGCATTTTATTCTTTTCTGTTGCGGCATTGTTTATTTTTTTTGTAATATGGTTTTTTTTTTTTTGGGTGGGAAATCATCAAATAACTTGTGCCTGAAATAAATAATTTGTATTATTTAAATCTATTTAATATTGAGTCATGGTAAGGTAATGTTTATGTGCCAAAAATAGTGCTTTACATTTCCGTATAATCTACTTTAAGACGTCATAAATCACCGACCGTCTCAAACAGCACCCTAATTGCGTAACTCACGATTGATCATACTTGGTTTCGTCTTCACAGTTAAAGAATATTCATTGTGTTATTTATGTTGTCGAACAGACACCATTTTCGAACATATGAAGCAATGGTTTAACAATCCGTTTCAAAACGATACAGATTATGATGAATCGTGAGTTACGCAATTAGGGTGCAGGTTAATATAATAACAAGACACAATAAAAATAAGACGCATATCATGAATACTGATGGATTGTTAAACTCGAGAAGCACATGGAAAGTGTTATTATTTTGAATTAATTAGAACATTTTATAGATTTAAAACAATAAAGTAGATTTTAAGTCAGTAATTTTTGTAAATTGCCAGATAGTTGTTATAACATACTGTCTGACAATTTAAAAAAATTACGTAAACGCAGGCAGGAAAAAAGCGCACTGCATCGGATGGCGGTCGATGTATTATTAATAATTAGTTAAATATATAATGATGTCAACGCATTAAACTAAGCGTGATCATTATTTAATTTTAAGCCAAGGATAAAACATAGATAGTACAATGTCAATAACAGGATACAATGAGGATGTTGTGGGCTTTGCCTGTTTTAACATAGATATTATTAAATGTATCTACCCATCTAACACATCTAAACATGTTTTTAAACAATCAATTTTTGTATGTTTGTTTTTTACGCTTTTAGGCTAAAACAGCTGAACAAATATGAATGAAATTTGGCACATCGGTAGACCATGAACTGGATTAAGACACTGGATATTTTTTCTCTCGATATTATTACTAAGTTCCGACTTATGCGGGTAAAACCGCGAGGCGCAGTTCGTGTGTTATTAAGCGTGTAAAAGTATATACTTGTCATTCATCAGTAAAAAGTAGGAGTTACAAATGAGAAAGTAATTACTGTGTCTGTGTGTATCTGAGTCTGTCTGTTATGTTTCACGCCTAAACCACCGATCTAATCGTAATTAAATTTGACGGATGGGTAGCCTAGGAACTGGACGAGGCTACCTTGTTCATGGATAATTGTTTTCGAAAATGATTGACATAATTCATTATTAATCATAATTACCACATACATATGGACCGATGTCCGAAATAAGTCTTGAGATCCCAAAAGTTTAATCCTGAAACATAATGAACGATTAAACTGAGTAAGGGAACAAAGCGAATAACGCAAGCGTATAACAGTGGGAATAACTATTATTTTGACAATTTTTGACAGTTCTACAACATTCATTGAGTTATTTGCCCTCTCTTTGTCAGGAAAACGTAGAAAATACTCCGTATGTAGCACTACGAAATATCTAAGAACGTGCTTCTCTCAAAGATTCTATAGGATTCTATAGGGAGTCTAAGTGCGGTAAACGGAGTCCCATTATCATCATCATCATCACCCGGAAGATTAATATGTAAATTATTTTAATATTAAACTTACATTTCACAAGAAATCTTGATGTTATGTCAAGTCTCAAAAGCCTTGCGTAGTAGCAGGGGCGGCTCGCTATAGTACCTTTATAAATGACCCTGTCTCCTTTTAGTTGCATGAATAAATTATACCCACGATTTGATGGAAACACTAACTATTTGGTCCGAATGTTCGTTAACTCTGTGTCAATTTTGTGTAGATGTATGATAGTAAATCGATTAATCTAAGACCGTTGGCTGTCAGCATTGTTTCTAAAAGTAGTTATAGTGACAAATTACTGACATTTAAAATATAATTTCATGTAGTATTTCGTAATTCACAACTAATACCGTTTATACAACATGACTAAAATGCTAATGGATTTTAAACGTTTTAAACCGTATTTTTAATTAAAACGAAATGAAACCACACTTAGCGATTTAATATTGGTTTACACTGACGAAGTGATCTAGACCACACCTACTCTCTCTGATTTAGGATATCTCAAGAGCAATAAAATAAAAAGTATACTCACAGATGCATTCTAAAAATATGCAGTGGTTGTGTAAAACCTTATCACGACAATTTTTTTATTGATAGTAAGCTACAACATTTTTTTTTTTAATATATATATACGCGGACGCAGGAATATGAATTCTGGCACAGTTACAGTTTGTTTGTAGCTAATACATATATCTAAAATTTAAATGTAGTCGAATTTCGACGAGTAGGCGATCACATGTTTTATATTATTACGCATATCAATAATATTTTCAGTCCGTCTTATCCTAGAAAAGTAGTTTAATGAGGGTAAATGACAACACTTATATTAATAAATGTCTTGAATTATTTCAATGAACCTTTTCAATTTAAATTTTAAAGAAATACATAAAATGGGGTTTACTATAAACCTGATATATTTGATCGATCTAAAAGCCATAAGAATTCGGAGGAGAGAGATCCACTTGCCTGCTTGTACAGACGCCAGCACATCAGCTACCTCAAACTGTCAAATTTCCCCAATTGAAAATGAACCTTATACTTTATGGTATAAAGTTGAAGATCTATCAAAGAAATTTGACAGATTGGGGTAGCTTGATGTGCTGGCGTCTGTACAATAACACAATATAAGTACCTACTTATCCAAACAGACTGATCTTTTATCAGTACTTGTGCAAAAATGAACTTAAAACATTGTATTTTTAATTCGATGACATTGTATTTTTAATTTTTAATCTGTGATTTGTATTTATCTCGTGATTTTGAGAACTTGTGATTTTGTGAACGTGAATTTGAACTTGTGATTTTAATATGGGAACCCCTGAAATAAATGGATTTTATTTTATTTATTTTAAAACAATAGGAAGACGGATGTTCCACGTCATGAGTTGGTAATTATAATGACGTTATAACAATGACTCAAGCTCAAGGCTAGTTCACTGTCTGACGACATTAAACGGCATGTACCTACGTCATAAATAAAAGAAGGTTGCATTGCATACCGACTATACTACCATTCAAGGTCGAGGGTGTCGGTCCATAACGGTTCAAAGTAGTTCATTGCTCTTTATCAAGATCAATGTTCGTATTATGTCAATGCAAAACAGGCAAGGGAATACTATTTTGCGAAGTTATACATGCATAATATTTCGTGGAATTTCTTTTACAATGGTGAATGGCTTTTAATATAATCTGGAGAATTTCTTACGAGGAGTACGTTCACTTCACTTTCAACAGGTTTTTAATCATTGTATAAGCTCGTAATAATATCGATTTATGTTTATGCAATACCATTTACTTTGACCCACTATCATTTTTATTAAGGAGGTTGTTAATCTGATTGGTTTTATCTTGATGTGGAAGTTACGTAACTATAATAGGTATTACAGCCACTACAGGTCAAAAGCCATCACTGTTTGTGCTGACATCTCTTGGAGGCGCGCGTGGAACACAACGCGCCGTCGACTTGGGCTTGGTCCTTACCGGACAGCGAGCTACCCATTACTCGCCGTCCGCAAGCCCATGCCTACGGTGGCCGGAAATCGGCCTGGGATTCCCGACGCCCAGGGCGTCTCCGTATCCTGCGGCGGCTGGGGTCGCGAGGGCGCATATGCTGCCTCTCCCTCACGTGCGCCGCCTCCCTCTTCGCGAGCATCACTGCTTCGCTGAAGGAGGTGACGGCTCCCCATGCCCTCTCGCTCCGTACCATGGCCTGGACCAGGGCCGGACGCGAGAGATCGCCGCCGCCGATCGCCTCCACGAGGACACGGCGGTGCTCCGCCCAAGCAGGGCAGACCGCCACCGTGTGCTCCACCGTGTCCTCAGGGCGATCTTCGCAGTGGAAACACCCGGGCGTTTCCTCCCGCCCTATCCGAAACAGGAACCTCCCGAAACAACCGTGTCCGGTGAGGACCTGCGTCAGGCGGAAGGTGAGGACGCCATGCCGCCTCTCAAACCACTCCTCAAAGAGGGGACTTACCGCCGCAATGGTAGCGTGCCCAGCACTGGGTTGCGACAATCGCTTTCTCCATGTCACCATGAGATCCCGCCGGAGCTCTGTCCGCTGTGCCGCGATTTCCTGCGGCAGCGGACTTACGCCCCGGCGTTTGGCCTCCTCGCGCCACTCCCATATTTGCGCGAGGACCTTTGCCTCCAGATCCCATGGCGGTAATCCGGCAAGGAGGCCCGCCGCCTCGCCGGAGATTGCAACCATGTTGGAGTCTGCTTCCAGTCTAACCGGATGCAGCTTGGGCACGCCACGATTGCGGCGGTAAATCCCCTCTTTGAGGAGTGGATTGAGAGGCGCCACGGCATCCTCACCTTCCGCCTGACGCAGGTCCTCACCAGACACGGCTGTTTCGCGAGGTTCCTGTTTCGTATAAGGCGGGAGGAAACGCCCGGATGTTTCCATTGCGTAGATCGCCCTGAGGATACGGTGGAGCATACGGTGGAGGTCTTCCTGACTTGTGTCCTCGTGGAGGTGATTGGCGGCGGCAATCGCCTCGCGCCCGGTCCTGGTCCAGGCCATGGCACGGAGAGAGAGTGCATAGGTAGCCGTCACCTTCTTCTGCGAAGCAGTGATGCTCGCGAGGAGGCGGCGCACGTGAGGAGACTTTTCTGTTTTTAAAAACAGGTCTTTCAAAAACTTAATACACAAGAAAAAGCAGCTATTAAAATTTTACTACAGCGCTACTAAAAAGTTTAATTCAGTATTTTCAGTAAACACTTTTAAAACATTTCCCTACTGTTAATTCCGAAAAATATCCAATTCGTTTCTGTTTTATGTCTTTGGCATTGGTATCTATCATAAAAATATCTACTGTGACAGAATATGTAAGTTGTTTTCAGTTTATTTATATTCTTGTGTGTCTGAGTGCTTTAGATACTATTGATTTTATTTATGTGGCTCCATTGCATTCCATTGAGCATTGGTGGTAGCGACTTACGGGTTGAGGGTCGTAGGTTCGAACCCAGACTGCTTTACTTCTTGTAAAATATTTCACCACGACTGCTCTCAAAACGGTGAACGAAAACATCATCAGGAAACCGGTATGTCCCAAAATCAGAGATTCGAAGACATGTGACATCTACCAACCCTCACTGGGCTTACGTACGTACTACCGCGTAGTGGCGGCTCATTCCCTCTCACCGAGAGGATCCCTGTGCCCCAGCAGTGGGAGCATTATAAGCTGATTATTCTATGCTTAATCTACGAAGACCCCTCTGTCAGGAAGCACGTTCAGACGTTGGACCCTGCTGTCATTTGTTGATCTTTAACAGACGCATGGATCGTCAGAAGTCTTAGAGTTTGAAAACCAGTCTTACCAAGAGGTATAGTATTAGTCGTGGAAGTCAGATAGTTGCTCCACATAAAATACTGGTACTAAGCTGTATCCAGTTAAACTAGATGCCGAACTCCACATTATTGGGTAAAGTCCAATTCAATCCACAATCTACGAATATCAGCGCTGCGACACATTAGAAATGTCGCAGCATCATGCTGAGATAGTGGCCCTTTGGCTTCGTACAGGACTTTGTTTTTTAGTTTCCTTTTTTCTTTTTATATTGTAACAAATCAAACTTAAACCTAAGAGAAACAAAGATTATAAGTAGATTTTTACATTTTTTTAATTTAAATTAATAAAAAAATACAAATAGTTTTATAAAAAATTACCGATCTCACTAGAGTCCCTAAGTATCAGGTCACAAACTGGGAGGATATATCGTGAGGAGGGTTCTTAGGTCACACGCACTGGGAGGAGGATATGTCGTGAGGAGGATCCGGTATGAGCGCCTTGTTGTCCTCTGGAGCTCGGTTCTAGAATATTTCAGTAAGACGAGCAGTAGAAACAGGAGGGACTCGATAAAACTCCGAAGCCCAATAGTAGAGTCGCAGTAGCAGTATTAGTAAAGGCTTTTCAGAAAAATAAATAGTTCTTCCATAAATCAAATTACGTCGTTGTCCCTCTTCGTAGTTCCCTCTCGTAGTAGTCCCGCTTTCTGCGCTTCGTCCTCTATTTA
This sequence comes from Polymixis flavicincta, assembly GCA_949987655.1. Taxonomy (NCBI): domain Eukaryota; kingdom Metazoa; phylum Arthropoda; class Insecta; order Lepidoptera; family Noctuidae; genus Polymixis; species Polymixis flavicincta. The sequence continues at coordinate 19,688,030 of OX465183.1, forward strand.
TACTAGAGTTTCAGCCGTTCCAGAACATTTTTAAATTTTAATATTATATCCTCCAGTGGCCAGACACATGTAACCAGCCAGCACATATACAACCATGTGTGTGTAAAGAATTTAAAGATATAATTTAAAATTAAGAAGTAAACAATCATAGTTAATAAAATACAATATTTCAGCTAATAATATTGATAAAAATAATGTATAATAATTAAACTAAAAAGTAATTCTTCATAGACTAGTGAGAAACTCTATGGGAAAAAAGAAAAGTAAGTGACAGTTTGACAAATCTTGACATACATGTCACAACATAGAAAATTACAAAGATCAAATTTTATTTTATTACCAGATATTAAAGAAATAGTTATTGTAACACGCAAATACTATATTTCCTTCCAGAAAATGAGTATGAAGGTACATAGAGAATGCTTAAATTTCAAGGTTAATGTTAACAAAATGTAAGTATAAAGAATAATCATTACAATATCTATTTTTAATTTTAATAAGTAGCGTTGTAGTGTTATAATTATATTTTTTTTTCGTTGTGATGTTTAATAATTATATTGTGTTGTAGTTAAGTTTGTGATATTCCTGTACACACGGCTACACATCAAGCTATGAATTTCCAGTTTACGCTGATCTCGCACTGTACGGAAATCCTATACAATACGAGATCAGTTAATACTGGAAATGTATTGCTTCATGTGTAGCCGTGCGTACGAGTCCATTAAATACTTTTGTCTTTTTTCTTTCATTTGATTATTGAATCAACCAGTCAACAATTTGTTGATTGCCACATTAGGCCCGTGTGGTTGATTACGGCTAACTCCCTCTCTATAGGCCTGTGTCCTCGCAAGGGGAACATTTTAGGCTGACTATGTAGTGGCTTTCTTATAATTTGTACACACGGCTACACATCAAGCTATACGTCTTCAGTTTTGGCTGATCTTGAATTCTATAGGATTTCCGTACAGTGCGATATCAGCGTAAACTGGAAATATATAGTTTGACGTGTAGCCGTGTGTTTGGTTGTCGGAAATTGGTGGATACGATGAAGCTGTGAGAAAATCCTACTATTCTACTTCTAACTAAAATTATAAATGTGAAAGTTTGTGAGAATAGATGTATGGATGTTTGTTACTCTTTCACGCAAAAACTACTGAACGTATTTGGATGAAATTTGGCAAACAGATAAATTATAACCTGGATTAACACATATGATACTCTTTATCCCGGTTTTACGTTCTCATGGGATAATTTTCGACCTCCACGCGGGCGAAGCTGATGGCAAAAGCTAGTTTTCACATAATTAGCTTTTGTCTGTAAGTAATCAAATACCTGCACCCTAATTACCTAACCCAATATTGATCAGAATCTGAATTATTTCGAAAGTTATTGCTAATCCATTCTTTCATATGTTCAACACAATTGTCTGCTTAGCAACGTAAACCACGCCATGAATGTTGTGGAACTATCAAAATGAAAGCGATCGCTGCTGATAGTGTATGCAGCGTTATTGGAAAAACACCAACGACCTCTTAAGAGGTCATTGTACCGCGTAATTGCGAAGAAAAAAATCAGCTGTTCCATACATTTTGATGAGTTATACGAAGATAAATGTGAGGAAGAGCTGATTTTTTTCGCGAATTCAGGTTTGGTCCCATTGCAAAAGTTGTTTATAATGATGAGTACAATGACCTCTTAAGAGGTTGTTGGTGTTTTTCCAATAACCCTGTGTAATACGTAGTTAGCCTTCTGGTGACGAGTGACTAAAATAATTTTAATTTCCAGAAGTAGGTACTGGGTTTGTCAGTCATCATTAGGGACAAATAAAAAATAACCATGAATTTTCCACTTAAGCTAGTGTTCTGTAGATACATTAACTATCTGAAGTACAATAAAACATTTTACGGCCATTTTATTACAATTTAATTAATATTGTTCTAGCTGGCTTGCCATTGACATGGATTTTTTTTTTTGAGCTCAAATTGGGTTACATTGCGTAAATCTTTATAATTACGTTATCTTTATATACACATTAAAAACATCGACATATTTATAAATAAACTAGATTTTGCCCGTGGCTCCGCCTGCGTGGCTGTCGGTTATCGCGTAAAAAAGTAGCCTATGTCCTTCTCCATATCCCAGGCTTTAAGTATCTCTGCCAAATTTCATGACGATCTGTTCAGCGGTTTAAGCGTAAAAGCGTAACAAATAGACAGACAGAATTACTTTCGTATGTATAATATTAAGTATGGATAAAATTGAAGTGTCTGCTTGTAATTTCGAAAGAACAGCTTTTTATTTACATGCAATGATAGTACTTTTTATAATAGTTTCAAAAAAAAAAAAATTGTCTAGCGAATCTCCGAATCAGCTGGACCAATTTTGACGGAACTTCCATTGGCAGATAGCTGATTTAATAAGGAATAACTAGGCTTTTTTCCCGGTACCATACGTTCCCGAGCGATAACTTTCGACATCCACGTGGGCGGAGCCGCGGGCACAGCTAGTAATAAGTAAGTAGGTATATTAGATAGTAATTACTTCAGCAATTTACTGTGCAATTATTTCACCTACACAAATATTGTTGTTTCCTGTCTTTTCAATAATGCGGTCTACCAAGCGCGATCATCATTATAATCATTAATCAGTTTATATGGTCTTTACCTATGAAATTGCCGTTCTGCAGTACTGGCCATTTCAAATCAAAATAATTTTTGTTTGGCTAAGAATTCTAATTTCAAATTAATTTTATTTTAAAAACATGGATTTTTTTTTCTAAAAGTAGTCATTTCTTTATTGATTAGTGTTACATTTTCATCGCATTTCAATCTTTTTCGTCATCATGGATACGTTAAAAATTCGAGTAATTATGGAATATGAGTACCGTCGTGGCAGCAACGCGGCACAAGCGGCACGCAACATCAACGACGTTTACGGAGCTAACACTACAAACCAACGCACCACCTGTTATTGGTTTGCTCGCTTCCGTTCTGGAAATTTCGACCTGAAAAATGAACCTCGCGGTCGTCCGAAGACTTTGGTCGACAATGACGAATTAAAGGCGATTGTGGAAGCTGATGATACACAATCTACGGCTGAATTAGCAGCAGCTTTCGACGTTAGCGTCAAAACAATATTGGTCCATTTGCGTCAAATTGGCAAGGTAAAAAAGCTTGACAAATGGGTGCCCCACGAACTCAATGATCGCCAGCGCGAAGTACGCGTCGAGACGTGCCTTGCACTGCTCAACAGACACACAAATGAAGGAATTTTGAACCGCATTGTTACCTGCGATGAAAAATGGATTCTGTTTGATAACCGTAAGCGCTCAGCAAGTTGGTTGGATCCTGGTTCAGCACCTAAACAATGCCCTAAACGAAAACTTACCCCTAGAAAAGTGATGGTCACTGTTTGGTGGTCTAGCGCCGGTGTGATTCATCACAGCTTCTTACCAAACGGGGTGAGCATTACTGCAGATGTGTACTGTGAAGAACTGAACACAATGATGGAGAAGCTGGCGCATCTCCAACCAGCATTGGTCAATCGCTCGTCTCCGCTGCTCCTGCACGACAACGCGCGACCTCATACTGCACAGCAGACGGTCTCCAAGTTGCAAGAACTGGGGTTGGAAGCTCTCCGTCATCCGCCCTACTCACCAGACCTTGCGCCTACAGACTACTACTTTTTCCAGAATTTGGATAACTTCTTGGCGGGAAAAAAATTTAATACCCGAGAGGCAGTACAAAATGCCTTTGAAGAATTTGTTGCCTCCCGTCCAGCTGATTTCTTTAAGAAGGGCATCAATAAACTGCCACTGCGATGGCAAAGATGCATTGATTGCATGGGTGATTACTTCGATTAATACAAATAAAAAATTCATGAAAAAAATTCGTTTAAATTTTTTCATACAAAACGGCAATTTCATAGGTAAAGACCTATTATTACATATTATTTATCTGGGCAAATGATTATGTTGTGATTATTTAGTAAGCATGTTATTTTATTACTGAAATTAGATCATCAAGCCGTTAGCATAACTTAAACTCAAACTCAAAGCATTTATTTCAATTAAACCTTTCACAGGCACTTTTGAAATGTCAAACAAAAATCGAAGTTGAAGCTAGGTGCCCATTCCAAAACGTAGATCTCTATGGAGAAGAAAGGGCAAGAAACTCCAAGGACACTCTTTTAAATGATGGGTATTACAAAATCTTGGGAATGTTATTCTTGGTGCTTCTACAACGTGTTGATTTGCATCCTCGTCAAATTTCAGGAGGCTGTTATGAAAGACATAAATATTCGAATAAAATTACGATACTTGCTCACTAATGAATACATACTTGTTTTTTTAGTTATTTAAATTTAACAGTATTTCAGAAAACACCTCTTTCAAAGAACAGAATCGCCCCGTTCCGTATGCGGTAGACAGTGTCGCACGACTATATCGCTGTGTGTTATAATGCGGTATCACACGGGCCGCGTTTTAACATGCGTGTCCGAAAAAAAAAAAATGCCAAATGCCGATTTCCGAAAATATGAAAAAAAAAACCTACTTATTTTATTATTGATTCGGGTCGAGAATCATTAGCATAGTTACCTCCTTGAATTTGACGAGGATGCAAAACAACACGTTGTATAATATGTGAGAAAAATGTAAAAAAAAAAAAAAAAAAAACAAAATAAGCCATGGCAGTGAGGAGATGACCAGTCTCAACCAACGGTGCCCGTTCACGAACTAGCATAATCATCCTATACTGTTCCCACTGCTGGGACACAGGCCTCCTCTGTGAGAGGGAGTAATTCCGGGCCGTAATTCACCAAGCAGACCCGGTGCAGGTTGCTCCAAGCGTCAAACAAACAATTATTTTGTTGTTTAATGTTTTATAGACTTAATCGAACATATACCTCGTCATCTGGTAAGCTTTTTCCCAACTAAGTACTCAATTGCTTTACATAGCTGACCTCCACAACCGATTTACTGGGGTAATACAATACCCTTTGGTAAGACTGGTTGTCAGATCGGGTTCTGACGACCGATAACGACTGTCTGAAAGATCTACGATTGACCGCCGAGATCAACGGCTTAACGTGCTTTCCGAGGCACTTGGTATATAAAAATGTTCACCCATCACGGACCAATCGCAGCAAGCGTAGCTTAACCTGATCAATCGAAACGTGCGACTGTTATACGTAGCCACAAGCCCCTCCACACAGCCATATTTCTACCTAAGTTTGACATCATTGAAACATAGCGTCATTGCTATAAGAGCCTTGACCGGTATATTGAACTACATATTTTTCCGCAATTCTGCGGTTTATTTCGAAATTAACGACGTAATGAGATTGCAGGTTTAGGGAATAAACTCAGGGACTACCAACATAATTTCAGCCGAAAGACGTCCACTGCTGGACATAGGCCTCCCCCAAGCTCCGCCACTTCGACCAGTTCTGTGCTCCCTGCATCCAGCAGATTACTGTGGCCTTCACAAGGTCATCGGTCTACCTTCTGGGAGACCGTCCAACTCTACGTCTTCCGGTATGCGATCGCCACTCCAGAACCTTTCGGCCCCATCGGCCAACTGTTCTGCGAGCAATGTGCCCTGAACACTGCCGCTTAAGTTTGGAAATTCTTCGGGATATGTCGGTTACCTGTGTAAGTTCTCCTGTGGATCTCTTCATTCCTTATTCGATCACATAGGGAAACTCCATGGCATAGCCCTCTCCATTGCCCTCTGGGTGACTTTTAGCCTACTATTAAGGCCGATTGTGAGCGACTACGTTTCAATACCACATGACTGGCTACACGAACTGGTTAAAGAATTTCGTCTTGAGAAAAAACTACAACAATAACTAAAATTCCAAATTGTTTCTTCTTATAATCGCGAAAGCTGACAATTTGAAGAGCTAAAAATAACCTATAAATAACGGAATGTCGCCATGCTCTCTAAAATAACACGTGCCTTCCTATTTGTAATGCAAAACGTCGAGGTCGTAATCATTTATATTATAATAGTAGGTACATATTCGTGCTTATTAATTATGATGAATTCATATAATTATACTAAGGCTTACGTAGGTACCTATAACAGTCCCGGAGGTTTTTAATTATTACTATAATACCTTAATTTAATTACATCAACACGACGAACTAGTGTTGTTTTCCTCCCTGTAATCCGAATAGTGAATTCGTAATTCAATTTATCACTCCATAATATAAAAAAATGTCCCTGGCCGCATCTGACTATCTGTCTGATCACGGTAAACTCAAAAAATATTGAACGGATTTATGAGGTTTACACCAATGGACAGAATGATTCATGAGAAGGTTTAGATGCATAATTTGTTAAGATGTTGTGTAAATTGGTTAAAATATGACGATAATCGTTGAAAGTGTAGGAAAAACAAAAGCCACCTGGGAGCTTTCATCGAAAACGCTGCCATTATCCTTTTGAGATTTGAACCAATGTATTTGAAAACAATGTATGGTGGGATAATCCTCCTTTATAAGTCTACAGAAGTCCCCGATGGCATAATATCTATCTTACTATACCGATTCTAACTGCTAAAAAAGGGTATTTTTTATCCCGGTAGTACGTTACCGTGGGTTAATTTCCGACCTTCACGCGGGCGAAGCCGTTGGCAACAGTTAGCAATTTATAAAAAAAGAAATTGCGCGTATAGCACTGTACCCATGGTAGAATTGAGACTTTAAAAAAGTGAAGAATAAGAGAGATAGTGTGAGAGACAGAGAGAGTTCTCTCTCTTATAACGAAATGTGCCTAAACGTGACGCATCCTTGTACACTCTCAATTTACGTCCAATATCGAATTGACGTCTAAGAAGTATTACAATAAAAACAAGTGAGTTTGCTGTCACATGTTGTGTAAGCTTCGAAGTTTAATTTTTACATTTTGTACAGAATAACGCTGAGTACCTACCGGGTAGTGCAAAACGGTACTTTTGACGTTGGACATAGCTACAAACACGTGGCGCATTATTATGACTTAGTTTCCCTAAGTAGGGTAGGTCAGGTTTTTGTTCTTTTTTGTTTGAGAAATTATCAAATAACTTCTCCCGCTCTGGGTGGAGCAGGAGAGCGAGTCAGACTTTTACTGACTAAAACCCACTCGTATTCCTTCAGTAGCCCGTATGCCAGGGGCTGTGGTATCTCTTTCGAACAAACCCGCACCCCTGGCAGACGGTAAGTCAGGTTCAGACGTAGTATGAAAATAGATCCTGAAGAAAAACACTCCACTTTATTATATGGAAGTGCACATTACATTCGCACCGAATTTTATGTCAAGGTCACCTTCTGTTTTCTAGTGGGTGTCATAGTGATGGATTATTTTAGTATGAGCGTTCATTAGGTACTCTGAAGAACGCAATCTTTTGACAAAGAAAGAATTGCTCTCTATTTACAATTTCATTTAATTGAATAATACATCCATTAATAATTAATTAATAAACTAAATAATAAATTAAATAATTAATATTAATTAATTAAATAATAATTTATTTTGACTGTGGCCGACTTGGAAATCTCTAATTAGACTTCGCACCCAAGTCGGTTGGAGTAAAGACAATCTTCACAGGGTTCTTAAGGGTTCACGGAAGTTTAAGGTCTCTAGTGCATATGCCGCACCTCTCCCCACATATATTGGCACACCTTCCGTCCTGCGCTGCATTGTCACCTGTGTATTTGATGAAATTACGACTGCGCCAATGAGCGGAGTTTCGCGCAGCTAAATTTTGGGCTAAACATGTTTGAACTTTTTGTCATCAATAAGCTAAGAAGATGAAAAAGATGGTGGTACACATAACAACGTGTCCCATACTATGAAATTTATAGATTATGGATTTTTTTTAAACTTTAAATAAACTTAGCTAGTGAGCAAATCTGGTTAATCCAATAGCGGTTAAAATCGTGCAGACAATGAGTTATTTTCTGAGAATTCGCCTACGTGTCTGAAGATAAACAAGAATGTGAATAAATTTTATTACCCGTGCCATGGATTTTCTAGAATTCAAGATAATTGTCTTTAGTGGATTGATTTAGTGAAATAGCTAATAATTTTCATATATATTTTTCAAAGCTTTCTGGTAGCCCTGAATCTGTTGAGATCAAAACAAAATCTTCGTGCTAAATAAATAAAAACGATACCTACCTTGTCTAAGAAAAAAAAAAAAAAAATAGTTTAAGGCATTCCAGTGAAATTCATTCCTTTTTTTCGAACTACCGAAATAAATCTTAAGGCGCGGTGAAAGCTAATTAGGTATTTAACAAAAGTGCACCGTAGCAACAAATAAGGTGAAACCGATGCGATCAGTGGAATGTTTTTTAGCCATTTCTTTGACATTTTTGTAATAAAATATGATAGTTTACGCCCAACATTTTGAGAAAGATGCCACGAAAAACATATCAAGCTCTGTTTTACGATTTTTTTATGATTATGTAGGTACTTCTTACTTTTATGAAATAAAATCACTCTTAAAAAAAAAAAAAAACTACCACCATCCCTTCATCCATCCATCATCTATCCCTATCTATCTTTCTATCCATATTACAATACCTACATCAATACGCGTAGGTAACTGTACGACACGAAACTGAGCGTTTTACGGTGTCAATACCTAGGGTATACAGGGTAAGATTTTATTCAGTGCGCAAATTGTAACCATGAATTCAGCATATCATTCTAGCAGAAATTTTTCGCCGGTTGTAAAAAAAAAATCTGCTGTTTCATAGAAACGTGCAATACCTACGCGGTCAAAACGTATAGAACAGCTGATTTTGTTTTGTGTATCCGGCGAAAAATTTCTGCGCTAGGGGGTCTAGAATGATAATTATGCTGAATTCATGGTTACAATTTGCGCGATAAAAACTTTTCCTGTGTTACAAACTCGTTTACAATACTTCATTTTCAAGTTTAAGAAACTTCATTTACATCATCATTATCATCATCATTTCAGCCCAAAGACGTCCACTGCTGGACATAGGCCTCCCTCAAGCTCCGTCACTTCGACCGGTTCTGTGCTTCCCGGGTCCAGTGGACTCCTGTGGCCCTCAAGGTCATCTTGTCCACCTTATGAGAGAGCCTTTCGGCCCCATCGGCTATCTGTTGTGCGAGCTTTGTGTCCTCCTCAAACCTAATTTTAAGTCCTATGTAATAGGGGCGAGCTTATTGCCATCGACCGGGCGCAATCCAGATTCCGGGCTACTGAAACAAATCCTAGCGAAAAATTCAATGAACACCTTGCCTGACCGGGAAATTGAGTCCGGGGTCAATTGATTACTTTTATTTTGGTGGTGATTCGATTCAACTAACATCAAACGCATCGTTATTTTGAACCTTAATATAATAGCGCCATTGTCAAATATCTATAATTTCACTCAACGTATGACGTGCGGTTGACTGGTCGTCATAACATTACTAAACTATTCGGATGTATTTTGACTTTAACATCGAGTATATATGTGCGCCTACGCAAGGGCGTTGTACTCTGTTTTCTTTCATTAGCATTGATTGGCTTGTTTGAAAATAAACTGTGGATTTAGTTCGTTGTAGTAAACTTTTAATGGGAAGCTGTTACTCCTGTTTAATGGAGTATTCTTGCCTAGCTATAATTATAGTAGTATAGTGATTTGTATACACAGTATGTATGATGTTGAGTGGGTGAATGAAAGGCGACTAACAAGAAGAGGTGAGATGAAGTGAGGAGATTTGGCGAGGTGTGATGTGGAACGCCCTGTCTTGGAAACAGGTCCACAAATTTAAGGTCACTTCAGCGCACTATGGAGCGGGCTATGCTCGGAGTTTCTTTGAAGGATAAAATCTGGAATGAAATTATCCGGAAAAGAACCGGAGTTACCGACATAGCTTGCAGAGTAAGCAAGCTGAAGTGGCAGTGGGTTGGCCATGTTGGTCGAAGGACTAATGGACGGTGGAGCAGACGAGTCCTGGAGTGGAGACCGCGTATCGGCAAGCGTAGTGTGTTACGCCCCCTAGCTAGATGGACCGATGCCCTTAAAAAGGTGGCTGGGACAGACTCGATGCGGAAGGCGGAGGATAGGTGTTCTGGCGCAGCCTGGGAGAGGCCTATGTTCAGCAGTGGACTGTGATAGGCTGAGTTGATTGAGTTATGAGGAAGTGGTTTGAATTTAGCTTGACCAATACATACCTACTAACTAACAAACTAGAGTGACAACTAAAAATAGAGCTGTTTATTAATCCCGAAATAATTTGAACTTGTTTCAGCTGTCAGTTGATTTGTTGTAATATGTTTGTCATAAAATTGAGAGACACACGAGATTAGTAAATTAGCCGAAACTCGTGACAGATCAAACGATTTCTGAAGTTTAATCGCAGCTGTGCGGGAGTGTTAGGAATATACCTATATGTGTGGTATGAAAATATAAGATGATTCCTGGTTTTAGAATGCTATTTGTGTAGTAGCCGTCACTACACGTCAATTATAAAAAAACAGTACAAATTGGCCTCGGATTTTCTTGATACTTCGTACTAAACTATGTAGTTTAGTATCCTGTCTAAATGTCGGCTGTCCTGCCATCTATCCTCTGACACTTCTTATCCTGTGTCTACCACTAGAGAAGTAAAGCTGGCTATTGTACCGGATAGATGTGTCCATTATATCATCGTTCGGGCTTAAAGGTTTTAACTCCATAGGATAGATGGCGTTGATTGTGATTTCTGGTGAAAATATTGAATCGACATGAAAATAGATGATGTTTGACTAAGACTAGCTTCTTCTTTTTATGAATTATTTATAACAGTCAGGCTGTTCTATACAAGCTGTAATTGAAATAACTGAAAACCTGAAAAAAGCACTATGTGGACAACTTTTATTGTGGGACCAACATTTAAGCTGCGAAAAAATAATCACAGCCTATGTATAGGTCTCTAGGTATGTAGGCAACATACCGGTAATAGTAGGCAATATAGATACTCACTGTAGTGAATCTGTATCTAAAGCAACATTGAGTGAGGAAGCTGACGTAGCTGTCACTGATGTCAACTGTCAATTCACCACAAATGGCGGTAAACATTTTAGATGTTTAAGTAACTGAGCTGTATTGATGACCCTATCTGGCAATGATGTTTACGTAGATTTGTTTTAATTGAGCTGCATGCTTAGCACGAGAACAGTAGACAAGCGTTTTGTCGTCGGAAGAGTAGAATAAAATGAAATTTCCGTACAGACAGTTGACCGTTTTGTACCGAGAACGAATGATAGCCGGGTCCAACGTTGCCGTCCTTACGAAAAGTGCAATAACTCGAGTTTTGCGCCAAATTGAGATAAACACATATTCGGAATTTGCAGAACGAGATCTATAAAGGATTTTTTTTATCCAGTGCGCAAATTTTAACCATGAATTCAGTACCGCAGAAATTTTTCGCCGGTTATACAAAAAAAAAATCAGCGGTTCCATATATTTTGGCCGCGTAGGTATTGCACTTTTCTATGAACCAGCTGTTTTTTTTTGTATAACTGCGAAAGATATCTGCGGTAGGGGGTCGAGAATGATATGTTGAATTCATGGTTATTTGCGCACTGGATAAAAACTTACCCTGTATAATAATTCTAGACACTTTTTACGTTTCTATGATGAAGCCAGTTTTAATACTAATCCTAACTGCAATGTCTAGGCCGGTGCTCGTTTTTCTCGAAATCAGGTTTAACCTAGTTATTGCGCTTTTCGTAAGGACGGCAGAACGGCTTAACGTGCTTTCCGACGCTCGTAGGAGTCTCGGTATGTAAAGATAGTCACCCATCCATGATCTAACCCCGGCAAGTGTCGCTTAACCTGATGGATTGACCGATGCGGCTACTTAGCCACGAGTTGCGTGTGTTATAGTGTGGCACACACTATTTTTGTTATAACATTATTTTACTTTGTAGGTATTAATATTTTGTAGGTACTTCACGAACTGTGTCCAAATAAACGGTATTCTTTCTTTCGAATTTTTAAATTTTTCGTTATTTATGACGCAGAATTTAATTTAATGCGAGAGCACTCTACTTTTCTTTAATTTCTTATTCGACATGGACAAAAAGTATAAGCTTAACGTCGTCTAATTTCACAGAAATAACCGAGTCATTCACCAATTTCCTAGTATAAGTAAACAACATTTCGTGGATTTATTCCTTCTGACACGTATTTTCCTTTGGTAGATCGTAAATAACAGTTAATAGATCATCCTTAGGGAGAAGATATCATAACTGGGGTGACTTTGTATAAAAAACACAGCATATACCTAATTATGTACAATTAATTATATTTATGACATTGATTTACACTCAGTGATTACTTTAACTCACACACTGACTTATTACCTACTGGTTAATATTCTAGGAAGATCGTATACTTACTTTACAATATTTGTAAATATGTGAGCATATGAGATTTATATCATAAAATTAATTTATCTTTAATTGTTTCACTTTCGTTCTATTTACCTATTTTGGTGTGGTAATTTTATTCTGTGTGCATCGTTTTTACACATACTCGTAATTATAATAATATAATGAATGTATTACGAAACGTGGTCGTTCACAATGGGCCTCATAAGAAGGCTTAAAGTCACCCAAAGGGCGATGGAGAGGGCTATCTTGGAGTTTCCCTGCGTGATCGAATCAGGAATGAAGAGATCCGCAGGAGAACCAAGGTAACCGACATAGCCCGAAGAATTGCCAAACTTAAGTGGCATTGGGCAGGGCACATTGCTCGCAGAACAGATGGCCGATGGGGCTGAAAAGTTCTGGAGTGGCGACCGCGTACCGGAAGACGTAAAGTTCGAAGGCCTCCCACAAGGTGGACAGATGACCTGGTGAGGGCCGCAGGAGTCTGCTGGATGCGATGAGCACAGAACCGGTCGAAGTGGCGGAGCTTGTGGGAGGCCTATGTCCAGCAGTGGACGTCTTTCGGCTGAAATGATGATGCTGATGATGAATGAATGTATGTTAAATTTTAAAGTACATAAAACATTTTATAAGAGTAACGGTGGATTTTCTTGCCCGTTCTTCTCCATACGAAACTATATTTTGGAAGAGGCGACTAGAATCAATTCTATAAATATGTAAATGTTGACGTTCAAAATGCCTTTTATGTGCCTAATTGAAATAAATGCTTTGACTTTGACTTTAACATCACGCATGTATTCCCGAAGGGGTAGACAGAGGCGTAGTAGTTATACCCCACATTTCGCCATTTATAAAAGTAGGTACTAGTTACTTAGCAACTGGGTTGTGGAGGTCAGATAGGCAGTCGCCGGCAATTTATATACTGGTATTCAGCTGCATCCGGTAAGACAGGAAGCCAACCCAAACATAGTTGGGAAATGGCTAGCCAAATGATGGACCCCTACTGTGAAGACGATACAATCATCAATCCACCCAAGCAAGATGATTGAGAAGAAAATATTTTATTCATTAACACTAGTTTGATTAATCATCATCATCATCTTCATCATTTCAGCCGAAAGACGTCCACTGCTGGACATAAGCCTCCCCCAAGCTCCGCCACTTTGACCGGTTCTGTGCTTCCGCATCCAGCGGACTTCTGCAGCCCTCACAAGGTCATCGGTCTACCTTGTGGGAGGCCTTTCAACTTTACGTCTTTCTTATGCGCTTTATAATCTTGCAAAAATAGCTAATGAGTCCGTAGTATTGATAGCATACAAAGCTTATGTCTCTTCAACAAAATGAAAATCAAAAAATCAAAACTAATTTATTCAAACTAGGCTGAGAGTCAGCACTTTTCGAACGTCAAAGTTACATAAGACAGTCCCCCAAAAACGCCCACCCTTCGACACTTCCTAGTGCTTTAGCTGGGAAGAAGAAGTGGCGCAACAAACTCCAGCAGCACAGCTGTCTGATAAGTTGGAAGAACTTGGTTCTATACAGTAATAGGTCAGTAATTAAATTTCATCAAAAAATGGAAAAAAAAATAGTTTATACCTACAGTCAAATAAAATAAACAATGCTGTGGAGTAACTCATATAACCTGTCGTTACGTTTTGGAATAATGTATTGGGGAAATCCACTGATAAACAAATAGGGTATTTTCCAATTTTTCAAAAAATATTCTAATTTGAAGATTGGAACGAGATATTTAACATAAAAATAAAAATAAATTGATTTCTATCCATTTTCTCAATTAAAAACCATTTAAACCAAATGTATTTTTCTTTGTTTTGAATTTACCGCCAAAACGCTTCTTACGATGACTTTTTATCACGTGACGTCAACTTTGTGTAAACTAAAGTAGTTAGTAAGTAAATAAGTGAATGTCGAGTTTATAATTAACAAGATTTTTAATGGATATAAAGTGATATTACTGGTGTGTGGTGCCTCTGTGCACAAATACTTCTAAAACGGCGCCAAACTAAGTATTTGTATAAACAAAGTTGACGTCACTTGTCACGTGTTATAAAGTTACCGTACGGAGCGTTTTGGCAGTAAATTCAAAACAACGAAAAATACATTAGATTTTAATCGTTTTTAATTGAGAAAATGTGTATTAATAAATTTATTTTTATTTTTCTGTTAAATATATCGTCCCAATCTTCAAATTAAAATAGTTTTTATGAAATCGGAAAATACCCTATTGCTTTCAAAGCTCAAAAGAAATGTGTACGTGCTGTGTTTAAACTAAAAAAGACTGATAGTTGTAGTCCATTTTTTAAGAAATATAAACTTCTGACTTTGCCCTCTTTATAACTTAAAGGTACGAGACGGCAGTGTTTGTAAAATCGAGCTTGCATTTGTTTAAATCATTGAGATCAAGACGACGCAACAAAGAGATATATGTGTTATTCTGCATAAAACTGCGCTATATTCGAAAATCTTTTTAGGAATGGCACCCAAGACATATAACAAAATACCCAATTTAATTAAAGATCTTGACATACCTACACAATTTCAAAAAGGCTGTCCTTAATTTATTAAACATTAAAGCATTTCACACAATTAATGAGTACCTTGACGACCAATTGTAATCTACTGCCATTTGTTTTATTCATTTTGTTATTATTTCGTTTTATTAATTTATTTTGTTGTAATGTTAAATTAATGTTTTGTCCTATTTGTTACTAATTAATTAAATTATAATCAGAATATTTGTGCGCCGTTGACGGCAAGACATAGCGTTCATTCTTTTAATAATATTGACATCTGTACTTTACCGATGTTCTACAAGTAAAACTATTTGATTATTTGAATTTCGGTGCGCGATCGCCATTTCAGAACTTTTCGGCCGCATCGGATATTTGTTCTGTGAGCAAGCGAGTTGTGATTAATGACAGGATCATTTTAGCAAAGGACATATATTTACCTACAACTAGCATATATCTATTGTATACACGGCTACACAACAAGCTATACATTTCCAGTTTAAGGTGATTCCGCACTGTACGGAAATCCTATACAATGCGAGATCAGCATATATTAGGTCTTTACCTATGAAATTGCCGTTCTGCAGTACTGGCCATTTCAAATCAAAATAATTTTTGTTTGGCTAAGAATTCTAATTTCAAATTAATTTTATTTTAAAAACATGGATTTTTTTTTCTAAAAGTAGTCATTTCTTTATTGATTAGTGTTACATTTTCATCGCATTTCAATCTTTTTCGTCATCATGGATACGTTAAAAATTCGAGTAATTATGGAATATGAGTACCGTCGTGGCAGCAACGCGGCACAAGCGGCACGCAACATCAACGACGTTTACGGAGCTAACACTACAAACCAACGCACCACCTGTTATTGGTTTGCTCGCTTCCGTTCTGGAAATTTCGACCTGAAAAATGAACCTCGCGGTCGTCCGAAGACTTTGGTCGACAATGACGAATTAAAGGCGATTGTGGAAGCTGATGATACACAATCTACGGCTGAATTAGCAGCAGCTTTCGACGTTAGCGTCAAAACAATATTGGTCCATTTGCGTCAAATTGGCAAGGTAAAAAAGCTTGACAAATGGGTGCCCCACGAACTCAATGATCGCCAGCGCGAAGTACGCGTCGAGACGTGCCTTGCACTGCTCAACAGACACACAAATGAAGGAATTTTGAACCGCATTGTTACCTGCGATGAAAAATGGATTCTGTTTGATAACCGTAAGCGCTCAGCAAGTTGGTTGGATCCTGGTTCAGCACCTAAACAATGCCCTAAACGAAAACTTACCCCTAGAAAAGTGATGGTCACTGTTTGGTGGTCTAGCGCCGGTGTGATTCATCACAGCTTCTTACCAAACGGGGTGAGCATTACTGCAGATGTGTACTGTGAAGAACTGAACACAATGATGGAGAAGCTGGCGCATCTCCAACCAGCATTGGTCAATCGCTCGTCTCCGCTGCTCCTGCACGACAACGCGCGACCTCATACTGCACAGCAGACGGTCTCCAAGTTGCAAGAACTGGGGTTGGAAGCTCTCCGTCATCCGCCCTACTCACCAGACCTTGCGCCTACAGACTACTACTTTTTCCAGAATTTGGATAACTTCTTGGCGGGAAAAAAATTTAATACCCGAGAGGCAGTACAAAATGCCTTTGAAGAATTTGTTGCCTCCCGTCCAGCTGATTTCTTTAAGAAGGGCATCAATAAACTGCCACTGCGATGGCAAAGATGCATTGATTGCATGGGTGATTACTTCGATTAATACAAATAAAAAATTCATGAAAAAAATTCGTTTAAATTTTTTCATACAAAACGGCAATTTCATAGGTAAAGACCTATTATTAGAAATGTATAGTTTGATGTGTAGCCGTGTACCTATACCTCGTAAAACAGCGAATGTCTTCCAAAAACTCAGATGGTTCAATATTATTTGATAAGACATTTTGTTTATCGTCTTGACAAGAATAAAAAATCGTAGTGGTCTCTTCCTACGATTAAATCTAAAAATAGGTTGTATCGTCTGCAGTTTCTTGAAGAGTAGTCGTCCTTAACCTAAATAACACGATGATGTGTAAAATCGTGTGTAATACGTCAAATGGACCGTTTTCCTTATTGTTGCAATGTCTGGGTCATTTGGTATATTTTTAAAACATTAATAAGTACATTACCTTTGACCTGCCACGTTTTGTTTACGAATTGCATTCTGTCGTTCACAAGCTATAATGCCGTTAACCAACAAAATCATATTTCGAGTACTTACTGGACAGAAAAGCGCAGAAAAATATGAAATGCTATAGTTATGCAACGAATGATAAAAAATTCTAGTCAAAATTTAAATTATAAGCCCTTAGTCACTTGTTAGTTTAGTAATGTTGCTTACCTGCGTTTTAGCGTAGTAAATTATATCAAACAAGGCAAGTTAACGGCGTTTTTTTAATCTCGGCTTCCATAAATAGTAGAAAAATATACTGCTTAGACAGAAAGATAGAGATTTTTTTTCTGATTCTGGTGGCATCGAAAAGCGAAAATCGACCATATTCGAGTTAACGGCATTATAGCTTGTGGACGGTAGTATTGCGTAATACAGGATAGGTTTTTATCCAGTATGCAAATTGTAACCATGAATTCAGCATATCATTCTAGATCCCCAGCGCAGAAATTTTTCGTCGGATAAACAAAAAAAAAAATATCTGCTGTTTCACAGAAAAGTGCATAACCTACGCGGTAAGAACGTATCAAACAGCTGTTTTTTTTTTGTATATCCGACGAAAAATTTCTGTGCTGGGGGTCTACAATGATATAATTCATGGTTAGATACAGTTTGCGGACTGGTTAAAAACTTATCCTGTGTATTACGCATTATGACAATGGGAGCGGCTTTCACTTTGTCAGTTCTACAACATTCATTGCGTTATTTAAATTGTTGAGCAGACAAATTTTACGAACACATGAAGCAATGGACTTTTGAGGGTTTTTGGTCAATAACCTTCTTTAACAGGCTATGGTGATACCTTATTAAAAGGTCTAATTTTTCTGAGGTAAATACTCTCTAAATTTGTGTCGAAGATGCTACATGGAATCAAATGTACCTAACCTACTTCAAAATATTAGGTTAGGTACTATTTTAAAAGTTCTATTACTTTCTACTATTTTTACTTTTTTTTAACTACTACTCTTCTTTGGCCGGAAAGAGCTATCATATACTTTCTATCGAAATCAGCACCCTAATTGCGTAACTCACGATTGATCATAATTGGTTTCGTCTTCACAGTTAAACAATATTCATTGCGTTATTTATGTTGTCGAACAGACACATTTTTCGAACATATGAACCAATGGTTTAACAATCCGTTTCAAAACGTTAAAGATTATGATGAATCGTGAGTTACGCAATTAGGGTGCAGGACGGCCATTTCTGTAGCCTGTAGGAATGCATTAAAGCGGAATTTGCAGAGAAATTTTCTAGACAAATAGCATAGAGTCATCTCAACAGATATTTTTAGTACTTATTATAGTAGAAACGTACGCATGTACGTGTGTTATAAGTTTATCACCTATTTATGTACCTATCTTATTTATAATTAATAAAGATATATTTTGTAGTTTGTTTATAACATTGTTCCTCTCAACTAAAGCATCTGCCATTTAATCTCTTCACCACCCTTGGTTGACTGGTACAGAATGCATAAGGCATTAAGTCCACCTTTGAACCTTTTTGTGAGCGATAAATAAATACTTATTGTGGTAGGTCACTTACAATGCTTACGTCATAACAGAACTGCATCATACGTTTATGAACTTACTAATAATGTGTTTATCACAACAATGCGGTAGGTACGAGCTTGAAGATTTCAATTAAAAAGTCGTATATCACTGCACTTTAAACTAACGTAGTAGCTAGGCACGACCTAGTACCTACCTATGTTGTTCTTTGTATAGTTTTACGCATTTTAAGTAATTACTTAAAATGCGTAAATGAAGTAATTACTTCAATTGATTAAAACGTAATTTAAAGTAGGGTGGCATTCGTTTGAAAGTTTTATTTGGGACCAGATTTTTTGCTTAAATTTTCTCCATTTGGTACTTTGGTAGCCCCACAGTAGACCACAGTGACACAGCTATTATTATTGGACATCATACTCTCTTTAATTTAATTTCAATAAAGTTTGAATTCCTATACAAGAAGAGGTCATCGCCATTGCTCGGGGTCAGGTCTCGCGAAACGTACTTTGCGCCTTCATCTAATCTAATAGCAATATATCACGTTTGTGTAAGTTATTGCAGTAGTTAACCTACAGGCGTCAGTTTTTGCACCCAATTAAAATAAATTATGAAGAAGTATCTTTACAGTAGCGTTCAGAAAGCCTATGATTATCTCAAACTGACTAACAATTACACTGATTACTAAATCAGTGTAATTTGTCTGATGCGATTGAAAACATTTTTTTTTACAAGTTACTTTGACCTCGTACGACTAATGTTTGTGAGATCGGGGCAATCATATAAGTAAAAACTGCTGCAAAAAAAGAGGCACTCTATTCAGTCACATAATGAAGCTATAGTGATGTGCTCATTTTTTGCACCGCATCATACAATGCTGATATTAACAAGGAAGTATCTAAATTATAGGTGTTGTATGCGCAGGCGCCGCGCGCCGGCCGCTGTGTGATTAATATTTTAATTAACTATTATTATTAGAACTATGTATGTACTTAGATTTAGATGCCTTTGTAGAATAGTTTCTTATTATTTTAAAACGGTTCTAAGTCATTAAGTGTGTACAATGCTGTGATGTTTTTCCAGCTAGAATAATAGGTACGTATTTCCGTTGTTAACTGTGATTTTGAAATACTTCAATCAATAATAACAAATAGTATAATTTTATATACTTATAGGTTATCAATGACATTTAGTGAAATAAGTGGTGATGTAGCCTTTCCGTTGTTATGGCAACGTTGCCTACTGCGTATTTTTTTTTAAATTAACGTCAATTTGGACACGTTTTTTCGTAGTCTATCAAGGTTACGTAAACTGGGTAAACCTATAATATCTAAAGGATAACTTTCTCATGCCTTGTTAAAGTTAATTTTTCCTTTTAGATTAAAGGCAAACTAAAGGGGGGGGGGGGGGGGCGGTGACCGTCCTGAACCCCGGGTCGTGGGTCTTGGTCCCCCCAAGACATCCTGCATGCTTAATTTGCATGTATACACATGTTTTGAAAAATAAAATTATGTCTTTATCTTTATCAAATCCCAAATAATATTATTTACTTGTTCAGCAAGTAAAAGGCAGTTTGTAGTCCCCTGGCCCCCAAAGCATGCCTAAATGTAAAGCCATGTGTTAAAAAATTTGACTAAACTTTTCGCATCTTTTTTGTCTGCTGATTCGACAAAGTAGCTCCTATTTATATCTATTAAGAGTCCTTATTCGATGTGATATTTCGAGCTTCCTACGGTTTGTCTACTGGTCTACCATACCATCCTCTAGTCGTCTGATGCTCTTCTGTAACAATCATCATCTGCCTAGCCATTTCCCAACTATGCTGGGGTCGGCGTCCTGTCTAACCGGATGCAGCTGAATACCAGTATTTTACATGGAGCGACTGCCTATCTGACCTCCACAACCCAGTTACTGGGTAATATGATACCCCTTGGTAAGACTGGTTGTCAGATTTTTGGGCTTCTGACGACCCGTATCTAACGACTGTCAAAGATCCACAAATGACAGCCGGGACCAACGGCTTAACGTGCATTCCGAGGCACGGAGGGGTTTCGGTATGTAAAGATGGTCACCCATCCACGGACCAACCGCGGCAAGCGTAGCTTAACCTGATCGATCGACCCACGCAGCTATTGTTACTTAGCTCTTCTGTAATAATATTCATAAGAAAACCTTACCTTTTCGAGGCAGCGTGCTTAATATGTTGACGTTCATTCCTGGGCGGGGAGGCCCATTTAGTTTAGCAGTCCCGGGCCCCCGACAGGCTTAGTGACTACTCACACTTATTCAGCTCTGTTCAGCTTTTGATTTTGTATGAGATGCGTACGCATCCGTTCAGCCGAGGAAAACTGAACGGACTCTATACAAAATCGTGGTTTTTATGGACAGAGCTGAATAAGTGTGAGTAGTCCCTTAGTCCGCCACTGCAATGATTTATACCTAGCAGAAACAATCAGATCGATAGCGATTGAAAATTGTAAGATCTTCTTTAGTTTTACTTTTGTGCCACATACGGGAACATTACAATTAACTTCTTTTGGAATAACCGGGGAATCACATGGCAAGTAAAATAACCAGTTAAGATGGTTTTCCCCTACACCAACTTGTTATTAATATGCACATCGATAGCTGTTTTGCAGCTTCACCTGCGTTAGCGCAGATTCGCATTATTATTAATAACCGCCCCTCAGTGGCCCCTCGTGCTGCACGCGTGGTAGGATCACCATAGGTTATGTTGACGGACAAATCGATAAAATTACAGATAATTGAAACATTTCTACCGTCTTATGCATGGCGATGTTAAAACTGAAGGGAAGAAATGTTTCTATTTTTCAGTCGATAAAAGTCTACGACCGTTTGTCAAGAAGCAAGACGACCTATTTTCTAATCGTTCGTGTCGTAGGAGGCGACTGAGGGACTTATCAGAGAATGGGCAGCAGCGTTCTCTATGCATTTTATCACCATTCTGCGATCGCCAACCCGCCTGCCAAGCGTAGCATTATGGCAAAACCCCCACCATTTTTTAAAATCTAAAAATAATGATAATCTAAAATAAATGGCTGAAATGATAATTGTTAAAATCAAGTCAAGTTCACAGCATTCCATTAAATGACTTTTTTATGAAAAACATCTACATCTAGTAAATACCTTAGCGCATGTTAATGATTTTTCAGATGAGTAAGTTAGGTCAGTTATACCTAGATACCTACCTCAATACATCAACGAATACAATAACTACTTTATGTTGATTTTCCTAAGTATTTACGTCATGTGCCTAGCCGTTTCCCAACTATGTTGGGGTCTGCTTCCAGTCTAACCGGCTGCAGCTGAATACCAGTATTTTACATGGAGTGACTGTCTATCTGACCTCAGCAACCCAGTAACTGGGTAATACGATACCCCTTGGTAAGGCTGGTTGTCAGAGTTTTGGGCTTCTGATGACCCGTAACGACTATCAAAGACTACGTATGACAGCCGGGACCAACGTGCGTGGTCACCCATCCACGGACCAACCGCGGTAAGCGTAGCGTGTGGCTATTATTACTTATCCACAAGCCCGTTTTCTCAGTATTTACGTATTATGTATTTTTATGTTTTATTATTAGCATTTCCTATTCGTAATCCTATCTATTTGTTTAGTAATTAGTTGCTCTTATCAATTAATTATTTGAGTACAAAGATGACGCTAGTAATGCGCGGGTACAGTTACTGCTGTACTGCACAGGAAAAAAACAATTGAGGGAAAATTATGTTAGGCATATTTTGTTACGGGAAATAAGTAATTGTTCAATTAACGGGCTTGTGGCTTAGTAATAATAGCCGCACGAGTCGAAAGATCAGGTTATGCTACTCTTGCCACGGTTGGTCCGTGGATGGGTGACCATATTTACCTACTAACATCCCGCTGAGTATTGGAAAGCACGTTAAGCTGTTGGTCCCTGCTCATTCGTGGATCTTTGACAGTCGTTACGGGACGTTATCAGCCTGAAAGTCTGACAACCATGCTCACTCAAAGGGTATTATTACCCAGTAACTGGGTACTGGCCAGTGACGAGTATTTGACATGGACTGACTGCCTATAATGACCTCATATAGGCAGTCGCTTCATGTAGAATATTGATATTCTGCTGCATTGGGTAAGACTAGAAGCCAACCGCAACATAGTTGGCAAAGTCTAGGCAGTTTCACTGATTGGGATTATGCAGAACAGTTTGCTGTAAAAGTAGGTAAATATTGCACTCAGTTTTCTGATTATGGATTAGATATGTTAAAAATTTCTGTCAAACCTAATGAAGACAAAAGAAGTGAGATCTAAATGGGTGCCAAGTTCAATGGTCAGTCCTGAAATTTATTTATAACTACATAAAATGGAATAGATGGCCGATGGGCCCGAAAGGTTCTGGAGTGGCGACCGCATACCGTAGACGTAGTGGGAAGGCCTCCCACAAGGTGGACCGATGACCTTGTGTAGGCCGCGGGTATCCGCTGGATGTGGGAAGCACAAGACCGGTCGAAGTGGAGGAGCCTGGGGGAGGCCTATGTCCAGCAGTGGAAGTCTTTCGGCTGAAATGATGATGATGATGACATAAAATATTATTACTTCTTATAACTTAGGATAATATATTGTAGCCTAAGGTCTGACTTGGCTAGTTTTCATATAAGTACGAATTATATTATAGCCTTCGCAAATTCTAAACCTGTTACTTGTCGGTTCTTATTTTATTATTCCGAAAAGGCTTGCTGATAGAAACCAGCCATCGAACATAATAATTCGTATATGAGAACTAGCCAAGTCAGACCTTAGGCTACAATATATTATCCTAAGTTATAAGAAGAAATGATATTTTATGTAGTTATAAATAAATTTCAGCACTGACCATTGAAATTGGCACCCATTTAGATCTCAATTCTTTTGTCGTTGAAGTCAACAACCAAGGCAAATATATAATCATATCATAATCATAATATTGAACTTGGCTCTCATTTCACATTTATGTTTTGATGGGTGTACCTACTACGTTAAGATTCTTTGAAAAGCATTGGTGTCCTACTAAGGAAACATGGACTAGAGTTACTGGGCTGGCATCAGTCGGGGGTGAGTACGAAATGTACGAATAAAGGAGTACCTAACTATCTTCCGGGCCCCCAAATCGTAGTAATGGGCAGCAGCGTTCTCTATGCATTTTACCACCATACTGTGATCGCCAACCCGCCTGCCTACCGTGGCGATTCTGACAACCCCAGCCCCCCCCCTAAATTGGGGGAGGCCTATGTCCAGCAGTAGATGTTTTTCGGCTGGAATGATGATAACAAAATGCTGGGTACATTATTATTGTTGCTTCTTTTTATAAGTGAGGAAAATGTCAAAGACAAAATAAAGGAAATTAAATAATCCGTCGACAAGTATCTTTTAACGTTGGTTGTGTTACTAAAATTCATAAGGTGACATTGAATCACACCATCCACTTAGCACTAGTTGCGTTTGCGGAACCAACGTGTAGTACTGCGAAGTAATTGTGGTTGGAATCATGAATACCTTTAGATATTTATTTATTTATTGTTATAAAACAAGATTGTTCTAGATAACATTCTTTAAATTTTAATTATAAATTACACATTGTCACCAGCCTAGCCTGTTCCCAACAGAACAGCGTGATTATGAAATGTGTGATCATTTTTACGGGTGTGATACTGAACAACTTACTCCATGGGACCGATATCGTAATCGCGAAAAAAAATATCACCTGTCCCATACATTCGGGTCGAGTAGGTACTAAAGTGTTGTGTGGGACAACTGATTATTGTTTTGCGATTAAGATGTTGGTGCCATGGAGAAAGTTGTTCAGTTTGAAGGTCTGTACCATATGACCACACATTTCTGGCCCACGCCGTATGATGGGGTAGTCTTCAGTCTTACTGGATGCAGCTATGCAGCAAGCTATCTACCACGTAGGTACTTGCTTAATGCATCTCAAATGCGATGATTCAAGATATCTGACTCCATCTATCAACATTTAATAGACGTATTTGCTTTCGTGCTACATAAACTGACGGACAGAGTATCAAACTGAACAACTTTCTCCATGGGACCAACATCGCAATAAAAAAACAATAATCAGTTGTCCCACACAACACTTTAGTAACTACTCGACCCGAATGTATGGTACAGGTGATAATTTTTTTGCTATTACGATGTCGGTCCCATGGAGATACTTGTAAAGTTTGATGGTTTCTACTGTACCACACCCTTAAGTCTTACCAAAATTTCTGATATACGCCGTATCACGGTATGTTACGGTTGTCTTCCTGTCTAACTGGATGCAGTTATGCAGCAAGACTGTACTTGCCTTGGGCACGCCACGATTGCGGCGGTAAGTCCCCTCTTTGAGGAGTGGTTTGAGAGGCGGCATGGCGTCCTCACCTTCCGCCTGACGCAGGTCCTCACCGGACACGGTTGTTTCGGGAGGTTCCTGTTTCGGATAGGGCGGGAGGAAGCGCCCGGGTGTTTCCACTGCGAAGATCGCCCTGAGGACACGGTGGAGCACACGGTGGCGGTCTGCCCTGCTTGGGCGGAGCACCGCCGTGTCCTTGTGGAGGCGATCGGCGGCGGCGATCTCTCGCGTCCGGCCCTGGTCCAGGCCATGGTACGGAGCGAGAGGGCATGGGGAGCCGTCACCTCCTTCAGCGAAGCAGTGATGCTCGCGAAGAGGGAGGCGGCGCACGTGAGGGAGAGGCAGCATATGCGCCCTCGCGACCCCAGCCGCCGCAGGATACGGAGACGCCCTGGGCGTCGGGAATCCCAGGCCGATTTCCGGCCACCGTAGGCATGGGCTTGCGGACGGCGAGTAATGGGTAGCTCGCTGTCCGGTAAGGACCAAGCCCAAGTCGACGGCGCGTTGTGTTCCACGCGCGCCTCAAAGAGATGTCAGCACAAATAGTGATGGGACCCGCAAGGGTCGATGCCTGCCAGGGGTGCGGGTTTGTTCGAAAGAGACACCACAGCCCCTGGCTTAAGGGCTACTGAAGGAACACGGGTGGGTTTTAGTCAGTAAAAGTCTGACACGCCCTCCTGCTCCACCCAGAGCGGGAGAAGTTATTTGATGATTTCCCACCCAAAAAAAAAAAAAAAAAAAAAAAAGACTGTACTTGCCTAATACATCTGAAATGCGATGATTCGAGATCTCTGACTCCATCCATCAACATTTCATAGATGTGCTTTTTGTTTTTTTGTGCTACATAAACTGACGCACAGACCATCAAACTGAATAACTTTCTCCATGGGACCAAAATCAAAATGGCGAAAGAATAATCAGGTGTCCCATATAACACCTACTCGACCCAAATGTATGGGACAAATAATATTTTTTTAGCGATTACGATGTTGATCCCATGGAGAAAGTGGTTCAATTTGATAATAATCTGTACCAAACCCTTAAATATGGACCATACATTTTTGATACACGCCGTATATTGAGGTCCTCTTCCAGTCTAACTGGATGCAGCTATGGAGCAAGGTATCTACCACTTGGGTACTTGCCTAATATAATACATCTTAAATGCGATGATTCGAGATCTCTGATTTCATCCATCAACATCTTTTGGACGTTTTTTTGTTTTGCTGTGCTACATAAACTAACTAACAGGACCATAAAACCGATAAATTTTCTCCATGGGATCGAATATCGAAACGATGATCAGTTTTCCCATACAACACCTACTCGACCCAAAATTATGGGACATAATGAAAATTATTTCGCGATTACGATCGAACAACTTTCTCCATGAGACCAACGTCCCATGGAGAAATTTGATAGTTGGTACCTACCACACCCTTAAATATGACCAGACATTTCTAAAACTTGCTGTAATTATGTTTGGGTCGTCTTCCCTTCAACTGAATGCAGCTAAATAGGTACCACTACTTTTTATGGAGCGACTGCCTATCTGACTTACACAACCCAGTTACTGGGTAACACGATATCCCTATGTTTAAAAATATTTGTGTTGTTATCATGTTTTTTTTTAATATGTTTTTTCATCTTTTTATATGCACGTGTTTCTGTGAAAAATAAATATATTTTTCTTTCTTTTCTTTCTTTTATTAGGGCTGTCAGACTTATATGTATAATAAGTAGGGAACTACCCAATCACATGTTATCATGCCTAGCACACAGTTTTTATTTTCAATCGTTTTCCAAACTTGTCAATACAAGATACACTAGGGTCAGAATTCCAAATCATCAGATGATGTAGGGAAGGTATTTACCACGTGGGTAGGTTACTGTAGGTACTTGCCTAAAACAATACTTGAGATCTCTGAGTCCATCCATCAACATTTTATAGACGTATTTTTTGTTTTGCTGTGCTATATAAACTGTCGGATAAACCAGATTATTTCCTAGAATTCGACGTGTTTTTTCCCTAAAAGAGTAGCACGACACATTTTTTAATGAAATAAAAATATTTGACTGTGATAGTCTAATCAAATAAGGAAAACATGCCGAAAACGAACGAGCATTAAAAATAATAGTCACCCAGGCCATACCTATAGCTACGACGGTGGTGACTGCATTACCACTGCTCTCAAAACGGCGAAGGAAACATCGTGAGGAAACCGGTATGTCTTGGTACCAAAAATTCGAAGACATGTGATATCTACCAACCCGCACTCGGCCCGCCATTGCGGGCATGTCTTCGAATTTTTGGTTCCGTGGTAGATTACGGCCTACTCCCTTTACAGGAGAGGAGGCTTGTGTGTAAATCTGAAAAGCGTGACTACCAACAGATGGTCAGTATTTTTGTTCAATGATGTAAATATTATAGCAGTAGGTAATTGGGAAAACCACGTTTGGTAGTAGCCACCTCACTCTGACCATGACACTTCTGAATCATCCTGTGTTAGTCTTAGGACCTGTCACAGACTGTTCTATTTACACCATTCATCATCGTCTTTAGAAGAATTCCGTTTGCCTGTCTATCATGTTCCCTTAGTAAAGCCGTTGGTGACAAACGATTAACCGATGACAAAATCGTGGCCGTGACCTCAGCGTGACTCAAATTGAATGCGCCAAATAAAAATAAAAAAGTAAATCAAAATTTGCTGGAATAACAAATCTTGAATATTTTGTGGTAAATTTCCTTGATTGCGTCTGGAAAATTCGATGATATATCAATCATTCGTATGTGGAAGCACAATCTACCAAGTTTTGATCATTTGGCTTTAAAATAACCGCTGCTGTATTGGGCTTTCTATAATTGTCCCTTTCAAATGCTTGCTTTCATAAAAGGTTTTGACTGACATCGTGGTAATATTGGTAATTGCGATATTGGTATTATTTATCATGAAGATACTGCAAGATATTGTTTTAACACCATCGTATGCAATGATAAATATATGTAAAAAAAGGATGATAGATTTTAAATAATTTTAATTTAATAATATGTTCCGTTCAAGACACAAACATCAGTGTAGCCCTGGCTCTTGTACTAGCAGATTATGTGTTACAAGAGCCAGGATCTAGATCAATCAGAAAGCATTTCGGGAATTCCATTCTTCAAGTATAATGACGTACTTACTTATTCTAATCTGCGACAAAAATATTGACCAAAATAGATCAAAGATCAAAGATCATTGCTGGAAAACATTAAACGGTCGACGGTGATGAAAAATCTGTATGTATTGATGAAACGAAATGAAATCAATGAAAGAAAACAGTTATTCGATTTAATGATTGATTTTCGTATGAGCATCTCTGACAGGTGACCATGTTGTTTTATATTTCTGTAGCACATTGTCGCTGTATAGCGTTATCTCACAATATTGGAGAACACAATGTAATGTCGGCATCACTGTAAAATTGATTGACCTCTGTATTTAACCTCTAGAGTGAAATATATCACAAAATCAGTGAATGCAGATGACATTATACTTTAATGACATTGATATCTGAAGCATGATTGTCTGATTCTAATCTTCATAATCGTAAGGAAAAAACATGCCCGAAATCGTAAAAAATAAATAAAGTAGCTCTACGAAAAAGATCTAGTTCGTATAACTTTAGGT
Organism: Polymixis flavicincta; assembly: GCA_949987655.1. Classification (NCBI taxonomy): domain Eukaryota; kingdom Metazoa; phylum Arthropoda; class Insecta; order Lepidoptera; family Noctuidae; genus Polymixis; species Polymixis flavicincta. Next base: position 19,716,726 of record OX465183.1, read on the forward strand.
AGGCACTTCCTCATTATAAGATAACCTTAACCAAATAAAACAATAATTTACAAAATCAAAAAACCCGACTGCCTAAAAGTGAACTTTAATTAAAAAAGATGACAGATGAGAATACTATTATTATTCTCATTTATTTTATTTTAAACTTATTAAGCATATTTTTAAATATTTTTACAAAAATCAAAATAGTGGCCCATCGGCATCAGGAGCAGGGTCCATGATGCCGGTGGTCAGGGCTCTAGAGAAAGGAACCTCCTGACTATGCGTGCCGTGTCTAGGAGTACTGCTTTCTGAATCAAGCCCTTGATCCAGCCGTGCAATGAGAGCCTCCTGAGATGTTGGTCGAGGCTCTTCGCTACTAGGCCATTTACTGTAATGATTATCGGTACAATGATTGCTGAGTCCACGTCCCACATGTCGACAACCTCGCGAGCTAAGTCAAGATACTTGATTTTCTTATCTTGCTCAGCTTTCACGAGATTCTCGTCATGGGGGACAGCAATTTCAACAATCATTGCACGACGCTCTCGTCGATCTATCACCATAATATCAGGCTTATTGGCTACAATAGTCCTGTCAGTGATGATAGATCGATCCCAATACAATGTGGTGTGACCATTCTCGAGAACTTGGTCGGGCAATTACCTGTAGTATGGTACTTCAGACTCCACAAGGTTGTACTGCAAAGCAAGTTGCTGGTGGATAATCTGTGCAAATACTACTGCGAATACTATTATTATTATTAATACTACTGTAATTATTCAGTTCAATAGTCATCCTTTTAAAAGAAGTTTCTTGTTTCCATCTTTTATAATTATTAAAATTCACTTTTTAGGCAGTCGGGTTTTTTTATTTTGTATTTTTTTTTTTTTATTTCGCAGTTTTTAGTTCATAGAATTATTTTTGACGTCAAATGAGACCTATTTATTCTGATACCCCACTCAAAAGGTTTTGAGAAGACACAATATGGCGCCAAAAATCGGCCATTTTTTTTTTCAGTTTTGATATACCCAGTGTCACTCTCACAATTAAGACGAATCTAACGGCACCTCTAAAGCTGAAATCGGATAAGCCGTTTAGGCTATAGAGCATGCCAAAGAAATATACACACATACAAACACACTAAAAACATAACCCTCCTTCTGGCACAATCGGGTGCGTAAGAACCTAATAATGTGATAAAATGGCATAATATTATGCCATTTTATAAATTCGTTCTATGATTTTAAGTATAATAATGACGTTTAATGGTCTCGTGTGGTGTCCGGGCGTAAAAGAATAGCACCATCCCATTTCTTCCAGTGGGTGTCGTAGGAGGCGACTAAGGGACTTACTAGAGAGTGGGCAGCAGCGTTCTCTATGCATTTTACCACCATACTGCGATCGCCAACCCACCTGCCAAGCGTGGCGATTACGGCAAACCCCCTCCCGAAAAATGACAAGCACCATAAATAAATGGCCCGGCGGCCCACCCACCCTTGGCTACGGTAGCGGTCAAGGCCTCGGTGAGGCAAGGGGTGCGAACAATCCCCGGAAGAGATCCGGCTACCACAATCACTGAAAACTGGACCTGGCAAAATACAACACGCGTACACTCCGGACCGACGAGAAGATCGTCGAACTCGAGGAAGAATTGAGCAAGTTACGATGGGATATAGTTAGGACAAAAAATTAAAATACATTTCCATAATCACCGACTTCCGAAATTAAAGTTATTTTTCACTTTATAGTGTTTCTTCGGAAGTCGGTTGTTTTTTTTGTTGGAAAATGTATTTTTATTTCGATTCTGGGCACTAAACAATGCGTTGATGATCCAGTGCGTGATAAAATCCTGCCGCGATATTTTTACGTCGTTGCGAACTTTCGAGAAGACTGATGCTAAAAAGGTTTGCACAATTTGCGAACTCATGGTCCCTCTACATTTACCTGTCAAGTGTCACATTTATTTTTATTCCCTTGCCGATAATTTGGAGCCAATTAGTACTAATTTCGGGATTCAGTTAGTGTTCGGATCTGCACTAAGTCTGTCGCTTTCTCAGTGTCTCCGTAGTTTTGTTGCTTCTCAAAGGGCCTATGTTTTGAAAAGGTTTTTTTTCTAAATTAATTTTTTATTAATAGAGCTGATAAGTTGTTGTTTATTGTGCGATAAGGTGGTGTCTTACTTTCGTAGTGAAGAAGTTTGGTTAAACTTTGAATATTTGCTAAACTTAATTTTGTATTTGAAAAACGGACGGTACGACGATTATAATAAGAGTCTTAGTAAAATGTCAGCATTACATATTTAATCGATTTCACAAAAGGGGAAGGTTCTCAATTCGGTAGTTTTTTTACTTAATCCTTGTGTTACCGTAATATAAAACCGATTTGAAAAATTGTTCTTTGGTTTGAAAGTTATACGTATCGATTGGTCCCATATAAATTTGGTCAAGGCTTTAATAATACCCACGTATTTTTTCCATTAGTCTATGTCGATGATATTATAATAATTTCGTGTCGCTACTATTTACTTAGCAAGTTAACGAATACGAATTGTTTTGGGGTAGGTACCACAACTAAAAAGTGAAAAATAAAAAGTTTAACAACCGGCTTTCAAAAAAAAAAACACGACAAAGTGAAAAAAATATTTTATTTTCGGAAGTTGGTGGCAAAAAAAAAAAACTAAAATACAAAACAAAAGACACCGACTTCCGACATTTTGACGAAAAATTGCGACATTGAAATTTTTCGGCGGTTATGAAAACGCTAGCAGCGCTCCGCGTTTTCACCCGCGTAATTCCCGTTCTCGTAGGAATACGGGGATAAAATATAGCCTATGTCACCCGGGGATAGTGTAGCTTCCCAACAGTGAAATATTTTTTTCAAATCGGTTCAGTTTTTTCGGAGCCTATTCAATGCAAACAAACAAACAATCAAATCTTTCCTCTTTATAATATTAGTATAGATATAGATAGTTGGGATCACCACATTAATAATATCATGACTTCGAAGATGGATTGACTGCGTTACCGTAAATATAGCACAAAAATGTTGGCGTAGGTCGGCACTGGCGTAAGCGTTTCAGGGTTTTCCCATAATTTGATAGCGATAACGGTAATGACTACGTAATTATACTTTTAATAATAACTCAGCAAGGTAGATAGTTGTAGATTTGTGAGCAGTGGTCGCCCAGTGGTAGCGGCTGCGACTTACCGAGTTGTAGGTTGTAGGTTCGAACCCAGACAGGGGCTTTACTTTGACCAAATTATTTGATCACCACTGCTCTCAAAATGACGAGGGAAAACATCGACAGGTATCCGGCATGTCATAGAACCAAATGTTCGAAAACATGTGACATCTACCAACCCGCATTGGGCTCGCGTGGTGGATTACGGTTCACTCCCCACTCCCTCTCACCGAGAGGCGGCCTGTGTCCTAGCAGTGGGAACATTGTAGGCTGATTATGATTATCATAATAAGGTAGATAATAGTAATTAAAAATACCCGTCAAAAGTGGATTAGATGACGTTCGAATTCACACGAATCCATCCATAAATATTCGGTAATCTTTTACCTATAATGCAGGACCTATAAATAAAAGTGACCTCGCCAAAGTCTTTTTAAAACAAGATATTTTTACCTCAAAGACGGTCGTTTTGTGATTTTCGATCCGTATTTTTTTTCCCTATCGTCTGCACTAAGATTGTTACAATTTTCCGATTTTTGTGCTCCGAACAGTACACCCTTTATATTTCAGTGCAAAGTGTAAAAAATCAAGGAATAAAAGAATATTGATGTTAAAAAAAGATGCTGGGAACTGTTGCTGTATTAGTGTTAATTACAAGAGCTGCATCGGAGTCCTGTCAATTCGAAAACAGTGTGCAACTAACAGATCGGACATACAATGGCGTCAAGTACCTGGAGGGGGAATATTATGTGGATAACATTACTAAAGCGGAGAGAGGATGTATTTGTATGAAAGAAACTTGTTTAAGAAAATGCTGTGGATTCGGAGAAGCGTTGGACTCGACAGAATTTAACTGTGTGCCTCATCCACACAGATTGCATGTCCCAGTATATTATGATTTTAATAATACGAAGCCGTTGATCAAAGGATTCAATGGCACGGAGACCTTCAATTTTTTGTATGAAGGATTGGAATGTGAAGCAGCTAAGAATGAAACAATGTTAGAAGTTGATTTAAACACGGCGAAGATAAAAGTGATGATGGTGAGTTTTTTTTTTTCGTTTGTTAATAGGCATGTTGTAAATTAAGGCCTCCCAAAACGACCTTTTGCGATTGATCAATTGCAACTGTAGTGATTTTATCATACGCTTCATTTGCACTTGATAGGCAATTAATCTACGCATCAATGTGAATCGATCAAGTAAAAATTTACAATTGAAATTGTTTTTTTTTTTCTTCCTGATTGACCTTGATCTCGATCACGCCTCCTGGAAAGCGATTGATGAGGTCCATGAGGGATAAATAGGAAAATAAAATAAATCAAATTCTCTGTTTCGGGAGGTCTTTATAAATATTTTAAGCATTTGAGTGGACAAGTTAGTCCACTCCGGGTAGCCGTTGGTAATGTGATGGTTTCAGTTGCATGAATGCTTTGCCACCGGACTCGTTGCCGATTACCCAGAAATGAGGAACAGGATGGAAGGGTCGCGCAACCTGTTACCGGGAATTCAGTAAATGATCCTGGACCTGAGCTTAACATTTTTTGCACCTTATACCGGTTTTCCGATATATAATGGATAACCTTGAAATGGTTACTGATAGAACTAATGACCATTCAGAAAAAAAACATTTTTTAATTATGTTTATTCTGTAAAAAATATTCTAAAAAAAATAACCGCCTTTCAAAAAAACTCTACCTACACAGTGAAAAATAACTTTAACTAAAAAAGTCGGTGTGTTTGGATATCTATTTAATTTTTTTGTTACCGCCTGCTGAAATTAAAGTTATTTTTCACTTTGTAGTCTTTTTGGAAGTCGGTTGTTTTATATATATTTTTTTACAGAAAAAATATAAATAAGTGTTTTTTCTGAATGGCCAATGTTCTACCATGAACCATTTCAAGGTTATCCGTTAAATACCGGACAACCTGTTTAAAAAAAAAAAAACTGGCTATGCCTGCGGCTCCGCCCGCGTGGATGCCGGTGATCGCGTAAAAAAGTAGCCTATGTCCTTCTCCATATCTCAGGCTATTTCTCTGCCAAATTTCATGACGATCGGTTCAGCGGTTTAGGCGTGAAAGCGTAACAGACAGACATAATTACTTTCGCATTTATAATATTATAGTAGGGAAGTAAGTATAATTGCTGTTCAATACACTTTGACCGCGTAGCTGAAACAGTTTATTTTTATTTTGAGACCACATAGAGGGTACTTCTTTATTTTTTTTATTTATAATGGGATAACAAACGGCTACAATATGCATCTTAATACTAAAGTCTTGTAACTATAAATGTTTGACAATATCGCAGCCCACTACATTATCCACATGCAATATTCAAACTTAAAGGTGTCACTAGGTGGCTACATTATTAATTTATTAGTGTTCAAAGGTAAACGTAAATGGTATATTAATTACAATTACTGAAACATTACTAAAACTAAATATTATTGGACATTCACTCCATTCACTGCACATAAATAATAAAGAAATATAATTATCCACGTACAACAAATCTTAAATTGAGATAATGATAATATATTCATAACATAGTATAAATTAATAGCATGGTATAACAATTATTAACATACAAAATATAGGCAGATAATATTATTCATTAAAAACAACTTTGACGAAATTGACTGTGACGTATGTTGATGTATGGGCGAACATGTTTTCCAACTACAGTAATTGTGCTACAATGTTAAGTTTGTTTTCGGGATACCACTACGGAACCCTTAAATGTGCACCGCGACACGCACTTAACCGGTTTTTTTTTATTATTATTTTCAAACATGTTGCAGACAGAGAGCAGTGGTGGCCCACTGGTAACGGCTTGAACTTACAAGTTGTAAGTCGTGAGTTCGAACCCAAGTAGGCGCTTTACTTTGTGTAAATAATTTTATCACCACAGCTTTCAAAACGGTGAAGGAAAACTTTGTGAGGAAACCGGCATGTCCTAGAACTAAAAATAGGAAAACCTGTGATATCTATCAATCCGCACCAGCCCGCATGGTAGACCAGAGCCCACACCCTCTCGAAGAGAGGAGGATTTTGTCCCAGCAGTGGGAATATTTTAGCCTGATTGTGTATGTTCTAGAGATTTTGTTATTTCGGTGTTCCGTCTCATCAAATCATCAAATATTGTGCTAGATATTGCGTCGCTTGAAACATTCGATAACAGTAAATTACTAGCGTTACATAATATGCCAAGTTGACTTTAATTTCGTAAATGAAGCTGTCATACATTTGAATGTGAGTAGGTGGTGTCTTAATGCCACCCTGAGGACCCGTTCCACAATATTTACGCTCCCTGGCTGTTGCTTCTCGCTTCACTTTCGTTTAATAAGTTGAACGCTGATCTAAATTTGACTGGTTAGTCATGGTTTGGACCTCAGTAGTGTCGTGTGTGCTCAGTTTGTTGAAATCGTAGTTTAACTACTGTGAAACTAGCAACGTTTTTCGGGTTATTTATGGAAATACAGTGTTAGAGTGATCGTTAAGTGACGTAGATTAATAATTGTGTCAATTCTGTTTTTAAATTAGTTGTTTTAAAGACAGTTTTGTATATTAATGGTATCAGTGAAAAATACATTACAAAATTAATAATTATGTTGTAAATTGTACCTACTAGGTTGTAAGTAATTACAAAACTACATTACCTATTTTAAAACATTAACAAATTCTGAAATAACTTTTTCGTCTGGTGCATTGCACCAAGTTTAAGCAAGTTTAAATCATACGCGTGATATTTACTTCGTAAATGAAACCGGTTTTCAAGAACACAAGTTCAATAACCACTGTTGAAATCCAGAGACTACTCTGCAAATTGCATTGATTGATTTCCCATGAAAACATTGTTTTTATTTAGCAGAGAATTAAAAAAAAATCTGACACCATAGACCTACTTTTCATCAACACCTATTCATTAATCACCTTTGATAAAAATAACGAAAACCACTTAAAAACCGGTTTAGCCGTTTCGACATAAATAAAAAAATAACATACTAACACAAACATAATGACTCAAAGATATCTTTGTGAACTCACATGGCCAGACATTAGCTTAAAGTTGTCACGATACTAACAATTTTCTTGTAATCATACAAAACGTCAAAATATCTTTAAGCATAGGTTTTTTTTTAAGTTGGCTAAACATAGTACTGCATAATCACCTATTTACTGCGGCCTCCAAACAGATATTTTACAACTTTGTATTCAAGAAAAATTAACATATATATATTTCGAGGAAACATAGAAAACACTCCAAGATTTATGAACATTAAATTTTAAAATATTTGAATTCTTACTACTCAGGTTACTCACAGTAAAATTAGTTTGAAAACAATATATTTGTCAATTAATCATACATTTTATACCAAACACAAAATACCTATGTACCGTTCGTATAAGTAGGCTTATTCAATTGTTATGTACGGAGTGACCACGGAAAACCCTCATTGAGCAAACTTGAATTAACAGTCAGACGTAGACCTGCGTACGCGCCGATCGTACAGAGGTGACCACTCAGTGAGAAAATGCAAACCGTATTGTTTATTATATTCGTAATAATAACAAGAACTTCATCGCAATGTGATGAAGGAAACAGTGTAGAACTTCAAAATCGTGTGTATAACGGTGTAAAATATAACCATGGTGAATTCTATGTGGATAACGTGACGTCAGTGGAACGAGGTTGTGTGTGTATGAAAGAGGTTTGTGCCAGGAAGTGTTGTCCTCTAGGACAGGCGTACAACCAGACGCAGAAGCAATGCGTCGATATCAAGGAACCCTTCAACCCACCGGTTTGGAGAAAGTATCGGCTGCTACCAGGATATAATGCCACGAAGGAGCTACACTTTTTGATCGGGAAAATGAATTGCTCAGATGAACTTTTGGAAATTAGAGTGCCTGTTGCTCCGGCCACTGAGGACTTTCATTTGAGAACGGTGAGATTTATGATTAAGATAATTTTAGGGAATAAATCAAAATCAAAAGTCATTAATTCAAACTAGGCTGAGAGCTCTTTTTGAACGTCAAAATTGCAAAAGACAGTCCGCCCAAAACGCCCGCCCTTCACCATTCCCTAGTGCTTTAGCTGGGAAGAAAAAGTGGGGCAACAAGCTCCCCAGCAGCACAGCTGTCTGTTAAGTTAGAAGAATTTGATTTTATCCAGTACCTACCTATTAGGTAATAAAAATAATGAAACACAAAAAAACATTTAATTTTCTATTGTCAGCTAGCACACGCCATTAACCAACAAAACGTTGAAAACTATAGGTACTCATGTAAAAATAAATAATAATAAATAAAAAAGAAACGTAAACAGAACTTACAATCTAAATAAAAGCCTCTAGGCATAATGGGCGATTTATGAACACGAAAGAGAAGCTTAATTCTATTCATCAATAACTAATTAATTTATCCCTATTGAATGACTTTTCATGAAATAGTCTATCAATGGGAATATGTGGCAATTAAATTAATTAATGATTTTAATCTATAAATTAATACGACAAGCAAAAACTTTGTATCCCTTTTTAAGGAAATTACGCGGACGGAGGAGTATTAAATTTGGCACGGTTAAAGTTAAGAAGGAGTGCAGAAAGCTAATCTTTACTAATATTTTAAACGCAAAATTTTGTTTGCATTGATGTGTAGATGTTTGTTACTCTTTCATGCAAAAATTACTGAAGACTTGTCAGACTTTCGATGAAATTTGGCACACAGCTAGACCATAAAACCTAGACCTAGTAGTACCTAGATAAAGACAGGATACTTTTTATGCTGGTAGTACAGTCGCCAGCAGGTCAAGCTATCCCAAACTGTCAAATTTTCCCAATTGAACATAAACCTCATTCCTTTGTAATAAAGTTGAAAAACTATCAAAGAAATTTGACAGATCGGGGTAGCTTGATGTGCTGGCCTCTGTACGTTCCCGTGGAATAATATTTGACCTCCACGGAGGCGAAGCCGCGGGCGGATAAAAATTATCCCTATGTTTTATTCTAGGTAACAAACTATCTGTGTGCTAAATATCATCCGTTATAATAACACGTCATCATAATATCAATATCATACGTTTTCAGCGTGATTGTATTACAGACATCCAAACATCTTCACAAACATTCACATTAACAATATTATTAGTAGGATTTCGACTACCGTGCGATATCTAGTGATTATAATTCGTACTATGTTCAACATACAACCTGACATTTTCCTGTAAATTGCTAAAAATGCAAGAAAATTTGAATTTCTCGCGCACCTTAGCGCATCCTCCTTAAATTTATTAAATAATTCCTGTTTGACTTAATAAACTAATAGAGGACTTAATGTTGACGAACAGAATAAGATAAGTTTACAAAAATACAAAATTGAACATAGAAAGTTTAATAGATTTTTAAGTGTGAGTATTTGGCCAAGTAAACTGTTTTCTCTCTATAAAAAAATCTCACATTTAATTTGAAATTCTGGAACGAAAAAGAAAAACCATTTATATACTCCTACGTGTTTCGCATCGAAATGAGCTTTGATCAATCTATTAGAATGACGTTATCGTGAAAGTGGTTTTAGATGTTAACGTCAGAGGCCGAGTCAACTTTCAACATCTCCAAACATTTATCAAAGTAGGCAACCCTTATAAGGACTTAACTTATTAATGTAGGTAGCCCATAAGGTAAGGTAAGGTAAGGTATGTTCTGAGTTGAGCTGCAGGATTACTGATAAATGCGTGCACTAATTGGACAGGTCCACTCAATCTGTGTGGCCCTTTTCTCAAAAGACCATTTCAGATACCAGTCCACATGGTCTTTACAAGATCTGATCAAGATTATGTCGGGACTTTAAAAGAGACTGTGAGCTCTGAATTTGTTTCGGCCATTCTTCTCAAAGTAGTCAGACAGGAAACGCCGACCTCATCTAGTTTAAAAAAATATGATTGACATGTAAAAGTGTTTGAACAAACCTACTTACAGAAACAAAATCGTTTATAATATACGTGTGACGACTAAAAATAACAAAACAAGTTTTGCCTAAAAGAACTTGATCTGTTATTTTTACACCACATACAAAATAAAACACGTTTTTTTTTCGTATCACAGCGTGCAAGGGTGTTCATGTTTAGAATGGAGTAAAACTTTAGTTTTTTTGTTTACTTCGGTGCATAGTTTTTTTAATTTAACTTAGTAACTCGGTATAATATTATTAATAGAGTGTGGCCTTTATTATTATACTCCTACTGTTGCTATGTTATTATTCCCGTGGTCCCATAAGTTCCTTATTACATCATTCACGTCATAACTCCACCATTCACGAACAATCTGGTTAGCGTAGTAATATGTTACCATCGACTTAGGGTAAGAAACTCGTGGATAAATTATAACAGTGGACGGGTCGCTCAATCCTGTTCATGGATAGCCTCCGCAGAAAACACCCTGGGCGTCGCGAATCCCAGGCTGATTCCCGGCCACCGTAGGCGTGGGTTTGCGGACGCCGAGTAATGGGTAGCTCGCTGTCCGGTAAGGACCGAGTCCCGGTCGACCCACGCGCGCCTCAAAGAGATGTCAGCACATCCTGATGGCCCGCAAGGGCCGATGCTTGCCAGGAGTGCGGGTTGTTCGAAAGAGATAACGCCGCCCCTGGCACATAGGCTACTGAGGGAACACGGGTGGGTTTTAGTCAGTAAAAGTTTGACACGCCCTCCTGCTCCACCCAGAGCGGGAGAAGTTATTTGATGATTTCCCACCCAAAAAAATAAAAAAAACGTTCGTGGATGGTCCATTATTTATCGAGATCCCTCTGTGTCTTGTAAAGTTCTTTAAGCCATTAGGCCCGGCTGTCATTTGTAGATCATTGACAGTATAGTTGCGGGTATTCAGAATTCTTCGGACCGGGAGAGTGGTCTCGATCTCCCTCTTCCTTTTCCGCAGTCTCCTTCTGCGAAATGACGGTTTCACAGAAGGAGATCACTGCATCCCACGACTCGGCGCTCCCGACCATCGAGCGAGTGATGACCGGGAGCGACAGGTCGGCCGCAACTGGTAATACGAGGGCTCGATGCGGCTCCTCCCATGCAGTAAGCTCTGCCAGTGTATGCCGCGCCGTGTATCCGGTTGACAGCTAACCCCAACATTTTCTAGGTAGATTGATTGATCATCTATATAGGTTACCAAGCCTTCATTAAAACAAAGTAATATTTTATCCAAACCAAATAATTTTAAAATAATTCCATTTCTTCCCGTGGGCGTCGTAGAAGGCGACCATGGGAATTACTAGAGAATGAGCAGCAGCGTTCTCTATGCATTTTACCACCATTCTGCGATGCCAACCCGCCTGCCAAGCGTGGCGATTATGGCAAAACCCCCCTTCTGGGGGAGGCCTAGGTCCAGCAGTGGACGTATTTCGGCTGAAATGATAATGATGAAATATTTTAATGATAATCAATAATAATAATAATCTCGCTACAAGTCTGCGTCTGGGTGCACCTTGCGTGGCTCCGCATCGTTGTCAGTGTGGTGAAGCAGTTGATCGCCTCGGACACCATGGCCTTGCTTGCAGCAAGAGCGCTGGTCGGCTGGCACGGCACGCCAGCATTAATGACATCATCCGTCGGGCTCTTGTCACCGCCGGGTGCCAGCTGTCTTAGAACCGAATGGCTTGGCACGCGACGATGGAAAGAGGCCAGACGGAATGACAATAATGCCTTGGAAGGTGGGTAGGCCTTTGGTGTGGGATGCTACCTGTGTCGACACCCTCGCGCCATCCCATCTTCTGAGCACGGCAGGCTGCGCTGGTGCGGCTGCTGCAGGTGCAGAAAACATCGAACGGCGCAAATGCAACAACCTTATTGGGAGCTATATATATTTGAGCCGTTTGGGTTTGAAACTCTATGGCCGTGGGGTCCGAGCGCTCATCGAGTATTTCGGGACATCGCCAAGCGGTCGGTCGACTCTTCACGTGACCAAAGGGCTGGCCTATTCTTAGGTCAAAGAATCAGCATTGCCATCCAACGTGGCAACGCTGCCAGCCTTTTGGGCACTTTTCCCACTGACAGCGTTGCGGACGAATTCTTTGATGCTCAGTGAGCTCTTCCCTTTTTTACTTTATATATACTTGTACATACTGTGTAATTATTATTTTTATATTCATGCTTAGTTAGTATGTTTGTATATATTTAAATATTATGTCAATTTTTAAATTAAAATGATAATCAAAATTTATATTTCTATTCATTTACTCGTCCTATGTCTGTCATCAAATGACAATCGTCATTACGTTAACGAAAGAATAAATTAACATTAACGAAGTAGTTACGGTAATTAAGTAAAATAAATATTAACTTACATTGCGATAATTGATGCCTTATGTAGTAGTTATGCCCGTAATTATTGTCTTCCTGGGAACTGTAATGTGAACAAAACAGCGGACATTAGTGATGATCAAATTGGACATTTGTGCGGCTCTTAGCTGGAAAGTTCAAACAGAACCATTGATATAATATTAGAAGAACCTCTAAATAAATAACAAATAAATTACAACATAATTCACGTCTATAATCTATATTCCAAGGGATGGGCAGATGTCCACCTTAAGTAGACAGTTATGTTTAAGTCCAATGAAATAGGGGATTACTATTAGCCGGACTCATATTAGTCTCTGATCTGTTACTTAGAAATACCGGACTAAACTAAATCAAATAAGTACAAAAGTAATTAAAATTTCACTAACGGAAACTACAATAATTTATCTTCTAATCCTTTTTATAATATTCCGTGTGGTGGCGGACGTGAAGAATAGCCCCACCCCATTTCTCCCCGTGAGTGTTTGAAAAGGCGACTAAGGGACTTACAAGAGACTGGGCAGCAGCGTTCTCTATGCATTTAACCACCATACTGCGATCGCCAACCCGCCTGCCAAGCGTGGCTATTATGGCAATCTCCTCCAATTTGGAGGAGGCCTATGTCCAACAATGGACGTCTTTCGGCTGATGATAATGATGATGATGATGACAATAATTTATTAATACCCATCACAGTTCACATATTATGTCTCTCCTAAATGCCCATGCGCATAAAACTCTTTGTCTAACTTTCTCTAACGACCCTCTATATGAAATAGAGAAAAGACGGAAAGAGGGGCTTGTGGCTAAATAACAATAACTGCAAGGGTCGATCGACCAGGTTAAGCTACGCTCGCCGCGGTTGGTCCGTGGATGGGTGACCATCTTTACATACCAATACCCCACCGTGTCTCGGAAAGCTCGCTAAGCCATTGGTCTCGGCTGGCATTTGTAAATCTTTAACTGTCGTTACTGGTCGTCAGAAGCCCGAAAGTCTGTCATCCAGTCTTACCAAGGGGTATCATGTTACCCAGTAACTAGATTGTGGAGGTCAGATAGGCAGTAGCTCCAAGTAAAATACTGGTATTCAGCTGCATCCGGTTAGACCGGAAGTCGACCCCAACATAGTTAATAAGGGGCTAGGCAGATGATGATCTCAGTAGTAATCCCTTCATTAAACACTAGCAGTGCTCCGCGGTTTCACCGGCGTAGTTCCCGTTCCCGTGGGAATACGGGGATAAAATATAGCCTATGTCACCCGGGGATAGTGTAGCTTCCCATCAGTGAAATAATTTTTCAAATCGGTGCAGTAGTTTCGGAGCCTATTCAATGCAAACAAACAATCAAATCTTTCCTCTTTATAAAATTAGTGTACATTACGATAAAAATCCCATCAAAATCCATTGCGTAGTTTGAAAGAACCAAGCGTTCACACGAACAAAAACGAAAAGTGACTATTTAGTATTAAGTATAGATATCATATCATTTTTTTGGTCTTCCCCTACTCTTGTATCCTCATTCGTACTGAAATATTTCCTCACGACATTTTCCTTTAGTTGCAGCACCTATAGTGGACTTATAATGGACATAATTATACATCATAGATTGCATCCATCACTTTTCATCAGGCGAGATCAAGGTTATGAGCAGGTCCATACAGCAATAAAAAATATATCTCTGGGTGTTACTATAGATATAATATATCAATTGTAACACCCAGAGATATTTTTTTGTATATTATTTATAATAAAATATTATAATATTAAAAAATTATCCTACTCTCTATTTTACAGGATGTTTGCCAGAACGTTGAACATATGAAAATGGTGGATAGGTGGAGTCATCTGCTACTTACTCAGCCCTAATTTATTTGGCCCTGGCCCCTGGATATTTTTTTTTGCTTTCTTCTAGTTTCACCACTTTCTTAACTTTAAAGTGTATTTTTTATTAAAATGGGTAAAACAGGCAATTTTATTTTTATCTTTGATGTTGTCAGATTCTTATAATATTATTGCTTTATTCAGATGTTAGCTAGAAAAAGTTATGAGTCCTCAAACTTACAGAAAGATGTACCTAAAAAATACTTAAAACTTTAAACTTGCATAAAAAAACAATATCCACCATTTTCGTATGTTCAACGTTCTACTAAACACCTTGTTTACACTAGCTAACTCGACAGACGCTGTCCTTTTTTTTGATTACGGGGGGAAATCCTCATGGATGTCCTCCGCCCCGAGGAGGGCGGAGGGGTCTGTCAGACTCTTACTGACTAAAACCACCCCGGTGTTCCGTCTCTCACTTACGCCGGGGATCACGGGAACTAGTAAGTCTTCCGCGATCCCCGGCTAGTGCCGGCCCGCCTATGCGGGCCACCTCGCGATAGGGGGGGAGTGAGGTGTTAAACTCCCCCCCACATCAATGAGAGGCGCGCGTGGAACACTACGCGCCGCCATCTCGGGTCCTAAGAAGTGGGGGCGACGGATTCCCCAGTCTGTCGCCCCTGGACCCATTTAGGGGTCGGAAGAGGGCGTTGTCCGCCCTCCACCGACGCCCGGTGCGTCTGCTGCGGATCGGGTTAGCGGAAGCAATCTCCCGCTCCCTCTCCGCAGCCTCCTTCTGCGACATAATTGTTTCACAGAAGGTAACCACCGCGTCCCAGGACTCCTTGCTGTCGACCATCGAGTCGACAACGGCCGGCAGCGATAAGTCACTGCCTACTCCTGAGATGAGGGCACGGCGCGGCTCCGTCCAAGCGGCACACTCTGCCAGCGTGTGCCACGCCGTGTCCTCCCGACCCACGCCGTGTCCTCCCGACGACAGACGCTGTCCTGCATTAACTATGAATATTGAATTCGCATTTTATATGTTTATCTTACGCGCAACTTTTTTCTTTTTTATTTCATAAGAACCTTCTCCTGACATCAAAATATACAACAAAAAATAATTAGCAAAATTGGTGCAGCCGTTCACGTGTGATGCCTTGACCAAGGGAAATAGGGATCAATTTTTATTTATATAGCTATTTTTATTTATAATCTTTAAATAATAATAATATTCTACTATCTTACTTCCAATAATATTATAATTGTGAAAGTTTAAGTTGTGTAAGTTTGTGCACGCAAAAATTTCTAAACGGATTTGGATGAAATTTGGCAAGCAGATTGTTTGTAATCTGGATTAATACGTAAGATAATTTTTATCCCGATAGTACGTCCCCGTGAGATAATTTTGGACCTCCACGCGGGCGAAGCCGCTGGCAAAAGCTAGTTTTAAAATTAATTATTAAGTTTTGGCCAAATGATAACACTTGACTGGTAAAAAAACATTTTTTTTAAATAAATAAACAATAATGTGTTTCCACCGAAGCTATGCAGTCGCTCCATGTAAAATACTGGTATTCAGTTGCATCCGGTTGGACTGGACTGACCCCAACAGAGTTGGGAAAAGGCTACTCCAGAACATATTTTTATCATCAATGCACTTGCTCGAAGTCTTCAGCACCCTGATTGTGTAACTCACGATTGAACAATCTGTTTCGTATTGAAACAGATTGTTAAACCATTGCTTCATATGTTCGAAAAATGTGTCTGTTCAACAACGTAAACAACGCAATGAATATTGTTGAACTGTCAAATTGAAACCGATTATGATTAATCGTGAGTTACGCAATCAGGGTGCTGAATCTGAATAACTTTGAATGTTATTTCTAATTCATTATTTCATAGGTTCGAAACAATTGTCTGCTTAGCAACGTAAACAACGCCATGAATGTTGTGGAATTGTCAAAACAAAAGCGATTCCTACTGACCAGCACCCTAAGTACGTAACTCACGGTTCATCATAATCTATTTCGTATTGAAACAGTTTGTTAAATCATAGCTTCATATGTTCGAAAAGTTTGTCTGTTCAACAACGTAAACAACGCAATGAATATTGTTGAACTGTCGAATTGAAACCGATTGTAATTAATCGTGAGTTACGCAATGAGGGTGCTGAATCTGAATAACTTTGAATGTTATTGCTAATTCATTATTTCATAGGTTCGAAACAATTGTCTGCTTAGCAACGTAAACAACGCCATGAATGTTGTGGAATTGTCAAAACGAAAGCGATTCATACTGACCAGCACCCTAATTGCGTAACTCACGATTCATCATAATCTGCACCCTAATTGCGTAACTCACGATTGATCATAATTGGTTTCGTCTTCACAGTTAAACAAAATTCATTGCGTTATTTATGTTGTCGAACAGACACATTTTTCGAACATATGAAGCAATGGTTTAACAATCCGATTCAAAACGATACAGATTATGATGAATCGTGAGTTACGCAATTAGGGTGCTGTTTCGTATTGAAACAGTTTGTTAAATCATAGCTTCATATTATGTCCGAAAAGTTTGTCTGTTCAACAACGTAAACAACGCAATGAATACTGTTGAACTTTCAAATTGAAACCGATTGTAATTAATCGTGAGTTACGCAATTAGGGTCATGAATGAACTTTAGAATGAACCCAAATGGACTCCTTAGTCCATTTTGGTTCGCTCACTTAGGCTTGGTAAAATTGAGGAACGCCATAACATTTGAGGGTGCAGGCCGTTTTATGAGTTCCTTCATAAAAGAAACGATGTATAAAAAAGTATCAAATTTTGTGAATAAGCAAACATATAAATAAAGTCTCTTTTCGTTTTTGTCCGTGTGTCCGCTTGGTTCTTTCAAACTATGCAATGGATTTTGATGGGATTTTTATTGTAATCTGTACTATAATATTATAAAGAGGAAAGATTTGATTGTTTGTTTGTTTGCATTGAATAGGCTCCGAAACTACTGAACCGATTTGAAAATTTCTTTCGCTGTTGGGAAGCTACACTATCCCCGGGTGACATAGGTTATATTTTATCTCCGTATTCCCACGGGAACGGGAACTACGCGGGTGAAACCGCGGAGCGCTGCTAGGGTTAGATGTAAGACAGAAATATCGATGTTTTTATGTGCCACTGGGCGCATCACTAGTGACCAGACACCGAACCTGGTTATTTTCTATAGGTACTAGTATAGTGGATAAATAATCTGGTTTGGTGGTTGAGAGACCTGTTTCAAGCAAGAATCTTTCAGATAGACTCGACTACTAGTCGGTATAAATCGTCACAAAGCTGCGCTTGCGATAAAGGAAATCCCACATTTTACATATTGAACACGTAACAGTTCCGACAAGGCTTCCGAACGATACGGTCGTCGAAAATACAAGTGGCCAAAATTTACGGCAATGTGGACCTTATTGACTATTTTATTTGTGATTGTTTGTGGAACTGTGTCCGAATCACAAGTTTGCGAATTCGAAAAGAGTGTGGAATTAGTGAATCGCACTTATGAAGGTCGAACATTCGGGAGCGATGAAATTTTCGTGGATCCCAAGACTAACGCGGAAAGAGGGTGTGTGTGCCTCAAGGGGACGTGTGCAAGAAAATGCTGTCCTTTTGGGCTGGTATATAAATCTGATTCAAAAATATGTGTCAAAAATATAACCACATTCGATCCACCGGTGTTGGAAGAGAAAAATCAAGAATTTGTATTCAAAGAAGGGTTTAATGCCACTAAGGAGTTTATTTTCATAACTGGTAAAATGGTCTGCGTCAAGAATGCGGGAGAGAGGAGACTTCCAGTGTATCCGGCTACACAGCATTTCAATTTGACGACGGTGAGGCGAATTACATTGCCATATTTTTTGTTTGTTTTTAAACGATTTTGATTGTTAATCAAGCAAGAATAGATCTTAAAATCGCGATCAGACTTCCGCAAACTGGTCATTAAAAAATCATTGTCTTTAAGGTCACGAGTTTTAAAAGTCAGCGATTGAAACGAGTTATTTGTTTTAGACTAGCGACCCAAACTTCGCACGGTTTTATTTGACAAAACATTGAGATTTATTATACCTAATATATAATTTTATTATAATATTTTATAAGTACATCATCATCATCACCTGCCTAGCCTTTTCCCAATATGTTGGGGTCGGTATCCAGTCTAACCGGATGCAGCTGAATACCAGTATTTTATATGGAGCGACTGCCTATCTGACCTCCACAACAAAGATTCAAAGATCCACAAATGACAGCCGAGACCAACGGCTTAACGTGCTTTCCGAGGCACGGAGGGGTCTTGGTATGTTAAGATGGTCACCCATCCACGGACCAACCGCGGCAAGCGTAGCTTAATCTGATCGATCGACCTGTGCGGCTATTGTTACTTAGCCACAAGCCAATATTTTAGACACATAAATCTTCCGAAATAAATGTTTCTGAGTGATGGTGTAAACCGCATCAAAATTGACAGCGTAGTTTAGAAGAACAACGCGGTTAGACGGATAGACAAGAAAAGCGAATTCAATTAATGATAGAAATAAATTTAATAGACGTAAAGCCTGTCCTCGATTTATGCACATTCTTATATTAAACTAGCTTTTGCCAGCGGTTTCGCCCGCGCACGGGAATTTACTACCGGGATAAAAAATATCCTATGCTAACGCATCCAGATTATAATCTACCTGTTTTCCAAATTTCATCCAAATCCGTTCAGCCGTTGTTACGTGATTGAGTAAGAAACATGCAAACATCAAAATATCCAAACATCTAATTATACAAACTTTCACATTTATAACATTGTTATAAATGTAGGATCTTCATTAGGTTATATCATCTGGTTACTCTTGGACCGTGATATATGGACAATAAATACAAATCATTTTTTCGTAGACCACTGCCCCAAATTAGCAAAAAACTGTGTTGAATTGTGAATAAGCGTTTTTGGCCAGTTCCGGTTCGATGACACACAACAAGCAAGAAATAGCAGATAGAATATAGAAATATCGAAGTAAACAATGGCAAAAAGTTCTCGTGAAGTTCGGAAATTTACGTTTCGTACTACCGGAATAAAAAAAACCATGTTTGAACCCAGGTCATGGCTTATCCGTATGCCTTTCATACAAATCTGTGCAGCCGTTAAGACTTGAAAAGGTAACAGACTGACAGACTAATAAAATATTATTTCTTTTTATATATAAAACAGGTTTTTTATGATTCCAAGGCCGGCTTGTACAAAATCTGTAAATATATTAAAGCACTGCTCAGAAGTAGGGCACCGTAAAAAGTTCATTTGTCTGTCGCACAGATAGGCGTAATAATAGTATTTGGTAGATACATAAAATATGTAGTGTATTATACAATGCTAAATGAAAAGCTTATTCAAATTATTTCATTAAAATAAAATAATAGGTACTTATCATGATAAAACAGAGCTCAAAAAAGTTGCATAACATAAAAACGGTGAAAATACATTATTGTTTAGTTCTTGCCAAAAGCTCTCTGGGTATACAACTTTCATCCCACTTATCACCCTCCATAGGATTATTTTTAAAACAAAAAGTCCTTAAAATTTAATTATGTCCTTCCCCAGGATGTCATTTATCTGCATGCCAAATTTTATCGAAATCCGTCCAGTGGTTTACGCGTGAAAAGATAACATAGGTACAGGCAGACACAGTTGATTTCGAATTTATAATATTAGAAATATTTGTACTTCGCGGGGCTACCTTTACCGCATCCCTCTTAAGTCGACTATCACATGGACGTAATACATTTTCGAAGCGCAGAGACTCCCCTCGCGCTGCACTCTGTGAAATTCTCAACGCTCAATTCAACGTCGTGAGTAAAAAATTAAGTGCGCGGAAAAATCTCGCAGCGATTTTATTACGACCTTGTAAATGTCGAATAAAAGCGTCAAAGTCGTGGGCAACAGCTAGTACTTTATACACATAACAACACCTATTATTGATACCGCAATCATTGGGTTTAGGCATCTGTATCATAATTATACGGGCAAATATAAATTTCACCTGGTATTATCGACGTGATAAAAAACAGTCTTAGCAATATTAAAAATCACAGCCGGTTCAACTATCAATCGGTATCATTACATAATGATACCGATTGATAGTTGAACCGGCTGTGATTTTTACGCCATACCGCCTCTGAAACCACTCCTCAAAGAGGGGACTTACCGCCGCAATCGTGGCGTGCCCAGCACTGGGTTGCGACAATCGCTCTCTCCATGTCACCATGAGATCCCGCCGGAGCTCTGTCCGCTGTGCCGCGATTTCCCGCGGCAGCGGAGTTACGCCCCGGCGTTTGCTTTAATTTTACCCAAAGATCTGTGGGTATCTAATTGCGGAAGACACGATCAGCAAGAAAGGCTTCCATTTCGACAGTTCAACAACCATTCAATGCCTTATTTACGTTGTTGAGCTGACAATTTTTTTTTAACATAATTAAGCAATGCATTCGTTAATAGGTAGTATCCTTCAAAATGATTCATCATCATCATCTCAGCCGAAAGACGTCCACTGCTGGACATAGGCTTCCCCCAAAAGGGGGGTTTTGCCATAATCGCCATGCTTGGCAGGCGGGTTGGCGATCGCAGTATGGTGGTAAAATGCATAGAAAACGCTGCTGCCCATTCTCTAGTAAGTCCCTTAGTCGCCTTCTACGACACCCACGGGAAGAAATGAGAATAATGGAAAAGAGATAGGTACCGCTGCCCCTGGCACACATGTTACTGAGGGAACACGGGTTTTAGTCAGTAAAAAGTCTGACACGCCCTCCTGCTCTACCCAGAGCGGGAGAAGTTATTTGATGATTTCCCACCAAAAAAAAACCGTAGTTATTAACTAGATTACTCTTCCATAACAAAAATCTGACTGTTTTCCTGCTAGGTATTAAAATCGTTAAGTCCCGCATGTCGTGATTATTTTTTACAACTTTGGTACAATTTTTTTCATTCTGATATTTCGACAGCTTTTATTATGCTATTTACCTACACTGTCGAGGAAAAGATTTTTTAAATATATGACGCAAAGGAATAGCTTATTTCGACCGAATCCAGTGACCTTTTCTCGTAACTTAATTGAATTTCAAAAAGTGCCGATTGCCTTATACGCATTTCTGAAATTCTCGATTCGTTCACAAATAGATTGACTACGTGCGAGTTGAATGTAGAAAATAATTAAAGGGCGAATTTCACCAAACTTTTATACTTAGAATAAATTTTGAATTTTTGACAGATCTTCCATATTAGAATTGTCAGACGTAAATTTTACTCTACGGATAAAAGATATCTATCTGACTTTGGTAAAATCAGCCTTAAATAATTTAAAAGTGTCTATTCGCCGGATTCAGGCGAGTAAATTCGTGCGAATTGACTAATTAACCGGATAATTATAAATACACTATACACTGAGTTGAGCGAGAGAGCTGCCGACAAACTGTACAGCAGTTTGGCAGAAGTTTCATGTATTTTTTTGTATGTAACATTTCGTGAATAAAATTTAAATAAATAAAAAAAATAAAAGAAACCGAAAAGCAATTAAAACCTACATGTGCATAAGTTTACGGAACTTTAATGTCCTCGGATCGAATATCGATACTTCAGTCCGATCGTCGCATCGAGAGATTCATGCGTTCTTGACACCCGTCAGCTTCGTACAAAATAGTACGTGTTTAGCGAATTTGATCTTTATTAGTTACAAAATTAGTAAAATAAAGTGGAGTTGAAGGTCGTAGGTTCGAACCCAAACAGGAATTTTAATTTTTGTAAATTATATCATCACCACTGCTCTAATAACGGTGAAGGAAAAAGTCGTCCGGAAGCCGGCATGTCCTAGAACATGCCGAAAATTCGAAGACATGTGATATCTACCAACTCCACTGGGCCCGTGTTGTAGATTATCCCTCGTACAAATAGGAGTCCTGTGTTTTATTAGGAAAATTACAAACTTATTATGCTATTTACTAGAATTTTCGCACAGCCATATCAGGAACGCATTTTCTCGAAGACTGTAAGAAATCTCAAGTAACACGATAATTCAAAATATTTTTCTTCAATCAATTAACTCAGCAGCATTATTGCACTCCACTGCTGGATATAGGGCTCTCCTGCTGCGCCACATCACCCTGTCCTCCGCCTTCCGCATCTAATCTGTCGGTTTCTTTCTCAAAATAATTAACTACCAAGCTGGATGACTTGTCCTAGGTAGACATACTCCTTCACAACTTCAAGAAGCGCCCCTTCGATGTGGATTGGACTTGGCAAGACGTGTGATATTTATATACATTCGTTGATAATACTGGCCATCGGCATCCAATATTATAAGTTGAGGTCATATAAAAAATATTGTTCCAAAAAAGAGTATGGTTTTAGCATTGTTAATTTCCAAGGAGAAAACAAAAACAAAATCGCTATAAAGATTCTGTTGCATCAGTGCGTCTTCAAGCCAATTAGTGATACCTCATCCTTGAAGTCACTGTGATCATGCAAAAAATACCTGTCATTAGGTTGACGACATCACGGTTCAGTCACGTTGTTTGTATTATTGTTTTCCGTTTCAGCATCTAAATAGTCTTTTCCCTACGTTGGGGTCGGCTTGTAATCTAACCGGATGCAGCTGAATACCAGTATTTTACATGGAGCGACTGCCTATCTGACTTCTATAACCCAGTTATTGGGTAATACGATACCCTTTGGTGAGACTGGTTGTAAGACTTTCGGGCTTCTACCAACTCGTAACGACAATCAAAGATCCATGAATGACAGCCAAGACGTGCTTAACGTGCCAGGCACGGAGGGCTCTTGGTATGTAACGATGGTCGCCCCTCGTTTTCCGTTTCTTCGTACAAATTGTAATTTCACTACTACGCTATACTGTGAAACATGACATCCTGGGTTCCATTCCAAGGTCGTGCAAGTTGTTATTGGGTCTTTCTATCTGGAATTTCTCAGTAGTAGTTCGGTCGGTCGGACGGTCGGTCGATCGGTCGGTCGGTCGGTCGGTCGGTCGGTCGGTCGGTAGTGGCTGGAGTCTGGATTTGTGCCCGGTTGATGGCAATAGACTCGCCCCTATTACATGGGACCTTAACATAACTGCCGAAATGTGGGTGTAGGTACTATTGGTGTGTCTCTCTTTCTCAGCTTTCCGTTGGCTAATGAATGCATCCCAAAACACTAGCCCGCGTGGTATGTCAATAAAAAGCAGTCTTTGTCCTTTCCCAGAGTTCAAAGTATCTCTATACCAAATTTTATCAAAATCGGTCGCCCCGTTTCGAGAGATCTAAGAAGATCTTTTTGAAACTTGTTTGCCTCGCTGTAAGTTAAGAACTTTAAAAATAAGGCAATCAATACATTCATAGGTTGTAATGTTTGTTGTTGAGAAGATGTCCTGTGGTGGGTACATAATCGATAAAGCTAACAGAGTAGCGATCACGAACTGTAGGCCTGTGGCCCGATTCGAATCGTTCCGTCCGTAAATAATATTCTCATTGAAAACATCATGGAATTTGTATATAATGTACGAGTATATGACTGTATGGTGCCGGACGTAAAAGAATAGCACCATCCCATTTCTTCCCATGGTTGTCGTAGAAGGCGACTAAGGGACTTACTAGAGAATGGGCGGCAGCGTTCTCTATGCATTTTACCACCATACTGCGATTGCCAACCCGCCTGCCAAGCGTGGCGATTATGGCTAAACCGGAGGGTTTATGGTGGAGGCTTATGTTCAGCAGTGAACGTCTTTCGGCTGAAATGATGATGATGATGATGATGACTGTATAGATATCTGTAATAGTGCGGCTACACCTACGAGAAACGCCGTTGATGATAATCAACGGCGTTTCTCGTCCAACATCGCTATCGCGATGACGTTAACCGTAGGTGTAGCCACAACTTATCGCGATAATTTTACAACGGCATTAATGTTACCAAAGTGAGAATTATTGCGAAAAGCGGCCACACTAACGCTTGTCATTGTCTGCCATGAGCATATTAGCCGATTCTTAACCGCATTATTTATCGCGATGTTGGGCATTGACGTTGACCGTAGTGTGGCCGCAGCATAACAATTTAAGTTGCATCGTTCCTAGAACAACAATATGCCGCGGGGTGAGTGCACGGCCGCAATTCACAATAACGTAGTTATGCGGGCAACTCTGCGTCGACTAACTAATTATTACCATTAGATATTCCATCATATCGATAACGATGTTTCCTCTGTCTGCTAGTAGATTCAAAAATATGGTACTCAAAACGCTTAGTAATAGTCATTAGTAATTTTAAATAAAATTGAAATGTCTTGATAAGATTTGTTTGTTTTTACTTTTGTTTTATTAGTTTACACAAAAATGTTTGTTGTAGTTTGTACTCGTAGGTGATAGTTTTAATAGCATGGTTAGTAAAGATTATTATAATAATGTGTATTTTGTGGAAATTTTTGTTGATTATGCACATTATACATATTAAAATATGTAATGTGTCACTGTATGTTTTCCCTAATAAACTAAATAAATAATAACGAAAAATATCCAAACCGTTCCAGCCATTCTCAGGTGAAGCGCTTACCAAAGAACAGCATTTAAGAGCGTTTATTCTGAAAGTTGGCAACGTCGCAAATTGCTGTCAAATATTTACCTGTTTTGATTAATTTGGCAATATTACTGAATGAAAATATGAAATATCGCTAACTATCTAAAATACAGATTATGAAATGCAATAATTAATGTTTTAACATCGAATATTTGGTTTTAGATGTAAAAAAAGAACTTGGAAACTTTCCAAATGCCTTTTTTTTTCAGTTCAGTGTTATAATTGCAAATCATTATTCATATTTTAGATAGTTAGCAGCGATATTTCATATTTTAGAATGAAGACAGTACACGACAACTGTCATTCTGAAAAGAACTTTATCCAATTGAGATAAAGTTTAATTTTCTTACTTGCTGAGATCATTTTGGACAATCTGTTCGTTCCGATATTTTTGACGCAGACTGAACATTCGGTTCTCAATGATTCACCATTTCTATCCAAAACTAAACCCATACTTAGAATAGAGATAAGTAAACAACACACATGTTACGACATAGTGACACAACAATTGAAGGGAAATAGAAATAAATACGATAACGACCTTCCACAGCTATTAGTTTTAAAACATGTTGATTCACACAACAATAGCTATCTGTACTTAACTGTGTATTATTCATGTCGACTCATAATGTTGTACCGGGTAAAACGGGGTGAATAGAGACTGCAGGGGTGAATCGAAACGAAATTGTAAAAGTGGATTTTAACAGTAAACACATTAAGAGTCCTTTTTGGCTACAAACGATCATAATTTCAGCAGTAAAATCAACTTTAAAGTTTCGTCTCGATTCACCCCCGCAGTCTCTATTCACCCAGTTTTACGGTATGTGGAAAGTGAAATAATGGCTCCCGCAAACAGGCGATATAGACCTCATCCATCGCTTTCCATCAAGCATGATCGAGGTGAAGAGCAAGCACCATTGAAAAAATCTTTGGATGTAAAATAATCATACCTAATATATGAAATGGACAAAAGACGGAAAGAAGGGCTTGTGGCTAAATAACAATAACTGCAAGGCTGCACCTCAGAAAGCACGTTAAGCCGTTGGTCCCGGCTTTGACAGTCGTAACGGGTCGTCAGAAGCGCGAAAGTCTGACAACCAGTCTTACCAAGGGGTATCGTATTACCCAGTAACTGGGTTGTGGAGGTCAGATAGGCAGTCACTCCATGTAAAATACTGGTATTCAGCTGCATCCGGTTAGACTGGAACCCGACCCCAACATAGTTGGGAAAAGGCTAGGCAGATGATGACCTAATATTTGATAATATAATTAGGTATTGGCCAAAAAAAAAAAAACTGTTCCACTGAACGGCACGTTACAAAATTTTGTTAGTGGAAGTAATCAGGTATGGTTCGGTCAAGTGCAGTTGATATCAGTGCTCTGAGTTATAATAAATGTGAAAGTTTGTATGTTTAGATGTTTGTTAGGTACGTAATCACGCAAAAACGGCTGTACAAATTTGGCACACAGATAGTTTGTAACCTGGAATAACAGATAGAGAAAATTTTTATGCCGATTGTACGTTACCATGGGATAATTTTAGACCGCCACGCGGGCGCAGCCGCTGGCAAAAGCTAGTAACTCAATAACAACAAATGATCGGTAACTAAACAAACGCTAAACTGTATCATAATAAGCTTATAATGTTGCCACTTCAGAGCAGTGGTGGCCTAGGTGGTAACGGCTGCGACTTACGAGTTGTAGGTCGTGCGTTCGAACCCAGCCAGGCCTGTAAATAATTTCATCACCACTGCTCTCAAACATGAAATCATTATTAGGAAACCGGCAAGTCCTAGAACCAAAAAGTCAAAGATATGTGACATCTACCAACCCGCACTGGGCCTGCGTGGTGGATTACGAGTTACGACCCACTCCCTCTCACGGAGAGGAGGCCTGTGTCCCAGCAGTGGAAACGTTATGGGCAGAGTATGTGTGTATGTTCCCACTTCCAGGTCACAGGCCTCCCCTTGGTGCGAGTGGGTTGTAATCCACCACGCGGGTCCAGTGTGGGTGGGTAGATGTCACATGTCTTCGAACATTTGGTTCTCCGGTTTTCTCACGATGTATTTCTTCAACGTTTTGAGAGCAGTTGTTATGAAATAGTTAACACAATGTAAAATGCCTGTTAGGGTTTAAACCTACGAGCAATTCGTAAGCCGCGGGCGATTCCACTGCACTGGCTCAAAACTGCTCTGCTAAACTGTATCCGCCTTCTTAATTTGGTTTTTAGTATGATTCCGTTCACAAAATATTTAATAAAACACACATTTATCTTAATTTTTTATGTCATTAAGTGTGATATAAGACTCATTTTAAATTGATTAAAATATCGTTATTTGTTAATATTTATGTATTCTAGTTCAATGTGTTCCCCTCTGACAACTATATTATAAATATTTAAAAATTAAGTAATGGCTATAGATCTATAGTATCAGACGATAGACTCCCATTACTTGGCCTAACCACCACAGGATTTGCCACAGTCACCATGACTGATGATTGCCTTGCTTACCTATACATTTCGTAAATCTATAAAGGGTATCATCATCATCATCATTATTTCAGCCGAGCCAAGCTCCGCGATTTCGACCGGTACTGTGCTTCCCGCATCCAGCGGATTCCTGCTGCCTTCACAAGGTCATCGGTTTATCTTGTGTTAGGCCGTCCAACTCTACGTCTTCGGGTACGTGGTCGCCACTCCAGAACCTTTTGGCCCTAACAGCCATCTGTTCTGCGAGCAATGTGCCCTACCCACTGTCACTTAAGTTTGTCATGCTGCGGGCTATCTCAGTTACCTTGGTCCTTCTATGAATCTCCTCATTTCTGATTCGGTCACTTAGGGAAACTCCAAGCATAGTCCTCTATATATTGTCCTTTGGATCACTTTTAGCTTTCTAATATCTATTGCCAACATTAGATGACTGTCAAGGGTCTAGTTAGATAGGTACAACTTCGTTAAAGAGGTTAATCGACTCGGGTAGCGTTTGGAAAGCTATGCACCGCAGTGTTTCAAGGCGAAAGTCTTTGACCGGTGCGTGTTTCCATTGATGAACGGATGTCTTAAGGCATATTGCCAACTCAATTCTCGAAATACTAACTACCTTTTATTAATTTTACGAAGATAGTCAAGATAACATATACAGCTGGTCACATCAAGTACAAAACCTTTAGAATTTTACTACTGGTGATAGACTACTCATAAAGTTGCTTCATTTACGTTACTGTGATCTCATATCTGCCTCAAACTGATAAATATAGGAAACAATACAAACAATAACACGAAGTAATACAGAAAAAAGAATCCTCTACTTATCAACAATTTCTATTTAAGTTCTGTAAACACAAATGCGTCATAAAAGTCATTTACGGAATTCCTGTTCACGTCATCATAACGTTATTATCGTCATCTTTCTACTTGTAAACTTCTTATATTATCTGTACTCCTAGTATGATGATTTATCTTAGCAATATCATTGTGGCAGTAAAGTTATGCAACACAATCTTATTAAGTAACAAATTAACGTTATGTTCAAAGCAATGTCCGCATTAGACCATTTGACATCAATAATATTATTTGACACATAACATAACATCACGCTTGTAGCCCCCGAAGGGGTAGGCAGAGGGGTACCATAGCACATCCACAGTTCACTAGCTATTGCAAGCGGGTACAAATGCTTACTCCAGGATGCTACTGGTAAAATTCCTTGTGCAAAAAACCCCAATACTTCATAAATCTTGTCCGACCTGGAAAACAAAACCTCATGCATACATGGTTGCGACCGATAGACCGACGAGGCAGTTGGTAATTAATGTTTGTACATAATTGTACGGGCTTTTGGTTAAGTAATCATAGCCGCACTGCCTGATCGATTTTTTTTATTTTTTTGGGTGGGAAATCATCAAATAACTTCTCCCGCTCTGGGTGGAGCAGGTGGGCGTGTCAGACTTTTACTGACTCAGGTTAAGCTACCATTGCAGCGGTTGGTCCTGGGATGGGTGACCATCTTTACATATCAAGAGCCCCCTGTGTCTCGGAAAGCATGTTAAACCTTTAATTTGTAGATCATTGGCAGTCGATACGTGTCGTAAAAAGTACGAAAGTCTGACAACCAGATTTACAAAGGGATATCGTGTTGCCCAGTAACTGGGTTATGGAAGGCAGATAGGCAGTCGCTCCATGTAAAATACTGGTATTCAGCTGGTTAGAATAGAAAATTGGAAAATGAAAATGGAAATATTGAGTTGATATGCAGACTAATGTACAATTTACCATAATTCGTATCTAATATTCTCTGAGAGATCCATTTTACTTTACTCAAACTTTTCAAAATTGTTCACAGGATGGCAACCTCTACGTGGAAATCTCGTCCAGCATCCCGAATGTGTACATCTACGGACCGGACAAGTATTGCATCGACACGTTTGTTTCCGACGAATCAGAACCTCATCTTAACGCTCTCATCTGTTTCATCACGAAACCTGAACGCAATAGCTATGGTCTTAGCAGTAGCTGTGAGTATCTACGAGTTTTTACCCCTTTTTAAGTACATGACGTGGACAGTGGAGCATGAAATTTGGCACTGCTGAACTTTAAATCCACTCAATCTGTGTGTCCTCAAAAGACAATTTCAGACACCGATCCACATAGTCTTTACATGATCTGACCAAGATCATGTCTGAACTTTAAAAGAGACTGTGACCTCTGAGTTTGTTTCGGCCTTTCTTCGCAGAGTAGTCAGATAGGAAACGCGGACCTAGTAAAAAAATATGATTGATGTGTTGTAGTATTTGTACAAACCTACTTTCAGAAATAAAATCATTTATTATTTATCATAATTATGGAGATGAAGTGTAGAAAGCTCATATTTTTATGTAATAAATATGCATTAATTCAAACTTCACATTTAAATTAATTACGGTCGAATTTCGACCACTGGGTGACTTAGTTTTCATTATAATACATACTCATACAATACAAAGACTAGTTTTGACTTGACCGAAAATGAATTTTCAGCTGTGAACAAAATCGAAAAATATCCCTCGGCTTTAGTATTTTCGGCTAAAAACGAAAATGATTTACATACAATAATGGATATTATGCGGTTTTCATCAATGGGCAGAGTCATTCAGTTTACGAGTATAATTTGTAGGTTTTATGTAAATTGGTTGGCAAAGCCGCTGGCAAAAGCTGGTCCAAAATAAAGCGAGCTTGAAAAAAAAAGCAATTGTATTGAAAAATTGACATTAAACGAAATAAGTGATTGATTTTAAAATTTGACGGGCATAAAATTAATAGACCTTAGAAACATCAAAGTAGAAAGCTGTAACGTTGATAAACATGCCCGAATCGATTAGGCGCTCAAAAATTTTAATGATAAAATATAAATGTGCGTCTCATGTTTGCATTTCTCATTTACCGTTGCAAATACTGTTATCTGTTTGTATTGCCTAAGATTTGGCGATGTTTTGTTATTATTTGTTACCGTGGCTATTGATCGTCACATAATTTAAATCACGAATATTTTGATGCTTTCTCTAAAGAAAGCCTTTTTCTATAAATCGTAATGAACCAGTAGAGAGTCTATCGTTTGTACCTATATATGCCTATATTGCTGATACCTATTTCACGAGATTGAAGACATTTTTATTGTGGAAAACGTTGTCCCACACTAGGAATTTCTCCTGTATTGTGGGTGCGTTTATAGACAGTTAAATTCACATACACAAACAGCCAGACCCGGAACAACTACTTGTAGGTCATACAAATATTTTTTCCGTGCGGAAATCGAATCCACCGTGCCGGTAGGTATATGTCGCAGCCATCTTGTTAAATTAGCCAGCTTATTGGACGCCTAGGCTATTCATTAAACGCCGGTATCCAAGTGTACGCCTAGGCAGATAGTTAATTGAACTAGAATCATTCAACGTGTGCCCTTTGAAGATGACTGACTAAGACTCAGTCAAGTGATTCAAAAGTTCTTTTTCCACTGCGCTGCGGCGCTAGTAGTCACCATAGCAAATATAGCGTCAATAGTGCAAACCGTGATTGTAACTTTTCGTTCTTGTGTGCAATTTTAAATAATATTAAAGTGTAATATTGATTATGAAAACATGGAAGTGACAAATAATAAGTAAACCCAAGGCTTCTTCAAATCATCGCGCTGTCCTGTCGCGCCTATTTGCAGGCCTTTACGCCCCCCGTTCACAACCTGGGATAGTGAAGCATAGAATTCATTCGAAAATTTTATTGGAATTGAAACAAAAGAAAGTGATAAGCAATTTGCAATTCAGAAACACTCAAAAAACCACAAAAAAAGAATAAAATTATTTTATTTTTAATATTAAAGGGCATTCTCGATCAGAATGACGTAAATCCAACTTGACCAGCCAGTTGGTTTTACGACGTTCGATTGTAAATGTCACACATTAAAAATAAATAGTTCAAAACAAAAATTTAAATACTTTAATCGATAAACGGAACTAGCTACTTAAAATAACGTCACGATTTGTTTACCCGAAGGTTTGAGCAGAGGCGCCAGCACATTAAGCTACCCTAATCTGTCAAACTTTGATAGACTTTCATCTTTATTACATAAGCCTAAGGTTCATGTTAAATTGGGAAAATTTCACAGATTGGAGTAGCTTGATGTGCTGGCGTACTGGTAACTGGCTACCTATGGTACACCCACATATCGCCATTATGTTTAAGTCCCATGTAAAAGGGGGCGAGCCTATTGCCATCAACAGGGCACAAATCCAGACACAGAAATTCTAGATAGCAAAACCCAACAACACTTTGCCTGACCTGGGAATCGACCCCATGCTCATGCTCAGCAGTAGCGCTTGCGGTCAATAGACCAACGAGGCAGACTACCAAAAGTTACTTGTATAATAAACATTCCTTGCGTGTTGTAGAACGATTCTAGGACCTTACCATCTGTCGGAAATGTTACAGGATGCGTAATAATTGCAAAGGTAATTTAGTAAAATGTAGAACAAGCTTGATTTATCCAATGCAGCGTCAAATTAAAAAAAAAAATCGTCAGACCGTTTTTACGAAAAAAATGTCAAAAACTCTAAAATATTCCCCGGATTATCTGGCGTTTGAAAGATCAGCCCAACCTGTCACTACTACCCGCAAATTAACTCGTCAATAATGTTTTCAGGCATGCTGATTTCCTGCTTCTTCATCCTTCTGACAGTAGCGGTCTACGCGTGGCTTCCAGAGCTTCGCAATCTTCACGGAATGGTTCTAATGGCCTATCTCCTCAGTTTCTTCGTGGGTTTCCTGTTTCTGGCAACCATGCAGATCCTTATTCTGCAGAAACAAATCAATCAAGAGCTTTGCACTATTTTCAGTAAGTATTTTTGGAGACAGTTACTCTGTGAAGCTCGGGTCTCACTAGTTTTGCTCAACAACTATGCTCCGCGGATCTCCTTTGTGTTTGTATTAGGGGCATTTTCTGCTTGGCTTAATTCATCTGTCATTTAGACGCAGTTACCGAGTTTAGACAAATGTACAATCGCATTCAGCAAGTAATGCTAAACTTCACTAAAACTAAAAGCGCGCTGGTGGGTCTTCAATTTTCGACCCTGAGCCCAGCGATGGAAAACCAACAGAGCGTTTTGAGGAAAACGTAATTGGATGGTAGAGAGGTCTCGATACGTCCATCTCTGTCGCACTTTACTGTCTGCAGACCTTTTAAATTAATAATTTAGTGCAGTTCGATCAGGAGAACAGTGGTGGTCCAGTGGTAACGACCGCGACTCACGAGTCACGAGGTCGTAGGTTCGAACCCAGACATGTGCTTTATTTAGTGTAAATTATTTCATCACCACTGCCCTCAAAACGGTGAAGAAAAACATGGAGAGGAAACCGGCATATTTTAGAACTAAAACTTCGAAGATGTGACATCTACCAACCCACACCGGTTTGCGTGGTGGATTACGGCCCACTTCTTACAGAGACCTGTGTCTCAGCAGTGGGGACGATATAGGCTAATTAAGATCAGAAGTTTTCTAAATATTCCCCCGCTTCCTAAAACGACGACTTAGTTCAGCCAAGTGGAATTACCCCATTTAAAAAAACCACTACGACAAAGTATCAACGCTGAGCAGAGTATTTTGTGCGCGGACATATTATTGTAGATACAAAAAAAAAAAAACTTCTATATTCCGTGGTGGATAACCAGCTTAGGGTGGAGACGTGTTGTCTCTTTAATTTGGTGAAAATGTAGACCACCATCATACTTTCCGTGGGTGTCATAAAAGATGGTTGATCAATCTGTGGGGTTCTATCCTCAAAATATCATTTCAGACTACATAGTCTTCACATTACCTGACCAAGATTATGTCTGGACTTTGAAAGAGATTGTGACCTCTGAGTTTGCTTCGGCCTTTCTTTTCAAAGTAATCAGATAGGAAACGCCAACCTCATCTGGCGTAATAAATATGATTGACATGTAAAAGTGTTTCTACAAACCTACTTACAGAAATAAAATCATTTATCTATCATTTATACCATGAAGCCAAAATTGTTGTAGAATTAAAACGTTACTTTGCGCTATATCAACACACCCAAATATGTGTTAATACTTAAAGCGTATATAACAATCTAGTTGATTATTGTTTACGCTTAGAAACATGTTAAATTCTCGCTTGCAGGTTTTGTTTTATTTAAATTCGGAATTAGTGTGTTTGCGTCATAGCATTATTTTGATTACTACCTTAAATATTGTTCTTGAATCTGTTGTTTTAGTGTGACTCATTTAATATTCTTTAACAGGAAAAAATGGTAATAACAACCTTTTTGCAGACATTTTCGGTCAGTTTAAAAGGTGAATACTATTAGTTTCGTATTTTACGAGTTTGTTTTTTAAAAGAATATTAGATTTGTGTTTCTGGTTTCAAGTTAAATAGGACAATATAAAAACATATCTTAACGTAATTAATTATCTTTATTAACATTTGGACAAGACTGTGAAGATCTGTGTCGGAACTAGATAAAAAAATAAATGCATCACAGACAACAGCGCTCTTCCCTAAAATATACATTTTAAAAGCTTACATGTACAAAATTGCTTTAATAATTATAACGTTATTTTTAGATCAACTAGTAGCAAAATAAAATTTTAATAAAAAATTTCTTCTCATTGTACCTGCAGCTCAATATTTTAAAATAGGTGTCTATTTTAAAATATTGTGTTGCAGTTAGTAGGTATTTGTTTTGGAAACTACTTTAGAAGTGGTCTTAAATTGATCACTAAATAAAAGCATGCCGTTGGATTTACAACTTTAGGCGGTCAGCGAAGCGTTGCTTGTGACTTAGCCTTGGGTGTATTCTGTAAGTACAC
Organism: Polymixis flavicincta; assembly: GCA_949987655.1. NCBI lineage: Eukaryota > Metazoa > Arthropoda > Insecta > Lepidoptera > Noctuidae > Polymixis > Polymixis flavicincta. The sequence goes on from OX465183.1 coordinate 19,751,055, forward strand.
AGTTTTGGGTAACTAGCAGGAAATTTTTACCAATAAGCGTCCTCGTGTTACTTTTAGCGTTTCTTTTTTAAATTGATACATATACACGTATGTCTTAGTTGAGTAAATGTACAGACGCCAGCAGGTCAACATATCCCAAACTGTCAAATTTTTCCAATTGAACATGAACCTTATTCCTTTGCAATAAAGTTGAAAAACTATCAAAGAAATTTGACAGATTGGGGTAGCTTGATGTGCTGGCCTCTGTACCGATGCAAACTGTATGAATTGCGAACCCACGCAATGTTTATACTCAGTAAAATATATCGAGGTAAAGTTTATAGAGTAGTGGTAGGCCAGAAGTATCGTCCCCGACTTACGAGACAGTTCATACCCAGGCGGGCAGTTTACTTTGTGTATCTATGTATCACTGCTCTCGAAACGGTGAAGGAAAACATCGTGAGGAAACCGGTATTTCCTAGAACCAAAAAATCCAACCAACCAGCAGTGGGCTCGCGTGGTGGAGTTTAGCCCACTCCCTCTCACAAACCATACCCCAGCAGTGGCCAAATTATATGCTGATTGTGTGTGTGTGAAAGTTTGGACGTAGGAGGTAATAACTAAAAGTACTGATTCGATTTCGAAAATTCTTTCTCTGGCAGAAAACTACACTATTTTTAGTATAGTTTGCTACCAAACGGGCGAACTCACGAGCAGAAGTTATCTTAGAAGTAATTGGTGAATACATCATCGTGGAGATTAAATAATTGATTTTTTTTAGAAACATAGGAAAACAACAATTATAAGTAACAACTGTTACCACAATATTTCACAATTGAAATTAAAAGTCATTGTCAGTTTTTCCTTACTATTAACTGCGTTGCAAGGTCCTTGTCTTATACGACATGTTATCTTGACTCCGATTAAATTTATACCTAAATGCTGCAATCATTATGCGTGAAGAGTCGGTAGGTGAGCAATAATGATTTGTTAAACTTGTAGTTTTTCTTGATTGATTTTCCGAACTTTAGCGGGCTTATAACAAAACAGGGTTCTTATTTTGGCATGATTTAAAACCGTTAGGTAAGCTCGATTTTTTTATTATTATGAACGTAACTGTAACTAAAATCCTACTAATATATTTTTATATATTTTGTTGATATTTATTTTAGTAGTATGTATGTTTGTATGTATGTATATTCTTATATGATATGTGTATTTATAAATTAGATTATAATTTGTGCTATTATGTTTTCCCTTCTATTATTATTACACGCATTGTCTACATCTCTGTTATCTTCTCTCCTATCGCAGGTGTGCTGGAAGAGATTTCTGTAGAAATAAGCATTACCTTTGTACGTATTTTTCTGTTCCTTTATTCTTGTCTGTTTATATGTGTGTGCATAAATGGTTAAATAAATAATATTATTAAAGTGAAAGTTTGTGTGCTTAGATGTTTGGTTTTTTAGATATTTGGATGTTGGTTACTCAATCACGCAAAAAGGGCTGAGCAGATTTGGATGATATTCGGCTCACAGATAGTATATCATCATATCAGCGAAAAGACGACTACTGGACATAAGCCTCCCCCAAAAGGGGGGGATTTTCCATAATCGCCACGCTGGACAGGCGGGTTGGCAATCGCAGTATGGTGGTCAAATGCATAGAAAACACGGCTGCCCATTCTCTAGTAAATCCCTTAGTCGCCTTCTACGACACCCACGGGAAGAAATGGGATGGTGCTATTCTTTTACGTCCACAGATAGTTTATTACCTGTATATGTATATATACATATTGGATACTTTCCATCCCGGTAGTACGTTAAATTGAGATAGCTTTCGACCTCTACGTGGGCGGAGCCGCTGGCAATAGCTAGTAGTTCTATAAATAATTAGTCGGGAAGTAACGATACCGGTACAAAATTCAAAAATGGCTTCATTGTTTAATCCAGTAAGAGTAGCTTGGGTTAATAGCTTTAATTCTGACAATCCAACTATATTTATTGCATTATAATTACGAGTAGGCCGCTGATTCTGCCAGTTTAAATTAATTTACCGGCCAAAACTTCAGAGATGTGTGATGGTATCGATTTCGAAAAATTAAAGATTTTCACACTAGTCATTTATTTACTGAGTCACAAATTGTTTTTTTTTTTGTTACAGCGTTCATCGTCTACTTCTCTCTTCTGGCAGCATTCTTCTGGTTGAATGTCATGTGCTACGACATCTGGTGGACGTTTAGGTAACTAACTACCTATTTAAAATTATGTCAATCTATCATTACGTCTGATTTCCCCGAAGGAATATAACCGGTCGAGCGGCCAAGCGAATTAAATTAAATACCGTAAAGCGCACACGATGACGCCAGTTATGATTTAGCCCCATGTTATATTGGGGCGAGCCTATCATCATCATCATTTCATCCGAAAGACGTACACTGCTGGACATACGCCTCCCTTACGGTTTTGCCATAATCGCGATCGTTGGCGATCGCAGTATGGTGGTAAAATGTATAGAGAACGCTGCTGCCCGTTCTCTATTAAGTCCCTTAGTAGCCTTTTACGACACCCACGGGAAGAAATGGGATGATGCTATTCTTTTACGTCCGGCACACCACGACCGGCTATCGACCCCCATACAACCAGACCCTGGGCTGCTACTGTAAAACATCTAGTGTAAATCAAAATTTATTTAACTTATGCTGAGAATCAGCACTTTTTGTACGTATAAATTACATTTATAAAATGTTCCCCAAAAACGTAAATCAATAGCAAGAAAGAAGAAGTATTTATAGTGACTCACACAAGAATATCTCATATATAAACTTTGACTATGGGGGTCACTGGGGGGTGAGAAAAAAAATGCAAACATTACCGTGTGACACATCAATTGGAAGAATTTGCTGTCAGGTCTCATGTATTTCTTATTATATGTTAATTTTAAAACAAATAGTTTAAAAGTAATTTAACAAAATAGATGAAAATTTACCAACCCTTTCACAAACTCCTGAGCCTGATACACAGAAAATGGTCCTTTGCTAAACTTGCTTATTAAAATCAAAATCAAAAGTCCTTAATTCAAACTAGGCTGAGTGTAGCACCTTATGGACTTCAAAATAACTTAAAACAGTCACCCAAAACGCCCGTCCTTGACTTCATTGCTTATTTACTTATTTGCAATAATTTTATTTAAAGTTATTGTTAACTACAATGTTTGTGCTTTAGTCCAGAATTGGAAATTCATGGGCAATGTATTACTTGAGTGAAGCTACGGGCAGCCGGGCACAGCTTTGAGACAGAACCCTCAAGACGCGAATCCTACTCGCACTTTTCTGGTTTAGCTTAAATAAAACTTTGCGTAATACCATTTTGTTTTAGGTAAACACAACTTAAACTTCGCAACAATCTGGCTAAGCGAACCTGTCTGACTAGTCATTGGATTTACTTGTTATTCAAATATTATTGCTGCATACAAATTATTAGTAGCTGATCAAGTGGGTAACTTATCAGGGTCTCGAGTCTTCATAGCTTTTTAAATAGAATGTTCATCATCATCATCATCATTTCAGCCGAAAGACGTCCACTGCTGGACATAGGCCTCCCCCAGGCTCCTCCACTTCGACCGGTTCTTGTGCATTCCACATCCAGCAGCCCGCGGCCTTCACAAGGTCATCGGTCCACATTGTGGGAGGCCTTACCAATCTGCGTCTTCCGGTACGCGGTCGCCACTCCAGAACCTTTCGGCCCCATCGGCCATCTGTTCTGCGAGCAATGTGCCCTGCCCACTGCCACTTAAGTTTGGCAATTCTTCGGGCTATGTCGGTTGCCTTGGTTCTCCTGCGGATCTCTTTATTTCTGATTGGATCGCGTAGGGAAACTCCGAGCATAGCCCTCTCCATTGTCTTTTGGGTGACTTTAAGCCTTCTGATAAGGCAATAGAATGTTACAAATTACAATGCTGTCATGCCAATAGAATTTTGACTGGTTTTCAAAGAATCGAGCCCTCAATTAACATGGTAAAAAGGATATCTTAGGTCTATTTTCGTATACCTGGTGTTACAAGATCATCCTATCTTCAATAAATATCCTAGTTTAATCAGCAGCTTTCTTTCCAAGTCTACATTCAGGACAATCCTAAAAAAATGTCGATTGAGTTTGTTTTTTTTTGTGTGAGCACCATATCCATCCAGTCTAGTGCCTAGCGCAGAGAGCAGTGGTGGCCCAGTGGTATCGGCCGCGACGAAGAGTGCTATTGTAGGTCGTATGTTCGAACCGAGACAGGCACTTTACTTTGCGTAAATTATATCATCACCACTGCTCTCAAAACGGTGAAGGAAAACATCGTGGGGAAACTAGCATGTCTTAGAACCGAAAACACGTGTCACCCACCAACCCGCACTGAGACCGTAAGGCCCATATGGTCCACCCCCTCTCATAGAGAGGTCTGTGTCCCAACAGTGGGAAAATTATAGGCTGATTTTGCCTATGCTGGTGCCTAATAGGCTGTTTATAAAAATGCTCATTATTACTTTTATGTTTTTCAGTGGCAAACGAGCACACGGTGGTTCAGGGTCACCAAAAAAACGCTTCATGTACTACGCCATATACGCGTTCGGTGTTCCAACCGCACTGACCATCTTACTCGGTGCTTTGGAGTTTTCTGACCTGCCCCTTCAGCACCCACTGCTGCCCAAGCTCAGACAACAGGGATGCTTCATATATGGTTCGTATTAATTTAATTCAAAATAATAAAAAAACAGTTTTAGACATTTATAATTAAACCGACGAAAAAAAAAAAAAACTGAGAAGCAAGTTATTCCTTTCATTTCATTTATTTATGTAACAATTAACATTGTGTTGAACATTTAAACACATGCAATTTACATACAAATACAGAGAACTATGAAATATTATTTAGGTAACCTCCAAGTGAAGTTTAAGTACAGTGCTAAAAAAAATTGAATACAATGACAAACAATTTTAAATATAATATGAAACAGTTTTAAATAAAATGACAAAAACTTTTAAAATAATAAGTCAAAAAGGTTTAAAATATAATATCAACCAGGTTTCAATATTACATCAAGCCATTTCAATCAATAATAGTGTCAAAGATTCTTAATTATGTAACGTTAAAATATTTTTCTTTATTAAAATCCAGTTTTCAATGAAATGTCAAGCAGTTTCAATAATAATGTCAAAGATTCTAAATCTTAAAATTTCAAAATAAAAACGAGATTATTTATTATTGTGTGACATTAGTTCCGATGACGAAATAAAAGACATTTTTCTAATAAACTGATGGGTCTTGCAAATCAGGATCTTTAGATCAGAAGGCAACATATTAAATACCTCTACAGCTTGGTACTTTGAGCAATATTCTACTAAATTAAATTTCGGTGCAATTTGTTGTAAAAAAATATAATCGCGTGCTCTTTCTAATCTCACGTTCTTCTTGTGATTCAAAATAAAGTAGATACTTAGCAAAATGACTTAAGAGCACCAATATATATAGGCTAGGTACTGTTAATACTCGTAACCCCCGACCGTCCCTTGCTCGTTGATGCGCCAGCCCGCGCCGCAGCTGAGCCAGTAGCTTTAAATTCCCCGTCTAATAATCATGAAAATAATATCTTGATCCAGCCTGTCCCTGATAGTACTAGCTGCCCCCCCCCCGCCAGCGACTCCCTGAGCCGAGGTTCGTACCCCACAGGGGGTGCCCTCAGTGCGCAGTCGTTTTAGGTTTAAGTAGGTTTACGCCCTGGCTGGAGGCTTTTAGAATCCTAAAAACCTTCACAGGAAAGTCCGGTTGAGCAGTCACGGCCTCTCAAGGTCAACTGCGAGATGCCAATTCCAAAAAAAAAAAAAAAAAAAAAAAAATACTCGTAATTTTTTTTAAGTAATCTCTGCATGAGACACGTTGCGTTTTTTTTTTTTTTAAGGGCGGATCCTTCGAGCAAACGGGTGTTGTATCTGGTGGGCAACTGCCCGAAGGTTGATGTCAGGATGTTGTATATATGTTAGAGTAACATTATGAAAATCGTTAGTTTAAAATCTATCTCGCGAGATTATAAACTGTTTATTATCTGTCTGTGGAAAACCGACAAGTTGTGAACTGGTATCAAAGTTGCATGTGACGGATAGTACCTTGCGCTATTACTAAATAGCCAAGTAACTGCCATTAATTTGGAAGTAGGCGCGGTTGGTCGCAGTTCTAACTTTTTTTTTACGTGGGGAAATGCTCATGCTTACTGCGCTTCCACGGGAAGATAGCGACGTTATGTGGGACTCTAACCCACTAAAACTCCACGGTGTCCTCCAGTGCCGCTTGTGGCTTTAACACGGGAACGCACAAGCCATCCGCAAACCCGCCGTGACTGTCCGTAACCGGACCCTCCTCGGAGTGGAATAACCCCCATCACCGGCGCACCAGAACACATGGCACGCCGTGGCCACCCCAGTAACCAAATAGAATAAGGGCACCAAAGGACCCCGTTTATGGCACCCTTGGTCCCTCTGCGACGGATCAGCAAAGTTTCCCCGCCGCCTAACACTTTTCAGCCGCAGGGGATAGGGAGAGCGGCCAACGCTATAACGACAGTCCTTCTCCCCTGCGGCCCCACCGCGTCCGCCATCAAACGGTGGCGGCCCCGTCCAGGCCACGGAAGGGAAGAGCGCTGCTCGAAACCACTGGCACTCCTCCTCCGCCGCAGCCTGTAACCCTCCGCCACGATGCCTCCCATTCGACATCGCGGCCTGCTTCAGTTGCGATGCACTTCACCGCAACCTACTTTTGGCCGCTACGTCGTCGGCTTATGGGCAAGAGCACTGACGAGCGGCCCCACCTCAGGGTTCCTCTTCGCTTCACCTGAGCTCCCCCACAACGACAATGCGGGAACCCACCTTGGTCGCAGTTCTAACCTAACTTAACCTATTCGGTCGGGGTACCCTGGCTTAGTAACTGCAACTAATTCGACGTTGTTCTCGACGGTAAGTGCAGATTCATTTACAATTTGACGTTGTGACATGGATAGATTTTAAACTATAGAAAATTAATACGTCATATTGTAAGCAGTAGGAACAGTCCACAATTTATAGACGACTTATAATCTCGCGGGATAGATTATAAACTAACGGTGTTCACAATCATACAGTGACTACCAATCGCGGTTAACTCTGTTTGCGCGATACAAGCCTTGTGTGACGTCAGGTCTTTGATGCATAGTTCGCATGTGGCGTTGTTGATGCCAACATTTAATGTGTATCATTAAGGAACTCCATGGAGATGAACTGGGAGATCCACCATCAATGGTTAAACACCAAAATGTTAAAATTAAGTAATATTTATGATTCTGTAGCACTTCTGTTCTAAAGCCATGTTCTAATAATTTACAGGAAACAGCAAATTGCTCTACCTATATGGGCCGATTATACTTCTTTGTGTGGCAAACATGACGTTCTTCGGACTGACTGCCTTCAAGATATGGAAGATCAAGAAAGAGACAAAGGTGCTGCGCGGCAAGGAAAGCTCCACACATGACCAGGATAGGAAAGAGGCTCAGAGGTAGGTACCTGAACCTACTTTAAAGATGAAAGTACCCTAAAACAGTCTTACGCTTAGTAAGCAACCAGGGATTAGCAAAAAATGATGATGTATTGATTTAATGCTGAAGAAGATGATGATGATAGAAAGAAAAAGCATAATTTTAACTGTACCTACATTTTCCACAAATGAGACACAGGCCTCTTTTCTGTGTGAAGAGCGTGGGCTCTTCACACAGGCAATCGCTTCACTTTCTTTAATGTGTATCACTTTTGCTCTCATGATGGTTAGGGAAAACATCATAAGAAAACTTGTGTCCTAGAAAGTACAAAGGATCATGAAAATTATTAAAATTATTGTTTTGAATTTTCTTAAATAAATTGGTTCTCATTTGTAAGAGGCATGATGTCCCAGTTAAATATAAAAATATGCCTTACCCATGACTCAATAATACTAGTTATTAAGCTTACTAAGAACAATTTCATTGTGGCCAAAAGTATGACATTAAAATGTTCCAGGTTCACTCTATACGTCAAATTGTTCACCGTGATGGGAATCAACTGGATCCTGGAGGTGGTTAGCTCCTTCTACCCTAATGCTGACTTCTTCTGGCAGTTCTCTGACGCCTACAACGTGCTCGTCGGCCTTATTATCTTCATTATCTTCGTGTGCAAAAAGAAAACATGGAAAATGATTAAGAAGAGGTTCGTCTTGTTTTGTATTTGTCTTCGACGAGATGATAAAAGCAGTAGCTTAAATTGATTAGAAAGTAGACCTTATTTTAAGTTTAAGTATAAGTTGAAGTTTCCCCACCTTTAGCGTAAAGCTGTACATACTCGTGCCTGTAACTTGCACATACATATGTCAGTACCTTGCACGCCATTATGACATTCAACACGTTGCAAGTTACGCATGTCTATTACGTGCTATATACACATCAATGACGGTGACAGACTGGGCCATACGCAATAGCGTAATATCAACCTACACCTAGTTTGTTACACCTAAGCAAGTCGGGCCATGGCATTGGTGTGTATATTACTTTATAGATACCATTGCATTTAACTTAATTTTAAGGTATTTTGAGTCAATTAATTATATGAACTTATTAGATAAACGTGAAGTTAATAAGTAATACGATAATATTAAAATGATGTCTAACTTTTTTCGTTAAAGGGCCACTTTCGATAGTTTGAGCAGTTTATAATAAAAAGAGTAAGAATGAAATCGAACCAATCCTAGGTTACCAAATTTTTGAAACAGACTGTGAAGCATTTCTTATTTATAGCGATATTTAAGACATATTTTTAACATTTAGTAGTGATAAATAAGTTAGTGTAGTGACCCACCTCATAATTGCATTTATATGAAATGTTTTATCGTATCTACGACAAATTTGTGACTGTACAAAAAAATCCTAAGATTGAATCATTCTGTACCCAGGATTAAAGATTTTCAACGAACTGATTTGAATAGCAGAGAAATGAACGTAAACAATGTCACCAATAAAAATATAAGCCGTGGGAAAATTAACCAAAATAGAACTGCCAGTCTTGAGACGGTCAAAACAACACTCGACGGAGAAGGAGACTCTAGACATAGTAGCGACGTCACGTCATTTTAGTGAACAAGAAATATTTGTTGCAACCGTTCGCCTCGCTGAGAAAATAAGACTTCCATTTGAAGACAATTTTATTACAATAGTACTAAAACGAGAAACGACTGTGACATCAAAACATCACAATGTCTAATTAGATGACGCTGATGAAAAATACATTCAAAAGCTTAAAACCATCGTTGACAACAAAGACAAGACTGGTAATATTAACAGCAAACACATTGAACAAAACAATTTTGGGGCAGAGTTGAGGTGTACGGAATAAAAAAACTAGTGAAAAGGTACAGAAAACTCATCCACAGTTTATTTAGCGACTAGTAGTTTTGTACTAACTTTTGCAAGAATGTGATGGTAACTAATGTAGGGGCTTGTGCAAAGTAGTGAGTGAATTAGATGACGATAACGCTGTATTGTGACGGTTAATTTATGAATGTCGATTAATTTATAAAATATTTAATTAATAAAACCTTAATATAAAATTAATAATCTTTCTATTTTATGCACCAATTTGATTTCCATTTTGCACTTCGAGTTAACAGCATTGGTTGGAGAAAAGATAGTGTGCACCATCGAAATTAGATTTTTAATATTTTAGGTTAATTTTACAATGTAAAGAAGTCAAGTGAACAGCAAACGGGACAGGTGGATGAAGATATAATACAAAGTACGTGGATTGTGACAGATTATTCACTAATAACATCAACGTGTGCCGCTTTATTATAAGGATGTTATGTCAGGAACACAAATGCACTAAGAATTAAACACCCAGATTTCCGAAACGAAAATCAACGATTTCTCAAAATCAAACTTTGAGGAGCAATCATTGCGTAGCAAACTATCTGTAAAAATGTTAATTTTGACAGTTTAACAACGTTCATAGCGTTTTCTACGTTGCTGAGGAGATTTTTTTGTTCGAACATCTGTAGTGGATTAGCAATATCCGTGGAAATGATTCAGATTGTGATTCGAAGAGTGTTACATATAGGTTGCAAGTCAATTGAAATCTTTTAACCTGGGTTTGATTTTGACTGGCTGTTTATACTTCAATCAATCAGTCACAGCAAGTGACATGCGTCAATTTTTTTTGAAATTTATTTTTGTTAATTTTCGTTCGAGAAGGCGGGTCTTAGTGAGCACATTAATATTTGTTAAACTTCATTGATTGAATGCTTTGAATTTTTAACCTTTTGTTCTAGGTTATGTCTAGGTTTTGTATACCTAACGTTTTGCAATGTTTTGCATCCAATGTTTGCGCTTTCAATTTAACTGTTAATGACATGTCTGAAACTTATTTATTAATATTGCAACTTATTCGTAATTATTTGTAGAAGTTCCAAGAATATTGCCTAAATATCCAAATAACTTACATTTCTACTATAGATAGTGCAATCCGCGAAGACGCGCCCCTCTGTCCCTTTCCTTCGTTTTTACCGCTCTCAGTACAAGTGTCAAAGAATGGGGTGCGTCTTCGTGGATTGCACTATCTATACTGCCTATAAAAAGTTACGTCTACGCCACGGGCGACGTTATATTAAATTGCCATAACAATTTTGCCTTTTTTACCTCCAATTTAATTGTTCTAACTTTTAACTAGCCATTGCTATAACATGCATCCCTTTTGCTTGCTTAATGTGTTGTCGCTAACAGCATAATTATTTGTGCACAGATACGGGCAGCTGAGAGGCGACACGTTGTCCAGAACACAGACCACCATGTCGACATCTAGGACACACTCCAACTCCCGAGATGAAATGCAAATGAACTCCATAAAAAAATAATATAAACCTATGATAATAATGATAGATTATTTTGTAGCAACTTAAAGGGAGCTAAGGGTCGGCTCCATGAAGCAGCTTGCATGCGCAAACATGTAGCACACTATAGCAAACAGTTTCATGTTATAACGCATCTCACACTCGCTTGTGCAAGTAAGATGGAGCATATACAGTCGCCAGCAGGTCAAGCTATCCCAAACTGTCAAATTTTCCCAATCGAACATAAACCTTTGTTATAAAGTTGAAAAACTATCAAAGAAATTTGACAGATTGGGGTAGCTTGATGTGCTGGCCTCTGTACTAAGGACATAATGTAAGCGCGCATAAAACAACCGATTTTTCACTGAGAGAATCAGATATGTTCTTGGATAATTTCTCGTTGTTATAGCTTTTGCTACTTAAATGTTTACTGATTTTTTTTAACTTATTTTACTTAGTTATATTTTTCACGGTTACATATCAAAATTATGAAGGAAACAATATGTTGTTTAATGCCATTACATTACCTTCTGCCGAGAAAACCAGTCAAGCATAAGTTAAATGTGCGCATGATATTCAAAACCGAACTTAAAAGGTCACAATAAGGAAAATTAGTGTTTTCTTGTACGTTCTTTGTAAAAATAACATGTTAAGGATTCATATCCAACACGCTTTCTGGAAAATTTAAATGAAAAGGTTGTAAAGATTGCCAAAACACTTGATATCGTCTATTATCTTTGGACCAGTAGATAGAACATTTACCTATCTATTTTATTTGATAATAGACACCTAAGTTAAAAGAAATATAAATTATTGCCGTCTACGCTCCAATTTTAGAATTACCAAGACTGCTTGAAATAATTTGATGATACTGAAACAGATCAAATAACTTATAAGTACTATAAACTGCAAACACACGACGTTTCTGTAACTTGCACAAAATTATGCAAGTAACTTGCATGTCATTGCAATAATCAGAAGTTTTTGGCTTGGCACGATTTTATATTATTACACAATAATATATACCGCGTGTATCAGAAAAGTGTGATCGAATTAAAGGGATCAACATCGTAATAAATAATCAGCTACTCCACACAAAACTTCAGACAGTAATTTTATTAAATTCCCGTTCGTCTCACAAGTGGGACGAGAATCGGGAATACACTTATGGGACACCTGATTATTTTTTTCACGATTACGATGTAGGTCCCAGGAGAAAGTGGTTCAGTTTGATGGTCTGTACCACACATTTGAACATGACCAGACATTCCTGATACACGCGTTTTTAAACAAGATTATATTATGAAAATATATAATCTTGTTTAAAAATAGAAAAGAACGTTTAACGGCAGAATAGCATGCAAGTTACTTCCATATTTTTGTGCAAGTTACAACAGGCTTGTGTATTTACGGCTTTATTATATTTACTACAGTTTGCTGCTTAGTTTTTAATTATAGTTATTATTGACAAAACTGTCCTGTACTCGTAGCTATAAGGTAGCTATATTATTGTCTTGCACTTCAAGATTTATCCTTTATGTTTTAAGAACTAGTTATATTGTTGTTGCACCTCGACGTTATTGTGGAAGAAAGATTTGAAGCATTTACTAGTTAAAACGTTATATACAAAGATACATATGTATTATGCCATTACTGTTATACTGTTAGTTTGTTTTTAATTACAGTCCTGACGGAGTGAAATGAACAAACATTTTATTCCTGAATTTACTCACCATTGTAAAAAATATCAAAGAAGTAACAAAAGAATATCTATTAAATTTGATGTTAGAAAACTTTTTAGTTTTGTAGCATCAAGTTCAAGCAACATCTATAAAGCGAACTTTGCTTTTATTTGAGTTAAGTACCTGCAGTAAATTTAACCTTAAAACCATTATGTTAATGTACACATTCGTGTGAAACGCTTGAACACTGTCGCTCACAGGAATAACCACATTAACTTAATACAAATAAGTTTCTTGTTCGTATAAGCCGTACTTAGGTTGAGTAAAGTTTGATTTCGCTCTATAGATCTCGCCTTTTACGCATTTACCTTGATCTCAAGAAAGTGTCATCACAGCATTGTGCATACATCACAAGAATAATTTAAATATAATAATATATTGTGAACATAAATAAAGTATTTTGTATTTATCACCATTTTGTCTGCAACCTCATTTACAAGATGAGAGGTCCTGGCTCCGTTCGTCGCACACCACACAAAAACTCAATTTGTAATCTTGCAATTATAGCAACGTTTGAATGTGTGTGTTTAATTATTTCAATAAATACCTTATCTTCTTCAATCCATATCCAGTCAATGCTCAGTGTAGGTTCCTCCTTTGCAATTTTTCCTGCTTTTGGACATCCCTTCTCTCCACGGTGGGCTTCCTACATCCAACTTTTACTTATTACTTTGATCTGTACCCGAAGAGGATATTACACCCATTTTTGAAAAGTGTCTTAATTAGATTCTAAAATGTTATTAAACCACAAAAAAAAAAACCGATTAGTGCAATTAAAATGCATAAAATTTTTACATTTTCATATTTCGCGCGTAATTTGCTAAGTTAACAAATGGGCTGATATATTTTGGATGATAATTGTTTGTAATCGAAAAAAAAATATAGTTATTATTCCGATATATAAAAATATACTTATCGTTGGTTTGCTGTTACTGAATTTAAGATTATTATTTCATTAAAAATACTTTGGTTACTAAAATATATTAATAAAACTACAAAGTTGTTCAGTTGATTTGTCATGACATGGCGGCTACTATTTCATTGTGTTCAAAAACAGATAAAAAAACCTGGAATCTTTGAATTTAATTTTAAAATGTATTTTGTTATTTCATAAACTAAAACTAACATATTTTCCGACTACCTTTTGCATAGATTGTTTATCTTAAAGAGTAAAATACCCTATTGCGTAACACACTGGCAATCACTTTTTGTAACATTTTGAAGGGATATTGGTAATCCATTCCTTTATCATGTTCGGATTTGTGTGCTCAACAAAGAAATTATCATCATCATCTGCCAAGCCTTTTCCTAACTATGTTGGGGTCGGCTTCCAGTCTAACCGGTTGCAGCTGAATACTAGTATTTTACATGGAGCGACTGCCTATCTGACCTCCACAACCCAGTTACTGGGTAATACGAAAGCCCTTGGTGAGCCTGGTTGTCAGACTTTCGGGCTTCTGACGACCCGTAAAGACTGTCAAATATACACAAATGACAGCCTGGACCAACGGCTTAACTTGCTTTCAGAAGCACGGAGGGGTCTTGGCATGTAAACAAAGATATTACGAAATTTATATTTTAAACTGCCAAAATATTGGGCACGCCACGATTGCGGCGGTAAGTCCCCTCTTTGAGGAGTGGTTTGAGAGGCGGCATGGCGTCCTCACCTTCCGCCTGACGCAGGTCCTCACCGGACACGGTTGTTTCGGGAGGTTCCTGTTTCGGATAGGGCGGGAGGAAACGCCCGGGTGTTTCCACTGCGAAGATCGCCCTGAGGACACGGTGGAGCACACGGTGGCGGTCTGCCCTGCTTGGGCGGAGCACCGCCATGTCCTCGTGGAGGCGATCTCTCGCGTCCGGCCCTGTTCCAGGCCATGGTACGGAGCGAGAGGGCATGGGGAGCCGTCACCTCCTTCAGCGAAGCAGTGATGCTCGCGAAGAGGGAGGCGGCGCACGTGAGGGAGAGGCAGCATATGCGCCCTCGCGACCCCAGCCGCCGCAGGATACGGAATGAATGCACCGTTAAATTAAAGCGATTTTTAGTAGAATCCTTTTCCATCCGTCAATAGTCTTTTCCCAGCTAGGTTGGGGTCAGCTTCCAGTATATCCAGATGTGGCTGAATATCACAATTTAATATACATGCAGCAACTTCTATGAATGCCATCTGACCTCCACAGGTAAGAGTTGCCGATGTCATATGGGTATAGACGAGTTGCCAGGTCTGCCTAGCAAATCTTTCTAAAACTCAATCAATTACAACTAATCAAGATTTTCCTTTAGATCAGCACCCTAATTGCGTAACTCACGATTCATCATAATCTGTATCGTTTTGAAACGGATTGTTAAACCATTGCTTCATATGTTCGAAAAATGTGTCTGTTCGACAACATAAATAACGCAATGAATATTGTTTAACTGTGAAGACGAAACCAATTATGATCAATCGTGAGTTACGCAATTAGGGTGCAGGTTTATATTACCGAGGCAGTAATTGAATTAAGAAATTAACTATTATAGAAATGCAGTTCTTTATAGAGCACAGTTCGATGCTAAATTGTTGTATTTTTAGTTTTAAGAACTTTGCCTAGATCGAAATCAAGTTCGAAATACTGAAGCCAGTATTTAATGGCTTAAAGGTACCTACAGGCTAGAACTAAAGTAAGATTTAGTTTTGTAATGATACGGAATGTGTCGTATTTACGATCGGAATATAACCAAAGTGCCACCTTGCCGAATAACCGTCATGGGATCTGGAAGCAAAGGCCAAACGCCGGGGCGTAACTCCGCTGCTGCGAGCAATCGCGATACAGCGGACAGAGCTCTCCGACGGGATCTCATGGCGACATGCAGAGTGCAATTATCGCAACCCAGTGCTGGGCACGCCACGACTGCGGTGGTAAGTCCCCTCTTTGAGAAGTGGCTTGAGAGGTGGCATGGTATCCTCACCTTCTGCCTGACGCAGGTCCTCACCGGACACGGCTGTTTCGGGTGGTTCCTGTTTCGCATAAGGTGGGAGGAAATGCCCGGATTTTGCCACTGCGAAGATCGCCCTGAGGACACGGTGAAGCATACGGTGGAGGTCTGCCCGGCTTGGGCAAAGAACTGCCGTATTCTCATGGAGGCGATCGGCGGAGGCGATCTCTCGTGGCCAGCCCTGGTCCAGGCCATGGTATGGAACGAGAGCGCATGGGTAGCCGTCACCTCCTTCAGCGAAGCAGTAATGCTCGCGAAGAGGGAGGCGGCGCACATGAGCAAGAGGCAGTATATGCGCCCTCACGGCCCTAGCCTCCATTGGAGATGCCCGGGGCGTCGGGAATCCTAGGCTGATTCCCGGCCACCGTAGGCGTGGGCTTGCGGACAGTGAGTAATGGGTAGCTCGCTGTCCGGTAAGGACCAAGCCCAGGTCGACGGCGCGTTGTGTTCCACGCGCGCCTCAAAGAGATGTCAGCACAACCTGATGAGGCCCGCAAGGGTTGATGCCTGCCAGGGGTGCGTGTTGTTCGAAAGAGATACCGCCGCCCCTGGCGCACAGGCTACTGAGGGAACACGGGTGGGTTTTAGTCAGTAAAAGTCTGACACGGCTTCATGAATGAACACGAAATGGAATTACTCCGTGGGAATTACCGTTCGTTTTTAAACTCAGTGACCAATTTGACAGGTGTAATGTCAAACTCCTATACTAAAAAAGCAAACACAAAAGAATTGAAATGTCATAATATATATATAAAATAAAAACTTTATTTTATAAACAAATACAGATTAAACTTGTTTTTATAAAGACAATTAAAATGAGCTTGGGTAGTAACACAATGCAATACAAATCTAGGAGTTGAAATCTGTACACAATATGGAAAACCCTGCCTCTCAAACTAGGAAACCTGTATCTTGAGAGACAGTGATTCAGCTTAGAATGTGATGTTATAAGATATAGTAGACTGTGTCGATCTACCTGAGCGATTGAATATAAAGAAAAAGCTAATTTAAGGTGTCACTTGTGTGTGTGTGTGTTTGTGTGTGTGTGTGTGTGTGCGTGCGCGTGCGTGTGTGTGTGTACGTGTGTGTTGTGTGTGGAGTTGGAGGTATGAAGGTAGTTAGGCGATGTACTTGAGTAAAGATTCTGTTTGTTGATAGTCCTGTTCCAGTAGCCATTCCGTTAATTTTGATTTTATTTCATATTTATTAAGATCGACAATGGTTAGATTTTTGTGAATTTGTTTGTAGACGTATGTACTTAATGTGTAGTCTTGGTGTTGAGCGAAGGCGGTTTTGTGAGGGGTACTTATGGGTAGTTTCTTCCTTTTTTTAGGGTCAGTTGGTAGAACGCTAGCGTGTTTCCTAACAGTAGACTTCAGTACAAAAAGCTGGCGCACTGAAAGTACTTTGGAATCAGCGTATAGTTGCGTAGTGGGATAACGATAAGGTCTGCGCGACCTCACCTTCAGAACGGCTCTCTGCGCTCTTTCAATTCTCAGAAGACTGGTTTTATTTGCACCACCCCATACTGTGATGCAATATCCTATGACGGATTGACATAATGCATAGTACACCATCTTCAGGGTGGTATGTCAGATAACTTTCTGGGATTAAGGAAACCAACTAAAGCTGTGATCACACCATTTCTCGTTAGCTGTGCCTGACCTTCCCCATTGTATTGAGAAAACAAGATGGCAGCGTTAGCTCCGATTGTGGCCAGGCGCAAAAGATCCTTGTACCGTTGCAGCTTATACTAATTTACTGATGACGCTAAGTTAATCACCTAAATTAACTTATGGTTATTCAGCACCTATTATTTAGTGCTTTTGCCAGCAGGTTCGCCAGCATGGAAGTCGGAAGTTATCCCACGGGAACGTACAGAGGCCAGCACATCAAGCTACCCCATTCTGTCAAATTTCTTTGATAGTTTTTCAACTTTATAACAAAGGAATAAGGTTTATGTTCAATTGGGAAAATTTGACAGTTTGGGATAGCTTGACCTGCTGGCGACTGTACTACCGATAAAAATTCTATGTGCAAATCCAGGTCCAGGCACTATCTATGTGCCACATCCAAATTCGTTTGACCGTTGCGTTATTGAGTATCAAACAAACTTTAGAGATTTGTACTATTAGTAAGATAAACATAATTAGCCTATTATATTAGCGCTGGGACCACAGAACAGATAAAACCTCTATTAACTGTTCTGTGGGCACAGGCCACCATTTGGTGATAGAGAGTGGGCTCAAGGTAATCTGTAATTCAGGAATTTAAGAAAATTTAGCCAAAATGATAAAACAAAGAGTTATATAATAAATTACATAAGATTCTCGAGATATACTCGATGAATAAAGTAACGATGAAGAATTCTGTAACTCTGTGGCTTTGGAAGTTAACATACGATCAAACTGAAAATATACTAACCATCTTAAAGTAGTGTTGAACTGTCTGGCAGCTTTGTAAACCTATGGACACTATTAGAATCTACTAGCTAAAACTATGAGAGGGTGTATAAGATAGGAATCTTATACACACCCTCTCACACACATACACTCACGTCCTTCACCTACACACCCAGAGGACAGCAATCCTTTTATTCTTTTAAACTAGTTAAGTCCATATTTTAATACAAAATGTTTCCGTTTGTTCATAAGCTCATACTTGCATACCCAGTTCGAGGGCTAGAGGCGCTGCGTGCTGAAACACAGGCTATAAACCTAGTTCGGCAGCAGATGCTAACAACTAGACACAATTGTAACCGATTTACTTTTAAGTACTTATAACTTTAAGTAGCTAAGACAAATTGTGTAACATGTACACTCTTTTTTAGTATAATAAATAAAAATAAAAAAAGAGATCGGTGGAAAGCGCTACAGGAGGAATTTGTGTCTCAAGGACACGCTACAAAAAGAACAGCTGTGCATTAATTAATATTATTTATCGTCTTTACCAAGAATATCAAGATTTACAACGCGTTTTAAAATTTTAGCCTCATCGGAACTACAGCTTAATATTTTAGAATAGACTATTGTTATTTATTATGGAAATTCCTTTGCTTAGTTGTCTTATACCCGTATTAACTAACACTACGTGTCACCTTTATTAATCTATGCATTATTAAATACCTATAATTAATAAAATCGTAGCGAAGTCAGAACTTGTTTTTTTTTTTGTTAATAATTTTTCGAGGTCTGGGAAACATTTTAATTTTTCCCTGTTCGTCTGAATGTGGGTTTCAGCATCACGCAAAACCTACCAGATAATTTTGTTAAAATTTTGCATAAATATTCGCTATAAGTCAAGACAGTCTGACGTCAATAAATGATTACGCTATTTGCTATGAGCAACATTGCACGTATTCTTCTATAGTTAACCCCAAATTGTAAAAAAAAAGCGAAACGGATACATTGCAGATAGTTTCAGATTTAATCTTTAAAATGATTATCATCACACTGTACCTTAATGGAGCTAAGCAGTCCATCATGACTTAAGCTGGGTGGAATTTTGAGCTAGGGTTACAAGTGCAGGCAATTTTACTGTTGTTGCTAGAAAATGGTTCTAAGTATTGGACTTTTTGAAACATTTTGATGTGCAGTCACAGATTTTAATAAAAAACGCACAGTTATGGCATAAATGGGAACATAAATACGATTATTTTATTATCTTAGTTTTATTTCAGTAAAGTTAACATTTTTAATTCCTGCATCAGAAGTGGGGTCGAATGAACATCATACAGAGGAGACGCAACGATCCCGCCATCATCGGTCTTCAGTTTCGTAAGCTCTGCCCAATCAACAGATCCGTAGACTTTGAAGCCTTTGTTGCGCTTTATTGCGTCTTTAATACGTTCTGTAATAAAGCGGTGAAGGTCGCTTTTCAAAGGCTTAGAGATCCTTCTATTGAGCTGGCCGGTACTTCAGCGCATCGTCAGAAGACTGCGGGATCATGTCGCGCCTCTCTTCCATGAGCTGCAAAGCAGGATCAGAAAGCTTCTTCTTTCTATTACTACGACGGGTCGTGAAGATTTTAGATCCCTTCGTATGAACAGTTTTTATGTCCATCGTCAACACGGAGCTCCCTAGTCAAAACGAGTCGAAACTTAAAATTATGTCTTGATAGTATATGTTTTATAGGCCAGCACCCTCATTGCGTAACTCACGATTATTCATAATCTGTTTCGTTTTGAAACAGATTGTTAAACCATTGCTTCATTTGCTCGAAAAATGTATCGGCTCAACAACGTAAATAGCACAATGAAGATTGTTGAACTGTCAAATTAAAACAGATTATGATTAATCGTTGGTTACGCAATTAGGGTGCAGACCATTAGCTTATATGAGGGCTGTTCTTCATTAGCGAAGATGAATAGTGACATTTGGGACTGTGCTTAATATAAAGTTACTCAACAAAACAGCCGAATATTTTTATTTTTATGTCGTGACCTGTTTCTCGATAACAGTCACCTTTATTACTAAAATGGTAGATGTCATTTCGTTTTAGATGAATAAAAGATGAAGTAAAACAAACATCCAGCGCAGCAAACTTGTCTGACTAGCGATTAAACCAGTTCTTGTATTATTGGGGCATAGAATTATTAGCAGATCGGGTCTCGAGTTCTCGTAGCTTTTGAATGCAATTTTGCTGAATACTGTCATGATTGTCTCTGGCATAGCATCTTGAGTGATTTTCAAAGGATCATCTAATCAACCAATAATGTTTCCATTTCCACTGCTGGGACAAAGGCCTCTTATTTTCAAGAAGGAGTGGGCTGTAATCTACCACGCGGGCCCTGTGTGAATTAGTAGACGTCACATGTCTTCTAATTTTTAGTTCTAGTACATGCCAGTTTCCTCACGATGTTTTCCTTGACCGTTTTAAGAGCAATATTGATGATATTATTAGTAAAGAGCCTGCCTGGGTTCGAACCCATGACAAAAGACTCGTAAGTCGGGGTCGTTTCCGCTGGGCTACCATTGCTCAAAGGATCTACTCAAAACTCCAGAATAGACGCTATTAAGTTAGGTGCCAGACCGTAACTCCGATGACGTAATTTTTTCATGAGGTAACGAGATCATGCCATCTTAAATAGCTATGCTAGTTTAATCAGGAGTTTTAACGACTTAACAACGTATCCTAATAAATAGCGGCCCTCTTCTTGGGTTGACCATAATTTAATCTTAAACCTTGCCGGACTGTGAAATTCTTCGACATTCTTGTTCCAGTCATATAAGCATATCGTTCCATTCTGTTTACGCTATCGAGAAGTCCTGATCCTAACCTGATATAGCACGTTAGGATGAGCTCGAAAGGCTAGTCAGAAACCGCAGAGTACCTTTTATCACCCTCAGGGTCGTGAAATAAGCCCAGACTGAAGAACCCTAAAACCTAGCCTAATCGGCTGGAAGCTGATATCAGAGCCCGAGGAGGGAATACCATATTATATTATAATGTAAATAAGGCGTAAAACAGACTTATAACTGTTGTTAGACTTTTTGCCAGTACCTAAGTAAAAAATATTTTTTTCATTAATAAAAAATATTTTACATAAACGATTTTTTTTATTACATGAATACATTACTAATGCTTAAGAGAATCGTATTTTTAAAGACGTTTATGAAATTTACAATGAAACGTTTTGCGTTTCAAAACTAAAAAGATTTAAGTGGTAAAAACACATGTTTTTCTCGCTCTAATTTTATAAAAACCTGGTGTGACGAAAGTTTTCTGACTATTGCTAATCATAGCAATATCTAAAGAATACAAATCTAATTTTAATATAAAATTAACTCGTGTCTAGATTGTGTATTCCACCTAATAATAATGTAGCGAGACATCTGCATAATGTATGAATTTGGTGACTTGAAATCGTATAGAGTTCCTAGTTATCATATGAATGTCGCATGCGGCGACCGTGTAAATAACAAGATGTACTCGTATTATATAGGTAAATAACTTAACGAAAATGTGGAATTTTTGTGTGAAGATCGTAGTCTGTGTAATGATAATAGTATCTTCTTCAGATAATGTAGGATATTCTTTAATGGATCGTAGATTCAAAAATGTTTGGCTAGATTTGGAAGACGTTGAGCATTATCAAGTATACTCCATAAGTAGTGCTCGTGCATTACCACGGCCAATACGGCTGCCACAACCACCGACAGCGCAGCCACCACCACCGCCACCACCGCCGACACGACTGCCGACACGACCGCCGACACTATCGCCACCACCGCAACTACCATCGCCGACATGGAAGCTACATTCCTACATATCCTCCCCAATAAGAAATTTTGAGACTTTGAGACTTACGAGGCACATGTATGGTAAATATTAATTCATTAATAAAAAATAAAAAAACGTGTGGCACTCGGAGACTGCCGCGGTAAAGCTATTGCATAGCATTTTTATCAACTTATGCAATTATAACGAAAATAACCTAACACCCCCGTATGAAATGGCTAAAATATTGCTAAAATGGTAAGAAAATTTCATAAATTATCTATAAATATACGACGTTGTGTATGAAAATTCAGATAAAGCAGTCAAAATTGCAATTTTAACATGGATGTCATACCTCCGTTGCTATGCAACAGTCCGACCTGTTGCTAGGTGTTAGGTTATTTTCGTTACGGAATTTTTGGATTCGGTCTCCACGCTCAAGGCCCGCGATAGAAGCTATGCAATAGCTTAAAAATAATTTTAATTTACTTACTTAAAATTTCCTTGGTGATAAGCGAATTTTGTTCGATAGGGATTTAACATTACCTACATAAATATTTGTTTTTATGCAACTGTCATATTTTATGAATTTTTGAATTAACCTGAGCTGATAACAGATCATTTGACTAGTTTCTAAAAAACGTCTCAAACTAATTAGTGGTGTATAAGGATCGCACAAATATTTTCGTTAAAATAACTATTACAAAATACACTATGATTATTTTAAGCTATCAAAACGCGAGCTATAGCAATATGGCGTCACGGCAAGCAAAACAGACGTATGTTTATAAACGTGTGACGTCACAGTAAATTAAGTTAACCAAAAGCGATTACAATCATTCCGTTCCAAACTCAAAACAAAGAATAATATTTTGGGGTTTGGGGGAAATATTCAACATTTTTATGTGTGAATGTGATGGCAAGAAATATTGAAATACTTCAACCTAATTAGAAATTTAATATTGCAGAGGATGCAGAAGACAGGTGTCTGAACAACGAAACTTGTATAAGAAAATGCTGTCTAATGGGACACGGGTTTGACTTATTGAACAATAAGTGTCGTGCTATACCTGATCATTTCAACCCACCGGTGTGGAAAATCTATTCATTGATGATCGATTTCAATGCCTCAAAGGAATTTCATGTTTTAAAAGGGGACGTTGATTGCAGGCCGTCGTTAAACGAGGAAAAACAACTAGTGACTGCCAAATCGCGACATTACCTACAATCGGTGAGGAAAAAAAAACCAATAACAGGTTCTCTTTCCAGTAAGCAAACACAATAGTTGAACAAAGCCCGGCTAAGCACAGATCAATAAGCCTAAAACTATGCCACCGGATTGTATTCCATCTTACACAAGTGTCCGTAGTTTCGTTCCATAAAGAAAACGTGCTAGAGTAGGTAGCCCACGAAATTCAAATTTTCAGGTCAGTACGAGTACATGAATAGATTATTCCTTACACTATAGTAATGATCGTCTTTATTGGTAGCCTTTTTCTATTAATAAATAGGAACTGCTGCGAAGTCATTCTCCTGCCCTTATCCCAATTTATTTGGGGTCGGCGTAACATGTCTTTTTCTTCCACACTTCTCTATTGGTCGTCATCTCCGTAGTCACACCCTTTCTAACCATATCATCATTCACACAGTCCATCCATCGTTTCTTTGGTCTCCACCTACTTTTATAGCCATCGACATTCATACTCAAAACTTTCCTCACGACATTTTCCTCATTCCTCTGTATCACATGCCCATACCATGACAACCGCTTTCCACACAACTTTTCAGTTATCAGTGCAACTTTCAGGCTTTCTCTTATGTACTCATTTTTATTCTATCCATTCGTGTAACATCACACATTCCTCTTAACATTCGGCTACATGCAATTGCCTCATCCCTTTTTTGGCCCAACATTCTGACCCATACAAGACGGCAGGTCTTACCATACTTTTATATATCTACCCCTTAAGTTTAAGGGAAATATGGGAGTCACAGATTGTTCCCGTGACCTGCCGCGATTTCATCCATCCAGTGTTAATTCTATGCTTAACCGTCCGATCTACTTCACCATCGCGTTGCACGAGTGAACCGAGATATTGAAAGTCGGAGCAGACTGGGAGAAGCGCGCCATCAAGCGCTATTGCTCCAGAACTGGAGAGACCGCCGAAATCGCAGAACATATATTCAGTTTTGGTTTTGCTTATTTTCAAGCCAACATTCTCCAGCTTCTGTTGCCACTTCTCCAATCTGCTCCAGATCTCGGATACATCTTCACCGATAAGAACAATTTCATCGGCAAACAGCATGCACCAGGGTGCCTCTTCCTGTATGTCCGACGTCAGAGCGTCCATGATCAACAGGAAGAGATAAGGACTTAAAGTCGATCCCTGGTGCAAGCCTACAGCCACCTTGAACTCGTCGGTATTTCCTGCAGCCGACCAGACTTAGATACGAGGTTGACTGTACATAGCACAAATCAACTCTACATACTTCCCGAGCCACCCTTTCTCTTTCAAGGTCCACCAAAATATATCCCGAGGTACCCTATCATACGCTTTCTCCAGATCAATGAACATGATATTGTTACGAGCTTGGGGTTCGTGACAATTAAAAACTGCCGATATGAATTACCAAAAATAACACTTTTATTAAACACACTAATTACACAACACAATTGCACTACTAATCACTCTTAAGTCGCACTTGAAGATCGCTTTCGATGTTCTCGCATGTATCGCTTAACAAAAACTACCCCGGGACGCACTCCATTCCCGCTTATATAGGGCCCTTGGATAGTTCCAGAACCTTTTACCGTAGAAGCATCTAGAATGTTCGAGTACATATCGGCCTTGACCGAACACATGTCGATAGTTCCAGAAAGTTCTAGCATTGAACTTTCTAGAAAGATCTTAACCATTAATTCCGCTATTCGATAAGAGATGGCGCTAGTGGTAACAAAACATCAATCGTGCCGCGCAACATTGCCCCCTCCTAAGAAATGCTCGTCCCAAGCATTATCGGGCCCATAATAACGTGCCAGTCGATCCACATGGACTATCTTAGGAGTTCCTCTTGCACCTTTCTGTATCAGGTAGGTAACGTCATTTATCTTTGTCACAATCCGGTACGGTCCGTCCCAGTTAGCTTGAAGCTTAGGAGATTTCCCTTTGCTGGGAACTGGATTGTGCAACCACACTAGTGAACCTTCGTCAAACCCTTTATTGTTCATTTTGCGGTCATAACCGGTTTTCATCTTTTCAGACATTTGCTGGCCTGATTGTCTGACGTGCTTATAAATGTCATTCATCTTGTTCCGCAAGTCATTCGCATAATCGGTTATACTGCGTGGGGCATCAGGTGGTATTCCGGTGATCAGGTCTGCAGGCAGCCGTAATTCCCTTCCAAAGTTTACGAAAGCTGGTGTCACCGATGTACTTTCATGAACAGCGCTTCGATATGACAACAAAAACGGTTGTATGTGCTTGTCCCAATCTCGTTGCCGACTTTCCACAACTTTTGCTAGGTACCTCTCTAATGTCTGATTAAATCGTTCCACCATTCCGTCCGATTGTTGGTGGTAAGAAGTTGTTCTTGTTTTATGAGTACCCTTAACTCGACAAGTTTCCTGGAATATTTGGGACTCAAAATTCCTTCCTTGATCACTGTGAATCTCTAAAGGTACTCCAAAACGACAGAAGACTTAATGAACTAATTTATCTGCAACTGTCGAAGCTTCTTGATTTGGAATGGCGAAGACTTCCGGCCACTTAGTGAAGTAATCCATCACAACCATGAAATACTTGTTACCACTTTCACTTTCCGGAAACGGCCCCACAACGTCAAGGGCTATCCTCTCCCATGGTGCACCAACATTGTACAATTTCAATGCACCTCTGCTACGCGTCTGAGGTCCCTTTACAGCTGCACAGCTTGTACATTTGCGACACCAGTCCTCGACATCGTCCCGACAGTGGACCCAGTAAAACCGTTCTCGTATCTTCAGTAGAGTCCGTTTTACTCCCAGAGGACCTCTTGAACAACCATTATGGTACAGCTGCAGAACATCAGGTACTTGACATTTAGGGACAACCATTTGCAAATGACAACTGTTTCCCCGAGCATTTTCCCATAAAGTCAAGACCCAGGATGCAATCATCCATTATAACAGCCACGATGACATTATCCAGGTAGGTCTTGTTGTCTAGCTTCAAATCCATCTCCTTCTCTCCACGGACGGGTATGCGCTGACCGGTGGCTGTCACCAAATTAATGCGTTCCCGGTTGTATGCGGAGTCCCCAAGGAGCCGACTCATAACTTGGGAACTGACGACCGTACGAGAGGCTCCCGTGTCTATGGTCAGCTTACAAGGCATTCCGTTGATCTCGCCCTTGATGATTAAGGTGGTCCCGTCGTGGGTTTGTGTGATCGAAATCCTTGGGGCTCTTTGAACATCAGCCAGCACCCGCCCCGCAGTCCTGGCTATTACTCGTTTCCCTGCTGCTGCTGGGTAGTGCTGTTAGCCGCGCTACCCTCTAGAGACCGGCCATATTCCCTTTCTGCAGTTCGCTTAGGGCAACTGGATCGAAGGTGGCCCCTTTCCCCACAGCCGTAGCACCTAGGGCTGTATCCTTTACGATCGCGAACTGTAGCCGCTACAACCTCCCTGACGCGATAGGAACGATGATCCTGCCGCACAGCTTCCACCTCCAGTGCATGGGCCAAGGCGTCCTTAAGCGTTCCGTGGTGACCGAGTCTCACAGCAGCTCTAACTTCAAGGTCCCGGATGCCGTCGATGAATGCCTGCACCAGGTTCCCATCAATAAGCGCAGGTAGGGACTGGTACGCTTTTCGAACCAGATTCTCCACTTCAAGGGCCCACTGCTGCAGGTTTTCGTTACTGCGTTGCACACGATCCTTGAGCTGCGCACGAAACACGTGTTCCAAATGAGCGTCGCCATAACTAGCCTCCAATGCCTCGAGGAGCTGCTCGTAAGTCACTTCCTTACCGAGAGCTTCCAGCACATTTAAAGCTTGGTCGCGCAGGCCTAGGGTGAGGGCAGTCATGGCCTGACTTTTATTCCACCCGTTCGCCTTCATGACAGCCGCAAACTGAATTTTGTAGGCCGACCATGAAGAAGTCCCGTCGTACGGCGGCACTTTGAATCCACGTAGCGAAGGTGTTGTAGCTACGGGAGCTGCGATTCCATCCCCAAGTTTGAGGTTACTCAACCCTTGCTTCACATCAGCAATGACGTCACTAAACTTGCTGATCTGAGTTTCAGCTTCTGACAAGCAGTTGTCATGCTGGGCAACCTTCTCCTTCACCTCCTTCATGTCTTTCCCGAAGGTTGCGTGAAGGTCCTTTATGAGGAGCATCTGCTCTTCCTGGCGGTGAACCTGCTCCTCCTTATCCCGTTTGAGCTGTTCTTCCAGTTGACGGACCTGCTCCTCCTGTCGGCGAGCCTGCTCCTCTTGTTGGCGAGCCTGTTCCTCCTGTCGGCGGGCCTGCACCTCTTTATCCCACTTTTATTAAACACACTAATTACACAACACAATTGCACTACTGATCACTCTTAAGTCGCACTTGAAGATCGCTTTCCATGTTCTCGCATGTATCGCTTAACAAAAACTACCCCAGGACGCGCTCCGTTCCCGCTTATATAGGGCCCTCGAATAGTTCCAGAACCTTCTACCGTAGAAGCATCTAGAATGTTCGAGTACATATCGGCCCTGAACGAACACATGTCGATAGTTCCAGAAAGTTCTAGCATCGAACTTTCTAGAAAGATCTTGACGATTAATTCCGCTATTCGATAAGAGATGGCGCTAGTGGTAACCAAACATCAATCGTGCCGCGCAACAATATGCATATCCTTGTGTGCACGTCTGTACTTTTCGCACAATTGGCGGAGTGCAAAAGTGGCGTCCCTTGTTGCTCGACCTGGCATAAACCCAAACTGGTTTGGGGTAACTTCACTCTCCTCTCTCCAGTCTTTTCTCTATTACTTTCTCCCATACCTTTGTGTGTGCACTATGTGACATGAGCTTTATCTCTCGATAGTTGTCCTGTACATCACCTATAATCTTGAAGATGGGCACTAGTGAACTACTGCAACAATCTTGTGGGATCCCTCCCTCGTACAATAACTCATTGAAGAATAAAGTCAGCCACATACATTCATCTTCTTTTAAACACATACTTCTACTGGTATATCATCTGGGCCTATAGCCTTGCCATTTTTCACACCATGAACTGCCTTTCTTACTTCATCCATGCTAATTTCCTGCACCAATCCCATATTTACTTGTACCTCGCTGAGCACACCATTCCATTTATTATCTTCGTTCATTAGCTTTTCAAAATAAACCTTCCATCATTCTTTTATTTCGTCATCTTTGAACAGAACGTAACCGGCGTCGTCTTTCATACATTTAATGTGAATGATGTATCTCGTTTTCCTTTCTCTTGCTTTTGTAATCCAGTACAACTCCTTCTGGCCTCTCGGACTATCCATTGAGTCGTACAACTTCTCCTGCGCCTTAACCTTCGAAACTGCGACCGCCTTTTTCGCCTTCGACTATCATTCCCGTTTTCAACACCCTGCCATTCTTTAAACGCAACTTTCTTCTCTTTAAGCATCTTTTGCACGTCTTCATTTCACCACAATGTATCTTTTTCTATCATACCTTTCGATTCTCCAAACACAACTTTTGCTATATTCCATATACAATCCGCTATCTCTATCCAACATTAATTCACGGATTTTCCATCCATATCCTTCATTTCACTGGCACATTCCTTCTTTTCTATCATACGCCATCTGGTTTTGGGTGGGGGTCGTTTTGTTTCTACCGGATGAAACACTGAATTTTACCTTCATTACTATGAGTCTATGTTGTGAGACTAAGTCTTCGCCTGGGAGCACTTTACAGTTTTTGACACTTTTAAGGCTGTTCTGTTTTACCAGAAGTAATCAATTTGTGTGGCGTGGCAGCCACTTTTTTATGTTATATGATGATGCTCGTTTTGTTTTTCAAAGTACGTATTTGTTATTGCTAGGTCGAAGGCCGAAGCAGCTTGCAGCATTGTTTCGCCATCAGAGTTACGGTCTCCATATCCCCAACCACCATGCACCCTCTCATACCCATCCTTTTGTCTTCTTACATGTCCGTTAAAATTCTCCCCACATATACTTCTTCACTATCTTGCACATCCATTATTACACGATCGAAGTCCTTCCAAAACTTTTATTTTACACTACCCTCGTACCCTGATTGGGGTGCACACTAACTACATTAAACACTGAACTCTTAACAATAAGTTTAACAGCTATCTCTTTATCACACATTCTTTCAACTGACTATCCAAAACTATACCCACATCAGTTCGCTTGTCATCGCTTCCACAGTAGTAAAACTTATATCCTTCTCCTATCTCTCTGGCCTTCGCGCCATTCGATTTCGTCTCTTACAGACACGCTATGTTCAGTCTTCGCCTTTTTAAAACATCTGCTAGTTCCCTTCCTTTTCCAGTCATCGTACCTATATTCCAGCTCGTCGTTCCAAGTTTGCGTCTTACGTCGCACCCGCTTTATCCATTTCCCACAGGAGCCGGGTGCTGCCGCTGCGCGTCGCCTGTGGGGTGCGCCCTAGCCCTATCGCGCATCATTTCATTTCCACTCATTGTTGCTTTGGGTTTTGGCAAAGTTTAACAGTCGGCCGCCAGCCTGACACCAACCCTCCTTGGGAATGCTATTGTTGGTGGTTTACACGCCATCGTGCGGGTAACCCAAGGTGCTACAATGGTATGCAGAAGGCCCCTAGTCCCCTTAGTCGTCTCCTACGACACCCACGGGAAGAAATGTTATGGTGCTATTCTTTACGTCCGGCACCACACGGTATTAATTTTATTTTATTTCAAATAAATAAAATAAGAGTAAGGGAACACCAAAAAAGATGGAAAGACTGTGTGAAAGATGATATGCCCAGAAAAAAGGTGACTACTAAGATTACAACCACAAATCAAATTGAGATAAGGGCACGAAAGTGATAATGACTTCCCTTTATCTTTTTTATTTTTCAGGACGGCACGTTACTCGTCGAGAGTTATTGGGCTGCGGGTCCTGACTTGATCTTCAATACTCCCAAATACTGCATTGACAAGTTCATTACACCTAAAAACAAAACAGAGTGGAATGCCTTTATTTGTCATGTTAAAAATGAATATGAAGCGCATTTGGTTTTGTACGGTTCATGTAAGTTTAAATCTTATTAAATTGGGAAACGAACGCAAAGTCGCTCAGCAAAGCAATTATTACCTATCAGTATTAACTGATAATGATTCAAGTTTAAAGAAATAACTTTTAACGCTAGGTTTAATTATACGATCACACGGCATGATCACGAATTTTGTATTTAATACGAGAGATCCAAAGGAATTCACATATTTTTGAATATTTCCAGGTATGGTGCTCACTTGTTCCCTGGTTTTGCTGAGAGTGATCTTGGTTGCGTGGGTACCGGAGCTCCGGACTCTTCACGGCATTATCCTCATGGCGTACCTAGTAACCTTCTTAGTGGCCTGCCTGTTGAAGGGAAGCAGGTTACTTCTTATGTATGACCAGAATATCAATCGAGAGACATGCGTCGTCTTCTGTAAGTATTGGGATTGAGTCGCTGATGATTTCTGCTAGGCTTCAGCGCATCGCATTGCAAAACAAAAAGCCAATTGCTGGCTCACCTTTAGTGCAATGTTTCGTTTAATTGTGCATTTGATCATCTTATGAGTTAGTGAAGCTTGCGGATCTGAATTTTGGGCCAAAGGTGTTAGAGTATTTTTGCTATCGATTCGCTAAGATCAAGAATATGTAAGTGGTGTAGAGGATTTTTGCAAAGCGGCGTGGTTTGCCTAGAACCAAAAATTCAAAGATATGTGACATCTACCAACCCGCACTGGGCCCGCGTGATAGATTACGACCCACTCCCTCTCATGGAGAGGAGGCCTGTGTCCGAGCAATGGGAACGTTATAGGCTGAGTATGTGTGGTTTGCCTAAATGTACTTTCGTCAACTACGTAGACAAGGACACATAATATACATTGATTTTATTGTTAAAAATGTATTTTTTAAACTAGTTTTTTAATTACAGCTTTCATTATCTACTTCTCCATTCTGTCAGCCTTCTTCTGGCGAAATGTCATGTGCTACGACATCTGGAGGACGTTCAGGTAAAGATACTAGTATTAGTATAAAATGAATCAAATAATCAGTCCAGGAGACAATTTTTTTTGGGCCCACTAGTAAACGTTAGAGTATATTAATCATACTAGCTTCCGGCCGCGGCTTTGGCCGCGTGGAAATCAGTAATTATCCCGCGGGAACGTACCACCAGGATCAAAAGTATCCTATTTGTTAACCTAGGTTATAATCTATCTGTGTGCTAAATTTCATCCCAATCTGTTCAGTCATTTTTGCGTGATTGATTACCAAACATCCAAACATCTTCACAAACTTTAACATTTATAACATTAGTCGGATAAATGTCGGGTCGGCGGACTAAAGCACATAAGTCAAAAAAATGCTTTATTTTTTCTTTGTACCAAAATTATTCATTTACACCAATACATCGGCAGACTAAAGCACATAAGTCATATTCGCTTGTTCGGGCTTGAATCTAAGTAGTGTCCTTTTTCAACCTCTTGAATCGCATTAATCTTGCGGCGTTATAAAAAACATAAGTTGAGTTATGTTAAAAGGAACACTTGAAGCTCTCGGACTTCATGGACGCAGAAAGTGACTTATGTTATTAGGAACGTCAAGTGCGTCCTTTTATCTCGATTTTTAATTCGAGGGTAGGTACTCAAATTATTATTTATTGCTTACAAAAAACTGAAGTGGTAACTGTAGTGATTTGGGTCACACTAGTCGAGTTAGTTTTGCTCTGATTTGTTAACAGAACAGTTGTGGTGTGTGACATTTTACTTGAAAGTATTCCCAATTAATATGGATTGTCAGCGAGGAAAGAAATTAGTTGAGATGGTGATGAGGAGAAACACAAATGTTGAAGGTAAGTTTGCCATGTTTGATTTAAATCAGAAAGTAATATATTTATCTTTCATTGTAGTTTTAGCAGAAATCATCAGTGATTTGTTCATTTTAGCATCAATCATTAATAAATGATTAAAATAATTATTTTTTTAGCCTCAACAGTACGTTTTTTATTTTTTGATGAACGAAATGAACAGCAATCTACAGGCACAATAGCGGAAGAAGAACCAATGCCTTCCACATCATCAGGCCACACTGGCGTCATGTTTATTAATCGAGAAATAGATTTCTCAAGTGATGATTCTGTTCTGGATCCACATTTCGAACTCCCTGAAACAGCAGTAGATTCGTCGACATCCACCGATACTGACCGAAGAGCCGACACGCCACCTGCGGTCGAAACATCTCCAAAAAAAAGTATTCGCATTACGAAAAAAGAAAAGAAAATAAGACGCAACACAGGTCAATCATATAAAACATTAAAAGGTAAAGTTGTTTCCAGCAGAACAATGAAAGAGCTAGGGACGTGTCGAATGAAATGCAAGGAGCGTATATCATTGAACGATAGACAAGCTATTTTCAACGAATATTGGCAAATGGGAACATATCTCAAGAGAACAACTTATATGGCATCTTTAATTGAAATACACGACAAGGCAACTCAAAGACAACGCACACTAGATCCTGACCAACAAAAGAATCGCATGAAAACATACAAATATTTTTTATTAATTCATGGGAAGCGTGAACCCATTTGTCGGGGATGCCTTTTAAAAACGTTAGGCGAAAGCGATAATTTTATAAAACAGTTGCCACGAAAAAACGGTCTTCGATAGGTGGCACTCAAACAGATGATAACCGTGGGAAGAGTATACCCAAACATAAGATTTCTGATGAAAAAAGACAAGAAATTAAGGAACATATTTTATCATTTCCATCCTATGAGAGCCATTACACAAGAAAAACTACATCAAAAAAGTACTTGCCTTCTCATCTAACTATTACGAAAATGTATGATTTATTTTGTGAAAACCGCGACAATCCACCTTCAGTAAAAATTTATAGTCAAGAATTCCACAAATTAGGATTATCGTTCAAAAAGCCCCGTGCCGACACATGTTATACTTGTGACAAATTCAAGATGCAAATTCAACTATGTCAGGAAGATCAGGTGAAAACTGAACTAATTGCTCAACATGAACATCACAAGACTGCCGCAGATCAAGCATACGAAATGAAAAAATGTGATACTCAAGTAAATAAAAGTGATAGTACTGTGCAAGTTTACACATTTGACTTACAACAGTGTTTACCCACTCCAGCCCTCAGCTCTTCTGTAGCTTTCTACAAACGCCAGTTGTGGACGTTCAACCTGACTGTCCATGACAACAAAACTGGAAAAGCTGTGTGTTACATATGGTATGAAACCATAGCTGCTAGAGGAGCTAATCAAATAGCATCATGTCTTTTTAAACATCTTCAAACATACGTACCTGAGAATACAAAACATGTAATATTTTATTCTGATACTTGTGGCGGTCAGAACAGAAATTCTCATGTCAGTTCAATGTTGACTTGGGCTTTGCAGAAATTAGACATAGATGTCATAGACCACAAGTTCATGGTTCCGGGTCATAGCCACATGGAAGTGGACACGGATCATAGCATCATTGAAAAAAAGAAAAAGAAAACGGATTTGCAGATTTATCACCCGCATGATTGGATTCAACTCATCAGATCGAGCAGTAAAAAATTTGAAGTTGTCGAAATGCGTAGTTCCGACTTTTTGGATTTTTCTTCATTGTTAAAGGGTCCTTTAGTATTAAGAAACAAAGATGTAGAAGGGCGACAATTTAAATGGCTCGATAAAAAGTGGTTGCGCTATGATTCTGAATTTGGCGTAGTCTCCTACAAAGACACTTTGGACACGGAATGTAATTTTTACAAATTTAACTTGAAACGTCGAGTTTCTGCCATACCTGACACTATTCCTGTTATATCGGTACAGCCCTTACCGATATCAAAAGAAAAGAAAGATGATCTGATTTCTTTACTCTCCTTAATACCCGACGTTTTTCATAGATTTTATTTAGATTTGCCTTCTGTGAACAATGTACGTAATACTGACCCTGATATTTTAGATAGTGAAGAAGATGAATAAATAGTTGAATATAAATTATAAATATAGGCTAGTATATAAATGATGCATGCTAAACT
Source organism: Polymixis flavicincta (assembly GCA_949987655.1). Lineage (NCBI taxonomy): Eukaryota > Metazoa > Arthropoda > Insecta > Lepidoptera > Noctuidae > Polymixis > Polymixis flavicincta. Next base: position 19,785,147 of record OX465183.1, read on the forward strand.
AATTTTATGTTCATAGAAGTAACTTTTGAATGTCAACTAAAACATAGTTTATAATTAAATTTACTGTTCTCATACACTTAAGTCACAAGTACCTACTAGGTACACAGTGTTCTTTCTAACATAAGTCACTAAAATCGCTTTTTATTATATTTTTTCAAATTATATTTACGTGCATGTTAGTATTAATTAAAAACATCCCAATATTCCAATAAAGTTGAATTTATAGTTAAACGCTATTTTTTATACAGTTTTTAGTTGTTCCTGAAAAGTTTCACTTTTGGACTTATGTTTTTAGTCTGCCAGCCCTAGAAATATTTTTCTTCTGACGTCAACAATGATCACTATCCTTCATACAAAACCACCTCAGCAATTAGCAAGTTTATATTAATATGACTTTTTTTTTGGTGGGAAGTTATCAAATAACTTCTTCCGCTCTGGGTGGAGCTGGACGGGTGTCAGACTGTTACTGACTAAAACCCACCCGTGTTCCCTCAGTAGCCTGTGTGCCAGGAGAGGCGGTATCTCTTGCAAACAACCCGCACCCCTGGCAGGCATCGGCCCTTGCGGGCCCCATCAGGTTGTGCTAAGATCTCTTTGAGGTGCGCGTGGAACATAACGCACCGTCGACCCGGGCTTGGTCCTCACCGGACAACGAGCTACCCATTACTCGCCGTCCGCAAGCTCACGCCGACGGTGGCCGGGAATCAGCCTGGGATTCTCGACGCCCAGGGTCTCCTGCGAAGGCTAGGGCCGTGAGTGCACATATACTGCCTCTCCGTCACGTGCGCCGCCTCCCTCTTCGCGAGCATTACTGCTTCGCAGAAGGAGGTGACGGCTACCCATGCACTCTCGCTCCGTACCATGGCCTAGACCAGAGCCGGACACGAGAGATCGCCGCCGCCGGCGCCGTCGTAGTAGTTTCGGCTGTGCGTTGATCGGTCAGTCAGTCAGTTTCTTCTTTTGTGTAGATAGATTACACAAAAACTTTTTTCATAAAAAACAAAAACAACCAACTTCCAAAAACGTTTTTAACTAACACTTTTTAGTAATAGTACCTAACCCACACCAATTCGGGGTGCTTGGACAGGAAACCTCCCCGTGTGCCCGTGGGCTGGAGTTTCCCTTGGATACGTCTGGGGGAAAGGCCAGTCTCCGGGACGGTGCACCCTGGGATGCGGGCAATGTCGCCCTATGGGGTACTGTGCCTAAGGGGTGTCGTTGCCTGTATGCCAATACCCTGTCGGCGGGACGCTCCAACGCGTGTATCTCTGCGCTCATGCAGAGACGCACAGCGGCGGAGTAAGAGCGGACTCGGTGTGCACTCACCCTGCCACCAGGCAGGCAAGAAGGAGTGCTCTCCTTCTGCCACCGTTAATCTCGTAGCCCCGAATATTGTCACGGTTATGTCTCTGACTTTTGACGGGGGTCGAGGGCCTTGGCTTAACCGCCCGGGCCGCGAGGAAGAATACCTCTATGAAAAATTACCCCAAACCTCCAAGCGGCGGCGCACCGTGAGGGAGGTTGTTAGCTTGACTAATGGGTAGCTAAATAAAATTAGTCTCGAGTGCGAACCATAATTTTTTGAGTAAATAAATAGTTCAATACTCGTGGGAACAAAAATGGAAATAATTAAACAAAACAAAAAACAACAGCAGGAGGAGAGTGATGCGGGGTCGGAGTCCAACACCGCATCGAGCATGAAGGGCTCTGAAAAGGGCCCGGAGCATACGGCGGTGGGCGCTTCGAGGAGGGCGGAGTTGCTCAAGAAGCGCCCTAAACCAAAGGACGGCTAGGGGTCGTCCTCGGGTGGCGGGATGGCCTCGACCCCGAAAGCTTGGGAAGGTCTGTCGGAGCGGTGCGGTCCGGTTAGGCAGAGGCCTAACCACGAAGGATCCCGCCGAGCCGAGTGTCGAGGTGGACCAGCGATCCAAGGCGTTGGCCACGGAGGAGCAGCTCTCGGGGGGGACCAGCAGCAGGGCCCTCTCGGCGACGTCTGACGACGAGCCGGATACTGCTGGCGGCTCCAATGAGGAGCAAATGACCAGGCTCGCGGAGGTTGTGGCTGCGGCAGTCAAGGGTGTGGCCTTAAAGAGACTTCAGGCCTCTAAAGAGAAGGCCATAGCCGCAGCCATAGCCTCTATTATGGCGGCAGCGGAGGACCTGCACACCGGACCTCCGTCGGACATCATGTCCGAAATGCGGGCGGAGCTCGCCCGCTTGGCAGCCGCCATGGAGCTTCTCTGAAAGGAGAATGAGGAGCTCCGAGCGGACCTGGCCGTGCTCCGAGGAGCTGGCCCGAGGGTGGTGCCTCAGAAGGGGGCCGGGCATGGGCAGCGTGGACCCGTGCTTGAGGAGGACCGGGTGCTGACTCTGGTTCGGCAGGAGCTGGCTGCATTCCAGAGTCGGTTTTCCGCCCTGGAGGCCATAGTCCTTCGCCCCCTCCTAGCGGCGAGACGGTCAGCATCGGGCCAGCAGAGGTCCACGTATGCCGTCGCCACGACTGCCACGGCCAAGTCGGCACCGCAGTCCGCACGGACCCCGGCGAAACCGCTGTCGCCACGTGTGTGCGGATGTGGGGTGAGTCGGTGGTAGACATTTCGTTCGCCAGCCCCGCTCTGTCGCCGCGTGTCATCGACTGGCGCGTCATGGAGGGGGTGGACACATATTCCGACCACCGGTACATCCGGTTTGACGTCTCCGCCCAGACCTCGAGCGCGCCGGTCCGACAGGCCCCGTGTGGTCCGCGGTGGGCGTTGAAGCAGCTGGACCGGGAGCTTCTCCTGGAAGCCTCGATCGTGCAGGCCTGGGTGTCATCACCGGACAGGCCTGCCGACATAAACGACGAGGCCGAGTGGTTCCGGGAGACCATGTCCGAGGTATGTGACGCGGCAATGCCCCGGGTCCAGCCAGGTCGTGCTTCACGCCAGGTGTACTGGTGGTCGCCGCAGTTGACAACTTTGCGCGAGGCGTGTATTGCTGCGCGACACCTTTACTCCAGGCACCGCAGGCTCCGTATCCGCTCTCCGGATACGGAAGCCATTCAGGCGGAGCTGTACGAAGGGTACAGAGTGGCGAAGACCACCCTCCGAGATGAGATCCTGCGGGCCAGAGTAGTGGTCCGCGAGGAGTCGCTGGAGACTCTGAACAGAGACCCGTGGGGACGCCCCTACAAAACAGTGCGGGATAAAATCCGCCCGTGGGCTCCCCCGCTGACGCAGAGTCTCCAGCCTCAGCTCGTACAGGACGTGGTGAGCGCTCTGTTCCCCTCACGAGGGGAGCATGCTTCCCCGCCAATGGCTCCGCCACCTGCAGCCTCGGTCACCTCCAGAGGTGACCGAGGTAGACCTGAGAGTGGCGGTACGTGGGCTGAATGCCAAGAATACCGCCCCAGGACCCGACGGCTTGCCCGGAAAAGCCTGGGTCCTGGCCTTGCAGGCTCTCGGGCCTCGACTAAGAGGGCTCCTAAGCGCAGGCTTGGAAGAGGGCCAGTTCCCACTTCGCTGGAAGACGGGGAAACTGGTCCTCATTAAGAAGCCGGGGCCCCCAGTGGACTCTCCGTCCGCTTACCGGCCTGTTGTGCTGCTCGACGAGGTGGGCAAGCTTTTTGAGAGAGTAATTGCAGACCGCCTCGTCGGGCGGCTGGTGTGGGTGGGGCCGGATTTGGCGGAGAGCCAGTTTGGTTTCCGCAGGGGGCGCTCCACGGTGGATGCCATCATGCGCGTATTAGCCCTCACGACGGGGGTGCTGTAGACCGGGTTGGGGTCGTCTTGGCGGTGTCTCTAGACATCGCCAATGCCTTCAACACCCTGCCCTGGAGTTGCATAAGGGAGGCACTCCGGTATCACCGGATGCCGACCTACCTCTGTCGTGTGGTCGAGGCCTATTTGACGGACAGGGCCGTCATCTACCCCGGTCACCTCAGAGAGTGGAACCGGTGAGAGATGTCGTGCGGTGTCCCACAGGGATCGGTCCTGGGGCATCTGTAGGACATCGGGTACGACTGGGTGCTGCGCGCCGACCTCCCTGACGGCGTCAGTGTAGTTTGTTACGCTGACGACACGCTGGTCCTGCCGCAAGGGAGGTCGTACCAGGCAGCGGCCGACTTAGGGACACAAGGGGTTGCGACAATCGTCGATAGGATCCGGCAACTGGGACTCGAGGTGGCCTTGCACAAGTCCGAGGCCATGTGGTTTCATGGTCCTCGGAATGCACCACCGACGGGTTCCCAGATAACGGTGGGAGGGGTTCACATCGGCGTCGAGTCGACGATGAAGTATCTGGGATTCGTCCTCGACAGCCGGTGGAACTTCGTGGAGCATTTCCGCCGTTTGGCTCCCAGACTGGAGCGGGCCGGGGCTTCGCTGAAGCGGCTCCTGCCCAATCTAGGGGGGCCAAACGCCTCCTGCCGGAGGCTCTACGCGCGGATCGTGCGGTCCATGGCCCTATACGGGGCGCCGGTGTGGGCGCCTACATTGAGGCGCCAACCAGCTCGCCGGTTGAGGGCGTCCCATAGGGTCATGGCCATCCGGATGATCCGAGGATATCGCACGATCTCCGGCGAGGCGGCGGGCCTCCTTGCCGGATTACCGCCATGAGATCTGGAGACAAAGGTCCTCGCGCAAATGTGGGAGTGGCGCGAGAAGGCCAAACGCCGGGGCGTAACTCCGCTGCCGCGGGAAATCGCGGCACGGATCTCATGGCGACATGGAGTGGCCATTGTCGCAACCCAGTGATGGGCACGCCACGATTGCGGCGATAAGTCCCCTCTTTGAGGAGTGGCTTGAGAGGCAGCATAGCGCCACCGGACACGGCTGTTTCGGGAGGTTCCTGTTTCGGATAGGGCGGGAGGAAACGCCCGGGTGTTTCCACTGCGAAGATCGCCCTGAGGACACGGTGGAGCACACAGTGGCGGTCTGCCCGGCTTGGGCGGAGCACCGCCGTGTCCTCGTGGAAGCGATCGGCGGCGGCGATCTCTCGCGTCCGGCCCTGGTCCAGGCCATGGTACGGAGCGAGAGGGCATGGGGAGCCGTCACCTCCTTCAGCGAAGCAGTAATGCTCGCGAAGAGGGAGGCGGCGCACGTGAGGGAGAGGCAGCATATGCGCCCTCGCGACCCTAGCCGCCGCAGGATACGGAGACGCCCTGGGCGTCGGGAATCCCAGGCCGATTTCCGGCCACCGTAGGCATGGGCTTGCGGACGGCGAGTAATGGGTAGCTCGCTGTCCGGTAAGGACCAAGCCCAAGTCGACGGCGCGTTGTGTTCCACGCGCCTCAAAGAGATGTCAGCACAAAAAATGATGGGGCCCGCAAGAGCCAATGCCTGCTAGGGGTGCGGGTTTGTTCGAAAGAGCGGGCTACTGAAGAAACTCGGGTCGGTTTTAGTCAGTAAAAGTCTGACACGCCCTCCTGCTCCACCCAGAGCGGGAGAAGTTAAAAAAGAACCCACAACTATTCCAAATTTCATCTTCCTGGGGTCAAAGCAGCAATCTCGGTTAATTTGCTGTCATTTTTCGAAGAGTTGTCTGTCTCCGAAACCCATCATCCGATCTGTATGAAATTTAAATGGGACCATTTCGAAATAAACCCCTTTCGAACAAAAAAATAAGTTTTGCAAATCGGTCTTATGATGGAGTTATGCCCGAACCTCCACCTTACTCCTAACCGTTAAAGAGTTGTACCATTCTTCATCAGTTCAGCGTCATGAGATGATGATGACCATTTGCAAATGTCTCAATAGCTTTAGAAATTATATGAAAACATTGTAAATACCTACAAAATTTGAGGGTTGCCCTCGATTTCCCTGGGATTCCATGATCAGATCCTGACTTGGTGTCAATAGAACCACCTCAGGAATATACTCTTTCAAATAAAAAATTAAATAAAATTGAGAATCGGTTAGCAAATGGGGGAGAAATCGATGAACATTCTTAAAAAAAAAAAAAAACATGCAGTGGAACAAATAACCTCCTCCTTTTTTGGAAGTCGGTTAGTAAAAAAGTGATCATCCTCTTATAAATAATACATCAACAAATGAGTTAAAATCTAACCAGAATAACGAAATTAGCAAATGGGGGAGAAATCGATGAAATTCTTAAAAAAAAAATACATTCAGTGGAACATATAACCTCCTCCTTTTTTGGAAGTCGGTTAGTAAAAAAGTGATCATCCTCTTATAATTAATAATACATCAACAAATGTGTTAAAATCTAACCAGAATAACGAAATAATAGTAACAGTGTTGTGGCAAAAAATACGAGTTTGGAGCGCTTTTAGCCTTGTTTTATCATGAAAAAAATAAAAAGTTATAGATGCTCTGTGGCCCTTTCATTATCAGTTTAAGGCTCCGTGCACTAAATTAACTGATTTTGGTCAATTTTGATCACTTGTTGTGAGTTAGGGAAACGAAATTTAGACATTTTATTTTGTTATTATAATAGTGGAGTTCTAATTCTTGCATGTGGTGGAAAGGGATTTTTCAAATAACTTATACAATAGTGGAAAATCACCAATATTCACAGCCCCTTTTCCGAAAAAGTGACGAGCGAGTGATGTTTGGCTTCGTGTTACAAACAACTACAAAGAATTCAGGACATAAAAAAAATACAAGTAACATCATTGAATGGTCTACTTGCAGATAGTGGAACCACTTTTTTGACTTTTATACGAAATATAGCAGAAAATAAATATTGAAATAACGTAATTTTTAGGAAACTGCTAGACGAATAAGTATTTTTTCCTATTACTTAAAATCACTTTATTGAAATTTTAAAAATTATGTATTAATCTTAAGTTAACCATTGAATATAATCTAAATTTTATTTTTATAATAAACAACAACTTCATTTCGTAAATAAAAGTCAAAGTGAACTATATAATCGACCGCGCAAAATCGATCCCGTCAGAAACGACCGGGCCTTCCCAGCGTGAGGACGTATCACTTTGCATCGCAGGAGTCACGTGGGCTCCTGCGATTTTACGTAAAAATATTCCAGAAATTGTACGTCGACTACCACATTTTGATCCGGTAAGTATTAATATTTATTAAAAGTACTTGCAAAATGTTAATGTTATACCGGTGTACGTGTGTTCGTAATTCTTCTCATCCTAAACGGCTAGTCCAATTCTAATGTATTTTTTTTTTTGGGTCGCCTCTATCCTTCTTAGCTTTTGTTGGACCTGGGTGAAGTGTCGCAAGAAACGACTTCGTACCGGGTTCGCTAGTTATACATATTTTGATTGTATGTTTAAAAGATTTTTGAAAGGAAGTTCTTTAACGGAGCTTGGTACGAGCAAACTTTTAGAAATCGTCACGTAATAAAAATGATAGAAATGACAATTTCTATCATTTTTATGCTGAGCTGTGGGAATTTCAAAAAGTTTTTGTGATGTAATAGAAAAAAAAGAAAGACAGAGAGATAGTTTTTATGGTTTCCAAGAGTGAGTGAAGCCCCTAATGAGGTCAATAAGAAAATCCCAGATGACAGTTGTGAAAAGTTAAAACAGTGATTGAGCCCAACAGTGCCTATAAGTTACTGATGTTAATATTTTTTTTAGATAATGGTGCCGATTCTGTTGTCACAAAATTCTCTAAACTAGACTAAAAATCACCAAAATTTAGTTTATTCCTGTCAAACGACGATTTCCTATTCTGAAATTGACTAAAGTGACACAACTTAACTATATTTTAGTTTGACAGCACTAAGATTGCACTGAAATATTAGTTTAGTGAAAATGGTAATTTTGCTATTCTGTTGTTGTCAATTTCATTATTCTATTCAACCTAAAATTTTGGTTTTCTAACTAAATCTGACTATTTTTAATCGCGATTAAATAGGTGTGGAATAAAATTAGTTGTCAAGAACTAAAATTCACACCGACAACTCGACTTCTGGTGCAAAAATAGTACTGTATTTTATTTCTTTTCTTTTGCTTATATCTCGAAAACGGTGTGTCCTATCGCAAAAATAATGAAAATTTCGACCCCCTTTATAAAACCCCAACCACATGTAAAACTCAACATGTGGATAATAATTTTTCATATTTTCCATGAAAAAAGTGAGAATTCCAAATAAATCACGTCGAGGCTGCCGACCCCGGCGCGCTGCTGGCTCTAAAAAAAAATACGGGGTAGGGCAAACAAGTACCACGTTGCGAAGCCAAAACATACCACGTGCGAGTCGCGATTGTCAAATTCGATTTTAGTTGTGTCAAAATAGTTTTTAAATTTAGAGATATTTTTTTGCAGAATAGCGTTTAGATTCTCATAGTAAAAAGTAAGGAATTTTAGTTATAGTTTAGTTAGTTTAGTTCGGTGTACAACAGAATCGGCACCGTCGAAAATGTACGTCGATATGGTCGAAAGAAAGTAACACATTACCAGTGCATCACCAAAAAAAAAAGGACGAAACGTGGGATTGGCATGTATCAGACAAATTCTTGCAGAACGTAATTCCAACCAAAACTTACACATTCTTCAACGAAGCCATACGGGCTTCGTTTCAAGAACGTGTTAGTTTTTACTTTCAATCAGTGTTAGAAGTACCTACATAAATAAGTATTTACGAGTGCATTCGTATCTTCATTGTTGTTAATTTTAGGAAATCAATGAAATTTCGCCGTTGTCTTATATAAATAAATTATGAATTTATAATATTCCTACTGCACTTATATAATTTTAAACTGATTTTTCAGAGTGAGGAAGATAATGATTCAAAGTTAGACAACACCTCGAAAAAATCCGTAGTTCCAAATGTTGAAGAAGGACAATCAGACATGATAAGAAAAATATTATGCTGTCTTAACGGTTCCTTGGTCAAATTATGAAAATGAAACCCTTAAATTCAAATTCAAATTTCAAAGTTTTGTATTTTAGAAAACTTTATTTTTTATCCTAATTTAATTCCAATTCTCCTATTGTATTTGTATTATTAATTATTTTATTTTAAAAACAGTTTTCAAATGTGGGGCCCAGGCTCAATAGTTTTTTTTTGTTTTTGTTTTTGAACTTTCTAAGTTTATCTTGGCTATTATTGACATCGATGATGTCACAATTACATTTCTAAATATGCAAACTACTCGTATTTATGTAAAATGCTTTCCTCAATGTTATTGAATGTCTACATGCATAAGACACGAAATTGTACCATTTTTGTTTATTGTGATATATATACTAAACGAATATACACAAACATTCTAGACTTTTATTTCTCAACCATACATAAATAACATAAAAAATATAAATCTATAGGATACTACAACTATACTACTACTACTGCGTACTATCAAAACTGTTTAAGCGATCACTACGCTCGACTTTTAGGCGTGTGTGCGTGAACGGTCCACACAAACATAGTATCGCAATGAATTTGCCTAAACTCTAGCGAGTGAATTTTATGCACGGGGCCTATCGATGTTTAACATTGACAAAAGTGATAGACAACATAATTGTTTCCAATTTTTCTAGCTAGTTGCATGAAAGTGTATTTTCTGTTCTTTTCGTATTTTATTCGCAATATTTTATGAAAATGGCATCTGTAGATACAGCGCATAATCCACAAAGTTGTTGTTGTTGTTATATCCTTCTGAGGTTTTATCCTTGATGTTGTTGGACCATACCCTGCAACAGAGTCAGATACATTTGGAATACTCAGATTGTTCACTGATAATAGTCCACTGACAAGGTTTTTCGGCCCAGGGCTGGTTGGGAGATGTCAAATGTCTTTGAAGTTTTGGTGCTAAGACATGCCGGTTTCCTGACGATGTTTTATTCACCGTTTTAAGTTCATTGGTGATGAAATAATTTACACAAAGAAAAGCACCTGCCTGGGTTCGAACCTATGACATTCGTAAGTCGCGATTGATAGCGCTGGGCCACAACTGCTCTCAATTAATCGACCTTTCGGAATTCCCACCTCGTACCTGACGTTAAAATAGCCGCTGCATTAATATATCGATTTCATACGTTACATCCGTAATAATTTTATGCTAAATAGATATTAGCGATTGCTCGAACAAAACTAAACACTCCAAACCGTTTAGCCTCCTATGTAGAAATGCACAATTTAAACAGAGTGAGACTGAATGCCAGTATTGATGGTAATCTTCCAGAACTGGATAATTTTCCTCAATTGACATTCCAGGACCTCATTCTATTTGCTCTAGGAATTTCTCAAATCAAACAATCTCGTTCGTACTATGGGAGAGCATGTCAGGGCCTCTGGACAATTCAAAATTGAGGTATACCGACAACGTGTCCATGATTTTGGTCCAAATAATTATCTTATACGAGGTAGGATACAATCAAGGCATACAAGTAGAAAAACTTATTACATTTATACAGGGTAAGTTTTTATCCAGTGCGCAAACTGTAACCATGAATTCAGCATACCATTCTAGCACCCCTACCGCAGAAATTATTCCCCGATTTAAAAATAAAAATCAGATGTTTCATAGAAAAGTGCAATACCTACACGGCCAAAATGTATTTAAGCGAAAAATTTCTGCGGTCTAGAATGATATGCTGAATTCATGGTTACAGTTTGCGCACTGGATAAAAACTTTTCCTGTATACATCACCTCATCAATAACTAACACTCGGGCTGCTCTTTCTGGATAACGACGGCGACGGTCGACGGCGCGTTGTGTTCCACGCGCGCCTCAACGAGATGTCAGCACAAACTGATGGGGCCCGCAAGGGCCGATGCCTGCCAGGGGTGGGGGTTGCTTGATACCGCCGCCCCTGGCACACAGGTTACTGAGGGAGCTCGGGTGGGTTTTAGTCAGTAAAAGTCTGACACGCCCTCCTGCTCCACCCAGAGCGGGAGAAGTTATTTGATGATTTCCCATCCAAAAAATAAAGAAATGTTCTGTCGTGTGGTTTTTATCTTGGGCACGGCATCAAGCTGAAGTAGTGCCTGCTGCTTATTCATCATTTTTAGATGAAATACTGCTTTTAAGATGATGATCAACAGTATTAAATACTTCTTACGTACCTATAGTGTGTTTCTATTTCTCCTTCCTTAGCCAGCTTATAACATCAGCTTATTATTTTAAATGTACAGTAAATGGCCGGGAAAAGCCGTGATATTTCGAAATGAACACATCTAATTCATTTTCATGAATCAGTCTAATGAAACTTGAAAATAACATCAAAATCTGTCAAGGAGTACAGACGTGACTATTTTTTAAACTATTTATTATTGAACTGTGCACTATTTTAACTTAAAATACCAATGGGACCTATCCATTCATAAGACAACCGCTCTTGTGAGATTTTAGGTTATAATGAGAGTCATGTTTTGACTGCCGTATTTCGCAGTATTCCGGTTACTTATATAAAGTTTTGTTAATATTACCACTGTAATCTTAAGATTATAAGGAATAAACCAGCATGCATTTCATTACTATACGCCACATTTTGTGGTGGTCCTATGCCCTGAACAAAAAAGATTGTCTCCTTTGCATGATATATACCTACTTAGGTTTTATACATCTTTTGTGAAACGCCAAGTATGAGATTAGTAAAACATTTGTATAAAGACATATTTGTCTTTCTTTTAAGAATTATTTCTGTCTAACTTGTATGCTTTAGTGGAAAACGAGCAATTTTTGTTCGGGGTTCCGTCTCCCGCACACGGCTTTCTTTGTACTGCGCCTACGCATTCGGCGGGCCAACTGCGCTTACCACTCTACTCGCTGCACTTGAATACTCTGATTTGCCGAGAGAACACGCGCTGATGCCCAAACTGCGGTTCCAAGGTTGCAACGGCTTATTAGGTATGTAATACCTACTCTTTAAGAAACATAATAGAAAGAAAAAGAAGGTTTCAGATTAGTGGCTAGGTATTTTTTTTAACCATTTATTTACACACATTTAAACAGACAAGAATAGAGGAATAGAAAAATACGTACAAAAGTAATGCTTATTTCTACAGAAATCTCTTCCAGTACACCTGCGATAGGATAGAAGATAAGAGATGTAGACAACGTGTGTCTACTAATAGTAGAAGAGAAAACATTAAATCACAAATTACACTCTAATTTAAATATATTAAGAGAATACCTACGCATACATAAAAAACATACATAAATATGCTCCTAAAATAAATATCCCTAAATCTTACACTACTATTTATTGGATTAGGTGCTATTTCCGATTGTTCATAAATTTCATAACTAGAATCTATGTGAAGCATAAAACCAAAAATGAACAACTCATACACATGTGCAGTACGCGTCAATCACAGATGGAACTGCAGCCGTCAACAACGTGCCGCTCGCTCATGTATTTGAGCACCGTACTCAAATTTTAAGTACGGTTCTCAAATACAAGAAAGGCACATTGTTGCCGGCTACATTTGAAAGAAAAGAAAGAAAGAAACTAAATTAATTTAGCACTGACTTTAAAATTAATCTAGTCGACATTTTCTAACTTTGGGCGTGTTTGATAATAATTGAAGCATGAAATCTCCAAAACCAAGTCGGTAACGACAAAGAAGTTCAATAAACTTTATTGTTCATAGATTTATGCGGTGGTATTTTCATAAAACCAAATCTTCCGAAGGGCTTTTCGAATTTTTTTACGCGCCTGTTTTACTATGAATAATCCTGCTTCTCACTCAATAAGGTTTTGCGTGTAGACTAGCTTCTAACTACTCATCATTGATACTACCTTTGTCGGACACCTGGTGGAGACAGCGTGTATTTTAGTCAGCACCACTGGTCACTTCGAGCCCGCCACTAGATTCCCCTTAAGGTACGCAATATATGTACATGATACAGCAGTAAGAGTAAAAAAAAACAAATAAAAGTGTAAGATGAGATATCAAAAACTAGCATTATAGTGTGCCTTGGCTGGGCCGAAAAGGCTCAGTTCAGCAAAAATGCCAGACAACTAGCCTGACGCTGGCTTTCAACTGGTTTTGAAGTATGAAATCAAAACCAATTCAAAATTCAAAATTACATAAGACAGTCAGTTCCTAGTGCTTTAGCTGAGAAGAAGAAGTGACGCAACAAACTTCCCAGCAGCACAGTTGTCCGTTATGTTCGAAGAACTTGTTTCTAAACAATGGTAGGTACGTAAGTAACGTTACGAAACATAAAATTAAAATATTTGCCATGTCAGCTAGCACACGCCATTATACAAAAAAAAAAAAAAAAAAAAAAAAACAGAAAATAATTACTCAAGCAGAAATAAATAATTAAAACAAAAAACAAATTACAGAACTTAAAACCAAAATTAAAACTTCCAGGCATTAAAACATAAGATAAGAACATTTAACCAAACAGATTATTCGACCTAAATAGATTCAATGTAAATTGTTATGTGTTTCAGTTATTGTGAAAACATAAATTGAATTAAATTGTGCCCCCAAATCTAGGGAGAGATATCAAAGTTTAAATATTCTTTTGTAGCAATATATTATTATTTTCAGGGTACAGCAAACTGTTATACTATTACGGACCGATGTTAACACTGTTCGTAATAAATATGGTCCTATTCACACTAACAACTTTGAAGATTGCAGCGATAAAAAAAGAGACCAAAATGATACTCCATTCCGAGGAAAGTGGGACTCATGATCGGAAAAATGACAAACAGTAGGCAAAAGTTACAAACTTGATATATTAATTTTGATTTACCTTGTAACTGATTCAGTTTAACGCAAGAATATGGTTCAGCCTCGTAACTCGTAACTAAGCCTGGCAGATACTTCAACTCAAACGGCCATTTTGTTTCAGATTTAAACTCTACGTCAAGCTCTTCGCCGCCATGGCATTCCTGGAGGTGAACTGGTTTATAGGGATCGTCAATATATTTTATCCTGACAACCAAATTATTGTAAAAGTCACCAATATGTACGACGTGGTTATCCTCCTTGCTATCTTTTTTAACTCCTTGTGCGAAAAGCAGACATGGAAAGTAATAAAAAAAAGGTTCGTTTTCTAATATTTTCATTGATAAAAAAAAATCTTCTGTTGCCCAATTTTTCTAACTTTGTATTGTACTTCTTTAAGGTATGTTATTTATAAGTAGATATTTTTTTAACAGGTTCAATCAAATATCCCTCAACAAGAGTCAACCGACTTCTGGACAAAGTTCGGGTGTTTTAAGCAGTCACACCATGACGACACAAAGCCAAGATTATACTTACCCAAACGACTACAGTCAAGAAAAGGTGAACTCTGCCCAGAGCCAGGATGACACTGACCCAATCGACTATAGTCGAGAAAAGGTGAACTCTGCCCAGAGCCAGGAAGATCCTATCTCAACCGACTACAGTCAAGAAAAGGTGAACTCTGCCCAGAGCCAGGATAACACTTACCCAACCGACTATAATCGAGAAAAAGTGAACTCTGCCCAGAACCAGGATGACATTCAATCAACTGATTACAGTCGAGAAAATTTGAACCCTACACAGAACCAGGATGACACTCCATCAACTACCTGCAGTCGACAAAAGGTGAACCTTGCCCAGAGCCAGGATGACACTCAATCAGCCAACTTTGGTCGAGAAAAGGTGAACCCTGCCCAGAACCAGGATGACACTCAATCAACCACCTGCAGTCGAGAAAAGGTGAACTCTACCCAGAGCCAGAATGACACTCCACCAAATACCTGCAGTCGAGAAAAGGTGAACCCTGTCCAGAGCCAGGATGATACTCAATCAACCAACTATAGTTGAGAAAAGACGAACCCTGCTGATAGCCAGGAAGACAGTGAAAAAAGATTTGGTGATTTGAATATTTGAGAAATAAGATTCGTTGAAATAGTACGTGACAAAAGTGACTATGCAGGCACTGACAGCGATGTGGACGATTTTTTTTATGATAATGAGCTCTTCATCTTTTATTTTTCCTTTATATACCTTCTTGTAGATGATAAAGGGTGGCATGAACATCGGCGCGCTAACTATAACCATGGATTATTCAGCACATTACTCTAGCTCCCCCCTGCATAGAAACTTTTCATCGGTTATAAAAAAAACCTGTTTCATTGACTACCCACGCGGTGAAATGTATGGAATAGCATTTTTTTTTTAAATAACCGATGAAATTTTTTTCGTCGGCTATTAAAAAGAAAAAATATCATAAGTACCACGCATGATTATGTTTGTTTACACACATTGCACTGTGATTGGTGTTTCGAAAATAATTAAATAAAATGTTAGAATTATTTTTTTCATTAGACAACATAATTTTAGTGTTGTTATTAATCTCCACTATGACACTCTTGCTAAAGAGATAGCCTCGTTTACTAAGCATCCCCTAATCGAAATCAACTATATTAACTGACAATCTTACCACTGTTATTAATTTTATCATTTTCTCTTAAAAGTTTAGGAATGACTAGTTTATTAATGTTACTAAATTATTTTATTCAATGAATTTTTATTTTATCTCTATAATGCACCTGTCTCTGTTAATAATTCATCAATGTGCTTTAACGTTTATTGAATTTTAACTATTTATTAATGTTAGTACCATAAATTTTAATTATCATTGGTTTTTCATAAATTTTAATTTCATGTCCACGCATTATGTCATCAATTCTTTTTATTCTAATTTGTTTATAAAATTGGCGCTCGTTACTGAGTGAGTTAAGTTATTTTTTCAAATTTATTGTTTTATGCATGTGGTGTTTACCTATAAGTAATTTAATGTTAAGAATATGTTATGTACGTCACTGTATTCAGCGTGAGCAATTCTTGGTAAACCTAATAAAAATAAATGAAGGAAAATGTCTAAATTATCTTATCATCACGCTTGTAATCTTCATAGGGTTAGACGGGGTATACCTATAGTAAAGTCTACCTTATAAAATACTATCATTGCAGATGTAAGTACCCAATGCGAACGGTGGTCATTAATAAATCTTTACAAAATTATTTACAGTTTAAATATCTATAGTAAACGACTAAAAGAAGTTGTAAGTTGATAAGAACTTTAACACAATACAACACAAAAACATGCTTCCTATATTAGTCTATATATAACTATACTTAAAATAAATCCTGTCCATGTGATACGTATGTACAACTAATTCCAGAATTTAATTGTTGCGACCATAGATATAAGAAGGAAGATATGCCCGGTAGTTGAAAATGTATCGGAACCCGGTGTCACTACCGCGCCACAACTACCCATGCAATTTAGTATAATAACCAATAAAATCAAAATAAAAAGTCATTTATTCAAACTAAGCTGAGACTCAGCACTTTTCGAACGTCGAAATTACATAAGATAGTCCCCCAAAAACGCCCACCCTTCGACACTTCCTAGTGCTTTAGCTGGGATACGATAATAGATACGAAGTCGCGCACACACTCGCAATTTATTTAAATCAGAAGGTACTACACAATCAATTATATACCTTATCCTTATCTTACTATTTCCTTAACAGGATTCTCCACCTTTGTAACTAGAATAAGTTATTTAAGTTGATGCAATAAACATTTTTAATACTATTTGATTTTATTTATTGAAAAAAGTTTTATTATTTAAATATTTTATAAATTATCGACATTCGCAAATTAACCGTTACAATACAGCGTTATTGTCATCTAATTCACTCACTACTTTGCACAAGCCCTTACATTAGTTACCATCACATTCTTGCAAAAGTTAGTATAAATTACCAGTCACATAATAAATTGTGGACAAGTTTTCTGTACATTTTCACTAGATTTTCATTCCACCCAACACCACACAACACTGCTCCAAGATTGTTTTGTTCAATGTGTTTGCTGTTAATATTTCCAGTCTTGTCTTTGTTGTCAACGATGGTCTTAAGCTTCTGAATGTTTTTTTCATCAGCATCATCTAATTAGACGTTGTGATGTTTTGATGTCACAGTCGTTTCTCGTATTAGTACTATTGTAATAAATTCGTCTTCAAATGGAAGTGTTATTTTTCTCAACGAAGCCAACGGTTGCAATTAATTTTTCTTGTTCACTATAATGGCGTTACTTCGCTACTATTTCTAGAGTCTTCTTCTCCGTCGAGTGTTGTTTTGACCGTCTCAAGACTCGCAGTTCTATTTTGGTTATTTTGCCCACTGTTTATATTTTTATTGGTGATATTGTTTATGTTCATCTCTCTGTTATTCGAATCTGTTCGTTGCAAATCTTTAATCCTGGTACAGATAGATACAATGTTAGGTTTTTTTTTATACAGATACAAATTAGTCGTACAATAACATATTTATATAAATGTAATCATGAGGTGTGTCACTAAACTAACTTATTTTGATATTAAATGTTAAAAATTTGTCTTGATTAGCGCTATAAATAGGAATATAAATAAGAAATGCTTCTTCACAGTCTATTTGAATACTTTGGTAACCTAAGATTGATTCGATTTAAATCTTATTATTTTTATTATCAACTGTCAAACTATCGAAAAAGCCCTTTTGAAGTGCTAAGCTAGACATCATTTTAACATTATCTTATTACTTATTAACTTCACGTTTATCTAAGAAATGTATTTAATGAATTGACTCACATCAATATAAGTTAAATGCATTAGTATCTGTCCAGTAATGGCCATAAGTCATGGCCCGACTTGCCTAGGGTGTAAGAAACTAGATGTAGGTTATGTCGCATCCTTATTGTATAACACGCCGTATTACAAATCATCATAATCAGCCTAAAATGTTCCCACTGCTGGGACATAGGCCTCCTCTCGGTGAGAGGGATTGGGCCGTAAACCACCTCTGGCCCAGTGCGGGTTGGTAGATGGCACATGTCTTCGAATTTTTGGTTCAAGGACATGCCGGTTTCCTCACGATGTTTTCCTTCACAGTTTTGAGAGCAGTGGTGATGAAATAATTTACACAAAGTAAAGCACCTGTCTGGGTTCGAACTCACGACCTACAACTCGTAAGTCGCAGCCGTTACCACTTGGTCACCACTGCTCTACATGTATTACAAATAGGTGAGCCCAATTGAAAAACGTAGCTGTTTTGAAATGCGGCTACCTTTCGTTCAGTCGGTTTTCAATTCGTCTGAAATAAAGTTCGCCGCATTCTATAAGAAATGTGCGTTCGTCAAAGCGGCCTAGTAACATAATGGCGCCCACCTACAAACAGGCGCATCTTCGATACGCCGCTTTGAAATTGGACACGCGCCGCAAGATCATAACAACAAAAATGGCGTCACAATCGACAACAGTGTCACAAGTTCACAACAGAGTGAAAATAAAATTGAATTTAGAAGTGCAAATGCAGGCAACATACAGCAAGCATGGTTTCTGTCACGGCTCCGGCGCTGCAGGACAACGGCGGTCCCACGCGAGCTAATCGTCATAGATGGTTTAAAAGCTCGCTACAGCAACTTCGGCTTGCTGGCCGCCTCGCCCCTCCACGCCCACGCAGGCATAAATTACACTCTAGGGATAGGGCAGATAAGACTACGTGGAGTTGGTTTTGCAGCGTTTCGTTTCTGCCAATTTTGAGATTTCAAAAGTAAATACTTTTTTGGATCTGTTGTTCAATAATTTATAGTCACCCTACATCGCTTCTTGCTGACAATAAAGCTATACGTTGAACACCACTTTGTAGAATGTATCGCCACCACGATCCGGCTGAACGAAAGGTAGCTGCATTTCAAAAAAGCGACGTTTTTTAATCGGGCGCGCCTATTTGTAAAACGGCGTGTTTTACAATATGGCTGCGACATATAAACTCGTACCACGTAATATACATGCGTAACTTGCAACTTCCGATTGTTGAATGTCTGGCATGCAAGCTACTCACATAGTTTTGTGCAAGTTACAGGTACGGTATGTACAGCTTTACGCTAAAGGTGAGGAAACTTCAACTTATACTTAAACTTAAAATAAGGTCTACTTTCTAATCAATTTAAGCTACTGCTTTTATCATCACGTCGAAGACAAATACAAAACAGGACGAACCTCTTCTTAATCATTTTCCATGTTTTCTTTTTGCATACGAAGATAATGAAGATAATAAGGCCGACGAGCACGTTGTAGGCGTCAGAGAACTGCCAGAAGAAGTCAGCATCAGGGTAGAAGGAGCTAACCACCTCCAGTATCCAGTTGATTCCCATCACGGTGAACAATTTGACGTATAGAGTGAACCTGGAACATTTTAATGTCATACTTTTGGCCACAACAAAATTGTTTTTAGTAAGCTTAATTACTAGTGTTATTAACTCAAGGGTTGCTATCTTTCTCTCACAAATGAGAATCAAGGTATTTAATAAAAGTCAAAATATTGGGTACTTTCTTGGACATTACACTCTCACGATATATTCCCTCACCGTCATGAAAGCAATGGTGTTACAGCAAGTAAAGTGAGTACCTGGGCAGGCCCTTCACACAAAACGGAGGCCTGTGTTACATTTGTGGAAATGTGTAGGTTGATTAAACTTGTTCTTTCTATCATCACCATCTTCGTCAGCATTAAATCAATACATCATAATTTTTCGCTAATGCAATGGTGCTTACTAAGCGTTAGACTTTTTTAGGGTACTTTCACCTTTAAAGTAGGTTCACGTACCTACCTCTGAGCCTCTCTCCTGTCCTGGTCGTGTGTGGAGCTTTCCCTGCCACGCAGCACCTTCGTCTCTTTCTTGATCTTCCATATCTTGAAGGCAGTCAGTCCGAAGAACGTCATGTTTGCCACACAAAGAAGTATAATTGGCCCATATAGGTAGAGCAATTTGCTGGTTCCTGTAAATTATTAAAACATGACCTTAGAACAGAAATGCTGCAGAATCACAAAGTCTTTACTTAAATTTAATATTTTGGTGTTTAATCAATGGTGGTGGATCTCGCAGTTCATCTGCATGGAGTTCCTTAATGATACAAATTAAATGTTGGCATCTAAGACCTGACGTCACTCAAGCCAACATCGCGCAATCAGAGTTTTCCATACATTTTGACCGCGTAGGTATTGCACTTTTCTATGAAACAGCAGATTTTTTGTTCTATAACCGGCGAAAAATTTCTACGTTAGGGGTTCTAGAATGATATGCTGAATTCATGGTTATAGTTTGCGCACTGGATAAAAACTTACCCTGTACTGAACACAACAGCTGGGCGTCCTCTTCACAACACCTTAGGACCTTATCGAGGTCTCAGCAATAGTTTGACTACATAATGCTTCAAGAACTATTTATAATTAGTATGGATAATCTCATTATCATCTGCCTAACTGTGTTGGGGTCGACGTCCAGTCCAACCGGATTTTTAATGGAGCGACTGCGTAGTTTGGTGATAAAAAAAAATGCAAAGGGTATAAATTACAAGTTGGTCTCATTTAAAATTGATTACCAAAATCCACCCCTAAGTGTAGAAAAATATATTACAGACAAAGAACTTGTAAACAAAAAAGTAAAGCGATGATGAAGAGACTGATGGTAAAAAAGAAACCTTTTCGTCTAAGTAAGCTCCTAAATTAATTTAAATTACTCATTTTGAGTCGGCACTATACCAATATGGGGTCGTGGGGCTTTTGGTACCGGGACCGCGGTCCCGGTGGCTTCTTTAAATACAATAATTAATATTAGTAGTCTTTTGGGACCACTGGCAAAAAGAAGTTAAAGTACAGTTAACAAACAATATTTTTTCTTTAATCGAGACTCGCGTACCTCAGTAGAACCCATTGAAAGTAAGTATGAATTTTGAAGTACCCGCTATAGTAGCACTTCAAAGCATTATCCCCGATGTGAAGATATTTGGTTGCTATTTTCATTTTACATAATGTTAATGGCGAATAGCAAAAAAGTTGGGTATAACCAAATCTAACTTTGGGAGTGAAACTATCCTCCTCACGCGAAGATGCACGTGTAGAATTTAAAGACGGCTTCCCGATCTAACCTGCGGTATGTGCTGAATCTCTTGATACGTAACTCGCCTATTGTCATGGTTTAAAATTTTCAGTGCTAGCACGTTTTCTACCGTAACAGCCGTCAAAGAGCGACCACTTCTTTCTTCATCTCCCAAAGTTAGATTTGGGTATACCCAACTTTTTTGCTATTCGCCATAAACATTTTGCAAAATGAAAATAGCAACCAAGTATCTTCACACCGTGGATAATGCTTTGAAGTGCTACTATAGCGGGTATTTCAAAATTCATACTTACTTTCAATGGGTTCTACTGAAGTACGCAAGTCTCGATTAAAGAAAAAAATATTGTTTGTTAACTGTACTTTAACTTCTTTTTCCGAAAGGGCCTTAAAAAAATCCAAAAATAATGATTGAATTTAAAGGTGGCATCCGGGACCACGGTCTCAGTCCCAAAAGCCCCACGATCCCAAATATGAAAGCGCCAAGTAAAATATTGACAGCTTGATTGAATTGAATTGCGTTGTTGGTTTGGGGCCGACTCAAAAAAAAACTTTTCATCTATATAATTACACGATAAAAAGTTTTTTGTTTCAGAATTAAATTGATACAAACCATATATGAAACATCCCTGTTGTCTGAGCTTAGGCAGCAGTGGGTGCTGAAGCGGCAGGTCAGAGAACTCCAACGCACCGAGTAAGATGGTAAGTGCGGTTGGAAAACCGAACGCGTATATGGCGTAGTACATGAAGCGTTTTTTTGGTGACTCTAAACCACGGGGTGCTCGTTTGCCACTGAAAACCGTAAAAATAATAATGGGCATTATTATAAACAGCCTATTATGCACCAGCATAGGCATAATCAACCTATAATGTTCCCACTGCTGGGACACAGACCTCCTTACTATGAGAGGGAGTGGGTCATAATCCACCACTTGGGTCCAGTTCTGGTTGGCGGATGTCACATGTGTTTTCGTATTTTTGGTTCTATGACATGCCGGTTTCCTCACGATGTTTTCTTTCACCGTTTTGAGAGCAGTTGGTGATAAAATAATGTACGCAAAATAAAGTGCCCGTCTGGTTTCGAACCTACGATCTACAACTCGTAAGTCGCGGCCGATACCACTGGCCCACCATTGCTCTCTGCGCTAGGCACCAGACTGGTTGGATATGGCGCTCACAAAAAAGAAAAACTCCTTCGAGATTTGTTTTAGGATTATCTTGAATATAGACCTGGAGGGAAAACTCTTGAAAATAGACCTGAGAGATCCATTACCATTGAAGAGTAGGTACCGGTGGCAAGATTGTACCACCCACCTTACTAATACTATGAGAACTGCCAACAAACTGCTGCTGAAGGAAGAGAGGGATTAGAAACCTTAGTGGACGAACATAGACTTTGCGCCATATGGTAGGGAATACTACGGTGTATAAGGAAAAATGTATAATGTGGGTAATCAAGGGCAGGAGGTGATCTAGAATAGTATGATCATTCCACTGGTGATATTATCACTTCCTACCGCTTTCGTTCTGATGGAGATAAGTGATGATGATTTCAGTATTTATGATCTGTTTTTGATCACCATGAAATAGTAGCCGCCATGTGATTACGATGATTGACGTGTAAAAGTGTTTGTTCAAACCTACTCACAGAAATAAATCATTTATCATTTTACGTCATAATATGGCGTGTCAATTGATCAACTTTGTACTTTTATTATTTTCGTAACCAAATTAGTTTGATTTTAAATAATAGTTTGCATTCAGGAACAGCAAACCAACGATAAGTAGAATAATAAAAATAAAAAATAAACTATAAACAATGATCATATAAAATATCAGCGCATTTGTCTGCATAGTAAACTGACGTCATACCCACAGAGCAATATGGCGTCCACTGCGTCCAGCGTTTTCGTCAAATTACGCGTGTTTGAAATGTAAAAGTTATATGCATTTTTACGGCACTAATCGATTAAATAAAAATGTGTTTTTTTAGTGGTTTATTGACACTTTAAAATCTAATTAGGACACTTTTCAAAAATGAGTGTAATACCCTATTGTTCACAATTTATAGTATTTATTTATTTATATTATACGCTTTATTGTACACACGGCTACACATCAAGTTAGACACCCTATATATCTATAACTACGCTACCAGCAATACAGAGAATTGTACGAAAGGGACTGCGCATCGTGGCATCGGCCAATCATAGCATTTGCTGCGTTGGCCTACGCAACCACACACACAGATGCACATTTTTTGCCAAAAACTTTAGCTTCAAATATTTTAAATTCTTTTTGCTCGTGTTCAGTGTTTTGTTGCATGCCATGCCAGTCAGTTCCCATTTCCCAAGTATCGTTCGGGCTTCACGTAATTACGCGGCAAAGGCGTCGGTTATTTTTTTGATAGTATAGTTTGTTGTATTTCTTGATAACATTATTTGATTGTTGAATGTTTTTTAATATTCTATTTTTTTATTTTTGTTGAAGAGTTGGTTATTTTTTTTAATAGTAGTTTGTTGTATTTGATAACAATATTTGATTGTTAAATGTTTTTAATATTCTACATTTTTTTAAAGTAATTTCAGCTGAATGTTTGTTTTTATTCAGCTTATAGCCATAAATATAATTGATCTAAAACTATGTATTTACATAAAGTTACTCTTGCCTAGCGTGAGGGATTTCTCATACTTAACTATTATTGGCATAGAATAATAAACCATGTCAAGTTTTATTTGTCACGATGATTATGGGGGTTATGACTGTGGAATATATCTCTTATATACCTACCTATTGTGTTGATTAAAATGCTCACATAAATTTCAACTGTGATGTTTTTATGTTCATTGTTGCTTTTCTTTTTTTTTGGGTGGGAAATCATCAAATAACTTTTCCCGCTCTGGGTGGAGCAGGAGGGCGTGTCAGACTTTTACTGACTAAAACCCACCCGTGTTCCTTCAGTAGCCCGTATGCCAGGGGTTGTGGTATCTCTTTCGAACAAACCCGCATCCCTGGCAGGCATCGGCCCTTGCGGGCCCCATCATTTTGTGCTGACATCAGTGACATCTCTTTGAGGCGCTCGTGGAACACAACGCGCCGTATGTTCATTGTTGGTTAGATTTTTAATTGTTGTTGGCTCCTGAGGAAGCTTTTAGTATTTTTATAGTATTTTCAGGTTGTGATAGTTATTTAATATTATCCTTACAAACGTTTATAATTAATCATTATCTGTTGCTGTCGACGAGGACCGTGCGTAGCTTTGTGAATTTATGTTTTAAATTTCTAATTCTTTTTAAGCTTTCCTCGACTGATTTCGTTCCCTGTCAAGTCATTTCGGAGACACATTTATAATGATCCATGCATTAAGTGACTATATGGGGCTATGGTATGGCCTAGGTTATTATCTCCCGCCGCTTGCGCGAAACCAGAATACGAAAACCTACACACCCGGCGGAATACTGCTCGAATTTCGCTACCCACAAAAAGGTATCTAGCGAATATCGCTTAAAAGTATCTGAATAGAATAGGCCTCTAGCTAATGTTTTTAGTTAATAAGTTTAATGTGCCACCTAAAAGGTAACGTTGTGATTTAGTTGAAACACTAAAGAGTTCGTTTTTAATATTGAACCTAACTACGAAAAATAAAGCTCGTATTCTTAGTAGGTATAGTGTATCCATGTTGACCTATTTGAAAACAATTTTCTACCTTTAAGTATCAAGTAATTTAACACAATGGCTTTTCTATTATTATCAGACTCAATGAGTCTGCCTATCATCCAAGGGATTAACCAATCCAAGCTACCCATTTATTCAGTCCTCATCATCATCATCATCATCATCAGCCTATAATGTTCCCACTGTTGGGACACAGACCTCCTTTCGGTGAGAGGGAGTGGGCCGTAATCCACCACGCGGGCCCAGTGTGGGTTGGTAGATGTCACATGTGTTCGAATTTTAGGTTCTAGGACATGCCGGTTTCCTCACGATGTTTTCCTTCACCGTTTTTGAGAGCAGTGGTAATGAAATAATTCACACAAAGTAAAGCGCCTAGCTGGGTTCGAACTCACGACCTACAACTCGTAAGTCGCGGCCGTTACCACTTGGCCACCACTGCTCTCAGTATTCAGTCGTTTTACTGTAAAAGTTAATGAAGCAGATATACTTGCTTGCATTTTTTTTTGCATTTAAATAGATATCAGTAAGGTATTTTCCCTTGGCAATGAGAATTTCCAGCACCCTAATTGCGTAAACTCACGGTCAATCATAATTTGTTACAATTTAACAGTTAAACAATATTCATTGCGTTATTTACGTTGTTGAGCAGACACATTTTTTCGAACATATGAATCAATGGTTTAGCAATCTGTTTTAAAGTGGTTCAGATTATGGTTGATCGTGCGTCAAGCAATTATTGTGCAGGCTTCTAATATCGTCTGTGCAAAATCACGTATACGTATTGAATTTTTGACTGTCGTGAAGAATTTTGATTACAAATCTATCTATCTAAAAATGAATCGCCGAAATGTATGTACGCGCATAACTTCCGAACGACTACACCGAATTGGATATTTTTTTTTTTGTGTTCCTTATTGTCAGGACAAGGTTTATATAGCTAATTCCAATTTAATATTCATAGCTAAGACTAAGAAATAAGAGAGAATAAGAAAGTTGCGCGTAACATAACCATATAATTTTCTAATATTATACCAATGCGAATTCAATATTCATAGTTAAGACAGGACAACGTCTGTCGGGTCAGCTAGTTGTTAATAAATGCCTAATGGATGTATTGGTGCAAACTCACAGGCGCAGCGCAAATCGAAAAATAAATAACACATATCGTAAATGAACGTAACGAGAGCTTAGCTTGTTTACAAAATAATATACACACCTAGGTATAGAATAGAACGCCGTTTGGTGGTGGTAGCGGCGCGCTCCCGCAGGCGACGTGCGTAAGCGGGACGAAATAAGAAAAACATACCGTACCCTCTCGCACTATTCGCAGCGTTCAACTTCTAATAGTTCAAAGTCCAAACAGTCTAGGTTGATGTGTAGCCGTGTGTACACCAGAAAATGCATGACAAAAATAAAACATTAAACACTAAAAACATACAATGGGCTGCCTTATCGCTTTCTGCGATCTCTTCCAGGCAACCTTGGAATGGACAGTGATTGCGTGGACATAAAAATGGGATTGTTATTGGTGCAAAATATATATTTAATATTGAATTAATATTATAATAAATAATTTTACATAATATTTGATTTTCCTTCATACTTGAACAGCACCCTAATTGCGTAACTCACGATTCATCATAATCTGTATCGTTTTGAAACGGATTGTTAAACCATTGCTTCATATGTTCGAAAAATGTGTCTGTTCGACAACATAAATAACGCAATGAATATTGTTTAACTGTGAAGACGAAACCAATTATGATCAATCGTGAGTTACGCAATTAGGGTGCAGGCTTAGGACTGTCATTCTAATCAATCACTTAGAAAATACTAAAACTCAAGATATTCAAAACATTTGATTTTATCTGTACAGTAGGTAGTCAGGTAGGTTGGTACTTCATTTTTGACAACTATGTATTACGGAGAAATCTTAATTTGGCAGCATGCAATGTTTTAGAATGGCGTATTTAAAAATCAAATGCAATATAAATTTGTCTGGTGGTAAGGCGTGGGCCTTAGAAATAATAATTTACTTGCACATATGTATAAATGTTATAAGGTGAGCTCATTACCTTTGCTGGCTTTTTGCGGCCGCTCGACGATGCGTCCTCGCGTCAAGCGCCAGGCGCACTTTTATATTGTAGATTCGTGGGTATTTAAAAAAAAATCTTTGAACTGAGTAGCACATAAATTTCTTTTTGCGTTATTTATCTATTTTCCGTTGGCAATAGTTTACTTTTTTTCTTTACCTACATCCGTGTGTCGCTGCGGGGTGCTAACTGAAAACCAGCTCTGGGTGTCTCACGCCCAGCAAATGCTGAGATAGTAGCCCTTTCGGTATAGACACGGTCAGCACAACTGATAATGCATTTTTTGTTATGTTTAACGTTCTCTTTTTTAATGTGTTTGTTGCTGTTGTGTTGTGTCTGTGTCGATGTCTATTATATTCTAAATATGTATTTGCAATCATTGTTTTTTTTTATTAAACTAGTGTTTTTTTTGGTTTTTGTGTTTTGTTTGTTTTTTCATTTACTTTATCGTTTTTTTTTTTTATATGGCTCTAGCAGTTTTCTTCTGTTAGTAATCGCTTGCCCTGCACTAGAGACCACCCTCTCGTACGAAACTGGCGTGACCTGGGTACAAAGCCTTTTCAGGACTAAATCATACAAATGGGGATAAATATGCTAACGGTTGTGCCACCATTTTAAAGGATCCTCTTTTCTGTTTATGGGTTCTTCATGCAGATATTTGTCTAATTGCCATATCCCTGCAGCCACAGAGCTTTCTCGACAAGTTGGCTAATCTCAATATCGAAATCTTCCCAAATACTATTTGTAACGGTAGCTACTACTGGTTGTTCTTGTCTAGGATGATCTTCTGACACGTTGGAGTTGCGCACCTAGACTCGCACTTCTGCAACTCTACGTCTAAAGTTTACGAGGCTCTATGGTACGCTTCTGCTGTCTTAAAACCTTTTTGATGGATCCGTGGATCCAGTATTGCTGTGTCAGCATATAATGCATTATATTATAAGTCGTGAAAACGAGCATGAAGATTGTTTTTTTTTTATTTATTCAACACTAGCAGCGCGCCGCGGTTTCACCCGCGTAGTTCCCGTTCTCGTGGGAATACGGGGATAAAATATAGCCAATGTCACCCGGGGATAGTGTAGCTTCCCAACAGTTTAATATTTGTAAAAAGCAACCACCTCATTTTTTGCATCTTAGTGATTAAGGATTACAAAATGCAAATTACAAACTTAATTGTAAAACGCTCTGAAATAGAATCATTTTCCGAATATGAAATATTAAATATAAATCAGTGGTTACCAAAGGGAAATCCACTTACTAAACTTAATGAATGTTTAGATGAAAATAAATTAATTCGTGTAGATGGTCGCTTACAAAATTCTTTGATAAAAAACATCCATTAGTTAAACAGTCCACTCATCGATTTTCTAAACTATTTTATGAATTTAAACATAAAACTCTAATGCATGTAGGACCACAACTACTATTGGCTTGTATAAGACATACTTACTGACCAATAGGTGGTCGCAACCTGGCTAAATGGTGTTAACATCGTTGAGCGATTTGCAGTCGCATTACAGCTAAACCAATTAATCCCACTATGAGAAACTTACCTGAACGACACGTGGCGTCTGGTGGTCATCCATTCAAATGTGTTGGGGTTGATTACGCTGGACTGTCAGCGTCTCGATAAGGTCTTGGTGTTTGACTTGTAAAAGTTATCATTGTCTTCTTCGTTTGTTTTACGACAAAGGCAGTTCACAATTAGGTAGCTGGTGGGTGACTTAACCAGTCCAAATTCCCCCCCGAGTGGGTTCCCGCATTGTCGTTTCGGGGGGCTCAGTACCCGTGGATTCCGGCCACGGTGAAGCCAAGAGGAACCCAAAGGTGGGGCCGCTCGTCAGGGCTTTTGCCTCAAAGCCGACGACGTAGCGGCCAAAAAGTAGGTTGCGGTGAGGTGCACCGCAACTGAGGTGGGCCGCGATTTCGAATGGGAGGCATCGCGGCTGAGGGTTACGGGCTGCGGTAGAGGAGGAGTGCCGGTGCTTCTGAGCAGCGCTCTTCCCTTCCGTGGCCTGGACGGGGCTGCCACCGTTTGATGGCGGACGCGGTGGGGCCGCAGGGGAAGAGGAGTGTCGGTATAGCGTCAGCCGCTCTCCCTATCCCTTGCGGCCGAAAAGTGGTAGACGGGACGGCGCGTTGTGTTCCACACGCGCGCCATCAAAGATGTCAGCAACCACCGGTGGGGTCCGCAAGGGCCGATGCCTGCCAGGGGTGCGGGTTTGTTCGAAAGAGATACCACAGCCCCTGGCATACGGGCTACTGAGGGAACACGGGTGGGTTTTAGTCAGTAAAAGTCTGACACGCCCTCCTGCTCTACTCAGCAGGAGAAGTCATTTGATGATTTCCCACCCAAAAAAAAAAAAAAAAAAAAACCAGTCCAAATTATTTATAGGCACTTCGTTTTTTTATGTCTCGCAGAGGTAAACCTACGCACATATATTCCGACAGCGGAACCTCGCTTGTAGGTGCTTATAATGAAATCGGCAAATTTAAAAGGCTAACAGCAGTTCGTTGTCTGGTGACATGGCCACTGAAGGGATTAACTTCATATTTATTCCACCCTATGCTCCACATTTCGGTGGTCTTTGGGAGGCAGATATCAAATCAGTGAAGTTTCATTTAAAAAGAGTAATAGGAAATTGTCATTTAACTTATATACAGCACTGGTTCAAATCGAAGCACTCCTGAACTCTCGCCCGCTTACGCCGTTGTCATCGGACCCTAATGACCTTCTGCCGCTGACACATGGACACTTCCTGATAGGACGTAAGACTCACATCCTTGCCCGTATCGTCGTATGAAAATGCTTCCGTTACTCACTTGAAGCGATATGAGATAATAGAGGCATTACGTCGTTTTAATATCGACAATTTTTTAGTGATTGTCATGGATCATGTCACTTTATTTAAGTGACATTTATTTGTGTAGATTATTTTACATATTGTGAATGAGAGAACGTTGTAGGCCTTACAGACTGTAGATTTGTAGACGATTTTCGATTCAGTATTTTCACTCTTTTAAGTACCTGGTACTTATTGACAGGCCTGCACTGTCCTCCCATACCTATTATCACTGTAATTTGAAAACATTGTTAAAGCCAATTATTTTTAAAGAGTAACCGCGGAGTTTCTTGCCGGCTCTTCTCCATAAGAAGCGACAATTTGGAACCCTGCACCTAGCTTCTGACGTTTCATAAGTGCCCATGCAGGTTTATATGAAATAAAATATTTTGATTAGATTTGAAACACTTTTGGCCCAGGTGGAATAAACAATATATCTCTGAACTATAGCAGCGGACAAAATGGAGTTCTTCAAAGGCAGTCTTGGAGATTGATCGCCTTGTTTTAGTAAAGAAGACAATCTGCCACCATTGAAATGGCGATTAGGCCGGATCTCAGCAGTCTACCCTGGACGTGACGGAATCAGTCGTGGGGCCGAAATTAGAACTGCGACTGGACCCATCCGGCGTGCATGCAGCAAGATATGCCCACTGCCGTTAAACGAATAGTCTGGTTGAAAGATTGCCTTTCAACCTATCAAAGACATTTACACTATTAATTAACTTCGTGCAACTTAATGCATTGGAGACTTATCAGGCGTTTTGTGTGACGGTGAATTAGTATAAGTCTACCTACATACTTTTTGTGTTACTACTTTGTTCTTTCGGAATACATACGCATTTTACAACTCTAGTCTAGAAATTTCATTCTTCCTGCCTGATTAGGCAGTTATTATTAGTCCCGTGTGTTGAGTGAGCAAATGGGACTAAATAATAACTGGCGAAATGAGGGTAAACTATAGGTACAGGGGCCAGCACATCAAGCTACCCCAATCTGTCAATTTTTTTTAATGGTTTTTCTACTTTAAAACAAAGGAATAAGGTTTATGTTGAATTGGGAAAATTTGACAGTTTGGGATAGCTCGACTTGCTGGCGACTGTACTACTCTGCCTAACCCTTTGGAGAAAGCAGACGTAATGATAAGTTGATATAATTTTGAATAAGTAGTTACTTACCTAAATGTACACCAGATGTCGTAGCACATGACGTTCAACCAGAAGAATGCTGCCAGAACAGAGAAGTAGACAACGAACGCTGTAACAAACAACAATTTGAGACTCAATAAATAAATGACAAGTAAGAAAATCATGTGTCTTTGTTCCGTTGTGTTTAGAAATCCATACCATAACAGATCGCCCCGACCCAGCGCCCTAATTTATGTTATTGAACTATCAAAATGAAAGCTATTCCTGGTGTTCTAAAATTCAAATTCTATTAATTTATTTGCAAATATGGATAAATAATAGGCAGATGTTTTACAACCATGTTATAGTTGTGTCAAATCAAAATATATATTTTTTTCATATAAATCTGCATGGGCACTTATGAAACGTCAGAAGCTAGGTGCACGGTTCCAAATTGTTATTTCCTAAAGAGAAGAGCCGGCAAGAAACTCCACGGTTACTCTTTTAAAAATAATTGGCTTTATCAATGTTTTCAAATTACCGAGATAAAATGTATGGGAGGGCAGTGCAGGCCTGTCAATAAGTAGGTACCAGGTACTTAGACGAATACAGAATAGAAAATCGTCTACAAATCTACACTCTATAAGGCCCACAACGTTCTCTCATGAGAAGGAGTGGGCCGTAATCCACCACACGGGCTCAGTGCGGGTTGGTAGATGTCATATGTATGTCGTTATGGTTCTAAGACATGCAGGTTTCACAGGATGTTTTCCTTCACCGTTTTGAGAGCAATGGTGATGAAATAATTTACACAAAGTAAAGCGCATGTCTGGGGTCAAACCTATGACCTACAACTCGTATATCGCAATCGTTACCACTGGGCCACCACTGCTCCCCTGATCGAACTGTACTAAACAGAGATGGACATATTGAGACCTGTCTACCTTCCAATTAGGTGTTCTTCAAAGCGCTCTGTTGGTTTTCCATAGCTCGACTCAGCGTCGGAAGTTGAAGACGAAAAATGACTAAATGATGAATGAATGTAGCCAATATTAAAAGACCCTTAATGCAAACACAAAGGAGATGCGTGGAGCACAGCTGGTGAGTAGTAGTGAAAACTCAGCTTCACAGAGTACAAAAATTGTCTACCAAAATACTTACTTAGAACAATGCAAAGCTTTTTAGTGATTTGTTTCTGCAGAGCAAGGATCTGCATGGTTGCCAGGAACAGGAAACCCACGAAGAAACTGAGGAGATAGGCCATTAGAACCATTCCGTGAAGGTTTCGAAACTCTGGAAGCCATGCGTAGACCGCTACTGTCAGAAGGATGAAGAAGCAGGAAATCAGCATGCCTGAAAACATTTTTTGACGAGTTAGTTTGCGGGCAGTAGTGACAGGTTAGGCTGATCTTTCAAACGCCAGATTGTTCGGGGAATATTTTTGAGTTTTTGTTGTTGTTTTTTTTTTTTTTTTTGTACAGGGAGGGGCTTGTGGCTAAATAACAATAGCTGCACGGGTCGATCGGCCAGGTTAAGCTACGCTTGCCACGGTTGGTCCGTGGATGGGTGACCATCTTTACATACCAAGACCCCTCCGTGCCTCGGAAAGCACGTTAAGCCGTTGATCCCGGCTGTCATTTGTGGATCTTTGACAGTCGTTACGGGTCGTCAGAAGCCCGAAAGTCTGACAACCAGTCTTACCAAGGGGTATCGAATTACCCAGTAATTGGGTTGTGGAGGTCAGATAGGCAGTCGCTCCATGTAAAATACTGGTATTCAGCTGCATCCGGTTAGACTGGAAGCCGACCCCAAAATAGTTGGGAAAAGGCTAGGCAGATGATGATGATGTTTTTTTTTTGTACAGAAACGGTCAGACGTAATTTTTTTTAATGTGACCTTGGCTTAAGTCAACGTTGTCCTATATCAAGCGTCGTGCGGTCTATGGCCCTATAGGAGGCACCGGTGTGTACATTGAGACGCCGACCAAGTGCGCTATATACTCTGGTGGAGGTCGGACGCCTGGCTTGGGCGGAGCACGGGTGCATTTTAGTCAGTAAAAGTCTGAAACGCCCTCCTGCTCCACTCAGAGCGGGAGAAGTTATCTGATGATTTCCCACCCACAAAAAAAACCCTACCACTAGTCTTGGTATCGGAAAAAATAAAAATAAATAGTAAAAAAAAAAAACATTTGTTTCAGGTTCTCCCATAATACAATTACAAGATAAGAAACACGAGATAAATACCAATCACAATATAAAAAAATAAAAATACAATGTCATCAAAGCATAAATATACGTACATACAATGTCAAATAAAAATAAGCAAGTCAATGTCAAATAAAAATAAAAATTTAAAATTAATCGGAAATTGAAAATATAAATACAAATTTAAATAAAAGTTTAGGGCAAATTTCGTATCAAAATTATAACATAAATTAATAAAACAGCAAATAACACATCGCTCAATTAAAATGCTCTAGCTATATGCCTACTGCAACACTTCCAATTACAATTTTCAATATAGGGGCAGTCCAATCGTCCAGCAATCATCGCTAGGACAGCATTGGAGCTGATCCGCACCCTGTGCACCAAGGATGCGCACCGCTTGCGCATTATGGTGTGAAAACAGTCGGTGCACGCTTCCGCAAACATGCCCTAGGCACTGCAGAAGCGGGGCAGCCCCAATACCGCCCTGAATGCGTTGTTGTACTATAATGTAATGACAGGTGGTAAGGTCCTAGAATCGTTCTACAACACGCAAGAAATGTTTACTATTCAAGTAGCTTTTAGTAGCCTGCGTCGTTGGTCTATTGGTAAGAAGCGTTACTGCTGAGCGTGAGCATGGGCTCGATTCTCAAGTTGGGCAAAGTGTTGTTGAGTTTTTCTATATCGAGGGTATTCTGGCAGAACAGAATAAGTGCAAAATTTAAAAAAAAAGTTAAATACATAGGAATACTCAGTTTTTTCGGCTTTCTCTATCTAGTAAAACCGTATAACTGCAGAAGCTTATAATACAGTTTTTTTGTCTGTGTAAAGCACTTATCTACCATTTTTTCCTTCAAACTTAAAAGCATAAAGTTATAAAATCTCTTATTAAGCAACATGAATAATAAAATACAGTGATAACAAAATAAAAGCATTTACTCTCTTTACTCATAAAACCACTATTCATCATTTTATTTTATATTTACATGCAAATCAATACACTGGATTTTATTTGGTTCTCGCTGTTAACATAAAAATACTTCTTTCGTTTTATTAACAGGCAAAACAGGATAAGTGAGTTTGTTATGTTTTGCATGTTACAGGTAATTAAATTGTGATGCTGCAATTCAATAGCAAAAGCAGTTATAGCTCATTTAGTCAGTTCTGCTTGCTAACGTTTTTAGTCTCAGTCCAACATCCTGAAGGTTGGGCAATAAACGTAGCAAAAAAATAAATGAATTGATAAAAAAAACTTTTAAAACAAGCTTTCATTTAATTGCTCTAAAAAGAAGAAAATAAACTTTAAATTAAATCAAACCATTCAATTTAGTACACGTATTACACAATTTATTAAATGATATAAAAGCTTGACGCGAAATTTACCTGTGTACTACCTAGTCTTGCTTGAAATACTTACTATAAGTACCTAATTCTTTGAAAGAAAATATTTCCTATAAAATATGCAAATCTCGCGACAAGCTTTAATATCATTTAATAAATTGTGTAAAACATGTTTGGTTTGATTTAATTTAAAGTTTTATTTTCTTCTTTTTAGAGTTATTAAATAAAAGCTTGTTTTAACACGTTTTTTTCATTAATTTATTTATTTTTAAATTTTATTTCCCATTGTCACGAGAACCAAACACGTATGCCAAATTTCAGCCCGATAGCTTCAGTGGAAGTGGGTGAAATATTGATTGTGTAATCAAGCTTTTATTCAACTTCACACATACAAGTGAAGTTGAATAAAAGCTTTTAATATGAATAAAAAGGCGAGTTGATGGTTTACCTTACAAGTCTCGCTCTAAGGATCGGGCAGCAAAGGTCCCAAAGGGCATAAACTGTTCAGAATGTAAGTTTAAATGTTCCAATAATTTGACCAGAATGCTATAAACGAAATATGTCACCATTACTGGAATCTTTATTTCGTGGGTAGAAAAAAATACATTCTTTCTCATGTACACATAATTATGTGTAGAAAATCCTAAGCGAGCTTTTCTGTGAAAAATAAACGTGAGCAAAGAACTTACACAATAAATTCTACTTTATAAAGGATGACTTAACAAAGTAAGTTTGCCAAAAGTTTTATTTATGAATACTCTTGATATTGGAAATGCTAACATGCAAGTCGTAGAAGAGTGCATGTTATTAAAAAGTGATAGTTAAGGATCCATGCAAAATAAAAGAGTTTAAATACAGTCAACTGTCGTATCTTTACTTTCCATTAGCAACTTTACCATTGAGAACTGTATTTAAATTTCTCTCGATAACTAAAAATCTGTTGCGCCATTTAATATCCAACCGATACAGAAGAAGAATAATCTACTATTTGTAACAATTTCTAATAATCGAGAGATATTTTTTAAAGTTCTCATTGGTAAAGTTGCTCATGGTAAGTAAAGATGCCACAGTTGACGGTATAATGAGTTTAATGACGTGAAAGATCTGGCTTCTAAGATAATTCATAACAAAGAAAAGGACAATGACGGAAATAGAGTGCAGTGACTTAATAATAAGCGACTGAGATTCATAAAGGGGCAAAAAATAATTTATTTTCATTCCGACATAAGTGAGAATTTTAATAACGTTACCGGCAAAGAAGTAAATGTTATAGCTACACGAACAAAAAGAAAGGACCGCGATGAATTTCCAAGTGAGTTTAAAAAAAGAAGAATTATTACCTATATCGGAAGCAAAAAAAAAAAGGATATAAAGTATTTGAGTTTAAAAAAAAACTTTTTAATAAAAAAATTAAACCGCCGAAAAACCGAAAAGTAAAAAATAATAAACTGGCTTTGTCCAACCCCAATAACTAAGTTCGGAAGGCGGTGACATATAATTAAATACATAATATCCAAAGTCACCGACTTCCGAACTTAGTTATTGGGGTTGGACAAAGCAAGTTTTTTTTTTTCTTTTTTACTTTTCGGTTTGTCGGCGGTTAATTTTTTTTTTTTTTAAGTTTTTATTTTATAATTGTTTGTGGCTATAATCTACTAATTACTACATGCTTAATTTTTGATTACTTTTTGTAATACACAACTCAGTATTAAAATCTGTGAGTAAACAATCAATCATCCCCTGTTTTCTTACCCTTAGGGTTGGAATTTTTCTTCGAAATTGATATGGGACCAACTTTGAGGTATACCCTTTCCAATAAAAAAAGAATGATTAAAATCGGCCTACTCTGGAAAAAGTTATGCGTGGTCATACATAAAAAAATATCAAAATATACGTGTAATATACGCGTCGAATTGAGTAACCTCCTCCGTTTTTTCGTTGGTTAAAAATATACGCGTCGAATTGAGTAACCTCCTCCGTTTTTTCGTCGGTTAAAAATATAATGCCGGAGGAATTGGAGCCTTGGTATAAAAGTTTGAAGACGGTGAATAGGGTTCCTGAAGATGTTGAAGAGGAGAATGTACTGTCTTGCGAGGAAGATGTGTAATTTTAGGCATTCTTGGTTTCTTTTGATATTTTTCTATTTTAATTACCATTTTACCTACGCGATAAAGCTGTTAAACTGATTAAAGCATAGTAACTTAAGAAAATATTACTTATTTGTTTTAAAAATACAGTAATTTTCAAAACATTTACAGGTAAAAACGGATAACTTTGAACAATTCTGTATATTGTCGTCATAAATACAAGATTATTTCAGTTATTTCATCATGAACTAAGTCACTGTCGTACTATGATCCCTTATTAGTATATCAGGTATAAATACTTTGTGTTATTAGATTTACAGCTTATTTACGATTTTCTGGTAAAACGGAATAACTGCACTACCTTGACCCGAAGTTACCTTTTTTTCTTCATATTAATGACAATTTTATGTAAATTATGGTATCAAAAACTTCTTTGATAACATATCTAACTACAAGTACTGATATCATGTTGTTAATTGTAGTATGTTGTATTGTTTAATAAGAACATCACTAGTTTAGAATGAGTGGTGGAGGCACACCACTAGAGAAAAAGGATCATGGCGTCCGGGACAAGCAAGCAGAAACTTGTAAGATAACTGGATAGTAGATTTATAAAAGTATTGTTGTTACATACATTGTTTTAATAAAAATAACATGATACATGGCGCAGCCGTAATTGTTTACAAAAATTTGTGAAAACCGCTAAACAATTTGTAACTGTGCAAACATGGCCGCAGCGTCATACAACCTGCCCGAAAAACTGTGTCTCGGTGGGGATTTGCCAAGCAATTGGAGAAGGTTCAAGCAACAGTTGGGTATATATCTAATTGCCTCAGGACTAGACGATGAAAAAGAGAAAAGAAAGATTGCCATTTTTCTAAACGTCATTGGCGAGGAAGGAGTAAAAATCTACAATAATTTTGATTGTGACAAGCAAATTGATGCCGACGGGAAGAAAAAGGTGGTGACATTAAATTTCATATTAGAATCGTTCGATACATATTGCGAACCTAAGAAAAACGTATTGTTTTCAAGATTTCTGTTCTATAAGCGCTCTCAGCGACCGGGGGAGCCGTTTGATGTATATTTCACAGAATTGAAAAGTCTAGCTAAAAACTGTGAGTTCTCAAATGAAGATGAAGCCATGCGCGATAGAATTATTTTTGGCACCACCAACAAATCCGAGCAGGAGAACTTGTTGAGCATGGGAGATGTAGATTTAGAAAAAAACTGTAAATAGGCTACGTCTCTCAGAGGTGACAAAGTCACAAATTAAAGAAGTGCAATGTGACACCGTAGAAGTGGGGAACATTCACAAGGTGCAGGTGAAAAATCACACCATACAATGCAAATGGTGTGGTGGCCAACATGAGCGAGACATCAACAAATGCCCTGAAAAGGGAACAAAATGTGCAAAATGTGGTAAATATAACCACTTTGCAAAAGTGTGCCGCACCAAAAAAGTGCAAGCTGTATCCGAGGAACAAAATAATGATGAGGAACTTTTTTGTGAATCGGTAGGTCAAGTAAATAATGCTAATTGTTGGGAGCAGAACCTAATCATTGAAAATGTCATAAATTGTACCTTCAAACTGGATACTGGTTCTGATGTTAACTTAATACCTATATCGTTGCTAGAGGATGTTCAAAATAGAATTTCAAGGAATAAACTTAACAATATTAAACTTAGTAAATCAAAAGTCATGTTACAGGCATACAACAGATCAAAAATTAAAACCTATGGCACTGTTTTATTAGAAACAAAATTAAAATCAAAAGTTTATTTATTGGATTTTATTGTTACTAGTTCTGGATATCAACCAACATTAGGGAAGGATTCATGTTTGTTACTAGGCATTGTTGAAAGAAAGTTTGTAGACAGTATCAAAAATAATCTATCAAGTAAACAGACACTGATGGATAGGTATAAGGATGTCTTTTCTGGGACAGGTCAATTTCCTAAAAAATATAGAATTTTATTAAAAGAAAACTCTACTCCAGTGTCCAAACCACCACATAGGGTTCCCTTAAAACTAAAAGATAAATTAAAAGATGAGTTGGACAGACTCTGCAAACTAAGTGTGATATCCAAAGTTGAGGAGGCTACAGAACGGGTGAATAGGATTGTTATTGTGGAAAAAAATGATGGTTCTATCCGTTTATGTTTAGACCCCAGGGCTCTCAATGAGTGCATTCTTAAGAAGTATTATGAGATTCCAACTATCAATGATTTAAAGTCACATATAGGTCATTCAAAATTCTTTTCTGTTTTAGATTTGAAAGAATCATTCTGGCAGATTCGGTTGACTGATGACAGTAAAAAGTACTGTACATTCTCTACAATTTATGGATCTTACTGTTTTAATGTCTTACCATTTGGACTTGAAATCTCAGCAGAAGTTTTTCAAGAAAACTGTAGAAATTGCTTTAGTGACATTGAAGGTCTGTTTACATACATCGATGACTTCTTAATTCATGCGGAATCCAGAGAAAAACATGATGAGATACTCGAAAAAGTCCTCAGTAGAGCACGTGAGTTGAATATTAAGTTTAACCCAAAGAAAATTCAATACTTACCTGATGTTGTTAAGTATTTTGGCCATGAGATTGTAAATGGAAATTTAGTGCCAGATAAAGATAAGGTTAGGGCTGTGTTAGAATATGACATGCCAATTGATAAGCAAAGTCTTCAAAGATTTTTAGGTTTTGTTAATTATTTTAGGGAATACATTCCCAATATGTCTGAAGTAATCAGTCCACTGCGGCAGTTGTTAAAGAAAAATGTAGAATTTGTATGGAATAATAGTTATACTACATGTGTCAATAATATTAAGAATCTATTAATAAGTCCACCAGTGCTTATAAATTTTGATCCCAAAGAACAAATTGTAATTCAGACTGATAGTTCTAAGGATGCAATTGGTTGTGTACTAATGCAAAATGGTCATCCAATATCATATGCATCAAAAAGTTTGTCTACTTGTGAGTCAGAGTATGGACAAATTGATAAGGAATTTTTAGCAATACTTTTTGCTTGTAAAAAGTTTCACTACTATATATATGGAAGGCATGTAATTATGCAAACAGATCATCAACCATTAGTGGCAATTATGAAGAAAGAAATTAATTCAATAGGTTCTCAACGTTTAAGAAAAATAAAAATAAAATTAAGCATTTATGATTTGGATGTTCAGTACACTCCAGGTTCTAAAATGCATGTAGCTGATGCATTAAGTCGTGCCTCAAGTAACGCCGACAGAATAGAATTGGATGGTTCTCTGACTAAAACTGTACACACTATCAATGTTAGTGACGAAGTACAAAATCTTACTATGTTAGAAACTGAAAATGACTCAGTCCTTCAGCAATTAAAATTTTACTATGAAAATGGATGGCCTAAATGCAAAAATAAAATACCTGAAACTGTGAAATTTTATTATAAATGTAAAGATAGCATCACTTATGAAAATGGAATTGTGTATTTAGACTATAAGATTATAGTGCCATTGGTATTAAGAGATAGAGTAATAAAAAAGGTGCATTCAAGTCATTTTGGAATAAATAAGACAATTGCTAGAGCAAAATTGGCCGAGTCTTGAGACTGATTTTATTAATATTATTTCAAAATGTATAACATGTGAAAAATATAGTGCGAAAAAATCAAAAGAACCAATGTTGCTTGACGAGATACCTACTTTACCATTTCAAAAAATTGCTTGCGATTTTCTACAGTGGAATAGCAAAACTTATTTAATTATAACTGACTATTACTCTAAGTGGTTTGACTTAATTCATGTAAATTCAATAACTGCATCTACTGTGATTAATATATTGAAAAATATTTTTTCAACTCATGGTATTCCAAGGATCTTGAGGGCTGATAATATGCCATTCAACTCTTTTGAGTTCCAGAATTTTGCAACACTTTGGAATATAAAATTGATTACGTCGAGCCCAAAATATCCTAGGTCAAATGGTTTTGTTGAAAGATTTGTTGGAATTGCCAAAAATTTGCTAAATAAATCAACTGAAAGTGGTGTCGACTTTCAAGAAGTATTGCTAGAATATAGAAATACTCCAGTACTAGGTTCACAATACACACCATCACAATTACTATTTAGCAGATTGACAAGAACCAAATTACCTATTCATGATGAACTTTTAAAGCCAAAGTTGGTAACAGATTTTAACAAAACTCAAAACAAAGTAAATACAAATAACAAAAGAAACTTTGATAAGACGGCTAAATTTAACAAACACACTTTTTATTCTGGCCAAGATGTTGTTTACCTAAGGGATAATGTTTGGGTCCCAGCAAATGTCATAGATATACACTCATCCCCGAGGTCTCTAATTTTAAAAGATATGAATGGGCAAATACTTAGAAGGAATACATTGCATGTAAAACCTTCATTTCATAAGGATGAAAATGTTCGACAAAAATGTAATTTAGATTTAGAACAAAATATGTTAATGGAAAGAAGGAATAGTTGTGGTCAAGATATTGTAGTGGAAGATACCCAAGAGCAAGTAAGACATTTTGAATTGAGACCTAGAAGGAACATAGTTCCTCCAAAACATTTAGCAGATTATGTTTGTTATAAATAAATATAATTTTAAGGGAAAGATGTAGTATGTTGTATTGTTTAATAAGAACATCACTAGTTTAGAATGAGTGGTGGAGGCACACCACTAGAGAAAAAGGATCATGGCGTCCGGGACAAGCAAGCAGAAACTTGTAAGATAACTGGATAGTAGATTTATAAAAGTATTGTTGTTACATACATTGTTTTAATAAAAATAACATGATACATTAATATGCTTCAACATTAAACTATGATAACTCAAAACTTTAAGTGCTTTTTTTCTCATTATTACATATTGTGCACTTATCCGGTTCTGCCAGAATACCCTCGATATGGGATTTCGCAGAAAAAGCCCAGCGTCTGGATTTGTACCCAGTTGATGGCAAAAGCTCGCCCTATTACATAGGACTTAAACATAATGTCGATATGTCGGACTACAGGCACGGCTACACATCAAGCTATACATTTCCAGTAAAAGCTGATCTTGCATTGTATAGGATTTCCGTATAACGCGAGTTCAGCGTAAACTGGAAATGTATAGCTTGATGTGTAGCCGTGCGTACACCTCAGCCCAAAACT
Source organism: Polymixis flavicincta (assembly GCA_949987655.1). Classification (NCBI taxonomy): domain Eukaryota; kingdom Metazoa; phylum Arthropoda; class Insecta; order Lepidoptera; family Noctuidae; genus Polymixis; species Polymixis flavicincta. Next base: position 19,826,487 of record OX465183.1, read on the forward strand.
TCGGGAAAACAAATCGTGACGTTATTTCTTGTTGCTTTTTACGTTTGTCGATTAAAGTATTTCAATTTTTGTTTTGAACTGTTTATTTTTATGTGTGACATTTACAATCGAACATCGTAAAATCAACTGGCTGGTCAAGTTGGGTTTACGGTATTGTGATCGAGAATGTCCTATATTATTAAAAATTAAATAAGTTTACACTTTTTTTCTGGTTTTGTGAGTGTTACTGAATATGGTATTTTTAGTTTAGATTTGAAGATTGGGAAAAAAATTGTAACCGAAAAATACAATTAAATTAGTTATTATGAATTTTTGTCTCAATTAAAAACGAATAAATCAAAAGTTTTTGTTGTTTCGAGTTTAGAATGAATGAAATCGGCGTGCACCATTATTAGAACTGTAGTCAGTAAACTTTTTAGCTCATTAAATCATGTCTGTTCTGATCCCCAAGACCATACTTGACTTTTCCCATTCAAGCGTGTCAATGGTTCAGCAGCTTTTGAGAAGTTGGGTATGAATTTCCTGAACGATGAACATGTTTGTAAAAAGGTTCTCAGGTGCTTTAGGTTTCCTGGTACCTTCATCTCGAGTACAGAACTTACCTTCCCTGGGTCGGTGGAAACACCATTTTGTGTAATATGTAACGTGACCCTGATATTTAACTCTTTCTCGAGCAAAAGCGCACTTCTCCCTATTCCCATGGAAGTTAAACTGGGCCAGACGTTTAAAAACTGCCTCAAGGTCTTGCAAATGCTGTTGGTATCCCTGATATATTACCATCAGATCGTCTAAATAAGCTAATACAGTTACCTCTTGTAACACAGAGCTGGATCGGAGACGATCGATGAGACGCTGAAAGGTAGGTATATGGCGCGGCACCATACGGCATTCTTTTAAAACGGTAAGTACCTAGAGGACAGACAAAATCTGTTTTGTCTCTATCAGCTTCCCTTACTCTAACCTGCCAATATGAAGATCAAAGGTCTCGCGTACTCATGTAGCAGTCTAGCACCCGAATTGCGTAACTCACGATTAATCATAATCTGTTTCGTTTTGAAACAGATTGTTAAACCATTTCTTCATAATGTTCGAAAAATGTGTCTGCTCAACAACGTAGCCTAACCTATTTTACTCAGTTCAAAATGACGAATCACAGTCTTCAGGAAAAGAGAACGGCGCGCGCGGGCGGGGGTGCGCATGCGAAAAGATCCGCCAGCCGGCTTCAATCAAAGGATTGTGAATGTCGCAACGAATTTTGATCATTGATAATTTCTACACATAGAGTAGGGTGCGTATAAGTTGGATTTTGATATTATTTGCCGATTTTTTGATTACTTAAAAAAAAATACGAAAAGTTTACTGCAAATAAGTAATAGCATTCTGATAGGTTAATTTCATTTTAGGTTTAAAAAAAAGTCTAATTTCTATGCCATAGGCTTCTACTATGTTCACCTATAATACGAATTTTTTTTCCAGACGTTTAAAAATATCAGCCGGTATAGATACTCACAGCTACTACTAAGACCATAATTACTGCGTTCAGGTTTCGTGATGTAGCAGATGAGACCGTTAAGATGAGGTTCTGTGTTGTCGGAGACAAACGTGTCGATGCAATACTTGTCCGGTCCGTAGATTCTCACATTCGGGATTTCGAATGGGACCTCCACGTAGAGGTTGCCATCCTGTGAACAATTTTAAAAGTTTGAGTGAAGTGATGTGGATCTCTCAGAGAATATTAGGTACGAATTATGGTAAATTGTATAATAGTCTGCAAATGAACTCAATATTTTACAATAATCTACACTCGTATGTCATCATCTGCCTAGCCTTTTCCCAACTATGTTGGGGTTGGCTTCCATTCTAACCAGAATCAGCTGAATACCAGTATTTTATATGGAGCGACTGCTTATATGACCTTCGCAACCCAGTTGCTGGACAACATGTTATCCCTTTGTAAGACAGGTTGTAATACTTCGTGTTATTGTTTGTATTGTTTACTATATTTATCAGTTCGAGGCAAGTATGAGATCACCGTAACGTAAAAGAAGCAACTTTAGGAGTAGTCTATCACCAGCAGTAAATTTCTAAAGGTTTTGTACTTAATGTGACCAGTAGTATATGTTATCTTGACTATCTTCGTAAAATTAATAAAGGTAGCATTTCGAGAATTTTGGTGGCAATATGCCTTTATAGGTTATCCGTTTATCACTGGCAACACACACCGCTGAAATACTTTCGTCTTGAAATACTGCGGTGCATAGCTTTCCAAACGCTACCCAGTCGAGTCAATTGACGAAGTTGTACCTACCTAACTGGACCCTTGAAAGTCATCTAACGTGTTCGCTCGCAGTCGACCTTATTAGATACCTAAAACTCATCAAAAGGGCAATATCGAGAGGACTATGCTTAGACTTTCCCTAAGTGACCGAATCAGGAATGAGGAGATTCACAGAAGGACCAGGGTAACCGAGATAGCCCGCAGCATGACAAGTGACAGTGGGTAGGGCACATTGTTCGCAGAACAGATGGCTGTTAGGGCCGAAAGTTTCTGCAGTGTCGACCGCGTACCGGAAGACGCAGAGTTGGAAGGCCTTACGCAAGATAAACCGATGACCTTGTGAAGGCAGCAGGTATCCGCTGGATGCGGGAAGCACAGACCCGGTCGAAATGGCGGAGCTTGGGGGAGGCCTATGTCCAGTAGTGGACGTCTTCCGGCTGAAATAATGATGATGATGATGATTCCCTTAATAGATTTACGCCATGTATATGTAGGCAAGGCAATCAATCACCAGTCATGGTGACTGTAGCGAATCCTGTAGTGGTTAGGCCAAGTAATGGGAGTCTATGGTCTGATACTATAGATCCATAGCCATTACTTCATTCTTAAATATTTATATTATAGTTGCCAGAGGGGAACACATTGTACTAGAATACATACTCGTAGCTAATTATTAACAAATAACGATGTTTTAATCAATTTTAAATGAGCCCTTACAAGGATAAAAAGTTAAGATAAAAGTGTGTGGCCATAAATATTGTATACTCCGACATTCAGCCGAAAGACGTCCACTGCTGGATATAGGTCTCCCCCAAAAGGGGGTTTGCCATAATCGCCACGCTTGGCAGGCGGGTTGGCGATCGCAGTATGGTGGTAAAATGCATAGATAACGTTGCTGCCCATTCTCTAGTAAGTCTGAGAAGATTTTGAAGAGTTTCGTTGTCTGTCTCCAAAACGCATAATCAGAGGGGCAATTCTGCTAATTTTAAGAACGTTCACAGTCTGATCTCAGTGTCAATCTGTCAAAAATTCCTCGAGTTTCCATTCATTTCTGACAAATTTTTGAAATTCGATTGTCGCTGAGATGACACTGCGAACGTTTTTAATTACGAGAATTGGCCTTCTGAACTATGTGAAATTTTAATGGAACCATTTTGGAATAACCTCTTTCGAAAAAATAAAAGAATTTTGAAACTCTATCCATACATGACGGAGTTATGCCCGAACATACATAAAAAACTAGTATAAACATGTCGAATAAAGACCAAATTCGCTAAACACACACTATTTTGTACGAAACTGACGGGTGTCAAGAACGCATGAATCTCTCGATGCGACGATCGGACTGAAGTATCGATATTCGATCCGAGGACATTAAAAGTTTCGTAAACTTATGTATGTACGCACGGCCACACATCAAGCTATACATTTCCAGTTTACGCTGATCTCGCACTGTACAGAAATCCTATACAATGCGAGATCAGCTTATGCTGGAAATGTATAGCTTGATGTGTAGCCGTGTGTACACCTAGGTTTTAATTGTTATTAGGGTTTCTTCTACTAGCTCAAGGTTAGGTTAGAATTAGAATAAATAACCCAATGCGAATGTCTCAGTGTATAATTGTAGGTAGGTAAATGCTTAGCAGATTCATCCGGCTAATTAGTCAATTCGCCCGAATTTACGCGCCTGAATCCGGAAAATCGACACTTTTTACCCTTTGTATGCCATGTATCTGAAAATAAATCCACGCGAGACACAATGACTTTTTAATTGTTTCTGTAATTACCGGCATTCTACCGGTTAAATTACATTATATTATTTTCTATATTCAACGCTCACGAATGCGAGTTAAATGTGATTGCTTATTACGCAATTGACACTTTTTGAAATTCAATCAAGTACGAAAAGGTCACAGGATTCGGTTAAAACGAGCTATTCCTTTGTGAAGCAACAGTGTAGGTAAATATAATATCATAATAAATGCTGTCGAAATGTCAAAATGAAAAAGAAAGTACAGCAGTTGTAAAAATAATCACGATAACCGGGCCTAACGATTTTAATAGGTACAGAGGCCAGCACATCAAGCTACCCCAATCTGTCAAATTTCTTTTATAGTTTTTCAAATGTATTGCAAAGGAATAAGGTTTATTTTCAATTGGGAAAATTTGACAGTTTGGGATAGCTTGACCTGCTGGCGACTGTACCTAGCAGGAAAACAATTAGAGTTTTATTAAGGAAAGTAATCTAGTTAATAACTACGATTAAGTTTCAATAATTATTTCTGCTTACTATGTTACCTACAATACTTTTTGAAAAGTCGTTTTTAACGGATTAACGTTTTACCGGTAAACGGCTTTGGTAATGATTAAGGCTAAAGACTGAGAGAAAAATATGTGGCGGATTTTTTCTCTTACTGTATTTTAAACGCTCTGCTTAGCGGCGAGAGCTGAAAATCGAATAGTGTGTAATTTTGAACTCGGTTCAGCACCGAGACTTGAAACTCGGCCCGTACTACGAACTAGAGAAAGTAAATTTAATTTTACCTATCGGGTACTACATTCACCCGCATTTCAGAGCGTCAGTCGGTCCTGCCAGAGTTGCGGGTTGTTTGAAATAGATACCGTGGCCCCTGGGACACAGGCAACTGAAGGAAGACGGGTGGATTTTAATCAGTTAAAGCCTGCCGTCCTGCTCCACCCTGAGCGGGAGAAGTTTTTTGATGATATCCCACCCAAAAATAACCTATCAGCCTAATTTTCGAAGTAGAATTTCTAAAGTTTATGAAAAATCTACCGACTTCCTTTATTACGTACTGATGCATTGCTTCAATCAGTTTTAAAAAAAGAAATCTGCTCAACAACGTAAATAATGAAATGAATGTTTGTTGAACTGTCAATATGGAAGCCTTTCTTGCAGCTCGTGTGTTACGCAGTAGGATATTCCGAAAAAGCCACAAAAAAATTAAATATTTCGGCAAAATAAACACGCTTTCTTGCCATTAAATTAAATTAAATTTTAAAGCTTTTTTAGACCCGCAAAAACGCTGTCATCCATTTGTGTGAGGTAATATTGGTAAAAACAACAGTCGTGTATGTACGACTGGCACTCATTCAACGGTAACAGCTATGATTTATTATTTGCTGTTGTTTGGGAAAATAATGAATTACAATCGCTATCGTTATTGTATAGTGTCTAGTTGTACAAATACTAGCATTAAAACGATATATATGTTGTGTAGTGTAGTTATCTAGCAGTTTACACTGAACTGACAGTTTTTGCCTAGATGACGTCACACCATGGCGGCTCGTGTTTTCACAACTTCCCCACTGCTCAACTAGATTGCTCAACTAGTTGAGCAGTTGAGTAGTAGGACATAGTTTGTATTACCGAACATTTTATGCTCTATAGCTCAACTATTTTTTGCTCAACTTAGTTGTTCAGTGGGTCATCATGTTTTAAAATCGAACATAATCTACTGCTCAACTGCTCTTGAGGCACTGGCCATCCCTCGGGAATGTACTACCGGGATAAAAAGTACCCTGTGTGTTAATCCTGGTTATAACTATCTGTATGCCAAACTCCATACAAATCCGTTCAGTCGCTTCTGCGTGATTGAGTAACAAACATTACAGTAGGATTGACATTGTTATTGTCACTCATTGTAAATTTTATGTTATTGATGTAATGAGTGTTTTATGTATGTATTATGGGTATCCGCTGGATTTGGAAAGCACAAGACCGGTCGAAGTAGAGGAGCCTGGGGGAGACCTATGTCCAGCAGTGGACGTTTTTCGGCTGAAATGATGATGATGAGCGTTTTATTGTTCAGTTTGTTATTCCATATATCGATAATTTTATCTATTTATAACACATAAGATACTTTTCATCCCGGTAATACGTTTCCGTGGGATAATTTCTGACCTCCACGCGAGCGAAGCCGCTGGCAAAAGATAGTTAAGGATAATTAAAGTATTTTTTCCAAGTTATCTTGTAAGAAGAAATAGTTTTGTTTTTTTAATATTAAGATTTCTTAGTAGTCATCATCATCATCATCATATCAGCCGAAAGACGTCCACTGCTGGACATAGGCATTCCCCTTCTTAGTAGTATGTGAAGTATATTAATTATGAGATTTGGAATATTTATTTCTAGTCTATAAATATAGTTGTGCAGTTATAGTTGATCAGCGGGTATGCCCCACTGCTCAACTATTCATAGTTGAGCAATTACTAGTTGAGCAGTTGGTATTACCCACTGCTCAACTTTATGCAGTTGAGCAATCTAGTTGAGCAGTGGGGAAGTTGTGCGTGTTTTAGGTAACGTGATATACTTTTAATTTTAATTGAATAATACAAAAATGTGCTTTTATTACTTTTTTTTTTTTTTTTTTTTTTTTTGGGTGGGAAATCATCAAATGACTTCTCCTGCTGAGTAGAGCAGGAGGGCGTGTCAGACTTTTACTGACTAAAACCCACCCGTGTTCCCTCAGTAGCCCGTATGCCAGGGGCCGTGGTATCTCTTTCGAACAAACCCGCACCCCTGGCAGGCATCGGCCCTTGCGGACCCCACCAGTGGTTGCTGACATCTTTGACGGCACGCGTGAGGAACACAACGCGCCGTCCCGTCTACCACTTTTCGGCCGCAGAGGATAGGGAGAGCGGCTGACGCTATACCGACACTCCTCTTCCCCTGCGGCCCCACCGCGTCCGCCATCAAACGGTGGCGGCCCCGTCCAGGCCACGGAAGGGAAGAGCGCTGCTCAGAAGCACCGGCACTCCTCCTCTACCGCAGCCTGTAACCCTCAGCCGCGATGCCTCCCATTCGACATCGCGGCCCACCTCAGTTGCGGTGCACCTCACCGCAACCTACTTTTTGGCCGCTACGTCAATAGCTTTGAGGCAAAAGCCCTGACGAGCGGCCCCACCGTTGGGTTCCTCTTGGCTTCACCGTGGATGGGAGACCACGGTTACTAAGCCCCCCCGCAACGACAATGCGGGAACCCACTCGGGGGGGGTGCTTTTATGACTCAAAATCAGAAAATTTAAATATAGTCACTACCGAAAGTACCTTAATAGGTAGATACCCCGCAGATCTTCGGGTAAAATTAAAGTAATATATACTTATTAATAACGATTGGTAAGTAGTTAAACTGGCTCGTGACTGTTAATATTGCAATAACCTGTATTTTTTCACGTCGGTAATACCAGGTGAACTTTATTATTTTCCCGTATAATTATGATACAGCTGCCTAAACCCAATTATTGCGATATCAATCATAGGTATTGTAAGTTTGTAAAGTACTAGTTATTGCCTACGACTTTGACCGCGTGAAATTTCTTGTTTTAGTCGACATTTACGCGACATTTTTTTCGCGCACTGTATTTTAACCGAGTAAAAAACGGAGGAGGTTCTCAAGTCGACGCGTAAATATATATTTTTTAATGTATGACCACGCATAACTTTTTCCAGAGTAGTCCGATTTTGATCATTCTTTTTTTTATTGGAAAGGGACTCCGAAGTTGGTCCCGTGGTTGGAATTTTGAAGAAAAATTCCAACCCTAAGGGTAAGAAAACAGGGGATGATTGATTGTTTACTCACAGATTTTAATACTGAGTTGTGTATTACAAAAAGTAATCAAAAATTAATCATGTTTGCATGCATTAGTAGATTATAGCCACAAAAAAAGCCAAAATTTAACCACCGAAAAACCGAAAAGTAAAAAATAATAAACCTGCTTTGTCCAACCCCAATAACTAAGTTCGGAAGTCGGTGACCGGATATGTATTTAATTATATGTCACCGCCTTCCGAACTTAGTTATTGGGGTTGGACAAAGCAGGTTTATTATTTTTTACTTTTCGGTTTTTCGGCGGTAAATTTTTTTATTAAAAAGTTTTGATTAACTCATGGTGTTGAATCGAGCATTGAGAATTTCACAGAGTGCAGCGCGAGGGAGTCTCTGCGCGGCGAAAATGTATTACGTCCATGCTAATGTCGACTTAGAGGGATGCGGTAAAGGTAGCCCCAGAAGTACAAATTTTTACTAATTTTATAAATTCGAAATTAACTGTGTCTGCCTGTACCTATGTTATCTTTTCACGCGTAAACCACTGGGCGAATTTCCATAAAATTTGGCATGTAGATAGATGACATCCTGGGGAAGGACATTATTATATTTTTAAGGTGTTTTTGTTTTAAAAATAATCCTACAGGGGGTAATGAAAGGGATGAAAGTTTTATACCCAGCATTTCTTAATTTCAAAGAGCTTTTGGCAAGAAATAAACAATTATGTATTTCAGTGTTTTATCTCATGCATTTTTTTTACATCTGTTTTATGATTGTTGTATCATGATAAGTACCTATTATTTAATTTTGAAAATGTATTTTCGTTTACCATTTGACAGATACACTTATTTTTTCTGTGTCTACCAAATATTACAAATACGCCTAACTGTGCGACAGATAACTGGGCATTTTACGATGCTCTACGTTTGAGCAGTGCTTATTATTATGCCATCATCAAAAAAAATCATTTTTGCGAAGTCTTGAAACGATTCTGAAGCCGAAAATGTATTTTTGATAATTTTTGTCTGTATGTCTGTTTATCTGAATGTATGTTCCAGCATCACGGGAAACCTACAAAATAGATTTTGTTCAAATTTTGCATAGACATTCTCTATACGTTTGCGCAGGATATAGAGTATAAATTATCACGCTTTTTGCCATGGGGGATGTGCAGTATTGCAATGTATTCGTATTCTTCTATAGTACAGGAGGATTGTGTTCCACAATACCCGAGAAATTCCTAGTGCTAATTGCAATGTTATAAAAAAAAAAAAAAAGTTTACCGCAAATTGTTAAAATACGGGCCAAAAGCTTAGAAACTTGCGAAGAGTTACAGATTTAACCTTTTAAATGAAACTCATCACGCTTTATCATTTTGAACCTAAGCAGCAGTGATGGACATCACAGCATATTCAGGTTGGATGGGGCAATAAGGCTTGGTAACTTAACCGTTTTCGATACATGAAAACGGCCTTAAGGCGGAAATTTCTTGAAAACGCTCAAAATCTCGTATCTCTTGAACCGTAAATAAGTTTTAAAGCATAAAAATATATTAAGTATACTCAAAATATAATTAAACATACTTTAATGCATCAAAAAATCATCAGTCACCTCTTAGTCCTATCTTTAAAGCCCTAAACGGGCTTTAAAGAAAGGTAATTAAGAGATTCCCTTCAATTACAATTATTATTATTGTTACGAGCTTGGGGTTCGTGACAATTAAAAACTGCCGATATCAATTACCAAAAATGACACTTTTATTAAACACAGTAATTACACAAGACAATTGCACTACGGATCACTCGTAAGTCGCACTTGAAGATCGCTTTAGATGTTCTCGCATGTATCGCTTCCAATGAACTACCCCGAGACGCGCTCCGTTCCCGCTTATATAGGGCCCTCGGATAGTTCCAGAACCTTCTACCGTAGAAGCATCTAGAATGTTCGAGTACATATCGGCCCTGACCGAACACATGTCGATAGTTCCAGAAAGTTCTAGCATCGAACTTTCTAGAAAGCTCCTGACCATTAATTCCGCTATTCGATAAGAGATGGCGCTAGTGGCAACCAAACATTAATTGTGCGGCGCAACACTGCCCCCACCTAAGAGATGCTCGTCCCGAGCATTATCGGCCCCATAATAACGCGCCAGTCGATCCACGTGGACTATCTTAGGAGTACCTCTTGCACCTTTCTGTATCCGGTAGGTAACGTCATTGATCTTTGTCACAATCCGGTACGGTCCGTCCCAGTTAGCTTGAAGCTTAGGAGATTTCCCTTTGCTGCGGACGGGATTGTGCAACCACACTAGTGAACCTTCGTCAAACTCTTTATTGTTCATTTTGCGGTCATAACGGGTTTTCATCTTTTCAGACATTTGCTGGCCTGAGTGTCTGACGTGCTCATAAATGTCATTCATCTTGTTCCGCAAGTCATTCGCATAATCGGTTATACTGCGTGGGGCATCAGGTGGTATTCCGGTGATCAGGTCTGCAGGTAGCCGTAATTCCCTTCCAAAGTTTGCGAAAGCTGGTGTCACCGATGTGCTTTCGTGAACAGCGCTTCGATATGACAACAAAAACGGTTGTATGTGCTTGTCCCAATCTCGCAAAAATTCTTCCTCATAAAGTCAAGACCCAGGATGCAATCGTCCATTATATCAGCCACGATGACATTATGCAGGTAGGTCCTGTTGCCTAGCTTCAACTCCATCTCCTTCTCTCCACGGACAGGTATGCGCTGACCGGTGGCTGTCACCAAATTAATGCGTTCTCGGTTGTATGCAGAGTCCCCAAGGGGCCGACTCATAACTTGGGAACTGACGACTGTACGAGAGGCTCCAGTATCTATGGTCAGCTTACAAGGCGTTCCGTTGACCTCGCCCTTGATGATTAAGCTGTTCCCGTCATGGGTTTGTGTGATCGAAATCCTTGGGGCTCTTTGAACATCAGCCAGCACCCGCCCCGCAGTCCTGGCTATTACTCGTTTCCCTGCTGCTGCTGGGTAGTGCTGTTAGCCGCGCTACCCTCTGGGGACCGGCCATCTTCCCTTTCTGCAGTTCGCTTAGGGCAACTGGATCGAAGGTGGCCCCTTTCCCCACAGCCGTAGCACCTAGGGCTGTATCCTTTACGATCGCGAACTGTAGCCGCTACAACCTCCCTGACGCGATGGGAACGATGATCCTGCCGCACAGCTTCCACCTCCAGTGCATGGGCCAAGGCGTCCTTAAGCGTCCCGTGGTGACCGAGTCTCACAGCAGCTCTAACTTCAAGGTCCCGGATGCCGTCGATGAATGCCTGCACCAGGTTTCCATCAATAAGCGCAGGTACGGACTGGTACGCTTTTCGAACCAGCTTCTCCACTTCAAGGGCCCACTGCTGCAGGTTCTCGTTACTGCGTTGCACACGATCCTTGAGTTGCGCACGAAACACGTGTTCCAGATGAGCGTCGCCATATCTAGCCTCCAATGCCTCGAGGAGCTGCTCGTAAGTCACTTCCTTACCGAGAGCTTCCAGAACATTTAAAGCCTGATCGCGCATGCCTAGGGTGAGGGCAGTCATGGCCTGACTTTCATTCCACCCGTTCGCCTTCATCACAGCCGCAAACTGAATTTTGTAGGCCGACCAGGAAGAAGTCCCGTCGTACGGCGGCACTTTGAATCCACGTAGCGAAGGTGTTGTAGCTACGGGAGCTGCGATTCCATCCCCAAGTTTGAGGTTACTCAACTCTTGCTTCACATCAGCAATGACGTCACTAAACTTGCTGATCTGAGTTTCAGCTTCTGACAAGCGGTTGTCATGCTGGGCAAACTTCTCCTTCACCTCCTTCATGTCTTTCCCGAAGGTTGCGTGAAGGTCCTTTATGAGGAGCATCTGCTCTTCCTGGCGGTGCACCTGCTCCTCTTTATCCCGTTTGAGCTGTTCTTCCAATCGGCGGGCCTGTTCCTCCTGTCGGCGGGCCTGTTCCTCCTGTCGGCGGGCCTGCTCCTGCAACATCATCATCAGAGCAGCAAAATCTGGTGCTGGTGATGCTGGAGCAGCTGTGGACGGGCCGGACTCTGTGGTTGGTAGCTGGCCCTCCGACGTCTGTGGCATTGCTCCACCAAATCGCCTGTGGTCCGTCTCCTGCTGGCGTTGACTCCGGGTACGGATACCCTCCGTGTCGTCTTTAGGTAAAATCGGCATGATTTTAATCCTTGCTTCTGACACCAATTGTTACGAGCTTGGGGTTCGTGACAATTAAAAACTGCCGATATCAATTACCAAAAATGACACTTTTATTAAACACAGTAATTACACAAGACAATTGCACTACGGATCACTCGTAAGTCGCACTTGAAGATCGCTTTAGATGTTCTCGCATGTATCGCTTCGGGCCCTCGGATAGTTCCAGAACCTTCTACCGTAGAAGCATCTAGAATGTTCGAGTACATATCGGCCCTGACCGAACACATGTCGATAGTTCCAGAAAGTTCTAGCATCGAACTTTCTAGAAAGCTCCTGACCATTAATTCCGCTATTCGATAAGAGATGGCGCTAGTGGCAACCAAACATTAATTGTGCGGCGCAAAATTATAATTAAAAATATACCATAAAATTCCAAATGCCAAACTGCATCCAGCGATGTATTATTTACTATCAAATAGTTAATATCTAATTTATACGATTTTATTTGCATATTTACGACAATGCTTGCTCATTTATTATTCGAATTTATTACAACAGATTTTAACCCGTATCGGATTGCAGTAAGAACTATTATCGCTCGTAACGACAATACCACGAGTACATTCAAAATTACCTGGGCCTTAAGATACTGTTCTTATTCGGATTCACAATTTTTTTTAAAGTACAGTCAGCAAGAAAATGTGCAAAATTAACAAACAAAAAATGTGATGCTAATCGATCCCGTTTCTTATTAGGATCAAAAAACTCTATGAAACCACAGAGGTTTGAGCGTTATAAAATTCGGAAATCGCAAAGAACTAAATGAGAGCGAACACAAGTCCCAGTGTATGACAACAGTCGAAATATTCCAATTACCTACATCACTGGTTTAATAGGAAACGAAGCAGACAGTTACAGATATAATTAAAATCCCACTATACCTACCTTTCAAAGCTAAGCAGTCAATTATGACAGTAAAATAATGGCTATTCACCCAACTATTTACAAAATAAAATAACTGAGCGGTTGGACGATTCCTTTGCGAACCTGTAGTAGTCAGTTTAATTCCCTAGTATTGGTATTTTTTAGAAGTAGCAGGAGATTCCCTATGATTAACGAGTCGTGAGCCAGAATAGTTTTCTTAGAGTCCAATTAGAATTCCAAGAGATTTTGCTTAATTTGTTTCATCTGCCTAGCCTTTTCCCAATTATGTTGGGGTCGGCTTCCAGTCTAACCGGATGCAGCTGAGTACCAGTATTTTACATGGAGCGACTGCCTATCTGTCCTCCACAACCCAGTTATTGGGTAATACGATACCCCTTGGTAGGACTGGTTGTCAGACTTTCGGGCTTCTGACGACCCGTAACGACTGTCAAAGATACACAAATGACAGCCGGGACCAACGGCTTAACGTGCTTTCCGAGGCACGGAGGGGTCTTGGTATGTAAAGATGGTCACCCATCCACGGACCAACCGCGGCAAGCGTAGCTTAACCTGGCCGATCGACCCGTGCAGCTATTGTTATTTAGCCACAAGATAATTTGTTTATGCTTCTAAATAATATAAAATATCTTCTGGAGAAATGAAGGCATTGAATTGTATAACTGATGAAACATTAGTAAATGACGAGTTTTGTGTAATATGTGTATGTTTTAGTATTGTGTAATTGGTGACGACGAACTTTGTGTAATTTATGTTTATATGTTTTAGTATTGTTCTCAAGTGAGTGACATGTACCTATGTCTTTATTAAGAATAAAGTTTCTTTAAACCTAAATAAAATTAGTACCTATATCTTGCGTGGGTAGGAAATTCGTTTTCATTTTAAAATCGAATAAGAATGTTTAAAGTAAGTTTATAAGGTATTTTTTTAATGTAAGGGTAGTCGTATTGTTACGTAACTTGAAAATGTGATTTATTGTTCATTATGTACACATTTTATAATTTCATATTCAAATAATACATTTTATGTATAAAACGGATATTCCAGTTGGAATCATGTAAATCAGACCACTGGTTTCCAAGTTATTAAAACATTTTTTTCAGGGTGTTCCGTGTCATTACGAAGAAATCGAGGCTATGCTCACATAATTCCCAAAACACATAATAATATAATCTCTATAGATTATCGATTATAACTATATAAATAAAAAGAGAAACTGACTGACTGAATGACATATCAACGCACAGCCAAAACTACTAGGACTAGGAACGTGAAATTTTGCACACGGCTCACTTCTATAATGTAGGGGAACACCAAGAAAGTGTTTTTGGAAATTCGATTTTTAAGGGGGTGAAAAGGCGGATTTTGTTTTTGATGAAAAATCGTATTCCTTGAGTTAATAAACTTGAAACTTGACACAAATACTTATCTAACTAAATTATAAAGTTGGTCATTTATTATTTTTCTAAACTACCCACTAAAGGGGGATAAGGGGTGTCAAAGTTTGTATTGAAGAATTTTAACGCGCGGTCTGATTAACTCGAAACTCAGTATTTATACCTAAAACCTAAAATAAAGAATAACGTGTGCTTAAGGGTTTTTCGAAAATCGACCCCTAAAGGGGAAAAATGGGTAGTTAACTTTACAAGGGATGATTTTAGTGCGTGTCTTGATTAACTCGAAAATTGGTATAAATAACTTATGAGTCCAATAATGTAAAATAAGACTTTAAAAATAACCCCTTTGAGGGTGAAACGAGGGGATATAGTTTGTTTGAAGAGTTTTCTGTGGAGAAGTAAATAACATACACATATACCTGAGCCATATTATTATAAACCTGAAACTTGCTGAGGTGGTTTTGTGTGAAGGATAGTGATCACATCACTTTATATTGTTGACGTCTGAAGAGAAATATTTATCCCACTAATATTATAAATGTGAAAGTTTGTGAAGATGTTTGGATGTTTTTTACTCAATCACGCAAAAACGAGTGAACGAATTTGGATGAAATTTGGCAAACAGGTAGATTATAACCCAGATTAACACATAAAACACTTTTTATCCCGGTAGTACGTTCCAGTGGGAAAATTTCCAACTTCCATGCGGGCGAAGCCGCGGGCGGAAGCTAGTGTATCTATATAAAATCACAGTTTTCACACCGACATTCACACCCCTACACCACACAAAGCGCCACCTCACACATTCTCTCCCTCAAACATGCACACATAACATAACTGTGCGCAATCTTACAATTTATGTTTTTTGTATTGTTTATAAACCTTTACCATGCTTTCAAAATTATCTATTGTTCATTCTCTCACACATAATTATGTTTAGTAAATGTTAACAGTAAGAGTGGCATACAACCAAATATTTGCTTAAAAGGTTTCTCCAAACATAACGATGTAGTCCTCCCATTCGACATCGCGGCCCACCTCAGTTGCGGTGCACCTCACCGCAACCTACTTTTTGGCCGCTACGTCAATGGCTTGAAGGCAAAAGCCCTGAAGAGCGGCCCCACCTTTGGGTTCCTCTTGGCTTCACCGTGGCGTGGAATCCACGGTTACTGAGCCGCAACGACAATGCGGGAACCCACTCGGGGGGATAACAATGTAGTTTACATAAGTTGATGAAATAAACTTTTTTGCTAAATGTTCAAGGTTTGTTTACTAAAATTGTCTGTGAGGTAAAGTAGGCCCGTATGAAAGGCGTGCTATTTGTCAACACTTGGTCGACTCTGCTATAAAGATGCCCTTAGCGTGTAGTCGCTTCGTTTGAAGTTCTTAAGGCCTGGCTGGAGGCCTTAATATATGGAGACAGCCACAGGCAAGTCCGGTTTTGCAGCCGACTACCTTCTAGGTTGATCTGCAGTATACCATTCCCAAGAAAAAAAAACTCCACTGGATCAGTCGTAACACAGCCCTCGAAGAGGCAACAACTAAGAAGAAGCCAAAATCTGCGGACAAGACTGCATTTTATTTCAACATAGCCCCCTCATCGCTATCCATCTCTGCCCGAGGTCCTTATGGATTGTACTACAACACAGGTACTACATTTATCAACAGCATTCAGGTATGCGTGGTGACTGCTAGGAGTCACTTGACTCAGATAGTAGGGAGCGCACATCAACAATAGTAGGGGTGGGGCTGGACGCACCCGTGCTGTCCATTGCACTGGTTCTTTACTTTATATAAATTATTTCATCATCGCTGCTCTCAATGCGAAGAAAGAAAACCCAAAACTTTGAAGACATATGGCATCTACCATCCCGCACTAGGCCTGCGCGATGGTTTACGGCCCACTGCCTTTTACAGAGAGGAGGTGTATTTCGCAACAGTGGAACCATTATAGGCTGATGTTTATATTAACAAGGATAAAATTAACACACATTTTGAAAACAACGTTCGGAGCAAGGCAAAATTGCAATCACGGTCGTGTCTTCCAGAATTCCTACCACACTGCTTCTTGGTAGCCAA
Source organism: Polymixis flavicincta (assembly GCA_949987655.1). Taxonomy (NCBI): domain Eukaryota; kingdom Metazoa; phylum Arthropoda; class Insecta; order Lepidoptera; family Noctuidae; genus Polymixis; species Polymixis flavicincta. The sequence goes on from OX465183.1 coordinate 19,842,916, forward strand.
ACGGCACGCCAGGACAATACATCCGAAGCAACAAAGACAATGGGTGGTGTCACAGTTCTGTTTAGTGGCGATTTCCGGCAAACACTACATGTGGTGAGGCGAGGAACTAAGACTGACGAGGTGAATGCTACGTAGAATAGGTCTACTCTATGGTCGCAAGTTTATAGAAAACGCTTGACCATCAACATGTGAGTTCGGTTTAAAGTTAGTGAAGAGACACTTAGTAGAGCCGTTATAGGTGAACCTACTAAAGGCTCTTTGTAGAGTAGTCCCCACTTTAGAAGAACAGATTCGTCTGGTATACTTCCATTTCTTGGGTGTGTGAACGGGCCATTTTAATGCCCAAAAATGATCAAGCTTCAGCGAACAATCACAATATTCTCTAAAATCAAATAAAAAGTCATTTATTCAAATTAGGCTGAGAAACAAAACTTTTTGAACGTCAAAATACATAAGACAGTCTCCCAAAACGCGCTCTTCACCACTTCCTAGAGCTTTATCTGGGAAGAAGAAGTGGCGCAGTAAACTCCCCAGCAGCACAGCAGCCTGTTTAGTCGGAAAAACTTTATTCTACACATACATAGGCAAAGTAATAAACATTACGAGACGCAGAACATTACTTAAATAAATTAGTCGTAAGACAGCTAGCCATACCAATATACTAACAAATAAAATGAACAAAGAACAAACATTTACAAAAAAATGTAAATACAGCATAATACCAAAATAAAAACCTCTTAATATAAAGAGTGTGATGGCTTACATTTGCAATGCTAGATTATGTTCACATAGCTGTTGCAACCCGAGTTACAACTTGAGGCCATAAATGATAACCTAGGACAGATTCGTCTGGTGTACTTCAATCCCTTGGGTGTGTGAACGGGCCATTTTAACGCCCAAAAATGATCAAGCTTCAGCAAACAACCACAGTATTCTCTAGCAAATCAACGGCCAATGGACATAGGACCATAGGGACGACCTCAAGACAAGCTGCTTCTCACACTGACAACTGTATTGTAACTAAAACTAAAAACGGAAAAAAACTATACTTAAAATCTAATAAATATAACGATATTTTAAAAAAAAAACATATATTTAACCTTCATTTTTGAATTGGATAAACGTATCGGTATTGGTATTGGTATCGGTATCGGTATCGCCGATATTTTTATAAGAGCTTCAGTATCGGTATCGAATCGGCAAAAAAGTGTATCGAGGCATCCCTAGTGAAAACGGAATATAAAGGAAAGTTTTATAAATTGTGGCTGTCATTTTATTAAATTGTGTTGACTTATGACTTCCACGCGAACGTAGTCGCGGGTAAAAGCTAATTAATAATAAACTTACATTTATAAAGAAATCTCAATGTTTTGTGAAATAAATTCGATCCGCTGATTTTTAGAACTAGTGACCAGGACACCCATATTTTATGACCAGTTTCTGGAAGCCTTATCGCAATTTTAAGATTATTCCTGTTTGATCAACAATCAAAATTATATAATAACAAAAAAAAAAAAAAATTGCCAATGTATTTTGTCTCACCGTAGTCAAATTGAAATGATGTGTAACTGAATACACGGGCAGTCTCCTCTCCCCCATAGGCTTGACGCAGACCATTTTACCAGTTATGAAAATAAACTCCTTAGTGGCATTAAACCCTTCCTTGAATACAAATTCTTTATTTTTCTCTTCCAACACAGGTGGATCGAATGTGGTTATATTTTTGACACACATTTTTGAATCAGATTTGTAGACCAGCCCAAAAGGACAGCATTTCCTTGCACACGTCCCCTTGAGGCATACACACCCTCTTTCCTTGTTAGTCTTGGGATCTACGAAAATTTCATCGCTCCGGAATGTACGACCATCATACGTGCGATTTACTAGTTCTACACTCTTTTCGAAGTCGCAAACTTGTGACTCGGACACAGTTTCACAAACAATCACAAATAAAATAGTCAATAATATCCACATTGCTGTATTTTGGCCACTTGTATTTTTGACGACCGTTTCGTTCGGAGGCCTCGTCATAACTGTTACGCGTTCAATATGTAAAATGTGGAATTTCCTTTATCGCAAGCGCAGCTTTGCGACTGAGTCTATCTGAGAGATTCTTGTTTGAATCAGGTCTCTCAACCACCAAACCAGATTTATTTATCCACTTGCCAGTGGCTTCGCTCGGTATCCCCTATGGTTACTCAGATTATTAACTATCTGAATGCCAAACATCCCAACATTTTCAGCCGTTTAGCGTGATTGAGTAACAAACATCCAAACTTTCACATTTATAATATTGTATAGTAGGGTATAGTAGAATAATATAGTAGGATGTAGTAGGGAATAGGATAGTAGGATTTATTATGTATATTTATCATACTAGCTTCTGCCGCGTGGAAGTAGTAAGTCACAATCAAAAAGTTTATACAGTCAAATAAAATAAAAAACAATGATATGGATTACCTAACTCATGTGACCTGTCAGTAGGTAAGTCAATTCTGGTGAAAGAACACAAACGCTGTCTTGAGTTAATCACAGCGACCAACAATTCTTATCTTTTAAGTAGTCGTTAATAGAATAGTATGCTTAAGAACAAAGATTTGATTTTACTTTAGCTTTAAACGCATGAAAATGTAAATCTAGCAAAGAAGAGGGAAGCTTGTTATAAAAGGTTATACCAAGCCCAACAAATGAGTTATGAGCTTTATGAAGCCGGTGAAAGGGACCAGTAGTTTGTCCTTATTATTACATAGTATTAATATTATGAATATGTGGCTTTCAGTGTTTATGTGTATATTTTGCCTAATACCGGATGACATTTTTTAGCGTCTGGACAACAATATGACGTGTCGTGTAAGTAGAATAGAACTCGTGTACGCTTACCTTTTCCTGGTACCATTCATTTAATAAAAGTTTCGAATATCCTTAAATAAATGAAAAAGAATAAATCCTACGACACTCGCGTATAGCTAATAATAGCCAAAATGGGTAATAGTAAACGGGCGTAAGCTGCGATCACCCAGAATGAAGCATGATAGAAGTGTGAGCGAGACGCTAGCATTAATTTCGCTCTACATCTTTGCAGCTGATCCCTACGCACACATTTGCGCGTGTACCTACATACGTCACCGTGCTGCATGGAGTTGTATTAGGCAAATAATTTGATACACTGAGTGACGCGTCTTGACACCGTTAACAAAATAAATTACGTCTCGTAAGATCGGTAAAGCTTTGATAGAAATGTAAACAAACCTGTTGATGATAAATTATTATAACTTCTTATCGCTTCTTCTTCTTATTGTATTTTGTATTTCACGAACTGTGTCCAAATAAATGGTATTCTTTCTTTCTATATAACAATTACTCACATTCATCTGTATTTCGAAGGTTTTAACTTGATGTGTAATAAAAAAGAATCCTAATAATTATTATTTTAATCTAAAACAAATGAAACAAATGCATAGTGGACTAAGCAAATTGCCTAAAAATATGGTAAGAATAAGACGCTCGTTTAGTGAAGTGGTTGAGCGATTAGCTGCGTGTTCTTCTTATTTATTTGGATTTTGAAAATTCCACCATTGCTCATTGTGTACGTTGTAGATACTAACGCGGGTAAATATGAACTCGTCGCTCCATAGAATGTTCGCCTGCGGGTGGTTCTGCAGCCAGCGACAGAACTAAATACGAAGTCCGCGGTCCAGAGCATGTAAAGCTTGCACGCGTGAGTAGTGGTATGGATGCATGTCCATTGATTGGAGTAGTTTCCATACCACATACTGGTTTACGCCAAATCGACGAGCTGCTTGCCGGATGTTCCTCCTCCTCGGGTGTCGCTGGAAATATTCCAGGATGGCGTCTTCGACAAGGGTGGCCGGCCTGTGCCTCTGGCGTGACCGGGAAGCTGAAACTGGCCATGGTCAAGTTACCGCTGATAAGTGCGGAATATCAAGTCTGTGCTGGGGTTCCGGGAGTCAGGAATTCCGTTACGTCTAAGGGATTGTAGGTGTTCTTAGTCGGCGTACATTCGCCTCGTACCATTTAAATTTTCACCGGACGAAAAATAATACTACTACGCTGGAGTATGCGTACGTCATTATGTAAACAATCACTGGGCAGTTGAAGCACACGCGGAAAAAACAACGATCGACGTCACGCTGTGACCAATCGCAGGTGACTGGAGAAACGGAGAGCGGCACGCGTGGGCGGGAGGAGGTGCGCATGCGGTGAAACGTGAGTGGTACGCCTGCGAAAAAAGCGGTCGGCTTCAATCAAAGGATTGAATTTCGCTACGAATTTTCATTGATAATTTCTGCGCGTAGAGTAGGGTGCCTATAAGTTGGATTTTGATATTATTTGCCGATTTTATTTTTACTTTTAAATTTTAGTATGAAAAGTTTACTACTAATAAGTGATAGTATTCATTGATAGGTTAATTTCATTTTAGTTTTGAAAAAAAAAAGTGTAATTTCTGTGCCAAAGGCTTATTTATACTCCGTTCATCTATCATACCCTATTTTTTTCCAGATGCTAAAAAAAATTCAGCCTGTGTATAAGATGTTATCGAAGATGAATTTTGATGCCACCGTGAGAATACCCATTTCTTTAAAAAAATCTCTCAGAGAAACTCTAGCATCTAGTTGGTAAATTGCACGTACAGCTCGTTTTTGCAGAACAAAAATATTTTGAATGTCAGCGGCTTTACCCCACAGCAGAATGCCGTAGGACATAACGCTATGAAAATAACTAAAATAGACTAAACGAGCTGTATCAACGTCAGTGTATTGTCTTACTTTCCTGACGGCGTAGGCGGCCGAACTGAGCCTTCCCGCTAGCCTTAATATATGTGATCCTCACTGAAGTTTGGCATCTACTGTTATGCTCAGAAAACGAGAGTCTACAGTATATTAGCTCTATATACTGCACGGCCGCCTTTTCTTGACCACTCAAACTTGGTCGGTTTATCCACGTGTTACGGTTGTTCTGGTATTTTAATTATATCTCTTTAAGTAATTAGTATAATGAGCTGAAATTTTACATGTGAATAGTTGCATTAATACACTAAACATTGGAATATATTTTTTTCCATTCAAAAATCCTACAATCGGATGTCATATACAATATAGTGGTCCAGTCGTAGTAAATTCAGCAATTTTTCATTAATTGCTAATAGCACATAAATGAAACTTGGCAAGACATTGTAGACCCTTACAAGAAACAAATAAACGTTATAAGTTAGGCTTTAGACTTCCTATTTTAAGTATTTAGACCTAATAATCTTATTTTACATGTACCTATTTATTTTGAATGGTATATTTTTTCCAAATTATGTCTTCACATACTTTATACACATTTACAGCAACGTGCGCAAAAAAATACAAGTCTGCACTAAACTGTTATGATTTTCATCAAATAGCCAAACGTCAGCGCAGCGGAAACTTGATTATCTCCGTAGTTTGAGACACAAGCCAGCTTTTTGTGTGTATTTTTGTTATAATAACGAGTAAACAAAGAGAGGCATACATTAGAAAATTGAGCATAACAATAGGTAGTCATAGCGAAGATTTCAGCTTGTTTAGATCCACTTGGGTGGATATACGGATTTGGGACCAATCGGATTTTTTTTAAGTAAACCATACCATTTGAGGTCCAGCAGGAAGCGTAACCATGTTTTTTTTAAATGATCTGGTGAGGTAAAACAGTCGGTGCGTCTTAAGAGTTAAGGTTTCAGACACTTATATGGGCTTTAGTTGATGCCGTGAGTTTACGTGGATTGTGTTCAGTTTTTCCCCTTTTATTCTTAATTAATTAAAGCTCCCTCCCCCCTTTTATAACCTATTCTTTGGTCAAAACTGTGGTAAAATCAACTATCACCAGATTAGATCCGTCTTTAGTGTTTAGATGGTAAATGTCCCGGACACTGGAATGATTAATATCGACGTCTAGGGTTTTTCCCAAATTCATCAATTTCTTGCATAGGCTATCCTTTGTTCCGCCAGTTTTTTTTGGAATATACTGAAACTCAATGCCAGACATTCTCGATTTGCTTTCAAAAAGTTCAAGTTTGTCCTCAAGTAATTCAATAATTTTCTTGTCTTCTTGTTTTTCTGATTCCAGAAGCAAACAAAAGCAGTGTTGTCGTGACTTAATCATTTCGTAGCCCGAGCGTCGGCCGAATGCAACCGAGGAAAAGCGATCGAGCTGCTCGTTTATCTTCGTGTCTCCGATGTATGACGAGTGAAGGTCGGTCAGTGACCCCGGAACGGCGCTCCGCCGGTATAAGTTGACTAATTGGTATTTTTGCAACGATTACGCACTATATATTGTGTTTACTTAAAAACTTATGGTTGTAATCACAAAATGATTATTGTACTGTGAGGCCTGCTCACTTAGCTACACGTTAAAGATTTGAGGTATTTTTTTTTTCTCCCGCTCCCGCTCTGGGTGGAGCAGGAGGGCGTGTCAGACTTTTACTGACTAAAACCCACCCGTGTTCCTTCAGTAGCCCGTATGCCAGGGGCTGTGGTATCTCTTTCAAACAAACCCGCACCCCTGGCAGGCATCGGTCCTTGCGGGCCCCATCATTTTTTGTGCTGACATCTCTTTGAGGTGCGCTTGAAACACAACGCGCCAGTGTGAAATTGCCATTGTAGTAATACACACTTCGAATTGACATCAAATCTTCATGTAGTGAGATTTTCGTGTGAAACTTTTTTCACGTGATACCTACCTATGAGGTTCTTTTTTAAAAAAATGTGCAACATTCGACTTTCGACGTTCAATTGTTTTTTTTTAATTCAGCTTAGAAGTAAAGATGGATACTTCGAAAATCCGAGTTATTTTTGAATACGAGTTCAGACGCGGAATTAACGCGACAGAAACGGCTCGCAATATCAACGTTGCTTTTCGAGAGGGGACTGCTAATGAACGCACCGTGCATTTTAGGTTTAAACGCTTTCGTAATGGAAACTTCGACTTGAAGAAAGAAACACGTGGTAGACCGCTCACACAGGTGAATAACGCTGAATTGAAGGAGATGGTAGAAACCGATCCGAGTGAAACTACCCTGAAATTAGCGGCATGGTTTAACGTTACCCTACCTACAATATTGACTCATCATCATCAGCCTATAATGTTCCCACTGCTGCAATATTGACTCATTTGCATCAAATTAATAAGAAAAAAAGAAAATGAAAAATGGGTTCCTCATGATTTGACCGATCTGCAGAAAGAAATGCGTGTTGAAACTTGTGTTGCCTTGTTGAATCGGTACAGAAATGAAGGAATATTGGATCGAATTGTGACATGTGACGAAAAGTAGATTGTTTAAAATAACCGTAAGCGAAAAATACAATGGCTGACCCCAGGTCAAACGCCGCAACAGTGCCCTAAAACAAAACTAACCAATAAAAAGGTAATGGTAACTGATTGGTGGTCCCTTCATGGTGTTATTCACTATAGCTTTCTCAGGTCTGGTCAGGCAATAACAGCAGATGTTTAAGGTGCCGAACTTCGAACATTAATGGTGAAACTGGCAGTGAAACAGCCCTGACTCGAGAATCGATCTTCACCATTCTTGCTCCATGATAACGCAAGAAAGTAGTAAGTTAGAAACTGTAAGCTATCCTCCATACTCGCCAGACCTTGTTCCAATGGACTATTATTTGGTTCGTGATTTGGACAATTTTCTACGTGATAAAAAAAAATCTTCCCAGGAAGCAGTACAAAATGCTTTCACACAGTTTGTCAAAATTAGATCCAAAGAGTTCTATCGTAAAGGCATAAATGAACTTTCGTTTAGATGGCAGCAATGTATATACGTAGATAATGAGGGTAAATATTTTGATTAAATAAAATATGTTATATCTTAGAAAAAAACGAGTTTCAATTTTTCAGCACATATTCGCTTATAACAACAATTTGAAAATTAATTATGCAAGCACTCAAGAACAATTTGTTGTCGCGCGGACGGTACGATGAGGAAAGTGAAGTGAAAACTAAGTAACTTGTGCATACTACAGTATACCTACATATAGCTCATGGGAAGCGTGCGGTGACGATGACGCGACTTCCATGATTTTTGTTGACCCAAAAAGTGGTCAACGCGCCTAAATAAGTTTTCACTTCAAAAAGTACACATTTATACACAGTATACATAAAGCTCATGGAAAGCGTTCGGTGATGATGACGCGAGTTCTATGATTTTTGTTCAACCAAAAAGTGCACAACGCGCCTAAAGATGATTTTTGTTCACCCAAAAAGTGCACAACGCGCGCACTTCAAAAACTTAAAAAAAAAAAGTTTTTATCATTACTTGTTAATAAAACGAACTAAAAAGTCATATATTATAGAAACCTGTTCTGCCTGGTCTCGGCACTCTGGAACTGCCAGTTGTTTGTGCGGGCGATGAGTCAGAGACACAGCGAAATACATCGGTCGACGTAAACAATAGTGCGGGCGGTGTTATGCATACTAGCGCTAAGAAGGCAAATCATGATATAAAATTGAGAAAAAAAGGACTACATTTATAAATAGGAACGCATTCAACAGGCAAAATAAACCACTGGGGCGTGATTCTAATAATGTACTAATAATTTATTTATTTCAGACAACATGATCCATTTTGTTAGTAAAATTAGTTCTTACAACTATGTTAGTTCACACATAAACGCATACAATTTTGAAAAAAGTGACAGTCATACCTATACGCAATCACACTCAAGATGCTGTCGCTACTCGTACGCACTCTTTGCAGCAAAGACGCCGCCTTTTTGCGTAGAATTGCCGCAAAACCATCTGTGCGTGCCTCCATGAACATGGCGGACGCGCTGCAAAACGGAGGGAGTCTCAGCAGCATCGTGAATGCGTTATTGTATTGAACCCGCAGAGCATTGACAGCTCTTTGCGTATATGTTGTCCACAGGCTGCTAGAGTAAAACGACTGTCAAAAGGATTCAAACAACAAAATCTTTACCTCTCTTGTGCAGCGGGAAAACCTGCGGGCCAACATATTAGCTCTGACCGTCAACGCTCTGCGTTCCCTATCAATATCACATTCATCGCTCAAAGTATCGGTGACTATATGCCCCAGATATTTGAATACGAGTGCACTGATTCTTCGAAGGTCAGTCTTACAAAGCATGACAGATGGAACCGCACATCCGATCTCCTGCATCTAGGAGAAAAAAACCAAGAACTCGCTTTTTTTCACGTTATACTGCAAGCCATGGCTTGCAGCATACGTCTCACAGATTTGCAGCAGTTCTCTAATAATCTAGAATTAAGTTTTAAAGCGGCTGTTGGAAGTAAGATTCCACTTTTTTCACTATTCACAAAACCCCCAGCGAGCAAGATATCACTGAGGATATATGCAGAAAATCTAAAAACAAAAATACTGTCATAAAATGAAGAATGAAAAGGTTAACATAAGCCTATAAATTATTTGTGCCAAAACACAAACTGAGATTGTTTTTAGATGACCGCTTTGGGCACAAGGCGTAATTTACCGTCGTTTTGATCACTTTAAAAACAAAGCAGTGGACACACCAGAACGGAGTGAGGCTTTCAATAAGAATATAAATTAATGGGAATTACAAATTATGAAATAGAGCACAATTTCGGTCTTGCATCGTTCAATTATTGCAAGTCGATTAAGAGATCCATGGAAGGAGTTAGGTTATTTATGCAAAAATTTTGATATAATTGAATTTTAGGAGACATGGTTGTTGCCCCATGAACTGTCTTGTTTATCGCAAGTCAATGAGGAGTTCGGCAGCACAGGAACGTCTGCAGTCGACACTTCGGCGGGAACGTTAGTAGGCCAGCCGTACGGTGGTGTCGCCTTGCTATGGCGTAAAAGTATGTTCGGCTGTAATCCATTTATTGCGGCAACTAAAGTGTCGATTGGTGACCGTCTAGTGCTAGTTTTTAGTGTGTACCTGTAGACAGTGCGGAAAATTTAACTGAATTCACGGACTGCTTAGGAACTATTAGTGCAAATATAGAGGAATTTAATGTAGAATCAGTTATTATTTTGGGTGATTTTAATGCGCACCCTAATCAATTGGTTTTTTTAATGAGCTGAATAGCTTTTGTTGTGAACAGGAATTGTTATGTTTAGATATTAATGAAATGAGTTCTGACACCTATACGTTCACTAGTGAGGCTAACGGCAACGAAGATGGTTGGACCATTGTGTGGTCACCAAAGCAGCCTTACTGTTAATAATGAGCGTGTAATTTACTGTTCCAACCGTTTTCCGCTTCTGGTTAGTTGTAATTTTAATCTATTATTATGGTTGTGGTATATTATCGTTGTGCCAATAGTGAAATATGTCACTGCTGATATCCCTAATAGAAATAATTAAAGGGCGATTTCTTTAGCTACTATAATCGCAAAACTGTTTGACGGGTTATTAGATAGAAAACTTTATCGTTTTGTAACATACAGGATACATAGTTCGGTTTTAGAGAGGGGTTGTCAACTGAAAGTGCAATACTGTCTCTGAAATACACTGTTGATTATTATGTAAAAAGGCAAACTACAGTATATGCATGGTTCTTGGATTTGTCTAAAGCTTTTGATCTGGTGTCATATAATAAGATTTGGACAAAATTAAGAATTGCAGGTGTCCCTGCCGATCTAGTGAATATCCTCGCCTACTGGTACAGTGAGAAACTTAATATAGTAAGGTGGGGAAATGTATACTCAGATGAATATTCTTTAGAGTGTGGCTTCAGGCAGGGTGGACTGACTTCGCCAAGGTTCTTTAATATGTATGTTAACCTTCCTTTTGTTCCTTCTGCATATGTGGCTTCCCTGGTACCTCATTAACAGCTTATCTATGTGAAAGTTTATTAACTGCTCCCAAATTACAATGTACTTTTTTATTTTTTACCATATCTGACATATTCTCGTCATTAATTGGCATTATACATCAATTTTAATATCGACAATTCTTTAGTGATTGACATGGAAATCATATCACTTGGTTTAAATAAATAAAATAAAAATTCATTTATTTCAGGTCTTTAAATAGTTCATTTTATTTATGTAGATTATTTTACATGTGAATGAGTTTTCTCATTCACAATATGTTGCAGGCCTTACAGACTAGATATGTAGACGATTTTCTATTATGTATTTTCATTGCTCTAAGGATCTGGTACTTATTGACAGGCCTGCACTGTCCTCCCACACCTATTATCACTATAATTTGAAAACATTGTTAAAGCCAATTATTTTTAAACGAGTAACCGTGAAGTTTCTTGCCGGCTCTTCTCCATAGAAAGCGACAATTTGGAACCGTGCATTTAGCTTCTGTTTCTTCATCATAATATTTTATTTCACATAAACCTTTATGTGAATTAAATATTATGATTTTGATTTTTTGATGAACCATCTCATGGATGAGCTCAGCAGCATGCATGTTGGATGCCATATTGATGACATATTATTACGTGTCAATAATCTGAGTTATGCCGATGATATGTTGCTGCTGAGCCCCTTAATTGGAGGTTTCAGACAGCTGCTAAAGGTGTGTGAGGTTTATGCTGTGGAACATGGCCTGAGGTACAACGAAAGTAAAAGTGAGTTCATGTTATTTAAATGTAAAAATAAAAAACAATATCTTCATACCACCTATATTACTTAATGGTGTACCTCTAGGTCGTGTTGCCCAGTTTAAATATCTGGGACACATTTTAACTGAGAATTTGAGTGACGAATTAGACATTGAGCGCAAGCTCAGGGTATTGTCGGTGAGCGGTAATCGAGTATGTTGGCACACAGGTTCGCTCGGTGTACTGCTCCTGTTAAAATAACAATGTTCAAGGTATTCTGCCAGACATTCTACACGAGAGGCCTGTGGGAAAACTTTACACAAAAAGCCTACAATGCCTTGCGCGTCTAGTATAATAATGTGTTCAGGGCTCTGTTTCGGCTCCCTCGATATTGCAGTGCATCTGGCATGTTTTCTGACGCCAGCGTAGATGATTTCTACGCAATTATGCGTAAAAAGTTGCGTCGGTGGTGCAACGAGTACAGGGGAGCAAGAATAGCGTCCCCAGTAGGTTCACTGAACTCCATGTGTTGCGAGACCGGTGAGCCTGCTGTGCAGGGGCGTCAAGTTTCTTCTTTTTTTACTTTTTAAATTACTAATAATAAATATAAGTCAAAGTCTTGTTACTAACAACCTTGCCTTGCTTATGGACTTTTTGTCTGAAATGAATGATTTTATTTGTTATTTGTTAAAAAAAAAAAACTGTACAACCGTGTGGTCAAAATATTCGACGGTGACAAGTGAAGTGAAGTTAAATAGAGCATTTTTCATGTCTGTTTGGTGCGTACCTACGAAATATAGATTTCTCAGTGCAATTAAAATCTTGCAGTGGGATGGTTTGTACAGATTCTGAACATAAAGCAGTGATTGATGACTTGTACAGTTACATACTAATTTCCTTAAGGTTGGCTGCTGGTTCCTCACATCAAAGAAGCCGAGGTTTCGTAAACGTGTTGCAGGTAGGATAGACACGACAGTAGTGCCCACAGGGAGGCGCGGGCTAAGATCACTATGTGGGACTGGCACGGCAGACCTGCGTCAAGTCATCTTCTTGATGAAATGGAAGAATCGCGGAAAGTTTTTAAGGTAGGCTGCCAAAATCACCAAGATAAAAATAAAATGAACATACTTGCCTCATATCACACCGATACAGACTTCCGTAATTTCTGGAAATGTACCAGTAGAATGAACGTGGCCCAGGGCTTGTCTGTGAGCGTTGATCAGCGTTGGGTTACAGAACCATACTTAGTAGTGGAACTGTTAGAAGAACATTTCATGGTTCAGTCGGTATTGGGGCCAGCGCAGTCAGTTATCGATGTTGAGGACCAAATGAGACCAGTCTCAACACTTATCACAGCAAAAGATATTAGAGTAGCGCTTAAAAGTATGAAAAGAGGGAAAGCACCTGGTCACGATTGTCTCAGTATCGAGCATTTACAGCTTGCTTACCGAGGATTCCGGCATTACTGTTTATCTTGTTTATCGCGCACTCTCACTTGGCGGACAGTATGTGAAAACGGTGGTCGTACCAGTAATTAAAAACAAAACTGGAGACGCATCAGATAGGTCGAATTATAGACCCATCTCGTTGGCAACTGTTGTAGCTAAAGTGTTTAACAGTATGCTGAACGTACAGCTGGAGAAACATTTGCGGTTGTACGATGCATAGTGCAGGTTTCGGCCTGGCCTGGTATCCACTGAAAGTGCAATTTCTTGCCTTAAGCACACTGTCAGGAGTACACCAGTTTACGGGGCATTTCTGGATCTTTCCAAGGCATTCGACCGGGTTTCATACGACATTCTTTGGAGTTAAAAGCGACAGGTGTCCTCGGCGAATTGCTAAACCTTTTTAGATACTGGTACGGCCACCAAACAAACATTGTAAGGTCGGGAGAAAATTTTCTTCACCATACAGATTGAAATGTGGCGTGAGGCAGAGGGGCTTAATCTCTCCCAACCTATTTAATCTGTATGTAAATGCATTGATCGAGGTACTCAGCAGTACGCATGTGGGCTGTTATATTGACGGATTGTGTTTTAACAATATAAGCTCAGCACAGTGTAACGATGTGCGCTCAGAAACGGATGCGTTTGCGCCACACAGCACGAATATTTTATTCGAATTTTGCGCAGCGCTAACCGCTGCCCAATTTTGTTGCACGTCGGCAACGAAGCAGCTCATTGCTAACGAGCTTTTGGCATTCGTCAAGCATGCCATCGACTACATGGACGAGGTCAGCGTCTTGTAGATCTGCAAGTCCTCCTTCAAAGAGGAAGAAATATGCAGTGCCAAGGTGCTGCTGTTTCAATCATTCGACCAAATCGGACAGATGCCATCTCGCCGGAGGGATGGTAGCCAGAAGAGTCTGAAGGATATCATCGATCTGCTGAAGAAGACCGATCCGGATGACGTGCCAGATTTTGGGGCGAAAGAGCTGCACAAACTTCCTTCTGTCAGTTTCGACCACGTCGACGTCACCAGGTTGCTGAAGGACATCACGTCTCTGAGGTGAGCCTGGCTGAGATGAAGTCTAAGTTGTAGTCATCGGATGTCACCATTGGTGAATTGCGAGCCGAAGTAGCGTTCTTGCGCAACGCTATTCCGACCACCAGAAGGCTCCATTATGAACACGTCGTGAGGCACAAAATTCATCTGTCTGCAGTTTTCAGTCGGCGAGTGAATTTACGTCACCGGCTGTCTAGAATGCAAGCGATGCATCGTGTTCCGCTGATCGTGTCTTACCTGCCGTAGAAGCGACGCGCGTATTAGTTACGTCAACCCCCAAGCGTACCTATTCTGCAACTGTAGCCAAGACGAAACCTGCTGTGTCGCAAGCTACACGACAAGCAAAAAAACCAAACGAGGGAAAGCAGAGTCGCTCTGCATCGAGCGCGGCAAAAACTGTTGTTATGGATCATGGACAGCAGGTTCCACTGAAGAACACATGCGATGATTATGACTTCATCATGGAGGAGAGAAAGAAGAGGAAGCCTAGTTATCGCAACCAACGTGGGACGGCGCTGGCAGGTTCTAACATGCTACTACGTCCTGCTATACCGACGACGCTAATGTACGTGTCCCGTTTGCACCACTCTACGAAGATTGGTACATACGGGTGAAGACCAACTGGACCTTGAGGATGGAGAAGTTGGAGGCGCGTCATAACACCAACTTTAAGTCGTTCGTGGTGCGCGTTCCGACTCACCATTTGGTGTCTTTCCGCAAGGAAGAGTTTTGGCTGAAAGGTATGCTGTACCGGCGTTTCTGTAGCCAGCTACGCCACACCTCGCAGCGTAAGACGACGCCGACACTTCATTTGCAATTGTTATCAAATTTTGTTTGATAAAATATGGATTAATTTATAGTTATTATTTTTATACTTATTTAAGTATTGTGTTTTATGGGCTTTAGTTGCCTGAAATAAAGCACAAATAATAAGAATAAGCTACGCCGATGATATGGTCCTGCTGGCTCCCTCGGTCAGTACACTCAAGAAATTGGTTAAGATATGTGAGGAAGCTATGTAAATAAGTCGGAACTCGTGGTCTTTAATACTGTAGGCAAGAGTTGTCCAGAAAATGTACCGCCAAAACAAATTATCATTCTATCGATTCGTCTGGTACACCAGTTCAAATACCTTGGACATGTTATTGCTGACGACCTTAAAGACGATGCCGATATTGAGCGGGAACGTAGAGAATTGGCGGTGCGGGCAAATGTACTGGCCCGTAGGTTCGCGCGATGTGCAGATACGGTCAAAATCACGCTTTCTAAAGCATACTGCACATCGCTGTACTCGAGCGCTCTATGGATCAGTTGTACTAAATGCTGCGCCGCCATTGTGTTGCGCGTTCAATAAAACAGCGCTTTTAGGACACTGTTGCGACTGCCGTGTTATTGCAGTTTATCTGCAAAGTTTGCTCGAGCCAGAGTGGATGGCTTCTCAGATGTAGTGCGCAAAAAGAATACTTCTCTTCTCACCAGATTGCGGAACAGTAGCAACAGCCTCCTGAAAGGTATTGCTGATGGGCCTGATGAAAGCCCCATAATGAGGCATGCTATTAAAACCACCCAGTCGGTAATAGAATTTAATTACGTCGGCCTAATTCGTTAACCTGCTAAGTCCATTTTTTGGCTAAATTTACTTTTTATACCAGTTAAAAAGTGCAATCTAATATCTACCGTATCGTTTAAGGAATAAGTGAGATATTAGCCAAAAAAGGTGACAAATGTTATGCCCGAAAAACTGCTTTCTGAACAACAGTCAATCTCCACAACGAAAACCTGCTAAATCCTGTTGGGACCTCAGTTTTGTACTTTTTTAGACTGATTTCTAAATATTGTTAATTTCAGATTTTTGGAAAATTATTTCTGTTTTATTTTTATATTTAATTTTCTTTTTCGATATATTCACCTGCAAGCCTAATACATTTTTCAGATCTTTCAATAAGCTTATGCATATTATCAAAAAACAAAAAAAAAAAAATCCTTAAAATACCCTAAAACTGCGTCCTTCACTTGAAAATTTCTTGTCACGAAGTAATTTTTTCATGTTTGAGAACAGATAATAATCGCAGGGGGCCAGATCTGGACTATATGGGTAGTTAATTATTTCGAAGCCAGACTTGTGTAGGGCAGCCAGGGCAACACGGCTCTAGTGAGCAGGCGCATTGTCGTGCGAGAGCAAGATGCCTTTTGTCAATTTTTCTCTTTGATTGTTTCCCTCAAACGCTCCAAAATTGACGCACAGTATTCTCCGGTTACCCTTGTTCTTATAATCTTTCAGCAGGATTCCTTCAGTATCCCAGAACAGTCGCCATGGGTTTTCCGGCCGGCGACACCTTGAATTTCTTAGGCGGTTGTGTGCCTTTTTTATACCACTGCATAGAGTCTTGTTTAGATTCAGTTTCATAATGATGAACCCAAGTTTCATCTCCAGTCACAATTTGACTCACGGTACCCTCTTGGTGTTCGTTACAGAGCACGTGCACTCTCAACGCGCTGTTGCTTTTGCGGCGGTGTGAGCATTCTCGGCACCCATCTTGCACTGACCTTAGTCATACCGAGATGGTTATGAAGAATTTGTAAAAATGGTTTTATCGGATATTTCAACCATTTCTGCAAGCTGTTCCATTTCTGCTAACCTAACTTCTTAAGACGAGCGTCTTCCAATATTAATTTTTCGACTTTAGCGATGAATTCTGGTGTGGTCACTTCGATGGGGCGCCCAGGCCGATGATCGTCTTCAAGTGATTCTCGTCCTTGCTTGAATAGACGATGCCACTTGTAAATCATGGTTTTACAAGGGCAAGAGTCTCCATAAACGGAGAACATCTCTTTCGTAATGGTTTGGACGTTATTCCTGGCTTGGTAAGGAAGTTTATAACGGCGCGTTGCTCGATTTTTTCCATTGTGAATGCTGCCTTCCCGATTAACTTGCTTGGTTGATGGTAGTTCATCGTAATGATACTCGGTATTTATACTAATAGTGAATCACTCAACTCGTTGACGTACTAATGAGACCCCTCTTCAACCCCGCCATTCCGCGAGCTTAAAAACGCACCCTCGTCGTAAAACAATATTAAATGGCTGTCATTAATAATTATAAAAAATACTTAGGAGTATCCTTTCAATATGTGTTGGTTTTGTAGTATTACGTGTTGTACGACACGTAATACTACAAAACCAACACATAATAACGTATATTAAAACTATTACAGATTGTTTATGAAAAGAGTATATCTTAGATATTTTAACCCTGTTTCCTAATAAAGAAGACTGATTGTTAAATTTTTTGTAATATTTTTTTTTGATTAGGTACTGATTGAATTCGTTTTACTGCACAATTCATTAATCTATGCACCATACTCAATTTTTATTTTATTTAGAAAACTGCCAAGTCCTCAAGCAAATTGAAACTTCACCTCGACAAGCTGCTGAATAATTGCTTTTCTAAATTTTATAAAATGTGTATAAGTTATGCTGCTACATTTATTGTTAAAATATCAAGAAAAATTATAGAAACCAACGGGATTTTCAGAATTTTGATTGATAAATTAATAGAGATATAATTCAGATTTTTCTTTGTCCTGTAAACTATGTCAAAATGAACTTAGCAGGTTAACGAATTAGGCCGACGATTACTAACTTACCCAATAAGTTAAATTGTTTACTGACGTCTAGAATTGTAAGTATTTTTACATTATAATTATATTGGATCTAGTTATCTGCTAAATAAATGAAAAAATATTTAAATAAAAGCGTGTTACATATTGACGGTAAAAAATAAAGAAGGTGTAACATGCTTTATAAATGTTCTTTATTTAAATGACTTTTATTCAAAGTCGTTTGTTAACAAAAAATGTGGCAATGTATTTCGTCTCACCGTAGTCAAATTGAAATGATGTGTAGCCGGATACACTGGCAGCCTTATCTCTCCCGCATCCCTGACGCAGACCATTTTACCAGTTATGAAAATAAACTCTTTAGTGGCATTAAACCCTTCCTTGAATACAAATTCTTGATTTTTCTCTTCCAACACAGGTGGATCGAATGTGGTTATATTTTTGACACATATTTTTGAATCAGATTTGTAGACCAGCCCAAAAGGACAGCATTTCCTTGCACACGTTCCCTTGAGGCACACACACCCTCTTTCCGTGTTAGTCTTGGGATCCACGAAAATTTCATCGCTCCGGAATGTACGACCACCATACGTGCGATTTACTAGTTCCACACTCTTTTCGAATTCGCAAACTTGTGACTCGGACACAGTTCCACAAACAATCACAAAAATAATAGTCAATAAGGTCCACATTGCCGTCAATTTTGGCTACATGTATTTTTGACGACCGTATCGTTCGGAGGCCTTGTAGTAACTGTTACGCGTTCAATATGTAAAATGTGGGATTTCCTTAATCGCAAGCACAGCTTTGTGACGATTTTTACCGACTAACTGAGAGATTATTATTTGAAACAGGTCTGTCAACCACCAAAGCATATTATTAATCCACTATACTAGTATAGACACTATCCTGCTTTGGTGGCTGGTCACTAGTAACGCGCCCAGTATCAAAACATCGATATTTCTGTCCTATTTCTATCATAAGCCTTTGAATAGAATTTTCAAAATTATGATCAAAATCCCATCAAAACCCATTGCGTAGTTTGGAAGAACCAACCGGTCACACGGACAAAAATGAAAAGTGACTTTTTTTTATATAATTTGCACCTGAAGATTTAAGGTTTGCTTCTGAAACATCGTTATTCAATGAAGGACCTCATAAAACAGCACCCAGAAATGTTATGGCATTCCTCGATTTTACCAAGCCTAAGTGAACGAACCAAAATGGATTAAGGAGTCCAGTTTGGTTAATTCTAAAAAGTTGAACACCAGAGGGGTACTTGCGTAATACACTATCAGTAGGAATCGCTTTCGTTTTGACAGTTCCAGAACATTCATGGCTTTGTTTACGTTGCTATGCAGACAAATGTTTCTATGAAATTTTAAATAGTTAAGTTGGGGCCCTACTTTATTTTTTGCACCCGGGCCTTTGGTTACCTAGCTACGCTACTGAACGGAACGTCCATACTCCATGCCGAATATTTCTTACCCAATCCACATACGTGCATAAAAAAACGAAACATGATAATCCACCGTTCCACAATTTATCAGAAACGGAACGTCCCTACTCCATGCCGAATATTTCTTACCCAATCCACATACGATACATAATATAGGTAACAGGCCAGCGGCTATATTGAATGAATATTCGGATTAAGTAAATGGATTAGGTATTTTTAAATACTAGGATTAGGTGGATTAGGTATCGTTTTTACCTAATCCAATCCATGTGTAGTTTTTAAGGTCCGAAGGCGAGAACATTTGCGACGTTGCCAACTTTCAGAATAAACGCTCTTAAAGCAAATATTTGCTTGTATTAGGTCCTTACTCTCTTCCGTTGTACATTAACTATACATAATTATGAATGACATAATAAACAACAGATAATTTTGAAAGCATACCATCATCATCTGCCTAGCCTTTTCCCAACTATTTTGGGGTCGGCTTCCAGTCTAACCGGATGCAGCTGAATACCAGTATTTTACATGGAGCGACTGCCTATCTGACCTCCACAACCCAGTTACTGGGTAATACGATACCCCTTGGTAAGACTGGTTGTCAGACTTTCGGGCTTCTGACGACCCGTAACGACTATCAAAGATCCACAAATGACAGCCGGGACCAACGGCTTAACGTGCTTTCCGAGGCACGGAGGGGTCTTGGTATGTAAAGATGGTCACCCATCCACGGACCAACCGCGGCAAGCGTAGCTTAACCTGGCCGATAGACCCGTGCAGCTATTGTTATTTAGCCACAAGCCCCTCTTGAAAGCATACCAAACAATACAAATAATTAAATAAACAAAATTATAAACAAAGGAATTAGGAATGCGCACAGTGTTATGTGTGTGTGTGGGGGAGAGAATGTGTGAGATGGCGCTATGTAGGGGTATGTAGGGGTGTGCATGTTGGTTTGGAAGATGTGATTGTATCCATAGATATGTGTTTTGGCAATTATGTGATTGTATGGAGCATAGCCTCACAACACATGTCTAACTTTAATATTCAAGTCAAAAAAAGTATTTTTATGTTAAGAAAATCATTTAAATCGTTCGTTTATTGGTCATATTATCAACAATTAAGAATTATTATCAAAATAAGTAAATTTATCGTCTCAAGTGTTTAAAACAAAAGACTTTTCCCTTTTACTGCATACAATTAGGACGAATGGTACGGAACCTCGACAGTGTCGGAATCTATTGAGTGATATAAAAATGTTTACCGCCCAACGAAGTGGGCACGGGTCAGTTAGTCGAAAATAAAATTGAATCTACCATTTTAATAATAAAACTGACTGTTATCGATAAACTGGTCACAACATAAAAATAAAAGCTAAAAATAGGAAAAAAAAAAAATACTCGGCTGTTTTGTTAAGTTTCTTTAATGTTAAGCACAGTCCAAATGTCACTACATGACGTCTAGTTATTATCATCTTTGCAACTGAAGATCAGCCCTCATAAAAGCTAATGGTTTGGCCCACAAAACATATACTATCAAGACATAATTTTAAGTTTATTTTAAGGTATTTTGGACTGTTTGACTAAAGTATAACAGCCACATAATATTGAAACTAGGTCAAATGGTCTCAATTTACCTAAACTCTAATTACGTAACACTATTTCAGTGACAAACTGAATAATTTTGAAGAATATTGCTGGGTCATTCCATTATCGCGGGTGCAACATTTAGACGCATGTTTTAGTTTCATGTGATTAAATAAAAAACATTTTTAATGAAATTAGTCTTTAAACGACTACATTTTAATATTTTCACTCTATATTAGTTTACAAGGATCTTAGAACAATATTTTAAAAGCCAGGAGGAAGGTTCGAATGGCCATCGCGGGTGCAACAAATTTGGCCCAACCTTTCCAGATCATCGACAAAAAATGAATAAATCTGTTAATTGTGATACATTTAATATGTTATGCCTTAATATTTTGTAAGGTGTTTAAGTAACAAAGCACATAAAATAAAAACTCTTAACAAAACAAAAATAAACAATTAATTATTCATTTTTAAATTAATCGCGGGTGCAACATCAAATTATCGCGGGTGCAACCAGTCTAATTTAAGTGAATATAAACATCAATTTAACTTATATAGGAACAAAATGAGAGATCAAACCATATTTATTACTAATTAGTATACTTTTGTTGTCGCTTATATTAATTATTTCTTTTCAAATACCTCAATTTTCAACGAAAATTCTATGAACATATTATTTTCATCGGTCTTCTTCTCCGGCGCATCCAACTTCGCGATAATATAATCAAATTGCACGTCTATAGTAAACGTGCAATTCATGCGCGACATCAACGATTTCTGTGAAACGCGCTCTCTCGCGTCCGGCCCTGTGTGCTTACTCTTGAGTTCAATTCCGATCGATCGACATTGGAATTGTGACTTTTCGTACTCTTGAGTTCGACGCTAGCGCCAAATCGTGTTTAAATTGCGTGTCTTTTTGGAGAACTAAATGAAATCGGGATCGGGCTTGGCGCGCGGTAATCGCTACTCTTGAGTTTTTTTGACAGCTGTGTATTGCATCAATATTACGCTGGGATTGTTTGTAGATTGTGATTTTTCCAATAGCAAAAGTGTAACTTTTTTGAAATTGTTTTGCATTTTAGGTGGTTTTAAACAAGTAAAAGGAGTTTAAAATGGCACGATTAGCAGTATGAAACAGTGTTTTACGTAATTCCCTAAAAAATAATGGAAACAAAGACGAGAAAATAAATGTTAAGAGATTTTGGCTCAACCCAATGTAGGTATAGGTTTCTAATTAACTAGTTAATTTAATTTGATCTCATTACTATCTACATAGTTTTCATAATAAAATCCAGTTGTACTTATTTGAGTTTTATACGGAATATTTGAAAATAATGTAAGGTTCTCGTATAATTACGTAAGTTGAAAATGAGATTTTTTATTTATGTACAGTTTTTATTTATTTTGGTTTTAAACGATAGATCTATGGATAAAACCATTTTTACAGTTGGAATTATGTAAAGCGTACCACGGGTTCCAAAGATATTCAAGATTTAATGTAAGAGAAAATATACCACACTACATTTTCATTTGTTTTCTTCTAGGTTTTTATTATTATTACTAGACACACTCAATATTGTTATTTTACATAAATAAAGAACGCCATTGGGTATTTCTTACGACAAAGTAACCAAACGCGAACAATATCTAACTGTTCTAAACAAACTGAAACTTGACTACTTTTACTATAGAAAATTGAGACCTTCTACGCCGTCTTTTTTATTAGTAGATAGTGTAGGGCATGGCAACGATCCTACCGCATGCAGCCAAAGTCATGGTTAATTTTATGATTTTAATCATTTTCTTACGCCCAAATGAATTGATTACGTCACAATTACTCAATTAAGCAACTATCTATAAGATATTTATTTATTGGCCGCGTTATTTAAAGGATAAAGCATTTTAATTCTCTATTACCGGTTTATTGTAATGAGTCGAACAACACTATTGCGGCCCGTAACGTAGCTAACTTCACGTTGAATAAAATAATGGCGGGGCAATCCCAATTTCAATCCAATGTTGACACTATTGTGTTCAAGAGTACCGAATCACGTGACTGCAAAATTGACATTGGAATTGTATTGGGTTTAGATTGAAATTAAAATTAGTTTCAAGAGTAAGCCCCCTGGTCCAGGCCATATAGGTCGCCACATAGGGACGGAGCGAGAGTGCATGGGTAGCCGTCGCTTTCTTCTGCGAAGCAGTGATACTCGCGAACAGGGAGGCGACGCACGTGAGGGAGAGGCAATATATGCGCCCTCACAGCCCTAGCCTCCGCAGGAGACGCCCTGGGCGTCGGGAATCCTAGGCTGATTCCTGGCCATCGTAGGTGCGAGCTTGCGGACGGCGAATAATGGGTAGCTCGCTGTCCGGTAAGGACCAGTGTGCTTACTCTTGAGTTCAATTCCGATCGATCGACATTGGAATTGTGACTTTTCGTACTCTTGAGTTCGACGCTAGCGCCAAATCGTGTTTAAATTGCGTGTCTTTTTGGAGAACTAAATGAAATCGGGATCGGGCTTGGTGCGCGGTAATCGCTACTCTTGAGTTTTTTTGACAGCTGTGTATTGCATCAATATTACGCTGGGATTGTTTGTAGATTGTGATTTTTCCAATAGCAAAAGTGTAACTTTTTTGAAATTGTTTTGCATTTTAGGTGGTTTTAAACAAGTAAAAGGAGTTTAATATGGCACGATTAGCAGTATTAAACAGTGTTTTACGTAATTCCCTAAAAAAGAATGGAAACAAAGACGAGAAATGTTAAGAGATTTTGGCTCAACTCAATGTATAGGTTTCTAATTAACTAGTTAATTTAATTTGATCTCATTACTATCTACATAGTTTTCATAATAAAATCCAGTTGTACTTAATTGAGTTTTATACGGAATATTTGAAAATAATGTAAGGTTCTCGTATAATTACGTAAGTTGAAAATGAGATTTCTTATTTATGTACAGTTTTTATTTATTTTGGTTTTAAACGATAGATCTATGGATAAAACCATTTTTACAGTTGGAATTGTGTAAAGCGTACCACGGGTTCCAAAGATATTCAAGATTTAATGTAAGAGAAAATATACCACACTACATTTTCATTGGTTTTCTTCTAGGTTTTTTTATTATTACTAGACACACTCAATATTGTTATTTTACATAAATAAAGAACGCCATTGGGTATTTCTTACTACAAAGGAACCAAACGCGAACAATTTATAACTGTTCTACACAAACTAAAACTTGACTACTTTTACAATAGAAAATTGAGACCTTCTACGCCGTCTTTTTTATTAGTAGATAGTGTAGGGCATGGCAACGATCCTACCGCATGCAGCCAATGTCATGGTTAATTTTATGATTTTAATCATTTTCTTACGCCCAAATGAATTGATTACGTCACAATTACTCAATTAAGCAACTATCTATAAGATATTTATTTATTGGCCGCGTTATTTAAAGGATAAAGCATTTTAATTCTCTATTACCGGTTTATTGTAATGAGTCGAACAACACTATTGCGGCCCGTAACGTAGCTAACTTCACGTTGAATAAAATAATGGCGGGGCAATCCCAATTTCAATCCAATGTTGACACTATTGTGTTCAAGAGTACCGAATCACGTGACTGCAAAATTGACATTGGAATTGTATTGGGTTTAGATTGAAATTAAAATTAGTTTCAAGAGTAAGCCCCCAGGCCCGGGTCGACGGCGCGTTGTGTTCCACGCGCGCGTCAAGGAGATGTCAGCACCACCTCGTAGGGTCCTCAAGGACCGATGCCTGCCAGGGGTGCGGGTTGTTTGAAAGAGATACCGTGGCCCCTGGCACACAGACAACTGAGGGAACACGGGTGGGTTTTAGTCAGTAAAAGTCTGACACGCCCTCCTGCTCCACCCAGAGCGGGAGAAGTTATTTGATGCTTTCGGAACCTACAAAAAAAAAAAAAAACCATTGACATCTCGACATCGGCATGAAGCTCAGAATTTTCTATTAATTTCCGCCTATATTTCTGCGAAGCAGTCTTATTGTGTTGCTCTGTTGTCATTTAACTAATATTTCTGTAAAACACACAGAATATAATAAAAACACACGTGTTAAATATATATCATCAATCGTATTCAGCATATATTATTAGTCAAGGCATATCAAAACAACAAAATATGTAATTAATTACACAAAAAGGATATGTGACAAAAAGTTGCACCCGCGATCTGACATCAAGATCGCGGGTGCAACCAATTTAAGTTATCGTTTATTTTAAACTAACAATAACTACACTCTTAAAAAATATTAATTTAAGTTAAGTTTTGATTTCTTCTTACTTTTGCAAAGTTTCAGAATGTTAGCTCTTTATTTCTGTGAATAAAGTAAACTTTTATATCTTTTGTATCGCGGGTGCAACAAGTTAACAGTGTATTCTAGCAGTCAATAATTCTTAATAAATAACAACATATACTTACATTTTTTGTATCACGAGGATAAATGAATATTGTCACTTCAAGTTTAGCTGGTAAAACATACCCTCAAACTGTCAGCAACACCTGTTCCGCGCCAGTGTTTCTAGGTATGATTTTACGGATTGTACCAACTCTTCGGATGGTAATACTTTCAAACGCGCCAAAAGACCAAATATGGAATAAAATTAAATTTTAATTAATTGAATAATAAATTTCGACTTTCTTCTTTGCACTAATAACAAAAAAAACAACTAATAGTGCGATTTAAAAAATTAGGTCAGGAATCGTCTATAGCGGAATCGCCCTGCTAACCCACTACTTCAGATAATCGAAAAAATTGTCTGCTCAGCAACGTAAATAGCGCAATGATTTTTGCTAAACTGCCAAAATTTACATTGTTACTGATAGTATGCCACGCAATGATTACCCCTCAAAGTTTGATTTTCATTTCGGAAACCCGGGTGTTTAATTGTTAATGCATTCGAGTTCATGGACTGGTCACAAAAGCGATGAAATAAGCGTTATGAAGTTATGTTGTAGATGTTTTAACTCAATAATTTGTAATAATCCACGTATGTACTTTGTATTATATCTTCCTCCCCCTGTCACGTTTGCTGGGCCTCAAGTCTGTTATGAAATCAATGATAGACCATTCTGACACTATTGTATAGTGTCAGAATAGTCTATCATTGATTTCATAATTGTTGATTTTGACAAATTTGGTCATCTACTAATATAATGGCGTCATTATGACTTTCCAATGGTTAGCCACTGACACTCCATTGAAAGAAATGGCATTTATTGGTAATCTCGTACATAATGACAAAATAATGACTGACTTACGCGGTAATCTGCTAAAAATTTTACAGTTCCACATAAACTCTTTTGTTTTAAACAAAAATCTAATTAGAACACTCAAATGTAAATAAATATCTATCAAAATACGGGCCGCTATAAATCAAAACAGATAAACGTCAGTACTAAGCAGTAATATCACATTTGACTTTGACAGTTAAACAGATAAAATATTATTGAGTTGTGAGTTTTTTGCTATTTACGAACTTCCTACTACTTTAGATTGCTTATAACACTAATAAATAATATGTAAAATTATATATAAATGAAATATGGCATTAATAAATGTTCAAATTTAGTAGTAGTTTTTCGAAAATCGTTTCTACTAACGGGTTTTATAATAATGGCAATACGACAATGCCATTATAACACAATAAAATTCTATTACGAGACCATTGACCGATCACTGATCGGGTATCCTGCCTTTTCGCCGAAAATTGTTTGGCAGAGTATCACTTGCCAACCAACGTTTCGCCGATGTTTCACTTTGACAACTAACGATTAGCAAATTGTATGACAACGTTTCATTTGGCAGAATTATTATTAAGCTGATTATTATAATGACACAAAACGTTTGGGACATTTATCATTTGTCAAACATTTCACTAGGCCACACAACTCTTGGACGAATGACGTTTTGTCAGTGTAACAGTTCCCTTTTCATACATTTGATACATTTACATAATGATAAAAAATACGTGTGGCACTCGGGGACTGCCGCGGTGAAGCTATTGCATAGCATTTTTTATAAACTTATGCAATTATAATTATTTATTTATGCAGCATTTTTTTCTTTGATATTAATTCAAGTTTCTTATTTGATTTTAATTCAAGTTACACTTTTTGAGCGTGGTGATCGATAAGAAAACAAATTTTGTTATATCATACAGTCGTACCATATACATACACGTTATGCGAATGCTCGGCCGAGCTAAATGGTAGGCGGAGTGGTGTGTGTTAGGTTTTATTTTCGTTACGGAATTTGTTGATTCGGTCGCCGCGCTCAAAGCCCGCGATAAAAGCTATGCAATATCTTAAAAATACACTAATTTTTACATACATTTGATTGAGCGTGTTGCGGGAGCGGCGTGACCGAAACGAATTGCTTCAAAACCGACTCCACGTAGTCTTGTCTGCCCTACCCTAGAGTGTTATTTAAAATCGCGTAGGCGCAGAGGGGCGAGGCGGCCCGCAAGCTGAGGAGCAGGTGGTTTCAACACTCGCCGCCGTGGCTGAGGCTGAATGAAATGAAATGAGCCGAAGCCGCGGTGGTGAGCGTGAAACACATCTGCGACGATAAGCTCGCATGGGACGCTGGAGCCCTGCAGCGCCGGAGTCGTGACAGAAACCATGCCTGCTGCATGTTGCATGCTTGCTTGCATGTTACATGCTTGCTTGCATGCTTCATGTATGGTGTATGCTTGTTTGCATGCCTGCTGCATGCATGGTGTATGCTTGTTTGCATGTTTTTTACAGGGACATTTTGCTTTGTGTTTTTTACTAGGTGTTTTATCTTATTCGACTAAATAGGTTTTATGTCTTTTGAGTTGTATATCAAACGATTTTATGTTTAATGTTAAGTTAAAAACAAGTTGGGCTTACCCATATTATATTACATAATTATTAAACGAAACCCTACTAGATTTGGTTAACAAAAAACAATTATATGAATATTACGCAAACTAAAACATTCTGCTACTTGAAAATTGGCATTATAAAAAGTGTCATTATGAAAAGAAGACCAAACGTACAGTTGGTAACTGTGAGGTTGGGAAATAAAACAAAATGATATGATAAGTTGGCAAATGATTATCCGGCGAAGTTAAATTCTGCAAAACATTAGTTGGCAAGTGAAAATCTGGCAAACAATTTTCGGCGAAAAGGCAGAGAACCCACTGATCGACCATTATGAATTTAGCAGATTACGAACTTTTAGCAAAATGACGACGGGATCGTATTGGAATGATGAATTAATAAAAATAGCAGACTAAGGCCCAGGTCACCTGACTTGCTTACATTGTAAAATTATCCTAAACCGCTAAATATTAAAATCTGATTTCGATGGTGCACACTATCTTTTCCCCAGCCAATGCTGTTAACTAGAAGTGCAGTACGGAAATCAAATTAGTGTATATATTACCGGAAATGTATGAAATCTAGGAATTGTATACAAATCCTAGGAAATTTATATAATTCCGAAGCTACTTAGGAAATGTATAAAATATTGTTTCAAAAACTATTAAATAAATAAATGTCCTAGGAAATGTGCACAATTCCTAGGAATTGTATATAATTCCAATATCGTATTAGGAAATGTATAAAAATAATGGTTTCAGTAATAAAACACGTTGTTAAAATGAGAAGAATATTTTTTATTAAAGCACTCGTTGAGACAACAACGTCCAGGTAACAGTCATATCCTAAAATATAATAATCTTCTTAATATCTTACTAATTAAATTCAAATTCAAATATTTTATTTCGGAATAAACATCCATATCAAAATCAAAATCAAAAGTCATTTATTCAAACTAGGCTAAGAGTCAGCACTTTTCGAACGTCAAAAAAAAAACACTTATGACTGTCCCTTCCAAAACGCCCACCCTTCGACACTTCCTAGTGCTTTAGCTGGGAAGAAGAAGTGGCGCAACAAACTCCCCAGCAGCACAGCTGTCTGTTACGAGTAAGTTAGAAGAACTTGATTCTGTACAATACAATAGTAAAAAATAAAATGATTTAAAGAGTCTAATAAAATAAACAATTAAGTATATGAATGTAATTCATACAACCTGTCAGTAGGTAAGCTAATTCTGGTGAAAGAACACAAACATTGTCTTGAGTTAATCACAGCGACCAACTATTCTTATCGTTTAAGTAGTCGTTAATAGAATAGTATGCCTTAGAACAAAGGTTGGATTTTACTTTGGCTTTAAACGCACTAAAATGTAAATCTAACAAAGAAGAGGGAAGCTTGTTATAAAAGGTTATACCAAGCCCAACAAATGAGTTATGAACCTTATGAAGCCGGGGAAAGGGAGCACGTAGTTTATCCTTATTTCTAGTATTAATTATGAATATCACTGTTTTTAGTGTATAAGTGTATATTTTGCCTAATATATAAGATGTTAGCGAATATGAATTGCGATGCCACCGTGAGAATACCGATATCTTTAAAAAAATCTCTTAGGGACACTCTAGCACCCAGTTGGTAAATTGCTCGAACAGCTCGCTTTTGAAGAATAAAAATATTTTGAATATCAGCGGCTTTGCCCCACAACAGAATGCCGTAGGACATAACGCTATGAAAATAACTGAAATAAACTAACCGAGCTGTTTCAACGTCAGTGTATTGTCTTACTTTTCTAACGGCATAGGCGGCCGAACTGAGCCTTCCCGCTAGGCTTGATATGTGTGAGCCCCACTGAAGTTTAGCATCTACTGTTATGCCCAAAAAAACTGTCGAGTCTACGGTTTCAAGCACCTCTTTATCTAACACGATGTTTGGACCAAGATTTCTAACATTCGGTAAGGCGAATTTTACATACTTTGTCTTCTTGGCATTAAGTACTAGGTTATTTGCCGTAAACCAATCCGTAACCATTGAGAGTGCACTGTTTACGTCGTCAAAATCTTGTCTATTCCTGTCTACTTTAAAAATAAGAGAAGTGTCAACTGCAAACAGAACAACATTGTGATGTTGTAATACCCTTTAAATAGAATGGTAAGTCATTGATATATACTAAAAACAAGAATGGGCCGAGTATTGAGCCTTGAGGCACACCTAACTGAACTGGTAACCCGGAAGATTTTACACCATTACTTTCTACACATTGGAACCTACTATGTAAATAAGAATTTATTACGTTTAAAGCTTCGTTATGCTTTGGAGAGATCACAGAAAACTCCAATAGCATTTTGCGAGTTCTCCCATGCGTTAAATATGTGTTTCAACAAAGCAACACCCGCATCTGTAGTCGAACGACCCTTTGTAAAGCCATATTGTTCCTCGTGAAGGAGGCTATTTAAATTAAAATGTCTATAATGTTAGTAGTAGTGTAACTTAGCCTAATGTTAGTATTAAATAATAATAGACAACCAATGAAACCATTGAACTGTTCGTCCAATGGTACACAAGATTATTTGGATACGTGGGTGTGGAAATTTACCCATCTTCGTAAGAGGGGAGAGTCCCACCGGTCTGAAAACACAATCAGGATGCCATTGGTGGATGAGCGCAGGCGCGCCATCATTGAAGCGCATCGCTTCCGCATAATCGCGGCGAATCCGTCGACGCACGCTTCCGCGAACATCCCGGACGCACTACAACGCCACGGCAGCCCCAGGAGCACCCTGAATGCATTCGAAAATCAAGTATCTAGGAACTTTTAAAATGTATTTATCACAAAATCGACTTATATTATTCTTATAAAGTCAAACTTTCGTTTGGTAAGTAATCAGTGACTCCGCTACTGAATGTCGAAGTTTGAAATGTCGACGTATTCTATGTTAGTTCTAAAGTACAGGATCTCGATGTCTGCCAGTTCGAAAATTCACTTGAGCGAAGTGTGTAAGGCCGACGTATCGTTAGTTAGAAAGCAGGCATGGTTTCTGCCACGGCTCCGGCGCTGCGAGGCTCCGGCGGTCCCACGCGAGCTTATCGTCGCAGATGGTTTAACACTCACCACCGCAGGTTCGGCCTGCTCCTCAGCTCGCGGGCCGCCTCACCCCTCCGCGTCTACGCAATTCTAAATTACATTCTAGGGGTAGGGCAGACAAGACTGCGTGGAGTCGGATCTACGGCGATTCGTTTCTGTCACCTAAATGAATGTCGTCTGGTCGGCCTGGCCGGTTCCAGTGGATTGGACAGATCCAAATATTTACATTTCCTATTGCTATTTAGACAATGTATAAATTTCCTAGAAAATGTGTCTAATATCATTTATTTTACACATTTCCGTGCGATTTTAGGAATTAATACATTTCCTAGGAATTGTATACAATGACGGATTACATACATTTCCGGTAACATGTATACAATTGAAAGAATTTTACAAATTAATCGACATTCATAAATTTACCGTTACAACACAGCGTTATCGTCATCATAGTCACTCACTACTTTGCGCATTACATTAGTTACCATCACATTATTGCAAAAGTTAGTATAAAACTACCAGTCATTAAATAAATTGTGGAGAAGTTTTCTGTACCTTTCACTAGTTTTGCGTCATACTTTATTCTGTACATATCGACTCTCGCCCCAAAATTGTTTTGTTCAATGTATTTGCTGTTAATATTTCCAGTCTTGTCTTTGTTGTCAACGACGGTCTTAAGCTTCTGAATGTTTTTTTCATCAGCATCGTCTGATTAGATGTTGTGATGTTTTGATGTCAGTATTATTGTAATAAAATTGTCTCCAATGGAATTCTTATTTTTCTCAGCGAGGCCAACGGTTGCAATTAATATTTCCTGTTCATTGTAATGGCGTTACTTATATTTTCACTGGTGACATTTTTTATGTTCATTTCTCTGTTATTCGAATCAGTTCGTTGAAAATCTTTAATCCTGGGTACAAAATGATTCAATATTAGGATTTTTTCGTACAGTTACTAAATTATCGAACAATAATAAATTTCATATAAATGCAATCATGAGGTATGTTAGTACACTAACTTACTTTTTTAGAATAGAAATAGAATATGTTTTTAATTGCTTAGAATGTAGGTACATAAAAATAAGTTGTTAAATTATACAATAGGATCCATGTACATTCTGCCTTAATAAAAGCATGCAAAATTCATTATAATGTAGAGGATAATAGAAGTATTATACAAAATTATCATTTAAAAATCCTGCACAGAATAATAACATTTATCAACAAGGAATTCCGTGAAACGCTTTTTAAATTTGATCAACGGTAACTTTTTAACTTCGTTTTTAATTTCGTGCCATACAAATCACATTTTTTTCAATAAGCTAGTTTTAAATACGCCCGTGCATAATAGATTTTGGTATTGAGATCTCATAGCTGTACTTCGTTTTCTAGTTTCTGATAAAGTTGCAAATAGACATCGATTGGTTATTACAAATATTGCTAATTCAAGGATATTAAGGCACGGGAAGGTTTATAATTTATGAGAGTTGAATATAGGTAAGCAACTGTCTGTTACTTTAAGACTAAATATAGCTCTCAGGCAGCGCTTTGATATTGTAAGTTAAAAATATATCATAAATATCGCTAAAAATAAGAATAAAATAAGAAATGCTTCACGGTCTATTTGAATACTTGGTAACGTAGGATTGAATCGATTTAGTGTCGTATTGTTTATTAACTTCATGTTTATCTAATAAGTTCATTTATTTCATTAATTCACAACACCGTATAATTAAGTTGAATGCACTGGTTACTGTCGTGTCTATCTCGCGAGATTACAAACTGTCGATAAATTGTGAACTGCACCATACTGCTTACCGACCAAATAGGTTAGGTTAGGTTGGCGAGCGATTCTGTGATAGCAGAACAGTCTATCTTCCCAACAACTAAAACTAGTAATATTTATCACATTAAACACGCAGTGTTCTTCCTCCTCTCTCCTACTTGATCTATGCTGTGCCCGACAGGGTTCATAATTGTGACAAATATTATTTCCCTATCAGTTTTATACATTATGGTACGCAATAAAGAATTGAGTATTAAATTGAGCGCGAGTTTAATGTCAAAATGGCGTGCAAGCTACTGACATAGTTTTGTGCAAGTTACAGGTACTTGTGTGTACAGCTTTACGCTAAAGGTGGGGAAACTTCAACTTATACTTAAACTTAAAATAAGGTCAACTTTGTAATCAATTTAAGCTACTGCTTTTATCATCTCGTCAAAGACAAATAAAAAACAAAACAAACCTCTTCTTAACCAATTTCCATATTTTCTTTTTACACACGAAGATAATGAAAATAATAAGGCCGACGAGCACGTTGTAGGCCTCAAAGAAATACCATAAGAATTCGGAATCAGGGTAGAAGGAGCTAACAATCTCCGTTTCCACCTCCAGGGTCCAGATGATACCCATCACGGTGAACAATTTGACGTATAGAGTGAACCTGGAACATTGAAATTTGAATGTCATACTTTTGACCACAATTAAATTGTTTTTATTAAGCTTGATAACTCACGGGTTTGGCCTATTTTTCTCTCACAAATGAAAATCACGGTATTTAATAAAAGTCAAAATACTAGATACCTTTAAGAATTTTCATGATCCTTTGTACTTTATTTATCTATTAAACACTTTAAGCACATAAATGTACAGAGGCGGACTTAATGCCATAGGCATTTTCTAAGACATGCCGGTTTTCTCACGATGTTTTCCCTAACCGCATTGAGAGCAATGCTGATACACATTACAGAAAGTAAAGCGATTTCCTAGGTGGGCCCTTCACACAGAAAATATGACTATGTCACATTTGTGGAAAATGTTTAGGTTGACTATGGTTGTTCTTTCTATCATCATCATCTTCGTCAGCATTAAATCAATACATCATAATTTTATGCTAATGCAATGCCCTGGTTGCTTACTAAGCGTTAGACTTTTAGGGTAGGTACTATCATTTTTAAAGTAGGTTCAAGTACCTACTTCTGAGCCTTTTTCCTATCCTGGTCATGTGTGGAGCTTTCTATACCACGCAGCACCTTCGTCTCCTTCTTGATCTTCCATATCTTGAAGGCAGTCAGTCCGAAGAACGTCATGTTTGCCACACAAATAAGTATAATCGGCCCGTATAGGTAGAGCAATTTGCTGTTTCCTGTAAATTATTAGAACATGGCTTTAGAAAAGAAATGCTACAGAATCACAAAGTCTTTATTTTAATATATTGGTATTAAATCATTGGTGGTGGATCTCGCAGTTCATCTGCATGGAGTTCCTTAGTGATACAAATTAAATGTTGGCCACAGACATATAAACAGTAGTATAAACAGTAGCAGACCAAACATTAATCCATAGTCGATGGACTTGATTCTTTATCCTTTTCTTGCTAAGCGACAAGTCGTAAGTAGTATCTCGTTCTGTCACCTGTTGTGACACTGACTCACATATAGACAAAATTTGACGCGTAGCTCGTCTATCCCACGCCGCCATATTGATAAGCAACATAACGTTCTATGGTGTTTCTATGTTTCAACCGCGAAATATTACTTGAAATATTACTTGTTTGGGACTTAATACACAAAATAAAATGGTGAAGTGCTGTTCGTACCAGTGTGACAGTGCTAGCTACCACAAAACACCTGGATTGACCTTTCATCGGTAAGTTTTTGTATTTTGTTGTGTAGTCAGGGGCGGATTTGGCGACAAAGACGATTTTTTTTGTTGTAAGTATGTATCATTTTTACCTACCATTGAATTATCAAACAATAGCCTCAGTTTACAATATTTCATTTTTTTTGGTGATATAGTTTGAAAATACTGCAGAGTGCAGATAATCAGTGTAAACGTACATGCTATTTTAATAAGTTATAGAATCACTCTGGCCCGGTGCGTTCCGCATGTGGTAGGTACGTTACAATAGAAAATCAATTGCGTCTCATTAGCCGGTTATGTTACCCTATCTGTGTGATGGATAACATGAACGATGGTGGGCATAAATAGGTATAGGCTACTCACATAACTTTGACATTTCATTCTGCAGGTAATAACTGAACGTACTGATATTTTTTCCAGGTTTCCAAAGGATGAAAGTTTACGGAATACATGGATTAAAAACATGAAACTCCAGGATTGGCAACCTAGACCTTCGAGTGTACTTTGTTCGAAGCATGTTGAGAAACACTTGATTGATCCCAGTGCTTTTCGAACAACATTACGTTCTGGAGCAATTCCTACTCTGTTTAATGAACTGTTTATGCAGCGGCTGCTGCAGGCGCGGAAAACCGCAAGCAGCGCAAATATTCCAATCTTATTGGAACCTATACATATGTTCGACCCGTTTGGGGTTGAAACTCTAGTGCCATGGGGTCCGAATGCCCACTTCGTTTTCCGAGACATTCCCAAGCAGTTGGTCGACTCTTCACGTGACCAAAGGTCTGGCCTATTTTTCGGCCAAAGAATCAGCACTGCCATTCAACGTGGCAATTTTGCCAGCCTTTTGGGCTATTTGATGCCTTATGATTATTTTCTTTTTATATACTAGTACATAATTATTATTATTTTAAAACCAGTAGTTTTTAAATTATGAAAACAAAGTTTAAAAAAGTAAAAAATAAATATGTAAATATTAGTTAAAGTCATTCTTTTATTTCAAAATTCCTGATATATTCATAAACTAGCTTTCAGGCATACCAACAACTCAACTCTGGGTCCTACTGAGCTGGGCATGCGGGTTAGTGCCTGCAGAGACAGTTCTTTTATCCGATACTGATGCCCGTCAACGATCTATGTATATATACCGTTAAAAAGAGGTGAAAGAGGACTGCCGCCAGCAAAAAAAAAAATATTACCTTAGTCTCCTTTTACAATAACCACGGGAATAGATAGGGGGTTCTACTTATTCGTTAAGACTTTATTGATAAGAAACACACTTCATATACCCAGAGAATATCGATTTTCACGGATTGTCAGTAAGATTATCAGTCGTTTCAATATCGTTAGATAATACCGGCAACCGGCCCTAGTCCGGCCCTGTATTGACAACACTCCTATGTGTGCGTAATGGCTACGCAATTTTGAGCGACATGTTTGGTCTGCTACTATTTAAATGTCTGTGATGTTGGCATGCATTGTGGCGGCATCTACAACGCCACATGCGAACTACGCATCAAAGACTTGACATTAATATTGAAACTGCTTGATATTACATTGAAACCTGGTTTGTATTATATTTTAAACATTTTTGACTTAGCATTTTAAAACTTTTTGTCATAATATTTAAAACTGTTTCATATTATATTTAAAATTGTTTGCCATTATATTCAAAACTTTTTTGCACTGTAGGTACTTGAACTTCAGTTGGAGGTTAATTAATATTTCATAGTTTTCTGTATTTGTATGTAAATTGCATGTGTTTAAATGTTCAACACAATGTTAATTGAAATATTAATAAATGAAATGAAACGAATAACTTATTTCTCAGTTTTTTTTTGTCGGTTTAATTATAAATGTTTAAAAGTGTTTTTTTCTGAATTAAATGAATGCGAACCATATATGAAGCATCCCTGTTGTCTGAGCTTGGGCAGCAGTGGGTGCTGAAGGGGCAGGTCAGAGAACTCCAAAGCACCGAGTAAGATGGTCAGTGCGGTTGGAACACCGAACGCGTATATGGCGTAGTACATGAAGCTTTTTTTTGGTGACCCAGAACCACCGTGTGCTCGTTTGCCACTGAAAAACATAAAAGTAATAATGAGCGTTTTATAAACAGCCTATTAGGCACCAGCATAGGCAAAATCAGCCAATAATGTTCCCACTGTTGGGACACAGACCTCCTCTCTATGAGAGGGAGTGGGTCATATGGGCCATACGGTCCCAGTGCCGGTTAGCAGATGACACGTGTTTTCGGTTCTAAGACATGCTAGTTTCCTCACAATGTTTTCGTCACCGTTTTGAGAGCGGTGGTGATGATATAATTTACGCAAAGTAAAATGCTTGTCTGTGTTTGAACCTACGACCTACAACTCGTAAGTCGTGACCGCTACCATTGCGCCACCACTCCTCTCTGCGCTAGGCACCAAACTGTATGGATATGGTGCTCACAAAAAAGAAAAACAACCTCAATCGAGTTTTTTTTTAGGATTGTCCTGAATGAGGACTTGGAAAGAAAGCTCGTGATTAAACTAGGATATTTATTGAAGATAGGATGATCTTGTAACACCAGGTATACGAAAATAGACCTAAGATATCCTTTGTACCATGTTAATTGAGGGCTCGATTCTTTGAAAACCAGTCAAAATTCTATGGGCATTCACGACAGCATTGTACCTCTGTAACATTCTATTGCCTTATCAGAAGGCTTAAATTCACCCAAAGGGCAATGGAGAGGGCTATGCTTGGAGTTTCCCTACGCGATAGAATCAGAAATGAAGAGATCCGCAGGAGAACCAAGGCAACCGACATAGCCCGAAGAATTGCCAAACTTAAGTGGCAGTGGGCAGGGTACATTGCTCGCAGAACAGATGGTCGATGGGGCCGAAAGGTTCTGGAGTCGCGACCGCGTACCGGAAGACGTAGAGTGGGCAGGCATCCCACAAGGTGGACCGATGACCTTGTGAAGGCCGCGGGTATCCGCTGGATGTGGGAAGCACAAGACCGGTCGAAGTGGAGGAGCCTGGGGGAGGCCTATGTCCAGCAGTGGACGTCTTTCGGCTGAAATGATGATGATGATAGGCTCGCCCCAATATAATATGCGGCTAAATCATAACTGGCGAAATCAGGATTGGTTCAACTTTGTTTTTATATCCCTTCGGGGAAAGCAGACGTACTGATAGGTTGACATAATTTTAAATAGGTAGTTAGTTACCTAAACGTCCACCAGATGTCGTAGCACATGACGTTCAACCAGAAGAATGCTGCCAGAAGAGAGAAATAGACGATGAACGCTGTAACAAAAAAAAAAAACAATTTGATACTCAGTAAATAAAAGACCAGTGTGAAAATCTTGAATTTTTCGAAATCGATACCATTACACATTTCTGAAGTTTTGGCCGGTAAATTAATTTAAACTGGCAGAACCAGCGGCCTAATTATAACGCAATATATATAGTAGGATTGTCAAAATTAAAGCTATTAACCCAAGCTACTCTTACTGTGTTAAACAATGAAGCTATTTTTGAATTTTGTACCGGTATCGTTACTTCCCGACTAAGTTGTCAATTGTTATTTATAAAACTACTGGCTATTGCCAGCGGCTCCGCCCACGTAGTGGTCGAAAACTATCTCACTTTAACGTACTACCAGGATGAAAAGTATCCAATATTTATATAGAGGTAATAAACTATCTGTAGATGCGAAAGAATAGCACCATCCCATTTCTTCCCGTGGGTGTCGTAGAAGGCGACTAAGGGACTTACTAGAGTAATGGGCAGCAGCGCTCTCTTTGCATTTGACCACCATACTGCGATCGCCAACCCGCCTGCCAATGGTGGCGATTATGGCAGGGGGAGGCTTATGTCCAGTAGTCGACGTCTTTCGGCTGATATGATGATAAACTATCTGTGTGCCGAATATCATCCAAATCTGCTCATCCCTTTTTGCGTGATTGAGTAACCAACATCCAAATATCTAAATAACCAAACATCTAAGCACACAAACTTTCACTTTAAAAATATTATTTATTTATTTATTTAACCCTTTATGCACACACATATAAACAGACAAGAATAAAGGAACAGAAAAATACGTAATGCTTATTTCTATAGAAATCTCTTCCAGCACACCTGCGGTAGGAGAGAAGATAACAGAGATGTAGACAACGCGTGTAATAATAATAGAAGGGAAAACATAATAGCACAAATTATAATCTAATTTATAAATACACATATCATATGAGAATATACATACATACATACATACTACTAAAATAAATATTAAAAAAAAAAAAAAAATATATATTAGTAGGATTTTAGACAGTTACGTTCATAATAATAATAAAAAAACGAGCTTACCTAAGGGTTTTAAATCATGCCAAAATAAGAACCCTGTTTTGTTATAAGCCCGCTAAATGTTGGAAAATCAATCAAGAAAAACTACAAGTTTAAAAAATCATTATTGCTCACCTACCGACTCATCACGCTTAATGATTGCAGCATTTAGGTATAAATTTAATCGGAGCCATGATTACATGGCGTATAAGACAAGGACCTTGCAACGCAGTTAATAGTAAGGAAAAACTGACAATAACTTTTAATTTCAATTGTAAAATATTGTGGTAACAGTTGTTACTTATAATTGTTGTTTTCCTGTGTTTCTAAAGAATTTAATTTTTTTAATCTCTACGATGATGTATTCACCAATTATTTCTAAGATAGCGTCCGCCCGTGACTTCGCCCGTTTGGTAGTAAACGATATTAAAAAATAGTGTAGTTTTCTGCTAGAGAAAGAATTTTCGAAATCGGATCAGTACTTTTAGAGATTACCTCCTACATCCGAACTTTCACACACATACACACACAATCAGCATATAATTTTGCCACTGCTGGGGCATGGTCTGTGAGAGCGAGTGGGCCAAACTCTACCACGCGAGCCCACTGCTGGTTGGTTCGATTTTTTGGTTCTAGGAAATACCGGTTTCCTCACGATGTTTTCCTTCACCGTTTTGAGAGCAGTGATACATAGATACACAAGTAAAGTGTCGGGCACAAGTAAAGTGCCCGCCTGGGTTTGAACTGTCTCGTAAGTCGGGAAAGATACTTCTAGCCCACCACTACTCTACAAACTTTACCTCTGTATATTTTCTGAGTATAAACATTGCGTGGGTTCGCAATTCATACAGTTTGCATCGGTACATTTACTCAACAAAGACAAACGTGTATACCTATCAATATAAAAAAGAAACGCTAAAAGTAACATGAGGAAGCTAATTGGTAAATATTGGTTGCCAAAACTGTGTACTTACAGAATTCACCCAAGGCTAAATCACAACCCTTCGCTGACCGCCTAAAGTTGTAAATCCAACGGCATGCTTTTATTTAGTGATCAATTTACTATTAGTGAAAACGGGTATAAGACCACTTACATAAGAGTTTCCAAAACAAATACCTAGAAGTGTCTATTTTAAAATATTAAGCTTAAATTTTTTAATAAAAATCTCCTTCTCATTGTACCTGACAATGAGGAGATTTTTATTAAAATTTTATTTTGCTACTAGTTGATCTACAAATAACGTAATAATTATTAAAGCAATTTTGTACATGTAAGCTTTTAAAATGTATATTTTAGGGAAGAGCGTTGTTGTCTGAGATACATTTATTTTTTTATCTAGTTCAGACACAGATGTCTTGTCCAAATGTTAGTAAAGATAATTAGGTTAAGACTTGTGTTTTTATATTGTCCTATTTAACTTGAAATCAGAAACACAAATCTAATATTCTTGTAAAAAACAAACTCCTAAAATACGAAATTAATAGTATTCACCTTTTAAACTGACCGAAAATGTCTGCAAAATGGTGGTTATTACCATTTTTTCCTGTTAATTAAAGAATAATAAGTGAGCCAC
The DNA here is from genome assembly GCA_949987655.1 of Polymixis flavicincta. NCBI lineage: Eukaryota > Metazoa > Arthropoda > Insecta > Lepidoptera > Noctuidae > Polymixis > Polymixis flavicincta. The sequence continues at coordinate 19,883,146 of OX465183.1, forward strand.
ATTAAAACAACAGATTCAAGAACAATATTTTAGGTGGTAATCAAAATAATGCTTTGACGCAAACACACTAATTCCGAATTTAAATAAAACAAAACCTGCGAGCGAGAATTTAACATGTTTCTAAGCGTTAAGAGTCCCTAACAATTTCGGCGCGCTACTAGATTAGGTAAATATCGGAGCGCAGTGTGTCTGTGTGCGTTCGAACTATCGCGGACAATCGTAGTGTGCGTTTGAAGCGGGAAGAAATAATCTTGATCCGTAACCGATATTATCAGCACTATAGTTTTTACTTACCTACTAGATTCCGTAATACTGGATGGATGCATTGTGAATATGACGTGTTATGTTTACGTATCCTATAAAAATATATTATATTTACCTAGTACGGCATTCACTCCTACTATAAAGTGTGACCAGCGCATAAGGTGTTTACCTTATGCGCTGGTCACACTTGATAGTTACAGGAGTAGGTGCGTTAAAACACGTGTATCCAGTTTTAATTACACGTGCTAAATTGTACCTACTCCTGAATTATTAACCTACGACAAAACGCCAGGGAGGTGTAAAGATAACGGAGACTCCTGCGTACCTTTATTTTCTCCGCTGTATGACCGCAGACCACAAATGAGAGTATAGAATACCGAGCCTACTTTTCGTATAATAAAGCTAAAAAAATAATTTGAACACAAGGTGGAATTAACGAGCAGTACATGGAGGAAAAGTACATTCAGATTGAAGACATAGCAAATTTTACTCAATCGGCACAATCTTTTGTTTTTCTTTTTTAGCCCATCTTAAACTAATTTAAAATATTGTTTCCCTATTATTGTTTTTCATTTCAGGAGTAGCAAGTCTTGAAAATAAACACAAGATACTTTTTAGTCGTTTTTTAATTAAAGCAGGTAAACCTGTTTTACGATAATTTTATCGTTTTAGAGTTTAGTACGAGGTGTTTCGAAAATCCATAGAACGTGCTTGTCTGGAATCGACAATTTTGGGTAGTAGTAGTAGTTTCGGTGTCACTTTTAGTATCCTGTCTACTTTCAGAGGTTGATCCGGTCCAGTCTACACGGCAAACAAATATAGTGTTTTTTTGTGATATGCAACTGGCCCTGTATTTGAAAGAATCAGTAGTGTTTGGTGTTTACTATGATTATTTCGTCCTGTACACTCCAAAACTTGATATTTTTCGCTCTTATGGCGCCGTCGGCATTCATTCCAAAAGCAGATAAAGGGCACTTTATTTCTATAATACCTTCATGAAATAAAAACATCTGGTACACCAGATGCCTTACTGCGCCACACAAAGCATTTGTATCGGTGCCGTTTACACAAAGTTGACATTACGTGTGGTCACGTGATAAAAAGTAATCGTAAGGAGCGTTTTAGCTGTAAATTCAAAACAACGAAAACTAAATTTGGTTTAAAATGTTTTAATTGAGTAAATGGATTTAAATCTGTTGCATATTTCGTCCCAATCTTCAATTAAAAGTAATTTTAATAAATTGAAAAATACCCTATCCTGGGGTACCCAGAATCCTATTGCTAGACCCACATAGCAAAGACACATTACTGTACCAATTTACTAGTAACTGTATATGTTTGAAATATACATACTTCCGTGGTATTTTTATTTCTTGTAAGTGGCCATGTTTCTGAACTCCTTGGTGACTTGTTCTCCTTTTCATCCCTATACAATATAAAAATACTATGTATTCATTTATTACCGTGTGGTACCGGACTAGAGGATGATACCACACGGCGACTAAGGGGACTAGGGGCCTAGTGCAAACCGTTGTAGCACCTTGGGTCTCCCGCACGGTGGCGGGTAAACCACCAACAATAGCATTACCAAGGAGGGTTGGTGTCAGGCTGGCGGCCAACTGTTAAACTTTGCCAAAACCCAAAGCAACAATCAGTGAAAATGAAATGATGCGCGATAGAGCTAGGGCGTACCCCACAGGTGACGCGCAGGGGCAGCACCCGGGTACTGTGGGAAATGGGCAAGGGTTGTCTCACCAGAACGGGCGGGTGCGACGTAAGACGCAAGCTTGGAGAGTGAGAGAAGTTCGATTGTGGTGTGCGAGCTGGAATGTAGGTACGATGACTGGAAGAGGAAGGGAACTAGAAGATGTTTTAAAAAGGCGAAGACTGAACATAGCATGTCTGTAAGAGACGAAATGGAAGGGCGGGAAAGCTAGAGAGATAGGAGAAGGATATAAGTTTTATTACTGTGGAAGCGATGGCAAGCGAAATGGTGTGGGTATAGTCTTAGATATTCAGTTGAAAGAATGTGTGGTAGATGTTAAAAGAGTGAGAGATAAGAGTAGGGGGAGACCAAAGAAACGATGGATGGACTGTGTGGGAAGTGTGCAAGAAAAAGACATGTTGCGCCGACTCCAAATAAATTGGGATAAGGGCGCGAGAATGAATGATGATTAACTTATTACAAGTATTCAGTGTGTTTGCGTCAATTAATAGTCGGAAAATATATTGTTTCCCCCTTTTCTCTTACTGATAATGAGCCTGGTGTATCCTGTTTGTTAGTGGAACTGAAAATAATTAATAATACATTTATTATAAAATTAGTAGGTACCTACCTATAAGTCAAAAAGTCTATTTAATTTCTAACAGGCAGATCATGAAACTTTCATGATTTATGTAATTATAATTATGACTAGGTAAGTAGAATACCTCGTGTCCTTTTTGCTCATCGATGATGTTCCAGGTAATAATTGAGTTTTAGTGGATTTCTGCCTATTTAATTATCTACAAATATAGTTAACACAATTTTAGTTAATATAGAAAAACATAACAGTAAATTAAAACTATTTTCTTAATTAAGATGACGGGAACAATTATTATTTACATAAGAACTGCACATGCCTTTCGTGATTTTCAACCTTTGATTTTTCCGTGATAGTAAGGTTCACCTTTCGACCTATATTCTAAAAATTAAACACTAATTTAATAATAGTACAATACAAAACAGTAATATGAATGAAAAACATTAACAAATCACAAAGTGTCACACTATGCATCAATAAAATAAAAAATACTCACAAGTCTCAAAACTGGTTACACCTAGTACAAAATCACGCGCGATTCGAGAATTACGTCGGGAGCGGCGAACTCACAGGCGACACAGGTCCGACGTCGGGAAGCCCTTGGGCGCGACTGAATGCTTCCAGCGAGCGCATCGGTTTATAAGGCATTATTTAGATATTTTATTAGAATTAAATAGGTTGTCAAAAATAAAATCTAAAAATTGATTTTGGTAGATAAACACTTCAATTTTTAAAATATTTAAGACTTATTGTTATTTTCGATAAATTCTTACGTGTACACGCTGGTATTGCACATGGTTTTATTGAGTTTTTTCAGCGTAGATTCCATTATTTTTAAAGTACTATTTAAATGAATTAAAAAAAAAAGATATCATCTACCTACTAATATACTATATGCCCAGTATTTAGGATTTTTTCCAGATTGTTACTTGCTACCAGTAAGCTAAAAAAGCAATTGAAAAACCTGGTGTTTCATGATTACGTAAAAACGTGTGTTATATTTTGATTTTTCGTAATTTATGTTGAGTAGTTGTCAAAATTTAAATTCATAGACCTACTAGATAAATAGACGATGTTTACTGTCCATAAAAAAAAACACAAAGATATCTTAAGGTTATTGAGAAATTTGCGCTGAAAAATGTGAATTTCCTGTTTTTAGGCCGCGAAATTGATAGGGGCTCTTAACAATAATCAACTAGATTGTTATTTACGCTTTAAGAATGAACACATATTTGGGCGTTTTGATATAGTGCAAAATAACGTTTTAATCCTACAACAATTTTGGCTTCATCGTATAAATGATAAATGATTTTATTTCTGTAAGTAAGTTTGTACAAACACTTTTACATGTCAATCAAATTTATTACGCCAGATGAGGTAGGCGATTCCCATCTTACTACTCTGAGAAAAAAGGCCGAAACAAACTCAGAGGTTACGATCTCTTTTAAAGTCCAGACATAAGCTTGGTCAGATCATGTGAAGACTATTTAGATTGGAGTCTGAAATGGTCTTTTGAGGAAACAACCACACAGATTGATCAACCATCTTTTATGAAACCCACGAAAAGTATGATGGTGGTCTACATTTTCACCAAATTAAAGAGACAACACGTCTCCACCCTAAGCTGGTTATCCACCACGAAACAGTTTTTTTTTTAACCGCCTTCAAAAAGAAGGAGGTTATCAATTCGACATGTTTATATTTTTTTTTTTTTTTTTGTATGTTCGGGCATAACGCCGTCGTATATTGACGGATTTGCAAAATTTTTTTTTTTTCGAAAGGGGTTTACTCCGAAATGGTCCCATTAAAATTTCATATAGATCTGATGATGCGTTTCGGAGACAGACAACGGAACTCTTCAAAAAATTACAGCAAATCAACCGCGAATGTTGCTATCGCATAAGTATGCATTGTTTTGACCCCAAGGATGATGAAATTTCGAATTGGTGTGGGGTAGGTAACTAAAAAGTGAAAAATAAAAAGTTTTTTCAAAAAAATAACAACCGACTTCCCAAAAAACACTACAAAGTGCAAAATAATTTTAATTTCGGAAGGCGGTGACAAATAATTAAAATACACATCCAAAGTCACCGACTTCCGAAATTAAAGTTATTTTGCACTTTGTAGTGTTTTTTGGGAAGTCGGTTGTTATTTTTTTGAAAAAAGTTTTTTTTTTCTACAATCATATGTCGGCACACAAGTTATTGTGCTCAGCGTAGCTACTTTGTCGTAGTGGCTTTTTTAAAAGGGGTAATTCCACTTGGCTGAACTAAGTCGTTGTTTTAGGAAGAAGGGGAATATTTAGAAAACTCCTGGTCATCATATCATAATCAGCCTAAATTGTTCCCACTGCTGGGACACAGGCCTTTTCTCTGTGAGGAGTGGGCCGTAATCCACCATGCGGGACCAGTGTGGGTTGATAGATGTCACATGTCTTCGAAGTTTTAGTTCTAAGATATGCCGGTTTCCTCTCCATGTTTTTCTTCACCGTTTTGAGAGCAGTGGTGATAAAATAATTTACACTAAATAAAGCACATGTCTGGGTTCGAACCTACGACCTCGTGACTCGTGAGTCGCGGTCGTTACCACTGGACCACCACTGTTCTCCTGATGGAACTGCACTAAATTATTAATTTAAAAGGTCTGCAGACAGTAAAGTGCGACAGAGATGGATGTATCGAGACCTCTCTACCATCCAATTACGTTTTCCTCAAAACGCTCTGTTGGGTTTCCATCGCTGGGCTCAGGGTTGAAAATTGAAGACTCAACAGCGCGCTTTTAGTTTGATTCAAGTCTAGCATTACTTGCTGAATGCGACTGTACACTTGTCTAAATTCGGTAACTGTGTCTAAATGACAAATGAATTAAGCCAAGCAGAAAATGCCCCTAATACAAACACAAAGGAGATCCGCGGAGCATAGTTGTTGAGCAAAACTAGTGAGACCCGAGCTTCACAGAGTAACTGTCTCGCTCCAAAAATACTTACTGAAAATAGTGCAAAGCACTTGATTGATTTGTTTCTGCAGAATTAGGATCTGCATGGTTGCCAGGAACAGGAAACCCACGAAGAAACTGAAGAGATAGGCCATTAGAACCATTCCGTGAAGGTTGCGAAGCTCCGGAAGCCACGCGTAGACCGCTACTGTCAGAAGGATGAAGAAGCAGGAAATCAGCATGCCTGAAAATATTATTGACGAGTTAGTTTGCGGGTAGTAGTGACAGGTTGGGCTGATCTTTCAAACGCCAGATAATCCGGGGAATATTTTAGAGTTTTTGATTTTTTTTTCGTAAAAACGGTCTGACGATTTTTTTTTTAATTAGTCGTTGGATTGGATACATCAAGCTTGTTCTACATTTTACTAAATTACCTTTGCAATTAGGACGCATCCTGTAATATTTCCGACAGATGGTAAGGTCCTAGAATCGTTCTACAACACGCAAGGAATGTTTATTATACAAGTAACTTTTGGTAGTCTGCCTCGTTGGTCTATTGATTGCAAGCGCTACTGCTGAGCATGAGCATGGGGTCGATTCCCAGGTCGGGCAAAGTGTTGCTGGGTTTTACTATCTGGAATTTCTGTGTCTGAATTTGTGCACTGTTGATGGCAATAGGCTCGCCCCCTTTTACATGGGACTTAAACATAATGGCGATATGTGGGTGTACCATAGGTACAGACGCCAGCACATCAAGCTACTGCAATCTGTGAAACATGAACCTTAAGCTTATGTTATAAAGATGAAAGTCTATCAAAGTTTGACAGATTGGGGTAGCTTAATGTGCTGGCGCCTCTACTCAAACCTTCGGATAAACAAATCGTGACGTTATTTTAAGTGGTGGTATTGATTAAATAAACAAATTTAGCAAAATCATACTAAAATGCTTTTTCAAGATCAAGATAAAGAAACAATAAAAAATTCAACATTAATTGAGGATAACAATTCTCTTTAAAATAAAAGTAATGCAATAAATGAAACAAATCAAAACTCAACTTATTTCTCTTACTGACCTTTTTTTTCTTTATCTACATGGCTTTTTTCTCTCTGTAATAATAATAAATTCTGAGGGAACTTATAGCATTTACGCTTCTGTCACTCAACGATGTTCTCAGCTGTACCATTATTATATAAAAAGGTAGTTTATTTAATATAATTTTTTACTGTAGGTACTTATAAATTGAAAAAAAAAAGTACCGAAAGTACCAGAAGAACCGGTTCTCCGGAATGAATACCCGGTACCGGATTGTTTCTAAAAACCCGGGATTTCCCGGTATTTTCGAAACCGGGATTTCCCGGGAGCATGCCCTAAATATTACATAAAAATATGAGCTTTCTACACTTCTTCTACATAATTATGATAAATAAATAAACGATTTTATTTCTGTAAGTAGGTTTGTACAAACACTACAACACATCAATCATATTTTTTTACTAGGTCCGCGTTTCCTATCTGACTACTCTGCGAAGAAAGGGCGAAACAAACTCAGAGGTCACAGTCTCTTTTAAAGTCCAGACATGATCTTGGTCAGATCATGTAAAAACTATGTGGATTGGTGTGAAATTGTCTTTTGAGGAAAGAACCACACAGATTGAGTGGATTTAAAGTTCAACAGTGCCAAATTTCATGCTCCACTGTCCACGTCATGTACTTAAAAAGTCACGTATTAATATATAGATACTCACAGCTACTGCTAAGACCATAGCTATTGCGTTCAGGTTTCGTGATGAAACAGATGAGAGCGTTAAGATGAGGTTCTGATTCGTCGGAAACAAACGTGTCGATGCAATACTTGTCCGGTCCGTAGCTGAATACATTCGGGATGCTGGACGAGATTTCCACGTAGAGGTTGCCATCCTGTGAACAATTTTGTAAAGTTTGAGTAAAGTATTATGGATCTCTCAGAGAATATTAGATACGAATTATGGTAAATTGTATATTAGTCTGCATATCAACTCAATATTTCCATTTTCATTTTCCAATTTTCCATTCTAACCAGAATCAGCTGAATACCAGTATTTTACATTTAGCGACTGCCTATCTGCGTTCCACAACCCAGTTACTGGGCAACATGATATCCCTTCGTACATCTGGTTGTCAGACTTTCGTGCTTTTGACGACCCGTATCGACTGCCAATGATCTACGAATTAAAGGTTTAACATGCTTTCCGAGACACAGGGGGCTCTTGGTATGTAAAGCTGGTCACCCATCCCTGGACCTACCACTGCAATGGTAGCTTAACCTGATTGATCAGACCGTGCGGCTATGATTACTTAACCAAAAGCCCCTACAATTATGTACAAATATTAATTACCAACTGCCTCGTCAGTCTATCTGTCGCAACCATGTATGGATGAGGGTTTGATTTCCAGGTCGGACAAGATTTATGAAGTATTGGGGTCTTTTGCAAAAGGAAGTTTACCAGTAGCATCCTGGAGTAAGCATTTGTACCCGATTGCAATAGACTCGCCAGTTGTTACACGGTTCTTAAACATAACTAGTGAACTGTGGACGTACTATGGTACCCCTCTGCCTACCCCTTCCGGGGCTACAAGCGTGATGTTACGTTATGTGTTAAATAATATTATTGATGTCAAATGGTCTAATGCGGACATTGCTTTGAACATAACGCTAATTTGTTACTTAATAAGATTGTGTTGCATAAGTTTACTGCCACAATGATATTGCTAATTCACGGCACAACTTGGCATTTTTGCTTGCAAAAATTTACGACCGCTCCGAAGACAGCCGATCGCGTTCTAGTTCACTTCGCTATAGGGAAGACCATTTTGGGACCAAGTTCGAGGCGTCATTTAACATGCGGTCCGCCCGGTCCATATATATATGTCAATGGCTGAAACTCTTTTTTTGGAACAATATTTTTTAAATGACCTCAACGTATATAAATATCACACGTCTTGCCAAGTCCAATCCACATCGAAGGGGCGCTTCTTGAAGTTGTGAAGGAGTATATCTACCTAGGACAAGTCATCCAGCCTTGTAGAATTTTGAGAAAGAAACCGACAGTTTAGATGCGGAAGGCGGAGGACAGGGTGATGTGGCGCAGTAGGAGAGCCCTATGTCCAGCAGTGGACTGCAATAATGCTGCTGAGTTATTTGATTTGAGGAAAAATTACTTGAGATTTCTTACAGTTTTCGAGAAAATGCGTTCCTGATACCTGTCTGTGCGAAAATTCTAGTAAATAGCATTATAAGTTTGCAATTTTCCTAATAAAACAAAGGCCTCCTATTTGTACGAGGGATAATCTACAACGCGGGCCCAGTGGAGTTGGTAGATATCACATGTCTTCGAATTTTCGGCATGTTCTAGGACATGCCGGCTTCCGGACGACTTTTTCCTTCACCGTTATTAGAGCAGTGGTGATAAAATAATTTTCAAAAATTAAAATTCCTGTTTGGGTTCGAACCTACGACCTTCAACTCCACTTTATTTTACTAATTTTGTAACGAATAAAGATCAAATACGCTAAACACACTATTTTGTACGAAACTGACGGGTGTCAAGAACGCATGAATCTCTCGATGCGACGATCGGATTGAAGTATCGATATTCGATCCGAGGACATTAAAAGTTCCGTAAACTTATGCACATGTAGGTTTTAATTGCTTTTCGGTTTCTTATACACTAGCTCAAGGTTAGTAGGATATCAGAATAATAAAAAAGACCAATCCAAATGTTATACTCAGTGTATGGTGTAGGTAGGTAGGTGCTAAATGCTTAGCAAAATCATCCGGCTAAATAATCAATTCGGAAGAATTTGAAATAAAACTACGTGTTTAGTGAATAATAAAAATACTCTACTTTAACATAAAAAATCACAGATTGTTTCATGGACAAATAACGTTAAACTAGAGTATTTTTATTATTAGTTAAAAGGTAGCTTTAAGAAAACATCAACTTAGATCTCTATGTAAAACAATATTTACAATGTTTTTGATATTTGTCCAAGTTTTTATTGTAATTATGAAACAATCTGTGATTTTTATGTTAAAGTAGAGTATTTTTATTATTCACTAAACAGGTAGCTATAAGAAAACTTCAACATAGATCTCTATTGGGCACGCCACGATTGCGGCGGTAAGACCCCTCTTTGAGGAGTCTTACCCCTCTTTGAGAAGTGGTTTGAGAGGCGGCATGGCGTCCTCACCTTCCGCCTGACGCAGGTCCTCACCGGACACGGTTGTTTCGGGAGGTTCCTGTTTCGGATAGGGCGGGAGGAAACACCCGGGTGTTTCCACTGCGAAGATCACCCTGAGGACACGGTGGAGCACATGGTGGCTGTCTGCCCAGCTTGGGTGGAGCACCGCCGTGTCCTCGTGGAGGCGATCGGCGGAGGCGATCTCTCGCGTCCGGCCCTGGTCCAGGCCATGGTACGGAGCGAGAGGGCATGGGGAGCCATCACCTCCTTCAGCGAAGCAGTGATGCTCGCGAAGAGGGAGGCGGCGCACGTGAGGGAGAGGCAGCATATGCGCCCTCGCGACCCTAGCCGCCGCAGGATACGGAGACGCCCTGGGCGTCGGGAATCCCAGGCCGATTTCTTGCTTACTTGATGATTTCCCACCAAAAAAAAAAAAAAACATAGATCTCTATGAAAAACTATATTTACAATGTTTTTGATATTTGTCCAAGTTTTTATTGTAATTATGAAACAATCTGTGATTTTAAATAGTAAGATTACAAAAATGACAAATATTGTGTCACATTATTATAATGAAACTGAATGATGTTAGAAATTAAAGTTAGTCTTTTAAATAATAAACATTTTATTCTATCGACATTTTTATTTATTAGTATTTACATTGCTTAGTTGGAGTTATTAATGTTACCAATATGCTTTTTCTCATAGTGGTTAATAGATAATTTTATATCAATTTAATTTGAAATGATAATGTCCTAATTTAAATAAAATGTAAAGTGATGGCCCGAAACACAGGTTTAAATAAACCTAGATCGGGCGGGTCGCTACCTAAATGTCGAATTCCGAAACATTGTCACTTGGTCTTGTAATAAAAATGTTTTAGGAATAGTTTATTTTTAGGCACTATAATTGTATGGGAAATGTATTACTGTAGGCTAAATGTATTCTTTTTGTAAACGTTTCTATTAAATTATTTTTTATTTTTTATCCTTCATTTTATTTTTATACTTATTTAGTATATTTTTAAATATTTTTACAAAAATCATTAAAAAAAACATTAAAAAATATAAAAAATAGTGGCCCATCGGCATCAGGAGCAGGGTCCAAGATGCCGGTGGTCAGGGCTCTAGAGAAAGGAACCTCCTGACTAGGCGTGCCGTGTCTAGGAGTACTGCTTTCTGAATCAAGCCCTTGATCCAGCCGTGCAATGAGAGCCTCCTGAGATGTTGGTCGAGGTTCTTCGCTACTAGGCCATTTACTGTAATGATTATTGGTACAATGATTGCTGAGTCCACGTCCCACATGTCGACAACCTCGTGAGCTAAGTCAAGATATTTGATTTTCTTATCTTGCTCAGCTTTCACGAGATTCTCGTCATGGGGGACAGCAATATCAACAATCATTGCACGACGCTCTCGTCGATCTATCACCACAATATCAGGCTTATTGGCTTCAATAGTCCTGTCAGTGATGATAGATCGATCCCAATACAATGTGGCGTGACCATTCTCGAGAACTGGGTCGGGCACATACCTGTAGTATGGTACTTCAGACTCCACAAGGTTGTACTGCAAAGCAAGTTGCTGGTGGATAATCCTAGCTACTAGATTGTGTCTGTGGAAATACTCGCCGTTAGCAAGACGAGAACAATCGGAAACGATATGTCGGATTGATTCACCGGGACGGTGCATGCCCGACAGATGTCAACCGTACCATCCTTGACAATGTATTTCCGGTAGTTGTTCGTCATGATAACTTCATCCATAATCGCTCAGACAAAACTTTCGGTTTCTCCGAAGAGTTCGCCGAAACGTAGCCAGGATACAGACGCCAAAAAGTCTACATCAGGCCCATGAAGAGCCCGGAAAAAGCGTCCGTGAAGCTCTTTGCTTTGCCATACTTCCTTACGATCATTAGTATCCAGTACTGCAGGTTTGCGCCAGTTCTCTTTCGCCAAGGAGAGCGGGGTGAGGCCTTTGTCCACTGCGACCATATCTCGATGCATCCCCACGTCAGTGTGAAGGAAATATTCCCTGAGACTGCAAATCTCGCGGTTGTGGAGGGTCTTAGCATTTAAAAAGCCTCGACCCCCACACTTCCGCGGGATGTACAGTCTCATCACTGATGACCGTGGGTGATGCATCCGATATGCCGTCAGCAATGTACGGACCTTCCTGTCCAGGGCGTCTAGTTCCGTTTGAGTCCATTTGAGTATGCCGATAGAATACATCAATACCGGCGTGACCCAACCGTTGAAGGCACGCACCTTGTTTCCGCCTGATAAAAGACTATTTGTCACTTTATTCAGGCGGCCAAAGAAGCGCTCCATTAACGATTGTTTCATGTTGTCAGCATTGATGCCTAATGCTTCCGACATACCCAAATACTTGTAGGTTTCGGTTGAGGAGAGGGATCTAAGGTGTATAGAATCCGTAAGTTGGGTTCCCACAGATTCTATAATTCCTCCTCGCTTTACATGCATGACTGCACATTTGTCCACACCAAATTCCATCCTGATGGCGCTACTGAAGGTTTCTGTTACCTTCAGTAGCTCCATCAGTTGTAAATTGTTGGGGGCAAAGAGTTTTAGGTCATCCATGTAAAGGAGGTGTGATATCACCTGACCACCTCTTCTCAACCGATAGCCCAGACTTGTTTTAAATTATTATTATTGTTATTAGTCCCCGCACTATGCGAGTGATATTCGTAGGTGTGCTTCGTGGAATAGGAAATTAATTATTTTAAATTTTTATTTGAAGCCCACCTACGGGTGTGCTAAGTGGAATACTTTAGGTGTGCTTCGTCTGGGTGTGCTTCGTTTGGGTGTGCTTCACGGAATACCTCTCCGAACTTCACGAGAACTTTTTGCCATTGTTTACTTCGATATTTCTATGTTCTATCTGCTATTTCTTGCTTGTTGTGTGTCATCGAACCGGAACTGGCCAAAAACGCTTATTCACAATTCAACACAGTTTTTTGCTAATTTGGGGCAGTGGTCTACGAAAAAATGATTTGTATTTATTGTCCATATATCACGGTCCAAGAGTAATAAGATTATATAACCTAATGAAGATCCTACTTAAAACAATGTTATAAATGTGAAAGTTTGTATATTTAGATGTTTGGATATTTTGATGTCTGCATGTTTCTTACTCAATCACGTAACAACGGCTGAACGGATTTGGATGAAATTTGGCAAACAGGTAGATTATAATCTGGATGCGTTAGCATAGGATATTTTTTATCCCGGTAGTAAATTCCCGTGCGCGGGCGAAACCGCTGGCAAAAGCTAGTTTAATATAAGAATGTGCATAAATCGAGGACAGGCTTTACGTCTATTACATTTATTTCTATCATTAATTAAATTCGCTTTTCTTGTCTATCCGTCTAACCGCGTTGTTCTTCTAAACTACGCTGTCAATTTTGATGCGGTTGACACCATCATTCAGAAACATTTATTTCGGAAGGTTTATGTGTATAAAATATTGGCTTCTGGCTAAGTAACTATAGCCGCACGGGTCGATCGATCAGATTAAGCTACGCTTGCCGCGGTTGGTCCGTGGATGGGTGACCATCTTAACATACCAAGACCCCTCCTTGCCTCGGAAAGCACGTTAAGCCGTTGGTCCCGGCTGTCATTTTTGGATCTTTTAAAGTCGTTACGGGTCGTCAGAAGCCCGAAATTCTGACAACCAGTCTTACCAAGGGGTATCGTATTACCCAGTAACTGGGTTGTAGAGGTCAGATAGGCAGTCGCTTCATGTAAAATACTGGTATTCAGCTGCATCCGGTTAGACTGGATGCCGACCCCAACATGTTGGGAAAAGGCTAGGCAGATGTTGATGATGATGATGATGTGCTTATAAATATTATAATAAAATAACTTATTATAAGAAATCTCAATGTTTTGTCAAATAAAACCGTGCGAAGTTAGAGTCGCTAGTCTAAAATAAATAACTCGTTTCAATCGCTGCCTTTTAGAACTCATGACCTTAAGACAATGATTTTTTTATTACCACTTTGCGGAAGTCTGATCGCGATTTTAAGATCTATTCTTGATTGATTAACAATCAAAATCGTTTAAAAACAAACAAAAAATATGGCAATGTATTTCGTCTCACCGTCGTCAAATTGAAATGCTGTGTAGCCGGATATACTGGAAGTCGCCTCTCTCCCGCATCCTTGTCGCAGACCATTTTACCAGTTATGAAAATAAACTCCTTAGTAGCATTAAACCCTTCTTTGAATACAAATTCTTGATTTTTCTCTTCCAACACAGGTGGATCGAAAGTGGTTATACTTTCGACACACATTTTTGATCAGATTTATAGACCAGCCCAAAAGGACAGCATTTTCTTGCGCACGTCCCCATGAGGCACACACATCCTCTTTCAGTGTTAGTCTTGGGATCCACGAAAATTTCATCGCCCCGGAATCTACGACCTTCATAAGTGCGATTCACTAATTCCACACTCTTTTCGAATTCGCAAACTTGTGATTCGGACACAGTTCCACAAACAATCACAAATAAAATAGTCAATAACGTCCCCATTGCCGTAAATTTTGGCCACTTGTATTTTCGACGGACGTATCGTTCGGAAGCCTTGTCGGAACTGTTACGTGTTCAATATGTAAAATGTGGGATTTCCTTTATCGCAAGCGCAGCTTTGTGACGATTTATACCGACTAGTAGTCGAGTCTATCTGAAAGATTCTTGCTTGAAACAGGTCTCTCAACCACCATGGATGATGATATGGAGTTTCTTGCCCGTTCTTCTCCATAGGTACCTACGCTTTGGAATGGGCAACTAGCTTCATCTTTCTAACTCACCGACCTTGACAATTCAAAAGTGCCTGTAATTGATTTATTTGAAATAAATGCTTTGAGTTTGAGTTTGAGTTTGAGTTTGACCAAACCAAATTATTTATCCACTATACTAGTACCTATAGAAAATAACCAGGTTCGGTGTCTGGTCACTAGTGATGCGCCCAGTGGCATATAAAAACATCGATTTCTGTCTTACATCTAACCCTAGCAGCGCTCCGCGGTTTCAGCCGCGTAGTTCCCGTTCCCGTGGGAATATGGAGATAAAATATAACCTATGTCACCCGGGGATAGTGTAGCTTCCCAACAGTGAAAGAAATTTTCAAATCGGTTCAGTAGTTTCGGAGCCTATTCAATGCAAACAAAGAGTAGAGTAGCCTTTCAGTCAGTCGGCATCCAGTCCAACCGGATGCAACTGAATACCAGTATTTTACATGGAGCGACTGCCTATCTTCGGCGGAAACAGATTATTGTTTATTTATTTAAAAAAATGTTTTTACAAGTCAAGTTATCAGTTATCATTTGGGCATCGACGAAAAAACGGAGGAGGTTCTCAAGTCAACGCGTATTTTTTTTTATGTATGACCACGCATATCTTTTTCCAGAGTAATCCGATTTTGATCATTCTTTTTTTATTGGAAAGGGTATACCCCGAAATTCGTCCCACGTAAATTTAGAAAAAAAAATTCAAACCCTAAGGGTAAGAAAACAGGGATGATTGATTGTTTACTCACAGATTTTAATACTGAGTTGTGTATTACAAAAAGTAACAAAAAAATAAGCATGTAGTAATTAGTAGATTATAGCCACAAAAAATTATAAAATAAAAACTTTATTTAAAAAAAAATCAAACCGCCGAAAAACCGAAAAGTAAAAAATAACAAACCTGCTTTGTCCAACCCCAATAACTAAGTTCAGAAGGCGGTGACATTTAATTAAATACATTTCCAAAGTCACCGAATTAATTAGTAGTAGCTTTTGCCAGCGGCTTCGCCCGCGTGGAGGTCCAAAATTATCTCACGGGGACGTACTATCGGGATAAAAATTATCTTACGTGTTAATCCAGATTACAAACAATCTGTTTGCCAAATTTCATCCAAATCCGTTCAGACATTTTTGCGTGATTGCGTAACAAACATCTAAAAATACAAACTTTCACATTTATAATATTATCTATATCTATATCTATACATATAATAAATCTGTAAAGGAACTTTTTCTGTACATTTAAAATATTTCGAAAATAATTGCTTGGGGTGGTAAGGGATAATCAACAGATGACATTTTAACCCTTATCAAAATTTTTGTCTGTAGCTCGGTTTTTCAGTTTCTATGTTGAATAGATCAAGTATCACGTCAAAAGAACGAAACTAATATGGTTATCTTTCATACTCAAATATTGTTTATAACTCAGAGTTTTTATTAGTCTTTGTTTCATCGCAATCGCTTCGGTCAACATAACTAAATAATTTAAAGTGTTCAAGAAGAATTTAATTACGTAATGTTGAAACACTTAGCGACATCTATTGGCGTGAAACGGTACTAACGAATACTTAATATGTATTTACACACGTCATTCTCATTTATGTTACTTACTGTGTCTGTGTTATTTCAAAAAGTAATGATACTGATTACTAAAATCGCTTTCCGTTGGTGGTTGATTCCCACGAATCAAAAAAGCTAAAAGAATTTCAAATAAAAAGTTGTGATAATATTAACTGACGTGTTGTTCTGAGTCATATACCTAGAATGCAATGTTAGATAAATATTTATTAGTTTTATCAATCAAATTAATACAAATAGAGGGGAAGAAATCTCATTTTTAATTGTGATAAAAGTCTTAGTAGCGCCATCTAGCATAATATAGCAAAATTAGAGCGGCTAGAGGAACATCTCCATAGAAATTCTTAATCTCTAGCGTCAGTAACGCCATCTAGGTTTGAATAGCAAACATGCAAAGACAACAACTTGATTTCGCGCGAAATTTGATAATGTTAAATTTAAATGCGTGTTTACAGCATTACTCGATTCAAATAATGGGAGTTTTGGGAGTAAAGAGTTGTAAATACTTATGTGCTAATTTTCGTGATGTTAGTTTTCGAGGTGGGGAGGGGTTCAAGCGAGGTCGGATGGTGAAAGTCAGGAAAAAAAATCCAAAATTGCGACCATAACTACTGGTGGATTTGAATAAATAGATAGGTTTTCACACGGGCAACTGTAGTTATGTCGATGCTCTTCCGAGCAACATCGCTTACAGAGAAGCATTTTCTTAGTTAAAACAAGTTTAAAAATGTATTTATTTATCCATTTGGCATCTCCAACAAAGGATACATTACCTACACAGGAACAATAGAAATCACAATAGTAAAATATTGACAATTTTAAAGTCGCTTCTTTAAATATAATTATTTATTGGTCTACAAATAAATGTATGGCTGAACAAAAGAAACACTGAAACATTTTTTATTGCAATTTACAATAAAAAGGCATCGTAACTGAGAGTCGCGGAGGATCGCTCTGTTACGTCCATTATCCTCGGGATCGGGCTCTCTCTCTTCCTGCTGCCTGCGTCAGCAGCGGGGAATGAGGTGGGGGCGCGCGCGGTATGGCACTACGTAGCAACAACATCGTACTTACTATGTTCATAGAAAACCCGTGCTATACAATTAAATAGTTTTTTTTGCCTGGTTCGGTTTTTTTTTCAACAGCGCTTTTAATGTGGATAATGACCGACGTTACGGGGCGTAGGTAATGGTAACATTCGCAGCGAGCATGTCTTTACGCCGTGTGCTAAAATCAGTGTTGCTCGCTCGCATGTTTTGCCGTAGGTACTACTGACTGCACGAATACTTGCTTGGTAACATATTAGGTGCATTTTGACCCGTGACGCCGGTCAGTATCCACCTTTACAGCGTGATCTTTCTTCATCGTGATAACGCCATGGTCCCACGGGCCGTTAACTGACAGGTGGCGTCAGGTGTTACTGCACTGCTACCTGTCGAGGCCTATCGCAGTCCGTGCAGAGCATTCCCACTGCTGTGGTTTTATTCAGTGGTCAACGTTTGATAAACAAAGCTAAAAGACACGCGCCTGTCAGGTACGGGCCGAGATAGGCGCCCGCCCCCGCGTGGAATAATGCTTCAACACACTCAACCAGACGCGCAGTCGATTTATTGAGTAAGTACAGTAAAAGCTCCTTATTCGTGCTTCCTTCATTCGCGTTTTCACTAATCGCGGATTAAAAAAATGCGACCCAATTCCTATATCCGCGGCTAAAGATTTATTTATTTGCGGGTCTAATCGGTACATCGGTACATACATATTAACAAATAACAAAAAGGATTCCAATAGGTATCCAACCCAATATCCTTTGTAAACGCGTCGTCAGATGGACTATAAAAAAGTGAAATAGACCTTATTACAACTTCGCCTAAAGTACATTGTCAAATGATATCGCCGCTGTATTGGTTCGGCCTTTGACATCTACAATAGCCGCCTTCACCGCGGTCGGTGTTTTTAACCGACTTCAAAAAGAAGGAGGTTATCAATTCGACATGTTTATATTTTTAATGTATGTTCAGGCATAACTCCGTCGTATATAGACGGATTTGCGAAATTCTTTTTTTTTTCGAAAGGGGTTTACTCCGAAATGGTCCCATTGAAATTTCATATAGACAGGGCCCGATCTAGCTATTTAGCCGCTCCGGGCAAAAATAACATTCGCCGCCCTTTGCACTAACACCATCAAAGATGGTATGACCATAATTATGTGATATTCTTTTAACTATATAATATTCACATACGTTAGTCTACTACGGCTTCTGAACAAGTATACAAAAATTCATGAGAGTAGGTATGTTTGTAAGTATACATTTTGCCGCCGCTCATTTTTGCCGCCCGGCTTGCCCCCCCTTAGATTGGGCCCTGCATATAGATCTGATGATGCGTTTCGGAAACAGACAACGGAACTCTTCAAAAAATTACAGCAAATCAACCGCGAATGTTGCTATCACATAAATAAGTATGCATTGTTTTGACCCAAAGGATGATGAAATTTCGAATTGGTGTATGGTAGGTAACAAAAAAGTGAAAAATAAAAACTTTTTTCAAAAAAATAACAACCGACTTCCAAAAAACACTACAAAGTGCAAAATAACTTTAATTTCGGAAGGCGGTGACAAATAATTAAAATACACATCAAAAAAGTTTTTTGAGAATGTAAACAAACATAATGAAACCAACCTCATCACCATAAAGTATATTTATATATCATCATCATCATCATTTCAGCTGAAAGACGTCCACTGCTGGACATAGGCCTCCCCCACATTTTTAAATGCTGCGACTTAATAGACATTCCATCCTTTGGTACGAGCCGCTTTGCGTGTTTTACCTATTGTTTCATCTTTCCATTTATTGCTGTTAGATATACGGGGAGTCAGGTGATGTAGGCGGGGGTAACGGTGTTCCCTTGACGAAGGAGTGAAAGTAAACCAGCATCACACGAATTAAAACTCTTATATTCACGAATCAGTCATTAGGCACAAGATAGCGAGGTACATGCGATGACACAGAGCAATAGGATATTACGCATCCCGTTATTACACAACACATTAATTTACACAGAATATTATTACGAGCACAACATATTTAGGACAAAAATATAGTAAGAAATTCACACAAAATACATCCTAAGCTAATACTGAGACTGGCTAGCTAGTTAAAGGGTACATCGCGACTTAACAGTGGGCAGCGGAGCCACTATTTTCACAATTTCACTGATTATTCATATTCACTTGATGACTATTTGATGACTAGTGCTTTACAAAACAAAACATGCTTATTATATCGTCTCCAACCCCTAGCGCAAGTTGCACACGTAATTACTAATTTTGGGCTAATTCCGCCAATCAGCGCCGAGAAACCATGGCCTTCCCGGGGAGCAGGTTTCGACTTGTCCAGTTCCGGTCAACACGTGTAAGAAAGTTCAAGGTTTTGTAATTCTTACTGGATTAGCGAGACCGTTAGTGGGGTGCAACGTATATTACTTGCGCTACAAGGTTTTACCTATATAAAATAGTTTAGGTATTTTAAATTAACTTTTACTACCGGATGGGTACAAATTACAAGTAATGTGCTTAAGGCAAATGACACAGGTGAGTATACAGTAACTTATTATAACAAAAGGAACATTACATGTATAAGGTAGCTCGTTTTAATGGACTTTACCTACAGCGTGTTTTACTGCGCTTTGCCTACAAACTTATTATAATAAAAGGAACATTACATGACTAAGGTAGCTTGTTTTATTGGGCTTCGCCTACAATTGCAAAATGTTGAAATTTTTTTTTTACTTAAAAACGATTTTCGACGCGAAAAAATCTGTTTAACGCATAGAAATGCTTGATCGTTTACGCCTTGGAGAGTCGCTTGCATCCATATCACGCTCATACATTTAATCAATATGGTTAAAAACTTCAATTAGATTGTTTTTTTTTTGTCACTTAGGAACGTATCCCCTATAATCCCATATAAATTACCATTCCATAGTCACGGTTTCTGTATTCGCGGTAGGTATTTTACGGAACGTATACCTCGCGAATAAAGAGCTTTTACTGTACCTACGGCAGGTGCACATTTATTATAAAATGAGCCTCGACCAGGCGCTTTGATCTATATTTATTCTTAAAAATCTGAGTGAGACTTCGTCGCAATATCATTATAACCCCTAAAGACGCCTGCAGGCCTAGACAAAACACCTTTCTGTTAACGCCAAGAGTAATGTGTTTTGTCTCTAGGCTCTGGACTGCATTCGAAAGCTGTGGTAGATTCCTACCAGGATAGATCGGAAGATCGGAGGAGTGGTACCTACACCGTCAAAGCGACACTACATTCGCCTACATTCCACCCCCTGTAAAAGGGTTCAACCGCCTTACATCTCTTGGTCTGTGGGAAGCACAATAACCTTCGCTACCGGTCGACGTAGGACACCATTGACGGTTCTTACGTCCACCACACGGATAATACCATCGTTGCCGTGATAGACAGTCTTAACTACACCTTTCGTCCACGCACTTCGCGGTCTATTATTGTCCACAATCACTACTACGTCACTGACACGTATGTTTGGCACGTTATTTGCCCACTTTTCACGCCGCTGCAGCGTAGGTAGGTACTCTCGCAGCCAGCGCCGCCAGAACATGTCGGCTAGCGCATTCACGCGCCGCCACTGCCTGCGGGAGTCGATGTCATCGGTGCTGCTCGACGCAAACGGAGTACTCCCGGATGCAGTGCCCAGGAGCAGGTGATTTGGTGTCAGGACCACAGGCTGGTCGTGGTCGTCGTACACGTAGCTCAATGGCCGGCTGTTTATGATCAGCTCGGCCTCTGTGAGGAGGGTGTAGAGTACCTCCTCACGAGGTGCACGTTCCTTGAGCGTGCTTCGGAGTGCATTCTTGACCGATCTGACGAGGCGCTCCCAGCAGCCACCCATGTGCGGGGCCGCCGGGGGATTGAAGTGCCACTCGATGCCACGATTGACCGCCTCGTCCCTTATATGACCCTGGTTGAGGTCTTTCAGGGCGGCTCGGAGCTCGGTGTTGGCCCCGATGAAGTTGGTACCCTGGTCAGAGTACAGGTGCGCCGGTTGCCCGCGGCGCGCTATGAGGCGCCGCAAGGCTAGTATGGCGGAGTCGGCGCTTAGGGAAGCGGCCAACTCTAAGTGGACAGCGCGCGTAGTGAGGCAGGTAAAGAGGGCGCCCCACCTCTTTTCGCGGCGCCGCCCGATTGCTACTTCCATCGGACCGAAGTAATCTACCCCCACTCGAACAAAGGCTCTTCTAGATGATTCTACCCTTGCGAGTGGCAGGTCGCCCATTTTAGGTGGGGCGGGTTGGGCCCTGCAGATACGGCAGAGCTGGCAATTGGCTACTACCGTCTTGACTGACGTTCTGACCTTGGTAACCCAGTACTTTTCTCGTAGGTTATTGACGACGGTCTCGTGGTTTGCATGTAAAGCCATCGCGTGGTAGTGTGCGATTAGCTTTCTCGTTAGAGGATGACGACCTTCTAGAATGATGGGGTGCCTCTCACTGAATGTGAGTACTTCACAGGCACTCAGGCGACCTCTTACTCGTAGCAACCCGTCGTCGACGATCATGGGGTCGAGAGGTTTGATGTTGCTATTATTCGGTACGGGCAGACCTTTTAGTATGGCGGCCCGCTCTTCTCTGAAGCTGTCTTCCTGACACAACTTCATAAGGCAGTTGTGAGCCTCCTCCAGGTCTCGCAGACTTATTTCACTGGTTAACCGACGTTTGCGACATCGCCCAATGAAAATCAGCACGCGTGTCATCACGCGCTGCACGCGTACCCACGACGAGTAGCGCTCGTAGTCCAGGAGGGGCGCCTTAGGCGCTGCTGTGGTGTGGACCCGCTGGATGCGCTCCAGGTCCGCCTCTGATGCCTCAGCCTCGGGACACGCTGGCCACCGCTCCTGTGGATCACATAGAAACGGGGGGCCCGAGAGCCACTCTGCGTGGTTATCGGGCCAACACAATCTGGTGGCCTTATCAGCTGGGTTATCCTGCGAGGATACCCAGTGCCAGTTGCCTCTATCAGTTAACCTGTCTATTTCGGCCAACCTGTGCGAGACGAACCTCTGAAATTCTTGTGCATCGGAATTTATCCATTTTAGGACAGTTTTACTATCGGTCCAAAAGAATTTCTTATTAATTTGTAAACCTAGCTCTCTATGGGCGGTGTCGGCTAAGCGGCAGGCTAACACCGCTGCTTGTAACTCTAGTCTAGGTATGGATACTACCTTTTGTGGGGCTACACGTGCCTTTCCTAGTAGCATGACGGTTTCCCTCTTGCCCTCAGAGTTATGACCTACTAGGTACACGACCGCGGCGTAAGCTAGCTCGCTGGCATCGCCGAACGCGTGTAATTCTAGATTATCTAGATTCAGACCGTACCAGCGCGGTATTTTCAACTCGTTTAATCGCGGTAAGTTATTTAACCAACTAAACCATGCTTTGGCATCTTTTTCTTGTAATGGTTCGTCCCACTGAATTCCTGTTTTCCATATTCTTTGCATTAATATTCGCGATTGTATCACACAGGGATAAAGGAAACCCAGTGGGTCGTAGATAGACATTATCATACTAAGGAATTGTCTTTTGGTGGGAACTAAATTACCGTTTATTATCTCAGGTGGTAATCGTTTGAATGATAGATCAAAACCTAACTCGTCGTCTCTAGGTGACCATATTAAACCTAAGGTTCTCTCGACGGAACCCATCCCTTTTTCTAGGGCTACTTTGTCAGGCATGTCTACTTTTAATTTTTCCCGTAAATCTGATGAGTTAGTAACCCACCCCCGGATTATGAATCCGCCAGAGGCATGTACCTGGGTTACTTCCTCTATTAACCTGTTGGCCTTCTCCTCGGTCCAGGCACTATCCAGATAGTCATCCATATAATGCCTAGATTTTATGGCTTCAACGGCATCTGGATAAATATCAACAAACTCACTGGCATTTTTGTTGAGTATGTATATTGCCGTGGTAGGTGATGAGGCTGCACCGAAAATCATGGAATTCATCGCGTATGTATCGGGTTCCTTATTATGATCCGCGCCTCGCCATAGAAATAATTGCGCGCTTTGATCTTCTGATCTTATTCTTACACGTAGGAACATATCGGCGATATCCCCTGAGAATGCGATGGGGCCTATTCTAAATTTTAATAGAATACCGAGTAAGGAATTTAAGAGGTCAGGTCCGGTCAGTAAATTATCATTTAGGCACGTACCATGAGACGTAGCGGCAGCGTCGAATACTAACCGCAGCTTGCCCGGTTTGTTCGGGTTAACGACCCCGAAATGAGGTAGGTACCAAACCGGCGAGCCGTCTATGTCGCCTGTTACTTTGCGGGCGTACCCTTCGTTCACTAACCTACCTATTTGGGCTGAATATGCCTCGGCAAAACTTGCGTCTTTACGCATACGCTTTTCGATGCCGTACAACCTCTGTCTGGCCTGATTATAATTATCAGGTAACTGAATATTGTCATGTTTCCATAACAAACCCACCTCCCACTGTGAACGGTCGGGGGTACGGTGGCTAGTGCCGTCTAACACGGCCAATGCCCTCTCGACATCTTTATGTTTACGAGTATTTTCTGAAATGCCTATCGATTCTAGCTCAAACTGTGATTTTACTAGGTCATGCAAATCAGGGAGGGAAACAGACGTGCAATTCACGCTTTCTTTACTATTATTATTATTATCAAACGGTCCATGAATGACCCAACCTAGCTTTGTAAGTGAGGCAACTGGCTTACCGGATTTTCCTCGTCGGATGTCCTGACTGACGAGCAGCTCCCAGTTGTCTTGACCGAGTAACAGCATAGGCTTGGCGCCCCTCATTTCTACGCAACCCAAGTCGCTTAGGTGCGCGTTATCACTTATCACTGAGGTGGACACTGTTTGCGTTGGTAAGTTTATGTCTTTTATGGTACGACACTTAATGTTATGGCACTGTCCGTTAGGCCCTTTTACGCGCACTTGTATCACACGCGAGGTTGAGTCTGTCACTCCGTGACCACCGGCGGTCTTTAACGAAAGAGGAACACACGGACCCGTTAGGTTAGTGGCGAGCGAACTATCGATGAGTGATACCGTTGCACCATCGTCCAATAGCGCGTAGCACTGGTTGCTATCACTTGTTTCATCATTGATGGTCACTGGCATGATCTTTAGAAGTGCAGTAGCTCGCCATTCGCCTATGTTCGTAACACATTCCGTTTTATTATTTTGAGGCTTATCTTCCCTCTCTTTCGGTTGTTTATCCGCGTGTAGTAGCAGGTGGTGCCCGAAGCCGCACTTCTTGCATCTGCTGGCGCGACAGAACCTCTTGGGGTGCTTCATCACAAGACACTTGAAACACGTATTCTTTTCTTTGATAGTTTCCCATCGCTGCTGAATGGTGAGTTTCTTGAACTGCTCGCAATCCTCTATTTTATGTTTTTGTTGACATATCACGCATTCTTCCGGTGCGGTGGTTTCATCGCTCTGCGTGTTCACACGTTGTGTCAACATAGGCCTGCTGCCGGTTGAGCGCGCGTTGTTCGCTGGTCGGGACTGGTTGGAGCTGCCATACCTCGGCTGCTGCTGCTGCTTGGCGGGGGTTCTCGCTGAATCAGCCTCAAACATGTTTGGCTGAACGTAATATGATGTTGAGCGTGTCAGATGTACGAGAAAGTGTGATAGTATTTCTAGGTTTGGTGACACTCTTAAGTCCACCCCCTGTGCACTGTCCAGGCCCATCGCGAAATCACCATATTGCGCCCGCTGTACCGGTGTTAATTTGCTTAGCAGGTCACTTATCAGCTGTGGGTTATTTAAGTAACCCTCTGCGTGTATGTTCTTCAACAATGATACACAGTTTCGAACCGTCGATGAGAATTTCCGCAGCTCCCGGCAACTCTCCGTCACTCTGGGTAAATTCCTCACCTTCTGTATGGCGCACTGTAGCACTAAGGTCGGATGACCAAACTCTTCCTCGAGCGCACGCATTATCTCTGTAGGATCAGTCGATGTTCGCAATAAATCTTCTACTGATACCTTTGCGTCGCCCTGTAGCGAGGATTTTAACCGTGCCAGGTTCTCATGTGCTTTGAAACTGTATAACTGTGACGTTTCCCAGTACATATTACGATAAGATATCCAGTCGGCTGGGTTGCCACTAAAATACGGCAATTCATATGCCTGTCTAGGTACCGGTCGTGGTCGCGCCAGGCTCGTGATTGCTTCTGCCAGCTTATCAAACTTATCATGGCTTCTATCCCCCGAGGACTCGCGCCGTCTTTCTCTATCATCCGCTCCGTATTGTGTCTGTCGCCGCGTATCCGACTCGAGCGTCGATACCCGAGGTACACTGGCGACCGGAGTGGTAAAGACGGGATAATAATTGGGGAGATTGAACCTTACACCTTCTGACGTCACTGGCATGTACCTTGACGTAATTGGTACCGTTACGTTAGGTAACGGTACAGACACGGATTGTCTCGGTACTTGCGACACATTTACTACTTGCGGCACTGACGACACACGATAACTAGTTGTATCACGATTCACTCTACTTACGTTTTGATCGTGGTTCTCAGACGGTTCACGGGGCGCAGCCTCTTCTATAGGTGCGCCTGACACAGCTGGTGTACCCAATGCAGCAATCGATTTGGCCACGGATACCTGGGGCGTCTTCTTGACCCACTCCTCAACGCGCTGTGTCGTACTCACGTCTGAGTGAGAATCATCGCTTTCAGCGGCCGCCTCTATCTCGGCTATCTCTGCTTCCACCCTTTTTCTAACAAGGTTTTCCTTTAGCTGCACCAACTCGCGCTCCGCCTCATACTCGATCCTTTTCTTAAGGTGGTCGATGCTCCTACGGCTATTTCGTGACGAGGCTTTGCTTCGCGGCGAGATATGACGAACCTTGGTTACTGCCTGCCCCCCGTCCGACACTTCCTTACTATGGTCGATTAGCCGGCCACCTGTCAGAGGAATGTTGCGAGCGGACGTCGATGTCATGGTTGGTGCTATAGACGGAGACCCTGGTGCCCTTTCGGATGGTAAGCCTGAGTCAGAGACGATATCCTCTGCCCGTCGCGTACTCATTTCTTCAGCCAGTCTCCTGTGTTTGCTGCGTGTGGTAATTTCGCTTCTATTGCTCATTATTCTAGCTGGTTCACTCCTTCTATTTGAACCTGAATCCGACTCGACAGGACCAAAATGTTAGATTTACGGGGAGTCAGGTGATGTAGGCGGGGGTAACGGTGTTCCCTTGACGAAGGAGTGAAAGTAAACCAGCATCACACGAATTAAAACTCTTATATTCACGAATCAGTCATTAGGCACAAGATAGCGAGGTACATGCGATGACACAGAGCAATAGGATATTACGCATCCCGTTATTACACAACACATTAATTTACACAGAATATTATTACGAGCACAACATATTTAGGACAAAAATATAGTAAGAAATTCACACAAAATACATCCTAAGCTAATACTGAGACTGGCTAGCTAGTTAAAGGGTACATCGCGACTTAACAGTGGGCAGCGGAGCCACTATTTTCACAATTTCACTGATTATTCATATTCACTTGATGACTATTTGATGACTAGTGCTTTACAAAACAAAACATGCTTATTATATCGTCTCCAACCCCTAGCGCAAGTTGCACACGTAATTACTAATTTTGGGCTAATTCCGCCAATCAGCGCCGAGAAACCATGGCCTTCCCGGGGAGCAGGTTTCGACTTGTCCAGTTCCGGTCAACACGTGTAAGAAAGTTCAAGGTTTTGTAATTCTTACTGGATTAGCGAGACCGTTAGTGGGGTGCAACGTATATTACTTGCGCTACAAGGTTTTACCTATATAAAATAGTTTAGGTATTTTAAATTAACTTTTACTACCGGATGGGTACAAATTACAAGTAATGTGCTTAAGGCAAATGACACAGGTGAGTATACAGTAACTTATTATAACAAAAGGAACATTACATGTATAAGGTAGCTCGTTTTAATGGACTTTACCTACAGCGTGTTTTACTGCGCTTTGCCTACAAACTTATTATAATAAAAGGAACATTACATGACTAAGGTAGCTTGTTTTATTGGGCTTCGCCTACAATTGCAAAATGTTGAAATTTTTTTTTTACTTAAAAACGATTTTCGACGCGAAAAAATCTGTTTAACGCATAGAAATGCTTGATCGTTTACGCCTTGGAGAGTCGCTTGCATCCATATCACGCTCATACATTTAATCAATATGGTTAAAAACTTCAATTAGATTGTTTTTTTTTTGTCACTTAGGAACGTATCCCCTATAATCCCATATAAATTACCATTCCATAGTCACGGTTTCTGTATTCGCGGTAGGTATTTTACGGAACGTATACCTCGCGAATAAAGAGCTTTTACTGTACCTACGGCAGGTGCACATTTATTATAAAATGAGCCTCGACCAGGCGCTTTGATCTATATTTATTCTTAAAAATCTGAGTGAGACTTCGTCGCAATATCATTATAACCCCTAAAGACGCCTGCAGGCCTAGACAAAACACCTTTCTGTTAACGCCAAGAGTAATGTGTTTTGTCTCTAGGCTCTGGACTGCATTCGAAAGCTGTGGTAGATTCCTACCAGGATAGATCGGAAGATCGGAGGAGTGGTACCTACACCGTCAAAGCGACACATTATTGTTTTCCAACATGCACGCGAACGAAGTCGCGGGCACAGCTAGTTGGAAATAAGATAGTAGGATAAAAAAATATATATACAGGTTGGGTAAAAAATCGTGGATCAAACGAAACAGAGCTATAGTTGAGGTTATTTGCAGTATAAAATATCAAATAAAAAAATAAACAATTGCAGTTTTTTTTTATAATTTTTAACAATAATAAGGTTCTTCTAAAGTTACAAATAATTTTTCGTGAGACTTAAAAAAGAAAAAGAAAAAAAAAGTTGCAAATACTCATAAATCATGGTACCTACTAGCATAAAAAAAACACTTTTGTAGTGATGATACATTGCCTAGAAGCAACTAAACATCATTTAAGTAACCGTTTTACTCTATTGCCTATTTATTAAAAAAAAAGGATTTTCTTCAAAAAACACTCAAATAGTCATTTTTTAGTCAACTTTTAAGGAGATCAAGTGACAGCTCTGCCACAGAGATATTTTTTACTGCAAAAAACCTCAACTATCGCCCTGTTTCGTATGATCCACGATTTTTTACCCACCCTGTATATCTACATAAATAAAAATTAATCCCTATTTCCCTTGGTCACGGTATCACACGTGAACGTCTGCACCAATTTTGCTAATTATTTTTTGTTGTATTTGTTAATGTCAGGAGAGGGTACTTTCTTAAGAAAGAAAAAAAAAATGCGCGTAACTTATAAATATAAAATGCGAATTCAATATTCATAGTTAAGCCTGGATAGCGTCTGTCGGGTCAGCTAGTGTATACAGGTGTATACAGGATGTTTGGCAGAACGTTGAACATACGAAAATGGTGGATAGGTGGGGTCATCTGCTACTTACTCAGCCCTAATTTATTTGGCCCTGGCACCCTGGTTATTTTTTAATGCAAGTTGAAATTAAGATTTAAGTATTTTTTACATATTTCTGTAAGTTTGAGGACTCATAACTTTTTCTAACCAACATCTGAATAAAGCAATAATTTAATAAGAATCTGCCAACATTAAAAATTTAAGAAATATTGCCTGTTTTACCCATTTGTTAGTAAAAAATACACTTTAAAGTTAAGAAAGTGGTGAAACTAGAAGTGCGCAAAAAAAAATTAAAAAATATCCAGGGGAGCAAAATAAATTAGGGCTGAGTAAGTAGCAGATTATTCCACCTATCCACCATTTTCGTATGTTCAACGTTCTGGCAACACCTGTATAATATATAGTAGGATAATTTTTTCATATAATATTCTTTTATATATAATATATATTTTTATATATAATATATATTTTTATATGTAATATATATTTTTTATATATAATATATGAAAAAAATATCAGTAGGTGTTACAATAGATATAATATATCTATTGTAACACCCACAGATATTTTTTTTATTGCTGTATGGACCTGTTCTTAACCCTGATCTCACCCGATGAAAAGTGATGGATGCGATCTATGATGTATATGTCTATCGTATGTCACTATAGGTGCTGCAACTAAAGGAAAATGTTGTGAGAAAATATTTCAGTATGAATGAGGATACAAGAGTAGGGGAAGACCAAAGAAACGATGGATGGATTGTGTGAAAGATGATACCTATACTTAATATTATAAAGAGAAAAGATTTGATTATTTGTTTGCATTGAATAAGCTCCGAAACGAATGAACCGATTTGAAAAATTCTTTCACTGATGGGAAGCTACACTATCCCCGGGTGACATAAGCTATATTTTATCCCCGTATTCGCACGGGAACGGGAACTACGCCGGTGAAACTGCGGAGCACTGCTAGTGTTTAATAAAGGGGTTACTACTGAGATCATCATCTGCCTAGCCCCTTAGCAACTATGTTGAGGTCGGCTTCCAGTCTAACCGGATGCAGCTGAATACCAGTATTTTACGTGGAGTGACTGCCTATCTGACCTCCCCAACCCAGTTACTGGGTAACACGATACCCCTTGGTAAGACTGGATGTCAGACTTTCGGGCTTCTGACGACCAGTAACGACTGTCAAAGATTTACAAATGCCAGCCGAGACCAATGGCTTAGCGAGCTCTCCGAGATACGGAGGGGTCGTTAGAGAAAGTTAGACATGAAGAGTTGTATTCCGAAGTTTATGCGCATGGGCATTTAGGAGAGACATAATGTGAACCGTGACGGTATTAATAAATTGTTGTCATCATCATCAACGGCCGAAAGACGTCCATTGTTGGACATAGGCCTCCTTCAAATTGGAGGAGCTTGCCATAATAGCCACGCTTGGCAAGCGGGTTGGCGTTCGCAGTATGGTGGTTAAATGCATAGAGAACGCTGCTGTCCAGTCTCTTGCAAGTCCCTTAGTCGCCTTTTCAAATACTCACGGGAAGAAATGGGGTGGGGCTATTCTTTAAGTCCGCCACCACACGGAATATTAAAAAAAGGATTAGAAGATAATTTTTTGTAGTTTCTGTTAGTGAAATTTTAATTACTTTTGTACTTATTTGATTTTAGTCCGGTATTTCTAAGTAGCAGCTCAGAGACTAATGTGTGTCCGGCTGATAGTGATCCCCTATTTCATTGGACTTAAACATAACTGTCTACTTAAGGTGGACATCTGCCCATCCCTTGGAATATAGAATATAGACGTGAATTATGTTGTAATTTATTTGTTCTTTATTTAGAGGCTTTTCTAATATCAATGGTTCTGTTTGAACTTTCCAGCTAACAGCCGCGCAAATGTCATATTTAATCATTACTAATATCCGCTGTTTTGTTCACATTACAGTTCCCAGGAAGACAATAATTACGGGCATAACCACTACATAAGGTATTAAACATCGCAATGTAAGTTAATATTTATTTTACTTAATTACCGTAACTACTTCGTTAATGTTAATTTATTCTTTCGTTAACATAATGATAATTGTCATTTGATGACAGACATGGGACGGGTAAATGCAAATGAAGCGTATGATAAAATTACTACAGTTGCAATTGATCAATCGCAAAATACCGTTTCGGGAGGCCTTAATTTACAACATGCCTATTAACAAACGTAAAAAAAAACTCACCATCATCACTTTTATCTTCGCCGTGTATAAATCAACCTCTAACATCGTTTCATTCTTAGCTGCTTCACATTCCAATCCTTCATACAAAAAATTGAAGTTCTCCGTGCCATTGAATCCTTCGATCAGCTGCGTATTATTAAAATCATAATATACTGGGACATGGAATCTGTGTGGATGAGGCACACACTCAAATTCTATCGAGTTCAACGCTTCTCCGAATCCACAGCATTTTCTTAAACAAGTTTCTTTCATACAAATACATCCTCTCTCCGCTTTAGTAATGTTATCCACATAATATTCCCCCTCCAGGTACTTGACGCCATTGTATGTCCGATCTGTCAGTTGCACACTGTTTTCGAATTGACAGGGCTGCGATGCAGCTCTTGTAATTAACACTAATACAGCAACAGTTCCCAGCATTTTTTTTTAACATCAATATTCTTTTATTCCTTGATATATATTTTTTACGCTTTGCACTGAAATATTTAGGGTGTACTGTTCGGAACACAAAAAACCGGAAAATTATAACAATCTTAGTGTAGATGCGATAGGGAAAAAATACAGATCGAAAATCACAAAACGACCGTCTTTGAGGTAAAAAGATCTAGTTTTAAAAAGACTTTGGCGAGGTCACTTTTATTTATAGGTACTGCCTGTTCTAGGTAACAATTGCCAAAAATTTATGGATGGATTCGTGTGAATTCGAACGTCATCTAATCCACTTTTGACGGGTATTTTCAATTATTATTATCTACCTAATTATGATAATCATAATCAGCGTATAATATTTCCACTGCTGGGACACAGGCCTCCTCTCGATAAGAGGTAAGAGGGAGTGAACCGTAATCCACCACGCGGGCTCAGTGCGGGTTGGTAGATGTCACATGTCTTCGAACGTTTTGGTTCTAGCACTGTTGATGTTTTCCCTCACCATTTTGAGACCAGTGGTGATGAAATAATTTGGTCAAAGTACCTAATGTCTGGGCTCGAACCTACGACCTACAACTCGGTAAGTCGCAGCCGCTACCACTGGGCGACCACTGCTCTCAAATCTACAACTATCTACCTTGCTGAGTTATTATTAAAAGTATAATTACGTAGTCATTACCGTCATCGCTATCAAAATATGGGAAAATTCTGAAACGCTTAACTAACGCCAGTGCCGACCTACGCCAACATTTTTGTGCTATATTTACGGTAATACAGTCAATCCAAGTCAATCCATCTTCGAAGTAATGATATTATTAATCTGGTGATCCCCATTATCTATACTGTACTAATATTATAAAGAGGAAAGATTTGATTGATTGTTTGTTAATTTGCATTGAATAGGCTCCGATACTACTCAACCGATTTGAAAAATTATTTCACTGTTGAGAAGCTACACTATCCCCGGGTGACACAGGCTATACGGGGATAAAACCGTATTGCCGCGGGAACGGGAACTACGTGGGTGAAACCGCGGAGCGCTGCTAATCGATAGATATTGAGCGTTTATTTTATTCTTACCGAAGTTAACAAATCGTTAAAGACGAAGATGTCGAAGAGTTTATAAAATAACTGTAATGTCGAAAGTCGGTGTCTTTTTAACCCCCGACGCAAAAACGACGGGGTGTTATAAGTTTAACGTGTTTGTGTGTGTGTGTGTGTGTGTGTGTCTGTCTGAGGCAACGTAGCTCCCGAACGGATGAACCGATTTTGATTTAGTATTTTTTTGTTTGAAAGGTGTATTAGTCGGGAGTGTTCTTAGACATGTTTCATCAAAATCAGTTCAGCCGTTTGAAGATTATCAGCTCTTTTCTGGTTGAAAAAGGGATTTTAGCCTCTTCCATGGGTCTGATCAACTCAAAATTTGGGATTCTATTACTTCAATGATATTAGATGAAAAAAATAACCTTGAACTGATGCTGGAGCAACACCGAGAAATTCCAGGAAACCCAAGTTATTCACCAACAAACAGCAGAAGTATCGTGTTTGGGCTCATTGAAAAGGTCTCAATGAATAGATTATAGATAAATAGTGATTTAAGGGAGACATTAAGTTTAAAAAGCAAGAAATAAAAATTAAATTTAAAATTTAAAAAACCCCCGACCCAAACAAAAACACTAAAAAGTAAAAAATAATATTTTTAGGCATTTTAATTTGAACGTAATATTTTGACCAGGGCATTGTCAAGTCGGGGGACGGCTAGGCCTCTGTTTGGCGTTTTCATTGACCGTCCCCCGACTTGACAATGCCCTGGTCTAAATATTACGTTCAAATTAAAATGCCTATAAATATTATTTTTTACTTTTTAGTGTTTTTGTTTGGGTCGGGGGTTTTTTAAATTTTAAATTTAATTTTGTTGTACTTTTTGCCACCGACTTCCGAAATTAAAATTATTTTTTCACTTTGTTATGTTTTTTTTTGGAAGCCGGTTGAAAATACTTTTTATTTTTCACTTTTTAATTGTGGTACCTACCCCAAAACAATTCGTATTCGTTAATTTGCTAAGTAAATAGTAGTGACACGAAATTATTATACTATCATCGACATAAACTAATAAAATAAATACGTAGGTATTATTGAAGCTAACTCAAAACTTGACCAAATTTATATGTGACCAATCGATAGGTAGGTAACCTTTCAAATCAAAGAAGATTTTTTCAAATCGATTTTTATGTTACGAAGTTCCGAGGTAACAAAGATTAAGTAACAAAAAAACTACCGAGTTGAGAACCTTCCCCTTTTTGTGAAATCGATTAAACATAGGTACCTAATGATGTACTGCTGACATTTTTACTAAGATTGTTTTGATTATCTTCGTAACGTCCGTTTTTCAAATTCAAAATTAAGTTAAGCAAATATTCAAAGTTTAACCAAACTTCTTCACTACGAAAGTACCACACCACCTTATCGCACAATAAATATCAACTTAACAGCTCTATTAATAAAAAAAACATAATTTATTTAAGAAAAACTTATCAAAACAAACGGCCCTTTGAGCAGCGACAAAGCTACGGAGACGCTGAGAAAGCGACAGACTTAGTGCAGACCCGAACACTAACTGAATCCCGAAATTAGTACTAATTGGCTCCAAATTATCGGCAAGGGAATAAAAATAAATGTGACACTTGACAGGGAATTGTAGAGGGACCATGAGTTCGCAAATTGTGCAAACCTTTTAGCATCAGTCTTCTCGAAAGTTCGTAACGACGTAAAAATATCGCGGCAGGATTTTTTCGCGCACTGGATCATCAACGCACTGCTTAGTGTCGAGAATCGAAAACCAAAGAAAAAAAAAACATTTTGCAAATATAAAAATAACCGATTTCTGGAGAAACACTACAAAGTGAAAAAGAATTTTAATTTCGGAAGTCAGTGACTTTTAAATATGTATTTTAATTTTTTGTCACCGCCTTCCAAAATTAAAGTTATTTTTCACTTTGTAATGTTTCTCCGGAAGAAAGAAGGAGGTTATCAATTGACAAGTTTTTTCTTTTTTATTCATGTTCGGGCACAACTCCGTCGTATATACATTTGAAAAATTATTTTTTTGTTCGAAAGGAGTTTATTTCGAAATGGTCCCATTTGAATTTCTTATAGACCTGATGATGCCTTTCGGAGACACACAACGGAACTCTTCAAAATATGACAGCAAATCAACCGCGATTGCTGCTATCGCGGTTGATGGGGTAGGTACTATAACTAAAAAGTGAAAAGTAAAATCTTAAAAAAAAAAAAAAAAACAACCGACTTCCGCAAAAATACACTACTACAAAATGAAAAATAACTTTAATTTCTGAATGCGGTGACAAAAAATTAAAATACCTATTTATCCAAAGTCACCGACTTCCGAAATTTAAATGAGACCATTTCGTAAAATCCCTTTTGAGCAAACAAATAATTTTGCAAAATCGTCTATACTTAAATGACGGAGTTATACCTGAACATATATTTTAAAAAAAAACATGTCGAATTGATAACCTCCTTCTTTTTGAAGTCAGTTAAAATGTGTTTTTTCGGCACGTTGTTGGATTTTAAATTCTCTGTTCAACGCCGAGAGTTGAAAGTCCAGAACGTGATTATATCTCGTCGCGATATTCTTACAACGAGTCAAAATACCTGTGAGTACAATACCTGAAACTTGATTTTTTACGAGTGAGTGAGTAGTTGTAGTGTATTCCACGTGGCATCGGAAGTTAAGAATAGCACTATCCCATTTCTTCCTGTGGGTGTCGTAAAAGGCGACTAAGGGACTTACTAGAGAATGGGCAGCAGCGTTCTCTCTGCATGTTACCACCATACTGCGATTGCCAATCCGCCTGCCAAGCGTGGCGATTGCGGCTGTGAGTCAGCTATCCATCTCCGTGTTTAATTGACGTCCGAGTGGCAAACCCCCCTAATTTGCTTGAGTCATGATGATGATCAGTAGTTGTAAAGGTGTCTTATTTGTATTGATGTCAAAAAAAAATCCATTAAACACATCTTTATTATTTCGTTCTTTGTTTCCTTTTAACTCCTCACGGTTGTGACGGAGTATTGCTGTATGTATACCAATATTACCAGAGAACACTGCAGCCCAGCCTGTTCTTCCACACAACTGTTTCAATCAACGACGTTATAAAATCATAGAACAAAGTAGGTATTTAAATTATGCCATTTTGTAACATTATTAGGTTCTTACGCACCTGATGACGCTTGGCAGGCGGGTTGGCGATCGCAGTATGGTGGTAAAATGCATAGAGAACGCTGCTGCCCATTCTCTAGTAAGTTCCTTAGTCGCTTCTACGACATGAACGGTTAAAATTCTCTAAAAATGTTTCTAACTGCAAGTTTCAAAAGTAGAGAAAAAATGGTCATCATGCTTGACATCGTAGACTTTTATCGACTGAAGAATAGAAACATTTCTTCCCTTCAGTTATAACATCACCATGCGTATGACGGTAGAAATGTTTCAACAATCTGTCATTTTATAAATTTTCCCGCCAACACAAACCGTTTCTATGGTGATCCTATCAAGCGTGCAGCGCAAGGGGCCACTCAGGGGCAATTCTTAATAATAATGCGAATCTGCGCTAACGCAGGTGAAGCTGCAAAACAGCTATCGATGTGCATATTTATAACAAGTCGCCCGGTGTCGAGGAAAACCATCTTAACTGGTTATTTTACTTGCCATGTTATTACAAAAGAGGATATCATAGAATGTTCCCATTAGGTAGGCACAAAAATAAAAGTAAAGAAGGTCTTACAATTTTCAATCAGTCGTCGATCTTGTTGTTTCAAAGTCAAAGTTATTTATTTGCAGTAAATGCGGTAGGTACAATAGATGGTAGTTACATAAATTGTTATTACGATGACACATTTCGCCATAAGTTGGCAAATATTGAAGTAAGATGCTAGGGGTAGCATGATAGGCAAATCGCTACACAAATTTACAGAATACTATTAATTTATTTAATGTCAATGTTTCTGGTAGGTACATCATTGCAGTGGCGGACTAAGGGACTCCTCATACTTATTCAGCTCTGTTCAGATTTTGTCCATAGAAAACAACGATTTTGTATAGAGTCCGTTCTGTTTTCCGCGGCTGAACGGATTCGTACGCATCTCATACAAAATCGTTATTTTCTATGGATAGAAGCTGAACAGAGCTGAATAAGTGTGAGTAGTTCCTAAGCCTGTTGGAGGCCTGGGGCTGCTAAACTAAATGGGGCCACCACGGCCAGGAATGAACGTTGAAATATTAAGCACGCTGCCTCGAAAAGGTAAGGTTTTCTAATGAATATTGTTACAGAAGATTATCAGACAAATAGAGAATGGTATGGTAGACCAACCGTAGCAAGCTCGAAAATTTGAGTACCCATCAGATAGGGACTATTAAAGTCATATATACCTGTAAACCGGAGTTATTTTGTCGAATACGCAGTTTAAAAAGTTTGGTCAAAATACAGGATAAGTTTTTATCCAGTGCGCAAATTTTAACCATGAATTCAGTATAGGTATGAATAAAAAATCAGCTGTTCCATACATTTTGA
Source organism: Polymixis flavicincta (assembly GCA_949987655.1). Taxonomy (NCBI): domain Eukaryota; kingdom Metazoa; phylum Arthropoda; class Insecta; order Lepidoptera; family Noctuidae; genus Polymixis; species Polymixis flavicincta. Next base: position 19,920,023 of record OX465183.1, read on the forward strand.
ACGCGTAGGTATTGCACTTTTCTATGAAACAGCTGTTTTTTTTTGTATAACCGGCGAAAAATTTCTGAATTTAAATTATAATTATGTAATGTAATGATTGCCAAAGTTGAAATGCATTTGCGTAAAACTATACAAAGAACAACATATTAGGTCGTGCCCACCGTGGTCGTGTCTACCTACTAAACGTTCGTTTTATGTGCAGTGAAATACGAAAAAATCGCCTGCTCAGCAACGTAAATAGCGCAATTAATTATGCTATACTGCCAAAATTTACAATGTTACTGATATGACCCCTCAAAATTAGATTTTCGTTTCGGAAACCCGGGTGTTTAATTGCATTCTAGTTAATGGACTGGTCACAAAACGATAAAATAAGCGTTAAGAAGGTTTATCTAACATCCTTAAATTAAAGCGGTACACGTTGATGTTTTTAGTCAATAGTCTGTAACAATCCACGTACTTTGTTTTATATCTTCCTCCACCCGTTTGCTGTTCACCTGACTTGCTTACATTGTAAAATTATACTAAACCGCTAAATATTAAAATCTGATTTCGATGGTGCACACCATCTTTTCCCAAACCATTGCTGTTAACTAGAAGTGCAATACGGAAATCAAATTGGTGTAAATTGAAAGATTACATTTTTTTAATAAAGGTTTTATTAATTAAATATTTTACAAATTAATCGACATTCATAAATTTACCATTACAACACAGCGTTTTCGCCATTTAAATCACTCACTACTTTGCACAAGCCCTTACATTATCTACCATCACATTCTTTCAAAAGTTAGTATAAAACTACCAGCCACTAAATAAATTGTGGACAATTTTTCTGTAACTTTTCACTAGTTTTTTATTCCGTACATATCGAATCTGACCCAAAATTGTTTTGTTCAATGTGTTTGCTGTTCATATTTCCAGTCTTTTCTTGTCTACGATGGTTTTAAGCTTCTGAATGTTTTTTTCGTCAGCATCATCTAATTAGACATTGTGATGTTTTGATGTCACAGTCGTTTCTCGTTTGTGTACTATTAAAATTGTCTCCAATGGAAGTCTTATTTTTCTCAGCGAGGCCAACGGTTACAAATAATATTTCTTGTTCACTATAATGACGTGACGTCGCTACTGTGTCTAGAGTCTCCTTCTCCGTCGAGTGTTGTTTTTACCGTCTCAAGACTGGCAGTTCTACCTTGGTTAATTTGCCCACGGCTTATATTTTTATTGGTGACATTGTTTATGTTCATTTCTCTGCTATTCGAATCAGTTCGTTGAAAATCTTTAATCCTGGGTACAGAATAATTATTTATTAAGATATTTTGTACAGTTAAAAATTGTCGTACGATAATACATTTCATATACTTAAATGCAATCATGAGGTATGTTAGTAACTTAGTACACTAACTTATTTTGACATTAAATTTTGAAAATTTGTCTTAAATATCGCTAAAAATAAAAATAAAATAAGAAAAGCTTCACAGTCTATTTGAACACTTTGGTAACGTAGGATTGAATCGATTTATTTCTTACTCTTTTATATCGAAAAATTCCTTTTAAGAACTAAGTTAAACATTTTGTTAGTGTCACATCACCGTATAATTAAGTTAAATGCATTGGTATTTGCCGAGTAATATACATACTAATACCATGGCCCGACTTGCTTAGGTGTAACAAACTAGGTGTAGGGTAAAATTACGCTATTGACTATGGCCCAGTCTGTCAATAGCGTTGATGTGTATATGTCACCGTAAGATGTGAACACCGTTAGTTTATAATCTATCTCGCGAGATTTTAAACTGTCGATAAATTGTGAACTGCACCATACTGCTTATCGACCAAATTGGTTAGGTTAGGTTGGCGAGCGATTCTGTGATAATAAAACAGTCTATATTACCAACAACTTAACTAGTAATATTTATCACATTAAACACGCAGTGTTCTTCCTCCTCTCTGCTACTTGATCTATGGTGTGCCCGACACGGTCCATGATTGTGACAAATATTATTTTCCTATCAGCTTTATACATTATGGTACGCAATAAAGAATTGAGTATTAAATTGAGCGCTACTTCCATGTCAGTGGCAGTCACTTGACTCTTTAGTACCTAATAGAGCAAGTTACTATCCGTCTTGATACCAGTTCACAATTTGACGGTTTCACTCCGATAGATTATAATCTACCGAAAAAAAATGCATTAAATTGTAAGCAGTATGTAACGGTTTACAATCTTTCGAAAGTTTAGAATCTCGTATTTCAAATTTTATAGTGACATATATAGCACGTAATACACATGCGTAACTTGCAATTTCTGATTGTTTAATGTCAAAATGGCGTGCAAGCTACTGACATAGTTTTGTGCAAGTTACAGGCACGTGTATGTACGGCTCTACGCTAAAGGTGGGGAAACTTCAACTTATACTTAAACATAAAATAAGGTCTACTTTCTAATCAATTTATGCTACTGCTTTCATCATCTCGTCAAAGACAAATAAAAAACAAAACAAACCTCTTCTTAACCATTTTCCATATTTTCTTTTTACACGCAAAGATAATGAAAATAATGAGGCCGACGAGCACGTTGTAGGCGTCAAAGAAATACCATAAGAAGTCGGAATCAGGGTAGAAGGAGCTAACCACCTCCGTTTCCACCTCCAAGGTCCAGATTATACCCATCACAGTGAACAATTTGACGTATAGAGTGATCCTGGAACATTTAAATTTGAATGTCATACTTTTGGCCACAGTTAAATTGCTTTTATTAAGCCCTAATAACTAGTGTTATTAACTCACGGGTTTGGCCTATTTTTCTCTCACAAATGAAAATCAGGGTATTTAATAAAAGTCAAAATACTAGATACCTTTAATAATTTTTATGATCCTTTGTACTTTCTAGGACATGCCGGTTTTCTCACAATGTTTTCCCTAACCGCATTGAGAGCAATGCTGATACACATTACAGAAAGTAAAGCGATTTCCTAGGTGGGCCCTTCACACAGAAAATATGACTATGTCACATTTGTGGAAAATGTATAGGTTGACTATGGTGGTTCTTTCTATCATCATCATCTTCGTCAGCATTAAATCAATACATCATAATTTTATGCTAATGCAATGCCCTGGTTGCTTACTAAGCGTTAGACTTTTAGGGTAGGTAATATCTTTAAAGTAGGTTCAGGTACCTACTTCTGAGCCTTTTTCCTGTCCTGGTCATGTGTGGAGCTTTCCATGCCACGCAGCACCTTCGTCTCCTTCTTGATCTTCCATATCTTGAAGGCAGTCAGTCCGAAGAACGTAGTGTTTACCACACAAATAAGTGTAATCGGCCCATAAAGGTAGAGCAATTTGCTGTTTCCTGTAAATTATTAGAACATCGCTTTAGAAACGAAATGCTACAGAATCACAAAGTCTTTACTTAATTTTAATATTATGCTATTAAATCATTGGTGGTGGATCTCGCAGTTCATCTGCATGGAGTTCCATAATGATACAAATTAAATATTGTTTTTTTTTTTTTTTGTGGCGGCATCTACAACGCCACATGCGAACTACGCATCAAAGACTTGACATTAATATTGAAACTGCTTGACATTATATTGAAAACTGGTTGATATTAAAAAAAAAATACGTTATATAATTTAGAATCTTTGACATTACTATTGAAACTGCTTGATATTACATTGAAACCTGGTTTGTATTATATTTTAAACATTTTTGACTTAATATTTTAAAACTTTTTGTCATAACATTTAAAACTGTTTCATATTATATTTAAAATTGTTTGCCATTATATTCAAAACCTTTTTGCACTGTATTTGAACTTCAGTTGGAGGGTAATTAATATTTTATAGTTTTCTGTATTTGTATGTAAATTGCATGTGTTTAATGTTCAACACAATGTTAATTGAAATATTAATAAATGAAATGAAACGAATAACTTGTTTCTCAGTTTTTTTTTTGTCGGTTTAATTAAAAATGTTTAAAAGTGTTTTTTTCTGAATTAAATGAATACGAACCATATATGAAGCATCCCTGTTGTCTGAGCTTGGGCAGCAGTGGGTGCTGAAGGGGCAGGTCAGAGAACTCCAAAGCACCGAGTAAGATGGTCAGTGCGGTTGGAACACCGAACGCGTATATGGCGTAGTACATGAAGCTTTTTTTTGGTGACCCAGAACCACCGTGTGCTCGTTTGCCACTGAAAAACATAAAAGTAATAATGAGCCTTTTTTTAAATAGCCTATTAGGCACCAGCATAGGCAAAATCAGCCTATAATGTTCCCACTGTTGGGACACAGACCTCCTCTCTATGAGAGGGAGTGGTGCCGGTTAGCAGATGACACGTGCTTTCGGTTCTAAGACATGCTAGTTTCCTCACAATGTTTTCGTCACCGTTTTGAGAGCGGTGGTGATGATATAATTTACGCAAAGTAAAATGCCTGTCTGTGTTTGAACCTACGACCTACAACTCGTAAGTCGTGACCGCTACCATTGCGCCACCACTCCTCTCTGCGCTAGGCACCAAACTGTATGGATATGGTGCTCACAAAAAAGAAAAACAACCTCAATCGAGTTTTTTTTAGGATTGTCCTGAATGAGGACTTGGAAAGAAAGCTCGTGATTAAACTAGGATATTTATTGAAGATAGGATGATCTTGTAACACCAGGTATACGAAAATAGACCTAAGATATCCTTTGTACCATGTTAATTGAGGGCTCGATTCTTTGAAAACCAGTCAAAATTCTATGGGCATTCACGACAGCATTGTACTTCTGTAACATTCTATTGCCTTATCAGAAGGCTTAAATTCACCCAAAGGGCAATGGAGAGGGCTATGCTTGGAGTTTCCCTACGCGATAGAATCAGAAATGAAGAGATCCGCAGGAAAACCAAGGCAACCGACATAGCCCGAAGAATTGCCAAACTTAAGTGGCAGTGGGCAGGGCACATTGCTCGCAGAACAGATGGTCGATGGGGCCGAAAGGTTCTGGAGTCGCGACCGCGTACCGGAAGACGTAGAGTGGGCAGGCATCCCACAAGGTGGACCGATGACCTTGTGAAGGCCGCGGGTATCCGCTGGATGTGGGAAGCACAAGACCGGCCGAAGTGGAGGAGCCTGGGGGAGACCTATGTACCGCAGTGGACGTCTTTCGGCTGAAATGATGATGATGATGATGAACATACTATTTAAAAACCTATGAAGACTCGAGACCCTGATAAGTTACCCACTTGATCAGCTACTAATAATTTGTATGCACAAATAATATTTGAATAACAAGTAAATCCAATAACTAGTCAGACAGGTTCGCTTAGCCAGATTGTTGCGAAGTTTAAGTTGTGCTTACCTAAAACAAAATGGTATATACGTAACGTTTTATTTAAGCTAAACCAGAAAAGTGCGAGTAGGATTCGCGCCTTGAGGGTTCTATCTTAAAGCTGTGCCCGGCTGCTTGCAGCTTCACTCAAGTAATCCATTGCCCATGAATTTCCAATTCTGGACTGAAGCACTAACATTACATTGTAGTTAGACCTGAGAGTGGCGGTACGTAGGCTGAGTGCCAAGAATACCGCCCCAGGACCCGACGGCTTGCCCGGCAAAGCCTGGGTCCTGGCCTTGCAGGCTCTCGGGCCTCGACTAAGAGGGCTCCTAAGCGCATGCTTGGAGGAGGGCCAGTTCCCACTTCGCTGGAAGACGGGGAAACTGGTCCTCATTAAGAAGCCGGGGCGCCCAGCGGACTCTCCGTCCGGTTACCGGCCCATTGTGCTGCTCGACGAGGTGGGCAAGCTCTTTGAGAGAGTAATTGCAGACCGCCTCGTCGGGCGGCTGGTGCGGGTGGGGCCGGATTTGGCGGAGAGCCAGTTTGGTTTCCGCAAGGGGCGCTCCACGGTGGATGCCATCATGCGCGTGCGAGCCCTCACGACGGGGGATGCTGTGGCCCGGGGTGGGGTCGTCTTGGCGGTGTCATTAGACATCGCCAATGCCTTCAACACCCTGCCCTGGAGTTGCATAAGGGAGGCACTCCGGTATCACCGGATGCCAACCTACCTCTGTCGTGTGGTCGAGGCCTATTTGACGGACAGGGCCGTCATCTACCCCGGTCACCTCGGAGAGTGGAACCGGCGAGAGATGTCGTGCGGTGTCCCACAGGGATCGGTCCTGGGGCCGCATCTGTGGGACATCGGGTACGACTGGGTGCTGCGCGCCGACCTCCCTGGCGGCGTCAGTGTAGTTTGCTACGCTGACGACACGCTGGTCCTGGCGCAAGGGAGGTCGTACCAGGCGGCGGCCGACTTAGCGACACAAGGGGTTGCGACAATCCTCGATAGGATCCGGCAACTGGGACTCGAGGTGGCATTGCACAAGTCCGAGGCCATGTGGTTTCATGGTCCTCGGAATGCGCCACCGACGGGTTCCCAGATAACGGTGGGAGGGGTTCACATCGGCGTCGAGTCGACCATGAAGTACCTGGGAGTCGTCCTCGACAGCCGGTGGAACTTCGCGGAGCATTTCCGCCGTTTGGCTCCCAGACTGGAGCGGGCCGGGGCTGCGTTGAAGCGGCTCTTGCCCAATCTAGGGGGGCCAAACGCCTCCTGCCGGAGGCTCTACGCGGGGATCGTGCGGTCCATGGCCCTATACGGGGCGCCGGTGTGGGCGCCTACATTGAGGCGATAACCAGCTCGCAAGCTGAGGGCGTCCCATAGGGTCATGGCGATCAGGATGATCCGAGGATATCGCACGATCTCCGGCGAGGCGGCGGGCCTCCTTGCCGGATTACCGCCATGGGATCTGGAGGCAAAGGTCCTCGCGCAAATGTGGGAGTGGCGCGAGGAGGCCAAACGCCGGGGCGTAACTCCGCTGCCGCAGGAAATCGCGGCACAGCGGACAGAGCTCCGGCGGGATCTCATGGCGACATGGAGAGAGCGATTGTCGCAACCCAGTGCTGGGCACGCCACGATTGCGGCGGTAAGTCCCCTCTTTGAGGAGTGGTTCGAGAGGCGGCATGGCGTCCTCACCTTCCGCCTGACGCAGGTCCTCACCGGACACGGTTGTTTCGGGAGGTTCCTGTTTCGGATAGGGCGGGAGGAAACGCCCGGGTGTTTCCACTGCGAAGATCGCCCTGAGGACACGGTGGAGCACACGGTGGCGGTCTGCCCTGCTTGGGCGGAGCACCGCCGTGTCCTCGTGGAGGCGATCGGCGGCGGCGATCTCTCGCGTCCGGCCCTGGTACAGGCCATGGTACGGAGCGAGAGGGCATGGGGAGCCGTCACCTCCTTCAGCGAAGCAGTGATGCTCGCGAAGAGGGAGGCGGCGCACGTGAGGGAGAGGCAGCATATGCGCCCTCGCGACCCCAGCCGCCGCAGGATACGGAGACGCCCTGGGCGTCGGGAATCCCAGGCCGATTTCCGGCCACCGTAGGCATGGGCTTGCGGACGGCGAGTAATGGGTAGCTCGCTGTCCGGTAAGGACCAAGCCCAAGTCGACGGCGCGTTGTGTTCCACGCGCGCCTCAAAGAGATGTCAGCACAAAAATGATGGGGCCCGCAAGGGCCGATGCCTGTCAGGGGTGCGGGTTCGTTTGAAAAAGATACCACAGCCCCTGGCATACGGGCTAATGAAGGAACACGGGTGGGTTTTAGTCAGTAAAAGTCTGACACGCCCTCCTGCTCCACCCAGAGTGGGAGAAGTTATTTGACGATTTCCCACCCAAAAAAAAAACATTGTAGTTAAGAATATTTTTCCCCATACTTTCATATTACAAATAAGTAGATAAGCAATGTCGAGCGTTGAAAAAGTGCTAACACTCAACCTAGTTTGATGACTTTTGATTTTGATTTTAATAAATAAGTTTATTAAAGAACCAATTTCTGTATTTCAGGCTCAGGAGTTTCTGAAAGAGTTGGTAAATTTTTATCAGTTTTGTTAAATTACTTTTGAACTATTAATTTTAAAATTAACATTTATATTAAGAAAAACATGAGACCTGACAGCAAATTCTTCCAATTGATATGTTTCTATGTAATTTATACGTTTAAAAAGTGCTGATAATCAAGCTAAGTTGAATAAATGATTTTGATTTACACTGGATGTTTTACAGTAGCAGCCCAGGGTTGTATGGGGGTCGATAGCCGGTCGTGTTGTGCCGGACGTAAAAGAATAGCATCATCGCATTTCTTCCCGTGGGTGTCGTAAAAGGCGACTAAGGGACTTGATAGAGAACGGGCAGCAGCGTTCTCTATACATTTTACCACAATACTGCGATCGCCAACCCGCTTGCCAAGCGTGGCGATTATGGCAAAACCATAAGGGAGGCGTATGCCCAGCAGTGTACATCTTTCGGCTGAAATGATGATGATGATAGGCTCGCCCCAATATAACATGGGGCTAAATCATAACTGGCGAAATTAGGATTGGTTCAACTTTGTTTTTAAAATCCCTTCGGGGAAAGCAGACGTACTGATAGGTTAACATAATTTTAAATAGGTAGTTAGTTACCTAAACGTCCACCAGATGTCGTAGCACATGACGTTCAACCAGAAGAATGCTGCCAGAAGAGAGAAGTAGACGATGAACGCTGTAACAAAAAGAAAAAAAAAACAATTTGAGACTCAGTTAATAAATGACTAGTGTGAAAATCTTGAATTTTTCGAAATCGATACCATTACACATCTCTGAAGTTTTGGCCGGTAAATTAATTTAAACTGGCAGAACCAGTGGCCTTATTATAACGCAATACGAGTATATATAGTAGGATTGTCAAAATTAAAGCTATGAACCCAAGCTACTCTTACTGTGTTAAACAATGAAGCTATTTTTGAATTTTGTACCGGTATCGTTACTTCCCGACTAAGTTGTCAATTGTTATTTATAAAACTACTGGCTATTGCCAGCGACTCCGCCCACGTAGAGGTCGAAAACTATCTCACTTTAACGTACTACCGGGATGGAAAGTATCCAATATTTATATACAGGTAATAAACTATCTGTGGATGCGAAAGAATAGCACCATCCCATTTCTTCCCGTGGGTGTCGTAGAAGGCGACTAAGGGACTTACTAGAGTAATGGGCAGCAGCGCTCTCTTTGCATTTGACCACCATACTGCGATCGCCAACCCGCCTGCCAATGGTGGCGATTATGGCAGGGGGAGGCTTATGTCCAGTAGTCGACGTCTTTTGGCTGATAAGATGATAAACTATCTGTGTGCCAAATATCATCCAAATCCGTTCAGCCCTTTTTGCGTGATTGAGTAACCAACATCCAAATATCTAAATACTCGTAACCAAACATCTAAGCACACAAACTTTCACTTTAATAATATTATTTACTTATTTATTTAACCCTTTATGCACACACATATAAACAGACGAGAATAAAGGAACAGAAAAATACGTAATGCTTATTTCTATAGAAATCTCTTCCAGCACACCTGCGGTAGGAGAGAAGATAACAGAGATGTAGACAACGCGTGTAATAATAATAGAAGGGAAAACATAATAGCACAAATTATAATCTAATTTATAAATACACATATCATGTAAGAATATACATACATACATACATACTACTAAAATAAATATCAACAAAATATATGTAAATATATTAGTAGGATTTTAAACAGTTACGTTCATAATAATAATAAAAAATCGAGCCTACCTAAGGGTTTTAAATCATGCCAAATTATGAACCCTGTTTTGTTATAAGCCCGCTAAAGGCTGGAAAATTAATCAAGAGAACTACAAGTTTAACAAATCATTATTGCTTACCTACCGACTCTTAATTCACGCTTAATGATTGCAGCATTTAGGTATAAATTTAATCGGAGCCAAGATTACATGGCGTGTATGACAAGGACCTTGCAACGCAGTTAATAGTAAGGGAAAACTGACAATGAATTTTAATTTCAATTGTGAAATATTGCGGTAACAGGTATATATGGTGGTATTTCTAAGATAGCGTCCGCCCGTGACTTCGCCCGTTTGGTAGTAAACGATATTAAAAATAGTGTAGATTTCTGCCAGAGAAAGAATTTTCGAAATCGGATCAGTACTTTTAGAGATTACCTCCTACGTCCGAACTTTCACACACACACACACACACACAATCAGCATTTAATTTTGCCACTGCTCGGGCATGGTCTGTGAGAGCGAGTGGGCCAAACTACCACGCGAGCCCACTGCTGGTTGGTTCGATTTTTTGGTTCTAGGAAATACCGGTTTCCTCACGATGTTTTCCTCCACCGTTTTGAGAGCAGTGATACATAGATGCACAAGTAAAGTGGCGGGCAAAAGTAAAGTGCCCGCCTGGGTTTGAACTGTCTCGTAAGTCGGGGAAGATACTTCTGGCCCACCACTACTCTACAAACTTTACCTCTATATATTTTCTGAGTATAAACATTGCGTGGGTCCGCAATTCATACAGTTTGCATCGGTACATTTACTCAACAAAGACAAACGTGTATAGGTGTATACCTATCAATATAAAAAAAGAAACTCTAAAAGTAACATGAGGAAGCTAATTGGTAAAAATTGGTTGCCAGTTTTCCCAAAACTGTGAACTTACAGAATTCATCCAAGGCTAAATCACAACCCTTCGCAAAAGTTGTAAGGTAAACGCAGCTATCAACGACCCATCGAAAATCTGCAGTTATTACCGACCTATAAAAGTAATTCGAATTTTTTACGTTTCCAGAACTATTCTAGCTATAGGTAGGCAAAGTTACACACGCGTTTATTCCTTGAGCATCGTATACTTTTAAGTTAGTGTGAGTAGCTGTGAAAAAAAGAGATAAAATACGTCAGTTACTGCGGGGCAGCGTGGACGCAGGAAGTGTCGTACTGTTCCCTTGTTCCTTCAAGTAAGTACGTGACTTTTCTATTTAAGACATTTATACAAACAAATGACATATATACTTTATCTTATATTAATAAATGTATTCATTTAAGTGTCAACTCTTGATTTCTTACGGCATTTTATTAATAAAAAGTAATTTGAAACGATAAAATTTTAAATTAAAATGGGATGGTGTTAGCTTCATCAGTTTTAGTCGTGGCAGCTATCACCGACCCATAGGTCGGCAATTGCAGCAACGTTACTTTTCGTTTTATTTTACTTTTATGTTACTAATTCACATTAACACAAGTATTTTTATGGACCAGTTTAAATCTAAGCTATCAGTCTATATAAAAATCTATTAGCGACTAAACTTTTTTGTCTAGTTTTCACCTTTTAGCGTTGTCAATTTAACCAAAATTATGATATTTTTCGAGGATCGATATTGAATAGTTACAGTAATAAATCATTGTTTTTGTGTTTAAAACAGTGTGCATTTGTCCATATTTTTTGTGACATTAATCAATTATAATCTATTTTATAGTCCGTAGGTCAATTGAATTAAAATAACCATATTTTTATGAGTCGGTAATACAATTTATGTTTATACTTACATACTTTATTACCGACCCATGAGGGTCGGCAATAGCAACTATAAGAAGCTATTACCGATCGTATATAGATTATTTAGTTTGTCACCTACATACTTTTATGACATAATAGGTAGGTACCTATTAATAAATGCTACTTCTTGGCTAAAGCAACATAAAACATACAATTATATTTTTTTCCAGAATTATGGAGCCACAAAAGCGGCGAAAAGTATACAGTGAAACACAACTCGCCGAAGCAAAAATTATTATGATCTCAATAGCATAAGGAAATATCCTAGAGTTTGAAATCCTTATATTAAAATATATATGTGTATTAATAGTATTATGTTGATTAATTTAAAAGTTTATAATTTTATTATTTAGTTCATAGGTATTACTAAGAAGTACTAATTTAATTTATTAAAAATAACGATTAAAAAAAATACGAATAAGTATTTGCATTTTTATGTTGTTTTATTTTATTAAGATCGGTAATCATCATCATCACTAGCTTATATACATTCCATTGCTGAAAAAAGGCCTCCTCTTATACACGATCGGGAATAGCTGCATAAAAATCGTTAATAGCTTCACAGCCTTTTTTATGGGTCGGTAATTGCAACAATCGACTAAGTCACATTGTAAATTATTTTTTATAAGATAATCCTTTATTTAAATGTATTTGATTCAGTAAATACATTTTTTATACATAACACTAGCATATAAAATTAAACTATTAATCTTTAGAGGAACCAGTACACTAAAAAAATATGGTTGATTTTAAAATTGCCTTAGGGGGGTCGTTAATACCTGCGTTTACCTTAAATTCACTAATAATTCACTAAATGTAATTCACACTATTAGTGAAAACGGGCATAAGACCACTTACATAGGAGTTTCCAAAACAAATACCTAGTGTCTATTTTAAAATATTGAGCTGCAGGTACAATGAGAAAGAGATTTTTATTAAAATTTTATTTTGCTACTAGTTGATCTAAAAATAACGTAATAATTTAAAGCAATTTTGTACATGTAAGCTTTTAATATGTATGTCGCCGCGAAAGCGCCAACCTGTTAAGATTATAACATAATCTTATGCGTAACTATTAATTCTAACCATTTGCATGGCATCAATCAGTGTCTATTGGTTTTCTTGAGATCAATGTCAGCTATTGGCCAGGTTGTAATATAAAACTCAGAGTACTGCTGGTTTAATTAGTAGCTGAATAACTAAAAAACTAACAACAATGTCTTAGTTAAAACTATAGTCACAATTATAAAGGAATAATGATTTTTATTGTCTGTGGGCTCTTAGTTTATGATACATGGCTACCTACTGTGCCGAAAAAATGGCGCGCATTGCGAGTTTCATGGTCAATAACTGACTGTTATATTTTAATACGAAAACTAAATCAGTTTCAATCAAAATTTACAATCTATAAAGTAGCAAGATTATTTCACACACATTTATTTAAGAATACCTGTTCTTTGATTAAATTCCTTGAACTGCCGGAAATGTTATAAAGTAGTAATATTTGTGTTGTGAAAAGTAATGACGTTACTAATTAAACTTTCGTATTAAACCGCCATTGCATTTGTGAATATTAGCATTGTTTAATTGCAAAAGAATTAACTGATAAGCGTTTCACCATTGTTAGTAAATTTTATAACACTAACTAAGTAATAAGATTCTTTCTGTGCGATACGCATTACTTCCGCCCACTTGAGGAGATGGTCGAGAATGGCGGCCGGACAGTATCGCTATATAAGTGTGTGAAAAGGACTAAAATTATAATTGTGGAATAAGAAACCTCTGTAACATAATGTTTTGATTTAAAAGAGTGTCCGTGGAGTTTCTTGCCCGTTCTTCTCCATATGAGACCTACTTTAGCTTTGGAATGGGCGCCTAGATTCAATTTTAACTCAAACTATCTGATTCGCTGTTCTATGAAAAATCCAAAGTGCGTGTAAAAGATTTAAGTGAAAATAAATGGTTTGAGTTAAGTGTTGTGTGTGATTGTAAACCAACTACCCATATACCAACGAAGAAATACACCAGAATCAACAGAGACGGCATGCATTGGGTTTCCCGCCGTCTCATGTATATTTTAGGGAAGAGCGTTGTTGTCTGAGATATGTTTATTTTTTTATCTAGTTCAGACACGGATGTCTTGTCCAAATGTTAATAAAGATAATTACGTTAAGATATGTCTTTATATTGTCCTATTTAACTTGAAACCAGAAACACAAATCTAATACCTATTCTTGTAAAAACAAACTCGTAAAATACGAAACTAATAGTATTCACCTTTTAAACTGACCGAAAATGTCTGTAAAAAGGTGGTAATTACCATTTTTTCCTGTTAAAGAATATTAAGTGGCCTACACTAAAACAACAGATTCAAGAACAATATTTAAGGTGGTATTCAAAATAATGCTTTGACGCAAACACACTAATTCCGAATTTAAATAAAACAAAACCTGCGAGCGAGAATTTACCATGTTTCTAAGCGTAAACAATAATCAATTAGATTGTTATTTACGCTTTAAGAATGAACACATATTTGGGTGTTTTGATATAGTGCAAAATAATGCTTTAATACTACAACAATTTCGGCTTCATCGTATAATTGATAAATGATTTTATTTCTGTAAGTAGGTTTATACAAACATTTTTACATGTCAATCATATTTATTTCGCCAGATGAGGTTGGCGATTCCTATCTTACTACTCTGAGAAAAAAGACCGAAATAAACTCAGAGGTTACGATCTCTTTTAAAGTCCAGACATAAGCTTGGTCAGATCATGTGAAGACTACTTAGATTGGAGTCTGAAATGGTCTTTTGAGGAAACAACCACACAGATTGATCAACCATCTTTTATGACACCCACGAAAAGTATGATGGTGAATTAAAGAGACAACACGTCTCCACCCTAAGCTACCACGGAATAGTTTTTTTTTTAGTATCCACAATAATATGTCGGCGCACAAGTTATTGTGCTTAGCGTAGCTGCTTTGTCGTAGTGGTTTTTTTAAAAGGGGTAATTCCACTTGGCTAAACTAAGTCGTTTTTTTAAGAAATCTCCTGGTCATCATAGCATAATCAGCCTAAATTGTTCCCACTGCTGGGACACAGGCCTTGTCTCTGTGAGGAGTGGGCCGTAATCCACCACGCGGGACTAGTGTGGGTTGATAGATGTCACATGTCTTCGAAGTTTTAGTTCTAATATGCCGGTTTCCTCTCCATGTTTTTCTTCACCGTTTTGAGAGCAGTGGTGATAAAATAATTTACACTAAATAAAGCACATGTCTGGGTTCGAACCTACGACCTCGTGACTCGTGAGTCGCGGTCGTTACCACTGGACCACCACTGTTCTCCTGATCGAACTGCACTAAATTATTAATTTAAAAGGTCTGCAGACAGTAAAGTGCGACAGAGATGGACGTATCGAGACCTCTCTACCATCCAATTACGTTTTCCTCAAAACGCTCTGTTGGTTTTCCATCGCTGGGCTCAGGGTCGAAAATTGAAGACTCAACAGCGCACTTTTAGTTTGAGTGAAGTTTAGCATTACTTGCTGAATGCGACTGTACACTTGTCTAAATTCGGTAACTGCGTCTAAATGACAAATGAATTAAGCCAAGCAGAAATTGCCCCTAATACAAACACAAAGGAGATCCGCGGAGCATAGTTGTTGAGCAAAACTAGTGAGACCCGAGCTTCACAGAGTAACTGTCTCCAAAAATACTTACTGAAAATAGTGCAAAGCTCTCGATTGATTTGGTTCTGAAGACTAAGGATCTGCATGGTTGCCAGGAACAGGAAACCCACGAAGAAACTGAGGAGATAGGCTATTAGAACCATTCCGTGAAGGTTGCGAAGCTCCGGAAGCCATGCGTAGACCGCTACTGTCAGAAGGATGAAGAAGCAGGAAATCAGCATGGCTGAAAATATTATTGACGAGTTAGTTTGCGGGTAGTAGTGACAGGTTGGGCTGATCTTTCAAACGCCAGATAATCCGGGGAATATTTTAGAGTTTTTGACATTTTTTTCGTAAAAAACGGTCTGACGATTTCTTTTTTAATATGACGTTGGATTGGATAAATCAAGCTTGTTCTACATTTTACTAAATTACCTTTGCAATTAGGACGCATCCTGTAATATTTCCGACAGATGGTAAGGTCCTAGAATCGTTCTACAACACGCAAGGAATGTTTATCATACACGTAACTTTTGGTAGTCTGCCTCGTTGGTCTATTGATCGCAAGCGCTACTGCTGAGCATAAGCATGGGGTCGATTCCCAGATCGGCCAAAGTGTTGTTGGGTTTTGCTATCTGGAATTTCTGTGTCTAGATTTGTGCCCTGTTGATGGCAATAGGCTCGCCCCCTTTTACATGGGACTTAAACATAATGGCGATATGTGGTGTACCATAGGTACAGACGCCAGCACATCAAGCTACTCCAATCTGTGAAATTTTCCCAATTTAACTTGAACCTGAAGCTTATGTAATAAAGATGAAAGTCTATCAAAGTTTGACAGATTGGGGTAGCTTAATGTGCTGGCGCCTCTGCTCAAACCTTCGGGTATACAAATCGTGACGTTATTTTTGTTTTGAACTGTTTATTTTTCATGTGTGACATTTACAATCGAACGTCGTAAAACCAACTGGCTGGTCAAGTTGGGTTTACGTCATTCTGATCGAGAATGTCCTTTAGTATTAAAAGAAAATAATTTTATTCTTTTATGTGGTTTTTTGAGTGTTACTGAATTGCAAGTTGCTTATCACTTTCTTTTGTTTCAATTCCAATACAAATTTCGAATGAATTCTATGCACTACTCAGGTTATGAACGAGAGTCGTAAAGGCTCTTGCAAACAGGACGACAATTTGAAGCCTTGGGTTTATAGCAAACGTAGGCCTAGGACATTTAATGAGATAACAATAGATTTGAATCAAATTCGGGTGCACTATGTATTTTACAGGTTAATGAGTTTTTTGCCAACATACCTTTAACTACGACTCGCACCTTAAATTCGTCCCCGTCTAAAGCTGCAAACCTTTTGCATAGTAGTGTGCTCAAATGTAGTAGCTTATTTAGTTTCGAACATGTAACGCCTCGTGATGTAGTAAATATTTTTAGTACACTTAAATCAAAAAACACTGGGGATTACTGGGACATCTCTATTAAACTTTTAATTAATATAATCGACGTCGTAGCCCCCTATCTAGCTGTTACTTTTAATAAATGTGTTGACTCGGGAACTTTTCCTGACCTCATGAAGATTAGTAAAGTCATACCATTATTTAAATCAGGTGATAAAAATAACGTGGGCAATTTTAGGCCTATTTCTATCTTACCGGCATTTAGTAAAATATTTGAAAAGTTAATACTCAAGCAGTTGCTAAGACATTTTAATTTAAATAGCCTCCTTCATGAGGAACAATATGGCTTTACAAAGGGTCGTTCGACTACAGATGCGGGTGTTGCTTTGTTGAAACACATATTTAACGCATGGGAGAACTTGCAAAATGCTATTGGAATTTTCTGTGATCTCTCCAAAGCCTTTGATTGCGTGCACCATGAAACGCTTTTGCGTAAACTGCGTTATTACGGTGTCCATAACGAAGCTTTAAACGTAATAATTTCTTATTTACATAGTAGGTTCCAATGTGTAGAAAGTAATGGTGTAAAATCTTCCGGGCCACCAGTTCAGTTAGGTGTGCCTCAAGGCTCAATACTCGGCCCATTCTTGTTTTTAGTATATATCAATTACTTACCATTCTATTTAAAGGGTATTTGTGATGTTGTTCTGTTTGCTGATGACACTTCTCTTATTTTTAAAGTAGACAGGAATAGACAAGATTTTGACGACGTAAACAGTGCCCTCTCAATGGTTACGGATTGGTTTACGGCAAATAACCTAGTACTTAATGCCAAGAAGACAAAGTGTGTAAAGTTCGCCTTACCGAATGTTAGAAATCTTGGTCCAAACATCGTCTTAGATAAAGAGGAGCTTGAAACCGTAGACTAGACAGTTTTTTTGGGCATAACAGTAGATGCTAAACTTCAGTGGGGCTCACACATATCAAGCCTAGCGAGAAGGCTCAGTTCAGCCGCCTATGCCGTCAGAAAAGTAAGACAATACACTGACGTTGAAACAGCTCGGTTAGTTTATTTTAGTCATTTTCATAGCGTTATGTCCTACGGCATTCTGTTGTGGGACAAAGCCGCTGATATTCAAAATATTTATGTTCTTCAAAAGCGAGCTGTTCGAGCAATTTACCAACTGGGTGCTAGAGTGTTTCTAAGAGATCTTTTAAAGATATAGGTATTCTCACGGTGGCATCGCAATTCATATTCGCTAACATCTTATATATTATGCAAAATATACACTTATACATTAAAAACAGTCATATCCATCATTTTAATACTAGAAATAATGATAAACTACGTGCTCCCTTTCACCGGCTTCATAAGGTTAATAAATCATTTGTTGGGCTTGGTATAACCTTTTATAACAAGCTTCCCTCTTCTTTGTTAGATTTACATTTTAGTGCGTTTAAAGCCAAAGTAAAATCCAACCTTTGTTCTAAGGCATACTATTCTATTAACGACTACTTAAACGATAAGAATAGTTGGTCGCTGTGATTAACTCAGGACAATGTTTGTGTTCTTTCACCAGAATTAGCTTACCTACTGACAGGTTGTATGAATTAGATTCATATACTTAATTGTTTATATTATTAGACTCTTTAAATCATTTTATTTTTTACTATTGTATTGTACAGAATCAAGTTCTTCTAACTTACTCGTAACAGACAGCTGTGCTGCTGGGGAGTTTGTTGCGCCACTTCTTCTTCCCAGCTAAAGCATTAGGAAGTGTCGAAGGGTGGGCGTTTTGGAAGGGACAGTCATAAGTGTTTTTTTTTGACGTTCGAAAAGTGCCGACTCTTAGCCTAGTTTGAATAAATGACTTTTGATTTGATTTGAGTATTATTTGGCACCTCCATGTTTTCATACTATTTTGACAATATTACATTTAAATTTTACTTAAAATTGCACACAAGAATGAAAAATAACATTCACGATTTGCGCTATCGACGCCATATTTGTTTTGGTGACCAGTATTATTGGAAAAAAATAGAACTAAATTTGAATCACTTGGCTGAGTCTTGGTCAGTCATCTTCAAAGGGCTGCCTTTCAATACGCCAAGTTGTTAAACGTTGAATGATTCTAATAAGAATTCAATTAACTATCTGCCTAGGTTTACACTTGGATACCGACGTTTAATGAATAGCCTAGGCGTCCAATTAGCTGGCTAATTTAACCAGATGGCTGCGACATATACCGGCGGCACTGTGGGTTCGATTTCAGCACTGAAAAAAATTTTGTATGACCTACAAGTAGTTGTTCCGGGTCTGGCTGTTTGTGTATGTGAATTTAACTGTCTATAAACGCACCCACAATACAGGAGAAATTCCTAGTGTGGGACAACGTTTTCCACAATAAAAATGTCTTCAGTCTCGTGAAATAGGTATCAGCAATATAGTCTTATATACCTAGGTACAAACGATGGACTATCTTCTGGTTCATTACGATCTAAAGAAAAAGGCTTTATTTAGAGAAAGCATCTCAAAATATTCGTGATTTAAATTAAGTGACGACCATCAGGTAGGTATCGAAACAAATAATAACAAAACATCGCCAAGTCATAGGCAATACAAACAGATAACAGTATTTGCAACGGTAAATGAGAAATGCAAACATGAGACGCTCAAATATTTTATCATTAAAATTATAGGCGCCCAATCGATTCGGGCATGTTTATCAACGTTACAGCTTTCTACTTTGATGTTTCTAAGGTCTATTAATTTTATTCCCGTCAAATTTTAAAATCAATCACTTATTTCGTTTGAATTCTACAACCAATTTTTCAATATAATTACTTTTTTGTCAAACTTATTTCATTTTGGACTAGCTTTTGCCAGTGGCTTCGCCCGCGTTAGCCAATTTACATAAAACCTACAAATTATATTCATAAACCGTACTCATGAATGACTCTGTCCATTGATGAAAACCGCATAATATGTATGATTTTTAATATTTAAATCATTTTCGTTTTTGGCCGAAAATACTAAAGCCGAGGGATATTTTTCGATTTTGTTCACAGCTGAAATTTCATTTTCGGTCAAAACTAGTCTTTGTATTGTATGAGTATGTATTACAATGAAAACTAAGTCACCCAGTACCCAGACCGTAATTAATTTAAATGTGAAGTTTGAATTAATGCATTATTAGGTACTAGTGGATGCAGTACCGGTTCTTTCTCAAGAACCGGGATTGACTTTTCGGTACTGGACTAGGAACCGGAATTTGCCAAGAAATTCGATACTTTCGGTACTTACTACTTACGTACAAATGTCGCTATTAATTTATTGTATGAAGGGCACGAGTGCGTGCAGAGAACATATAAATTAGTAGATATACTCGTATGTAAAAAAATTACCTCATTAGAAATGTGTGTTAGTGTATTTAATAAAAGTATGTATTATTCGTAAATCTATTATTGACAATAATCATCAGAACACAATCATAACATAATTTAAATGCTTTTTTCATATCAAATTAGTAAGAATGATCAAATAGAACTTAAATTCGAGGTATATTTTGAATTAGAAATAAGTCTTTTTTCGTTACTGAATAACTTTGTTTTTCCACTAAAAGTATCACTAAACAAACATTAGCAAAAGAAAACTATAGTGGTAAATCGAGATCGAAATCAGTAACAAAAAATCATAAAATTCAACAAAATTTGAGGATAAAATCGTTATTCAATTTCATATAATTTCTTTTTTTTTTTTTCATTCAATAAACAAATTTAGATCAAGCTAAAGAAACAATTAAAAATTCAACAAAATTTGAGGATAACAATTCTCTTTAAAATAAAAGTAATGCAATAAATGAAACAAATCAAAACTGAAATTATTTCTCTTACTGAACTTTTTTTCTTTATCTACATGGCTTTTTTCTCTCTGTAATAATAATAAATTCTGAGGGAACTTATAACATTTACGGTTCTGTCACTCAACGATGTTCTCAGTGGGCACGCCACGATTGCGGCGGTAAGTCCCCTCTTTGAGGAGTGGTTCGAGAGGCGGCATGGCGTCCTCACCTTCCGCCTGACGCAGGTCCTCACCGGACACGGTTGTTTCGGGAGGTTCCTGTTTCGGATAGGGCGGGAGGAAACGCCCGGGTGTTTCCACTGCGAAGATCGCCCTGAGGACACGGTGGAGCACACGGTGGCGGTCTGCCCTGCTTGGGCGGAGCACCGCCGTGTCCTCGTGGAGGCGATCGGCGGCGGCGATCTCTCGCGTCCGGCCCTGGTCCAGGCCATGGTACGGAGCGATAGGGCATGGGGAGCCGTCACCTCCTTCAGCGAAGCAGTGATGCTCGCGAAGAGGGAGGCGGCGCACGTGAGGGAGAGGCAGCATATGCGCCCTCGCGACCCCAGCCGCCGCAGGATACGGAGACGCCCTGGGCGTCGGGAATCCCAGGCCGATTTCCGGCCACCGTAGGCATGGGCTTGCGGACGGCGAGTAATGGGTAGCTCGCTGTCCGGTAAGGACCAAGCCCAAGTCGACGGCGCGTTGTGTTCCACGCGCGCCTCAAAGAGATGTCAGCACTAAAAGTGATGGGACCCGCAAGGGTCGATGCCTGCCAGGGGTGCAGGTTTGTTCGAAAGAGACACCACAGCCCCTGGCTTAAGGGCTACTGAAGGAACACGGGTGGGTTTTAGTCAGTAAAAGTCTGACACGCCCTCCTGCTCCACCCAGAGCGGGAGAAGTTATTTGATGATTTCCCACCCAAAAAAAAAAAAAAAAAAAAAAAAACGATGTTCTCAGCTGTACCATTATTGTATAAAAAGGTAGTTTATTTAATATAATTTTTTACTGTACTTATAAATTGAAAAAAAAAGTACCGAAAGTACCAGAAGAACCGGTTCTCCGGGATGAATACCCGGTACCGGATTGTTTCTGAAAACCCGGGATTTCCCGATATTTTCAGGACCGGGATTTCCCGGGAGTATGCCCTAATTATTACATAAAAATATAAGCTTTCTACACTCCTTTTCCATAATTATGATAAATAATAAATGATTTCATTTCTGTAAGTAGGTTTGTACAAACACGTCAATCATATTTTTTTACTAGGTCCGCGTTTCCTATCTGACTACTCTGCGAAGAAAGGCCGAAACAAACTCAGAGGTCACAGTCACTTTTAAAGTCCAGACATGATCTTGGTCAGATCATGTAAAAACTATGTGGATTGGTGTCTGAAATTGTCTTTTGAGGAAAGAACCACACAGATTGAGTGGATTTAAAGTTCAACATTGCCAAATTTCATGCTCCACTGTCCACGTAATGTACATAAAAAGGGGTAAAAAGTCACGTATAAATTAATATATAGATACTCACAGCTACTGCTAAGACCATAGCTATTGCGTTCAGCTTTCGAGATGAAACAGATGAGAGCGTTAAGATGAGGTTCTGTTTCGTCGGAAACAAACGTGTCGATGCAGTACTTGTCCGGTCCGTAGATTAACACATTCGAGATGCTGGACGAGATTTCCACGTGGAGGTTGCCATCCTGTGAACAATTTTGAAAAGTTTGAGTAAAGTAATATGGGTCTCTCAGAGAATATTAGATACCTACGAATTATGGTAAATTGTATATTATTCTGCATATCAACTCAATATTTCCATTTTCATTTTCCAATTTTCCATTCTAACCAGAATTCAGCTGAATACCAGTATTTTACACTGAGCGACTGCCTATCTGCGTTCCACAACCCAGTTACTGGGCAACATGATATCCCTTCGTACATCTGGTTGTCAGACTTTCGTGCTTTTGACGACCCGTATCGACTGCTAATGATCTACGAATTAAAGGTTTAACATGCTTTCCGAGACATAGGGGGCTCTTAGTATGTAAAGCTGGTCACCCATCCCTGGACCTACCACTGCAATGGTAGCTTAACCCGATCGATCAGACCGTGCGGCTATGATTACTTAACCAAAAGCCCCTTCAATTACGTACAAATATTAATTACCACCTGCCTCGTCAGTATATCTGTCGCAACCATGTAGGCATGAGGGTTTGATTTCCAGGTCGGACAAGATTTATGAAGTATTGGGGTCTTTTGCATAAGGAAGTTTACCAGTAGCATCCTGGAGTAAGCATTTGTACCCGATTGCAATAGACTCGCCAGTTGTTACATGGTTCTTAAACATAACTAGTGAACTGTGGATGTACTATGGTACCCCTCTGCCTATCCCTTCGGGGGCTACAAGCGTGATGTTATGTTATGTGTTAAATAATATTATTGATGTCCAATGATCTAATGCGGACATTGCTTTGAACATAACGTTAATTTGTTACCTAATAAGATTGTGTTGCATAAGTTTACTGCCACAATGATATTGCTAAGATAAATCATCATTCTAGGAGTACAGATAATATAAGAAGTTTACAAGTAGAAAGATGACGTTAATAACGTTATGATGACGTGAACAGGAATTCCGTAAATGACTTTTATGACGCATTTGTGTTTACAGAACATAAATAGAAATTGTTGAAAAGCAGAGGATTCTTTTTTCTGTAATTATTAGTGTTATTGTTTGTATTGTTTACTATATTTATCAGTTTGAGGCAGATATGAGATCACCGTAACGTAAAGGAAGAAATTTTATGAGTAGTCTATCACCAGCAGTAAAATTCTAAAGGTTTTGTACTTGATGTGACCAGCTGTATATGTTATCTTGACTATCTTCGTAAAATTAATAAGAGGTTTTCGAGAATTTAGGTGGTAATATGCCTTTATAGGACATCCGTTCATCACTGGCAAGTTTGGCAACACGCACTGGTCAAAGACTTTCGCCTTGAGACACTGCGGTGCATAGCTTTCCAAACGCTACCCGAGTCGATTAACCTCTTTAACGCAGTTGTACATCTAACTAGACCCTTGACAGTCATCTAATGTTAACAATAGACGTTATTAGAAAGCTAAAAGTCATCCAAAAGACAATATATAGAGGACTATGCTTGGAGTTTCCCTAAGTGACCGAATCAGAAATGAGGAGATTCACAGAAGGACCAAGGTAACTGAGATAGCCCGCAGCATGACAAACTTAAGTGACAGTGGGTAGGGCACATTGCTCGCAGAACAGATGGCTGTTAGGGCCGAAAGGAGTGGTGACCGGAACACGTAGAGTTGGAAGGTCTTACACAAGATAAACCTTGGGAAGACAGCAGGAATCCGCTGGATGCGGTAAGCACAGACCAGCATCCTAATTGCGTAACTCACGATTAATCATAATCGGTTTCAATTTGACTGTTCAACAGTATTCATTGCGTTATTTGTGCTGTTGAACAGACACATTTTTGAAAATTTGCAGCAATGGTTTAACAATCTGTTTCAAAACGAAACAGATTGTGATAAATCGTGAGTTACGCAATTAGGGTGCCGGACGAAATCGCGGAGCTTGGGGGAGGCCTATGTCCAGTAGTGGACGTCTTTTGACTGAAATAATGATGATAATGATGATTTCCTTTATAGATAAACGACATGTATAGGTAAGCAAGGCAATCACCGGTCATGGTGACTGTGGAAAATCCTGTGGTGGTTAGGCCAAGTAATGGGAGTCTATGATCTGATACTATAGATCTATAGCCATTCCTTAATTCTTAAATATTTATATTATAGTCGCCAGAGGGGAATACATTGAACTAGAATACATAAATATTAACAAATAACGATATTTTAATCAATTTAAAATGAGTCTTATATCACTTAATGGCATAAAAAATTAAGATAAATGTGTTTTAATAAATATTTTGTGAACGGAATCATACTAAAAACCAAATGAAGAAGGCGGATACAGTTTAGCAGAGCAGTTTTGGTCCAGTGCAGTGGAATCGCCCGCGGCTTACGAATTGCTCGTAGGTTTAAACCATAACAGGCATTTTACATTGTGTAAACTATTTCATAACAACTGCTCTCAAAACGTTGAAGAAATACATCGTGAGAAAACCGGAGAACCAAAAGTTCGAAGACATGTGACATCTACCCACCCGCACTGCGCCCGCGTGGTGGATTACAACCAACTCTCACCAAGGGGAGGCCTGTGACCTAGAAGTGAAAACATACATACATACTCAGCCCATAACGTTTCTACTGCTGGGACACAGGCCTCCTCTCCGTGAGAGGGAGTGAGCCGTAATCCACCACGCAGGCCCAGTGCGGGTTGGTAGATGTCTTATATCTTCGACTTTTTGGTTCTAGGACTTATGCCGGTTTCCTAATGATGATTTCATGTTTGAGTGATGAAATTATTTACACAAAGTAATGCGCCTGGCTGGGTTCGAACGCACGACTTACAACTCGTAAGTCGCAGCCGTTACCACCTAGGCCACCACTGCTCTGAAGTGGCAACATTATAAGATTATTATGATACAGTTTAGCGTTTGTTTAGTTACCGATCATTTGTTGTTATTGAGTTACTAGCTTTTGCCAGCGGCTGCGCCCGCGTGGCGGTCTAAAATTATCCCATGGTAACGTACTATCGGGAAAAAATTTATCTCTATCTGTTATTCCAGGTTACAAACTATATGTGTGCTAAATTTCATCCAAATTCGTACAGCCGTTTTTGCGTGATTAAGTACCGCGCCGTACCAACTGTCAAAGTACTATGTTCTGCGATGAATGCCGCGAAAATTTGCACTATGACGTTGGCATCAGTCCAAGAAACATATCTAGCCTTGTCTATCCTGATCATTTTAATACAAGAACGAAAGAGATAGGTTGCTTAGTTTCATATAGAAACGTAAAAAAGCGCTCCCACCGGCTCCCATTAATAAAATAAATAAATAATTATAATTGCATAAGTTGATAAAAAATGCTATGCAATAGCTTTACCGCGGCAGTCCCCGAGTGCCACACGTATTTTTTTTTTATTTGGCCAATACCTAATTATTATTTCATAAATTAGGTCATCATCTGCCTAGCCTTTTCCCAACTATGTTGGGGTCGGCTTCCAGTCTAACCGGATGCAGCTGAACACCAGTATTTTATATGGAGTGACTGCCTATCTGACCTCCACAACCCAGTTACTGGGTAATACGATACCCCTTGGTAAGACTGGTTGTCAGACTTTCGCGCTTCTGACGACCCGTAACGACTGTCAAAGATCCACAAATGACGGCCGGGACCAACGGCTTAACGTGCTTTCTGAGGTACGGAGGGGTCTTGGTATGTAAAGATGGTCACCCATCCGTCACCCGTGCAGCTATTGTTATTTAGCCACAAGCCACTCTTTCCGTCTTTTCTCTATTTCATATATTAGGGATGATTATTTTACATCCACAGATTTTTTCATAGTGCTGATGGTGCCTGCATCTCACCTCGATCATGCTTGATGGAAAGCGATGGATGAGGTCTATATCGCCTGTTTGCGGGAGCCATTATTTCAATTTCCACATACAACATTATGAATCGACATGAATAATACACAGTTAAGTACAGATAGCTATTGCTGTGTGAATCAACATGTTTTAAAACTAATAGCTGTGGAAGGTCGCTATCGTATTTATTTATATTTCCCTTTAATTGTTGTGTCACTATGTCGTAACATGTATTGGAAACCAGACCGGAATGGGACAAGAATACGAGCAGCGTAACGTTTTAGATCTTTAATTTATACCGAACTAACTCTAAAATTCACTGACATGTCCTTTTAAAGCTTTCCACATCTAAAAATGGCAAATAGGTGGCGTGCTATTCAACACTTCCGGAAATAAAATAAATAATATTATTTCAATCAAGTTTGCAACCGACCTCCGTTCATTAATCAGAGACGATATTTTTAGCACCGGAAGTCAGTTGCAGAGATTCTTAACTAATGAAATAAAAACATTTACAAAATAATATGCACCTAATCAACAATATTTAGTTACATTAAAACCAAAAGCTAACATTCGGCCTTCCTGACATTAAGTTTGTCCTCAATTCCTTTCATAATTAATTTGTGTTTTTATTATTTCAGGTAAAACACATGGAGAAATGTAAATCATAACTTCTGTCGATTTTCGTAATGATATATAACACAATTTTCCGTTTATCCTATGACCAATTACATCATATAAAATTAACGTCTTTTATTTGTCACCTACCTAATCAACTTGATCATTCTTTTTCAAAGTTATATCCTGAACTTTTATCATAAATACTTGTACTAATATGTGGCTGTATCTGATCCACAGCCTAATTATTTAAAATACTGCTTTTTGTCAATGTTGGGCCCTGGTAGTTCCGTGAAGTTTTGTCCGATTCGTATTGGTACATGTAAGTGGTTAGATGCACAACATAAACAGCGATTACAGTCTAAGTTTTATCTACGGGTATATGCTTCTAAGCATGATTGAATTGTATCGATATTGTAATGTATCTCTGATAAGTGCACATTGGCTTCCGAGGTTGAAAAGCATTAAACTTTAATTGAAAACTTATTACAAGAAGCAGATTTACAGTATTAATTTTGTGAACCATCTATATCAGTAGTAATAAATAGATAAAATTGCTTTATTAATTCCTTACATAAAATATGGACCAGGCTGGCCAGAGACAGAGCGAGATGGAAAATAACGGAGGAGGCTTTTACCGCTATAGGCGGTCCTTACATTTAATCATTTTTTATATTGAAATAGTATTCATGTTAGTACATAATAATCAATGATAAAGTGGAATGAATAAAATCCTATCAAAATAATGTCAAAGTGCTAATAATAATGATTAATTTTGCATGATGAAACCTGACACCTCTTATGAAATAATTTTTATTTTTAATAAAAAATAAAATATTTATTTCATGTAGAAATAAATGTAAGTACTATGTTATTTTAAATAATTTTAATTGTTAATTTTAATAATAAATTCTATTGACTATATAACATTAAGGAAAAAAAATATGTAATAAATTTATATAAATTGTCAACAGTCAATTAGGCTCAATATTAATTTAATTGAATTACCAAAATAAATAATATCTACACAAATAAGAGAATTGATTAATGTATCTACATACAACATCAGTGGTAGTGATTATTAAACCCGATTTTCGTTATTATTTTGTTTTCTATTTTTGTTTGAAAAACAGTCTTCAGTTTTATGTCCATACTTTTGACAATTTTCGCACTTAATAATAGGTTTTGAACACTGTGAAACTCTATGGCCAGTCTGTTTACAATTAAAGCATACAGAAGGAGCACCGTTTGATTGCCTGCATTCGTTCGCACGATGACCACTCTTACTGCAAATGTGACAAATTATGGTGGAACTATCTGGCAAAGGGGTGTCAGATTTATTTTTAGTAATTACGAACTCGTTTTGATCACTGCACATGTCTTTTAGATATTTTAACAAATCTTCAGGCTCTGCAAAACGGGCTGAAGATGCTCCTGCTCTAATAGTGCGGTCCTCAAGACCGTAAATGATAGCATCTACTGCTTTTTTACCTGATATATCACATGCATTCAACAAAATCATTTTATCGTAATAGTAATCATCGAGCGAATCGCCGATTTTATATTTCTTTTCTAGCATTTCAAATAACAAAGCACCGTAATAAGTGTCAGAAGGAAACGCACGTTTTAAATTATGTTGCCATTCTAACCACGTATATGTTATAGTTTTAAGCCCTTCATACAATTTTTTAGCATGGCCAACTAATCGTGGCAAAGCAAAATGGGTCGTCTGTAGATCAGACCAACCATAGATATGAGCACATTCGTCGACTTTTGATAGCCAGGTATCTATTCTCTGGTTTTTAACGGACGGGTCAAATTCAGGAATCATTTTTATCATATTTTAATGAAGAATATGAAGAATGATCAGGTTTTACACGAGAAGAAATAAAGCTCACTAAATCATGCAAATTGACTGGCAAACTAA
Source organism: Polymixis flavicincta (assembly GCA_949987655.1). NCBI lineage: Eukaryota > Metazoa > Arthropoda > Insecta > Lepidoptera > Noctuidae > Polymixis > Polymixis flavicincta. The sequence goes on from OX465183.1 coordinate 19,948,450, forward strand.
CATTAAATGGATTGCTTTTCAAACCTCCATCCGGAACTCCTGAAGATCCTGGCACTGCCTCTTGTCCAGTTTCTGGTGTATAGCTCCCATTTTCATCCAAGGGTCCTGGTTCAGGAACATGCCCGCAATCTTCAACCGCTACAGAAGCAACTTCGCCTCCCGGCAGCCTTTTTGGAGTTTCACATGACCTGCCATCATTTAATGTTCTTCTATTCGGATTTCTGGTGCTCTTCCTCGTTCGGCGTGATCTTCTGGACATATTTTTGTTTTGTGGGCACGTGAACGACTGTTACAGTTTGAATGTTTTTTATCCCTTCGTCGTTTTGAAGGACTCCCTCTATACGAATATTCACTTGTTTCACTTGATGAAGAAGCACTACTCACATCACGAATGCGTTTGGGCATAGTCAAGACCGTTTAAAGTTCACCACACCAGCACTCCGTACAGTTTACACAATGTCTGTTTTAACGCTATCAACGAGCTTTTTTTTTGTTTTGCTTTGTATGAAACAAAGCAAAACAAAAAAAAGATTTATATTAAACACTTGTAAATTTTTAGATCATTTGCATTTTAGGTAAAATCCCACTTCTGATATTAGAAACCAGACCGGAATGGGACAAGAAAACGAGCAGCGTAACGTTTTAGATCTTTAATTTATACCGAACTAACTCTAAAATTCACTGACATGTCCTTTTAAAGCTTTCCACATCTAAAAATGGCAAATAGGTGGCGTGCTATTCAACACTTCCGGAAATAAAATAAATAATATTATTTCAATCAAGTTTGCAACCGACTTCCGTTCATTAATCAGAGACGATATTTTTAGCACCGGAAGTCAGTTGCAGAGATTCTTAACTAATGAAATAAAAACATTTACAAAATAATATGCACCTAATCAACAATATTTAGTTACATTAAAACCAAAAGCTAACACATGTCTGTTGTTTACTTATCTCTATTCTAAGTATGGGTTTAGTTTTGGATAGAAATGGTGAATCATTGAGAACCGAAAGTACAGAGTCAGCGTCAAAAATATCAGGACGAACAGACTGTTCAAAATGATCTCAACAACTAAGAAAATGAAACTTTATCTCAATTGGATAAAGTTCTTTTCAGATTGACAGTTGTCGTGTGTACTGTCTTCATTCTGAAACATTCCTTGTTTCATTGAATTCATATTTAATTTTCAAAGCTGTTTAAAATCTTAGTTCGTCCCAATATTATTGACGCTGACTCTGTACATTCGGTTCTTAATGATTTTATAGGGACTATATGGATCGTTGTCGACCGTTATCGATTTCAATTTCGATTTTGTAACCGATCTTTATTAAATGAAAATTAAGACCGTTTATTCTGAAAGTTGGAAATGTCGCAAATAGCTGTCAAATATTTTACCTGTTTTGATTAATTTGGCAATATTACTGTATGAAAATATGAAATATCGCTGACTAACTTTCTAAAATATGAATCATGATTTGCAATTATAACACTGAATTAGATGTTGTAACCGTTTTAGGTGTAAAAAAGGCATATAGAAAAGTTCTTTTTTTACATCTAAAACCAAATATTCGATGTTAAAACATTAATAATTGCATTTCATAATCTGTATTTTAGATAGTCAGTTAGCGATATTTCATATTTTCATACAGTAATATTGCCAAATTAATCAAAACAGGTAAAATATTTACCTGTTTTGACAGCTATTTGCGATGTTGCCAACTTTCAGAATAAACGCTCTTTAATGCTGTTCTTTGGTAAGCGCTTCACCTGAGAATGGCTGGAACGGTTTGGATATTTTTCGTTGTTATTTATTTAGTTTATTAGGGAAAACATACAGTTGCACATTAAATATTTTAATATGTATAATGTGCATAATCAACTACATTTTCCACGAAATACACATAATAATAATCTTTACTAACCAGGCTATTTAAACTAACACCTACAAACTACAACAAACATTTTTGTGTAAAATAATAAAAAAAAAGTAATAACAAACATATCTCATCAAGGCATTTGAATTTTATTTAAAATTACTAATGACTATGACTAAGCGTTTTGAGTACCATATTTTTGAATCTACTAGCAGACAGAGGAAACATGGTTATCGATATGATGGAATATCTAATGGTAATTATTAGTTCGTCGACGCAGAGTTGCCCGCATAACTACGTTATTGTGAATTGCGGTCGTGGAACGATGCAACTTAATTTGTTATGCTGCGGCCACACTACGGTCAACGTCAATGCCCAACATCGCGATAAACAACGCGGTAAAGATTACGATAACTAACGCGATAAATTCAGTGGCCACACTACGGTCAACGTCAATGCCCAACATCGGGATAAATAATGCGGTAAAGAATCGGCTAATATGCTCAAGGCGGACAACGACAAACGTGAGTGTGGCCGCTTTTCGCAATAATTCTCACGTTTTGTAACGTCAAATGGCAATGTGAATGCCGTGGTAAAATGCATAGAGAACACTGCTGCTCGTTCTCTAGTAAATCTCTTAGTCGCTTTCTACGACACCCACGGGAAGAAATGGCATGGTGCTATTCTTTTACGTCCGGCACCATACAGTCATATACATTGCTAAAAACAAAACTACCGTCTCGAGGAGAGTGCGCCTTGTGTGTGTTTTTTTTTTGGGAATTACGTTTCGTATGTCAATCTATGAAGTTGTCGGCTGCTTAACCGGGCTTGCCTGTGGTTACCTTAATAAATTAAAGGTTCCAGCCTGGGCTTAAAAACTTAAAACTATAGCGACTTGATTGTGTGGTATTATCCAAAGAATAAGGGTGCTTTTTTGAGGATGCTCACATTAGAGCTCTTTCAAGTAGATTAAGCTCAGCTGCTTACGCAGTAAGGAAGATAAGGCAGTTGACGGATGTAGCCACAGCCAGGTTAGTTTACTTTGCTTATTTTCACAGTATTATGTCTTATGGCGTTCTGTTGTGGGGATCGGCAGCTGACGTAGATTCAATTTTCATTTTACAAAAGAGGGCAATCCGCGCAATCTATAAAATGGGGCCTCACGAGTCTCTTAGAAACAAATTCAGCGAAATTGATATTCTAACTCTGCCGTCTCTTTATATCCTAGAAAATGTCTTTTATGTTCGCAAAAACTTAGGCCTTTTCAAAAAACGATGCGATTTCCATAATCTGAATACACGTAGTAAAGATGAAATTGTGATTCCAAGATTTAGATTGACTAAAACTAGCAAATCATTTCTAATAAACAGTATCCGCTTCTATAACAAGTTGCCAAAGTCAGTTACAGAACTTAGCGATGGAAAGTTTAAAACGCACATCAAACGTGTCCTTATCAAAAAAGCATATTATAAGATAAAAGACTACGTTGAAGACAGGGAAGTTTGGCATTAATTCCTTCTGCACATGTGGCTTCCCTGGTACCTCATTAACAGCATAACTATGTGAAAGTCTATTAACTGCTCTCAATGTTCTTTTTTATTCTTTTTATTTTTACAATGCTGACATGTTCTCGTCATTATTTGACATTATACATCAATTTTTAATATCAACTATTTTTTAGTGATTGTCATGTTAATCATATCACTATGTTTAATTAGGTTCATTTTATTTATGTAGATTATTTTACATATTGTGAATGGGAGAACGTTGTAGGCCTAACAGACTGTAGATTTGTAGACGATTTTCTCTGTATTCGTATAAGTATCTGGTACTTATTAACAGGCCTGCACTGTCCTCCCATAAATTTTATCTCTGAAAACATTGTTAAAGCCAATCATTTTTAAAAGAGTTACCGTGGAGTTTCTTGCCGGCTCTTCTCCATAGGAAACAACATTTTGGAACCGTGCACCTAGCTTCTGACGTTTCATAAGTGCCCATGCAGGTTTATATGAAATAAAAATATTTTGATTTTGATTTTGATGGGAAATCATCAAACAACTTCTCCCGCTCTGGGTGCTTACCTTACTCTCGAATAAAATTCCGATAGATCGACATTAGAATTGTCAGTCAAACGTCAGGATTGGCTGGACTCACTGAGTCTAGTCAATCCCTGACGTTTAACTCAAGCAACTGACGTTTGACCAATGTCGTTTATCGGAATTGTATTCCAGAGTAAGCACCCTGGGCGAAGCAGGAAGGTGTGTCAGACTCTCACTGACTAAAACCCACCCGTGTCCATTCAAGAAAGGACCAAGAATTGAGCCTTGTGGAACTCCCATTGATACTATGGATCCGGGAGATATTTTCCATTTACGTCAACACACTGAATCCTACGCAAGTATGAAATAAGAAGATCCAGAGCGTTATTCTGGATCCCGTTCCGGATACAAAACATTGTGCTTATAGGTACAACGATGCAGAAGTTTTAAATGTTAACACTTAAATACGACTACACTTATAACTTGTTTTCGTGATAAAAATGAAAATAAAAAAGTTGAAACTTTGACTTTCAATTACGGATAGTATAAATGACTCTCAGCTTCGTTAAGTCTCCCCCAGACAGACAGGCGTGACGCGACAGTAATTCGCGTATCAATTTCCATGAAGTTTTCAATGAAAATATGACTTCGGAACGATTAGAATCGAGCAACTGGCCTATAGTTCGTGATCGCTACTCTGTTAGCTTTATCGATTATGTACCCCACAGGACATCTTCTCAACAAAAAACATAACAACCTATGAATGTATTGATCGACTTATTTTCAAAGTTCTTTACTTACAGCGAGGCAAACAAGTTTCGAAAAGATCTTCTTAGATCTCTCGAAACGGCGCGACCGATTTTGATAAAATTTGGTATGGAGATACTTTGAACTCTGGAAAAGGACAAAGACTGCTTTTTGTTGACATACCACGCGGGCTAGTGTTTTGGGACGCACTCATTAGTCAACGGAAAGATGAGAAAGAGAGACACACCAATAGTACCTACACCCACATTTCGGCAGTTATGTTAAGGTCCCTTGTAACAGGGGCGAGCCTATTGCCATCAACCGAGCACAAATCCAGACTCCAACCACTACCGACCGACCGACCGACCGACCGACCGAACTACTACTGAGAAATTCCAGATAGAAAAACCTAATAACACCTTGCACCTTGGAATGAAACCCAGGACGTCATGTTTCACAGTAGCGAGTACTAGTGAAATTACAATTTGTACGAAGAAATGGAAAACGAGGGGCGATCATCTTTACATACCAAAACCCTTCCGTGCCTCGGAAAGCACGTTAAGCACGTCCTGGCTGTCATTCATGGATCTTTGATAGTCGTTACGAGTTGGTAGAAGCCCGAAAGTCTGACAACCATTCTTACCAAGGGGTATCGTACTACCCAATAACTGGGTTGTAGAAGTCAGATAGGCAGTCGCTCCACGTAAAATACTGGTATTCAGCTGCATCCGGTTAGACTAGAAGCCGACCCCAACGTAGGGGAAAGGCTATTCAGATGATGAAACGTAAAACAGAAATACAATCAACGTGACTGAACCGTGATGTCGTCAACCTAATGACAGGTATTTTTTGCATGATCACAGTGACTTCAAGGATGATGGTCACGCCATCTCTCGATTATCTAATATTGAAATTTCGTATATAGATCAGTCCTGTCATTTTGACGTCACTGTCTGAGCAGGCGAGCGTTATCCCTTTTCTCCCTCTGCAACGCACGCGGCGATAGCCGCCATGATAGAAGACTTTAGTCCGTCTCGAAATACTGCGCCGCGCAGATACCGCACTGCGCCTGCCCCGCTTTGCTTTAAAAACGCTTACATCATGATGAACATTACCGCGAGTGAAATATAGTGGATGCATGTGAGCGACATCAGTGCTGCAATCAGGAACGCCGCCATTTATGCCGATCGGATCACGCCGTCTGCAGCCACGTGTCACGAGCTGCGGAGACCCAGGTGCGTGCTTTTCCTCTCATCCATCCCAATTGTTCGCCTGTTCATCAACTTACTCCCTCTAGGCGATCACCAGCAAACCATCAGAATACAGTCCACTTTAAAATAAAATATTTTCTCGATCGCTTACAATAAATGGTAAATTTCCCCAACATTTTGTGGTCCTTTCGAGCCAGATTCAATCGCATAACACACCCGCAGGGGAAGGATTTATAATCCATATTCTCCATTATAACGCGTAGGCATCTTCTAGAAGTCCCTACCTAGGCGGATAAAGCACCTAGCTGTACCCCTAGACTATTAATTACCCATTAAGTGGTCAATCCCGCACCTATATGTAGGTAAGTAGCTACCTACATACATAATTATTGTAATAAAAACTATTACAGTTGCCTTGAAATTCGATATTTCAAGCATCTTTTAGTAATACCGCCAATTCACAATATAGTTTTTGCCAACCTAGGAAAAACTGCCGCATAACTTCGTCGACCTTACATTTAGATAGGTAATTATCTTATATCTCACCTAAGAAATATAATAGGTACTTTAGATAATTAAAGTTTGATTAGTTCGTATATACTTATAACGACATAAACATGTCGAAAGAAAGGGAATTAACAATATTGGAAGCTAAACGGAATGTTTTATTTGAGCGCTCAGATTGTAAAATAAAGGCAGATAGACCGCGCGGAACACTGAGGGTGAAGCCAAAAAACCAAATACTAAGGCGTTGTATTTTATGTAACATACAATGTGACGCTTTAGTGTTTGTTTTTTTTTTTTTGGTTTAGATTATAAAACAAAGGCAAATAGATCGCGCAGAACACCCAAGAGTCAAAACAACAATTACTAAAGCCTCGCATTATATACAATACGACGCTTTAGTATTTGGTTTTTTGGCTTCACTCTGGTCACCAGAGTGAAGCCAAAAATGTTTTTTTGACTCTTGGGTGTTCTGCGCGATCTATTTGCCTTTGTTTTATAATCTAAACCAAAAAAAAAACAAACACTAAAGCGTCGCATTGTATGTTACATAAAATACAACGCCTTAGTATTTGGTTATTTGGCTTCACCCTTAGTGTTCCGCGCGGTCTATCTGCCTTTATTTTATAATCTGAGCGCTCAAATAAAACATTCCGTTTAGCTTCCAATATTGTTAATTCCCTTTCTTTCGACATGTTTAAGTCGTTATAAGTATATACGAACTAATCAAACTTTAATTATCTAAAGTACCTATTATATTTCTTAGGTGAGATATAAGATAATTACCTATCTAAGTGTAAGGTCGACGAAGTTATGCGGCAGTTTTTCCTAGGTTGGCAAAAACTATATTGTGAATTGGCGGTATTACTAAAAGATGCTTGAAATATTGAATTTCAAGGCAACTCTAATAGTTTTTATTACAATAATTATGTATGTAGGTAGCTACTTACCTACATATAGGTGCGGGATTGACCACTTAATGGGTAATTAATAGTCTAGGGGTACAGCTAGGTGCTTTATCCGCCTAGGTAGGGACTTCTAGAAGATGCCTACGCGTTATAATGGAGAATATGGATTATAAATCCTTCCCCTGCGGGTGTGTTATGCGATTGAATCTGGCTCGAAAGGACCACAAAATGTTGGGGAAATTTACCATTTATTGTAAGCGATCGAGAAAATATTTTATTTTAAAGTGGACTGTATTCTGATGGTTTGCTGGTGATCGCCTAGAGGGAGTAAGTTGATGAACAGGCGAACAATTGGGATGGATGAGAGGAAAAGCACGCACCTGGGTCTCCGCAGCTCGTGACACGTGGCTGCAGACGGCGTGATCCGATCGGCATAAATGGCGGCGTTCCTGATTGCAGCACTGATGTCGCTCACATGCATCCACTATATTTCACTCGCGGTAATGTTCATCATGATGTAAGCGTTTTTAAAGCAAAGCGGGGCAGGCGCAGTGCGGTATCTGCGCGGCGCAGTATTTCGAGACGGACTAAAGTCTTCTATCATGGCGGCTATCGCCGCGTGCGTTGCAGAGGGAGAAAAGGGATAACGCTCGCCTGCTCAGACAGTGACGTCAAAATGACAGGACTGATCTATATACGAAATTTCAATATTAGATAATCGAGAGATGGCGTGACCATCATCCTTGAAGTCACTGTGATCATGCAAAAAATACCTGTCATTAGGTTGACGACATCACGGTTCAGTCACGTTGATTGTATTTCTGTTTTACGTTTCATCATCTGAATAGCCTTTCCCCTACGTTGGGGTCGGCTTCTAGCCTAACCGGATGCAGCTGAATACCAGTATTTTACGTGGAGCGACTGCCTATCTGACTTCTACAACCCAGTTATTGGGTAGTACGATACCCCTTGGTAAGAATGGTTGTCAGACTTTCGGGCTTCTACCAACTCGTAACGACTATCAAAGATCCATGAATGACAGCCAGGACGTGCTTAACGTGCTTTCCGAGGCACGGAAGGGTTTTGGTATGTAAAGATGATCGCCCCTCGTTTTCCATTTCTTCGTACAAATTGTAATTTCACTAGTACTCGCTACTGTGAAACATGACGTCCTGGGTTTCATTCCAAGGTGCAAGGTGTTATTAGGTTTTTCTATCTGGAATTTCTCAGTAGTAGTTCGGTCGGTCGGTCGGTCGGTCGGTCGGTAGTGGTTGGAGTCTGGATTTGTGCTCGGTTGATGGCAATAGGCTCGCCCCTGTTACAAGGGACCTTAACATAACTGCCGAAATGTGGGTGTAGGTACTATTGGTGTGTCTCTCTTTCTCATCTTTCCGTTATTTATTTATTTAGGTTAGCCAACAATTGTTTACACAATACATTAAAATAATTTAACTAATGATACCTACGTTCACAAGTGCAACAATTACTTATAGGCTAACACAACATGTACAATTTATGGTTTTTACTTAATAAAACATAACGAAAAAGGATATTTACAATTAAATTAAATTAAAAGTTTTTTTTTTGGTAATCATGCGTAACAATAATAATTTAATAATTTAAATTAAATTAAATAATTGAGCAACTAGAATTGATGACAATAAAAAGCAAATAATAATAAAAATAAAAATCTCCTTATTCAATTCAAATTTCCAGAATTAAAGTTAAAAGGAATATAATGATAAAATTAAAATAAACATTAAAATTAAAATAAAATAAAAATAAACATTCAGTAGTGAGATCATTGGTTGAGAGTAAAATGTTCAATCACAACTTTATAAAATTTTCCTATACTGTCATGGTGTATGTCAGTGCGATCACTGCAGCTGTTCAAGTTTTTACAAAGGCGTGAGATCGGTGAGTTAGCACCAAGAACCGTTCTGCGCAATGGCGGGTATAATGGTGTGATTGGATATCGCGGATATCGGGCTGGGGCACGGAACTTTAGCAAACCTAGTAGGTTAGGGCAGTCAATTTTATTTCTAAGCAATTTATAGAGAAACAAGGCATCAGCAACTTCTCTTCGAGTTGATAATGACTGCATTTTGAAATAATGGAGACGAGCATTATAGGAGAGCAGCTGTTTACTTCTTCCTCTAGAAAATGCGAGGTGCCACAGAAAACGTTTCTGAACTCTTTCTAAAAGTAGTTTATGCGTGGCGTAGTGTGGTCTCCATACAACACTGCAATATTCCAGGACGCTTCGTACAAGGCTATAGTACAACATTATTTTAGTACTAATTTGTTTAAAACCCCTGGTGTTTCTTATCACAAACCCTAACATTTTCGATGCTTTCTTGATTATATTTTCGATGTGGGGGACAAATGTTACTTTTTTATCGAACAGTACTCCCAGGTCTCTGATTGCATCCACTTCTTGAATTTTTTGACTACCTATGAAGTACTCTGAGTGTATAGGATGGGATTTTCTTGAAAATGACAGATGGTAACATTTTTTTAAATTAAGTTTCATTTCGTTAGTCTCACACCATTCAACAACTCTATTTAGATCTTCTTGAAGAAGCGCAATATCGCTAGGTGATTCGATCCTTCGCGCAAACTTTAGTTCATCAGCGTACAAAAAACACTCGGAAAAGTAAAAGCAGTGGGGAAGGTCAATAATAAAAAGGATAAATAATATAGGAGCAAGATGAGACCCCTGTGGGGCGCCGGAAGTCATGCAATAATCTTTGGCAGATCGAAAACCGTTGACGACAACATAGTATTCACGTTTTGCTAGATATGATGCCAGCCATTTCAGCAAGGGTCCAGTGATACCACACGTGGCCAGTTTGTTGATTAGTATGGAATGAGGAATTTTATCGAAGGCCTTGCTGAAATCCGTGCACAACACATCAAATTGTTTGTTGGAGTCAATAGATTCTACTAGAGACTCCGAGAAAGAAGTTAAATTGGTGGCAGTAGACCTTGAAGCAATAAAGCCGTGTTGGTGATCGCTAAGATACTGTTTAAAATGGTGTTGGGTATGAGGACAGATCATTGACTCAAATATCTTAGCAAACGTGGAGAGAATCGCGATAGGCCGATAATTGGAAACATTGTCTTTTTTGTCCGACTTGTACACAGGAACAACTTTGGCCTTTTTCCACTCGGATGGGAAGGTTCCGGAGGCTAGCGATACTTGAAATATTTTTAATAGTGGGGTAACCAAGGCCGGTGCACATGCAGAAATAAATAAAGGTGGAATTCCGTCAGGACCTGCTCCTTTCCTGGTATTCACACTTAGTAGCTTTTTGAGTAGGGAATCACTATCCAATTCTGGTATTGTTAGGCACTGGCTATTCGTTTCTAATCTGTGAAGGAAACTTGAGTCATTATTGAATTCAGTGCCATGATCACGGGTGTAGACAGATGCGAAACAGTTACCAAAAAGATCACAAATATCCGATCCATTTGATGTGACAGTTTGACCGTCAGTCATTGTTAGTGGATAAACACTAGAGCCACCGCGTTTAGCTTTTACGTGAGTCCAGAATAATTTCGGGTTTTCTTTAATTTCTGACTCTAAGTTGTATGTTGTATGTATGTATGAGCTGTATAAAGATTTCCCCAGGTTTTGACAACGTTTTGTAATTAATTTTAGTTCTAATTCATCTAACGGGTTTTTATATTTCCTACAGCGCAATCTTAACTTATTTTTCTCTTTGAGTGCTTTTATAAGGTTTTTATTGAACCATGGTGGATAGCGGCAAGTCACTGACTTACGGTTCGGGACATATGTATTTATTGCTGCGTTCAACACTTCATAGAACATTATTAACATGCTATCTACATCATTACTGTTCGCAAATTGTTGAAGCCAGTCATGTCCATTTATAGTTGAAATAAGTACATAATTTGCCTTATAAAAGTTTTTTCTCGTATTGAGCTTATTATATGGGAGATTGGATTCTTTTACCAACGATATAGTCAGATCAAGCGGAGGATGTAGTTTATCAACAGCAATTAAAGAGCAGCTCGATTCACTCACGGTGCAAGAAGATATTGTTGACAAAACTAGATCCAGGATACGCCCAGAAAAGTTTTTTTACAAAATTGCACTGAGTAAGTCTACTGACGTTCATAAATTCAATTAATCTTAAACAAGTGTTAGGCAGCGAACTGTTAATGGCACCAGGAGACCAATCTATTTTGCCCAAATTGAAATCCCCTATTATAATAATTGGAAGATTGGTTGTCTCAAACACGCCATTACAGTGCTCTATAAAGTGTTCAATAGTTGGAAGACATACAGGTGGAGGCAGATAGACTGCACAGAGCGCTAGCTGTTGTGATTTATGTGCAGTCGAAATATCAATGGTAACCCAAAGATCTTCACATTTACTATGCCATTTATCGATGCGCTTTGAACAGATTTTGGTTGAGACAGCAATAAGAACTCCGCCTCCATCTTTATTAGGATGGAAGCCTGTTGTCTCCCTATCTCTTCTGTAAAAGACATACCTATCATCAAATAATTCACTACTAAGTACACTACTATTTAGCCAGGTTTCAGTTAAAATTAATACATCGTAATCCATACAGCAAAGGTTGTAATAAAAGGTGTTAGTTTTCGTTCTCAAACCTCTACAATTTTGATAATATATTGTTAAATTTTTGAATTTTAAAGAAAAATATGTACTAAAACCTTTAATATTAAAACGAAACAAATTATATGATTTTACCGAGGCAGTTAAAGTTCTTGATGAGTATGTATTCTGAGCCGTCAGTTTTTCTCACAAATATTTTGCCATTTCTGACCCAAACGTACTTATAGCGCATTTCCTTTGCCTTAATCCTAGCCGCCGCATGAAGGGTTTTGTTGGTGGGTGAAAGATGTTCAACAACATATACAGGTGCCTTCTGACCGACAAATCCAAGATGTCCGCAGTTAAGTTTATTCTGCGGATTATTGTGGTTGTATTTAATAACACACGCTAGGAGTTGATCGCGCAGCCTAGGTGATGCCAACTGAACTACTATGGATTTAGGACGGATACTGGATGGATTGGATTTGGCAACTCGCGTACAATTCAATATGTCTTTTTCTTGAACATCGCAATTGGCAGCTTTCCCGAGTTGGGTGACAATAGTGTACACTTCTCATTTTTGGCTTCAGGCATACATTGTACCTCTAAATTACTTGATCGAGATTGTTGCTCTAAGTTATTAATTCGCACACTCAGGTTTACCACACTTGTCTTTAGTTCCGTGTTTTCTAATTCAAGCCTCTTTATGGTGTCGTTCGATGCCTTCTGATTACTTTCAAAGTCTTCAAATTGTTGGTTGATGAATTGCATAGACTTTACCATCTTCTTAATTTCTTCTTTAACTGTTTCCAGTTCAATGTTCATTGTGCTGACAATTTTTTTATTGAATTGTGTCAGCATATCACTGAATTCTGCCTTAATTATCTCTTGAATAATAGACCGCATATCTTCTTTATTACATAAAGGTGACGGTGGAGATGGAGATCCACTAGCCTGCCTCTTATTTCCTCTATTCGTAGACACATTACAGCTAGGGGTTGAATCGTTTTTAAAGATCTTAGATTGTTCCGCTTCACTGGCCATGATAAGTAAAGAACCAGACTTAAAAAAAATTAAAAAATATTATCCTCCCAGAGGCAGTGTAAAGTGTAGGAAACACTGCGCCGTCTTCGATAGATAATCTTTGGTGCGAGCGCTCGCATGCGTCACTGAGCGCGCACGCACGCCGTTATGCTACTTATGCGCGCTGCGTAACCACGAGAGTAGCTTGCGCTGCGCGTAAAAAGTCTTATCGTACACTCACCGGTTGACCAGCCGTTATTTAAATTTTTGAACAATTCACACCACAATCGTTCCGTTTACGCACTGTTTAATGATGTTTTATTTGAAAAACACTTGTTACTGGAGTATCATATCACTTGGTACGGTTATAATTGCAAAATAAGTCCAGATTTCGTTTTTACTTGTATTTAACCAAAGAGAAAATTCACACGTATGTTTACCATTCGATCGCAAGGGCAAAGATGATACTTGCTACTGTGAAACATGACGTCTTGGGTTTCATTCCAAGGTGCAAGGTGTTATTAGGTTTTTCTATCTGAAATTTCTCAGTAGTAATTCGGTCGGTCGGTCGGTCAGTCGGTCGGTCGGTCGGTCGGTCGGTCGGTCGGTCGTTCGGTCGGTCGGTCGGTAGTGGTTGGAGTCTGGATTTGTGCTCGGTTGATGGCAATAGGCTCGCCCCTATTACAAGGGACCTTAACATAACTGCCGAAATGTGGGTGTAGGTACTATTGGTGTGTCTCTCTTTCTCATCTTTCCGTTGACTAATGAGTGCGTCCCAAAACACTAGCCCGCGTGGTATGTCAACAAAAAGCAGTCTTTGTCCTTTTCCAGAGTTCAAAGTATCTCCATACCAAATTTTATCAAAATCGGTCGCGCCGTTTCGAGAGATCTAAGAAGATCTTTTTGAAACTTGTTTGCCTCGCTGTAAGTAAAGAACTTTGAAAATAAGTCGATCAATACATTCATAGGTTGTTATGTTTTTTGTTGAGAAGATGTCCTGTGGGGTACATAATCGATAAAGCTAACAGAGTAGCGATCACGAACTATAGGCCAGTTGCTCGATTCTAATCGTTCCGAAGTCATATTTTCATTGAAAACTTCATGGAAATTGATACGCGAATTACTGTCGCGTCACGCCTGTCTGTCTGGGGGAGACTTAACGAAGCTGAGAGTCATTTATACTATCCGTAATTGAAAGTCAAAGTTTCAACTTTTTTATTTTCATTTTTATCACGAAAACAAGTTATAAGTGTAGACGTATTTAAGTGTTAACATTTAAAACTTCTGCATCGTTGTAACCTATAAGCACAATGTTTTGTATCCGGAACGGGATCCAGAATAACGCTCTGGATCTTCTTATTTCATACTTGCGTAGGATTCAGTGTGTTGACGTAAATGGAAAATATCTCCCGGATCCATAGTATCAATGGGAGTTCCACAAGGCTCAATTCTTGGTCCTTTCTTGAATGGACACGGGTGGGTTTTAGTCAGTGAGAGTCTGACACGCCTTCCCGCTTCGCCCAGGGTGCTTACTCTGGAATACAATTCCGATAAATCGACATTGATCAAACGTCAGTTGGTTGAGTTAAACGTCAGGGATTGACTAGACTCAGTGAGTCCAGCCAATCCTGACGTTTGACTGACAATTCTAATGTCGATCTATCGGAATTTTATTCGAGAGTAAGGTAAGCACCCAGAGCGGGAGAAGTTGTTTGATGATTTCCCATCAAAATCAAAATCAAAATATTTTTATTTCATATAAACCTGCATGGGCACTTATGAAACGTCAGAAGCTAGGTGCACGGTTCCAAAATGTTGTTTCCTATGGAGAAGAGCCGGCAAGAAACTCCACGGTTACTCTTTTAAAAATGGTTGGCTTTACCAATGTTTTCAAATTACAAAGATAAAATGTATGGGAGGACAGTGCAGGCCTGTTAATAAGTACCAGGTACTTATACGAATACAGAGAAAATCGTCTACAAATCTACAGTCTGTAAGGCCTACAACGTTCTCCCATTCACAATATGTAAAATAATCTACATAAATAAAATGAACCTAATTAAACATAGTGATATGATTAACATGACAATCACTAAAAATAGTTGATATTAAAATTGATGTATAATGTCAAATAATGACGAGAACATGTCAGCATTGTAAAAATAAAAAGAATAAAAAAGAACATTGAGAGCAGTTAATAGACTTTCACATAGTTATGCTGTTAATGAGGTACCAGGGAAGCCACATGTGCAGAAGGAATTAATGCCAAACTTCCCTGTCTTCAACGTAGTCTTTTATCTTATAATATGCTTTTTTGATAAGGACACGTTTGATGTGCGTTTTAAACTTTCCATCGCTAAGTTCTGTAACTGACTTTGGCAACTTGTTATAGAAGCGGATACTGTTTATTAGAAATGATTTGCTAGTTTTAGTCAATCTAAATCTTGGAATCACAATTTCATCTTTACTACGTGTATTCAGATTATGGAAATCGCATCGTTTTTTGAAAAGGCCTAAGTTTTTGCGAACATACAAGACATTTTCTAGGATATAAAGAGACGGCAGAGTTAGAATATCAATTTCGCTGAATTTTTTTCTATAAATATAAAACTAAAATATAAATATAAAACAAAGGCAAATAGATCGCGCAGAACAACCAGTCAAAAAAACAATTACTAAAGCCTCGCATTATATACAATACGACGCTTTAGTATTTGACTTCACTCTGGTCACCAGAGTGAAGCCAAAAAACCTGACTCCTGCGGGGTCATCGGTCCACCTTGTGGGAGGCCTGCCAACTTTGGTGCGCGGTTGCCACCTCAGAACTTTTTAGCCCCATCGGCCATCTGTTCTGCAAGCAATGTGCCCTGCCCACTGCTACTTAAGTTTGGCAATTCTTCGGGCTATGTCGGTTACCTTGGTTTTCCTGCGGATCTCTTCATTCCTGTTTCAGTCACGCAGGGAAACTCCAAGCATAGCCCTCTCCATTGTCCTTTGGGTGACTTTAAGCCTTCTCATGAGGCCCATTGTGGCTCCCTATGTCATCACTGGCAACACGCACTGGTTGAAGGCTTTCGTCTTCGGACACTGCGGTAAGTGGGATGAAAAGATATTGCGAAGCTTCCGGAATGCTGCCCAGCTGAGTCGGATTCGACGACTTTCTCGAAGTTGGACCTACCTAACTGGACAGTTTGTCCTAGGTAAACATACTCGTCCACAACTTCGAGTGTAGCGCCTCCGACCGTTACGAGTGTGGGTGTTACATGAGCATTGGATATGACCTTTGTCTTGTCTATGTTAATTTTAAGACCCACTCTTTCGAAAGCTCTACTGAAGTCATCGAGCATTGTACTGAGGTGCTCCATGGTCTCAGCCATGACAACTATATCATCAGCAAACCAAAGGTGAGTGATGTACTCGCCATTGATGTTGATGCCAGCCCCTTTCCAGTCCAGAACCTTGAAGACATCCTCCAGTGCAGCGGTGAAGAGTTTCGGAGTAATAACGTCTCCCTGTCTTAACACCTCGCTGCAGAAAAATAGGTTTCGAGGTCTGGTCTTGGAGTCGGACTGACATAGTGGCGTTTTCGTATAGACACTTCAACACCTCGATTTACCGATAGTCTATCTGGTACCGTTGGAGGGACTGCAGTGCGGCCCATGTCTAGATCGAATCAAAGACTTTTTCGTAGTCCACAAAAGCTAAGCAGAGAGCCAGGTTATAGGTACTCTTCGGTCTTCTGTATAATCTGCCGCAGCGTATGTATGTGGTCTACTGTGCTAAAGCCTTTACAGAACCCGGTTTGTTCAGGAGGCTTGAAGTCGTCAAACCTGCGCGCTAGACGGTTCGTGATGACTCTGGAGAACAGCTTGTAGACATGGCTTAGAAGTGAGATGGGCATATAATTCTTAAGAAGGGCATTGTAACCCTTCTTAAAGAAAAGTACCACCACACCTGTGTTCCATGCCTGTGGCATTTTGCCCTCGAGTATGACGGAATCGTACAGCTTCTGGAGGGCCTTAAGAACGGATTTCCCGGAGGCCTTTAGGAGTTCGGCCGTGATTCCGTCATCACCCGGCGCCTAGTTTTTGACCTGCTTCAAAGCCATCCTAATCTCGTATAAGATGTCGTCCGGGATGTCTTCAGTATAGTGTAAGGTCCATCTAGCTCCTGGGTCGTCTGCCGAATTCGTCACAGGGTTTCTTGTTGACGTCTATAACTGTCCATGGAATCTCTCAATCTCTCTCAACAGCTCAGGCTTGGTGGATACGATCCTGCCTTCAATGATCTTCAGTTTCGTAAGCTGACTCTGCCCAACAGAGAGACAGATCCCTAGTAAAGATCTTGGAGCCTGTATTCCGCTCTATCACGTCTTAATACGTTCTAAATTATAGCGGCGGAGGTCGCGTTTCAAGGACTTAGAGACCTGTCTATTAAGCTCGTTACTCGAGCGCATCGTCTGAAGACTGCAGGACAATCTCGCGCCTCTCCTTCATAAGCTGCAAAGTAGGATTAGAAAGCCTCTTATTTTATTGAAACGACGGGTCTTGAAATTCTTAGATCCGGCCGTATAGACAGTTTCAACGAACCCATCGTTAAAATCATCCACAGAGCTCCCTAGACACTCGAAACGATTCTGAAGTTCGAGTTGAAAGCGTTCAGAGTTTTGGACTTGGATCGGTGCTGGACGGAGCGTAGACTTCATCAGCCGAGATCTTTCCAGCTTGATATTGAGATTCAATGTGCCTCTTACCAAACGGTGATCACTACCAGTTTTCACCGCGTTGATCACAGAGACATAATTGAATACATGCTGTTAAGCCATCTATCCGTGCAAAGTCGTCAACACGTGGCACCCTCTGGCGTCAAGTAGACGGAGATTCGACGGAAGAGGATTGAACGAGAGCGGCGCAGGGGAGCGCTGATTGGTCGTCGCGGACGAAATCCCTAGAACGTTTGATGCCTTCACTCCACGGTGCATTCATTCGACACAAGCAAAAAAATGGTAGTCGGTTCACCATCGCAATTTATTTTCTATTAATTTAATCTTTGTAAAATACTCTAATAAACTTCTGAAACCCTTACAAATAAAAATACTGTTCATTGAAGAAGCCTGACCCTCAAATACCCAAAACATATTGGACCAGTTCGAAACTGGATCGGAGCGGCTTCAAGAAGAAGTACAGGTGGAAGTCTGCAACCAGCAGGAAATAAAACGGTCAGGCCATTCAGCGTTCCTATCCAAACCTATCCTCAAGGATCATTTGTGCTAATATCGTATCTTGTGTAAAATTCCAGTTACCTAGTCGTGCCGCGAGCCCACGTTTGAAATAACTACCTACCTACCGCCATAATGAGCGCAGTGATTTCGGGCAAGTCCAAACTGTATAAGTACTTTCTTTTGTCTCTTATAATCTCCCAAAATGCCACTCGATGAATACAAAGATTTGATTAAGAAAAGGGGTGTAGTGAAAGGAAAGTTTACTGTGTTCGTTAAATACGTGCAATCTTTACAAGTCGTTGAAATCTCAGAATCTCAAAAGATCGCTCTAGAAGATCGTTGTAATAATATTATGTCACTATTAGATCCTGTTCTCAACCATTCAGGATGATATAGAATTTCACCTACAGGATTCAGAACTAGATTTAGAAAAACAATTGATTGAAAGAGAAACCTTTGAAAATCTATTTTATGAGATCACATTTAAGGCGAAATGCACGCTAAAGAGTAAAGAAATTATTGATAACGAAGTTGAGGTCTGTAACAAGACCTCTAGCATTAAATTACCCACTATTTCATTGCCTTCTTTTGACGGTTCATTTGAACAATGGTTAGAGTTTAGAGATACCTACATATCCTTAATTCATAATTCTAAAACTATAGATGATATTCAAAAATTCCATTACTTACGTTCCGCGCTCACTGGCACTGCTAGTCAAATAATAAAATCGTTACAGTTTACTGCTGAAAATTACACAATAGCCTGGAGTTTATTGGAGAACAGATTTAATAATAGTAGATTACTCGTTCAAAACCACGTTAAAGCTCTGTTCTCGTTACAGTCGTTGAACAAAAAATCTGCATTTCATATTCGTAAGTTGATAGATAACATACTAAAGAATATTCGTGCTCTTAAAGGGCTAGATGAGCCCACAGATCAATGGGATACTTTAATAATATTCCTTATTGTTACTAAGTTGGACTCAACTACCGAAAAAGAGTGGGAAAACCATAAAAGTGCACTTTCTAAATTACTGAGTCACACTAATAAAAAATTAACGCTAAACGATATGATTAGTTGATTACATTTCTTACCGACAGGGCGGACATGTTAGAATCTATTAAAGGCACACATGATTCTGGTAAACAAACGTCTGATGGTTCCGTAAAGAAATCTTCATCATCCAATCAATCGAAGCATGCTAGCTCACATAGCTACGTCGCAACACGTAATAATAATAATTCGTCTAAATCTTCACAAAAACCTAATTCGAATAATGTTTCAAAACGTTACCAAAGGTGTAGTATGTTCAAAGAGAACCATCCGCTATATTCGTGCAGTAAGTTCAATGACCTTCATATGAAGGACAAATTATTGTTCGTAGACGAGAACAAATTATGTAAAAACTGCTTGCGCAGTGGACATACAGTGTCTCATTGCTGGTTCGGCGCCTGCAAGCTATGCAATCGTAAACATCATTCGCTTCTTCACGGTGAGTGCTGTGATAACGACAGCACGTCAAAATCTGTAGGGCCGCACGACGCGCAAGCGCCCGCCGGTGTCCACATCATGTCGCGAGTCCGAAGCAACGGGCAGCGCACACAGTACAGCATTACACAGTGCGTCAACTTCAACGCGTCAACAAGTTGACAATGGGTATTCATTTCAAGAACCCGTTATTCTTTCGACTGTATTATTAGACATTTTAGACCGTGATAACAAGTATCACACTATTCGTGCTATTCTAGATAATGGCAGTCAACATTCATTTAAATTTGTTGTGTCCCAGAGTAAGCTACAATTATATCTGGATGATAAGTTGTGGCCACAAGGGATAGTATTTCGCCGTTTTGTTAACTACAGACCTAAACGAGTAAACGATATATCTACCGTAAAGGGATTCGGCGCACAACTTAGTAAAAGTGTTAAGTAACGATATTGTTTGCAAGCTCGTGAGTTTTAATTGTAAAAATGTCAAGCGCTCCGCTCAGAGTATTCGTGAGCTATGTAAACAATCGGATATGATTGCGCTGCAGGAAACATGGTTGCTGCCTGAGGAAATCTCGTTTCTTGACACAATAAGTGATGAGTTCAGCAGTACTGGAGCATCAGCAGTAGACACATCAGCGGGAATTCTTCGCGGTAGACCGCATGGTGGTGTCGCCCTTCTGTGGCGAAAACGTCTTTTCCATGATGTGGTTGTTGTTCAGTGCGGTAACCCACGCATTTGTGCAGTGAAAATTGTGGATAAGGATAAGTCTTTCTTGGTGTTAAGTGTTTACATGCCCACGGAAACTGTGTCCAATTTAACGGATTTTACAGACATCTTGAGCTCGGTAAGTGCCATAATTGATAACTGTAATATAGATTATGTTTACATGTTAGGAGATTTTAATGCGCACCCGTCTGAGCAATTTTATGACGAACTTGCCGGTTACTGTGCCGAGCAATCATGGAGGTGTGTTGATACAGAAAAGTTAGGTTTAAGTTCAAACACATTTACATTCTTGAGTGAGGCTCATGGGTCAAAGAGGTGGCTGGATCACTGTGTAGTAAAGCGGCTGTGGCCTCCGTCCGGAATGTGTATGTAGTGTTTGATGTGCTTTGGTCAGACCACTTGCCACTAGTAGTAGAATGTGACTTGAATATTATGTTGCCAAAGAAATGTGTTAATGCTGTAAATGTGAACAAGGTTGTGTGGGGAGAAAGAAGTCGAAATCAGATAGAAGCTTATCAGCGCGAATGTCATGAAAGACTAAAACTAATTGACTTCCCACACGAACTTGGTGAATGCTGTGACAGTATGTGTAACAACCCTGGTCACAAGATTGTTATAGATAAATTGTATGCAGATATCGTACATGCTTTAAGTGAGGCTGCTGTGATGGGTCGAGAGGGCGGAAATAGGTGCTCTAAGCGGGTAATAGTTGGCTGGAACAAACATGTTGCTGAGGCTCATAGGGAGGCTAGGCAGAAATTTAAATTGTGGATGTGGTATGGCAAACCTTCCACTGGGTTACTTTATGATGAAATGCGTGAGACTAGAAAAATCTTTAAGTCTAGGTTAAAGTGGTGCCAGGATCATGAAGACCAAGTTAAAATGGACATTCTGGCCTCATACCATGCTAAAAATGATTTTCGTAGTTTCTGGAAACACACGAATAAATTGAAAACTAGACCGGGAATCCCAGTGAGCATCGGTGGCGTGAGTGAGCCACAGGATATCGCAAATCTTTTTAAAGAAGCTTTTTTTGTAAAATCTCCTCTGGGACCCTCACGGTCGGTGGTCGATGTTGTGCCCGGCATGGAAATAGGGGTAAAATTCAAATCCCCGGACCCCGGACTATTAGAAGTATGTCAAGTGGTAAATCACCCGGTCATGACGGGCTCAGCATCGAGCACCTACGATATTCTGGCCCTCACTTACCCAGGGCGCTTGCTATGTTGTATAGCTTTTGTGTGAGTCATAGTTACCTACCCGGTGAGATGATGCGAACAGTGGTAGTGCCAATTGCTAAAAACAAAACTGGTGACCTCGCCGACAGCGGTAACTATAGGCCCATTTCATTAGCTACCATAATTTCAAAGGTATTTGACAGCATGCTTAATACACAATTCAGTAGTTGTACTACTATTCACGATAACCAGTTCGGATGTAGAGCTGGGTTATCAACAGAGAGTGCGGTGTTGTGTCTTAAGCATGCTGTGACGTACTATGCGAGCCGAGGGACGCCTATTTATGCTTGCTTCTTGGACTTATCAAAGGCATTTGATCTGGTTTCCTATGATGTGTTGTGGAGTAAATTAGAGCGGGTAAACTTACCCACAGAACTTGTTAACATTTTAAAGTTTTGGTATGGAAACCAGATCAACACTGTACGTTGGGCTGGAGCGTTTTCTCGTCCTTACGGGTTGGAGTGTGGGGTGAGGCAGGGTGGATTGAGCTCACCAACGCTTTTCAGCCTTTATGTGAACGAGTTGATTGGCGAGCTCAGCAGTACCAGGCTCGGATGTTACATAGACGGTACCTGCGTAAATAATATCAGTTATGCAGACGACATGGTACTGCTGAGCGCGTCAGTCTGCGGCCTGAGAAAATTGGTTGCTCAATGTGAGGCGTATGCCAAAGTTCATGGACTGGTATACAATAATAAGAAGACGGAGGTCATGGTCTTTGAGGCTGGGGGTAAAAGTCCTGATGCAGTACCGCCTGTATTTCTCTATGGTAAACCTTTGCAAAGAGTCTACAGGTTTAAGTATCTTGGTCACATATTGA
This sequence comes from Polymixis flavicincta, assembly GCA_949987655.1. NCBI lineage: Eukaryota > Metazoa > Arthropoda > Insecta > Lepidoptera > Noctuidae > Polymixis > Polymixis flavicincta. Next base: position 19,970,844 of record OX465183.1, read on the forward strand.
CTCCCGACCTCAAAGACGATGATGACATTGAGCGGGAGTGGAGGGCGTTGTCGGTTAGAGCGAACATGCTGGCTCGCAGGTTTGCACGTTGCTCACTTCCTGTTAAAATCACGCTCTTTCGAGCCTACTGTACTGCTTTTTATACATGCAGCCTGTGGGCTAGATGTTCGCAAAGATCGTACAGCGCTCTCCGCGTTCAATATAACAATGCATTTAGGATGCTGGTGGGGCTGCCCCGTTTCTGTAGTGCGTCAGGGATGTTCGCAGATGCGCATGTAGATTGCTTTTACGCAACAATGCGTAAAAGGTGCGCTTCCCTGGTGCGCAGGGTGAGGGGCAGCTCCAATAGTATCTTGAGCATGGTTGCGAGTCGCCTGGACTGTCTATACGTGGGTCGCTGTTGTGCCGTCTCTCACGGGATGTCGCAACGGTAACCAACCGTTATTTCTTGTGTTGTTTTGTGTATAGTCTGTGTTTACTAACATAGTCGTAAGTTATACTAACAAGCTTGTTGAGTCTTGGTTACTCTAATAAATAAATATTCTATTCTATTCTATTTATCACAAAATCGTTATGCGATAAATTAAAAATTCGTTTAATACAGTCCACAATACAAGTCGCAGGGGTAGGTAATTCGGTAACCCAATCTACACAATCATGCAAAGTGCAGTTGCGATCTAAAAATAGTGAATTTAATACGCAATTAAATTGTCTTGTCCTACCTTGCATTACCGCAACGTTACCTTCCGTTACTCAAAATATCGCAAAGTTTATGATTCCGAGAAATGTATCACTCGCCGATCCTAATTTCCTGATGTCCAATCGAATCGATTTATTAATTGGCGCAGATAAGTTCTGGGAACTTTTGAGTGAAGGATTAATTCGACTGACAAACCCCTACCTACAAAATACTAAGTTAGGTTGGGTGGTATCTGGTGTCATACATGACACAAAAGGTTCATCCGTTAGTCGAGTCCAATGCAATTTTACGCAAACGTACGACAACTTAGATATTCAATTAACTAAATTTTGGGAATTAGAGGAGATAAGTTCACAAACAGATAATATGTCTAAAGAAGAACATGATTGTGAAAATGTATTTGTAGAAACAACTACACGTGATAATCATGGTCGTTTCTCTGTTCGTATTCCACTACGCGAATCAGCTGATCAACTAGGTGATTCATACTTACAAGCCGAGAGTCGGTTCCTCGCGCTCGAACGCAAGTTAGGTCGATGCACACCGAGTTATAAAAAAAATATTTCGATTTTATGCGTGAATCGGTCATATGACAAAAATAGATACTTATACATCTCCACATTATTTCTTACCGCATCACGGTGTGTTTAAAGAACATAGCACAATTACGAAATTACGAGTAGTATTTGACGCTAGCGCTAAAACTACTTCCGGTCAATCGCTAAATGACATCCAATTGATTGGTCCGTCTTTACAAAATGATATTGTTGCCATTCTGTTAAGATTTCGTCAATACACATATATTGCATGTGCAGATGTCGAAAAAATGTACAGACAAATATTAATTCAACCCGATCAACAATATTTACAACTAATTTTGTGGAGAGAAAATCCGTTGGATGCGCTCGGTGTGTACCGGCTTAACACAGTTACTTACGGCACGGCGTCCGCGCCATACCTAAGTATGCGATGTTTGCAACAGCTGGCGTCGGACTGCACTGATAACGACATCGCCAATGTTATTCGCAAAGATTTTTACGTAGACGACTTGATAACGGGTTGTGATGATAAATAGGAATTATTAGACATTTGTAATAAAGTTTGTACGGTATTACAATCAGGTTGTTTCTGTTTACGAAAATGGTTGTTCAATTTCGATTTATCAAATTTAAACGAGTCAAAAAAATTATCTCTAGGCGAATCCTGTCAAAGTAAAACTTTGGGTTTAGGTTGGTTCGCAAATACAGATGAGTTACATTATACGACTAAACTTAAAACTTTGGGTTTAGGTTGGTTCGCAAATACAGATGAGTTACATTATACGACTAAACTTAAAACTTTGGGTTTAGGTTGGTTCGCAAATACAGATGAGTTACATTATACGACTAAACTTAAAACTTTGGGTTTAGGTTGGTTCGCAAATACAGATGAGTTACATTATACGACTAAACTTAAAACTTTGGGTTTAGGTTGGTTCGCAAATACAGATGAGTTACATTATACGACTAAACTTAAAACTTTGGGTTTAGGTTGGTTCGCAAATACAGATGAGTTACATTATACGACTAAACTTAAAACTTTGGGTTTAGGTTGGTTCGCAAATACAGATGAGTTACATTATACGACTAAACTTAAAACTTTGGGTTTAGGTTGGTTCGCAAATACAGATGAGTTACATTATACGACTAAACTTAAAACTTTGGGTTTAGGTTGGTTCGCAAATACAGATGAGTTACATTATACGACTAAACTTAAATTAACCGGGAGTCATGTTACTAAGCGCATTATGTTATCGGCAATCTCAAGTTTACGATCCGTTAGGTCTATTAGCGCCTATTATAATACTTGCGAAGATATTATTACAGAAATTATGGACGTATAAAATCGGATGGGACGATCCGGTGCCTCATGATATTTTAATTCATTGGCAAAAATTCGTTGACACTCTGGATTCTTTGGATAAATTACGAATACGTATACCACGTCAGGTTATAAATAGCAAAATGCAATATATAGAATTACACATATTTACTGACGCCTCTCAAAACGCCTACGGCGCGGGCGCTTGTGCTTACGTGCCTATGTACTCGGATAACAATACTAATGTATCCGTAGCTTTGTTATGCGCTAAGTCGAAGGTCGCGCCTGTCAAACCTATAACTATACCGCGTTTGGAATTATGTGGGGCATTATTAGGTGCAAAATTGTACACAAAAATTATTAATTCACTTCGTTCAAGTTTCACTAATGTTTATTTCTGGTCTGATTCCACCATTGTGCTGGGATGGCTACGAATGTCACCTAACACTCAAAACATTCGTACAAAACAGGGTGGCTCAAATTAATGAACTCACTAGTAGTTTACCATGGTTACACGTAGGAAGTAAATCCAACCCAGCTGACTTGGTTTCACGCGGGGTCACGCTGGACGCGCTACGTACAGCTGATATTTGGTGGCACGGCCCGGCAATTTTGCACGAACGACTGTGTAATTTTAGTTATGATCATAGTTGTCATAATGTTAACTTTAACGAGTTGCCAGATACTAAATTAACTACCACACTGTTAGCACACACAAATAAGTGAGAACTCGTTTCCGTTTGAAAGATTCTCTTCATTTACTCGTATGAAGCGTGTATTTGCTTACATGTTACATTTCATTGATAACGTTCGTAATAAAATAAAGGTAAATCGTAAATACGGCCCGCTTCAAGTAGATGAGTTAAATAAATCTATTACTAAGTTGGCTCAAATGTCACAAAATCAATCGTTTCCTGATCTTGATGATTCATCAAATAGGAATGTAGTCGTAAAGGCTACCCGTAATATTTCTAGTCTTAATATATTTCTTGATAATAATAATATTATTAGAGTTGGGGGTAGGTTAGATAACTCTTTAAGTTTTTCATATAATAAAAAGCACCCCATCCTGTTGTGTAGCAAACATATCTTTACACGTTTGTTATTTAAATATGAGCATAAGCGCCAGCTTCATGCAGGTCTTCAATTACTGCTAGCTAGTATACGAGAAAGTTGGTGGCCCCTCAGAGGCCGTAATCTGGCTAGAAATGTTGTACATACATGTGTGACATGTACACGTGTTAAAGCTAAAACTGTTTCAGTTCAAATGGGTAACTTACCTCAAGAAAGGCTAGAACCAGGTTATCCGTTTATGAGGTGCGGGGTAGATTATGCCGGACCAATGTTTATTTTGAACCGTAAAGGGAGGGGTGCTAAATTGGAGAAATGCTATATTTGTTTATTTATATGTTTCTCAACGCGTGCAGTTCACTTAGAATTAGTAACTAATTTAACAACTGATGCTTACATATTAGCTCTGAAACGGTTTATGTCTAGACGGGGTAAGCCCGCTGAGATATTTTCAGGTAATGGTAAGAATTTTGTTGGGGCAATGAGACAACTCACACAATTCTTAAAGAACAACCGTAATAATATTTTGGAAATTTTGGCTAATGATAACATAAAGTTTAATTTCATACCACCATATACATCGCATTTTGGGGGATTATGGGAGGCAGGAGTAAAGTCTTGCAAATATCACATCCGTCGTGTTATTGGCAACGCGAACTTAACGTACGAGGAGTTTAGCACGATATTAACTCAAATCGAGGCCGTCCTAAACTCTCGACCCATGTATCCACTGTCCACAGATCCCACTGACCTTCTTCCCCTCAGCCCTTCTCTGTTTCTGATTGGCCGACCGCTCACCGCACACGCCAGCCCAGACCTGACGACTACAGCTTCACATCACCTGTCCCGTTATGAACGCGTGGAACAGATGCGCCAGCAGTTCTGGCAGAGATGGGCAAAGAAGTACATAGCGGAGCTTCAGACCAGAACGAAGTGGAAGACGAGTAAGGAAGAATTGGTACCTAATACTCTTGTACTCATTAAGGAGGATAATCTTCCACCTCTCAAGTGGCGCTTGGGAAGAATCCTTCACACTTTTCCTGGGAAAGATGGCCTGTCTCGAGTAGCTGACATCAAAACGGCGACCGGGACGGTGCGAAGGGCATTCTCAAAAATATGTCCTTTGTTACCACAAGAAGATACGGAGAAGACAGATCCACAATAATCATCCATCATCCATCAACAAACGTCAACGCAATCGGTACTTCGTTGGAAGCAGGGACTTCCAAGGCCGGGGGCATAATGTTAACGCCATCTATCCGTGCAAAGTCGTCAACACGTGGCACCCTCTGGCGTCAAGTAGACGGAGATTTGACGGAAGAGGATTGAACGAGAGCGGCGCACGGGAGCGCTGATTGGTCGTCGCAGACGAAATCCCTAGAACGTTCGATGCCTTCACTCCACGGTGCATTCATTCGACACAAGCAAAAAAATGGTAGTCGGTTCACCATCGCAATTTATTTTCTATTAATTTAATCTTTGTAAAATACTCTAATAAACTTCTGAAACCCTTACAAATAAAAATACTGTTCACTGAAGAAGCCTGACCCTCAAATACCCAAAACACTTGTTTCTTCGTCAACATAATGAAGTCAATCTCTTTTTTGGTTGCACCATCAGGAGCCTGCCAGGTCCACTTCCTGTGCTCACATTTTTTGAAGAAGGAGTTCATCATAAAAAAGCCTTCCTTCTCCATAAAAATAGCCAGTAGGTGACCCCGGTGGTTCCTACGTCCAAATCCAAATTGGCCCACTCGCAACTCATCATCGCTTCGTTTGCCCAGTTTCGCGTTGAAGTCCCCCAGGATAACGGTGAAGGGAGTTTTGTAACCATGCATCGCTCTGGAAATATCCTCATACATGGTCTCCACCTCATCATCGAGGTGTGACGAGGTCAGGGCGTAAACCTGTATGACTTTTAGCGAATATGGAATGCCACCATGATCAACACACTCTCGATCTTCACCACGCTGCTTAAAAAGTATTTATAGACGATAAACCCGACACCACCTTGGGACTGCTGGTCGCCCTCCCGGAAATAGACCACGTTACCGGTATTGAGGATTATAGAGTCCTCCCCCTCTCGTCGGACTTCAGATAACCCTACCATATCCCATCGTAACTTGCTCAATTCTTCCTCGAGTTCGACGATCTTCTAATCGGTCTGGAGTGTAAGCGTGTTGTATGTTGCCAGGTCCAGGTTTCAGGGAGATTTCACGTGGCATTGTTAATTTGATTTGGTTATTTCTTTAAATTTAAGGTAATTTACTGAAGTTTGTTAATTGATTGATTGGCGCCGACTTAGTTATTTGGATTAATTGAAAACTCAAAATAGTTACAAAATATATACTTAGGTATACTTACATTAGTTTAAGAACTTATTTATTAAGGTTAAACAAAAAATGCTTAATATTTTTTGCTTTTCAGTTTTTCTGCGGTTTAAGTTTTTTTGTTATAAAGTTTTAATTTTATCATTTTGTGTGGCTATAATCTACTAGTTACTAGTTACATGCTTAGTTTTTGATAACTTTTAAAATAGCTACCTACCTTACTTTAGCTATTAACTGTTAAATAATCCTACTTTAACTCGTTAAATATATGAGTGAACAACAAATCACCCCTATTTTCCCACCCTTAGGGTAGGATTTCTTTTTTCAAAATTTATATGGGACCAACTTCGAGGTATTATACCCTATCAAATATATATGTTTTATCAAAATCGGATTACTCTGTAAAAAGTAATGCGGAGTCATACTTTACACTCAGTGAGTGAACAATCCCCTGTTTTCCTACCCTTAGGGTTGATTTCTTTTTCCAAATAATTATGAGACCAACTTCGGGGAGCCTTTCCAATAAAAACAGAATTATCAAAATCGGACTACTCTGTAAAAAGTAATGGGTGGTCTACACGCGGTGGGTATATTTAAAAAAAAAATACCCGTCAACTTGAGAACCTCCTCCGTTTTTTCGTCGGTTAAAAAACCGCGATTCCTGCTATCGTATAAATATGCATTGTTTTGACACCAAAGATGATGATATTTCTAATTGGTGTGGGGTAGGTAGTTAATAACTGAAATTTGAAAAACATAAACGTTTTCCAAAAAAAAAAAAATATATCGACTTCCGGAAAAACACTACAAAACGGAAAATAACTTTAACTACGGTAGGCGGTTAAAAAAAAAAATATGCTCGTAATTATCCAAAGTCACCGACTTCCGAAATTAAAGTTATTTTTCACTGGTATAACCCAACCGGTATAATATCTCCGATTTAAAAGTCCTAGGAACCTGTATTTAGAACCGGTACGGAACCGATACCGGAACCGGAACCGTACCGAAAAGAGGAACCTTTATAAGAACCTAAATGAAGAACCAAAACCGAAATTGGTACCGGTATTCAATCCCTCCTCTGGTGTTCCGCGCGGTCTATCTGCCTTGTTTTTTAATCTGAGTTTGAGCGTATTCAAGACATATACGAGCGCTCAAAAACCGCTAACACTGCCGAAACTAAAAAAGAATCATTTCTTAGTTATTGTATGACAGTACTTAGATAATATTCGAACAGACTTTCATCATTTGTTGGACACTTTTAACGCAAAGTTACTTTCAATTAACCCCAATTACCAAGCGTACACGTCGTTCGAAGATCTGTATTGTATCATCAAGCGCATACAATCGCAGTTGGAAGGTGGAAGTGCGAACCACAGCGCCGCGCCGCCACGCCGCCCGGCGCCGCCCGTACGAACGCCACGACTACCTCCAATCGAACTTATGTCATTTGATGGCGATATACGGGATTGGCCATTATTCTATGCTAGCTTTAAGTCAACAGTGCACGATAATGACTCTCTGACCGATGCTGACAGGTTGTACTATTTATTAGGTAAACTGTCACCGAAAGCGCATTCCGTATTTGCAGGTGTAACTCCCAGTGCTGAGAATTATCAGGGGATATTCCAGTCACTCCTTGATAGGTATCAAGATACTCGCGTCCTCGCGTCCACGTACTTTGATCAGGCTTTAAATCTTAAATTGTCCGGACCCGCCTCTGTAGCAAGAGTAATCCCGTCCATCCTAACCCACAATCTTACGTAGCGTGTTCAGAATCGAATAATAATAATTCGCGTAAGTGTCTGTGCAATAATATTGAGCACGAACATTATTTTAAATGTCCCGCTTTTACTAATTTAGATCCGTCTGCTCGTTTTAAATGTGTGAAAGAAAACAAAGCTTGCGTTAATTGTTTAAGTATAAAACATAAAACAAGTGATTGTTCTAGTAATTCTAGATGTCGCTCATGCAAACAGCGACATCATACATTATTACATTTCGATAAAAAATCGCCGATATCAGATGAATCCACCGGGAGCGCCGGTACTATAGCCACCCCGCTTGTTTCCCAGTCAGAGGTATCGTTGTGTACGACATCCATTGCGTATGACCGCGGTGAACGCTCAAGCGTTTGTCATGTTCAGCGCGATGCAAAGCAGCAATGTATGGCGTCCACAACGGTTTTGTTGGCAACAGCACAAGTTATTGTTTACGATGTCAGTAACAGATCGCATACAATTCGTTGTTTACTAGATAGTGCGTCACAGAGTAATTTTATTACTTCTGATTGCTTCAAACGCCTCGGATTGTGGCATAAGCATAACTATAAGAATACGAAATTAATAATCAAAGGGATCGGTGGGTCGGAAAAATCTTGCAAGGGTTCCGTAGACATTAAAATACATTCCCGTTTTATTAAGGACATTAATTTTGACATTTCCTCACTTATCGTAGAACGTATTACGGACACGTTGCCTAACGCGCAGGTAGACGTTTCTCAACTCACACATCTCGAGATGCTACCGCTGGCAGATTCTGACTTTGCGCAGCCGGGAAACATCGATGCCCTGTTAGGGGCCGCCATATTACCACATATATTATTGCATAATGTGGTACGCAATAATCAACATAATATACCTCCCGCTATTGAGACAGTATTGGGGTATGTGATTATGGGTACCGTACCTACGTCACATACTTCTAATTATACTATGTCTTGTTGTGCTGTTCTTCAAGAAAATAATATTGATTCTCTTCTCAAGCGATTTTGAGAGCTTGAAGAGATTTCCGCACCGCCCTCGCAGAGCCATAAAGAACTCGAGTGTGAAGAACACTTCCGCGCTACCACTGTTCGCGATGACAGTGGTAGATATGTTGTAGCGTTACCTTTTTGTGGTGACCCGTATTCGCTAGGTGACTCATACGCTGCCGCACTTAGACGCTTCTATTGTTTAGAACGCAAACTTGATGCATAGCTCAAGTTACGCGGCGCCTATGATGACGTCATTCGGGACTATATAAATAAAGACTTTTTGAGTCCGGTTGTCAACAACGAGGACAATTCTCTTCCCTCGTATTATATTCCGCATCACGGCGTAGTTCGCGAAGATAAGACCTCCACTAAACTTCGTGTGGTTTTAGATGCTAGTTGTAAGACTACATCGGGTCAGTCGATTAACGACATTTTGCATACCGGCCCTAATCTACAGGGTGACTTATTGAACATCCTAATAAAGTTTCGTCTTTTCCAAGTCGCCCTGTCAGCTGATTGCCGACAGATGTTTCTCAATATCGGCGTTCGTGAAACCACACGAAGTTTAGTGGAGGTCTTATCTTCGCGAACTACGCCGTGATGCGGAATATAATACGAGGGAAGAGAATTGTCCTCGTTGTTGACAACCGGACTCAAAAAGTCTTTATTTATATAGTCCCGAATGACGTCATCATAGGCGCCGCGTAACTTGAGCTATGCATCAAGTTTGCGTTCTAAACAATAGAAGCGTCTAAGTGCGGCAGCGTATGAGTCACCTAGCGAATACGGGTCACCACAAAAAGGTAACGCTACAACATATCTACCACTGTCATCGCGAACAGTGGTAGCGCGGAAGTGTTCTTCACACTCGAGTTCTTTATGGCTCTGCAAGGGCGGTGCGGAAATCTCTTCAAGCTCCCAAAATCGCTTGAGAAGAGAATCAATATTATTTTCTTGAAGAACAGCACAACAAGACATAGTATAATTAGAAGTATGTGACGTAGGTACGGTACCCATAATCACATACCCCAATACTGTCTCAATAGCGGGAGGTATATTATGTTGATTATTGCGTACCACATTATGCAATAATATATGTGGTAATATGGCGGCCCCTAACAGGGCATCGATGTTTCCCGGTAACAATTGAATAAGCCTACTTATACGAACGGTACATTGGTATTTTGTGTTTGGTATTAAATGTATGATTAATTGACAAATATATTGTTTTCAAAACTAATTTCACTGTGAGTAACCTGAGTAGTAAGAATTTAAATATTTTAAAATTTAATGGTTATAAATCTTGTAGTGTGTTTATGTTTCCTCAAAATAATACCTAAGTAAATATTCTTGAAAACAAAGTTGTAACATATCTGTATGGAGGCCGCAGTAAATAGGTGATTATGCAGTACTATGTTCAGCCAACTTTAAAAAAAGCCTATACTAGAAGATATTTTGATATTATAGAAGCCACTTTGCATAAATGTATACTTTTTGCAGATGATACTACAGTTGTCATAAAATGTCAAAATAAAAATGACTACAAATCAGCTACGGAAAAGACCCTACAAGATATAATAAGTTGGATGCAAAATAATGACTTAAATATAAATGTTAGCAAGACAAAATTAATTGAATTTAACTCATATAATAGCAAACCATTAGCTTTGGATATTCTGTATAATGGTGAAAAGGTACAGTAGCCTCCACTAATGGTGCCCCAATCTCAAAAAGTAATAGATTGACACTTCGCTTTAACTTACGACCTTCTTATAATAAGCAATTTCTATAGGCTATAATACTATAGACACACACACTCTCATACGTTTACAAATGAATGTATTTTCTAAATTCAACCGTTAAAGCCAATGGCATGATAGCTGAGCGGTTACTGCACTTGATTATCGCGTTTGAGCGCAGCGAGTCGCGGTTTCGAATCCCACTCGCTGTGTGACAATCTTTTTACTGTTTTAAAAATCACTTTTGAGTATAGTTTCTTGTTCTGTTCTTCTTATTCACTTAACTCGTAAAACTTTATCATTATACCCACAGAAACCTAAATAAATTTAAATGATTTACGACTCATTCACCGCGACTTATAGAACGGTGTTGGTTGATATTGTGTGCTAGTGACGTGTGTTTCATCTATTAGCGTTCTTCTAATTCATTTTAAAATGTAAGCAAATTTAAATATAGAAATGAAAGCGAATATTATTGCGCTGCATAAAAGTGGACTTAATACCTATATCACAAATACCTATGTGATGAAACCGGACTGAGTGTGAGTATTATGATTTAAATATATATTAAACATTTATTTAATTAAAGTATAACTGCTGATCCTTGTAGTTATTTTTAAACGTTTTATAAATATCACAATGTCTAAATAGAAAAAAAATAGAAAATTTCAATGTAAATTTATTTCCTAGATTATAGAACGATAAAAATAACAATAAACTTAATATCTATGTGAAATTGCCGTTTTAAATAATTTTGTTTCTAAATAGTAGGTAATACATAAAGTGTATATTTTGCTTAGTAGCCTAACAGTACCCGTTTTTTGTTTTAGTGAAATACTGTGAGTCGGTGGGTGAAAAGATATGAGGAAGGCGGTAGCCTTGCCCGTGGAAAGCAAAGTGGAAGACCCCAGCTCCTATAACAGGCAGTCAGGCACACGTTCAGCGAATATGAAACAAGTGGTTTCAAAACGACAAGACATTTTGCCGAATTATTCGACACATCTTTACGAACCGTGCGCCGTGCACTCCACGCAGAAGGTTCGCATCATCGAAAACCAGCTCGAGAATCAGCTCAAAAAACATAGTTAACGGAAAAAACATTAACGTTACTAACACTATATGGATATTTTATGTCCGAAATAAAAGTATTCTATTCTATTCTATTCTATTAAGTTATAAATTACAAATATTTATTTATTTTAGTAATATTCAAACAATATTTTGTCTTATCCGTAATCTGGATTATTTTGAGGTTTAGTTTCAATCTTCTTTTCGGAATGAAAATGAACACTTAAGCTATAACCTCTTTAAGTCCTATTAAATACGATTTGTTAATTTTGACGTTTGAGTTAGAACGAACTCACTCGCAGTAGAATAAAAGTAGTACTACTGAGTCGTTTAATTGTATTGTGACAACTTGTCTGCATTTGTTACTTTTACGTGGGTAGATTTTTGTAGAATATTGTGATTTATTTAGAGTACCGACACACAGTAGTAATCAGCACAATATTATTATATTACTAAGATACAATAGCCTGATTATCATAGTTCACCAACTAGCTTATTTACTCCAATAAATTGTTCTTTATGAGAAAATAAACTGTTTTAACAAGAAGTTATTATTAGTTATTTTTATACATTCTTCATGAAGTTATAACGAATAAACATTTTTTAATCATTTATTATTGGTAAACCTTTATTTAAATAACAATACGAGTAATAATAAAAAAAATGTTACATTATTATTCTGGTATATTAATAAATCGAATAATAAAAGAACAGATGAAGATGATTGTTGAAGAGAAAAATTAAAGCTTCATCGCGAGATTTGAACCCAGACCTATGAGTTTCTTAATCCAAGACGATACGCTGCACGCTACCGGAACTCAAATTATACAGGTAAATTTTAGCAATGGTATGAACCGACCAAGGTCATGTCTGTCGTCGCCGACGGTATGTATAAAATACAGAGAGTAACGCCAGTGTGTGAGTGCAGCGGTGAGTTTTGTGTTAATACATCACTTATACACACAGCTGTAGGTACGGCCTGGACCGCCACTTCATAGCAATATAGCCCTTAGTATGCGACTGCATTAGTGAATCTTGATAGTACAACAAGTGGATCAATTAAATTTTTTAGGAATAAATGTAGACAAAAACCTGAATTGGAAAAGCCATGTGGAGCATATAGGTCAGAAACTCGATAGGTTCGTGTTTGCTTTAAAAAATCTGAGACAAAATGTGTCTGTAGAAGCTGCTCTGGCAGCTTACCATGGTTACGTGTCACCTGTTCTAAGCTATGGACTAATCATGTGGGGTAACTCGACCGATATCGACAGAGTTTTTAAGCTCCATAAACGCTGCATCCGGGTAATAAACAGGGCATGGTTCTTAGATAGCTGTAAACCGCTCTTTCAAAAAATGAAAATTCTTCCACTGCCCTGTATATATATTAGAGATATCTGCATTTTTACAAAGACACACATGCATTATTTTAAGCAACTTACCGAAGTTATACCACGACAGAAAAGAGCTATGTTCCGCAACCTCTTATATCATCCAGCTGGGCATAAAGATATTTATAAGAAAAATGTGTTCAATATGTGTTACATATTAATTTATAATACCATACCAAATTAATTTATATTGTTACATGGAAATGTTTTTAAGACAAAATTGTCTGAGTGGTTACAAAAAAAAGTGTTTCTACAGTATTAAGGATTTTTTAGAACATAAAATTATTTGATTAGAGTATTATTTAATAAATTTGTTGTAGATTATTTAATGAAATTTGTATGTAATAATAATGTCATAATAGTATAATAATAATCTAATAGTATAGTCTGCGTAATAATTAGGTATGACATTTAAACAAATATTTAGCACGCCTGCTTGCAGGCAGAATACAATGACTTAAGGCTGTAAGATCTTCTCTTGTAAACAATGTATTTTATTGCAAATAAACATTTTGAATTTGAATTTTGAATTTATTTTTTTATGATTACAAGAAAATTATTAGCATCGTGAGTGACTACTTTAAGGTGACACTTGTCCACATTTTTTCCATACAAACTTCGGGAGGGTTTTACTCCAATGGTTGACCATTTACATCAAAAAATAAACATGGTATGGTTTTGCCTCATTATCAATATTGTCTGTACGGAAACAGAATACAAAAGTAAAAAGCCATTAAAAAGTTATGAGCCAACAAAGATTAGTTTTTCTTGCTAATTTAACCTAACTTTGGGCGTGTTTAAGTAATAAAAGAAATGTAAAATCTCGAAATCCAAGTCGGTACCGACAAAGCTCAATTATCGAAAAGTTCAATAAACTTAATTGGTCATTGATTTATGCAGTGGTTTTTTCAGAAAACACGATGTTCCGAAGGACGTTTCTTAATTTTTTAAGCGCCTGTTTTACTATAGCTGATCCTGCAGCTTACTCAATAATTTTGGGCGTGTAGACTAGCGTTTAACTGCTTATCACGGGTATCAGACACGAAGCCTGGTGAGACAGCATGATTTTTAGCCAGGCCCATCAGTGAGTTCGAGCTCGCGACTAGTGTACCCTTTTTTTTTTTTTTGGGTGGGAAATCATCAAATAACTTCTCCCGCTCTGGGTGGAGCAGGAGGACGTGTCAGACTTTAACTGACTAAAACCCACCCGTGTTCCTTCAGTAGCCCGTATGCCAGGGGCTGTGGTGTCTCTTTCGAACAAACCCGCACCCCTGGCAGACATCGACCCTTGCGGGTCCCATCACTTTTTGTGCTGACATCTCTTTGAGGCGCGCGTGGAACACAACGCGCCGTCGACTTGGGCTTGGTCCTTACCGGACAGCGAGCTACCCATTACTCGCCGTCCGCAAGCCCATGCCTACGGTGGCCGGAAATTGGCCTGGGATTCCCGACGCCCAGGGCGTCTCCGTATCCTGCGGCGGCTAGGGTCGCGAGGGCGCATATGCTGCCTCTCCCTCACGTGCGCCGCCTCCCTCTTCGCGAGCATCACTGCTTCGCTGAAGGAGGTGACGGCTCCCCATGCCCTCTCGCTCCGTACCATGGCCTGGACCAGGGCCGGACGCGAGAGATCGCCGCCGCCGATCGCCTCCACGAGGACACGGCGGTGCTCCACCCAAGCTGGGCAGACCGCCACCGTGTGCTCCACCGTGTCCTCAGGGCGATCTTCGCAGTGGAAACACCCGGGCGTTTCCTCCCGCCCTAAAGGTGATTAATGAATAGGGTGTTGATGAAAAGTAGGTCTATGGTGTCAGAGTTTTTTTAATTCTCTGCTAAACAAAAACAATGTTTTCATGAGAAATCAATCAATGCAATTTGCAGAGTAGTCTCTGGATTTCAACAGTGGTTATTGAACTTGTGTTCTTGAAAACCGGTTTCATTTACGAATTTACGAAATATCACGCGTATGATTTAAACTTGCTTTAAGTTGGTGCAATGCACCAGATGAAAAAGTTATTTCAGAATTTGTTGATGCTTTAAAATAGGTAAGATAGTTTTGTAATTACTTACAACCTGGTAGGTACAATTTACAACATAATTATTAATTTTGTATTGTATTTTTCACTGATGCCATTAATATACAAAACTGTCTTTAAAACAACTAATTTAAAAACAGAATTGACACAACTATTAATCTACGTCACTTATCGATCACTCTAACACTGTATTTCCATAAATAACCCGAAAAACGTTGCTAGTTTCACAGTAGTTAAACTACGATTTCAACAAACTGAGCACACCATGACTAACTAGTCAAATTTCGATCAGCGTTCAACTTATTAAACGAAAGTGAAGCGAGAAGAAACAGCCAGGGAGCGTAAATATTGTGAAATGGGTCCGCAGGGTCAGCAGGGTGGCATTAAGACACCACCTACTTACATTCAAATGTATGACAGCTTCATTTACGAAATTAAAGTCAACTTGGCATATTATGTAACGTTAGTAATTTACTGTTATGTAAGAATTATAGAATTATAAAATTTCGACAAACAGATTTTCAATGTAATAGAAACGTGAATGGCGACATTATTATTTACAATATTTATCAGTGAGTAAAATAAATTTTGGACTTAGATATGTGAAGGTGATAACTGCAAGTGCGGATTTAAATTTATTGTGAACCTGTTTATGTTTTCCGGCAAAATATTCAAGCGCCAGCAAAATAATCGAGCTGACATAAAGAAAACTTACTGTTAATACGGTAAGTAAGTGTATAATTCTAGACGCGGCGGCCAAAAGCACTTAAGTCAATTTTTGCTCAAAATTATAAAAAGTCACAGCACCCATGTTTTTGTATTATCCGTCGACTGGAATAAGCACGTAAGTCACGCGTCACTTCATTGAGTCGCAATAGTTGACTGTACCATAATACTTAAGTCGTATCAATAAACCAAGCGGCAACATAAACAACTTAAGTTGACTTAAGTTTTTTTTCCCGGCATGGCAACTGTTAAGCCAACTGACTTAAGTAACATGGTAACTGTAGGTTAAGTGTGGGAAAGTACTTGAAATTTTTTCAAGTACCTTCCCTCACTTTACCCTCTTTTTTGAAGTGATTGATAAAAAGTTGACGAACGTTGTGGGTAAAGTAAAATTAAATACGTATTTCTTAATTAGTGTTACGGTGTGACGATCGTAGTGGTGTTGTGCATTAACCGTATTAATAATGAATTCAAGAGCCAGGAAGTTAGTAAATCTCGTCATAAATAATGAGAATAAAGGTAAGTTTTGAATGTTTTCCTGGCATTTTTATGCAATATGCAAAATAAAAGTATAGTTTTTGTTGACATGATTACAACACAATCAACAAAAAATTGTCATTTCACTTTTTTTTGCAGGCGATGAAGACCCATTCTCTAATCCGCAACCAAGTACATCTGGAACTCAAAAACAAATTACTCATGATGAAATCGCTATTGACTATTCTAGTGACGATTCTGTTGCTGATCCTACCTACTCTCCAGACAGTCCTAGTTTGCTTACACAACACGAAGATGAGATGGAAACCACTGTTTACGATGCATCAGTAGATGTACAGATAGCACCACAAAATGCAATACCTGAAAGTATTGAAGATACGTCATTACTACAACAAAACAATTCCGTGCCCTGTAGAAGAAGAAAGCAAGATAATAAAATAAAAAGAAATTTAGGCCAATCCTATTTGACAGCTAGTGGGAAAACTATCGTTAAACGTCAAATGAAGGAATTACCTAATTGTCGAAATAAGTGCCGTCAAAAAATAAGTGATGAGCAACGAGCTGTAATTCATAAAGACGTTTGGAATCTTGGGTCTTACAATTTAAGGGCAGCGTTCGTTTCATCTTTGATTACCATTCAAGAGAAAAAGACTGAGCGTCGTCGGGTCGAAGATCCTAGTTTACAAAAAAAATAGACAGTGGACTTATAAGTATCATTTTAACGTCAACAGTGAAAAAATATCCGTGTGTCAAGGTTGCTTTCTAAAAACCCTAACGATAAGTGATAATTTTGTAAAACTAATCGGTTTGAAGAAACGTGGCAGCTCGAGTGGAATTATACAAACAGACAAACGTGGAAAGAATACACCAGCAAACAAACATTCCGAACAAAAAATTCAAGAGGTGATCAATCACATCAATTCGTTTCCGCTATATGAAAGTCATTACACTAGACGTAGAAGCACCCGCAAATATTTATCGTCGCATTTGACCATTTCAAAAATGCATTCTCTTGACTCAGAATCACATGAAAATCCTGTAAGTGATAAGATATACCGCAAAGAATTTCATAAATTAAATTTAAGTTTCAAAAAACCAAAAGTGGACACTTGTCACACATGCGACCTCTTTAAAATGAAATCAAACATTGCTACAGATGAAATCACAAAATTAGCCCTTGAAGAAGAACGCGACTCTCATCTACTAGCAGCTGATATGGCGTAGAACGAGAAGCAGTGTGATAAAAATATCGCAGTTACAAATAAAAAAATCAAATGTCTGACTTTTGACTTACAGCAATGCTTGCCAACCCCAGCTTTACAATCATCTGTAGCCTTTTATAAAAGACAACTTTGGACTTTCAATCTTACAATACATGACAACGCAACAGGAATGTCTACGCACCACATGTGGCATGAGGGTATTTCGGGTCGAGGTGCTAATCAAATAGCCTCCTGTTTGTTTGTATATTTACGAGAACTACCAGAAAATATCTCAGAAGTGATTTTGTACTCTGATACTTGCGGAGGACAAAATAAGAACACTCACGTGGCTGCAATGTTTACGTACTTGTTGACTGTAAAACCCTCAATCAAGATAATACATCACAAGTTTATGATACCTGGTCATACACATATGGAGGTTGACTTAGACCATGCAATTATTGAAAAAAAAAAGAAAAAACCGAAATACAAATTTATCACCCACATGATTGGATGCAGTTGGTAAGATCGAACAGCAAAAAATTTACCGTTAGAGAAATGCGACAAAATGACTTCTTTGACTTCGCTAGTTTATTGAAAGGTCCCTTAGTGGCCCGAAAAAAAGACGAAAACGGAAATATTTTCAAGTGGCATGAAGTGAAGTGGCTGAGTTATGACTCTGAGTACGGCGTCATAAAATACAAAACATCTCTGTCTAAAGATGAATCATTTAAAACTATTAATTTCAAACGGAACACGCGACGTCATAAAGAATTTAATTTGATGCAGATTACTGACAAGCCAGTACCAATAAGTGTCGAAAAAAAACGTGATATAATATCACTTTTATCTTTAATACCTGAATGTTTCCATATTTTTTACCAGAATTTAGTAACCACTGACGACACCAAGGATGTTGATCCAGATAATTATATCAGATTCAGAAGACAGTGACTTTTAGTTTTTGACTTTATTGCATGCATTGCATCATATTATAACATTTTTAATTAATAAGCATAACTATAATTCAAAATTATTCATAGTTTGTTTTAATATTATATTTTAAATTAAATAAGCCAAGTAATTATAGTACGGTAATAAACACTTAAGTCGCAATTTTTTGACGTTCAAAGAAACTGAAGTCAGATATTTTAGTAAATAATAATTATAGCCTAAATATCCATACTGTAACTAGTTCATAATTGTGTAATAATAAATAATAAAAACAAAAACCCTAGTACATTTTTTTCATACCAATCAAATAAAACCTTCTCCTGCAAAATTTTTGCATGCAAAAAGATTTGACTTAAGTGCTTATGGCTTCCGCGTCTAGAATTTTTAGTTTAGTTTAAAAAATATATGAAAGTTATAGATATGAGGGCACAGTGTGATCATTGTGCCCTCATATTAAGCTGATAATCACGATGGCTTTAACTGTTATAAAATATTCCTTAAATTATATTTAAAATTTTGTTTTCATACATTCGAAATTACTAAAATGGCGACGATTTTTTAAACAGCCTAAACGATATTCGGAGTGTGTTATAGTCTGTGTAGCTATACTAAGTAAGTTAAGGAGTATATTGTACAGCATTTGGCTGTTAATCAGCTTTATAATAGAATATTTTTATTAGTTAGGCTGTATATCAGTTCTCAATACATAGTTTATAATTTTATACATTCGAAATTACGAAAATGGCGACAATTTGTTAAACAGCCTAAACGATATTCAGAGTGTATCTGTCTGTGTAGCTGTACTAAGTAAGTTAAGGAGTATATTGTACAGCGTTTGGCTGTAAATCAGCTTTATAATAGAATAGTTTTATTACTTAGGCTGTATATCAGTTCTCAATACATAGTTTATAATTCTCTTTAGAGTTTCAAAGAAATAAAAATCCCTGAGCCCAAGATGATGATAAGTACCTATGTATGGTAAAACCAAAAGAATTAGCTGTTCAATTTTTAACCGATGAAAAAATAGGAGGAGATTCTCAATTTGACCGTTTATTTTATACCTAAGTAAACTTATTGTAAAGTATTATTAGTGTGTTGTATATATTATATCTGTTTTACTTTATTTTCAGGAAAATATGCAGTTTCAAACTATAAAAACCATTGAGAAAGAGCAAAACAGGCTTTGCATTGCACAAGTTTGTGGGAATCAAAAGGCGAGTTAAGATAGCCAAGAAAGCGATTAAACGTCAACAAATTAAATAATTGGCCTACTTCAAAATGCTGTGTGAAAAGGCTATCATTATCGTCATATGACGAAATAGTAAGACAACAAGATCTTATGGTTCAACTAAATCATCAATTGAACTAATTGCGCTGCTGCAAGAAGAAACGTCATCATAAGGTTACGAAGGTCGAAATAAATCTACACATTTAACATAACTATTATGATAATTAATATCACTGTTTAATGTTGTTGCTACGGAACCCTCTTCGTTGGACGTCGACGGAATTGGCGGTTGATCGTTAAGTCTTATCGAGCGACTGTGTCATGAATACAAAATAAAGCTGTACTATACTCGTAGCTGTCATTTATTTTATTAGTTTTAAAACACCCTCATAGACAGAAATCATAAAACCACTGTATATACAAGAGTGTCCAAATACGCCATAAAACTTAGTTTTACAATGGAGTTTGCATATACCATTGTACAGAAACAAGTCTCAAATGATACTGTAATAACACTTAGAGCTGTAATAAGTAAGTGATCACATGCAAAATACAGCTTGCATACAGCTTTAACGATAAAACCAGATTAAAGTGTCAAGAAATACCTTAAGTTTTATATTAGAGTTTAAATATTCTGTTTAAATACCCTAAGCGTTCGCGGATCCCTTAGTAACTCTTTTATACAGTTTGGGCTGTATATTATCTCATAAATCTTTCTTATAACTACTATATAATATTTTGACACCCTTGTAAGTCTCTAAAAGAACTCTAAGTTCTAAATAGGCTGGTTTACTGATGGTGCTGCTTGGGAGATATCACAGGTTTTCCTATTTTTAGTTCTAGGACATGCCGTTTTCCTCACAATGTTTTCCTTCACCGTTTTGAAAGCTGTGGTGATGAAATTATTAACACAAAGTAAAGCGCCTACTTGGGTTCGAACCCACGAATTACAACTCGTAAGTTCAAGCCGTTACCACTGGGCCACCACTGCTCTCTGTCTGGAACATGTTTGAAAATAATAATGAAAAAAAAAACCGGTTAAGTGTGTGTCGGACGTGCACAATTAAGGGTTCCGTAGTTGTATCCCGAAAACAAACTTAACATTGTTGCACAATTACTGTAGTTGGAAAACATGTTCGCCCATACATCGACATACGTCACAGTCAATTTCGTAAAAGTACCCTGTATGTGGTCTCAAAATAAAAATAAACTGTTTCAGCTACGTGGTCAAAATGAGCAGCAGTTATACTTAATATCCTACTATAATTTTATAAATGCGAAAGTAATTATGTCTGTCTGTTACGCTTTCACGCCTAAACCGCTGAATCGATCGTCATGACATTTGGCAGAGATATAGCCTGGGATATGGAGAAGGACATAGGGTACTTTTTTACGCGATCACCGACATCCATGCGGGCGGAGCCGCAAGCAAAGCCAGTTTTTTTAAATACATTTAAGCTACAAAAAATGTTAGACTCAGGTCCAGGATCATTTACTGAATTCCCGGTAACAGGTTGCGCGACCCTTCCACCCTGTTCCTTATTTCTGGGTAATCGGCAACGAGTCCGGTGGCAAAGCATTCGTGCTACTGAAACCATCACACTACCAACGGCTACCCGGAGTGAACTAATTTGTCCACTCAAATGCTAAAATATTTGTAAAGACCTCCCGAAACAGAGAATTTGATTTATTTTATTTTCCTATTTTATCCATCATGGACCTCATCAATCGCTTTCCAGGAGGCGTGATCGAGGTCAAGGTCAATCAGGAAGAAAAAAAAACCAATCTCAATTGTAAATTTTTACTTGATCGATTCACATTGATGCGTAGATTAATTGCCTACCAAGTGCAAATGAAGCATATGATAAAATTACTACAGTTGCAATTGATCAATCGCAAAAGACCGTTTCGGGAGGCCTTAATTTACAACATGCCTATTAACAAACGAAAAAAAAAAAAAACTCACCGTCATCACTTTTATCTTCGCCGTGTTTATATCAACCTCTAACATCGTTTCATTCTTAGCTGGTTCACATTCCAATCCTTCATACAAAAAATTGAAGGTCTCCGTGCTATTGAATCCTTCGATCAGCTGCGTATTATTAAAATCATAATATACTGGGACATGGAATCTGTGTGCATGAGGCACACACTCAAATTCTATCGAGTTCAACGCTTCTCCGAATCCACAGCATTTTCTTAAACAAGTTTCTTTCATACAAATACATCCTCTCTCCGCTTTAGTAATGTTATCCACATAATATTCCCCCTCCAGGTACTTGACGCCATTGTATGTCCGATCTGTCAGTTGCACACTGTTTTCGAATTGACAGGGCTGCGATGCAGCTCTTGTAATTAACACTAATACGGTAACAGTTCCCAGCATTTTTTTTAAACATCAATATTCTTTTATTTCTTGATATATATTTTTTACGCTTTGCACTGAAATATTTAGGGTGTACTGTACGGAACACAAAAAACCGGAAAATTATAACAATCTTAGTGTAGATGCGATAAGGAAAAAATACAGATCGAAAATCACAAAACGACCGTCTTTGAGGTAAAAAGATCTAGTTTTAAAAAGACTTTGGCGAGGTCACTTTTATTTATAGATACTGCCTGTTCTAGGTAACAATTGCCAAAAATTTATGGATGGATTCGTGTGAATTCGAACGTCATCTAATCCACTTTTGACGGGTATTTTCAATTATTATTATCTACCTAATTATGATAATCATAATCAGCGTATAATATTTCCACTGCTGGGACACAGGCCTCCTCTCGATAAGAGGTAAGAGGGAGTGAACCGTAATCCACCACGCGGGCTCAGTGCGGGTTGGTAGATGTCACATGTCTTCGAACGTTTTGGTTCTAGCACTGTTGATGTTTTCCCTCACCATTTTGAGACCAGTGGTGATGAAATAATTTGGTCAAAGTACCTAATGTCTGGGCTCGAACCTACGACCTACAACTCGGTAAGTCGCAGCCGCTACCACTGGGCGACCACTGCTCTCAAATCTACAACTATCTACCTTGCTGAGTTATTATTAAAAGTATAATTACGTAGTCATTACCGTCATCGCTATCAAAATATGGGAAAATTCTGAAACGCTTAACTAACGCCAGTGCCGACCTTTTTTTTTTTTTTTTTTGCTTACGGGGGGAAATCCTCCTGGATGTCCTCCGCCCCGGGGAGGGCGGAGGGGTCTGTCAGACTCTTACTGACTAAAACCACCCCGGTGTTCCATCTCTCACTTACGCCGGGGATCACGGGAACTAGTAAGTCTTCCGCGATCCCCGGCTAGTGCCGGCCCGCCTATGCGGGCCACATCGCGATAGGGGGGGAGTGAGGTGTTAAACTCCCCCCCACATCAATGAGAGGCGCGCGTGGAACACTGCGCGCCACCATCTCGGGTCCTAAGAAGTAGGGGGCGACGGATTCCCCAGTCCGTCGCCCCTATCCCCGGGTGACACAGGCTATACGGGGATAAAACCGTATTGCCGCGGGAACGGGAACTACGTGGGTGAAACCGCGGAGCGCTGCTAATCGATAGATATTGAGCGTTTATTTTATTCTTACCGAAGTTAACAAATCGTTAAAGACGAAGAT
This sequence comes from Polymixis flavicincta, assembly GCA_949987655.1. Classification (NCBI taxonomy): domain Eukaryota; kingdom Metazoa; phylum Arthropoda; class Insecta; order Lepidoptera; family Noctuidae; genus Polymixis; species Polymixis flavicincta. The sequence continues at coordinate 19,994,002 of OX465183.1, forward strand.
GTCGAAGAGTTTATAAAATAACTGTAATGTCGAAAGTCGGTGTCTTTTTAACCCCCGACGCAAAAACGACGGGGTGTTATAAGTTTAACGTGTTTGTGTGTGTGTGTGTGTGTGTGTGTGTGTGTGTGTCTGTCTGAGGCAACGTAGCTCCCGAACGGATGAACCGATTTTGATTTAGTTTTTTTTTGTTTGAAAGGTGTATTAGTCGGGAGTATTCTTAGACATGTTTCATCAAAATCAGTTCAGCCGTTTGAAGATTATCAGCTCTTTTCTGGTTGAAAAAGGGATTTTAGCCTCTTCCATGGGTCTGATCAACTCAAAATTTGGGATTCTATTACTTCAATGATATTAGATGAAAAAAAAAGAATAACTTGGGTTTCCTAGAAATTCCAGGAAACCCAAGTTATTCACCAACGAACAGCAGAAGTATCGTGTTTGGGCTCTTATAATAGATTATAGATAAATAGTGATTTAAGGGAGACATTAAGTTTAAAAAGCAAGAAATAAAAATTAAATTAAAAATTTAAAAAACCCCCGACCCAAACAAAAACACTAAAAAGTAAAAAATAATATTTTTAGGCATTTTAATTTGAACGTAATATTTTGACCAGGGCATTGTCAAGTCGGGGGACGGCTAGGCCTCTGTTTGGCGTTTTCATTGACCGTCCCCCGACTTGACAATGCCCTGGTCAAAATATTACGTTCAAATTAAAATGCCAATAAATATTATTTTTTACTTTTTAGTGTTTTTGTTTGGGTCGGGGGTTTTTTAAATTTTAAATTTAATTTTTTTGTACTTTTTGCCACCGACTTCCGAAATTAAAATTATTTTTTCACTTTGTTATGTTTTTTTTTGGAAGCCGGTTGAAAATACTTTTTATTTTTCACTTTTTAATTGTGGTACCTACCCCAAAACAATTCGTATTCGTTAATTTGCTAAGTAAATAGTAGTGACACGAAATTATTATACTATCATCGACATAAACTAATAAAAAACTTTTTTCAAAAAAATAACAACCGACTTCCAAAAAAACACTACAAAGTGCAAAATAACTTTAATTTCGGAAGTCGGTGACTTTGGATGTGTATTTTAATTATTTGTCACCGCCTTCCGAAATTAAAGTTATTTTGCACTTTGTAGTGTTTGTTTGGAAGTCGGTTGTTATTTTTTTGAAAAAAGTTTTTATTTTTCTCTTTTTAGTTACCTACCCCACACCAATTCGAAATTTCATCATCCTTGGGGTCAAAACAATGCATACTTATGCGATAGCAACAATTGCGGTTGATTTGCTGTAATTTTTTGAAGAGTTCCGTTGTCTGTCTCCGAAACGCATCATCAGATCTATATGAAATTGTAATGGGACCATTTCGGAGTAAACCCCTTTCGAACAAAAAAATAATTTTGCAAATCCGTCAATATACGACGGAGTTATGCCCGAACATACATAAAAAAAAAAATATAAACATGTCGAATTGATAACCTCCTTCTTTTTGAAGTCGGTTAAAAATAAATACGTAGGTATTATTGAAGCTAACCCAAAACTTGACCAAATTTATATGTGACCAATCGATAGGTAGGTAACCTTTCAAATCAAAGAAGATTTTTTTAAATCGATTTTTATGTTACGAAGTTCCGAGGTAACAAAGATTAAGTAACAAAAAAACTACCGAGTTGAGAACCTTCCCCTTTTTGTGAAATCGATTAAACATAGGTACCTAATGATGTACTGCTGACATTTTTACTAAGATTGTTTTGATTATCTTCGTAACGTCCGTTTTTCAAATTCAAAATTAAGTTAAGCAAATATTCAAAGTTTAACCAAACTTCTTCACTACGAAAGTACCACACCACCTTATCGCACAATAAATAACAACTTATTAGCTCTATTAATTAAAAAACAATTTATTAAAAAAAAAACTTATCAAAACAAACGGCCCTTTGAGCAGCGACAAAGCTACGGAGACGCTGAGAACGCGACAGACTTAGTGCAGACCCGAACACTAACTAAATCCCGAAATTAGTACTAATTGGCTCCAAATTATCGGCAAGGGAATAAAAATAAATGTGACACTTCACAGCGAATTGTAGAGGGACCATGAGTTCGCAAATTGTGCAAACCTTTTAGCATCAGTCTTCTCGAAAGTTCGTAACGACGTAAAAATATCGCGGCAGGATTTTTTCGCGCACTGGATCATCGGTGTCGAGAATCGAAAACCAAAGAAAAAAAAAAACATTTTGCAAATATAAAAATAACCGATTTCTGGAGAAACACTACAAAGTGAAAAAGAATTTTAATTTCGGAAGTCAGTGACTTTTAAATATGTATTTTAATTTTTTGTCACCGCCTTCCAAAATTAAAGTTATTTTTCACTTTGTAATGTTTCTCCGGAAGAAAGAAGGAGGTTATCAATTTACAAGTTTTTTCTTTTTTATTCATGTTCGGGCACAACTCCGTCGTATATACATTTGAAAAAATATTTTTTTGTTCGAAAGGAGTTTATTTCGAAATGGTCCCATTTGAATTTCTTATAGACCTGATGATGCCTTTCGGAGACACACAACGGAACTCTTCAAAATATGACAGCAAATCAACCGCGATTGCTGCTATCGCGGTTGATGGGGTAGGTACTATAACTAAAAAGTGAAAAGTAAAATCTTAAAAAAAAAAAAAAAAAAAAAAACAACCGACTTCCGCAAAAATACACTACTACAAAATGAAAAATAACTTTAATTTCTGAATGCGGTGACAAAAAATTAAAATACCTATTTATCCAAAGTCACCGACTTCCGAAATTTAAATGAGACCATTTCGTAAAATCCCTTTTGAGCAAACAAATAATTTTGCAAAATCGTCTATACTTAAATGACGGAGTTATACCTGAACATATATTTAAAAAAAAAACATGTCGAATTGATAACCTCCTTCTTTTTGAAGTCAGTTAAAATGTGTTTTTTCGGCACGTTGTTGGATTTTAAATTCTCTGTTCAACGCCGAGAGTTGAAAGTCCAGAACGTGATTATATCTCGTCGCGATATTCTTACAACGAGTCAAAATACCTGTGAGTACAATACCTGAAACTTGATTTTTTACGAGTGAGTGAGTAGTTGTAGTGTATTCCACGTGGCATCGGAAGTTAAGAATAGCACTATCCCATTTCTTCCTGTGGGTGTCGTAAAAGGCGACTAAGGGACTTACTAGAGAATGGGCAGCAGCGTTCTCTCTGCATGTTACCACCATACTGCGATTGCCAATCCGCCTGCCAAGCGTGGCGATTGCGGCTGTAAGTCAGCTATCCATCTCCGTGTTTAATTGACGTCCCAGTGGCAAACCCCTAATTTGCTTGAGTCCGCCTATATCCAGCAGTGGACGTCTTCGGCTGAAATGATGATGATCAGTAGTTGTAAAGGTGTCTTATTTGTATTGATGCCAAAAAAAAAAATTTGCCATTTAACACATCTTTATTATTTCGTTCTTTGTTTCCTTTTAACTCCTCACGGTTGTGACGGAGTATTGCTGTATGTATACCAATATTACCAGAGAACACTGCAGCCCAGCCTGTTCTTCCACACAACTGTTTTCAATAAACGACGTTATAAAATCATAGAACGAAGTATTTAAATTATGCCATTTTGTAACATTATTAGGTTCTTACGCACCTGATGACGCTTGGCAGGCGGGTTGGCGATCGCAGTATGGTGGTAAAATGCATAGAGAACGCTGCTGCCCATTCTCTAGTAAGTTTCTTCCCTTCAGTTATAACATCACCATGCGTATGACGGTAGAAATGTTTCAACAATCTGTCATTTAAAAAAAAAATCCCGCCAACACAACCCGTTTCTATGGTGATCCTATCAAGCGTGCAGCGCAAGGGGCCACTGAGGGGCGGTTATTAATAATAATGCGAATCTGCTCTAACGCAGGTGAAGCTGCAAAACAGCTATTGATGTGCATATTTATAACAAGTTGCCCGGTGTCGAGGAAAACCATCTTATCTGGTTATTTTACTTGCCATGTGTGTTGGGAATCGAACCCAACACACGACCTTGCGCGCGACCCCACGCGCAGGCGCCGTGATCAACGCGTCATCATCGACACGCCGCCGAGGCGCGGCGCGGTGGCAACATGGTTCGATTCCCAACAATGTGATACCCCGGTTATTCCAAAAGAGGATATAATAGAATGTTCCCATTAGATAGGAACAAAAATAAAAGTAAAGAAGGTCTTACAATTTTCAATCATTCGTCGATCTTACTGCTTCTGGTAGGTACATCATTGCAGTGGCGGACTAAGGGACTACACACACTTATTCACCTCTGTTCAGCTTTAATCCATAGAAAACAACGATTTTGTATAGAGTCCGTTCTATTTTCCGCGGCTGAACGGATGCGTACGCATCTCATACAAAATCGTTATTTTCTATGGATAGAAGCTGAACAGAGCTGAATAAGTGTGAGTAGTTCCTAAGCCTGTCGGAGGCCTGGGGCTGCTAAACTAAATGGGGCCACCACGGCCAGGAATGAGTACGCTGCCTCGAAAAGGTAAGGTTTTCTTATGAATATTGTTACAGAAGAGCATCAGAAAAATAGAGGATATGGTAGACCTACCGCAGCATGCTCGAAAATTGACTATCCCATCAGATAGGGACTATTAAAGTCATATATACCTGTAAACATGAGCTATTTTGTCGACTACGCACCAAAAAAAAATATGCAAAAAGTTTGGTCAAAATACAGGATAAGTTTTTATCCAGTGCGCAAATTTTAACCATGAATTCAGTATATGAATAAAAAATCAGCTGTTGCATACATTTTGACCGCGTAGGTATTGCACTTTTCTATGAAACAGCTGTTTTTTTTGTATAACCGGCGAAAAATTTCTGAATTTATTCATGGTTAAAATTTGCGCACTGGATAAAAACTTTTCCTGTATTTAGCACCCTATGCTTTATATTTAGGTATGCGTAGGGGGCCCCTGACTACAAACTACCTCTTACTTGCTGAACAAATAAATATTTCTTGGGATTTGATGAAGATAAAAGATAAAGATAATTTTATTTGTCAAAATGTTATGCAGGATGTCTCTGGGGGCCCCAAGAATCGGGGTTCAGGACGGTCATCGTCTGCCGCCCCCCTTAGTTTAGCAATCTAAAAGGAAAAATGAACATTAACAAGCCATGAAAAAGTTATCCTATAGGTTTACCTAACCTTGGTAGACTACGTAAATTTTTTGCAGTGTATTTGTAGCCTTTCGTTGCCATAACAACGGAAGGCTACATCACCACTTATTTCACTGAACGTTACTGATAACCTTTATGTATATAAAATTATAGTATTATATATTATTGATTGAAGTATTTCAAAATAACATGTAAATGACGGAAATACCTATTATTCTAGCTGGAAAAACATCACAGCATCCTACACATCTATTGACTTAGCACCGTAGATATTTAAATAATAAGAAACTATTCTACACAGGCATCTAAATCTAAGTGTAGTTCTAATAATAATACCTAGTTAATTAAAATAGTAATCACACACCGGCCGGTGAGCGGCGCCTGCGCCAAACCTACAACATCTATAATTTACTTCCTTGTTAATATCGGCATTGTATGATGCGGTGAAAAAAATGAGCACATCACTAAGTATAGCTTTATTATCTGACTGAAAGAGTGCGTCTTTTTTTGTAGCACTTTTTACATAATTATGATTGCCCCGATCTCACAAACATCATGCGTACGAGGTCAAACTAACTTGCAAAAAAAATGTTTTCAATCAGTGTAATTAGTTAGTTAGTTTGAGATAATCACAGGCTTTATGAAAGCTACTGTAAATTAAGCATAAAACCGACGCCTGTAAGTTAACTACTGCAATAACTTACACAAACGTGATATATTGCTGTTACATTAGATGAAGGCGCAAAGTACGTTTCGCGAGAGCTGACCCCGAGAAATGGCGATAACCTCTTCATTTATGAATTCAAATTTTATTGAAATTATATTAAAAGAAGTATAAAATAATGTCAAATAATATAACTGTGTCACTGTGGTCTACTGTGGGTATAGAAAAGTATCTATCAAATGTAGAAAATATCAGCAAAAATAATATTTCCAAATAAAATTACCAAACGAATGCTACCCTACTTTAAATTACGTTTTAATCAATTTAAGTAATTACATATGTAATGTAATGATTGGCAAAGTTGAAATGCATTTGCGTAAAACTATACAAAGAACAACATATTAGGTCGTGCCCACCGTGGTCGTGTCTACCTACTAAACGTTCGTTTTATGTGCAGTGAAATACGAAAAAATTGCCTGCTCAACAATAAATAGCGCTATTAATTATGCTATACTGCCAAAATTTACAATGTTACTGATATGACCCCTCAAAATTAGATTTTCGTTTCGGAAACCCGGGTGTTTAATTGCATTCTAGTTAATGGACTGGTCACAAAACGATAAAATAAGCGTTAAGAAGGTTTATCTAACATCCTTAAATTAAAGCGGTACACGTTGATGTTTTTAGTCAATAGTCTGTAACAATCCACGTACTTTGTTTTATATCTTCCTCCACCCGTTTGCTGTTCACCTGACTTGCTTACATTGTAAAATTATACTAAACCGCTAAATATTAAAATCTGATTTCGATGGTGCACACCATCTTTTCCCAAACCATTGCTGTTAACTAGAAGTGCAATACGGAAATCAAATTGGTGTAAATTGAAAGATTACATTTTTTTAATAAAGGTTTTATTAATTAAATATTTTACGAATTAATCGACATTCATAAATTTACCATTACAACACAGCGTTTTCGCCATCTAAATCACTCACTACTTTGCACAAGCCCTTACATTATCTACCATCACATTCTTTCAAAAGTTAGTATAAAACTACCAGCCACTAAATAAATTGTGGACAATTTTTCTGTAACTTTTCACTAGTTTTTTATTCCGTACATATCGAATCTGACCCAAAATTGTTTTGTTCAATGTGTTTGCTGTTCATATTTCCAGTCTTTTCTTGTCTACGATGGTTTTAAGCTTCTGAATGTTTTTTTCATCAGCATCATCTAATTAGACATTGTGATGTTTTGATGTCACTCACAGTCGTTTCTCGTTTGTGTACTATTAAAATTGTCTCCAATGGAAGTCTTATTTTTCTCAGCGAGGCCAACGGTTACAAATAATATTTCTTGTTCACTATAATGACGTGACGTCGCTACTGTGTCTAGAGTCTCCTTCTCCGTCGAGTGTTGTTTTTACCGTCTCAAGACTGGCAGTTCTACCTTGGTTAATTTGCCCACGGCTTATATTTTTATTGGTGACATTGTTTATGTTCATTTCTCTGCTATTCGAATCAGTTCGTTGAAAATCTTTAATCCTGGGTACAGAATAATTATTTATTAAGATATTTTGTACAGTTACAAAATTGTCGTACGATAATACATTTCATATACTTAAATGCAATCATGAGGTATGTTAGTAACTTAGTACACTAACTTATTTTGACATTAAATTTTGAAAATTTGTCTTAAATATCGCTAAAAATAAAAATAAAATAAGAAAAGCTTCACAGTCTATTTGAACACTTTGGTAACGTAGGATTGAATCGATTTATTTCTTACTCTTTTATATCGAAAAATTCCTTTTAAGAACTAAGTTAAACATTTTGTTAGTGTCACATCACCGTATAATTAAGTTAAATGCATTGGTATTTGCCGAGTAATATACATACTAATACCATGGCCCGACTTGCTTAGGTGTAACAAACTAGGTGTAGGGTAAAATTACGCTATTGACTATGGCCCAGTCTGTCAATAGCGTTGATGTGTATATGTCACCGTAAGATGTGAACACCGTTAGTTTATAATCTATCTCGCGAGATTTTAAACTGTCGATAAATTGTGAACTGCACCATACTGCTTATCGACCAAATTGGTTAGGTTAGGTTGGCGAGCGATTCTGTGATAATAAAACAGTCTATATTACCAACAACTTAACTAGTAATATTTATCACATTAAACACGCAGTGTTCTTCCTCCTCTCTGCTACTTGATCTATGGTGTGCCCGACACGGTCCATAATTGTGACAAATATTATTTTCCTATCAGCTTTATACATTATGGTACGCAATAAAGAATTGAGTATTAAATTGAGCGCTACTTCCATGTTAGTGGCAGTCACTTGACTCTTTAGTACCTAATAGAGCAAGTTAATATCCGTCTTGATACCAGTTCACAATTTGACGGTTTCACTCCGATAGATTATAATCTACCGAAAAAAAAAATGCATTAAATTGTAACCAGTATGTAACGGTTTACAATCTTTCGAAAGTTTAGAATCTCGTATTTCAAATTTTATAGTGACATATATAGCACGTAATACACATGCGTGACTTGCAATTTCTGATTGTTTAATGTCAAAATGGCGTGCAAGCTACTGACATAGTTTTGTGCAAGTTACAGGCACGTGTATGTACGGCTCTACGCTTAAGGTGGGGAAACTTCAACTTATACTTAAACTTAAAAATAAGGTCTGCTTTCTAATCAATTTAAGCTACTGCTTTCATCATCTCGTCACAAATAAAAAACAAAACAAACCTCTTCTTAACCATTTTCCATATTTTCTTTTTACACGCAAAGATAACGAAAATAATGAGGCCGACGAGCACGTTGTAGGCGTCAAAGAAATACCATAAGAAGTCGGAATCAGGGTAGAAGGAGCTAACCACCTCCGTTTCCACCTGCAAGGTCCAGATTATACCCATCACAGTGAACAATTTGACGTATAGAGTGATCCTGGAACATTTAAATTTGAATGTCATACTTTTGGCCACAATTAAATTGCTTTTATTAAGCCATAATAACTAGTGTTATTAACTCACGGGTTTGGCCTATTTTTCTCTCACAAATGAAAATCAGGGTATTTAATAAAAGTCAAAATACCTAGATACCTTTAATAATTTTCATGATCCTTTGTACTTTCTAGGACATGCCGGTTTTCTCACAATGTTTTCCCTAACCGCATTGAGAGCAATGCTGATACACATTACAGAAAGTAAAGCGATTTCCTGGGTGGGCCCTTCACACAGAAAATATGACTGTGTCACATTTGTTGAAAATGTTTAGGTTCATTATGGTTGTTCTTTCTATCATAATCATCTTCGTCAGCATTAAATTAATTCATCATAATTTTATGCTAATGCAATGCCCTGGTTGCTTACTAAGCATTAGACTTTTAGGGTAGGTACTATCATCTTTAAAGTAGGTTCAAATACCTACTTCTGAGCCTTTTTCCTGTCCTGTTCATGTGTGGAGCTTTCTATGCCACGCAGCACCTTCGTCTCCTTCTTGATCTTCCATATCTTGAAGGCAGTCAGTCCGAAGAACGTAATGTTTGCCACACAAATAAGTGTAATCGGCCCATATAGGTAGAGCAATTTGCTGTTTCCTGTAAATTATTAGAACATGGCTTTAGAAAAGCAATGCTACAGAATCACAAAATCTTGACTTCATTTTAATATTTTGCTATGAAATCATTGGTGGTGGATTTCGCAGTTCTTCTGCATGGAGTTCCTTAATGATACAAATTAAATGTTGGCATGCATTGTGGCGGCATCTACAACGCCACATGCGAACTACGCATCAAAGACTTGACGTCAAACAAGCCTGCATCGCCCAATCAGAGTATACCGCACGACTGTTATTTGTCTCAGCCATTTGGTCAAATTAGTTAGTTAATTGAGTGTCTAGGCCGTTCATTAAATGCTGGCTAAAGTATCCAATTAAATAGCTGAAGAACAACTGGCCAAGTCATTTAGCGCAATGTTTAACGAGATGGCTGAATGTCGTGTAGTCATTTAAATATAATGGATATTGATGAATTCGTGATGTTCGGTTATTATGGACAGTTTTATTCGAGAAACCATAAATATTAAATAGTATGGCACGTGTCATTTTGTTCAGCGCACCCTGGCCGCAAGACTGATGAACTTCTTGTAGGATGCTAAAATATTCGTTTCTAGGTATAATTATGCACGTCTTCTGCAAGTGTTTGCGAAATATTTGAGTCTAAAACTCAAATATTTCGCGAACATTTGCGGAGGAAGTGATATTATTTAGCACCTCCATTTAAAAAAAAAATCGCACTTTAATGTCACTTAAAATTGCACACAAGACTTAAAAATAACATTTACGGTTTCCGCTATTGACGCCATATTTGTTTTGGTGACTACTAGCGCTGCAGAGAAAAAAACTGAACTAAATTTGAATCACTTGGCTGATCTTGGTCAGTCATCATCAAAGGGCTGACCTTCAACACGCCAAGTTGTTAAGCGTTGAATGATTCTTGTTCAATTAACTATCGGCATAAGCATCCAATTGGATGCCGGCGTTTAATGAACGGCCTAGGCATCCAATTAACTGGCAAATTTAACCAGATGGCTGCGATATGTAAGGTGTTAAAAAATTTGCTTTTAGAAAAGAGATGGACAAAATGTACCCCACCGAGTACACACATAAATTGATTGCAGTTAAATTGAATAAAAAAATAAATAATTTTGAATAAATTTATATACCAGAAGTGGACAAATAATCATAATCAAAAGTATTTTGTATGATTTTGCTCTAAATTTCTAAATCACCTTTTAATGTTGCCATATTATACTAACAAAGATCAGAACAGGGGAAAAATGATAATTTAACGCTTAAGAAAAACAAACCATACGCATAGCAGGCCTAAAATATACTCGTAAATTTATTCGTAACCATAAGAAACATATTTTTTGTGGGTTTTCTTATAATGATAAATCGAACCATCTGTTATTTAATTTATATATATTAATGCAGTTACGAATAGGATAATTTCACGTTACTACTGGCAGCATCGCCGACAGTTGTCAATTGTCACCATAATGACAGTTTTTTGTAATCCCTTAAATATCTACCCCTTATTGAAGGCACATCAAGTTTGAGCGACCTAGGCAAATAGAATTTTGGATCGAAAACACTAGTATTGGGTTTTATGTTTCTTTTCGTGATCACACACAGAACATAATCTTGCAGCTCTCTAGCCTATCTGCCCCATTAGTTGTACTTCCTGCGGTTGCAAGAAGCTGTTCCTCGTCGAGTTGCATTAGTCGACAGTAATATTTTATCTAGCATTTCATCTATGAAATACTGGCTCCAGATCTAATACGGAGAAGACGAGGGATTGAATATGGCTCTCTAAGGTGTTCCTTTCTTTTTGGCAGTATGTTATGTTGCTATGTTCGTGTACGATAAGACGGCACCGTCTTAATGATGACCAGCGAAAGCGATTCTTACCGCAATAGTTTATCTTCCTGGACCTCAACAAATGAACTCAGCCTATCGCAGTTCACTGCTGGATATAGGCCTCTCCCAGGTTACGCCACAGCACTCTAGAAAGCAACCTTCTTTTTCCTGGACCTGTTAGTTCGCAGTTGGTGTAATGGGGTTTCTCCGTCTGACGATGATGAAATGGGGAAAAACTGGAGGTGTAATTAATAGCAGATTGTCTTCCACTAAAGCCAACTCTTCTTCGCCAATAATTTCAGAATCCAATCTTCGAACTTCCTCCAACACAAAATCATCTCCTAACTTCTCGAACTTCCTCCAACACCTCCATTATCTCCTATATCAACATCCCCACCAATACAGTCACTATTTGGTTATCCTCTTCATCGGATTGTTTTACCACCAGATAACACGCAATAATCATATTATTAGATGCCATTTTTCACTAAAACAATAAAACAGATTCAAAAGTTACTAAACTACCTACCATCGCGCGGTCTCTCAGAGCGATGAAAAAGTTACATACACCCTAAAAGTAAACGTGCGACAATATGGGTAGCTGGTAGAAGGTACATAAACGCTCAAAATGTAAAAATTCGCGCTAAGTTATTCACAAAAATAATTTAGTTGGTGTCTATGAGACCGCGGATAGGTAGTTAAGGGTTAACATACCATCTCCTTCGTTTGTGCCGGTTTGCTTTCGGTAATTCGGTATTCGTTCGTATTGTGTGCATGTTTTCGTTTATACGTTTATTTTTTATGGTGTCGCAGCCCCATGCGAGTGCTCCACTTATCTGTGTAATACGAAATCGTTAATTATACGTTTATATTTTATAGTATCGTAGCCCCATGCGATACTTTTATGCTATATAAAATAGTCGCAAACTGTAAATTTTCTCATATTAATAAAAAAAAACTGCTCTCCTAGTTTTATACTACTCATGTCAAATGACATACAAAAATCACGAAAAAAATATTTATACCTACACAACTATCCGTTTCAAAGATGCACAATATTTTTCCCACCCACTAATTATTAAATATGCACATGCGCACCGTACCTACACCGTGTAAAACAGCGCGAGTGCATGTAAATTGCGAAATGACACAGGGCGACACACCTTTACCGCGCTACAGATTACGGGCGACTGAAGCGGACGCGAAGACGTAGCGGGATTCGCGCTGCGGTGTTATTTTTTTTTTTTTGATACCGAGCAAGTACACGAAATTCGGAACATTAATTTTTTGACACCTTTTTAATATACAACATCCCGACATCAACCGTCGGGCAGGTGCCTACCAGACACAACGCCTGTCTGCTCGGAGGATCCTCCCTTTTCCAAAGAGTATGAGTGAACTTTACACCCTGTTCCTCACACCTCTACAGCATCACACATCGTATTCGCAATCGCATCATTTGACACCAGCCCACAACATATTATATGAACACAACAGCTGGGCGTCATCTTCACAACACTTTAGGACCTCATCGAGATCTCAGCAATAGTTTGGCTATAAATGCTTCAAGAACCATTTATAATTCATCATCATCAGCCTGTAATGTTCCCACTGCTGGGACACAGGCCTCCTCTCGGTGAGAGGGGGATTGGGCCATAATCCACCACGCGGGCCCCAGTGCGGGTTGGTAGATGTCACATGTTTTCGAATTTTTTGGTTCTAGGACATGCCGGTTTCCTCACGATGTTTTCCTTCACCGTTTTGAGAGCAGTGGTGATGATATAATTTACACAAAGTAAAGCTCCTGTCTGGGTTCGAACTCACGACCTACAACTTGTAAGTCGCGGCCGGTACCACTTGGTCACCACTGCTCCTGCTGTAGAGTTGCTAGAAATGCTCTTATCCCTATTATCTCCCATGTTTTCAATCTAGCTCTCGAAACCGGGGTCTTTACGACTGTTTTCAAGAGGGCTATTGTACATCCCGTTTATAGAAGTGGGGATAGGGCCAGTGTCAATAACTATAGACCTATTTCGGTTCTTTCTAAGATTCTTGAGAAAATTTTAAACAATAGACTACTCAGTTATTTAAACACTAACAAAATAACTGCCGAAAATCAATATGGATTTAGGTCTGGTAAAAGCACAGAAGATGCTGTTCTTGATTTAACTGGAGCTTTTGCCATCAATTTTAACCGCAAGCTTAAAACAATAGCTGTTTTTCTAGACCTCTCGAAGGCATTCGACACTGTCTCTGTCCCTCTTTTGCTCGCTGGTTTGTTTCGGATGGGGGTAAGGGGATTAGCTCTAGATATGTTTAAAAGCTACCTTGATAACCGCTCTCAGGTTGAAAAATCGGAAACCTCACAAGCGAAGAACAGTCTCTCACCTACGGAGTTCCTCAAGGCAGTGTTCTGGGGCCGACCCTTTTCCTTATCTATATAAACAGACTCTGTGGACTGTCCCTACTAAATTGCAAAATCATAACATACGCTGATGACACAGTCATGACACCCTAAATTTTGAAAAAACCAAATTCATAACTTTTGCACCACGGCTAATATCACAACCAGATTCATCCTTCACACTAACTGCTCACAAATGCCTCTCGAATACAAGTGCAATCTGCAACTGTACTAAAATTACGCGTACAAATGAAATCAAATATTTAGGGGTCATTATCGATAGCACCATGACCTGGAATGGTCACATTGCGTTATTGGTGACGCGTGTAAGAAAACTTATATTTGTGTATAAAACCTTAAAACCTCGGCAGATTTCCAGACGTTAAAAACTGTATATTCTGCACTAGCACATTCCGTTATAACTTATTGCATAACCGCGTGGGGATGCTCTGGTAAATGCCTCTTATTTCGTCAGGAAAGAGCACAAAGAGCCGTTCTAAATGTTATGGCACATAAACTTATCCGGTTCCCCACGTACGACTTGTATGTTCTCTGTACGGTTCCTACTGTGAGACAAGCATTTCTGATAAGCTCACTATTGCGTAAGCACACTGATATAGAATATGAGCCTAAGCTCAATACTGCAAAACGTAGAGTAAACAGAATATGTCAGACTGAGAGAGCTAATCTTGTAATTGTGAGAAGACACTATAACTTTTGGAGTCCTGACAGTGGCGGACTAAGCCCGTTAGAGGCCCGGGGCGGAAAAGTTGAATGAGGCCCCCCAGCTTTAAAAAAAATGGAGTTTTACAAGCTTTTTATTCAGTTCACATTTGTACGTATAAATAAGTTTTTATGTTTATTTAGTGAAATTTAAATTCCACTTAAATTATTTAGGCTAAATGAACATACTCGTACATACCTACAATATGGAATGGATATAGGTGAGGAAAATAAAATACGAATCGATCGACAAAAAAAAAAATTGATAAAATAAATCAAAGATAGTTTATTTTTTATTTTTTGTACCGTGTTACGTGTAGGAATGTGTTTTCGTCCCTTCAATTTACTGAACTCCTCAATAATTTTTAATTATTTTAAGTTTCGAAAAACTCCTCTCGCATGATGCAACCGAGATGCAAATGTTCAAGAAGTATTGAAATTTAAGCGATATACAGGGCAACTCACTGAAGTCCCATTTTATTATAATTTGAAGGATTTCTTGGGCTTTCCTTTCTTGCTTGGGCAGCAACGTACATAGGTACTCGTATCGGTGGCTTTTACATGCCTTTTTTTTTCTTGGGAAAACATCAAATAACTTCCCCCGCTCTGGGTGGAGCAGGAGGGCGTGTCAGACTTTTACTGACTAAAACATACCCGTGTTCCCTCAGTAGCCCACATGCCAGGGGCTGTGGTATCTCTTTCGAACAAACCCGCGCCCCTAGCAGGCATTTGCCCTTGCGGGTCCCATCAAATTGTGATGACATCTCTTTGAGGCGCGCGTGGAACACAACGCGCCGTCGACTAGGGCTTGGTCCTTACCGGACAGCGAGCTACCCATTACTCGCCGTCCGCAAGCTCATGCCTACGGTGGCCGGAAATCGGCCTGGGATTCCCGACGCCCAGGGCGTCTCCGTATCCTGCGGCGAATAGGGTCGCGAGGGCGCATAGACTGCCTCTCCCTCAACTGCGCCACCTACCTCTTCGCGAGCATCACTGCTTCACTGAAGGAGGTGACGGCTACCCATTGCACTCTCGCTCCGTACCATGGCCTGGACCAGGGCCGGAAGCGAGAGATCGCCGCCGCCGATCGCCTCCACGAGGATACGGCGGTGCTCCACCCAAGCCGGGCAGACCGCCACCGTGTGCTCCACCGTATCCTCAGGGCGATCTTCACAGTGGAAACACCCGGGCGTTTCCTCCCGCCCTTTCCGAAACAGGAACCTCCCGAAACAACCGTGTCCTGTGAGGACCTGCGTCAGGCGGAAGGTGAGCACGCTATGCCGCCTCACAAGCCAGTCCTCAAAGAGGGGACTTACCGCCGCAATCGTGGCGTGCCCAGGCTTTTACATGCCTGCGGTACCTTTTTATTTGTTGGAAAACTTACTCCTTGTGAAATTCACTATAAATTGACAAAAATCAGATTGTCAACTGCTACCGCCAGAGCGTCATCTGAAGCTTCTAGCATAAACTTTGTTTCAATAATTTGGAAAATATTATTGATTTGTTTCGCCCCGTGTCACCAATTCTTATATAAATCGGTCTATGCATTCATACATTGACCGACGTATTTCTTCATCCAGCATCATGAGCTAATTCACCCGGCATCGTTCTTTTTACCTTCCTTCTTCCTCGTTTCTCGATGTTGATGTCCATGTCATTGCATTTTTTATGCCAAAAGTTACAGCATTGTCTGCAATCGTGGTTCGCTCGGTTACTAAATACTCATTCAGGGCGTTTAGTTTGGTGATTCCTGTATCCGGAGTCATTTTTGGAGACTGCAAATATTGTTAAACTAAATTTACATCCTCCAGTATAGAAAGCCAGAATTGTATATAGGTTAGAAAGGTAAAATCACAAACAGCCGGCAGGAGCAGGCTTGCTCCTGATCTTGTATCTAGATTTGCTTTTGTTGGATTTTGAAAATGTTCCAAACTACTCACATTTTTTTTAGTTTTCTCTTATAATTTGAAAAAAGGCTTACCCGTTCGCGAAAATATCAGAACACTAATAAATTATTAAATGTCAACGTAATGAGTGATGGTCCAAAAATGTATGGACCAAAAACCCAGAGTCGATTTAGACAAATCTGGTATCAATAGCTTTATTAAAATGCACAATTTACCCCACCGAAAAAAAATTGCCCATATCCATGGGGTATATGAGTTATAGACGAACAAAGTATATATGGAAAAATCGTGAATAACTTGTTATTTTTACCAGTTTTTTCCACAGCATTATATTAATAATGAATAAGTTGTTATTTTTATCAGTTTTTTCAACAGCAATATATTAATAATAATAATCATAGGACAATAATAAATATAAGTAGCGATTATATGAACCTATCAAGTTGAAATCTTATATTTCACAGCTTGTAAATCATATGTCAGGATACTTTTGTCGTGAAATCTTTTTACAGTTGAATGTGCCTATTTTGTCTCAGATTATTTATTTTTTTAAGTCGTTTATTTAAAAAAAAAAACAAATACTGTGGGAAAAATATGTATTTCAATTATTTTCAATGTCTATTAATATATCATCTAAGAACCCAGCAGGTTGCATAAGGTCGTCTTGGTACCTGGCCCAGGCCAGATAATATATAATGCTTATTATGTGGGCACAACTGCCCAATGTGCGGCGACCATGAATACAGCTGCAACAGTATTCCGAAATCCTATTCGTGTTATATAAAACATAACAGTAATATGTTCTTGTCCCGACGTGCCTGGAATGGATTCGACACCTAATTAATGTACTTTCTTCGTTATTAATATTTATCCTTTCGGGGTGTCTAAAAACTTCAATTGAAAAAACCCCAGTTCCTCTAATATGTTCGCAACAGTAGGACCTTGCAAGTTTTACGTGGTATGTGCCTATTGCGAACACAATTAATTGGTCATAATCCATTCTTGGAAAATCCGATAGATTGGGGTGTGTTGCATCCATTCGGGTAAACACAATTCTTTGTCGATCCCAATGATGTTCATCGACGTAATCGGCTAATAGGTTCGGCCTGTCCCTATTTCTTTCAATCATCTCTATAAACTCTTCAGTAAATCTGCTGTCTTCATATGTTGGATGAGTTGCATTGGTAAGCGCTGCAGCTATTCTATAATCTGTCATTGCGTTGCCTAGCGCTATATTAAAATATTTGTGTCTAAATATTTTAAAATCTCTTTTTATCGTGCCATTAATGGTTTCCACGACCCATCTAACCATGGTTATCAATCTGGATTTATTTGCCGCTATTGTACTTAATTGTCTTTCATTACGTCCTACAGACGGTGGCATGTAAGCGTTATAACCACATTCCTCTAGATCCGGCAAACAGTCTCGGAAACCCCGATCCAAAACAAATACATCATCTGGGTGTAAAAAGCATCGCATTGGAGCTTCTTCCATGGGACCATCATGGTTATCTAATATTAGTTTTACTATGTCGGAGTCTGAAGTTCTGGCGCCGTAGGGTCCAGTTACTTCTATGATGTAGCCATCAGCACACACAATCATGAAGGGCTTAATCAAGTTGCTATACTTGTGTAAGCTATAGCTTAATCTTTGAAAGAGAAAGTTGGAAGATTTTTGAATAAATAAATAAGTGCCGTCGATAATTAAAATGGCCTTTGTTCGCTCTTCATTACCAAAAATATAATTCGGAAGTGTCCTATTCCTTTCGATCACTTCATGTCGGCTGATGTGGTCAAACCCGAGATGCCGAGGAAGGTATTCATTTTTGAGACATCGTCTAGCCTGCTTTAACATGCGTTGTAAAGACGTTTTCGATGTGTTTATCAAAGATGCCAGTCTTACGTGAGGTTCACCTGATCTAAGTTTACATAGGTATACGCCCAATACAGTATTGCACTTATTAGTTTGTCGTAAAGACGGTGTTTCTTGTAAGATACTCTCAAACTGGTTATGGTTCATTCCAGTCCAAAAATGGAGATCTTCTTCACTTATTTCATGAAGCCTTTCAAAGTCAACATTACCTTTTCTTTCAAGCACTCGTGTATACAACATAACTATCTCGCGTAAGTTCTCGTTTCTGAAATTATCTTGGCGATTACTCACATTTACAGAGAAATCCTCAAATGATGAATTCATTATATGAAATCGACAGACTCGTGCTAGTTCTGGTATGTAAAAAGAATAATAGCTTAATAAGTGCGCTTTTATACTGTCGGGCACTTGTCGAAGTTGCGTTGAAGTACAATTGTCGAAGAGACATCTTCTTGAAGTATTCGCGGCACGTGTAAATCCAGTTAAAGAAAACGATTGCGGTGGTCTAGCTTCAGGTGTTGATGGTTGCCTCAATGCATATTCAATGCGTTGCCAGCAAGGATGACAAATAGATCTTGACCCATCAAAGACGATCTGAAATCAACGAGACATAATATTACACAATGAAACGATTGTCAAACGTTTATTTTATTATCAACCTAATATGACCATTTTTGTAAGTACATAGATAAATAAATATTTGTGGTCAATTGCACACTGCGCCATCTAGTCCCACAGTAAGCTTAATGCTTGTAGTATGGTAACTAGACAACTGAATAAACATACTTAAATACTTTTTTTTTTAAATACATACACATTATACATATTTAACACCCAAACCAAGACAAACAGATATTTTTGAAACTACAAACAAATGTTTGTCTTCTGCGGGAATTGAACCCGCGAATCGAGATGAATTGAGATGAATCATTACTTTACTCGGTGACCTATATTATCATTATTATTAGTAAAAAAGCTGGTAGGTAGGTACTATGGCCTGGTCCCCCTCTTCATGAGAGGAGGCGATGCCCCTACAGTGGAGCGTATACACATAGGTATATTGGCTGACAGTGCAACAAGTTTATGACTAGCTTAATTGCACCACTTGTAATCATAAAGCCTCTAAGTATTGTTATCATCCTATACATAAACTCACATACGGGTAATGTCAGACACTATGTGTTAAGTTTATACTACCACGAACGGGTAACTAGACTTAACTTAAGACTTACTTCTTGTGGTTGTCCATGATTCAGTAGGTGCTCCACGACGATTCGATGTGACTCCAAAAACTGAAGCGACAATACATGACGTTGTCTCCGTAACACAGAGCGACTACAGTTCACACAACGATTGTTCACCTCCATATTAGCAATGTCCAAAACAAAGAGTAAATCGGTGTCCGGTGTAGAAAAAGCAGGCCTTAAAAATCCAATAATGAAACGCACAGATCACAACGGTAGCAAAGCAAACGAAGGACTGCGTGCGTCGGCGCCGTTAGAACCTCGGTTCAAGTTAAAGAACAAAATAATAGAAAATGGCGACTGGCGTCCGTCGGCGCGCTCGCGCTCCTATAGGTAAGCCTCTCGCTCACTCAATAGAGCGAGAGGTAAGATGAACGCATCATATTCTGAAGTATTTGTGTGTATTTGTTTAGCGAAAACAAAATAATGAATAACAAAGATAGGTAAATATGCTAGAGAACTTAAAAAAATAGACGTAATCTCATTAATAAAGGACTTTGAACTTGATAGTTGCATATGATCGCTAGTTATATTTATTATTGTCTTATGATTATTATTATTAATATAATGCTGTGGAAAAAACTGGTAAAAATAACAAGTTATTCACGATTTTTCCATATATACTTTGTTCGTCTATAACTCATATACCCCATGGATATGGGCAATTTTTTTTCGGTGGGGTAAATTGTGCATTTTAATAAAGCTATTGATACCTAATTTGTCTGAATCGACTCTGGGTTTTTTTTGGACCATCGCTAATATAATTATTTTAAATGAGGCCAATGATTATTTTTCGACGTAAATAGAATGTAGTGAATGTAAATGTAGGCGTACAAGAGTGAATTATTTGCACTTCATTCATTCAGGAATTCCTGGGGAAGTAAATACCCGCTACAAAGACGGGAATTCCCCCAGCGTACTGGACGCGTTCAGCAAAGTTAAAAGAATATTAGTTCCGCGTAAAAAGTCTAGATGGCTGTGTAGTGTTTTGATCTTGATGAGATTATCAAGGTACCAAGCCCATTTTTAATCTTGTTTAGGATTTCATCAGGGGAATGCGGAGGCATTTGGGGGCCCCCCAAGACCGGAGGCCCGGGGCGGGCCGCCCCTTCCGCCCCCCTGTTAGTCCGCCACTGAGTCCTGATAGTTACAACAAAATTTATAAGAAATTAAATATCTATCCGCTCTCGTTACGAGAGAGTTAACTGAAAATTGAAAAATGGCTCCTAAGCCTGTCTTATGACCCCCCCGAGTGGGTTCCCGCATTGTCGTTGCGGGGGGGCAGTAACCGTGGATTCCGGCCACGGTGAAGCCAAGAGGAACCCAAAGGTGGGGCCGCTCGTCAGGGCTTTTGCCTCAAAGCCGACGACGTAGCGGCCAAAAAGTAGGTTGCGGTGAGGTGCACCGCAACTGAGGTGGGCCGCGATGTCGAATGGGAGGCATCGCGGCTGAGGGTTACGGGCTGCGGTAGAGGAGGAGTGCCGGTGCTTCTGAGCAGCGCTCTTCCCTTCCGTGGCCTGGACGGGGCCGCCACCGTTTGATGGCGGACGCGGTGGGGAAGAGGAGTGTCGGTATAGCGTCAGCCGCTCTCCCTATCCCCTGCGGCCGAAAAGTGGTAGACGGGACGGCGCGTTGTGTTCCACACGCGCGCCGTCAAAGATGTCAGCAACCACAGGTGGGGTCCGCAAGGGCCGATGCCTGCCAGGGGTGCGGGTTTGTTCGAAAGAGATACCACAGCCCCTGGCATACGGGCTACTGAGGGAACACGGATGGGTTTTAGTCAGTAAAAGTCTGACACGCCCTCCTGCTCTACTCAGCAGGAGAAGTCATTTGATGATTTCCCACCCAAAAAAAAAAAAAAAGCCTGTCTTATGAGGAAACAGAGAACTTCATACAAAGTTAAATTACAACAGTTTCACACTCTCCGCATACATTTACGTGCACCCTTCCCACACGTACTCAGATGCACGCACCCCCACACCCTCCTCACACTCACTCACTCACAGATACACACACACTTTCACTCACACGCACATTCACCCACATATACTGCTACAATTATTATTAATGTAAATATTGACGTTCAAAGTGCCTTTTTAAGTGCCTAATTAATTGAAATAAATGCTTTAACTGCGACACAGTTACTAAACTAACGCAGTATTAACGTACACAAATATTGTAATGTGTATTTGTTCCAATAAATATTTGTATTTGTATTTGGAAGTCGCGGCAGTTACACTTGGACACCATTCATGATAAGTATGGAAAAACTCCTGATCATCTGCCTAGCCTTTTCCTAACTGTGTTTGGGTCCAGTTTCAGTCCAACCGGATTTTAAGCGAAGCGACTGCCTATCAAGTTTGATTTAAAAAAAAAAATGAAAAGGGTATAACTTAGAAGTTTTTTTATTTAAAATTGATTAACAAAAACCACCTCTTAGTATGGAAAAAGTTTTTTTTTTCTTTATTAAAGAGCTTTACCGCTGAGTGATAACGTCGCCCTGTAACATCAGCAGAATCAACTAAACTTAACTTACAAACAGATAACACTTACTTTGAAATAAAAATGCCAGTTTGTACAGTATCCTAGCTTGTTCCGAGAAAGGGCAAGCAAGGATAGCATTACACTCTCCAACATCATACTTATTTTTTGGACCAAGTAAATCAAATCTCAAAGCCTCATTCCGCACACACTCCATCAAAACATGTTGTACGTCTTCGACTACTCCACATTCTTCATAGTTGGGTGACGTAACCTTTTTCATCAGAAAGCCAATTTTTTTTGATGGGATGTGACCAGATCGAAGTCTTAGTGCCATAACTACATAACTTCTGCTAAGCAAATTTTGATCAGTCCAATTATACACTGGAAGCTGTGGTTGGATGGTCTTGTACCAAATTCCCTTTTCTGTTGACCTCTGGTTAAAAAATTCATTCCACTCATCTTTACACTGATGTTTTATTAATCTTATATAATCTGTATATAAGGGGGAACACTTACAGAAATTCCCTCTGACACGGCTACGTTGGCCAAAAGATCTGCTCTTTCGTTATCCTGAATCTGCACGTGAGATGGGATCCACTGTAAGACTATCGAGATTGACTTTTGACATAACTTGAATATAGACTCCAAAATTATGTAGGCTATCGGTACTCCTCGCATGGACGAGGTGCACTGAGCCAAGTATTGCAGTGCACTCTTTGAGTCTGTTAGGATGACAAATTTATCATGACTAATTGAGTTAAAATAAGAAAGAGCCTCTGCTATTGCAATTAACTCGACATGCATAATGGAAATATCAGAGTCTATAGCAAGTTTAACATTTGAATTTAATTGTGGATCCCAAACCGCAGCGCCACTACCAGCACTACTCTTAGAACCATCTGTGTAAATCTTATGGAAATCAATATATTGCTTGCCTCTATAAATTTGTGCAGATTTGTCTCACACGGTTCCCGTCATAATGTCGTTTAGGCTTGGTTATAGATGAAATATTATGTTTAATAGTCTCACGCACTTTGATGTTGCTGACCCATGTCTCCATAGAAAACATCTCAACCAACCCGACTGAGTGGATAGTAGAAGATTTCAGCTCATTGTAAATTGAGACCAATAGAGGTTGCTTTCTACCTCTCCAATATTGAGAATTATTAATGTTTAAAGCTAACGACTCAATCAAGTTAACTGCAATGCTCTCCCGAAAAGACATACATTTTAGACAGTATTTGCCTCCTAAAAATTTCCTACGACAGTGTAACGGAGATAGATTTAATTCACTCTCCACCACGTGGATGGGAGTGCTTCTAATAAAGCCACCAATAACGCGAAGAGCTTTGTCCAATTTAGATAAATGACCCTTGTAACTACAATCATACAGGAAACTACCATAATCTAACATACTGCGGATTATGGAGATGTATAGTCGACGCAGATGTTTAGGGTGAACACCCCTGCTAAAACTTTGAGAATATTTGTGAATTTTAAAACCTTTTGAACTGATTCATTTATATGTTTCCCCCATCTGAGCGACTGATCCAACCACATTCCCAGGTACTTTATGTTATTGACTACAGAAAGATTATTACTATTAACTTTTAACTTAATAGGTTGTCTGCACATGCCTCTTTTAAAAATACAAACCTTAGTCTTAGTAGGAGAAATTTCTAAACCTAGATTATCAACTATGGAATTAAATGAATTTAACGCAGCCTGTAGCTCTGAAACAACTGCATTGACATTAGGACCTGATTTAAATAAAACAAAATCGTCAGCATACTGAGAAATATCTAGGTTCGTAATAGTGTTACAAATATTGTGAGTCGCGACATTAAATAAAAGAGGTGAAAGTGGGTCTCCCTGGGCCAACCCTCGTCGCAAATATTCTTTGTTATTAACTGAAATTTTAAGTATTCTTTCATTCAAGAATCTCCACAAATATGAACACAACTTACGACCTACTGAAAGTTTATCGAGAATGTTCAATAGACTAGCGATATCGACGATATTGTAGGTATTATTGATGTCAATGAAACAGCCAACTGTGATAAGATTAGAAGTAAAACCAAGTTGGATCTTTGTCGTCAAAGTAAAAAGACTATCTAAACATGATTTAGATTTACGAAAGCCTACAGTATTATCGGAAAATATACATCTATTTTCGAGATACCATTCCAAACGTTTGTTCAAAATAGAGTGAAAAAATTTGCATGGACACGACATCAGAGAAATAGGACGGAGGGAAGATGACTGTCCCGAAATTCGTCCTGGTTTAGGAATAGGAATTATTTGAATATTGCGCCATTGTCTTGGAACACAACCAGATTCGTAAAATGTATTATACATAGATAGTATTAATAGTTTACCGATGGTTGGGAGATTCTTGACCATAGAAAAGGAAATTTCGTCACCGGCAGGTGCCGTATTTTTTGATTTAATGGAATTTTCTAATTCATGAATGGAGATAGCAGCTTCTAATTTATTATTACAGGATTGAAAGCAGGGTTCAGGGGGAGAAACGTAATCAGGTGTTAGGTCATTAAGAAGCTTTTCCGCTAAACTTGAGTCAACCTGTTGATATTTAGATTTACGGCCTTTTACTCATCTCATTTTGCGCCACATATCACTAGCTGAAGTTGTTGCATCAATACCTGTACAAAAACTTCTAAAGGAAGCACCTATTGCCTTACGCGTCAACCTCTGCGATTCCTGGATATTTTCCTGCAACAGTGCATAATTTTGAGGCGAAAGGTTTTTTTTTTTTTTTTTTTTGGGTGGGAAATCATCAAATGACTTCTCCTGCTGAGTAGAGCAGGAGGGCGTGTCAGACTTTTACTGACTAAAACCCACCCGTGTTCCCTCAGTAGCCCGTATGCCAGGGGCCGTGGTATCTCTTTCGAACAAACCCGCACCCCTGGCAGGCATCGGCCCTTGCGGACCCCACCGGTGGTTGCTGACATCTTTGACGGCGTGCGTGTGGAACACAACGCGCCGTCCCGTCTACCACTTTTCGGCCGCAGGGGATAGGGAGAGCGGCTGACGCTATACCGACACTCCTCTTCCCCTGCGGCCCCACCGCGTCCGCCATCAAACGGTGGCGGCCCCGTCCAGGCCACGGAAGGGAAGAGCGCTGCTCAGAAGCACCGGCACTCCTCCTCTACCGCAGCCCGTAACCCTCAGCCGCGATGCCTCCCATTCGACATCGCGGCCCACCTCAGTTGCGGTGCACCTCACCGCAACCTACCTTTTGGCCGCTACGTCGTCGGCTTTGAGGCAAAAGCCCTGACGAGCGGCCCCACCTTTGGGTTCCTCTTGGCTTCACCGTGGCCGGCATCCACGGTTACTGAGCCCCCCCGCAACGACAATGCGGGAACCCACTCGGGGGGGGAGGCGAAGGGTTACGCCTAAACTTTGCTAACGCTAAACGTCGTAATGCAACCGATCTAGATAGATCAGGGCTCCAATAAGGTTTTGGTTTAAATTTAGAGCTGATATGTTGAGGAATAACAATATGAGGAATATGGGAATCTGCTGCTTTTGTTAAGTGTTTTCAAAGAAGTCATAACACAACTGTGGATCTATCGGGAGGGTTGAATCACGGAGAACACCTTCTATGGACGAAGCATACTTCTCCCAATTAGCTTTTAAAAAAATTCGTTTACGAATGGTTTGTTTAGTAACATTAAAATTGGTAGATAATTTAATAATTAGGTGGTCACTCCCTAAGGATTCATTTGTAACTTTCCAAATAAAATTTAACGCCAAATCCACAGAAATAAAAGAAATGTCGGGAGAGGATTGTTACACAACGTTATTCACTAATTTTATACAAGTCGGACTACCGTCATTAACTGATATAAAGTTATGATCTAACATAGACTCGAATATCTGGGATCCACGTTGATCGGTTTTATATGACCAATTGGAATGGTGACCGTTAAAGTCTCCTAAAACTAAAGTTTTGTTGTTTGCTATCGAAAATTTACTATCCCAATCTCTTGGTAAAGTACGAACAGTTGAAGGGCAGTAAATAGCGACGATATTCTCAATATACTGACAATTTAACAATTGAATGCATATGAGTTCAATACCTGGATTATAATTATGTACATTACGCAATTGCGCTTTAATAGATTTGTGTACAATAACAGCTACCCCCCCATAACCGTCATAACGGTCCATTCTGAAAAGGTTATACTCGTTCAAATTAAAGTGGCTGTCTGGTTCAAACCACGTTTCACTGATAACAGCAATATAAATCTTATCTTTGAATAAAAGCTGTTCGAACAATGCAGATTTCGGTCGCAGACTTTGTGCATTCCATTGTACAATACGAAAGAATTATTGTAACAATCCATTAATAAGATTACTTACAAGTGAGTTTTCTGGCAAAGTATTAACCACAATTGTTACCAACCATTCTACGAGTATCTTAACCAAGCTGTTTATTTTAGTTTTAAACGAACCTTTCTTCCGAAGTATATTCGAAATGCCACTTATTAAATTACCAGATGACGTATCTTTTCGATTATGATCGCTAGATTTCTTTCTATGATGATGGTCACTTGACGTCTTTGTTTTATCGGGTTGAGACGATGTTTCTTGTTCTTCACTCTTCGAAGTCGTAGATGAAATGTCCGAGTCCCAATCCATAACGCCGGCGCCGCGGCCGCGGACGGACGAGACTGCCATTGTTTTTTATGTTGATTTGTTTTCTGTTTCGAATCTCGTTTTGAATGAGAACTATTAGTCGCCTGATAATGCCCACGTATTGAGATAGGTGTTTTAAGTTTATCTGCAAAGGTTGTCTCATCCTCATATGACTGTACTGGGTTATTATTTTCTAGTGTACTTGTTTGAATATTTTCCTGTGCCACACTTATGTTTTCTACGAGAAAGGTAGGGGGAGGAGATGGAGGTACATATAATAACAGAGCTTTACGGTATGTACAGTTAAATTCATTCATTATCTCTCGTAACCTTTTTTCTTTAAAAAAAATAGGGCATTTCTTATCTAGGGCTAAATGATTACCCTTACAATTAACACACATAAATGTAGTTTTATCGCAGTTATCATGGCTGTCACCACATTTAGGACATTTAGCTTTACTAGACGCACACATCTTTGCAATATGTCCATATCTCCAACATTTGGAGCATTGAGTTACGGGCAATTTGTATCTCTCGACTTTGGCTCTCATACCGTATATAGTTACATAGGAGGGTACGTGTGCACCTTTAAAACAAATACGTATAGACTCGCTTGCCGTCCATCCATTAGAGTTATCTCCTTTATCATCTGTATCTTTACATCTACGGTTGAGACGTATTGCTGACAGATTTTCCACCTCACACGAGACATTGCCCACAAATTCGTCAATTGAAAGATCCAACTCTATATCTCTGATAATCCCGTATGATACTGCGACTGCCCATGGTTTTTGTGAACGCCAACCTTTTTCGTTAAATGCTTTGCAATTGATCATTTTTTCGGCATGGGATTCATTGTCAAACGTGATCATTAATTTGTATGGATTAATATATTTAACGCGTGGTATACCGGTTATCTCATTAGTTTTAAAAAGCCTTGCTAGCGCAAATTGTTTTGGAAACTTCTCGTTATTGTAAACACGTATCTCAATTGTTTCTTCTCCATTGTTACAACTAGTATCCTGAACTGGGGTTTGTCTTCTTGCGATTCTCTTCCCCTATTTACTTACAGTAGTCCAGCTTCCGGATGAGTCATCCTCCCTATCTCATTTTCTTCCTAAGTTATCGTCATCTTCACCTTCCATATTTCCTTTCTCTAATTGTATAGGTACCTCCATATCCAAGTGTATTATATCCTCTGAGTCTTTTCTTTGTGTATCACTACATTCAGCTATCAATACGCCATTGCGTGAGTTACGAGTATTCAAAATCTATTAGATCTAAGGCCGGCCGGCCGAGCGAGGCGGCTCGGCTACAATCGAAGAAGTTCTTATCGCAAAACCGGTAATTAGCGTATACTCGTACACACGACTAATATACCCGAGGCGCAAATCGACACTGTAGAAAAAGATATTACAAGTAAAAAAAACTAGGTAACAAAAATGTTAAGCGATGATAAAGAAACTGAAAACCAAAAAATTAACCTTTTAGTCTAAGTTAACTCGTAAATTAATGTAATAAATAGTGAAATACTGACATTGAGGGGCTTGTGGCTAAGTAGCATAAGCCGCACGGGTCAATCGATCAGATTGCCGCGGTTGGTCCGTGGATGGATGACCATCTTTACATACCAAGACCCCTCTGTGCCTCGGAAAGCACGTTAAGCCGTTGGTCCCGGCTGTCATTTGTGGATCTTTGACAATCGTTACGGGTCGTCAGAAGCCCGAAAGTCTGACAACCAGTCTTACCAAGGGGTATCGTATTACCCAGTCACTGGGTTGTGGAGGTCAGATAGGCAGTCGCTCCGTGTAAAATACTGGTATTCAGCTGCATCCGGTTAGACTGGAAGCCGACCCCAACGTGATTGGGAAAAGGCTAGGCAGATGATGAGTAAAATTCTGACATGACGGCTTGATTGAATTTAATTTAATTGCGTTGATTTTTGGTTTAGCGCCGAGACAAAATTAATAACTTGCTTTACAGTTTTTTTTTTTCGTCGGTACAATTATATATTAAGAAGTATTTTTTTCTGAATTAAATTAATACAAACCATATATGAAGCATCCCTGTTTTCTGAGGTTGGGTAGCAGTGGGTGCTGAAGCGGCAGGTCAGAGAACTCTAAAGCACCGAGTAAGATGGTCAGTGCGGTTGGAAAACCAAACGCGTAAATGGCGTAGTACATGAAGCGTTTTTTTGGTGATCCTGAACCACCGTGTGCTCGTTTGCCACTGGAAACCATAAAAATAATAGTGAGCCTTTTTATAAACAGTCTATTAGGCACCAGCATAGGCATAATCAACCCATATTATTCCCACTGCTGGGACACAGACCTCCTTTCTATGAGAGGGAGTGGGCCATAATCCACCACGCTGGCACAGTGCGGGTTGGCGAATGTCACATGTTTTCGAATTTCTAGGTTCTAGGACATGCCGGTCTCCTCACGATGTTTTGCTTTACCGTTTTGAGAGCAGTGGTGTTGATATTTATAAATTACGCAATTGAAGCACCTGCCTTGGTTCGAACCTACGACCTACAACTCGTAGGTTGCGCCGATATCACTGGGCCACCACTGCTCTCTGTGTTAGGCACCAGACTGGATGGATATGGTGCTCACAAAAAAAAACAACCTCATTTGAGATTTGTATTAGGATAATCCTGAATAATAATTAAAAAAATGTTATCCTTTACCTAATCAGTCACATATTTACCATGTTACTTTAATTTGTACCTACCATATACTTCTTATAGGCTTTCCTGTACCAATAGTTCAGTAGATAAGTAATAAATAAGTTTAGTAGAGAACCATTTTCTGTATTTTAGCCTCAGTAGTTTCGGAAACAAGTGAATAGTTTTCATTTGTTTTGTTAAATGACTTTTTACTATTTATTTCAAAATTTAAAATTAGTATAGTTTAATATTCAGAGTTTACTTATGTACGTTTTTTGGGGACTGTTTTTATGTGAGTTTGACGTTCAAAAAGTGCTGATACTCAGCCTAATTTGAATAAAGATTTTGATTTACTCTGAATTTTTTCAGTATCAGCCCTGAGTCTCGATTTATCACCATAAACCAGTAACATGGTACTAAATAATAACTGCCGAAATGAGGGTGAACTATAAATACACCTCTGCCAAACCTTTTGGAGAAAGCAGACGTAATGACAGGTTGATATAACTTTGAATAGGTAGTTAGTTACCTAAATGTCCACCAGATATCGTAGCACATGACGTTCAACCAGAAGAATGCTGCCAGAAGAGAGAAGTAGATGATGAACGCTGTAACAAACAACAATTAGAGACTCAAAAAATAAATGACTAAAAAAGTCGTGTGTTTTCGTTTCGTTGTGTTTAGAAATCCATACCATCACACATGTCTGAAGTGTTGGTTGGTAAATTAATTTAAGCTGGCAGACCCAGCGCCATAATTAATGTTTTTGAAATGTGAAAATGAAAGCTATTAGTGTGTTAAAATTCCAAATAATTTATTTGCAACTATGGGTAAATAACAGATGTACATTCATGTAATAGTTTATTTTTTATTTTATTCATTTGGGACAAAAAACAGCTATACATTACATTTACAGAAAAAGTTGTTACATTAAAGAAGTAAAAATGTATAACCCACACTATTGTCCACGAAATGACATAAGATTATGAAAACGAACGCATGTAATTATGAAAACATTAAAATGAAAACAAATAAAAATGACACATTTAGCAGAAAAACACCGACGAATCGTCTTACAGACGACTTGCAAGAGATTGTGAAATTATTCTTTTGAATTTAGATTGTGACAGCGCGAAAATATCAACATAAATAAATTGAGTGCTATATGTTTCGAAAAGTCGGCGGAGAGGGGCTCGCACCCCAGCCTTTGTTCTACATCGCGTAGTGTAGAATAGTCGAGGTGCGCGCACCTCACGCCGAATAACAGTTCTAGGTACTACATAACACAATCTATTCGAGATCTCAGTACAATTGAATTTGTTATTGCATATACCGTGAAGCATCATAACCATGATCAGTGAACGTCTGAAATCCAAGCTCAATGTCGTATAATGCCTTAGCAAATCTGCATAGGGAATCCATGCACGGAAGCACTTGTAGTGCGTGGCACGTAGAATTTTTTTCTGAACCATTTCTATCGTTTGCTTATATTTATCGTAATACGGGCACCAGATGGGCACCGCCTTTTCCAACTATGAACGGACTAGTGTTTTAAACAAGCAGAGAAATGTAGAAGGCTTTTTGAAATCTTTACAAGACCGCATGACGAAACCATACATCTGAAAAGCTTTGTTAATTATGGTGTCGATATGGGTGTCTAAATGTAGTTTGCAATCAAGCAGTACGCCAAGATCATGTGTGCACTCGTTTTAAGTCAATTGTATGTCATTCAAGGTATATAAGAAGTTAATAGTATTTTTGTTTTTTGTAAAATAAATAAAGTGACATTTTGGAAGACTAAGATGAAGTTACCATAAACCAGTAACATGGGACTAAATAATAACTGCCGAAATGACGCTAAACTATAGATACACCTCTGTCAAACACTTTGGAGAAAGCAGACGTAATGACAGGTTGATATAACTCAGACAGTATTGTGACAGCCTGCATAAGTCCTCTTGTAGTAGCAAACAATCCTGAGAGTTCGCACAGGCCTTAAAGATTTTAATGTCATCGGCGTACATTAGGAATTTAGAGTTAACTATGCAGGATTTTATGTCGTTTATAAACAAAATGAAAAGCAATGGACCTAAGACAGATCCTTGAGGCACACTTGATTCGACGACCACATAATCAGACTGGAATCCATTGATAACAACCTTTTGAGTCCTATGAAATATATATGAAGCAAACCATCTTAATAAATTGCCTCTTATGCCATTGAAAGCGATTTTATCGAGAAGCAATTTGTGGTCCACCTTGTCGAAAGCCTTCTGAAAATCGGTGTAAACAGCATCAACCTGCGTGCGCATCTCCATGTGTTCAAACAAAAATTGTATAAAAATTATCAAGTTTGTGGTAGTGGATTTGGATTTAACGAAGCCGTGTTGTTCGGGTATAATAAGGTGATTTAACTGTGGAAATAAGTGGCTGTGCACTAGACCCTCAAAAACTTTAGACAAAGTGGACAAGATAGATATGGGGCGGTAATTCTCAATGTTTCCTTTGTCACCGTTTTTGTGAATGGGCGTGATGAAAGCCCTCTTCCAAACACAAGGAAAAGTCCCTTCCCTGAGACATTTATTAAATATGATGTATAACGGGACGCAGATGGTTTGAGCAGTGTTCTTAAAGAAAGAAGGGGGCAGGCCATCCGGACCAGCTCCTTTAGCCAGGTTTAATGAGATAAGTGCCTTAAGTATGACACTCTTTTCGAGGTAAATATCCGGAATGCATACAAAACTCTCGTCAAGGGTGTTTGGGGGTGTCCAGGTGTTAGGGTCAAAAGTTGAGGGCTCGTAAACCGAGTTGAAGAAGGCAGAAAACAGTGAACATATCTCAGAGGGGCAGTTAGATGATTTATTTTTGTACTGCATGTTAGTTGGGATTCCAGAACCTTTCTTTCGGTTAGAGATGTACGTCCAGAAGTGCTTGACATTGATAGGTATGCTATCCTCAACAGTTTGCATGTACTTATTGTAAAATTGTCCACAAAGTAGCTTGAAACGTTTACGCTGAATAGAGAACTTCTCATAATCAGACAAGTTGCGCAGTTTTTTCCATCTTATCCACGCACGTTCTTTATTTCTGAAAGTTTTAATTAGGGAAGCGCTAAACCAAACGGGAAAGGTGGTTGATTTATGACGTGACAGTGGAACATGTAGTCTGATGATTCCATATGTATAGTCATAAAAAGCATCAACGGCCTGTTCACTGGAGAGATTAAGAAACATTTCGTCCCAGTTCAACTTTTCAAGTTCTTCATTAATTTCTTGGTAATTAGCTTTAATGAAATTGTATTTTATTGTAGAATGACGCTTCATGGGTGTGAATGGTGTCTCCAGAAAAGTTAAAACAGAAAACGGAGGGTGGTGACTATCAGGCTGCAGCAGTAAAATGTCGGACTGTATCTGACATTCAGTATTGCTAATGAATAAGTCCAAAACACTACCCACCCTACTACCCTGTGTTGTATTGAGAAGCATTAATAATGGCCACTAAATTCAATAAAGATCGACCTACATTATTTTGTGACTGAGTACTCACATGACTAGCACTGCCTGACCACTCAATTGCGGGCAGATTGTAACCACCGGCTATATAAAATGATTCTATAAAGGGAGCCGTAAGAATATTTTCTAATGTGGACAGATGTGACAAATAAACGTCGTCCTGTGTGCGTGGTGGTATTTAGGCAGCGCTAATGACGTGGTGAGTGCTGGACCGTGACGCGGGGATTTGGATCATAACGTGCTCGATGCCAGTGCGAGAGGGACACGTTAATATCCTCACAGGCCGAAGCCCACGCAGCACGGCTATCAGAACACCCTCACCCGACATTAGCCAAGCATTCGACAACGTGTGGCATAATGGGCTACTTTATAAAATAAAATAAATGCTACCGCACTCTTTCTATCTGCTGATAAAATCATACCTTGAAAATAGATCCTACGAAGTAAGATATAACTTCGAAACATCGCAAATGCATAAAATTAAGTCAGGAGTGCCACAGGGTAGCATACTGGTGCCAATTCTCTATTTAATATTTACAGCAGATCTACCCACTTATGCCAATACCATTACAGCAACATACGCAGATGATACCGCACTACTTACGACTCATGAGAATCCTGATTCCGCATCCGAAAAGTTCCAATTACACCTGAGTCTCATCGAAGCATGGTTCCAGCAGTGGCGTATTAAAGCCAATACAGACAAGTCGGTCCAAGAAACCTTCACACTTGGAAGAAAAACCTGCCCACCTGTGAAACTTTATAACGCGGAGATCCCACAATCAGATGATGCCAAATACTTAGGTATGCATCTCGACCGTCGGCTTACTTGGCGCAAACACATATGGACTAAAAGGAAACAATTAGATTGCAAACTCCGTAGCATGTACTGGCTCATCAGTCGTAAGTCACAGCTGACAGATACCAGTAAAATGGCTATCTACAAATGTATACTAAAGCCTATATGGACCTATGGCATCCAGCTCTGGGGCACAGCCAGCCATAGTAATATCGAAATAATTGAAAGGTTTCAAAGCAAAACAATGAGAACCATGTTCAATATCCCACCACACATAAGCAATAAATATGTAAACCTAGACTTTAATCAGCGAACTGTGAAGGAAGAAATTGATTCATACAGCAAAATGTATCAAACCAGATTGGACCAACATATAAACGAGCTAGCTGCCCAGCTGCAGGGAGAAGGCAGCCTAAGGTTCTCTCGCCTTAAGAGGAATAGTATACTAGCGACAAGGTTCGCAGACAAAAGATGAGGACTGCACCGCTGGGTGCACGTATCTGCTGAAAACACGTTTACTGATGGAAATCTGACAGCATATTGGAATATTGTTTTGAACAAACAGATTGCTAAGTAGCAGGATACATAAGAAAAAAAAAAAACCTGCTTTTTAAACTTAATGTCTCGCTTCAGCGTTGCATATTTTTCCCACAGTGAAGTTTATTACTAATTTTTCCTCATTCCTCGTCCTGATCACCTATCTATAATCTATTCATTGAGACCTTTTCAATGAGCCCAAACATGTTTGGTGTACTTCTGTGTTGGTGAGTAACTTGGATATCCTGGAAATACCAGGTGTTGCTCCAGCATCAGTTCAAGGTTACTTTGTTCGTCTAGTAATAGAATACCAAATTTCAAGTTGATCAGATCCGTGGAAGATGCTCAAATCCCTTCATCAACCGGAAAAGAGCCGATAATCTTCAAACGGCTGAACCGATTTTGATGAAACATGTCTAAGAACACTCCCGACGAATTCATTCTTCAAACAAAAAGAAACAAAATCAAAATCGGTTCATCCGTTCGGGAGCTACGTTGCCTCAGACACACACACACACACACACACACACACACACACACACACACACACACACACACACACACACACACACACACACACACGTCACGTTTTTCAGGCAGGTTGCAGATCTCAATGTTATTAAGTCGGGCTTGCTGTTCCAGCGACTCAATTTTCATTTCCAGTCCGGATAGTTTGTCATTCATGTTATCATCCGATGAACGAGATGACAGCTGTAGATCTACGACTTTTCTCTCGAGATTAATTATGCTATTTCTGTAGGCTTGGTTTTCCTTCTTCAAGTTATCCATCTGCTGTCTCATCTCCTCAAACTTGCTGTTCATGAAATCCACTGAATCCCGAATCTCCTGGTTAATGGTATGTATTGAGGAATTTTGTGTGGTAAAGTTGTTACCATATCTTACCTTTCGGTATGCAAACTACACAGGTCGAAAAAAATGTCGTTATGGCTAAGACATGCTGGTTTCCTCACGATGTTTTCCTTCAGCATTTTGAGAGCAGTGGTGATGAAATAATTTACAAAAAGGAATGCGCATGTCTGGATTCGGACCTATGACCTACAACTAAGTCGCAGTCGTTACCACTGCACCACCAATGCTCAGGGGAGCAGTGGTGGTGCAGTGCAGTTCGATCAGGGGATCGAACTGTACTAAACTATTAAGGCCTGCAGATTAAAGTGTGACGGAGATGGACGTCTCGAGACCTGTCTACCTTCCAATTAGGTGTTCTTCAAAGCGCTCTGTTGGTTTTCCGTCGCTAGACTCAGCATCGTAAGTTGAAGACTCAACAGCGCGCTTTGAGTTTGAGTGAAGTCTAGCATTACTTGGTGAATGCGACTGTACACTTGTCTGAAGTAATGGCTGCATCTAAATGATGGATGAATGTAGCCAATCTGAAGAGGCCCTTAATAAAAACACAAAGAAGATGCGTGGAGCACTGTTGTTGAACCAAAATAGTGAAAACCGAGCTTCACAGTCTCCCAAAATACTTACTTAGAACAATGCAAAGCTCTTGAGTGATTTGTTTCTGCGCAATGAGGATCTGCATGGTTGCCGAGAACAGGAAACCCACGGAGAAACTGAGGAGATAGGCCATTAGAACCATTCCGTGAAGATTGCGAAGCTCCGGAAGCCACGCGTAGACCGCTACTGTCAGAAGGATGAAGAAGCAGGAAATCAGCAGGCCTGAAAACATTATTGACGAGTTAGTTTGCGGGTAGTAGTGAGAAGTTGGGCTGATCTTACAAACGCCAGAAAAATATATTAGAGTTTTTGATTTTTTTTTCGTACAGAAACGGTCAGACGTAATCCTTTTTAATGTGACGTTGGTTTAAGTCAACGTCACGTTGTCTTATATCAGGGGTTGTGCGGTACGTGGCCCTATAGGAGTAAAAGTCTAACCATTGTGTACTTGGAATGGAGTGCCTTTACTAATTTATTTTTATTTTATTTGATTTTGTAAATTTTATAAATTTGTACGTACGGGTGAAACATGTACGCACGAAACATTAAAATAGTGACATCCTGCATGCTTAATTTGCATGCATACACATGTTTTTGACAAATAAAATTATCTTTATCTTTTACGCCCTCCTGCTCCGCTCAGAGCGGGAGAAGTTATTTGATAATTTCACACCCTTAAAAAAAATACCCCACAAATACTAGTCTTGGTATCGGAAAATAATGACAGATGGCAAGGTCCTAGGAGCGTTGTACAACACGCAGGAAATGTTTATTATTCAAGTAAGTTTTAGTAGCCTGCCTCGTTTGTCTATTGGTCGCAAGCGCTACTGCTGAGCGTGAGCATGGGCTCGATTCCCAGGTCGAGCAAAGTGTTGTTGGGTTTTGCTATCTGGAATTTCTCAGTGTCTGGATTTGTGCCCGGTTGATGGCAATAGGCTCGCCCCTTTTACATGGGACTTAAACATAGTGGCAATAATATATGTGGGTGTACTATAGGTACACCTCTGCCTAAAGATTCGGGTAAACAAGTCGTGACGTTATTTTATGTAGCCAGTTACATCTATCGATTTAAATATTGTTCCACTTCTGTTTATATTTAATGTGTAATATTTACAATCGAACGACGTAAACCAAACTGGCTGTTCAAGTTGAGTTTACCTACATCATTCTGATCGAGAATGTACCTTTTTTATTTTTTTAACAAGTTCATTTTCTGGTTTTGTGAGTGTAACTGATTTTTTTTAAATCGCTTTCTTTTATTTCAAAAGTCAATAAGATTTTCGATTGAATTCTAGGCGTCACTATCTCAGGTTGTGAACAGGAGGCATAAAGGCTTCTGCAAACAGGGTCGGAACAGCACGACGATTTGAAGAAGCCTTTATGGGGTTCTGCAGTCATCAGTTATTTGTACATTTAAATACAGGCGCGGCGGCACGCTTGGCGCAGTGGGTAAGCGATTGACTGCTGCGCTGCGTGTCGCGGGTTTGATTTCCGCACGGAACAAATATTAGTATGACCTATAAGTAGTGTTCCGGTTTTGGCTGTTTAAGTCTGTGAGTTTAAATATCTGTAAACGCACCCCCAATATGGGAGAAATTCCTAGTGTAGGGCAACGTTTTCCAAAAAATATATCATGAAATAGGTATCAGCAAAATAGGTTTTTATAGGTACAAACGATGGGACTATCTACTGGTTCTTTACGATTTATATTAAAAGGCTTTCTTTAGAGAAAACGTCTCAAAATATTCGTGATTTAAATTAAGTGACGACCAAAAACAATAATAAAACATCGCCAAGTCCATACGCAATACAAACAGATAACAGTTTTTGCAACGGTAAATGAGAAATGAAAACATGAGACGCTCAAATATTTTGTCATTAAAATTCTAAGACAATCAATTGATTCGGCCATGTTTATCAACGTTATAGCTTTCGCCTTTGATGTTTCTAAGGTCGATTTAGTCATCATCTTCCTGTCGACTTTTAAAATCAATGGCTTGTTTTGTATCACGAATACTAAAACCAATTTTGCAATATAATTATGTTAACTAGTTTCTGCTAGCAGTTTTGCCCACGTTAACTAATTTACACGAAACCGTAACAAATTTGGGCACGCCACGATTGCGGCGGTAAGTCCCCTTTTTAAGGAGTGACTTGAGAGGCGGCTTGGCGTCCTCACCTTCAGCCTGACGCAGGTCCTCACCGGACACGGTTGTTTCGGGAGGTTCCTAATTCGGATAAGGCGGGAGGAAACGCCTGGGTGTTTCCACTGCGAAGATCGCCCTGAGGACACGGTGGAGCACATGGTGGCGGTCTGCCCGGCTTGGGTGGAGCACCGCCGTGTCCTCGTGGAGGCGATCGGTAGCGGCGATCTCTCGCGTCTGGCCCGGGTCCAGGCCATGGTACAGAGGGAGAGTGCATGGGTAGCCGTCACCTCCTTCAGCGAAGCAGTAATGCTCGCAAAGAGGGAGGCGGCGCACGTGATGGAGAGGCAGTTTATGCACTCTCACAGCCCTAGCCGCCGCAGGACACGCCCTAGGCGTCGGGAATCCCAGGCCGATTTCCGGCTACCGTAGGCATGAGCTTGCGGACGGCGAGTAATGGGTAGCTCGCTGTCCGGTAAGGACCAAGCCCAAGTCGACGACGCGTTGTGTTCTACTCGCGCCTCAAAGAGATGTCAGCACAAACCGATGGGGCCCGCAAGGGCCGATGCCTGCCAGGGGTGCGGGTTCGTTCGAAAGAGACACAGCAGCCCCTGGCATACAGGCTAATGAGGGAACACGGGTGGGTTTTTGTCAGTAAAAGTCTGACACGCCCTCCTGCTCCACCCAGAGCGGGAGAAGTTATTTGATGATTTCCCACCCAAAAAAAACCGTAACAAATTATACACCAAAACCTTCCTCATAATCACGCTGTCTATTTTTGAAAACTGCATGACATCAAATATTTTTTAATGTCTTAATCATTTTCGTTTTCGGCCTTAGAATTTCGACCATAAATAATTTAAATGTGAAGTTTGAATTAATGCAAAAAATATTAGTCCACTCCTTCTCCATATATCTAAACTTTCAAGAGAGAGTATCAATCTGCTTTCAAGACCAAAACCATTAACATTAATGGCACCTCCGCTGGCTTTAATCAATGGGCTACTCCGGGTATTTACAAAAGTAGAGCGAGACTATACGAATTATATGGATTGAAAAAATACAGGTTTGATACTCCTTTCCTAGAGTATGTCAAAAACTATTCAAAATTATTTAAAAAGATTAGTGCTTTTGCAAAATCGAAATTTTTAAGTGACACAATTAAAAATTCTAACAATAAAGTTAAAACGACTTGGAAAATAATTAATAATGAAACGGGCAAGTATGTTAAACAAGACAATCAACTTGAGATTATGGTCGACGACAAATTAATTATTACAGAAGCTGAAGTAGCGGAGGCATTTAATGAGTCTTTTGCCAACATACCTGTAACTACGACTCGCTCCTTAGATTCATCCCCGTCAAAAGCAGAATACCTTTTGCATAGTAGTGTGCCTAAATGTAGTGACCTATTCAGTTTCGAACATGTAACGCCTCGTGACGTAGTTAATGTTTTTAACACACTGAAGTCTAAAAACACTGGTGATTTCTGGGGCATTTCCATTAAACTTTTAAGTAATATTATAGAAATTGTAGCCCCCTATCTAGCTGTCACTTTTAATAAATGTGTTGATTCAGGAACTTTTCCTGACCTCATGAAGAGTAGTAAAGTAATACCATTATTTAAATCAGGTAATAAAAATGACATTCGTAATTTCAGGCCTATTTCTATCTTACCTGCATTTAGCAAAATATTTGAAAAGTTAATACTCAAGCAGTTGCTAAAACATTTTAATTTAAATAGCCTCCTTCATAATGAGCAATATGGCTTTACAAAAGGTCGTTCGACTACTGATGCGGGTGTTGCTCTGTTGAAACACATATTTAACGCATGGGAGAACTCGCAAAATGCTATTGGAGTTTTTTGTGATCTCTCAAAAGCCTTTGATTGCGTGCACCATGAGACGCTTTTGTGTAAACTTCGTTATTACGGTGTCCATAACGATGCTCTAAACGTAATAAATTCTTATTTGCAAAATAGGGTTCAATGTGTAGAAATTAATGGTTAAAAATCTTCCGGGCTGCCAGTTCAGTTAGGTGTGCCTCAAGGCTCAATACTCGGCCCATTCTTGTTTTTAGTATATATTAATGACTTACCGTTCTATTTAAAGGGTATTTGTGATGTTGTACTGTTTGCAGATGATACTTCTCTTATTTTTAAAGTAGATAGGAATAGACAAGACTTTGACGACGTAAACAGTGCACTCTCAATGGTTACGGATTGGTTTACGGCAAATAACCTTGTTCTCAATGCCAAAAAAACGAAATGTGTAAAGTTCGCCTTACCGAATGTTAGAAATCTAGGTCCCAATATCGTCTTAGATAAAGAGGTGCTTGAAACCGTAGACACGGCAGTATTTCTGGGCATAACAGTAGATGCCAAACTTCAGTGGGGATCACACATATCAACACTAGCAGGGAGGCTCAGTTCAGCCGCCTACGCCGTCAGAAAAGTAAGACAATACACTGACGTCGATACAGCTCGATTAGTATACTTTAGTTATTTTCACAGCGTTATGTCCTACGGTATTCTGCTGTGGGGCAAAGCCGCTGATATTCAAAATATTTTTGTCCTTCAAAAACGTGCTGTTCGTGCAATTTACCAGTTAGGTTGCAAATTTTCCTTGAGGGACTTTTTTAAAGATATTGGTATTCTCACAGTGGCATCACAATTCATATTAGCTAACATCTTATTTATTAGGCAACATATACACTTGTACACTAAAAACAGTGATATTCATACCGTTAACACTAGAAACAAGGACAAACTACGTGCTCCCTTTCACCGGCTTCATAAGGTTCATAACTCATTTGTTGGGCTTGGTATAACTTTTTATAACAAGCTTCCCACTTCTTTGCTAGATTTGCCTTTTGATGCGTTTAAAGTTCAAGTAAAATACATCCTTTGTTTAAAGGCTTACTATTCCATTAACGACTATTTAAATGACAAGAATAGTTGGTCGCTGTGATTAACACAAGACAATGTTTATGTTCTTTCTCCAGAATTAGCGTACCTAGTGACAGGTTTTAAGGGTTCATATATTTATTTAGTTAAATACTTTTTTTTTTAAATTTTATTGACCAAGTGTTTTTTTATTATCTATCTAATAAGTCATTAGTTATTGACATATAGAGCCCTTTATACCAGGAAACTTTTATTTTTGGTAATATGCGTTATTGTTTATTACTTTGCCTACTTATGTATGTATAGAATCAAGTCCATCCGACTAAACAGACAGCTGTGCTGCTGGGGAGTTTGTTGCGCCACTTCTTCTTCCCAGCTAAAGCACTAGGAAGTGTCGAAGGGTGGGCGTTTTTGGGGGACTGTCTTATGTATTTTGACGTTCGAAAAGTGCTGATTCTCAGCCTAATTTGAATAAATGACTTTTGATTTTGATTTTTAATAGTGCCCAATTTCATACTTCTCCGAATGCGTAATTTACGTAAAGAAGATTCACAGTCACGTATTAATATAAATACACTCACAGCTAATGCTAAGAACATAGCTATTGTCTTCAGGTTGCGCGATGAAACAGATGAGAGCGTTAAGATGAGGTTCTGTTTCGTCGGAAACAAACGTGTCAATGCAATACTTGTCCGGTCCGTAGATGAATACTTCCGGGATTATGGACGGGATTTCCACGTAAAGGTTGCCATCCTGTGAACAATTTTGAAAATATTGAGTGAAGTAATATGGATTTCTCAGAGAATATTAGGTATGAATTATGGTAAATTGTATTATAGTCTGCATATCAACTCAATATTTTACAATAATCTACACTCATATGTCATCGTCTGCCTAGTTTTTCCCAACTATGTTGGGGTTGGCTTCCATTCTAACCTGAATCAGCTGAATACCAGTATTTTACATGGAGCGACTGCCTATATGACCTTCACAACCCAGTTACTGGCCAACACTATACCCCGTGTAAGACAGGTTGTCAGACTTTCGGGCGCTTGCCGACCCGTAACGACTGTCAAAGATCCACGAATTAGAGCTGGTTCGAGACCAACGTCTTTCCGAAGCACAAGGGTAGTCTTGTTATGTAAAGATGGTCACCCATCCCAGGTCCAACGGCTGCAAGCGTAGCTTAAACTGATCAATATACTCGTGCGGCCGTTATTACTTGGCCACAACCACAACCTCCTGCATTTTTACAAATGTTAATAACCAACTGCCTCGTCGGTCTATCGGTCGCAAGCATGCATGTCTGTCGAGCGTGAGGGGTTTGATTTCCAGGTCAGGCATGATATTAATGGGTTTTTCCATTAGGAATTTTCGCAGTAGCGTGCTGGGGTCTGGAATTGTACCCGCTTGCAGTAGGCTCGCCAGTTGTTACATGGTTCTTAAACTTAACTGGTGAACTGTGGATGTGGTATGGTACCCCTCTGCCTACCCCTTCGGAGGGTATAAGCGTGATGTTATGTCATATGATAATAATAATATTATTGATGTCAAATGGTCTATTGCGGACATGGCTTTGAAGATAACGTTAATTTATTACATGGTAAGATTATGTTGCATAACTTTACTGCCACAACGATATTGTCAAGATATACCATCATACTAGGAGTGCAGATAATATATACATATTATGTAAGAAGTTTGCAAGTAGAACGATACCGTTGAAAGATGACGTTATGATGACGTGAATATGAATGCCGGAAATGAATTTTATGACGCATTAGTGTTTACAGAACCTATACAGGGTTATTGTACCATTGTACCATCAACAAGGCTCAAGAAAATAGGTGGGTCATTCAGATGTCAATGTATACGCTTTTATAATAAACTTCCAAGCCATGTTCAAGATCTAAGTCCCAATAAATTTAAATCATTCATTAAACGTAAGTATTGTGCCTGAAAGCCTTTTATACCGTTAAAGATTATATTGAGGACAAAAAAACTTGGGATTGACCTGCTCCAATTTTGTATACTTACGAATGTTGATTTTCTTTTTTGTTTTGCTCTTTGACATTTGATTATTATTATATTCACTTTGACATTTGATTATTATCATATACACTTTGACATGAATATTTACTTTGAGAAGTATAATATTATTTTTGTTTTAATTATTGTGAATGTGAGGAGTATGTGGTATTTTTGTTTTTCGTTTGTATGGTTTTTAATGTTAATCTGGCAGTTTGAGTACTTTATGCGGCCAAATGCCCAAATGTCCTTTCTTTGATTGTTCGTCAAACCGTTGAGCTTCTCAAGTTCTGAGTTGAGCCGTATGATTACGGTTACATGCGTGCACTGAATGGACAGGTCCACTCAATCTGTGTGGTTCTTTCCTCAAAAGACCATTTCAGACACCAATCCACATGGTCTTCAGGTGATCTGACCAAGATTATGTCTGGACTTTAAAAGAGACTGTGACCTCTGAGTTTGTTTCGACCTTTCTTCTCAGAGTAGTCAGAGAGGAAACGTCGACCCTATCTATCCCTATCCTCGATTTAGTTTAAAAAATATGATTGACGTGTAAAAGTGTTTGTACAAACCTACTAACAGAAATAAAATCATTTATCATTGAAAAATCACCAACAACCTCTTCAAGGTCACTGTATTCATCATTATGAACAACTTTTATTAAGGAACCAAACCTGAAATCGCAAAAAAAAATCAGCATTTATGTTCGTATTATAAGTATGAATACAAATGTAAGGAACAGCTGATATTTTTTTCGCGATTTCATTTTGATAATCTGAGGATTCTTTTTCTGTATTACTTCGTGTTATTGTTTGTATCGTTTACTAATTTATCAGTTTACGGCAGGTATGAGATCACCGTAACGTAAAGGAAGCAACTTTAGGAGTAGTCTATCACCAGCAGTAAAATTCGAATGATTTTGTACTTGATGTGACCAGCAGTAATGTTATCTTGACTATCTTCGTAAAATTAATAAGAGGTTTTCGAGAATTTAGGCGGCACGTCTAAAGGCTATAAATCACTGCGGTAAGAGAGACACACAACACACCGCGCTGCTTAAGGAACTCAACAGTGAAGTCCCCATTACGAAGAAAATAAATGACCGGGTGCCCAATCAATTTATCTTCGATGAAAATAAAGAATCCAACTGCATGAGGATCGACGATGCGAAGGCTTGCGCCCCACAGAGCTCCGTATTTTCACGGACGGATAAAAACAGGTAGTGGCACAGGGGCTGGAGTCTTCTCGGAGGACCTCATTATCCACATAGCCACACTACTGGGGGACCATAACTGTACGGAAATTAGCGGGGTTTAGAATAAAAATGCGGCGGCACAAGTTACGTGTATGAGTTTTGATCTATAATGAACCATGACAATTAACAATTTGTATGATACTTAACATAAGGTGATAATTTAGCACGGATGCACTACTTGTTGCAAAAACAATTGCGCAGGCGCTCCAACATGCCCCCGGGCGTTGAAAGTCGTGCTTTCAACCAGACTCCGATTCTGTGGTTACGGGTAGTGGGCATATCCTGTTGAAGGCCCTCCTGATGACTCCATTTGAGGTACGAATATCCGCTACACGGGCTATTCCGTCAGAACCTGGGTGGACAGCAACAATTCTTCCTAGTCTCCACTTCAGGGGTGGGAGATTGTCCTCTTTAATAACCACCAGAGAATCCTTCTTGCAGCCATCCTGACATGAACGCCATTTCGTCCGTTGCTGTAACTCCGCGGCGAACTCCTTACTCCATCTAGTCCAGAAATGCTGGCGGAGCTGCTCAATGCGTTGATAACGACTGAGATGGGTTGTAGCTTGATCCGCGTAACTTTTCTGCGGCAACGAAGTGAGTGGCCGGCCGACGAGAAAGTGACCTGGTGTCAGTGGATTGCAATCCGCAGGGTCTGAGGTCAGCGGCGTTAGTGGGCGTGAATTTAATATTGCCTCAATTTGGGC
The DNA here is from genome assembly GCA_949987655.1 of Polymixis flavicincta. Classification (NCBI taxonomy): domain Eukaryota; kingdom Metazoa; phylum Arthropoda; class Insecta; order Lepidoptera; family Noctuidae; genus Polymixis; species Polymixis flavicincta. The sequence goes on from OX465183.1 coordinate 20,038,593, forward strand.
TAATGTGGTGTTAAGTTCCTCGTAAGTTAACTTACAATGTCCCAACACTCGCTGTAAGTGATATTTTGCGGATTTGACACCCGCCTCCCAGAGACCGCCAAAATGTGGAGTATACGCTGGAAAGAAGTGGAAGTTAATTCCATCATTAGCGATACTTCCGCTCAAAGACTCAGAATTAGTTTTTAAGAACTTTGATAGCTCGTTATACGCACCAACAAATGAAGTACCGTTATCGGAATATATGTGGACGGGTTTGCCCCTTCGCGAAATAAACCTATATAACGCTAATAAATAACTATGACTAGTCAAGTCACCCACTAGCTCCAAATGCACAGCCTTTGTGGTGAAACAGATAAAAATTGCTATATACACCTTGACGAGTCTGCATCCACGACCTTGACGACTGGCACTCATAATAGGACCTGCATAATCAACGCCAGTACTTTCGAACGGATACCCTCCTGGAAGAAGGCGCTGTCGCGGCAGGTTGCCCATCAATGGAGTGACCACCTTACCCTGCATACGTCGGCACAGAACGCATCTATGATAGCAGGCTTTAGCTAAATTTCGACCTCCTATAGGCCAATAGGATTCTCTAATCGAAGCTAACAATAGCTGAGGGCCTGCGTGCATTAACCTTTTGTGTTCAAAATCAAATAATAATTTAGTGAAATTATGAGTGGACTGTAATATTATAGGGTGCCGTTTATTATAAGGAAAATCAGAATTATCGAGACGTCCTCCGACACGCATTAGATTGTTTTCATCTAAATAGACATTAAATTTTAATAGGACGCTCTTTTTTGGTAAACTTTGTTTATTCCAAAGTATTTTATGTTCGGGAAATGATTCTTGTTGACTTTGATAAATTAAAATATTTAACGCTTTTTTTAATTCTTCATCAGATAAATATATATTAGCGGGCGATTGGCGTTTACATAATTTGATGAATCGCAACACAAAAGCCATGGAACGTAACAGTCTTAGATACTTAGAAAAACGTTTAAAATCTATAATTAATGCCTTATCGCTAGTGTCAAGAACAACACTTAATGATACATCAGGTCGAGTTTCAGGGAGTGAGCTTAATTCTATACATTTGAATTGGGAAGGCCAACTACGTGAGTCTTGTTGGAGAAAGTCAGGACCCGACCACCACATGTCCAAACCCTGCAGATGACTAATATCTACGCCACGAGATATTAGGTCTGCTGGGTTTTTATCGGTTGGGACGTGCCTCCAGGTACAGTGACCTGCCTGATCTAAGATTTCAGCGACGCGATTGCGTACAAATGGCTGAAGCCTTGAAGGCAGTATCTGTAGCCATCCCAGCACGATGGTCGAGTCAGTCCAACAAAATACGCGAGAAAACTTTAGCCGGAGGGAGTTCAACACCTTCTCATACAAACGAGCTCCCACAACCGCGCCACACAACTCCAACCTGGGAATTGTGGTAGGTTTGATTGGCGCCACTCGGCTTTTGGACATAAGTAACCGAACAATGCATTCACCTTCGTCATTAATACTACGTACATAAACGCACGCACCATATGCGCGCTCAGACGCGTCCGTGAATATATGGAGTTCCAACTCCCGATATGAGTGACACACAACAATTCGAGGAATACGAACTTCATTTAAAAGAGACAGAGATTTAATAATAGTCTGCCATTGTAAATTAATTTCAGTAGGCAATGGCTCATCCCATGACAGTTTATCCAACCACATTCTCTGTAGTAACATTTTCAAAGTGATTACAAATGGAGACAAAAGTCCCAAAGGATCGAATATCCTTGCAATCACAGAAAGTAAATCACGTTTACTGTTACTATTACACGATATAGTTGAGCCTATTGGAAAGACGAGTTCATCTGAACTTGCGTACCAACCTAATCCGAGCAGCTTGTCAGGTTCATTAGCACCTATATTTAAATCAAGTAAAGACTTAGCCACTTCAGATAATAATTGAGGTTCGTTTGACTTCCACTTACGCAATGACATGCAAGCTGATTCAAGCACATTAGTTACCTCCTGACGAATGAATTTGACTTCATCCAAATCATCACCGCCACACAGTAAATCATCAGCATAAAAATCGTGTTTAATTATGTCAGCAACCTTCGGGTTTTTACAATCAAGTCCCAATTGATGAAGGCACCGAAAAGCTAAAAAGGCGCACTAGCCGTGCCATAGGTAACGGTGTTTAATTTATAAAACTTAACTGGGTCGGGCGCCTTACCACGCCACAATATATGTTGTAGATATCTATCAGACGGATGGACGACTATTTGTCTATACATCTTCTCGACGTCCGCTGACAAAACATACTTGTGCTGTCTGAAACGGAGAAGAATCGACAACAGATCGTCCTGAACGGTAGGGCCGACCATCTGTAAATCGTTGAACGATACGCCAGATGAAGATGGACAACTTGCATTAAACACCACTCGAAGTTTCGTAGTGGTGCTACTTTCACGTAATACGCCGTGATGCGGGATAAAATAACCAGACAAGTTCAAATCGGATTGTTTACATTCAGTCATATGGCCTAGTGACTCATACTCAGACATGAAATCGTAATACATTTTACTAAAATCAGATTTAGGTTTTAATCTACGTTCTAACGATTGTAAACAATGAGCAGCTTTACTAATGGAATCTCCCAACATAGACGGATTTTGTTTGAGGGGAATACGAACACAGAAACGACCGTCGGCCAATCGGGTCGTATTTTTTATAAAATGCTCCTCACATAATTTCTCTTCCGGCGAATAATAAGAAGATTTCTTATTTACCTCCTCAAGCTGCCAGAAGCGAGTTAAATCATTTCGAATTTTATCGAAACCATCTTCCGAAGCACAATTATTAATTTTGGTTAAATTGCATCTAACTTTACTAGAAACCAGTGCAACGTAATTGCGACTAATCGGACCGGAAACAATCCAGCCTAACCTGGTTTCACACAAAATTGGCTTATCATTGCCTAACTTTATTCTTTGTGAACCTAACAAGTCCCAGAAGACATCAGCACCGATTAAAATATCGACATCAGCGGGCTTGTAAAAAGTAGGGTCTGCTAAACAGATATCAGAGGGAAGGTTCAGCGAAGAAATATTTACCTCACGGCATGGGACATCACTAGTTATTGATGGTAAAACGAAACAAAAAAGTTCAATACTAAAACTATTGTGCAATGACGTCACGTTAATGCGACACGTTTTACCTACGTGAGAAGTCACGTTATTGATGCCAAATATCGATCTATCGACCTGCCTAGTCTCCAAATTTAACTGTCGACATAGTCTTTCCGTCACAAAGCACGATGTACTACCGCTGTCAAGAACTGCACGAACAACATGTTCTTGACCATTACGATCATATAATTTAATTAAAGCGGTTGACAATAACACATCATGACTCACACTTCTGTGTCCAGATGTGACGTTAGCCGACAACGCAACATTATTTGTCTCAGTCACCGAAGACGCCGAAGCCGACTGTGGCGACAAGTTATCAGACGAGTTATTGTTAACGTTATTATTACTTTGTGCAGTAGGTTTAAAATCAGCGATATGAATCAACGTATTATGTCTGCGTTTACAAATCTTACAACCTGTCCTTTTACAATGGTTCGCAAAATGACCCGAGCGAAAGCAGTTAAAACATACCTTGAAACTTGGCAGCATTTTAATACGTGCTTCGTTACTTAGTGCGAGAAACTGCGCACACTCACCTAAATTATGGTCACCCTTGCATTTGGGACAGACCTTTGTACCTGACTCTGAATTAGAATTACTACCGCTTTGAACGGTCACCATCGCCTTTAGCCTAGTCCCTGATTTATTACTAGATTGAGGCTGATTATTATTACGAGACAACTCCAAAGTTTCAACTAGCTCGGCGCGCTCACGTATGAATTTAAGGAATGCATCGAAGGTAATCTTGCTGTCTTTGTCTACGCGACCTTTGCACTCCTCCCACTCACGAAACGTTCTGCTGTCCAACTTGCGGGTAAAAATGTAAATTAAAAGAGTATCCCAATACTTAACGGGCTCCCCTAATGTGTCTAATGCTCGTAAGTGTTTGTTTATTTGGTCAACTAAATTCTTTAAAGTGACAGAGGATTCTTTTGTAATGGTCTCCATGTTAAAAATGGCTGAAATATGATTGTGGATTAGTAATCTCTTATTATCAAATCGTTCGCATAGTACGTTCCATGCCACAGAGTAATTGTTAGCAGAAAACTCGATCGACTGTATCACCACGGCAGCGGCACCTTCCAGAGAGGTTCGTAGGTAGTGGAATTTGTTGATTTCGTCTATAGCATCATTGCAATGAATGAGACTCGTAAAAGTGTCGTGAAACTCCAACCAGTTATTGTAAGATCCACTAAACTTTGGTAATTGAATTGTGGGTAACTTAACTGGCTTATAACTACTACCACAATTACTTTTATTGCTACAAACAGATGCATTATCTTTATTATTATAACTGTTTAAATATTCCTGAGCCTTAGACAGTGATTTAAAATACAGCGACTCAAAATCGGAACGCTCAGAAAACTGTACCTTGATATCATCCACAATACATTCCATACGCAACTGTACCTCATCATATTGTTGGTATAACAATTCCATCTTGCCTATGCGCAGCTGTAGTTCCGTTATATCGGAACTAGACAATGTTTTTACATCTAGTAAGTCTAGATAATTGACAAAGGCGGTTAATCGGCCTTTGAAGCTACCTCGCTTCCTTATTAACTCCTTTTCCTCGGCCATTTCTGGAGACGGGTGTAAATCTGGAATTTATACAATATAAGTGTAAACAAACAATAATAACTAAGTATCTACGTACTGTATATGAATCTTTGCTGATGTGCAGATGATCACTATACTAATTCTAATGATTTAATGACCACTGACATGGTCTATACCTATCTAAATTTTAACAACTCGTTAATTTTCTTATACAAACTCAAATGACTTTCAAACTTTAATGAAGGTCAACACAATAACTTAATAACACGGTAATTAACTGTAATAACGGTAAACAATTACTAATATCTAAAACTCTTAAAATTATATAGAAATACGTACCTACCTATACCTAGGCCTATACATATGAATCCTTAAAGTGACCTTTGGCAAAGACAATTTAATTGAAATAATGTAATAATATAATAAATTAATATTACTATACTTTAATATGTATGTTTTTCAACTTAATTGCTGCTAACTTAACAATAAATATTATTGCTACTGACTGCCATGTATCACAATGCAAACGGTCTGGTACATTCTCGAACAACTAATTAGGTACACATAAAAATCGGTAATAAATAGGACTAACCTTATAACTCCTTAATTGGCGTTATATACTACCTGATTGAGTGTTGGGTGACGATATTATAAAATAATTGGACTTAACACCGTTCAATATCCACATACCACACTGCCGGTTATTAACCTCAAAGTTAAGGACGAGGTTTGGTTTTCCGGTAAATCCACTGTTTATTTTCTTGTTCTTCCAAATATAAGTTTAAGAAGTAGAAGATCCACGCTATTTTATTCAATCCGGTTCGATGGACCAATATGTACGGAAATTAGCGGGGTTTAGAATAAAAATGCGGCGGCACAAGTTACGTGTATGAGTTTTGATTTATAATGAACCATGACAATTAACAATTTGTATGATACTTAACATAAGGTGATAATTTAGCACGGATGCACTACTTGTTGCAAAAACAATTGCGCAGGCGCTCCAACAATAACAGTGTTCCAGGCCGAATGCATGGTCATCTTCCTTGCCGTGTCTGCTATCATGGCCAGGGAAGTTAAAGATCACTCGATCCGCATACTGTCAGACAGCATGGTTGTTCTACAAGCGCTGAACAGTCACACAGTTGACTCTGGGCTGATAAACGAGTGCCACAAGCGCTTCAACGAGATAGGTGGCCTCAACAACATTACTATTCAGTGGATCAAAAGACACAGCGGTTCGCTAGGCAACGATGCAGCCGATGAACTCGCCAGGAGTTGAGCGAGCATGGCATCAGTGGGACCAGAATCCATTGCGCCACTCCCCTTCAGGTATCTACGGACTCTGGTAAGGTAACGAACCAGGGATCAACATCACAAAATATGGTTGGACCTAAGTGAGTGCAGGCAGGCTAAGGAAGCACTTCCTGCGTTCGATGTCCGCCTCACGAAACAGGTTCTCCGTTTAACTAAACCATAGTTGCGAACAGTTACAGCAGCCGCAACTGGCCATGGGTCATTTAACAAACATCTCATTGTCATAGGGGTTACAGACAGTCCGCTGTGCAGGGCCTGCATGGAGGACGACGAGACAGCGGCTCATGTGCTGCTAAACTGCCCGATGGTCGCTAATTACAGGGCAAAATACTTCAGTAACCCAGGTAACCTACGTGAGATTGTCAGCAACACCAAGGCGTTGCTGGCCTTTCTCGAGGAGCTGGGGTGGATCGAATGACCGATTTTCTCACCCGTACGCAAAATACGCGCTTTGACGTGGAGTTGCGGACAACAGCCCGTTTTACCTATTACTTATTAAGATTCCACTTCCAACCTTGTGATGTATGTTAAATGTACCAACAACTTCCAAATCATAAATAACGTATCACTCAAACACTGCGAATACATAATTGGACATTTGACCACATCATATCACTACACGACATCAATCTGCACTGTGTATAGACCTCCGAAAGATAGTAAGCACTTGTTTATCAAGGAACTGAAAGAGGTATTATGTAAGGACGCCTTCAAACACTCAGATTTATACTTATTAGGGGACATAAACATTGATTTAAAATTAAATGATAATATTCGGAATTACTACATAAGTTGTTTGGCTGAGTGTGGTCTAACGAGCGCAATTTCAGATTACACAAGAATCGAAAAAAGAAATGATAATGTTACTAGAAGTTGTATAGATCATATTTTTGTGAAATCACGCTCGTTGGACCTATACTCGGCGGCGCTTGGCACGGTTTTGGCAGACCATCGCATGATCGTGTTGTCTTGTGTTGGAGGGGGTGCTAAAAACTCTGTACAGGATGTTGCAAAAGTAAAAGAATTAATTGATTTCAATAAATTAAAACCAAAATTGGACGCCATAAATTGGAATTTAGTTGATAGTATGCAATGCCCTTTAGAAATATATAACTACATTAAAAATAACTTTGACCGTTGTTATGAGCAATCGAAATATTCAAAAATCATAAATACCAACAGTAAAAGGAATAAAGAATTGTGGATAAACAGTAAAATCAATAATATGTGTCATAAAAGAGATTTGCTTTTCAGTCAGTCGAAACAGGATATTAATAATAAAATACTTAGATTACAATTCAATAAACAAAGAAATAAAACGAAAAAACTAATAGACAAATCTAGAAACCAATACTACTTTAATTTAATCAATGAAAATAAAAAGAATAAAAAGAAAATGTGGGAAATATTAAACACACTCTCTGGTCGTATTTGCAAGTCAGTAGACGAAGTAATAATTAAGGCATTCAAGGAAAATAACTTAACTTTAAGTACAATAGCAAATAATTTCAGTAAAGGATTTAAAGAAAACGTAAACAAAATATTACCTCAATGCAACACAAAACTAATCCCTGAATCGGAATACATGTTTCCAACTAACCAGTCCATGTTATTTAAAAAACCTACCGTTCGTACTATTTCAACTATTATAAAAAATCTTAACGTTAATAAATCAGCTGGTGCAGATGGCATTCGATGTATAGACGTGAAAGTTGTAAGTGATAAAATAGCTAAGGTCATAGTTAAGCTAATAAGCACTAGTATACAAATTGGGGAATACCCCCAACAATTAAAGTCAGGTATCGTTCGACCAATTTATAAAAATGGGTCCCATAGTAACTATGACAGTTATAGGCCCATTACAATATTACCAGTCATCGATAAGGTAGTAGAAAAATACGTGTGTCAACAAATTCAGAATTTTTACATTAAAAACGATGTCTTATCGGATTCTCAGTTTGGCTTTCAACCTAAAAAATCAACTTCAATTCTGCTTTCTAAATTCACAGATGAAATAAACCAACATCTCAATGATAAAAAACATGTTATCCTGTTATTCATTGACTTTAGCAAGGCCTTTGATACTCTTAGGCATGATACACTTATAAACAAGCTTGAAAATACGGGTGTCCGAGGCCCAATATTAAACTGGTGCAAAGATTATTTAAAAAACAGAACAAGTCGTGTAAAAATCAGCAATGAACTTAGTGACGAAGTTGTAGTAGCTACAGGCACAGCACAAGGCTCAGTTATCGGACCCTTGCATTATTTAGCTTACGTCAATGACATGGAGAATGTTATAAAAAATTGCTCAGTCTATCAATACGCGGACGACACCTGTCTAGTAGCAGCGGATAAAGACTTATCTAAGGCTGAGCAATCAATTCAAAAGGATTTTGATAATTTATGTGAGTGGTCTCATGATGCTGGACTAGTGCTTAATGCTGGTAAAACTAAGATTATCCACGTTCGTTCCAATCACTTGCTCAATTCTGATAAGCCAGTTAAAATTATTGCGCACGCTCACCATTGTTTGCATGAAGTGGAATTGTCTAGGCTTGGTTGCAAATGTGACCCATTGGAGCAGGTTACCAACTACAAATATTTGGGTTTAGTTGTTGATGACAGATTTAACTGGGGTTATCACATTGACTCCATATGCGATAAAATGCGAGCTATTCTAGCCAAGTTTGCAATAATTAGATACAAAATACCTTTTAAAATGTTACTGAATCTTTATAATGCACTTGTGGAGTCAATAATTTCATACGGAATTACTAGTTACGGCAGAACGTTTAAAACTTATTTAGACAAAATTTACAACCTACAAATTCGTTGATTAAAAATAATAATACCAAATAAAATAAAGAAAACACTTTATGATGGTGATGACGTAACGGGATTTTTTTAAATATTGTAAAATCTTACCAATACACACAAAAATACAAAAATGGTTATTAATAGAACAGTTCACGAACAAAGAATTGCAAACTAAATTCAATCATACCATTGCAACTAGACTGGCAGCCCAATCAAAACTAGTAGTACCGAGATACAAGAACTATTACGGAAAACGAACGAACGCCTATTTAATACCTACTTTAATTAATGACGTTCCAACAAAAATTCAATCGGAAATAACAAATAGTAATTATAAAATTAAATACATAAAATACTTTGTTTCTCTTTGAAAAAGCATCATCCTGTTTAAATTTCATTCAACGTAATTAGCATCGACGGAATGCCTAACCAGCGCTGTTTTCGTTTTCTTTGTACTATTTTAGTTATTACTTACAAACTACCTTACAATGTTTTATTTTACTGTTTTTTTAAATTAAGTGTTAAGTATTAATTAATAAGATAATGATTATTCTCTTAGTATTGTTTTTAAGATTGCTGATAAGTGTTTCAACATCCGGACAAACCTATTGAGGTTTTTGTGATGTTTAATGTTTATATTTTGCTTGTTCCTTTATTAATAAAAATTAAAAAAAAAAAAAAAAAAAACCGAACCGCACCTGAGCACTTCTACTAACAAAATTTTGTAACAGTTTACTATACGTCAGTGGAACAGTTTATTTTATTAGACCAACATCTAATTGTTTTACATCCACAGGTGCCTGCTCTTGACCTCGATCTCGAGCTGGGCTGATGGAAGCGATGGATGAGGTCTATGTCGCCTGTTTGCGGGAGCCTTTATTTCACTTTCCACATACTACATTAAGTTTGGCAATTCTTCGGGCTATGTCGGTTGCCTGGGTTCTCCTGCGGATCTCTTCACTTCTGATTAAATCGCGTAGCGAAACTCCGAGCATAGCCCTCTCCATTGCCCTTTGGGTGACTTTAAGCCTTCTGATAAGGCCCATTGTGAGCAACCACGTCTCTGTACCATAGGTCATCACTGGCAACACACACTGGGTAAAGACTTTCGTCTTGAGACACTGTGGTATTTGAGACGAGAATATAATTGCGATGCATCCCGAACGCTGACTGATGACCTTGTGGAGGCCGCGGGTATCCGCTGGATGTGAGAAGCACAAGACCGGTCGAAGTGGAGGAGCCGGGGGGAGGCCTATGTCCAGCAGTGGACGTCTTTCGGCTGAAATGATGATGATGATACAACATTATGAGTCGACATGAATAATACAGAGTTAAGTACAGAGAGCTATTGTTGTGCAATCAATATGTTAAAAACTATTAGCTGTGGAAGGACTTTATCGTATTTATTTATATTTCCCTTCAATTGTTGTGTTACTATGTCGTAACATGTCTGTTGTTTACTTATCTCTATTCTAAGTATGCGCTTAGTTTTAGAAATAAATGTTGAATCATTGAGAACCGAATGTAGTACATAGTAAGCGTCAAAAATATCTGAACGAACAGACTGTTCAAAATGATCTCAACAAATAAGACAATTAAACTTTATCTCAATTGGATAAAGTTCTTTTCAGAGTGACAGTTTTTGTGTACTGTCTTCATTCTGAAACTTTCCTTGTTGCACTGAATAAATATTTAATTTTCATAAAGCTGTATAAATCTTCTTAAACAGTGTTAGTTCCGATATTATTGACGCTGACTGTTATGTACGTCTCTAGTGTCCCTTTAAAAGAAATGATAACGTTCGACATCGATTATTTCAATTTAGATTTTGTAATCGATCTAAGATATTAAATTTAAAATAAATGCTGTTCTTTGTTAAGCGCTTCACTTGAGAATGGCTGACTGATTTGGCTGTTTTCGTTATTTTTTATATAGTTTTTTAGGGGTTTTTTAAATATGCAAATAATCAACAAAATTTTCCACAAGATACACATAAAAATATTCAGTGCCAACCATGCTATTTAAACTCGCGTACTAGTAAAACATAGCGGCTAAAAAGGGTAGGTTGCGGTGCACCTCACCCTACTCTTTTTAGCCGCTACGTCGTCGGCTTTGAGGGAAAAGCCCTGATGAGCGGCACCACCCTTGGGTTCCTCTTTGCTTCACCGTGGGTGGAAGACCACGGCTACTGAGCCCACCCGCAACGACAATGCGGGGGGGAATAGTATAAGGTAATTATTAGTTAGTCGACGCATAGGTGCCCGCATAACTGCGTTATTGGAACAAGACATAACTGCAAACAGCGGCAGTGCGCTCACCCCGCGGCATAATATCGTTCTAGGAACGATGTAACTTATTTTGTTACAGATATATCTATACAGACATTTATAGATCTATTGCTAAAAATAAAAATACCGTCTCTAGGAGAGTGCGCCGACTTGTTTTTAGGGTTCCGTACCTCTAAAGGAAAAAACGGAACCCTTATAAGATCACTTTGTTGTCCGTCCGTCCGTCCGTCCGTCCGTCCGTCTGTCAAGACCGTTTTTCTCAGGAACGCGTGGAGGTATCAAACTGAAATTTCTATATGATACTTAGTTCTACTGTCCCTGGAAGCTGTAGAAAAATTGAAATGCATTTGCGTAAAACTATACAAAGAACAACATATTAGGTCGTGCCCACCGTGGTCGTGTCTACCTACTAAACGTTCGTTTTATGTGCAGTGAAATACGAAAAAATTGCCTGCTCAGCAACGTAAATAGCGCAATTAATTTTGCAATACTGCCAAAATTTACAATGTTACTGATATGACGCCTCAAAATTAGATTTGCGTTTCGGAAACCCGTGTGTTTATTTTTTAGTGCATTCGAGTTAATGGACTGGTCACAAAACGATAAAATAAGCGTTAAGAAGGTTTATGACATAACATCCTTAAATTAAAGCGGTACACGTTGATGTTTTTAGTCAATAGTCTGTAATAATCCACGTACTTTGGATTATATCTTCATCCACCCGTTTGCTGTTCACCTGGCTTGCTTACGGATTTCGACGGTGCACACTATCTTTTCCCAAACCAATGCTGTTAACTAGAAGTGCAATACGGAAATCAAATTGGTGTATAAAATTGAGAGATTATTCATTTTTAGGGTTCCGTACCTCTAAAGGAAAAAACGGAACCCTTATAAGATCACTTTGTTGTCCGTCCGTCCGTCCGTCTGTCAAGACCGTTTTTCTCAGGAACGCGTGGAGGTATCAAACTGAAATTTCTATATGATACTTAGTTCTACTGTCCCTGAAAGCTGTAGAAAAATCAACCTTCTAAGTCAACGCAATCAAAAGATACAGCCATTTAGGCCGCAAAATTCCGCAAATTTTCGAAACTCGCACGGGAATCAAAACCTACAGGGTACTTCCCGTGAACTTAGAATCTTGAAATTTTGTACGAAGTCACGTCTTATAGTACAGATAGGTATAGGAAAAATTACGAAAACCGAAAATTTTTAGTTTCGTCATATAAAAAAAAATATTTTTGACAATTTTGAACTTTTACTTATATACCCACAGGTTTGTACGGAACCCTCGGTGCGCGAGTCCAACTCGCACTTGACCGGTTTTTTTTTTTTGCCAATGACATGTCGCATGTCAACCTATGAGGTTTTTGGCTGCACAACTGGACTTAAATGTGATAACCTTAATAAATTAAGGCTTTCAGCCCGGCCCCAGCCGGCTTCCAGCCCCTAAAACCTTAAAACTATAGTGACGTGATTGTGTGGTGATATCCAAAGAATAAGGGTGCTTTTTTTGAGGATGGGAAATCATCAAATAACTGTCAGGGGGAGTAAGACTTTTACTGATTAAAACCCACCCGTGTTCCTTCAATTGCCTGTGTACCAGCGGCCACGGTATCTCTTTCGCACAATCCGCACCCCTGGCAGGCATCGGCCCTTGCGGACCCCACCAGTTGCCTCCCTCTTCGTGAGAATTACTGCTTCGCATAAGGAAGTCCCGTATGTGTCGCCGGGCGTAAAATAATAGCACCATCCCATTTCTTCCAGTGGGTGTCGTAGAAGGCGACTAAGGGACTTACTAGAGAATGGGCAGCAGCGTTCTCTATGCATTTTACCACCATACTGCGATCGCCAACCCGCCTGCCAAGCGTGGCGATTATGGCAAAACCCCCCATTCTGGGGGAGGCCTATGTCCAGCAGTAGACGTCTTTCGGCTGAAATGATGATGATGATAAGGAAGTGACGGCTTCCCATGCACTCTCGCTCCGTACCATGGCCTAAACCAGGACCGGGCGCGAGAGGTCGCTGCCGCCGATTGCCTCCATGAGGACCCGGCGGCGGTGCTCGATGATAAGTACTGTTATGTTATTTTAATGAAATATTTTGAATAAGTATTTTCTTTTATCATTTGACAGTATACTCATTTTTATTCTGTATCTACCAAATACTACTAATACGCCTAACTGTGCAATAAACAACTGAGCACTTTACGGAACCCTACGTTTGAGCAGTGTCTTGGTATAATTATAGATTTTTGCCTTGCTTTTGCTTATGCCTTGGAATCATAAAAACCTGCTGTATGTTTAAAAAGAAATGTTTTTTTTTGTTATTATGTCTCATGTGTGTTACCTTTTCAAGTCTTAACGGTTGCACGGACCTGGGTTCAGACACGGAAATTTATCTATGCCGGTAGTACGTTCCTCTGAGAAATTTCCGAACTTTACGAGAACTTTTTGCCATTTTGTTTGCTTCGATATTTCTATATTTGATCTGCTATTTCTTGCATGTTTCATTCAAAAGTGTGTTATTCACTGGTAACTCGTCATCGAACCGGAATTGGTCGAAAACGCTTATTTACAACTCGATACAGTCTTTTGCTAATTTGTGGCAGTGGTCTACGAAAAAATGATTGGTATTCATTGCCCATATATCACAGTCTAATAGTAACAATATGATATAACCTAAAATTTAAATTATATAAACGTTTAACCATTCATTTTTGACGTTTAAACATCTCTTAACTTTAAGAAACGTTTACAGATATGGGGGAGAATCTGGACAAATCGTGAACAGCTTAACAATTTTGATGTAGTTTTCACCATCATTCAGAGCTTTGTTTTGGAAGGTTTATTTGTATAAGTAAATTTAATAATAAACTTACATGTTATAAAGAAATATCAATGTTTTGTGAAGCAAAAAGGGAAGAGAGTCGGGTGAGTCGGGTCGCTAGTCTAAAATAAATAACTCGTTTCGATCCGCTGACTTATAAAACTCGTGACCTCAAAAGAATTATTTTTACAATCTTTTATTTAACTTGCAATGTATACAAACTATGTTTGTTCGGGTGGAATCTTGTAACTCAATTTTGAAGCAGATATCTTAAAGCGATTGAGCTGCAAATTTTGTAAACTCGTTTAGTTTGATGACAATTATTCAAGGTTAGCTGTGTGATGCCATTCTAAATCCAACATGGCGAAACACCTAAGTTAGCGGACTAGTATTTTTAATGCACTCCTACAATATGGGTTTCAAATGAAAGGGCAAAAAGGACAAAAACGCTGCTGCCGTTGTTTGTTTGGGTAAGTTGGTTGCGTTTGTTTTTGATGCTGGAGCTGAAAGGTGGCTATTGGAAATCCGCAATAAACCGACACAACCCCATCGAGTTTGGGCTCTTTTGATTCGTATTGACGAGTACTTTGATCCTATATGGTAACCAGGGCCGGTTCTGGGGCTGGCAGGTGGCTATAAATACATAACACTTTAAGTGCTCAAAAGAACACATTTGGGTGCGTTCTACGAATGATTACGAGTTAAGTGACGGAAAAACGCTGCTACGAACTACGCCGCGTAGTGAATCCCGCATCTTAAATACAAAAATGTTAAAAATAAAACTAAAAGAAAAAATAACAAAAAATGTGGCAATGTATTTCGTCTCACCGTAGTCAAATTGAAATGATGTGTTGCCGGATACACTGGCAGCCTTATCTCTCCCGCATCCCTGACGCAGACCATTTTACCAGTTATGAAAATAAACTCCTTAGTGGCATTAAATCCTTCTTTGAATACAAATTCTTTATTTTTCTCTTCCCACACAGGTGGATCGAATGTGGTTATATTTTTGATACACTTTTTTGAATCTAATTTGTAGACCAGCCCAAAAGGACAGCATTTCCTTGCACACGTTTCCTTGAGGCACACACACCCTCTTTCAGTGTTAGTCTTGGGATCCATGAAAATTTCATTGCTCCGGAAGGTACGACCTTCATAAGTGCGATTCACTAGTTCCACACTCTTTTCGAATTCGCAAACTTGTGATTTGGACACAGTTCCACAAACAGTCACAAATAAAATGGTCAATAAGATCCACACTGCCGTAATTTTGGCCATTTGTACTTTTTACGACCGTTTCTTTCGGAGGCCTTGTCGTAACTGTTACGCGTTCAATTTGTAAAATGTGGGATTTCGTTAATCGTAAGCGCAGCTTTGCATCGATGCATACTGACTATCTAAGAGATTCTTATTTGAAACAGGTCTCTCAACCACCAAACCAGATTATTAATCCACTATACTAGTATAGATATTTTCGGTTTGGTGGCTGGTCACTAGTGACGCGCCCAGTATCAAAACATCGATATTTCTGCCCTATATCTAAAATAATCCTTTGGGAACAAAATTTTCAATATTAAGTTAAATAAAATCCCATCAAAGTCCATTGCGTAGTTTGGAAGAACAAACCGGTCACACGAACAAAAAAGCGAAAAGTGATTTTGTTTTGTACTATTTGTACTTAAATAAGGTTTGGTTATTCACAATGTTCGATAACCTTTTAAAACATTGTTTTTATTTAAATGTCATCATGAAATATCACCAAAAATGTTATGGCATTCCTCGATTTTACCAAGCCTAAGTGAACGAAACAAAATTAACTAAGGAGCCCACTTTGGTTCATTCTAAAAAAGTTTAACACCAGAGGGGTAATTGCGTAACTACACTAGGAATCGCTTCCATTTTGACAGTTCCACAACATTTACGGCGTTATTTACGTTGCTAAGCAGAGAATTGTTGCAAACAACAATTCTGGAGTAGCCTTTTCCCAACTCTGTTGGGGTCCGCCGGCGTGCAGTCCAACCGGATGCAGCCGAATACCAGTATTTCACATGTAGCGACTGCCTATCTTCGGCGGATACAGATTTTTGTTTATTTATTAAAAATATGTTTTTGTCAGTCAAGTGTTATCATTTGGCGAAAACTGAATTATTATTTTATTTTATACCAACTTTTGCCATTGGCTTCGTCCACGTGGAACTCGGATTTTATCCCACGGGAACGTGTTACCAGCACCCTAATTGCGTAACTCACGATTAATCATAATTGGTTTCAATTTGACAGTTCAACAGTATTCATTGCGTTGTTTACGTTGTTGAACAGACACATTTTTCGAACATATGAAGCAATGGTTTAAAAATTCGTTTCATAACGAAACAGATTATGATGAATCGTGAGTTACGCAATTAGGGTGCTGGATGAAAAGTATCATGAATATGTCTACGACGAGACACTGGAGCTTGGTGCTCATTAAAATGGAGTTTTACTATGGATTTAATCCAAATAACAGTAGAAAATATTACACTTCGTTCTATTATGTTATCAAATTAATTTTTAAATATGAAACAAAAAGAAAAATGTGCGGACGAATGTTCTCCTTAAAGAAAATGGTATTGACTAATCGGAAAGTGAGGTAGAAGTTTTTCCTTAGCCGATTTATTTTGTGCCTGAACTACCGTCACTTATTTGTACCTGATCCGAAACTGTTGGCAACAATTTGACATGGATGTTAAAGTCACCAAAAGCATCAGGCGCAAACATCTTTCCCGCCGTTAAAGACCTCCGCCCTCCACTCACTCGATAAGATGCTCCGTCGCAGGCAGAGGGCAGAGTCGCTTGAAGGGCCTCCAGTAACTTCCCTGTGCTGTTTGAACCCGACCCGACATATTCCATCAGGACCCGGTAAGAGTTTGCTGATTCGGCCCGTACGCCAGCACAACAGTGATAAGTTGTCTTCCTGAAGCAGCATTGCGCCATTTAGACTTTTGCTGCAGCTCAGCCAGGTACTCCCTCTGCCATCTCCTAAAAAAGTGCTGCCGAATTTGTTCCAGTCGTTGGTAGCGCTTCAGTTGAGTGGACTTGCAGTTTTCTAGGCTCGGTGATGGCAGCGCAGTTAGCGGCCGTCCAAGCAGGAAGTGCCCTGGGGTGAGAAAAAGGAGTCCATTTGGAGACGTGGACAAGGAGTAAAGTGGGCGGCTATTTATTATGGCTTCCACTTGTGCGAACAACGTGGATTTATGTTCTAAATTTAAATGCGTGATGCCCATTACTCGTCTTATATGGTGTTTAGCGGATTTTACTCCGGCCTCCCAGATACCACCAAAGTGGGGAGCGTTAGCAGGTGAAAACAAAAATTTAATATCTTCTTCGTTAGAGAAATTTGTAATTGTTTGGCGATTACATTTCAAAAAGTTGCCAATTTCTTTGGCAGCGGCCACAAAATTGCGACCGTTGTCACTAAAAATTTCAGTAGGCTTACCCCGACAGGGTCCCCCTGAGTGGATTCCCGCATTATCGTTGCAGGGGGGCTCAGTAGCCGTGGTCTCCCAGCCACGCTGAAGCGAAGAGGAACCCAAAGTTGGGGTCGCTCCTCAAGGCTTTTGCCTTCAAGCCGATGACGTAGCGGCCAAAAAGTAGGATAAACCCCAACGGGGTACAAACTGTAGGTTTGTACCCCGTTGGGGTTTATCCTACTTTTCTAGGGTAAGAATGAAAGCGTCCTTCGAAAGATCACTTACCGCTTCCAAGTGTACGCACTTGTACCTTAAGCAAACAAAGATGCATAAATAGCATTTTGTGACCCTTGATCGCCCATTGATGGCGTGTGTGGTGTGCAACGAACGAGGCCAGGACCTCTCATCTTGTAAATGAGGTTGCAGACAAAATTATTGTGATACACAAAATACTTTATTTATATGTTTACAATATTTTATTATGCCTAAGTTATTTTCAGGGTGTATGCACACTGCTGTGATGCCACTTTCTTGAGATCATGGTAAGTGCTTAAAAGGCGAGATCTATAGAGCGAAATCAAACTTTACTGAACCCAAGTACGGTTTATATGAACAAGAAACTTATATAGAACAAGTTAATGTGGTTATTCCTGTGAGCGACAGTGTTCAAGCGTTTCATACGAATGTGAACATTAATTAGTGATAAAGTTAATTTTACTGGAAGTACTTAACTCGAGTAAAAGCAAAGTTCGCTTTATAGATCTTGCTTGAGCTTGATGCTACAGAACTGAAAAGTTTTCTAACATCAAACTGAATAGATATTCTTTTATTAATTCTTTGATATTTTTTTCAATGGTGAGTAAATTCAGAAATACTTAAAATGTTTTTTCATTTCGCTCCGTCAGGACTGTCATTAAAAAAAAACAGTAATGGTATAGTGTGTATTTATGTTAATTTATGGCTTTTAACTAGTAAATGCTTCAAATGTTTATTCCACAATAACGTCGAGGTGAAAAAACAATAAAACTAGTTCTTAAAATCATCATCGTCATCATATTTTCAGACGAAAGACGTCCACTGCTGGACATAGGCCTCCCCCAAGCTCCGCCACTTCGACCGGTTCTGTGCTTCCCGCATCCAGCGGGTTCCTGCGGCCCTCACAAGGTCATCTGTCCACCTTGTCAGAGGCCTTCCAACTTTTCGGCCCCATCGGCCATCTGTTCTGCGAGCAATGTGCCCTGCCCACTGCCACTTAAGTCTGCCAATTCTTAAAATATAAAGGATAAATCTTGAAGTGCAGAACAATAATGTAGCTAGCTTATAGCTACGAGTACAGGAAAATTATGTAACTAATAACTATAATTAAAAACTAAGCAGCAAACTGCAGTCAATATACTCGTACTAAAGCCGTAAATACACAAGCCTGTAACTTGCACAAAAATATGCAAGTAACTTGCATGCTATTCTGCCATTTATTTTTAACTAGTTTATCGTTATTTTCTATTTTAAAACAATTTTTCATAGTACAATGTTGTTTAGAACTGCGTGTATTAGGAATGTCTGGTCATATTCAAGGGTGTGGTACAGACCATTGGTTTCCCCTGGGACTAACTAACATCGTAATCTTGAAAAAATAATCAGTTTTCCCAAGTGTATTCCCGATCGTCCCACTGCCATCGTCCCACTTGGGACGAATGGGAATTTAAAATAAAAATTACTGTCTGAAGTTTTGTGTGGAGCAGCTGATTATTTATTACGATGTTGGTCCCTTTAATTCGACCACACTTTTCTGATACACGCTGTATTATGATGTAATAACAAAATCGTGCCATGCCAAAAACGTCTGATTATTGCAATGACATGTAAGTTACTTGCATACTTTTGTGCAAGTTACAGAAACGATGTGTGTTTGCAGTTTTTAGTACTTGTAAGTTGTTTGATCAGTTTCAGTATCATCAAATTATTTCAAGCAGTCTTGGTAATTCTAATAAATAATAGTTTAAAAAAACTAAAAAAACACGCTTTTATTGCTGACCGAACTAAAAAGTAGAAAATAATTTTTAATTACAAAGAGTTTATGTTACAGTAGTAGGAAATCAATAATTCAATTCAGAGTAAAAAGCGTGGGGTGCTTGATATTTTAATTATTACAACTATTCTATTGGCAACCATCTATGAGAGGGGAGTCATGAAAATGTAGGACTAATGCACCCCACGCTTTTTACTCTGAATTGAATTATTGACTTCCTACTACTGTAACATAAACTCTTTTTAATTAAAAATTATTTTCTACTTTTTAGTTCGGTCAGCAATAAAAGCGTGTTTTTTTTGTTTTTTAAACTATTATTTATTTTCAATTTTTTAGTTCGATCAAATTTTTATCGGGAAAATTTTAAAAATTTGATTTTTTTAATAAATTAATTAATTTTTTTGAAATTTTGAATTTTTTTATCGGGTTATTGCATTGTCATCGGCCCTTAAGACGTGTGCAAAGTTTCAAGTTGATCAGACGTCTAGAAACCAGTGAAAATTAGGCTCAAAGATTCCGTTACAAACATAGATACATACATACATACAACCCGAGCTAATAAAAGCGTTATAAAAATGGAGCGAAGACAGCAACAATTATCTTATATCTTAGGTATCTATTTTCAAAATAGATAGGTGAATGTTTTATCTACTGGTCTAAAGATAATAGACGATTAAAAATAATGTTTGAAGGCAAGTGTTTAGGCAATCTTTACAATATTTTTCTTTCAACTTTTGCTGAAAGTGCGTTAGATATTAATCCTTAACATGTTATTTTTACAAAGAACAGACAAGAAGACACTCATTTTCCTTACTGTGACCTTTTAAGTTTGGAATGAATGTCATGCGCACATTTAACATAAGCTTTAGTCGTTTTCTCGGCAGAAGGTAATGTAATGGCATTAAACAACATATTGTTTTCTTCATAATTTTGGATGTGTAACCGTGCAAAATATAAATAAGTGAAATAAGTTTATAAAAATCAGTAAACATTTAAGTAGCAAAAGCTATAACATTGCGAAATAATCTAAGAACATATCTGATTCTCTCAGTGACAAATCGGTTGTTTTATGCGCGCTGACATTATGCCCTGGGTACACGCTCCATCTTACTTGCACAAGCGAGCATGTAACGTTGAGACGGCAAAACGTTATATGTAACATGAAACTGTTTGCTATAGTGTGCTACATGTTTGCGCATGCAAGCTGCTTCAAGGAGCCGACCTTTAGCTCCCTTTAAGTTTTACCAAATAATCTATCATTATTATTACAGATTTATGTTATATTTTTATGAAGTTCATTTGTATTTCATCTCGGGAGTTGGAGTGTGTCCTAGATGTCGACATAGTGGTCTGGGTTCTGGACAACGTGGCTCCTCTCAGCTGCCCGTATCTGTGCACAAATAATAATGCTGTTAGCGACAACACATTAAGCAAGCAAAAGGGATGCATGTTATAGCAATAGCTAGTTAAAAGTTGGAACAATTAAATTTGAGGTTAAAAAAGGCAAAATTGTTATGGAAATTTAGTATAACATCGCCCGAGGCGTAGACATAGCTGCTATTTGGCAGTAGTAGAAATGTAAGATAATTGTGTATATACATACTCGTATTATATTATTTATTTTATATAATTTAGGCATATTCTTTGAACTTCTCCAAAAATAACGAAAAAGTCGAAATTTTAATAAATTATTTTCAGTTGTCATTAACAGATAATTTAAATACTGTAATTATATTGGTACTAAATAGCAAAAAAATAAAATGCAATAGATTTAAATTACCAAATGTTAAAATTAGCGAATGTGACATCATATTGAATGCAGAAAATCTGGAATTTGTTAATCAAACGGTGTTCATAGGAATCACGCTACACGATAAATTACTATGGGGACCTCTAATAACATATCTTGCGGGGTGGCTAAGCTCAGCCACTTATACTGTTAGAAAGATCAGACAGTTATCAGATGTAGAAAGCGCGCGTTTGGTCTATTTTAGCTACTTCCACAGCATCATGTCGTATGGCATTTTACTGTGGGGTCGGGCTGCTGACATTGAATCCATCTTTATTTTGCAAAAGAGAGCTGTCAGAGCCATTTATAATCTACGTCGCCGCGAATCCCTCAGGGAACTGTTTTAAAGGATTAATATTTTTTATGATGGTACCATGCCAATTCATTTATGAAAATATTATGTATGTAAGACAAAATCTACGTCTTTAAATAAAATAAGTGATAAACATAATTTTAATACTAGAAACAGAGACAAAATAGATCAACCATTTTTAGATTAGTTAAAATACATACATCTTTTATGGGGAACTTTGTTAAATGTTATAACAAAATACCTTGTGATAATTATATTGCAATTAAATGAAAGGTTTAAAACTCATATTAAGGTGACACTTGTCCACATTTTTTCCATACAAACTTCGGGAGGGTTTTACTCCACTGTTTGACTATGTAAATCAAATAAAAATATGGTATGGTTTTGTCTCGTTATTATTATTGTCGGTACGGAAACAGAATACTAAAATAAAAAGCCATTAAAAAGTTATGAGCCGACAGAGATTCGTTTTTCTTGCTATTTTAACCTAACTTTGAGCGTGTTTAAGTAATAAAAGGAGTGTAAAATATCGAAAACCAAGACGTTACCGACAAACTTCAATTAACAATAAATTTAATAAACTTTATTGGTCATTGATTTATGCAGTGGTTTTTTCATAAAACCCGATCTTCTGAAGGACTTTTCTTAATTTTTTCGCGATTTTTTTTCCAAAAATGCTCCTGCATCTCACTCAATAACGTTGTACGTGTAGACTAGAGTTTAACTGCTCACCACTGATACTATCTTTGTCGGATACGAAGCCTGGTGAGACAACGTGATTTTTAGCCAGGCCCACCAGTGAGTTCGAGCCCGCGCAAAGTGTCCCCTTAAAAATAAACTTTGTAAACAAGCGTATTACAAATTATAAGATTA
Organism: Polymixis flavicincta; assembly: GCA_949987655.1. Classification (NCBI taxonomy): domain Eukaryota; kingdom Metazoa; phylum Arthropoda; class Insecta; order Lepidoptera; family Noctuidae; genus Polymixis; species Polymixis flavicincta. The sequence goes on from OX465183.1 coordinate 20,061,054, forward strand.
TATCCAAGATAAGAATGCTTGGAAACATGCTGGTCCTGCTCTATAGGACAATCTAGAGTCTAGACTTTTCCCCTACCGATTATTACGACATACCGTTCTAGTTCCGCGTATCATCTTATAGTATAAAATGGTCCAGCTTTTGAAGATAGAATGTTTGTTAGGTAACCTATCTACCTCTTTTTATTTATAGATGATGACACGTGCCAGTAATTTTCACAAAAGTCCACCATTAGTTTGCATGCCAATGTACTATTACAACTTCTTGTTCGGGGTTGGGGTGAGTTTAAGATAAACTAAGATAAAGGATTATAAAGATAGCTATTTCAGTGATGCAAATGGGATAAAGATTAAAAGTAATGAGGTGAATGTGATGAGATTGAGCCGCGCACAATGTGCTGTCCGAAAGCGTACTGACTATTTTACTTAGGTGATTATAAATTATATAAAATATTCAAGGCGTAGAGCGCGGGGTCGCAATAACGCTGACATGTTTATTATTGTTCGGTGATTGACCTGAACACTTCCTTTTGTAACATATTGGTAAATAAAGACATATGTCAATACGTCATTAGTGCTGTCATCTGTCAGTGTCATGTGTCAAATGCAACACGTCATTGTGGTCTACCTCTCTTTTTATCTGTCGACTATCTTGCGCGTTAGATGTGTTACGAAAAAGCTCCCATTAAATCTTATTCTATCTGCGATTTCTGCTTATTATTGAACCGACGAAAAAACGGAGGAGGTTACTCAATTCGACGCGTATATTTTTTTTTTTGTTTTTTTATGTATGACCACGCATAACTTTTTCCAGAGTAGTCCGATTTTGATAATTCTTTTTTTATTGGAAAGGGTATACCTCGAAGTTGGTCCCATATAAAGTCGGAAGTCGGTGACTTTGGATATGTATTTAATTATATGTCACCGCCTTCCGAACTTAGTTATTGGGGTTGGACAAAGCTAGTTTATTATTTTTTACTTTTCGGTTTTTCGGCTGTTTAATTTTTTTATTAAAAAGTTTTTTTTACCAATCATTCGTCAATGCATAATTGTGTATTTCACAATGACATTTAAGTTACTTACATGCTTTTGTGAAAGTTACTAAAATATGTATTTCTTATTGAATTCTGGTAATTCAAATAGTCCCTAGTAAATATATCGTATCTACGTGCTTTGGTAGAATATCAAATTCATCCAGAAAATAGTATAACTCCATTGTTCTCAAGTAGCTTTAAAAAGGACTAGTTCTGGTCATCGTTACATTAATTACGTTTTTGTACCTATTTTACTCTCCAGTTTGTGATGGAACGTATTCTATATCTATCAGTACTACATTTTATCTATACGCTTAAATCCTGTCTTTTAGTACGGACTATAAAGCCAGGAATACACCCCGGCAGCAAAAGTATGCACTTGCACTTCTATGAAAGATATCGGCATAATTTAAACTAAGCTAATATAATGATATGTGATTGTAGCCTCATTTGCTAGTATGCTTCTTATCCAATGATTGGGTTTGAACGAAAGCCAGTCTTTAGGTATTTTCATGAACTTGTGTTATTAATCCATTGTTTTTCTAGAAACCATTGAGTAACCGTTCAGTCCATTTGGTTGGGACGATACCTTCGAATTAAGAGTCACAGATTCTTGATTGGAATCTGACATGCTGTTGGCATCACTCTTCGATGATGGATAACAGCGCATTGTCTTTCCTCCCATGTAGCTGTGAAAACAGAAAATGCTTTTTTTAAATATCGGGTATATATTTAAAGGGAAACAAAATGTCTACCAAACAAGTTGGTGCTTATTAAAAACTGAGATATAGATCTAAACACACCGATTTACGATATCAAAGTAATTTTTCATATTATGGTGTTTTTTTTTTTAAGTTGGTTGTTTTTATTTTTCACATTTTAACTATGGTACCTACTCCACGCCAATTAATATGCCATAGGGATGCACAGACTTATTGAGACCATGGGCCACTTGGACTAATCATGAAATAATAGCGGGCCACCAGCACAAATTAAAAAAAAAACCGGTCAAGTGCGAGTTGGACTCGCGCACCGAGGGTTCCGTACAAACCTGTGGGTATATAAGTAAAAGTTCAAAATTGTCAAAAATATTTTTTTTTATATGACGAAACTAAAAAATTTCGGTTTTCGTAATTTTTCCTATATCTGTACTATAAGACGTGACTTCGTACAAAATTTCAAGATTCTAAGTTCACGGGAAGTACCCTGTAGGTTTTGATTCCCGTGCGAGTTTCGAAAATTTGCGGAATTTTGCGGCCTAAATGGCTGTATCTTTTGATTGTGTTGACTTAGAAGGTTGATTTTTCTACAGCTTCCAGGGACAGTAGAACTAAGTATCATATAGAAATTTCAGTTTGATACCTCCACGCGTTCCTGAGAAAAACGGTCTTGACAGACGGACGGACGGACGGACAACAAAGTGATCTTATAAGGGTTCCGTTTTTTCCTTTAGAGGTACGGAACCCTAAAAACATAAAAATAGCCCCAGATTATATTATTTGTAAGCCTCAGCAATATTTTTTCTTCAAATGTCCGAGGGAATATTTCTGCTGGCGGGCCACTGGCATGCTGCCCGGGGGCCGCAAGCGGCCCGCGGGCCGCGATCTATGCATCCCTGATATACCACTACTGGTGAGGTATAAAATAGAGACAGGAAGTATCAGTACTTCCTCACGAAATACAATGTGAATTAAAAACGGAGTATCGCAGCTAAAGCCAAAACTACCCTGGGGACTGTCTTATGTTATTTTGACGTTCGAAAAGAGCTGCTGATTTTCCAGTGCCACGGTGGACAAAGTGGAAGCTAATATCTAAGATATTCCACTTACCGTTTACATAGTTTCTTCAGTATTTTCTTCTTGCAAACGAATATGAGGAAAATTGCCAGGCCTATGAGGCTGTTGTAGATGTCGGTCAACCACCATATCTTGAAGCCAGGGTATAGGAAGCTCACTATTTCCAGCAACCAGTTCAGACTCATTACTACCAACAGTTTCAGGTACATCATGAACCTGTAAGAATTAATTTTGTCGTTAAAATAAAGCAAGAATTTATGAGACATACGCATGGTCAGCTTAGAACGTTCACCAGTTTTTGAGAGGGAGCGTGTTATAATTCACCAAGGGAGCCCAGTGCGAGTTGGTGGGTGACACATGTCTTAAATTATTTGGTATTTAAATATGCTTGTTTCCTTATTACATATTTTTTTTTACTATTTCGTGAGCAGTGGTAATGAAATAAATTAGACTTAAAACTGCCTGAGTTCAAATCCTCGACACGTAAGTCGGGACTGTTTCTTATACGTAATGCGCAAAAACCTTTTTTATCGCGCATAATACATTGAATTAATTTGAGCAGTGTTGGCCAAGTGGTAACGGCCGCGACTTACGAGCTGCAGGTCGTAGGTTCGAACCCAGACAGGCGCTTTACTTTGTGTAAATTATTTCATTACCACTGCTCTCAAAACGGTGAAGGAAAACATCGTGAGGAAACCGGCATGTCCTAGAACAAAAAATTCGAAGACATGTGACATCTACCAACCCACACTGGGCCCGCGTGGTGGATTACGGCCCAATCCCTCTCACAGAGAGGAGGCCTGTGTCCTAGCAGTGGGAACATTATAGGCTGATGATGATGATGATGAATACATTGAAAGCACTTTAAATGCCGTGCATTACAGGAAAAGTTTTTATCCAGTGCGCAAATTGTAACCATGAATTCAGCATATCGTTCTACACCCCCTAGCGCAGAAATTTTTCGCCGGATATACAACAAAAAAATCAGCTGTTCCATACATATTGACCACGTAGGTATTGCGTGACTTTTCTATGAAACAGCTGTTTTTTTTTTGGAAAACCGGCGAAAAATATCTACACTAGGGTTTCTAGAATGATATGCTGAATTCATGGTTACAATTTGCGCACTAGATAAAAACTTACCCTGTATATCTGCGCCTATGTGCGCATCAGCTCGTGCAATTGGTTGACAAAAATCATTTAATTTCCCACACAAAATTTAGGCAATGCTGAGAGGAGTTTGTTCCTCTTGGCTTGGTTTTGGATATTTTTACACTCACTACGGGTAGGTACCTAGGTTCATATTGGCCCTGATTGACTTGAGTGGAAAAAAGAATGGAATGCCTTTGGAGCTGATAATCAGCTTATATAATATATGTACCTATACGGGTACCTAATCGGTCCACGGTTATATCCACAGTTCACAGTACAGTGGTTACTCTTACCTATGCCTATGAGTGCGATGTGACTGTGGGTTGCCTGCAGCTGCCGAGTCCAGCACGGCAGTCCCTAGACTGAAACGCCTGATGTTGAACGCGGTCATCAGGTAAAACATCCAGTTGCAGATAATCAGGATCAGTATTGGTACGTATAAGTATAACAGTTTTTCACCTCCTGGGAAGCAAACATGGTCCATTAGAACTTAGAACATCAAATATCTTCATCACTGTTTTATCTATATGATTTTGACCACGAAAAACTAGCCTTTTTCTCATATAAATTGTATGAAGATAAGGCATACTTTTGTACTTTTAATATTATAAAGAGGAAGTTTGTATGTAGGAGATCTGGAACCACAATTCGGATTTGTGTAATGCTATTTTCATTTCATAGCCTAATTCTTGAGGAAGGTAATAGGCTAATAAACATGACACAACGTCTATCAGGTGCTGAGTATACAGTATGTTATGTTATGAAAAACAAAACAGCTGTTTCATAGAAAAGTGCAATACCTACGCGGTCAAAATGTATGGAACATCTGTTTTGTTTTTAAATAAGCGGCGAAAAATTTCTGCGCTAGGGGGTTTAGAATGATATGCTGAACTCATGGTTACAATTTGCCCACTGGATAAAAACTTTTCCTGTATATTTAAAAGGAGAAACTGACTGACTGACAAATCACCGCACGGCCGAAACTACTAGGACTAGGATCGTGAAATTTTGCACACTGCTTCCTTTTATAATGTAGGGGAGCACTAAGAAGGGGTTTTTGGAAATTCGAAGGGGGGATTTTGTTTGTATGAAAAATCTTATTCCTTGAGTTATTAAACTTGAAACATGGCACAAATTCTTATCTAAGTAGATTATAAAGTTGGTAATTTATTGTTTTTCTAAACTACCCCTTAAAGGGGGATTGGGAGGTGTCAAAGTTTGTATGGAAGAAATTTAACGCGCGGTCTGATTAAGTCAAAACCACGTAGAATAATTTTATCCCGGCAGTACGTTCCCGCGGGATAGTTACCGACTTCCACGCGGGCGAAGCCGCGGGCGGAAGCTAGTATTTTTTTTTATTTAAAGTCCCGTTTTACAAATTCGACATGAAAAAGGAGCATTCTAGGTAGGTACAAAATAAACCAGGTAAGTTATTTTTTATAATTTGAAAGAAAAAAAATTACCATGTAAGAGGGAAAAGTACATTGCACTAACAAGGCATTATTTAAGAGCAAGAAAAGATTTGTGTGTTGTGTGTGGGGGTGGGGGTGTGGGTGTGTATGGGTGCGTGTGTGTGCGTGGAAGTGGATGTGAGTATGGGGGTGAGGGTAAGATGTAGGCAGGGTGTTTATGCGTTGTCAGACAATCCCCTCAGGTTTGTCTATGTAAGAGATGTGTCTATGAGTGTGTGTGGTGTTAACAATACAAAATACTTGATACTCACGGAGTATTTATGCAAGGACTTCAAAAAGTTTTTCAGTTTCGTCTTATGTAAGTAATAGAAACCAGCTGATCACTTCTGTTTACACCCTCTCTTTGTCATGAATAAAATTTCTTTTTTTTTTGTAAGCTATGTTATCTAGTCTTGGGCCCAGGAAATCTTTGAGCAAAAGTTGTTCTACACGGCACAGATTTACATAATTCTAATCGTTTTCTTCCTGTATTTTCTTTTTCAGTCAGAGTGTTTAGCCAGACGCTGGAATGTTGTCTCATAACTAATAATGGTACAAAAAGTTTGCGAACCGTAAGTACTTCAGTTACTCTGTACAGCTCCTTGGTAGAAAAATACCTAGGCTTAAAGTAACTAACCTTATACAAAGCTCTTTGAGCGCGTTCAGCAACAAAATAATGCGTTTTGGCAGCACCGCCCCAGATAGTGATGCAATAAGTTATTAACCGCTTGGCAAAAACATTAAGATTTACAGAACAGGAGGGCGTGTCAGATTTTCACTGACTAAAACCCACCCGTTTTCCCTCAGTTGCCTGTGTGCCAAGGGCGACGGTATCTCTTTCGAACACCCCGCACCCCAAGCAGGCATCGGCCCTTGCGGACCCCACCAGATGTTGCTGACATCTCTGACGGCACGCGTGGAATACAATGCGCCGTCGACCCGGCCATTTTATTATTTTTAACTTTGAGAAATGCCTACTGCGCTACCACGGGGAGATAGCGCATAGATAGCGCGTGGGACCGAGGGGTTATCACTAACATATTAAATCGAATAGGTACGCCAAATTAGAAATTTTAACCCAACGTGTTATAATGAAAATTTTGAGCATATCATTAAGGATGCACATACGTGCGCGTAGGCAAGCGATTAGCCAAATTCTTTGCATTCCTTTTTTTTGTTTACACATTTATAATATTAGTAGGATAGTAGGAATAGTAGGAAAGTAGAAATAGTAGGAAATTAGGAATACTAGGAATAAATATATTGGCATTATTCGTTTATTAGTACTAGTGGGAATAATATGATGAACAATTATTATTACTACTAGCAGAAAATTCAGTGTACCAACCTTCAAGGAAGCATCCGAACTCCGGCACATGAGGAGTAATAAACCAAGGCAGGTGCTTCAAATCATTCTTCATGTGATTCAGCATAAACAGGCCAAAAGTCATGATGAGAGGGACACCGAAGGCGAACAAGCAGTACATCAGGAACTTAAAGAATTCACCCCGACGATGGATAGGACGGGTTTTCGCATAACCCCTGGTAAAAAAAATCCGTGCTGTAGTTCAGTTTAGTTACTTTATAAACAGAGTAAGAGGGATATTGACGTGTAAACTGTAGCTACCTAAAATTGGGTGTTTCATAGAACCCTTTTCTTGGCTGTTTCATTACCTACACAGTCATAATGTCCAGCTACTTTTTTTAACATTCGACGAAAAATTTCACCTAGAGGGGGGAGGGGGGGTGATGCTGATTCTTAGGCCAAAAAATAGGCTAGCTCTCTGGGCACACGAAGTGTCGACCGACCGCTTGGCGATGTCTCGAAAAACCATGGCCCTAGCGTTGCAACCCCAAACGGCTCGAACATAATTATAATTTCCTTCTTTTGAGGTTTTCCGCTCCTGGAGCTGAAACGCCTGCACAGGATGCCATGAATAATAAGTAACATTGTAATTAGGGGAAGACACTAGCTCCTGTAATACAGTGTACAGGAGCTAGGGAATTCATAAAAATGTATGTAAAATTTGTGTCAATAACATACTGGCCCGCAACATGCTGGCGCAGTAATGTGAAGATAACACTGTTTAGGGCATATTGCCAGGCTTTTTATACCTGTAGTCTTTGGTCTAGATACACGAAAAAAAGGTTCAATGCCTTGCGTGTGCAATACAACAATGCTTTTAGGATACTGCTGTCGCTGCCTTTCTGTAGCGCGTCAAGGATGTTCGCAGTAGCGCTTAGAGATGACTTTTTTGCGATCATGCGTAAAAGATCCGCTTCATTACTGCGTCGGGTGCGAGACAGCGACAACAGTCTCCTGAGCATTGTTGGTAACAAAACTGAGGGCGATCTGATGGGCCACCTGTGCGCAGTGCATGTATTGTTACCAGGTGTGTCCAGAAGATGGCGTGGTAGATATAGTGTTCCTTAAGTTGTATTGAATACAATGCAACTTGGGGAATACTGTACCTATTTATTTTTGTTTGTGTAACAAGTAATTAATGTAATGGTATTAACATAGTTTAAGTAATACTAACAAAATTATGGGTAATGTGCCTGAAATAAATATAAAAAAAAAAAACATAAAGAAAAAAAAAGATTATAGTAAAAAATATCTATGACACAAAAAAAATACTAAACGAAAATCAGTTCATCCGTTTGGTTGCTACGATACCACAGACAGATTCACAGATACACAGACACGCTAAAAAGGTCCTTAATTAATTTCACTTTCAGTGGTATTTTAACTTTGTCATGTATGACAAAATTGTTTTCCTACATCTTTATAAAAGTATGTATGAGATCCAGAAATATTGATTTCATAAGATTCAGGTATATTTACCTAGCTTGTATTAATTATGGATATATGAATCAGTGATCCAATTATGCTTTAGCAATGAAATGATAATTTTAATATTATAGCTCTAAATAAAAATAAGAAAAATAGATTTGCCATTTATCTATAACAGTATAAAGAAGATGTTTTTATGTCTGCATTTTCTTGGTTCAATAGATTGAAAACTCTTAATTTTTGGTTTTAACAGTTAATGAATTCAGACCGAAATATTAATTCCAAATACCTATATGTATCATTCACATAGCGTCTACATCCTTTGGGTATTATTAACCAGCAGATAACAAATAGGTCTTCAACCAATTATAAGTAGTTTGAAGAACACAATAAAGCTGTTTTGCATTAAAACAAAACAGATATTATGTGATGAAGAACCACATAGAGTTGGAGCAAGGTGCTTGCTGATGAGTTCTGAAGACTTCTATGAACTGACAGTTGACAAGTGACAGCTTGCTGCACCATAGATCATCGCAAGCGCTGCTATGGTGTGAAGCCACAGGTAATCGAGGAAGGAAAGTATGTTTAAATACTTAAATACGGCAAAATCTTAGGTGCTTTCTTCAACCAATGCTATGTGGTTCTTCATCACATAATATCTGTTTTGATTTAATGCAAAACAGCTCTATTAACGAATACTGTGTCTAGTAATCAACAAATAAAAACCTTCAGAAACAACTGAAACCTGGTTACTTATAGTAGGAAAGAAAGAATACCTGGAGGTCCACCAAATGTCGTAGGACATGACGCTCATCCAGCAGAAAGTAGCCAGGAAGAAGTAATATATGAACATCGCTGGAACGAAGAAAACATAACGTGTTAAATGTTACTTGCGCAAAGCAAGTAGCTTGTGTGCCATTATAACATCCACCAAACATAAGTTGTCGTGGCCTATTGCCATGCAAGCTACTTGGATACAATTTACAATAATTATTTCCCTTGAAAGTTTCTAGGAAAAGCGCATAAACGGCATATTTCTGCTTTTCGTATTCCAATAAATTTGGGTCCGCATGGCAGAATGCACAAGCATATCATTCATCATCATCATCACCATCATATCAGCCGAAAGACGTCCACTGATGGACATAAGCTTCCCCCAAAAGGGAGGGATTTGCCATGATCGCCACGCTTAGCAGGTGGGTTGGCGATCGTTGTTTGGTGGTAATATGCATACAGAACGCTGCTGCCCATTCTCTAGTAAGTCCATTAGTCGCCTTCTACGACACCCACGGGAAGAAATGAGATGGGACTATTATTTTACGTTTGACACCACACGGAACCATAGCATTATCAGACTATAATGCTGCTATTGCTTGAACACAGGCCTCCTCTCTATGAGTCTACGTGGGCCATAATCCACCACGCTGCCCCAGTGCGGTTTGGTAAATGTCACATGTCTATAAATTTTGGTTCTAAGACGTTTTCCTTTCGATGTTTTCAGAATGCGTTTTCTTTTAAATTTTATTGGAACTAATGGACAACTCATTTGCACAATTCAGCAACACCGAAAAAATTGCAGCAGTTCCAATATTTTTATTAAAACATTATACTAGCTTCAACCATAGACCCGCGTTTGATCACATCGCTCCCAAAGGAATTGAAATCATAATGAATCAAATACGCACTTTATGAAAGGGATATTACTGATATTTCGTCCTATTTAGGCAGTCTATTTTGCCCGCTAAGCAAAGTACCTATTATATACCCACATTTTGCCAATTAGCACACTTAGGTAAACATAACGGGTTTTAATCCTACTTTTTGTACCACATGATAGCAAAAGAGGTTGTGCTGGCCCTTTCAATGCACGCACATGAATTAAACATGACATAAAAATAAATCAAAGTGCCACCAACCGGGGACCAATGCAGACTGGGAGCTGCTACTGAGAAAACCCAGATAGATATACCCAATAGCACTTTGCCCGACCTGGGAATCGAAAACCCACTAGACCAACGAGGCAAAATAGTACATTATGGTACAAGTGTGTAACGCTGGACCCGAGCCGTTAGGCGAGGGTCTTAAGAGAGCCGAGGACGATAATCATCAATACACACGTGTATCATACGACGTTTTTCAACACACTTGCGAAGAAAATAATACTACAAAATCATCATCATCATCATCATCATCATCGTCATCATAATCGTCATCATAATCGTCATCGTCATCGTCGTCATCGTCATGTCATCGCATCGTCAACGTCATCGTCATCATCATCATCATCATCATCGTCATCATCGTCGTCGTCATCGTCATCATCATCGTCGTCATCGTCATCGTCATCGTCATGTCATCGTCATCGTCATCATCATAATCATCTTCATCATCATCGTCATCATCATCGTCGTCATCGTCATCGTCATGTCATCGTCATGTCATCGTCATCGTCATCGTCAACGTCATCGTCATCATCATCGTCATCATCATCGTCAGCATCGTCATCATCATCATCATCATCATCATCATCATCATCATCGTTGTTTTTAAGAACAAAGCAACTCAACCAATTCTATAACTCACTAGTGAATAATAGTAATGAAAAAGTCACAGTTTGATAATAGGTGTCATTATGTGCCTAATTGCAGTGAAATTAGAGCCATTTTATGAGCAAGTGTGTTGAAAAATATATTACAAAAAATTCTACACTGAACACTTACTCAGACAAATACAAGCTTTTCTGGTGTGAATTTGTGTTTGAATGATGGTCAACAGCAACAAGGCCATGAACAGGCTGAAAACGTACGCCATCAGGATCAAGCCACACAAGTTTTGAAGTTCAGGTAGCAAGAAGTATACTAACAACACCAGCAGCAGAAAGAAGCATGAAGATATCAGCGTAGCTGTTGACAAAAAATACATGAAGTTAATTATTTGACATAACACAATGACCACAACTTCTTTTATTAAAGAATTTCCATGGAGTTTCCAGCCTATTGTTCTCCATATGAACCTACTCCGCTTTGGAATACCCGCTTTGGATTTGATCGTCTTTCTTTCAGTTCAAAAGTACCTGTAATTCGGTGACTTGAAATAAATGATTTGAATTTAACTTAGTCCTTAGCTATCGAAAGCAAGCAAGTACAGTAGGAAGCAGGTCAATGGCAACAAATCGTCCTGGAGGTGATCTAGCGTAGTACAGAGATTTAATAGAATTTTTGTGTTTTTTAGTCTTGGCTTCTTGTTTACCGCAAATAAATGTATTTAACTTCTTTCTTTTAGAAGCAGGGGCGCAACACACATGTTTGGGTCGGTATAATTCGACACAGCCAGCAAAACAGAATAATGTATAAATGTAGATTTAAGTATGTTCGGGTAAATACTAAGCTCAAATTGTGCCGAGCCGAACCAAGTATTTATCTGAAGAAGTAAAGGCCGAATAAAAGCCGAATATGTGCAGTTATTATTTCGGATCAGCTTTGTTGTTTAAGAAATGCTGGCGAAAACAATCTACCAACCCAAAAAAGAAAATCTGCTGCCTGAAGAGATCTTTTCCAGGCAACAGATTTACTTGCTTTATTTTCATTTTTCCTATATTAAAGATTATTTATATTCTAGTTTCAATTCCAGGTTGGTATTACGACATTTTGTGCTAGATTAGTTATATCTTACCCCTTGTTAAGTACACGTTGCTCTGTGTAAAATCTTCTTCTGGTAGACGGGCCCAGAAGCGCAACGTTGGCTTCATTGTAGGGTATCGCATAATACGATAGTCTACGCAGTAGTTGGCTGCCGGTATTGGGTTCCAGCGATTATATGTATTTGGGAGCTCTAATTGAAGAACTCCACTCTGAAAATAATAAACTGTTTTGAGCAATATTGTGTGATGCGACACAATTATTGTGCTATGCTTTCTTTTGGTTGCATACGTATAAAGGTATGCGTAAATTACAACGCATTACAAGAATCCTTTCATTCCTCCAGAACCATTCGGCCGATGGAGCGAAAGTATCTGGAGTGGCGACCGCGTACTGGAAGACGTAGCATTAGAAAAACTCCCACAAGGTGGACCGCTGATCTGGTGAAACCCGCAGGAATTCGGTGCAAGTGACATATACAGAACCGGTCAAAATCTAAATAAAAAATCATTTACTATTCAAATTAGGCTGAGAACCAGCTCTTTTCGAACGTCAAAATTACATAAGACAGTCGCCCAAAAACGCCGCCCTTCACCTCTTCCTAGTGCTTTAGCTGGGAAGAAAAAGTAGCGCAAAAAACTCCCCGGCAAAGTGATAATGCTTGGGGGAGGTCTATGTCCAGCAATGGACGTTTTTCGCCAGAAATGATGATGATACTGACAAAATCCTCCTTCATCATTTTCGTGCATTTCCTGTGAACCAACGCACGCTACAACTACTGAAATTTTCGCGTGAAAATGCGTTGCGAAGCGGCTCGTTGCGACAGTACTGTACGCTTTTTTTTTTTTTTTTTTTGGGTGGGAAATCATCAAATAACTTCTCCCGCTCTGGGTGGAGCAGGAGGGCGTGTCAGACTTTTACTGACTAAAACCCACCCGTGTTCCTTCAGTAGCCCTAGCCAGGGGCTGTGGTGTCTCTTTCGAACAAACCCGCACCCCTGGCAGGCATCGACCCTTGCGGGTCCCATCACTTTTTGTGCTGACATCTCTTTGAGGCGCGCGTGGAACACAGCGCGCCGTCGACTTGGGCTTGGTCCTTACCGGACAGCGAGCTACCCATTACTCGCTGTTCGCAAGCCCATGCCTACGGTGGCCGGAAATCGGCCTGGGATTCCCGACGCCCATGGCGTCTCCGTATCCATTGGAATTGGCGATGTCTAATGACACCGCCAAGACGACCCCACCCCGGGCCACAGCATCCCCCGTCGTGAGGGCTCGCACGCGCATGATGGCATCCACCGTGGAGCGCCCCCTGCGCAAACCAAACTGGCTCTCCGCCAAATCCGGCCCCACCCGCACCATCAGCCGCCCGACGAGGCGGTCTGCAATTACTCTCTCAAAGAGCTTGCCCACCTCGTCGAGCAGCACAATGGGCCGGTAAGCGGACGGAGAGTCCGCTGGGCGCCCCGGCTTCTTAATGAGGACCAGTTTCCCCGTCTTCCAGCGAAGTGGGAACTGGCCCTCCTCCAAGCATGCGCTTAGGAGCCCTCTTAGTCGAGGCCCGAGAGCCTGCAAGGCCAGGACCCAGGCTTTGCCGGGCAAGCCGTCGGGTCCTGGGGCGGTATTCTTGGCATTCAGCCTACGTACCGCCACTCTCAGGTCTACTTCGGTCACCTCTGGAGAGTCGTCGTCGTCGTCGGTGTGGTCCGCATCGGGCACCGCAGGAGGCAGAGCCATAGGCGGGGGAGCGTGCTCCCCCCGTGAGGGGAACAGAGCGCTCACCACGTCCTGCACGAGATGAGGCCGGAGACTCTGCGTCAGCGGGGGAGCCCACGGGCGGATCTTATGCCGCACCGTTTTGTAGGGGCGTCCCCACGGGTCTCTGTTCAGAGTCTCCAGCGACTCCTCGCGGGCCACTACTCTGGCCCGCAAGATCTCATCTCGAGAAATGTTGAGGTCTTGTGACAAATATTCTCGAGTTGAGCTTTTTCTTGTATAATGAGACTCTACTTTAGGAAATAATGAAATATGCTTCTCAATACTCAATTCCGTGCTGGAGCTCATTTTTTTAGTTCTATTGGTGTGCTTACCTCTTAAGTCTGTAATCCCTTCGTCTAATTTAAATTTGTCTATTGCTGTATATACCATTTGTTCATTAATTTTTAAAGTGTTTAGGAAAAATTTCTTACAAACAAGAATCTCTAGATTATTTAAAGGAAAAAAATATTTTATAGTCTGTGTGCGATTATTTTTCCGTTCTAGAGTCATTCGTTTGATATACAATACATTACCGAAAATATCTACAGCAAAATTTACGATAATAAACCTGTGATCGCGTTTACCAGAAATTTTGCTAAAATATTTTACAGTAATATTACTTTACCGAAATGTAGCCACAGAATTTAATTTGTAATAATGTATTTCGTTATTTTTCTAGTAAACAAAAAATGGAAAATTTCCACAGAACAAAAGTGTTGTACGGAAAACCGTTGGAAATTACCGTAGAAAAAAATTGAAAAAAAATTCATCGGTGTATCCCGACCCATAGATACCGTAAATCGTATAACAGTAAAAAGTCAGTAATAGTATAATACAGGTTTATTCCTTGGGGGCGTCGAAATACAAAAAACTGACTCAGAATTTCAGGCTAGAACTAAAGTTATGTCACATTTTGTAACAAGTCTGTAAGAGTAGGTACGTAAAACGGGGTGAATAGAGACTGCAGGGGTGAATCGAAATGAAACTTTAAAGTGGATTTTAACGTTGAAATTAGACTTACACTTTAAAGTTTCGTTTCGATTCACCCCTGCAGTCTTTAGTCACCCCGTTTTACTGTACTTAGAGTTCTGTTAGAATTTAATATTTGTATGAAATACAAGAAGTTCTTCTGTGTCTGGCTGTTTGTGTATGTGAGTTTAAATGTTTGTAAATGCACCCACAATACAGAAGAAATTCCTCATGTGGGGCAAGGGTTAAAAAACAACATAAAGAGTACAGTAAAGCTTTTTTTTATAACCGTCAAATACATAAACATCTGTGTAGTTTCGCTAGCCATTTTTATTTGACCCTATGTAACCTAAGCTAGTACTTAGGAAGCATTTTTGAAATGAATGAATGCATCCCATGCCGATTTTGGCTACGGTTACTGATTTTGTTTTCGACAATTATAGGTTACAAGCATTGAAATTTACAAAAATTCCAAGATTTACAGTCTCCAACAAAAGTAACTTAAGACTGGCCCCAATTATACGACAGTTATGATACACTAGCTTTCGCCAGCGGCTTCGCACGCGTGGCGGTCGGATGTTATCCCCCGGGAACGAACTACCGGAATGAAAATTAGTCTATAAGTTAATCCAGATTATAAACTATCTGTGTGCCAAATTTTATCTGAATAAGTTCAGCTGTTTTTGCGTGATTGAGCGAACAAACATCCAAACATCTAAATATCCAAACATCTAAACATACAAACTTTCACATTTATAATATTATTAGTAGGATATACACGATAAAAAAACGTGTATATGTATCTAATCATCCTACCTATACAGGAAAAGTTTTTATCCAGTGCGCAAACTGTAACCATGAATTTAGCACATCATTCTAGATCCCCTAGCATAGAAATTTTTCGCCGGTTATACAAAAAAACAAACTGCTGTTTCATAGAAAAGTGCAATACCTACGCGATCAAAATGTATGGAACAGCTGATTTTTTTTTTGTATAACCGGCGAAAAATTTCTATGCTAGGGGATCTAGAATGATGTGCTAAATTCATGGTTACAGTTTGCGCACTGGATAAAAACTTTTCCTGTATAGGTAGGATGATTAGATACATAAACACGTTTTTTTTGCAAATTCAACCTAACACGCATGACTTGTAGTTTTTACAAAGCAATCTCCAAAAAGACTGACTGTAAGATGACTGACTACTCGTATTTGACACCTGCGCACATTGCGCCCTATTTATCCGGACGTTTTTGTGACGCTGATTGTGTTTCTTGGGTTTTTGTATATCAGTGGGTTACGGTTATTTATTTTTGAAAATTGACCCCCTAACGGGGGTTAAAAAATTTGTATGAAAGTTTGTCATTTTTTGCCGATGAAAAATCTCAACGGGTGCATGTGGCTCGCAGAATGTAGTTACAAAATCAGCCTATAATTTTTCCACTGCTGGGACACAGGCCTCCTCTCTGTGAGAGGGCGTGGGCCGTAAACAACCACGCGGGCCCAACGCGGATTGGTAGATGTCACATGTGTTCGAAATATCAGTTCTAGGACATGTCGGTTTACTCACGATGTCTTCCTTCACCGTTTTGAGAGCAGAGCGAAAAAGTCATTTACACACAGTAAAGCGCCTATCTGGGTTCAAACCTACGACCTACAACTCGCAAATCGCGGTCGTAACCACTGGGCCACCGATGGTCTGAATATAATATAAAAAATAACAAGGCCATTTAATTTTGTCCTCTACCATGTCTGTGTTTCTCTTCTAAACTTGATTAATTATGAGGGTACTGTGGCTTGCGATTCTCCACCTATAGTAATGTGGTTACTTAATCCATAGGAAAAATAGTAACTTAATAAAAGTAGAAATCAGATTACATTTAATGAATTTATTTTTAACTAGCTTTTGCCAGCGGCTTTGCCCGCGCGGAACTTTCTTCCCCTATTTAACTCC
Source organism: Polymixis flavicincta (assembly GCA_949987655.1). Classification (NCBI taxonomy): domain Eukaryota; kingdom Metazoa; phylum Arthropoda; class Insecta; order Lepidoptera; family Noctuidae; genus Polymixis; species Polymixis flavicincta. Next base: position 20,077,594 of record OX465183.1, read on the forward strand.
CTTAGGGGTTGAATTTCGAAAAATCCTTCCTTGTTTCTTGTCTAAATCATGAAGGGAACCTCTGTGCAAAATTTCAGCTTTCTAGGTCTAAGGGTTTGGGCTGGGCGTTGATGAGTCAGTCAGTCAGGGCTTTTCTTTTTATTTATATTGATTAAAAATGTACGCAAGTAACTGATGATTTGCCACAGGACGGTTAATTATAAAACACAATGTAAATAAATATCTAACCTTCATACTAGCTTTTAGCGGAAAAAAAATAAAAATATTGTAATTACGCAACGTGATTAGATTTATCTTGGGCTACACTGTTTTTATCACGCGTTTCCTTCCGGCTGTGTGAACGATTACACAGCTGGCGCTGGCGGATAAACCCACGAGGGTTTATCATAACAAACCTCCAAATCTATGTAAAATCATGGATTTGTGGAGAATTGAATCAACTATTTTCGCTGCACTGTAGACATCATCATCATCACAGTTACCCTATAATGTTGGCCTACTCTCTGTGAGTGGGAATGGGCCATAATCCACTCCCGGGCCCAGTGCGTAGACATGCTTCTTCCGACATCCTTAAGCAGCTCCACATTCCTTTTTGCAATTACACAATAAACTTGTCAATAAAATATCAGGAGCTCGCAGGTGATACCTACATAGTTATAATTATATTACATCTGTTTTTAAACTGCATCGTACCTATTTTAAATTAACCTAAAGAAATAATATTAAGCTTTCTTCAAACAGGCGCGACGCGATAATTTCCATGAAGTTTTAATAGAAATTGTTTTACGAGTGACGCGACGTAACCGCGTCGCGCTAGACTGCAAGAGCCTTTAAACTACTATAGTCCTGACTAATATTATAAACGCGAAATTTTGTATGTATGGATATAGGTACATATGTTACTCTTTCATGCAACAACGGCTGAACGGATTTGTATGAAACGATGATGGGGTCTAGCGTCTCCAAAATTTAAACTTAGTCAACAGACATGAGACGTATCTCATTTAAAAGGTCTCGGGTGTACACCATCGTGGAATACACGCGTAATTTTTTTATTAAAGCATAATATCACTAATACATCTATGTTGATAGTTTTCGGATATCATTGATCTCTTTCATTGTGGAGGAAACAACAAGCAAGTACACTTTATCTAAGTACAGCTTAGAATAGAAGCTTTGCCTACCCTTTATACTGGTGTGATGTTATGTATTTCACGTCTATGCAAGGAATCATTAAATACCGAATTTGCGAAGTCTTGGTGGCTTATCGAGGATTACAGGCGTAATAATATGTTATGTTTTTAGTTTAATGTTCTATTCGTTCTGTACCTAACTGTACCTATTCAAAAAAGAAAAAAAAAACTTACAAACAATATAACTATAATTATATACGTGGTCGGCGTCCTGTGGAATGAGCGGCATCACCAGTTGAGTACGTGATGGGGTGTCAAAATGGTTCATATATTTTTTGTAGAGCTTTAAAGCGTCTGACAACAGTTCCGGCCCATGGAAAGCGTCTGATACTTTTGATATTACTTCAGAGTAATATTCTACAATACTCGTATACTTATATAAAAATCAGCCATGTGAAAATAAGTAAAGTAACACTTAATTTTAGGTAACTTTCTCACCTGGTACCTGCCCAGGTGTCACTGAGCGAACTCTAAAAACACGCAGGTATTATAAGTACATGAGGCCACTACTCAGAACCTAAGGTTTGATCTTTGTGAAAATAAGTTATGTCAGAAAGCTCTGAGATACTACTATAACATTCCCAATGCTGAGACATACGAGTAGGCCTCCTCTCGGTGCGAGTGAGTGGGCCGTATTCCACCACGAGGGCCCAGTGCGGGTTGGTAGATGTCACATGTCTTCGTTTTTTTTGGTTCTAAGACATTAGGTTTTCTCACGATGTTTTTCTTTACCGGTTTGAGTGCAGTGGACAAAGTAAAGTGAGTTTTCATCCTTTCACTTTATGTAACTACCTACCATTATTTATAAATGTCCACTAGTGTTTTGATGTGACATAAATGTTAATGTTAGTGTCGTTTTTTTTTTAATATTAAATATGTTTAAATATTTGTACGCCAGTCCATGGCGCAACATGTAATATCATAATTTTAGTAGTAAGAATCTTACTGTGTTATTTATTGTATGTACCATGTTTTTGAGCAAATAAAAATATAATATTCTATTCTGTTCTATACAAAAATCGTCGTCAAATGATTTTTCCTTAATTGAAAAATTGTCACTTCACAAACAAAAAATGCAGTAATTTCCTGGTGGCTGATGTTTTTTTCTTGGTTCAAGATATTTCCAAAAATCATATCTAGTCTCATTATTACGCTTGTTGAAATTACTTTTTTCAAAGCCGTAATTTTATTAGTCAGTTTTTCAATTTGAAAAACCAAATGAAAGCAATGTTAGGAAAACCCGTACGATTAGAAGAAAAAATCGCAAAATTAAACTAACATTCAGAATTTTCAGAATTGGTCAAAATAATTGTACTTGCTTTAGTTTCTGTATTCACGTAACACGACGGTACATCGCGCCAGTATTTTCCAAAGTAATGGGCAGACGTAAGCCTATTTATTGTACACCCACGCGTCGCCAATTAGGTTTCAATATCATGTAACGGGGTGAGCCTATTGCCATCAACCGAGCACCAGACCAGATAACACTTGCCCGGACCTGAGAGAATCGAACCCATTTACCTAAAGCTAATCATTAGCGCTTGCGACCACTAAACCAACGAGGCAGCTTCCATAGATTCCAATGAAATTAAATAAAAAAAGACACTCACCTCAGTAACATAAATGTTGAAATCCAACAATGTCACATCCAGGACATCTTTCCTAAAAGGTGCATCGTGAAATTTACCCGGTATAAGACTGAATACATCTTCAAGTGACTTATGGGTGTTTACCATTTGCTCGTTATAGACTGGTATCGAAAAAGGAAGCGTAACGTTGTATTTGACACAGGATTTGATTCTGCTCACATATGTTCCAAATGGGCAACATTTAAATATATGATTCTTTAAACCAGTTTTTGTACTAGTATCTGGTTCAATGTCCAAAGCATTGATCCTTGTCGCAAGGACTAACAACACGTTCAGTATTATAAACATTTCGTCACGTATGCTCGTCAAGAAGCACAAACGAATTGTGAGCTATTGTAATTATGGTGCGGGTTTGTTCGAAAGAGATACCGCAGCCCCTGGCATACAGGCTACTGAGGGAACACGGGTGGGTTTTAGTCAGTAAAGTCTGACACGCCCTCCTGCTCCACCAAGAGCGGGGGGAGTTATTAATTTGATGATTTCCCACCCAAAAAAATTAAAAAGAAACTATTTTAATTATTTAGTACGGTCATAAATACAAATGACATTTATATCGTCAGTGTGTATAAACAGTTTGTAAATATAGCTTACCTCCTATCCGTCTAAGTTTTCAAAGAAAAAGAGAATATCCCTACTTAATATTATGAATGCGAAAGTAACTCTGTCTGTCTTTCTGTCTGCCTGTCGCGCTTTTACGCCTAAACCGCTGAACCGATCGTCATGAAATTTGGCAGAGATATAACCTGGTACATGGAGAAGAACATAGGCTACTTTTTTACGCGATAACCGTCATACACGCGGGCGGAGCCGCTGGAAAAAGCTAGTAACAAATATAATAATAACATCGTTTATTTATAAAATTGGCATAATATTTACAAAGTTATTTTAACAATTTAAATAGAGCACAGTTGCTTATTCCCTGAACTAGGTTGAACCTGTGCTTCAGGCTATGAAGTGCATAAATACTTAATGTAATAAATTAACAATATCTATAAAGTAAATCTAAGTTAAGATTAGAAAAATAAAAGTAAAATAGCATGTTAGTAGTTCTATTTGCTGACAACAAGTAGATCTTCTGTCTGCGCATAAGCGATGGTTAGTAAATATTTAAGTATAATTTTCTTACAGCTAAAGTAATTTAATTTAAAAAAAAAATCTACAAATACATGTTTTGAGGTTTCATTCGATGTGCATACTATATCATTCGGTCTTTTAAATAAGAATTTAATATATAGTCAAATTAAATTAATTAACGAAAGACCGCAGACGTTAAATGGTATCGATATCTTATCGTGGTAGATGTCACCGCTTGCGGTAGCGTCAGGGTTGTTTTGTTTTGGGTGGGAAATCATCAAATAACTTCTCCCGCTCTGGGTGGAGCAGAAGGGCGCGTCAGCCTTTTACTGACTAAAACCCACTGTGTTCCCTCAGTAGCCTGTGCCAGGGGCGGCAGTATCTCATTCGAACAACCCGCACCCCTGGCAGGCATCGGCCCTTGCGGCGGGCCCCATCATTTTGTGCTGACATCTAGCGTCGGGGATCGGGTTGCCTCCTTCCCTCAAATATGTGTGTCAAGTGGCTGATGTTTGCGTAATGCTCGTGACTAGGTGCTGCTTATGGTGCTGCTAGCAGTGGTGGCCCAGTGGTTACGGCCGCGACTTACGAGTTCTAGGTCGTGAGTTCGAACCCAGACAGGCGCTTTACTTTGTGTAAATTATTTCATCACGATTGCTCTCAAAACGGTGAAGGAAAACATCGTGAGGAAACCGGCATGTCCTAGAACCAAAAATTCGAAGACATGTGACATCTACCAACCCGCACTGGGCCCGCGTGGTGGATTACGGCCCAATCCCTCTCACCGAGAGGAGGCCTGTGTCCCAGCAGTGGGAACATTATAGGCTGATGATGAGGTGCTGCTTGTGGTGACTGGTGTTGCTGATCATGGTTTTGTGATTCTTATTAGTAATTTTATGTTAATTTATTTCATTTCGAAAGTCCTAGTTGAACATTTTTTTCTTTAAGTTCAATCAATATTAGCATGATGCAGTATTTCATATGTAAGCGGGCTCATCCTTTCTATGAGGAGGCTTTTATGTGGGTGTTGGGTTCTGTTTTGGTTTGTTTTGTTTTTATAATTTATTTGTGCTTGTGTTTAGTTACTATTTTTGTTTGTATATTGGCGTGTGCTAGCTGAGATATAGCAAATAAGTTAATTTAATGTTTTGTGTTTACTAATGTTAATCACTTAGTTATATAGAATCAAGTTTTTCTAACTGAACAGACGGCTGTGCTTCTGGGGAGCTAAAATACTAGGATTTTAGGAAGTGGTGAAGGGTGAGCGTTTTGGGGGACTGTCTGATGTCAGTTTGCAGTTCAGAAAGTGCTGACTTTCAGCCTGGTTTGAATAAATGTATTTTGATTTTGATAAAATCACAAATAAAATATTTTTCTGGGGTTAGCGACCTTATAAATACTGGACATCAAAAACATTTCAGTTTAGCCTGCTTATTTAATTTGACCTTGTAAACAGTGATTTTTTTTTACTGGGAGGAATCCGATTTCACAAGAGATACAGGGGAACTATGAAATATTTGCTGTTTTTCATGAAAAAATAGCCCCCCTTACTTTTTGGTCAAATGCGAGTTGTCCGTACAAATTACTAAAATTGGCCAGTATTAACTCTAACTCCTCCTTTAACTCTTTTTTTTTTTTTGATGCATGAGACTGAGAGTGATGGTGAGATGAGATGTCTTTATGAAAACGCGACAATGACCGTCCAAACTCAGGACCAGCGAACTGAACATATCCCCCTGCGCCGAGGAGTGAGACAAGGGGACTTTATTTCCCCAAAATTGTCCTCCAACGCGTTGGAGGATGTGTTCAAAACGGTAAACTGGGAAGGACGCGGTATTAATATCAACAGCGAGTACATCTCACACTTGAGATTTGCAGATGACAGTCATGGTCATACTGGCTGAATCGCTGCAGAACTTGCAGCAGATGCTAAACGACCTAGTTGATTCTTCTGTACGCATTGGTCTCCGGATGAACTTGGACAAAACTCAGGTTATGTTCAACGAACACGTTACTCCGGGGCCGATTGCTGTCAATGGCGGTGCTCTCAAGGTTGTTCGAGATTACGTTTACCTCGGGAAAACTCTGCAGTTTGGTAAAAACAACTTTGATAAAGAGGCTAACAGAAGAATTCAGCCGGGTTGGGCAGCATTTGGGAAGCTTCGTCGAGACTTTTCGTCGCGTATTCCACAGAGCCTGAAGACTAAAGTCTTCAACCAGTGTGTCCTACCAGTTATGACCTACGGAGCTGAAACGTGGACACTCACGGTACGGCTGGTCCATCAATTCAAAGTCGCTCAGCGAGCTATGGAACGAGCTATGCTCGGAGTTTCTCTGAAAGATAGAATCCGGAATGAGGTGATCCGGCAGAGAACCAAAGTTGTCGACATAGCTCACAGAATTAGCAAGCTGAAGTGGCAATGGGCCGGCCACATTAGCCGTAGAACCGATGACCGTTGGGGTAGACGTATTCTTGAGTGGAGACCGTGAATCGGCAAACGTAAGGTAGGACGCCCTCACGATAGGTGGAGTGACGATCTTCGCAGGGTTACTGGTAGCAACTGGATGAGAGTTGCCGAGAATCGAGCTGAATGGCGTGCAATTGGAGAAGCCTATGTCCAGCAGTGGACTGCTGTAGGCTGATGATGAACTCTTTTCTGAAAGGGTAATTTCATTGAGTCGGACGAAAAAAATAATTGAACAGGGGATCAGGGCCACATAAAAAAAAACACTTTGTAAAACAATTTTATCCTAGAAACAGAGCAAGCTTCTCTTCAGATAACGATAAGATTTATCGCAAACATTGAAATAAGAAGCTCTCTAATTTTACTCAAAAGTTCATCGTGAAATGCTGAAAGGGTGCGAAATGTTCCTGCAATCTTCAGATGATGAATTAAAGCATTGGCAGCTCAATAGACGGATTAACAGTTCCTTGAAGAGTGCGTTTATTTTATTACTAGTAGTATTATTAAAGCAATAGAGCAGAAAAACCACGTTTCCGTATCTTGTGTAAAGCTTAAGTGGTTACCAATTCACCTTCGCCGGATTGCTCATATCTTCCCCTTATAATTTGATGTTTTCCCCTTCCACTCTATCTCAAGAATCGTTTTCAGTTTCTTTGTGACCCCCACACATTAAATTCTTAAGGTCCTCAAATACTTGAAATTTAAAATACCTATGCAATCGACCACTTTCCTTGACATTTCTTTTCTGACCAGGCCGCTCGTTTGTGGAATGTATTGCCAGTTGAAATTATACGCGCGCAGTCGTTACATGTATGACTCGTAGAGGAACATTACTTAATGTGATCTTGTTCTCGAACCTAGCTGTAGTTATATATTAATAGTCTTCATTTATTTTCGTTCTTTATATAAATATTCAGTATGTGTAAGTATAATAATTGTATTTATTATTTAGGAAATGTACATATTTGTGTATGTTTTAGGGCCGATTTTTCAATCCTCAGATAAACAGACAGATAGGGTTTACTTGATAAATAACAAAAAAATCTGTTGTTCAATCATCAAATAGGCTTTATTCGTCGAATCACTTATCTGAGGAATAAATCTATTTTCCTCTTTGACGGCCAGATAACCGCTTATTCCATTGATAAATGACGGTGATGTTACTAAATTTGAGGGTATTCTTCGTGTTTTACAAGTTTAAATAATTAATCATATTTTCTTCCATGCAGATTCTTTGTCGCAGGAGTTCACTGGATGTGGGAAGCACAGAACCGGTCGAAGTAACGAAGTGCTGGACATAGGCCTCCCCTAAGCTCCGCGCTTAGGGGAGGCCTATGTCCAGCAGTAGACGCCTTTCGGTTGAAATGATGTTGATGATGAAATTCTTCGTCTGTGTTTTTTTTTTTTAATGAATCGTTCTGTCGGCGAGCAGTTCATCAACTGTTTGATGAACGGCTGTATGTATACCTACTTCAGAATAGTAGTAGGGATACATACAATTGCAATTATTGTCAAACGTGGTAAATATTACGCTATTTTAATACTTCTTACTGGATATCTTTTATCTGAATAATAAATATGGTGGTTTGACATAATTATATTTTATACAAAACTTATATTCCTCACCCAAAAGTTATTATACAAGTAAAACGAAAAACGTGCCTCAGTAAGATATATTCTGCCATCCAGCATTTTGACGTCACGAGCTTTTACTTTAAAAGTTCTTTTGTTGAATTTGTTTGGTTTAAGAGTATACAAATCTTTGTAAAAAGATTTATTTCGCCAAGCGTGGCGATTATAGCAAAAACCCCCTTGGGGGAGGCTCGTGTCCAGCAGTGGACGTCTTTCGGCTGCAATGATGATGATGAAATATTTTTATGACTTTCCCGTGAATCCAATGATCCCAATTTTTTGAACAGATAAAGTCACAAAACAGACAACGATGGTCGTCGTCCTGGTCAGTGCGATTATTCTAAAAATAAGGTTGACGCACTGACATGAGATAAGCATTAATGCATTTTCAGTAGACTGTTGGTACCATTGATTACAACAGTTCAAATTTCAAAAACTATTTCCGCGCTAGCGGGCAAAATGCACTTTTGCACGCAGATTTCGAATATCAAACAGCATCTTTCCGAGTCTGTGAGGTGAAATTTTCCTTATTTTATTCCTCCTCGTGCAGTTTGTAGTTACCTATTTATGTACCAGTGCTACAATATCAATAATCCAAATCATTTAATTTATGTATGTATGACAACATTCTTAGCCGACTACAAAAAATAGGAGGTTCTATGTGCGACTGCATGTATTTTTTTTAATGTATATTCACCGATTTCTCCACCATTTGTGGACCGATTCTTAAAATTCTTTTTTTATTTGAAAGAGTATACTCTTTTTTTTTGAGATGGTTCTATGGCACCAAATCAGGATCTGATGATGGAATCCCAGGGAAATCGAGGGCAACTCTCAAATGTTACAGGTAGTATCAATGTTTTACGTATATTTTCTAAAGCTTTTGAGACATTTGCGTATGGTCATCATCATCTCATGACGTTGAGCTGATGATGGAAGGTACAACTCTTTAACGGTTAGGAGTTAGGTGGAGGTTCGGGCATAACTCCGTCATAAGACCGATTTGCAATATTCTTTTTTTGTTCGAAAGGGGTTTATTTCGAAATGGTCCCATTTAAATTTCATATAGATTGGATGGTGCGTTTCGGAGACAGACAACGGAACTCTTCGAAAAATAACAGCAAATTAACCGAGATTGCTGTTATAGCATAAATATGCATTGTTTCGACCCCAAGGATGATGAAATTTCGAATTGCTGTGGGGGAGGGTAGGTACTATAACTAAAAAGTGAAAAAAAAACGACTTCTAAAAAACACTAGAAATTGTAAAAATTGCTTTAATTTCGGAAGGTGGTGACAATATCCAAAGTCACCGAAATCCGAAATTAAAGTTATTTTTCAATTTCTAGTGTTTTTTAGAAGTCGGTTTTTAAATTTCACACACAATTTCTGTTTCAGTCCTCTTGGCCAAGCTAGAAAGGCTGGAAATCAGAGGCACGCAGACCCGCCCAGTCACATTAGCCAGGCAGCCTTTTTGCCTAAGTCAAGGATTCATGGCGTGACAACCTATACGTGAATTGCAAGGACTAGATCGAGATGGCCAAGGAACAGGATGCCTGGAGGGATTTAGGGGACACCTTTGCTTAGCAGTGGGATAGCGTAAGCCAATAAAAACATCTGACGTACGATGCGCGCTTTATTTTTTTCTTTTTTTCTATTCTTCTTTACCAAGTGCACAAATGCGCTGTTCATACATACATCACGGCGCAGTATTGTGTAATAATAATATTGACTTATCTAAAGAGTAAGTGATATGTATGTGACACGCTAATAGCATGATGTTAAAACTACACGGGTACCTTAATTAGAGTCAATTAACACAGCTTTCAGTACGGTCTAAATTTCAGACAGCAAATACTACAAAAACAACTATAATATCGTTTTAATTATCTAGTGTTGTTCTCGTCACCTTCATTAATCTTTGCAATAAATCACATTATTATACCTAACGTTATATTTCTTTGGATTTCTACTATATACATCAATATATTATGTAACTTACCAGTTGCTGTATAGTTGAGTACTATTTTCAAATTACTTCCGACCAAAGAACAGTTTTAAAATTCATACTCTACCCAGAGTTGCGTCTCGAATGTGCCTATAGATTTGCTCAGAGCAATGTTGTCATCAAGGCATTAATCAAAATAATAAAACTGAACGATTTCGTGAATGTCTTCAGTAGTGTAGTGTTGTACTGTGCTCAAATTCTGATCCACAAAGGACAATGCCAATTTTGTTAGGAGTTTTGGGCCCCCTTAAAAACTTTGCGTGTCACGGTGGTTATAACTTTATTTTGTAGAATTAGAACTACCTTTTCAAATCCTGCAATCGATTTTAAATTTTTCACCCTAGTTTAAAAGAAATCTTATTTTTTCGGATTCTGAAATTGAGGTTATAAAACAAGCTTTTTTCATTTAGGCAGCGATTTAGTCAAATCTAAATATTTTTAGTCGATTACAACTATTTAATTAACATAATCTGTCGTCTAGCAACATTCAGGTTAAGTTTTAATGGCGAAACTGATGTTAATTCAATAAAATAAATATTAATTCTGTTTTCCAATGCAAAAAAATAAACGTTGCAAAAAAAATTGAAAATGTAAAAAGTAAATAGTCTTGACATGGCACCAAAACTAAGGGGCCCAGTGGTGGTCTTTCTCCTTTATCATTCATAAGTTCTGCAAACATTATTGTATTACATTAATACATTCATAATAGTTACATTGTGTACAAGCATTTGTGCACACTTTATTCCTTAGGACAATCTTTCAATAGGTCCATTTCTTGGGCTGGGTACTGAGTGGTTGAAGCCCTTGTTGTTTTGGTAGTTCCACTTCTGGTACCCTGGGATGTCTCCAAATTATTGGTGAAATCCCTCTTTATGTTGAACCTAAAAATAACACTTTTCTATTAAACTTGCACAGGGAATGGATGGATTACAGTTAACACCCTGTTACTGGATCGAATATCAACGACGTGATCAGATTGACTGTTGATAGTTCAGCCAACAGTTGATACCATCATCTGATGATGAGGCTTACGTTTACAGCAGTCCACTGCTGGAAATAGGTCTCTCTAATTGCAAACCATTTAGCTTTATTCTCGGGCTATGCTTGGAATTTGTCTGAAATCAAAATCAAAATATTTTTATTTCATATAAACCTGCATGGGCACTTAAGAAACGTCAGAAGCTAGGTGCACGATTCCAAATTGTTGTTTCGAATCGAATCCGGAACTAGGCAATCAGACAAAGAACCACAGTTGTCGACATCAAAGAAGCAAACTTTAGTGGTAATGGGCAAGCCATTTTTGCCGTAGAACCTATGACCGTTTGGGTACACGTGTTTTTGAGTAGAGACTATCTATAACTATTGTATCTGCACTCGTCCAGGTCTGCACAAGAGCAGACGAACAAAACCACTGTCGCATACAGATGCACTGTTGTACCCAAAGACTAACCAGACTGTCCCCGTTTTTCCAGTGCCTGATCTCTCTCCGGTCGTGTCGGACTGCCGTCCCGTCAGACGGACTATAAGAATGAGGAACTAGATAAGGCGACTATGTTCTATAATATGTTCCGCACCGAAGGTCTTTGCTGAGATTAATCTTTATGACCAAAATTCGATATGGAGGACTATTATTGTTATTATGTACCCCACGAATGATGACTTAGAAAATTTCAAACAACTCACCTCTTACACAGCTTGACATATATTTGCTTATTGAATACAAATAGGAAGAATATGGCGACCCCGATGAGTAGGTTATACGTAGTGGTCAAGATGAACAGCCACAGCTTCATGTTAGGGGGAAGCAACTCCAGGCACCAACTCACTCCCATGACTACAGATAACTTTACATAGGTGGCGAATCTAAAAATATATTTAATTTATTTAGTTCTTTAAATATACACGCCCTTCATAAAGCTCGAATATTTTTTCGACCAAAAACGTACAGAAGTTCCGAGTCAATAAAAGAGATACATATGTCGTAATCGAGTCGTATCCGGTACGCTAGTATCATTCAGTAGCGCTCGATGGAGCTGGCGGGGTGCGGTGGTAACTATCCTGTTGGTCGTCGGTGCGAGCGAACATCACCGAACCATCGTGTGTTCTGTGATACATATTATACGACCTAACCATTGTATTATCCGGGCATCGGCGGCGGCAATTTCTCGCGTCCGGTCCTGATGCAGGCCATGGTACGGAGCGAGAGTGCATGGGTAGCCGTCACCTTCTTCTGCGAAGCAGTAAAGCTCGCGAAGAGGGAGGCGGCGCACGTGAGATGCACGGCGCACGCCGCAGGAGATACTCTGGGCGGCGGAAATCCCAGGCCGCTTCCCAGCTACCGTAAGTGCGGGCTAGCAAATAGCATAATGGGTTACTTGCTGTCCGGTAAGAATCAAGCCCAGGTCAACGGCACGTTGTGTTCCATGCGCGCCTCAAAGAGATGTCAGTATCAAATGATGGGGTCCGCAAGGGCCGATGCCTGCCAGGGGTGCGGGTTGTTTGAAAGAGATATCGTGGCCCTTGGTACACAGGCTACTGAAGGAACACGGGTGGGTTTCGACACGCCTTCTTGCTCCACTCAGAGCGGGAGAACTTATTTGATGATGTCCTACCCTCAAAAAAAAAAAAACTAATGTGTTGTAACTGTTGGGTTGAAATTATTATTTCATTGAGCACAAAAATCTGTTTTCTATAACTAACACTAACCACCGACGCCCAAAGTTAAGAGGACTAACAAAGAGTGCTTATAATGATGAAGAGGGTCCTCCTCCGTCATCAGAAGCGGGATTCATGTTTCTACATGAACAAGGAAACAGACGTCTGGCGTGCCATGTTCAAACAGAAATAAGAACATGTGAGCATTGATTGACACGCTGCATTCACCGAAACCAGGTCATTGTGAAGAACTACCTGCAGTCGGTCCTGACAAATCAGATACCGACGCATGATCATGGTGCGCAACGACAGATTTGTATTTCTCCGACAATCGGCCACCAACCGGCGGTCAACTCGACCTGGCGGTCAGCAAGGCGTTAAAACGTGAAGCATCAACATGGCTATCTCAAATAGCCTACGAAGGGATAGAATGGAACGAATTTAAGGTACTCTTCACAACAAGATTTACGAGTATTGCGTGAAATTACCCTCATTAGAACATTGAAAAACTGAGTCAATAGGAAACACTACCCGCGTTTGCCATTGTAATGCTTTTTTTAAAGTGATTGAGAATTTAGATGGTTATTGCTATACACTAAATATAGCTATACTGTGCCTTAAATTCACTCAAAATGCAAACAATAGACTAAGGAAGATGCCAGCGGGTCACGCATCGGTGGATTTTGATGATGATGAGCAAACTTCATTTGTCATAGAAAGTCGTGTAAGGGATTCCATCCGCCGTATTGTGTTCGACCGTACCAGTGGTTATTACGTAGTCGTAGACCGGTAGAAATTGGTGTCTCTTGGAGAAACCTAAGGAATTCATGGGTGCGCGCTGGCAGATGTCGGGTCTGCAGAGACCGTTGTGTGCAGTCAGTGGATAATGCACACGGGCGATCCACTAGATAGATATCAAAATCAGAATCAAGTCTTCGTCATTCTTTGTTTTGTGGCTGGTTATAACTGAAGACTCATCGTCTTCAGTTATAACCAGAATTAAATATATATACATTTTTGTCAAAGTGCACAAGGAACCTAAACCAAATAGATAACATGACATGAGTAATGACCCTGTAGGTAGTCATATTTTAGAGTGAGTCACTTTAAGTTACTCGTAATTAAACCAGGAAATTGGGCAGCCTTATCGCTTTCTGCGATCTCTCCCAGGCAACCTTGGTATGGACAGTGATTTCGTGGATTTAAAAATGGGGTTGTCATTGGTATAAAATAAAGATGTTATAATTAATGATTAAAATATATCACATCATCATTTCAACCGAAAGACGTCCACTGCACATAGGCCTTCCCCAGGCTGCTCCATTTCGACCGGTCTCGTGCTTCCCACATCCAGCGGATTCCCGCGGCCTTCAAAATCATCTTTCTGGTCATCGTTCCACCTTGTGGGAGGCCTTCATACCGCAGTATGATGGTAAAATGCATAGAACACGCTGCTGCCCATTCTTTAGTTAGTCTCTTAGTCGCCTTCTATGACACCCACTGGAAGAAATGGGATAGTGATATTCTTTTATGCTCGGCACCACACGGTGGATACGTATAGATATATTCATATTTATGCATAATTTTTAAATGAAAATTTCAATGTAGACGTTGCTTAATTTGGGATATTAAAACACGCGGCTCAGTTTTTAATAGTATCACTCGAGTGTTTTAATACTTAGTTATGTGTAGTTTTATACACTACTTTATCTACTCTCATACATGGGGATTTGAGCCTACTTAATGAATAAATACTTATGAAAGATCAAAGTAAAAGGAGTAAGAAATAGTTTTGTAATGCTATAAAAATGGCACGCACCCGCACATACTCGTATGCGTTCCATTAGAATAAAAATTGATGTAAACTCCTTCTACTTTTTGGACTTACCCTGTATCGTATTGGTAAAAAAAATGTTTTTAATACTATTATTTTGTTCGAAAAAAGTATTTTGATAATTATGATTCTATTTTTAAATTTCGTTATTGTGTTTATTAATTATAGCCATTATTAATATTATAAACTCGTTTTGAAATTCTCTAATTCGTATTTTACGACGGGTTGTGTCCCAGCACTGTTCACATTATAAACTGATGTTGACAGTTTCAACAAGTTTCAACATAGTGGGAATCGAGATTGACTATTCAGTAATTTTTTAAGAGTCTACCTGTTTGTGTCCTGTTTGCTGCTTCCGGAATCTTGGCATCGATGAACGGCACGCTTGATCATCCATATGTTGTAGACAGTCAATAAGAATAATATGATATTTACGAAAATGATTACCCCTATTGGTGTAAAGAAGTACAATTGTACACTTTTTACTGAAAAGGAAGAAAATATTTGTATAATGTAAGATTATTTGTCTAAATATTGCATTTGATTGATTTTCACTCAGCCTTTAAAATTGTCATTGCGGGGCCACTGGCCTCCTCTCTATGTGAGTGGGCCATAATGCACCTCGCGAGCCCAGCGCGTGTTGGTGGATATCTCGAAGCTTTATTTTCGTAATATCCTATTTTATCTAGTGCTTTTGTTGTAAACTACAGCTAAATTCCCTAACTAAGTTCCCCGAAAATATACTGTGTATCTTTAGCGGTTTCGGGCTGTGTGAGTTTTTCTTAGGGCGTTCTTCTCTTAAGAAGATGAAGATAAATTAGGTATTAGTAAGCAATTGGTACAGGTGCCCAATCGATGGGCGTTTTTATCATGCATAAAGTGAACGTAACTGAAATACGTGGAAATTGCGAACTTTTTAAGTTCCTCCCACGATAAGGTCTATGGTATGTGCACGCAGTTCCTTAAATTTTACGTCCCTACCGTGGCCTTCCATGATCTCGACTAATACATTTTACTACAGAGCTCCCGCTTAGCTGAGACGGTGCCTGATGTGGCTGCGGCACACACATAACAGCCCCTTAGTCTGGAGCCTGAACGGCTCGACTTGGAAGCGTCTGCAGACGGGGGACTAAAGTGCCTTAAGTCACCATCTTTGTCACTGGTCGTCTCCCATCGGGCCCCCTCGGGGCAATGCAGGGGTGACGTGTCGCAAGAGCAGCCCGGAAATTCTGTAATTATCTCACTGTGAAAACTGAGGTGAATTGAGCTGATGCTGATGCTGTGGATTAACTGACCACTAACTTTACGCTCACTGCACCTAAGTTATCACGGTGAACTATTTATAGAATAGATCGGTTGTTATGGACCCGCTGACAGACGTTAACCCGCCCCACCGACTCACGCCTCGCGTTACTTCCTCAGACACCGTCCCCGTGGATCTATATAATGTAATACGAACGTATTTGTCTAAAAATAAATCAAGTGGGTATACACACCATAAACCAAGCAGTCGTCGAAGGGTGGTTTGATAATATTCAAATTTGAAAGGTCTATGTTATCCAAGGTTGTCACTATTGCTGTCATCAGAAGCGGAGCTCCCCAGGCATACAGACAATACCACATGAACTTCACCCGCTCGCCTCGTCGGTTGATGTCACACCGTTTACGATGACCTCTGCGAGAGAAAAAGTAAAATAATATTAAACCTAAGCATAGGGCTAGATGTAATTAGTAGATGAAACTCCATAAAACCAACAAAAGCAGTTTATTAGTCGATTAGCACGATTGCAAGTAAATTTATTTTTGTAGGCGAATCGAAAAATCCATAATTGCGTATTATGTAATTGGCACGTTTTGAATTTTATTCAATTCTAGTTTTTGCCAGTGGCTTCCTTCTTTTTTTTTGTATGGCATCTCGCAGCTGACCGGCCGTGGTTTGGAGGCCGTTACTGCTTAACCGGGCTTTCCTGTGAAGGTTTTTAGTGATACTAAAAGCCTCCAGCTAGGGCCTACCTACCTACTTAATCTAAAGAGACTGCACGCTGAGGGCACCCCCTTTGGGTACGAACCTCGGCTCAGGGCGTCACTGGTGGGGGGGGGCAGCTAGTGGGGACAGGCTGGATGAAGTATTTTCTTGGTTATTATTCGGGGAATTTAAAGCTACTGGCTCAGCTGCGGCGCGGGCTGGCGCATCAACGAGCAAGGGACGGTCGGGGCCAGTGGCTTCGCCCGTGATAACTAATTTATACAAAACCTTAACAAATTATAGGGTGACTTGTAATTAGTGACCAATATTTAAACACATGATTGTACTCATCATAACAAACAACTTTCCCAAAGAAGCGATTTTTTTTTTATCTACCTTATTGACCCCGTTTTTTTTAACCCAATAGAATATTGAGTACCTAACAAAAATAATACACCATCAGCTATAATTTAATTTAGTTACCTACAAACAAGAAAAATGAATCCACTTTTACCATGCATTTTTTTTTTTTTATTAATTTGACAACGGATCGCGCGCGCGGCTTCGTAACTAAATTAATTACAGCTGATGGTGTATAATTATTCTTGTTAGGTACATGCGCTTGCTCAATAAAAAAAATAGTTTCTTTGGGTAAGTTGTTTGTTATGTTGAGTACAGTCATGTGTTTAAATTTCGGTCACTAATTACCAGTCATCCTATATACTTAAACCTTCCTCATGAATCACTCTGTACATTGGTGTAAACCGCATGAAAATCCATTTAGTAGATTTTTAGTTTATCGCGAACAGACAGACAAACAGACGCGGCAGAGTACTTTGTTTTATAATATGTAGTAATTGTGATAGTTGAGAAAAAAAAATGTGTTCATCTTACTAGATAATAGAAGAAATTGAACAAATGTTTTTACTTTATTGCATAAAATCAAATAAATTAACTACGTGCAAATCGCCTACAGAAAATAATATTTATTTAAAATTGTCCATTCGCGAATAAACTAATAAGCCAGAAGAAAAGGATTTTACAGAGTTACAACTCAAATTCTACAAACATATTTCGGCGCCTGCACCCGAATTTGGTAACACACTGAATCAAGTTGAAGGATCAAAAAAATATTTAAAGAAAAATACTTTTTTGTGTTAGAAAAATACGAGTATGTCTATTCAATGGAAATATTGCAATAAATGTTGTAGGACTGTCAGAATAAAAGCCGTTCCGGCAGTTATTGTATTGCGGTGGGGTATTACCATGCTGAATGAAATTGACACGGGGCGATCTTGGTAACCTTTTTGAAAGTGTCACATAAATCGCTTTGTTAGACCAAGATGGCACCGGTTGTTCCAAATTTAACCACGCGTCAAAAGATTTTTGTACACTGATAAATGATTTTATTTATTTGAGTAGGGTTGTACAAACACTTTTACACGTATTATATTTTTTAAGCTAAGTGAGGTTGGCTTTTCTTATCTGACTACTCTGAGAAAAAAGGCCGAAACAAACTCAGAGATCACAGTCTCTTTTAAAGTCCCGACATAATCTTGTTCAGATCATGTGAAGACCATGTGGATTGGTGTCTGAAATGGTCTTTTGAGGAAAGAACCACACACAGATTGAGTGGACCTGTCCATTTAGTGCCCGCAGTTATCAGTAATCATACAGCTCAACCCAAAACTTGAGGAGCTCAACGATTTCACGAACAATACCAACGAAAGAACATTTGGGTAGGCCGCATAAAGTACTCAAACTGTCAAATTAACATTAAAAACTAACATTACATTTGTCTTTTAGTGTCAGTATTTAAACTTCAATTACCTCAATGACCACCATACGTCAAAAGACATAATATTAAGCCAAAAGAAACTTGATAGCGCAGTGAAATACAGCATTGGAGCTAAAAAATAAAGGAAAATTAGTTTGTAGCGATAATTGATTGAAGGATTTGAGGTGCAATCTAGATGTAGACCGGGAGCGAAGAGATGTAATATGTTGATTCAAAGGTTCTCATGCTGCTATAGGACGGCTAAAATAAAACTTTTTAAGGCATATTATCAAGTTTTCTACTCGTGCAGTCTTTGGAATTGCTTCACTCAAAAAGCTGCTAATGCTCTTCGCGTTCAGTACAATAATGCATTCAGGATGCTTTTTGGGCTGCCTCGCTTTTGTAGTGCTTCAGGGATGTTCGCGGATGCACAAACTGACGGGTTAACTGCGATCAGATACAATCATGCAACATCTCTGTTGCGCAGAGTGCATGCCAGCTCCAACAGTCTCCTGGTTGTCATTGCTAGCAAGCTAGATTTTGTCCCATTTTACACTTTTGAAGACAGCTACATGTTTTTTTTAATATTATTTCTAACATAGCTTATAAGAAAATTGTTACTAACAATGAGAGTCCTGGATACCTGAAAATATTTTTTTTATTATAATTATTATAGAAATAGATTTTAGCTACTCATATACACATAGTAGGTACAAACAGGATAACATAACATCAGACCATAATAGCAAAATAACGTAAGTTGATTTAATGTTGATAAATATAATATACTTTATTTTATTTCAATTTATCCGCTTTGGCGACCGGAAACGCTCAGGTAATAAATAAAATAAGCCGATACGCGGCCACTCGATTGTCGACACGTTGCGCCGCGGGTGGTCCGCTCTTATGTTTTTATCTTTTTGTAGATCAAAACGTTACTAATGCATCATCATCATCATCAATTCAGCCAAAAGACGTCCACTGCTGAACATAGGCGTCCCCCAAAAGGGGGTTTTTGCCATAATCTCCACGCTTGGCAGGTGGGTTGGCAATCGCAGTATGGTGGTAAAATGCATAGAGAAAGCTGTTGCCCATTCTCTAGTAAGTCCCTTAGTCACCTTCTACGACACCCACGGGAAGAAATGGGATGGTGCTATTTTTTTACGTAACTACTAATGTATCATAAATTACAATTTAAAAAAAGAAAGTCATGTTTGCCATAACACGATTTTATTTCAAAATTCTGTTTTCTACAAATTAGGACAATATCAATTTTGAAGGCCAGTTTATATAGATATAATATGCCTAAGTATCGTTAATTTTGCAATTATGCTTTCGAGATAACCCGGAACGTAAATACGAAATGATCAATGAGGTAAGACTAGCTATGTTTTCTAGCTCTGTGTGTACACAACAAAAAAAAACTATAAAGAATATTTTTTAAGTGTTTGTACAAAAACTTAAAAAAATATGTATTTAAACTAGATGAGGTCGCTGTTTCCTTTCTGTCTACTCTGAGAAGAAACACCGAAACACGCAGGTCACAGTCTCTTTCGCTCTCTCTCTTTAAAGTTTTGCATTGCCTTGGTCAGATCATGTGAGCATGCAAAGTAAACGTCTGACGTACTCTGATTTTAGACGTCAAAATTAAAAATAATAAACATGGCTTACATATAATTTTGCAGTGCTTCGATGTCAATGATTTGTTGCTTATATTTATGCCGATTTTTATTAAGAATGTGACGAGAATGGATACGGTGTAAGCCATAAGTACTAGGCCTATGAGATTCTGCAGCTTGGGTAGCAGAGAGTACACCACCAGCACCAGGATCAGGAAGAACGACGATACCAGTAATCCTGGGAATTATAAACATAAAATGAAGCAATCCGTGGAGTGGACGTACTAAGCGTCTGAGACTCATAATATCACAATGCACTATTTTTAATACACCATAGAAATATTTTTCAATACATTGGTAAAAATTCTCACTCACCCACTAACACAAATATCAATTTTATGTCTTCATCATTTGGCTCTGCATTATATTCTCTCACGAGAAGCTTTACTACTAGCTCGCCGTTTAATTTAGTTAATTTGTAGTCTATACAATATTTCATTGTCGGAATATTATACCATGATTTTGATCCACCTGTGTCTTGCATTCTTATCGATCCATCCTGTTAACATGTGAAAGTTTATGTTATCAAGTAGAAGATGATATTGTTGTTGATGACAGTTGGAAAACTCCAGGCAGAATTAGGGTCGCTATGGTGGCGGCTTATGCCAACCAAATACCCTGGCAATACGGTAATGAAGTGTGTTGGCAAACACAAGTACACTCCCTCTTTCCTAACTCTCATAGACCGATGAGACGCCAATCCGACACGATCGAGTAGAGGTGAAAAACGAAAAACGCTTTAAATACTCTTCGAGGCACTGGGCTGTCAAACAACCAATGGCTAAAATCTGTGCTGTTATATTGAGAAAGTCCTAATAAGAAAACCCAATAACACTTTGCAGAACCTGGGAATCGAACCCAGTACTCTAGGGTCAGCAGTCACGCTTACAGCCACGGGATCAGTAGATTGAATCTAGCAGGTAATGCGGGTCTATCGCACGCAAAGAGAATTAAACCATCGCACGTCACACACAGTATGAAAGTACGAGAGGAGGAGAAAAAGAGATTTTGCAAGAGAAATGTGCGAACACCCAAAATTGCCTATTGGTATTTTGACAGATCTTGAGACAAAGAACCGCCATTTTTGCCTGCTACTGTGAATCGTGTTTGATGATTTAGGAAAACATAACAAAATTAATTAAAGCCTGAGGTTTGATGATGGGTACTCAAAGGAATGCCTGAGAATACTCATGCTCGTCCGCTTGCAATACCGACGAGTTCAGTGTCAGTTTAGGCCTACATCAAAGGCTCAACTTTCAGGGAAGTCCGTCAAGGTAGCCAGCAAAATTTTTGTTTTGTTTCAAATTTTGTTCCGTACGCTAAATTGACAGAATCTCTTTGCTTTAACCTTGTTGTTGCTTACAAGTACAGAAAGAGGCATTTCGACTTTAAAATGTTATTATATAGAGTAAAGAATCTACTAATAAAGATCATAAGCTCATTCATTAATTCACTGCTGACCCTAAAAGGATTAAATACGTAGTATGGGGATGTGTGTGTATGAAAATTCATCATTGTTACCGATGGAAAATCCCATCTGCTGCACGGTTTGTCCACTACACAAAATCGAAGGCAAAGTAAACATAATTATTACCTCTAAAATAAAATAATCATTTTTCATTGGATGCTCAGACGTGCAGTTTTTCACATTTCTATGATTTGTAATGAAAACAAAATCCTTCTGCAATCTGTGCTTAGTATCTCCGTCCCACGAAAATAAACTAATATTGGAATAGTCAACGTCTGCAGCTAGCTTTGCAGCCATTGCTTGAAATTTTTTATTAAATCTTTTAAACGTGGTCTTTGTATTCATGCATGTGTCATTTGGAAGTAACATTTCACCTTCGCTGCAGCACTTCTCGATACACAAATGATGAGAACAATATTCCAAGACATCGATTGAAATATTGGTTAAATTTCTGTAATCGTTTTTACACATAGTTTTGAAGTCCACTTCACTTTTTGCAACACTTAGCATTAAAAAAAACGAAAATGCTTTAAAGGTAAACATTTTATCAACATCACTCTACCGTCACGTCGGACAACATACTACTCTGTTGTCGCTATGGACGCTGGGCATTTGAAGTTGCCTATGGGTTAATTATACTATAATTTTCCTGTTATTATTATGTCAACAGTACTTTTCCACATTTACCTATGGTATAGGTACCATAGGTAAACGTGCTGTTTTACAGTGTATTTAAAACCAATAAACGAGAAAAAGACGAAAATATAGACAATAGGATACGAGCATAATCACGCGCACACAATAAATGTTTCAACGCAGCATGCAGCTCGTTATAATTTAAGAAAACACCTTGCAGTCATTACCACATTTTTTTTAAGCAGGATTGTCGTTCCTTTACCTGCAAAACGCAGTACTCACGGCTCGGGTGGAAAGCAGAAAACATTACTGACTCTTCATTTCAAAGGTAAATAGGTGATTCAATTAATTTATTCAGTTGTTGTTTTGAAGTGCACACATCAAATAAAGGAATGGAACAGAAAATCTTGAGTACAGTAGGGAGTCATTTTAACTTTTCATTTGATTTTCAACGATTGCCTCTCAATTTGAGTACTGTATGCAGCGTACCCAAATATCCTTTCCTTGGTATTGTCCGTTGAGTCGTTGAGCTCCTAAAGTTTTGAGTTGAGCTACATGATTGGCGAAAACCTAATTACCCTCAAATCCGAATCGTTTTTTCCTCAAAATTGGTATTTTGAGGAAAAAACGATTCGGATTTGAGGGTAATTAGTTTCTCAGACATCCGCATTGTCTGACCTCAATATGTCTAGACTTAAAAAGAGACTTTTGAATTCTGAGGATGTTTCGGTCGTTCTTCTCATAGAAGTCGGTTAGGAAACACAGAATTCATCTTGTTTTAAAACATAATTTAATATGATGACTTGTAAAATTGATTTTTTGAACCAATTTACAAAAATGAATTCATCATTTAGCACAAAAGCTGAACAGAGCTGAATAAGTGTGAGTCTAGGGTGGGTCGCTTTTTTTTTTCTGATTTTTTTTTTGTAATAGTGCTTAAAACGTGACCTGATTAGGGACTAATAAAGTAGTATTTTTCTTTTTTTTCTTTTATACCATTAATTACCCGCGCATCACGTGCGAATTTGAAAAAAAAAATGGCACAAATCGGATTCCATCTCTAGGCGTTTATGTGAAAAACGATATTAAATTATGTTAAATGCTTAGCTACAAGTTTAACAAAATCATAAATTATAATCGAATCAACATTTGAGAATAAACCGGCGGGGAGTGCGGGGGTGAAGAGTAGGTACAGGTGATGCAAAATCGAGGTCCCGAGCGTAATTGTTTCAGTCCGCCGTGTTTGTTCAAGATGTAAGGTCGCGCGCATTTACAATAAGTTTTTCGCAATTTTTCATATTATTTGTTTGTTTTGTGATGTCGTGCATTATGGAAATTTCAAGTAATACCCGGAAGGCCACAAATTGTCCCATTATTGGAGCTTCTGAAGAAATTAATGAAAATCAACTCCCCACTTACAAGAAAGTAATGAAATACTACAATTTGGTCAGAGATCGGCTGAAACTTGAGTGCAATTCAAAAAAAGAGCCATCTATTAATGAAATTTCTGAAATAGTATCAAGTAAAGTTGAAAATTTGTGGAAAAAGGCTTCTATTCCTATCGTATCACATAATCGTGTGATGCAATTAATTAAAACTTACCACGGAAAGTGCTCCTCGCGCAAATATGGGAGTGGCGCGAGGAGGCCAAACGCCGGGGCGTAACTCCGCTGCCGCAGCAAATCGCGGCACAGCGGACAGAGCTCCGGCGGGATCTCATGGTGACATGAAGAGAGCGATTGTCGCAACCGAGTGCTGGGCACGCCACGATTGCGGCGGTAAGTCCCCTCTTTGAGGAGTGGATTGAGAGGCGGCATGGCGTCCTCACCTTCCGCCTGACGCAGGTCCTCATCGGACACGGTTGTTTCGGGAGGTTCCTGTTTCGGATAGGGCGGGAGGAAACGCCCGGGTGTTTCCACTGCGAAGATCGCCCTGAGGACACGGTGGAGCACACGGTGGCGGTCTGCCCTGCTTGGGCGGAGCACCGCCGTGTCCTCGTGGAGGCGATCGGCGGCGGCGATCTCTCGCGTCCGGCCCTGGTCCAGGCCATGGTACGGAGCGAGAGGGCATGGGGAGCCGTCACCTCCTTCAGCGAAGCAGTGATGCTCGCGAAGAGGGAGGTGGCGCACGTGAGGGAGAGGCAGAATATGCGCCCTCGCGACCCCAGCCGCCGCAGGATACGGAGACGCCCTGGGCGTCGGGAATCCCAGGCCGATTTCTGGCCACCGTAGGCATGGGCTTGCGGACGGCGAGTAATGGGTAGCTCGCTGTCCGGTAAGGACCAAGCCCAAGTCGACGGCGCGTTGTGTTCCACGCGCGCCTCAAAGAGATGTCAGCACAAAAAATGATGGGACTCGCAAGGGTCGATGCCTGCCAGGGGTGCGGGTTTGTTCGAAAGAGACACCACAGCCCCTGGCTTAAGGGCTACTGAAGGAACACGGGTGGGTTTTAGTCAGTAAAAGTCTGACACGCCCTCCTGCTCCACCCAGAGCGGGAGAAGTTATTTGATGATTTCCCACCCAAAAAAAAAAAAAAAAAAAAACCACGGAAAATGCAAAAACTTAATAAAATCTTTGAAGCGACTGTCGGAAGAAAAGATACATGATTTTCAACAAAACTCGGAGAAACTGTTTGATGTGAGTTCATGTAAGTGTAAAAATTTTGAGTCGTGTAAATGTTCTAAAGATCAAAAGGTTCCTAAGGAAGAATGAACTTTTTTAATCGATCAGAGGACAGAGAGAAAAATGATAATGGGAACTGTTTGTTGATTTAATGACAACTAATAGAAAGAGAAAACTCAGTGAAAGAAAAAAGCAGCTTAAATCCTATTACGATTCTAATGAAATTTGCGAACCAGGTCCTTTTCACGAAAATCCTGGCTCTTCATTATCGAGTGAATCAAGCGATGAAGAACAAACTTTGCCTCAACGTTCATCAAATGTAAAACCAAAAAAGCAAAATATACAATCTCTGAAGAATCTATCAACTATTTGTGATCGATACGGGATATCTGATAGAGTAGCTGCTGCTGTCGCTTCTGCAGTTTTGCAAAATGTCAAAATTGATAACGAAGTAATCGATAAGTCAAGATTACGACGGGCCAGACAAAAATTACGACAAGAAACTTTAGTTCAAGACCAGTTTGATACTATTCCTGCCTTGTATTTTGACGGGCGAAAAGATAAGACCCTCAAAATCGTTACAAAACGCGGAAAACCCTATCGATTAACGACAGTTGAAGAACATATTTCAATCATCAAAGAACCGGGGTCACTTTATGTTGGATACGCCGTTCCAAGCCACGGAACCGCAAAAGGGTTAGAGTTGGCTATCTATCAAACGATTAGCGGTCAGTAGAATATGTCTTTACGGGATACTCTAGCCATAGGTTGTGACGGAACAGTAACAAACACAGGTAAATACGGCGGAGTTATACGGCTATTAGAAAAGCGTTTAAATCGACCACTTCAATGGGTTATTTGCCTTTACACATGAATGAACTACCCTTAAGACACTTATTTGCTAAACTTGATGGCACTACAACAGGACCTTCTACTTATTCAGGAGCTATCGGCAAATTATTGGATGACTATGAGAAGCGCTCTGTTGTAATATTTGAAAAGATAGGTGTGTTACCAAATATTTCAAAAGTAAAAGATCTAAGCTCTGATTAACGTTACCTTTATGATATAACATCTGCCGTTATCAGTGGCGCGTGCCCTCCTGATCTGTCCAATCGCTCTCCAGGAAAAATGTCGCATGCCAGGTGGCTTACAAAGGCAAATAGGATCTTGCGGATATATGTTTCAACTGAAAGTCCTACGAACGAACTGGAACAACTTGCAACTTTTGTGGTAAAAGTTTATTCTCCCATCTGGTTCGAAATTAAAGTACATCCGACATGCAAAGATGGGGCGAGACACTTCTGGAAATTGGTATTTGATTCTAGATATCTTCCTCAAGAACTAAAGAGTGTCATTGATCCTGTTATTAAGCGGAATGCCTTTTTTGCACACCCGGAGAACTTACTTTTGGCTATGCTGTCTGATGACCAGAAACACGTGAGAGAACTTGCCGCTAGGCGCATTTTAAAGGCAAGGACAGCATTTGATTCAAATCAGCTTCGGGTCTTCGAAGTGCCTAAAATTAATTTAAACGCTTTGTCATATATAGATTTGATTGACTGGCAGCAAACTTATTCCCAGCCACCTATATTGAGCAATGTTTCGGATGATACTCTTCAATCCCTAGTAGAATCAGGTGGTGATGATGAAGTCCTTTTTTTGCGACTTCCGTGTCATACCCAAGCTGTCAAGTGGGCTGTAAAGACAGTAACAGAAGCGTCTTTACAGCTTTGTCACAAAAAATCAAGAGAAGCTATGATTTTTTTTTTTTTTTTTTGGGTGGGAAATCATCAAATGACTTCTCCTGCTGAGTAGAGCAGGAGGGCGTGTCAGACTTTTACTGACTAAAACCCACCCGTGTTCCCTCAGTAGCCCGTATGCCAGGGGCCGTGGTATCTCTTTCGAACAAACCCGCACCCCTGGCAGGCATCGGCCCTTGCGGACCCCACCAGTGGTTGCTGACATCTTTGACGGCGCGCGTGAGGAACACAACGCGCCGTCCCGTCTACCACTTTTCGGCCGCAGAGGATAGGGAGAGCGGCTGACGCTATACCGACACTCCTCTTCCCCTGCGGCCCCACCGCGTCCGCCATCAAACGGTGGCGGCCCCGTCCAGGCCACGGAAGGGAAGAGCGCTGCTCAGAAGCACCGGCACTCCTCCTCTACCGCAGCCTGTAACCCTCAGCCGCGATGCCTCCCATTCGACATCGCGGCCCACCTCAGTTGCGGTGCACCTCACCGCAACCTACTTTTTGGCCGCTACGTCAATGGCTTGAAGGCAAAAGCCCTGACGAGCGGCCCCACCGTTGGGTTCCTCTTGGCTTCACCGTGGATGGGAGACCACGGTTACTAAGCCCCCCCGCAACGACAATGCGGGAACCCACTCGGGGGGGAGAGAAGCTATGATAAAGAACAAAATTCGTTCTCGAAAGCAAATGCCTAAGTTTCAAAGTAAGAAAGATTTTAACGTAAATTAAATTTTCTTTTTGATTTTCTCTGTATATTATGTTTAATTTTCCTTTTTAATTATATTTTTTTGTCTTTAAAATTTGTATTTTTTAAGTACCTTTATTTAAAATCACGAAGAACAGGCGTCCAAACCATACACAAAACAAAAAAATAACAGTTTTCCAAAATTAATGCGCGGGTAGAAGGAGTCTACTCAGAAAGCTTTTTTTTCGATATTTTATCACTAATAGGGTTGGGTCATGTTTTTATTGCTATTAAAAAATTATTTGAGTATTAATTTTTTTCTCCATACTATTGCGACCCACCCGTGAGTAGTCGACTTACACTTATTCAGCTCTGTTCAGCTTTTGTCCATAGAAAACAACGACTTTGAATGAGATGCGTACGCATGCGTTCAGCCGTGGAAAGTTAAACGGACTCTACACAAAATCGTTGTTTTCTATGGACAAAAGCTGAATAAAGTGTGAGTAGTTCCTTAATCCACTGGATGTGAGAAGTGCAAGACTCTTCGATGTAGTGGTGCTTGAGGCCTATGTCCATTGTCCACAGTGTGCACAGCCAGTCGTGAACTGGCCACAGAGTTTATAAGTTGCTTGAGATATTCCTATACAGCTCAAATATACATAGTATACAATAAAGTCCTTTTTTGTGTCTGTACGCTTAGATCTTTATAACTACGGAACGGATTTAAATGCGATTATCATCAATAAAAAAAAATGACTCAAGAGGAAGATTTAAATGTGGAATACACCGACCAACATGCGGGCGAAACCGCTGGAAAAAGCCAGTATACAATATAATATACCTTACCTACGTCACCATCTGTTTCAATATTAGTCATAAACAATAATAATAAAGCAGTCACAACTTCCAAGGAAGGTAAAATAGCGGTGCAAATTGACTGATAAGCCCGAACGAAACGGTAGCATAGCCAGCCTATAATGTTCTCACTGCTGGGACACAGGTCTCCTCTCTGCCAGAGAGAGCGGGCCGTAATCCACCACGCGCGCCGGCCCAGTCTTTAGATGTCACATATCTTCAAATTTTTGGTTTTCGGTCTTGCCGGGTTCCTCACGATTTTTTCCTTCACCGTTTTAAGAGATAACATACGTTACAGCCTGTCTGGGTTCAAATCTACTACCAACATCTCGTAAGTCACTGAATATAGTAAGCAATAGAAGTCAATCTTATTTGTATTTTTTTATATTTTTAATTTAGAGCAGTGGTGGCTCGGTGGTGAGAAAGAGAGAAACCACACAACAACAAGCCACAGTGGTGGCCTAGTAGTATCACCCCCCACTTGCGACTCTAGCAAATCGTCGTGAGTCCGAACCTTGGCAGGTTTTGTGTAAATAATTTTATCGGCACTGCTGTCGTAATGGTGCGTGTAAGAAAATATTTTGGGGAAACCGTCATTGTGCTATTTGTTTTCGAATTTCAAAATTGGGAACATATTTTTTGCGTTCCTAATAACTTGTCCATTACGTCAATTTACGATAAATATATTTTAAAGGAAGGTGCAATAATTTTGATAATTGATTATGAACCATTAAAACCTACTAATAAAACTGTTATTGCTTCAAACTGGTTCAAAGATGGTATCTGTAAGTTTATTCAAAAGTTGAAACAACTTGTATAACCAAAAGTGAGTTCGTTATCAGTTGATCCTAATAATATATCCATAACGTATGTAATGCACGGTTTCCCCAACTATTGTCAACTATCCATGTTAAAATTATGCGTGATATCTGTACTTACACTGTTATTTTATTTATAAAATAGAATATTGTTTTTGCATGCTGTGTTTCATCATGCAGTTGGCTTCTATGTTGGCTTGCGTTAATTTGGATACTAACCAATAGATAAAAAATAAGTTTATACTTTGTTTTTTATTCGAATAAACCTTTTACCTAAATCTTTTGTATTTTAGTGAAAAATAAACCATGTTTTATTAATGGAATCTAGAAACTGCTACCACCCATGCCC
This sequence comes from Polymixis flavicincta, assembly GCA_949987655.1. Classification (NCBI taxonomy): domain Eukaryota; kingdom Metazoa; phylum Arthropoda; class Insecta; order Lepidoptera; family Noctuidae; genus Polymixis; species Polymixis flavicincta. The sequence continues at coordinate 20,106,708 of OX465183.1, forward strand.
CGAGTTGATTGTTTGTCAGTAATTTTAAATTGAATACAAATAGCTGACATAAATAATATTACTCGATTTACACGGTACGTAGCAGCATGTATAGTTTCCTCTATTTATTTAAGTTTAGAGGAAAAATATTGGTAGGTACGGTCGCGGTCAAGAGTCCATTCTCATGCTAAGGGTTATATTGCTATGACTCGCGGTCCAGGCCGTACCTACAGCTGTGTGTATAAGTGATGTAACCAGACCGCACACCACAGTAGGTACTCACACACCACTGTCGTCGAAAGATACAAAAAACATACCGTCGCACAGAGTACTCTGTCTCTGTCTGTACTGTGTTACGTAGTAACTACGTATGACCTTGGTCGGTTCATACGATCGCTAAAATTCACGTTCTAATATCAAGTCTCGGTAGCTCGCAGCGTATTGTCATTGATTAAGAAACACAATGGTCTGGGTTCAAATCTCCCGAAGAGACTTTTATTTTTCTTTTCAACAATTTCATCAGTTCTTTTATTATTCGTTATACGAGAACGTTTTTTTTAAATTACTTAAATTATTATTTAAACAAAGGATTAAGAAGATTATGTGATTACAAAATGTTTATTCGTTATAATTTTATGAAGTAGGTATAAAAATAACTACTAATAACTTCCTGTTAACACTTTATTTTCTCATAAAGAACAATTATTGAAGTAAAGTAGCCAATTGGTGAACCATGATAATCAGGCTATTGTATCTTAGTAATATAATAATATTGTGCTGTAATTACTACAATGTGCGGTACTCTAAAGAAATCACATTTTTCTACGCAAATCTACCCACGTAAAAATAACAAATGCAGACAAGTTGTCACAATACAATTAAATGACTCAGTAGTACTACTATTGGAATAAATCTACTGCGAGTGAGTTAGTTCTCTCAAACGTCAAAGTTAACAAATTGTATTTAATAGGACTTATCGAAGTTATAGCTTAAGTAATCATTTTCATTACGAAAAGAAGATTGAAACTAAACCTCGAAATAATCCATATTACGGATATGACACAATATTATGTGAATATTACTAAAATCAATAAAAGTCAATAATAATAAATATTTCTAATTTATATCTTAATGTTAATGTTTATGTTTTTTGAGCTGGTTTTCCATGATGCAAACCTTCTGCGTGGAGTGCACAGCGCACTATGAATAATTTGGCAAAATGTCTTGTCTTTTTGAAACCACTTGTGCTGTCGCTTTCTTTTATAAGCTGGGGTCTTCCACTTTGCTTTCGACGGGCAAGGCTACCCCTTCCTCATATCTTTTCATCCACTGACTCACAGTATTTCACTAAAACAAAAAGGGGTACTGTTAGGCTACTAAACAAAATACATACTAATATGTATTACTATTTAGAAACAAAATTATTTGAAATATAAATTTCACATAAATATTTAATCTAGGAAATAAATTTACTTTGAAATTTTATATTTTTCTTCTATTTAGACGTTATGATATTTATAAAACGTTTAAAAATTACTACAAGGATCAGCAGTTATACTTTAAATAAGTGCTTAATAAAATAATTAAATCATAATACTCACACTCAGGCCGGTTTCATCAGTTATTTGTGATATTTAAGTCCGCTTTTATGCAGCGCAATAATATTCGCTTTCATTTCTATTATTCAATTTGCTTACATTTTAAAATGAACTAGAAGACCGCTAATAGATTAAACACACGTCACTAGCACACAATAACAACCAACACCGTTCTATATGTCACGTCGAATGAGTCGTAAGTTAACTATCATTTAAATTTATTTAGGTTTCTGTGGGTATATTGATAAAGTTTTACGAGTTTAGTGAACAAGACGAATAGAACAAGAAACTATAGTCAAAAGCGATTTTTAAAACAATAAAAAGGCTAGCACACCGCGCGTGGGATTCGAACCCGAGACTCGTTGCGCACGAGGGCGCTAATCCAAGTACAGTAACCACTAAGCTATCACGTCATTTACTTTACGGTTGAATTTATGGAATACAATCATTTGTAGACGTATGAGAGTATGTGTGTCTACAGTATAGAAATTACTTAATATAAGAAGGTCGTAAGTTAAACCGTAGTGTCAATCTATTACTTTTTGAGATTGGTACTCCGCTTTTGGATCCTACTGTACTGTGTGGTTTTCTGTTATCATGAAAATAACTTGTGTAGTGAGGTAATTTAATTTTACGTCAGTGCTGTTGACATTATTTCTGTTGGCTGAATATTTATTAACTAAATACGTATTTTTTTTAAATGGTATGCTACGTATTTTTCACCTTTTTGGTGTTCCTTAACCAATGGGATGGACGGATGCACAAAGGAATCTTTCCCACTGAGCGTCCGTCTGTCCGTCCGTTTTCCACAAGGCTGCATTATTTGAACTATAACGGTACCTAGACACTTGAATGTTTTACATAGTATGCACTATTAACATTTGGCTGCTATTACAATTAATAATAATGATAAAATAGATTTTAACATTATAGGAATATGTACTACATACAAGAAACATTAAAAAAACAGTCAGTGTATGTGTGAGTATGTGTGTGTATGGGAGTGTATGTGTTTACCTCTTTAACTAACTCCCAGTAATAGGTTAAAAAATAGTTAAAGAGTATCTTACTGCAATACGTTGTGTTATTTAGAAGATACAAACATTCTGACTGTGCTAAAAGTTTGCACGTTAGTTACTTAACTAGTTACCTATGAAGTAATTTGACAATTTGATTTGTGACACTAGTTAAGTAACTTGATTATGGATTATCCATTATATGAAAAAAAAAAACAAGTTTGATTACAGTTTTCTGGCAGATTCTTGTGTTACTTTTTGTAGAATTCTGAAAATCATTCCGGCAATGTATTTTTAGAACAACGCCATCTATTCCAAGTTAGTGGTACTTCATTGGAACTATTCAGAAATAACATCGTCGTTTTCAACCTACACCGTACACTACATCATAATACATAGCTATACCAAAAATAGATGGCGCCACTTTACTAATCCCCACGAACATGAATATTAATTAATTGTTTGTGTTGTCATTGCGATAGAGCTGTTGGTTGGACAGCATATCGTACCACTGTGAGTGCCTAAACGTCATACAATACTCAAGGTTTACTCACGAACAAAAACCCCAATGGAAGTGTCTTCCATGTAGAAACACAGCGCAGTCGCTCCACTTACCCCGTAACCGCTCTGTCTACAACTGTGAAGACCATTGTTGAAGATGAATATGTCCTGCGATACTTTGGAACAACAGTCATCATCACCGATTTTCGTGTCGATGGTACTCGTACACTTTCTGATTTTTTGTAACGTTTGAGCCCACGTTTATTGTAGCGACAGTGCCATTATTATGCCGTCACGACTAACATAGTTTTTAAGGTATTGTTATACTAACAAAATATGGACAATTTGATAGTCTGAAATAAACGAATTTTATTTTATTTTTTATTTTTTTAGAATTTTAGACCATCCAAGGTGCAGGTGAACGAGCACTTAGGGCACTCCAGCAAATGGGGCATGAACTGATCGGAAGCACTCATTCAAGCAGTACATTATTTATAAATAATAAATGTAGGATGAATTTCAGTTGACATTAAACTCTTATCATGGATTAACTTTATAGGTATTTGATTTTCTGTTCTTTATTTTAATAAGTTGACATTGAATAAATATATTATTGTTTATGATGTGAGTATTTTTTTTAAATTTTGGAATGACCACAGTGTTACGTGTATTATGAATTATTTAGTGTTTTATTTTTATTATGTAGTATTATTTTCAAACACTATGTACATTGCTAATAAATAAAATTGAATTGAATTGAACTCGCACGCGCACTGGGTGTTGGATGAGACAGTGATCTCCCACTTTAATAAATTGTATGTACAGCTGCCTACTTGGGTACGCAATCGATTAATAGCTTTCCATATCTGCCACTGCAAATCGCGCCTGGAAGGCAAATGTTCACCACAGGAACTAAATAACACACACCACAGATGGCGCACTGACATGCACCACGCCATGGCCAAGTTCACGGAAGAGATTAAAGGCACATTGCGCGGCTGCCGTGAGGAAATGGAGATAAGTATGTTCAAGTTCAATGACAGTACCAAATGTACCTTTTCTGATATGAAACAGGAAATGATCACCCTCTGTAGCAAATTAGGAGAATTTGTTCGCACAGTGGTTCATGATGTCTCAGAATTAAAATCCTCAGCTCGGTTTCAAGCTACTGAGAGGTCTGACCAAATTCACCATGATTCAATATATATTGCGCCACCCGGCTAAGGCAAATCATGCCACCAGAACATGACTATGTGTACGTCTAACAGTCCTTAAGCACCTACCCAACCATGTCCATTATGGGCATGTCACGATTGCGGCGGTAAGTCCCCTCTTTGAGTAGTGGTTTGAGAGGCGGCATAGCGTCCTCACCTTCCGCCTGACGCAGGTCCTCACCGGACACGGATGTTTCGGGAGGTTCCTGTTTCGGATAGGGCGGGAGGAAACGCCCGGGTGTTTCCACTGCGAAGATCGCCCTGAGGACACGGTGGAGCACACGGTGGCGGTCTACCCGGCTTGGGTGGAGTACCGCCGTGTCCTCGTGGAGGCGATCGGCGGCGGCGATCTCTCGCGTCCGGCCCTGGTCCAGGCCATGGTACGGAGCGAGAGTGCATGGGTAGCCGTCACCTCATTCAGCGAAGCAGTAATGCTCGCAAAAAAGGAGGCGGCGCACGTGAGGGAGAGGCAGTCTATGCGCCCTCGCGACCCTAGCCGCCGCAGGATACGGAGACGCCCTGGGCGTCGGGAGTCCCAGGCCGGTTTCCGGCCACCTTAGGCATGGGCTTGCGGATGACGAGTAATGGGTAGCTCGCTGTCCGGTAAGGACCAAGCCTAAGTCGACGGCGCGTTGTGTTCCACGCGCGCGTCAAAGAGATGTCAGCATAAAAAAATGATGGGGCCCGCAAGGGCCGATGCCTGTCAGGGGTGCGGGTTTGTTCGAAAGAGATACCACAACCCCTGGCATACGGGCTACTGAGGGAACACGGGTGGGTTTTAGTCAGTAAAAGTCTGACACGCTCTCCTGCTCCACCCAGAGCGGGAGAAGTTATTTGATGATATCCCACCCAAAAAAAAAACCATGTCCATTATGGACGTAGGTATGGGTATGCTTACCTACGCATAAGCGAATATTATCAGATTTGTAGTTTCTTTACACTTATTTCAAAGCATACTTATGTACGTATGGCTGACAAAACCAACATAACGTATTTCTCTATCTTATATTTACTCTTATTAATTTATACTTAGTTATCATATCAATATATACTTAGCGAGTGTATATTGTAATGTAAGTTTAGCGACAAGATAGTCAAATATCAGACGCATTTTGTCTCGCTGAAAGTAATTGCCTCTGTTGCTCTCCTTAGCCAACAAACTGCTAGAAATTCCCCGGAAAAATGGCGACTGCTGCTGTCGACCAGAGCGACCAAGTTAATCATATTACAGAAGAAGATATCAAATTAATTTTGGCTAGCTACAACGGTTCTAATGAAAAAATCACAACACAAAACTATTCTGTTCACCCCGCTAGTGACAAAATGTTGGGATTTCTATCAGAATATTGGAAAGTGAAAGTGCATTTGTCAAATCTAAAAGTTCTTTCCTTCTTCATCAAAGCCATCCCCAGAACTAATGCAGCGAAAGCAAACATGGTGAAGGAAATGCGGCTTTTTGATAAAGAAGCGTTCTTCTACTCTGTGATAAAGGAGAACATTGAAATACCAGGTGAGTCGAAATTTTGTTTCCATGGTAGGGTATTTTTTACCTCATTTGATGACGATGTTATTAATCTATTTGGTTACAATTATTTACCGACTAAATAGACAGCTGTGCTGCTGGGGAGTTTGTTCCGCCACTTCTTCTTCCCAGCTAAAGCAATAGGAAGTGTCGAAGGGTGCGCGTTTTTAGGAGACTGTCTTATGTATTTTGACGTTCGAAAAGTGTTGATTCTCAGCCAAATTTGAATAAATGACTTTTGATTTTGATTTCAGGTCTTAAACCATGGGCCGCGAGGTTAATAACAACTCTGAACGATGCGATGGTTTTTGAAGATTTACACGCCAAACAGTATAAATTATGTAATAAATTTGATAGATTTGACATGGCTCACACTCTTCAAGCATTGAAGACGTTAGCCAGACTTCACGGATCTTCCATTATTTATGAAGAAAAGAAAATTAAAGAAACTAAGGAGGAATACAAAGGAATTAATTATGAATACGAAAAAACACTTGATAAAGGTGGATATCATCTTTCATCAGATTGGTTCTGTCAGTGCATGACAGGGGCATTAGAAGCTATGAAAACATTTTCAAAATATGACGATATAGAAATGAATTTGATTGAGAGTCGTTGGCGTGACGTGTGGTCTATTGCTTTGAGTTTAAGTGATTTTTCTCCTCATCGGAAGAACGTTATCTGCCACCGCGACTTGTGGAATAATAACCTTATGTTTCACTACAGTAACAATGAAGAGAACTGCTTGAAGCCAGATGATTGTGTTCTAGTTGATTTTCAAGCGATAACGTACCAGCAACCTGCTGGTGATGTCATGTTATTACTCTGTTGTAATTTAGATCCAACTTTTAGAGAAGAAAACATAGAGATATTTTTGAATTCTTATTATGAGGAACTTGGGAAAATATTAAATAACTACAATGTCAAAATCGACAGCATATTAACAAAAGCAGAATTCATGACTTCTGCTGAAGAACAAAGGCAATGGGGTCTCATCGTTTGTGCTTGTCTTATACCACAGTTTTGGTTGGACGATGAGCTAACTACTGATATTTTCTGTGATAATGCTCAGTTTAGTGAAATTCTCTCCAAAAATAAAGGACTATTTATAAAGAAAATGATGGCAAGTAATTCTGATTACAAACAAAAAGTCATGGAAATCTTTGAAGAAATCGCAGATAGATACTGTATGTCTGCAAAATAATACGTAACAAGTAAATTAATATAATGTTCATGTTGATTCCTTATGTTTAACTTTACTAAACACACCATGTTTATAGAGTGGGCCTGAGTGGCTATGTATCTACATAAATTATTTAACTGTTTAGATAAAATTGCCTATCTGAAGTACCTACACGTGTCAAGATAACATGAAGCAAGAAAATCATCATCATCTGCCTAGCCTTTTCCCAACTATGTTGGTGTCGGCTTCCCGTCTAACCGGATGCAGCTGAATACCAGTATTTTACATGGAGCGACATTACATTTTGACCGCGTCGGTATTGCTCTATGAAACAGCTGATTTTTTTTACATGAATGGTATGCTGAATTCATGGTTACGGTTTGCGCACTAGTTAACAACCTATCCTGTATTACCTATACGCAATATTTTAAGAAGTATATCAATTGGAAATCAAAAAGATTTCTAAATTATATTAATATCACCGGGTAAAAAAAAAGAATCAGGTAGTTTTTAAAAGGCCAAATAACTAAAATAAATAAAAATGTCAGACAATTAAAAAGGCGGACATTGTTTAAAGATAAATATAGTTTTAGCGGGTCAACTAAATATTAGTAGTGAGCATACAGGTATATCCTGCCAGGGGTGCGGATTGTTGGAAAGAGATACCGTCGCACCTACAGGCTACTGAGGGAACACGGGTGGGTTTTAGTCCGTAAAAGTCTGACACGCCCTCCTGCTCCACCCAGAACGGGAGAAGTTTTTGATGATTTCCCACCCAAAAAAAAAAAAACATACAGGAATATAACAAAACGAAGTCACCATTTATGTCTGTCTCTATGAAAGGGAACGTAATTATAATCATTTACAGTAAGTACAAATTGTTATAATGTAGTATTACCACCAATTTCTTCAGAGAGGTAACTGCGTAACAAACTAATAATATTAATGACATTATTTTGACAGTTCAACAACATTAATTGTGAGGTTTTTTACGTTGTTGAGTAGACAAATTTTTCGAATACAGGAAACAATAGATTCAAATATCCTTCAAAATCATTCAGATTCTGTTTGATAGTGTGTTAGGCAGGTACAGTGCAGGAAAGTTTATCATATCGGTGTGTGCCATGATAGAAAGAAAGAAAATACGTTTACTTGCGATAAGTATGACGCAAAAAAGAACAGGAATACAAAAATAAGAAAAGGTTGAGGGAAACATGTATCACATCCACGCAAATCGGCTACGCTCAGCATTAGGCTGCGAACCTATGCAAGACAGAGCCCCAGCGCTGGTTTTCAGCGACAGCCGGCTTTGACGTAATTACTAAACTTACACTGTCCATGTGACGCCCATCTCATGAAGATCGAGGACTCTACACTCGAATTTGTAGACGATTATGTTTTCCTAGGGCAAACTGTCCAGTTAGGTAGGTCCATTTTCGAGAAAGAGCGTTCGGGAAGCTACGCGATATCTTCTCGTCCTTCATCCCGCGGTGTCTCAAGACGAAAGTCTTTGATCAGTGCGTGTTGCCAGTAATGACATATAGTACTGAAATGTGGTCACTCACAATGGGCCTAATCAGAAGGCTAAAAGTCACCAAAAGGACAATGGAGAGGGCTATCTCGGAGTTTCCCTACGCGATCGAATTAGGAATGAAGAGATCCGCAGGAGAACCAAGGCAACCGACGCAGCCCAACGAATTGCCAAACTTAAGTGGCAGTGGGCAGGGCACATTGCTCGCAGAACAGAGTGGTGACCACGTACCGGAAGATGTAGCGTTGAAAGCCCTCAAGATGGACCGATGACCTTGTGAAGGCCGCAGGAATCCACTGGATGCGAGAAGCGCAGAACCGGTCGAAGTGGAGGAGCTTGGGGGAAGCCATATCCAGCAGTGGACGTCTTTCAGCTGAAATTATGATGATGATAAAACTTACGATATACATTAAATAAATCCTACCCTTACGATACGTATTACGAGTGGCATGTGGGTGAAACATACGCAAAGAATCTACACAGCCCTGCGTACCTAGTATAACAATGCGTTTAGGATGCTGTTGGAGTTGCTGTGGCGCTGCAGCGCTTCTGGTATGATTGAAGCCATCATGTGCAAGAGAGCAAATTCCTTGCTGCACCGTCTACTAAGATGCAGCAACAGCATCCTAAATACTATTGCTGCCCATATTGACTCATCATCATTATCATAATTTCAGCCGAAACACGTCCACTGCTGGACATAGGCCTCCCCCAAGCTCCGCCACTTCGACCGGTTCTGTGTTTCTCGCATCCAGCGGACTCTTGCGGCCCTCACTAGGTCATCTGTCTACCTTGTGGGAGGCCTTCCAACTTTACGTCTTCCGGTACGCGGTCGCCACTCTAGAACTTTTCGGCCCCATCGGCCATCTGTTCTGCGAGCAATGTGCCCTGCCCACTGCCACTTAAGTTTGGAAATTCTTCGGGCTATGTCGGTTCCTTTGGTTCTCCTGCGTATCTCTTCATTCCTGATTCTGACTATCTTTAAAAAAATAATAGAATAAAGACAGCCATAGGTACCAGTAAGGTTTAGAAAACCCTATTAAAACCTCAAATTATGTTAGCATTGTTTAAACAATGCTAACATAATTTGAGGTTTTTTAGGAAACATTTTAGGAACAATTTTGTTACAAACACAATAACATTTTGTGTTATGTAGGTACTATGATTGTGGAACTAATATGGATGAAAACTGAATTAAATAAATAATAATAATAACTAACTACGGAATTTAATTGTAGCTACACACTGATATATTGTAATGAAACGTTAGGTACTTGAATACAATAAAATGTATCCTTATGTACGTATTTGTATGAGATTGTCTGTACAGTGAAACAAAATCAAAAGTAATTTATTCAAATTAGACTGATAGCTCTATTTGAACGTTAAAATTACACAGGACCCTTAAAACGTTCGCCCTACACCGTGCTTTAACTAGAAAAAGAAGTGGCGCAGAAATCTCCTCTTTCAATAAAATAAATAAAAAGGAAGGTAATTGTTAATAAAAATAACAAAATCATGGTCAACAAGACGACCAGTCACCACAAGCAGCAACCGCTCACGAGCATAACACAAATATCAGCCATTACCCATATTGGGCACGCCACGATTGCGGCGGTAAGTCCCCTCTTTGAGGAGTGGCTTGAGAGGCGGCATGGCGTCCTCACCTTCCACCTGATGCAGGTCCTCACCAGACACGATTGTTTCGGGAGGTTCCTGTTTCGGATAAGGCGGGAGGAAACGCCCGGGTGTTTCCACTGCGAAGATCGCCCTGAGGACACGGTGGAGCACACGGTGGCGGTCTGCCCGGCTTGGGCGGAGCACCGCCATGTCCTTGTGGAGGCGATCGGCGGCGGCGAATTCTCGCGTCCGGCCCTGGTCTAGGCCATGGTATGGAGCAAGAGTGCATGGGTAGCCGTCACCTCCTTCAGCGAAGCAGTAATGCTCGCGAAGAGGGAGGCGGCGCACGTGAGGGAGAGGCAGCATATGCGCGCTCACGGCCCGATTCCTTACCATTACATTGGTTTCTAAAAAACACGATATTGACGTAGCTTGAACGTAGTAATATTCCGCGGGGAATCATTATTAGACATGGGTTGTTCGCGAACGATTGAAGGAATTACTTCATATCACAAAATAAACTTATCATTCAATCAGTAGTTATTCAAATGTGTCTCTATTTCACTTAGTTCAGTGTTCACTCTTTCTTTTCGCTCGCTCAACTGTGAGTATCAGTAAAAACAAAACATGTTACTTACATAATAAAAATAGATTTGCTTAAATTAATATGTCTAGTTTTCTAGGTTGACAGTCCTAAGCCTGTATAAAGTACGAAGGAAAATCGACATACGTATAAAACTGAACTAGTGAAGTGCATCATTTGTCGTAACTTGTCAATCACTGTCGTCATCTTATTCTGATTTGACTCATTCTGACTTGCTGAACTAAATGAAGTACTGAAGTATATGATTGGACTACTTCGTTAAGTGAAAATGTATACTTCATTCATTTCTTTTTATTGACACATTTTGCGCATATCTAATTATTATAATTATACAGAATCGGGGCCCACCGGCCCTATTGGTATTGAGCAGTTCAACCTCTTCGGCCGGTTACACCGAGGAGCTCTCCATCCACCCTTGTCGTTCTTAAAAGTCAGTCAGATATGGGAGCCCCTTTGCACGAGGGCACAGATGAGGTATTCCTCCACAAGTATAAAATTTTTCGCTAATGGTCCATGGACCACCCCATGTTAAATTGCCCAGCGTCCTTACAGAATAGGCGGATGTTAATGCGGGTTGTGCCCCTCTCAGTGTCACTAATTTTCGCGCTTGTTTTAAACTATTCTATTTTAAATGAACAAGCACAGTATTTTATAGCAAATTGAAGGCCAATTGCCTTACGACCATTGAGCGGGTGTCGACTTCAGGATAAGCTGCAAATTGTAAATATCTGTTATTCTAATAAATTGTGGTGACTTCCGACTTCCACGCGAAAAAAATATCTTCATAGCTTTTAATCACATTTAAACTTCGAAATGGTGAAAAAAATCGTCGCATCATCGTTGCTTTCTGACGGCGGCACTACGTTTTTGGGACCCGATGAGACATGGTCGACATCCCTTTTTGAACAAAATGCTGAAAATTTTGACCATATCGATTGCAATCGTTTTGATAGGTCGTGTACCAAAAAAGAAATGTTTTCTTCCTTTTTTTGAAATCCACAATTTTCCACTAAGTTTCTCCACGCCAACCTTCGAGTCCTGAAAATGGTAGTTTCTTTAAACCAATTTATCCCTTTTTAATATTGTTTTTATTTCTGGTGTTTTATATATTTTTTATATCAAAATTAAACGTGTTAAGTAGCGGTGTGTGTTTTACTCCAATATTTTTTAACACTACAGTATGTAGGATTACCTTGTATGTCGTCATGGTCAACGAAACCGAAAAGACATTAGGTAGTCAAAACAGGAATATCTTTATTAGGTTGCAAAAATGTATTGTTGCTGCCTTAATACGTGCCTACCTACAAGTATAATTTTAATTGTCGAACTAAAATATCTAACCCCTCCTGATCAATCATTGACACACACACACACATACAAACACACACACTCATACACACACACTTACACTCACACCTAGACACAAACATACTCACAAACACTCGCATTCTCAATACAGGCTTCTTTTATTCGTGTTTAGTTTATTTTATTTTTTATTTTGTTGTTACCATATTCTTTTTATTTTTTGTTAATCTTTCCGCATCATCATCTGCCTAGCCTTTTCCCAACTATGTTGGGGTCGGCTTCCAGTCTAACCGGATGCAGCTGAATACCAGTATTTTACATGGAGCGACTGCCTACTGGGAGAGGGCCCTGACTCTTGTAACACAGGTATATCACCTAGCACGAGAGTCAGGGACTTCACACTATTTTGTAACCACTTTCTTGTGTAATAAAGATTTATTTAAATCTGCAAAATATTAATTGTATTGTAGCAAGGCGAAGAACTTCGTGACAACATAGTCCTTTCTTGCAGTAGGTTTTTACGAGTATTGCGTACGCAGCAGCTCACGGGCGTGAACTTGTGCTCGCATTCGAAAAGACCTGAAACATCGCGTGATTAAACTGCAAAGTCATCAATCATCTGTCTAGCCTTTTCCCAACTAGGTTTTTTTTTTTTTGGAGTGTGGGAAATCATCATATGACTTCTCCCGCTCTGGGTAGAGAGCAGAAGGGCGTGTCACACTTTTACTGACTAAAACCGACCCCTGTTCCCTCAGTTGCCTGTTGTGCCAAGGGCGACGGTGTCTCTTTCAAACAACCCGCACCCCTGGCAGGATTGGCCCTTGCGGACCCCACCAGTTGTTGCTGATATCTCTGACGGCGCGGCTGGAACACAACGCGCCGTCCCGCATACCACTTTTCGGCCGCAGGGGATAGGGAGAGCGGCCAACGTTATACCGACACTCCTCTTCCCCTGCGGCCCCAACGCGTCCGCCATCAAACGGTGGCGGCCCCGTCCAGGCCACGGAAGGGAAGAGCGCTGCTCAGAAGCACCGGCACTCCTCCTCTGCCGCAGCCCGTAACCCTCTGCCGCGATACCTCCCATTCGACATCGCGGCCCGCCTCAGTTGCTTCCAGTCTAACCAGTTGTGCATAAATACCAGTATTTTACTTAGAGCGGCTGTTTATCTAGCCTTCATAACCCGGTTACCGGGTAATACGATACCCCTTGGTAAGGCTGGTTGTCAGACTTTCGGGTTTCTGACGACCCGTAACGCCTGTCACGGATCCACAGATGACAACCGAGACCAACGGCTTAACTTGTTTCTAGCTATATAAAGTATTTTAATCAAAAAAAAAACATTCATGATGAAGGCAATTTATAGCAACTTGAAATCTTAAAAACCAAACAGAGCGCGGTAAATTGAGTAGGATGTGTCCCACCGCCGAGAAACAGCTACATACAGCTTTAAAAAAGAAAACAAGCTCAACTTTTCCTTATGGCCAAGAACTATTGATGAAAATGAGTTCAACTAACAACAAATGAGTCCGATGATGGAAGCCGATCTCAAATATCAAGAAACTATTAAATTTCGAAATGAGAATACGACGTCTAAGCCCATACTCACGCGGGGCGACTGATTGCGATAGTAACAAATTCTATCATCAACTGATGTTGACGATGATTGATGGCGAGATTTGTACTATCTTTCAGTTCATTAAATAGGTTCACTTTGTTTAAATAAGTTCATTTAATTTATGTAGATTCTTTTACATAAGTTGTAAATATGAGAACGTTGTAGGCCTTGCAGACTGTGGATTTGTAGACGACTTTCTATTCTGTATTTTCATTCCTCTAAGTACCTGGTACTTATTGACAGGCCTGTACTGTCCTCCCATACCTATTATCACTGTAATTTGAAAACATTGCTACAGCCAATTATTTTTAAAAGAGTAACCGTGGAGTTTCTTGCCGGCTCTTCTCCATAGGAAGCGACAATTTGGAATCCTGCACCTAGCTTCTGACGTTTCATAAGTGCCCATGCAGGTTTATATGAAATAAAACATTTTGATTTGATTTGATGCAAAATCAAATGCACATGCTAGTGGTCTGTTTAGTCAAACCAATAGCAATTTACAGTTCAGATGTGGTAACATCCAGCAGCGTATCCAGAGACGTGTATCAATTTCAGTTTTGATCACTATAACTCCGTATTAATTCCATGACGTCCCACATTTCCTACACACTACAGATTCGATTTTTAAAAGTTTGCTGGAAGAGTAGATAATAAATTGATGAAAAAAAATCAAGATAGATTTAAAGTTGATTCAGCCTAATTTTCGAAGTAATATGTAGGAAGTTTATTAAAATTCTGCTTGGTAAACCCAAAATGTGACTATTAGTTGCTTAAAATAAAATTAATCTAATAGTTGATAATCTATTAATCTAATAATTAATCATAAAAAATACCGAATAGTTTTTTTTTTTAACTTTGCTGCATACTAGGAATTTCTCCTGTATTGTGGATGCGTTTACAAATATTTAAATCACATACACAAACAGCTAGAACCGAAACAACAACTTCTAGTTCATACAAATATTTGTTCCGTGCGAGAATCGAATCCGCGACACGCAGCCACAAAATACAGAGAGTACAGAAGGCAATCTACATACAAAGTGCGCTCGAGCAACGCACACATAGACACCGCTCACGGACACGATATCTCGGACCGGTTGGGACCAGTGCGAGCGCGAGTGCCATACCCTGAGACACGCGTCTGTGACATGCAAAAACGGAGCAACAAAAAATCTTACTATAACTGTTCAGTGGACGGTTGTTTAAATTCAACATTAAACTGTGAATTGTCTTTTTTTAAGCTACCAGTTGTTGAGTTGACCAGAGAGGTGAGTACCTAGGTATTTGCTCGTGTTTCGATGGTTCGTTTTAACGTAACACAGAATACCTAGTTAGTTGTGGGTAAGCAAAAATGACTTTGTGGCCTTGTAGTATTTTTACAATGTATATTAGGTATTTATTGTAGTACTTATAAACTAAAAAATACCCTCATCTTCCTAATTATAAATAGTTAAGATAGAACTGCTCGGCGAGCCAGCTGGGCCACCCGCGTAGCCGCCCGCCGCTGCTGCCGATCATGACTATTAAAGTTGAGATTAATTTATTGTGATCATGGCAAAGACCTAAATACGAGTGCCACTACCACGATAGTTTTTTGTGCATAAGCCAAAGTTGACAACCCTAGCGCGAACGCCGAGCGTAGGTATGAAAATCGAAGTACATACATGTGATTGCCTTCTGTACTCTCTTTATTTTGTGACGCAGCGCAGCAGTCAATTGCGCCAATAGTGCCATTATAAACAGTTGTAAAGACGTCGATAGAAAATAATATGAGGAAAACATCAATAATACAATACCTATTATTCGCTATTATTATTATCACTCGCTTTAAAATAGAAACGTTCTGTCACAAATCTGTTTTAAGCTTCATAACAAGCGCACGTTACAAAATGTTTCGGGACTTTATTATCTTAAACGTTTTGATTGTATTTACAACGAGTGTTAATGCTATTTATAATGAATCAAATTCTCAAAGCACACTAAACAAAACAAAAATACATTTAAACAAATGTTGTCCATCGGGGACATGTGTGCGTGTCAGAAAAACCTGTGGAAATTACAGTATGATTATTCCTTTTTTCAAGATAAAAGTATATGATCAGAATATCGACCTCTCAGGAAAGTCATTTGAAGATTTATTTACTCTTATACCAAACAAATTCAATGACACAACATTTAAAAGAAAGGCTCTTGACGTCAGAAAGTTGGATCGCATAGTATATCTTACTGAGGTATGTTTTTTTTGTATTGTTTATTTTGTGGTGCTTGGTAACTCACAGTTAACTACTAACATTACTAACATAGCAGATAAGCACATATTGTTACTAACTAATTACTAAAAATCTATGGACTGTAACGTCTGAATTTTTGTATTATTTTTTAGGTCGATCATCGGTCGATTTGACAGGTTTCAATTAAACAATTATATAGACTTAGTTTGTTTATTTATATACTAGCAGTGCTTCGCGGCTTTACCCGCGTAGTTCCCGTTTCCGTGGGAATACGGGGATAAAATATAGCCTATATCACCCGGGGATAATGTAGCTTCCCAACAGTGAAATAATTTTTCTAATCGGTTCAGTAGTTTCGGAGCCTATTCAATACAAACAATCAAATCTTTCCTCTTTATTATTAGTATAGATTTATTCACTAATAATACTCTTAATATTGTTGCATGCCTTAAAGAAAAAAATGTACAAGGACTCTATGTCTTAGTCAAAGAAACTATTTGTAACATCTGATTTGTAATAATACATTAATTGAAAGTAAATGTAGGTATTTAAATATATTCTATGAAGTAAGCAGATCCAGCGGGCTAAGCATGACGGTTTCTATTTCTGCAAAGAATGGACAGTGCTATTCCAATACAAAGTGACATTACATTCCTCCATTTTTGAAAACGCACCGTAGATATCCTCCCCCCGAGTGGGTTCCCGCATTGTCGTTGCGGGGGGGCTTAGTAACCGTGGTCTCCCATCCACGGTGAAGCCAAGAGGAACCCAACGGTGGGGCCGCTCGTCAGGGCTTTTGCCTTCAAGCCATTGACGTAGCGGCCAACAAGTAGGTTGCGGTGAGGTGTACCGTAACTGAGGTGGGCCGCGATGTCGAATGGGAGGCATCGCGGCTGAGGGTTACGGGCTGCGGTAGAGGAGGAGTGCCGGTGCTTCTGAGCAGCGCTCTTCCCTTCCGTGGCCTGGACGGGGCCGCCACCGTTTGATGGCGGACGCGGTGGGGCCGCAGGGGAAGAGGAGTGTCAGTATAGCGTTGGCCGCTCTCCCTATCCTCTGCGGCCGAAAAGTGGTAGACGGGACGGCGCGTTGTGTTCCACACGCGCGCCGTCAAAGATGTCAGCAACCACAGGTGGGGTCCGCAAGGGCCGATGCCTGCCAGGGGTGCGGGTTTGTTCGAAAGAGATACCACGGCCCCTGGCATACGGGCTACTGAGGGAACACGGGTGGGTTTTAGTCAGTAAAAGTCTGACACGCCCTCCTGCTCTACTCAGCAGGAGAAGTCATTTGATAATTTCCCACCCAAAAAAAAAAAACCGTAGTTAACCTTCTACATTCTGTCATTTTGTCTTTCGTTTCTAACGATCTTCGATTTCGTTTCTTTGTCTTGGTCCTTTTTAAATGTTGACTATTTCAGAAGAATATTTCTTCCCAAACTGTCAAAATCACACTCATAACCAACTTTCTACTCAACGGCTACAAAGTATATACGATTATCTACAAAATCATAAATCATTTAGATCGCATAACTGTGGTAATTAATAGAAAAACATTGCTATCTGTTCCTATTGTACATCATTTAGATCTATTTTTCCGTCGACGAATCGGTGCTCGTGCTAAGCCTGCAGAAAGGTCTTCTGAACTCCATAACTTCTCTTAAATCTGTCAATTTATGAGCTACTAGCTTTTGCCAGCGGGGTCGCCCGCGTGGAGGTCGTAAATTATCCCGCGGGAATGATCTACTGGGATAAAAAGTGACCCTGTGTGTTAATCCGGGTTACAGACTTTTCTGTGTCAAATCTCATCCAAATCCGTTCAATCGTTTCGCGTGAAAGAGTAACAAACGTCCATTCATCGATTCACCACTACAAACATATTTATTGGTATGATAGGATAGCGGCGGATATACGGGGGGCTTGTGGCTAAATAACAATAGCTGCACGGGTCGATCGACCAGATTAAGCTACGCTTGCTGCGGTTGGTCCGTGGATGGGTAACCATCTTTACATACCAAGACCCTTCCGTGCCTCGGAAAGCACGTTAAGCCGTTGGTCCCGGCTGTCATTTGTGGATCTTTGACAGTCGTTACGGGTCGTCAGAAGCCCGAAAGTCAGACAACTTACCAAGGGGTATCGTATTACCCAGTAACTGGGTCGTGGAGGTCAGATAGGCAGTCGCTCCATGTAAAATACTGGTATTCAGCTGCATCCGGTTAGACTGGAAGCCGACCCCAACATAGTTGGGAAAAGGCTAGGCAGATGATGAGTATGATAGGATGGCATTATTCAAATTCAAAAATTCAAAATTGAAATTCTTCATTTCAGTCAAGAGTCCATAGTGTTAGTAGCAACAAAATGACTTAAAAACTAGTGTTGGTAATAAGATCAAAAATCAACTGGTATGGATTCTTACCCAGTGACGCAGCAGAGTAGAATCCCACCAATTTGAGAACACGCTAGGAGACCGTTGGTGGTGGCGCGTAGTCGACCGGCTATGGAGGCGGTTCTTTTTCTAATTATAGCACAAAAAAAATCTGTGCGCGCCTCCGAAAACATTGTGGACGCACTACAATGCCACTATAACGCCATTATTGCAAGCTATTCATTTCCAGTATACCTTCAGCTGACCTGTTGCAAACAGCAGCAGAAATTCGCTGGATGTGAGAAGCACAAAACCTTGAAGTGGCGGTGCCTGGGGGAGGCCTATGTCCAGTAGTGGACGTTTTTGGCTGAAATGTTAGTGATGATGATATAGCTGACCTAGTGCTGTATGGCTTCCCGGTCAGTGAGAGATCAGTTTATACTGGAAATGTATAGATTGATGTGCCGTCATGATTATGTCGCCACAAAACTTTATAATTTTAGCTAAACTGTTTTGACTACTATTTAGTTCTAAAAGTTTTTTAAAAGAAGTGTTTACTAATTCCAGAGCGGAGTGATTCACGTGGAGCTCCCAAATGCGTACCATCGATGGACAATAATACCACAAGATAGCTACTGCATAGACGTAGACGCCCGTAACGGGGATGAACCGCGGTTTTGGGCAATTCTGAGTGATGACACAACGACTCCGATCAGAACTTATGACAGCATACTCCTAACAATAGGTAAGACTTGTTGAAACAGTGCTTTTGAGCTAACTAAATAATGATGATGTAAAATATTTTAGGAAGGTACTGAAACGCTATATTGGCATATTTAATATTAAACCTCTCTCATGTATTTTTTAATATTATATTCCATAGTAAACATCGCCTTATTAAACAAATTGAAAGTAGTTTAAAAAAGTTTGAAATAGGTCTACTGACAGCAGCGGCACCTTAAACGCCCTCCATTTTGGCGCCTTTGGTGTGACGTCATAGTACTTTGCCAACGGACTGAATCACAAACACTGCGAATACATTAACATTTTTATTGTTGTCATAGAGGTTTTTTTCTTTTTGGGTGGGATATCATCAAATGACTTCTCCCACTGGGTAGAGCAGGAGGGCGTGTCAGACTTTTACTGACTAAAACCCACCCGTGTTCCCTCAGTTGCCCGTGTGCCAGAGGCGGCGGTAACTCTTTCGAACAACCCGCTCCCCTGGCAGGCTGTCATAGACGTTTACGTCACATTTTCTCTGATCAATGACGGCGCTTTTCAAATATTTGATTTTCCCAATTTGATTGCAGTTTTTAAACATTTCTTGTTTATAAAGAAATTATAATCAAAAATATTGATAGAGGTTTAACACTGAAGTTTTGTTGTGTTGCGTTTGTTGTTGTTATGTTGTGTGGTTAGGTTACATTTGACCCATATTTTGATTCACATACAAATTCTTTATTATCATTTTATGTTACAATAAAACCTGTTCCATAAATATTAAAACAAATGAAATTAAATAAAAAACAAAATCAAGTTTTGCGACTGCACATGCATTGACAGAGGGGCGTTGCGTTCTAGCACCATCCCTCTGTGGGGCATGTTATATTAAACCGGGTGTAAGTAAAAAGACACTTAACGAAGCTGAGAGTTACTTGTATTCCGCATCATTGTAAGTTTCTTATTTGTACTTATCTGGGAACGTTCCGTGTGGTTCGGGACGTAAAAGAATAGCACCATCCCATTTCTTCCCGTTGGTGTCGTAGAAGTAAGGGACTTACTTGAGAATGGGCAGCAGCAGTTCTCTATGCATATGACCACCATACTGCAATCGCCAACCCGCTTGCCAAACGTGGCGATTATGGCAAAAACCCTCCTTTTTGGCGGAGCAGTCCTATGTCCAGCAGTGGACGTCTTTCGGCTGAAATGATGATGATGATGATATCTGGGAACGCTCTGGTTACGGAGATATTGAAGTTCAAAATTCAAATTTTTATCAAAGTTTTAATACGAAAACCAGGTTTGAAAGCTGTTATACCACTTTGAAGACCCCACGACCCATAAACTTAATTCTTGAAAAAAACGCGACGGAAAAACACAATGACAGTTTTTCTAGCCTAGGAATCGAATCCAGGATCTCATGCTTCAACAACTCCACATCAACGAGGCAGTTGAGTAATGTTATCTAGTACAATAATGTCATGTTAACTTTGTCAACAGCTATGTTGCTATCATGCTTCTGTTTGCTGTTGGTGTTGATAGTATACTTCTTGCTGCCTGAACTCCGGAACTGTCATGGCTTGATCCTGATGGCGTACGTCTTCAGTCTTTTCATGGCCTTCTCGCTGTTGGCCGTTATTCAAATATATACCATCAACAACGAGTCGTGTCTAGGTGTGGGTAAGTTATCATACTTATGAATTAATATGGTTTTCCACTCTGCAAATCTATTTGCATCTCTTATTTAGAAAAAAATATGACAATAGTGCAAAGCCAGGGATATAAATTGTTATGGAAATTGACCACCAACGAAATTGTTCGTAAATTAAAATCACAGCTGTCATTCTTTGAAATTGATGTAGTATGTCAATTTGTTTAAGCATTAATACACCTAGCTGTGCGGCCTACCTCATCAGTGCCTTCCTTTTCTTTTCATCCGGGGTGGAAAATCCTAATGGATTTCCTCTGCCTTTGGGCGCACGCGGCTAGAAAGCTGTTTTTGGGGTTTGTGGCGGAGGGGTCTGTCAGATTGTTACTGGCTGAAAACCACACCGGCCCGGGGTGGTTCCCACACTTGCACCAGGGATCAAGGGATCTTATGCGACCCCCAAAATCCCCGGCTGGTATCGGCCCGCCTTTACCGCCCTTTTGCGCCTGCAAGGAGGTGTTTGACCCCCAAATCTCCCATCAGTGTCTGCCTAGCTCAACTAGTAATTTACGGTTGGTACCCGGATATAGATATCAACCATAAATTTTAATTTATTGATAGTTGTTGTCATAACAAAGATAAATATTTTGTTTCTTAAATCCTGGAAAACATAGTGATGTCTAAATCTAATTATTATACAACACTTGTCGGACAATATTTTAGGTGGTGGTGCTTGGGGGAGTCCTATGTCCAGAAATGGACGTCTTTCGTTTGGAATGATGATGATGACTTATCTGGGATCACCAATTATATAACTGTGTACCTACATATTCATAGTTAAACTAAAACATGTCATTATATTTCTAGCGAGTGGCATATATTTCTTCTTCCTGGCTACCTTCTGCTGGATGAGCGTCATGTCCTACGATATGTGGTGGACCTTGAGGTAATTTTCCAAAAACCTGAAGTTGAAAAACTGTTTTACAAACATTACCTTTTGGTAAATCGTTTTTACTATACTTCTCAGAAGCACTTCAATTATTCTACTTCTTTCTTCTTATAAGGTACGTGATTTTATATAACATGAGGATGATTCCTATCGAGAAATCCAAATCCTTCTGTGGACTAGCTCAAACGCGCGGAGTAAATGTAGCGTTAATTCGAACGAAAATTGGAAATAATCATTACGTGAATAATATTCAATTCTACTTTCTTTTAATTCTGATTCATAAGCAAAAATTGATCAAAAAGTTTTGTAGTCAAAATTGGAACGAATGTACGATACATTTAAGTCGTGCTTTCGTGGTAAGGACTTTGAGTGCGGTAATGGTACAGTTTTTATAGTTGTAAAACATATGATTAAATCTTTAAATTGTATTAAAATATTTTTCAACCAAGTTCAATATTCCTCTACAAATAAATAAATAATAATACAATAAATAACTATTGTATCAATTTCCTTCCCTGCAGCCACCGCCACATTATATTTTCATATACATACCATTTATTTTACAGGAGCATGTTGAAACCGGAATTGCATCGACAAGCAGATCATTTCAAGTTCATGTTGTACGGTTTGTATGCTTGGGGAGTGCCGCTTCTCCTAACCATTGGCCTGGTCGTAGTGAACACATTGAAGGATGAGATGAGACAACTTCCTTGGTTCGTCACGCCTGGCATACCCGATAAAGGATGCTTCCTTCAAGGTTGGAATGCCGAAGTTTCACTAACCCATTCCCTTCTCTTAAGTCTACAGACCACCTAATTGTAGACTTTGTGATCACCAATTTATAGTTTTCTAATTACCTTCTTACCCACGTAGCTACTTATCTATTCAAGATACCATCCAAGATCCTATCGATTGAAGAGACAAAGTTCCGAAGCAACTCTTTCCAAAACAAAAATTATACAGGTTGAAATTGAAAACATGCGACAAACCGAAATGGGAGATTGTACTCATCATTATGAACAACTTTTACTAAGGACCAAAGATGAAATCGCGAAAAAAAAACGGCTGTTCTGCATAACTCATCAAAATGTAGGGAACAGCTGTTTGTTTTCAATTTCAAGCTGTATACATATGCTTAAAAAGATCAGGTGAAAAAATGTGGACTATAATTAATCAACTCAACACGACTTTGCGGCTATATTTAAAATTTGAATGTTATTTCTCTGATTATAGACTACGACTCCCATGTATTCAGAGCATAGTTTCTGTTGACAGAAAACCTTCCAGTAGTGGATAAGTTAAAGGAATTCTCCTAGGCTTAGGCTTAAGACTCCCATTTTAAGTAGTATTTATTAGTACATCGTTATCTTGCTAATTAAGACGTTTCTTTGCAGGTGGTGTAAAACTGTTGTACTTTTATACGCCAATGCTGATCCTCATTATCTGTAACTGGATGTTTTACCTGATGACCGCTTTCAACATCTGGCAATTGAATAAAGAGACTGCAATGTTAGATTCTACTCCTGCAGGAAACAAGCAGGCGCACCGTGCTCAAAGGCAAAGGTAAGATTAAACTTTAATTGTACGTATATTCAAATGACAACTGTCGTTTTTTGACGGTTGTGTGAAGTGGCATATAGATAGCATGGTAAATTGTGCAAAAAAACCAAATTTTCTTGACTATAATTGTCTACAGGGAGTAGGAAAGTATACAAGCGTAAACCTAAATATAATGTTTAATTTGTGCAGTAGTTTTATCTTACTACAACATGTTTTTATTTTTAACTAAGTTTCGCATTCAAAAACCATCCGTGCATTCCTAGGCTAGTTATCATTTGGAGGTATTTCTCGAAGCACTACCATTTTGAGGCGCACCTAATGAGGCGCTCTTTTTTTATTTCACAGAGCGCACCTTTTAGTAGCGCTCCCGATAGCAATTAAAATATTTATTTATACGTTTAAAAATAGGGAAGAGCATGAAGTAAACGTAATAAATTATATTGGTAAAAACTCATTTGTGCATCATCATCATCGAAGTTGCGTAACCAAAAGTACGAAATTGACAGAAAAATATGTTTTTGCTTTCGGCACTATATTGTGTATTCAAAAACCAATTTTACTGTGCTCTGTGTCTTCTAGTTAAGCAAAAACTTAAATTTTTACAGGTTCATGCTTTACTTGAAGCTGTCGGTGATAATGGGCCTTAGCTGGTTGCTGGAAATAATCAGCTTCGTGTCATTAAAACCAGGCGCTTTTAATGTGTGGTATTTATCCGACACTTACAACAGCCTTATAGGCCTGGCGATGTTCCTCATATTCGTGTGTAAGAAGAACATATGGAAAAAACTGCGTAAACGGTAAGCATTTTTTTCTTATGTGTTGCCAACCTCACACCAATGGAAAAAAAAATAGTAATGACAGCGTCTTTACGTCGAAGCAGTAAGGGCAATCGCCACAGAACTAAGACAATCTCTACAGATGGGGGTTCACAGATAGCTCAGATCCCAAGTGCCTAAGTGGCACCTCCCACAGACAATCGCGTACCTTCCTAACTGCACCGCATGCCCAGTCATGTATGCATTTGATGAACGTATGACTGCGTTAGTGAGTGGAGTCCGCGCAGCTGAATTTTGTGTCAAACATGTTCAAACTTTTTGCCATTGCTTGGGCAACCAATAGCCTAAGTTGTCGTCAGAAACGCATATAGAACTCATAGAGGAGTATTTTGTTTTGGCAGCGCTGCACGCTGGCGTGAAACGAGAACAGATATAGAAATAGTAGGATCTTTTAGAAGGAATCTTTTTCATGTGTGTCAGCTTGAATTGGCGCTTGGGTCGAGTTCGAAAACAGTTTTGTTTTTCGTACGTTGTTTGTTGCTACTCATTATGAAATGTCTCGTGTTCGGGGACGTCGGTATTGGCGGTTTCGGTGATATCTTACTCACATTTTTTTTATTTTTCCCACAGCTGCGAGTGGAAAAAGATAATGTGCTGGTCATCCAAGAGTACTAGCCATAGCAATGCAGACTCCAATCAAGTCAACATCGGTCTGCAATCGTCGGTGTCCTCTCAACCAAATGGACTGTACGGATGATGAGCCGTTGGAAAAGCCTCGGCGACGAGGCGCTGGTGGTTAAGCTCCACAGCCAATAAATTAGCTCGTTGTTGGTCTTCTATAAATTGTACTTTGGAGAGAGTGCATGGGAGCTACACGAGCTGATACTACCATCTCCTTTTATCATTCCTCTTTTATGTTGATGAGTGCTTACTATAGGATTCCATACATACTTTAGTCATATACTTACCGTCATGTTATTCTGCTCAACATTTGTTATGCTTACTGCGTATGTGGAGTTCTCCCTGCTAACGTCTATGCACCTTTACAAGGTGACAGAGACATCGACGCAGTAACTGAAACTACGAATTTGGCACATGGTTTTAGACCCCCTAGAGTAGAAATTTCACGTCGATTTTCAAAACAAAACTGCTATTTCATAAAACAGTGCAGTCAAAATATTTGGTACAGCAATTTTTTTTTAATAACCCAAACCAAACAATTAACCAAAAAATTTCAACGGAAGGGTTCAAAATAATGTACTGAATCCGTCGTAACAGGTTGCTCGTCGATGTCCCTGCCATACTGTATATATAATCCAGAATTTGCGATCCAGATGACGTTTTTCTTATCTCTTTGAAAAAATAAAGAAGCCATCTTTTCGTTTTAATTGGTTTCTGAACTGAGTCCTTTAGGTCAACCATTGTGGCATTGGGCCATGGCGGCCGTCGTTGGTTATCCCAAACAGCCCAACTCCTTCCAAAAGTAGATAGAAGGAAAAAATGTTTCATTATCTTCCTAGACCTGGCAAAGGCTTTTGATACGATTTCTGTCTCCATCCTACTGGATAACTTAGAAAAACTGGAGATCAGAGGCACGCAGCACAAGCTTTTAAAAATCTATTGGGGCGATCTTAATGTATCCGACTTGAAACACACAGGAGCGATGACCTCACAATCTCACGTGAAGTTCTGCAGGGCAGCATCTTAGGGCCTACCTTATTTCTGATATACATTAACCAACTCGCAAATCTTAAGCTTTCCCAAGGCGAAATAATCTCCTGCGCAGATGATACTGCCCCCTGTTTTGACCTGGGATGAGGCTTTCAGTGCTGCTCAGCTTTTTTACTTTAAATGGAAATAAATCTGTTTTAGCCTTAGAAATGTAAGCCATAAAATCGTCTCTCTGAGTGTTGATTGAGATCTAACTGCTCTTGCCATTCACTGGAACGTGTGCAGATGATTAAATATCAGGTAATTGATAGCAGTCTTTACTTTAAAGAACACATAAAACTCCTATGTGGAAGAATTCGCAAATTAATACTTATTTTATACATTTACGGCATGTCGCTAATCAATAACTGCTGAGACAGTTACTGTCAGTCACTTTTAGCGTACTGCATTTTCTCCTGGGAAGGTGCCTTTAAAAACAACATTAGAGCGTTTTGAAATCGCTCAACGTGTAGTACTCAAAGTTAGCACGTTTAAACGTTATTTTATCCCACAGTACAACTGTTCCAGAACTGTGAGGCTTTGACTATCAGGCGACTATATATACTTCATGTTATTCTTTTTTAGCACAGCAAAAAAACTTATTACATAATTATTATAATCTGTCAAACCTACAAAAACCAAGAAAAGATAAGGTACGTTGTGTCAGAAACGAAATAAGCACAACTAAATTCAGCTCATGATTTACCAACATCTGTAATAATTTAAACATAATAATAAACGTTTACCACTAAACGAAAACACAATGTAATAAAAAGATGACCGAATACTTACGAATGTTACTTACGAAGAGACTGAATTAATACTACATACCTACACCACAGTGATTATCAACTTACCACATACACACTCTCTTACATTCACGCACTCACATTATCATATCACTTTTAGAGAGGTTACACACACTATCCAGATTACATTTTTAATTTTGATTTCGACTTTAACATTTATTTTTATTTAAATAACTCATATTTTCAATTTTAATTTATCAGCATTAAAGAAATAATTTTATCAGCATTGCCATATAACCTGGCAATGCTGCCAGCCTTCTGGGCATTTTTCCCGTCTTCTACGACGCGGACAAACTTTTGGATGCTCTATGATTATTTTCTACGAGTATAATATATAGGTACTTGTACATAATTATTATTATAAACCAGTAGTTTTAAATCATACAAATTTATTTTATTTTATCATACCAAAACTTATTTATCATTACTTATTTTGAAATACAGGTTTTCGTCTAGTTCAGCCACAGATGTGTTATTTATTTGTTACAAACAAATATAGCCTATAAGACATGAGTATCGTTGTAAACAGTTATGGAAATAAACTTTTAAATTATAATTATTTTATATTTTATGAATTTCCCTAGGTAGACACACTCATTCTCAACTTCAAAAAGTGACCCTTTGAAGTGGTTGGACCTTTGAGTCTTCTGCGAAACCGTTCGTAACGTCACTTGAGAACAGCTAGCAGCGTGGTTCAGAAGTGAGAGGGTTCTTTAGTTCCTGAGCAAAGTTGTGTCACCTTTTTTGAAGAACGTGTTTTAGTTGTTCTAGATAGAAAAATTGGGCAAATTGATCATCACACAGAAAACACAGAAATAGACGGTCATTTGCATGTTTCAATTATGATAAGAAGAAGTTACAAAAGCCAGAACCCTACTTTGACAGTCCTATAAAGAACTAAAATGGCCCTGTAGCAGATTAATAATAAAATATCATTTGATATACAAATTAAACATGTGTGCTAACAAAGGTCAGTTTCGTATATAACCGTAATTCGAGGAGCTGCAGTTGTATTTAATTTATTGTGCTTTTCTGTTTAATGAATTTATTTAGTTCATCATTATTTAAATACAAGCTTTACAAAGTTTGGATACCTACTTTTGAAATAATTGCATATCTTCAAAAACGGCGCTTCGAACACTTCGTCTTGATACAAGTGATGACCTCTTGCAAAGTTTCTAAGAACTTCGGTCGCCTTAGTCTTGATACAAGTATTGGCCTTATGCGAAGTTTTTAAGAACTTCTGTTAACTTGGTCTTGATACAAGTACTTATTGATCTCTTGCGGAATTTCTAAGGACTTCCGTTTAATTCTTAATAAGACTTGTAATTAGCAGATGGCGTTAGTGTACCGTGACTTGAGGTTTATTTCACGGAGTAATGAAAAAAGATTTATTTATATACTTTAAATACTTTAGTGTAAACCACAAAAATACATAACAAATAACAATGAATACTAAAAAATTTACAATGGGCGGCCTTATCGTTTTCTGCGATGTCTTCCAGCAACCTAAAAATGAGCCAGTGAGTTAAGTTGGCTATAAGTCAACTTTTAGGTTATTTCTCAAAATATTTTCACTGGATTGCTTAAAAGCCGTTATAACTCGGTAAACAAACTCATGTCTCACGCAACTGGCCTTACTATTTGGAAGACAGTGACTGATAGCTTACCTACTAGTTAGCACTGGTTTTATTGCATTAATTCTTGTTTTTTGTTGTGTGCCTTCAATTTATTCTTAACTTTTCGAAGATATACAATATGTCCGGTTTCGGACTGTACAAACTTAAAGGGGTGGTAGTTTACTCTGTTCTATCAATACAATTATTCTACATGTGGGGTCGGAACCCACACCTCCCTGAATGGCAGCCATTTTTGTGTTTGGTCGCCTTTATGGAGCGAGCATACTAAAAATACAGTAACTTTGAAATTTAAAGCCCAATTATAACTAAAAAAATACTTTTAGCAACGGAAAAGTATTAACAATGGGTTAAATAACTCAAATAATAACATTAAATGCTACATCATATTAAAATAAATGCTAAATCAGCAATCAAGCAACAATATCTCTTAAACCATTTGTCATAGAATCGAGTTTTTGGTATTATTGTTTAGGTGAACTTAACATCTGTTAAGTTAAAAAAAGGTAGTTCCCGAATTTTGTAATAACCTTGATTAACCAAAAAACGATGTCATTTTTTTTATTTCTAGATGATGCAGCATTTAATGTTATTATTTGAGTTATTTAACTCATTGTTAATACTTTTCCGTTGCTAAAAGTATTTTTTAAATGATAATTGGGCTTTAAATTTCAAAATTACTGTATTTTTCCAAAACACAAAAATGGCTGCCGTTCAGGAGGGTGTGGGTTTCGACCCCACATGTAGAATAATTTTATTGATAGAAAAGAGCAAACCCTTTAAGTTTGTACAGTCCGAAACCGGACATATTGTATATCTAATTTTTGTAAGAATCTCCTAGACGATGTTGACAGTAGCACCTCAGCGCCCTCTTTCGTCTTCAATAGTTGGAGTATAATAGGCATTTTTTTTTTTGGTGGGAAATCATCAAAGAACTTCTCCCGCTCTGGGTGGAGCAGGAGGGCGTGTCAGACTTTTACTGACTAAAACCCACCCGTGTTCCCTCAGCCTGTGTGCCAGGGGCGGCGGTATCTCTTTCGAACAACCCGCACCCCACGGAGTTTAATAGGCTTAGATAGCATGAATATGCTCCACAATATTATTACATGTAATGTACAATGTAAGTTAGGAAAGGAGATTTGTTTTGAAGATTGTGGTGGATCCTAGAGTAATACTAAGTTTGGGCTGAGACCAGCTTTGCTAACGGGGCATTGCTTTCGCAAAGTTGATGCAATTGGTTCAATTTATGATTGCAGACTGCACAGTTCGATCATCTCTGACTGATATTTAATGGAGATTGAGATTAGTGATAACGGTGCTGATTTTTGAGATTTTTCCTCTGGAGGTATGGACACGACGGAGGTTCTATTTTCGATGAAGTCTCATTTTTAGCCTTTACTTTTCCTCTGGTTCAATAAAAGAGTAAAAAAAATATGATGATTCTTTTTAAGTCCCTAGGTTAATTTAAGTGAAAAAATGCAATTTGCAGGCCATGGATGAGTGTGGGATCAGGGAGCCCACGAACAATTTGGTTCTGGATCTGGGTAGAACCTTACAGACCTGTATTTCTGGTGTGACTGGTTCAGAAGCTACGGTAAGCCTTGGCGTTCCGACTGCCTCTGTGTATGGACCGGTTGGCTATGTCATGCATGTCAATAGCGTCAGTAATGTAGTGGGGAAGTGTCGGGTTTATATGTATGCAGACGACATGTGACTTATGTACTCCTCTAAGAATATACAGGAGGCCAGGGCTGTTTTGCAATAGAACTTCGATAATGTTACCCGGTAGGCGCACGATAACGGTAGCATACTAAATCGAATTAAGACGAAAGTGATGCACGTACACTCGCCACACCAACCTGGCGGCAAAAAATGTCGATAGTAGGGATAGAGGTATCGTGGGCCACACGTACGAGTGTATACACGTGAGAAATGTCAACTGTGTCCGTCAACAGTTCGAGTATGTCAGTAAATTTTGGTATCTTGGTTTTTGGGTGGACCATAACGTGAACTGGAAGACGCAGGTTGACACAGTGTGTACGAAGCTTTGCGTACTGGCCGGATCCCCACCGTGGGACCTCGAGGCGAAGGTACTCGCGTCGCTGCATCGGTGGCGCGAGGACTCGAGGGCGCGGGGCGAGTGGCTGACGCCGCGACATTTGGAGTTGCGTCGGTCACAGCTTCGCGCAGCCCTGGTGGCGGAATGGCGGGACAGGCTTTCACGCCCTACCGCCGGCTCCGCCACCATCGGGGCGATCCGGCCAGTACTCGAGCGCTGGCTCGGGAGGAGGCACGGCTCCCTGTCGTTTCGGGTGACACAGGTGCTCTCGGGGCATGGTTGCTTCGGGAAGTACCTGTGTCGCATAAACAGGGAGCCGGACGCTCGGTGTCACCACTGCGTCGACTGTCGGGAGGACACGGCGTGGCACACGCTGGCAGAGTGTGCCGCTTGGACGGAGCCACGCCGTGCCCTCATCTCAGGAGTAGGCAGTGACCTGTCGCTGCCGGCCGTTGTCGACTCGATGGTCGACAGCGAGGAGTCCTGGGACGCGGTGGTGTCCTTCTGCGAAACAGTCATCTCGCAGAAGGAGGCTGCGGAGAGGGAGCGGGAGATCGCTTCCGCTAACCCGATCCGCAGCAGACGCACCGGGCGTCGGCGGAGGGCGGACAACGCCCTCTTCCAGCCCCCCTAATTGGGTCCAGGGGCGACGGACTGGGGAATCCGTCGCCCCCTACTTCTTAGGACCCGAGATGGCGGCGCGTAGTGTTCCAAGCGCGCCTCTCTTTGATGTGGGGGGGAGTTTAACACCTCACTCCCCCCCTATCGCGAGGTGGCCCGCATAGGCGGGCCGGCACTAGCCGGGGATCGCGGAAGACTTACTAGTTCCCGTGATCCCTGGCGTAAGTGGGAGACGGAACACCGGGGTGGTTTTAGTCAGTAAGAGTCTGACAGACCCCTCCGCCCTCCCCGGGGCGGAGGACATCCATGAGGATTTCCCCCCGTCATCAAAAAAAAAAAAGTGTGTACGAAGCTTAGGTCAGTGTTAAGTAAGTTCTATATCCAGAAGGCGCCGTTGAGTAGGAAAACGAAGCGTGTCATTTCGTTTGCACTCGCCGAGGCTCTGCTGAGCTAAGCGACCTACCTAAACAGTATAAAATCGCTGCAAAATCGTTTTCTGAAATAACTTGTGAACCAAAAAATTAAGTTTTGGCGGAAAGAAAATTACGAGGATTTTTTTGTTGTATGTAAGGTGCGTCCCGTGCACGAGAAGGTCAAGTACTTGATGGTTCTCGAGCAGTTTTTTATCGATCAGTTCAAAGTACATGTGAAAAACAAATTCAATAATAAAAGCGTTAGAGAATGTAACTATGTACGAGCACCAGTAAAACAATACTGTGGTAAAAGACCCAATAAGTATTTGACCTCTACGCTGTTCAGTAATATCGCCTGGCTAAGAAAAGATGATGGTGTAATTAGCAAGCGCACCCTAAAAGTACGGAAAATTAAAAACTGAACTACTTAATGCATTGACCGCGACATGTGACAATCATTAACAATAACAATGAAAAACATGAGCGGTGTTACTGCCAGGGGTGCGGGTTGTTCGAAAGAGATACCGCCGCACCTAGCATACATACTACTGAGGGAACACGGGTGGGTTTTAGTCAGTAAAAGTCTGACACGCCCTCCTGCTCCACCCAGAGCGGGAGAAGTTATTTGATGATTTCCAAACCAAAAAAAAAGCTGCGTCAGCCGTCGTCGACGTATATGTCGGCGCTGTAACCATGGTATTCTTACCTTCTCAGTCCTTTTAAATCAGCTGTAAGACTGTATCTACTTAGATGTTATATTAAATGGTTGATACCAAATGTTTAAAAAGAGCGCTATTCCTGCCGACAAACTGTCACGCAGTTTGGCAGGTTTATAAATTTGTATAAGTTTTGGTCGAAATAATTTGCTTAGCAGTCATTTTCCACTATTTACATAAATATATTATAGACCGTGAATCATAGAATAATCCCAAATTGTTGAACAGATATAAAGTCACAAAACAGACATAGTTCAACATACAGAATAAATTAATGATAGTAATAATAATCACAACACATGTACAGAACAATGATGACGTACTTGTGATAACATCGAATCAGTAACTGATCCGAATAAAAGACTGTTGCCAATAACAGATGCAGTAGAAAAACGTTACGGGAAAGATAATTAGGAATGTGGAATTGCAAAAGAGGAGGAAAACTCTGAAACTAATTGACTTAAGACTAGATAAAAAGTGATCTAAAACATCAAGCTAAACAGTATTTGAAGAAGGAAAAGAAGGTGGGGCCGCTCGTCAGGGCTTTTGCCTTCAAGCCATTGACGTAGCGGCCAAAAAGTAGGTTGCGGTGAGGTGCACCGCAACTGAGGTGGGCCGCGATGTCGAATGGGAGGCATCGCGGCTGAGGGTTACGGGCTGCGGTAGAGGAGGAGTGCCGGTGCTTCTGAGCAGCGCTCTTCCCTTTCGTGGCCTGGACTGGGCCGCCACCGTTTTTGGCGGACGCGGTAGGGCCGCAGGGGAAGAGGAGTGTCGGTATAGCGTCAGCCGCTCTCCCTATCCCCTGCGGCCGAAAAGTGGTAGACGGGACGGCGCGTTGTGTTTGACACGCGCGCCGTCAAAGATGTCAGCCACCACTGGTGGCGTCCGCAAGGGCCGATGCCTGCCAGGGGTGCGGGTTTGTTCTAAAGAGACACCACAGCCCCTGGCATACGGGCTACTGAGGGAACACGGGTAGGTTTTAGTCAGTAAAAGTCTGACATGCCCTCCTGCTCTACTCAGCAGGAGAAGTTATTTGATGAGTTCCCACCCAAAAAAAAAAACATCCATGACGAAGTAGAATAAGCGATATTATAGTCACTGAAAGCAATGATAACCACCAGACTGCAGTTAAAATGAGTAGGATGTGTCCCGAGGCAAAAGGCAACAACAAATTAAAAAAAAAATACTGTTGTGTTTTCGCTATGGTTAGGAACTATAGATAAATTTACAAAAGGTGCTCTTAATTTGTCTCATGATACCTACTTACGGTTAGTGTAAATTATATAAGGAAATTAATGATATACATTGGAATACCTGCTGTTATAAATCACATTAGCTTTGTAACAAGCACACGTTACAAAATGTTTCACGACTATAATATTTTAAATGTTTTGCTAGTAGTGACAACGAGTGTTAATGCCATCTATAATGAAACAAATTCCCAAAGAACATTAAACAGCAGTGGTATAAAAATCAATATAAACAAATGTTGTCCATCGGGGACATATATGGGGATGGGAAGAAAGAAAATCTGTGTTAAAAACAACGTCACGCTTAGTTTTTCCGAGATAAAAGTATACGATGAGGATTTCAACCTCTCAGGAAAGGCATTTAAAGATTTATTTACTCTTAAACTAAACAAATTCAACGACACAACTTTTAAAGTAAAAGCTCGTGACGTCAAAGTGCTGAAATGCAGAATATATCTTACTGAGGTAAGTTTTTCGTTTTACTTGTATGATAACTTTTGGGTGAGGAATAAAAGTTTTGCATAAACCATAATTATGTCAAACCATCATATTTATTATTAAGTTAAAAGCTAGCCCGTAATAAGTATAATAACAGCGTAACATTTACCTCGTTTGACAATAATTGCAATTGTATGTATACCTTCGATCAATAATAGTACTGTTTACCTACTTTTATTCTGAAACAGTTGATGAACGGCTCGCCGACAGAACAATTCATTTTTGAAAATTTCTTCGACAGAATCTTTCACCGGCGAACGATTTGCCGACAAAACTGATACTCTATAGGTATACATTTACACCAAGGTAGGAAAGATTTGCCTACATTGTACAGTGACCACAAGAGATAATTTACCGGGGCCGTCGATTATAGCTGAAGTTTAGTACGCAACCAATGGATATATTCGAATGAAATTTAATTCAATAAATTAACTGTTTTAAATTTTTTGCTTGAAAACTGAACTACTAACTTCTGTACTAAGTATTTTGTGGCAGCTTGCGGCTAGTTTTGTAGCGAGACTTCCGAAGATAGTAACGAGCCATGCTACGCGCGATCGTATAGCAAGGCCCATCGCTAGTGTCGGAAGTTACACATCTGTAAGCGCGCGTGAGACGCGCGCGGCCGACGACCCCACCGCTTCCATGGTCTATCGTTCACGTCAGATGTGCTTGGCCGATGATACACCCCAATGCGTTAATTGGTCTTCAGTCAGTTTAGTTCATCCATCACTTGCAGTCGGGTCGTTACTTGAAATATCAAATAAAATAGTTTTCTGAGCAAACAAATGAATTATTGCGACACATCGAAACATCTCTCCCGTATGTGTCGCCGGACGTAAAAGAATAGCACCATCCCATTTCTTCCAGTGGGTGTCGCAGAAAGCGACTAAGGGACTTACTAGAGAATGGGCAGCAGCGTTCTCTATGCATTTTACCACCATACTGCGATCGCCAACCCGCCTGCCAAGCGTGGCGATTATGGCATAACCCCCCATCCTGGAGGAGGCCTATGTCCAGCAGTGGACGTCTTTCGGCTGAAATGATGATGATGATGACACATCTCAAAGATAAAAGTTCTTCCCAGACATCTTGTCTCCACGCGGCTCGCGAAATATAAGAGAAGTCGTCATCCTTGGGGTCAAAACAAATACATATTTATGCTATAGCAGCAATCTCGGTTAATTTGCTGTCAATTTTCGAAGAGTTCCGTTGTCTCTCTCCGAAAAGCATAATCCGATCTATATAAATATAGTAGTAATATAATACGAAATAAACCCATTTTGAACAAAAAAAGAATTTTGAAAATCGGTCTTATGACGGAGTTATGCCCGAACCTCCACCTAACCTAACTCCTAACCGTTTGGGCACGCCACGATTGCGGCGGTAAGTCCCCTCTTTGAGGAGTGGTTCGAGAGGCGGCATGGCGTCCTCACCTTCCGCCTGACGCAGGTCCTCACCGGACACGGTTGTTTCGGGAGGTTCCTGTTTCGGATAGGGCGGGAGGAAACGCCCGGGTGTTTCCACTGCGAAGATCGCCCTGAGGACACGGTGGAGCACACGGTGGCGGTCTGCCCTGCTTGGGCGGAGCACCGCCATGTCCTCGTGGAGGCGATCGGCGGCGGCGATCTCTCGCGTCCGGCCCTGGTACAGGCCATGGTACGGAGCGAGAGGGCATGGGGAGCCGTCACCTCCTTCAGCGAAGCAGTGATGCTCGCGAAGAGGGAGGCGGCGCACGTGAGGGAGAGGCAGCATATGCGCCCCCGCGACCCCAGCCGCCGCAGGATACGGAGACGCCCTGGGCGTCGGGAATCCCAGGCCGATTTCCGGCCACCGTAGGCATGGGCTTGCGGACGGCGAGTAATGGGTAGCTCGCTGTCCGGTAAGGACCAAGCCCAAGTCGACGGCGCGTTGTGTTCCACGCGCGACTCAAAGAGATGTCAGCACAAAAAATGATGGGGCCCGCAAGGGCCGATGCCTGCCAGGGGTGCGGGTTTGTTCGAAAGAGACACCACAGCCCCTGGCTTAAGGGCTACTGAAGGAACACGGGTGGGTTTTAGTCAGTAAAAGTCTGACACGCCCATGTTTACCATAACGTCTGCGGTCTTTATTTATTTATTTAAACTTCTCGCACACAAAAAGGTATACTGGTACTGGTACTCAATGCCTTAGGCATTTTCTACCAGTCAACCATGGGTGGTGAAGAGATTAGATGGCAGGTGCTTAGGTTGAGAGGATTAATGATTTAAATAACATTACAAATTATATCATAAAGAATAATAAATAAAATAATAAATTATTATATTATATATATATATATATATATATACATATATATATATAATATAATAATATTATATATATATGTAAACACACATTATCATTATCTGTACCGTGTGGTGCCGGACGTAAAGAATAGCATCATCCCATCTCTTAGACTTATTAGAGAATGGGCTGCAGCGTTCTCTATGCATTTTACTACCATACTGCGATCGCCAACCCGCCTGCCAAGCGTGGCGATTATGGCAAGCCCCACCAAATTGGGGGAGACCTATCTCCAGCAGTGGACGTCTTCCGGCTGAAATGATGATGATGATGACACATTATCAAGAAAAAGAGGTGTTTTGATAACTACGCTATTCGTTATGAAAATACCTCTGCAATTTCCGCTTAAATGCATACCGACTAGTGGCCGTCCTGATATCGAGAGGAAGCGCATTCCAAAGAAGAATGGACTGAATATAAAAAGAAAAATTAACAAAGTCAGAAGTATGAGAAGGACAAAGTAGAAGAATATTGTTAGAAGAACGCAGATTCTTAGTGTGAGAAGAACATAGATATTGGAAATGAGACAAGATATGATGGAGGTGTAGGAGAATTGAGAAAGGAGAAAAGCGTAGTCAAAGCGCGTAAACTTCTTCTTTGGCGAATGGGCATCCATTTGAGCTCAGACCTATAAGCTCGATACATGGCCATATTTCTTAAGGTTGAAAATGAACCGGATACAATTATTGAGTAGTCTGTCGAGCTTATCCAGCAAAACCGCATTCAAATCGAAGTAGCAGACGTCACCATAATCGACGATAGGGAAATTCGATTTATTTAATTTGACTATATATTATAGTCTCTTTTTCCTTAACAATTCAGACGGATTGGAAAAATGATTGGAGGTACCCGGTATTTACAAACTGTTTATACGTGGTATACGTGTACACACACACACTGACGATATAAATGTAACATCTATTTATGACCGAACTAAATAATTACAATAGCTCATAATTCGTTTGTGTTTCTTGACAAGCACTCGTGACGAAATGTTTATAATACTTAACGTGTTATTAGTCCTTGCGACAAGGATCAATGCTTTGGACATTGAACCAGATACTAGTACAAAAACTGGTTTACAGAATCATTTATATAAATGTTGCCCATTAGGAAAATATGTGAGCAAAAAGAAATCCTGTGTCAAAACCAACGATACGCTTCCTTTTTCGATACCAGTATATAACGAGAAAATGATAAACACCCATAAGTCACTTGAAGATGTATTCAGTCTTATACCGGGAAAATTTCACGATGCACCTTTTAGGAAAGATGTCCTGGATGTGACGGTGTTGGAATTCAACATTTATGTTACTGAGGTGAGTGTCTTTTTTTATTTAATTACATTGGAATCTATGGAAGCTGCCTCGTAGGTTTAGTGGTCGCAAGCGCTACTGATCAGCTTTAGGTAAATGGGTTCGATTCTCAGGTCTGGCCAAGTGTTATTGTGTTTTCCAAAGGAGTGCTCGGCTGATGGCAATAGGCTCGCCCCCTTAAATGAGACTGAAACTTAACTGGCGACGCGTGGGTGTACAATAGGCTTACGTCTGCCCATTACTTTGGGAAATTCTGGCGTGATTTTTCAAATTGTAAAACTTACTAATAAAATTACGGCTGTGAAAAATAATAATTTTAAAAAGCGCAATAATGACACTAGATATGATTTTTGGGAACATCTTGTACCTAAAAAAAATTTATCAGCCACCAGGAAATTACTGCATTTTTTGTTTGTGAAATGACAATTTTGAAATCCAGGAAAAATCAGTTGACGACGATTTTTGTGTAGAACAGAACAGAATATAATATTTTTATTTACTTAAAAACATGGTACAGTAATTAACACATTATAATTCTTACTATTAAAATTATGATCTT
This sequence comes from Polymixis flavicincta, assembly GCA_949987655.1. Taxonomy (NCBI): domain Eukaryota; kingdom Metazoa; phylum Arthropoda; class Insecta; order Lepidoptera; family Noctuidae; genus Polymixis; species Polymixis flavicincta. The sequence goes on from OX465183.1 coordinate 20,144,549, forward strand.
GTATGTTGCGCTATGGACTGGCAGATAAATATTAAAAAAGAAATTTAAACCACACTAAATAAGACTAACATGTCTATCACGTCATAACAATAGTGGAAATTTATAAATAATACCTAATGTGGTGAGTTCCGTGTGGTGCCAGACGTAAAAGAATAGCACCATCCCATTTCTTCCCATAGGTTTCGTAGAAGGCGACTAAGGGACTTACTAGAGAATGGGCAGCAGCGTTCTCTATGCATTTTACCACCATACTACGATCGTCACCCGCCTGCCAAGCGTGGCGGATAGTGCCTTTTGGGGGAGTTTATGTCCAGCAGTGGACGTGTTTCGGCTGAAATGATGAGGTGCCTAGTTACATAAGGTGTTTACTGTCGGTCATTTAAACGGTGAGAGGTTTCAAATGTGAGAGCAGTGGTGACCCAGAGGTATCGGCCACGAATTACGAGTTTTAGGTCGTGAGTTCGAACCCAATCAGGCACTTTACTTTGTGTATTTAATTTCATCGCCACTGCACTCAAACCGGTAAAGGAGAACATCTTGAGAAAACGCATGTTTTAGAACCAAAAAAATCGAAGACATGTGACATCTACCAACCAGCACTGGGCCCACGTGGTGGATTACGGCCCACTCCCTCGCACCGAGATGAGGCCTGTGTCCCAGCAGTGGGAATTTTATGGGCTGATTATGTTATGTTATGCTTATGCATTTAAACAGTTAAACCCCATGGCCTCTTTGGGTCCAACAAGTGCCGGTCGGTTTGACTCGTCATGGCAGGTAACATCTTAACAACAATTAAAGTATAAAAAATCAAAATCAAAATATTTTATGTCACATAAACCTGCATGGGCACTTATGAAACGTCAGAAGCTAGGTGCACGGTTCCAATTGGTCGCTTCCTAAATGGAGAAGAGCTAGCAAGAAACTCCACGGTTACTCTTTTAAAAATAATTGGCTTTTACAATGTTTTCAAATTACAGTGATAATAGGAGGACAGTGCAGGCCTGTCAATAAGTACCAGGGTTACCTGGTATTAAATTTCCAGGCCGATTTCCATTTTGACTTTTTTTTTCGAGGACGATTTTCTATTCTGTATTTTCATTTATCTATATTTACAGAATATAAAATCGTATACAAATCTAAACTGTAAAGCCTACAACGTTCTCTCATTCATAATATGTAAGAGAATCTACATAAATAAAATAAACCCATTTGAACCAAGTGACATGATTTTCATGAAAATCACGAATAAATAGTTGATATTAAAATTTATGTGTAATGTCAAATAATAACGAGATATGTCAGAGATTGTAAAAACAAAAAGAATAAAAATTAACATTGAAATTTGGGAGCAGTTAATATACTTTCACATAGTTATGCTGTTATCACTTGCAGAAGAAATTAATGCCAAACTTCCCTGTCTTCAACGTAGTCTTTTATCTTAAAATATACTTTTTTGGTAAGGACACGTTTGATGTGAGTTTTAAACTTTCCATCTGCCTTTTTTAAACAAAAAAAAAAAATCTAGAAGTTGGGTTTTTGCCTCACTCTTCGTGTTCCGCGCGGTCTATCTGCCTTTGTTTTATAATCTGAGATCTATCCAAAGACCTGGTGTAATTCAGGATACTCCCTTTGGTGCGGAGACTGGCTCTCATTTTATTGACTACTAGCTTTTGCCAGCGGCTTTGCCCACGTTAAGGTCTGAAATTATCCCACGGGAGCGTCCTATTGGGATAAAAGTATCATAGAGAGGTCATGTTTTTTGCGCGATTTCTTTAGGTTGGTTTTAAATAGGTACATTGCGGTTTAAAAACAGATGTAGTATGAATTATCTATGTAGGTATCACCTGCGAGCTCCTGATATTTTACTGACAAGTTTGTTTTGTAATTGCAAAAAGGAATGTGGAGTTGCTTATAGATGTCGGAAGTAGCATGTCTACGCACTGGGCCCGCGTGGTGGATTATGGCTCATTCGCACTCACAGAGAGTAGGCCAATATTATAGGGTAACTGTGATGATGATGATTTCTACAGTGCAGCGAAAATAGTTGATTGAATACTCAACCCGGATGGGTTCATCATGGATATGATGTTCAGTGATCGGAATAGGCTGACTATATTTGCCTAAACTTCGGAGAACAGAGACAGAAAGTGGAGACTTCCTTACGACTATATATTTTTTCCCGGGATTCAGGAAAAATCTTCAGTAAGTTGAAAATAAACTTTATTTAAGATGTGTTTTTTTTTTTTTTTTTTTTGGGTGGGAAATCATCAAATGACTTTTCCTGCTGAGTAGAGCAGGGGGGGCGTGTCAGACTTTTACTGACTAAAACCCACCCGTGTTCCCTCAGTAGCCCGTATGCCAGGGGCCGTGGTATCTCTTTCGAACAAACCCGCACCCCTGGCAGGCATCGGCCCTTGCGGACCCCACCGGTGGTTGCTGACATCTTTGACGGCGCGTGTGGAACACAACGCGCCGTCCCGTCTACCACTTTTCGGCCGCAGGGGATAGGGAGAGCGGCTGACGCTATACCGACACTCCTCTTCCCCTGCGGCCCCACCGCGTCCGCCATCAAACGGTGGCGGCCCCGTCCAGGCCACGGAAGGGAAGAGCGCTGCTCAGAAGCACCGGCACTCCTCCTCTACCGCAGCCCGTAACCCTCAGCCGCGATGCCTCCCATTCGACATCGCGGCCCACCTCAGTTGCGGTGCACCTCACCGCAACCTACTTTTTGGCCGCTACGTCGTCGGCTTTGAGGCAAAAGCCCTGACGAGCGGCCCCACCTTTGGGTTCCTCTTGGCTTCACCGTGGCCGGAATCCACGGTTACTGAGCCCCCCCGCAACGACAATGCGGGAACCCACTCGGGGGGGATTTAAGATGTGTAAAGGCTATTTTTAACTAAACTTGCAATTACCAAATTTTTCTCGGATCCCGGGAAAAATATACAGTCGTAAGGAAGTCTCCACTTTCTGTCTCTGTTCTCCGAAGTTTAGGCAAATATAGTCAGCCTATTCCGATCACTGATGATGTTACATAGATTTGGAGGTCTGTTATCATTAACCCTCGTGGTTTTACTGCGTCAGCTGTGTGATCGTTCACACAGCCGGAATGAAATGGGTGATAAAAATAGTGTAACCCAAGATAAATCAAATCACGTTGCGTAATTACAATATTTTTATTTTTTGTTCCGCTAGTTTGTAGTAGTATAAAGGTTAGATATTATGTGGTTTTCCTAACATTGTGTTTTACAGCTAACCGTTCTGTGACAAGTCATTAATTACTGAGGTACCCGATATTTTATTTAAAAAATAAATTCATTAAATCTAACCTGATTTGCACTTTTAATACGTTACAATATTTCCTCTGGATTAAGTGACTGCATTATTTATAGGTGAAGAATCCCACCAGTAATAATTTGTGATAGAAATAAATTTATTAGAGGTACCTAGTACCTATTGTATGTCGTGATGGTTTCATTATTAAAGTCTCCTCTCATTCAATAGGTTAAAATTCGGGCAAGTTTTATTGACTAATGATTTTATTTCTGTAAGTAGGTTTGTTTAAACACTTTTGCACGTCAGTCATATTTTTTTAAATAGATGGGGTTGGCGTTTCCTATCTGACTACTCTGAGAAGAAAGGCCGAAACAAACTCAGAGGTCATAGTCTCTTTTAAAGTCCAGACATAATCTTGGTCAGATCATGTGAAGACCATGTGGATTGGTGTCTGAAATAGTCTTTTGAGGAAAGAATCACACAGTTTGAGTGGACCTGTCCATTCAGTGCACGCATTTGTACATATTTAAAAGACTTCGTTCTCGAATCTTGTTATTTGCTAAGAAATTCATGGCAGGCGCATTCCGATAAAACATTTACATGTTACTAAAAATCAGTAAGATTTTATCTAAAATTGTAGACGTTATCTTGATTGTGGAGTTTCTTACCGGCTCTTCTCCTTAAGAAACAACAATTTGGAACCGTGCACCTAGCTTCTGACGTTTCATAAGTGCCCATGCAGGTTTATATGAAATAAAAATATTTTGATTTTGATTTTGATAATCAATAAATATACATTTATTTATATTATGACCTGTGCATAATAAGCGTGAAATGACCGTTATTTTAAAGTGGTTCTGCTGGAGAGTATGCTCTGTAGCATGACCACTTTGAATTTATATTTTCCAAGAAACTAACAATATACAATTTTTCATATTAAGCTACAAAAATATAGACATTATCTACATTTTAACCTGCAATTTTCACAAAATATAGTCAAAGTGGTTCTGCTGCGGAGTATTACACCGAAATTCGACCGTAATTCATTTAAAATTTAATAAAAAATATTAGTTTTCTGCACTTCTTCTCCATTTAAAATTTAACTGTGCCAAACATACTCCTCGTCCGTGCAATTTTCGTAAAAAGAGGTAGGTACAAAGTTTTTACTCAACGTAATAATAGTAGTTTACGTAATATAATAGACTAGCTTATGCCAGCGGCTTCGCCCCCGCGGAACTTTCATCCCCTATTTAACTCCCTTAGGGGTTGAATTTCGAAAAATCCTTCCTTATTCCTTGTCTACATTATAAAAGTAACCTCTGTGCGAAATTTCAGCTTTCTAGGTCCAAGGGTTTGGGCTGGGCGTTGAGGATTATGTCAGTCAGTCGAGACTTTTCTTTTTATTTATATATTCTGAAATCGTCAATCCATCTTCAGCAAGCGTGCTGATAAATGCTCATGTCTTTTGCCCAACTTTGGAACAATCTAGGTTGGTACCTACCTACTATAATTTATTATTATACCTGGTACCTATTTATTGGAACAAAACAAAATACCTTATGCATCATGCTGACCAATTCCTCGTATAATCTTGTGACAAACCATACAAATAATTGTATACAACAATTATTATTTCTTTACAATAAATGTGTTTATTTTCCTATTAAATATCATTTTCAATAAATAAATTCTTAATGTTCCCAGAAATAACATAATGTAGACCTTTTAATTAACAGGATAAAGTATTTGCAACTCGGTCAACGGTTAATTAATCATGTTTAGACGAGAAATACAAACATGGTAGAGGACAAATGGCCTTGTTATTTTTAAGTTATCAATTATATTCAGAGCAATGGTAGCCCAGTGGTTACGGCCGCAAATCGCGAGTTGTAGGTCGTAAGTTCGAACCCATATAGGCGCTTTACTGTGTGTAAATGATTTCTTCACACAGCTCTCAAAACGGTGAAGGAAGACATCGCGAGGAAACCGGCATGTCCTAGAACCGAGAATTCGAAGACATGTGACATCTACCAACCCGCACTAGGCCCGCGTGGTGGGTTACGGCCCACGCCCGTTCACAGAGAGTAGGCCTGTGTCTCAGCAGTGGGAACATTATAGGCTGATTTTGTAATTATATTCTGAGAGCCACACGCACCCGTTGAGATTTTTCATCGGTAAAAATGGCAAAATTCCATGCAAATCATCGCCTATTAAAAAAATGGATCCCCTAACAATCAACCAATCAATGGGGGTCAATCTTCAAAAATATCTAACCGTAACCCACTGATATACAAAAACCCAAGATACACAATCAGCGTCACAAAAACGTCCGCATAAATAGGGCGTAATGTGCGCAGGTGTCAAATAGTATTTATTTTATTTATATAAGGACAACCAACAAAGCTTACACCAAAAAACACATGTTAAAGCACTTACAATCAAACAATTTATAGTGTAGCCTTAATTAAAGGCTGCCACGGCATGCATTGAATATTGGAGTAGGAATTTCAGTCACAAAACAGATTTAACTTATTTAGATAGATTGTTACATGAAAAGAGTGTTACATAAATCCAACATACGAATACAAGTGGACACTTATTAATTTCGATTGATCCAATCACATTTGTTCGACGTTGTGCCAACCAATAAAAAGAGAAAATACAAAAGATGCAGTCTAAATCTGTTTATGTGAAAAAAACAAAAACAAAAGAAACTACAAAAACAAAGGAAACTACAATGTTCTATTTTCAGGTTAGTGATAATGCTCTATGCAGGACAGAATTGACTTTGTGTAAAGAGTTAGACATATCAATATTTACACTGGGTGAGTGCGACAGGCGACTAAATTGAACCTGCATTCTGTTTTTTACCCAGCGTCTTTTTGGAGTCTTTTTGGACATCGCTTTGTCAAAGCCACTTTAAGTCATGCGTGTAAGGTTGAATTTGCAAAACAACGTGTTTATGTAATCCTCCTACTTTATATACGTCCTTCTAATAATATCATAAATGTGTAAGTTTTCTTGTTTAGATGTTTGGATATTTAGATGTTTGTTACTCAACACACAAAAACGGCTGAAAGGATTTAGATGAAATTTGGCACACAGATAGTTTATAACCTGGATTAACATATAAGATAGGTACTTTTAATTCCGGTTGTGGTCGAAGCCGCTGGCGAAAGCTGTATCATAATTGTCATATAATTGGGGACAGTTTTGAGTTACTTTTGTTGGAGACTGCGCATTTTTGAATTTTTAAACTTATTTTAATAATTATGCTTGTAACATAAAGTTACCGTTACAGTAACCGTAGCTGAAATCGGTATGGGATCCATTCATTCATTTCAAAAATGCTTCTTAAGTGCTAGCTTACGCTACACAGGGTCAAATTAAAATGGCTAACGAATACACAGATGTATAGGAAATTGATTTGACGATTAAAGAAAAAAAAAGCTTTTCTGTATTCTATAAGTTTTTTTTTAACCCTTGCCCTACATTAGGAATTTCTTCTGTATTGTGGGTGTATTTTTACAAACATTTAAACTCACATACACAAATAGCCAGACACGGAAGAACTACTCGTAGGTCTAAATAAATTAGGTAAAAATTAGGTAAATATCAATCTCTAACAGAACTCTATATAACTTTAGTTCTATTTTCAGCATTTCCAACTGTATTTCGATTTCTGTTAGGTTCTTATTTCAAAAATAGGCTCGATGGCCTAAATCGACGTATAAAGCATTTTTGAATTTTGGCGCATCTCCCCCTTTTTTCATGATGGGAATTAAGGAGGGCGTGTCAGTTTTTTTACTGACAAAAACCCACCCGTGTTCCTTCAGTTGCCTGTGTGCCAGGGGCCACAGTATCTCTTGCGAGCAACCCACACCCCTGGCAGACGCTTCCTCCTTTAACCGGTACAGACTTCTAGACCAAGCGGTTTAGCCTGTACATTGTCTATCATAAAGGAGATCTTTGTTTGTCAGGGAAAATATTTCAACAATATCTGTATGGAATGTATTAAACGAATATTATTATTAATAAATACATATTATTATAAATTGAATACTAATAATGTTATTCAATGAAGTACTTAATTCGTATATGCTTGCAATGATGCTCACATAAATGTGTTACTGATGGTGGCACATATGTTGGATCATTTGGTTCCCTACAAAATGGTTGAGCTGGATGGTGTTAAACCACGTGTCAAGTTCATGAACGAGCGCCGTCGGCTCAGACTGGCCATAAAATCTCCTAACTTCCAGAGATTATTTTTAATCTTATATCTAGAATTGTTTCTACATTTCTATACGTTGTTTTCATATTATATAAGCAACAAGAAAAATGTACCCAATAATACCTTGATTTAAAAGAGTGTCCTTGAAGTTTCTTGCCCGATCTTCTCCATAGAGAGATGTTTTGGAACGGGCAACTAGCTTACATTTTCCGACTAACTGACTGAATTTTTGGCAATTCAAAAGTGTCTCCAAATGGTTTAATTAAAATAAATGGTTTGTGTTTGAAATGTACTACAAGCGAATATTAATTTCCTGTACTTCATATTATGAGGCTGAAAACAATGACTCAACATTTTGCTGAATAAGAAAATAAATCAAGGCGAACTATTCACTTCTGCATAACCCTTCTAGAAATACAGTCATTATGTTAGTTTCATCGACCACGTTCGCAACGACATAAAATATTGCGGTGGAATTTTATTGCGCACTAGATTTGCCACTCTCAGTGTTGGACAAAGTAGTCAGAATCGAACAGAGTGTATCCCTGATAGTCAGCAAAACACACACTGTTCAATTTACTACTAGCAGCGCCAAGCAGTGCATTGCGTCTCCTTAGTAACGCAAAAACTATCTCGATTGTGTTTAAAAACCGCGGTTGGTGAAATAATAATGAGAACATAATTCTTAATTTAAAAGCTGTCGTCATAAACCCGTCAACCAACATTTTAGAAATAAAGTGTCACCAAAATACGTGTCCGAACTAAATAGAATAGGGACTTTGAGGTACATAAGGTATTCTTAAATCATAACAACCACAAAGTGCAAAATAACTTTAATTTCGGAAGTTGGTGACTTTGGATGTGTATTTTAATTCTTTGTCACCGCCTTCCGAAATTAAAGTTATTTTGCATTTTGTAGTGTTTTTTTTCAAAAAATTCCACACCAATTCGAAATTTCATCATCCTTGGGGTCAAAACAATGCATACTTATGCGATAGCAACATTCGCGGTTGATTTGCTGTAATTTTTTGAATAGTTCCGTTGTCTGTCTCCGAAACGCATCAAAAGATCTATATGAAATGTTAATGGGACTATTTCGGAATGAACCCTTTTCGAACAAAAAAATGAATTTTGCATGAAACAAAACACTAAGCTAAGCGAACATTACTGGGCAATGGACCTTTGCAAAAAGATGGCCGTCAAAAACAAAAATATCCCAGAATGAGTGAGCTCCTTTCAACAACCATGGCTTTCATTAGATAAGGACTAGATCAAACTCAAGTAATTTATTTTAACTGTCCCTGCCTTAACGAGCAAGTTGTTCAACCTGATTTTGTCCACCACTTGTACAATCATGTTTAGTGTATGACTATACTTATGTGTTTCTCTTTGTACAATAAAGTTTTTATATATATTAGGTCTTTACCTATGAAATTGCCGTTCTGCAGTACTGGCCATTTCAAATCAAAATAATTTTTGTTTGGCTAAGAATTCTAATTTCAAATTATTTATTTTTTTCTAAAAGTAGTCATTTCTTTATTGATTAGTGTTACATTTTCATCGCATTTCAATCTTTTTCGTCATCATGGATACGTTAAAAATTCGAGTAATTATGGAATATGAGTACCGTCGTGGCAGCAACGCGGCACAAGCGGCACGCAACATCAACGACGTTTACGGAGCTAACACTACAAACCAACGCACCACTTGTTATTGGTTTGCTCGCTTCCGTTCTGGAAATTTCGACCTGAAAAATGAACCTCGCGGTCGTCCGAAGACTTTGGTCGACAATGACGAATTAAAGGCGATTGTGGAAGCTGATGATACACAATCTACGGCTGAATTAGCAGCAGCTTTGGACGTTAGCGTCAAAACAATATTGGTCCATTTGCGTCAAATTGGCAAGGTAAAAAAGCTTGACAAATGGGTGCCCCACGAACTCAATGATCGCCAGCGCGAAGTACGCGTCGAGACGTGCCTTGCACTGCTCAACAGACACACAAATGAAGGAATTTTGAACCGCATTGTTACCTGCGATGAAAAATGAATTCTGTTTGAAAACCGTAAGCGCTCAGCAAGTTGGTTGGATCCTGGTTCAGCACCTAAACAATGCCCTAAACGAAAACTTACCCCTAGAAAAGTGATGGTCACTGTTTGGTGGTCTAGCGCCGGTGTGATTCATCACAGCTTCTTACCAAACGGGGTGAGCATTACTGCAGATGTGTACTGTGAAGAACTGAACACAATGATGGAGAAGCTGGCGCATCTCCAACCAGCATTGGTCAATCGCTCGTCTCCGCTGCTCCTGCACGACAACGCGCGACCTCATACTGCACAGCAGACGGTCTCCAAGTTGCAAGAACTGGGGTTGGAAGCTCTCCGTCATCCGCCCTACTCACCAGACCTTGCGCCTACAGACTACTACTTTTTCCAGAATTTGGATAACTTCTTGGCGGGAAAAAAATTTAATACCCGAGAGGCAGTACAAAATGCCTTTGAAGAATTTGTTGCCTCCCGTCCAGCTGATTTCTTTAAGAAGGGCATCAATAAACTGCCACTGCGATGGCAAAGATGCATTGATTGCATGGGTGATTACTTCGATTAATACAAATAAAAAATTCATGAAAAAAATTCGTTTAAATTTTTTCATACAAAACGGCAATTTCTTATGTAAAGACCTATTATATAAAAAAAAAAACGAGCCGGTTCGCAACGCATTTTCATGCGATAAATACGGTGCAACCTGTTTGTAGCGTACGTTGGTTCACAGAAAATGCACGAAAATGATGAAGGAAGATTACGTCATCATCATTATCATTTCTGGCGAAAAACGTCCATTGCTGGACTTAGGCCTCCCCCAAGCATCATCACTTTGCCGGGGAGTTTCTTGGGTGGGCGTTTTTGCGATACTGTCTTATCGTCGGCCTAATTCGTTAACCTGCTAAGTTCATTTTGACATAGTTTACAGGACAAAGAAAAATCTGAATTATATCTCTATTAATTTATCAATCAAAATTCTGAAAATCCCGTTGGTTTCTATAATTTTTCTTGATATTTTAACAGTAAATGTAGCAGCATAACTTATACACATTTTATAAAATTTAGAAAAGCAATTATTCAGCAGTTTGTCGAGGTGAAGTTTCAATTTGCTTGAGGACTTAGCAGTTTTCTAAATAAAATAAAAATTGAGTATGGTGTATAGATTAATGAATTGTGCAGTAAAACGAATCCAATCAGTACCTAATCAAGAAAATTATTAATAAAAATTTAACAATCAGTCTTCTTTAATAGGAAACAGGGTTAAAATATCTAAGATATACTCTTTTCATAAACAATCTGTAATAGTTTTAATTTACGTTATTATGTGTTGGTTTTGTAGTATTACGTGTCGTACAACACGTAATACTACAAAACCAACACATATTGACAAGGATACTCCTAAGTATTTTTTTATAATTATTAATGACAGCCATTTAATATTGTTTTACTACGAGGGTGCGTTTTTAAGCTCGCGGAATGGCGGGGTTGAAGAGGGGTCTCATTAGTACGTCAACGAGTTGAGTGATTCACTATTAGTATAAATACCGAGTATTATTACGATGAACTACCATCAACCAAGCAACTTAATCGGGAAGGCAGCATTCGCAATGGAAAAAATCGAGCAACGTGCCGTTATAAACTTCCTTACCAAGCAAGGAAAAACGTCCAAACCATTACGAAAGAGATGTTCTCCGTTTATGGAGACTCTTGCCCTTGTAAAACCATGATTTACAAGTGGCATCGTCTATTCAAGCAAGGACGAGAATCACTTGAATACGATCATCGGCCTGGGCGCCCCATCGAAGTGGCCACACCAGAAATCATCGCTAAAGTCGAAAAATTAATATTGGAAGACGCTCGTCTTAAGAAGTTAGGTTAACAGAAATAGAACAGCTTTCAGAAATGGTTGAAATATCCGATAAAACCATTTTTACAAATTCTTCATAACCATCTCGGCAAGATGGGTGCCGAGAATGATCACACCGCCGCAAAAGCAACAGCGCGTTGAGAGTGCACGTGCATTTTTGGACCTCTGTAACGAAGACCAAGAGGGTACCTTGAGTCGAATTGTGACTGGAGATGAAACTTGGGTTCATCATTATGAAACTGAATCTAAACAAGACTCTATGCAGTGGTATAAAAAAGGCACACCACCGCCTAAGAAGTTCAAGGTGTCGCAGTCGGCCGGAAAACTCATGGCGACTGTTCTGGGATACTGAAGGAATCCTGCTGATAGATTATAAGGACAAGGGTTTAATATAACCGGAGAATACTGTGCGTCAATTTTGGAGCGTTTGAGGGAAGCTATCAAAGAGAAAAATTGACAAAAGGCATCTTGCTCTCGCATGACAATGCGCCTGCTCACAAGAGCCGTGTTGCCCTGGCTGCCCTACACAAGTCTGGCTTCGAAATAATTAACTACCCCTAAAGTCCAGATCTGGCCCCCTGCGTTTATTATCTGTTCTCAAACATGAAAAAATAACTTCGTGGCAAGAAATTTTCAAGTGAAGGACGCAGTTTTAGGGTATTTTAAGTTTTTTTTTTTTTGTTTTTTGATGATATGCATAAGCTTATTGAAAGATCTGAAAAATGTATTAGGCTTGCAGGTGAATATATCGAAAAAGTAAATTAAACATAATAATAAAACAGAAATAATTTTCCAAAAATCTGAAATTAACAATATTTAGAAATCAGTCTGAAAAAGTACAAAACTGAGGTCCCAACAGGATTTAGCAGGTTTTCGTTGTGGAGATTGACTGTTGTTCAGAAAGCAGTTTTTCGGGCATAGCATTTGCCACCTTTTTTGGCTAATATCGCACTTATATCTTAAACGATACGGTAGATATTAGATTGAACTTTTTAACTGGTATAAAAAGTAAATTTAGCCAAAAAATGGACTTAGCAGGTTAACGAATTAGGCCGACGTTATGTAATTTTAACGTTCGAAAAGTGCTGATTCTCAGGTTAATTTGAAAAAATGACTTTTGATTTTTATTCTGTCCAGTTCTGTACTTCCTCTTCATCGGTCTACCTTGTGGGTCTTCCAACGCTACGTCTTCCAGTCCGCTGTCGCCACTCCAGATCCTTTCGCCCCATCGTTGGCCAAAAGGTTCTGGAGGAATGAATGGATGTTTGTTATGCGTTGTAATTTACGCTAACTTTTATACGTGTGCAACCAAAAGAAAGCATAATAAGCGTGTCGCATCACACAAAATTGCTCAAAACAGTTTATTAATTTCAGAGTGGAGTTCTTCAATTGGAGCTACCAAATGCATATAATCGCTGGAACCCAATACCGGCAACCAACTACTGCGTAGACTATCGTATTATGCCAGACCCTACAATGCAGCCAACGCTGCGCTTCTGGGCCCATCTGCCGGGAGGAGATTTTGCACAGAGTAGCATGTTCTTAACAATTGGTAAGACAAAACTAATCCAACACAAAATGTCGTAATACCAACGTGGAATTGAAACTAGATTAGAAAGAATACTCTTTATTAAAGGAAAAAGGGAAATAAAGCAAGTAAATATGTTGCCTGAAAAGGGTCTCTTCAGGAGCAGATTTGCTTTTTTGGGTTGGTAGATTTGTTTTCGCCAGAATTTCTTAAACAACAAAGCTGACCCAAAACAATAACTGCACATATTCGGCTTTCATTCGGCACACTCTATTCGGCATATACTTTTTCAGAATATTTTTTGAGTCGGCTCGGCACAATTTGAGCTTAGTATTTACCCGAACATACCTATATCTACATACACATTATTCTATTTTGCTACCCAGCTGTCATACCGTATCATCATCACTTACGTGTGATTTGCACCCCAGCATCTAAAAGAAAGAAGTAAATACGTTTATTTGCGGTAAACAAGAAGCAAAGACCACAAAACACAAAAAAAATATTGAATCTGTGTATGATGATGATGATGATGATGGGACTCCCTTTTCCGCACGTAGACTCCCATTCGGTCCGTTGTGCGTGGGGATTCTGGCTAACATAGCCAGCCTAGCTCCGCCCAAAAGCACAGAAGCTTCCTGGGAGCTTCACAGGCTTCGCGGAGCGACCTCACTGTTCCGAGGATTTCTACACGTTGAGAAGCCACGGCCTCGCATTCCAGGATGACGTGGGCGGCTGATTCCTCGGCGTCAAGGCAGCCCCTGCAAAGCGGGCTGTCTGTGGCGCCTATGTTAAAAAGGTGTTTGTTAACAGCCACACTCAGAGACGCCTAACGGTTACTTAAAAGGCTCCTTAGTAAAAATTAAAAATAGTTCACTCTCAGAGTCAGTTAACGGTTCGTTAGTGGCCCTTAGTGACAATTAAAGTTAAGTACAGCAAGACCTTTACTTAACTTGTTAATTATTGATTTTGGCATTTAAGATTGTGGTTATTTTTTTTATTTTTACCAGTGAATTAGCTTTTGCATTTATTTAAAAGCAATAATATCTGATTTAGCAGACTGTATTGAGTTTGTGGACTATGCCAGAAGATGTAGAGAAGTAGGATCAAAGCGGTATTTATGAGATTATTCTGATCCTTTTACTAAATACCTACTCTATTCAAGAATTCCATGCACCATATAGATTTAAATTTAGATATACATTGTTGGTGTAGCACAAATGAATGAAAACTACAACAGCAATGGTTTTACAGTGCGACAAGCCTTGGTTGAAAGGTTTTTTTACTAAAAATTTATACCTTTATAAATAAAAATGCACAGTTAATCAAATCCTAATTATACTTTTATTTTATGTTTCACCAAAAAACGTCAAATTAGGATGACTGTTTTCCAATAGATTTTTTTTAAATTCTTCTAATTCTGTTTTAGCTTTTGCTAACAATGTTTTGTTTCTCTCTTCCTTTATTAATGCAGTTTTTTTTTCGTACTCGCTAGGTTGTTGTTTATTTGAAATCTATAGAAACACATCTGGTGCGGATAAGAATACCTGCACAAACTGTTATTACAAACTGTGGAAAATATTAAAGAACTAAAAGGGAATGCAAATATTTTTATCAATAGGCTCCGACAAAGATCTTCGTTCATACTAATAACAAAAAACAAAACATTACGGAAATAATTAAACAATTAATTCTATTACAACGCTCGGCAATAAACAAATACCAAAACTTCCCGAATTGCCGTGAGGTCCCTAACATCTGGCTACTTTCTAAAATGCTTACTATACAAATGCACCTATTTGTTTCCCAAGATCTTAATTATCACGTGCCTAGAACTATCTGTTATCTAAAGCTAAAACCATGGGATTGGCCGTGTTGCACATTCAGATGAAATATAAAATTCACAACACAAAACTTTCTCGCCCGGCGAATGAAACACAAACAAAAACATTAATTATTATTCCCTGTTTTGACATTGACAATTGGTTGCCATAGCAAAAAAGTCGCAATCGCTTTATCTTATATAGTGAAAATAATTGTTTCGCTTTGTATTTTAGTGAAAAAATACATTTAGAGAACTGATTATCATTTACATTACTACGAATAATAGTTTTCAACGTGTTTACATAAACTTTTTTGTGGTTTATTATCAACTGTTTTTGAATATGGCTACACCAAGGCTTTATCGATATGATATCGATAAGACGATTTGGAGATGCTTCGCCCTACGGTTACTTAAACCTGTCGTTTGCTAACGAACCCTTAAATTGTGTCTCTGGGATATACCGTTGATTAATGTATTTAAGGCTACTTAGTTAAGTAATCGTTAGGACTAATTTAATGTACCTTTCTGAGTGGCCCATAATTGTTCCTATTATTATTCTAAGGTTATTTCTACTCAGGCTGAGAAGTTTTTTGGTTAATCGCGGGTGTACAATCGGTAAAGCCAATTTTGACTGTCTACAGTCTGTTGCCCGTGACCATCTGTTGTTATGGAGTTTGGTCGACCTTTGGCGAATCCACGCACGAAATTGTGAGAAAGGCAGGGGGAGAAGTGTGTACGGGCCCAGCACTTTCATATCAGAGCCTCTCTTCGCAAGTTCATCTGCGGCATCATTGCCTAAAGATCCACTGTGCCCTTTGATCCACTGGAGTGCAATACGATTGGACGTCGATAAGCTCTCCAGGGCTAGATGGCACTCAAAAATTAGTTTGTTGTTAGTTTGTTTGTTTTCCAAAGCTTTGAGCACAGAATCTGTGTACCTACGAGTACTACGCTAGATCACCTCCAGGACAATGTGTTGCCATTGACGTGCTTCCTAGTATACTTGCTTGTTTATATATAAATTGTCTGCCTCGTTGGAGTAGTGGTCGCAAGCGCTAATTCTGAGCATGAGAACCTGGGTTCGATTCCCAGACCGGACAGTGTTTCTGTGTTTTTCTATCTTGATTTCTCAGTGGAGTCTAGATTTGTGTTCGGTTGATGACAAAAAGCTCCTTCCATTTTATTACTTGAGACAGTAACATAACTGGCAACATTTTGTTGTTCTAGCAGTGCGGCTCTACCCAATGTTTCGGGGAAACAAGGCGTAATGACGTTATGTATATACACCGTGAAATTTCAGTCGTCTTACACAGATAGTCCACTCAATGAATCCGACATAAAATACCTATAAGCGCGATTTAAAATTTTATTATTACCAATAATTTAGATAATAAGTACAAAAAATAATAAATAATGCTTTAGAATCTTTATAAATGCTTACGTATCAAAGGGTAGAAGATACCTATACCATTACATTCCATCATTCACTCCATCTCCATATCAGGGTGCTTCAAACTGCGTCATGCGTCTTAGTGATTTTTAAGCTATTGCATAGCTTTTATCGCGGGCTTTGAGCGCGGCGACCGAATCAAGAAATTCCGTAACAAAAATTAAATCTAACACGGTTACTTCGCCTACAATGTAGCTCGGCCGAGCGTTCGCTTAACGTGTATGTCTAAGGTACAACTGTACGATATAATAAAATTTGTTTTCTTATCGGTCACCACGCCCAAAAAGTGTAACTTGAAAAAACTGCTCATATTAAAAAAATAAAATTATAATTGCATAAGTTGATAAAAAATGCTAAGCAATAGCTTTACCGCGGCAGTCCCGGAGTGCCACACGTATTTAAAAAAGAAAGTATTCATAAAAGTTCCAAAACAATGTTTTTTTATTATTTAAATGTATTGTAGTCATTAGATACATGGAGTGGGCTGCCGTTGTAGGACGACTAAAATGTCACGGTGTATAAATAAATAAAATCTAAGGATACTTGTACAATACCGTAATACCAAGAAAATGTTCCCTGTCATCATAATATATATTTTATTGCTACTCGGAGTTTTGTACCACTAATTGGTTAGTTAAAAACAACTGCATCATTAAACCGCAGATAAATCGTAAATGAATCATTAATATCAACATCATGCGTACCTATGTTTACAAGTTACAACGGAATTATTTTCCAGGATATTTTCATACGCATAGTTTTTAATTATAATAATACTTACTTGTAGAATTTGCGTAAGTCGGATATCAATATTATTGTATTACTTAATGTAAATTTAACCCATCGGTTCTTGAGTAATACATATAATATGTAGATTAGAATCGCCATTGTCATGGTATGGGCATGTGATGCTGAGGAATGAGGATAATGTCATGAGGATATTTTGGAGTATGAATTTGGATGGCCAAAAGAGTAGGGGAATACCAAAAAAACAATGGATGTGTAGCGGCTCTACAGAAAAATATTTCGCAACAAAAATCTTGAAACACAAAAAGTGATGTGGCGCCATCTACAATGCCACATGCGAACTTCGCAAGTCTGGACGTCACATAAACCTACATCGCGCAGTCAGAGTTTACCACGAGACTCACATAAATACAATATCCCGAGATCAACAGTCGCGCAGTTGCCCACCAGACACAACACCAGTGTGGTCGGAGGATCCTCCCTTTTCAATAGAGGATGAGCGAACTTAACACCCTGTTCCTCATATCTCTATAGATGCAGTGTATGAAAGATGCTATGGCTAGAAAGGGAGTGACCAATGAGATGACGATTAAAATAGAAGTATGGAAGATAAAACATGATGAAATAAATTGGGATTAGGACATGAAAATGATGAGGAACACAGAACCAAATATTCTGCTGCTATCAGTATTTCTCACTTTATCCAATCATTACACAATAAAGACGACGATGCGACACAAAAACCCAAAAAAAAAAACTTTTACACAAACGATATTTTTACAGGCAGAACCCAAGGTAGCAAAAGTAGTCGCACAATACGACACCCAGAGACGCCACTCAAAAACTGATCACAAACCTATTCGGGTCCAAGACTGACCAGTCCCAAGTAACAGCTTCGTGTGCCGGCCCAAGTTACATGGAGGACAACACACTGTCACTCTCTGAAATTCCGCCAAGGAGCAGGAAAAAATATTCAACCGCTGAGAGATGATATTAACTATCTTAAAATGAACAAAGGAGACCAAACATTTACTTCTGCATACTTTGGATAAAAAAGGGCGGCAAGGAATTAATTAAATTCCATTTGAATGGTGGCATATTAGGTATTTGTAAGGCCACAACGCTATAATGAAGTTGCGAACTGCAATATTATGTCCTCCCGGGGAAGAGGAGTGTCGGTATAGCGTTGCCGCATCCCGTAACCCTCAGCTGCGATACCTCCCATTCGACATCGCGGCCCACTTCAGTTGCGGTGCACCTCACCGAAACCTACTTTTTGGCCGCTACGTCATCGGCTTGAATGCAAAAGCCCTGACGAGCGGCCCCACCTTTGGGTTTCTCTTCGCTTCACCGGCTGGGAGACCACGATTACTGAGCCCCCCCGCAACGACAATGCGGGAACCCACTCGGGGGGATTTATGCCGCTTTGGATTTGATTTGAAGATCAAATCCAAAGCGGCTATTCCAAAGCGGAGTAGGGTCCTATGGAGAACAATGGGCTGGAAACTCCATGGAACCTCTTTAATTAAAAAAACTGTGGCCTTGTGTTAAGTCAAATAATTAACTTCATGTATTTTTTTGTCAACAGCTACGCTGATATCATGCTTCTTTCTGCTGCTGGTGTTGATAGTATACTTCTTGCTGCCTGAACTTCAGAACTTGTGTGGCTTGATCCTGATGGCGTACGTTTTCAGCCTGTTCATGGCCTTCTTGCTGTTGGCCATCATTCAAATACAAATTCACAGCACAGAAGCTTGTATTTGTCTGAGTAAGTGTTCACTATAGAATTTCTTATAATAAAATTTACTGCCTCGTTGGTCTAGTGGGTTCGATTCCCAGGTCGGGTAGTGTTATTGGGTTTTTCCATCTGGAATTTCTCAGGAGCAGCCAGGAGTCTGCATTAGTGCCCGGTTGGTGGCACTTTCATTTATTTTTATGCCATGTATAATTCATGTGCGTGCATTGATCATCATCATCATCATCATCATCATCATCAGCCTATTATGTTCCCACTGCTGGGACACAGGCCTCCTCTCGGTGAGAGGGATTGGCCCGTAATCCACCACGCGGGCCCAGTGCGGGTTGGTAGATGTCACATGTATTCGAATTTTTTGTTCTAGAACATGCCGGTTTCCTCACGATGTTTTCCTTCGCCGTTTTGAGAGCAGTGGTGATGAAATAATTTACACAAAGTAAAGCGCCTGTCTGGGTTCGAACCTACGACCTACAACTCGTAAGTCGCGTTACCACTTGGCCACCACTGCTCTCATTCTGCGTGCATTGATAGGGCCAGCTAAACCTCTTTTGCTATCAGCTCTTTGGTACAAAAAGTAGGATTGAAACACGTTATGTTTACCTAAGTATAAGGTATGGTAAAATGTGGGTAAATATTAGGTACTTTGCCTAACCCTTGGGGGAAATAGGGCGAGATGTTATATTGTTTTAATAAAATATTGGAACTGCTGTAAATTTTTCGGTATGACTGAGGTGTGATTAACAAAAATCGACAAGAACTGTGCAATATACAGCTACACTCAGAGATGCCTAACGGTTACTTAAGAGGCTCCTTAGTAAGAATTAAAAATAGTTCACTCCCAGAGTCAGTTAACGGTTCGTTAGTGGCCCTTAGTGACAGTTAAAGTTAAGTACAGCAAGACCTTTACTTAACTTGTTAATTATTGATTTTGAAATTTAAGATTGTGGTTATTTTTTTATTTCTACCAGTGAATTAGCTTTTGCATTTATTTAAAAGCAATAATATCTGATTTAGCAGACTGTATTGAGTTTGTGGACTATCCCAGAAGATGTAGAGAAGTAGGATCAAAGCGGTATTTATGAGATTATTCTGATCCCTTTACTAAATACCTACTCTATTCAAGAATTCCATGCACCATACAGATTTAAATTTAGATATACATTGTTGATGTAGCACAAATGAATGAAAACTCCAACAGCAATGGTTTTACAGTGCGACAAGCCTTGGTTGAAAAGTTTTTTACTTAAAATTGATACCTTTATAAATAAAAATGCACATACTAATCAAATAATTATACTTTTATTTTGTTTCACCAAAAAACGTCAAATCAGGATGACTGTTTTCCATTTTTTTTTTTTTAATTCTTCTAATTCTGTTTTAGCTTTTGCTAACAATGTTTTGTTTCTCTCTTCCTTTATTAATGCAGTTTTTTTTTCATACTCGCTAGGTTGTTGTTTATTTGAAATCTATAGAAACACATCTGGTGCGGATAACAATACCTGCACAAACTATTATTACAAACTGTCAAAAATATTAAAGAACTAAAAGGGAATGCAAATATTTTTATCAATAGGCTCCAACAAAGATCTTCGTTCATACTAATAACAAAACATTACGGAAATAATTAATTCTATTACAATGCTCGGCAATAAACAAATACCAAAACTTTCCGAGTTGCCGTGAGGTCCATAACATCTGGCTACTTTCTAAAATGCTTACTATACAAATGGCACCTATTTCTTTCCCAAGATCTTAAATATCTAACACGTGCCTAGAACTATCTTTAATCGAAAGCTAAAACCATGGGATTGGCCGTTTTGCACATTCAGATGAAATTTAAAATTCACAACACAAAACTTTCTCGCCCGGCGAATGAAACACAAACAAAACATAAATTATTATTCCCTGTTTTGACATTGACAATTGGTTGCCATAGCAAAAAAGTCGCAATCGCTTTATCTTATATAGTGAAAATAATTGTTTCGCTTTGTATTTTAGTGAAAAAATACATTTAGAGAACTGATTATCATTTACATTACTACGAATAATAGTTTTCAACGTGTTTATATAAACTTTTTTGTGGTTTATTATCAACTGTTTTTAAATGTGGCTACACCAAGGCTTTATCGATATGAAATCGATAAGACGATTTGGAGATGCTTCGCCCTACGGTTACTTAAACCTGTCGTTTGCTAACGAACCCTTAAATTGTGTCTCTGTGATACACCGTTGATTAATTTATTTAAGGCTACTTAGTTAAGTAATCGTTAGGACTAATTTAATGTACCTTTCTGAGTGTGGCTGTTAGTTGTACATTAATTAGTTCCACTAAAATTTTAAAGAAAATTCCTTCTGAAAACATCATAAGGAAAACGGGATGTCTTAGAACCAAAATTACAAGACGTGACATTTACCAAACCGCACTGGGCCCGCGTGGTGGATTATGGCCCACATCGGCCCATAGAGAGAAGGGCCTGTGTTCCAGCAGTAGCAGCATTATAGTCTGATAAAGCTATGCTTATGCATTCTGCCATGCGGACCCAAATTTATGGGAATATGAAAAGCCGAAAAATGCCGTTTAGGCTCTTGTCCTTGAAACTTTAAAGGGAAATAATTATTGTAAATTGTATGCATGTAGCTTACATGGCAATAGGCTACGGCAACTTATGATTGGTGGATGTTATAATGGCACACAAGCTACTCGCCTTGCGCAAGTAACATTTAACACATTATGTTTTCTGTATTCCAGCGATGTTCATATATTACTTCTTCCTGGCTACTTTCTGCTGGATGAGCGTCATGTCCTACGACATTTGGTGGACCTTCAGGTAATTCTTTCTTTACCACTATAAGTAACCGGGTTCCGGTTTGTTTCTAAAGGTTTTTGTTTGTTGTTTACTAGACGCAGTATTCGTTGCCACACACTACAGAAGTGGACCAACTCTCAGTGTAGTTTTTATTCAAAAGTCCAGCTCAAGCTGAATGTACACACATGTGAAACAACTTTTCCAAAGAAACGATTTTATTTCGCTCACCATTGAGTCTCTTGACACTCAACGACTCACAGCTGATAGAACGCGCGCGGTCCGTTGTAAAAGTAAGCTTGTGGCTCCTCATCGCTGCCAGTGCGGTGAAGCTGTGGACTGCTTCAGACACCATGGCTCATCTTGCTGTAAGAGCGCAGACCGCATAGCACGGTATGACACCATCCGTTGTGCACTTGTTACCGCCGAGGTGCTTTAGAACCCAACGGCTTGGCACGCAACTGTGGGAAGATGTTAGACGGAAAGAGCTTTATGCCTCAACGTTAGGCAGGTCTTTAGTATGGGATGCGCTGTGTCAACACCCTTGCGCCACTTCATCTTCTTAGTACGGCAAGCTGTGCGAAAAACCGCAAACGACGAAACAATACCAAACATATTTTAAGTTCGAGCGTTTTCGGGTTGAAACGCTAGGGCCATGTCCGAGAGACATCGCTAACCGCTTGGTAGACTCTTCACGTGCCCAGTGGGCTAGCCTAGTTTTTGGCCAAATAATCAGCATTGACATACAACGTGGTAATGCTGCCAGCCTCAGATTATAAAACAAAGGCAGATAGACCGCACGGAACACCAAGAGTGAGGCCAAAAAAACAAATACTAAAGCGTCGCATTTTATGTAACATACAATGCGACGCTTTAGTATTTGTTTTTTTTTTTTGGTTTAGATTGTAAAACAAAGGCAGATAGATCGCGCGGAACACCCAAGAGTCAAAAAAACATATACTAAAGCCTTGCATTATATACAATGCGTCGCTTTAGTATTTGGTTTTTTGGCTTCACTCTTGGTGTTCCGCGCCGTCTATCTGCCTTTGTTTTATATAATCTGAGCTGCCAGCCTTTTGGGCACTGTTCCTGTTCACATCCATGTGAACCAATTTTCTGATGCACTTTGAATCTTTTCCCTCTTTTTTTAAATACGTATACGTATATAGGGTGACTGGTAATTAGTGACCGATAATCAAACACATGATTGTACTTGTCATAACAAACAACTTTTCCAAAGAAGCGATATTTTTTCGCTCACCATTGAGTCGCTTGACACTAAACGACTCACAGCTAATAGAACGAGCGCGGTCCGTTGTAAAATTAATGAAAAAAGAATAATGCATGGTAAAAGTTGTTTTTTTTTTTGTTTGTTTGTAGATAATAAATTACAGCTCATGGTGTATCATTCTTGTTAGGTAGGTACTCAATATTCTATTGGGGTAGTAAAATAGTAAAATTGGGGTCAACAAGGCACATGAATAAAAAAAATCGTTTCTTTGGAAACATTGTTTGTTGTGATGAGTACAATCACGTGCTTAAATATCGGTCATTAATTACCAATCACCCTATATATATTTAGGGTGCATACAGGGTGGCAGGAACATCGATGCGCACCCTGTTACCATGAATTTAGTACATGTTTCTGAAACCCCGTAGCTGAAATTTTTCGTCGGTTGTTAAAAAAAGTAGCTGGACATTATGACCGTGTAGCTATTGAAACAGCCAAGAATAGGGTTTGATGAAACAGCTGATTGTAGGTAGCTATAGTTTACGCGCCAATATCCCTCTTACTCTGTCTAATTATAAAGAAACGACACTGAACTATAAAACGGAATTTATTTCACAGAGGTTATGCGAAAGCCCGTCCTATCCATCGTCGGGGTGAACTCTTTAAGTTCCTGATGTACTGCTTGTTCGCTTTCGGTGTCCCACTCATCATGACCTTTGGCCTGTTTATGCTGAATCAGATGAAGAATGATTTGAAGCACCTGCCTTGGTTTATTACTCCTCATGTGCCGGAGTTTGGATGCTTCCTTGAAGGTTGGTACACTGAATTTTCTGCTAGTAGTAATAATAATAATTGCTCATCATAATACTTCCTAATAAAATTTACACACAAACTCATTTCATTCAAATATGACACACGTGATATTTTGTGTTTTTAACCCCCGACGCAAAAACGACGGGGTGTTATAAGTTTGACGTGTCTGTGTGTGTGTGTGTGTGTGTGTGTGTACGTGTCTGTGTGTGTGTGTGTCTGTCTGAAGCAACGTAGCTCCCGAACGGATGAACCGATTTTGATTTAGTTTTTTTTTGTTTGAAAGGTGTATTAGTCGGGAGTGTTCTTAGATATGTATCATCAAAATCGGTTCAGCCGTTTGAAGATTATCAGCTCTTTTCTGGTTGAAAAATTGATTTTAGCCTCTGATCAACTTAAAATTTGGGATTCTATTACTTCAATGATATTAGACGAAAAAATAACCTTGAACTGATGCTGGAGCAACACCTGGAATTTCCAGGAAACCCAAGTTATTCACCAACAAACAGCAGAAGTATCGTGTTTGGGCTCATTGAAAAGGTCTCAATGAATAGATTATAGATAAATGGTGATTTAAGGGAGACATTAAGTTTAAAAAGCAAGAAATAAAAATTAAGTTTTAAAAAACCCCCGACCCAAACAAAACTCAAAAAAGTAAAAATAATATTTATAGGCCTTTTAATTTAACGTAATATTTTGATCAGGGCATTGTCAAGTCGGGGGACGGTCAATGAAAAAGCCAAACAGAGGCCTAGCCGTCCCCCGACTTGACAATGCCCTGATCAAAATATTACGTTAAATTAAAAGGCCTACAAATATTATTTTTTACTTTTTTGAGTTTTGTTTGGGTCGGGGGTTTTTTAAATTTTGTACCTACACGTGATAAAATAATTTCAGTAAATAAAACTATTTAGCAACTTTTCGAGCATGACTACGATTGCCTTCAGGCAAATCATTCACAAGTTTCACAATATACGCATACATCTCTTATGGACTAACAGGCGAAATTACGCTGGCCAACCAGTAGCATTTATAAATTATCGTACTATGTATAAATATCATTCCGGAAGTATTCGTACTATCAGAGTACCTACTTGTTACGTAAAACACCTCCAATCCCATCACTAGATGGTCTGGTAAGCCCTTACGTTGTCTCCTTTGAAAGATATAATTAAAAAATTCGAGAAAGAATAAGTAAATGAGATTGACAGCTATTCGATATCCGAGCCCGGGTCGACGGCGCGTTGTGTCCCACGCGCGCTTCTAAGAAATGTCAGCACCAACTGGTGGGGCCCACAAGGGCTGATGCCTGCCATGGGTGCGGGTTGTTCGAAAGAGATACCGTGGTCCCTGGAACACAGGCAACTGAGGGAACACGGGTGGGTTTTAGTCAGTAAAAGTCTGACACGCCCTCCTGCTCCACCCAGAGCAGAAGTTATTTCATATTTCCCAAACTGAAAATAATTATAATTACCTTGTCTTGTAAACCTGAGTGTTGTGCATCTATTGAAACAACAGAATTGCTACTTATATATATCACTCAATTTGAAAAAGACATCATTGTTATGTCGGAGTGTTGGATGTCGTGCATTCGGAATTTTCCTATCCTCGATGGATATTTAAGTTTGTCCACATCCTTGCACTACAACCAGAATGATGGGGTTGTAGGATAATAATATCTTAGTTTAGATATTAGTAGCAACTCTTACATGCAATATAATGTCACTACCTTTCGCCCTATTTTATTGTAAACCTATTTCTTTATGATAATTTTGAAGATGCAAATACTTTTTAAATAATTTTATTATTTATTTAAAGTGTGTCCCTCGTTTAACATAACACACTGTATAATCTGCACCTTATGCACATAGCGTGATGTTAATTAGCCTATTATCTTCCTCAAGAATTAAGCTATGAAATGAAAATAACATTACACAAATTCGATTGGTAGTTTTAGACATTACCCCCTACATACAAACTACCTCTTTATAATATTTTAAGTTTAGAAGTATGCCTTCTCTTCATACAATTTATGTATTAAACGGCTATTTTTCGTGGTCAAAATAATATCTATAAAACAGTGATGAAGGTTTTTGATGTTCTAAGTTCTAATGAACCATGTTTGCTTCCCAGGAGGTGTAAAACTGTTATACTTATACGTACCAATGCTGATCCTGATTATCTGCAACTGGATGTTTTACCTGATGACCGCATTCAACATCTGGCGTTTGAGTCGGGGGACTGCCGTGCTGGACTCGGCTGCTGCAGGCAACCCGCAGGCACATCGCACTCATAGGCACAGGTAAGAGTAACCACTGTAGTACTGTGGATATAACCGTGGACCGATTAGGTACCCGTATACATAATATTATATAAGCTGATTATATATCAGCTCCAAAGGCCTCCCTTTCTTTTTCCACTCGAAGTCGATCCTGGGCCAACATTAACCAATAGGTACCCGAAGTGAGTGTAAAAACACCCATAACCAAGCCAAGAAGAAAAAATCTCCTCTCATAATTGCATATATTTTGTGCGGATAAATTAAAGGACTTATGTCAACCAATGGCACTGGCTTATGCGCACATATAATGTACGTCATTTAAAGTGCTTTCAATGTATTATGAGCGATAAAACAGGTTTTTGCGCGTTACATATAAGAAATAGTCCCGACTTACGTGTCGAGGATCTGAACCCAGTAATCAGTTTCATCAACACTGCTCACGAAATAGTCTAAGAAAATATAGTAAGGAAATGAGCATATTAAAATTCCAAACAATTTAAGACATGTGTCACCCACCAACTCGCACTGGGCTCCCGTGGTGTATTATAACACGCTCTTTCTCACAAACTGGTGAACGTTCTAAGCTGATTATGCGTATGTGACAAAAATGTCTGCTCTATTTTAACGACAAAATCTATTCTTACAGATTCATGGTGTACCTGAAGCTGTCGGTAGTAATGGGTCTGAACTGGTTGCTGGAAATAGTGAGCTTCCTATACCCTGGCTTCAAGATATGGTGGTTGAGCGATATCTATAACATCCTCATAGGCCTGGCAATTTTCCTTATATTCGTTTGCAAGAAGAAAATACTGAAGAAACTATGTAAACGGTAAGTGCAATATCTTAGAACGGTAAGTGGAAAAAGTGGAAGCTAATCTTCCACTTTTTCCACCGGAGCGGTGGAAAACCAAAACCAAAAGTAATATAATTAAACTAGGCTGATAGTTTAAATAACATAAGACAGTCCCCCAAAACGAGTAATTTTAGCTTTACCTGCGATGCTACGTTTTTAATTCACATTGTATATTGTAAGGAAGTACTAAAACTTCCTGTATCTGCTTTTTATCTCACCAGTAGTGGTGTATTAATTGGCTTGGAGTAGATACCAAAGATCTAAACTGAAAAATAAAAAAACCAACTTCCAAAAAATAAAAACCCAATAATGTGAAAAATAACTTTAATTTCGGAAGTCGTGGCAAAAAAAAAACTAAAATACAACAAACAAAGACACCGACTTCCCGAAGATTTTTTTCACTTTGTCGTGTTTTTTTGGAGACGTCATTTGTTTCCCTCTACATGTCTGTCCGATATTAAAACAGCATTTTCTGTTTTCACAGCTACATGGGAGGAAAGACAATGCGCTGGTATCCATCATCGAAGAGTTACGCCAGCAGCATGTCAGATTCCAATCAAGAATCTGCGACTCTTAATTCGAAGGTATCGTCCCAACCAAATGGACTGAACGGTTACTCAATGGTTTCTAGAAAAACAATGGATTATTAATACAAGTTCATGAAAATACCTAAAGACTGTCATTCGGTCAAACCCAATCAATGGATATGAAGCATAATAGCAAATAAGGCTACGATCACACGTCATAATTAGCTTATTTTAAATTTGTTACTATTATGTCAAGAACAAACAATGCCAATATCTTGCATTGAAGTGTAAGTGCGTACTTTGGCTATAGGGGTGTATTCTTGGCTATATAGTCTGTACTAAAAGACATGATGTAACATATAGATAAAATGTAGTACTGATAGATTTAGAATCCGTTTCATTGCACACTGGAGAGTGAAATAGGTTTATATTAGTAATTAATGCAACGATGACCAGGACTAGTCCTTTTAAAAGCTACTGAAGAATAATGGAGATAAACAATTTTCTGGATGAATCTGATATTCTACCAAAGCACGTAGATACGACACATTATAATTTGTTTCGTCGCAATATAATTTTTTGCCAGCGGGACTATTTGAATTACAAGATTTCAACCAGAAATACCTACATATTCCAGTAAATTTCACAAAAGCATGCAAGCAACTTAAACATCATTGTGAAATTCACAATTATGCATTGGCGGATGATTGGTACCTAAATAATAAGCAGAAATTGCAGAAAGCATAAGATTTAATGGGAGCTTTTTCGTAACACACCTAACGCGCAAGATGGTCGACAGATAGAAAGAAATACATAACACAATGACGTATTGCATTTGACATATATTATGACATTGACAGATGACAGCACTAATGACGTATTATATAATTTTAACCAATAAGTAACAAAATTAAGTTGTTATAGCACATTGGCTTGCAAGCTACTTGTGTACTTTTGTGTAAATTACTGGCACGTATCAATGATATTATAAATAAAAAGAGGTAGATAAGTTACCTACATATCAAACATTCGATCTTCAAAAACTATTTCATACTATTAGATGACACGCGGAAGTAGGACGGCATGTCGTAATAATCGGGAGTGAAAAAGTGACAAGACAATATTCGTAACTAGGCTAATAAATCAAATGTTGACATTACACTTGCGGGAATTGTATCAAAACAACGTATATACCTCGTATTACCTATTATATTTTAATGAATAGTGTATCAAAATCAATTGGTATAATGTAAAAAAATATTAAGCAAGTGGCAATGGACACTTCATTAAGAACGATAATGTAGGTAATAATATTATTGTAGTTTAATGACAGATTGAATTAGGTTCTTAGTTTATATGATAATCATTAGCATTTATTCGCAATAGATACCTATTGGTCTTTCGTAAAAGAGTAATTGAACCTAATAACTACACAGTCAGAAATATTAATATGCGAGTGAATTCGTTTTAAGAATTTAATGCTTAGTTCTAGAAACATGCCAAAGCTCAGCAAAATCGTTTTATATTTAGTTTTAAGTACTTATATGATTCCTAAACTTTACTCAATATCTTTTATTGTACTGTAGATTTATATTACCTAATAATGCAAACCCAAACCATTGTAGCATGCTTGTAGCCAACGACATGTGAAAACGTTCACAGTTTAACTGCTAAGGGAGGTGTAGTTTTAAATAATATTGCTTTCGCTCTTTATTCCGGTCAACTCACACTGCCTGGCGGGTAGACCTTGGAACCTCTGTTCCACTTTAGAGCCTAATTATTACACTATGTATTAATTAGGCGTTGGTCTTATCGCATAGACAAGGAACTTTTCTTGCGAAGGCAGACAGTAAACTGACATACAGCTTGATTGCAACGGCATTCACAGCCAAACTTTCTTGAGTTCAGGTCTGAACTAAAGAAGGAACTTTTTACGGTCTTAAAAATGTAAGACCGTACTATCTCTGTGAATTCGAAATGTGAAATTTTGATTGCCCAAGTAACAAATTTTATCTAAATCTTTTCAGCCGTTAAGAGGTGAAAAGGTAACAGACAGTTGTTTGGATTTTTTTCCATTTCCGTCTTCCTACAGCGTAAAACGGTTGGGTAAAGAACGTTAATAGGTTAAGTTAGGAAAAGAACAGTGTAGAATGAAACGTCATCGGATGACATTGGAACAACCCAAACAACAGTAAAGAATAATATTGTAAGAGTGCTGAGTGGTAAGCACAGTATTAATTAAAATAATGTCACGCTACAATTGCATAACATCAAATGTTGCGGGCAACACTATTGCGAGGTTTCGGTTCATCATGAATACCGTACATTAGCATGGTTGTTAGCAACACTGCAACATTTCATGCGGCCAGTGTCGCTAAAACATTCCGTGCTGTTGATGTTTCATTGCTGTTGCATACCCAACTCTTGTATAGTGTGACATATTTCAGTAAATTATATATACTTAGTCATTGTAGGCAAAGAGGTTACTCCTGGGAACATGACACATATTTCAAGTTGTCATCTAAATGCTTTCCATGTAAAGTTCTTATGTAGAATTGAAGAATCATGAATTACTGTTATTTTTAGTACAAAGTTAACGTCAGCCTCAAGAAAATGTACCTATACATCGACAAGAATTTATTTGTCTGTCTATAATTTCGTGTACCTTTAACTTTTACATTTATTGAGTACTTATTCAATGCGTTAAATGTATATAGGTTATGCTTATGAGGCAACACATTTTTACAATAAAAATTCTAGCACAAAAATCTTAGACTATTATTTAAGAATGTCGATGTCTGTAATATGACCCAGTTACTGGGTTGTGGAGGTCAAATAGCCAGTAGCTTCAGGTAAATACTAATATTCATCGGCATCCATTTAAACCGGAACCCGACCCCAATAGAGCTGAGAAAAGGCTAAGCAGCAGAGGATGTACGCTAACACATGTTTGGATTATGTACCTACATTATAACAAGCTACCGTGATAATAATAACAACAGTGTTTTGTATGCTTGAGATCATTTCTTGCTTGACTTAAAAAAAGTATCATAAATACTAGAAATGTTTTTAACTGGTGCGCAAACTGTAAGCATGATTTTAGCATAGTTATCATTCTAGACCTCCTGCAGATCCTGTAGATCCTAGTGCAGACACTTTTCGTCGACCTACAACTCGTAAGTCGTGGCCGTTACTACTGGGCCACCACTGCTTCCAGTAGTTATAGTGAGTCTAAATCGATAGTGGTAAAATGTGAAAAGGTTTAGGTTTTCTTATTCTTTTCATGTTGATGGTACTCGTATACTTTCTTTTTTATGTGTAATTAGAGCCTAGTCGTTGGCCACGTTTATTGCGGCATCTGTGGCAATATTGACCTCATCCAAGTTGCAGGTGAATGGTCACTTACGGCACTCCAGCACGTGGGGCGTGGTCTGATCAGAAGCATCGCAAACTTAACACTTTAACTCTAAAACTATGTTTATTTAAGAAATAGTAATACAAGAATACAAACAAATGTACCGTTTTTTATGTAACAAAAATACTTGAAAATGTCAACATTAGGTATCCACCGTACGTGTACTAACTGGACAGGTCCACTCCATCTGTGTGGTTCTTTCCTCAAAAGACCATTTCAGACACCAATCTACATGTTCTTTAAAATATGATAATAGATATTATGTGTGTTTATAGATGTTTATACATACTTACAGAAATAAAATCATTTATAATTTACCGACCTGTTTTATATGAAACAAAGTAGAGATATTTTTTTAATCATTATAACAATTATTATCATAATAATAATTCGTTTAATACAATTTAACATGTCTATGTAAAGTGATGTTGATCTTCATTTTTGTTAAATACGATGGTGTCCCAACTAGGTTAACTAAATAAATAGAGAATTTGAAGTTGAGAACTTCTCAAACTCTATTCCACCGTAAGTTTTTTTTTAATAATTAAAAAAAAAATGTGTTCTTTACTTTATGTACGTACCTCATCTTATGTAATGCTATAAAAGAGTTTGACAAGCTCCCAATTACAAATCATTCAGAAAATTCAATTCTGTCTATCCCAATGCGAAAAGAGAAATGTGTAAATATTGATAAAGGTCGGTTTCAATCAAAACAATGTTGATTGACAAAATATTTTTTCAACACACTTGCTCATAAAATGGCTCTAATTTCACTACAGTTAGGCACATAATGACACCTATTATCAAACTGTGACTTTTTCATTACTATTATTCACTAGTGAGTTATAGAATTGGTTGAGTTGCTTTGTTCTTAGTGAGTTATAGGTTGTTTTTTGTTTGAGTTGCTTTGTTCTTAAAAACGATGATGATGATGATGATGGATGATGCTGGGTGATGATGGATGATGATGGATGATGCTGGATGATGATGATGGATGATGATGGATGACGATGGATGATGATGAATGATGATGATGGATGATGCTGGATGATGATGGGTGATGATGAGTGATGATGGATGATGATAGATGATGATGGATGACAATGGATGACGATGGATGATGATGGATGATGATGGACGACGATGGATGATGATGGATGATGATGGATGATGATGGATGATGATGATGGATGATGATGGATGATGCTGGATGATGATGAGTGATGATGGATGATGATAGATGATGATGGATGACGATGGATGATGATGGGTGATGATGGATGATGATAGATGATGATGGATGACGATGGATGATGATGGATGATGATGATGGATGATGATGGATGATGATGATGGATGATGATGGATGATGATGATGATGATGATTTAGTATTATTTTCTTCGCAAGTGTGTTGAAAAACGTCGTATGATACACGTGTGTATTGATGATTATCGTCCTCGGCTCTCTTAAGACCGCCTCAGCGATAATCACCAACGTACCATAATGTACTATTACCTACTTCTTTAAGTCAAATTAAAAAGTTTGATTTATTGACTTACACTGTAAACGTAAGTACCTACTTGCAGGCAAATGTATTACAAATCAAAAGAGGTAAATAGGCTACCTACCCAACATTAGATCTTCAAAAATGGCTTAATGTCATTCTATAAGATGTCGCGTGAAAGTAGGTAAATATTACGCATTATTCGGGATGAAAAAAGGGACAAAACAATACGTAACAGTCCGTTCAACCGATTTTCATTCGTAGGCATAAGGATGGTATTAAAAGCAAAAAAGTGGGTACAATACCAACTGTTTACTGCAGATGCCATATAACATGCTACCAACGCAAGTCAAAATCAGTTGAACGAACTGTAAAAATCTTATATTTGTATGTCAAATTTTACTTCAAACGGAGTATACATAGATTAATTAGCCAGGTTTTGATGTGCCACTTTTTTTTTTTTTTTTTTTTTTTTTTTGGGTGGGAAATCATCAAATGACTTCTCCTGCTGAGTAGAGCAGGAGGGCGTGTCAGACTTTTACTGACTAAAACCCACCCGTGTTTCCTCAGTAGCCCGTATGCCAGGGGCTGTGGTGTCTCTTTCGAACAAACCCGCACCCCTGGCAGGCATCGGCCCTTGCGGACCCCATCGGTGGTTGCTGACATCTTTGACGGCGCGCGTGTGGAACACAACGCGCCGTCCCGTCTACCACTTTTCGGCCGCAGAGGATAGGGAGAGCGGCCAACGCTATACCGACACTCCTCTTCCCCTGCGGCCCCACCGCGTCCGCCATCAAACGGTGGCGGCCCCGTCCAGGCCACGGAAGGGAAGAGCGCTGCTCAGAAGCACCGGCACTCCTCCTCTGCCGCAGCCCGTAACCCTCAGCCGCGATGCCTCCCATTCGACATCGCGGCCCACCTCAGTTGCGGTGCACCTCACCGCAACCTACTTTTTGGCCGCTACGTCGTCGGCTTTGAGGCAAAAGCCCTGACGAGCGGCCCCACCTTTGGGTTCCTCTTGGCTTCACCGTGGCCGGCATCCACGGTTACTGAGCCCCCCCGCAACGACAATGCGGGAACCCACTCGGGGGGGTTGATGTGCCACTTACGGGGCGTGTTTATCCAATCTACTTCGTTTTACTTATAATATCTCAATTTGTAGGGATATTTTATATAGGTACGAAATAATAAGGTTAAGGTTTTGAAAACCTGTAAGTTAATTAAGTATATATATTTTTAAGACGGCCTCTTTGGTCTAGTGCTTAGATCAATAATAGTACATTATTGATCGAAGGTCTAGTGGTTGCAAAAAGCGGTCGGGCAGTGTTATGTTTTGTGCCCGGGTGATAACAATAGGTTCGCTCCCTATTATATGGGATTCCAAACGTAACTGGGGAAATGTGGGTGTACTATTTAAAGGTGCATCCCTTTGGAGATTACAGGCGTGATATTATAAGTGTTTTATTTTTAAGGAAAAACTATGAAATACACTGGTCGTTTGATGACTCTGAATTAAATAAATAATAACCAAAATGTTACTATAATATCGTTTTATTTCGCGGATGATATTATGGAATTGAGAACCTCCTCCTT
The DNA here is from genome assembly GCA_949987655.1 of Polymixis flavicincta. Lineage (NCBI taxonomy): Eukaryota > Metazoa > Arthropoda > Insecta > Lepidoptera > Noctuidae > Polymixis > Polymixis flavicincta. The sequence continues at coordinate 20,178,288 of OX465183.1, forward strand.
TTTTTTTGAAGTCAGTTAAAAATAAAATTTACTCGCGAGTCTTCGAAGCCAAAGATGAATTGCGCAATTGCGTTGTCGCCACGAGAAGAGATCATCCATCTGGAGATCCTGAACGAAATTTGTTGAGCAGACTTCGGGACAACATTGTGCGACGATGTAACTTATGACATAAAAACTGGGGCTATGCCAACTGGTGGCACAAAAAGTGGGGCTAAAGCTAACTTTAGCCCCAGTTTTTAGAATGGTTTTTTTTTTAACTTTAAATCACATAACAAATGATAGATTGCCGATTCCTGCGCTAGCTATAATTGTGTTGCAGGTGCCAGACCTGCAGCCTCTGTACCTTATAGAAACTTTTAACTGGTTTCCATGTGTTTTAAATTCATCTAATAAGGATTAACAACAACGAAATGGTTCGAGTTTATAAGATAGAATTGAAATTATTGTTGCATTACAAAACAATAAGCACAGATAGAATTACAAAACAAAGGTGGTTTAATCAAAAAGCATAATTTTCACATAACATAATGTACAGTAATAACAACACTTACAATTGGAGTTACAAACGTCGATATAACATAATTAACTTAAATTTTATCTAACTTTTGATTTTCTGTACAAATATTTTGAAAAACCGAAAATTTACTTTGAATTCATTGCAAAAGTTATTTTATTTATTTTACATAAAACATGGCTGTGAGTGATGAACAGTTCATTCAATTGATGTAATTTTAATGGTGATTTTTTCATACGGCAAGCATTTAGCATCAGCTGTAATACAATGGTTAAGGTCGTTCACATTTTTAACCGTTATATCGTAACTTTTGGTACTAGTGGTACTCATTCGTTTGGGTAGCTTTTCTGTAGCACTGTCACTGTCTGTGATGTAGATATTTTCTGTAGTTGTAGTTCCAAGAACGGAATTGCCACCGGCTGAATAACAATCCATGAGATAAATGCCCCAGTTTTCACCCATAATTGTATAAGCAGGAACACGTCCTTGTGGTACGTTCTTAAATATTTCGGTTGCTTTTATTTCAATAATTCTTTTTTTTTTCGGCACACATTCACCATCATCTATACAACTGTCAGAGTCTAAGATATTTCTAATCGTCATTCTATAACGATTAATATTATTAATCCATATATCCAAATCTTCAAATAGCTCTGGTCGTGCTATAGCACTTTCACTATCCCATACGTAGAAGTTTGTTTTCACTGGTATAGTTATAGGTTGAGGATAGATTACTCTTCTGCTAATGACCGAAAGTGTCCCCTTTCCGGGTTTAATATCATTTAAATAACAATCCGAAATGTAAATGTTCCCGGTTTTGTTAATATCAGTTCCGTTTCTTGTGGTGCCTATGGCTCCCACAGTCGTGACGAGTATCAGGCACAGCGTAGTGGTTGCCTGCATGCTGACAAGGCAGTTCATAGCTGAATCACTTGAATTAACAATTATTCGCAGTAACTGATGAAGTAAGTGAGCACTGTGGGTATCTTGCTCTTATTGTTGCACTAACTACATGTACCACATTTATATACGTAGGTTATCATAGTGTCGATAAGCAATCATTATGTTTACAAAAATACACTTTACCTCATTAAATCGGCTGATTGAAGAATCTCAAATGCATAGGTATCTTGGCATTTATCGCGTCCTTATAATGTAATTGTAGAATAAAACGATTAGCAACAGAAGAAATCTTAAGAAATCGTAGTCAGTTTCATCCAGTTGGAAACTCATTCCCAGCCTTAGTTGGGAGAAGGTAAGTTTGATGATGAATCAATATTTAGTTTTAGGCGCAAAAGAAGCATTTAGAGAAACTATAGAAATGATTTTAGTACACTATAAACTGTTTATTCAGAGTTGTTATTGCGTCAGAGCGATATTTCATAATTAAATGAAGAAAATATTGATAAAATAATCAAAACAGTGAAATATTTTACAGCAATTAGCGGCGTGACGCCCTACGACAGCAAATGGTATTCTTATTTTTTTGAAAGGTGTATGGCCAGATTTGTGAACATAAATGAAAAAACAAAATGAGTATGTTCGCACCCTAGCGTAGTATCGTAGGTGGCATTCTTCAGTATCTGCTTAGGAAGAAGGTGTGAGTTTATGTATCGAAATGGTTCATCATTCCAGCCGGAAGACGTCCACTGCTGGACATATGCCTCCCCCAATCTGGGGGGGCTTGCCATAATCGCCACGCTTGGCAGGCGGGTTGGCGATCGCAGTATGGTGGCAAAATGCATAGAGAACTTTCCGTCCAGCACCACTCGGTATTACGAAATGGTTTACAGCTAATAATCTTTTACTCAATGCGAACAAAACTAAATGTCTTAAGTTATCGTTACCAAATGTAACCCAATTAGGTCTAAATTTAAAACTTTATGGCAAGAAACTAGATGCTATTTTGGAAACTGTATTTCTAGGAATCAATTTAGATTCAAAAGAGCTCTAATATGGGGAACCCAAATAAGTAAAGTATACTAACCTATCTGTGGCTACATCAGTCAACTGCCACAGCTAGGTTAGTATACTTTACTGATGATGATGTCTTGATGGCGTTCTGCTGTGGGGATCGGCAGCTGACATAGATTCAATTTTCATTTTACAAAAGAGGGCAATGCGCAATCTATGAAATGGGGCATCGCGAGTCTATTAGAAACAAATTCAACGAAATTCATATAATAACTCTGCCTTCTCTTTCATCATCATCATCATTTCAGCCGAAAGACCTCCACTGCTGGACATAAGCCTCTCCCAAAAGGGGAGTTTCTTTTTATGTCCTAGAGAATATCTTGTATGTTCGCAAAACATAGGTCTTTACAAAAAAAGATGCGATTTCCATAGTCTAAATTCACGAAGTAAAAATGAAATATTGTGATTACAAAATTTAGATGAACTAAAACTAGCAAGTCATTTCTAATAAACAGTATCCGCTTCTCTAACAAGTTTCCAGAGTCGGTTACAGAACTTAGCGATGGAAAGTTTAAAACTCACATCAAACGTGTCGTGTCCATATCAAAAAAGAATATTATAAGATAAAAGACTACGTTGAAGACAGGGAAGTTTGGCATGAATTCTTTCTGCACATGTAGCTTCTATTACCTCATTATCAGCATAACTATGTGAAACTGCTCCCAAATTACAATGTTAATTTGTATTTTGTTTTTTTTTTTTTACAATGTCTGGCATATTCTCGTCATTATTTGACATTATACATCAATTCAAATATCGACTATTTGTTAGTGATTGTCATGGATACCATGTCACTTGGTTAAATATTTTCATTTTATTTCTGTAGATTCTTTTACATATTGTGGATGAGAGAACGTTGTACCATGACCATACAGACTGTAAGTTTGTAGACGATTTCCTATTCTTTATTTTTATTCCTCTAAGTACCTGGTACTTATTGACAGGCCTCAACTGTCCATACCTATTATCACTGTAATTTTAAAACATTGTAAAAACCAATTACTTTTAAAAGAGTAACCCAATTAGAAAACTCAAGAGAGCCGATGTGCTGCCTTACGGGGAGATGGAGCAATGGGTCTACATCACCAAACTTTAACCTCTAGCAATACATACACCTAATTATAGTCTAGGCGACTGATTGCAGGTCTAAAATACAGGAAAAATTAAAACTAACCGCGGAGTTTCTTTTCGGCTCTTCTCCATAGGAAGCGACAAATTAGAACCGTGCACCTAGCTTCTGATGTTTCATATCATGTGCCCATGCAGGTTTAAGTGAAATAAAATATTTTGATTTTGATTATTGTATGTATATTTTTGACATTTCCAACTTTCAGCATCCACCCTTCTAAATAAAACTTTGTGATGTACCTATCAAAATACAATTTAAATAGAATAAAATTTAAAAACATCCGTCTGCTTATCTCACTCGATTAATTCAGGTATTTCATTATTTTATAGCTACAGTGTTATTCATCTGTGGGCAGCACACTCGTCAACACGTAACATGAAGCTCTTGATAATATTATTAGTAGCGTTGGCAGCACTTTGTACTGCTCTTGCTGCACCTATAGTACCGTTTAAACCGGCTGAGTGTCCCTGTGGATATATATGGGGTTCAGACGGAAAATGTTACAGGTTAGTTAATTTTTAAAGTAATTCTTAGGAAATTCTTGCCAACATAACTGACATACATACAAAATCAGCCTATAATGTTTCCACTGTTTGGACACAGGCTTCCTCTATGTGAAAGGGAATGGGCTGGAATCTACCACGCGGGCCCAGTGCGAGTTGGCAGATGTCACTTGTCTGCAAATTTTTGGTTCTAGGACATGACGGTTTTCTCATGATGTTCTTCTTCACCGTTTTGGGAGCGTTTTCGATTCCAAAACTTGCCTAATTTAGTTTAAATCAAGGTGGAGGGTTTCGATATTTTGGAGTGTGATTTCAAACTACAACTAGTGTGATGTATGCTATAATTATTTACGTTAAACTAGCTGCTGCCCGCGGCTCCGCCCGCGTCTATATTAAAAATTATCTGAAACGGGCTTCTCTGGCCTAAGGAATTAAATTTGTAACACAAATTAATTTTTTTAATATAATTAACTAATTATAATTAATTAACACAAACTTCCACCCGCCCCCCGCTCCATTGAGATTTCGTGATTAATGAGTGAGTGACTGAGTGTATGAAGGAGTGTTTTTTCGGTTTTTTTAAATAGATCTTGCATCCTATTGAATGTTTTGCCTAGATTAAGATTTCAAGGATAACTATAAGGAAAAAAACAACATAATCTTGCTATCAAACATAATGTACACGTGTAGGATAACATTATATTATGTTATTAGAGCAGTGGTGACCTAGTGGAAATAGTGCGACGTACGTGATGGTCGTAGTTTCAAACCCAAACTGGCACTTTTCTTTGTCAAAATTATTTCATCAACACTGCTCTCAAAACGTTGAAGGATCAAACATTGTGAGGAAATCGATATGTTCCAGAATCGAAAATTCGAAAACATCGGACACTCACTAACCTACAAAGTTATTTTAATAAACTCAACAGTAGATTATAATTTAAGTTCATATTTTTTTTTATATTTTTTTTCCAAATTAACATGCATTCGGCCATCGCCTTAATTCGCTATTGCTGTTTCGGTCCCAAATTAACATACTTCCTTCGCGCTTCCCATTTATGGAAACACACTCACCTATTAAACAGAATAGACCAAATTATCCGGCACACACTAACTTCGACCTTAAATGTGGCCATGGACGACCGAGCTTGGGCACAAGCTACTCTTCTCATTCGTATGGGAGGCCTCGGCGTCCGCAAAATTTCTAGTATTAGTTTACCGGCTTTCATATCCTCCGTCCACGGCACTGAGAAATTAATCAGGAAAATAATAGCCTCCACACTGATTAATTTTGACGTGCCGTACTTCACCGAGGCTTTGGATGCCTGGAGACTCGCTTGCCCGAACTCTGATCTACCCGATAATCCATGTTCCCAGAGAAGGTGGGATGAGCCGCTCTGCAGAGTAGTACAAGACAATCTACTTAACACGTCTGCTACTACTGCGGAGCGTGCGCGCCTGCTGGCTGTGGGTAAGTGGGAGTCGGGTCTGTGGCTTCATGCACTACCGTCGTCGAACATAGGCACTTTGTTCGATGACACTACTTTCCGCCTCGCTGCTTCCCTACGACTGGGAGCTCCTTGTTGTTCTCCTCATCGCTGTCACTGCGGCGAAGTTGTCAACAGTCTAGGACACCACGGCCTGTCTTGCAGCCGAAGCGCGGGCCGCTTAGCGCGGCACGCAAACATTAACGACATCATCCGACGAGCTCTTGTCACCGTCGGCGTTCCAGCTGTATTAGAACCCAATGGCTTGGCACGCGACGATGGCAAGAGACCGGACGGAATGTCTTTATTTCCATGGAAGATGGGTAGGCCTTTAGTGTGGGATGCAACGTGTGTCGATACTCTTGCACCATCCCATCTTCCAGGCTCGGTGTGCTGTGCTGGCGCTGCCGCTGCGGCTGCGGAAAACCTCAAGCGGCGAAAGTATAACAACCTAATTGGTAATTATATTTTCGAGCCGTTTGGGGTTGAAACCCTCGGGCCGTGGGGTCCGAGTGCTCACGGCCTCTTTAAGGAAATCTCGAAAAGGCTGGTTGACACTTCCCGTGACCCAAGGGCTGGTTTCTACCTTGGCCAGTGGCTAAGCATTGCCATACAACGTGGTAATGCTGCCAGTCTCTTGGGAACATTACCAGTCGACAGCGATGAGGACGAATTTTTTGACGCTATTTTTTAATTTGTGATAAGGATTAGTTAAGTTAGTATTTTATTGTTTTTTATTTATTATATGTTAAAGGGAAAAAATAAAGAAATAGATTAACACAAAAAAAAGAAAAGTTCATTATTAGTATATTTATAATATATCTAAGCCAAAACAGAGGTGAATTTAGCAGAATCCGTTATAAAAAATACTAATCGTAAATCAAACAGCATTATACCGTTATTATACTGAACAGCTGCATTGCTTGTTTACAGGACTCGTGCGAAATGACCTAGGGTCAGCGCCAGGTCGAACGTAGTGGCAGCGAAGGGCAGTTTTTTGGTTGCGAATGGAGAGGCACACCGAGCGACAAGCGGACCTCGCCAAGCTTCCACGCCTCGCGCCTCCAGCTCTGTGCGACTCTACGCACCTCTAAACGCCGCTTTTAAACGTTTTCATACAAAATGTACTGCGTACGCTGCGCCTGCGCCGTGCCTTCACCTTACGCCGTTTCTGTGTAATTCGCGCCTAACCTAAGAAATAAAAAATTCCACCGTGTGTTTTAGTAAATAAAGTCAATTTTCAGTTTCTAAATAATTAAATATTTCCCGATGGATCGCATAAGTTCTGACATCTATCTTCTATTTATATAAAAGGAGAAACTGACTGACTGGCAAATCAACGCGCAGCCGAAACTACTAGGAAAAGTGAAATTTTGCACACGGCTTCCTTTTATAATGTAGGGGAGCACTAAGAAGGGGTTTTTATAAATTCGACCTTTAAGGGTGTGATTTTGTTCGTATGAAAAATCTTATTTCTTGAGTTAATAAACTTGAAACTTGGCACAAATACTTATCTAAGTAAATTATAAAGTTGGTTATATAATGTTTTTCTAAACTACCCCCTAAAGGGGGATTGGGGGTGTCAAAGTTTGTATGGAAGAATTTTAACGCGCTGTCTGATTAACTCGAAACTAAAAAGAAAGAGTAATGTGTATCAGGGTTTTTCGAAAATCTACCCCTAAAGGGGAAAAAGGGTAGTTAATTTTACAAGGGATGATTTTACTGCGTGTCTTGATTAACTCGAAAATTGGTATAAATAACTTATGAGTCCAATAATGTAAAATAAGACTTTAAAAATAACCCCTTTGAGGGTGAAACGAGGGGATATAGTTTGTTTGAAGAGTTTTCTGTGGAGAAGTAAATAACATACACATATACCTGAGCCATATTATTATAAACCTGAAACTTGCTGAGGTGGTTTTGTGTGAAGGATAGTGCATCACTGTTTATTGTTGACGTCAGAAGAGAAATATTTATCCTACTAATATTATAAATGTGAAAGTTTGTGAAGATGTTTCGATGTTATTTACGTAATCACGCAAAAACGACTGAACAGATTTGGATAAAATTTGGCACACAGATTATAACTTAAATTAACACATAATTATGATACTTTTTTTGGTTGTATGTTCCCGCGGGATAGTTTCCGATTTCAACGCGGGCGAAGCTGCGGGCGGAAGCTAGTTCATTCATACGTTGTTACCAGTTGATTTTTTTTACAAATCAGTTAATGTCGGTGTCTTGTGGCTTATTTTCAATAAAATATGAATATTTCAGCGTATTCGGTTAATAATAACAAAACGATTTTTTTCATTTTTTTGACGCTTATTTTTACCGTCAAAACTTGGAACTGTCATGGCGATTCGAGTCACAGACTGAGCTATGAATCGAGTGTCGTCAATAGTTGTCATTATATCTCCCGGTTGTCATAAGTGGATCTTTGACAGTTATTACGGATAGTCAGAAACCCGAAATTTTGACAAACCAGTCTTCCCAAATGGTATGGTATTACTTAGTAACTGGGTTGTAGAGGTCAGATAGGCAGTCGCTTTATGTGAAATACTGGTATTCAGCTGCATCCGGTTAGACTGGAAGCCGACCCGGACATAGTTGGAAAAAGCTAGGTAGATGGAATGTTTAGTTATTCGACGACAAATTTTTTGCAGTTTGACAGATATCATATATAAGTTTTTTTTTTTTTTAATTATTTTTATGGCCTGGTTTCAGAGACCTTTTAGCCAAGTCTTTATTAAGAACGTTTTCTAGTCATAACAAAGTTATTGTAAAGCGGTAGTAACTTTACAATAACCTATTAGGAGTTTTTGGGGGAACACGAAAAGTCCACGTTAGTCACTTATTTTCACCTTCACTACACCTTGTGCACTCACACGTAACTAAATTGGATAACTCACTACCAAAATTATACAATATTTCACAAAATTTAATGATAATGAAAATTCATGCGACATGTTCCAACGCGATCCCGCCAAAAAAAAAAAACATATTTAAGTTAAACTTTTTGATAGTATAGATTAAACGAATAATTAAAATATGAATATATAAACACTATTAGGTAAGTCCATCAGAAATCTTTAGTTACAATCAGTCATGAACGTGAACCGGCAACATAACCTTTGACACTAATAAATCTTTTTGAATCATTTTGAAGAGCAATGGATAGGTTATCAAAAGGCCTTTTGCTAAGTAATAATAACCGCACTGATCGATCAATCACATTAATGTTGTTTTTTTTTAATGTTTCATTAGTTTTCGACATAGAAACCTGTACCTACATGTTTTGTTAAAAATGTATTATTGTTGTGTGTGGCACGGTAGGCAACACAGTGCCGGATGGCCGAATGTCATGATTTCCAAATATTAATAAGATTTTTTGTGATTTTAAATAATGCGATCTGGATGACCGCGAGATTTGCTCAGTTTTTTTTTGTTTAACATTACATTTTCTAAAAATGAAACCTAGCTAGATTGATTTATCGCCCCCGAAACCCCCTACTACTAAATTTCATGAAAATCGTTGGAGCTTTTTCCGTGATTCAGGTTACCTACAAACAAGAATTGCTCGTTAAAAGGTTTTCGATTTATCAAAGTAGGTATCTATAAAAAATAATTTGACTCAAATGATTTTGTATCAGTGTAATGACGTTTAAAAAATATCTCATTTGACGGTTATCTAAAAAGTACTGGTTTTTTAACGGAACGGAATGGAAAGATGATGTTCGGGGATTCGCCTAGTTTTCTAAGTTAGTTCTCTCCGAGTTTCGAAATGAGAAGGTTGTCTCAAGAAGTCTATATTGTTATTACGTTGAATACCTAGTTTAATAGTCGATACTTGCGCCATCCCATCTTCCTGGATCGGTGTGCTGTGCTTGCGCTGCCGCTGCGGCTGCGGAAAACCTCAAGCGGCAAAAGGGGTTGAAACCCTCGAGCCGTGGGGTCCAAGTGCTCATGGTCTCTTCAAAGAAATCTCGAAAAGGCTGGTTGTCACTTCCCGTGACCCAAGGGCTGGTATCTACCTTAACCAGCGGCTAAGTATTGCCATACAATGCGGTAATGCTGCCAGTCTCTTCGGAACATTACCAGTCGACAGCGAAGAGGATGAATTTTTTGACTCCATTTATTAAAATTTGTGAATAGGTTTAGTTAAGTTAGTATTATATTTGCTATAAAGTTACATGTAAATAACGAATCGATTAAGTTATCGTTATTGAAATAAAAACGTTTAATAGTTTCATATGTATTGCTAGATACCTATGTGGGTAAGAGTTTAAATGCACAATTAATATGTATACTGAGAAATGTGTTTTTCTTAATATATCCAACACGTGGGTAAAGTTTTCCAGCTAATTTATTTTGAACGTGTATATTAATGCATCATCATCAACATAATTTCAGCCGAAATACGTCAACTGCTGGATATAGGCCTCCCCAAACCTCCTCCACTTCAACCGGTTCTGTACTTCCCGCATCCAGCGGATTTATGTGGCTTCAGAAGGTCTTCATATTAATGCATAGACAGCCTATAATATTCCCACTGCTGGGACACAGGCCTCTTCTTGCTGAGAGATACGTGAAGCAAAAACTTTGTAAGAAGCCATTTTCACGAAAATTACACCGACGGAAGGAGTATGAAATTTTGCACAGAAAAGTTTAAATGTTTTTTTTTGTTATGGCATCTCGCAGTTGACCTTTTGAGGCCGTGACTGCTCAACCGGACTTTCCTCTGAAGGCATTTTTAGTCAAATTAAAAGCCTCCAGCCAGGGCATAAAAACCTACCTACTTAAACTAAAGTGACTCCACGCTGAGGGCACCACCTGTGGGGTACGGACCTCGGTTCAGGGCGTCACTGGCGGGGGGGGGGCAGCAAGTGGGGACAGGCTGTGTCAAAATATATTCATTAGTATTAACAACCGCAGAATTTAACTCTACTGGCTCAGCTGCGGCGCGGGCTGGCACATCAACGAGCAAGAGACGATCAGTTTATATGGAGGAGTGTTGAAAGCTGATATACTCGTATGAATTATGGTCGAATATCAGCCACTGGGCGACCATAGGTATAGTTAAATACTGGCGAAATTGAACAAATGTCCAGTCTTAGTAGACATCAACTAGTGACAGACCTTGTGGCTAAGTATATACATATTAACAGCATGGTTCAATCCATCAGGTTAAGCTACGCTTGTCGCGATTGATCCGTGGATGGGTGACCATCTTTTCAAATACAACTTTAATTTCGGAAGTCGATGACTTTGGATATGTATTTTATTAATTTCTTGTCAACGGCTTCTGAAATTAAAGTTATTTTTCATTGAGTAGTGTTTTTCCGGAAGTCGGTTTTTTTAAGCTTTGACTAGTAATCTTAATTTATTAGGATTATCACAGGCTTCGACAAGCTCATAGGTTAAACAGCGAGAGGTCATTCCCAAACGGTGAGGTGCACCGCAACTGAGGTGGGCCGCGATGTCGAATGGGAGGCATCGCGACTGAGGGTTACAGGCTGCGGCAGAGGAGAAGTGCCGGTGCTTCTGAGCAACGCTCTTCCCTTCTGTGGCCTGGACGGGGCCGCCACCGTTTCATGACGGACGCGGTGGAGCCGCAGGGGAAGAGGAGTGTCGGTATAGCTTTGGCCACTCTCCCTATGCGCCCCTGCGGCCGAAAAGTGATAGGCGGGACGGCGCGTTGTGTTCCACGCGCGCCGTCAGCGATGTCAGCAACAACTGGTGGGGTCCGCAATGGCCGATGCCTGCCAGGAGTGCGGGTTGTACGAAAGAGACACCGTCGCCCCTGGCACACAGGCAACAAAATATACAATGCAATTAGCAACCAGTTTGATTTTGTCTAGATTCTAGATTGTCCTATGGAGCACGACGTGACCGACGAGATTGCGGTGGTTGAACATGGACTAAACCAACGATTTAGTGTATGGCTGAAAAATAAGTTTATTTTTGTTTGTATTTAATAAAACAATCACGAAAAACCGCCATTAATGCGCCATTGCCAGCCCACGTCGGGAGAACGCTCTTAAGAATATTTATCCTACACTCAACGCATCTACTTCGATGTACAAACTTAGGTAAGCGTATAGTACTTGGAACCGACTAAGGACTCAAGATAACGTGATGGCCGTCACGAACTTAGCCAATTATTATATATTTTATTTTAATTTTATTATAATTTTTCCTTATTTTCGTTTTCTTTTTTGTGTGAGTTTGGTCGATAAAAACCTATTTACTAACAATGATATGTATCAGTGTATAGGTATAAGTAAAATGAGCGACGTTCCTCACCAACACAACACGTTATTTATCGGTCGGCAGCTCACAAGTGAACACGTAACATGAAGCTCTTAATTATATTGTTTATTGTGTTGACTGTACTTAGCACACTCTGTACGCCAGATGTCGTTATTGGACATAAGTGTCCGCGATACATGTATCCTAATGGAGTATGTCCGTGAGTAGTTTGGGTCGTTATTATAATCTATTTTAAATTAAAGAAAATAAAACATCCCGCCCCCGCCCCGCCTGCCCCCCGAAATTAAAGTTTTTTTTTCACTTTGTAGTGTTTTTTTCCCAAGACGGTTGTTTATTTTTTGGACAAAGGTTCTATTTTTCACTTTTTAGCTATCGTACCTACCCCACCCACACCAATTCGAAATTTCATCATCCTTGAGATATTCTCAAAGGCAATCAAATCAAAATAATGCGTATAAGCGATAGCGGCAATCGCGGTTGATTTGCTGACATTTTTTGAAAAGTTCCATTGTCTGTCTTCGAAACTCATTAACAGATCTATGTGAAGTTTAAATGGGACCACTTCGGAACAAAAAAGTAATTTTGCAAGTCCGTCTATACACGCTGAAATTTTAATGGTTGTTTTCCCGCGGCAGAACAACTTGCCATAAGGAGTCCCTTCGAACCATAGAGTAAAAGTAAAAAAATTAAAATGTTTTTTGTTTTGAAATAATTAAAAAAATATTCATCAACTCGAAAGCATGAGAATCAATAGTAACACTGGAGGTAACTTGTAGGTATTACTCGAAACGCACGCGCCGCCGCACCGCCGCGCCGACAAAGGAACAATGGTGCATAAATGTTCAAAGCAAAATAAACTCTCGCATGTGATACTAAGTCATAAATTAGTTTTCACGCAACAACACAAAACAGCCGCGGCGCCGACAAAGAAAAGACCGATTTATAAATGTTCAAAGCAAAATAAACTCTCGCATGTGATACTAAGTCATAAATTAGTTTTCACGCAACAACACAAAACACAGCCGCGGCGCCGACAAAGAAAAGACCGATTTATAAATGTTCAAATCAAAATAAGCTCTAGCATGTAATGATACGGCATAAACTACAAACTAACAACAATTAAAAACCAAGCAGCGCGCCGGCTTCCCATTGAGCGGGACGGCGCGCGGCGCCGGCGGCGGCGCACTTAGTTTTCCCGCGAATGTCGTACGTGAAACACGCGTTATCAGTGCAATGGATCGCCATTACAATTATTGCAATTTGGAGTACGTCGCTATGGTGCATCTGTACGCTAGGGCTGATTATGACACCCTTGATGCCCGTCGACTTTACGCGGAGCTGCCACACTTGGAGTCGCTTCGTCTTCGGCCATCGGCCCGGACGATCGTAGCATCGACACAGCGGCTACTCGACGATCATGAGCAGTTCCGGACATCAGCAGTTGCACATGGCAGAGGTCGATCGGCCGTTATTTCGCCAGAGCTCGACGAATAGATCATCGAGTACTTCGAACGGGATCCTCGGCGAAGTACACGTAACGCTGCGGCTAGGTTTGGCGTAAGCCAATGCTACGTCTGGAAACTATTCAACTCTGAAGGACTTCATCCTTATGATTATCGCAGAGTTCATGCCCTCCTACTTTTTGTCAGTGGTTAATCGACAGTCAAAATGCGAACATTTTGTGGACAGATGAAGGAACTTTTACGCGAGTTAGACTCGAACATTTTTGGGCGTTAAATAACCCACATGTTTTTCGCGAGTGTGCGCATCTAGTGTTTTAGTGATACCTAATGTGTGATAATTAATGGCCACCTCATTTCAATATCGTAAGAAGTGACAGAGACACCTTATTAAAATTGAAAGGCAATCAATTAAAACGTGCTCCATTGTGTATTCAACGTAGTGGCTTGCAGTTGCACTACGAACAATTACTCCGTTACCGTGAAGTGTAAGTACCTACTCGTACTTTTGTAAATTGTGAACATTTAAAAGTAGGTAGTCAAATTAATTAAAATTATTGTAAATAAGTTGATTCAAATTTTGAAAGGCGCCTCAAACTTTTTTAGGTATCTAAGTCCGAAAATTATGATAAACTTGTTTTTATTAATTAATTTTTATGTTAATTTCTTGTTCAGTAAATTGCAGCTAAAAAGTATTTATGACGGTCCTAAGCTCGTAAAAGTATTTAGGGAAAATTTGAATAGCTTGTTGGGTACAGCTTATTATCAAGAATACTATCAGCTGATTGAAACGCACGCGGGTCAACGGCCGCGCGGCCGCTCGGCGGCGGCGCCCGGCTTGCGCAGAGCGTAGGTATCGGAACTATTGGTTCGTGGTCGCTTTCGAGTTTTGTTTTTCACAATGGTTAATCTGCCATTTTTTGTTTCTAATATTTTATTTGTTTATAAAACTATTGTATTACCAAGACAAAACCATTTCGCTGCGGGAAAACAACCATTTAAATTTCACCGTGTATATGTTGGAGTTATGCCCAAACATACATAAAAATATCATCATCATCATATCAGCCGAAAGACGTCCACTGCTGGACATAGGCCTCCCCCAGGCTCCTCCACTTCGACCGGTCTTGTGCTCACGTACCGGAAGACGTAGAGTAGGAAGGCCTCCCACAAGGTGGACCGATGACCTTGCGAAGACCGCGGGTATCCGCTGGATGTGGGAAGCACATAAAAATATAAATATACCGAATTCATAACCTCCTCCTCTTTGAAGTCGGTTAAAAATGATTTAAAATTTGTATCATTATTTATCATTACTGTTTGCACTACTTTCACCTACTGACATTTACCAACAAACACAAATCGATTCTTATTTACATATTTTTATTTTTCAGGCCAGACGTGAAGACTCCTCCACCGAATGATTCTGACTACATTGACTACTAATTCGGAGCAGATCAAGCAACCTCGAAAAGGTATTATTTAAAATGTTTTTATTTTATTTTAAAAGACGCAAATAGTGCTTTAATATTTAAAAGTGAGGGAAAATCGAATTTAAGATTAAACATACAAAACAAAGTCACATTTCGTGTCTGTGTGTGTAGTTGCGACTTTCTATGCGATATAAACTGCATACTTAATAGATTTTCAGTTTTTCACCATCATTCAGAAAAAAATCCGGGATGAATTAACAAGAAACTACTCGTAATATTATTGAATCTAGTAGAAATAAAAAAAAAAAACGTGTGGCACTCGGAGACTGCCGCGGTAAAGCTCTTGCATAGCATTTTTTATCAACTTATGCAATTATAACGAAAATAACCTAACACCCCAGTATGAAATGGCTAAAATACGAGTACTGCTAAAACGGTAAGGAAATTTCATAAACTATCCATAAATATACGATGTTGTGTATGTGGGATCGTTTCAGAATTTTCATTTTAACCCCACCAGTGGGCTTAGAACCTACAAAAACCGTTTCATTTTGACTCCACCATCAGCTTTAGATCACCGAAAAACCCTGAAAACGACGATCATAATGGAAAGGACATCACCCATATTGGGCTAATTTTTATTTTGCCGGCCAACAAATATAAACACCTTATTTAAATAGAATTCAACATTATAAACATTTTTTATTACTATACCAAACTTCAACAGTCAATTCTCTGAGCTTATATTTAGGTTTAAACATATGGCCTCAATGTATCACTCAGTGTAGATTAAAGCAGTTTCTTGTTTATTCAAAAGTGAGTTGTGTTATGGTAGAACAGAATGTGACGCAAACGCAGGTAGGTACCTAAGTAGCTGCTACCTTTTGTACATTCTGACTCTCACATTATTCTGAGAAAAGTATTTATTTCAAATAAACCAATTAGAGGCATTTAAAAAAGAAAATAATCATAAGGCATCAAAAAATACATCCACATCGTTGTCAATGGGAAAAGAGCCCAAAAGGCTGGCAGCATTGCCACGTTGTATGGCAATGCTGATTCTTTGGCCGAAAAATAGGCCAGCCTTTTGGTCACGCAAAGAGTCGACCAACCGCTAGGAAATGTCTCGGAAAACAAAGTGGAGACTCTGACCCCATGGCTCTAGAGTTTCAACCCCAAACGGCTCGAATAAATACGTTCCAATAAGATTAGAATATTTGCGCTGTTTGAGGTTTTCCGCACCTGCAGCAGCCGCCCCAGCACAACCCGCCGTACAAGAAAGATGGGATGGTGCAAGGGTGTCGACACATGTTGCATCCCACACAAAAGGCCGACCTAACTTCCAAGGCATTATGGTCATTCCGTCTGGTCTCTTTCCATCGTTGCGTGCCAAGTCATTGGGTTCTAGAACAGCTGGCACCCCGGTGACAAGAGCACGACGGATAATGTCATTGATGCTGTCGTGCCGTGCTATCCGGCCTGCGCTCCTACTGCAGGATAAGCCATGGTGTCCGAGGCAGTCGACACCTTCACCTCATTGACAGCGATGCAGAGCCACGCAGAAATATAACAACAATTAGGTTTTATTCCACAAACTGAATAGATGTTTTGAGTTTTATTAATACCTCACACACTTGACTTAAAAGTTTAGTGTGGTAATAAAATGTGTTTATTTTGTTATTCTCTTCTATAATATTAAGTTTATTTTAGTTGGCTTTCAAAATTTGCCCAAAAATGTATGGAGGCTGGGTGATCTCCTTTCGAAAATCAATTTTCTCGGCCGCCGTCTTGGATTTTCATTTTGACCCCACCATCGGCTTTAGATCCCCCAAATACCCTGAAAACGACACCCATGATGGAAAATTCGAAAATGTTCTCCGCCGCCATCTTGGATTTTCATTTTGACCCCACCAGCAGCTTTAGATCCCCCAAATACCCTGAAAACGACACCCATGATAGAAAATTCGAAAAATTTCTCGGCCGCCATCTTGGATTTTCATTTTGACCCCACCATCGGCTTTAGATCCCCAAATAACCTGAAAACGACACAAATGATGGAAAATTCAAAAAATTTCTCGGCCGCATCTTGGATTTTCATTTTGACCCCACCAGCGGCTTTAGAACTTCCAGAAACCCTGAAAACGACACCCATGATGGAAAATTCGAAAATATAGGTACCTTAGGTAGGTAGCTAGTTTAATATAGGTACCTTAGGTAGGTAGCTAGTGCGGTCCATGGCCCTATACGGGGCGCCGGTGTGTGCGCCTACATTGAGGCGCCAACTAGCTCGCCGGTTGAGGGCGTCCCATAGGGTCATGGCGATCAGAATGATCCGGGGATATCGCACGATCGCCGGCGAGGCGGCGGGCCTCCTTGCCGGATTACCGCCATGGGATCTGGAGGCAAAGGTCCTCGCGCAAATGTGGGAGTGGCGCGAGGAGGCCAAACACCGGGGCGTAACTGCGCTGCCGCGGGAAATCGCGGCACAGCGGACAGAGCTCCGGCGGGATCTCATGGTGACATGGAGAGAGCGATTGTCGCAACCCAGTGCTGGGCACGCCATGATTGCGGCGTTAAGTCCCCTCTTTGAGGAGTGGTTTGAGAGGCGGCATGGCGTCCTCACCTTCCGCCTGACGCAGGTCCTCACCGGACACGGTTGTTTCGGGAGGTTCCTGTTTCGGATAGGGCGGGAGGAAACGCCCGGGTGTTTCCACTGCGAAGATCGCCCTGAGGACACGGTGGAGCACACGGTGGCGGTCTGCCCTGCTTGGGCAGAGCACCGCCGTGTCCTCGTGGAGGCGATCGGCGGCGGCGATCTCTCGCGTCCGGCCCTGGTCCAGGCCATGGTACGGAGCGAGAGGGCATGGGGAGCCGTCACCTCCTTCAGCGAAGCAGTGATGCTCGCGAAGAGGGAGGCGGCGCACGTGAGGGAGAGGCAGCATATGCGCCCTCGCGACCCTAGCCGCCGCAGGATACGGAGACGCCCTGGGCGTCGGGAATCCCAGGCCGATTTCCGGCCACCGTAGGCATGGGCTTGCGGACGGCGAGTAATGGGTAGCTCACTGTCCGGTAAGGACCAAGCCCAACTCGACGGCGCGTTGTGTTCCACGCGCGCCTCAAAGAGATGTCAGCACAAAAATGATGGGGCCCGCAAGGGCCGATGCCTGCCAGGGGTGCGGGTTTGTTCGAAAGAGACACCACAGCCCCTGGCATACGGGCTACTGAAGGAACACGGGTGGGTTTTAGTCAGTAAAAGTCTGACACGCCCTCCTGCTCCACCCAGAGCGGGAGAAGTTATTTGATGATTTCCCACCCAAAAAAAAAAAGGTAGGTAGCTACAAGTATGAAGAAATAATTTAAAAATCAGATAAAGCAGTCAAAATTGCAATTTTAACATGTCATTCCTCCGTTGCTATGCAACAGTCCGACCTGTTGCTAGGTGTTAGGTTATTTTCGTTACGGAATTTCTGGATTCGGTCTCCAAGCTCAAGGCCCGCGATAGAAGCTATGCAATAGCTTAAAAATTTGGTGATTAACAAAAAACATGCATATTAAATATGTTACGGGCCCATTTTAAGGCTCCTTGCCTCAAATGAACCCCCTTGAAGTTTCAATTCGTAGTCCTTTTTCTCAGAAACGCGTGATAGTATCAAACTGAGATTCATATCATATACTAAGGTCTTTGGTTTCTTGGAGCTGTAATAAAATCAATCTTCTAAGTGAACTCAATCAAAGATGCGGCTATTTTGACTTCTGCATACTTAATCAAAATTTATAAGGGACTTCCCGTTGACCTAGAATTATGAAATTTGGCACGAAGCAAGTCTTACATCTCAAGTACAGGAAGTTTTTATAATGTACAAAATCTGGTAATCTGTTAGCCAGGTTATCCTACTGCAGATACGTCAGCGGATTAATCTTCATATTTTAAGGGTGCCTTAGTGGAAAAGACGTAATTTATAATAACGTTGGTTGTCAGGAAAAGTTCAGTTTTGCCATGTTTAATAACATAGAGTAAAACTGCATAGAAGCGGAACTTTTTATAACCATTTTTTAAATACCAACGATTTTGGAGCGTAACGCAGTTAGAAATCCTGACTGAGGATTGTAGGGACTGTCTAACTGTTAGACAGCACCTACGATCGCGAGTCTAAGCTTTTTGTTCTATCAAGCCCCGCTAATGAGATACAATATTAATTTTCTATTGTATCGTACCATACAGGGTGCGGGCGAGGCTTGACCGGGTATCAAGTATGTTTTAGTTTAGCTTTACTGCGGAAGAATATGTACATACGTTTCGCTTCTATGCAAAATAAATAACAATAGCTACAACAATAACAATAAAATATTAATAACAATGGCTAAATAACAATATCTGCACGGGTCGATCAGCCAGGTTAAGCTACGCTTGCCGCGGTTGGTCCGTGGATGGGTGACCATCTTTATATAACAAGACCCCTCCGTGCCTCGGAAAGCACGTTAAGCCGTTGGTCTCCGCTGTCATTTGTGGATCTTTGACAGTCGTTACGGGTCGTCAGAAGCCCGAAAGTCTGACAACCAGTCTTACCAGGGGGTATCGTATTACCCAGTAACTGGGTTGTGGAGGTCAGATAGGCAGTCGCTCCATGTAAAATACTGGTATTCAGCTGCATCCGGTTAGACTGGAAGCCGACCCCAAAATATTTGGGAAAAGGCTAGGCAGATGATGATTTTTAATTAATGTTTTCACGACTTGCTCAACTGACATTCATGTAGAACAAAAACGTATACTTATTTAATTAAATATTTTCATTTTTCAGGTCAGTTTCTCCACTAGTACCCAATGTTCAAAGGTTATATGGATTAAATAAATTAACGTCAATATGGTAGCTATTTCATACAGTTAACATTTTTAATTTCAAATGACGGAAAAAGTGTGAGAAAATCACGTCTAAAATCAAACATACTAAACGGACATGATGATGGATTTAAATAATGAGTTCATGACGCTAAAGAAAATTTTTGTAGCTTTTAAAGTGTGGTTTATGTTTGTCTTAAATTAGCAAGAAAATTAAAAAACCAAATAAAAATACAAAGGGTCTAAATAACACGCATCATGTAGCTAAATCCTACAATCTCATCAATTACTCCTTATTTATTTACTAGATTAATCATTACTAGTGGTCTATTACTAGTGGTTTTTGGAGGACTGTATTTTGTAATTTTTGACGTTTAAAAAGTGCTGACACCAGCCTAGTTTGAATAAATGACTTTTGATTTTGATTTTTGTAATTTTGGTCTAACTTCGACTATTATTAATTTAAATGTATTTCTAATGCATTAGGTTTTATATAAAACATAAGATATCTGCACTCCTTCTTCGTATAAACTTGAATTGTCGTTTTATACTCCTCCGTCCCGATTGCTATCAGACACACGCCCAATATCTTCGGGTTCGTCGCTCAGCTCCGCCTCGCAGTTGCCTGCTCCAGGCGTGAGTCTAGTAATACCGACCGCTGCAGTTGCGTCGAGCTCGAGCAACGAATATTTCTCGCCCCCAGTACGTTGGTGCAGAAGACGCCGACCACCGGCCAGCATATGACTCCGTGGCCCACCGGCCTCTGATTGGGTCCACGCTCCCGGTGGAAGTGGGCAGCGCATGAAGTGGACACAAACGAAAATGTCATGCGCGCATACTACGAGGCTACAGAGGGGGGAAGTAGGAGAGGGTCAAAATAAAAACCCAATGGGTCCCTCCTAATGGCAAGCGACGTCGCGGTGGGCCCAGACGAAGATGGCGGGATGTGCTGGACTACTTTAACAAGAACTGGTCACTAGTAGGATAAAACAGAGAGAAGTGAGAGGAGGGTAGAGAAGCCTTTGCAATGCAGTGGGACATCACGGGCTTTGAATAATAAAAATAATCACATAACTCCTGCGTCAGCATAACTTTCGTAACAAGGTACTAAGTTTTTGCTTCATGTACCTATTAATTTAAAGATTCTATCCAGTTATCTGCGAGCAATGTGGCCTGCCCACTGCCACTTAAGTTTGGCAATTCTTCGGGCTATGTCGGTTACCTTGGTTCTCCTGATGATCTCTTCATTCCTGATTCGATCACGCAGGGAAACTCCAGATGGCCGATGGGGCCGAAAAGTTCTGGAGTGGCGACCGCATTCCGGAAGACGTAAAGTTGGAAGGCCTCCCACAAGGTGGACCGATGACCTTGTGAGGGCCGTAGGAGTCCGCTGGATACAGGAAGCATATAATCGGTCGAAGTGGCGGAGCTTGTGGGAGGCCTATGTCCAACAGTGAACGTCTTTCGGCTGAAATGATGATGATGATGATCCAGTTATCACTTCAATCTTTTAACACCAACACAAAAATATAAATCCTAGCATTTAAACGACTACCTTGAAAAATGATATCCAGGTACCTCCAGATATCTGCCTACTCTACTAACCAGAAACCACTTCAAATTTTTCCCATAACTTCAGGGGTGTTAACTGCACAATTTCTGAAGTACGTGTTTTTCCAACGGCAGGGAACTGGCATAAATCTTCAGTATAGCGGAGACAACCCTAGTTATAGGGCTGCAAACTTTGCCCATACTTCACCGATATATCGTTGCGAAATATATTCATTAGTGCACTAATAGTTGCGTAATTAAGTGTTTTAGTGGAAAACTATGTGAGCTATTACATTGTAGATAGTTTGAGCCAGTTTAGATAGTTATTGATGTGGTCTGTTTAATGTGAAGCTTTGGCGATCTAGAACAGTTTGTAAATCTGCCTAGCCTTATTGTGACTATATTGCCGTTCTATTACAGTCTAAAACGATCCCCCTTGGTAAGACTCTTTGTTAGATTTCCTGGCAATTGACGGTTACGACTGTCCAAGATCTGAACGTGCTTTCAGAGGAGCGGAGGGATTTCAGTATGGAAAGATGGTCACTGACCACGGCAAGCGAAGCTTAACTTACTTAGGCAATGTATGTAACATAATATACGTAACTATCTGTAACAATATTTTGACAAATTAACCCGTCGCACGTCTAATTAGTAGACACAATAGAAATTCTATTGTTATCGGAACACATGGTGTGCACTTGATATGCGAGGGATTAATGTACTATTACTATAGCTAATACAGTGTCACACACTCATACTGCAGTTTTTATATGGCCGATCTTGACTCCAGTTTCTTGCACCTCCTTTTTTAATATCAATATCTTATTTGCTATTAATATTTTCCGTGGTGTCGTCTAAGTAATATTAGATGGTATTCCGGCAAATCTATGAGAATTTTCGAGGTTAAAAGGCTTTTAAGGAAAATCTGATTAGGCTGGTTTGAACGAATTTATAAATAATCTATCTACGTTTTAACGTTACCAGAAATCTGTTTTTAGAACGTGGATTCCGGCGACTGGGACCGCAATTAACCTAGGAACCGCGGCCCCACTCGCCAGGTCCATTTAATTTATTACTTTTCTTCCGGTGACTGTCACCACCCACGAATGAATAAAAAACCTATATTGGTCAAGCCAAAAACAGTACAGTCAAACGAAAAAACGTTTAAAGTAATAACTAATTTAAGAACTACAACGGTATAGAACGCTGAGTATTTTTAATATGATCAGTCCTATTTTTGGTAAGCTCCTATCAAGTACCAGTCGCTGGAAGAAAATATGAAAAAAAAAAAACTGAGATATCACGATTTTGTAGTTAGCAGAACTAAAAAATAGAAAATAAATAATAGCTAAAAAACTAAAAAAAACACGTTTTAGTCACTAAAAGTCTGACACGCTCTCCTGCTGTGGAGAAGGACTTACCAGAGAAGTTATTTGATGACTTCCCACCCAAAAATCATGGGCAGACGCAAAATATTTGTATATAATGGGCACACGAGACATGTGGCTTGAAGGGTATGAATAATTATTTTTGTCATAATTGCAATTAATACTCCAATAGATAAAGAGAAGACTGATTGGTTTTAAAATGTAGGTAAAAATTATAGGATATAAGAAAATAATTTGTGATTTATCAGTCTTAATATTCAATAAGAATATTTTTGATACCTACTAATAAATTGTTGCCCAATTCAAACCAAGACTAAGAAGTTGGGAGTCTAATTATTTTATGTTATTTTTTTTTTTTTTGGAATTATTTATTTTATGATCTCAGTTTATGTTGTATCAAAATGTTTGACTTATTTAAATAAAAGTTATAGTGTAAAAGCAAAGAATTTGTGAAACATTGATTATTCATATGGCTCAAAGTATGGCATTGGTTCCTACTTCGTTTCAAGACACCCATTGTCCTGTTCAATGCTACCTGTGTTATGAAACGGACATAAGTGAGTAAAAAAAAAACCATAATATTTCGTACAATAAATTTAATTTTCATAAAACATGGTGTATGAATAATTAAACAATTCTGAATTCCATAAGGACAGTTAACGAGTTCCTAAATATTTAACTACATTAAGTTATAATACTTCAAAGTTAAACGACCGCTTCATGGCGTATCTCCCCAACATACAGTGGTACTGCCCACGGAACCCTACATTTCAAATGGTCTGTCACAAACTTAGCCGATAATTTTTCCTTATTTTTGAGTTTTGTGTGTGAGCGTGATCGATAAAACCTATTTATAAACAATTTTACATATCAGTGTAGTTATATAAATAAAATGAGTGACGCTATTGACGCACACGTAATTCATATTTCAATACCGCACAAGTGAACACGAAACATGAAGATCTTACTAATATTGTTTGTTGTGTTGACTATGCTCAGCACACTCTGTACGACAAGTTCTATTCTTAGAAAAGTTTGTCCGGGACACATGCTCAAGTTTTCTCAAGGAATGTGCGCGTAAGTAATTTGCAACTGCGTAATATTCTTTTTAAAAACTTAAAACCAAACAGGGTTTATCTGTAGACCTAAATTGCTATCTTTAGCGATTTGGGCTGCGTTTTTTTTTTTTTTTTAGGGTGGGGAATCATCAAATGACTTCTCCTGCTGAGTAGAGCAGGAGGGCGTGTCAGACTTTTACTGACTAAAACCCACCCGTGTTCCCTCAGTAGCCCGTATGCCAGGGGCTGTGGTATCTCTTTAGAACAAACCCGCACCCCTGGCAGGCATCGGCCCTTGCGGACCCCACCGGTGGTTGCTGACATCTTTGACGGCGCGCGTGTGGAACACAACGCGCCGTCCCGTCTACCACTTTTCGGCCGCAGAGGATAGGGAGAGCGGCTGACGCTATACCGACACTCCTCTTCCCCTGCGGCCCCACCGCGTCCGCCATCAAACGGTGGCGGCCCCGTCCAGGCCACGGAAGGGAAGAGCGCTGCTCAGAAGCACCGGCACTCCTCCTCTACCGCAGCCCGTAACCCTCAGCCGCGATGCCTCCCATTCGACATCGCGGCCCACCTCAGTTGCGGTGCACCTCACCGCAACCTACTTTTCGGCCGCTACGTCGTCGGCTTTGAGGCAAAAGCCCTGACGAGCGGCCCCACCTTTGGGTTCCTCTTGGCTTCACCGTGGCCGGAATCCACGGTTACTGAGCCCCCCCGCAACGACAATGCGGGAACCCACTCGGGGGGGGGGGGATTTGGGCTGCGTTAGAGTCTTTCGAACATACAGTTCGTTTTTTAACCCTAGGCAGTATCTGACATTTCAAGTCTGGTGTGTTTGCTTTTTTAACCGACGAAAAAACGGAGGAGGTCACTCAATTCGCCGCGTATTTTTTTTTTTTTTTTTTTATGTATGACCACGCATAACTTTTTCCAGAGTAGTCCGATTTTGATAATTCTTTTTTTATTGGAAAGGGTATACCCCGAAATTGGTTCCATATAATTTTGAAGAAAAATTCTAACCCTAAGGGTAAGAAAACAGGGGATGATTGATTGTTTACTCACAGATTTTAATACTGAGTTGTGTATTACAAAAAGTAATCAAAAATTAAGCATGTAGTAATTAGTAGATTATAGCCACAAAACATTATGAAATAAAAACTTTTTAATAAAAAAATTAAACCGCCGAAAAACCGAAAAGTAAAAAATAATAAACTTGCTTTGTCCAACCCCAATAACTAAGTTCGGAAGTCGGTTTAATTTTTTATTAAAAAGTTTTTATAGTATAGGAGTTTGACTTTACATCTGTCTAATTACAATCTGGGTTTAAAAAAAACGATTATTAGGATTTGTTTAATTGGGCCCAAATGTAATCAAATGATTTCTGAAATAGTCAGTCAAGGGGTAGGTCAGGTTGCGTTACAGTAATGCTTGCGAGGGAGGAGCCGGAGAGCGTGAGGGAGAGGCAGGGATTGCGAACTCTCGCCCCTAGCAGACTCCCGGCCACCATAGGCGCCGTAGGCGTGGGCTTGCGGACGGCGAGTAATGGGTAGCTCGCTGGCCGGTAAGGACCAGGCCCAGGTCGACGGCGTGTTGTGTTCCACGCGCGCCTCAATGAGATGTCAGCACAAACTGATGGGGCCCGCAAGGGCCGATGCCTGCCAGGGGTGCGGGTTTGTTCGAAACAGAAACTGCCACCCCTGCTACACAGGCTACTGAGGGAATACGGGTGGGTTTTAGTCAGTAAAAATCTGACACGCCCTCCCGGTCCGCGGGAGAAGTTATTTGATGATTTCTCATCCAAAAAAAAGGTGATTCAAACTGTTGTAATTTCTTAAATACATATATGTTACGGATGAAAATCACATCGTTATATGCAGCATACAACCGATATTGATCTGTAAATTGCAAAAACGTTAAAAAAATTGAACATCGCCGGCTTGGTAATAGTGTAACAAAGAACTAAACTGAATCTACAATATTGAAATTGTGTATTATAATATAAACCTTTATGTAATTATCTTTTTTTATTAAGGTCAGTCATCAATCAGTCAATCAATCAGTTTATTTGCGAAACATAGGTGTTTACATAAATAGGGGGTGCGCTATGTTTTGTCATAATTAAGACATGCAAATTTTAAGTAACCCGTTAGGTGTCATTAGATTATGAGAATTAGAAAAAAAAAACGTTGAATTAATTAAATACATGAAAGGAGAAAAAAAAAGAAACATCAACAATAAAAATCAATAAATAGTAATGAGTAGTGCTCATTGTCAAAAGATAAAATAAATAAAAAAAATGCATCAAAATAATAATTGGTTGTTCAGAAATTCGTCTACAGTATAATAACATTTGTCAATTAATATTTTAGTAAGAACTTTTTTAGCTCATATAATGTTGCTACCTCTACCTTATTCAAAAATGAATTATTATTATTTGGATACAACAATTTTATGGTTTCTTTTACTTATCGGTCGACTATGCTGTCTCATCTCTGTATAAATGTGTAGTCAAATGTATATTAATTTTAAATAATTCGGAAAATTTAATGATTTAATGGTAAACCGTTACCAAATTCTTAACTACTTTCTTGTTTGTTACATTGACAAACACGATACTTTTCTGTCGACGTCAACGTATAATCTCAGTGCGTGTGAGTGTAGTGTAGTCAGATGTATATTAATTTTAAAGAATTCGGTAATGGTTTAATGTTAAACCATTATCAATTTATGGACTGTACATTTGAATTTACAAAAAAAATATTCAAAAAAAATGTAAATCCAACGCTGTTCTAAGTAAAATGAGATAAATAGGTTATATGCTCAATCCGCAAGTGGCACTTCAAAACATATTTAGCCTAGTTACTTATCCTCTTCGCTCTATTTTCACTCTCGATAATTATGACATGGCGTCAGTTCCACGTGTCATCTAAAAGTATGAAATGTTTCTGTTTTTGAAGATTTAATGCTGGATATAACCTATCTTCTCCCCTTTACTTATAATTTCGTTGTATGAAGGATTATTTATAAGTGTTTCACTACTTGGCCTACTGACATTCACCTACTTATTTTAAATTGTAATTTTTCAGGCCAACAACAGCACCGCCGGAAGACGGGTTTGACTATCAAAGTTTCTATGGAGAAAATCAAATAACCTCGATATGGTAGGTCATTTTTTTTTTTCAAAAGACGAAAATTCCATAATTGACTTTATAAGCGAGGAAATATAATATCACGTCTTAAATCAAACATACAAAAGAAAGTCGTTATTTGAGTCAGTGTGTCTTCGCTTAATTGATCTAAACTCTGCAATAGATTTTCATGCGGTTTTCAGCTTTTGAC
The DNA here is from genome assembly GCA_949987655.1 of Polymixis flavicincta. Classification (NCBI taxonomy): domain Eukaryota; kingdom Metazoa; phylum Arthropoda; class Insecta; order Lepidoptera; family Noctuidae; genus Polymixis; species Polymixis flavicincta. Next base: position 20,205,237 of record OX465183.1, read on the forward strand.
AGTTCAGTTTTCTCGTTTTAGAAACTCTACTGTCAATGCTCCTAGGAATCCTATATTCTAAGTATGTCATATATATATATATCATTTTCAACTTGAAACCTACACGTGGCCTAGAGAAAAAGAGAGGTTAAACTTGTTTCACCAAAAAAAAAAAAAGTACAAACTATCACTTCTCAAACTATTTTTCACATAATTTCATTTTCCAAATTATTTGCATTTTTTGCGTTATAATTATTTATTTGCTAAACTCTTCACAAATAATTATAACGCAAACCTAATGTTTGGCAAGTGAACGTTATAATAACTTGCTTACCAACTAGTACTTTTACCAATTTTAATGTAGTCAATTATTTTAGTTGGAAAAAAAATAAAAATTTAGTATCGTCGGGTATTAATAATACCTACTAATGTTGTTTTACTGTAATAAATCATTTGATTAAAGATCAAATGCCATAATGACATTTTCATTGGTAATATTCAGTCGAATAAGAAATTTGACCAAATAAAAATGTGCGGACTGAAATCATTCAAAGTATTGTATTGATATTTATAAGGTTGTGGCTAAAATTTGTTTGGATGATGAAATTTTGTCAAAACGGCAGGATCCTGATTTTAAGACCACTTTATGCTTCAATAAGCAAACTTAAAAAATTATAGTTGAAAACAGATGTGACCTATATCATCATCATCATCATCAGCCTATAAATGTTCCCGCTGCTGGGACACAGGCCTCCTCTCAGTGAGAGGGATTGGGCCGTATGATCAACCACACGGGCCCAGTGCGGATTGGTAGATGTCACATGTCTTCGAATTTTTGGTTCTAAGACATGTCGGTTTCCTCACGATGTTTTCCTTCACCGTTTTGAGAGCAGTGGTGATGAAATAATTTACACAAAGTAAAGCGCCTGGCTGGGTTCGAACTCACGACCTACAACTCGTAAGACGCGGCCGTTACCACTTGGCCACCACTGATCTGCCTATATATTTACGTATATATGTATACTTAATGAAAACTGATTTAACCACCGCGGGAATCCGCGGGAATTCGCTGGATATGGGAAGCACAAGACCGGTCGATGTGGAAGAGCCTGGGGGAGGCCTATGTCCAGCAGTGGACGTCTTTCAGCTGCAATGATTATGATGAAATGATGACGTTAGAAACGATTCGGCGCTGGTAATCTGTAACAGGTTTTTCTTCTGCAGATACCAATCTTCCATAACGAATAAACATAACTTAAAATCACGCTATATTTCCCCGAAGGGTCAGGCAGAGGTATATCTATAGTACCCACATTGTGCAAGTTATGTTTAAATTCTAAGTAATAGGGGGCGAGCCTATTACCATCAACTGAGCACAAATTCAGACAGGGCTGCAACTGAGAAATTTCAGAAAGAAAAACCAAATAACGCTTTGGATTAATCTTGATATTTGGAATTTATTATTATAATACCGTTGTCAGGAAAAGTTCAATGTTCCGTGTTTATTATCTTAGAGCAGGGGTCGGCAACCTGCGGGTCGCGAGCCACATTCGGCTGATGTGACACTGCGGCTCATTAGTTCCATACGCAAATATTATTTATTTTCCCTTCAACTGGCTAGCTATCAAATAAAAAAATGCCGAGTTTGCAAATGACGTAGATTAGGCCACGCCAGTTTTCGGTCACCTTGCGTAAACCCCGATTTCACGCAATTTTGTTGACTTGTTTCGTAATCTGTATGATATTTAATTTATTTGTGGCCCTATAAAACTTAAACATTTTGTAAATTGTAATTGTTGACTCTTCCGACTCAAAAAGTTGCCCGACCCCTGTCATAGAGTAAAACCATATAGAACCGGTACCTACTCTGAACGCTACATACAATAAATTGGAAATACTTTTCTTTTCGAGAACCAATCTGAAAGTTCTGGAATATTCTTCCACAGACAATTTCGATATTCATATCGATTTGTAACTGTCATTACTTTTTTATATTAAATGTGGGAAATTATTTGCGTTTGTTTATCAATATTATATAATTATTATTTATTTGCTGTACACAAAGACAACAAAAAACCAAACTGACAACTGTGACCTTGCTTTCAAATTCCCACGACAGATGTCGCTACTTGTCGCGATCAATTCTACTTTTGCTACGTCACACTACGATGTACGTATGTTATGGTAAATAATAAAACTGTAATTATGGCCACACTATTGAATTAGGAAATTCCTGTAATAATAGTGATGATGAGTTAATAAATAAATAAATTAAACAAAATGCCTACAGTTTTATAGCAGTCACAAATCCTCACTCAGGATTGTAAGTCTTATCAAACACAATCCTGGTTTACCATGCCTTTTTCTAAACTGACAGCTATGCTGCTGAGGAGTTTGTTGCGCCACTTCTTCTTCCTAGCTAAAGCACTAGGAAGTGTCGAAGGGTGGGCGTTTTTTGGGGGGCTGTCTTATGTATTTTGACGTTCGAAAAGTGCTGATTCACAGCCTAATTTGAATAAATGACTTTTGATTTTGACTTTATTTCAGGAGAAATTAATTATTATGTTTATTTTCCTTGTATCAGGCACATACCAATACACTATAAATTAAATCTTACATTTTTATTTCATGAGCCTAATTGGATGTATAGAATTTGGGGGCGGCCTTTGCTCAGCAGTGGGACAGTGTAAGCTAAATGAAAAAAAAAAATACTAAAAAAATTAGCTTAATACAATAAGGAGAGAAAATGGTGCCGATTCTGTTGTCACAAAATTCTCTAAACTAGACTAAAAATCACCAAAATTTAGTTAATTCCTGTCAAACGACGATTTCCTATTCTGAAATTGACAAAAGTGACACAACTTAACTATATTTTAGTTTGTCAGCACTAAGATTGCACTGAATTATTAGTTTAGTGAAAATGGTAATTTTGCTATTCTGTTGTTGTCAATTTCATTATTGTATTCAACCTAAAATTTTGGTTGTCTAACTAAATCTGACTATTTTTAATCGCGATTAAATAGGTGTGGAATAAAATTAGTTGTCAAGAACCAAAATTCACACCGACACCTCGACTTCTGGTGCAAAAATAGTACTGTATTTTTTTCTTTTCTTTTGCTTATATCTCGAAAACGGTGTGTCCTATCGCAAAAATAATGAAAATTTCGACCCCCTTTATAAAACCCCAAACACCTCTAAAACTCAACATGTGGATAATTTTTTTTCATATTTTCCATGAAAATTCCATATAAATCACGTCGAGGCTGCCGACCCCGGCGCGCTGCTGGCTCTAAAAAAAACACGGGGTAGGGTAAACAAGTACCACGTTGCGAAGCCAAAACATACCACGTGCGAGTCGCGATTGTCAAATTCGATTTTAGTTGTGTCAAAATAGTTTTTAAATTTAGAGATATTTTTTTGCAGAATAGCGTTTAGATTCTCATAGTAAAAAGTAAGGAATTTTAGTTATAGTTTAGTTAGTTTAGTTCGGTGTACAACAGAATCGGCACCAGTGTGTAGACAAACTCATTACTTAAATAACCATATCCTTATACTAATAGGATTTGTACTTGCTCGTTACGTGAAACTCCTGATACCCGACCTAAAACATGTCCTGTATGTCAGGTGTCAGTGTTCCTCTCCGGTAGTCACATTTGTGAAGCCTAGCTTGCTATTGCGTGCTTCATGTCAGTGATGATGAAGAGCTCACGGATAAAAATAAGTAACTCACAAAACTAAACTAATAAAAATTAGGTTTAACGAGTTAATATAGAAGAAGTAACTGTAATCTCACGCTAAATAGTTTATTATTCTGTGGTAGTAGCCAGCATGATTCCTGAATAAATTATGCGACTAACGAAATAATTATTTTATTTTCAGGTTCAGTATCCTGAACCGGGGAAGGTACTGATAATATGCCGTGGTTTCGAAGAACTCAACTAAAAACACTAATTAGTAAACGAAATTAACTTTTGACAGTAGAAAGCTCCTGCACGGCGATGATCCGTACAATATCTTACATTTTAAAGTAAGAATCATACGTCAACGTGGCACTGTTCCCAAAAAAAAAAAAAAAAACGTGGCGCTGTTCATAGGTTCATACCTTGGTTAAAAACAAATGCGAATAAAAATTGCCGCAACGTGTAGTTGCGATTTATAAGTTGTACCGTCTAAATAGGTTTAGCTGTGCAAGTTATTTGTTGATTCTTGTGTAAATGGCGCTTAAGGGTCTCATTCTAGAACATGATAACTGCAGAAAAAATCATTTAACAATTATAACAGTTTTTAAATACATGATGTTTGTACTTTTACTGACGTTTTGATTACGTTTTACGTTAGTAAAAACCTTTATTACGTTTAACTAAGAGCTATCATGACATTCATTGATTGTTAGGCGGTACGAAGCTCGCCGGATCAGTTAGGTTACCCAGCGAATTTCGTACCGCCTCAGAATCAATTAACATTGTCTTAACTTATCAGCAAAACATCTTGAGGCATTGCACATGATCTCTTACTAAGTTATGACAACCTAGTACTTCGAAGGAATATAACGTTTTCTAACTGACATAGGTACTTAAGTCAGGTGTACTAATCTTACCGAGCTATGACAAACTGGTACTTAGAAGGCATAAAGCATTTTCTAGCGGACACAAGAAATGTATGAGAAAATGAATTTTCCTCACGTATTTTTTCTCGTGTATTCTTCCCATGTTTTAATATTTGCGTGCTACTCGGGGCGGAGACAAATCAAACAAATTAAAGCTCATAAATAAAAACATTTAAAAAAAAAAAAAACAACTTTAATTTCGGAAGTTGGTTATTTTTGGATGTGTATTTTAGTTTTTGTTACCGAAATCCGAAAGTTATTTTAAGCTATTGCATAGCTTCTATCGCGGGCCTTGAGAGTGGAGACCGAATCCAGAAATTCCGTAACGAAAATAACCTAACGCCTAGCAACAGGTCGGACTGTTGCATAGCAACGGAGGAATGACATGTTTAAATTGCAATTTTGAGCGTGGAGACCGAATCCAGAAATTCCGTACCGAAAATAACCTAACACCTAGCAACAGGTCGGACTGTTGCATAGCAACGAAGGAATGACATGTTAAAATTGCAATTTTGACTGCTTTATCTGAATTTTCATACACAACATCGTATTTATCGATAGTTTATGAAATTTTCTTACCATTTTAGCATAGCCATTTCATACTGTGTTAGTGTTAGGTTATTTTCGTTATAATTACATAAGTTGATAAAAAAATGCTATGCAATAGCTTTACCGCGGCAGTCTCCGAGTGCCACACGTTTTTTTTTTACATTGTAGTGTTTTTCCCGGGAATCTTAGACGTAGGCAAAAAGGCTGCCAGTCTAAAATGGGACTAGGTGGGTCACACTAGTCGCATGTACAGTGACCGCTGGGCAATTGTCGCCACACAGTGGGTGCCTGAGGATGGACGGCGCCGCCGAGGTCGGCGCAAGAAAAGGTGGCGTGACGACCTAGATGTGTATTGCAAGGGCTGGATCGAGGAGGCCCTGGAAAAGGATGCCTGGAAGGATTTGGGGGAAGCCTTTGCTCAGCAGTGGGATAGGGTAGGCTAAATGAAAAAAGAAAAGTGTTTTACCAGAAGTCGGTTGTTGAACAGTTCCGTTGTTTGTCCCCGAAACGCATAATCAAATCTAGATGAAATTTTACTGCGACCATTTCGGAATAATTTTGCAAATACGTCTGTCTATATATGACGGAGTCATGCCCGAACATACATAAAAAAAAATGTTGACATTTCGAATTGATAACCTCCTTCTTTTTGAAGTCGGTTAAAAATCGGTTCAGCCGTTCTTGTGATATACATAAGAGTTGTTACTAACCCGACTTTGTTTTAAATAGATTTGTTTGTCGACAATAAAACCACGAGAATTAACAATTAGGTTAAAATGTTTAAAATCTTTCGAATAATAATATTAAATGGGATCGATTATGGCGTTTTATTATAAACACGAGGCAGAATAAATGAAGTTGATTTCTGTTTAGAAACTGACACACATGTTTGTGACAATTCATTTTATTTTCTGAAATTATTTGATTAAATGCTTTCCGAGGCCTGAAGGAGTCTTGATATGTAATAGGTGGTCACCCATCCTCGATCAAACCGCAGCAAGCGTAGCTTCACCTCCCATTAATCCATGCACCTTTCATTATAGCATATACTGGAAATGTACCTATAGGTGTGTCGTCGTGTGCACAATGTCGCAGATCATCGTCAAAAGTTTTTGTATTCATATGACTAAAGTGGAATACGAAGTAATCTTGTTCGTATCATCTTGTTTGTATTTTGAAGGAAAATGGAGCGTTTTATATACCTACTAGCTTTTTCCAGCGGCTTCGCTCGCATGGAGGTCGAAAATTATCCCACTGGAACGTAGATAATAATATTAAATGTGTCTTTTTTATTGCGGGACGTTATCAAATAACTTCTCCCGCTCTGGGTGGAGCAGGAACAGACATATCAGACTTTTACTGACTAAAACCCACCCGTGTTCCCTCAGTTGCCTGTGTGCCAGGGGCCACGGTATCTCTATCGAACAACCCGCACCCCTGGCAGGCATCGGCCCTTGCGGACCCCACCAATTGGCGCTGACATCTCTTTGAGGGCTGCGTGGAACACAACGCGCCGTCGACCCGGGCTTGGTCCTTACCGGACAGCGAGCTACCCATTACTCAACGTCCGCAAGCCCGTGCGTACGATGTCCGGGAATCAGCCTGAGGTTCCCGACGCGTCACGACGCCTAGAGTGTCTCCTTCGGTGACTAGGGCTGTGAGGGCGCATATACTACCTCTTTCTCAAGTGAGCCATCCCCTCTTCGCGAGTATCACTGCTTCGCAGAAGGAGGTGATGGCTACCCATGCACTCTCGCTCCGTATCATGGCCTGGACGACGGCCGGACGCGGGAGATGGCCGCCGCCGATCGCCTCTACGAGGACACGGCAGTGCTTTCCCTTAGCCGGGCAGATCTCCGCTGTATGCTCCACCATATCTTCAGGGCGATCTTAGCAGTGGAAACATCTGGGAGTTTCCTTCCGCCTTATCTGAAATAGGAACCTCTCGAAACAACCGTGTACGGTGAGGACCTGCGTCAGGCGGAAGGTAAGGACGCCGTGGCGCCTCTCAATCCACTCCTCATAGAGGGGACTTAACGTGCCCAGCACTGGGTTGCGACAATCGCATTCACCAATCCTACATGGGTTACGTTTGTTCCTTTTGTGGTACAAAATCGTAAAAATAATATTTTAATGAGGCATTTAAAAGTGGTTTAGAAAGACTGCTCTTTCTAAACCACTTTTAGATAACCTTCCTAAGCTAGAACATACATCCTACACTGAGAATTGCTTAACAAAAATTATTTAATTATTAATTTACGTACACACGGTAAAATTATTTTTAATTGCATCTTTGTGCAATGTTCTTTACATTGAACAAAAATTACATCAAAGAGAGAATTGTTGGACGCAAGGATCACACACAAACATCAACTAATTTAATTATATTGAACTCACTTTCTTGCATAAAGTAAACTTTAAAAATGGTGATAAACTTGACGTAGAAAACCGTATTTCAAGGAATCGGGAAGCTTGCGATGTCTTAGCAATCTTCTTTTACAAGAATTCTGGGCATAAACATATAACTAGTACTATTTTTATTTGTTGGATTATTTAATCAGGTTTTAAACATCCGTTTTCACTTAGACAAGGTGACAGCCAAATGTATGCCTTAATCAAAACCAGCTATTACATTACACGACTCTCGGAGCTGAGCCGAGCGTTGAAAAACTAAAAGTTGAATTACTAACCTACAGAAAATAATTAGGATATAGTTAAATTTTTTAGAGAAATAAGTTATATTAAACCAAAAAAAAAACACAACTATAACAACTCCGTGAAATAATTACACAACTTATTTACATAACTGTCGAGAATTCGGAACAAACACACGATATCTTTATCACGCACTTACTTTGAGCCCTTGTCACTTAATTATGGTAATACTATTAACTATTCACTAACAAGGCTTCACGTTCACGTTTTGCCTAACAAATAGGTACAGAACGACAAAACTGAATAGTTCCATATTTACACAATCGGACGAGGAAAATTTCTAATAGCAAGCGCTAGTTTTCACGTTCTTCACCTTATCATGATTTGTTCCGCATTCGCCCCTCATAAAACATCCATATTCGTCCCACATTTATAGACAAATGATTTTATTTCTGTAAGTAGGTTTGCACAAACTCTTTTACACGTCAATCATATTTCAAAACTAGATGAGGTCTCCTATCTGACTACTTTAAAAAGAAAGGCCGAAACAAACTTAGACGTCACAGTGGCTTCATAATCTTGGTCAGATCATGTAGATTTGTGACTGAAATGCTTTTTTATGGACAAATACACACAAATTGAGTGGACCTGTCCAATCAATGTGCTCATAGTAGGTACATATGTATTTTTAAGTATAGTACGTAATTCGCGACAGAAAAGTTGATGGAAAACCTTTTCCAAATTAGATTTCGTTTAAGTAATTGTTCACTTTTTCGTGTTTTTCCGGAAGTCGGTTGTGTTTTTTTTTTAAAAGGTTTTTATTTTTCACTTTTTAGTTATAGTACCTACCCCACACCAATTCGAAATTTTAAAATAATATAAATAAAATATATATCATTCACTAAGATGCATGACGTAGTTTGAAACGCCCTGTCATGGAGATGGAATTAATGATGGAATGTAATGCTATGGGTATCTTTTACCCTTTATTAACAGGGTGTTTCTTAATTCTAAAGCATTATTTATTATTCTTTGTACCTTCTTTGTTTATTATCTTAATTATAGTAAAAAAATTTAGTCGCGCCTAGAGGTATTTTATGTCGGATACATTGCGTGGACTATCTTTGTAAGACGACTAAAATGTGACGGTGTATACGGGAAAAGTTTTTGTGCAGTGCGCAAATTGTAACCATGAATTCAGCATATCATTCTAGACCCCGTAGCGCAGAAATTTTTCGCCGGATACACAAAAACAGAAATCTGCTGTTCCATACATTTTGACCGCGTAGGTATTGCACTTTTCTATGAAACAGCGGATTTTTTTTTGTACAACCGGCGAAAAATTTCTGCGCTAGGGGTTCTAAAATAATATGCTGAATTCATGGTTACAATTTGCGCACTGGATAAAAACTTACCCTGTATGACGGAGTTATGCCCGAACATAAAAATAATATGTCGAATTGATAACCTCTTTCTTTTTGAAGTCCGTTGAAAGTAGTTAGGTTTGGTATGGGCATGTGATAAGGAGGGAGGAAACGCAGGTGATTGAAAAAGTGTTGAATAGTTATAAATGTTAATGGATGGAGAGGGAGAGGCAGGCCAAAAAATAAAGATGGATGGATTGTGTGAAGAATGACATGAAAAAGAAAGGAGTGAAAGATAACGTGACGGTTGATAGAAGAGAGTGGAAGTAGAAAACGTGTTGCCTCGACCCCAAATAACATGGGAAAAGCGCAGGAAGAAGATGATGGTAAGTTCTATGGAAGAAATTCATATCTATACAATTTGAAACAGTCCCGTATGTGTCGCCGGGCGTAAAAAAAATCGCACCATCCCATTTCTTCCAGTGGGTGTCGTAGAAGGCGACTAAGGGACTTACTAGAGAATGGGCAGCAGCGTTCTCTATGCATTTTACCACCATACTGCAATCGCCAACCCGCCTGCCAAGCGTGGCGATTATAGCAAAACTCCCATTCTGGGGGAGGCCTATGTCCAGCAGTGGATGTCTTTCGGCTGAAATAATGATGATGATGACAGTTTGAAAACGAAATCCCGTAAACACGATGACCGTATCAACCGTATCTTAGCACTCCAAGCACAAATAGCCCTTAAGGTGTATATATACAGGGTTATTGGTAAAACACCAACAACCTCTTAAGAGGTCATTGTACTCATCATTATGAACAACTTTTACTATGGGACCAAAACTGAAATCGCGAAAAAAAAAAATCAGCTGTTCCTTACATTTATGTTCGTGTAACTCGTCAAAATGTAGGGAACGGCAAATTTTTTTTTCGCGATTTCAGGTTTGGTCCCATAGTAAAAGTTGTGCATAATGATGAGTACAATGACCTCTTAAGAGGTTGTTGGTGTTTTTCCAATAACCCTGTATATATATACCTTAAGGGCTATTTGTGCTTGGAGTGCTAAGATACGGTTGATACGGTCATCGTGTTCACGGGATTTCGTTAAATGGATGTCCACGATAGTACCCACGTAATTATTGACTCTGTCATTTTCTGCCGGATTTCGTTTAAACGTACAACAACACGACACGGATCATAATTTCTTTACAAGAAGTAGAATATCGCCATTATATTTACAAAGAGGTGTATTGAACTATCATCACCATCTCAATCAAATGACTTCTGCTGCTGGAAATAGGTCTCCCTCTTGCACAAGACCTGTTCAGCCCTCTAAAGGATTCTCGCAAACTTGACCAGATCATCGGTACACCTTGTAGGGGTATAAGTCACACAAATTAAAAAGCGATCGAGCCTCCGGAACTTTACCGATGAAACCTTTTCGTTACGTCGTACTTCAGCAGTGTCGATTTAGTTTTCCCGAACGCACAAGAGTAACCCTCGGGAGAGGGCTATTTAATTTAAAACGAAGTTAATAAACGTAATGGGCCCCACCCATAGATGACTCATAGTGGACACTATGGCTTATTAAATGGCTGTATGGTACGGTTCTTTCCATACTGTTGTGGAAATGTCAACAATATTAATTATGAAACGATGCCAGTGACACATTGCGGAAATGTTCGTTGATGAATTTCTGCGACAGAACAAACTAAATCAAGCTGAATCGTTTTTATCTTATGAAAAAGTCAATAGAATAAAATAATGTTTATTGACCTATCAATTTCGTCATAGTTGCATATTATGAGTTTATTATTTCATTTACTTTATTTTAGAAGTATGCATGTTTGTACATATGTAAGTATATCCTCAAATGTGCCGTGTGGTGCCAGACGTAAAGAATAGCACCATCCCATTTCTTCCCGTGGGTGTCGTGAAAGGCGACTTAGGGACTTACTAGAGAATGGGCAGCAGCGTTCTCTATGCATTTTACCACCATACTGCGATCGCCAACCCACCTGCCAAGGGTGGCAAGCCTCCCCAAATTGGGGGAGGCATATGTCCAGCAGTGGACGTCTTCCGGCTGAAATGATGATGATGATGATATCCTAAAATTATTTGTTTTGTCTCATTGATTTAACTGTTTTGATCTTATGTATTTTCTTCTCTTTTTTACTCATACATGGTGTCTTTCTTCATCTACTTTCCTATCGCAGATTTACTGGAAGAGAATTTTATTGAAAAAAGCAATACCTTGAACCTATTTTTCTGCTCTTTTTTATTTTCTGTTTGTATCATTTATGTGAGATGAATGGAATAAATAAAATAATTAAATTATCTGATTTTTTTTTACCATGTACGAGTCCGTTTATAACGCAGCTGCATCAAAGCAGGTTGATCAAGTATTTTAATCATCAATGATGAATGACACGGTCAATTGTACGCACAATTTCAATGAAAGGTGAAAAGTTCCGTACCACCGTACAATATTTAAAACTGTATATTTTTTAAATAATTTCGTAATAAAAAGGATATATACATTAAATAAATTAAATCATTAAATTATCTGAAATTTTTCTACCATGTACGAGTTCGTTTATAACTCAGCTGCATCAAAGCAGATTGATCACGTATTTTAATCATCAAAGATGAATGACATGGTCAATTGTACGCCCAATTTCAATGAAAGGTGAAAAGTTCCGTACCGTGATACAATATTTAAAACTGTTTTTATTTTCATTGTTTGTCATCATAGCGGCCATAAAATTTAAATTGTCTACCTATTTTCTAAAGATACAACCCATAACAGACGGACGAATTAACAGCGAAACCGTAGTAATAGAGCACCGTTGGCATCGTTAGGGTTCGGAACTCTAAAAAGCGTTCAATATTTAGACACGAGTCCAACAAACCTGTTAATTACTAAACAAACAAGTTCCAAAGCACACAGGTTACAATTTATAATAATCATTATTAATCTTGATAGAAATAGTTTACCAACGTTTTCCGTTTATCATCAATCTGTAAACGAAATAATTGTGAAATGGCGTGAATAGGACTCGATTAAGTTGGAGTGGCGATTGCAATCAATACCGTTTATTTTTAAATGGAAAAATGCGAATGACAAGCAAATTACAGGGAGTTTTTTTATTTATCCTAGGTGGAAACGACAACACGTCAACAAATTAAACATCATAGAATCGAATGACGTTCCCAGTTCGCATACTAAATTCGACAAGATAATATCAAATGTTGTCATGGGATGGGCATATGATGCGGAGGAATGAGAAAAAAGTCATGTGGAAAGTTTTGAATTTGATTGTCGATGGCTATATGAGTAGAAGAAGAAACGATGGAGGCACTGTGTGAAAGATGATATGGCTTTTTTTTAACGTGGGAAACCATCAAATAACTTCTCCCGCTCTGGGTGGAAAAGGAGGGTTGACACCCTACTTTTCCAACCAGAGCGGGAGAAGTCTGACGACTTTTACCGACTAAAACACCACCCGTGGTCCCTGTGTCCGTTGCCTGCGTGCCAGGGGCGGCGGTATCTCTTTCGAACAACCCGCACCCCTGACAGGCATCGACCCTTGCGGACCCAACCAGCTGGTCCTGATATCTCTTTGAGGCGTGCGTGGAACATAACACGCCGTCGACCCGGGCTTGGTCCTCACCGGATAGCGAGCTACCCATTACTCGCCATCCGCAAGCCCGCGCCTGTAATCAGCCTGGGATTCCCAACGTTCAGGGCGTCTCCTGCGGCAACTACGGCCGTGAGGGCGCATATACTGATTCTCCCTCACGTGTGCCACCTCCCTCTTCGCGAGCATTACTGCTTCGGAGACGGAGGTGACAGCTACCCATGCACTCTCGCTCCGTAACATGGCCTGGACCAGAGCCGGACGCGAGAGATCGCCGCCGCCGTCCGTCTCCACAAGGACACGGCGGTGCTCCGCCCAAGCCAGGCAGACTCCCACCGTATGCTCCACCGTGTTCTCAGGGCGATCTTCGCAATGAAAACACCCGGGCGTTTCCTCCCGCCTTATGCGAAACTGGAACATCCCGAAACAACCGTGTCCGGTCAGGACCTACGTCAGGCGGAAGGTGAGGACGCCATGCCGCCTCTCAAGACGGAGTGGCTTGAGAGGTGGCATGGGGTGTCCAAAGACGATATAGCTTAAAGGAGGAGACTGCCAAGATGTCAACTAACAAAGAAACGATGGAGGCACTGTGTGAAAGTTGATATGGCTTGAAGGAGGAGACTGGCGAGATGACGACTAATATTAGTAGTATGTTAGAAAAAGACATGTTACGACAACCCCAAATACTTTTGGATAAGGTCAGGAAAATGGTGATGTTATTCATTGCTTTAGTCACTATAGCCCAACAAAGATTGGGCCTCCTCGGTTCAGCCCCATTTGTTTGTTCCAAAAAAAATAAGTGTGCAATTCCGATGTAAGGAATTATTTAATAGTCATGTGGCAGCATCTACAACACCACATGCGAACTACGTATGAAAAACTTGACGTCACACAAATCTTACATCGCGCAAGCAGAGTTTACCACGCGACTCGTAAATATACAACACCCCGACATCAACCATCGAGTCCCGACCGTCCCTTGCTCGTTGAAGTGCCAGGCCGCGCCGCAGCTGAGCCTGTAGAGTCAAATTCCCCGAGATTTAATAATAATGAAAATGATTTGATCCAGCCTGTCCCAACTTACTGTCCCCCTATCAGTGACGCCCTGAGCCGTGGCCCGTACCTCACAGAGGGTGCCCTCAGCGTGGAGTCGCTTAGTAATTTAAGTAGTTTTACGCCACTGGCTGGATGCTTTAAGTTCTCTTAAGGCAACCACAGGAAAGTCCGGTTAAGTATTGTCACGGACTCTCAAGGTCAAATACGAGATGCCATTTTAAAAAAAATCGGCCAGTTGGCCACCACACACAACACCCGCCTGATCGGAGGATCTTCTCTTTTCCTTAAATTAAGAGTGAACTTAATACCATGTTCCTTATACCTTTAAAGTCATTTCAAAATAATCCTATGCTTTAGTATTGTCCGAGTTTTCATTAATTGTCGTACTAGCATCTTTACACTGTATCCTCATAATGATACCTTGATTTTTGGAATTTTAATATTATATTATTGAAATCTTATTTGTTAAATTTCTTGATAGTCGCCATTATTTTTAATATTTATTGTAGGGGGTAAAATAGCGACGGTGTTAATTTTAATCTTATATTAGATCTGAAAGTACCTTCAGATTCCCAAGTTGATCGTTGTACCATTATACGAAACTATTCTGCAACTTTCGCTACTTGTAAAGTAATTATCCATGTACTTACCCAACCTACATTGTATGAGTCTCTGTGGTCTATGAGGTACAGTGAGGAACAGTTTTTAAGTAATCATATAGGTAATTATGGACCAGCCCATACAAAACTTCAATACTTAAACGACCCAAATGTATGGGACAATTGTTTTTTTTTTTTCGCCATTACGTTGTTGGTCCCATATAGAAAGTTATTCAGTTTTAATAATCAAACTGAACAATTTTCCAATGATGAGGTACAGACCTATTTTTTTTTTTTTATAAAACCAAAGATGTAATAATAATCATTTAACGTAATAATAATCTTAAAAAATGTTTACAATAGTTAATCTTAAGCTACTGGTTATTAACCAAGGTATAGCAAGGGTGTAAGCGCGTGGGTTTCACAACTTACACGAGTAGTTTGTTTCGTTGTTAAAAGGAAAACAGCCAATTGAAACTTTAACGTTTAATCTATTAACCTTCAATGCAATTATTATTACGGTTTCTTATTTAGTTTTAAGTTGTTAGGTATCGAGAGTAGTTTATAGTTTAGGACGCGCGGTAGGGAGCGCTTGGACGCGTGTGTCTTCGTTGGCGGTCGCGGAGCAAGAGAGCGAGAGCGGGCGGATGCGCTAGTGATGTGACGCGCGGCGCAGGCGAATTTCTGGTCGCGTAGTGTTGGCGCGAACATACTCCGGGGCCGGTGAAGTCCAGCAGGGAAGTGTGGACGAGGAGACGTCGAGGACGAGAGCTTACGCCGTCTTCGAAGCTGGTGAAGTTGCGCCCTTGGCGCTGATGCAGAACTACAGGTGCAGCGAAGTGTGCCCATGATGCAAGAAGTGAGTGGCAGTGCGGCGCTCTATGCAGCAGTGCGGTGATGTGGACGCCGAGTGGGCGGTGTAATGATGGCGTGCACGTGAAGCTGTATTGAGATGTTTTCCTTTTTATTGAATACTGTCTCTATTTTCTTTAAGTGTTGTCTTCATTGATTGCTTAGAAATGTGTGATGAACATCTGAATCAGTCTAGTAAGGGGCAGAGGCGAGTGAGGGACCGCTTGATAGTGCCTCCGGTAGTCGAGATATCGGCGACGCGAGATATGCCGTCCTCTCCAGGATACAGTTTGGCAATGCGCCCCAGGCGCCAGCATAGCGGCGGCGTATTATCCTCCTGAATGAGGACTAGATCACCAGTGGTCAACTTAGCCTTGTTCTCACGCCATTTTGTTCTCGTTTGGAGCTCAGAGATGTACTCCCGTTGCCACCGTGTCCAAAATTGCTGTCGCATTATTTCGATGGCCTCATATCTTGTGCGGCAGCGTGCGTTGTCATCGATGATTGGCGACGGCGGTGCGGTCAGCGGCCGGCCGATCAGGAAGTGTCCTGGGGAGAGAGGAAGGAAATCTGTAGGACAAGAAGAAAGTGGGGACAGGGGTCGACTATTCATTATAGCCTCAACCTGCGCAAATAACGTGGCCAACTCTTCGAAGGTCAGATTAGTGTTGCCCATTACACGTTTGATTATGTGCTTAGCCGATTTAATGCCGGCCTCCGACAGACCAGAAAAGTGAGGAGCGTAAGGTGGATGGAATTTGAAGTTGATTTGCATGTTTGCTGCAAGATCGCTGATTCCTTTCGCGTTTGATTTTAGAAATTGACCTACTTCCTTGGAAGCTGCCACGAAATTACGCCCGTTGTCTGAAAATATCTCTAAGGGTTTTCCTCTACGTGAAATGAAGCGTTTTAAACATGAAATAAATGCGTCTTTAGAGAGGTCGCTAACGGCCTCCAAGTGCACACACTTGAATCTAAAACAGATGAAGAGACACAAATAGCATTTGGATACGCGAGCCCCACGACCTTTCTTATTTAGTATGTGAAAGGGCCCTGCGAAATCCATACCGATAGACTGGAAGGGAGGAGCGGGAGTGACTCGCTCGGGAGGTAGATTACCCATCATAGGTGTAAGAGTTTGCCCTTTGTGGCGGCGGCACACGACGCAAGAGCGCACGGTGCTGCGGGAGAGCTGCCTGCCGTTGATCGGCCAGAAAGACTCTCGGACAGAGTACAGCAGTTGCTGTGGACCTGCGTGCAATAGGCGTTTGTGTTCCTGGCGAAAGATTAAAATGGTCAAATGATGTTTGGAGTCTAAAATTATAGGATGTTTTTTATCGTTGCTATAGCTGGAACGATCAAGCCTACCGCCTACTCTCAAAACACCTTCCTCATCGAGAAATGGGCTAAGAGCTGATATTTTACCCTTAAGTATAGATTCACCTTTTATTAGTTTAGTGTATTCTTCAGGGAATGATTGTTTTTGAGCCTCTTTGGCTAATAATGTTAATGAATGGTTCATCTCTTGAACTGATAGAGGACCTCGTCTAATATTTTTATCTTTCAGAAATTGAATGTACCTTAGTACAAATGCAAATATTCTCTTGATTCTGTTCAGAGCAGAGAAATCTTCAAATCGTATGACTGCTGATTTGCTTGCAGTTGTCACGAGTAGGACCTTCATCTCAGGTAAGTTGGTTTTACTTGGTTTGTCTTGTAATGGCCAATGATCTTTATCCATGCTGAGGAAGGGCGGGCCTGACCACCAGTCTTGTAGATTGCGCAGCTTCTCTGCAGGGACGCCGCGGGAGATGTAGTCAGCCGAGTTGGCAGCGGTGGGCACGTGACGCCATGAAGAAAGGTTTGTATTTTCGCAGATTTCTACGACCTTGTTAGCTACAAAACTTTTCAGCTTGCTGGGAGTGCTGTTGAGCCATGCGAGTACGACACTGGAGTCACACCAGTGTATGCACGTGGAGATAGGGTACCGCAGGGAGTCTAAAACAGTCTTCGTGAGATTGGCGGCTAGTAGTGCTCCAAGTAGCTCCAACTTTGGTATGGTAAGAGGCGGTTTAGTAGGTGCCACTCTGGATTTGGCGCAGAGTAAATGGACTGCTACTTTACCTTCGTTATCAGTTGATCGTAGGTATATGCATGCGCCATAAGCATGCATGGAAGCATCACAGAAGGAGTGTAATTGAATTTCTTGTGGATTTTCACATAGAACTCTTCTTGGTACTGCCATTTCATTAAGAGACGGAAGGCTAGAACTCATTTTCTGCCATTCCTTTCGTAGATCATCTGGGACTGGCTCATCCCAGTCCAAGCCTCGCAGCCACAGCTGTTGCATTAGCATCTTGGGCTGGACAGTAGACGGTGAAAGCAATCCGAGAGGATCAAAAATGCTGAAAGACGATGATAGTATTGCTCTTTTCGTAATCTTTTCTGTAGATTCGGGGCTTGGAGCTTCAATGGTGAATTGAAGAGAGTCGGATCGCGGGCTCCAGCCCAAGCCGAGGGCACTGGATGCGTCACTCAAGCTTAACTTGCTCTGCAGGTCGACGGTGGAGATGGGAAAGATGTCAGGTGCATTTGATCTGAATTTTCGAAGATTGAAGCAGCCGGATTTCAACATAGCGGTGACTGCATTCAATATGTGTAGTAGCTCTTCTTTAGTGTCAGCTCCAGTTAGTAGATCGTCGCAATAAAAATCCTTCTGAATTATTTCCTTGACCTTATCTTCGTCGCAGTCTTCTCCAAGTTGCCACAAGCATTTAGTCTGAATTATTTCCTTGACCTTATCTTCGTCGCAGTCTTCTCCAAGTTGCCACAAGCATTTAGTGCTCAAGTAGCTTGCGCTGGCGAAGCCATAGGTCACAGTGTTGAGCCTAAGCGTTCTTATTGGTAGGTTTTCTTCTTCACGCCAAAGAATAAGCTGTAAGTCTCTGTCTTCTTCGTGGACATTGACTTGACGAAAGAATTTATCGATATCTCCAGCTAATACATACTTATATAGGCGAAATCGCAGCAGAATCGAAAACAAGGAGTCTTGTACCTTGGGGCCAATCATTTGGATGTCGTTTATGGAAACACCAGTAGATGTCGCGGCGGAGCCGTCGAACACGACGCGCAGCTTGGTGGATTCGCTCTGCTCGCGCAGCACAGCGTGGTGGCACAGGTAGTGGCGCCGGTGCGGCGACGGCGGTTGCTGCTCCAGCAAAGTACAGTGGCCCAGTGACAGGTATTCTGCTATAAATTCACAATAGGCTTGCTTTAGAATCGGATTTTTGCGGAATTTTCGCTCTAAAGAAAAAAATCTTTGTCTTGCTCTATTATAGGAGTCACCGAGAACATCAGTAGACTCTTTAAGTGGAAGCTTCACAGAGAAATGTCCATTTTCTTGGTGGGTAGTGTGTGTCTGAAAGTGCTGCTCACACATCTTCTCACTATCACTCAGGAGAGGTCTTTTTGGTAGCTCTTCTAGCTCCCAAAATCGAGCAAGTTGTTGATCAAGATTATTGTTTAAATGATCGTCATTTCTTGATAAATTGCACTGAATATTTCTAGTTACAGAGTTGGACGGTATAGATATAGCGCCTGAAATAAGCCAGCCCAACTGGGAACTTCTCAAAAATGGCAAATTTGCTCCAAGTGATTGCTGCTCTGTTCCTATAATTTGCCAGAATAAATCTGCACCAATCAGCATGTCTATTGGGCCTGAAGTGTTGAAGGAAGGATCGGCGAGTGGAGTTTTCGGCGGAATCTTGAAGTAGCTTAAATCAATGGTTGAACTTGGAATATTTGCTGTAAGCTCAGGTAGAACCGGGCATGCTAGTGTGGTATGGTAGTCTGTATGGCGAGAATGTATGCGGACAACGCTTCTTTCTGCGATTAATCCACAGTGTGTATTACCCATACCAGTTATCCTCGTAGTATTAGTCGGTATGACAGGCAAGCCCAACTTCTCTTGCAACTTCCTAGTTATAAAGGTGGCCGCACTGCCGGAATCAAGAAGGCAACGTACTTTCTGGCATTTGTTGCTACTTGGATTTGCCACATCAATAATAGCTGTAGATAGTAATACGTGATTGTTTTGTTGTACCTGAGATGAGAAGTTAACCGGAACTTCAATGGTTGATTCAGGAACGTCCGTGGCTTCAGCAATGGCAGGTTGCACAGAGACGCTGGTTACAGGCTGTGAATTTATGTGAAGCAATGAATTGTGCTTTCTGTTACATCTTCGACATGGGCCTTGAGGACAATCCTTGGCAACATGTCCTTTTTTAAGGCAATTAGGACATAACTTCAAGCGGTAAATTTCATCTTTCCGTTGTTCTGGCGTTTTTGCTAAAAATGTAGGACATTTGTAAATGCTGTGATTTGCACTGCAATAGTTGCAGACCCAAGTTGATTCTCCGTTAGGTTTGTTGTTGTTTGTATTGGCTTCTGTACATGCTAAGGAATTGCAGGCTCGCTCCTGCTTATTGCTAGAGTTGTGTTTCTTACAACTGGTAGTATTCTCTACAATGTTAGCTCGATTTTGTAAGAACTTTATTAATTCACTTAATTTTGGCATAGTGTCATCATCAGGGTTCCTATATTCGTCCCATGCTCGTTTGGTAGTGAAATCAAGTTTGTGGTACATAATTTGTACTATCAATGGATCCCATTCGTCTGTGGACTGACCTAAACTTGACAGGGCTCTGAGATTTTTGTTGACACTATAAACCAATGCTCTAAGAGAACTTTCAGAATCACGGTGAGTGGGTTGTAGTTCAAATAAAATTGAATCTATGTGTTGAGTGATCAGGTGTCTCGTGTTATTGTACCTCTGACACAGCAGGTCCCAAGCAACCATGTAGTTTTTGTCTGAGACCGCTAAGTTAGTTAAAATGTTGGCTGCTTCGCCGGCTAAGTAAGAAGTGAGATAATGGAATTTGTAAATAGCAAGTAATTGTGAGTTTTCATGAATTAGTGATTTAAAAGTATCTCGAAAGTCTAACCATTTAGAGTAAGTACCATCAAACTTTGCTATTTCTATTTTAGGTAATTTAAAATTCACACTGTTAGAATGCTCGCTTTGAAAATGATGATGGGATGGAAGTTGTTGAGATTCACTAGGACATTGCTGCAGAATTGTTTCTGTCTCAGCAATCAATTCTATAAACTTAGAGTCCGTAGCATCCCTCTCATCAATTTCAACAGATATAGTTTCTACGGAAAGCTCATCAATTTGATCTTGCAGCACAACAAAGTTTTTAAATAAATCTCCGATCATCTGTAGTTTTAATTTAAGCTCATTTACTTGTGATTCTTTGTATTCGTACATGGGTACTGTCTTGATTTGGTTTAAGTAATTTTCATATTTAGTTAGCCTACCACGGATACTGGCACGTTTAGCTTTTAAGGTTTTGATATCCATGGCGATAAATTAATCAATTAAACTACCTTGATAAAGACAGCACTGAATCACTAGTACAAAATGAATGGAAAGATCTTACGTTCCTCGTCGTCTGGCTATCGGTAGTTACCGGCACTCCTTCGGTGTCAGCGAAACGAAGCGACCACGCGCGGGCGCGGAGCTCGGGACGGGGCCTGGGGCACGTGGCACGCGTGCGGCGGAGGCGCCGTAGCAAAGCGCTCGATGAATACCCGAAGTGATGACGGGCTCTGGCCACAAGGATGGGCACGGGCACCTCTTGCGCTGGAATAGTCGGCCCAAGGCGGGGTATATAACGTGCAACACAAGCGAAGGATAGTGCAATTATAGAACGGGAGGGGTGTAAACAATCCACGCACAAAGCACAAAATAACTCATCAGTAAATCCCAAGAACCAAGTAAAATAGATAGGTAGCTATGTTGCACACGAGCACAAATGCTGGCTAGCACTTCCAACACGTGCGGGGATAGCGTGGGCAACACGATATTCACAAAATGGCGCACAAGTAAAATTTTCCAGTCACTGTTGTAGTTGCACAATTTAGTGCGGGGTATAGAAGATAGCCTACAACGAAAAAGAATAGGTGACTGGAATAAATTGAATCGCAAATTATAGCATAGAATTGTTAATAGGTAGGTACCTTATGTACCTATAGGTATTTTCCTAGCCACTTGTAGCTACCTATGCAATCGCACTATTGCACAGGGCTACAAAAATCAAGGGTATAGGTGACAGGAATAGACTTTAAATAGATACGCACAATGCACATGCATGAAAAAGGCTTTTTCTATTACTGATGTAGTTTTTCCGCAATTACGCAGGCTAGACTACAACAAAAGGGGTATAGGTAATAGGAAAATGGAAGAAAGGAAACTTAGCTGGGTTTTCACGGGCCGGCCACGCCCAAGCAGGCCGAACTCGCAAAGTAGGTAGATCTTGAACTCGTTTCTTCGAACTGATTCTCGACACGCACGCTGGTCGAGGCTCGTTGCTCGCAGACACGCCGAATGCAGACTGGTTGCGGGTGCACGAAGCTCAGGGAAGCACGAAGCGGTAGGTAGGTTTCGGATTCCGACGATTGCAGTTACTTTTAGACGGTCGCCATTATGTAAGCGCGTGGGTTTCACAACTTACACGAGTAGTTTGTTTCGTTGTTAAAAGGAAAACAGCCAATTGAAACTTTAACGTTTAATCTATTAACCTTCAATGCAATTATTATTACGGTTTCTTATTTAGTTTTAAGTTGTTAGGTATCGAGAGTAGTTTATAGTTTAGGACGCGCGGTAGGGAGCGCTTGGACGCGTGTGTCTTCGTTGGCGGTCGCGGAGCAAGAGAGCGAGAGCGGGCGGATGCGCTAGTGATGTGACGCGCGGCGCAGGCGAATTTCTGGTCGCGTAGTGTTGGCGCGAACAAAGGGTATTTCCGTTGTTTTATTATCTTAGTTTTCAGCTACCTCCGGTAGATTAAAAGTCTGACTTTCCAAAGTGTTCTATCTTACAAGTGTTGTATAATTAAAACATACAGTGTGCATCTCCAAGGCGCCCGAAATATAGTAGGAGAACACACAATCTTTACACAGTTTACATTACATTGGACAAGCTCCCATTACATTTAACACACTACGTTACATTTTGCCCCACATCTCTAATACATGCTGTATATGCAACTATTTTGTTTAAGCGTTTACTATTATTAATTGCTGACAAGTGGAACGGTAGAAGGGTGAAAATGATTAAGTGGACCTAATCATTTTCCTCCTTTTTTTTTTGTGTCTCCCGGTCTGGGTGGAGTAGGAGGGCGTGTCTGACTTTTACTGACTAAAACCCACCGGTGTTCCCTCAGTAGACCGTATACCAGGGGCTGTGGTATCTTTTTCGAACAGACCCGCACCCCTGGCAGATCTTCCTCCTTGGCTTTAGTTCGTGATAAATAATTTTGTCAAACACAACAGCTAAATAATGTTGTCATTACATTGAAGGGAAGCACTTTGTTTCTGTAAAAGACGAATGAGACTCTGTGTACCTTGGGTAAATTTTACGGAAATCAAAAAAGTACGGCCGCGGTAGGTAATGCTGAAGAAAACAAGGTCATTTGTACGAATAACAAAATTGAAGTAAAATAGTTAATAGTTACATTTTATCTTGCGAGATAGTTTAACTAACTACTAACTAACGGGTGTCCAGAATCTTACGGTGACATATCCATATATAATGTGTCGGTCGTACCCGGACATAGACTCGTCCCGCATATCAATGGGCACCTGCGGACATTACAACAAGAAACCTTCGTCACAGCTTCTCGTGACGTCACAAGTTATTTGACAACTTTTGGGAGGTAAACATTTTTAATTTGCATACCACGCGAAGGGACGGGCTTGTGGCTAAGTAACAATCGTTGCATGGATCGATCGATCAGGACAAGAAACCCTTGCCATTGATGGGTGACCACCTCAACATACCAAGACCGGTCCGTTATAGTATTTGTTTATTACTGATACTGTACTTACGCTTCCTTTTCATTCATCCATATCATCTTTGTTTAAGTATCCTTTTACGACTTTCTTACATTATTTATATTTCCCACTTTGTTTGAAATATAAATAATACTCTGCGGGTCGGTCTTAAAAGATTCGTCTATTTAA
The DNA here is from genome assembly GCA_949987655.1 of Polymixis flavicincta. Taxonomy (NCBI): domain Eukaryota; kingdom Metazoa; phylum Arthropoda; class Insecta; order Lepidoptera; family Noctuidae; genus Polymixis; species Polymixis flavicincta. The sequence continues at coordinate 20,228,620 of OX465183.1, forward strand.
CCTGATTTTACATTAGAATTTTACATCTCTTACCTAATAATATTATTTTTATGACATTTAAGTCAATCGTGTCAAACTGATGTCTACTTATTCTTTTAATTATCTATGCAGTCTATTCAAGGAAGGTTGCATTATGATTGTATTTACTAAAAATAATTTTATATCGTTAAGGATATCCTAAATTTGGATTTTTCTACCTAATTACGTTATCTACTAAATAACGGAATTCTACACTATAATTATAAGATTCTTAAACACACTCTCGGTTTTTATCAAGGAGGTTATATACGTCTTGGCCGACTAGACCGGCAGGTAAGATGATATATGGCTGCAGAAAAGAAAAACAGGAATTTTAAAGGTGGAGAACTGAAAGAAAAAGATAGGTCAGAAAAAGAGGGAAGACATCAGAGAAGTCAAGTTGTAAAAGATTTCTAGGCTGAAAATAATTCGGGGACTGAGCAGATGGCATTGAGAGTATCGGATTAAAGAAAAAAATATTCTAGCAACTTGAAGAACACGTTGTATCCATAATTGCATCAATGTTGCGTGATTGCCAAGACAGCCAACAACGGTTACTAGAAAAGTTCTCTGAATATGACCTTGAATAGGTGGACCAGCTCCTGGAGTGGCATTTCAAATATATGGACTAAGTGGATCACACCACCTATTTGAAAACTAAACTGCAGACTTGGCCTGAAGCCATTTTCAAGTAAAGTGGATCGCACTATTTGACACCAGAACTGAAAACATCGCCATTATCAAGTTTTACCTACTACTTTCCTCACCACTTCCTTGAGTGCGAATTTTCTAGGCAGGTACCCTATTTTTATATCTTTTATTTTATTGTTTTTCTCTATTATTAAATTGAACTATTTACTCTATTTTTATCATTTTATTTGTTAGGAATAGGTACACACGACACCGGTCGTCGGAGAGCACGTTTAGCGGTCACGGCTGTCATTCTTGGATCTCTGACAGTCATTACGGGTTATCACAAGCTGTAAAAGCTGACATCCAGTCTTAACAAGGGGTATCGTGTTAACCAGTAACGCAGTCAGATAGGCACTCGCTCCTTGTAAAATACTGCTATTCGGTTGCATCCGGCTAGACTGGAAGCTGACCCTAACGAACCCGACGACCCTAGTTGGGAAAAGGCTAGACAGATGATAACCAACGAAGGGAGGTTGTATAAAAAAGATACCACCAAGCCATTGATATACAAAAAACCCAAGAAATACAAAAAATCCATTTAAAATTTTTATTTTTATTTTCGCGACTTCTTTCAAAAAACAAATTAAACTAACCTAGTTTTTGTTTAGTTTACATTGACAATGTTTTACGTGGTTTTATTATTATTTATTTACACTAAAAGGTAAGTTACGAGTAAATAAAACTATAAAGTGGAGAAATTGGGTTCGCAACCTGTTGTGTGTTACAATTTTGAGCCCAAAGCACGTAGGCTCTGTTTGGAATCTTGCCAACGCTACAAAGAACAATTTTCAATTCTGTAAAGTGGGACATTTCGGCTACTTTACGTCTTCTCTTGGTTGTCGTTATAATTAAGGTTTATATTGCACCAAAACAACTGCAAATTGCCATCATTCCAAAAACTCGTTCAGTAATATACGCTCTACGATTGTTCGTAGCACACAGCTACGAGCGTAGCAAGAGTGCTACGCAGCTACGAATGTCAAAGTACGCTTGAATTTGCGAATGACGATTCTTGACTCCGAAAAATACATGAAAAATAAAAGATATTTAAAATTATAATTACATTTTATAATACTAATTGCTTTGTGTTTGGGTGACTGAAGACCTTTTGGTATCAGTACGCTTTCACGTGTTTCAATTTTAGGTGTCTATTTTAAAATGGTTCTTGTGATAGTTTAATTACCTGAAAATCAAACCTTAACTTTTCAATAACCTTTTAAATAGTCCATTCTTTTGTATATCAACTCGTTTATGTCATTGACTTATCAACGTATTAACAAAAAATATGACCAATGACACTCGGAATACTGTGACTTTGCAAGTGAAAGAATATTCGGAACTGATCAGCAGTTCCAAAGATTAACTTCCTACTGTAAGTAGGGAGTTTAACATCAATAAACTTACAAATAAATCTTTATAATATTATATGTAAGCTCAGAATCACAAAGATGCAAAGTCTTTTCTAGGTAAATTTTAAAAAAATCTATGAAAATCCAGATCCGATTACAAAATATATTCTTATATGACACTTTATCCTACTTGTTTGCCACAAGAATGAACAGTTTTTGTTGGAACCTCCATACAAGTGAAACCGGAGACAAAGTAAGTCATTGATATTAATTTCATCAGCTATTAGAAATTAATAATTCCAATAAGTCGTTAACGGTTCTGGGATAGATTAGGTAGAGTATGAAGGTAGACATTAATATCCACTTGGATTAGCGTTAATTGCTTTAGGAAAGGTCAGGGCCTTTTGAATATATCTGAATTGCCTACTTTAAAATCAATTTTCTCAATCACAAAGGATATCTATCAAAATTCATCATTATTGTCATCATTATCATCATTTCAGCCGAAAGACGTCCACTTCTGGACATAGGCCTCCTCCAGGGTCCTCCACTTCGACCGGTCTTGTGGTTCCCACATCCAGCGGATTCCCACATCTTCACAAGGTCATCGGTCCACCTTGTGGGAGGCGTTCACACTCTACGTCTTCCGCTACGCGGTCGCCACTCCAGAACCTTTCGGTCCGATCGGCCATCTGTTCTGCGAGCAATGTGCCCTGCCCATTGACCCTTAAGTTGGGCAATTCTTCGGGCTATGTCGGTTGCCTTGGTTCTCTTGCGGATCTCTTAATTTCTGATTCGATCACGTAGGGAAACTCCGAGCATAGCCCTCTCCATTGCCTTTTGGGTGACTATAAGCCTTCCGATAAGGCTTCTGATAAAATTCATACAATAAATAAAATATTGACTATAAAAATCGGTAAATTTGAATTAAATACTCATAAGTTCGTAGAGGCTAGCAGCTTTATAATAATAACCACACGGGTAGATCGATAAGATTAAGCTACCCTTGCTGCGGTTGGGCCGTAGATGGGTGACCATCTTTACATACCAAGACCGTAGGCACGGAGGAGTGTTTCAGAAAGCACGTCAATAAATCGATCTATTATTACGAGTATAATCGAATGATCATACGTGGATCTTTGGCAGTCGTTACGGATCGTCACAATCCCGAAAGTCTGACAACCAGTCCTACCAAGGGAATCGTTTTACCCAGTAACTGGGTTGTGAAAGGTCAGATAGGCAGTCGCTCCATGTAAAATACTGGTACTTAGCTGCATCTGTTAACACTGGAACTCGACCCCAATGATTACATTCATCATCATTTCAGCCGAAAAACGTCCACTGCTGGACATAAGCCTCCTCCCAAAAGGGGGGGTTTGCCATAATCGCCACGCTTGGCAGGCGGGTTGGCGATCGCAGTAAGGTGGCAAAATGCATAGAGAACGCTGCTGCCCATTCTCTAGTAAGTCCCTTAGTCGCCTTCTACGACACCCACTGGAAGAAATGGGATGGTGCTATTCTTTTACGCCCGGCGACATATACGGGCCATGATTACATTGCCTCGTCTATTTTAATAAAAAAAAAAACAGGAAATGGACGATGACTCATAATTTCGTTATATGGGATCATTCATTATATCAGTCTATTAAGGCTTTTACACGCAGGAGCGACGCGACACTCGTCAAATAATAGGATATTTTTCAATTGATTAAAAACTGGAAGAACTGGAAGACTGATGGTACGAAATATGCAACAGAAATAAAAATATTTTTATCCATTTTCTCAATTAAAAACGCTTTCAAAATTTGTATCGGTGTCGTTTACACAAAGCTAAGGTCACATGTGGTCACGTAATACAAAAGTCATCGTAATTCGTAAGGAGCGTTTTGGCGTTAAATTCAAAACAAAGTAAAATACATTATTTTTATTTAATCGTTTTTAATTAAGAAAATGGATATAAACAAATTTGTTTTCATTTTTCTGTTACATATATTTCATCCCAATGTTCAAATTAAATAGTTTTTAATAAATTGAAAAATAGCCTATTTCCATGAAGTTTTCATAGAAATTGTTCTACGTGAGTCGCGGCGCGTTGTAGCATCGCGCTTGTTCGCAGGAGCCTTCCTTTTCTTTCACCGATGTCAGTCTTGTCCAAGATAAACCCAGAAAGGGGGCTGGAGGGTGCAACTAGTTCTAAGCTGTTTTTATAACAATGATTGCGAATGCTTGATTATTTTAAAAGTACCATTCCCAATTCCTACTTTCTGTGCAAATAAAGAACTAGTATATTCTAGTAAATCTGTTTCGTTATTCACCGGCCGCAGGCGCAGACTTTCAAACCAGTCACAACCTACTCTCGACGCAAAGCACACTCTGCTTAGCAAGCGGTATGCTCGTAAAAGCAAAACCGTAATTAACTGTTCAGCTTTTACCCAAGTGGGTAAAAGTGGGTAAAACGGTAAGTGCCGTTTTCAAAATTTACTGTGCTTATATTGAAGTCATTTACATTTGCTTTCGGCTGCTATGCTTGTGAAGGGAGGTAAAATCAAAATATTTTATTTCATATAAACCTGCATGGGCACTTATGAAACGTCAGAAGCTAGGTGCACGGTTCCAAATTGTCGCTTCCTATGGAGAAGACCCGGCAAGAAACTCCACGGTTACTCTTTTACAAATAATTGGCTTTAACAATGTTTTCAAATTACAGTGATAAAAGGTATGGGAGGACAGTGCAGGCCAGTCAATAAGTACCAGGTACTTAGAGGAATGAAAATACAGAATAGAAAATCGTCTACAAATCGACAGTCTGTAAGGCCTACAGCGCAGTATCTTCGGTAGGAGTTACTGCGCTGGTTGACAGGAGATAATGGAAAAGAAAACGTGTTGCGCCGACTGCAAGAAACATGGAAGATCATAATTATAAATGACGCCGATATTTTGAGAGAATCTATTATAATAATTAATTATTCGAATTACCCATAGGCAAGATTACCTGCCGACAAGTATAAAAGACAAATAAAATTAAACAGACCATGCAGAATGCTATAAACGCGAGATGCTCAATAAATTCCTACTGATACACTGAGATTGAGTTACATGAACTTCGTTATGTCATCACTTGTAATTAGTTCTTACTAAACTTTCCTGCGTGGATGTCCGAATAGGTTTTCGTATTATGAGTAAACAAAGTTATGTACAAGTCATAAATGAAATGTACGTAAATACACTGTTATGTACATGTGCCGTTACCACATACTCGCCTTTTAAATAGTTTGGTCTTTTGGCACATGACAAATACGCCATTGAAATTAAATGAAATCATAATTATTATATTTCACATAAACCTAGATAGACACATAGGAAACGTCAGAAACTACGTGCAAATCTAGTTAAAAAAGGAGTCTTGAATTAAAAAAAAAAAACATTTAATGAAAAACAAAACTCATATAGCAAAACGTCTAAAGTCCCCAAAAGATAACGCAGAGTACACCCACAGTTTGCCAGTTATATAAATAAAAAATAAAAAAAACGAGGAAACGTTATATTTAAAGTCTTCGATAAAACTGCGTAAAATGTTAGATTCCTAAAAGCTAAAGAATAAAGCAAACATTGTTCGTGCTAAAACACCGAAATTCCTTTTACTTAAATAAATAGAGATAGACAAATCTCAAGAGCAATCACGTCAGTCTTTATTAGATTTCCACATTTCTAACGCCCTATTTCAACTCCATCCGTGGCTACCAAGGATAAGCTTTTAACGCCCGGAGTGAATCTAAAGCAATGTGAATAGCAAAATTGTGATTACTTTATTTAATAATATCTTCAACGTCTTCCGTTACAAATAATCTAGGATTCCGAAAGAACAATCACATAAGATGAGACGAAATAAATTCGATATCCATCTAGACGTTCTAATAGAAAATCTATTCCAAAATCTTTCAATACACCGCCGGTTTTGCTCCACATTGACTTAAGATGTAGTTCCTAAAGCAGCATTGTATCGAACCGTATAGCAAAACGCGTTAAATAAATCGAAGTGTAGAAGTGCGTGGTAGAGGTATAAATTCAATTCATCCTGTATCTGTGTTCCGTCCAACCAGATGAATGTGGGAGCAAGATGGAAATACGGATCCTTCAAAACTTTAACTTTATTTGCAATCGATTTTCAACCTTATGTTCGAGTTTCAAAGTCACTTTTGCAATAGCGACTTTCACGTTTACGTCACTAAGCTTTCAGGTTATCAGTGTGTCCTTCTCACCCTGTTTCTACCACGGGGCATGTAATCAGTCGCGAATATACCGTCCGCCGCGTCGCCCGCTCCGAAACTGCTCGCGCCGCCAAGAAAAATATACACATATTCATAAATACTAGCTATATTCGAATATTTTTATCATAATATAATTATACAGAAAAAATCGATCTGCAATCGCAGATATATTTATAGATATAAAATTAAATAATTTTTGCATTATCCTTGAAAAACGCGAGTGTTTAAAGGCAGTGTAGTGACTTGCACTAGTTGAAACATATTTTCTATTTAAATTTGTTTAGTGTCCGCAAAAAAATAAACATGAAAACGTCATCGTTCTCTCTGCGGGTGATGCGAAGGGTACGTACAATGTAGCTGTATATATATAACTGTATATCTATTTATATAAAAGGTGTTGGTTGTCGGAGTGTAACAGGTTGTATCAGGGAGGCTCTACAGGTTGTGATGTCTTGACGTATCAATGCCATTTCCCGACCACACCCTGTGTTTTTTATTTTCCTGTTGTTTAGCATTAAGATTTGGGAAGTTTGTTTTACTTTTTGTCGCTCTGAACTACAAAACTTAAATACGATATACACTTCTATGATATGATTAAACAGCTGCGATATTTTAGAAGCCAAAGATTTATTATTATTTTATGCTGAAGACGACAGCGGATTTTTCCCAGTCTAACAATATTTATTGGGATTGGAAACTTTACTCAGAAGCAAGAGAGTCAAGGCTTTAGACATTACGAATGCATAAGATGAAACTCGCTCTTAGTTTGACTTCAAGAGCGGAATAAACAAGATCGTTGCATTTAAGCGTCTTTTCACATTACGCTACTCGGGGAAAGCTAACAGAATTGAGTAACACTGTAAATATTTTCACATTACTCTCTACTTTGATACGGAAAACGTACGTTTATATAATATAAATAGACCTGGAAATTAAAAGATTATCTTAGTAATTCTTAACAGCTTTTGAAGTGTATTTTTTTTCAGATCATAAAAATAATATTAAAAAAGAAAATTTCAAAAATACAATTCGATCCCTACCCTTTCATTATTTTTTTAAATAAAAACAGATATGTAAAATGGATGACCTTATATCGACGAGTATTTGGCTAGACAAATTTGATATTATGTCAAAAAAATATGAGAAAGTACTTCATTATCATCTATCTGCCGTACGATGTCTTTTGTACGGAGCGATGGCCTATCTGACCACCACAACCCAGTAACTGGGTATTACTATACTCTTTGGTAAGACTGGTTGTCCTGGTTGTTGGCTGGTTGTCAAGTACTTGCCGTATGTAATACAAGTTTCGTCGATTTTGAAAAGTATTTTGCGAAACAAGGTCGGTAGGTATGAGGCCGCATACATCCAATTAGGGTGTAGGTCGATAGTTGCTTGATTATATTCTCGTATTGGAATTGAGTCGAGGACGCACCCTCATACATTGCTGATCTTAGCGATGTGATGTGAAGGGCGGGCGTTTTTGGGGGACTGAATTTTGTAATTTTTGACGTTCAAAAAGTGCTGACACCAGCCTAGTTTGAATATATGACTTTTGATTTTGCATGAATTTATATGAAAAGCATATTATAATTAGTGACGGTATGAGATTCAAAAAGGGCAATTTTTTTAGTGTTGTGGGTGTCCTTATTCAACTTGTCTTGAAGTGGTCGATCTCGGGATGAAGTGTCTACCCATTTAAAATATACCTACTTTAAAAGTTTGAAGTATTTTTTTAATTTGTAAAAAATGTCGTGAAAAAAACATTTTGTTACTATTCACGGTAGGTATACTAATGCACGCTTTCCGGAAATACCCAAATAGTTTTGAACATACCTGTGACTTAGTTCCAGCATTTCTAGGTGAGTCAATAAACTCTCAGGCCATTCGAAAAAATGCACATGAATAACTCAGTTATTGATTATAAATAACGTAAAAATAATTGGAAATCGTACACGTAGCGGCAATACAGCTGTCGATAAAATGACGTGATATCTAGCGTCAAAGGGGCAACTGCGACTGGACGGAAAATTACCGACGCACTAGGGCGTCAATCATGCATAGTTACGTATTTATTTATGAACGAACTATGAACCAAGACGTTCATAATATAAGGGAAACAAAATAATTGTTTAGTTTTTCTGATATTGTAGTTATCAGCGCGAAAGAAAGAATACCGTTTCTTTGGATACAGTTCGTGAAATACAAAATAAAAATAACAAAGCAAAAAAGTGATAAATAACGTTCATCATCATTTTTTATAAGTATTAAAAAAAATATTATGATGTTGAAACTATTTGTACGCACAGCTACTCATCAAGCTATACATTTCCAGTTTACGCTGATCTCGCACTGTATTGTAATTCTATACAATGCGAGATCAGCTTATATTGGAAGTGTATAGCTTGCTGGGTAGCCGTGTGTACTCCTCGTCACTTTTCCCTAAAGGCTCATTAGAAAACCATCGGCAGCATCCTTCTGACATTAATGCTGAAATGAACCTTTTTGTTGCAGTCGTCAGGCACACGTTTTTGTTATTTATTTTCACTTTTTTAGATTGTTACTGTATTTTTTGTTTCACGAACGGTGTCCGGAAAAACTGTATTCTATCTTTCTTTCTATCTATCTAGCCCTTGAAATGAAATGAAATATTTATTTATGTAACTAGATCTTACACTTTTAAACGTCAATATTATGTCGCTCAATTGTAATTAAAAAAAAATAGATGGTGCCGGAATTTCCAGTCCCAACAGATGATATATATATGTATCAATCATCGTGTAGCTCAACTCTATTTTAGGGAACTATTTCCCAACTAGGTTGGGGTGTGTAGTAGTATAGCTTGACCGATACCGCTGTACCGCGCCTTAGGTATACGCGGCGAGGCGGGGGACGGGACGGACGAATGAGCGGCTTGCACTGACAAATCAGCGGCCTGCCCTGCTCCCCCGTCCCGCTGCGCACATACCTAAGGCGTGGTATAGCGGTATTGGTCAAACTATACCAGAATTTAATCTAGAGCAACTGCCTAGCTGACTTGCACTATTATGTCAGTAAAATTTTAATATTATTTTACATTTTAATGAGTTTCAGCTATCCGTGTAAAAATATGACGCTTGTTGTATTCCGATATTTGTTTTGAAATAATATAACTCGTTCTTTTTTGTATTTTCATCTATATTCTATATCTCTCTAAGCTAAAAGTTCGATGCTCGATTTATGATGAATATATTATGTTTATTTATTTATGTTGGCGACATGTCTGAAAATACGCGATATCCTACGTTCGACATTATTCAAATTCATAAAAATAACTTCGTGATCCTAGTGTTTCTTCATTTATATGTCGCGTATATTTTTGCTCTGATCTCATTTTCCTTTGTCCTGACTTCTAACCTTCACGAGACATTTTATAGATCTGGCAAATGAGGCTGTTGCTATAAATGAATTGTCTAAACCTACATCGTAAAATGTCCGTATTGAAATCTATAAACAATATAAAGGGAAAACTGACGAATTTATCAACGCATAGCCGAAACTTGTAGGATTAGGAACGTGAAATTTTGCACTAGGAAGCTGTTTTAAGATCTTTACGAAGGTGAAAAGTGGGGATTTCATTTGTATGAAAAATCAGATTCCTCGAGTTAGTGAACTTGGAACTTGACACGAATACTTATCCAATTACTTAAATCATAAGAACAGTTGCGGGCGAAGAGATAGACAGTTGGCTTATAAGATGCTAGCTTTGACCGGAGACTTCGCCCGCGAGGAGGTCGTAAATAATCCCACATTAACAAAAAGTATGGTTTATCCTAACCTAGGTCGTATTCTACCTATTTGCCAAATATGATAGACATCCGTTCTGTTGAAAAGGTAACAGTTGTACAGACAGCGTAACTTCCACATTTATAATCAGCATGTATGTGGATCTGCCTGACCTTTTTCTTAACTATGTCGGATTTGCCTTTTAGTCTCACCTGATGCAGCTAAATACCAGTATTTTACATAGTACGACTGCCTAATCTGACCTCCACACGCTAGCTACTGCGTAACATGATACCTCATGGTAAGACTGGTTGTCAGACTTGAGCTTCTGGCTACCCGTAACGAATGTCAAAAATCTACGAAAGATAGCGGGGACCAATTGCTGTCTGTAGGTATCCAAATACATACAAGACACAAGAGTATTTGTGTTCTCTTCTATTCAATGCACCCATTAACTCCAAAATGGTGCCATAAGATAGGTGTAGAACCCACTTCTCATTCAACACTCTCTGTCAAATTAATGTAACAAATAAATTATGCCAAACAAGGTGTTAACATTGCCCCAAGTGCTGCCTCCCTCCTGGGGGAAATCGAGCGTGCTATTATTGCCCAGTCACCCGCAACTTTCATTTAGCGGCAAGTAGTTCACTGTCAGGGAAATTATTGCCCGGAATATTTGATTTGCGAATGTTGGAGCGACCCATAAGGATTGCGCTTAGGAATTGAGCAACAGTAGTTTTACTGCGTGTAGTCGCTCCATGTAAAATACTGGCATTTAAGACTGAAAGCCGATCTATGTTGGGGTCGGCTTTCAATCTTCACATACCAGTATTTTACCAAGAGACATTGTTATATAGTATCATAATTGTTCCATGTGGTGCCGGACGTAAAGAATAGCACCATCCCATTTCTTCCCGTGGGTGTTGTAGAAGGCGACTAAAGGACTTACTAAAGAATGGGCAGCAGCGTTCTCTATGCATTTTACCACCATACTGCGATCGCCAACCCAGGCTTGCCAAGGGTGGCGATTATGGCAAATCCCTCCATTTTTTTGGGGGACGCCTATGTCCAGCAGTAGACGTCTATCGGCTGAAATGATGATGATGATGATGATGATGGTGCTCATAACAGTGGAGGCCAGATAGGCAGTTGCTCCATGCAAAATACTGGTGTTCGACTCATCTGGTTGGATTGGAATCTGTATTTTACCAATGGATGGTTTTTGGGGGAATGTCTTATGTATTTTGACGTTCGAAAAGTGCTGATTCTCAGCCTAATTTGAATAAATGACTTCTGATTTTGATATTGATGTTGTAACTCAGTAACATATCTAGTTGTGGAGGTCAGATAAGCAGTCACTCCATGCAATTATGGTATTGGGCTGCATCTGTTTAGATTAGAAGCCAACCACAACATTGCTCGGAAAAGACTACCCTGATGATGATGAATTTGACCGAAGGCAATTGTTTTGTATAATTTCTACGAAAAAATTACCGCGTTTTGGTTACCGGGGAGCTCAGTTATAAAAGCATGTTTTTAATACTATGTTTTATTCATAAGCATTTGTGATTGTGGGAAAATAAATTCTTTTTTACCTGATAAAAAGTGTAAATAGCTCACCGGATAGAAAGCTGGATCGATCATTTATGTGCATGTGTTTTTTTTTTAAGATCGATCATAAATACACCAGTAGTGTTGGAAGATAGATTAGTGATCTTGATATTGACACGTCAAAGGATAGTTTTACTTGATTTCGTAATCAGTAAGGGCAGTTTTTGGAGTTGACCGTAGGTAGGTACTTACACCTATTGTTGTAAGCAGAATAAGAACGCAAAAACCTTTTTTATATTTCCCAATATTTTTTTGAGTAGGTAGTTAATAAATCAAAAAGGAACCTACTAGCAATTTTTTGATGGAATATTGAAATATCGGATATTTGGAAAGTTCTGTTGATTCTATCCCTCTATTACTGCTCAAATATTGTGTCTGGGAAACAAATGAATATTCTGTTTTAATATTGTTTACTGTCATAACATCCGCCACATGAATGCTGCTAGAGTCGCTTAATTTATATACTTTTTTTCATTCACTTGAAGTGAAACAAATGAATCAAGAGTGAACCTATCTAACGATTTTGGATTGCGGCTCTCGGCTTTTTTACTCGCTTAATGAAAGATCTAAAAATAAAAAGAGAAGATTAACGTTCATTTCTATGTGAACGTCAATACTATCGGGACGAACAGACTTTTCAAAGTAATCTAAACAACTACGAGTATGAAAAAAAATATTAACCCAATGACATAAGGAACGTTTGAGAAAGAAGACAGTACACGACAACTGTCATTCTGACAAGAACTTTATCCAATCGCAATAATGTAAAATTTCCTAATTGTTGAGATCTTTCGAACAGTCTGTTCCTCCCGATATTTTTGACGCTGACTGTATTTGTTTCGGTGTCGTATGAACGTGGAATGAATGAAAGCTGAACATTCACTCGAGGTGAAGCGTTGGATTTTGAATAATTTTAGGAGGGCGTGTCAGACTTTTTCTGACTAAAACCCACCCGTGTTCCCTCAGTAGCCGGTATGCCGGGGGCAGCGGTATCTCTTTCGAACGAACCCTCACCCCTGGCAGGCATCGGCCCTTGCGGGCCCCGTCATTTTGTTCTAACATCTCTTTGAGGCGAGCGTGGAATACAACGCGCCGTCGACCTGGGCTTGGTCCTTAACGGACAGCGAGCTATCCATTACTCGCCGCCCGCAAGCCCACGCCTATGGTGGCCGGAAATCAGCCTGGGATTCCCGACGCCCAGGGCGTCTCCTGCGGCGGTTAGGGCCGTGAGGGCGCATATGCTGCCTCTCCCTCACGGGCGCCGCCTCCCTCTTCGCGAGCATTACTGCTTCGCTGAAGGAGGTGACGGCTACCCATGCACTTTCAAGAAACTGTCTAGAGTAATACTTTTGATTCCTAGTTAAAGAAAAATGTGGGCTTGTAAGAGTACCTACTATTATTATTATAGCTAGAACAACCCAATATTGAACCGGAATCGACATTAAAGCTAGTAGAAACTGAGACCGAATAAGGCTTTGAACTTCTAATTAGTTCACAGTACTTACTTGGAAACGGAGCTCATTTCTCGCCTAGGAAATTGTATTTCGTGAAAATTGCATTTTTTATGATTTATTCAAAAGTTAATAATACTTACATATTGTGAAACGCAACGTTCTTTTGTCTGTATTTTAGTGTCCTTAATGCATAAGAACCACTATGAAGAGTTTTATTTTAATTATGGAGGTTTTAAGTGAATGAACTGTATAAAATAATCATCAGACTGAAAATCTAAAGACATTGACAGAGTAATAGGTACTAAACCATTTTGCGAACTCTTTCGTTGTCTTGTCAGCAGAATTTCAATGAAAATATATTAATATTTTCTTTATTTCAACATATACACATATAAATTACATTTTTAAATATTACTATAAATATGTAAAACATTTAAAAATAAAAAAAATAGTAGCCCACCGGTATCGGGAACAAGGTCCAACCATTAGCGGGCAGACATATACCCCCTTATTACAAAACAAGGTTTTTCTTTAGGTATGGTTTAAACCATCGAGCCTTTTTTTGAAATAAGAACTTAGAACTGAAATAGAATTACAGCTCCTTTTCCAAAACTGACAATTTAGCACTGGACTAACTTGTCAGTTTTGTAAAAGGAGCTGTATTTCGATGTCAGTTAGGTTCTTATTTCAAAAACAGGCTCGATGGTTTAAACCATACCTAAAGAAAAACCTCGTTTTGTAATAAGGGGGATAGTGGCTCCAAGAAAGGAACCTCCTAACATGCGAGCCGTGTCCAGGAGTACCGCTTTCTGGATCAAGCCCTTGACCCAGCTGCCCAACGAGAGCCTCTTCAGATGTTAGTCGAGGCTATTGGCTATGCCATTGGCTGAAACAACTATCGGTACAATGATCGCTGAGTCCACATCCCACATGTCGACAACCTCGCGAGCCAAGTCAAGACACTTGATTTGTTTATCTTTCTCGGCTTTCACGAGGTTCCTGTCATGTGGGACCGTTATATCAACGATCATTGCATGATCATCATATTATTATTATTACCAATGGTTGCTCACCAGGGTCCAGAATGAAAAGTAGCCTACGTCATGCTCCAGGTCCTATGCTTCCTATCTATAAAATTTGATAACGATGAGTTCAACTGAAAAAGTTACATACAGAAAAAAAATCCTTTACAATATTCAAACTCACACACAACACAAAATCACGCCTGTAATCACTGGAGAGTTATGCATATGTGTACCTATAGTATACTCACATTTCACCAGCTATGTTTAACACAAAGGAGTTGGTGTTTCCCTGCATGATCGAATCAGGAATGAAGAGATCCGCAGGGAATCAAGGTCACCAACATAGTCCGAAGAATTGCCAAACTTAAGTGGCAGTGGGCAGGGCACATTGCTCGCAGAACAGATGGCCGATGGGGCCGAAGAATTCTGGAGTGGCGACCGCGCACCGCAAGACGTAAAGTTGGAAGGCCTCCCACAAGGTAGACCGATGACCTTGTGAGGGCCGCAGGAGTCCGCTGGACGCGGGAAGCACAGAATCGGTCGAAGTGGTGGAGCTTGGGAGAGGCCTATGTCCAGCGTCGTTCAACGTCTTTCGGCTGAAATCATCATGATGATGATGATGGTTAACACTATTCCCAACCTGGAGATCGAACACAGATCCTCATGCTTGGCACTACTGCCAAGCGCTACCGCTTGCCACCGAGGAAGACATATTAATATAAAAATATTAAATTATATAAAAGGCTGGGACGCGGGGAACTGGGAGGGGGATGCCCTAAAAGGACATATTATAGTGACCTCATTGGTCTTTCTTCAGAGAGAGAGGTCAGATGTGCAGTACTCGTAACCGTGCGTTAAATTCTACTATTTCCACTTTTTACTGTAATATTATAAATGTGAAAGTTTGTACATATGGATGTTTAGATGTTTGTTACTCAATCTCGCAAAAACGGCCGAGCGATTTGGGATGAAATTTGATAAACAGATAGTTTGTGCCCTGGATTAACACATACGATACTTTTTATCTCGGTATTACGTTACCTCGGGACAATTTTTGACCATGTGGTCAAAGCTGCTGGAAAAAGCTAAGGCCAAATAATTGTATGAACATAGAAGTATGTTAGGACTAGCTTTTGCTAGCGGCTCCGCCCGCGATGTCGGTTTTCGCGTAAAAAAAGTAGCCTATGTGCTTTTCCATATCCCGAGCTACAACCTATATCTCTACCAAATTTCATGAAGATCGGTTCAGCGGTTTAGGCGTGATAGCGTGACAGACAGACAGACAGACAGAGTTACTTTCGCATTTATAATATTAGTAGGGATTGTATCAGGTGGGCCTGTAGTTTCTGGTAAACCCCATGCGAAGAAGGCGTGAATTTGTTCATATGTATGTTTATGTCACCGTAAGATTGTGAACACCGTTAGTTTAGAATCTATTTCGCGATATTAAAAACTGTCGATAAATTGTGAACTGCAAAAACCATTTACAATTTAACGCACAATTTTTTTCGATAGTTTAAATCTGTCCGTCAAATTGTGAACTGGTATCAAGACTTGGTATGCTATGGATGCTATATGACTGTGGATGGTACTTTGCGCTATTACTAAATAGTCGAATAACTGCCACTAACTTGGAAGTAGCGCTCGCCGACCGCTGCCGCGGCACCGCTCGCTTCGCTCGCTCGGCTCGCGCGCGGTTGGTCGCAGTTCTAACTTAACCTAACCTCGGTCGGTAAGCAGTATGGTGCAGTTCACAATTTTTCTAATTCTTTCTATTTTATCTAACGGTGTTCACAATCTTACGGTGACATTTATAAAGCGTGTATTAGTATTGACCTATATCGTTCAATATTCATCACAGATCACCAGTCAACAACATAACATTTACAGTACATATTCGGTTTCCAATAACCTCGATACATCGTTATTTAGCTTAAAATTGCGTACGTGTACATAATATCGTATGTTTGATTAATAGCATTATTTGTAACAATAACTGTCAATTCGCACAAGTTAAGTTAAATTGGCAATATCGGTTCGCTTTCAATATTGAAACAAGAGACTGAATTATCGGTTGATTTTGAAGATATTTTGTTGAATATTTTATGATCATGTCATTAAAATGAATAACAAAAGAAAGACTGAAAGAAAATGTCTTTGTTTTTTTATTTGTCTTTATTTTGAAAACGGCTAGGCAGTTGATGTGATCACCGTTAATTTAAGGGTAAGAACTGTACGAAGGTGCTGGAGTGGACACCCGGAACTGGCTCTAGGAGCAGCTTAGCAAGACCATAAGCGTGGTAGACCGAAGAGCTGTTCAAGACAACAGGAAAGAGTTTTGATGGATCGACACTGAGCATTGGCAGTATCACTTACCATGACTTTTTTGTCTTAAATATAGATGGTGGAAAGTGAGTTGGATTTTTGTGTCACTCTGCGTGACCGCGTTGCCCTTCAAAACTACGCATTGGATTTTGCTGCGGTTTATATATAAATGTCTAAGTATTTTGTTAAACATACATTTATGAAATAAATCTGGATGTTGTGCTAAGTCATAAAACCCATGCGAAGTAGAAGCGCTAGCTAGTATAATATAAAAACAAACCATAGAAGACTGAATTAATCGAAAGAATGTCCACAGCAATCTGCTATCTATAAGCGTACTCAGGGAAAAACCGCGCGTATGTTTTTACGTTCCGTTTCACGTAACAAATCTTCATTATCTGAGAGCGTTCCGAGTTTTCTCTAGACATTTGTGAAGGAAAGAGTCCTTCGCGCCGTCTTAATGAAGAAGGCCGTGTGTTCATTTACCCGTCTGTCCGTTTTGTCAATCTTAGCTACGAAATTGTGGGGCTTAGATTTACTAAGCTTGGTTGCTAATGAAATTTGGAAGGGATGTGCCCTTCAAGATAACATTGGGTAAGTCAATAAGAGTAGTCTCATTTAAAAAAAAAACTTATCTAAAATGTCAATAAACTAATACATAGGCAACATTAATAAAAATAATGGTGTGCCTATTAGTCCCTGAAGTGTGATTACTCTTTTTTCAGTAGCTGTAGCCGTATGGTTAAATTAATATTATAAAGTGAAGGATTTCTTTTTTTGTATGTATGTTTGTCACGCTTGTATGCTAAAACGACTGTATGGATTTAAGTGAAATTGGGCGCATGTGTAGACCATGACCTGGATGAGGAGATTTTCATCCCGATATTCTTATGGGTACGAGACTTTATGTGGGCTTAAACGAGAAGCGCAGCTAGTATATTTTATATGTGAATGTAATTTTCTACTTTTTCATCGTGCACTTCATTTTAGACGCACAAAATAATCCCATCACTCTAGGTATTCTGTTTCCTCAAACTCAGTTTTCCTTCGTCAAAATACCAAAATACCAAATTGCCAAAGTATGCCCGTTTAGTAGGTTTATGTCAATACAAATTTGTCACAGCAATGACTGCCGTCGCGTGCCTTCATTATTTCGTGTGACGGCCTCTGTAGACTGACAAATGAGGGGCTCGGCTCATTTCAAAATATATTTTTTGTCTTTAGTTTTTCGAATGGGGAAAAATAGCGTGGAGTATTTATGTAAATAGTTAAAAGGAGTTTATATTTTGACGCATATTTAACGACTGCGCCCACATCCTTGCTCACGTGATATAAATTTTTTTTTTTTTTTTTTTGAGAATTTTAGCTAGCAAGCCAACTTGGGAGGTGGTAGGCTTCATTCTGTGGATGCCTGCAGATGTGGATTATAAACTGAGCGACTATACGCTAAGGGCACCCCCTATGGGTCACAGCGCCTTAATGTGTCGCTGTAGAAGGGCAGCAAAGCAGGCTGGATTATGACAAATGATCCAATGGTATGGATTCTGATATGCAAGAATTTAACTTAGTTAAAGCCACATTAACATGATGCAAGTTTCTTGCACACAATAAAATTAAAGCAACAAATGAATTACGTCATCCAAACATTTTAGACATTGCAGCTTTTATTGTTGCTGCAATCTGTATAGTATGCCACAGCAAATTAAATCATCATCATTATATCAGCCGAAAGACGTCCACTTTTGGCATAAGCCTCCCCCAAAAGGGGGGGATTTGCCATAATCGCCACGTTTGGCAGGCGGGTTGGCGATCACAGTCTGGTGGTAAAATGCATAGAGAATGCTGCTGCCCATTCTCTAGTAAGTTCCTTAGTCGCCTTCTACGACACCCATGGTCAGAAATGGGATGGTTCTATTCTTTTACGTCCGGCACTACACGGAATGCCACGGCAAAGTAAATAGTATTATGAAAATCAGTGTTTAGGCTATTACTTTAATTGTTTTTTATCTAATAAAACAACAAAAAGAAGGATTGAAATGAGAATACTCAACTTTTGTAGGACAATCCATTTTCCTTTCTCCTTTAGCGTGTAAAATTGAATATGAGGGAATAACATTCACGCCATTTCCTAGATGATAGATCGCTGTTACAAAACTATCAATATCACTCCTCGAAGTTTGTCATATAAGATAACAAATGATAAGCGTGTGGATTGTTTTGGAACTCGGTATTTTTGGGAACTGTTTGTAGTTATTTTATGTGACTTTTTTAGGAACACGCTAATAAAAACTCACGCGTTCTTCCTATGGGGGTAGGCAGAAACTACAAAACGCCACATGTTACGATCCTGAGCTGTCATACTGTTTTTCCTTCTACTTTTATACATCTGGGCATACACGCACGCCGGTTCGCGCCTGACGTTTCTATTTTTTTTTAAACTGTTTAGTAACCTACCCCACACCAGTTCGGAATTTCTTCATCCTCGGGATCAAAACAATGCATATTTATGCGATAACAGCAATCACGGTTGATTTGTTGTCATTGTTTGAAGAGTTCCGTTGTCTATCTCCGAAAATCATCATCAAATCTATATGAAATTTAAATGAGATAAACCCCTTTCGAACAAAAAAGAATTTTGCAAATCCGTCTATATATGACTGAGTTATGCCCGAACATAGATACATAAAAAAAAACATGTCGAATTGATAACGTCCTCCTTTTTGAAGTCGGTTAAAAAAACAACCCATTTCGTTTGATTTAATATTTTTAACATAACGAGCAACTCTGTTGCTCAGTGCAAGAATACAGAATTGTTTCTGGTTTCTGGAAATAATCGGGTTCATTCTTGTTACAATTTTTTTTTCCCTCCAATATCGTCCTTCTTCCTCCATCCATATTTGCCTGCTTTTCTTTATTTCCCATAGTTCCTCTGAAGTTTCATCTGAAGAACTCTTCCTATATAAGATGCTGTTATGAAGTAAATTGAGCGAAACACTGATGCCATTAACAGGGAGTAGGTAACCTGTCGGTACCAACAATGAACTATTGTGATCAAGAGTCGGTCTTAAAATTTGTAAAGCGTGTACACAATGGTGAATGTTGGCCACACATGTTTTTTTACCGAATATTTGATAATACCAAAGATTAGATTAATTAACGCCCCACAGAGTATTGATTTAAAAGCATACTACAATGATTTTTTTTAAGGCTAACCATTACCTATTATATAAAAAAAAAATGCGTTAACTCGAGCACTACTTATGCATTTAAAATTGAGGCGTAGTGTCATGAAATAAGATTGAATTTTTTGGCTCAATCGATCGGTAGGTATGACATTTTTTTTATGGTGTTGGGTTTATTGTATTACACTTTGTTTAACACATACACACAACAATAATAATAGTCTTCTTCACTGTATCTGGTGACAGCGACGCAGATTTTCATTCCTTTCGTGAGCTCTCTGATGACTAGCAACTAAATGTAATCTTCTAAACCCGGCCACACCACGTACAGAAGACTTGATCATTATCATTTTATGGACATATTGGAAGATATTACGAAAGTATCAAAAGTGTATTAGTTACATTTTCAGTAGAATATTCTTAGTTAATAGTCGAAGTTTGTTTACATAATAGTCGATTGTCAGACTTTTCCCTAATCTGTCTCATGAACTGTCCAGCCTTTATCTTAGCTATGTTGGAGTCGGCTTCCAGTGTAACTAGATGCAGCTGCGTACCAGTATCTTACATGGAGCGACTGCCTATTTGACCTTTACAACCCAGATTTACTTTGGAAAGACAGGTTGTCAGACGATCGACCTTCTGACGACCCGACACCTCAGTCAACGATCTGCGATTGACAGCCGAGCCCAACGGCTTAACATCGGAGTCATTATATCTAAAGACTCTCACCCATCCACGGAAAATTCGCGTAAAACGCGGCTTAACCTTATCGATCCATTCAAAGCCACAAGTTTGTTTGTTATCCTGAAATTACTGCTACAGCATTGCTCACGACCATAATAAAAATTGTTCATATAAGCCGAGAAAAATAAACAAATCAAGTATCTTGACTAGGCTCGCGAGGTTGTCGACATGTGAGATTTGGACTCCGCGATCATTGTGCCGATAGTCGTTACAGCCAATGGCTTGATAGCCATGAGCCTCGACCAACACCTGATGGGGCTCTCGTTGGGCAGCTAGATCAAGGGCGTGATTCAAAAAGCGGTACTTCTTGACACGGCTCGTACTGTTAGGAGGTTCCTCTCTCTGGAGCCTTGACCGCCGGTAGCTTGGACCCTGTTCCCGATACCAGTGGGCTCCATGTTTTTTTTTTTGAAATAAAATATAATACTTATATTTTACTTTAAAAAAATGTGTATTTAGTGAAATTAAGAAGACAATAATTGTTCAAATCATAAATTATTAATAGACTTCGAACGGAGTTGATGCATGAAGCACGTTGTAGATTAATAGGTCAAACATTGATAGTTAATAAACTTGTTCACTTTTGAATTGCGGTCATTTAACTAATACATTTTGAAGTCATCAGCATTACTCTCTTCCCTTATCCACTTTATTAAGGGTTTTTTTTTTTTGGTGGGAAATCGTCAAATGACTTCTCCCGCTCTGGGTGGAGCAAGAGGGCGTGTCAGACTTTTACTGACTAAAACCCATCCATGTTCCCTCAGCTGCCCGTGTGCCAGGGGCGACGGTATCTCTTTCGAAAAACCCGCACCCCTAGCAGGCATCGGCCCTTGCAGACCCCTTGATCACCCTGCGACGGGTGAGCACAGTGGCTCCGCCGCCTACCACTTTTCGGCCGCAGGGTATAGGGAGATGGGCCAACCCTATACCGATACTCCTCTTCCCCTGCGGCCTCACCGCGTCCGCCATCAAATGGTGGCGGCCCCGTCCAGGCCACGGAAGGGAAGAGCGCTACTCAAAACTACTGGCACTCCTTCTCCGCCGCAGCCTGTAACCCTCAGCCGCGATGTCTTCCATTCGACTTCGCGGCCCACCTCAGTTGCGGTGCACCTCACCGCAACCTACTTGTTTTGGCCGCTACGTCGCTCGTCGGCTTTGGGGCAAAAGCCCTGACGAGCGGCCCCACCTTGGGGTCTTGGCTTCACCATCGCTGGGAAACCACGGCTACTGAGCCCCCGCAACTTTCCGCAACGACAATTCGGGAACCCACTCGGCGGGACTTTATATTCGGTTAGAAATAAACTTTACAAAAACCAGCAAAATGGTGGAACTCTCTACCAGCGTCTATGTTCCGTTTTAAATTTAACCTTCACATCAAAAGTGAACAAGCACCTTCTTGGCACGTTTGTTCCATCATAGATCAAACCCATCGCTTTCCATCAGGCGTGATCGAGGTCAAGAGCAGACCCTTTCAGCAACAGAAAAGTAAAAGAAATACCAGTTCATGATTATATGACACTTTCTAATTCATGTCAAGGAAACTATTACATCCTTGAGTACTTCCGCACACTTAGAATTCTGACCTATTAAGGAAGCCATCACAAAAATATTTAACATACCATTAAATCCACGTCATTACTCCATATCATGCGAAGTTTGTGTGTCAAGTAAACAGATGTGCGGTATTCAAGCGGTATTGAGGTACTGGACAGGTATTTACCGCATACCTGGGGGGTAAATGACAGCTTTTGTGGGGTTTATTAAGTGGGGAACTCGTGAAAGGCAGTCATTAACATGTGTATGTAAATTAGGGGCTGCATACACGAGCTTGCGATATAGTTTTTGTACTGTATTTGGGTTTATGCGTGTGTACTTTACTTATATTAATATTAAGGGATCTTGATAAGTTTTGTACTCAGCAGGAGACTTAACCCTTGAAATAACATTTAACTGTTAGACAAAAATTATACTAACAGCATGAGACTAAAGCCGATATCATATGCTTCACTCCACTTTTTCTGTTTCATTCCACTTTTGTTTTTGTGGGTGGGAGGGAAATCATCAAATAACTTCTTGCGCTCTGGACCGAATGGGAGGGTGTGTCAGAATTCTCGAATTGTCGAACAACCCACACCCCTGCCGGGCACCGGCCGAAGTGGGCCCCATCAGTTGGCGCTGACATCTTTTTGAGGCACAATTTTTTTTCCACGCATACACGAAACTGACAAAAATGAAATTAAATGTGTAGGAATAAACGTTCATCAGCTCCTTTCATTTTTTGATCATGTCGTGGGCGAGTGAATGATGCCGCGTGGCCGAATTAAAATCGTTGGATCGGTACACTAATGAATGAATCATTTAACACTTTTGATTTATTTTGTGTTCAGACTTTTCACTTCGAATGAAAAGCAAACATGAACGAAAATGTGAATTGATATCGACCTTAAGCGATAACGCTTGAAACCATATTTGATGTTGAAAACAATCAGTACTTTTGGCTTCTTAAGTATCACTAATATTCCTTAAACATGGCCCTTCCTGCATTTACAAACTTTTAATTTCACCACTTATGGGCTCATTCACATGTACCACAACCATAGCACATCGCAGCGAAAAATTGTGGGCAAGCAATGGTTATGAGTGAATAGTGTCGCTGCAACTTTTTGCGATTGTTGTGGTTGCATTGTCGCTAGTAGTTTGCGATGTGGTTACGTTGTGGCTAGTGTATGTAAACAAGCAGACCATTGTGTTTGTGTTGTGGCTGCATTTTCGCCTTGATGTGGTCGGTATTGCCCATACGGTTGATTTTGACGGCCAAATGCGGTCCGTGTGGATAGACTCTTCATTTTCATACAAATTAACACCCGTCCACGTGATTTCGTTGATGTGGTTGTTGTATGTGTACCTTACCTTGTACCTTTCTGTCAGAGGCAGATCATAGAACGATAATAAAATTTTGGGTGTGTAATAACTTTATTATAATAGTATAATAATTATAATATAATAATAATAATTTTATAAAACTTATTATTACTATCCTTTATTACATTAAACGCAAATATAAATTATATTTATAAATATTACAATGTGAACAGTATAAAAACATTTCATCTATGTACATTTATGAAATGGGAGTGTTTGTTCGCTGTTACCTGCATTTATTTGAAAAACTGCGCTCTCGCCGTTATCAGAATACCATTAATGTTATCTCTCATAAAACCGCATTTTTCGGCAAAAGTGTCTTAGATATGGCCCCAAAAATTTATAAAATTATACCAGCAGTTATTAGAAATAATGACTGTCTGGGATCCTTTAAAAGGTCCTTGTTTAAATTCCTTCTAGATAGATGTTACTACTCCATCATTGAGTTTACTACTAATAAACAGGGGTATATGACGATTCCGACTCACTAATTAAACTTATATGATTTCTATTTATTGATTAATTATGAATGTGTATAACTATCTAAAATTGTAATGACCTATTTATCTATCTGACATATTTTAAATTGTTTTTTTCTTCTTTAATGTAATGTATCAATGGCATGCCACCTTCTAATTTTATAACTGTTTGTGTTAATTTTGTACGCCAAGTATTGGAAAAACATAGTCCACATATTTTAGAATATAATAACTGTAACCATACCTATGTTTAACAAAATAAATGATTGATTGATTTAAATATAAAATAGTAGCCCACCGGTATCGAGAACAGGGTCTAAGCTAACGGCGGTCAGGGCTGCTGAGAGAAAAACCTCCTAACAATACGCGCCGTGTCCAGAAATACTGATTTCTGGATCAAGCCTTTAATTCAGCAACTTAACGACAGCCTCCTGAAGTGTTGTTGGTTATTATTATAACTTCAACAATATTTCACACTTCTAAATTAAGAAAACATGGACATTATTACGCTTCATCGTAACATGGGCAGGTGTTTGTGTACACTGGCTGTAAACAACATCTGTGCCCGCGATATTAAGTTCGTACGATGGAACAGTAATTACTAGTAAGTTGTTGTTCAATGGCACAGACCACGGAAACCGTTAGACCTGCACCTGATTTCTCGCCCGTGTCGTATAATATTTCCGTCTTATTGGAATTTGAGACTGAAGGAACAGAGTCTTCTGGAGTGGCGACCGCGTACCGGAAGACGTAAAGTTGGAAGGCCTCCCACAAGGTGGACCGATGACCTTGTGAGGGCCGTAGGAGTCCGCTGGATGCGGGAAGCACAGAACCGGCCGAAGTGGCGGAGCTTGGAGGAGGCCTATGTCCAGCAGTGGACGTCTTTCGGCTGAAATGATGATGATGAGTTAATATGATGCCCCTTAGTGAAACTGGTTGTCAGACTTTCTGGCTTCTGAGACCCCCAATTGAGCGCAAGTCTCCTGCATAATCAGCCTATATTACTGATGTTGATGTGAGAGGAAGGGAACTGCTATCCACCACACATAAGTTCTAGTTTTTAGGGTTCCGTACCTCAAAAAGTAAAAAAGGAACCCTTATAAAATCACTCTCTTATTTGTCTGTCCGTCTGTGTTTCCGAATATCAATACGGATTTTCTCAGGAACGGGTGGATCTAGCAATTTGAAATTTATACCAGATACTGAAATCTATAGTCTCTATTAGGTGTATAAAAATCAAGGTCCTGAGTCGCGGAAATCTAAATTTTCCCATATCTTCTTTATTATGGCGGTATAATGGGTAGGTACAGAACCCTCGGCGCACGAGTTGGACTCGCACTTGACCGGTTTTTTTTGGTTCTAGGACATAACGGTGTCCTCACGATATTTTCTTTCACCGTTTTGAGGGCACCGTGATGAAGAATTTACACAAAGTAATGCGCCTGTGAGGTTTCGACTCTACGACCTTTAACTCGTGAGTGACGCCCATGCGCACTGGGCTACCTCTGCTAAAATGCATATTATGTCATGCATACCTTTCTTATCTTCGTTGATATTCGTCGAGGTCACCGTGACAGACATTTGATCGGGAGTCAAATATTGTTATACGGACTTCTACTGACACGCTTGGTTGTTGGAAAACTATTGACTATGCCATTTCCAGCAGCAGCCACCGGGGCACCTCCGTGTTCTATGTACAGTGTGAACTAGAGACTAAACACTAAGTACTTGATTAAAGTTTGTAGAGTAGTGTTTCGTGTTCTGGTAAATGATTAACGTTCTTAATTTGTAGTGAGGAGAGTTTATTGTTGACTACTGCCCGCAGGTTCGCCCAAGTTGGAGGTCGGAAATTATTCCACGGGTTCGTTCTACCGGGAAATGAAATTGTTTATTTTGTAAATAGGGTATCGGAATCACTCTCTCACGTCGTATTATTTTATAATAAAATTAGCAAGATGGAATCGACATTTTCTATTGACTACCCCTGAGAATATGTTATATGAAATGTCCTAATCCAGGTCTATCCGCATTCAAATTTGTTCAGCTGTTTAGACGACAAAAGTATCAGGCAGACAGACAGACTTACTTTCGCATTTACAATATTGATATGGACGGATTGTATTAGATAATATGGAATGAGGACAAAACTAATAAAGACCTAAAGTTATTGCTGGTTTTTTTAGAATTGGGGACTTATATACTTTTTTACAGTATCTATCCCAGGTTCCTCTCTTTTCTCAATAAATTAATAGGAAACGAAACCAATACAAAATTTCATGATGAGTGAATGGGATTCAAAACATTGTTGGTTAGGGCTTGGACACATGTCTACGGTGCGGCGCCACTGCCGGGGGACGGCGCGGCGTCGTGCCGCGGCACGGTAACGTATACGATGCACCGCGGGCACGCTTCATATTTCCTCTGAAATGTACCTCAAACACGACAGAATCAAAGAAAATATTGGGTGTATCCATATCTTTCTGTAATGAACCATGATGGAGGTCATTTTGAGAGGAAATGTGAAGCGTACCTGCGGTGCACCGTAAACGGCACCGTGCCACGGCATTACGCCGCGCCGTCCCCCGGCAGCGGCGCCGCACCTACACACGGCGGCCGGTGCCGCACTGTAGACATGTGTCCACGCCCTAAACCTATAAAAATATTCTTAACTGCAATGAAAATACATTTTTCAACACACTTGCTCATAAAATGGCTCTAATTTCACTACAGTTAGGCACATAATGACACCTATTATCAAACTGTGACTTTTTCATTACTATTATTCACTAGTGAGTTATAGAATTGGTTGAGCTGCTTTGTTCTTAGTGAGTTATAGGTTGCTTTTTGTTTGAGTTGCTTTGTTCTTAAAAACGATGATGATGGATGATGCTGGGTGATGATGGATGATGATGGATGATGCTGGATGATGATGGATGATGATAATGGATGATGATGGATGACGATGGATGATGATGAATGATGATGATGGATGATGCTGGATGATGATGGGTGATGATGAGTGATGATGGATGATGATAGATGATGATGGATGACGATGGATGACGATGGATGATGATGGATGATGATGGATGACGATGGATGATGATGGATGATGATGATGGATGATGATGGATGCTGATGGATGACGATGGATGATGATGATGATGATGATGATGATGATGATGATGATGATGATGATGATGGATGATGCTGGATGTTGATGGGTGATGATGAATGATGATGGATGACGATGGATGATGATGGATGACGATGGATGATGATGGATGATGATGATGGATGATGATGGATGATGATGGATGACGATGGATGACGATGGATGATGATGATGGATGATGATGATGATGATGATTTAGTATTATTTTCTTCGCAAGTGTGTTGAAAAACGTCGTATGATACACGTGTGTATTGATGATTATCGTCCTCGGCTCTCTTAAGACCCTCGCCTGACGGCTCGGGTCTCAATGGCGCCTCAGCGATAATCACCAACGTTACACACTTGTACCATAATGTACTATTATTTCCTATATTCATTTGTCTTTTTTCGTTTAATTTTTTTTCATTCTTTGTTCCTTGAATCCACTTGCCAAATAAACACTTTATTTCTTGAACTTGCAAAGTTAATAAATCTAATCTCTTTAAAGTATTAAGATCCACGCAAAGTTCACACTCACACATACACTGCATTTTCAAGATTAACACATCTAAACACCACTTTTTCCAAGACTATTATTTCTATTTCCATCTAATTCCTATAAAAATGGAAGCCTAGTGGCACCAAACCTTGCAAACAATGTAAGGACTACAGTACACGATAGTGTTGTGTTTAATCCAGTCCTACCACAGTCGGTCACGTTTTGTCCTTGGTTAAGATTATGGGGGATTGGGGGCATCACTATATACCTTGTTGCCTTATACGAATCTATAGTGGGTGTTTTATTAAATGTTTGTTTATTTAAATTCCCCGTCTCTTTTATTCATCATCCTCTTGCAGTTGTGTGTACGTTTATCATTGTCAATCATATTCAAGGAACATACTCTTAAATATGACCACACCAAAATTATCTACTGTCCCATTCAAAACATAGTACAGTACATACTTATTTGTTTATTTCAAGATAATTGTGAACTTTGGTATCGCCTAGTGGCAACCACTGATCTTTAAATATGTCTTACCTGCGGATAATGCAGTGGATTACAACATTATTACTTAAGTTTTGTTAACCTTAATATTTTACATAAATGTTGTAGTTGTTTATTATCCCTTAATAAATAAAATTAAATAAAAACATCAATACCTACCTACTCGATCCTGATATATGGGTGATACCATGAAAAAGTTGTCCAGTTTGATGAACGTAACCACTCCATACATATGACCACACGACGAGCGGTCCACCAGTACAGATGGATGCAGGTCTGCAGATCCATACTAAATGCTTGAAATTCCATGTGTTTTCTAGCTACTTACACTAGAGATTGTTAGAATATTTTGATAATACTAGTGTATATTATAAGTGTATAAAAATATAAAATGAAAATGTTCTAGTGAACATTTTCATTTTATGCAGGGTTATTGGAAAAACACCAACAACCTCTTAAGAGGTCATTGTACTCACCATTATGAACAACTTTTACTATGGGAGCAAACCTGAAATAGCGAAAAAAAAAATCTGCTGTTCCTTACATTTATGTTCGTATCATCATCATCATTTCAGCCAAAAGACGTCCACTGCTGGACTTAGGCCTATGTTCGTATAACTCATCAAAATGTGTAGCTGTTTTTTTTTCCGCGATTTCAGGTTTGGGCCCATAGTAGAAGTTGTTCATAAGAGTACAATGACCTCTTAAGAGGTTGTTGGTGTTTTTCCAATAACCCTGCATTAAACCAACTGTACTCGCAGTTTCAGAATATCAGAATAAAAGTATCCTATGTCCTAATCATATTCCTAATCCGAGCAGTGGTGGCCCAGTGGTAACGGCTACGACTTACCGAGTTGTAGGTTCGTTCCAAGTCAGGCACTTTACTTTGTGTAAATTATTTAACCACTGCTGCTCTAAAAACGGTGAAGGAAAATATCGTGAGGAAACCGGCATGTCCTAGATCCAAAAATTCGAAGACATGTGACATCTACCAACCCGCACTGGGCCCGCGTGGTGGATTACGGCCCGTTCACTCTTACAGAGAGGAGGCATGTGTCTCAGCAGTGGGAACATTATAGGCTAATTTTGCATGTTATGCATGTCAAAATCCAGCACATAGTCTGCCCATGTGCCAAATTTAAAGTATTCAAACAAACGTATGCGAAATTCGATATTTTCCCTTAGTAAAGTACGTTTTTAAAGTAGAAGAATTAAACCACTCATACTGTCTGTTATTACGTTTAGTCTACGGAATATTACGCACTTTGCGAGATTCCCATTCCAAACGATTTGTCGACATTATGATAAAAAAAATCTTATCAAAACAAATTGCATAATAATGGACTCTAATTATGTAGGTTAATATCTACGTTAATCTATACTAATAATAAAGAGGAAAGATTTGATTGTTTGTTTGCATTGAATAGGCTCCGAAACTACAGAACCGATTCGAATAATTCTTTCACTGTTGGGAAGCTAGACTATCCCCGGGTGATATAGGCTATATTTTATCCCGGTATTCCCACGGGAACGGGAACTACGCGGGGCGCTGCTAGTAATCCATAAACCGAAAAATATTCTATTCCGATTACTCGATTTCGATTCGACTCGGTAGCTATGAAACAAATGGCCTAAATACTCCTGAACCTAGTTTTTGGAATAAGTATTAAGGCGGATGCATACTTCTAAGATTCAGAATGCATTTTACCTAGTACGTCCCACCTCTAACAGACAGAGCAGCGTGAGCGCGCGCCGCGCGCACAGTTCAAACGCCAAAATAAATGGGGACATTTGTGAAAAATCACATAAAATCAATTAACACACATATATTTTTTTGGTATTTTTTGTCGCCTGATCTAGAGAAATGTAGTTGTTGCGATTTATTTTAGTATATTTAAGAAGTAATTTTCATATATTAATAATTACTGTACATTTGTTTATTCTGAATTGATTCCGAGGGCAAAATCCGGCCATGTCATTTCAAAGTAAAATGATACAAACTATGCATTTTGTTTGTTACTTACCTGTACACAAAATGTTGGTATTGAAATGGAGTTGCGGGCAGCGTAGCAGCCATATTACCAGAGGCAAAATGTCAAAGTCATACCGAACATTTCCCGATAATAGATACATATTTACAGTTGAAAGGGTTCTTCAAAACTGAAATTATGACTACAGAAAGGAGCAGACAAGACAAACAAAACTATTACTTGAAGACAAGGAACAAAATGGCGGTTCTAAAAGTTCGTATAGTACTTTAAAGTTGAAGTTTGTAAGTACGATCTCAATTAATCAAGTATGCACCTACCCATTTTGAAATTTTGAGTTGAATTTCACTTGGAGCAAATAAAACTAAATTCCAATCAATCTTTATTGACACACATTTATAGTAATATTATAAAGAGGAAAGATTTCATTGTTTGTAATGAACAAACTCAAAAACGACTAAACCGATTAAAAAAATATTTCACGCATGGAAGGCTAAATTATTCCGGAGTACCACTTTAATGTTCCGCCATTACCGATAAAAATCTTGAACGTGGTGTGTTGTATTATAGTCACAAAATAACATAACACAGGAGGTCAGCTCCAACAATGAGTGAAAATAAACCGACGCGTTCGAACGGCAGGCGATCTCAACCCTTAACTTATAGATTGAATTTTTATTTGCTAATATGTTAGAAAATATCGTCTAAGTGTGCAATGTTTGTAAGTATGTCAGTACCTATAGACATAATTAATTTATATGTCATTGTTTCATTTTTCTACCTTTTAAGTACAAAGTCGGATCGGAAACGGATCTATACAAGTTCCGAAGCTTCTCGTCGAAATAAATATATGTGTCCCGCACCATAGTTTACCCAGATCTGAACGCATCCTATTGTGTTCACTCCATGCCCAACGAGAACTAACCACGGACATTCGGCACCAAAATGGTACAGCTTACAGGGCGTCTACATTTTGAACTGACTATAGAAACTACACTCATTCAACCACTAGTAAAACTTTATCTCAAACAATTTTTGATGTAATGTTTTGAAATGGCTTGGTATCTTGTTATAGATACGCACGCACATTGCTAGGCAGTTTTTGTTACACTTGGTAAGTCTTAGCAAATCATATAATACTAATTTGTAAGGATCTCGTCTGTTCCTGTACATATTATAATTTAAAGTATATAAAACTTAGATTAGATTAAATTCCATTTTTGATAATGAGCATAATTACTTGTCACTAACCTTACCGATTCGATAATGACAAATGTTTATATCTTTAATTATTTCTTTTGATATAGAAGAGCGGAATCATCTACTACAGGTTTTATTTGCTTAAAAGAAGGCTCCAAAAACAATTTCACTGTCAATATTTTGTTAAATAAAACAAACTATTTTGTATTAGTACAGTAATTTTATTCAAGGTCCATCGTGCTGTAAATGATTTTAAAAGAGTAACTGTGGAGTTTCTTGCCCATACTTCTCCATACGAAACAAGGTGGGGCGCGCCTAAGATCAATTTTATTTTCTTAATTATTTTGACACTCAAAAGTGACTTGAGTTTTTGTCATAAAGTAGGCATTTATTGCCTTATTTATGGTAATAAGTCAGAGGGCCAATTCTGCTAATTTTAAGAACGTTCACAGTCTGATCTCAGTGTCAATCTGTCAAAAATTCCTCGAGTTTCCATTCATTTGTGACAAATTTTTGAAATTCGATTGTCGCTGAGATGACACTGCGAACGTTTTTAATTACGAGAATTGGCCTTCTGATCATTCATTTCATAAGCGATTCGAGTGCACTTGCACTCGCTGTACGCTACACATGCTTATGTGTGCGTGTATTTTCGTTGTGTATAACTTCTGTACCTATTTATTTTGTGGTTTAAGTGTAACTGTAGGAAGGAAGCGTTTCGATACGGCCATTTTGTTCGAGGCAGCGGCACGCGATTTTCTACTAATGGTTAATAATACAATGTACCGTTCCAATTGCACTAGCATCGTGTTAGTAGACGAAATTTCAACTGATTCGATTAATGTTTATTTTTCTTGCAAGATAATGGAAACCGAATCTTATGTCGACAGATGATTTCTTTTTTGTTCAAGAAAACTGTGGTCACTTTCAAATTGTATGCGGCCACTTGAGTTAGGTGCGAATTTTGAACTTTTAAGAATATTTACAAGATATACAAATCATTTAAAATATTATTATATATAGCACCCTATTGCGTCTGCCAGGGGTACGGACTGTTCGAAAGAAATACCGTGGCTCCTGGCACACAGGCGACTGAAGGAACACGAGTGGGTTTTAGTCAGCAAAAGTCTGACACGCTCTCCCGCTCCACCCAGAGCGGAAGTTGTTATTTGATGATTTTTCACCCAAAAAATAATAATACCCTAAATGCGTAACGTAGGTACACAATCTGAATAATTTTGAAGGATACACTGTTTCATATGTTCGAAAAAAAAGTTCTCAACAACGTAAATCTAACGCAATGAAGTCGTTGAACTGTCAAAACGAAATTTTATAGTAGTTTTCTACGAAATTACCTGTGATATTTTGACTTGTTCCAGTATTGTTTGATATGGTACGTAAATATTTAGTTACTATTTTGATTTGACTTTGTTTTGATGGATCAACATGAAATGAATTGATAGTAAATTGACGTATTGAATTTCAGCCCCAGCTTGTATACTGTGACATTTTACAAGCTATTTATTACCTAGAATCAAATTAAATTGTATAGCTTCCCTAACAAAAAATGCAAATATACGTTTTTTTCGTCTCCTGAAAAATGACCTTTTTTGAGTTGTCTCAGTATAGATCTAGGTGTGCGATATGAATTGAAAAGTCACATTGACTGACTTGGCCGGAGCACAAAAAGTGTACCCTAAGCTGTGTTGACGAGACTATTCCCTTACAATCTATATGACAGTTTAATAGGAACAATACTCCAAGGTCCCGGTAAGCATATACACGGCTATATATAAGACGAACAAAGCCATAAATATGGCTACATAGTCCCGCAGGCATCGTGGGTGTAAGATTGTTAAATGTATCGGATTTCCTGTTCAGGGTTTCTTAGAGTATTCGGATTTCGTGGTAATTTCTATGGCATCAGATTATAAGCTAATAGAGTTCTTAATAAATGATAAATGATTTTATTTCTGTAAGTAGGTTTGTACAAACACTTTTACACGTCAATCATATTTTTTTAAACTAGATGAGGTCGGCGTTTCCTACTTGACTACTCTGAGAAGAAAGGCCGAAACAAACTCAGAGGTCACAGTCTCTTTTGAAGTCCAGACATAATCTTGGTCTGATCATGTGAAGACCATGTGGATTGGAGTCTGAAATGGTCCTTTGAGGAAAGAACCACACACATTGAGTGGACCTGTCCATTCAGTGCACGCGTGTATCAGTAATCATACGGCTTAACTCAGAACTTGAGGAGCTCAACGATTTGACGAACAATAGTTAGTTGGTATTCCAAAGAAAGGACATTTGGATCGGCCGCATAAAGTACTCAAACTGCCAGATTAACATTAAAACGAACTGAGAAAGAGATTAAAAACAAAAACAGAAATCCACATAGTCCTCACATTCACAATAATTAAAACAAAAATAATATTATACTTCTCAAAGTATGTATTCATGTCAAAGTGTATATAATAATAATCAGATATCAAAGCGTATATAATAATAATCAGATATCAAAGTGTATATAACAATAATCAAATGTCAAAGAGCGAAATAAAAATAAAAAACAACATTCAGGATACAAAATTAGAGCAGGTCAATCCCAAGCTTTTTAGTCCTCAATATAATCTTTAAAGGTATAAAAGGCTTTCAGGCACAACTTACGTATAATGAATGATTTAAATTTATTGAGACTTAGATCTTGAACATTTCTTGGAAGTTTATTATAAAAGCGTATGTATTGACATCTGAAAGACCCACATATTTTTTTGAGCCTTATTGATGGTACAACAAGTTGAGAGTCTAGTTTATATTATTTTCATTGTAGCCATTTCCAAACTATATTGGGGTTGGCTACCAGTGGAACCGGGTATGACCCAAGTTATTTCATAATACGATACGTTTTTACTCCCCGGCACAAAAACGACGGGGTGTTATGAGTTTTACGTGTCTGTGTGTGTGTGTGTTTCTGTTTGTGACATCGTAACTCCCGAACGGATGAACCGATTTTGATTTTGCATTCTTTTGTTTGAAAGGTGAATTATTCGGGAGTGTTCTTAGATAAATTTCATCAAAATTGGTTCAGCCGTTAGAAGATTATCAGCTCTTTTTGTTGATGAAGGGATTTGAGCATCTTCCACGGGTCTGATCAAGTCGGGTATTCTTATAGTTCATGGTAAGACTACTTTTCTGATTTCGGACTTCTGACCACTCGTAACAAAGACCCACGTATGACAGCTGGGACAGGTGACTTAACGAGCTTTCAAAGGCATGGTGGTGTCCCGGTATATTAAGATGGTCACCCATCCTTGGACTAACCGCAGCAAGCGAAACTTAACATGATCCCACGAGCCCTGCAACATCTGAACATAAAATAAATACAGTATGGAACCGATCCAACAATGTTGGATTTCGGCTCTCAGCATCTTTCATTCGCCTCCGATCGAAAATTAAATGAAAGAAGCAGATGAACATTCACATAATTTTGTCGGTGTCGTGTGTATGTGGAATGGAACAACAATGATCTGATACCGGCTTAGGTGAAGAAAATAAAAGATTTCTGTATTCTCTAGTTACAAATAAAGCAACTGAATTTCTATGCAACTTGGAGGAAGGAGATACGAACTGTGATATCAGTGCATTCATTGATGTGTAGCGGGAATATAATGCTTATATTTTACTTTCAAATATAGACATAAGTAATTTAAAAGCCGCTCCTGCCATGATCACTCATATTACATAAAACGACCTACGGGGAGACATGTCATGTGTGTTGGCTACAGTCAACTGTATAGCCCAAGTGTTCATTTTTTAAACGATTACGAATCGAAACATCAATCAGCACCGATTCGATTGTCGATAAGACATTTCAGAATGTCAGTATAGCGTCCGATAAAACAGCTACGTAAATTATTCGCTTATCGCTACGGAGCTACGAAGCTACGGCGTAGCTCTCGTAGCACGTAGAGGGTCTACGAGTTTGAAAGAAATCATTTTTCAAAGTATTATGCGAGCAAACTCAGGGATGAATAATTTAATACCAAATAAGGTTGAATAGGCATATTTTTGGGAGTCTTCAATAAAAATAACAACATCACGCTTTGTTTTCCGGAAGGGTTTGGCAGAAGTGTAGTTATAGTAAATCTACATTCCATCGGGCCTATTGTCATCAACCGGACGTAAATCCAGACTGCTTGATGGAATAATGCAACAAAATTTTACCTGACCTGGGAATCGAACCAAGTACCTCATGCTCAGAGTCCAACGAAGCAGTCAATGTTTTTTTTTTACAAAATTGTAGATATTCCCTAAAAACCGATATCATTTCTCATTTGCTGCACGAATTTGTTGCAATTCAAGTCAGTGGTCAATCTATTAAGTAGTACAATATAATTATTATACCTAAACATATACCCATAACCATAGCCATAGATTTCGTAAGCAAAAGATAAAACAAAATGTTTCCTCGAACATTTAATTATCATTTATATTTACGGCGCTTCATTATAGGACCATTAAAGAGGGGCTTTATTAATAAGATCATTAAGCTTTTATCGTAATTAAAATATCGCTCATTAACAAAAAAAAACTAAACGATTACGTTTTGTGTAAAAATTTTACTATCATTCTTTTATTGAATATCACGCTGTTGCTTGAAGTTACTGCACTATTTATGCATTAATTATATTACATGGTCATAGATTATTTTAAGTTACTGCCAATAGTGTCAACCCTAATGCAGATTTATTTTGAACTATCTTTTGGAACGCCCACAGCTAAACAACAAAAAAGAAAGTCTTGACTTGGTTTGGCTTGGCTTGGCTTGACTTGACTAAACTTAATTAAACTTGTTTGGTTTGAAACGTTGACTTCAACACATATCGATAATCAAAACGGGAAGGTCATATATGTCAATTCGAATGAATATATGAACACAATTAAAATCGTTTACCATCGGATTCAACATTTCATCTCATCGAGATAGATAACTGGCCAATTTTGTTTAGTTGAAAATTCCAAGCGGTTCCTTTAAAATAAACGCAACGACAACTTCCAATGTGAACCTTAAAACTCACGAATAGAGTGTAAATTCTCATGGGCAATATTATATAACCCAAAAATATTGTAATTCAAACTTTATGATCAAAGGGGTATGATACCTAATTGATTGCACCCATTTGGACGAATTCCAACAGCCGAGAGCATTAATTAGGACTTTAAACCGAATGGCTTTTTAAAAGCAATTAGTTTTGAGCTCTTAAAATTACGGATAGCGAGCATTCGATGTAGTTAAAAGGATCCGTTGGTCTAGATTTTAAGAAAGAGAGAAGAAAATCCTTATTTTAAATCAACCATTTCTACAAATTTACTTGAGTGAAGCGAAATCTCGAGTAGCTTAATCTGTAAACGTAAATAAATTGCTTTAAAGGTTTGATCCACATTGAACCCTTCATAATCTACACATCAACCATCTTATAATATGTGGGCTAATTTCTATACGCACTAACAGAAGGAAAGGCTTCACCATTATTTAGAAATATTCTGGAAGATCATAATACGTGTGGCGGCGACGTCGGCCTCAGTTCGGCGGTACCTCGTGGCCGCACTAATCTGCTAAATGAGGCGCCCCTGACATGGGCGCTTAGATACACATCTTTGCTTGTACACTGAGTGAACTCACAAAGACATTATGTGCAAAATAATTTGTTAATAATATGTAAGCTGCACTCATCATTTCAGCCGAAAGACATCCACTGCTGGCCATAGGCCATCCCCAAAAGGGGGGTTTTGCCATAATCGCCACGCTTGGCAGGCGGGTTGGCGATCGCAGTACGGTGGTAAAATGCATAGAGAACGCTGCTGCCTATTCTCTAGTAAGTCCCTTAGTCGCCTTCTACGACACCCACGGGAAGAAATGGGATGGTGCTATTCTTTTACGTCCGGCACCATACAGAACCACTGCTTCACTATTGCATTGGATTTCACCTGTAATTATAGTTGTAAGCGATGAATAAAAAATAGTTGTTATGAAAGAAAAAACAAGTGAATGATCGAGCAATGGCTGATAGGGGAAAACGGAAGAAAACGTGTTGCGTCGTTCCTAAGTAACATGAAACTAGTACAGCAAGGTGGTCGTGTTAGCATTATCTGCATAGCTATGTTCAAAAGAAGTAACAAATTAAATTAAGCTTTATTTTTGAAAAAAAAAAAACATCCTTAACTGTCAGACATAAATTGAGGCAGACCAATAAGTTACAGAAGTACTTTTGTCGAAGCTGTCTCGTGCTTCCTAAAAATGGTAACTGAACAATGTTTTAGATGATTTAAAAGAAAATTAAAAATAATATAAGAACAAAATAATGACAAAACATTAATTTTGCAGTTCTGTGTGTGTGTTCGTATGTGTGTGGGGTTGTGTGTGTGCATGTGAGTGTGTGTTAGTGTGCACATTTTTTTCGTTCTTACCTTATCCTGGTTAGAATATTTTAATGTACATTTTATAATTTACAGTCCTAAATCTCATTTTACAATATCATTTCAGACAAAGTTTGCACATTACAATGTACATGCTATATTCCCTCCGGCCGGTTTCACAACTGCGATTCGTAACCAGAATAAGAACGCCAAACGCTATGCCAAAATGTATGGGAATGACATTACCTGCGGAAAGAACACGACGTAACCTTTCCGCAGGTAATGTCATTCCCATACATTTTGGCGTAGCGTTTGGCGTGAACGCTAACAGAAATGTGTTTTATCTGGGCCTGCCGTTACTTGTATTGTGGAAAGATGTATGCAGGTTGTTATTACATGAAGTGAAACGAAAACGGACGCATGTAAACGGTGATGGAAAACATTGTGAGGAAACTGGCATGTTTAAGACCAGACGGAATGAATGTACTTGCTTAGTTCTGTAAGACATCACTAGCATATTTGGAGGAAAACATCGAGTGTTCAAAATCAAAATCTAAATATTCTGAGTCACATAAACCTGTATGGGCACTTATGAAACGTCAGAAGCTAGGTGCATGGTTCCAGTTTGTCGCTTCCTATGGAGAAGAGCCGGCAAGAAACTGCACGGTTGCAAGAAACTCCACGGTTAAATCGAGAGGAAACTTGGAGTTAAACGTATTAAACTTCTGGAATCCTCAACCTGCTTTGAGCCACCGCGGTGACCAATGCTTGTACCGACTCTGAGGCCTTTGTTCTACAATAGATGAAAATATTAACTATACACCGTGACATTTTAGTCGTCTTACAACGGCAGCCCACTTCATGTATCCGATGACTACAATACATTTAAATAAAAAAAAATGTATATTTTTCGAATTATTAAAAAAAAAACACTAAAACGCATGACGTAGTTTGAGACACCCTGATTTTGAGATGGAATGAATGATAGAATGTTATGGGTATAGGTATCTTCTACCCTTTGATTCGTAAACATTATTAACAGGCTGTTTCATAATGCTAAAGCATTATTTATTATTCTTTGTACTATTATCTTAATTAATGGTAACAATTTTTTTATCACGCCTAGAGGTATTTTATGTCGAATACATTGACCATCTTTGTAAGACGAATAAAATGTCACGGTGTATATACAAAAATGAATCCCTCTATTTCTCTTGGTCACGGCATCACACGTGAACGGCTGGACCAATTTTGCTAATTCTTTTTTGTTGTGTTTGTATTGTCAGGTCCTTCCATCCCAAGAAAGAAAAAATTAAGAAAGTTGGGCATAACATATAACTATATATAAAATGTGAATTCAGTATTCATAGTTAAGACGGGACAACGGCTGTTGGGTCAGCTAGTTATATTATAAAAGTTATCTCAAGAAAAGCTAAAACGAATGACTGAGCTTTTAGAACGAGCAAGATGAAATGGAAATGGGGTGACCTCGGATGGACATATTGCTACTTATCCTTTGCTCAGAACCAAAAATAGCGTCGAGGACGGCTCCCAGCTATAGATAGATCCGGTAATCTGAAAATCTCAATAAGCTCCTAGATTCTAAAGGTTTGAAATTAGTCCTATGAAGAATTGATGGAGTTTCGGTTATTTTTAGTACAGTTGGGTACATCACTGATAAAATAGATTTTCAAATTAACAATAGCCTTTTCATACCACCTGTGAAAGAATGTTAATTGTG
Organism: Polymixis flavicincta; assembly: GCA_949987655.1. NCBI lineage: Eukaryota > Metazoa > Arthropoda > Insecta > Lepidoptera > Noctuidae > Polymixis > Polymixis flavicincta. The sequence continues at coordinate 20,267,965 of OX465183.1, forward strand.
ATTTGAATTAACTACGGTCAATTTAACAATTAACTAGTTTCGTAGAATTTACAAAATACACGAAAAAGAGAAAATAAAAGTGCAAAAGGGCACTTCAAAAAGACGAGACAATCATTATGTTGACAAAAAAAAAAAAAAAAATGAGAACATGCCGCAAGCGTATGCGGTTTAAGCATTACCAGTTTTTTTTATGTTCCCATAACCCAGGGAGAATCCACTAGTGTTGAGACCATTAGTAAAATATTAAAAAAAAAAATGGCACTTCTATACAAATTATTAAAATTAAAATGCTTGTTTGTAGTGTTTTAATAACAAATTTTTACTAAATGCAAATGAAAGTATATACGGTATGTATAACAAAAAAACAATTATAAATTATGTGTCTATCTGTTTGTTCCGGCTAATCTCCAAAACGGCTGGACCAATTTTAAGGACACGCACAGGTAGCTGCTGTTATAAGGAGTAGGTAATATAAGCTACTTTTTGTCTAGGTAATAGTTCTTATGGGGTAATTTCCGACTACACGGGAGAGGTCACGGGCAAGCTCTTTAAAATAAAGATTAACTTCTTACTTTATTATTAACTAGCAGCGCTTCGCTGTTTCTCCCGCATAGTTCCCGTTCCCGTGGGAATACGGGGATAAAATATAGCCTATGTCACCCGGGGATAGTGTAGCTTCCCAACAGTGAAAGAATTTTTCAAATCGGTTCATCCGTTTCGGAGCCTATTCAACGCAAACAAACAATCAAATCTTTCCTCTTTATAATATTAGTATGATAATAATAATATAGGTAGGTATAAATATTTGAGTTGTGTACTAGTGTCACTGTGTAAACTATAGACAATAACTATAATTGTAGAACATTCACAACTATCTTTTAATTAATTAATATCGCTTTAACACGCCCATCATTATCATCATTTCAGCCGAAAGACGTCCACTGCTGGACATAGGCCTCCCCCAAGCTCCGCCACTTCGACCGTTTCTGGGCTTCTCGCATCCAGCGGACTCCTGCGGCCCTCACAAGGTCATCTGTCCACCTTCACCTTTACGTCTTCCGGTACGCGGTCGCCACTCCAGAACTTTTCGACCCCATCGGCCATCTGTTCTGCGAGCAATGTGCCCTGCCCACTGCCACTTAAGTTTGGCAATGCTTCGGGCTATGCAGGGAAACTCCAAGCATAGCCCTCTCCATCGCCCTTTGGGTGACTTTAAGCCTTCTTATGAAGCCCATTGTGTGCGACCACGTTTCGGTTCCATATGTCATCACTGGCAACACGCACTGGTCAAAAACTTTCGTCTTGAGACACGCCCAAAAGGAGCTATTTCTGATCGCGTCTTAGATCGACTTACGAATCTCAATACGCCACCTTCCGTTATATAGCATACTTTTTCGTAGTTTCTAATTGCGTTAAAAGAATAGGTAGGGAGCTTACCGATGTAATCTCATGACTAATTCTATTGGAATAGTTGGGGCTCTTAGACTTTCCGGGTCAAATATTTCGCTTGGAATAAGGAAAATACGTATGTAACAAAGCAATGTGGGTATAGGAATATAGTGTCTTTTTATTTACGTATACCAGCTTTTGCCAGTGGCTTCTCCCACATGGTGGACTGACGTACTACTGAGATAAAAAGTAGCCTTTGTGTAAATGCAAGTTATAAAATATATGTGTGCCTAATTTAATCCAAATCTGCTTTGCCGTTTTGCGTGCTTGAATAACAAACATTCAACCTACATCCATCCAACATACAAATTTTCACATTTATAATATTGGCAGGATAGTAGAATTCTAATAGGTCATAATCATCATTTCAGCCGAAAGACGTCCACTGTTGGACATAGGCCTCCCCCAATTTGGGGGATTTGCCATAATCGCCACGCTTGGCAGGTGGGTTGGCGATCGCAGTATGGTGGTAAAATGTATAGAGAACGCTGCTGTCCATTCTTTAGTGAGTTCCTTTGTCGCCTCTTACGACACCCACGGGAAGAGATGGGATGGTGCTATTCTTTACGTCCGGCACCACAAGAAATAGGTACTAGAATGAAAATTACATTAACGCCTCTTATTCTAAACAAACTCCGTACTACGTTTAGCCAGCTCAAGGTCAAACGTTTACCACAGATGTACGGCCAACTGTACCTACTATAGGTAATGAGCAATATCTAGATAGATATTGGTCATTACCGTACAGTAGGCCGGAGTTTAAAAAAAAAACATTTTTTCTAACAATGTTGGGGGTCGGATTCCAGTCTAACCAGATAAAGCTGAATACCAGTATTTTACATGGAGCGACTACCTATCTGACCTTCACAACCCAGTTACTGGGTAAAACGGTACCCTTTGGTAAGACTGATGATCAGACTTTTGGGCTTCTAACTTCACGTAACGCCTGTCAAAAATCTATAAATGACAGCCGACTAACTAATGTGCTACAGGAAGCACGGAGGAGTCTCGGTCACCCATCCACTGACTGACTTCGGCAAGCGTAGCTAAACTTCGATCGACCCGTACCGCGGATATTAACAAGCCAATCACAATAATAAGTAATCTTCAGCCTAAATTTTAATACGTACGTTGAAAAAAAAGGCATTTAAGCCAAGAGTAGATACCATAATAAATGCCATAATATGTATGCAGAAACTATCCACTTAACATGAAATGTTATTAGCATGAGTAACGCATACACTGCAATTTGCACAAACATGGATTTTGTTATGCAACGTTTTGCGACCTCCATACAGATAATTGAATTGGAAAGTATTTTCAGAGATTGTTGTTTGTTTTTGTGGGGTTTTCCAGCGTCGAAGGTTTGTTTTTTTTTTTTGATATTGGCATCTCGCAGTTGACCTTGAGAGGCCGTGACTGCTCAACCGGACTTTCCTGTGAAGGTTTTTAGAACTCTAAAAGCCTCCAGCCAGGGCGTAAAACCTACTTTAACCTAAAACGACTGCGCACTGAGGGCACCCCCTGTGGGGTACGAACCTCGGCTCAGGGAGTCGCTGGCGGGGGGGGGGGGGCAGCTAGTACTACTGGGGACAGGCTGGATCAAGATATTATTTTCATGATTATTATACGGGGAATTTAAAGCTACTGGCTCAGCTGCGGCGCGGGCTGGCGCATCAACGAGAAGGTGGCCCTATTCTTTTCTTGGAGAACAGTGATGGGGTCATCTGGGTCGGAGAGGACATGTTTCGGCCGGCGAATACTACTGATTCTACTGGGGACATAACTAGCGGCCTTCACAATCAAGGGATTGCGATGTAACTCGGCTTTATCGAAGAAACGCTTCGAGTTGCGTTTCATAAATTGAGCAATAGTGGGCATTTTCAGATCGAGATGGAGGATCTCGTTCCGAACGAACCATGGGGAGCCTGTGGCTTGGCGGAGGAAACGGTTTTGGAGGGTCTGCATCCTATGGATGTGTCGGGGGTGGAAGGTTTGTTTGGCAGTGCAGGGCTAAAAAGATTTAATTTGTTTCTTTTGGGCACTGACTAATCGGCTGTTGTTAATTTTTGTTTTGATAAATAATGTAATAAAGTTAGAAAACGCGCGTTCATTAACAAGTTTCGTAGTTAAAACGGAGAGCCGCAGTAGACTAAATAAAATGAGTTATTCAAACATCATCATCATCATCATTTCAATCGGAAGACGTCCACTGCTGGACATAGGCCTCCCCCAAAAGGGGGGTTTTGCCATAATCGCCACGCTTGGCAAGCGGCTTGGCGATCGCAGTTTGGTGGTAAAATGCATAGAGAACGCTGCTGCCCATAGTAAGTCCCTTAGTCACCTTCTGCGACAACCATGGGAAGAAATGGGATGGTGCTATTCTTTAACGTCCGGCACGACACGGAACATTTTAAACATTTAAATGGGTAATTAAATTAATACTGAGCAGTAAAATGGAACGGGGAGTTATTTGTGGGCAGTTAACAAATTGGATTAAGTCGGTAAGAAATCTGGCTTGGAAGTAGCGCTTACCGGTTACTGCTGCTTTTGGTCTCCAATCTAACTTAAGACCATGTTAACTTTAAATAGTGTCGATAAAAGCGATAACAGTTCTTATTGCAATCCGTTACGGGGTTGTAACAAATTCGAATAATCAACGAGCGAGCGTATGTCGTGAAAATGTAAATAAAACCGTATAAAAATAGATTTCAAATTATCCATCACTGAATGCAATTTGAAATTTTATTGTATATTTTTAATTATAATTTGTAATTGAAGAGATAAAATGCTTCTAAAGATAATTAGAAGGTAGCGTTGATGATCTTTTTGATGCATTAAAGTACGTTTAATTATGTTTTGAGTTCCATCGCTGTATGCAAAAAAGACTTGAAAAAAGAAAAAAAAATGCTTTAAAAATCCGGCTTACGAGATATGTTGCTTTAAATAACCGCCCTTTTGGGGGGAGGCTTATGTTCAGCAGTGGACGTTTTTCGGCTGAAATGATGAACCGCCTTTTTGACCGTTTTCAAGAAATCTCCGCCTTAACCGGTCGGGGTGACCTGGCTTAGTTACTGCGGCCAGTTCGGTTCACGCGTGTGGCTTGTTAGTCAGTTCACACGAATTTACTCGCCCGAATTAGGCGAATTGTCCCTTTTAAAGTCGCGTATAGAAAATATAAAACTATTTAAAAGTGAAAATTCACCGAGTCGACTCTACTACTAAGCCGCGCATGGTTTGTCACATTTCAAACCTTACATGAACTATCGACTAGTTTACCTAACTACCCATTAAAAAAATTGTACTGACCATTCATTTATATTTATACTTGAGTATTTTTTGTACAGAAATTGAAATAACCGACCAATTTTCTTTTTATTACCGTTTATGTTTAAGTGTCACACTAATTTATCAACCGTTAAAAAAGAAACGCACTACCCAATAATTTAATTAATCAACAATTCCATAATGTTGAAATAATAATTGTAAAAATCTCTTTCTTTACTTTTTGAAACGAACAAGATCTTTCATTGCCCGGTTTTGTAGGGAAATTTTGAAATGAGATAGACAGATGGAAAGATAAAGTATCTATAACTTAAATAACATTTATTTTCAGCAGGTTAGTAGAGCCGTTGTTCTGCAAAACAGACTGATACGACGGTAATACAATTAACATTAATCCATGACCCCTAAAAGTTCGGGAGTGAGTGGCAAAACACAACTAACCACCATGGCAAGATAATATATTCTGAACTTTTAAGTGTGTTAACTATATTTTCTGACACATTATCTTGAACCTCTTGTTGAATATATTATTTCCATCATGTTTCCTTCGAAACACGTAACATTGGTTGAAGATGCATTCCAAGATTTGGCCGAATTTATGCTGTATTACATACCTTAAATCTTTCTTCGTTACTTGTGACCTTTCATTATGACGGAACTTGCGGTGATCTATAGTTACAGCAAGCTCAATCTGTCACTTGTCAACTATAATTGATTTATTTTTATGCAAGACAGGTTTATTTTACTTATTATTTATTTCTGTATCTGCTTGTGATATCAAAGCGGGCCCCCTATCAGAATATCAACGCTACGACACTTGTTTTTAAATGTCGCAGCATCATACTGAAATCGGATAGGCCTTTTGGCCTCGTACAGGACTTTCAATTGGTTTGTATACTTTTGTTTTTTTATGATTATGTTTAGTTTAGTTTATGATCTTCCTGTGCACGTCCCAGTAAATAGAAAATATTGATCGGAACTTCCTTTCTTTTCTATTGTGGTACAGAAGGTTTAATCTAGATGAATCGTCTTCACATGCGATGACTTATTAAATGTATATAACAGTTTAAAAGAGTAGCGGGGTTTCTTGCCCAATCTTCTCCATACAAAATTCGCTTTTGGAAGGGGTAGCTAGAATCAATTCTATTTTAACCGAATTTAAAAAGGAGGAAGGTCTATGTTCCAGTATTTTTTTATAAATATGTTAACAGAAAATTTATGAAATTACGAAATTGATAATAGACTAGCTATTGAGTTAAACATAACTCAATAACTGTAATATATAGAATAACATAACGCAACAGCGTTACGTTATATTTATATGAGCAGAGCAGTGGTGGTCCAATGATAATGGCTTGTGGGTTCGAATGCAGACGGGCACTTTACTTGTTATAAAATATTTCATCACCACTGCTTTCAAAATGGTGAAGGAAATCATCGTGAGAAAACTGGCATGTCTTAGAACTAAGCCTTAGAGCCCGCGTGGTGGATTACAGCCCACTCACTCTCACAGAGAGGAGGCCTGTGTCCCAGCAGTGGGGACATTATAAGATGATAATGATGTTAAATAAAAATACAACATAAACTTTTATTCACACACAGAAAAACATATCATCATCTAAACATGCAAATAGTTTTTAAATTGTGCGTCCATAACCGAGTTACGTTCGATTTTTATTCATACCTACACGAGTAAGTGAATTGAATCGAGTTCTGTGTGTGGCTGCCTGAATAAACATGGGGGTTGGTTTAGGCAAATGTTACAAATTGCACTCTATTGTGTTGCCATGGAGCTTACCTTCGCGCTAGTTTTAGGTGAGAGGGTGGGTATATGGCATAGTGAGTACTGCCCAATGCAGGAAACGTTTTTATCCAGTGCGAAAATTTTAACCATTAATTCAGCATATCATTCTAGAGGGAAATAGACGTGCACTCGGGCCCCAGGACCCGAGCGTTCATCTTAGATTTTACTGACGTCGTTGAAGAAAAGCATCGTGACAAAACCGCGACTTATAATTAACATTAGTTTGAAATGATCTTGGTGATCAGTGTTCATGTCTTTTCGGTAAAAGAAGAGGCTTCTGCCTTCGAGTGGAACAATGAGAGTCTAGAATTATCTATTACACTTACGATTAAAATGGGGATATCTTTTTTTTTATTATATGTTTTATGTTAGTGGGTTTGGTTTTCGCACTTAGTCCATCTAGTCCATGATAAGTTATTACAAGTCACCTATCTATTAAAATTATACAGGATAAGTATTTATCCAGTGCGCAAATTTTAACCATGATTTCAGCATATCATTCTAGAGCCCCTAGCGCAGAAATGTTTCGTCAGTTATACAAAAAAAAAAAACAGCTATTCCATACATTTTGACCGCGTAGGTATTGCACTTTTCTATGAAAAATTTCTGCGCTAGGGGCTCTAGAATGATATGCTGAAATCATGGTTAAAATTTGAGCACCGGATAAAAACTTATCCTGTATAATTCTAATAGATTGGTGACTTGTAATAACTTATCATGGACTAGATGGACTAATTGCGAAAACCAAACCCACTAACATAAAACATATATAAAAAAAGGATATCCCCATTTTAATCGTAAGTGTAATAGATAATTCTAGACTATCATTGTTCCACTCGAAGGCAGAAGCCTCTTCTTTTACCGAAAAGACATGAACACTGATCACCAAGATTATTTTCAAACTAATAATAATTATAAGTCGCGGTTTTGTCACGATGCTTTTCTTCAACGATGTCAGAAATATCTAAGATGAACGCTCGGGTCATGGGGCCCGAGTGCACGTCTCCTCTTTAGGGAAATTTCTCGCCGCCTGGTCGACACTTCACGTGACCAGAGGGCTGGGTCATTCTTCGGCCAAAGAATTAGCATTACCATTCAACGTGGTAATGCTGCCAGTCTTCTGGGCACGATTCCTGATGGCAGCAATGCGGACGAATACTTCGACGCCTAAGTGTCCTTTTGTCTTTATTTGTTTAGTTAGTTAGTTTACAATTTTGTGATAAGCTTATGTATTATATGACGAGAATATGTCAGCATTATTGAAATTGCCCTAAAAAGAAGAAAATAAACTTAAAAAAAAAAGATGAACTTTGAAAGTACATAGGTAATTAATTGAAAAATTCGCTTTGGTACCTACTTGCTCGGATTTCAATCCACAACCTTATGACAGGCGACGCCTAAACAACCGGGGCATCACGGCACGCCATAATTATCCTATAACGTGACCACTGCTAGCATACAGGCCTCTACTGTGAGAGAGTGGGCCGTAATTCACCACGCAGGCCCAGTGCTGGTTGGTGAATGTCATATATTACATCATCATCATAATATTTAGTATGATAATTGGATGTTGACACGTAAGCATGAGCAATGATTCAACTACTAGGCATAGTTTTAGCTGTATTTTGACCGAATCGGATGGCTAATTCAATCCGACCAGCTCGAATGCGCGATGGAAACGTAACGTGTATTCGAATGATTTTTTTATCTAAAATACTAAACTGTCTTATATTTATATTATTATGTCTTATAATACTTATATAATTTTAAAAACGTTCAAATTTACGTTACGTTTACCCCACGCGATCGTTCTAGGCCCACATAAATAAAGGCACAACACCGCAAGTAACAACATTTACGGTCAGAACACCATGACAAGCTAAATGGGTCAGTCGTAGTCAAAGGGTGTTAACACTGACACAGCCTGTGAGAATTAATAGAGCCTTTTAGGCTGAAATTTTAGCCTACCTGACAATATTGATTGGTCACGTCACTTCCGGGAAATTTTAGTATATCCGACCGATGCTCTTAGGAATTCAAACCCACATCCCGTTGAAATGTTATCGGTTGGGCGCACATAGACTTGTTGAATTGAGTGATCGGGAGATATGTTTTAGGGCGCTCGGGTTTTATAGTGTGATAGAAATAATAGCAACAAAAGTAAGTGCTACGATCATACATTAAGTTACGACAGGTTTAGTTATGTTAGTTTTTAACTCACAAACTGAATACATAATTATGTTACGTTTAGCTTTTTGATAGAAAACTTTTAATTTAAATTTTAATTATATTACAGTGAAACCTGGTTAATTGGGATCTCAAGGGACCAAGGATTTTGTACCATTTAAAGAGGTTTTCATTTATCCAGTTTTCCAATTAGACAGGTTTAAAATTTAGTTGTCTCATTTACAGAGGGCCCGCTTATAGAGGTCGAAATGTACCGTTATTCCATTTATAAAGGTGGAAATTTTGTGAAAGAAATTCAAATGTTTATAAACAATCGTGTCGTAACCTGTCCCAACCTGATAAATTGTCTCACTTATAAAGGGAATTGAGCTCCAGAGTCCCAATTATACAGGTAAACATCGAAAAAATCCTAGAAATCAAATCTCATTTAACCAAGTTCGAAAAGTCCCATTAACAGAGGTAATTCGATGAAAAAGTGCCGGGACCTCATTGTAGTTCTCAATAATAGAGGTTTCTCACTTATCCAGGTCCCACTTAACCAGGTTTCACTGTATTTGCTACCGAGACTTCTCAAATCAGCATCCTAATTGCGTAACTCACGATTAATCATAATCTGTTTCGTTTTGAAACGGATTGTTAAACCATTGCTTCATATGTTCGAAAAATGTGTCTGCTCAGCAACGTAAATAACGCAATGAATATTGTTGAACTGTCAAATTGAAACAGATTATGATTAATCGTGACTTACGCAATTAGGGTGCTGATTTGTTGTCTATGCATTTTATTTACGGCTTTAGGTTAGAAAAAATCGTTTTTATTGTTGCGCAGCACAATTAATGTTGGTTGCCACTAGCGACATCTCGTATCGAGTAGCGGAGTTAATGGTCAAGATCTTTCTAGAAAGTTCAATACTAGAACTTTCTGGAACTATCGACATGTGTTCGGTCAGGGCCGATATATACTCGAACATTCTAGATGCTCCTACGGTAGAAGGTTCTGGAACTATCTGAGGGCCCTATATAAGCGGGATCGGAGCGCGTTCTGGGTAGTTCATTGGAAGCGATACATGCGAGAACATCTAAAGCGATCTCCAAGTGCGACTTAAGAGTGATCCGTAGTGCTATTGTGTTGTGTTATTAGTGTGTTTAATTAAAGTGTTATTTTTGGTAATTCATATCGGCAGTTTTTAATTGTCACGAACCCCTAGCTCGTAACATTATTTTATATTATTATTCTACTATTACTACTCCACTATTCTTATTTAATTCCATCCTTCTTCTCAGCGGGTCGAAAGCAATCTAAATACAGTCAGCTCAGAGCTTAGCACTTTCAGTAACGTTCATCAAGCATGCAGACAGCATGACACGCTGGTCAAGAATTATTAATTTAATTCCATTCCAAAATTTCTGACTAAGAACAAGTCGATTAAAAACAAATAAAAAGTAAAATTATTAACTAATGACAAGCACGCACAAATGAATGTTGTAAAGTTTTTTTGCCCAATTTTTTTGATAATTTTAATTAATAATGTTTATTTTCCAAAAAACAGTGCTATTCATTTACTTGTATCCTAATCAGCCTAAAATATTCCCACTGCTGGGACACAGGTCTCCTCTCTATGAGAAAGCGTGAACCATAATCCATCACGAGGGTCCAGTGCGGTTTTGTACATGTCAATCTTTTGGTTCAAAGACATGCCGGTTTCCTCACGATATTTTCCTTCACCGTTTTGAGAGCAGTGGTGAATAAATTAAAAAAATAAAGTGAAGTAGGTACCTGCCTGGGTTCGAACTCACGACCTCCTAAGTCAGAGCCTATACCACTGGGCCACCACCGTTCCAATTTCCTTATAGTCTCTATCAATAGCTTGGCTTACATTTTTCAGTAAGACACAATATAAATATTTTGCTTATGAACTCCACACTAGGTCGACCGTGACTCATGGAGTCCTTGACTGGTGTTACCATATGAATCTGTAATCTAACAATCTTCTTATCTAATCTAATTACGTCTAAAAATCTTGTTTCACACATGAAATACAGAAACAACAACAGAAACATGTCTCAAATACATAAGCAGCAACATAATATTCCAATACCAAGCAATGAATCCCATAATAAACATGGAAATTGTCAACATACGTACTGTAATGGTTTCCGATAGGAATAGGAAGCCGATGTAAATCAGTCGTGAAATGTAAATGCGAACAAACGCGATGAGATCCGAAGGCAGGCGGAAATTGCCGAAGTAATGCGATGAAGTTATGTAAAATTGCGAAGTTCTTTCAAGAGTTTAGAAGATTAGGAATAAAATTTTAAATTATGTATGCTAGTTGTACAGAATGTTAGTTGCCATTTTGTAAGATGTTTTTTTTTTTTTACGTTTTGGTTTTTGTTGAGCAGTGTAGGGCAGTGGTGTCTGTGTCTGAATGTCGATGGGTGTAAGAGTAGGTGTAGACCAAAGAAACGATAGATGGTGTTCACGCATCATACGCGTGATCCAGCAGCGGCGGGGGACGCGCGGTTGGAGGGGGTCACTCAGCTGATCGAGCCGACGACCGTGCCCCACCACTCGCCTACAGAATCAGCCATCGACGCACGTACCATGCTATCTATTTAGATTTGTATAATTTCTAACAAGTTTCTGTAATTAAATAAGTTTATTCCAAGCGGGTCATATTATTTCAAACCTTTAACAATTGGCGACCGTCTTCGATATTCAAACAGAATATTGCAATCTTCGAGAGATCAAGAGTAACAACGGATAACCGCTACTCGAATTTGAAATTTAACGGAAAAGGAGATTGGATCGGATTGCTGCTTATGCTGCCTACTGCCCTGGTGGAGCGAAGAACTTTGCTGAGGACTGCTGGACGTCTGGCTGGATACTCAAGGGAAGTTGGCCTACATAATCCTATCCACTATTTCTCATTTTTCCCCTTCGAATTTGTGTGCAGCTTGCCGCTCCGAAAGCGTCAATAAGATAGCATTTTGTGTGCACGCACTATCTTTTTATAATATACGCTTCGGCTATTGCGAGAGCTTGCCTGTACCTACCTACTGCATTCATTTTTTTTTTCGAAAACTTATACATTCCAACTAGCTGACATAATTAGGGTTTCAGCTTATCGTTTATAATGTTCACCCACACATATGCATAAAGTATTTATTTCCATCCTGAGCTATGTAATATCTAAAAGATATCAATATCTGAAAGCATAACTCTTCTTTCATGTCCATCCATTCAAATATTGCCTAGTCATTTTCCGTTGTCGACATTTTTTCCACCTACCCACCCCCCCATTATATTTATATTATCTTTACGCATTTATGCAAATTCCAGATAAACTCTAAGAGAAGTGCCTAACGGCGCATCTAGCAATTTCCATCCCGGTGTACCCAGTGCTTGGCTTGTGATTGGCGAGCCCATCGAGCGCATCAGTGGCGGTGGGATCAAAGTGCGAAGGAACCGTTGTAACTGGTTTGATCATTTCATTATCTTGCCTAGTTCATTGTTCAATTTCATTGTTCCCATTATCCCAATAATTAGTTATGGAAGGAAGAGAGAGTTTAAAGGAACTTGTTAAAAAGCGTAGCATAACTAAAGGTAGATTAACAAAATTTAAAGACTACGTGAATGTCTTAACACAGGTAGGCGCGAATAAATTTACTAGTGTTCAGGTCAAAGAATTAACTTTACGGATTGATAAAATTCAGGAATTGTTATCAGATTTTAACGTGATACAATCGGACTTGGAATTACTCTCTTCAAATGAAGATGAGCAGTTAACTGAGCGGGATTTTATTGAATCACAATTCTTTTTTCTTCTTTCCACGGCTAAAGAATTGATTGAATGTGCTAACTTAGAGAAAGGATCAGTGACTGCTGAAAGTATGTCGAACCAATGTTCACATTCCATGAATTCTCTAAAATTACCTACTATAAATTTGCCAAAGTTTGATGGGAATTATTTGAAATGGTTAGAGTTCAGGGATACATTCGATTCCCTTGTTAATAAAAACGACTCGATTCCATTAATTAATAAATATCATTATCTCAGATCAAGCCTAGAAAATAGTGCCGCTGTCGTTATAAGATCAATTGAGTTCACCGCTGATAATTATTATATAAAGGTGCATGGCAAATTTTATGTGACCGTTATAACAGTAAAAATATTTTAATAAATAACCACCTGAAGTCATTATTAAGTATCGATCCTATTGTGCGGGAATCGTTCAAGGCATTGCGGTATTTAATTGACCACTTAACTAAAAACTTGAGTTCTTTGCACACTCTAGGGCTTCCTACCGAGCAGTGGGATGTATTGTTAATATTCATAGTCTCAGCAAAGTTGGATTCCACAACTAGTATGAAATGGGAGGAATATAAGAGTAGTTTGTTGGATTTACCGTCGTTAGATCAATTTTACTCATTTTTACGCAACCGAGCAGACATTTTAGAAACTACCCACTATAATAGATCTGATAAACAGGAAAATAATAAAACGTACTCTCAAAATAACAAACCGGTGAGATCTTTCGTAGCTGCTTCGGATTTGAGTACTGGGAAACATCAATGCGTAATTTGTAATGAAAATCATTTTGTTCATAAATGTCCGAAGTTCAAGCAAATGAACTACGACGATAGAATTCGCGAAGTAATTAAGTTAAAACTATGCAATAAATCCTTACGTACTGGGCATAACAGTTATCAGTGTCGTTTAAAAGGTTCTTGCCAGATATGCAAAGGGAAGCATAACACTTTGATTCACAAAAGTGACAATAATACTTGCGTAGAACAAAGTGCACATAGTGACATAAATGAACCGGTTACACTATCAGCTATGACGATGACTCATACGTTGTTGTGTACGGCGCAGGTAGAGATCGTTAATGAGTCAACCAACAAAAAGGTTAAGGCGCGAGCATTGTTAGACACTGGTAGTCAATCGTCATTTATAACAGATGTTATGAGAGAGAAATTAGGGTTAAATAAGAACTCTAGTGAAACCTTAAATGTCTGTGGACTTAATAATATTAAAACTAACATTTTAGGAAAATGTATAGTAAAAATCAATTCCTGTTCAACTGCATTTAGTACTCAGGTCTCCTGTTTACTGGTGCCAACGATAACAGGTATTTTACCCAGCGTCGAAATAGACATCGGAGAATTAGATATTCCGTGCGGCATACAGCTAGCGGATCCAAAGTTTTCCAGCCTTCCTCTATAGATGTGCTGTTAGGGGCCGACATATTTTGGAACATTATTGGAACAAATCAAATTAAGCTAGGGCCTAACAAGCCTACTTTACAAGAATCACAACTGGGATGGTTGATAGCCGGCCCAGTCGGCATCAGTCAATCCAAGTCTAAGGTCTATTGTTATTTCAATCATTTCACGAATATTGATAATTCCCTTAAGAAATTTTGGGAGATTGAAGAACTACCTGCAGAGACAAAAACATATTCATCAGAGGAACAGTTTTGCGAAACTGACTTTATGGAAAACACTAGCCGCTTACCTGACGGTCGGTTTTGTGTCCGAATGCCTTTAAAAGAACCCGAAACCAGTCTTGGTGATTCGTATTATCTTGCTAAGAAACGTTTCCTGAATTTAGAATTAAAATTAATTAAAAATCCGAAACTCAAGGAATCATACACTAAATTTATAGATGAATATAAAGAGTTAGGTCATTTGAGCGAAGTAGCTCGCCCAAAATTTGGAAATTACCTTCCGCATCACTGCGTAATACGCGAGAAGAGTGAAACGACGAAATTGAGAGTGGTATTCGACGCCTCAGCCAAAACTTCCTCCGGGAAGTCATTAAATGACATACAGGCTGTAGGTCCAGTTGTACAGTCCGACTTATTCTCAATTTTGTTACGCTTTCGTGGGCATAGGTTTGTTCTCCTAGGAGACATTGAGAAAATGTACCGACAAACGGCCTTACATACTTCTCAACGTCATCTTCAATTAATTCTGTGGAGGGATTCATCGTTTACGGAACCCGACAATTATAATAGTAATTTAAAAGTTTTACAACTAAACACAGTAACATATGGGTTGGCCAGCGCTCCGTTCTTAAGTACCAGATGTTTATTACAATTAGCGAAAGAATGTAATGACAACACTATCGCGAACATAATCAAAAACGACTTTTACGTTGATGATTTGAATACGGGAGCGGATAGTGAAAGTGAGTTACAGCACATATATATAAATGTTAAAAAACTTCTAGATTCAGCATGCTTCCCCTTAAGAAAGATTCGCACTAACTGTTTACAGGCATTTGCAGGTGATGATACTATGTTCGACCCAGTAGATTTGACTAAAGAATCCAGTGTACTACTAAAAGTACAAAAAAAGTCGTTATAGCTACTATTTGTAAAATATTTGATCCATTAGGATTAATTTGTGCATGCATCATTAAAACTAAAATCTTTTTACAACAGTTATGGGTCATTAAGTTAAATTGGGAGGAGCCAATACCAAAAACGCTATTGAATACATGGTTTAAATTCATTTCTAATTTACACTTCCTTTCTAATGTTAAAATTAACAGAAATGTTCTGTGTAATTCACCGATTTCCGTGGAATTGCATTGTTTTGTCGATGCGTCACAGAAGGCGTATGCATCATGTGTATACTTACGATCAATAAATGACAAAAATGAGGTTACGGTAAGACTTTTGTGCGCAAAGGCAAGGGTTGCACCCCTAAAGCCTATTACTATACCAAAATTGGAGTTACTTGGTACTTTGCTGGGAGCTAGATTAAGTAATAAAGTTATACAGTCATTACGATTTCACATAAATTCTAAAACCATTTGGACTGATTCAACAGTAGTTTTAGGATGGCTGAAAACAGATGTGAGAAACCTTAAAATGTTTGTCTGTAACAGGGTTAATGAGATTAACGAGTTAACTAATGGTTTTGAACATAGACATGTACCTACGAATATGAACCCAGCTGACTTGGCCTCAAGGGGAGTAGAACCCCAGGACCTATCTTCTTCTTCTTTGTGGTGGGAAGGTCCTTCTTTCTTAAAGAAGGAACATTTAGGATGGCCACAGAATTCGTCCGTAGCTCAAAAATTACCCGAGTTAAAGGTACATTCGTTATTAACTGCAGCAAAAAATTCTGCTGACAATAGTTTATTTATAGATTTCCATATGTACTCCAATTTCAATAAATTAAGTAGAATATTTGCGTATGTTCTACGTTTTGTTAACAACTGTAATAAGAATAAACAAAAGTACTCAGGCCCTATAAACTCAGATGAAATAAATAGTTCAGTTACGCTATTGATTAAATTTGGACAACTACAGTCATTTTCGTACGAAGTTGGGTTACTCAAACAAGGAAAAACATTACCTCAGAAAAATAAACTACTACAGCTAACTCCATTTATGGATTCAAATGATATTGTTCGTGTGGGTGGTCGTTTGAAAAACTCAAATTATAATTTTGATAAGAAACACCCTATAATACTAGATTCGAAACATCATTTAACCAAGCTAATAATGGTTAATGAACATACACGTTTGTTCCATGCAGGTCAACAGCTACTGTTAGCAGCAGTGCGTGATAAGTACTGGCCTATTGGAGGGAGATGCTTAGCGCGGCAAGTAGTTAGACAGTGTATTATTTGCGTTCGTCTGCGAGCAAATACGATACAACCAATAATGGGTCATTTACCTGAAGCGCGTACTAATGCTTGTTTCCCTTTCTACTCGTGTGGAGCTGACTTTGCTGGACCTTTTATGATTAGTAACCGTAAAGGGCGTGGTAACCGAATTAGTAAATGTTACCTATGTTTATTTGTATGCCTTAGTACAAAGGCAGTACACTTAGAACTTGTGAGTGAACTGAGTACTCAGGCTTTTATTTTATGCCTAAAACGATTCGTGTCACGCAGAGGAAAATGTCATGAGATCTTTTGCGACAACGGCAGGAATTTCGTAGGTGCCAACAATGAATTAGGTAAGCTGCTTAGATCCAGCCGTCAGTCTGTCAGTGAATATGCCACTTCTGAAGGAATTAAATTTGTATTTAGCCCCGCTTATTCTCCCCACTTCGGCGGAATATTTGAGGCTGGAATTAAATCAGCTAAGTTTCACTTAAAACGTGTAGCTGGAAATGCCGCTTTGACGTTTGAGGAGTTAGCAACGCTGTTCACACAAATTGAAGCTATCCTTAACTCACGCCCGCTGACTCCTCTCTCGTCCAACTGTATTGATCCTTCTCCTCTGACCCCAGGCCACTTCCTAATTGGAAGACCACTCATGTCTATTCCAACGAAGCCCATCACCGCTACCAGACCTAACAGATACGAGCTCCTAGAGAAGATGAGGCAGCACTTCTGGGACAGATGGCGCCAAGAGTACATCTCTGAGCTGCAGCAGCGCACCAAATGGCGTACTGGACAACAAGAACTCACCAGCGGTGACGTGGTTGTACTGAAGGAAGACAACTTACCGCCATTACAATGGCGGCTAGGGCGCGTGTGTCGCCTATATCCAGGAGCCGACGGTGTCAGCAGGGTAGCTGACGTCACTACTTCAAGGGGCATTATACGAAGGGCGATCAATAAATTATGTCTTTTGCCAACTTCAGAACCTAAAGATAACAACGAAGCAGAGAGGGCCGCTTCCAGGCTCCCTACCTCGTCTACGTCTTGAAAGCTAAGGCTTTCAACGCGCTGGAGGATGTTCACGCATCATACGCGTGATCCAGCAGCGGCGGGGGACGCGCGGTTGGAGGGGGTCACTCAGCTGATCGAGCCGACGACCGTGCCCCACCACTCGCCTACAGAATCAGCCATCGACGCACGTACCGTGCTATCTATTTAGATTTGTATAATTTCTAACAAGTTTCTGTAATTAAATAAGTTTATTCCAAGCGGGTCATATTATTTCAAATCTTTAACAGATGGACTGTGTGAATGACGATTTGGTTAGAAAGGGTATGGATACAGAGATGCCGACTAATACAACGTGTCGTTTTGCTTCCTCATTAAATTTCAGGAAGCTGTTATGAAAGACATAAATAATCAAATAAAACTACGATACCTGCTCACTAATGAATATTTACTTGTTTTTTTAGTTATTTAAGTTTAACAGTTTTTCAGAATACACCTCTTTCAAAGAACAGAATCGCCCCGTTCCGTATGCGGTAGGTAGTATCGCACCCTTTCAGACTTCAAAAATATATGAACGTTAAAAATAATACAATATTTTGACAACTTTATGCATCAATAAATTATGGTCAAGTTTTAGATTAATTAATTGCCTAATGCACAGTATATATTATTGAACCGTTCACATGAGGATACATTTAAAATGTTATTGTTGGCTGCATTATGTTTAAATTAAGTGAAAATTAAGTGTCCGCACTAATAAACCTCAAGTGTATTAAGTACTATTTGTTCTGTTCCCACAGACAAAACCGTGAAAACGATTTTGTGGGCATAGTTTTAAGTTAAGATTTTTTTTTTTAAATGTTTTCGACAAATAAATAAAAATAAATATTTTTTAAGTAATCGTTTTTAATTGGGAGAATGGATATAAATACATTTATTTTTATTTTTCTGTTAAATATTTCATCCCAATTTTTAAATTGAAATAGTTTTTATTACATTGGAAAATACCTTCTTTGCATTAATGTAAGACATTTTTGCAACCATATTCCTCACATCTTTAGAAAGTTCCCGAGAGAACATCATTAAAGTTGCAGACATGTTACGCTCACGGTTACACTCTTTATACTGCGAGGTAAACAGTCTCTGCGTGTAATCTTGGAGCCTTTTCACTGCGGCTAGTATTTGTGTTTAAGAATACTAGAGGATGGGTGTACTATAAGTACTACACTGCCTAATCCTACAGGAATAACAAGCATAATGTTATGAAGGATAGTGCGTTCGGTTTCTAGATTTATCATTGTGATTGGAAAAAGTAGTTAGGTATAGCTGGGTAATTGCGTAGCAAACATACACACAGTTCATTAAAATTCAGACAAATTCTTCATCATTTCAGCCGAAAGACGTCCACTACTAGACATAGGCCTCCCCTGAGCACTTATATTTCGACCGGTTCTATGCTTCTCGCATCTAGCGGATTCCTGGGGCCTTCGCCAGGTCATCGGTCCATCTTGTGGCTTTCCAAGGCTACGTCTTCCAGTACGCGGTCACCACTCCAGAACATTCTGGCTCCATCGGCCATCTGTTCTGCGAGCAATGTGCCCACTGCCACTTAAGTTTGGCAATTTTTCGGGCTATTTCTACATTTCTAATTCGATCGCGTAGGGAATCTCCAAGCATAGCCCTCACCCAAAGTGCAATCCATTGGGTGACTTTCAGCCTTCTTATTAGGCCTATTGTAAGCGACCATATTGTCTCAGTGCCATATGTCATCACTGGCAACACGCATTGGTCAAAGACTTTTGTCTTGACACACTGCGGGGTGTGAACATATAAAGCAGCGAATTAGCAATATTCTTCGAAATGAAACAGATTCTGATTCATGTGTTGAGTGTGTTACGCAATCAAGTGCTGACCCAGATACTCAAGCAACTGTTATTCGTATTAATGTTCCTACTAATTTTAAATCATAATTTGTTCTTTAGTTTCTATTTTTGAACCGACGAAAAAACGGAGGAGGTTACTCAATTCGACGCGTATATTTTTTTTCTTTTTTTTTATGTGACCACGCATAACTTCTTCCAGAGTAGTCCGATTTTGATAATTCTTTTTTTATTGGAAAGGGTGTACCTCGAAGTTGGTCCCATATAAATCGAAGAAAAATTCCAACTCTAAGGGTAAGAAAACAGGGGATGATTGATTGTTTACTCAAAGATTTTAATACTGAGTTGTGTATTAAATAAATCAAAAATTAAGCATGTAGTAATTAGTAGATTATAGCCACAAAAAATTATAAAATAAAAACCTTTTATTTTATAATTTTTATTAAAAAGTTTTTATTTTTATCAAATTAATCACTTTAACAAAATACATGTAAATGTTTGCCTTATTTGGGAAGAGACTAGACCTCACGACACAGGGAATACTATTTCCTTTCAGCAGGGCATTTAAAAAAATCTAGCAACTAAAGCTTCTATTTAATATGTTAGTAGTTTATTTTTATTTTATAAACTGTATCTTATTTTTGTTGTTTTTGAACTGAATAAAGTTTGTATTTATATAGCTATCATTGTTTTTTATACAGGTTTTTTTTTAATGTTGTAGGTAGTTGATTAATTTTGGTAATCTCTGGTCTTTTAGCTATTTTTTTTACCTAACTGCGATAGGACCCAGAAGTATAATGTTATGAAAAAATATTTTTAACTGTAGCAACCATGAAAACTTACCAAATTCAACAGTTAGTAAATACTCGGTGGTTAATAATGAGAATTTCATACAAAGTTTGGCAACCGTAACGAAGAAACAGGAAATCCAATTCTTGAGCAAAACATAATACGGTTGCCCTTTGTGGCTTGTTGGCTTCCCCAAATCAGCAAAAAATATACGAAATTAGTCGTTTACAAAAACCATCAAAATCTTCTGCAGAAATCCGGAGAAAATACATAATTTGTGAGGACATCTGGTGTTGGGGTTTTGTATAAAAACCATCCGTAGGTACTTTATTTATTTATATAAAGGGTGTTGGCTTCCCACATTATCGGTCATGCCATTAACTTGGCCATTGCTGGACGTAATATGTTCGTCGAACATAAAACTAGGCTTATACGTAGAGTCATTTATAGATATGATTTCGTAAGAAACGTATGGAATTTTCGAGTTCTTCACGAAACAGTACAAGAAAATGGCAGGTTTTTAAAGGTCGGTTACTATCTTGTATTTATTTGTACCTGTACTTTTATATATACCAAAAAAAATCCAACCAGGTCCAAATCAAACAAAAGTACAAAACCTACGTGGTCACAATGAAACAAAACAATTTTTTGACGAATTTTTTTCCTCTCAAAGGGGTTTAGAATGTTTTTGTTCTAAGGTGAGCTGCATGATTACTGATAAACGCGTGCACCGATTGAACAGGTCCACTCCATTTGTGTGGTTCTGTCCTTAAAAGACCATTTCAGACACCGATCAAAAATCGAAATCAAAATCAAAAGTCTTTTATTCATACTAGGCTGAGAGTCAGCACTTTTCGAACGTCAGAATTACATAAGACAGTCCCCCAAAAACGCCCACCCTTCGACACTTCCTAGTGCTTTAGCTGGGAGGAAGAAGTGGCGCAACAAACTCCCCAGTAGCACAACTGTCTGATAAGTGACGAATCCACATGGTCTTCACATGATCTAACCAAGATTATGTCTGGACTTTAAAAGAGACTGTGACCTCTGAGTTTGTTGCGGCCTTTCTTCTCAGAGTAGTTGGAGAGGAAATGCCGGACCTCATCTAGTTTTTAAATTATGGTTGTGTGAAAAAAATATTTGTACAAACCTACTTACAGAAAAAAAGTTAATTCTCAGTTATGCTGAATTCATGATTACTTTCAGTTTTTGCACTGATTAAATTATTCAGAATATGCTAACTTATCAAATATTTATCGGGATATCGAGACGGCCGGGCTGTGCATTTGATTGTCGATTCGTGACCTCGTCAGCACGAAAATTCATAGTGGGCGTTAATCGGACCTTTAATGAGACACAATTGGTTTTCTATCGTTATGAATCGAATTGGATCCAGGTGGTGCTAAACCGAATTAAATTTCAGGAAACGTTGAAATAAATACACTGAAGCGTTGAGTGTTAACTATTTTAATCATACAGACACTTTAAATTACTTAAACATTTAAAGAATACAGTAATAATTAGCGATTTAGAGCCAATGGGTTTGCGAGTGAGCACCACGTGCGACTTCTACAATTGAATGCATTGACACGACGTCGCCCGCCATGATATGCGCAACTCCATTTGACGTTACCCGCTCTCAATCAAAATTACCTTTTAGTTGATTTGAATGATTAAAAAATTACAAAGTAAATTAGAACTCTCAATTTAATAATGTCACGCGCCGATATAATTATTTATTATTAATAGCTTAAGTCTGTTGGTACTGAGGCACCTATAAAATTTATTGTAATTATCAAGGTTTTCATTGCCGAGCTCAAATAGACCACGAAAACAAAAACGTTCATTTGTTTTCAAACGTTCACTGCTGCTCGAAAATGAATCAATGAATGGATTTTCTCACAAAACAAAGAGATACCTCGATGCGGCGGCTGCTGCTAGAAGTGGCATTATAAAAACTTTCCAAACAAACTAGACGTGCCACCGTTTACTCGCACTAGGACAAAACTATGCAAGGAATCTGACGGCTTTGAAGGCGGTCCATGACAGAGGTTAGCGCTCACCTTTCGACTGACTTGTTGGTCTAGTGGTCGCACAAGCGCAAGTTGAATCCTAGTGTCCTGGGTTCGATTCGAGTATTGGACTTTTTCATCTCAAATTTCTCCTGTTGATAGCAATAAGCTCGCCCTTGTGACTTGAGACTTAAATATTGCTATCGAAATGTTGGTGTACAAGAAGCTATATATACATTTGGCTAATTCTTCGGATCTTATGGTAGGTGCGATTTTATTTCTATCAACATTTGATTGCTTTCTGTACGTACAGTAATAGCTTGAATTGGACTTAAACATATCTGGAAAAATATGCGCTCCCTGACCCTTTGGAGAATAAAAGTGTGATTTTATGTTATGTTAGTATAGTTCGACTTTTAATTATGTTAAATTACTGAATACATTTGAAGAATTACCAGATTTAGACAAAAAAAAATAGTCAGGTGGCGTAAGAATGAATGAAATTGACTGAACTTGAAATAATGTACTTACATGGAATTTTAAATTTAAATTTACCATCATGTCTTACAAACATGATACGCACTATTAAAAATTGTAGAATTTCTTATGCAATTTGTTTTTCACTAGTTAGGTAATTTATACAGGACAAGTTTTTATCCAGTGCGTAAACTGTAACCATGAACTCAACTTATCATTCTAGACCCGCAGAAATTATTCGCCGGTAAAAAAAAAACTGCTTTTTCATTGAAAAGTGCAATACCTACGCGGGAAAAATGTATGTTATCACGTATATAGCTTGTTTTCTATTAGAAGAAAATAAAAAAAAGCGTTACTTTAAATAATAAATTATTAATTATTCTTATATTCCACATTTTTAAAGTTTTATAGCGAATAATAAAAATGGTTCAGTTTAAAATTAAACCATTTTTATCATTCGTTCTTTACGCAAAATCGTTCATTACCTCAACACTATTCGTTTTGGTATAGTAACATTACTTTTCTTTGAACTGTGAAGTTACTGAATACAACTAAAAGTCGAAGTATAGTACTGTCGTTTCTGGATTGTGCTGGTGCGGCGGATTCATGCTCTGTGGTGCACCGCTACTCCAAAATGTATCTATGAATGAATGTTCCTATTGTAGGTACATTCTCTGACAGGAGGCTGTATATCATTCAGATTATGTATTCATGTTCAGGGACGGGCGGTATATCTTGGCTTACAAGATGCTGCGAGCATATGTTTATAGAATAATACATTATTTACAAGTATCATGAAGTTCATAACTCATTTGTTGGGCTCGGTATCACCTTTTATAACAAGCTTCCTTCTTCTTTGCTAGATTTACATTTTAATGTGTTTAAAGCTAAAGTAAAATCAAATCTTTGTTCTAAGGCATACTTATCTATCAACGAGTACTTAAACGATAAGAAATGTTGGTCGCTGTGATTAACTCAAGACAATGTTTGTGTTCTTTCACCAGAGTTGGCTTACCTACTGACAGGTTATATGAGTTACTCCATAGCATTGTTTATTTTATTTGACTGTATAAACCATTTTCTTTTTAAAAATTTTATTCATGAAATATCCATTTTTTGATGAAATTTAATTACTTACCTATTATTGTATAAAATCAAGTGGCTCCAACTTATCAGACAGCTGTGCTGCTGGACAGTTTGTTACGCCACTTCTTATTCCCAGCTAAAGCACTAGGAAGTGTCGAAGGGTGGGCGTTTTTGGGGACTGTCTTATGTAATTTTGACGTTCGAAAAGTGCTTACTCTCAGCCTAGTTTGAATAAATAACTTTTGATTTTAAGTTTAATCCTATTGTCTCTTTATCGTCAAAATATCATTAATTTTTTGGCCGTTGTCGATAACGTTTAGATAACTAATAAAAGTTATGTTTTATAAAATGAAATAGAAACTGCGTTATATTCTATCTGAATACATTTTTCGTTCGTCTAAAGCCGAAATTCTTTTCACTACCTAACTACTTAGGCACTACTCACCCTTATTCAGCTCTGTTCAGCTTTTGTCCATAGAAAACAACGATGATTGAGTCCGTTCATCTTTCTGCGGCTGAACGGATGCGTACGCATCTTATACAAAATCGTTGTTTTCAATGGACAAAAGCTGAACAGAGCTGAATAAGTGTGAGTAGTGCCTAATACAGTAGTTTATTAGAATTATACTCGTACGTTATGGGATTTTATAGCGGCGCTTACTGTTTGCACGTTTTGATGAAATTCTATTTAAGATTATTGAGAGGTGCCCTGATAGTCTCTCCACCCTCATTTCTCCAGATAACTTTGAGTCCCACGTAGTAGGCGGCGAGCCTATTGCCATCAATCGGACCCAAATCCAGACTACGGGATGCTACTGAAAAAATCTGGAAGGAAAACCCCTAATAACACTTACCCAACCCGCCAATCGAACCCAGGATCTCAAGCTTAGTATTAGGGCTTATGGCCACTAAAGCAACGATACAAATCACATTAATATTTACTGCTAAATGAGAAGGCAAATACCATATCTCGCTGTTACCCGGGCCTCAGTTATGACCTACCACAGGAGCAATAATTCACTGAATCGATAAGCTATATTTTTTACTAGCTTCCACCCGCGGCTTCCCCTGTTGCTTCGCCCGCGTGGAGGTCGGAAATTATTCCACGGGAACGTACTACTGGTAGGTATATAAAGTATCCCATGTGTTAATCTAGATTATAATCTATCTGTGTACCAAATTTCTTCCAAATCCATTCAGCCGTTTATGCGTGAAAGAGTAACAAACATCAATATATCCATCAAGGATATAGTAGGATCTGTAAACTGTCACAGGCGCCATCTTACAGAGGCGCTTATTGCAGCTTTGTTAGACTCGAATTGCTTTAGCAGTCATTGACTCAACTATAATTTCTAGAACAAAATCAACGTGGGTTGTCCAAAGTTATGGACTGAATCTGTGGTGACTGGTCTGGTTGTGCATTGATATCAGGGCGCCAGGGACATTGACGTGGATACATATTATTTATTTCCTTTATTTAAACAACACATATTTTTTGGACAAATTATTGTGAAAATTAAGCTATTAAATTTAACATTATCAAAAATTGAGATACTTAACATTATAGAGGGTACCACCCGACCCGTGAACTGTTTTTCTGATTATTATTATTTTTAATCCTAAATAGGCATGCTCCTGACCTCGATCTCGCCTGATGGAAAGCGATTGATGCAGTCTATGATGGATTCTACTGTATGCTACATTCCTGTGCCTCACAACCGGGCAATCAACCCTTTCCAATATGGTATTCAGAAGGTTCCGTGTGGTGCCGTAAAAGAATAGCACTGTCCCGTTTCTTCCCATGAGTGTCGTAGAAGACGACTAAGGGACTTACCTACTAGAGAATGGGCAGCAGCGTTATATAAGCATTTTACCACCATACAGCGATCGCCAATCCGGCTGCCAAGCGTGGCGATTATGGCAAAACCCCCCTTTTGGGGGAGGCCTATATCCAGCAGTGGACGTATTTCGGCTTAAATTATGATTCAGAAGGCTGCTGTACTGCCCCAAATGAGGCGTATGAGGAAGGCCACTCTTTTACGCACGATCGCGCTAAAGCAATCCGTGTTGGCCTTAGCAAACAAGCATAACAAAATACAAGCATAGCAAACATACGGTGTAAAATAAATGAACGCAACACCACGTACACCACAACGAGAGTCCTGAGTTTAAAGCATAATAAAATGATCAAAGTTATGTTTCTCATAGCTAACTGTTATTATTAAGAAAAATCTTTTGACCCTAGCATTAAAATATGCATATAAAATAGAGTCTTATAACTTTGAGATAAGATTGAATTTTCTTTGGCTCAATCGGCAGTAGGTATGCTACCGCCCACAAGCTATAATGCCGTTAACTCGCCTATGGTCGATTTTCGTTTTTTGATGCCACCATAATTAAAAAAAAAAACTCTATCTTTCTGTCTAAGCAGTATTTTTCTACTATTTATGGATGCTGAGATAAAAAAATTCACCATGTTTACCACGCTACAACGCAGGTAAGCAATATTAATGAACTAAAAAGTGAGTTATAATTCACATTTGTACTTTTTTGTCCACAACTCGAAATATGATTTTGTTGGTTCACGGCATTATATATTGTGGACGGCATTATGGAAAAATACATAATTTCTGAAAAAAATATCCATATAAAAAAACTTTTTTCAAAAAAATAACAACCGACTTCCAAAAAACACTACAAAGTGCAAAATAACTTTAATCTCGGAAGTCGGTGAGTTTGGGTGTTTATTTTAATTATTTGTCACTGCCTTCCGAAATTAAAGTTATTTTGCACTTTGTAGTGTTTTATTGGAATTTGGTTGTTTTATTTTTCACTTTTTAATTATCTACCCATACCATTTCGAAATTTCATCATCCTTGGGGTCAAAACAATGCATATTTATGCGATAGCAACATTCGCGGTTGATTTGCTGTAATTTTTGGAAGAGTTCCGTTGTCTGTCTCCGAAACGCATCATCAGATCTATGTGAAATTTTAATGGAACCATTTAGGAATAAATTCCATTCGCAAAAAAAAATTACAAATCTGTCTATATACGACGGAGCTATGCCCAAACATACATTAAAAAAAAATATACGAGGATAAACATGTCGAATTGATTACCTCCTTCTTTTTGAAGTCGGGTAAAAAGTTACTGAAATTCCTTCAGTAGCGAGTTCTTTCAGGTCTTGCGTTTATTTTGTCAATGTGTATTTGATTGTGCCGCCTAGTTGTGCCCTGTCTGGATGATTATTCTGGCTTGAGCATGTGTGTAGCACCCCTCACGAGGTACTTTTTATTCAAATTAACAAATAATAAAAATAGGCTACTTTAAATACACATACCTGAGGAGGGGCTTGTGGCTTAGTAACAATAGCTGCACGGGTCGATCGATCAGGTTAAGCTACGTTTGCCGCGGTTGGTCCGTGGATGGGTGACCATCTTAACATACCAAGACCCCTCCGTGCCTCGGAAAGCACGCTAAGCCGTTGGTCCCGGCTGGCATTTGTGGATCTTTGACAATCGTTACGGGTCGTCAGAAGCCCGAAAGTCTGACAACCAGTCTTACCAAGGGGTATCGTATTACCCAGTAACTGGGTTGTGGAGGTCAGATAGGCAGTCGCTCCATGTAAAATACTGGTATTCAGCTGCATCCGGTTAGACTTGAAGCCGACCCCAACAAAGTTGGGAAAAGGCTAGGCAGATGATGATATACATATACCAAATGGGTAAAGCCACGGCGGAAGCCAGTAAAAAAAAAAAGAACACCTAGCCTTTTTTCGCCAAAAAGTTTTGCTAATGCCTAAGGTCAGACGGTACATGCCTTGCGTGAATTCGCCATATAACACACATAGTAGACCAGACACGCTATTACTGCGTACCCTACTTAAACCTACCTGAAAAAGTACCCAAATACTTTTAAAACATCAATTATTTCACCTCTATAAAATGAGAGCACCTCTACAATATTTATCCGTCGCCCAAAGTGTAGGAGAGCTCTTAAAACTGTTATAAAATGTGCCAGACATCCCTGAAATAGAGCAGAATTATGTAGAGTATCTTCCAAAGATATCTTTGGCAATGTTAAATGGTAGGCAAGAGTGCCTCTAAAAGAAAAAAAACCGGGCAAGCGCAAGTCGGACTCGCCCACCGAGGATTCCGTAGGTAAATATTATAAACTAGCTTCCGCCCGCAGCTTCGCCCGCGTGGAACTCGAAAATTATCCCGCGGGAACTTACTACCGGGATAAAATGTATTTTATATGTTAATCTAGGTTATAATCTGTCTGTGTGTCAAATTTCATCCAAATCCGTTTAGCTGTTTTTGCGTGATTGAGTAACAAACATCCAATCATCTTCACAAACTTTCACATTTCTAATATTACGGACCACCCTTTTTTACTTTTAGGGGTAGATTTTCGAGAAACCCTGATACACGTTATTCTTTATTTTTGGTTTAAGGTATAATTACTGAGTTTGGAGTTAATCAGACCGCGCATTAAAATTCTTCCATAAAAACTTTGACACCCCCCAATCCCCCTTTAGGGAGTAGTTTAGAATAACAATAAATAGCCAACCTCATAATTTACTTAACTTAGTATTTGTGCCAAGTTTCAAGTTTATTAACTCAAGGAATAAGATTTTTCATACAAACAAAATCCCCCCTTTTCACCCCCTTAAAGGTCGAATTTCCAAAAACCCCTTCTTAGTGCTCCACTAAATTATAAAAGGAAGCCGTGTGTAAAATTTCACGTTCCTAGTCCTAGTAGTTTCGGCTGTGCGTTGATTGATCAGTCAGTCAGTTTCTCCTTTTTTAAATATAAGATAAGATAGATTGTTCAGGAATCGAGTCTCGCATTTTTTATGATTTAGTAACAAATGTATAGTTTTTAGATTTTTTCCTGTACTTGTAGTATAAGACGATATACTTGCCTAATTTCATAGTTCTAGGTCAACGAAAAGTACCCTAAAAATTTTGATTCTCTTGAGAGTGTCAAAATATATGTTTCTTGCGGCATAAACGGATGAGGATGATGACGAAACGGCCGTATTTTTTTACATTAACTTAGAAGTCTGATTTTTTACATAAAAAAACGCCCATCCTTCGACGCTTCCTAGTGTTTTAGCTGGGAAGAAGAAGTGGCGCAACAAACTCCCCATCTTCAGGAGACTGTAGACTTGAGTATATGATTTTAATTTAAACTCGATACCTCCACGCGTTTCCGAGATAAAGGGTCTTGACAGACAGATGGATAACAAGGTGATCCTATACGGGTTTCCGTTTTTTCCTATTCAGGTACGGAACCCTAAAAACAAGACAAAAACCTACAAAAGACTTATCTGAACTTGTAGTTATTTTAATCCTTTCTACAGTAGTTTAAATGAATGAGACAGCTTGTTCATTGTAGATTAATTAGAGCAGCTGAGAGTTTTCACAAGAAAACTGCAATAGTTTTTCATTTTAACCTCATTAATGTAAACGTTGTAACTGGCCCGACTACTGAAACTATAAAATTTCTTTAGTTTGGTTGAATTGTTTGACGATGAAAAGTTAAAATATTAGGTATTAAAGATTTTTGTTGTTCAATAAAATATGTAGTTTATTCATTTAGTTACATAAACTTATTTAAATAAACTTTAAAATGTTTTTATAAAACTAACATAAAAAAACATTTAAAAATATATAATTTAGCGATCCGCCGGTATCGGGAACAGGGTCCAAGCTACCGGTGGTTAGGGCTCCAGAGACAGAAACCTCCTCACGATGCGAGCTGGATCGAGGAGTACTGCCTTCTGAATCAGGCCTTTGATCCAACCGCCCAACGAGAACCTCAAGAGATGTTGTTGGAGGCTTTTGGCCATCAGTCCGGTCGAGTTAACATTCCACAAGTCAATAAAATATTATTTTTAATTATCTTAGTATTTACATAATTTCAACCCCAAGTTTGAGTATAAAAATTTCGCTTATTTATTTATTTATTAAAGGTAACTCCACGATAATGATATAGCGTGGACGCCCACGATCATATCGTCACGATAGAAATTATAGAAGCACACATAAACTGAAGCACATATTTCATGAAAATTCCATGCAAAATACTGGTATTTAGCTGCATCCGGTTAGACTGGAAGCTGACCCCAAAATTATTAGGAAAGACTGGGAGATTGATTTCAAGAAAAATATTGATTTATTGATGAAATATTACAATAGGTCTTATTTTTATTCTTTTTTTTCTCTAGTATTGTGAACATTTTCTATCGATATTTTGGTTAATATAGTAGTTAGTACGACTAGCTTTTCCCCTTGACTTTGTCCGTGTGAAATTTCTTGTTTTTACATCAAATATATTCTATATGACACGCGGTAATACTGATGCTTTCCAGAAGTGAAAGAATTTTCATAATCAGATAAAAGTTCCAAAGATATTACACATACCTGTTTAGAGGTATGAGGAACAGGGTGTAAAGTTCACATTTGATGTCGGGACATAAACTCGTCAGGGAGTTCTTTATTTCCACCTATCCTCAAAACCACTTCACCTGCATACAAACTCAAAAGTGTTACCTCTTTATAATATATTAGTATATAATGTAAAATACAATTATCTGAGGCCCAAACATTTGAATAGAAATAGTCGACTAGAATAGCTTTTACATGAATATAATAAGTGGACAAACTAGTGACGTGACCTGACTAGAAGGTTACCTTATTCCGAGGAACCTAGGTGTTCTAGATGACCTAGAAACATCTAAAGACCTGGGGGACCTTTTTATATGAGAATATAGTTCTGATTGGCTGAAAGGAAAGCTCTCTGGAATATTAAAAAGATTATTATAAAAATATTAAGTAAAAATATTTTTAAGTGCGCTAGTTTGAATAATTTTTAAAGTGGAATCTCTCTGTTCCATACAGAGAATTTAAATGTGGAATTATTTTAACTGAATTTCAAATGACGAACTATATTTCTCTTTTGTTTTGAGTATGAAACATGACACCCTGTTCCTCTTACCTCTAAACTGGTTCAACCAGCCGGGTGTTGTGAATGGTGGGCAACTGCCCGTCCTTGGTTTTTTTTAAATGATTTCTTGCAGGTCAACCATTGAGGTTGTCGGCTGCTTAACTAAACTTGCCTGTGTTAAACTTAATAAATTAAGGCGACCAGTTGGGGCTTAAAAACTTAGCCTGTGGGGTACGGACCTGGGCTTAGGGCTTCGCTGGTAAAAGGCAGTAAGGGACAGTCTAGATCAGACTGCTAAGACCCGACGTTGGAAGTCGGTACGTTGTATATATGGTGACTGGTAATTAGTGTCCGACATTTTAAACACATGATTGTACTCATCATTATGAACAACTTTTACTATGGGACCAAACCCGAAATCGCGAAAAAAAAAACCAGGTGTTCCCTACATTTTGACGAGTTATGCGAACATAAATGTAGGGAACAGCTGATTTGTTTTTCGCGATTTCAGGTTTGGTTCTATCGTAAAAGTTGTTCATAATGATGAGTACAATCATGTGTTTAAATGTCGGTCACTAATTACCAGTCACCCTATATATTCCAGTTGCGCTGTAAACTTGGCTTGCACGATGCAGGAATTTACGTGACGTCATTTTGATGCGTAGTTCGTATTTAGTGATGTACCAGTATAATATGCTGGCTTCAGTAAAAACTTAGACACCTTCAACTTAGTACGGGAATAGAGTCAAAATTTATTGTAAATATAATAACATATTATTGTTTTCCAAATTAACCGAACTCAACGCGTGGGATTGATTCATTTGTTCGTTACAAAAAAATATCTATCTCATTACCGAAAATCCAGTCCAAAATAACTAGTTACTTTTAACTCAGTTATCCCACAAATAAAACCACTAAAATTGAAATTAAATTAATTTAATACATAACCCGTCCAAACCAGACTCATCGTGTAATCCACAATTTAAATAATCCGCACCCGTTTTAAATAAAATCAGTTTACTCAACACCCAGTTTTAAGGTATCGCTATACGAAATGCGAGTTGAAAGCGAGGCGGTCGAGGGAATAGGTTTTTTTATACCAATATCATTTAAGATGTTAAAATAAAATTCGAACTTTAAAAGTAACCCAACCTTTATACTTCTAATCTTGGGTTAAAAAAGAAATGTAGAAAACATTACCTCGATTAAATTCATAGTGTGTGTTGCTGGTGCTTTTCCATAGGAACCTAACTACGCTTTTTTTTTTTGAGTTGGTCAACTAGCTTCACCTTCTTTCAAATAAATAATACTTAGAGTTTCAATTGAGTTTTAAATCCATTCAGGAAGAAATAAAGAAAATACACTTATTTAACATAGACTAAAAGGCAACAACAAGTATTACAAATTACAAAAGAAGTATAAAACAAATAAAAAGTGTAAATTGCGATGCGTTCACAGGATGATGTATTAGTCTATTTAGTATAATAGCCGAAAAAAGTACCTCTGCCGAGACCATATATTGAGGAAAATGCAAACTTGACGGTCCATTGTTTTAGAATGGCACCTAAATACATCGCTTGGCGACCGCCGCTCTTACAACCCGCGTTTTATGTGAGCCAGCCTTTACAACCGCCAGTTTTGAATATAAAATTCGTTCTCAGTTTTAACATCACACCTGCGGTTGGAGGGTTACGGGTTTCCGTAAAAGGGGATTACAGGGATACAAGTTGGTTGAAGAGGGATCTTATTTTGAGACCAGTCGCCGAGTTTTGTTCCCTGGGGCTACGTGAGATGGGACCGTATCTATGCATCTATGCTAGGAGGCTACATCTTTCTAGTTGGATAGATTGCGATAGAACGTGTAATGGGTTTTCTTTTAAAAGTTATCGGAAAACTAGGATAGTCTTTTTTTCTTTTTGTTATCTCTTGTGCTACTAAGGATTTCACAGTTATACTTTTTTTATTCGTATATAATAAGTCTTAATACAAGTTCGTTTATTTATATATATCATTAAACCAGAGATGGTTTGTATTGATACTCACATTCACTAAATCAATAACACTGCGAGTTGGCTAAGGCGAAGTAATAACAGCAGCACAAGACGATCTATCGGGTTAAGCTACGCTTGCCGAGGTTGATGCTTGGATGGGCGACCGTATTTACATACCGCACTCCTCCGCGCCTCGCAAAGCACGTTAAGCTTTTTGTCCCGGCTACCATTCGTGGACTATATTATATACATGGAACGTATATCACGAGCACCCATACGTCACCATACTGGTCAATATAACGAACTCTTCCAAAATATTGACTTCTTTGCTTTTCTAAGCAGTAAAAGAAGCCTTGTTCGGGTAACATTTTAGATATTGCTTCGTACTATTGTAATTTAAGAATTGCCAAACTTAAGTGGCAGTGGGCAGGGCACATTGCTCGCAGAACAGATCCGATGGGGCTGAAAGGTTCTGGAGTGGCGACCGCGTACCGGAAGACGTAGAGTAGGAAGGCCTCCCACAAGGTGGACCGATGACCTTGTGAAGGCCGCGAGTATCCGCTGGATGTGGGAAGCACAAAACCAGTCGAAGTGAAGGAGCCTGGGGGAGGCCTATGTCCAGCAGTGGACGTCTTTCGGCTGAAATGATGATTGTAATTTAGTGTCGTCGATTTTTTATAATTTTGTGCTTTGTTTTTTTATTTGCATCCCTGTTTGATTTTATCATTAACACACATTATGTAATTTCATTTTACCTAACAAATCGTGAGCGCACGTGTCATTAATTTTATAATATGTGAAAAATGAGGTGG
Organism: Polymixis flavicincta; assembly: GCA_949987655.1. Lineage (NCBI taxonomy): Eukaryota > Metazoa > Arthropoda > Insecta > Lepidoptera > Noctuidae > Polymixis > Polymixis flavicincta. The sequence continues at coordinate 20,301,335 of OX465183.1, forward strand.
GGTATGCATTAACTCACTTTAGAGCTCAAATTTTGAATAATCAATATAACTCATTTGAGCTACGACACCAAGTATGGAACAATTTATGTATTACTGTTTATTTTCCCAAATAAAGACAAAAAAAGGAAATGTAGAATTATGTAAACAGCACAACGTAGACACGTTGTAGGTACTGTTTACATAATTCTCCTTTTCCGAAGCGGAAACCTCTACAAGCTTTAATTTTCTTAAAACTGTAATTGCTAGCAAATACAACTGTTCTTAGTAATGTAATTACATACATTACAATGTACATAAATTGTTACTGTTCCACAAACGGGTGAAAACACTGACTCCTGTAACACAGGTACCACCTAGCTCAGGAGTCAGGTCTTCAATTAATTGTCACACCTTCTTTATGTCAATAAAAATTTGTTTGTTGTTTGTTTTTTGTTCAGCATACATATTTACCTCTACCCTATATATATATACTGGAAGACATAGCATTGGAAGGCGTCCCACAAAATGGACCGACGAGTTGGTGAAGAGCGCACGAATCCGCTGCATGCGAGAAGCACAGAACCAGTCGAAGTGGTGGTGTTTCGGAGAGGCCTATGTCCAACAGTGGACGTCTTTCAGCTGAAATGATGATGATGATACCTCTACTCCCATTTGAACACTGTTTGTCAAGCTCAGTCGTAGTCCGTCACTGGTAGCATAACCGTGTTTCCTACCTTCAACCTACCTTCGAACACAGAATACTTCAGAAGGGCTACATACATACTCAGCCTATAACGTTTCCACTGCTGGGACACAGTCCTCCTCTCCGTAAGAGGGAGTGGGCCGTAATCCACGACGCGGGCCCAATGCGGTTTGGTAGATGTCACATGTCTTGGAATTTTTGGTTCTAGGACATGCCGGTTTCCTCACGATGTTTTTCTTTCACCGTTTGAGAGCAGTGGCGATGAAATTATTTATACAAAGTAATGCGCCGGGCTGGGTTCGAACGCACGACCTACAACTCGTAAGTTGCGGCCGTTACCACTGGGCCATCACTGCTCTGAGATGGGTTAAGTAGGTAACTTTTGGCTTCCCCATTGTTGTCATGGTCGCAAGCACGAGGGCTGAGCGAGGGGGTCTTGTGTCCAATTCCAAGATCGGGCAAAGTTTCATTCGGCTTTTCCATTAGAAAATCTTAGTAACAGCCCAGAGGTAGTGTTGGTGTTGTAAAAGCAAGTTTCAGGTACCTAAACGCACACTGTCTTGTCCGCACCAAAAGAATCAACCGCGCCGAATAAAAAAAAAACCTTCAGGCGACGATAGATGACAGCTACCTACAGCGATGCACTGCCGCCCGTCGCGCGCAAGAGACCCCGCCTCAACGCGCATCAAGTTTTTCGAAAAACAACCCATGTTGATTTATCAAACACAATTCAAAGAAAAACCGTATACTAAATTTTGAGTGATTAAATTGTCTTTTAGATGGTGAAAGTTTCATGGAAATACATCCGATAGTTTTTGCGTGATTATCATTTTTATGTCCGCGATAGACATCACTTTACCAATTAATTACATTATGTTATAAAAATATTATTTAAAATATTCATTTATCAAATGACGAAGAAAATTATCTAGTTTAACATATATTTTTTCCAAATACACGAGACAAGCCGTTTAAACGTGACATTCAATTTAAAGTCCTTAAAACTCATCTATCCGCGCCTTAAGCCTGATCTCTCCTCAGTCGTGGCGGATTATCGCCTCATAGCACTTAGAGAGCGAGGAAACAGAAAGTGCCCCTGTGCACTACAATATCCCCTGCGCCAAAAACTCGCTGAGATTGATCGCCATGGCCGAAGTTTGATCTAAAATACTACATATGTCCACCCACATACCACACCAACATTTGTACATTGTTTGTCAAGCTCAATCGCAGTCTGTCGCTGGCACAATGACTGTTTCCTATTTCCTACCGGCAACTTATGCACAGAATACTTCAGAAGGTTGGTTCTGTACAACGAGTAAAATCACAAGCACGGATATATACGATAAGGATAATATGCGCTATTTGACCACGATGATTAAATAATAACTGGCGAACGGGTCGATAGAATGTCAAGCTACGCTTGCTGCGGTTGGATTATGGATAGGTGACTACTCATTACATATTGAGGCCCTTGCTTTGGCTCGGAAAGCACGTTAAGCCGGCGGTCAGATTGATTGATATAGACACGCTTCACATAATTAAGAATTCAAGCGCACTCACGACTGTCATTTATTTTAGAGCGCCGTAAGTACTATGTGTGCGTGAGCCAGTATTCATTCATTGTATGAAGTCGTCCTTCTGTACTATGGTCCTATGGATGGCTTCCGTGCTATGATTGACTATTCACGTTCATCGGTCCATTGGTAGCTTTGACAGTACTTTCTGTTTTCCCTATAGGAAGAAGGCGTGTGCTTAAGTATGTGTTTGGTTTAGTTGCATCTGCTAAGGAGCGAAAAATTATAATAATATGTAGTTTCATCGTGAAAAAAATCTGCTTCGTTCGGATTTAATTCCACAAAAAATCATTCATTATTATAATGGCTTTTTTTCTATATCAGAATCGGCTTTCAGCCTAATTAGCTAGAAAATTCTGAACTTTTTTGTAATGAAACATGTTAATTGCAAAATAATTACGTCGTCGTCAATTTCGATTCAAAATCAATACAAGGTTTCAGATTACCATTTGTGGTATCGATGGACATCAATCGATAAATAATGTGCAATCGTGAGACTAAATTTACGCATTTTTTTTTTTAAACACAACGAACATTATTTACGTTTTGTCCTAATTAGTAACCTCGCGTTACAAACCGTCAAAGTTACCACAAGTATCAAGTAGCATAATCAGCCTATAACGTTCCAACTGCTGGGACACACGCCTCATCTCAGCGAGGGCGAGTGTGCTGTAACCTACCACGTGAACCTTATTGTTTTGTGAGTGTTCTATTCATATTCAGAGAATATCCTACCATCATCTGCTTAGCCTTTTCCCAATTAAGTTGGGGTCGGCTTCCAGTCTAACCGGATGCAGCTGAATATCAGTACTTAGGAGCTTGGCATGTAAAGATGGTTACTCATCCATGAACCTACCGCAGCAAGTGTAGCTTAACCTGTTCAATCGAAGAGTGCGGCTGCTATAAGTCAAGTTCAAGTTCTGAGTTGAGCCGTATGATTACTGATACATGCGTGCACTGAATGGACAGGTCCACTCAATCTGTGTGGTTCTTTCCTCAAAAGACCATTTCAGACACCAATCCACATGGTCTTCACATGATCTGACCAAGATTATGTCAGGACTTTAAAAGAGACTGTGACCTCTGAATTTGTTTCTGGCCTTTCTTCTCAGAGTAGTCAGATAGGAAACGCTGACCTAATCTAGTTTTAAGAAATATGAATGACGTGTAAAAGTTTTTGTACAAACCTACTTACAGAAATAAAATTATTTATCATTTATAAGTTAGCCACAAGCCCCCCAGAGAATTAACAACCAACAAAAATGAAATGGTCTTTATTTTTAAATTTAAGAAGATGCTTCCGACTGCATGAGATTGCTTATAGTATTCAGTTTAATCATCCTTATAAAACAAATTTCTTGTTTCCATCTTTTTTAGTTAAAGTTCACTTTTTAGGCAGTTGGGTTTTTTTGATTTTGTTAATTATTTTTATATTTCACAGTTTTTAATTAATATAATTATTTTTGACGTTAATGAGACTTATTATATTTATACCCCACTCAATAATAGGTTTTGAGAAAAAGAACATAACCCTCTTTCTGGCGCAGTCGAGTAAAAATAATACTCTGTGAACCCGTTTAATATACCAAAAAGAAGACAAACACATAACTCTTATAACATTACCGTCATTTGAATTCAGTTTGCATAATCCATTTGCAGACTTATGTAAGAGGGAGAAAAAAGAAAAAAAAATAGTACGTGCCAGCTACTTACCATTCTCGGCAGTAAGTCAAGTAAGGAATGAGTTGGGTGACCTTCGGACCTCGTGCCTTCACTTTCATGAGGGTTACATAGTGTTTATAAGGTTTTATTGCAGGAAAGAAGAGTAAAATATTTTATTTACCTACTGTGTCAGAAATGCTGTGGCTTAAAAGTTATAGGCAAATGCATATATGAATTTTCCATACACTTTACAAGGGATGGAAAAAATTATATAAATCATCATCATCATCATCATCTGCCTAGCCTTTTCCCAATTATGTTGAGGTCGGCTTCCAGTCTAGCCGGATGCAGCTGAATACCAGTATTTTACATGGAGCGACTGCCTATCTGACCTCCACAACCCATTGACTGGGTGATACGATACCCCTTGGTAAGACTGGTTGTCAGACTTTCGGGCTTCTGACGACCCGTAACAACTGTCAAAGATCCACAAATGCCAGCCGGGACCAACGGCTTAACGGGCTTTCCGAGGCACGGAGGGATCTTGGTATGTAAAGATGGTCACCCATCCACGGACCAACCGCGGCAAACAGTAGCTTAACCTGGTCGATTGACCCGTGCAGCTATTGTTATTTAGCCACAGGCCCCTCATAAATATGGAAAGGAAAGTAAATGCAAGAAATGACGAATGGTGCTACAGATGCGATTGCAGCCAACCAGTTGATGTTCATAAAAGCTCCACTGGCTGTTCAAAAGGATGTGCTGGTGCCTACGCGGAGGTGAATATTGGATGTGGCAAAAGAAGCATGAAAGTAGAATAAATGCTGTGTGTGGTATGAAAACGAATGATTCTTCGATAAATCCGAGATACATCGCAATCCCTTGGTTGTGAAGGCCGCTAGTTATGTCCCCCTGGAGACCCTGGAGTAACGATGAGACCCCCGACCGCTCTTGCTCGTTGATGTGCCAGCCCGCGCCGCAGCTGAGCCAGTAGAGTTAAATTCCCCGAATGCTAATAATCATGAAAATATTTTGATCCAGCCTGTCCCCACTAGCTGTCCCCCCCCACCCTGCCAGTGACGCCCTGAGCCGAGGTTCGTACCCCACAGGGGGTGCCCTCAGCGTGCAGTCGCTTTACGTGTAAGTAGGTTTTATGCCCTGGCTGGAGGCTTTTAGTCTAACTAAAAATGCCTTCACAGGAAAGTCCGGTTAAGAAGTCACGACCTCTCAAGGTCAACTTCAAGAGGCCATTTAAAAATAAAAAAATAATACGAAATAATTGACAACACCGTTGTCAATTAAACCATTGGTAGTTGTCTTAAATATAAAATAAAAAAATACGCGCCAGAAATGAGCGACGCTACGATGCGGCGTAACGTGCGCTCGCTAGCGAGACTGACAGCCGACTGACCGGGGTCGCGACCCGTGCGTCGGAGTCGGGCCACGTGGCGTAGTCCACGCGCCCCGCGCCCCCGTCCGTATTGAGACGCTATAATTTAGAAAATTTATTCCGATATGTTTACATGTGTTGATAACATTACATTAAAGAACTATTGTCAAGACCTATAAACCGATCCCTCTCACTGAGAGGAGGCCTGTGTCCCAGCAGTGGGAACATTTATAGGCTGATGATGATGATGATAAACCGATCGAAGCAGGTGCGGGTCGCAAATTAACAGAATTCTTGGGTTTCAGTGACTTTTTGTAAAGGAAAAAGTTAAAAAGAGTCTCCAATTAATTGAGCAATCATAGTGAGTGATCAATGGTCGTTAATTCTCTGTATATTAAGAGGCTTTTGCTCAGCCATAGTACAAGGCATAAAATATTGGCACGTTGCAGTTCTTAAGCTTCTCCATTTTTTTTTTCTTTTTATTGTATTTGTCTGTCTCACTGTACTTGTGGTCACAAGGTATACCGCAGAGCCTGAGGTTTCTGGTTTCGATTCCCGGGTCGGGCAAAGTGTTATTGAACTTTTCCATCCGGACTTTCCTAGTAGCAGTCTGGAGTCTGGATGTGTGCCCAATTGATGGCGATAGGCTCAATCCTTATTACATGGAACCTGAACATTACATGTCTGTCCAGGCGTGATGTAATGTTAAAATGGTCTTCTTTGCCTACTCCAAAATATTTATAAGGAAAAAGTACATTTATTGATATTGTCGTGGTAATATTCTGCGTCACTTTTTTTTTATTTTTTTAGATACAAACAAGACATATTGGCAGTCTATCTCACTAGCACAATAATCCGTTTAACCTTTCACAGCTACTTACGATATTTTTACACAGAAAAAATATCAGGAGATAAAATAAGTACAATATTGGTTGCCATGGCGACCGTATCGTTATCGATATAGGAAAACCAGCTGGTACGTTTCGCTTTTATTATTTGGCAAATGTGGAAATGATACGACTTATTGCATGACGACGATATATGAAAAGGCTGTGTCATTTTTCAAATAGGCTAGACTGTTCTGTTCGTGAATCGCTGTTGGGATTCCCCGTCCCGTCTAACCGGATGTAGCTGAATACCAACATTTTTTTTTTTGTCAAGGAATGACTTCTTGTCTGACCAGCACGCGTAGCATTATCACCATAGAAACGGGTTTTGTCGATGGAAGAATAGACGAAATGACAGATAAACAATCACAAACTGTCGTTTTGTGTATTCTTCCATCGACAAAACCCGTTTCTATGGTGATCTTGCTACGCGTGCTTCACAACCCAGTTACTGGGTAATATTATACCCCTTGATAAGAGTGGCTGCGAGTCGGGGTTTATTTGACGACCCGTAAAGGTCATTCATTTGTACGTTTTTGGCAACTACTAACATACCAACATAAATTAGTCTAATTACTTATGTTATAGGTACTCTGTTCTATGCTACATTGGTTCAGGCGTTGCAAAAATAGGGTCAATTTGGTCGTGCAGAAGTTTTGATTTAAATTTCACATAGGGTTTGAAATAATCTCTTGATATTGTTAAAAATCTTAGTCTTTGCTGTGGTAGTTTACCGGGATACGAGCATGCAGTTTAAGATATTTTGGAGTTATGGTACTAGGTTATTTATTCCTTGTTATCTCCTAACCATTTCAATCTAATATTGTAGCTGTTTATTGTCCCCGAAGACATCAAACTAAATAAATCAACAAAAGGGCGATGTGCAATAGATGTTAATTGTGTAGGTATATTAAAAAAGTATTTCTTATTTCGTGACATACATGATACTGTTTACAAGGCTCATTTTGTCACACATTTTGCATTGACAGCGTTGCGGACAAATTTTTAGATACCCATTTAAAAAAAAAAAATTTAAAATATTTTACATACATAATATTCTACCGTTTCTTAAGTATGTTTTGTAAGTATATATCACTGAAAATTTAATAATGAATAAAGAAAAATGTGATGGGGTGATGGTACGCAATTGAATGATTATGTGTACCGAGTGCACTCGTACACACCGAAAGTAATACGGAGAAATCCCAGGTTCACACGGGCGATTTTATTTCTGTAAGTATTTTTTACAAACACTGTTACACGTCAATCATATTTTTTAAACTAGATGAGGTCAGCGTTTTCTATCTGACTACTTTGAGAAGAAAGGCCGAAACAAACAGAGGTTACAGTCTATTTTAAAGTCCAGCCATACTCGTAATCTTGGTCAGATCATGTGAAGACCATGTGGACCATGTCTGAAATGGTCTTTGGCCTTATGTGGTTGAAAATCCAATTGTGTGATTTCTTGACACGCTGCGCTGTTGTATTCTCAACGCTTAGCTCAATACCAAGGGTTGAAACTCCAAAGCATGATAAAAGCTTGGCGCGATATTTTTACGTTCCTGTGAAACTGGTGTAATTTGATGTTAGTGAGTCGGTGGAATATTTTGTTGAGTTTTACGAATAACTTTAATGAGCTCCAGTTAATAGTTAAGCGCCTTAATTACTTTCTTGAATAGGAAAAAAACTTGAAACATGAAAAAGTTTGTTAGCGAAGAGCGTGTTAATTACAATTATGAGTTTAGCAATATCTTAAAGAGTTCTGTCTTACAAATTGGTTGATTAAAGCTTTGAATTGTAGGTAGGTTATCTACCATGTTTTTATTGGCCTTTTCAAAATTGATGGGAGTATTTAAATAGTAGGTACAGTTACGAACAAAATTATATTATTACTATCTTTTACTAGGCTTATATCTTTGCCAAATATTATGGTCATCGGTTCAGCGGTTTAGGCGTGAAAGCGTAACAGACAGGCATACAGAGTTACTTTCGCATTTATAATATCAATTAGTAGGGAAGTAGAGATGTACACGGGCAGCTTGGAAATAATATCTGATTTCATGATTTATCTAATTAATATCTGTCGTCAAGATGACAGCAAATGTATGTGATCATTTATTGTGGAGGCTAAGCGGCAGCACAAATATTTGACATCGAAGGAACACCAAAACTATTCGACAAGACAAGTGATGCCAATGTATATCGGAAGCTAAATCGGATTCAAAAAAATGTGTCACCTCTTTTTTTTTTTTTTTTTTTTGGGTGGGAAATCATCAAATAACTTCTCCCGCTCTGGGTGGAGCAGGAGGACGTGTCAGAATTTTACTGACTAAAACCCACCCGTGTTCCTTCAGTAGCCCTTAAGCCAGGGGCTGTGGTGTCTCTTTCGAACAAACCCGCACCCCTGGCAGGCATCGACCCTTGCGGGTCCCATCACTTTTTGTGCTGACATCTCTTTGAGGCGCGCATGGAACACAACGCGCCGTCGACTTGGGCTTGGTCCTTACCGGACAGCGAGCTACCCATTACTCGCCGTCCGCAAGCCCATGCCTACGGTGGCCGGAAATCGGCCTGGGATTCCCGACGCCCAGGGCGTCTCCGTATCCTGCGGCGGCTGGGGTGGCGAGGGCGCATATGCTGCCTCTCCCCCACGTGCGCCGCCTCCCTCTTCGCGAGCATCACTGCTTCGCTGAAGGAGGTGACGGCTCCCCATGCCCTCTCGCTCCGTACCATGGCTTGGACCAGGGTCGGACGCGAGAGATCGCCGCCGCCGATCGCCTCCACGAGGACACGGCGGTGCTCCACCCAAGCTGGGCAGACCGCCACCGTGTGCTCCACCGTGTCCTCAGGGCGATCTTCGCAGTGGAAACACCCGGGCGTTTCCTCCCGCCCTATCCGAAACAGGAACCTCCCGAAACAACCGTGTCCGGTGAGGACCTGCGTCAGGCGGAAGGTGAGGACGCCATGCCGCCTCTCAAACCACTCCTCAAAGAGGGGACTTACCGCCGCAATCGTGGCGTGCCCAATGTGTCACCTCTTAGAATGCAATAATATCGTACATGTCGTGCGTTATAAGAAACTGCCTCCTCAGTTAAATTCAAAACAATGGGATTGATGACGTTTTGATCAAAAATATTTGACACCACTTTGGCAGGTTAAAAACCAAATAGTTTAATGTTTCGAGTTTTTTTCTTTATTGAAATCAGTGCCACTCATATTGGGAAGAGACTAGAAGCAAAAAAAAAAATGCAATATAATTCTGTCTCAGTCAAATTTAAAAAGATTGACACAGACATAATGGTGATTAAAATATTTTAAAGCTCTAAACGCAGTTATTAGATTTCTAATTCAAATAATTAGTGTCAAAAAAATTAAGGATAATTTTTCCCGTAAGTTATCAACCAATTAATACCGTTTAAAATAAAGTGAAGTACTTTTTTAATGCCACAGTGAAGCCAGTTTTCCAAGGTCTGTAATTTTACTGTAGGTTTGGCATATTATAATTGTCCTAGTAAAATATTCCAGCTGAAAAGCCTGCTGTACTTATGTCTACGTGCCCTAACATTAACGCTTCTTATTACGTTATCAAACAAACTAATTATCCGTATGACTTGACAAATTTATATTGCCTAGTCACCAGACATCGCTACATCTCTGTCACTCGTTTAGTGTGATGCACCAGTGTGAAAGGGACAGAAGATGTCGCTGGAAGCTTAAGTATGGAAATTAATTTTACGAAGAAAACCGAATTATGAATTTGAAGATAACCTTGAGGGAATTTGATTTTAAGTACGTTCCTTAACTGCTTGTCTTGTGCTTGACTAGTTATATACCAACCTACATAAACTATATATAAATAATCGTGATAGATAATACGAATGTTCTGTATACAGCCCATTTGGACAAATCCAATATAGAATATCTATGGACGCTCGCCAAGGTGGCACGCGATTGGTTGGTTCCCATTCCCACCAAAACTTCGTCGTTAGTCTTCAATATCGACGTTCACGTTGATAAAGTATTGCCAGCTAATTTAATTTGACCCAGTATATAGTCAGGCCAGAATATAGTAATGAGCTTGGCAACTTCAGTAGCGTCCATAAATTCCTGTAGCGCGCAGATAATACGACACGCTGGCCACAATATTACATGTCCCATTGTTTGTGGAACAGCACCACATTTACACACCACGGCGGAGTTATTTGTGAATCTCCACCTGAGCAGGGTTTCCTTGAAGAGGGAGGTGGCGCACGTGAGGGAGAGGTAGTATATGCGCCCTCACGGCCCTAACTGCCGCAGGAGACGCCCTGGGCGTCGGGAATCCCAGGCCGATTTCCAGCCACCGTAGGCATGGGCTTGCGGACGGCGAGTAATGGGTAGCTCGCTGTCCGGTAAGGACCAAGCCCAAGTCGACGGCGCGTTGTGTTCCACGCGCGCCTCAAAGAGATGTCAGCACAAAAAGTGATGGGGCCCGCAAGGGTCGATGCCTGCCAGGGGTGCGGGTTTGTTCGAAAGAGACACCACAGCCCCTGGCATACGGGCTACTGAAGGAACACGGGTGGGTTTTAGTCAGTAAAAGTCTGACACGCCCTCCTGCTCCACCCAGAGCGGGAGAAGTTACTTGATGATTACCCACCAAAAAAAGCAGGGTTTCCTTGATTTGGTCTACTTGAGTCCAAACCCATGTCTAGGTGCAAGAATTTCAGCTGGTGGAACAAATGGGTTTAATAAGGAAGTCCAATTTCGCCGCCACAGTTTTAGCCTTTCCAAAGACCGTTCACCAATGATGAGCTATTCATATGAGAAAATAAGTTGGAATCAAATCAAAAGTGTGATCGAGAAATAGGTATCTCAAATAACATCAAAACTCTGGAGATCTCTTTATGCACGAATTCGGGAAGTTTGAACAAGTTTGAAAGTTAAGTTCGGCTGTTCGTCGCTATCGACGACTGAACTAAAAGGAAGTTGAAGTTTGTTTCTAGTAACTATCGTAAGTAAAAGGGATAGAGTATGGCCACTTTTTAACCGACAAGACTGATTGTGTTGATTGTGATTGTCATCCTTTACGTACCATGTTTCTGGCAAATAAAGAAATTCATTCATTCAGAATTTTGGGCTTCGAACTACCCGTAAACTAAGATATAGGATATAGGCGATACGATAATAAAGGCGCCACAGTTAGCCTGCTTTGCAAGGGCTGCCTTGATGCCGAGGAATCAGCCGCCCACGTCATCCTGGAATGAGAAGCCGTGGCATCTCAAAGTGTAGAAATCCTTGGAACAATGAGCTTGCTCCGCGAAGCCGGTGAAGCTCGCAGGAATCTTTTGTGCTTTTGGGCGGAGCTAGGCTGGGTTCGTTAGCTAGAACCCCCATGCACAACGGACCGACTCTGAGTCTAAGTGTAGAAATGGGAGTGCCTATCATTATCATCATCACACCTGTAACGAGTGACAGCTTGGACAAACTGCTTAACGTGCTATCCGAGGCACGTAGGAGTTTCGGTTTGCAAATATAGTCACCCATCCACGGGCTGACGTAGGCAAGCATAACTTAACCTTCGATCGATCCAAGCAGCTTTTTAACCGACTTCAAAAAGAAGGAGTTCCTTCATCTCAAAGTGAAGAAATCCTGAGAACAATAAGGTTGCTCCGCGAAGCCAGTGAAGCTGCCAGGAATCTTTAATTTTTTTGTGTGTGTGTTCAGCCGCATCATCGCCAATGGCAAACTGATTCCAATGGTCCTTTTTTATCGAAATAGTATTTTGCCGAGGTGGTCCCATATAAATTTTGGTAGTTTCAGACTGGTAGTTCCAGGGCTTAGCGCGTTCAAACAAACAAATACTTCAGCTTGATCATTAGTATATATCTAAGATAGATAAATGATGGTGCTTCTGATAAACTTTAGTAAAACTATTAATAGAACCGTCATTACCAACCTAAGATAATTGTAAGTTTCTTAACGGGTTCAGCTCAATCCTGCCTTTTGGTTGGCAGTACTACTGCTAGACCTCTGATTATTGATTAATTTGACCTTGAATTCTGTTTTTTTTTTGGATACGAAATCATCAAATAACTTCTCCCGCTCTGGGTGGAGCAGGAGGGCGTGTCAGATTTTTACTGACTAAAACCCACCCGTGTTCCCTCAGTAGCCTGTGTGCCAGGGGCGGCGGTATCTCTTTCGAACGAACCCGCACCCCTGGCAGGCATCAGCCCTTGCGGGCCCCATCAGGTTGTGCTGACATCTGTTTGAGGCGCGCGTGGAACACAACGCGCCTTCGACCTGGGCTTGGTCCTTACTGGACAGCGAGCTACCCATTACTCGCCGTCTGTAAGCCCACGCCTACGGTGGCCGGGAATCAGCCCGGGATTCCTGACGCTCAGGGCGTCTCCTGTGGAGGCTAGGGCCGTGAGAACGCATACACTGCCTCTCCCTCACGTGCACCGCCTCCCTCTTCGCGAGCATTACTGCTTCGCTGAAGGTGGCGACGGCTACCCATGCACTCTCGCTCCGAACCATGGCCTGGACCGGGGCCGGACGCGAGAGGTCGCTGCCGCCGATCGCCTCCATGAGGACACGGCGGTGCTCCGCCCAAGCCGGGCAGACCTCCACCGTATGCTCGACCGTATCCTCAGGGCGATCTGCGCAATGGAAACACCCGGGCGTTTCCTCCCGCCTTATCCGAAACAGGAACCTTCCGAAACAGCCGTGTCCGGAGAGGACCTGCGTCAGGCAAAAGGTGAGGACGCCTTGGCGCCTCTCCGACCACTCCTCAAAGAGGGAACTTACCGCCGTAATCGTGGCGTGCCCAGCACTGGGTTGTGACAATCGCGTTCCCCATGTCGCCATGAGATCCCGCCGGAGCTCTGTCCGCTGTGCCGCGATTTCTCGCGGCAGCGGAGTTACGCCCCGGCGCGGCGCCTCCTCGCGCCAATCCCACATGTGCGCGAGGAGCTTTGCCTCCAGATCCTATGGCGGTAATCCGGCAAGGTGGCCAGCTGCCTCACCGGAGAATTGGTGTGGGTTAGGTACTAACTAAAAAGTGAAAAATAAAAACTTATTCCAAAAAAATCCACCAACTTCCAGAAAAACACTACAAAGTGAAAATGTACTTGAATTTCGGAAGGCGGTGACAAAAAATTAAAATACGTACATTTCCAAAGTCACGAACTTCTGAAATTAAAGTAATTTATCACTTTGTAGTGTTGAAGTCGGTTGTTTTTTTTTTATTACTTAGCCACAAACCCTCTGACAGACATTCCTGTCTAAATATATGGTCATGACGGTAACAGAATTTAAACTTTCTAGGTAACACGTTACCTCATAACACATCTTTTGTCGCCAAGTGATGTTCGTCTCAACTGATATTACGACGTCATTCCTCAGGATTGGTGAGACAAATAGTCGGTGCTTTCGTGTCTAACGTTAAAGGCAGATACAATATGATATAGTAGCTAGCTTATCGTATTATGCGAAAGATATTTTTGTTACTCTACACCCTTATGCTGAAATAGGATTAGATGAAAATGTGAGAGGCGTGAGGGAAAAATGGGATAATAGCTTATAAGACGGCTAAGGTCTGGAAATAGATTTTTGGTGAATTTCGGTTTGAATAGTATTTCTGCTTACTAAAATGGTCTATAAATAAATATTTAGGTGAATTATATTCTTCATAAGTAGGTTGGCAATTTTTTTTATTTATTTAATCAAATAATAATATTAACATTAAATTAATAGTAAGTAACATAAATGGGTACACTTGACTTATGCTAGTTAACTGACAGGTAGATGTTGCAACCAGCACCCTTAATAAGTTATATAATAACTTGCTTGCACTGGTATATACAGCCCATAGATATTTCAGTTACAAAAAATAATTGCAGCCAGAACAAGTGATTTTCTAAAAACTAAAGTTAACTATACAACTAAATTGGTTAAAGCTATATTATTTTACCAACCAAACCGCACTGGGCCCGCATGGTAGATTATGGCCCATTCCCTCTCGAAGAGAGAAGGCCTGTGTCCCAGCAGTGGGAACCTTATATTTAGTATTTTTTTACTTATTTAACCATTTATGCACACACATATAAACAGAGAAGAAGAAAGGAAAAATACGTACAAAGGTAATGCTTATTTCTACAGAAATCTGTTCCAGTACACCTGCGATAGGAGAGATGATAACAGAGATGTAGACACCGCTTGTTATAATAGTAGAAGGAAAAACATAAAACTACAAATTATACTCTAATTTATATATACACATATAATATGAGAATATACATAGATACATACATCCATACTTCTTAAATAAATACCACTAGTAAATATATAGTTATAATGTAAATTTAAATAATAAATACATTAGAAATTATGACAAAGTGGAGAGATAGTGTTCTTTCATTCTTCTTTTGAATATTGCTAAATATATCAAATCAAATCAAATCAAAATTGATTTATTTCATTATTACACGTTGAATACAGTTGGTGGCGTCTCCTTTTAAGCAAATAGATGCCTGTGCCATGAGGCGCCGCTCTTTTAAATCTTACAAATTTCTGTAACATGTAACTAAACAAAAGTTAATGAGATAATAATTCTTATTTATTATAATTTGTCTGTTGGTGTGTGTGTGTGTGTGTGTGTGTGTGTGAGTGTGTGTGTGTGTATTTGTATGCATGTACATTATTTTATGTTCTAACTAATTGCCTTTATCTTTTCATTGGCTCTCCGCGACGTGAACATTTTACTTTCACTTTCGGATTTAAATACTTCCTATAAAGGGTAGTTTAAAAATAAACACAATCATAATGATCTTAATTAATTACCTAGATATAAGTGGCTGATTATGATGAATGGGAAGCTTCACAATCTCTGAGTGAATATATACATATATCTATCTGCTTTGCACGCGGGCAAAGCCGTGGGAAAAGCGCTAGTCTATTGTTAAGTCGAAAAAGTCCAAAATATTTCGAATTTTATACGAACATCGTGTCAAAAAATATCTGTGATGGTTCCTAACTTGAAACACCGAGAAAATTCCAGCTCAGGGTACATTTCACATACCTACCTAATATTCCCCCCTCATGTTAAATTATCTAAGTTAAGTATGAAATACAACATATGAACCATAACTTTTTTTACGGTACACGTAGAATCTAAAAACGTTATGTTTTACGCCTTGAGCCATCAAAAGGCTATCATACACTTCACTCTTATCTCTAATGGACACTGTAGTATACCGGGAGCGTGATATTGTAACATTTACCGTAGCTTAAAATATTTTAGTAAAGATTGATTTTAAAACAACCTATGATAACAATATGCCCGTAGGAGTACTGTAATTTAGCATATGGAAGAGCAGGCACTTTACTTTGTACAAGTGATTTCATCATGACATCTCTCAAAACGGTGAAGGAAAATATCGTGAGGAAACCGGCATATCCTAGAATCGAAAATTCTAAGACATGTGACATCCAATCAACCCGCACTGGGTCTGCGTAGCGGATTATGGCTCACTCCCTCTTACACTGATAAGAGGTCTGAGGATATTTATACAGGATAAGATTTTATCCAGTGCTCAAATTTTAACCACGAATTCAGCATAACCCCCTACCGCAGAAATTCTTCGCCGGTTATACAAAAAAAAAATCAGCTGTTCCATATATTTTGACCGCGTAGGTATTGCACTTTTCTATGAAACAGCTGTTTTTTTTGTATAACCGGCGAAAAATTTCTGCGCTAGGGGTTCTAGAATGATATGCTGAATTCATGGTTACAGTTTGCTCACTGGATAAAAAATATCCTGTTTAAGAATGAATAGATGGATTTGTCATCTTAAAATAGACACATCACCTTATTATACCTACATAGTAGGATGATAAAAATTGATGAGAGTATCACTTATATTATTTATATTTATTTGCTAAAGGATTACCGTTGGCAGTAGCACCGTAAATGAATGAACGCTATTATGTTATCGTAAGCTTATTATGTTAAGAAGATTTCTTGGAGCTCATCCATATACAGCCTGTATCAGAAATGCGAGGTATACAAAACTTCAATACCTACTTGACCCAAATGTACGGGACAGCCGATTATTTTATCGTATTTTTTTTATAATGACTAACAAACAAGTGTTTACTATTTAAAAACTTTAACTTAAATCGGATGTTATCTTGATCCAGCCTGTCCCTGATAGTACTGCTTCCCCCCCCCCCCCCGCCAGCGACTCCCTGAGCCGAGGTTCGTACCCCACAGGGGGTGCCTTCAGTGCGCAGTCGTTTTAGGTTTAAGTAGGTTTACGCCCTGGCTGGAGGCTTTTAGAATCCTAAAAACCTTCACAGGAAAGTCCGGTTGAGCAGTCACGGCCTCTCAAGGTCAACTGCGAGATGCCATTCACAAAAAAAAAAAAAAAATCGGATGTTATTTATTTATATATACTTTATTGTACACCACAAAAATATACATTACAAAAAACAAGGTACATTACAAAATATACAGTGGGCGGCCTTATCGCATTCCGCGATCTCTTCCAGGCACTAACTTCTTAAATGACCGCATGCCCCATAAACGAAATGATTGTGCCACAAGCACTTAAAGTACCATAAAACAAGCTAAAACTAACGTGAGATAATAAGTTTAAAAATAATATTAAATAAAAATGTGGTAGCAATCTTCTCAATGACAATCAATGTCCAAAACATCTGAAAAAGTAGATAAGCTATATTTAATGAGAAAACTACCCTTTTCATCTTTATAAACATTTATAAACCACAATGTAACGAAACGTCAAACACAGCACAGGTCAGCCAGGTATAATCCCAATGTTTGACATGCAGAAGGCCACAGCGAGATATTGTTCAACTTGACCACAATACTAGCGCGACCACATCACAAATACTACCTAGGAGAACTGTATAGGTTACCTAAATCTCGTTAGGTACGCACTAAGTTGGAAGGCTCGCGGTTTTTGCCAGGAGGGTGTACCTACTGTTAGTTAGTAAGTTCATATTTATCGCGAGTAAAGTTATGTTTACCGCAAATTATTTTCTCTGCTATTTGCACGTTTTTTTTTTGGTTGGGTGGTACATCATCAAATAACTTCTCCCAGTATGGGTGGAGCAGGAGGGCGTGTCAGACTTTTACTGTATAAAACCCACCCGTGTTCCCTCAGTGGCCTGTGTGCCAGGGACGGCGGTATCTCTTTCAAACAACCCGCACCCCTGGCAGGCATCGGCCCTTGCGTGCCCCATCGATTTGTGCTGACATCTCTTTGAGGCGCGCGTGGAACTCAACGCGCCGTCAACGTGGGCTTGGTCCTTACCGGACAGCGAGCAACCCATAACTCGCCGTCCGCAAGCCCACGCCTACGGTGGCCGGGAATCAGTCTGGGATTCCCGACGCCCAGGGCCCAGTCTCCTGCGGTGACTAAGGTCATGAGGGCGCATATTAATATAGTATATTATTTGCACGTTTAATGTCGCATTCATTTACGTACAATTTTGGAAATTCTCAATTAACTTCTTGTTGTATCTTTTAACGGTTTCTTTTATTTATTTAGTGCTGAATGGGTCTGCTCAATACCTCGACTGATGGAAAGCTACGTACATTATGAGGACCATGATGGAACGAGCATGCCCTGAAGATGCTGTTTGAAGACGTTACGTCGTTAAAGGTTTTGCTAACGTATATTCACTAGCAAAAGAATTTATTTGAGAGTTTGAAGAAAAATTATACCTAATATGTACGATTTTTTTTTTCGGAAAAGCGTAAATCATTGTTTTTCTCGAATCATGTGGATTTTCGGTAGGCTTTTTGAGAGTGCTTAAATGTTGCAAATGGGTCACACTATCCCGTCCTGGAAGGAATACGATGAATAACAAGCGATCTTGTATATTTCCGGCCAGGGGTGCGGGTTGTTGGAAAGAGATACCGGGGCCCCTGGCACACAGGCAACTAAGGGAACATGAGTGGGTTTTAGTAAGTAAAAATGTGTCCAACAAGAGCGGGAGAAGTTTTTTGATGATTCACCACGAAAAAAAAAAGTGTATATTTCATTTACAGTGGGTGAAGTTATGTATGCCGTGGATGAGTGTCCACTGCTTTTACGTTGCTAACCTAACCGACTTAGTTTTCTGGTTGGAGGTTAGAAATGCCAAACCCTCTGCCACAGTAGTTAGAATCTCACAAGATGTGAAAATTATTAATTATTAATAGATTGTGATGTGGGAGATTTTTTATGAGTTTTTTGTGAGTGCACACTATATGTGATGGTAGAATGTAAAGGGGCCCTTATAGATCATACACTGTCACAGTTGTAAACCTATATTCTGGCAAATAAATGAATTTGAATTTATTTAAAACACGACTATTTATTTAAATAAATTAACACAGTAATGGTACATAATTATGAGGACTTAATAACACCTATAGTTTACACAAAATATTATCATAAGTTACAGTCGGCAATACAGAACCTAAAAAAAAACACTTTTTATGAAATAATTTATACCGGATGCGCGAATATTTATACAAATATTCCTAAACAAAAAATCTGTACATTTTGTTCCATTCTCCCTTCCCTATTCTATTTTTAAAACCAGTGAACTGCCGTCTGCTCCATAGACTAGAGAATGGCGCATGAACCCAATGTCCTCGGGTTCAAATAAAATTTTATATGGAGTCTGTTCCTAAAAGATATCCCCTCTTTGTCGGGGCCAAATGGCAGACAAAAAGATTGTTGACACACATGAGTTTCAAATGGCTGCACGAAATTTCATATAGTTTTGGGAGGAAATTCTTAGAAATTTTCCGGTAGTATGGAGTTTATAAAATAGTATTATGAATTAGTGTATGTAGTTTAAAAAGAAAGGAAATTTATTGAAACCTGGCTGCAGCAGAATAACTTTTTGATCTTTTGTTTGGTCATGAAAAAGATTACGTACCATTTTTGAGACTGAAAATATCAATAGTTTTTTAGGAAATTGTATATTTTAATATCACATTTAGAAATGTTTAGACTTTGTAACTCAGAAAATATGTGTGTAAGGGCTGATTTTACCAAAGTCAGATATCTTTTATCCGTAGAATAACATTTACGTCTGACAATTCTACTCTGGAAAATCTGTCAAAAATTCAAAATTTATTCTCAGGATAAGACTTATTCTAGGTATAAAAGTTTGGTGAAATTCGCCCTTAGTAGTCAAAATATATAAATCACTTATACCAACACTTCCGACTAACTGATCGACTTTTTGACAATTCAAAAGTAAACGGTTAATTGAATAAGTTAGTTGAAATTAATCTTCTCATCCCTTCATAAATCAAATCCAAAAGTATTAAACTGTCTTACTCCACAACAACGCCCTGATTTACCAAATTACATACATATTGTATGTGACAAAGCCTGTAGAGTAATTGGTAGCAACTCGAGTCTACTCATAAGTACAGTGAACCGCCCGTTACTGGTACAATTTGACATCAACGGCGCCTTTATGTCGAAGTTATAAGGGTGATTTTCGTAGAGCAGTTGGCACAAGTGTGCGGTTGATTGTACGTAGAGATAAGGAGAGTTGTTTACCCAAAATCCCTGTGTCTCTACAAAACGATGGGAATTAATTATGTAGACTGCTTGAAGTAGAGCGTTTTGCCAGTTTAATTTTACAATGTAATTTGTTTAAATGTTTTAGAGTTATTTTATGTGTGCACTGTACTGTGTCAGGATTATATTTCGTTATCTACGTTTGTTTATGTTGTGGAAATGACAGAAATGCGAGGGTTTTTTATACAAAAGTTGGTGTTACTTCGTACAATTGGAGAAAAAGAACTAGACCGATAAAAAGTGTATGAGTAACATTCGCTAGTAAATTATCGTACAGTATGCGTGTTTTTGTATTTACATACGTACATGCACTTATATAATATTTCGACCAGGACGGCCAATCTCAACAGAGATAAGCTATCGGCGCAGGAGTCTTGTACACAGACACAGATGCACTCTCTCTTCGCAGACTCTCATAGTCCGATGGGACTGCAATTGGACACGACCGGAGAGAGCTGATCAAGCGCAAGACCAATGGCTTAACGTGCTTTCGAAGGTACAAGGGTATCACGCCTCCAACTTTCAAACTCCGAGCTGTTTTGAAGAGATTTCTAATGGAAAAATCCACTATTCCCGACCTTGGAACCGAACCGACCCCACGCTCAGCCAAGACCAATTGGTACCCCCGTGCCGCAGGAGACGCCCTGGGCGTCAGGAATACCAGGCTGATTCCCGGGCACTGTAGGTGCGGGCGAGTAATGGGTAGCTCGCTGTCCGATAAGAACCAAGTCAGGCTCGACGGCACGTTGTGTTCCACGTGCACCTCAAAGAGATGTCAAAATCAACTGGTGGAGTCCACAAGGACCGATGCCTGCCAGGGGTGCGGGTTGTTCGAAAGAGATATCGTGACCCCTGACACACAGGCAACTGAAGGAACACGGGTTAGTCAGTAGAAGTCTGACACGCCATCTTGCTCCACCCAGTGCGGGAGAAGTTATTTGATGATTTCCCACACCCCAAAAAAATATCCCAAAAATTAAAAATAGACTGCCTGTCGTGCTCTCCGATGCAAGGAATGATCTCGATATATATTAGATGATAGTCACCCATCCTTGAACCGGCTGCGACAAACTTTGCAGGTAGGTATTGTATTTACTTTTTACATTGATACACCTTCATATTTATTCTACCATTTATTGTGTTCATTTTGTTTTTGTTTTCGTTCCATGTTATTGTTCCTGAATTGTTTATTCGAGTTCCGTACAACGGACAAATATGTTGAGCGTACAATTTGAAAGGTGTATGTTCAGTTGAGAGAGCACTGTGAATGTTATTGTTTGGACAATGTTATTATTTGTCATGTTCCTCGAAAAATATCGAGATATTGTGGAACTTGTGACTAAACATAGTTGTAAAATGAAATAACGATAAATAATAATATTGAAATTACGTTTGATTCGATTACTCTTTTCATCGTTTTAATATCCAATATCTGATGTACGTGAAGAATCTTACTCGTTCCTCTCCATGGAACGGTTAACTAGCTTCATTTTTCTATCTGACGCCTTGACAATTCAAAAGTGTTCGTAATTGGTTTAATTGAAATAAATAGTTTGAGGTTTAGTTTGTATGATTACTCGACAATCAAAATCGCAAAAGAGAAAATAAAGGTAATAAGGGATATTACAAAGAAAAAAAATGTATCAGGTATATTTTTATTGCTGACGTCTCTTATGGTCCAAGGCTGAGAATGTGGTGGACAAGATTGTAATTCTAGTCGTAAAAAGCGTCTACACGACAATGTAGGAAAATTTTGTAAAATTAGGGACATCGTGACGTCATTCATGCCGTTAAAAGCGAAGTTTGTAATATATAAAATTATAATATCTGGATAACCGAAGTTTGCTCTGTATTTTTTTTTTTGGCGTTTTCTAAAAATGAAACTTGGCTAGATCGATTTACTGCCACTGAAACACCCTGCATACTAAATTTCATGAAAATCGTCGTAGCCGTTTCCGAGATTCAGATTATATTTACAAATGTACAAGAATGGCTCGTTTAAAGGTATTACATAATTATGGTGTTATATTACCACCATCCTCATCATTCCTGGCAGTCCACTGCTGAACATAGACCTCCCCAATGACACGCCATTTAGCTCAATCCTTGGATCCCGCGATGATCGCCACTCCATCTAGCCTGAGGACGTCCTACCTTACGTTTGTAGATACACGGTCTCTACTCATAAACACGTCTACCCCGACGGTCATCGGTTGGCCGGCCCACTTTAGCTCGCTTTTTCTGGGTATACCACCACATACACACACTAACATACACACATAAGCTCACATGCCTTCTTATGGGGGGAGATAGGAACTACAAAACATGGCCTGTATATGTTAATTATTCTATTCATTCACGCACGCCGGTTGCGAACACTATGCACCTGATCTTTCAGAAGATCATCTTCAATAAGGTCGCTATATGTCCTCCTAGGTAAAAAATGTACCTAAAAAATACTAATATGTACCTAGCTCTAAAAAATCTGTACCACCTTCAGAACAAAATTATTTCGAAATTAAGGTAATATTTTATTATTTATTCATTACTCATAAAATATAATTACACCAAAAAATTGTATTTAAAGTACCTCAAGTAAAAGAAACACACACTTGATCAGTAGCCTAGATCCTGAGAAAAAAAACAACCATGTCTCGTTTACGAATTATTGATCTAGGTACATGTTTAAATATATTTTAGATATTATTCTTAAATTATAAATCATGATTGTTAATAACGCGTCAAACTTATCAGGTACCTCTTTATTTTCGTCCATACATAATGCAATTAACGATAAGTGAATTCGGAGTTTTGGTAATCCCCTCGCGTCGTTTGCATAATACATTGTTATAATATTAGTATCTTAATCTCTCATGCATAATAATAATATGAAACTCAATTTATAACAATTCTAAACATTCAATTTTCTAACAACATAATTATTTAAACGTGCCTGTATACATGATTAATCTATTTTATTTCAACTTCTTATCTTCCATAAATTTTATGATGCTATAAAACTTTTTTTTAACAGTAACGACTTAAGGTGAATCTAGTCAACATTTTTCCCGTACAAACTTTGGGAGTGTAGTACTCCACTGTTCGACAATGTAGATCAAAAATTAAACATGATATGGTTTTGTCTTATTATTATATTGTCTGTACGGAGACAGAATACTGAAATTAAAAACCATTAAAAACTTAGGAGGCAACAAAGATTCGTCTTTCTTCCTAATTTAATCTAACTTTGGGCGTGTTTAAGTAATAAAAGAAGTGTAAAATCTAAGTAGGTACCGACAAAGCTCAATTATCGAAAAGTTCTATAAACTTTATTGGTCATTGATTTATGCAGTGGTTTTTTTTCATAAAACCCGATCTTCTGACGGACTTTTCTTAATTTTTTACGCGCCTGTTTTACTAAAACTTATCCTGCAGCTCACTCAATAATGTCGTGCGTGTAGACTAGCGTCTAACTGCTCATCACGGGTACTACCTCTATTGGACATGATGCCTGGTGAGACAGCGTGCTTTTCAGCCAGGCCCATCAGTGAGTTCGTGCCCGCGACTAGGTTCCCCTTAAAGTATAAATTTAAATATACTTACATAGTATTTTTGTGGATCTTACACCTGGCAAGATAAGATAGATTACCAACTTTCAAGCAGACATTCCGGCAAAGTTACATAGTTCAGACTTACAATATAGATAACGCACTGATAACATTAAACTTCAGTAAATTTTCACATAAATTTGGAAACTAAGTACCTACTTTAACTACACAACTGTAGAGAGGTTCTGTAAATCACAGACTAACTCGTTAGTTTGTCTGCGAGTTACTGATCGTTCAAGATAAGGGTTTCTTTGATCATAACGAGACGTCCAGACAGTCTGATTGCTGTCGAAGCGATCAAATGCGACAGATGTAATGATCAATGATAAAATATATAAAACTTAGACGATATTTTATTGACAGTCTTGCAGCGTCTGTGATTTGATGGTTGAATGAAAAAGTTGTGGCGAGATTAATTGGTTCTATTGATGGTTTATTTGAATTATTTATACCTTTGTATACATTGTATGTTAGTATTTGATTTGTAGAATAACTTACCCACTGTCATAACGAAATATAGTAAATATCATTGGAAAAGAGGTTATAACAATGTTGTTCTAATGAGAAATCAATTCTACTAGTTGTCAATTGTAATGCATCTGTGTTATTATTTTGTAAATGCCATCTTATCGCTGTAGCTTAATAGCATAATCCGCCTAAAATGTTCGCGCTGCTTTAGCATAGGCCTTCTCTTTGTGAGAGGAAGTGGGCTTTAATCCACCATGGAGAACCATGTGGGTTTTCTACTACCGACGACTATCCTAACGTTCAACTCTTAAGTAGGGGCCACTGTCACTGGTCCACCACGCTTGCCTATTTGTAAACCCACATTTTAAACAATAAATTATTTATTTATCTGCCTTGATTGAAAGGTGTAGAAATTAATGGCTGGAATAATTTAGTTTCGTCACTTTCTCCATATTGAAGGACATGAATTAAACGTTTAGCTTTTGCGTTTATTGTGTGTCATATGTATAGTAACCATGAGCATAGTATAAATGGGTGGAATAATTTAGTTTCGTCACTTTCTCCAAATTGAAGGACATGAATGAAACGCGTTTATTGTGTGTCATATGTATCGTAACCATGAGCATAGTTTACTTTATTTCAATCAAAATTCAGTAGTTTCTCATTACCGTTGAAGTTATAAATTGATAAAAGGTACATTTTGTGTCTATGTGGTAAGCAGATATACATATATAGACAGAGGTCACATTATCGTGGGAGGGCATCCTACGCTCTTTTTCTCGGTCAATGGTTAGCTCACTGGGATATTTTTGTGAATGAACACTGACACACACATACTTACATAAAGAAACTGGGTCTGCTTTTGTTAATGGAAACCAGATAGAGCAGTTTGATCTCGAAAATATAACAATAAAACATTGTATTTTCACAAACAAATTAAATGATCAAATAATTCAGTTAACTTCCCATTCAACAAGTCGCAACAAAGTAAATACAAACCTAAATTAAATTAATCAAAATCATTTGAAATATTCAAATAAACGTAATTGAGTACAACCCATAAACCAAGACAACTCAAATGGTAAATGAGAAAATTGGAAAAATAAAACGACCCTTTGCTAATAAAGCAGGAAATTGGAAAATTCTCAAATCAAATTATATTTCCATTTTCCGATAATTTCCGCCGCGAGACGGAATGAAAGGTAACGCGATTTGACGGAGTCTGTCTTTTTCCTACGAAATACTGAGAAGTGTGAGCGTAACTTATGGCTTCTCAGGTTCTGTAGTGCTTCTAGTATGTTATTTGTTTAACTAAATCACAGCTGCGTGCAGTTACAGCAGCTGTAACTGGCCATGGGTCATTTAACAAACATATCTTTGTCTTAGGAGTAACAGACAGTCCGCTGTGCCTTCATGGAGGACGACGAGACAGCAGCGCACGTGCTGATAAACTACCCGGTGGTCGCCAATTACAGGGCTAAATACTCCGGTAACCCAGGTACCCTACGTGAGTTTGTCAGCAACACCAAGGCGTTGCTGGCCTTTCTCGAGGAGCTGGGGTGGATCGAATGACAGATTATCCCACCCGTACGCAAAATACGCGCTTTGACGTGGAGTTGCGGACAACAGCCCGTATTACCTAATACCTATGTTATTTGTATACGATAATAAGAAAGAAAGTGGCTTGAGTCATACACAGCTCACAGCTCTTGACACTTCTAGCAGCTGGTGTTTGCAATACGACTTGATAACATAAACTTCGGGCGATCCCCTGCCCTGCACGTCAGTGCAGTCGCTCGGTGACTGATAATGTCAATTTAGTGTCGTGTTGCTATTTTCTAATTTGATTGGCTTTTTAAATATTTTATTTTATTTTAAAATAATTTTTGCCGGCGGCTTCGCCCGTGTGGCAGTCGGAAATTATCCTGCAGGAACTTACTACCGGTATAAAAAGTATCAGTGTTCTTTTTACTATTATCCACGCAATTTTTTTTTTAACTTTCCATGTGCCTTAAGGAACAGTCGAAAAAAATATTGGCGAAATGGTCTAGCCGTTCTCGAGTTTTGCGCTTAGCAACATTCATTTTTATTTATATACATAGATAGATGTTTCAAAACTAGTGCTATATGAATACATAATCAGCTCATCATATATCATAAGATTCTCACTGCATGAACGCCTTCTCTCATTTGAGAAGGAGTCGAGGAGAGTTATTCTTCACGCGGGCTCAGTGCGAGTTAGTAGATGTCACATTTCTTCGAGTTTTTGGTTCTAGAACATGCCGGTTTCCTCACAATGTTTTCCTTCACCGTTTACATGCGTCCGTTTTCGTTTCACTTCATGTATTATCAACCTGCATACATCTGTCCACAATATAAGTAACGGCAGGCCCAGATAAAACACATTTCTGTTAGCGTTCATGCCAAACTACGTCTCTAGGCCCTGATCTCATTGTTATGTTAACCTTAGCCTTAGTGTTACTATACCCTTTTGAAAATAATAATCTGACAATTAACGTTATGATTAGTGCCAGAAAATTATTCTTAAATAATTCAATTCTATACTCCATTTGAAATAAGATTAGACATTTAAACAAACCTTTTTTACAGTCCGTTCAACCGATTTTTACTTTTATTCCGTAGGTATATAAGTATGGCATTAAAAGTAAAAAAGTGGTTACAATACCAACTACTTCAGATGCCATTTATCATGATCCTAACGTAATAGAAGTCAAAATCAGTTGAACTATGAAAAAGGTTTATTTAAATGTCTAATCTTATTTCAAACGGAGTATAGTATCTGAGATAATATAGCAATTACATTGTAAACCTTGTCTGAAATAATATAGTAAAATGATATTTTGGACTGTAAATTATTAAATGTACATTAAAATATTCTAACCAGGATAAGCTAAGAACGAAAAATATGTGTACACTAACACACACGCACGTGCACACATACACGCACACACACATTCACACAAACACACACACACACACACACAATGAGAACTGTTAAATTAAATTCTGGACTTTAAAAGAGACTGTGACCTCTGAGTTTGTTTCGGCCTTTCTTCTCAGAGTAGTCAGATAGGAAACGCCGACCTCATCTAGTTTAAAAAAATATGATTGACGTGTAAAAGTGTTTGTACAAACCTACTTACAGAAATAAAATCATTTATCATTTATCAATGTTTTGTTATTATTATTTTGTTCTTAAATTATTTTTAATTTTCTTTCAAATCATGTAAAACATTGTTAAACTACCATTTTTAGGAAGAACGAGACAGCTCCGACACAAAGACTTCTGTAACATATTGGTCTGCCCCAATTTATGTCTGACAGATTACGATGTTTTTTTTTTTTTTTTTTTCAAAAAAAAGCTTAATTTATTTTTTACTTCTTTTGAACATTGCTGCATTATCACGACCATCTTGCTGTACTAGTTTCATGTTACTTAGGAACGACTCAAAACGTTTTCTTCCGTTCTCCCCTGTCAGCCGTTGCTCGATCATACACTTGTTTTTCTTTCTTATCAACTATGATTGTTTTTTTATACATCGCTTACAACTATAATTACAGGGGAAATCCAATGCAATAGTGAAGCAGTGGTGCTGTATGTTGCCGGACGTAAAAGAATAGCACCATCCCATTTCTTCCCGTGGGTGTCGTAGAAGGCGACTAAGTGACTTACTATAGAATGGGCAGCAGCGTTCTCTGAGCATTTACCAAAACCCCCCTTTTGCGGGAGGCCTATGTCTAGCAGTGGACGTCTTTCGGCTGAAATGATGAGTGAAGCAAACATAATAATAACAACTTATTTTACATATAATCTTTTTTGAATTCACTCAGTGTACAAGCAAAATTGTCTATCTCCTTTGCTAAAAGGTTAAGAGTGTGAAGCGACACGTCAGGGGCGCCTCATTTAGCAGATTAGTGCGGCCACGAGGTACCGCCAACAGCTGATGCCGACGTCGCCGCCACACATGTTGTGATCTTCCGGAATCTTTCTAAATGATTGTGAAGCCTTTTCCACTCTTAGTGTGTTACACAAAAACTGCACAGATTGTATGATGGTCGATGTGTAGTGAAGGGATACATGTGGATCAAACCTTTAAAGTAATTTATTTACGTTTACACGTTAAGTCACTCGGGATTTCGCTTCACTCAAGTTATTTTATAGAAATGGTAGATTTAAAATAAGGTTTTTCTTCTCTATTTCTTAAAATCTAGACCGACGGATCCTTTTAACTACATCGAATGCTCGCTAACCGTAATTTTAAGAGCTCAAAACTAATTGCTTTTAAAAAGCCATTCGGTTTAAAGTCCTAATTAATGCTCTCGGCTGTTGGAATTAGTCCAAATGGGTGCAATCAATTAGGTATCATACCCCTTTAGTCATAAAGTTTGAATTACAATATTTTTGGGTTATATAATATTGCCCATGAGAATTTACACTCTATTCGTGAGTTTTAAGGTTCACATTGGAAGTTGTCGTTGCGTTTATTTAAAAGGAATCGCTTGAAATTTTCAACTAAACAAAATTGGCCAGTTATCTATCTCGATGAGATGAAATGTTGAATCTGATGGTAAACGATTTTAATTGTGTTCATATTTTAATAGGAATTGACATATAAGACCTTCCCGTTTTAATTGTCTATATGTGGTGAAGTCAACGTTTCAAACCAAACAAGTTTAATTAAGTTTAGCCAAGTCAAGCCAAGCCAAGCCAAGCCAAACCAAGTCAAGACTTTCTTTTTTGTTGCTTAGCTGTGGGCGTTCCAAAAGGTAGTTCAAAATAAATCTGCATTAAGGTTGACACTATTGGCAGTAACTTAAAATAATCTATGACCATGTAATATAATTAATGCATAAATAGTGCAGTAACTTCAAGCAACAGCGTGATATTCAATAAAAGAATGATAGTAAAATTTTGACACAAAACGTAATCGTTTAGTTTTTTTTTGTTAATGAGCGATATTTTAATTACGATAAAAGCTTGATCTTATTAATAAAGCCCATAATGAAGCGCCGTAAATATAAATGATAATTAAATGTTCGAGGAAACATTTTGTTTTATCTTTTGCTTACGAAAGCAAAGGCTATGGTTATGGGTATATGTATAAGTATCAAAATTATATTGGACTACTTATAAGATTGACCACTGAATTCAATTGTAACAAATTCGTACAGTAAATGAGAAATGACTCGACTACTACTATTAAAAGACTCGTCAAGGATCATTACCTGTCGTTGTAATCTGGTTCTCATACTTTACTGTAATTATCGATGTAAAGTCTTCATTTATTTTCGTTCCTTATATATATTTAGTATGTATGTATTTATGGATCTATTATTTAGGATAGGATATGTATATAAATGTGTATCTATTTTAGTATATTGCATATTAATTATTTGTGCCAAGAACATCCCCATTTTATATCCAGACCAATCGCTGTCCATGCTAAGGTTGCCTGGAAGAGATCGCGGAAAGCGATAAGGCCGCCCATTGTATATTTTGTAGTAGACCTTGTTTTTTTTTGTAATGGTACAATAAAGTATATATAAATAAATAAACGGTAGGGAATACCTACAATTGGGAAAAAAAAAACTGCTTCGTTGGTCTTGCTATTGCAAGCGCTACTGCTGAGCATAAGGTACTTGGTTCGATTCCCAGGTCGGGTAAAATATTTATTTATTTATTTAACCATTTATGCACACACTTACGTACAGACAAGAATAAAAGAACAGAAAAATACGTACAAAGATAATGCTTGTTTGTACAGAAATATAGATTAACTACACTTCTGCCAAACCCTTCCGGAAAACAAAGCGTGATGTTGTTATTTTTATTGAAGACTCCTAAAAATATGCCTATTCAACCTTATTTAGTATTAAATTATTCATCCCTGAGTTTGCTCGCATAATACTTTGAAAAATGATTTCTTTCAAACTCGTAGACCCTCTACGTGCTACAAGAGCTACGCCGTAGCTTCGTAGCTCCGTAGCGATAAGCGAATAATTTACGTAGCTGTTTTATCGGACGCTATACTGACATTCTGAAATGTCTTATCGGCAATCGAATCGGTGCTGATTGATGTTTCGATTCGTAATCGTTAAAAAAATGAACACTTGGGCTATACAGTTGACTGTAGCCAACACACATGACATGTCTCCCCGTAGGTCGTTTTATGTAATATGAGTGATCATGGCAGGAGCGGCTTTTAAATTACTTATGTCTATATTTGAAAGTAAAATATAAGCATTATATTCCCGCTACACATCAATGAATGCACTGATATCACAGTTCGTATCTCCTTCCTCCAAGTTGCATAGAAATTAAGTTGCTTTATTTGTAACTAGAGAATACAGAAATCTTTTATTTTCTTCACTTAAGCCGGTATCAGATCATTGTTGTTCCATTCCACATACACACGACATCGAAAAAATTATGTGAATGTTCATCTGCTTCTTTCATTTAATTTTCGATCGGAGGCGAATGAAAGATGCTGAGAGCCGAAATCCAACATTGTTGGATAGGTTCTATACTGTATTTATTTTATGTTCAGACGTTGCAGGGCTCGTGGGATCATGTTAAGCTTCGCTTGCTGCAGTTAGTCTATGGATGGGTGACCACCTTAATATACCGGGACACCTCCATGCCTTTGAAAGCTCGTTAAGTCACCTGTCCCAGCTGTCATACGTCGGTCTTTGTTACGAGTGGTCAGAAGTCCGAAATCAGAAAAGTAGTCATACCATGAACTATTAGAATACCCGACTTGATCAGACCCGTGGAAGATGCTCAAATCCCTTCATCAACAAAAAGAGCTGATAATCTTTAAACGGCTGAACCAATTTTGATGAAATTGATCTAAGAACACTCCCGAATAATTCACCTTTCAAACAAAAGAATGCAAAATAAAAAACCGGTTTATCCGTTCGGGAGTTACGATGCCACAAACAGAAACACACACAGAGACACGTTAAACTCATAACACCCCGTCGTTTTTGCGTCGGGGAGTAAAAACGTATCGTATTATGAAATAACTTGGGTCATAAACAGTCGTTCCATGTAAAATTCCGGTATTCATCTGCACCCGGTTTCACTGGTAGCCAACCCCAAAATAGTTTGGAAATGGCTGGAATGAAAATAATAATATACTAGACTCTCAATTTGTTGTACCATCAACAAGGCTCAAAAAAATAGGTGGGTCTTTCAGACGTCAATGCATACGCTTTTATAATAAACTTCCAAGAAATGCTCAAGATCTAAGTCTCAATAAATTTAAATCATTCATTATACGTAAGTTGTGCCTGAAAGCCTTTTATACCGTTAAAGATTATATTGAGGTCAAAAAAGCTTGGGATTGACCTGCTCTAATTTTGTATCCTGAATATTGTTTTTTATTTTTATTTCGCTCTTTGACATTTGATTATTGTTATATACACTTTGACATCTGATGATTATTATATACACTTTGACATGAAAACATACTTTGAGAAGTATAATATTATTTTTGTTATTATTGTGAATGTGAGGACTATGTGGTATTTCTGTTTTTGTTTTTGTGTTTAATCTCTTTCTCAGTTCGTTTTAATGTTAATCTGGCAGTTTGATGCGGTCTACCCAAATGTCCTTTCTTTGGTATTGTTCGTCATATCGTTGAGCTCCTCAAGTTCTGAGTTAAGCCGTATGATTACTGATACATGCGTGCACTGAATGAACAGGTCCACTCAATGTGTGTGGTTCTTTCCTCAAAAGACCATTTCAGACACCAATCCACATGGTCTTCACATGATCAGATCAAGATTATGTCTGGACTTCAAAAGAGACTGTGACCTATGAGTTTGTTTCGGCCTTTCTTCTCAAAGTAGTCAGATAGGATACGCCGACCTCATCAAGTTTAAAAAAATATGATTGACGTGTAAAAGTATTTGTACAAACCTACTTACAGAAATAAAATCATTTATCATTTATTAAGAACTCTATTAGCTTATAATCTGATGCCATAGAAATTACCACGAAATCCGAATACTCTAAGAAACCCTGAACAGGAAATCCGATACATTTAACAATCTTACACCCACGATGCCTGCGGGACTATGTAGCCATATTTATGGCTTTGTTCGTCTTATATATAGCCGTTTATATGCTTACCGGGACCTTGAAGTATTGTTCCTATTAAACTGTCATATAGAAACTGTTGTAAGGGAGTAGTCTCGTCAACACAGCTTAGGGTACACTTTTTGTGCTCCGGCCAAGTCAGTCAATGTGAGTTTTCAATTCATATGTTTAGTGCGTTTCACGCAAGAATTCTCTTCGCCGCAATGTTGGCTCTTTTGTAGAGTGAACATATTCATATTCATTTATTGCATACAACGTGTAACGGAAAGAGTACATACATACTAGGGCCACGGCTTCTTTGGATGATATCAAACGATATTGGAAGGGTTTTTTAATCCTATCTCTATATGTTCGGAAATTGTGAGAATTTTTAGTACATTGATATCAGAAACCGAACTTTTCAAATGAAATAAACACGTCACTCGGAAGAGATTTATCGTGATATTGGCAAGTAAAGTGGAAAATTATTGACCTACGTAGTACGGTGACACATTTGTTATGATTTGAATCTAAGAGACACATGAAACCGAAAAGTAAAAAGTATTTTATTTGAAGCTGAAACTATGTATGGTGATTATTAACCAGCTGTTTGTTATCTTTAGTGCTTAAGAATAGCAATAGGGTTTCTGTTTTATACATACTAAATACATGTAAATTTCCGTGCTCCCAACATTGCGGGAAGGAAATTCTTTCCGCAGAAAACGCTCTCTGCTTTCCGAGTTTACTTTCGATATTACTGACATCGATAAAGGAAAACCCTGTAGGAAACCTGGACTTATTGTTAGTGTAAGTCTGAAATCACTAACCTGCCTTGAGCTAGCGTGGTGAGCAATACTTCTCTCTTTCAGAAGAGGGCTTTGCCTTGCAGTCGAACAAAATTAGGCTGGTATTAAAACCACACATTGACACACACCATTGTTGAACTGTTTTAAACCACATACAGAAACCGCGACGCATGCGGTGCGAATGGCTTGTCACACACACCATCACACAAAATATGTTGCAAATAAAATAAAGTTTCATCTGCGACATTCTTTTAGAATGAAACGGTTTATTCTTTAAATTACGTTGTTTATTTTGATTTGATTTGATTTAATTTAGTTTAATGTAATTTGAATTCATTTTATTTTATTTGACATTACTTATTTTATTTTATTTGGTTTAGTTAATTGCATTTGATCTATTTATTTGATTTTATCTGTAAAATTTAGATTCATGTACGTTTGGTAATGGGTGTTATTTACTTGAAATAAATGAATGTATTTATTTATAATCTTAAGAGATCAGCCGGGTAGTTGCATAACACTAACAATTGGAATTACTTACATTTTGACAGTTCAACAACGTTCATTGCGTTATTTACGTTGCTGAGCAGACAAATTTTCGGAATAAATGAAGCAATGGATTAGTGAGATCTTCAAATTGGTTCAGATCGTGATTAATTGTGTGTTACTCAATAAAGTGCAGTATCCTTTCACCTTGTCAGATGGTGAATAGTGCCAGTACCCTGTCAGACGGTGAAGTGTGGTAAAAACTGAGATTCATTAACGGCGTCTAGTATGAGACTAATTAATTGAAAGGGCCTCTGCTGTGTTAGAAAATGAAGATTGGCGTAAGATGTAAGTGGAAACGAGATAAATTTGTGCTTGAGTTTGAATGGAATTATTTGTATAACAAATTCATGCACAAGATACAGGAATTTGTTAAATAAATGATTTCGTGATTTAACTATAAAATAAACTAGAGTTTTTAATTTCGGTGCAATAAGCAGTGATTGTCTTCATCTGCAAATTGAACTATTGACATTGTAGAAAATTCTGATTACACAAGCCGTGTGTCCGCTGGTATTTCCTATGGACAAAAATAACGAATTTCCATACAAACTTTCATGCCTTATTGATTTATCATTTAGGGGTTGAACTATCAAAATTCTTCCTTATTTATTGTGCCATCGACGCGCAACCTACATTATATATCAACTATATTACCATGGTGTAAAAAATTTGGAGCGGTTTCAAAAAACATGCTTTTTCCTAAAAAGTGCAATATCAACACGGTCAAATTGTATGAAACAGCAGTTTTTTTTTGCAACCACGTCTATGTCCCCGTGAGTCGATGATGATAAGGAACTCAGGTGCAAAATGTCAAGCTTTTAGATCCAACACTTTCATTTAGCCTTTGTTCCTGTCCTATGCCATTAATTTAGGCTCTCCTTATTTGCCCTAGTATTCATGTCCATCTCTAAACAGCTCAATGCATGATAAATGATGTTATTTCTGTAAGTAGGTTTGTAGAAACACTTTTACACATCAATCATTTTTTTTTAAACTAGATGAGGTTGGCGTATCCTATCTGAATACTCTGAGAAGAAAGGCCGAAACAAACTCAGAGGTCACAGTCTCTTTTAAAGTCCAGACACCAATCCACATGGTCTTCACTTGATCTGACCAAGATTGGATTGGTGTCTAAAATGGTATTTTGAGGAAAGAACCACACAGATTGAGTGGACCTGTCCAGTGCACGCATTTATCAGTAATAATGCAGCCCAGCTCACAACTGAATGAGCTCAACGATTTGACGAACAATACCAAAGAAAGGACATTTGGGTTGGCCGCATAAATTACTGAAACTGCCAGAACATGATTAAAATTTAATGAGAAAAAAAGAAAAACAATTAAAAATTTTTTTTCAAAAAAATAACGTTCGACTTCCAAAAAAACACTACAAAGTGCAAAATAACTTTAATTTCGGAATTCGGTGACTTTGGAGGTGTAGGCATTTTAATTATTTGTCACTGCCTTTCGAAATTAAAGTTATTTTGCACTTTGTAGTGTTTTTTTGGAAGTCGGTTGTTATTTTTTTGAAAAAAGTTTTTATTTTTCTCTTTTTAGTTACCTACCCCACACCAATTCGAAATTTCATCATTCTTGGGGTCAAAACAATGCATATTTATGCAACAGCATCATTCGCGGTTGATTTGCTGTAATGTTTTAAAGAGTTCCGTTGTCTGTCTCCGAAACGCATCATCAGATCTATATGAAATTTATATGGGACTATTTCGAAATAAACTCCTTTCGAACAAAGAATTTTGCAAATCCGTCTATATACGACGGAGTTATGCCCGAAAATACATAAAAAATATATATATATAAACAAGTCGAATTGATAACCTCCTTCTTTTTGAAGTCGGTTAAAAAACACCCACATTGTCATCTTTAGCTTGCATGATCTATGACTGTCTAGCATTTGTCTCAAATATGTTGAGGTCAGCTTCCGGTCTCATCAACGCTTCAGCTTATGACTTAAATATTTTACCGTAATTAATCTGTACTATGACAGACAATTTTTTAAAGGCACTGTAACTAAATTAGTGAGGATATCGTAGATACTTATATCGATACCCTACCAAATTAATTACATCGTTTTTTTTTTTTTTTTTGATATCGTCCTTTTAACTAAATACCTAAAACAGTAAACATGTTTGTTCACGTCGTGCAATAAAAACGTCCATACTAAATGATTTAATCTAAAATAAAAACGGTTTATTCTGCACAAACTTGCTCTTGTAGGTATGTACATTTAGGTCTTGTAAAGGTTGTCTGCTGAAGGAGAACTTACGTTGTACAAGCTGACTTTAATTACATTTAAACTGTCAAGCTGATTTAGAATAAGCCTTCTAATATTTAACATAGGTTTTTTGTTTCGGAACGAAAAACTGGCATGTCTGTAAACAGAAAAGCGTGAAATGAACGTAAACGTATTTAATTCATACTACAAAGGTATATCATTACTCGATATAGGGAACCCCTAAGGCTCCTACAGTATAATAGACGCCTTAAGGAGACACTTTTCGCGGGCTCGAACTCACTGGTGGGCCTGGCTAAAAATCACGCTGTCTCGCCAGGCTTCGTATCCGACAGAGATAGTATCAGTGATGAGCAGTTAGACGCCAGTCTACACGCACAACGTTATTGAGTGAGATGCAGGAGCATTTATAGCAAAAAAAAATAAGAAAAGTCCTTCGGAAGATCGGGTTTCATGAAAAAACCACGGCATAAATCAATAACCAATAAAGTTTATTGAACTTATCGATAGTTGAACTTAGTCGGTATCGACTTGGTTTTGGAGATTTTATACTTCTTTTATTACTTAAACACGCCCAAAGTTAGGTTACATTAGCAAGAAAAACGAATCTTTGTTGGCTCATAACTTTTTAATGGCTTTTTATTTTAGTATTCTGTTTCCGTACCGACAATATTAATAATGATACAAAACCATACCATGTTTAATTTTCGATGTACATACAATAGTCAAACAGTGGAGTAAAACCCTCCTGTATGGAAAAACTGTGGACAAGTGTCACGTTAAGGCCTCCTTGTACCGGGATCTATCAATAAAACACGTATGTGCAGATAGGCTGTAAAATCGTATATTTTATCTTTTTCTTTTAGATTGTCAGCGCGATCTCTACTGTTTTTAATCTACTCACATTCTAAATTATTTTGACTGTTCGAATGTCATCCAAGCTATTTATTCTTCTTTAGTCTGTACAGCATCAGGTCGTCTTTAGCAGACAACCTCTACAGCACGAACCATTCGAGATCATTGGTACCATTCGTCACGCTAATGGCATCCGTGCACGTCGTGACAATTATCCTGAACAAATTACTGTTCAGTAGGATTGATTGAATGAACACAGTTTTCCAAAAAGTATATATTTTTAATGTTATGTTATTCCTTTTGGACGATTACAGTTGTTTTTATTGTCTGTTGTTTAGACAATGATAATTTTGACATGTGTCAGATTTATAAGGCTTTGATCGATGCGTTTATAAAACATACAATGTGTTGTGAATTTCCTATGTTAAGCTTATGCATCAGACGAATGCCCGATTTCTATTATTTACGGAGCATTTTTGGTTAAAATTAAGACTCATGTATCTTTACGAATAATTATGCAAAGACCTCATGAAAGTAGCTATCACAGGTAAAATTTGCTTACGAATCTATAAATGACCAGTTTGGCAAAAACTGGTAAAGGAACCGAGCATAAGAGGAATTTATGGGAAATCTTGCTAAAATAATTTTTTGAATAAATTGGCGATCTCAATCGTTTTTTCAGCGTAGCTTTAAGTAACAGGATCTCTATTCGTATTATTAAAAAAAAAAAACACAAAGTATTGTCAAAATATGAAAAAGATTATATTATAATATATGGCGGAGAAGTCATCAGTATGGGAGCTGAATTAACAACGAGGCGGAAGCGCTGTGACGTCAACGCTTCGACGGAGTCTAGATTAAAGTTTGCGCGGGCTTTACTCAAGATGTCCGATCGCAGGGAGGGGACGACTCACTTCTTTGCTGGCAGCCGCGCGGACAACACTAGTCTAGACAATGTCATACGACTCGTTATGTTCAGTGTACCTACTTTAATAAATTAGCTGTGTGATTTCTAAAACTTTGTTTTGCTCGCTAACCAACACATTGCCCACACATCATGTTTTCTGGGGAAGATACTCACCTTGATCGGTCTCCTGCACCGACATATAATATAATCTGTTTCATCATCATTTCAGACAAAAGGCGTCCACTGCTGAATATCTAGTTCCCATAAACATAAAATACCAACGAGATCTATAAAAAATAAATTGAAAATTAATGCGTTTACAAGATAACAATGTTGGTTCAGTCTGACACTTGGCTGTCGATAAGCACTTATCGTCAACTTGACATCAATCGCCTGGATTTTGTACTTAGTTGATCTAGATAAGTAAGCCCTTTCGATCGGTTCGGGTCCCTAAAGTGCTATTAAGGTTAAACTGTTTTCTTAAGGGACTGGTATCTGAAAATTGGATTAATAATGTTGACAATCTACATAACATTAAAAATATTTTCTATAATTTATGAAAATATAAAACTTAGATATAACATAACATCAGTCTTGTCTACCCAAAGGGTTGGGTAGAGGTGTATCTATAGTATACCCACAGTCATGTTTAACTGCCATGTAATAGGGGGCAAGCCTATTGCCATCAACCAGCACAAATCCATACTCCCAGATCATAACATATATTTTTATTTTTATTATTTTTAATCAAAATCAAAGTCAAAAGTCATTTATTCAAACTAGGCTGAGAGTCAGCACTTTTCGAACGTCAAAATTACATAAGACAGTCCCCTAAAAACGCCCGCCCTTCGACACTTCCTAGTGCTTTAGCTGGGAAGAAGAAGTGGCGCAACAAACTCCCCAGCAGCACAGCTGTCTGATAAGTTGGAAGAACTTGATTCTATACAGTAATAGGTAAGTAATTAAATTTCATCAAAAAAATGGAAATTTCAATATTAAAAAAATTAAATTTAAAATTTAAAAAACCCCCGACCCACACAAAAGCTCAAAAAAGTAAAAAATAATATTTATAGGCCTTTTAATTTTAACGTAATATTTTGATCAGGGCATTGTCAAGTCGGGGGACGGCTAGGCCTCTGTTTGGCGTTTTCATTGACCGTCTTTTCGTCGAAATTTAACTTTTATTTCTTGCTTTTTGAACTTAATGTCTCCCTTAAATCACCATTTATCTATAATCTATTCATTGAGACCTTTTCAATAAGCCCAAACACGATACTTCTGCTGTTTGTTGGTGAATAACTTGGGTTTCCTGGAAATTCCAGGTGTTGCTCCAGCATCAGTTCAAGGTTATTTTATTCGTCTAATATCATTGAAGTAATAGAATCCCAAATTTTGAGTTGATCAGAGGCTAAATCCCTTTTTCAACCAGAAAAGAGCTGATAATCTTCAAAAGGCTGAACCGATTTTGATGAAACATGTCTAAGAACTCTCCCGACTAATACACCTTTCAAACAAAAAAAACTAAATCAAAATCGGTTCATCCGTTCGGGAGCTACGTTGCCTCAGACAGACACACACACACACACACACACACACACACACACACACACACAGACACGTCAAACTTATAACACCCCGTCGTTTTTGCGTCGGGGGTTAAAAATAAAAAAAATAAAAAATGGTTCATACGGTCAAATAAAATAAACAATGCTATGGAGTAACTCATATAACCTGTCAGTAATGTGTAATGTCCTGTGTAATGTCAATGTCTGTTTATTTTATTATATTACCTGCAATAAAACAATTTTATTTAATTTTTTATTACAATAATCATCATTTCAGCCGTCCACTGCTGGACATAACCCCTCTTTTGGCCTCCCCAAAAAGAGGGGTTTTGCCACAATCCCCACGCTTGGCAGGCGGGTTGGCGATCGCAGTATGGTGGTAAAATAGTAAGTCCCTTTGTTGCTTTCCCACGGGAAGAAATGAGATGGTGCTATTCTTTTGCGTCCGGCACTACACGGAACCCCCCGGACTCCCGGATGCTTCTGAGAAATTCCAGTAAGAAAAACCCAAAACATTTTTGCAGACCTGGGTATCGAATCCAAGGCCGCATGCTAATCAGTAGCTAAATTAGTTAAGCTAAGGTGGAATGTACACATAAAACGTTTCATATTATACCCCTTTTAGTAGTTGATTGCACAATCCGATGAGAATGGCGAAACAATTACGTACTGAGCTTAAAAGAGTATAGTACTTCTATATAAATAAAAAGAAAAGTCCTGACTGACTGACTGACTCATCAACGCCCAGTCCAAACCCTTGGACCTAGAAAGCAGAAATTTTGCACAGAGGTTCCCTTAATAATGTAGACAAGGAATAAGGATTTTTCTAAATTCAACCCCTAAGGAAGTTAAACAGGGGATAAAAGTTCCGCGCGGGCGAAGCTGCTGGCAAAAGCTAGTAACATGTGTACCTAATCAGCCTATCATGTTCCCACTGCTGAGACACAAGCCTCCTCTCTGTGTGAGGGAGTGGGCCGTAATCCACCACGCGGGCCCAGTGCGGGTTAGTAGATGTCACATATTTTCGAATTTTTTGTTCTAGGACATGCCGGTTTCCTCACGATGTTTTTCTTGTCCGTTTTGAGAGCAGCGGTGATGAGATAATTTACACAAAGTAAAGCGCCTGTCTGGGTTTGAACCTACGACCTACAAGCTCGTAAGTCGCAGACGTTACCGCCACTGCCCTTAAAAGTATAGTATCAATCCCAAATTGTATTATCTGCGGTCTGGTCCTTTTTATTGCTGTCTGCCAAGACGGAGGTCTGTCCGGTTTTCAATAAATGTTACTTAATGATTCATGAACCAATTGATGTACAGAAACGTGAACTCTTTCGTCAGAAATTACTCTTTTACTTATTTTTATAAACTACTTTAAAAATATTCTCGCTTTTGCCAGCGGTTTCGCCTTCGTGGAAGTTGAAAATTATCCCTCGGAAACATACCAAAATCAAAATCAAAATCAAAAGTCATTTATTCAAACTAGGCTGGTGTCAGCACTTTTTGAACGTCAAAAATTACAAAAGACAGTCCCCCAAAAACGCCCACCCTTCGACACTTCCTAGTGCTTTAGCTGGGAAGAAGAAGTGGCGCAACAAACTCCCCAGCAGCACAGCTGTCTGTTATGTTAGAAGAACTTGATTTTATACAATGGTAGGTTACGGAATATCGAAATTGAAATTAGTTCTAGATATAATAGATCCATTATCGGGGTCGCTAGCTAGCTACATCTTGCAATTTAACTCATTATTAAAAATAAAAAACAATGAGTAGATTATGTCAACACTAAGTAAATTGAAATGAATTTATATAGTCAAATAAAAAAACAAACAATTATGTTAATAAAGATATGACCTGTCAGTAGGCAAGGAAACTCTGGTGAAAGAACACAAACATTGTCTTGAGTTAATCACAGCGACCAACTATTCTTATCGTTTAAGTAGTCGTTGATAGAATAGTATGCCTTTGCGCAAAGGTTGGATTTTACTTTAGCTTTAAACGCATTAAAATTCAAATCTAGCACAGAAGAGGGAAGCTTGTTATAAAAGGCTATACCAAGACCAATAAATGAGTTATGAACCTTATGAAGCCGGTGAAAGGGAGCACGTAGTTTGTCCTTATTTCTAGTATTAATATTATGAAAATCACTGTTTTTAGTGTACAAGTGTATGTTTTGCCTTATATATAAGATGTTGGCCAAGATGAATTGCGATGCCACGGTGAGTATACCAATATCTTTAAAAAAATCTCTAAGAGAAACTCTAGCACCTAGTTGATAAATTGCTCGAACAGCTCGTTTTTGAAGAACAAAAATATTTTGAATATCTGCGGCTTTGCCCCACAGCAGAATGCCGTAGGACATAATGCTATGAAAATAACCAAAATAGACTAACCGCGCTGTGTCAACGTCAGTGTATTGTCTTACTTTCCTGACGGCGTAGGCGGCCGAACTGAGCCTTCCCGCTAGGCTTGATATATGTGAACCCCACTGAAGTTTGGCATCTACTGTTATGCCTAGGAAAACTGCAGAGTCTACAGTTTCAAGTACCTCATTATCTACGACGATGTTCGGTCCTAGATTCCTAACATTCGGTAAGGCGAACTTTATACATTTAGTTTTCTTGGCATTGAGAACTAGGTTATTTGTTGTAAACCAATCCGTAACCATTGCGAGTGCACTGTTTACGTCGTCAAAATCTTGTCTATTCCTATCTACTTTAAATATAAGAGAGGTATCATCAGCAAACAGTACGATGTCACAGATACCCTTTAAATAGAATGGTAAGTCATTAATATATACTAAGAACAAGAATGGACCCAGTATTGAGCCTTGAGGTACACCTAATTTAACTGGTAGCCCGGAGGATTTTACACCATTAACATCTACACATTGATGCCTATTTTGCAAATAAGAACTTAATACGTTGAGTGCTTCGTT
This sequence comes from Polymixis flavicincta, assembly GCA_949987655.1. Classification (NCBI taxonomy): domain Eukaryota; kingdom Metazoa; phylum Arthropoda; class Insecta; order Lepidoptera; family Noctuidae; genus Polymixis; species Polymixis flavicincta. The sequence goes on from OX465183.1 coordinate 20,343,176, forward strand.
TTGAACACCGTAATGACGTAGTTTACGCAAAAGCGTGTCATGGTGCACGCAATCAAACCACCACCACTGGGATAAAATATGTCTTGTGGGTTAAACTATGTTCTAAACTATCATTGTGCCAAATTTCAATCAAATTCGTTCGGCCTTTTTGCGTGATTGAATAAAAACATACAAACTTTCACATTTATAATTATTTGGTTTAGTAGGATAACATCATTTTAAAGTAGTTATTGCTAAGCTAAACTATAAATAAAAATGTATGTGCTTCCACCATTGATAAGTCTACAGGGTACATTTTTATCCAGTGCGCAAACTGTAACCATGAATTCAGCATATCATTCTAGACCCCCTAATGTAGAAAGTTTTCGTCGACAATACAAAAAAAAAATCAGCTATCTCATGGAAAAATGCAATACGCGGTTAAAATGTATATTTTTTTGTAAAACCGACGAAAAATTTCTGCAATAGGGGGTCTAGAATGATACGCTGAATTCATGTTTACAGTTTGCGCACTGGTTAAAAATATATCCTGTATAGTCAATATCTTCACTAGCCTTTTTCTGTACTCCGAAATCCATCTGCCATCGTGTATCGCTAAAAGTACATCGACGCATCCAACCCTCTTACTGCCACAGGCTGTTACCCAGTACGTTAAGCCCGTTGCACACAAGAGCCACTCGTCCTCACTCGTCGTCGACGAGTTAAGCTTGTTTCAAAAAGTTGAAACACATTAACCTCTGTTGCTCTTTGAGATACGTATCGTGTGTAACGTGCTTTAGGTCTTTAAGAGCAAAAAGCTTCTTGGAATTATGTTGCAAGATGTTAATAGATAGTTACGGTCTGTTTCTTTTAATGAATAGAGTGGGGTGCATTTAAATAGTAAAATAAGATATAAGACATTTAAATAAAACTTTTTTCACAGTCCGTTCAACTGATGTTGACCTCCATTGCGTTAATACCATGATAAATGCCATCTGTAGTAAACAGTCTGTAGGTATTGTAACCAATATTTTCTTTTGATAGGTACAGGTGGATCGGGATTACATTGATTCACGAGATGAGTTTGATCAAAACTTCCATTTCAAAAATCGCTAATTGCGTAAAATGAAACGCAACATGGTAGTTTTTTTTTTTCTAGCTAAGCAACACTGAAGAACCGTTAAATCGTTTCCTGAGGAATTTACTAACAATTTTAATTTAAAAGTTAATTATTTTTCGTGTTGGCAGATTTTGATTTTTGAAATTGTATCAATTGGCATTATAATTACTTTGTAACGACAAAATAAAATAGGGGGTATTAAAGTAACCCTATATCGTACGTATAACTTTGATCAGTCAGTTTTATTTTTTTCTCATTATAAAATAATATTTATTCACGTATTATTACAGGAAATCGAGAGTTATAAAAAAACCGATCATTAGACATTTTGTGTATTTTTTTATAACCACGAATTTAAGAGTAGTGATTAAAGTAACCCCGATCGACGGTACCATCCTTATGCCTACGGAATAGAGGTCAAAATCAATTGAAAGGACTGTATAAAAGGTTTGTTGAAATGTCTTCTCTTATTTCAAATGGAGCATAGTCTAGTACAAAACATAACAATAAGTCTATAATGTTTCTACCGTTGGGACACAGGCCTCTGCGAGAAGAAATGGCCCGTAATCCATCACGCGAGCCCAATGCGGGTTAGTAGATGTCACATGTCTTTGAATTTCTGTTACTTAGTATTTGCGTCTTATTTTGTGTAACAAACATTCTATATAATACAGTTTTCAACATTGCTCAAAAAAATGAGAAGAAAATTCCTATAATAAATCCTAAAACCCAAAAAAAAATAAGACATTGTGGCATCTACAAAACCGCAGTGGGCCCACGTGGTGGAATACGGCCCACTCCCCTCGCCATGAGGCCTGTGTCCCAGCATTGGGAAGATTATAGGCTGATTATGATGGTGTTGGAAGGTCAGTTAAATTTTATGAAACAAAATGAGAATTTTATTAGGTTCGGATTTAATTATATTATGCTTATTTAAATGTACCCTGAATACTGGACAGCCAGCGTCACTAATACATAATTGAATGGCAAATATTTCAATCATAGATACATATAAAGTCACGCCTTGTTGCTATAGAGGCAGGCAGAAACTACAGAACGTCGTTTACGTTCATATATCTGGTGGGAATACTACTCAACTGACCTGTTCGGACGCCTTCGGCTTTCTTAGTCAGGCGTCGGGTGGATGCATTGCCGACAGCGCGGGCGGCTGCGCGGGTCAAGGAGACGGGCCGAGGGCCCAGAACACTTCACTAGCGAGAACAACCTACGACACACGCGCGCCTTCTATTTCTAATATTTTCCATTTCTCAAAATCAAAATCAAAAGTCATTTATTCAAACTAGGCTGAGAGTCAGCACTGTCGAACATCAAAATTACATAAGACAGTCCCTCAAAAACGCCCACCCTTCGACACTTCCTAGTGCTTTAGATGGGAAGAAGAAGTGGAGCAACAAACTCCCCAGCAGCACAGCTGTCCGATAAGTTGGAAGAACTTGATTCTATACAATTCATTTGGATATACCTTAACAGTTTATACAGACCAGTGCTTTTATTTCAAAGTTTTATTTTGGTCCTTCGAGCCGAATATTATCCAACCAAACTTACTGCCACTTAATGTAGGTTGGTTTATTATTCCTTTCTGAAGAACATCACCAGGGTCACTATTTATGTCCTCCTAGGGCAATATGACTAAACCTTCTAAGCTTACTCTTTTCTACATATATATTGGGTAATATTTTAACATTATGGATTTGTTGCAACTGTCTCGTTGGTCTATGAGGTCCTGGGTTCAATTCCTAGTTCAGGCAAAGTGTTAGTAGTGAACAAAGAAGCATTTTTTAAGTATTTTAAAGAAATATTTTATGCAAATACAGCAATCCACATAATTTAAAATAACAAAACTATTAAAAATAGCTACGTCACGGGTCACGGCCTACGGGCAATGGATATGGCTTTCCAACAGTGTGACTGGCCTCTGTCTGATTCCACCCTGACCGGGTCTGGTCTGTGACAATGTCACTTGAGTCCTTGGTTTAGTTTAGTTTTGCACACATTACTTGTGTCTGTGGATCTTGCTTCTTCATGTATCGAAATGATTCATGATCCATTGGGCCCACTAAAATAAAAAATGTCCTTAATAATACTAATACAGCACCAATAAACTGGGTTATAAACTGCGCCTTGACCGAAAAGCATGATAGGCAAACGCCGCAAATGGCCGCCATACCATCGCAACTCCCATGCTACCTACGCGACATTTGAAGTTAATAATTATCATTTATATCTATTAACACTGTATTATTGTCTTAGTCTATGTATTTTTATCGATTTCATAAGGTAGATTCCGTTTATTATGAACATGTTTATATTTATACATGATAGGTTCGTCTATTACATAATTTTTTCGAGGAAAATTGTACTTACCCGATAACATAACTTAGATCACACGATGAGCGTCTTTACGTCACTCCAGAAGGTACTTGCAGAATTATCAGCGCTGTTGACAATTGGTCCGTCCGAAGTCACAGCTTTTAGCTGAGCAAGGACCAGCACCCTAATTGCGTAACTCACGATTGATCATAATTGGTTTCGTCTTCACAGTTAAACAATATTCATTGCGTTATTTATGTTGTCGAACAGACACATTTTTCGAACATATGAAGCAATGGGTTAACAATCCGTTTCAAAACGATACAGATTATGATGAATCGTGAGTTACACAATTAGGGTGCTGTTCGTGCACAGATGCGACGCACGGCTTAGTTGTTTTTATATTTGTTTTTCGGTTGAAATAAAAGTACTCACTAATGCACTCTGCTTTCGGCATTTTGTTTTTGTTTTGCTTGTTATTAATTATATAATTGCATGTACGTAATCCATTTGTCTATGTTCGGTCCCAAGCCTTGACTGACACTATCAGTCAATGGACAATATTGTGAAAATTATCGACTTGAATACGGGGCTTTTGGCTACATTGTATGTGTGCATTTTATTTCATAGTTTATTTTATTTTGTGTAATGTGCGTTTTGTTTGTGCAGAATAAACATTTTTTCTTTCTTTCTTTCTGTTATTTGGTTTTCGATCTTTAATTCCTCAGTAGCAGCCTGGTTTCTGGATTTGTGTGCGATTGATGGCAATATGCTCGCCCCCTTTTACATAGGACTTAAATAAAACTGGCTAAATGTGGGTGTACTATTAAAGTACACCTCTGCCCAACCCCTCGGGGGTTTATAATTTACGGTACCTATACACGTTTTTTTTTTTAATATCATAGATATTTTGTGCAATAACGAGAAAAGGAGGATAGATTCCTGATGAATTCTAACCTTCTCATGTCTGGTCACGGACACATAAAATCTATGTGTCTACATTGTCAAGGCCATGTATTTGATATTACTAACCAAGTTACGCGTGTTAATTATAACACGCGCAACAAAATACAAATTGTTACATAAATTATAAGAATTATACGGTATAATAATGGTTATGCTGCCATTAAATATACGGTAATCATGCGTGTTAGTTTTCCGTTAATATTCTACTAAAAATTTAAAAATATACGCCACGGTAAAAGTTAACAGGTAGCACACCGGTTTCGCTCATAACCTTAGCGATAGAAACCAATCCTAAGGGACTAGTCACACTTATTCAGCTGTGTTCAGCTTTTGTCTATGGAAAAAAATCGATTTTGTATGAGATTCGTACGCGTCCGTTCAGCCGCGGAAAGCTGAACGGACTCCATACAAAATTGGTGTTTTATGGACAAAAGCTGAACAGAGCTGAAGAAGTGTGAGTAGTCCCTAACACTTTCATAAGCTACCTTAATGAGTAGTTCTGATTGGGGATAGTGAAGTACTGGTGGTCATCACTGGCTACCTGATTCGGCTTTCAGTGGTCTCAAAAAAAAAAAACGTAAACTCAAACTCAAACTCAAACTCAAAGCATTTATTTCAAATAAACCAATTACAGGCACTTTTGAATTGTCAAGGTCGGTGAGTTAGAAAGATGAAGCTAGTTGCCCATTCCAAAGCGTAGGTACCTATGGAGAAGAACGGGCAATAAACTCCATGGACACTGTTTTAAAGTCAAGATTTTGTTACAAAAAGTTGGTTACATCATTATGTTGAAATTATCAATGTGAGAACGATGTAAAAAGTGCACATTAAAAGCGTCCGTAATTAAAATAAAATAACAATTAAAATAACTAACAGCACTCATTTCCCAGGCTGATTCCCGGCCACCATAGGCGTGGGCTTGCGGACGACGAGTAATGGGTAGCTCGCTGTCCGGTAAGGACCAAACCCGGGTCGACGGCGCGTTGTGTTCCACGCGGATCTCAAAGATGTCAGCACCAACTGCAAGCTTAGCACGAGAACCGTAGCCAAGCGTTTTGTCGTCGGAAGAGTAGACAAAAATGACGTATCTGTATAGACAGTTGGCAGTTTTGTACCGAGTAATGTAGACAAGCGATTTCTATTCTACTAAAGAGTAGAAATATAAAGCGTCATGCTAAGCCTGCAGGTGGGGTCCGCAAGGGCCGATATTTGAAAGAGATAATATGGCCCCTGGCACACAGGCAACTGAAGAAACACGTCAACACGAGGATTTTGCGTACTTCTCGTATGCAAAATACGCGCTTTGACGTGGAGTTGCGGACAACAGCCCGTTTTACCTTTTACCCTAGTCAGTAAGAGTCTGACACGCCCTCCCGCTCCACTCTCAGCGGGAGAAGTCATTTGATGATTTCCCACCCTCAAAAAAGAAAACTATTCATTTCAAATTACCAATTACAGCCACTTTTGAAATTGTCTAGGGGTCGATCAGTCAGAAAGAAGAAGGTAGTTGCCCTTTCTATGGAATAGAACGGGCAATAATCTCCATGGACACTCTTTTAAATCAAAATATTGTAAAAAAAATTGGTAACATAATTTATGTTGAAATTAAACATGTGATTTAAAGTGATTATACTGGATAAGTTTTTAATCAGTGCGCAAACTGTAACCACGAATTCAGCATAATATCATTCTAGACGCAGAAATTTTGCATAACTGACGAATAATTTCTGCGCTAGGGGGTCTAGAATCATCATCTGCCTAGCCTTTTCCCAACTATGTTGGGGTCGGCTTCCAGTCCAACCGGATGCAGCTGAATACCAGTATTTTACATGGAGCGACTGCCTATCTGACCTCTACAACCCAGTTACTGGGTAATACGATACCCCTTGGTAAGACTGGTTGTCAGACTTTCGTGCTTCTGACGACCCGTAACGACTGTCAAAGAAACAAATGACAGCCGGGACCAACGGCTTAACGTGCTTTCCGAGGCACGGAGGGATATTGGTATGTAAAGATGGTCACCCATCCACGGAACTACCGCGACAAGCGTAGCTGAATGTAGAATGATATGCTGAATTCATGGTTACAGTTTGCAAACTGGTTAAACACTTATAAAAAAACTAAACTTATGTAGTAGGTATATGCCGATCTCCCTGAAGCGCAAACTCGTCGACATGTGTATCCTTCCTGTCCTAACCTACGGTGCTCAGACCTGGTCACTCACCGAATCACTAAAGTTCCGCCTTGGAGTTTGCCAAAGAGCGATGGAACGCAGCATTCTGGGTGTGAAAAGACAGGATAAGATTCGGAACACCACGCTGCGTTCCAAAACAGGCATAAAAGACGTAGGCAAGAAGGCTGCCAGGCTCAAATGGGATTGGGCGGGTCACATCGGCCGTATGCAGGATGACCGCTGGGCAAAGATCTCAACACAGTGGGTGCCTGAAGATGGACGACGCCGCCGCGGTCGGCCCAGAAAGCGGTGGCGAGATGACCTGGATGCGTACCGCGAAGGCTGGTTCGAAGTGGCGCGTGAAAAGAGTTCCTGGAAGGATTTGGGGGAGGCCTTTGCCCAGCAGTGGGACAGTATAGGCTAATAAAAAAAAGTAAAAAAAATGTAGTATATAATTCCTTAGGAGTTTTTAAATTCCAGTTCTAAAGCTTTTATTTAGTGCATTGATTTATTTCTCGCTCGTCGCACCGCTCAAACTCCAAGTCCGCTACCAAACTGTTTATGATTGCGAGCAGATTCTGTTAAACCATAAATCAACTTTCAAATTGAGCGTGACCTTTTCGTTTTGCCTTTACGCTCACAATAAGCCAATAAACGTTAATTAGAAACAAATTGTTGTTAATTGTAGACCGTAAGCTATATCTAATGATTGTTAATATTAGGCAATTTTGTGTTAACAAATAAATATGTGCGACCCTTGGAGGCGTGGTTGTGTTAATTTTTTTTTTAAATATTTGTCAGTAAATGTTTATTTTAATTTGGTATGTATTCACAAAGAAAGAGGTTACTATGTTTTGTGATTTCAGTGAGTAATGTTACTGGCAGATTGATAAATTCAAATTAAGTTTTTTTTTATATTTAATACGCAAACCGAAACGACGAATTCAGCACATGATTCATCTCCCCCTAGGGAAGTTTTTTTTTGCCGGCTATCAAAAAAAAAATCTGTTGTTTTATTGAAAATGCCTACGTGGTCAAAAATTATAGCAGCGCATTTTTTTTTTTACTGAAAAAAGTCGAAATTGCAATAATTATTAACATCATAATGTGTGCGTTCGTGCGTGTATCTCTGTGGTGACGGTGTCAGTAAATGTGTGTACTCGTATGTCGTATTTCTATGTCCGTACGAATAAACTGATACAGAGTTAGCGAACGTACTCACAAACATGACCACAATGTTTCGTAAGTCCACACATCTACAAGGATTCATGAAAGAATAGAACCCAGTCTCAATCGTTACACTCAACCCTTTTAATTACTCGCTGCACCGGGAATGACCTCGGAATGTACATTATGTACAATAAACTGAAGGCATGACCCTTGACCCAGTGACATTTCACTCCTCCTCCCTCCTCCTACAGTGCGCTAATCGAATTCTTCCTTGGACCTTAATTACACTATCTTGCTAAGAAATTCTCTTTTTAATGACGAAACTTCCTTCTTTGGTATTCATTGCTGGTTGTAAACCTTGAGCCGCTTTATTTTAATAAACAATAAGACAGTGAAAGTTGTTTTTAATTTTTTATTCGTGTTTTTTGTAATTGTGTGGAAAAATTGAGGTGTTTTATCAAGTTGAAGGTTAATAGAAGAAAATGGGACATTTATATTCGTGGAGACTTAATAGTGTCTCGGGTAGGACTAGACTAATATTAGTTAACGGTGAGTGTTTCTTGGAAAGGGCTAATTGTCTACATTAACTTGGTAAATTGTTACAGTTGTTTTTTTTTTTTTGTATTTTTAGAGTTACGTAGGTCTTAATGACATATCAGAACTCTTATAGAATCACTCGTGTATCTGTCCTTTAGTCACTGCGAATTTTATTTGAATCTATTGGACTGATTAAATTGTTAATTTTTTTAAACCCAAACACGGACGTGTAACGTAAATAAATATATTTTGAATATGGGGGTCATTTTTGGGAGGCTAGCTAACAAAATTAAAAACAAAAGTTTTGCAAGCTTCACTGACCACTCCAATATGACTAATCCCTTAACATTTGTAGTTGGATTAGTAAAAACCTTCATTGATCAGTTAAAACCAGAATTTTGAAACATAATGTGGCATCATAGCTGATGTGGACATTTTAATCTAACTTTTGAAGGGCATATAGCTCAGACGCTAGCGAAGTGTTTATAAATATATGGAAAGCAAAGTTAGACAGTTTTTTTATTTAGCCTACACGGGTATCGAAAACGGGTATCTTAGACGTAGGCAAAAAGGCTGCCAGACTAAAATGGGACTAGGCGGGTCACACTAGTCGCATGCACAGTGACCGCTGGGCAATTGTCGCCACACACTCGGTGCCTGAGGATGGACGGCGCCGCCGAGGCCGGCCCAAGAAAAGGTGGCGTGACGACCTGGACGCGTATTGCAAGGGCTGGATCGAGGAGGCCCTGGAAAAGGATGCCTGGAAGTATTTGGGGGAGGCCTTTGCTCAGCAGTGGGAGATTTTAATACTTTTTTTTTGTGTTACGTATTACAAGTTTGACGTTTCTTCAATAAAGTGTCTCACAAAGTTATTAGATCTTCTTTATAAGTATACAACCTCATGTTGCCAGTGACTCGTTGGTTTACTCATTTTAACCCCGTCTGATCCACTCAGGGATAGACTTTTAAGAACTCTTTGCATACTCGTATATCTAAGTTTATTAGAATGTTTAAATTATATTTTCATAATTTAAAGCATAGATACATGAATAGCTTGTAATGTTCCCACTTCTAGGACACAGGCCAACTCTTTGTGAGAAGGAGTGGGCCAGAATCCACCACTCGGGTCCGAAATGGGTTGATAAAAGTCACATATCTTTGAATTTTCGGTTCTAGGACATGCCGGTTTCCTCACGATGTTTTCCTTCACTGTTTTGAAAGTAGTGGTGTTAAAATAATATACACAAAGTAAAGTGCCTGGCTGGGTTTGAACTCCCTACCTTCAACTTGTTGGGGTCGATACCAATGTAACACTACTGCTCAATGTCTATAAGAATTTTTAAATTATATTATTAAAATAATTTGAAGCGTGTCTGACACAAATTGATTTATTTTGTCCTTTAACGATATTGAGTTCAACGTCTTTCAGTTAAAATTAAATTAAAATATTAATATTTCGCTGAGGATGAAATCTGAATAAGTTTAGAATTGTTATTGAGTTTTTATTACTTGTGAATTTCAACAAAACATAATTGATTCACCAATTAAATTAAATTAAGTACTTATAGTAAGCAGTAAAAATTATTGGTATCGCTTGATCACTAGTATTTTTTTTTTTCAATTCGCAATCAAAACTATTTTCATGCGAGAAACTCATGAGTTCTTTCGTAGGAGGTACCATCTGCTACAGTCCTTATAATTATGCATACTTTTTTTGCTTCTCTTCTGGTTGCAAGTTCTACGTTCCTGACCTTACCTTTCTGAAGAAAATTCAATAACTATTTATTTTACAATAACATAGAACCAACTATTAGATAGTTAGGTAGATACTAGAATAATTAAATAGACTAAAACTCAAAGGCATATCAAAGAAGTATCTTTAAAGTAGGTTTTATTCGCAACCAGCACGCTAAACAGCATTTATTTACATAATAAAGACATTAAATAAACTAAGTTCCAAAGAGAAACTAATTTTTCCAAAGCGGCTATAATAGCCAACGTAAAACGCAAACAATTTGCCAGTTAGAAAACAGATTAAACCGTCATTAATCGTTAAACTCACTAACGACCATAACTTCCTACACTAGGTTACCTAGGTAACCATTAACATCACGTAAAAGCTACACACCTTTTGAACCATAAACTGTAGGTTCAAAAGTTTCACCGTTATTTTACTTCTGTTCTTCTTCTTAGCGTGTCGATGGCAAAGATAAAACTAAGGAATGTACTTAATGTGTACAGTTTTTAAATTTGTTTGGCCCAAAATTCAGCAAACATAAATTACTTCTGTTGAACGTCACTGTCAAAATCACAGTGATCTTTGTTGTCGCTACAATAAGAATGCTTTTCGGTTGATACCACTGACACGTCTGTCGAAATCACAGTGATCCCTATTCTCGTTGCAATAAGGTTTCTGTTGGTTTGTTGCTGCTTTCAGAGATAAAAACAGCTGTGAACGGACGAAAGGTGTTTGTGTTTACCAAAAAGTCTAAACATAACATTTTTTTACTAAAAAATTTACACGTCTGTCACATTCACAGTGATTTTTATTCATAATTTAATTTAATAATGCTATTTTTGGGTTGAATCTCAAAATCGTTCGAATTTGATTGATTTTATTTATTTATTCTGATTTGAAACACTTTCTAATCGAATGAATGAATGATTATTTATTGTATTCTAAAGAATTTTAATAACTTTATTTTATTTTAATGGTGTAATGAATTGAATGAATTTTATGTATTTGGGATTTGTAAATTGGGACTTCGTGCCTTTGAAAATAAACAAACACAATCCAAAATAAAACTTAGTGTAGTTACAGAAAAACACATTTTTAGCTTTTTATAACTTTTTGCCCAATTTAAACTTCTGCACATGTTTACTCACAGTTACCGAGTTCTGTGCTGATATACTATTCCATGAACTGGCGTCACGTGCGCCGAACGTGTTTCAAAGAGTATAAAATTTTAGAGTGCAGTCACAGTTTAAATACTGTTACAGCGTGAAAGTTTAGCGGGACACGTATTGTACTGTCAGATGTATCTAGATTTAAAATCTATTGTTTCTTAGCTTTATTTTTTTTGACTTTATGACAAGAGTAATATATATAACAGTTGCAATAAGAAGGCTATTAAAACACGAGGAGCCAGCGATGTATTTAGTTAAAACTATTTGTTATGCTTTGCTTACCAAAATAATGTGTCCGGTAGAGATGTTCATGTAGCAAAGGAGTGTTTTAAAACCTACTTGTGCAGTTCCATACACTACCTACTATAGATGCTATCATACTCTAGGATTCATCATCATCTGCCTAGCCTTTTCCCAAATATGTTTGGGTCGGCTTCCAGTCTAACCGGATGCAGCTCAATACCAGTATTTTACATGAAGCGACTACCTGTATTGTACCTACTAAATAAAAGAACAAAATTAAAATAGTAAGAAATAGTTTTGCAATACCTTAGTAAAAATGTCGCGCCCATAGCTTATGAGTCATTTTATTTAAAAAAATATTGATGGAAACTCCTTGGTGATATTAACTTCTTGGATTCGCCCCGTATTGTAATGGTAAAAAAAAATATATTATTATTTAAAATCACCTTTGTATTTGGAACTTTAGAATTGTGGAAATCGCACTCGAAGGGTTCTGTACCACCGTAGATTTATTTAACACTATGTATATTAAAAATTAAATACTTTTTTTTTTAATGGGAACATCTTTAAATTTTTTACATTATTTTAGTTTCATTATTTGGTATTATTGTGGCAACTGAAATGCACACTCAGTGAAAATGTAATCTGTCTAACGAGCCCCTAGCACGATGACAGACAGACTGACCAAACGGGCAACGGAGCCTTAGGCCGCGTTCCGAATTAGAAATTTATCGCTCACAGCACTCACATCAATAATTTGCGTTCCGAGTTAGATATTACGATGTTTTTTTTTTTTGGGTGGGATATCATCAAATAACTTCTCCCGCTCTGGGTAGAGCAGGAGGGCGTGTCAGACTTTTACTGACTAAAACCCACCCGTGTTCCCTCAGAAGGCTGTGTGCCAGGGGCGGTATCTCTTTCGAACAGCCTGCATCCCTGGCAGGGACAGCTTTTTATCCAGTGCGCAAATTTTAACCATGAATTCAGCATATCATTCTAGACCTACCACATAAACTTTTCGCCGGTTATACAAAAAAAAAAATCAGCTGTTCCATACATTTCGACCGCGTAGGTATTGCACTTTTCTATGAAACAGTTGTTTATTTTAGTATAAGTGGCGAAAAATTTCTGCGCTAGGGGCTCTAGAATCATATGCTGAATTCATGGTTAAAATGTGCGCACTGGATAAAAACTTATCCTGTATATCACGATAACGATAGCTAGAACTGTAATTTTCGTCAACAATATGGAATGCTCGTGAACGCGCTAACAGTGCTCACTCAATGTTAAAACTTATTTACACCATGTAAAACTTGTATACACCACAAATTATTTTTTTCTTCTTATATGGTTCAAAATCAAAAAATCAAAATCAAAATATTTTTATTTCATATAAACCTGCATGGGCACTTATGAAACGTCAGAAGCTAGGTGCACGGTTCCAAAATGTTGTTTCGTGGTTAAGTGGCGACTCTAGCCAGAAGCACTATCTGTCTATCTTCATATATAAAAATGAATCGCCGAAATGTATGTACGCGCATAACTTCCGAACGACTGCACCAAATTGGATGATTCTTTTTTTATGTGTTCCTTATTGTCAGGAAAAGGTTTGTATAGCTAATTTCAATTCAATATTCATAACTAAGACAGGACAACGTCTGTCGGGTCAGCTAGTTTCTAATAAACCAACACAACCGTCATTTTTGACCGCGCTCACGGTGATATAATATTAGTATCTATGTATAACGTATGGTCGGCGTTTTCGCAAGATGGCGCATGTCATGACCACATGAGTAACTAAATAATGACGATTCGGGGGACATCGATAATGCGCTCAAGTGTAGCTGATTATTGGGGATTCAAGATCACAGGAAGTCCAGCATAACTAGACCCGTGCTGGTTAGTAGTTTGGTAGAAGCAATCGATCATGTTATAGTGGTTTAGGTGTAAAAATGCGCTTTCAAACGGAAGTTCGTGGTGAGTTATCAGTCTTCAATGTTGCATTGTGGTTGATGGTTGACATTGTTTGTTGTAAGTAATACAATTATCTCACCACTAATGTTAGCGTTTAGATAATATTTTTGGTGGTGATTTCAAGAATGTTCTTAAAAATAATTTCACGAATGTCTTTCATATTAGATTTCACTGACCGAACATTGTTAAAATAATTATTATCAATGTTTTTTCTCACGTAATTATTGGGTAATAATAGCTTTAAATTGAACCTTTGTCCACCAGTGATACAATCCAAATGTAAATAAATGCGAACATACATACTAGGTGATAATACAAACATAATGCATTGATCATATAAAACACTGCAACATCCGCCCGGCACTCTGATTTAAACCAGAACCAGCTCAATGCCGTACATCCTTATCAGCCGTGACCCACGGCTGATAAGGCCCGTGAGAGCCAATACATTGTCGTTGACTACACCCCGCCCCCGCAACACCCCGCTGTGACCCCGCTCTGCCGCACCCCGCCCCGCACGACTCCAACCAAAACGAGTTCAAACCTGTCTCCCCGTGGGAATTAGTATTGAAACATTGTAAATCATGAGGACATACCTTCTTATCTTTTTCCCTCAACCACAATGCAACATTGAAGACTGATAACTCACCACGAACTTCCGTTTGAAAGCGCATTTTTACACCTAAACCACTATAACATGATCGATCGCTTCTACCAAACTACTAACCAGCACGGGTCTAGTTATGCTGGACTTCCTGTGATCTTGAATCCCCAATAATCAGCTACTCTCACACCAATTCCGAACGACTGTGAGCACGCTCAAATCGATATTATCGCAACTCGGAACGTAGCCTTAGTCATAAGTGTCTATGGCATCCTTTGTCTACGAAATTCTAAAAAAACAACACCAAAACTATTCGGCGACGTACAATCAGCATTCGTTAAGCATGCTCACTTAAGAAAATATTTCTGCGGCAGCGCAGCTAGTCACAAACCACACCCCTTCCTGGTTTCGCCCAATTAGAGACAATATGTATTTGTGTGAGTGTATTCACACAAATCCATATTGTCTGTTGAATGCATGACGTATAGAGACGCAAACTAATGTCCATTTTTGTAGTCGCAATAAAGGTGTCGTCAACAAAGCACGCATTTTGTTCCCACAAAAATCCATACAAACAATTTGCAACCTTACCACTATCAAAACATGGTCGAAATCGAGCCGGATTACAGTGCACCGTACTGAGCGTCGAGAACAAAAGACATCGCATTCCTTAGATAAGAAGCGAGCCCGGACCGTCATTAACAGTGTTTGAGGGTTTTTTGTGCAAGTTATTTACAATATTATTACAAAGGGAATCTACGCATCGTAACATCACGTTATTTTTGTTGTTTACAAAAAAAATCTCAGTCAGAACAATTACTATGAGTATTAGAAGAAGTAGCGAAGACATTATAAAAACACACAAATACGTAAACATAAGGCAGGTGTGCTAAAATTATAAATTTATAATAAAACTTTGAAGCAATTCTAATGAAATTAAATTTCATTAGAATTGCACGTGCTTAAAGTCTGTCATTATGACACAATTTTTGATTGATTAATAATTACTTTACGATATGAGTGTAAATAAATACAAGTTGATGATAATTTCTGTGTAATTTTTATATTAATTTCTGGGTGAATCTTTAAAATTTCCTTTGGAAATCTTGAAAAACTCTATTAAAAATAAATAAGTTAAACTAAATTAAATTGCTTATTTTCCACAACTACAAATCCTTAAAATTGTTCTTAAATTTTAACACATTTTGTACGAAGATTACAGACGACAGTTTCACTTTAAACAAAAATGTTTTACTAAAATGTTTTAATATACAGATACGGTTTAAATATCAACCATAAGAAATCTTTAATCCTGAACAGCTTATTATTAAATGAACACGAACTGAAAAATATATATTTCACTAATAGCTAATATTTCTTTTTTGCAATCCTTTCACTCTCACTGCGGTCACAGTGACAGTTTTATTTTTTCAGGAGCCCACCGGCCTGGCTTTTTGAAAATATTTCTGTTATATTTCAGAAATTAAGGAGTATTTCTTATTGAAAATTATAGTTTAGTTTAATTAGTTGATATGCTTCCGAATTTTAAAGTGGCCTATGAACTGAGTTATTGTTATATTTGTCAAAATATACTTGTCGTACGCAATGCGGGCAACGCGCTTGTCACGTTGATTATAGCATGGTTTGTCAACCTTTTATTAAAAGACGGCCAAACTCCAATCTTAACGTGCTGCCTCTTGCAAGCCGTTTGTTAACCACCCAACGGTAAGCATCCTGCACAGCATGCCCCGGACATTGGAAAGATACCTTGTTCGTGTAATCTCGTTATATTTATGATCAGTGGCGGCTGGTAGGTCATGGAACTGGTGGTGCACTTTACTAGCTCACTAAGTATTAGGGGTAATAAGTAAATAAAAAGAATTTAATTATTTCAGATAGGTAAGTAATTTAAATCTAAACGAATAAACAATAGCATTCAATTCCACGTAAACTAAACTTCGCAGTGACATTAATGAGTTGGTCATTCATTATGGCCGGCATGCAAACTTCGCCAAACCTCGGGCACTCTCGCTAATCTACGTTCGGTAATATTCGACAAACTTCGGGGGAACCGTGCGGCGCACGAGAATCGACAAATTACTCCATAATACTCCATACAGTTATGTCAACTATCTTCTGTGTCACGCGCAAGGCGTTTTAGCTCGGATCTCATAGAAATGTGTGAGCATTCACCGTGCGGTTCGGCATAGCGCACGAGAGATCTTCTGTACCGCGAAAATGAGTCTTAATAGTTTAGCAAAGAGCTTATATTGTTTCGTCAGTTTTTTTAGTATTACATAGACCAAAACCAGTGGCCACAATGCGATTATTAAACATTTTGTGATTTTTTCTATACCTATTAAAATCTGGTAGTTCAGCGCACAAGTAAGTGACAGCCGCCTGTTTATGACTAAATAAAAAATCAAAGGTGTGATAAATAAATGGATAAAACGAATATTAGAACTATTAAAAGTATTCAAAATATACATTGTACCTATAAGGAACACCTGCAAAACATTCGAGATAGGTAACATGGTAATAAAATAATAGGCATACCTTAAAAATTCTTTGTAATATTTCGCGAACGTATTTTATGGTCCTTCAATAGAAGGGCCATAAAGTATGTTTTTAAGCCATTCTATTGTTAAACCGGATTTTCAAAAGTTCCGACTAAATAACAATGGTATAGATATTGAACGTATTATTATTGCAGTTGCAAGAGTTCCGACAACAGTAAACAAAAAGCTCTGATAACATTGTATGAATTGCGCAATGTATATTTGTGTTATTCCAATCATAATAAAGAGCAATAAAAAAAAAACAAATGTTGCAAATTACCAACAAAATATCTAACTTGCTTCGTTTTTGTATATTTTAAAGTATATAACACATTGTAATGAAGATTTTTACTTTTCAATAGAACTGCGCAAGTAACAAGTCCCTCTTACGTCCGCGCCGCGCCGATAATACAGTTTTTTTTTTTTAAACGGATTTCTATGTTGACCTTGAAAGGCCGATAAACTTCTTAACCAGAATTTACAGAAATGACAATAATTATTAACATTTTATACCTTTATGCAGTGCCAGTCAACGTGCCTAGCGTGTCCGCTGCGTTTTGTATGGCGGCGGTATCATATATAACAAAACTTATAGACCTGACGGAACATTATTATGTCGGAGAGAGGAAAATATTAAAGTTGATAGAATAGATATAAATTGTTGTTTGACATTATTATTCCAAATTATTGATAAATAATCTATCTATACTAATAATAAAGAGGAAAGATTTGATTGTTTGTTTTTTTGCATTGAATAGGCTCCGAAACTACTGAACCGATTTGAAAATTTATTTCACTGTTGGGAAGCTACACTATCACTGGGTGACATAGGCTATATTTTATCCCCATATTCTCACGGGAACGGGAACTACGCTGTTGAAACCGCAGAGCGCTGCTAGTAAGTAGCTGAATAAATAGAAAAACTAACAAAAAAACATAAAGCTAATCGATAAGATTCTGTTTACGATTACTGTTTGATCTGTTGTGAGGTCTTATTGCCTGTGGTAAAAAAAAATATGACACCGTCTCTCTGGTCTCGTGTCAAGCAAGGCATTAATTAGCTTTATTCTCCTCTGCTAATAAAAAACAAACCTAAAACCTATAAAATTAAACACATTAAGAACCTAAAAATTATTTCATTTAACTTAAAGCAATAATACATTTTCTAAGCCAAAAAGAAGATAAATATGAGTACGAAATTACTTCTTGTCAACAACAATAATTCATAAAGAGCTCATACCAGCCGTGCCTATTCAAAAATAATCTCACAAACTAGTGAACATAGCACGCGCCTGTGTGAGTGTCACACTTCTATACATCATTACTACGAACACTACTAAAATATGTTCCGTGCATTCTATTGGTCAAAACGCATGCATTGTGCGATCGATTCGTGAGCCTTGCTACGCGATTATCGCCTTAAAGGTGAGCGTGCGGAAGAAGCCGCGATTGTACATAACTTTCGTTATAGCTTCAAATGAATGCATTCAACAGGCTACTAGTTTAATAGGCCTTAACTCTATGGGTTATACGGAATTCCACATAATCGTGGGTTTAGAATAACCAGTGAATGCATAGACGGTATTATAAATCTCCATAATCGGAAAGGTCAAGGGTCAAGTATACGGCCCTATGTAATAAAACTGTAGATTATTTAATAAAAATGAAAGTTATATAGGAAAATTATAAAGAGTTTTATATTAGGTATACTTTTATGGCACTACATAACGTGACCATTTCGTGGAAAATGTAGGCAGAAGAATTGTGTAGGTATCTACTGACATTTTTAAGGCGACGATAGATGACAGCTACCTACAGGATGCACTGCCGCCCGTCGCCCGCAAGAGATCCCGTCTCAACGCGCATCAAGTTTTTCGAAAAACAACCCATGTTGATTTATCAAACACAATTCAAAGAAAAACCGTATATTAAATTTTGGGTGATTAAATTGTCTTTTAGATGGTGAAAGTTTCATGGAAATACACTCGATAGTTTTTGCGTGACTATCGTTTTTATGTCCTCGATAGACATTACTTTACCAATTAATTACATTATGTTATGAAAATATTGTTTAAAATATTCACATATCAAATGACGAAGAAAATTGTCTAGTTTCACATATATTTTTTTCAAATACATAAGCCAAGCCGTTTAGACGGGATCTTCAATAAAAACTCCTTAAAAGTCGGCTGTCTGCGCCTTTACAGACGAACAAAAGGAGGAAGATCTCAAGACGACAAGTGCATCGGTTTTTTTTTGACCACGCATATTTTTTTTACAGAATAGTCAGATTTTAACCGACTTCTAAAAAAGAAGGTTATAGAGGATAAGTTTTTGAATTTTAGAAATTTTGAATGATATGCTGAATTCATGGTTAAAATTTGCGCTCTGGATAAAAACTTTTCCCGTATGTTCCACTGCATGTTTTTTTTTATGTATGTTCCCCGATTTCTCCCTCATTTGTGGACCGACTCTCAAAATTCTTTCATTTTTTATTTGAAAGAGTATACTCCTGAGGGGCACCAAGTCAGGATATGATAATGGAATCCCAGGGAAATCGAGGGCAACCCTCAAATTTTATAGGTATTAACAATGTTTTTCATATATTTTCTAAAGCTATTGAAACATTTGTGTATGGTCATCATCATCTCATGACGCTGACCTGATGAAGGAAGGTACAACTCTTTAACGGTTAGGAGTTAGGTGGAGGTTCGGGCATAACTCCGTCATATATAGACCGATTTGCAAAATTATTTTTTCAGAAAGGGGTTTATTCCGGAATGGTCTCATTTAAATTTCATATAGATCTGATGATGCGTTTCGGAGACAGACAACGGAATTCTTCGAAAAATGACAGCAAATTAACCGCTAATGCTGCTATCGCATAAATATGAATTGTTTTGACCCCAATGAAGACGAAATTTCGAATTGGCGTGGGGTAGGTACCATAACTAAAAAGTGAAAAATAAAAACTAAAAAAAAACACTATAGTGTGAAAAATAACTTTAATTTCGGAAGGCGGTGACCAGAAATTAATAAAATACTTATCAAAAGTCACCGACTCCGAACTTAAAGTAATTTTTTACTTTCTAGTGTTTTTTTGGAAGTTTTGGTGGTCGGTTGTTTGTTTTTTAAAGTTTTTTACTCTTCTATATTTCTGTAGTATGTTTTTTAGTCCTATTTTAATCAAAATCAAAATATTTTAATTCATATAAACCTGCATGGGCACTTATGAAACGTCAGAAGCTGTTTCCTATGGAGAAGAGCCGGCAAGAAACCCCATGGTTACTTTTTTCAAATAATTGGTTTTAACGATGTTTTCAAATTACAGTGATAAAATGTATGTAATCTCATGGTAAACCTATCGCTCTGCACTGAGTTTATTGAATCCAACTCAAACTCTTGGTTTCTATTTAATTTAATTGATAATTAGCTGACCCGGCGAATTTCGTACCGCCATGTTTTATTTCTCCAGTCGCGAACGGGGGAAATATAAGCCTTCCGGTAAAATCAAATCAGTTGGATTATAAATAATTTCACAATATTTTTTATCAAATCAATTTTCATAAATTTTCTTATGTACAAACCTTGTACTGACATTAAGGAACACATAAAAAAAAGAATCATCCAATTTGGTCCAGTCGTTCGGATGTTATGCGCGTACGCGCATAACATCCGAACGACTGGACCAAATTGGTGTATGTACATACATTTCGGCGATTCATTGATAGATTGGCGAGCCGCCCCCGCTTCATATGTTTTTTACGACGTGCCAAAGGAAGAGTTTTCACAAATAAACCTTTCGAAATAAATTCTCTTAATTACGATGAAACCTGTTTCAACATCCATTATGAGTTAAAGAACTAAGCGGTAACCATAGAGCACAGTAATATAGCGGTAACATAGACATATACGAAAAGCGACTTTATTATATTTATGTTGACAGATAGACAGGGTGGTTTAAGTCACCAAGCATCTGTCAAGGGGGTGATTCTACACGTCATTATAACAAATATCGAAAAACGCAAAAAGAAAAGTGGCGCCATCTACAATGCCACAGGCGAACTATCATAGCAATTCTGCATCGCGCAATCAGAGTTTACCACGCCACTCAGATAGAAACAAAATCCCGACATCAACTGTCGGGCAGTTGCCCGGACCAGACACAATACCCGTCTGGTAGGAGGATCCTCCTTTACCATCATAGGTATGAGAGAACTTTACACCCTGTTCCTCATACCCCTAAAAACACATGAAAAAAAACAACTGTTCCATACATTTTGACCGCATGGACACAGTATAAAAAGATATAGTAGGACGACGTCTTAAATCTCGTGGTAAATTCAGGCAACGTGTAGTCATTGTCGCAACAGCTAGGGTTGTCTCAAGTAAACAGTATTTACTTATTTATTTTGGATCAACATCGTCATCAACATTATTATTATTATAAACAATAGTGAACAATTATCAAAAATGTACTTTTTAAACAGTTTTATTTAGCTTGCCCTGCTTGTCAAGTAATTGAAATTTGACCCCCTTCCTAGTGACGGATTGATCTGAAATTTGGTATGTACCTTTAGTTCTGATGACAGTATAATTTAACATATTCGGTATCATTGTAAATCTAAGATGGCCGCCGATAAAAAATGGCGGATTACATATTTCATCACTTACTTCCTCAATATGGGTATCACATGAAAGGGCTTGATTAGTAAAATGGAGTTCTCTATGAAAATAAAATGAAAATCCAATATGGCCGCCAACTAAATGGTAGGTGCTACCTTTTTTTAGTATCAAATGAAAGGGCTTGAGTAATAGAATATTGTAATATGCTTTGACTAATTTAAATTTTAACAAAATTAAAAACTTGAAAATAAAAATACATACAAACAAAACATAAAAATTAAAACAATAAAGAAATTAACACACGATAGCCCTGAAAGTTGTCTCCCGAACTATTAACGCCCTTCCCCCGTCTCGCCCCTCACGCTCCGCACGCATTGCCCTGTCTAGATGTCTTCATTGGACGACTGTATGATTTATAGACTGTGGAATAGGTAAGTAGTGTACTTTGTAGGACACAGTTTTTTTTTAAATAACCAATGAAAAATTAGATTTTTGATATATTAGGGGGTCTAGAATCATGCGCTGAATTAATGGTAATAGTTTGCGCGTCGATGTGGGATGTCATCTATACTAACTATCTATACTAATATTATAAAGAGGAAAGATTTGATTTTTTATTTGTTTGCAATGAATAGGCTCCAAAACTACTGAACCAAATTGAAAAATTATTTCACTCTTGGGAAGCTACACTATCCCCGGGTGACATAGGCTATATTTGATCCCCGTTTTCCCACGGGAATGGGAACTACGCGGGTAAAACCGCGGAGCGCTGCTACTCCTGTATATTTAAATTACTAATTTGACACTCCATTTGAAACTCAAAAAAGACCCTGTTATTTCATAGTTTGTTTTTATCTCTATCAGTAGCCTCTATGTCCCTATGTCTGTCAGTAGCCTATGGTTTGTAAGCTAAATTCCTTGCCTTTCTGCAAGAGTTACTTCATCAACTTTTACAACGTGAAATTTTAGTCGCCTTACAAAGATGATCCACTCAATGTCGGATAGACATAAAATACCTGTAGGCGCGATTAAAAATTGTTACTATTAATTAAGATAATAGGTAGGTACAAAGAATAATAAAGAATGCTTTAAAATTATGAAACAGCCTGTCAATAATGTTTACGTATCAAAGGGTAGAATATACCTATACCTTTACATTCCATCATTCATTCCATCTCCATATCAGGATGTTTCAAACTGCGTCATGCGTCTTAGTGAATATTTTCTTTTTGTTAATTATTCATAAAAGTTAAAAAAAAAAAAAAAAATTGTAGTCATTGGATATACACATATACATGAAGTGGGCTGCCGTTGTAAGACGACAAAAATGTCACGGTGTATAATTTTGGCAGGAAAACACAAACCACTGCTCAATTTTGTTATAACAAGGAACCTACGCAAGCCTCATCCACTGAAATTCAATATATGACCTTTGCTTTATGACCTTTGAACTATCATCTAAATATTATTGTACTAGTTTCAGTTTGGTGAATAATGATGAACATTTTGTGGTATTTGAAAGTAAAAATAAAGAATAACTAGGCCACGACGATAAGTCCTCATGAAGCAAAATGGAAGCTGACAGGACTGTATAATAAGATACGATGAAACTACAGTGGTAAATGGTCAATAAAAAATTGAAACAATAAAAAATGAAGGTTACTAAAACGTTTAAGAGCGGCCCACGTCGAGGCGTACCTCAGCTGTCTATTGTGGCTCTGGGGGGCCCACGTTCGGCCGTCGGCCAATTGAATCCCACTGTCCCCGAATCTCTCGTTCACAGCCATCAGCACAGAGATGTTGAGATGAGCGATCTCAACCAATGACGTATTATAAATAGACGCGTCAAACACGAACATAGCGTAAACCAACGCAGCTACAATCATGTAATGTGCCAAGAACTGGAAGACCCATACCTATTCCTATTGTTAGAAAGAGATAAACATTATATAATTAGTTGCGTCACTAGCGTGTCGCGTCATTGGATGGTACGTGACTAATATAATTACAGGTAATTGCCTTGCATTTATCGTTCCATTATTAAGCGCCAGTAACGCATCTGAAGTTCATCATTGGTTTTAATAGAATATGCAGCATCATGGTGTAATAACTTGATAAAAAAACACAATAAACTTAACATTAAAATAGCAGCAACAATAGGGTATTTTCCGATTTCATAAAAACTATTTTAATTTGAAGATTGGGAAGATATATTTAACAGAAAAATAAAAATAAATTTATTAATACACATTTTCTCAATTAAAAACGATTAAAATCTAATTTATTTTTCGTTGTTTTGAGTTTACCGCCAAAACGCTCCTTACGATGACTTTTTATCACCTGACATGTGACGTCAACTTTGTTTATACGGCACCGGTACAAATACTTAGTTTGGCGCCGTTTTAGAAGTATTTGTGCACAGAGGCACCGCACACCAGTAATATCACTTTATATCCATTAAAAATCTTGTTAATTATAAACTCGACATTCACTTATTTACTTACTAACTACTTTAGTTTACACAAAGTTGACGTCACGTGTTATAAAGTCATCGTAAGAAGCGTTTTGGCGGTAAATTCAAAACAACGAAAAATAAATTTGGTTTAAATCGTTTTTAATTGAGAAAATGGACAGAAATAAATTTATTTTTATTTTTCTGTTAAATATCTCGTTTCAATCTTCAAATTAGAATAGTTTTTGAAAAATTGGAAAATACCCTATTGTGCTGAGCGTGCCCATACCGAAAGGGTTACCTCAGCATTTGCTGGGCGTCAGACACCCAGCGCTGGTTTTCAGTTGGCACCCCGCAGCGCCACACGGACGTAGTAAATAAATAAAATACTTGAATATCTATTACTAATAAAAATGTTTAAGAATACGTAAATAAATAATGTTTTTTTTTTTTTAATTTAATTGAAAAATATAAATAATACATATTTTTAAATAAAAATAATACCAGCCTAGTACTATCCAACCGCAGGCCTCTTAAACGGAGAAGGTACGAGCATTGACCTCTACGTTTGCTTAAGACGCGTTGGTGATGGCCGCAAAGGTATTGCATTTTTCTATGAAACAGCTGTTTTTTTTTATCATCAGCATTTAATCAGCTCATAATGTTCCCACTGCTGAGACACAGGCCTCTTATGTGAGAGAGAGTGGGACATAATCCACCACGCGGGCCCAGTGCGGGTTGGTAGATGACACAAGTTTTAGAATTTTTGGTTCTAGGACATGCCGGTATCCTCACGATGTTTTGCTTCCTCGTTTTGAAAGCACTGGTGATAAAATAATTTACACAAACTAAAGTGCCTGACTGGGTTCGAACCTACGACAAGGATAATTGACGGATAATTTCTACTCTCATATAAATCATATGCCCAGTTCATGGTTTCAGTTTGCACATCGAATTACCTGCTTTCCTATATTCTTATTTCCTTACTAACATTATAAACTCGAAAGTTAGTATGTATGGATGTCTGTTACTCTATCACGCAAAAAAAACGACTGAATGGATTTGAATGAAATTTGGCACACAGTTAAATTATAACCTAGATCAACACATAGGATACTTTTTGTCCCACAAGTACGTTTCCGCGGGATAATTTCCAACTTCCACACGGGTGAAATCGCAGGCGAAAGCTAGGTAACTATTAGTCCAGCAGGCCTAGACAAAACACATTTCTGTTAGCGTTCACGCCATACGCTATGCCCAAATGTATGGGAATGACATTACCTGCGGAAAAGTTACGTCGTATTCTTTCCGCAGGTAATGTCATTCCCATACATTTTGGCATAGCGTTTGGCGTGAACGCTAACAGAAATATATTTTGTCTCTAGGCCCAGGTTTGCTCACGATGTTTTCCTTTACTGATGTTAGATAAGTAAAAGAGTCTGCACTAAAAGTACACACAATAATAAAGCTAAATTAAATCCTTAATATTTAGGTTTTCCCTGCCATTTTTCTAGCAATTCAAAACACACTCATCAAAATAACTACCTACCTACAAACAAAAACATAACAAAATCCTCTGCGATCAAACTCGGTAGTCCTCAGATTGTCCCTCCGGAATTGGAACATAAGTATTCTTCTGAGTCCCTCAATGACGTCACTATTCCTCTTACAGACCGTAGAACAACCAATTTGTGTGGAAAAGTGGCACATTGTACGATGGATATTGAACCTTGGGGTCGGAATCATATGGTTGATTTTGGTAAAGCATTGCGTGGAAGGAAAATAGAAATGAAAGCATTGTCATGTTTGAATGCAACGTCTGTTTTGTCATAATAAATCAGTGTTTGTTAACATTTTTATTTATTTTTTGCAGTAGCGTTTTGGTTGGTGGTAAGATAAGATAAGATTCTTTATTTGTTTAAACATGGTGTACATGATACATTACATGCAAGTTAACTAGGAGATAAATGAAGTTCTGACATGTTCAGCCGCATATAGTGGCGTACAAATTGATAGGAAGAGATGGTGCATAAACCGTGATATTAGAACCAAAAATTCTAAAACTTGTGTCATCTACCAACCCGCACTGGGCCCGCGTGGTGGATTATGTCCCACTCTCTCTCACATAAGAGGCCTGTGTCTCAGCAGTGGGAACATTATGAGCTGATTTAATGCTGATGATAAAAAAAAAACAGCTGTTTCATAGAAAAATGCAATACCTTTGCGGCCATCACCAACGCGTCTTAAGCAAACGTAGAGGTCAATGCTCGTACCTTCTCCGTTTAAGAGGCCTGCGGTTGGATAGTACTAGGCTGGTATTATTTTTATTTAAAAATATGTATTATTTATATTTATTTACGTATTCTTAAACATTTTTATTAGTAATAGATATTCAAGTATTTTATTTATTTACTACGTCCGTGTGGCGCTGCGGGGTGCCAACTGAAAACCAGCGCTGGGTGTCTGACGCCCAGCAAATGCTGAGGTAACCCTTTCGGTATGGGCACGCTCAGCACAATAGGGTATTTTCCAATTTTTCAAAAACTATTCTAATTTGAAGATTGAAACGAGATATTTAACCTAAAAATAAAAATAAATTTATTTCTGTCCATTTTCTCAATTAAAAACGATTTAAACCAAATTTATTTTTCGTTGTTTTGAATTTACCGCCAAAACGCTTCTTACGATGACTTTATAACACGTGACGTCAACTTTGTGTAAACTAAAGTAGTTAGTAAGTAAATAAGTGAATGTCGAGTTTATAATTAACAAGATTTTTAATGGATATAAAGTGATATTACTGGTGTGCGGTGCCTCTGTGCACAAATACTTCTAAAACGGCGCCAAACTAAGTATTTGTACCGGTGCCGTATAAACAAAGTTGACGTCACATGTCAGGTGATAAAAAGTCATCGTAAGGAGCGTTTTGGCGGTAAACTCAAAACAACGAAAAATAAATTAGATTTTAATCGTTTTTAATTGAGAAAATGTGTATTAATAAATTTATTTTTATTTTTCTGTTAAATATATCTTCCCAATCTTCAAATTAAAATAGTTTTTATGAAATCGGAAAATACCCTATTGTTGCTGCTATTTTAATGTTAAGTTTATTGTGTTTTTTTATCAAGTTATTACACCATGATGCTGTAATAACTTGATAAAAAAACCGATTAGAATTTTTGATAGCCCATTTATTGAGGAAGGCTATAGGCTATACAACATCACGGTAAGGCCCTTACGAGCCTTGCAAGAAGAAAAAAAGTCACGAATACGAAGTACTCGCACGGCCAGGCAATTCGATGCAACGGGGTGGGTCGGGGAGCGAGAAATTTGACGCAGACGAAGTTGCGGGCAGAAGCTAGTTTAAAGATAAGTGAAAACTTCATTAGGCGCGTTAAGCAATTTTATTTAGGAAAAAATCTTATGGGTTCGCGTCATTGACAATGCTCATGTTAACAGTAAAATATCCTTAGCTATGAGTATGATGTCTTGCGCTTGACCAGCAATGAAAGCTTATACAAGGTGAATTTTTAGTCACCATGCAAAATCAATAGTCAGCTGATCAATTTTGTATGGGAGGTCCGATTTTTTTTTTCATATTTTGACCCATGTTCCTTGGAGAAAGTTGTTCAATTTCACGGGTACTATCACCCTGAGAAATTTAAACGATGTCTAAAAATTCACCTTGTTTAAGGTTGCAGGGACATCGCCGCGCAGTTAGCACGAATAAAATACATGAACAAAAATCGACTGTCCAATACATATTGACCGCATAGGTAAGTAGTGTACTTTGTAGGAATTAATGGTAATATATATTTTATCCCCGTATTCCCACGGGAGTGGGAACTACGCGGGTGAAACCGCGGAGCGCTGCTAGTCCTGTATATTTTAATTAATAATTTGACACTCCCTTTGAAACTCAAAAAAGGCCCTGTTATTTAATCTCTGTCAGTAGTGCCTATAACTGCCGATGGTTTGTAAGCTAAATTCATTGCCTTTCTTCAAGAGTTACTCTATTAACATATACAACGTGAAATTTTAGTCGTCTTGCAAAGATGATCCACTCTATGTATCCGACATAAAATACCTCTAGGCGCGATTAAAAATTGTTACCATTAATTAAGATAATAGGTACAAAGAATAATAAATAATGCTTTAAAATTATGAAACACCCTGTTAATAATCGTATCAAAGGGTAGAATATACCTATACCATTACATTCCATCATTCATTCGATCTCCATATCAGGATGTTTCAAACTGCGTCATACATCTTAGTGAATATTTTCTTTTTGTTAATTATTCATAAAAGTTAAAAAAAAAAGTATTGTAGTCATTGGACATACACATATACATGAAGTGGGCTGCCGTTGTAAAACGACTAAAATGTCACGGTGTATAATTTTGGCAGAAAAACACAAACCACTGCTCAATTTTGTTATAACAAGGAACCTACGCAAGCCTCATCCACTGAAATTCAATATCTGACCTTTGCTTTATGACCTTTGAACTATCATCTAAATATTATTGTACTAGTTTCAGTTTGGTGAATAATGATGAACATTTTGTGGTAATTGAAAGTAAAAATAAAGAATAACTAGGCCACGACGATAGGTCGCCATGAAGCAAAATGTAAGTTGACAGGACTGTATAATAAGATACGATGAAACTAAAACGGTAGATGGTCGGTAAAATTTTTTAACAATAAAATATGAAGGTTACTAAAACGTTTAAGAGCGGCCAACGTCGAGGCGTGCCTCAGCTGTCTATTGTGGCTCTGGAGGGGCCCACGTTCGGCCGTCGGCCAATTGAATCCCACTGTCCCCGAATCTCTCGTTCACAGCCATCAGCACAGAGATGTTGAGATGAGCGATCTCAACCAATGACGTATTATAAATAGACGCGTCAAACACGAACATAGCGTAAACCAACGCAGCTACAATCATGTAATGTGCCAAGAACTGGAAGACCCATACCTATTCCTATTGTTAGAAAGAGATAAACATTATATAATTAGTTGCGTCACTAGCGTGTCGCGTCATTGGATGGTACGTGACTAATATAATTACAGGTAATTGCCTTGCATTTATCGTTCCATTATTAAGCGCCAGTAACGCATCTGAAGTTCATCATTGGTTTTAATAGAATATGCAGCATCATGGTGTAATAACTTGATAAAAAAACACAATAAACTTAACATTAAAATAGCAGCAACAATAGGGTATTTTCCGATTTCATAAAAACTATTTTAATTTGAAGATTGGGAAGATATATTTAACAGAAAAATAAAAATAAATTTATTAATACACATTTTCTCAATTAAAAACGATTAAAATCTAATTTATTTTTCGTTGTTTTGAGTTTACCGCCAAAACGCTCCTTACGATGACTTTTTATCACCTGACATGTGACGTCAACTTTGTTTATACGGCACCGGTACAAATACTTAGTTTGGCGCCGTTTTAGAAGTATTTGTGCACAGAGGCACCGCACACCAGTAATATCACTTTATATCCATTAAAAATCTTGTTAATTATAAACTCGACATTCACTTATTTACTTACTAACTACTTTAGTTTACACAAAGTTGACGTCACGTGTTATAAAGTCATCGTAAGAAGCGTTTTGGCGGTAAATTCAAAACAACGAAAAATAAATTTGGTTTAAATCGTTTTTAATTGAGAAAATGGACAGAAATAAATTTATTTTTATTTTTCTGTTAAATATCTCGTTTCAATCTTCAAATTAGAATAGTTTTTGAAAAATTGGAAAATACCCTATTGTGCTGAGCGTGCCCATACCGAAAGGGTTACCTCAGCATTTGCTGGGCGTCAGACACCCAGCGCTGGTTTTCAGTTGGCACCCCGCAGCGCCACACGGACGTAGTAAATAAATAAAATACTTGAATATCTATTACTAATAAAAATGTTTAAGAATACGTAAATAAATAATGTTTTTTTTTTTTTAATTTAATTGAAAAATATAAATAATACATATTTTTAAATAAAAATAATACCAGCCTAGTACTATCCAACCGCAGGCCTCTTAAACGGAGAAGGTACGAGCATTGACCTCTACGTTTGCTTAAGACGCGTTGGTGATGGCCGCAAAGGTATTGCATTTTTCTATGAAACAGCTGTTTTTTTTTATCATCAGCATTTAATCAGCTCATAATGTTCCCACTGCTGAGACACAGGCCTCTTATGTGAGAGAGAGTGGGACATAATCCACCACGCGGGCCCAGTGCGGGTTGGTAGATGACACAAGTTTTAGAATTTTTGGTTCT
The DNA here is from genome assembly GCA_949987655.1 of Polymixis flavicincta. Lineage (NCBI taxonomy): Eukaryota > Metazoa > Arthropoda > Insecta > Lepidoptera > Noctuidae > Polymixis > Polymixis flavicincta. The sequence goes on from OX465183.1 coordinate 20,373,101, forward strand.
AGGACATGCCGGTATCCTCACGATGTTTTGCTTCCTCGTTTTGAAAGCACTGGTGATAAAATAATTTACACAAACTAAAGTGCCTGACTGGGTTCGAACCTACGACAAGGATAATTGACGGATAATTTCTACTCTCATATAAATCATATGCCCAGTTCATGGTTTCAGTTTGCACATCGAATTACCTGCTTTCCTATATTCTTATTTCCTTACTAACATTATAAACTCGAAAGTTAGTATGTATGGATGTCTGTTACTCTATCACGCAAAAAAAACGACTGAATGGATTTGAATGAAATTTGGCACACAGTTAAATTATAACCTAGATCAACACATAGGATACTTTTTGTCCCACAAGTACGTTTCCGCGGGATAATTTCCAACTTCCACACGGGTGAAATCGCAGGCGAAAGCTAGGTAACTATTAGTCCAGCAGGCCTAGACAAAACACATTTCTGTTAGCGTTCACGCCATACGCTATGCCCAAATGTATGGGAATGACATTACCTGCGGAAAAGTTACGTCGTATTCTTTCCGCAGGTAATGTCATTCCCATACATTTTGGCATAGCGTTTGGCGTGAACGCTAACAGAAATATATTTTGTCTCTAGGCCCAGGTTTGCTCACGATGTTTTCCTTTACTGATGTTAGATAAGTAAAAGAGTCTGCACTAAAAGTACACACAATAATAAAGCTAAATTAAATCCTTAATATTTAGGTTTTCCCTGCCATTTTTCTAGCAATTCAAAACACACTCATCAAAATAACTACCTACCTACAAACAAAAACATAACAAAATCCTCTGCGATCAAACTCGGTAGTCCTCAGATTGTCCCTCCGGAATTGGAACATAAGTATTCTTCTGAGTCCCTCAATGACGTCACTATTCCTCTTACAGACCGTAGAACAACCAATTTGTGTGGAAAAGTGGCACATTGTACGATGGATATTGAACCTTGGGGTCGGAATCATATGGTTGATTTTGGTAAAGCATTGCGTGGAAGGAAAATAGAAATGAAAGCATTGTCATGTTTGAATGCAACGTCTGTTTTGTCATAATAAATCAGTGTTTGTTAACATTTTTATTTATTTTTTGCAGTAGCGTTTTGGTTGGTGGTAAGATAAGATAAGATTCTTTATTTGTTTAAACATGGTGTACATGATACATTACATGCAAGTTAACTAGGAGATAAATGAAGTTCTGACATGTTCAGCCGCATATAGTGGCGTACAAATTGATAGGAAGAGATGGTGCATAAACCGTGATATTAGAACCAAAAATTCTAAAACTTGTGTCATCTACCAACCCGCACTGGGCCCGCGTGGTGGATTATGTCCCACTCTCTCTCACATAAGAGGCCTGTGTCTCAGCAGTGGGAACATTATGAGCTGATTTAATGCTGATGATAAAAAAAAAACAGCTGTTTCATAGAAAAATGCAATACCTTTGCGGCCATCACCAACGCGTCTTAAGCAAACGTAGAGGTCAATGCTCGTACCTTCTCCGTTTAAGAGGCCTGCGGTTGGATAGTACTAGGCTGGTATTATTTTTATTTAAAAATATGTATTATTTATATTTATTTACGTATTCTTAAACATTTTTATTAGTAATAGATATTCAAGTATTTTATTTATTTACTACGTCCGTGTGGCGCTGCGGGGTGCCAACTGAAAACCAGCGCTGGGTGTCTGACGCCCAGCAAATGCTGAGGTAACCCTTTCGGTATGGGCACGCTCAGCACAATAGGGTATTTTCCAATTTTTCAAAAACTATTCTAATTTGAAGATTGAAACGAGATATTTAACCTAAAAATAAAAATAAATTTATTTCTGTCCATTTTCTCAATTAAAAACGATTTAAACCAAATTTATTTTTCGTTGTTTTGAATTTACCGCCAAAACGCTTCTTACGATGACTTTATAACACGTGACGTCAACTTTGTGTAAACTAAAGTAGTTAGTAAGTAAATAAGTGAATGTCGAGTTTATAATTAACAAGATTTTTAATGGATATAAAGTGATATTACTGGTGTGCGGTGCCTCTGTGCACAAATACTTCTAAAACGGCGCCAAACTAAGTATTTGTACCGGTGCCGTATAAACAAAGTTGACGTCACATGTCAGGTGATAAAAAGTCATCGTAAGGAGCGTTTTGGCGGTAAACTCAAAACAACGAAAAATAAATTAGATTTTAATCGTTTTTAATTGAGAAAATGTGTATTAATAAATTTATTTTTATTTTTCTGTTAAATATATCTTCCCAATCTTCAAATTAAAATAGTTTTTATGAAATCGGAAAATACCCTATTGTTGCTGCTATTTTAATGTTAAGTTTATTGTGTTTTTTTATCAAGTTATTACACCATGATGCTGCATATTCTATTAAAACCAATGATGAACTTCAGATGCGTTACTGGCGCTTAATAATGGAACGATAAATGCAAGGCAATTACCTGTAATTATATTAGTCACGTACCATCCAATGACGCGACACGCTAGTGACGCAACTAATTATATAATGTTTATCTCTTTCTAACAATAGGAATAGGTATGGGTCTTCCAGTTCTTGGCACATTACATGATTGTAGCTGCGTTGGTTTACGCTATGTTCGTGTTTGACGCGTCTATTTATAATACGTCATTGGTTGAGATCGCTCATCTCAACATCTCTGTGCTGATGGCTGTGAACGAGAGATTCGGGGACAGTGGGATTCAATTGGCCGACGGCCGAACGTGGGCCCCTCCAGAGCCACAATAGACAGCTGAGGCACGCCTCGACGTTGGCCGCTCTTAAACGTTTTAGTAACCTTCATATTTTATTGTTAAAAATTTTTACCGACCATCTACCGTTTTAGTTTCATCGTATCTTATTATACAGTCCTGTCAACTTACATTTTGCTTCATGGCGACCTATCGTCGTGGCCTAGTTATTCTTTATTTTTACTTTCAATTACCACAAAATGTTCATCATTATTCACCAAACTGAAACTAGTACAATAATATTTAGATGATAGTTCAAAGGTTATAAAGCAAAGGTCAGATATTGAATTTCAGTGGATGAGGCTTGCGTAGGTTCCTTGTTATAACAAAATTGAGCAGTGGTTTGTGTTTTTCTGCCAAAATTATACACCGTGACATTTTAGTCGTTTTACAACGGCAGCCCACTTCATGTATATGTGTATGTCCAATGACTACAATACTTTTTTTTTTAACTTTTATGAATAATTAACAAAAAGAAAATATTCACTAAGATGTATGACGCAGTTTGAAACATCCTGATATGGAGATCGAATGAATGATGGAATGTAATGGTATAGGTATATTCTACCCTTTGATACGATTATTAACAGGGTGTTTCATAATTTTAAAGCATTATTTATTATTCTTTGTACCTATTATCTTAATTAATGGTAACAATTTTTAATCGCGCCTAGAGGTATTTTATGTCGGATACATAGAGTGGATCATCTTTGCAAGACGACTAAAATTTCACGTTGTATATGTTAATAGAGTAACTCTTGAAGAAAGGCAATGAATTTAGCTTACAAACCATCGGCAGTTATAGGCACTACTGACAGAGATTAAATAACAGGGCCTTTTTTGAGTTTCAAAGGGAGTGTCAAATTATTAATTAAAATATACAGGACTAGCAGCGCTCCGCGGTTTCACCCGCGTAGTTCCCACTCCCGTGGGAATACGGGGATAAAATATATATTACCATTAATTCCTACAAAGTACACTACTTACCTATGCGGTCAATATGTATTGGACAGTCGATTTTTGTTCATGTATTTTATTCGTGCTAACTGCGCGGCGATGTCCCTGCAACCTTAAACAAGGTGAATTTCTAGATATCGTTTAAATTTCTCAGGGTCATAGTACCCGTGAAATTGAACAACTTTCTCCAAGGAACATGGGTCAAAATATGAAAAAAAAAATCGGACCTCCCATACAAAATTGATCAGCTGACTATTGATTTTGCATGGTGACTAAAAATTCACCTTGAATAAGCTTTCATTGCTGGTCAAGCGCAAGACATACTCATAGCTAAAGATATTTTACTGTTAACATGAGCATTGTCAAAGACGCGAACCCATAAGATTTTTTCCTAAAAAAATTGCTTAACGCGCCTAATGAAGTTTTCACTTATCTTAAACTAGCTTCTGCCCGCAACTTCGTCTGCGTCAAATTTTTCGCTCCCCGACCCACCCCGTTGCATCGAATTGCCTGGCCGTGCGAGTACTTCGTATTCGTGACTTTTTTTCTTCTCGCAAGGCTCCTAAGGGCCTTACCGTGATGTTGTATAGCCTTCCTCAATAAATGGGCTATCAAAAATTCTAATCGGACTAGCAGTTCCTGAGCTTAGCGCGTTCAAGCAAACAAACAAACTCTTCAGCTTTATAATATATTTTAATATATAATATATATTTTTTTTATTTATTTTTTTTATTATTTTTTTTATTTTATATTTTATTTTATATAGTATAGAATAGTTATAGAATGCAGTTTAGCACTAACTTCTGAACAAGTTGTGATGTGGGATTTTGTGTTGTTAGACTAGGTGTGGTTTGGTTATGGTTTACGATCACTAATTTCAAAATACGGTTTGATGGCTAATATTGAAAACTAAAATTAATTGATTTATGAAATGGTTAATCTAAGCCAAATTAACACTAGGATGGTTTTTTTTTTTTTTGGGTGGGAAATCATCAAATGACTTCTCCTGCTGAGTAGAGCAGGAGGGAGTGTCAGACTTTTACTGACTAAAACCCACCCGTGTTCCCTCAGTAGCCCGTATGCCATTGGCTGTGGTATCTCTTTCGAACAAACCCGCACCCCTGGCAGGCACCGGCCCTTGCGGACCCCACCAGTGGTTGCTGACATCTTTGACGGCGCGCGTGTGGAACACAACGCGCCGTCCCGTCTACCACTTTTCTGCCGCAGGGGATAGGGAGAGCGGCTGACGCTATACCGACACTCCTCTTCCCCTGCGGCCCCACCGCGTCCGCCACCAAACGGTGGCGGCCCCGTCCAGGCCACGGAAGGGAAGAGCGCTGCTCAGAAGCACCGGCACTCCTCCTCTACCGCAGCCCATAACCCTCAGCCGCGATGCCTCCCATTCGACATCGCGGCCCACCTCAGTTGCGGTGCACCTCACCGCAACCTACTTTTTGGCCGCTACGTCGTCGGCTTTGAGGCAAAAGCCCTGACGAGCGGCCCCACATTTGGGTTCCTCTTGGCTTCACCGTGGCCGGAATCCACGGTTACTGAGCCCCTCCGCAACGACAATGCGGGAACCCACTCGGGGGGACACTAGGATGGTTTGATTTGGTTTGGAGTAACCTGATTGGTAGTCAAACACGTACTTTAAGTTTTTACTTTAGAAAACCACACAGTAAAAGCCACAGGCGACGATAAGACACGTTATACACCACCTGTTTTTCACCTTACTACCCATAATCTGTAACAAAATTATGCAGGAACACCGTATTATGCTAATCAAGTATGTCCCAGGTGAAAGTTAATCAAAATTCTCTTGTATTTTGCTCCTCTTCATCATAATAAGGATCACGTTGAGAAAACACTGACTTGTTTGCTTTTCTTCACGGTATGGTCTGACGCCTGGTTTTACTCATGTCTCGGATTTGCATACTTATTGGAGAGGTTTTCAACCGACTTCAAAAAGCAGGAGATTATCAGTTCGTTTTTTTTAAATCTATGTACGTGTCATGTCATGTTCAGCTGGAAGAGGTTCACTGCTGGACATAGGCCTCCCCCAATTTGGGAGGCCTATGTGGACATAGGCCTCCCGCTCGCCAAGCGTGGCGATTATGGCATAATCGCCACGCTTGGCAGGCGGGTTGGCAATCGCAGTATGGTGATAAAATGCATAGAGAACGCTGCTGCCCATTCTCTAGTAAGTCCCTTAGTCGCCTTCTACGACACCCACGGGAAGAGATTGGATGGTGCTATTCTTTACGTCTGGCTCCATTCGGCATGTATATGTATGTATGTTCGAGCATAACTGCGTCATATATAGACGGATTTGCAAAATTATTTTTGTTAGAAAGCGGTTTATTCCGAAATGGTCCCATTTAAATTTCATATAGATCTGATGATAAAAAAATTACAGAATATCAACCGCGATTGTTGCTATCACATAAATATGCATTGTTTTGACCCCAAGGTTGGATACTATTACTAAAAATTAAAAAAAAAAGACTTTCCGAAAAACACTATAAAGTGAAAAATAACTTTAATTTCGGAAGGCGGTTCCAAAAAAAATATAAACATATCCAAAGAGTCACCGCCTTCCGCAATTAAAGTTATTTTTCACTTTGTAGTGTTTTTCCCGAAGTCGGTTGTTTTTTTTTTATTATTAGCTATTTTTTATTATAGGCTGTTTAGTATATTATACACTTGTTTGTTGAACCATCTCGCTTAAGTTTGTGTTTCCTAGGAAAATGGTGGCCGTCATATTATAACAACCGTCACGAAAATCTATCAAATTTTCACCAGTTTGACATTAAGGTAACAAAAAAGCTCTGTATTTGAACAGCCGCAGTTATTGTGTGACTGTTTTTAAAGCTACCGTATTCTTGAAGAGGATTGACGTCACTGGAACGTTATTTATGAAAATAAATTAGTATTTTTCCTAGAGAGCGTTTCTTGACATCGTAAAATTCTAGGGAAGCGCAACTATGCTGGAAAGCTTAATACAGACTTTGAATATTTTAGAGCCGATACAAAAGATTTTATCTGTCACAAATGTTTTGTCCTTGTAAAGTTAGTAAGCGTCGTTGGTATTAAAGTGAACCTTGTTGACATTTTTGACATACAAACGTCGGGAGTGTACTACTCCACTGTTCGACAATGTACATCAAAATTAAACATGGTATGGTTTTGTCTTATTATTAATATTGTCTGCACGGAAACAGAATACTAAAATAAAAAGCCATTAAAAAGTTAAGAGTCAACAAAGATTAGTTTTTCTTGGTTATTTAAACTAACTTTGGGCATCTAAGTAATAAAAGAAGTGATAAATCTCCAAAACGAAGTCGGTACCGACAAAGCTCAAATATCTAAAAGTTCAATAAACTTTATTGCTCATTGATTTATGCAGTGTTTTTTTCATAAAACCCGATCTTCCGAAGGACTTTTCTTAATTATTTTGCGCCTGTTGTGCCATAAATGATCCTGCATCTCACCCAATAACGTTGTGCGTGTAGACTAGCGTGTAACTGCAGGCTTAGCACGAGCACCGATTTGTCGACGAAAGAATAGACATGCCTATTAAATAAATGATGTACAATAGGACAAGATAGCATATGTTTTTCTATTCAATATCACAGTTATGTGTTCTAAACGAATCATGATTTTGTAGATAATCGTATATACTTTGTGGCTGTCGAGTAGGAAGTTTTGTTGTCAGTGTGATTTTGACAGTTTGGGAAGAAATATTCTTCTGAAATAGTCTACATTTATAAGGACCTAGACAAATATCGTCAGAAACGAAAGACTAAATGACAGATTGTAGAAGGATATCTACGGTGCGATTACAAAAATGTAGGAACGAAATGTCACTTGAAAAAGTACTGTCTATTCTTCGTAGAAATACAAAGCGTCATGCTAAGCCCGCTGGTCATCACTGATGCTAGCTTTGTCGGACATGATGCCTGGTGAGACCGCGTTTTTTTTAGCCAAGCTCATCAGCGAGTTCGAGCCCGACTAGATTCCCCTTAAGTGTCAAAACATCCATTAATAAATGAAAGTTATGACTGTTATACGTTCCCACATTTGGGACTTCGGTTCCATCTGTGTGGGGTTTTCCAACACGCAGACTCATTTTTGGTTCCATAGCATACCTACCTGCCAGGTTTCTGAAGATGTCTATTATAATATATTCTAGTATCAGATTAATCATAACTGAAATCCAATTCACCTTAAAATAAAGGTCATAGTTTTATTGCTAGTCCCGACATAAACTTGAAAAATTAATATCTACCTGCTGCACTAACATCCGACCTTGTTCGCTTTTTGTTTGATTAAATAATTTTATTATCTGTTCTGTTCTGTTGACTTAGCGACGGTACTCTAGTTAATTGGAGTTGTTTTTACAATAATAAAGCTTTAAACTATTTTACATGGCCAAAGGATAAAAAATGGGTAATTATGAAATATATACGTAATACACGGGTCGTTCAATCAGGTTAAGCTAAGCTTGCCGCGTCCGTGGATGGGTGACCTTCTTTATTATTTACATAACAAGACGGCAAAACGTTAAGCCATTGGTCCCGGCTGTCATTCGTGGATCTTTGACAGTCGTTACGGGTCGTCAGAAGCCTGAAAGTCTGACAACCAGTCTAAACAAGGGGTATCGTGTTACTCGATAACTGGGTTGTGGACGTCGGATAGGCGGTCGCTCCATATTAAATACTGGTATTCATCTGCATCCGGTTAGACTAGAAGCTGACCCTAACATAGTTGAGAAAAGGCTAGTAATACTTCTGAGTGATCATTTTATTTTGTATTGATATTGGATTTTTTTAAATACATAATATTCGAAATTTTGAAAATTAATAAAAACGAAGCATTCATTCAGAACTGCACAGAAATGGATTTAGCGTAATATAGGTACACCCCTGTCCATCCCTTCGGAGAAACAAGGCGTGAAAATGCACGGAAACAAAACATAAGAATATTAAGTTAACAATATTAATAAAATAAATAACGCTACGTACTGGAAGATATAGCGTTGGAAGGCGTCCCACAAGATGGACCGAGAAGCACAGACGGTCAAAATGGCGGTGCTTAGGGGCCTATGTCCAGCAGTGGACATCTTTTGGCTGAAATGATGATGATGATAAAAGAAAGAAAGAAAAAAAGAAAGAGATGATGTAGAATAAAAGAAATAGCGAAAAGAGATATTTAGCTAAGCTCGACAAATAGTAATAGTGCAACCCTACGGAGCTAAGAACGAAAAATAGAAATGGCGTAGGCTGCCTAAAGTACACATCAAAAATCTTTTCACCCCAAAAATAAGAAAATCCGCGTCGCGTCTGACATTTTCAAATAATCGTAATCAAATCTTCACACGGGATGAACAAAATGTGATTGGTTTGGCACTAGTAATATTTTATGCGGCCGTCACCAAAAATTACTTTGACATACAAACAGATGTATCACAAACTTGGCTATAGTCACAAGTCTCCTAAAATATAAATTTAATATAAATAACATAAATATAACAAAATATAAATAACATAAATTTCTGGTATTACAAAGTTGTAACCTATTATCGAAACCAAAAAGAAACAATCTGCCTGGCCTTTTTCTCAAATATGTTGGGGTCAGATTCTAGTCTAACCGTATGCAGCTGAATACCAGTATTTTACATGGAGTGACTGCCTATCTGACCTCCACAACCCAGTTACTGTGTAACACGATACCCCTTGGTAAGATTGATTGTCAGACTTTCGGGCTTCTGATGAGCCGTAACGACTGTCAATGATCCACGAATGACAGTCGGTACCAATATTAAGGGCACACTTTGCGCGGGCTCGAACTCACTGGTGGGCCTGGCTAAAAATCACGCTGTCTCACCAGGCTTCGTACCCGACAGAGATAGTATCAGTGGTGAGCAGTTAGACTAGTCTACACGTACAACGTTATTGAGTGAGATGCAGGAGCATTTTTGGCAAAAAAATCGCGAAAAAATTAAGAAAAGTCCTTCAGAAGATCGGGTTTTATGAAAAAACCACTGCATAAATCAATGACCAATAAAGTTTATTGAACTTATTGTTAATTGAACTTTGTCGGTACCGTCTTGGTTTTCGAGATTTTAAACTCCTTTTATTACTTAAACACGCTCAAAGTTAGGTTAAATTAGCAAGAAAAACTAATCTTTGTTGGCTCATAACTTTTTAATAGCTTTTTATTTTAGTATTCTGTTTCCGTACAGACAATAATAGTAACGAGACAAAACCATACCATGTTTAATTTTTGATGTACATAGTCAAACAGTGGAGTAAAACCCTCCCGAAGTTTGTATGGAAAAAATGTGAACAAGTGTCACCTTAAGTGATCAACAATCCTGGCATGTAATGGATGGTATCCCACCTACGAACTGACCGCAGCATGCGTAGCTTAACCTTCGATCGATCCATGCAGCTGTCCAGCTCCTCAGCCAGGCGACTCTTCCTATTACCGAAACCATTGATTGGTGGAAATATTTAGCTGGTCCTTTAAAACCTTATCTACTGACCTTCTAATTGTGAACGCTTCTTATTATTATCCTTTATTGAAAAGAACAAAGAAAATCAATTATCGTAACAAGAAATAATAACAAACTGCACATCATCTGTAATTAGCTTTTTCTGAGAAATTCTACAGGTCCTGTACCTGTGTTGGCATTAGCTCGAGCAAGATTGAACGTTGTATTGTGTAAGAAACTGAAAGAAAAAGAAAGAAAAATGTTTTTATTTGTCATAGAAACACGTGCATATAAAAAGGTGATTTAACATATAAAAACAACACAATTCAATGTGATTATAATGCGGCTTGATATCTGGCGAAATGAGGGTGTACCTAATGTTTTCTTTTTTTATTGCGAAGCACTGAGTCCATCCCAGTGCATTTGACCTCAATTTCACCTGATGGAATGCGATGGATGAGGTCAACTATGGGACGAGCTTGCCCAGAAGATGGATGTTCTTTCTTGATCTGAAGGCTTACGGGTTATGTGTGGAATGGAATATAGATGGTGTCAGAGAGTGCTATACTTTCGCTGTTCGTATTATAAATAATTCATTCTGCCAGACATGTTAATTATTATTTCTGGTTTGCCAGCTTTTCGGCTGCGGCTTCGCCCGCGCCTAGTTCGAAAATTACCCCGCAGAGGCGTAATAAAAGGATAAAAGGTATCTTATGTGTTAATCCAGGTTATAATCTATTTGTGTGCCGGATTTCATCCAAATCTGTTCAGCGTTTTTTGCGTGATTGAGTAACAAACATCCAAACATCGAAACATACAAACTTTCACATTTATAACAAAAGTAGGATCTATCATAAATTTTGCAAGATAATAAACAATAAAACGGGGATAGAAGAAAATCGTTCCTAATTACTCTACGTTAAGTTTTAAAGTATTACAAACACTCAAACTACATAATAACATGAGTAAAGATTCCTTCACTTTGATAACTTATTAAACTCATAACTAAATTCCTAAACTAGTTAGTTCTTATGAACTCCCTCAACACATTCAAGCAGATATTTGTATCCTCATTTCAAGGAAACACATTACGTAAACCCAAAACTTGGATCCCAAAGGTCAACAAAATAACTTCCTAAGACTTTGATTACAGTTATGTAAGATAACTTGGGCTCATGTGGTAACATATTTGCTTTGGTCATGCAACGTGTCAATAAAATAATCAAAATAATGATTCAGTTAGTGAAGACAGTCTTTTGTTTTCCCCACATTAAAATTAATTCCACATTAAAATCATCAGAATAGTCGATGCCTGCCTGGTCAGTACCTGTATGCCAAATTTCATCCAAATCCATTCAGACGTTTTATAGTGAAAGCGTAAAAAACAAACAAAATCAGTTTCCCATTTTTAATATTAGTAAGGTTGTTTATTCTCTTTATATATTAATTATTCTCTTGTTAAAACATTCTAATTACAAATCAAATATTAAAACCAACAATATTAATATTAATATAAAACATGATGTTCTTAGCTTCCCTCAAATTGCAAATCTGACAAGTATGACATTTATGTGACGTAATAAAAATCCCGGCTCATATTTTCATGTCACGTATAGGGACGTCAGTTTTCATGGGACGTTGCTTCCCAAAGAGATATGAATGCGATTGTACCTCAAAAGGATAATGTGATTTGCAGGAAATATTGTTTTGTCGAAGAATTTGGCATCCCTAAGGAGTTGTGAGGATCAGAGTTTCGACATTTTGAGTGAAAATAAAATATAGCATAAAAATTTTCAAGACGAGGCAACACTGATTTTGCAAATATATCATCATCATCATCATCATCAGCCTATAATGTTCCCACTGCTGGGACACAGGCCTCCTCTTTGTGAGAGGGATTGGGCACCACGCGGGCCCAGTGCGGGTTGGTGGATGTCACATATTGTTCAAATTTTTGTTCTTGATTTTTGTTTTTGTTTTGTGCAAATATATACTTACATACAATATAGACAATAGGGTTTTTGTGAATTAATAAACTACTTCTTCTGGGCAGCATCCGACATTAATTCATCATACCTAATGTAACGTCTTCTAAGCAACGTTATAATAGATATGAATATGCAAAGTACAGGCGCCAGCACATCAAGCTACCCCAATCTGTCAAATTTCTTTGATATATTTTCCACTTTATTTCAAAAGAATAAGGTTCATGTTCAATTGGGAATGTTTTACAGTTTGGGGTAACTTGACGTGCTGGCGTCTGTACTAGATTACTTTTTCTCTAATTATACCATAATCAAAATATTTTATTTGACATAAACCTGAGCACTCACGAAATGTCCCGAGCTAGTTGATAGGCTCCAATTGATCGTGTCCTATAAAGAAGAGCTAAAATGAAACTTTACCTTTTAAAAATAATTGGCTTTTTCGTACTATATTATATTTTTTGTATGCGTAAGGTATGGTAGGACTGTGTAGGTTTGTCAACAAGTACCAAGTACAGAATACAACAAATCTACACATCTACAACGCCTACAACATTCTCATATTTACAAATTAGAAAAAAATGAAACAAATAAAAAATACAAAACTCATCGTTCCAGTTTATTTTGTCTGCCCTTATGCCAATTTATTCAAAACTTCCCTCACAACATTTTCCTCATTCCTCCGTATCACATGCTCATACCATGACAACAGATTAAAAATAACTATTTAAACCAAAATAGTCAAAAGTTACTACAAAACATTGCTAACATTCCTAAATTACATATGCATGTATGAGAACCATTGTATTTACCAGTCATTGTCCATAAGCACGGCAATATGTCTGTCTTACGCACATTCGCTTACATATCGCTTAAATAATTCATGAAATCTCCGGCGAAAGCACGAACAGCTGCTACTTTCTATTGGATTATGATTTATCTTGTTAGGTAGTAATATTTTGTATACATAATATATTATTTATGTATGTGAGGTCTTTTTTAAGTAGATCTACATGTTAAGGCACGCAAGACATACCAATGGGCAGATACAGAGGAAGTCTTACGATTTGAAAGTGGCAGTTGTAAATTGGATAGAGAAATGGCTCGTGATCAATTAATACCAGACGCACACTGTCGAGGTGTGTCCGTCGATGAGTGATCAATATATGTAGATCGGATATTCGGATACATACTTACCTAAAGTTAATTTTTAGTTATGAAAGTATGGAAGTGGCTTCATGAATTATTATTTTTGTAAAAAATATCCCGGGATTCCAGGAACATCGGGAATTTATAAAGATTTCTAGTCAGATGTATAGTATGGAAGCGACTTCTAAATTATTAGGAATCTATTCAAATGCATATTTTTTTATTTAAAATTAACCCCGATGCAAGTAATACTTATGTGTATGTAGAATAGTATTATTACATTAAATTAAGATTTTTTCAAAAAAAATCGCGTTCTGTATTAGCCAACACCTCAGCTTTAGCTGAATATGCATCCGAATATCCGATCTGTGTGTGTGTGATCAACTATTTTATTTCAAGACCCCTCCGTGCCGTGAAAGCACGTTAAGCCGTCTTAACGGGAGGTCAGAGGTCCAAAAGTCTGACAACCTGGGTTGTTTCTCTGGTCTCCAGGTCCTGTGTCTATGTGACTGTCACAACCCAGGTGGTCAGATATTTGTCAGGCAGTTGCCCCATGTAAAATATAGGTATTCATCTGCATAGATACAGTTAGATTGGAAGCTGACCCCAACATAGTTGAGAAATGGCTAGGCAGAAATGGATAATCAGGTTTTGCGGCACAAAAACTGTACTTTTATAGCCACACAGCCTTAATGTATCAATTATTTCAAGTTTTCAATTAGGTAAGAAACTGGCAAAAGTTGTTTTATTTTTCTTAAACGGAGCTTTAACCATGTTATAGGTAACTCATAAGCGTTTCCTTGCGTGTTTTTTGCATGACATTCATTGATAAAGCTGCCACTTTCAGATAAAATCTTCATAAAAGCCTCCAGATGATCTTAAAATATTCCAAATTGAACCGGATATACGGGCTTCAGCCGGATAATTCGTTAAATCCGCCCAAATACTGAAGGCGTCGTGATATCCATCTTTATGAGCGAATTCTACCGACGGACGGATTTGCGACTGACTTACGGATTTGATGGACGGTTGATATTTGCTATTAATGGTTATAAATAAAATCTCATCATCATCATCATCATTTCAGCCGAAAGACGTCCACTGCTGGACATAGGCCTCCCCTAAGCTCCGCTACTTCGACACGTTCTATGCTTCGCGTATCCAGTGGACTCCTGCAGCCCTCACAAGGTCCACCTTCGATCGGTCGATCCACCTTGTGGGAGGCCTTCCAATTTTATGCCTTCCGGTACGCGGTCGCTATTCCAGAACTTATCGGCCCAATCGGGTATCTGTTCTGCGAGCAATGTGCCCTGCCCACTGCCGCTTAAGTTTGGAAATTCTTCGGGCTATGTCGATTACCTTGGTTCTACTGCGGATTTCTTCATTCCTGATTCGATCACGCAGTGAAATGAAATCTATATAAATGAAAATATGATGCTTTTGTTACTAAGCTCATCAATTGAGAACGACTAGATCACCATCATTATTCCCCTCTCATCGAAATTGTGTGATTTCTATGGGAATTGAAATTTGGACAGGACAACGTTTTTTGGGTCGGCTATCATCATCTGCTTAGCTTTTTACTCATTTGTAATAGCCACACTCATCCGCTATTGAAACAACACTGATGTAACATAGGTCAAGTTTTTAGTAAATATATCCATCATCATACAATGTTCCCACTGTTGCCCCAGGCCTCCTTTCTGTGGGAGGGAAAGGCCGTAATCCACAACGCGGGCCCAGTGTGGGTTTGTAGATGTAACATGTGTTCGATTTTTTGGTTCTAGCATATGTTTTCTCACGATGTTTTCCTTCACCGTTTTGAGAGCAGTGGTGATGATATAATTGACATAAAGCAAAGCGCCTGTCAGGGTTGGAACCTACGGCCTACAACTCATAATGCGATGCCGTTTCCACTGGAACGCCCCCACACACCCCCCTAAACTCTCCTAAAGTTATTCAATTCAGTTTAACCACACATATATCGACGTTTAACTTTGGTATATCTTTACTCCTAGGCGTGTTTACTAATCAGTTGAAGGATACTGAAGGATAATATAAGAAGAGTTATTGCTATTATGCTCGGGGCGTCAAGTGTCCAAAAATGTGTTAATAATGGGGTATGTAGTAAGTTGATCATAAAATAACAAAGGCGAGTTGGACTCCAAACGCCGAAACGTTTCTTGAGTGCAGACACCTTTATTTTTAAATTTGTTTTTATTTTTATTATTTGTTGTTATAGCGGCAACAGAAATACATATTCTATGAAAATTTCAACTGAATTTCATGAGATACAGCCCGCTGACACACAGATGGATGGACGGACGCACAGCGGAGGCTTAGTAATAGGGACCCGTTGGTTACCCTTCGGGTACGGAACCCTAAAAACAACATACGACAAACAAACCAATACATCGTATTAAAGGTACGGTTTTTTTTTTTTTTTGGGTGGGTAATCATCAAATAACTTCTCCCTCTCTGGATGGAGCAAGAGGTCGTTACAGACTTTTACTGACTAAAACCCACCCGTGTTCCCTCAGTAGCCTGTGTTCCAGGGGCGGCGGTATCTCTGGGGGCGAACAACCCGCACCCCTGGCAGGCATCAGCCCTTGCGGGCCCCATCAGTTTGTGCTGACATCTCTTTGAGGCGCGCGTGGGACACAACGCGCCTTGGACCCAGGCTTGGTCCTTACCGGACAGCGAGCTACCCATTATTCGCCGTCCGCAAGCCAACGCCTACGCTCACGGGAATCAGCCTGGGATCCCCGACGCCCGGGGTGTCTCCTGCGGAGGCTAGGGCCGTGAGGGCGCATATACTGCATCTCCCTCACGTGAGCCGCCTCCGTCTTCGCGAGCATCACTGCTTTGCCGACGGAGGTGACGGCTACCCATGCACTCTCGCTCCGAACCATGGCCTGGACCAGGGCCGGACGCGAGAGATTGCTGCCACCGCTCGCCTCCATGAGGACATGGTGGTGCTCCGCCCAAGCCGGGCCGACCTCCACCGTATGCTCCACCGTGTCCTCAGGGCGATCTACGCAATGGAAACAGCCGGGCGTTTCCTCCCGCCTTGTCCTAAACAGGAACCTCCCGAAACAACCGTGTTCGGTGAGGACCTGAGTCAGGCGGAAGGTGAGGACGCCATGGTGCCTATCCAACCACTCTTCAAAGAGAGGACTTATCGCCGCAATCGTGGCGTGCCCAACAGCAGGTACGGTACGGTATCTGTTCAATACAAAAACAGGCGGACATAGATTTTTAAAGGAGTGTTTTTCTTTTTTTCTTTTTTGCGTACAGTGATGGAACTCAAAACATAATTAAAACTAATTTAATGCATCAAAAAATCATCAAAGTCACCTCTTAATTATCTTTAAAAGCAGTTTATCCTTTCCGTAGCAAATATAATTTTAATCCGTATAGGATTGCAATAAGAACTATTATCGCTCATAACGAACTTAACGTGCTCTTAAAGTCTAAGTTTTGTCTGAAACTACCAACTTAACACGTCATCCTACTCAGCAGTATGTCCATTGACCTTCACATGTAGTCTGGCTCTCTGCCAAGCGTCGCGATCACAAATGATCCTCTAACTTAAGCATAATAAAATCGTAAGCTTGTAATGTTTGTTCCCTTTGATCTCCCATAATCAACCTCTTGAAGTTCAGACGGTTGAAGTAAAGGTTATTTTCATATCATTTCCTTTCGTGTAAGTTGCTTTTCAGTCAGGGTATTTATTTTAAACTTTATTTCTGAAACATTGTTTTTGTAAATTATTAGAATCTGCAAAAGACGACTAAGCAAAAATTACATCTTTTCCGTATTACAAATTAATTAATTTTAACCTACATTGTAAGCAAATTAATGTAATGTAATAAAAATTCTTTTATTTTTTTTAACAATATCCATTGCCAAAAATCTATTAATAGACATCAAACAAAGTAAAACAGATAAAATAAATGAAAATAACAGTAAAACAATATTACAAAAAGTGTAAAAAAACATGCATTTTTACTTTTTGTAATTTTAATGCTTATAACGTCCTTAAACAGTTTCATCATTCATTATCATGTAATGCCTCATCCTATTTATTAAACCATTTTCTAAAACTCCGAAATAACCTTCCAGTTTACACCACTCATCTTAGATTTTACAAATAGGCACTCCAAAGTCAGTCACAAATTAATGTATTCAGATTCATTTACCTTTGACAGCGCCAATACATTCTGCTTTAAAAATGTATTAACAACGGATAGGGTTGAATATTTTAAGGGTTCACGATTGACTCCTTTGTGGGTCGTTAGAAACACAAGGTTAGACGAAAAAGGATCAGTTTGAGTACCTATCTCATCGTCGATAGAGAAGCGACTAACTAATCAACGATTTTCTCGCTTACGATACATATTAAAGATCGTTAGTCCCATATAAGTAAAAGAGATAAATATATTGATCGCTGATTGTTCACACTATCGGCGAGTACTCACTTGTCGTAGCAATAAGAGAGTACTCGCTCAATGGCACTCGCTTTGCGAGCACAAAACTCGCTGAGAGATTCAGGGTTGACGCATAACAGCATGTAATTCCTGGTCGCCGTCGCGTAATTGCTTGCCAACTCATTTTTAGTTCCTAGCTCTGCTCCTCGTATATCGCCGGAGGTTGTACAGGTGTCTACAAGTGAAAGCTACTTATGTTTCCACGCTGTTGTTAGTTCGTTTTAATTAATCACATGTGTGTCCAATTTTATGTAAGGCATCATTAGACCAACGTTAATGAGTAAATCAACAAACCAACTCCTGCAAATTCATTTGCATTCCCTAATGTTAAAAGATCTTATAATGGCTTTACGCTAAGGTATAATTTATCGAACCAGTAGAGTACAGCAAAAAGTATAAAACTACCAACTATTCACTTTGTTAAGAGGGAGTCACCGATACTATACTCGAATAGCTTTAACGTGGTAATAGCGGTCATTGATCAACGTTTATTTTCTATTTTGCATTTTGCATTTCAAAAACGAAAATAAAGTCCTATAACGTCCAATTAATATCAGATTTTCAACATGTTCCAATTACGAAAAACCATACATAGTTTACTGTTTAGGGAAAGAGCAATGCCCGCTATTGTCATGCTAAATCGATCCGGGTATAACTAAAATGTAGGTAAGTCCATCAGACACAAGCTGGGTTATCAGCTTCCCTACCAACTTAGTATTTTTTCAACATACCTTTTTAAAATATTTTATATGGATACTTATGAAGCGTCAGACGATAGGTGGATGGTTTCAATAGGTCATTGAAACGACGGTTTAAACATTAATTAAAGGCGTCCCTCATGCAAACAGGGTTCTAAAATTAAAGTTATTTTTCACTTTGTAGTATTTTTCCGGAAGTCGGTTGTTTGTTTTTTTGGAAAAAGTTTTATTTTTCACTTTTTAGCTATAGTACCTACTCCACACCAATTCGAAATTGAATCATCCTTGGGTCAAAACAATGCATGTTAAGGCGATAGCAGCAATCGCGGTTGATTTGCTGTCATTTTTAGAAGAGTTCCGTTGTCTGTGTCCGAAACTCATCATCAGATCTATATGAAATTTAAATGGGACCATTTCGGAATAAACCTCAGAATTTCGCAAATCCATCTATATGTGACGGAATTATGCCCGAACAAAAAAACAAATAAACCTGTCGAATTGATAGTATCCTCTGTTTTGAAGTCGGTTCAAAATTATCTTCACAGAGTTAAAATCAACAAAATATTCAAGTAAAGTAAGTAATATTCAGCATTTGCATCCACTATACAATTTAAGAGCCATTCGAAATTATTTGAATAACTTTAAGAAAGTTTTTGAAATTAATGTTCACGTTATTGATTTAGAAAACAAATTTTATGTTAAAAATTAGGTATAAAATCACATAGATTAATAATTAGGTATAAAATCACATAGATTAATAATTAGGTATAAAATCACATAGATTAGGAGATGCTCTTTGGAAATGGAAAAATTAAGGAAATTTCATCTCGATGTCGTCTAAATATTTTTTTAGTAATTCAATTTTGGGCTTCAATAATTTTGAAAGCATGGTAATTATCATAATTGCCTTGCACTCAATCTATTCTATTTAGAATCAAGTTGAAGCAAAACTGAATATTTAAAGCCCAATCAGCTTTACAAGGATTAGTCTAAAATAATATTGGACCAGAGTTTAATCGTTCTCAGCCTCACTTTAGGACTTCAATCTAAGTTACTGAGACCAAAATAGTTATTAAACCGGCTCTAAAGGCGTCGTTCCACATAAACCACTAAGTAGCTACTTAGCTTTACTTTCCTGAAAACGTAGGCGGGACCTCCAATTTGTATCGAAAGATAATTATGCTACGTCAAAAGATGACCAAACAAGTAAATGTTTTTTTTTTTTTGTCCACGCTCGATACAATATCGTTCGCTGTCGCTGTTTACTGGTCGTTTTTTGCTGCACTGAGCACTGTAACGCGTTACAAAAACTCGATACATTACAAAGAAACGTTGCGAGACAGTCTCTGCCATAATATCTCCAAGTGGGATCGTCTACTGTGTGACACACAGTCACACTACGCACAAATGCGTGGCTTGAAAACAAATGAACCGCGCAGCTTGGCAAAACTCTCAATGGACGGTCGGCCTAATACTATTGGAAAATGGATTAGCCATAAAGCTATGTTGATTTCATTGCGTTTTGTGAGTAAAGTTTACGACGTCTTCAAAGTAAAGTCATTAGCGGGGAAGCTTAGACATAAATAGAAGACAAGACATAATATCTTTTAACGATAGGACATTAAAACTATATTCGCATGTAGTGCTGTAGTTATATTTCGTGTATTTTTTAGCATAGTTTTGGCCTATTTCGATCTTTTAGTAGGGTGTATAGTAAGATAATAAAGACCAAATAAAGTATGCGTATGCGAAAGGAAATTCGTTCCAACCAGGTGTCCCACAACGCATCTTGGTTTTTGGAACGAAGTTCCTTATCGCGCGTTGTGAAAAGGGGCTATACAGAAAAAAATCATAAGAAAAGTTGTAACGACACTTTTTGCTATAGTAAGCTATTGTAAGCCGTGCGGCGTGCGCATGTTTCTCTGTCTGTCTCTCTCTCTCTCTTATAGAAAGCAATAACGATGGTGACGATGGTGACGATGGTGACGATGGTGACGATGGTGACAATAGTGACGATGGTGACGATGGTGACGATGGTGACGACGATGACGATGGTGACGACGATGATGACGATGATGATGATGGGCTTTAAAACCCTGAAAACGCGAAGTTCCTTATCGCGCGTTGCGAAAGGGGGCTAGACGGAAAAAATTAAGACCAAAAGGAACTTCGTTCCATCTGGGTGTCCCGTGACACCTCTCAAGTTTTTTTTATTCTGGCAGTAGGTAGGTACGATCCCGGGGTGTGGAGGCAAAAGCTACGAAGCCTATATTTGACATTACTGTCAAACAAACTGACTGTATGAATTGTACTTGAGTCGAGATTTGTCTGTACTTTGAGCAGTGTTCTAGAATACAAGCCTAACTTTTTTTTGGTGTAGTTCCTTACGTTTAAAAATTGCAAGTTATGAATCGATCTCTCGTGGTACACACGGCTACACATCAAGCTATACAATTCCAGTTTACACTTATCTCGCACTGTACGGAAATTCTATACAATGTGAGATCAGCTTATACTGGAAATGTAAAGCTTGATGTGTGGCCGTGTGTACGAAGTTCACCGGGTCATCTAATTTAAGTTTTTTTTTTTTTATTACTTCATATTCGTGTACAAAAAAATATCCAAAAAACTCTTTAACATTTTTTTTTTGAGGGCGTGTCATACTTTTACTAACTAAAACACGTTAAAAAAATCGTTCTAGAATAAAACCTAACTTTACGTTATCCTTCCCCACATTTACGTAAAACCTTCCAGAAGCCTTGACCTAATACTTTCTCAAGCCTCCATCATGTCCATAAGCGACTCATATCTTGTATAAACGCGCGATATATCTTGCAAATATCCTTTTCAGTTCAGTATATACCCAAAAATGATCCCGAATAAATCACGTCGTAAGAAATGAGGTTGATATACCAACCAGTTAGTACCGTCCCATCCGTATCATTTCAAAACCGTTTCTTATTTGCCGGACAATTACCTTTCCTGGTTTTACAAGGTAATTCCCTTGTCAAATTATTTTCTATTGATATATTGAAAAGGTAGGAAACCAATAATATAAGCTGACATATCTTGCGTTCTTCATATTTCCACCTGAACTTTTAATTAATTTCGGTATCAAATCGCAAATTTTGAGCGAAATACGGGTCAAGCCTATTACCATCAACTGGGCACAAATTCAGACACCGGGCTGCCACTGAAATTTTAGATAGAATACCCATATAACACTTTGCCCGCCCTGGACATCGAACCCAAGACCGCATGCTCAACATTAGCGTTTGCGGCAACTAGACTAACGAGGTAGTCATATCATTTAACTATTTAATGTTAATAAAAGAGAATTTAATCAATTAAAGAACTATCTACCTAAAAATTATTCCAATGAGTCAGGCTAAAAACTGCAAAATGACTTTTATTTTGTTAGTCATTCGATTCAAATTACATCAAACGCATCGCTATTTTGACCCTTATTTGTTGCCGCGATGCGCAATTAAATTGAAAGTTATTTATTCAAATTAGGCTGAGAATCAGCACTTTTTCACATCAAAATTACATATTTGCGGGAATTTTGAGGGACTTATTTACCCTCAAAATTCCCGCCCTTCACCATTTCCTAGTGTTTTAAGCTGCAAATTATTACCAATGTACAGTATGTTACAGGTTGTTAAACGAGGGTTATACTTTAAGGAAGTGGTACTCAAAATATAAAACTGAACAGTGTGAAAATAATTATACAACTTTTAGTATGGAGTGGACACCAAAATATAAAGAAAAAATCTGCTGTTTCCTACATTTTTCCAGTTATGCGAACATAAATGTATAGAGCGGGTGGTTTTATTTTCGCGATTTCAGTGTTGGTCCCTTAGTAACAGTTTTTCATTTTCATGAGTACTACACTCCCTTAAAGTATATCCCTCGTTTAACATAACACACTGTATACAAGGTGTAATATAAATAACGCACAACCTCTTAATGGGTCAGTGTACTCGTCATTATGAACAATTTTTACTATGGGTCGAAACCGGAAATCGCGAAAAAAAACCGTACAGCTACAACTTTTCCATACATTTTGACGAGTTATGCGAACATAAATGTAGGGAACAGCTAAATTTATTTTTTGCGATTTCAGGTTTGGTCCCATAGTAAAAGTTGTTCATAATGATGAGTACAATGACCCCTTAAGAAGTTGTGCGTTATTTAAGTTACACTTTGTATATATTGTAAAATATACAGGTCGAAATTGAAAACATGCGACAAACTGAAATGGGAGATTGTACTCATTTGCACATTATGAACAACTTTTACTAAGAGACCAAAGATGCAATCGCGAAAAAAGAAAACAGCTGTTCCCTACATTTTGACAAGTTATGCGAACATAAATGTAGGGAATAGCTGTTTTTTTTTTCACAATTTCAGGTTTGGTTCCATAGTAAAAGTTGTTCATAATGATGAGTACAATCTCCCATTTCGGATTGTCGCATGTTTTCAATTTTAACCTGTATAAAAATTCTTCTAACCGAGCCTCCGAAGTCTTCATGGTGGCAATTTTTGAGAAAAAACACCGCAAGAGAAGGAATCGTTCTCACGACAACTGCGCAATAATTTCTGTCCTCGACTTTTGATTACATCACGTTCATTGAAACCCGTAAAGCCTCTTATTTTCCTTAGACATATTATAACAGATATTGACGTGAAATATGTGCGGAGTATGGTGTTTATATGGTGTCTTTATTATATGCCATAAAAATATTAATTGCAGAGTTTATTAAAGAGACAGCCTTGGAATTACCTAAGCGGTTAATTAAGGATTTAATGGCCTTTTACGGAAAAGCTGGTAATGAGAAAATGAAGTAAGTAATAGTCAAGTCTCAGCCAAAATATGTTCATTTCTGTCTAGTTATTGCACGATAGAATCTTTTCTACGAACTCATCACTGTTAATTTTCGGCCTATAATGTTCCCACTGCTGGGACACAGGCCTCCTCTTATAGAGAGGTAGTGGGCCTTAATTCACTACGCGGGCCCAATGCGTATTGATAGATGTCACATGCCTTCAAATTTTTGGTTCTAAGACATACACACAGTTTCCGCTCGATGTTTTCCTTCACTGTTTTGAGAGTAAACAATACTATAGTATTGTTGGTATTGGCATTGTATTTTTAATAGTTTTTTTATCATTGTCTCGTCTCTTCACCACCCTCGGTTGACCAGTAGAGAACGCCAGATGGTATTAAGGCTGCTCTTGTACCTCTTTTTTGTGTGCGAAAATTACAAATAAATAAAGGAATGTATACAGGGATCTCAGATTATAGAATAATCTGAGACAGGTATGTTAATTATAAATAATAAGCATAAGCAGTGACATATTCCCATTGATTTCTTAGAAGTCCCAACAAAGAAAACAAAACAAACTTCGGATTGAACAAACACCAGTACAACAGTCTAGTTATAACAAGATCATACAGCGAGCAGACAGCAATACTACGTGAGTGATGTGTGTTTACAGCAACATTAAGGAATAATGACAGAAGTTTAATTTAAATCAAATCATTTATTGGTTTGCAAACAAGCGTAATTAGTAAGTACATAGATGTTTCATTGTAAGAGTCCTCTACGTTCTACCGTCACATGGGCATGCAAATCATAAAGTAATATTTCAAAATCAAAGTCAAAAGTCATTTATTCATACTAGGCTAAGAGTCAGCACATTTTGAACGTCAAAGCAAATGGGATATTTACCAATTTACTGAAAAAATATGTTACATTTGTAACAAAAAAAAAAGACAAATTGATTTATATCCATTTTCTCAATTGAAAATGATTTAAATCAAACATATTTTTCGTTGTTTTGAAGTTACCGCGAAAACGCTCCTTTCGATGACTTTTTATCACGTGACAACATGTGACGTCAAATTTGTGTAAACTAAAGTACCTAATTGTACATAAGTGAATGTCGAGTTTATAATTAACAAGATTTTAAATGGATAAAAAGTGGTATTACTGGTGTGTGGTGCCTCTATGCACAAATACTTCTAAAACTGCGCCGCACAAAGTATTTTTACCGGTGCCGTTTACACAAATCTGACGTCACGTGTAGTCACGTGATAAAAGAGTCACCGTAAGGAGCGTTTTGGCGGTAAATTAAAAACAACGAATAATAAAGTTTTTGATTGAGAAAATGGATATCAATAAATTTATTTTTATTTTTTGTTGAATATCTAGTCTCAATCTTCATTTTAAAATAGTTTTTAATAAATTGGAAAATACCCTATTATTGTATTTTTAAAGATATTATAATTTTAAATAATGTTTAGGAACATAAAATAATACAAAATGATGTCAAATTGTTTAAATTACAGTAAAAATGCCACAATAATACAAAAATGACAAATTTCAATAAGGTAAGAGTAATAACATCATGCATACAGTAATCAAGAAAATGTCAATGCAATTACACTATGGAAGCAATTGTAATGTAATTGTAGTAATTGGTGTAATTTATACACTATTGACGACACAAACTGTGTGCAAGTTTTACTTAATTGATCATCATCTTCTGCCTAGCTTTTTCCCTTGTTGAGGTCGGCTTCCAGTCTAACCAGAATCTGAATACCAGTATTTAACGTGGAGCGATTGCCTAGATGACTTCCACAGCCCAGTTACTGGGTACAATACCCCTTGGTAAGACTGGTTTTCAGATTTTCGGGCTTTTGGCCAATCGTAACGACTGTCAAAGAAATAGGAGAAAGAATGACAATTGGAATCAGAGGCTTAACGCTTTTTCAGAGGCACGTGGGGTCAAGGTGTATAAAGATGGCAGTGTATAGGTATCCACAGACCGCCCTCGGCAAGTGTATCTTAGCCTGGTCGATTAACCAGTGCGGATTTTATTATTTAACCAGAGCCAAGCATCTAAGAAGGCGGAAGACGTAGAGTGGGAGGGCCTCCCACAAGGTGGACCGATGACCTTGTGAAGACCGCGGGTATCGACTGTAAGTGGGAAGCACAAGACCGGTCGAAGAGGGGTAGCCTGGGGGAGGCCTATGTCCAGCAGTGGACGTCTTTCGGCTGAAATGATGATGATGATGCATCGAAGTATAATCATAATTAATAAACAACTATTGTTTATGCGTGAGTGTTTACAACGAAATGTTTTGTGTTAAACCTTCTGCATATTTTTATACGATATTGTGTTGAAGAGGTGTCGAGCGGGTCGGAGATCAAGGTCCATTTGCATGATCGGATTAGACAGACCGACCATCGCAGATTCGTTCTACATACACCATAGTCCAAACTATGTAGTCAACGTTTGAGAGCATTGCTTAGTTTTACATGTATAAAGCAATCATAGGGGGCTTGTGGCTAAGTAATATAGCTTCGCTTGCCGTGGTTGGTTCGTGGATGGTGTAGTGTACCAAAAAATAGGAGTAAATACATACACTGCTACGTAACACGTTTAATTTTAATTGTTAATAAAATATGTACACAAAGTATATAAAAAATGGTTTAAAAATTTACTACTGCTTTGAAAGCGACACTTAGTGGAAAATTGTATGAATTTATAAAAGGGAAAAACATTTTTTTGTTACACGACCTATCAAGCTTGCAGTCGGTGGATTAAGGCCTATATACGCAAAAAGTATGTTTGTTTTACGATGGAACACTAAGTAAAACCGACGCGTCTTCGTAGTATTAAATTTTAGAAATAGTTAATCTAATACCTAAAAAAACCGGTCAAGTGCGAGTTGGACTCGCGCACCGAGGGTTCCGTACAAACCTGTGGGTATGTAAGTAAAAGTTCAAAATTGTCAAAAATATTTTTTTTTATATGACGAAACTAAAAATTTACGGTTTTCGTAATTTTTCCTATATCTGTACTATAAGACGTGACTTCGTACAAAATTTCAAGATTCTAAGTTCACGGGAAGTACCCTGTAGGTTTTGATTCCCGTGCGAGTTTCGAAAATTTGCGGAATTTTGCGGCCTAAATGGCTGTATCTTTTGATTGCGTTGACTTAGAAGGTCGTTTTTTCTACAGCTTCCAGGGACAGTAGAACTAAGTATCATATAGAAATTTCAGTTTGATACCTCCACGCGTTCCTGAGAAAAACGGTCTTGACAGACAGACGGACGGACGGACGGACGGACGGACGGACAACAAAGTGATCTTATAAGGGTTCCGTTTTTTCCTTTAGAGGTACGGAACCCTAAAAAGAACAAACAGTATGCTAATACGATAGAAATAGAATAATTAATGACACGGTTCTTATAGTCCGATAAAATCTGATCGGCGGTGTTGTACTTTTCTCAGTGATCCCCAAAACTGTAGTGACCTTGTCAAGAAGAAAACACACGACGATTTTTTCCAGGTGCGAAGTTTAAAATGTGATTAAAATCTATGAGGAGAATTTTTATTGAAAAAGTTGGATTACAAATCAAAGAGGTTTTAACCGTAGCGGATTGACGGTACAATGAGTGAACATCTTTACATACCAAGACCCCTCCGTGCATCAGAAAGCACGTTATGCCGTTGGTCACGGCTGTCATATGTGGATTTTCGACAGTCTTTACGGGTTGCCAGAATCCCGAAAGTCTGAACAACCAGTCTTACCAAGGACTCCATGTAAAATGCTAGTATTCAGCTGCATCTGGTTAGTCTGGAAGCCGACCCCAATATGTAGTTGGGAAAAGGCTAGGCAGATGAATAAAGCAAAAAGTACAATCAGTTCGGTCAGGTTCAATCTATAGAAGATTGAACCTAGTTGAACATTTATGTGACATGTCTTCGAATTTTTGGTTCTAGGACAGGCCGGTTTCCTCACGTTGTTTTCCTTCACCATTTCGAGAGCAGTGGTGATGAAATAATTTACACAAAGAAAAGCGCCTGTCTGGGTTTGAACCTACGGCCAAGAACTCGTAAGTCGCGGTTGTTACCACTGGGTCACCACTGCTTTTGCCACAATGCTGCTTGATCGACTCGCAATTCTCCTTCTTATAGTGTCCTATGGCTTTGAAGCATGTTGGGTAATTGCGTAAGTTGCTTACAATAGCAATACCTTTAATTTTGATAGTTCAACTATATTCATTGCATTATTTACGTTGTTGAGCAGGCGAATCTTACAAACAGATGAAGCAATGTTTTAGCCTTTTCTTTCAAGGTATTTCGGTTTGTGTTTAAAGGGATGCGCAATGAGGGTGCTGGAATGAAATGTCTGTAATTGCCAACATACAATGATCAACCTTCATTCATTACATTGTAAATACAGGTCTATGCCCAAATACAGATCAGTAGCAAATAAGTGAGCTTGTAGCTACAAGCCAATCCTACTCATAATGATCATCATCATCATTTCAAACAGAAGACGTCCACTGCTGGACATAGGCCTCCCCCAAAAGCGGTATTTTACCATAATCGCCACGCTTGGCAGGCGTGTTGGCGATCGCAGTATGGTGGTAAAATGCATAGAGAATACTGCTGCCCATTCTCTGGTAAGTCCCTTAGTCGCCTTCTACGACAAACGTGCTATTCTTTGCGTCCGGCACCATACCGGATAATTCTACCATCTATCTATATATATAAATATAAATAAAAGTCCTGACTGACTGACTCATCAACGCCCAGCCAAAACCCTTGGACCTAGAAAGCTGATATTTTGCACAGAGGGTTTTCTTTACAATGATAACGAGGAATAAGGAAGGATTTTTCGAAATTCGACCCCTAAGGTTAAATAGGGGATAAAAGTTCAACGCGGGCGAAGCCGCTGGCAACAGCTAGTAATATTATAAATGTGAAAGTGTGGATGTTTGTTACTCAATCACTCTACGACGGTTGAACAGATTTGGATGAAATTTGGCACACATATAGATTATTACCTGGATTAACACATAGGATACATTTTATCGTACCGTGTGATGCCGGACGTAAAGAATAGCACCATCCCATCTCTTCCGGTGGGTGTCGTAGAAGGCGACTAAGGGACTTACTAGAGAATGGGCAGCAGCGTTCTCTATGTATTTGACCGCCATACTGCGATTGCCAACCCGCCTGCCAAGCGTGGTGATTATGGCAAATCCCCTCTTTCGGGGGAGGCTTATGTCCAGCAGTGGACGTCTCTCGGCTGAAATGATAACTAAATTCCTCGGGTGGGCTGCTGGCAAAAGTTAGTATTTTACGAGTATTTATTAAGTTCTGTATCAGACATATCTATTCGCACATATCCACCTAGTTCATGCTTGTTCAAGTTCTAATATAGCAGGTATAATTCCGCACAAGCTATAAGAGGTAACCAAGTGAACTAGAGCGTGTGATTCCTTACTTGCAGAGCAGTCAAGTTATGATTGGTTGTTAGCTTTACTTTGTATCTCTCTTTCACACTCTTCGGCACCTGTGCCTCCACTGACGAGGAAGCGACTAGCTATTGACTATTTTCTCGCTAAAGCCACTAACAATACATGTAGGTATTGTGTCAGTAATGATAATTAATGATAAATGATTTTATTTCTATAAGTAGGTTTGTACCAACACTTTTACAGGTCAACCATATTTTTAAAACTAGATGAGGTCAGCGTTTTCTATCTGACTACTCTGAGAAGAAAGGCCGAAACAAACTCAGAGGTCACAGTCTCTTTTAAAGTCCAGACATAATCTTGGTCCGATCATGTGAAGACCATGCGGATTGGTGTCTCAAATGGTCTTTTGAGGAAAGAACCACATAGTTGAGTGGACTTGTCCAATCAGTGCACGCATTTATCACGCATAAATTACTCAAACTACCAGGCCTTGATTAAAATAAATGAGAAAAAAAAAGAAACAATACAAACACAAAAAAAAAAAACACCCACACGATAAGTGCGCAAAGTTTCAATTTAATTCGGGATAATGTTCTGAACTACTGATCCAATTCCAAAAAATATATCACTAATGGGAAATTCCAATAAGGCTTAGGATATATTTAATCCACAAGGTGGACCGACTACCTTGTGAAGGCCGCAGGTATCCGCTGGATGTGGGAAGCATAAGACCGGTCGAAGTGGAGGAGCCTGGGGGAGGCCTATCTCCAGCAGTGGACGTCTTTCGGCTGAAATGATGATGATGATGATATTTAATCATAAAACGTGGATGAAGTTGCAGGCAAAAAGTATTATATAGTATTATATATACAAACTTCACTTTTAACGGCATGAATGACGTCACAACGTCCCTTTTATTACAAAATATTCCTACATTATCGTGTAGACGCTTTTTACGACTGATATTACATCTTGTCCTTCACATTCTCAGCCTTGGACCATATGTCGAGACGGTCAGCAACAAAAATGTACCTACCCCTTTTTTTTCTTTGCAAAATCGTTTATTGCTTTTATTTTCTCTTTTGCGATTTTGATTGCCGAGTAGGTATAAAAACTAAAACTCAGAGCATTTATTTCAATTAAACCAATTACGGACACTTTTGAATTGCCAAGGGGTCGGTTAGAAAGATGAAGCTAGTTGCCCTTTCCTTGGAGAAGAACGAGTAAGATTCTCCACGGACACTTTTTAATCAAAATATTTTAACAAAATATTCTTTTTATCGTTTATTTTGAAATTATACGAACAATGTAC
This sequence comes from Polymixis flavicincta, assembly GCA_949987655.1. Classification (NCBI taxonomy): domain Eukaryota; kingdom Metazoa; phylum Arthropoda; class Insecta; order Lepidoptera; family Noctuidae; genus Polymixis; species Polymixis flavicincta. The sequence goes on from OX465183.1 coordinate 20,403,234, forward strand.
AGTAAAGCACATATAATATTTGATTAGTAACTCCAAGCTCAGTTTTCACCATAATTTATTGAAGGCATTCGAGTCTTTTAGCTTGTAATGTGTATTATAGGTGGTAACAGATCCAGTACAATTAATTACAGGAAATTTCACATAGAAATATTGATATTTTGCTACATCTCATAGACTAAATATCTAGTAAAGAAAACGCTATGATTGAATGTCAAGTTAATAATGATGATATGTAGGAAGTGTGGATACTAAACTAAGCGATTGTCTTATCGGACCATACTTTCTAAAATGCGTTTAATTAATTTTATTAACTCCCTAGCGTTCTGATGAAAATGAAATTAATCTACAGGAACGAAATTTGTAATGTATGTGAGCCTAGGGAATCGAGCCGCAAATATTTGAAGGTCAAATTTATTTGCTAAATTCAGGCCTTGAGGCCTTAAAACCAAGCCATTTTGGGATTAAAAAAAGGTTTTTACAGGAAAGAATTTAAGGCTTAAATACGGTCTGCCCTCGTTGGGAAAGTACGAGGGCTTTTAAAACAACTTTGACGGGTGAAACACCTTTTTCAGCCTTAAAGTTTGAGATGGGTAATGGTAATTTGAATTGTTTCGATCGTAATATGTATGTGTTCGATGTACTTACAGTGTTGAAACTTTCACCAGTTAATTATTATAAAACAAAATTGCTGTTCCATACATTTTGACCGCATTTGTATTGCATTGCATTTTGTTGCAAACAACAGATTTTTCTTTTAAATTTATTACAATTTCAACACAGTGGCTCCAGAATTATGTACTTAATTAATGTATGTTAAGATGTTCAATGCGTCTATGCGTCGATGTATGTCACCCTGTATTTTCAAGTTTTAATTTTTTACGTTTTATAGTTAATCCTGCTGTAAATTTATAGAACTATGTTTTTAATAGTAAGGCACACTTGTTCGGGTCGGCTTAATTCGGCACACCCGGTCAGCAAAATATTATAAATAGGATTTAAATTTTTTTGCTGCCTGGCTGTTCAGGATCATGTCGAACTGACCAAGTTTGTAGCTCCCCGCAAAACAATAGAGAAACCTACTTGTGATATTTTATCTTTCCATAAACACAAAACATTGTTATTTATTTTAAGACACCCGAATTCTGGAATATTCAAAGTTGTACCACAAAATCAACCCTCAAATTAAGCCTGAAGAGGTCTTTGAAACATTTGAAAACAAAATGGGAGCACACTTGAACAAACAAAATCCAATCCAAGTTTAAAAGTTTTCTTTTCAGATAATTTATACAAATTGGGGCCAAAACGTTATTCGGGCAATTTATTCGCGTGTAATTGACTTTAAATAGGAACTACCACCTAATTGGGAACCATAATAGGCTTCATTATTCCTTTCATTAGTAAATCCTTAATATCATTAATATTTTTACTAATAATAAAAAGCGTTATTTTGTTTCAGTTATTTATGTGAATCTATTTGTATCTGTGATCTATTTGTTTAGTAACTAATCACTTTGAATTTTAAACAGAAATCTTGGTTTTTAACTCTTTCATCCAAAGCTTAAAACAGTGCCATCTATAGAGAGCATAAGGAATCTCGTGGAAGCTCGAAGCGCTACACGTTTACTACTCCCTTCGGTAGATGGCGTCAGCTTCGTTATAGCACTCGAAAAAGCCAGACTTGAAACTAAGAACAAATTTCTAGTGTCGTTGTATTCGGTTTTGGTTTGCATCAAAAGAGGGCACTAATATTGGTTAGCGATACTATCATTGCAAAAAATACTACAAAGTCGATGCGATTTTACAAAGAGATGAACAACAGCTGTTGCTGTTTTTTTATTTAATTACAAAGCATAACATCACGCCTACGCTCCCTGGCAGGTTAGACAGACAGGTAAAATTATTAAGCTTTTAAAGCGCTTTATTGAGTTGTAACCTTTCAAGCAAAAAAACCTGTTTTTTTATCAATTCTCTTCGCAATATATATGACGATCAACTTTTGCATTATAGCTTCAATTCCAGTGCTTAGTACAGATTAACGTTACTAAAATAATAAAAATACAATGCTAACAACTTAACCATATTTTGCACGAAAACCTGAAAATGATAAACTTGCACATGTTAACAATAACATAGCATTATTATTTTATAATGAAATGTATGATGCCTGAATAAACTAAAGAAACAATGATGTCATTGAGCTTCTGCTACGCGTCGTAGCGCGTAGCTTACGTAGCGGCGATGGCAGCTGCGCCGTAGCAAGCGCGTAGCCATTGTTCGTAGCGTAAATATTTCCCGAAATAAATGATTAAATAATGTTTTATTTTTACAGGTATGTATTACCGAGTGAACAATCAATAGTTATCATCCGAGACATCATCCATCCATCATTATTATAAGTAATGATACTGAGGTAAGTGATAGATACCTTCTATTAATTTTAATTATTATTTTGTTTTGGTAGGTATATTGTTATGTATTTTTATCATCATACCTACATGAATACTACCTTAATGATACCGATTATTTGTTATAGACTGCGATTTGTTCTGTAAAAGTTTTAAAAGAAATATTAATCCTTGATTGTTTTTAGATCTTATAAAACATAAATTATAAGCATGTCTCTTCAGCAACTTTACATTAATATTTTTAATGTGTATTTACGAAAATGAGTTTTAACCACACATAGACTAAGTACAATGTTCCGTATTGATGACTGAACAACTGGTACAGGTTAGAATAATAAATTATCATCTACGAAAAGAGGACCCTATATTTATTTATTTAAAATTGCGTAAATAACACCTAAACAGCTGCGCCAATGCGATGTTACTACTAACTATACAAACAAACAGTTCCAAAAATCATCTTACTTACATTAATGAAAAAAATAACAAGAAACTAACATGAAATATGCCTCTAAATATTTTCAATGCACTTCAGTGCTTCTTCTGTGAACCTCTTCAGGCTGCATTGAAATATAACCACCTCCATGGAAATAATATTGACCAATCTTATGGCTTGTGACAAGGGGGCAAACTTGTTCAGGTTTGTCCTAGAGGATGGCTCCAGAAGTGTTGGCATCGTTGTATAACCTTATTTCTTTGTATCCCTTCTAAAACCATAACAGTTTGTTAAAAAAATTGTTGGTTTTACTAAATTTTAAAATGAGTTACAATTCCCAACTATAGTTACAATAGATTTCGACCTTTTTAATTACATTTTAAAAGCGGGTCTTAGCGGCGGGTCCTAACTTGTCATCTTAGGATGGATATAAATTAATTCTAACGAAGCGAGTACCATTAATTTCTGAGGTCAAAAGGGTTCGTTGTTCAAATTTATATTCATTTTATTAAAGACAATATAAATGAGGGTCAAAAATATTTAGTTGTATCTCATAATAAAAGTATAAGTGGTACGAGTTTCATTTGTGAGTGTGGGTTTTTTTTGGGTGGGAAATCATCAAATGACTTCTCCCGCTCCGTGTGGGGCAAGAAGGCGTGTCAGACTTTTACTGACTAAAACTCACCTGTGTTCCCTCAGTTGCCTGTGTGCCAGGGGCGACGGTATCTCTTTCGAACAATCCGCACCCCTGGGCAAACATCGGCCCTTGCGGACCTCTCGGTCACACTGCGACGGGTCAGCACAGTGGCCCCCGCCGCCTACCACTTTTCGGCCGCAGGGGATAGGAAGGGCGGCCAACGCTATACCGACACGCCTCTTCCCCTGCGGCCCCACTGCGTCCGCCATGAAACGGTGGTCCAGGCCAAGGAAGGAAAGAGCGCTACCCAAAAGTATCGGCATTCCTCCTCCGCCGCAGCCCGTAACCCGCAGCCGCGATGCCTCCCATTCGACTTCGCGGCCCTCCTCAGTTGCGGTGCACCTCACCGCAACCTTTTTTTTGGCCACTACGTCGTCGGCTTTGAGGCAAAAGCCCTGACGTGCGGCCCCACCTTGGGGTTCCTCTTCGCTTCACCGTGGGTGGGAGACCACGGGTACTGAGCCCCCCCGCAACGAAAATGCGGGAACCCACTCAGGGGGGGTGAGTGTGAGTTGCAGCTGAAAATCAGCGTCCAGTGGAAAACCTTGTGTTGTCATCGAGCTGAAGCATTTTTGGCATTATTGTCATTCATCATTGTTTTCATATATTTTTTTTTTCGTTTCACAGTTTTTTTTTGTTTTAAATGATATAATTCCTATTAACGCATTTTTTTTTAAACTAAATATATTTATTGCTCATGCTCGGGCTAAACCCTAAGCTTTATTTCTCACTTTTAGTGATAAGACCTGTGCCACCTTATGTATTTTTTTTTACATTTATATCTGTTGTTTTAATGGTGAAAATATATAAAGCGTATTCTATTCTTTTTAGTACAATTCCGTAAAAAGCAAGTATACATATAATTGAATTCTCGATTGATGGACAATATATTAAAGGATTTCATAAGTTCAAGACGAAACGAGCTACTAAAAGTGTCGCCTCTAATATGATTTATCTGAGACCTCAAAGTGGGCTTTTGGGGTCTCATTGCAGTCATAAAAAGCTTTGAATTTAGTCTAGTAACTTCTAAACCATGCGTCGATACTATCTGGCAATACAGTGATATATTTAACAGAAACAAAAGTTACTAATAAAAAAAACAATTGTGTAGCCACATGTTGCACAACATGTATGGTAACTTGTGTCCCAGTGCGGACAAGCTTATCAAAACCTATGGCCACCAGATATATGGCCAAGCGCCACGCTTGTTGCAACAGCGATTCTGGATAAAACAAATGAAAGAAGTTGCTTACAGTTTAGAGCAATCACGAGTCACCGCAACGCAACAAGCGGAGCGACGAGCGTGAACAAAAGACACGCGCGCGTCTCGCGACGCAAATCGTATCGCTCGAGCTCGTGAACGGGACCTTAGAATTTTTCTTCGATAAATTGACATCTTGCTTCATATGAACACGCGTGAATACGCATCCTGCATGATAAACGAAATATTTCGGGAATGTATACAATCTTTTGAACAATAAATACTTATTATTATCCGTAGGTACGCAACCTTGTAATGTCTCCTGTAATAGCAACACATGGCCGTTAGGTTGTACATAATGGTAAAGAGAATGAACATGCTTATGAGGGTGTCAGGTTACTTATTTATTATTTATAGGGTTATGTCTTTATTCTTCGTTAACAATTTATTTGAAAACAAAAAGCAATAAAATATCGGAGTGACAAATTTTAAATTAAATGTTTGTATAAAATAGTAAGATAAGTATAGAAGAAAATACATTACAATATTATTGTTTTGTAAATAATGTAGGGACTACAAATCAGATGTTACAAAAACAAAAAAAGTTCTTGTACATTCTGCTTTTTAAACGCATTATTTATAGTAATACAAATATAAAAAAAATTACATACGAGGTCTAACTCCAAATACCTTTATCATGATTTTTTTTTATTTTTAAATATTCTAAATGGTGGGTACCAACTACTACTTAATGAACTATTTCAGCCCATTTATTTCCTGTACCCGTCAGGGTCAACAATGACAATATCTTTAAAAAAAATCCCCCTAAATTCACATAGTACATTGCAAGAAACATATTGAGTATTGTAGAACATTCTTAATCTTATAAATATTAGCGATTACGCATTTCTAGTACAATATTATATTAAGCAATCATTCGTAAACCCATGTTTTTATTGAGACACAAAGTTGCGCCACATTGTTTCGGCAATGTTAACAGTTTTGCCACGAAAGTATGCCCTTCGGGAATCATCGTCTTTATTCGGAAATACAAAACACGTCATGATGAAATCTAATATAGACCTGTTACAACCATGGAACTATTTGCCTATTTTACTACTTAATATTATAATGATTACAAAGTTAGGTATCAAAAACTCCACGCAATTTAAAAAAATCTTTTCAGTGGCAGCTTGCGATCTCCAACCAGAGTAAGTTACACGACAGAGGTTGACTTGGTGAAGCCACATCGCAAAATGTCACCACCCAACACTTTTACTTTAGAAAACCTTTGCAAGGCCAACGATAACGCTGTCGAAATGGGCGAATTCTGCTCGAAGCTTATTTAAAACCAACAATTGGAATCATCTAAACGTCGAAAATTATAAGTACGAAATCAATATACAGACGTACAATAAAAGCTGCACCAAGACAAAACATAAACATACAATACCGAAGCGCATACCTTATCACGCAACACAAATACAGGTAGTGCTTGTGTTGCGTGATAAATGTTGCTATCAAAATAAAATGTTACATTATTGTTTATCTACCTAATTTTTTAATTATTTTGCTCCGAAGGTCCTCATTTATCATTTGTTACTTCAAGTTATATTAGGTATATGCAGATAATGCAGCATTGCATAATTATGTATGCGGACACGGCCTATATGCTTGGAGCCCTTTATTAAAGGACATTCTACGTTCGTATTGCTCAGAATACAGACGTGTTGTCGATTTCGCTTATGGTTTGTGCATCTCTGTAATCGCAATTGTAGACGTTATACCTACGTGCAGAGATTCTAAAGTACAGTGTTTGTCGATAGCAAGTAAATCCAGCAACTGGTGCAGTGCGTGGCCCCTCACCCCCGCGTGTAAAAGAAACGGACACATATTTTTCATTCTTGTCTTGGCAACGACTACAACAGCGCGAAGTTCGGGATCCATCGTGAACCCTCGTAGTGCAGTGCGTGACCCCTCACCTCCGCGAGTGAAAGAAACGGACACATATTTTTCTTCCCTGTCTTGGCAACGACTATAGCAGCACGGAGTTCGGGAGGCGTCGTGGACACTCGTACACTGAGAAAAACGGGCTACTTAAAATTGGCAAATTTGTAATGTACTGGCAGCCAGATACGTATAATGTGCTTTTGACATGAAAATTATAAGAGCCATACTTATAATGAAACGACACCATGTTAAGTAAGTATGCGGCATAATGCTCTGTAAAGACAATGTAAACAAGTTACTTGTAATGAGGCCGCATCCTTAATACGTAATCCGCATCATGAAATTACTGTGCCCGCATTATTAACGTTTACGTATGCGGTTTAATGATGCCGCATATGTATTAACAGAGCAGCATACGTAATTTACTTAACCCGCAACAGGAAAAATGTATGCGCTATACGAACGAAGATATACAGCCGCATTATTTCAGTATCTAGGCTCTTTACAACAGTAACTGGTTGCCAAATCATTGTACTGACTCCGACTCATTAAGTAATGGTCCCGGTTACGTACATAATGTACGAGCAGGGTCGGGGATATGCCGATACATTTTACGCACACTAGATAATTAATAATGTCTCCGCCTACATAATCATTTACGTATCCTGGCTCATTTTACGAACTCCGTTTACTTACTGACTGTGTTCGGTGCATAGAATCTTTATGACGTCCGCCGCATCATGAAATTACTGTGGCGCACTCTTATCATTTACGTATGCGGTTTAATGATTCCGCACAGAGCAGCATACGTAATTTACTTAACCCGTAACATAAAATATGTATGCGCTATACGTACGACGTTATACAGCCGCCTGATTTCAGTATCCAGGCTCTTTAAAACAGTAACTGGTTGCCAAATCATTGTACTGAATCCGTCTCATTAAGTAATGGTCCCGGTTACGTACATAATGTACGAGCAGGGTAGGGGATATGCCGATACATTTTACGCACACTGGATAATTAATAATGTCTCCGCCTACATCATCAGTTATTACGTATCCTGGCTCATTTTACGAACTCCGTTTACTTACTGACTGTGTTCGGTGCATAGAATCTTTATGACGTCAGCCGCATCATGAAATTACTGCAGCGCACTCTTAAAATTTACGTATGCGGTTTATTGATTCCGCACAGAGCAGCATACGTAATTTACTTAACCCGTAACATAAAATATGTATGCGCTATACGTAAGTACGACGTTATACAGCCGCCTTATTTCAGTATCCAGGCTCTTTATAACAGTAACTGGTTGCCAAATCATTGTACTGAATCCGTCTCATTAAGTAATGGTCCCGGTTACGTACATAATGTACGAGCAGGGTAGGGGATATGCCGATACATTTTACGCACACTGGATAATTAATAATGTCTCCGCCTACATCATCAGTTATTACGTATCCTGGCTCATTTTACGAACTCCGTTATTTGCTGACTGTGTTCGGTACATAGAATCTTTATGACGTCAGTCGCATCATGAAATTACTGTGGCCCAAAAACAAAAAAGTTGGCCGCCACATTGGATTTTTTAATATTTTCAACACTGCGTTATTTCCTTGTCAAAATAGTACCAAAACCGAGTTTCATTGAAATCGGCCCACAAACAAAAAAGTTGGCCGCCATATTGGATTTTTTAATATTTTCAACATTGCGTTATTTCCTTGTCAAAATAGTAGTATAATTTGTATGGTAGTTTGATTTGGTATGTAGTTTTGTAAGTTATTCCAGAATACCTGCTGTAATACATAATTATTGTATGTCTACTCGGCAGGACATAGTGGAACTTAATTAAATTAAGCTCCACTATGTCCTGCCGAGATGATCAAACAATAAATTTTATTGTTTGATCATCTGTATAACCTATGCCCACAATAAAAAGATTTGATTTGATTTGAAGGATAATAGTATTTTTTCAAACAGTGGGAAAAATATAGTATTTTAGGGAAGTTCATGAAAATTAAAAGTAAACAAACATGTTAGGTTGCCATGCTGACGTGTCATGAATGAGTTTTGTTGCAAAATTACATAATTTCCGTTGCGGGTGCATTCCAGTCACAGTTTAATACAAAGAAGTGCGAAAATTTAACTAACAACAGTAATGTGATAGTAGTAAATAAAATACATCATAGCGAAGGAATTAAAAACAAAAAAAAAAAAAAAAAACATGTAATCATCAAAGTTTTAATCAAATTAAATGTTAAAAGTCTCAAAGATACATTTATTTTCTACGTCAAGTAACATTAGTATTATCTAAAAACTAGTATTGTTAAGCTAATACAGCACTTCAGAAAAAGTGACTAGTGATTTTTGAGGAAGCTTGCCCTGAAAATAACTCATGACAATAAAGGTACCATATAACTCGATAGTCAAAGCATTCACGGGGATTCCCGAGTACCTAAGTAAAAAAGCAAACAATGGAATGTCGGTAAAACAGACATCGACCGAACGATCTACTCACTATGTCCACCATTAACGCCATCTAATAAATCGATTGACAATTAATTCCAGTCCGATAATAGTAGGTTTTACTGAAGCTAACTTAGTGTACGGACTACGTAGCAAAGAAGAATGCTTATTTTTGACCTGACTATGTATAGAAATGAAATAAATCTTAAAATATAGCTTATTGAATTGTATATTGATTACGCTTATCACAATGATAAAAGAAACGCAGGAAAAAAAGATTTTTTAACATTAATTTAAGCTAATTCTACGTCATGACATATCGTATTGACATATTTTGAACGCATCCAATCATTCTTTTTTTTTAAACGTTCCATTTTAAACATTGCTGGTTGACCATATTTAACTTCGTTTCGTAGTTTAATACTTATTTTACGTTTAATTTGATCAGTAACTATTTCTTTATTAGTCATGGGATAAATTAAATTATATAAAAATAACACAATAATTGAATTAAATTAATCATTCAGTGTTTCATTGAGTGTGCGCAAGTGAAATGGATTTTTTGACATTTAACAGTTCTGTGATTTGCATCGGCGGTCGGCGCCAGTGTTGCCATATATACGGATTTGTCCATATTTGTACGGATTTTGGAAGTCCAGTACGGATGAATCATGCTTACGGACTTTTATACGGATTTACGTACAGATGGACTCAAACTCAGCCAGATGCTGTACAGAGCATATTCCGAAGTTTTTTTCGTAGTATTCATTATAAATCACATTTTAGTCCTCTGTCGCAACTATTATTTTCATTTCATGGAAATATAACATAATAGAGCCGTAACACAAACATGAGATGTGGGGAATACCGTGCCATAGGTCGCGTTCGAAACCGTGTATCAAAGACAAAACCTTTAGAGCTATTGTCTTTGATTGAAAAGGACATTAAGTGTAGTTTGAAAACAATGGCTGGAAATGCAAAAAATCAGGCATAATTTAGCGCTTCAACTTAGATTGGTTGGCTGAATCTACTTTCAAGGTTTTGCTGAAACGTAGCAAGAAGGATTTTGCACGTTTGCATTATGTAAAAAGAAATTGAGTGACTTATCTATTGGACGCGGAGGTAAGACGAATATTTTTAAGTATGTACATGAACACGACTAAACATTGAAATTCAGTACCTATAACGTCCTAAAGATCTGTTACAGGTTTTTTTGCCAAAAAACAATGAAAAATGGTGAGATTTTACTGGTAATACGGATTTTTAAAATGAAAATATAGATTTCACGCCTCCTCCATATGGCAACACTGGTCGGCGCAGTCTTAGCATTGTTGACTTAGGGGCAGTTAGTTTCAAGGAATTAACAAAGTAAAAAGGATGTTTTATACCATAGTTAGGTAAATACTCCTATTTTAGACAAAACATCGAGCGTACCTAATTAATTAGTTCATGCACGTTTGTTTCATTATTTTTGGTACCTAACGCCAAATCCTAACCTAAAAAGAAACATTAATATTTTTTGGACTTCGTGGCGTTTAAATCGCCAAAATGACTATAAGACATTATTTTATAAACTTATATGAAGTATTTCTACTATATCATATAACTATACATATACTTTCATTATCAGGTTTTTAAATGTATGGAAGGTGGGCATTGTTCTTTTTTACTGAAGCTGACTTAGTATACGGACTACGTAGCAAACAAAACAGAGACACCATCATCTTAAATAAAAAACTTTAGATTTCGAGGCCTAAACTAAAAACTGAGAGAATTTACAAAAAACTGTAGATCTACAGTTAAAACTGTAGGGTTGGCTACACTGACCGCACGTTAGAATAAACGCACCGCGCTCCCCCGCAAGGCACTGCGCAGAGGCTCTAAAACAGGGAATCAGCCAAAAATTGGACATTATAGAATCGAACACTAGAATTTACCAGAAAGTGAAGAACTATTATAAAAAAAAAGACTTTGCATTTTGCCTTTGATTACAAAATGTGTTAATCAATAACATAAGATCAGGCTGCATGGGCTAGATTCCTTTGCCTTCCCGCAAGGGTAAAGAAAAAAAAAAATAAAGAAACATCGCGAAGGTCACGAAACGCTACCAAATAAGGTAATGTGTTGCATCAGCCCGTGACGCCCCGCCCCCGGCGGCGCCAGAGGCGGGGGCGCCTCGCGGCAACGGCGCGGCAGTCAGCAGTCGCCTGAGAAAAACAGACCGAACAACACGAAGTCTGGCTGAATTATGATTAGTGATTTTGTGCTAAAACGCGTCGTAGCGTAGCCATCATGGAATTTATGGAAGAGATATTAAACGCCGGTTTATCTGAAATAATACCATTCCTTCAAGGTAAGCCAGTTTCTCGGTTTTATTTAGTCAAGATTTTTTGTTTTATTTAGATTATAAATTTTCTTAGATCTGTCGCACTTTGAAATAGTATGTTGCGTCATAACATAACCCCTCGTTTTCACTCATTGAGTTATTTTCACTCTCATCTTTGGTGGCATGTTTGAACTTGTCTGATAGCCTTTTACATATAATACTACTTACAAACAAGTTTAAAACCTTATTATTGCTTGTTGGATAAAGTTGTAAACCTTACTAATCGGTAACGGACAGCATTTTTTAACCGACGAAAAAAAAAGGAGGAGGTTCTCAATTCGACACGTATATTTTTTTTATGTATGACCACTCATAACTTTTTATTGAGTGGTCCGATTTCAAAAATTCTTTTTTTATTGGAAAGAGTATATCTAAAAATCGGTCCCATTTAAATATGAAAAATTATATCTGCCCCTAAGGGTAGAAAAAAAGGAATTTATTGATAATTTTCCTACTGAATTTTCAATTGTGAACCGATTCTGTTGAAATTAACCAAACATTTATGATGTGTGATGACACCACAACATAACACGGATCTGATGATGGCGTCTCCATTATTAGATCAACTCCAGATCCCTGTTATGTTGTAGTGAAGTCAGTTCCAAGAGGTCCTCAACAGTGTACAGGTGGCGCCATACAAACTTTGGCGCCGACTCGAAATTAATGTGGAGCTTAGCTGGACTAAAACGTTAATTTTTTATTTTTTCCTTTTTTTATTTTTTCGTCGGTTCAATTTTTTGTTAAAAAGTTTTTTTTTTTTTGTTGAAAACCAAGAGACCGCCCAAAAACCTGACTCTCCGACTGAACATGTAGGCAATTATAAGTAGGTAGGTACTTACCTACATAACAAGTTTTGTACATGTTTGTATTTGTATTTTTCAGACAATCTTATAACATCACTTGAAACTGCCATTCTGTTAAACGATGAAGATTTGAAAGAAATGATTCCAAAGATTGGCCCCAGAATAAAATTTAAAAATTGGCTACTACAACATCAAAAAGCGACCAGTGTCAATGTACGTACCTACTTGTTTATTGTACATCTTGTATTTAGCTAATAAAAATGTTTTCGATTTTTTCTCTTGGACCGATGCCGTATACTTTTAAATTATTTTTCTAGAACCTTGAAATTAGGAATGCTGGGCTAAACGACTCAACTCAAAACGCTGTACGGGACACTGATGTCAGTGATAATGCAAAAATCTCTACAGATTGTACTGCTGCAGCTAATAACACTGTGAGTTACTTATAATAATAAAATTACTCAGTTTGATAACAAAACGTATTTCGTCGGCCTAATTCGTTAACCTGCTAAGTCCATTTTTGTATAGTTTACAGTGATTGTAATACAATACTGACAGGCTGCCCCACCCTTTTTTGGTGCTCACTTAAATTTTTATTTTGTAGCTTAATTTGGTAGGTACTTTATGTTTGTGTTATGGACCAAAAGCATTGTTTACATAAGGCCATCGCTGGCTGCCAGTCTCACTGGCTTGAAAAATAGACGGGCACTTTATTCTCGCCAGCGTTGCTGGCTTGGCTTGCGATGGCCTCGTGTAAACCTTGCTTAAGATAAAATTGAAAATGCCCATCATTAAGATAGGACCGGGTACCTATTTAAGTTTGTAATAATTCTTAGATTACGTTTTGTTTTGTTTCAGGTATTGAAACTATTAAATATAATGTTATTTTCTTTAGTAGATTGTATGAGTATTTAGAAGGCACTAGTCAAAGTTAGTGTGCTAGTAGAATATTCATAGTTTAGGTATATTGTTTAACCAGCAAAAATGTAAGTACATCCGTATGTATAGTATTTATTTGGTACATTATTAAAACCCGTATTATTACAACTCGTATAGTTATGCAGGCCATACACCATCAATTCGATTGTACAATTGGCATGACACTGCCGATTGGATCCAATCGAATTGACCGTATGTGGCCGTGGATCGGCAGGCAGGACAGATCGAATTGGCGGAACAATCAAAATTCAATTATTTTGGCTGGATCATGCCGATTGGACCGTGTATGGCAGTGGGCGATCGATCGTATGATTTTTCTTAACCGACTTCAAAAAACAAGGAGGTTCTTAATTAGATTGTATATATTTGTTTTATCATTGTTTGCGCATATCTTCGATATTTATAGACCGATTTTTATGTTTTTTTTCTTTTTCTTTATTTGTCCGATTGGACAGTTAGAATTGATCGTGTGTGGTGTAGGTATATGGACGAACTGCAGATTGGATCCAATCAGCAGTATCATGCCAATTGAACGATCGAATTGGACGTGTATGGTCTGCATTACTAAGTAGTATATACCTATTTAGTATTCAATAGTATTTATCATTAGCTAGCTTAACTTGGTAACTGCGCGGCATTTAACCGACTTTAAAAAGGAGGACGTTCTCAATTCGTCGGAATCAGTTGGAGTGTTGCCTTTGGGGCCTATGGGAAAAAAGACTCAGAATCTTTTTAATTTTTTTTTTTTGAAAAAAAAATCGTTTACCGATGACTTTTTTTTGCTTTTTTTTTATTTAGGGCACATATAGTAACATGTTTAAACTTATAATTTTTTTTTCGTTAAATGCATATTTACTGAGAACTTATATCGATTTTCGATCATTGTCCCCATCAATTTATGTCATGGGCATGATGTGTCCCCGACTCACAGTTATTTAATTATTATCACGAGATATTTAATTATTAAAAAAAAGTAAAAAAATCTTCAAAGTTAAATTACTCGAAAAATATGCATTTTACGAAAAAGTGTATAAAGCCTAAATTGTTTCTATGGGTATCCTCAATTAAATAAGAGCAAAAAAAGGAGGGACAATCGGTCACCGAAAAAAATTTTTTTTACAATTCTATTTTTTTTTTTTTTTGGTTTTATTTACTACTCATAGAGCTCCGAAGGCTGTTCTCCAACTGGACCATTTACTCATTAATTTATCAATTTGTTCAACAACTTTAAAAAGTTGGTATCAATAGTGTTTGTGTTTTACATACAGGAAAGTTTAGACGGCAGAGCAATACTCAAAGAGGGAAAAGGAGGCTTACTGACGGAGGGTTCCCGAAGGAAATTGAGCCAGCTGCTAATACACCACATACTAGAAAACAATTGTGCGAAGAAAATTTCCAGTGAAGAATTTTATAAACTAGCTACCGAAATTGTGGAAATATTTCACAAGGAACGCGTTGTAGTGTATTATTCTGCATATTTTTCAGCTACAAATAAATTAGCTAAAAAAAATTCTAGCGGAAAGCTCTACGAGAGCTATATAGCTCGAAGGAGAAAGTTGCGAGAAAGTGGACAGTTGCCGGGAACTAGCCGTTCATCCTCGAAGTCGTCCAGATCATCGCTCAGATCCACGCCAACTATCACAGATGATGACATTTATAGCCTGGAATCTCTGGAAAGTGGTAAGCAAATAATCGCTAGTCACCTTTTTCGTGATTTAAATGTACTACGGGCGACTGTACTATGATGCCCTTCCTCTTGTTGACTCATCCCACCATACACATATAAATTACAGGTATTGTCTATGAAGAAACATTACTATGGCTGAAAAACAATGTCGATCCATGGAAATCTGTTGAAGAAAAGTGGGCAGAAACTGCAGATTACCGCCTAAATCGCATCCAATGTGGAAAAGGTGATATAGCAGATTACTTCAAGGATTTCCCAGCCTTAAAACAATCACAAGGCTATACCTTGGTAAGCATAAACCGCAGCCGCTTATTTTTTACATAATCCTTGTGGTTTTTCTATAAATAACCACAAGGATTATGTAAAAAAAAAACTTGTAGAATACTTGTCAAAACTGTCTCAAACATTATTTCGTTCAACTGTGTAGCCAGCAAGTATTTTTACAAGTATAAAACACATTTGCGTTTACAATGAAGTCTGTGACATGTATTAACTCGTCTGTGGCCCTAGTGTGAGTTTCTTTTAACTATCTCGACTTTACGCATCGATCGCGTTTTGCTCTCTGATTGGCCCTTCACCAAACGAGTGCCAATCGGAGAAAAGCGGTCGATGCGTAAAGTCGAGATGGTTAAAAGAAACTCACACTAGGCCCTCTGATACATTGACAGCGTTCTCACCTACAAAATACAAACGTGGTTTAGACAATTAATGTTTATTTTATTGCAATTTCTGTATATGAGATCATAAACATGTAGGCGACTAGAAGTTTTCAACTAACAAGTTTCATACAAGTTTTGTATACTTACAACAAGTTTTATACAATCATGTAATATAGTTTCATAACAAGTTTTGAACAACATATTTAATACATGCGAAAAACTAAAACATTGCATTCAATTTGTAAAATACATGTATTATACTTTGGTGAAAACGAGGGGTTATAAGACAAGTGTCTGAATTTCGATTGCCATGTAAAATTCGTAATGTTAGTTCCCGTATCTGCCACGGTTCTTCTCTTTTCGCACAGACTCTAGTCACTTGCAACACTCGCGCGCTGCCGACATTGCAGAACGAGATATTGTGCAGGCACTAAAAGAGACAAGCTATTCTAGTTCTCGCTCAACAACCCAATAACCTATGTGGTAGCCATCCGGACCTTTCTCACCAGTGGAAATAACGTGGCGCACATTTATTGTATTCTTTTTTTCAGTTAATGAACGATTTCAGTCGTCTGTATCCGGGAAAGGAAAACAAATTATTTTCCTCTATCACCCTCAAAAATGAAGAAATTATAAAATATGCTTCATTAAAATTACGAAAAATTAGAGACCAAGATACGAGAACAAAAATAGCAAATATAATTGCACTGATTGACGGTAAGAAGTTTTGCTCAAATATTAGTTCTTATTATTAATCTTTAACTATGACGTGGAGTCTCAGAGGCCCCGCCCATTCTAGAAATCGCACAGATTTGTGACTTCCCCCTCCCCTCAGCACCGAGCCGCTCAGTTAGTGTATTGAAAAAATGACGTCCATAGTGTTTTTTTTTTAATTTTAGTAAAATTAAGTCTTAAAAATTAACCGAAACTTTTTTTTTTTCTTTGAATACAGAAGATGAACCAGAGACATCTAGCAATGTTGCTTTGATGTTGCTGGCTTATGTCATCAACATTTCACCTGCACGGAAAATAAAAGGAAAGCCAGCGTGGAAGCCATCCAGAGCAGAAGTATGCGACGGCTATATATCGCAAGCTGCTTCTGAAGCCGACGTTACCAACAAGATCATTCAAAAAAAGGAGAACCTGCAGAGGCTAGGCCGCACAGTTCAACCCTACGTTATTTTTGTTGGCCTTACCGTTACTGAGGTAAAAGTAGCATATGTGGTAATAAATGACACATTGTATAGTTTCAACAAATTAGTAACAGCAGTAGACTGTGCATTTAAAATATTTCAATCGATAGGAGCTTGTTACCCGGAGGAAGCTGGAGACATATGGCTTTTTATTCAATTGGGTTTCTACGATATTAAAACTAAATTTGACAGGCCCACACAGGCTGTGAATAGTCTTTTAACTGATCTAGAGTTAATACTTTAAAAATGTTTACCTGTTACTATTGCAAAAAAGCCAGTGTGTCTCCGAATTTACTTATAACTCATGTGCGAACTTTCTGTAAATTAACGGTAGAATTTTCCGGATTTCGGTGTGGTGAACAAGGGTGTTATCGTCATTATATTTCCTCTGCATCTTTCAAAAAGCACTTAGTTAGAGAGCACCAGTCATCATTGTCAGTCTTGCCTCATCCAAATAGTAACAAACCGATTGATACAGAAGCCAATATCTCAAATTTACCTTCAACGTCAAGCAAAGAAACTTACGAAACGGCAAATACGATGGAATCTCTACCAACTCAAAGAGACGAAAACTCTCTTGGTCACCATGCTGCAAGTCTCGTTTCCACTCTATATGCTAACCCAATAATACCGCGTAAAGCCGTACAAGTTCTTGTAGAAAATCTTCAATTATTTCATTCTAAATCACAATGCATTATAGAGCGACAGTTTAATGATATGGTACCACCAGACCAAGATAATGTTCATGTTAAAAATGCTTTAAAAAAAATATTTAGCGCGTTCAGCGATGCGTTTGAGAATTTAGATTCGGAACACAAACGTTTAAAATATTTTAATGAAATAGGAACTTATTCTGAGCCCCTTGAAGTGGTTGTAGGTCAACGTAATGAGTCTAAAAAAACAGCGGCTGGTTTGTTATTAGTACAAGTAAATTGTACAATGCAGGTGATTCCGTTAAAAGAAAATTTAAAACTAATTTTTTCATCAAAAAATTTCATTAAGGATACTCTTGAATATTTGGACACAGTACAAAATTACTCTTTCGGTATTGAGAATATTGTTCAGGGTTCAGTATGGAAAAAAATGACAGAAAATTCTGTAGAGCATGATGCAATGATTTTACCATTAATAATCTACTTTGACGATTTTGAAATAGGCAATCCCTTAGGAAGCCACGCTGGGATTCATAAACTTGGAGCTATTTATGCCTCAGTACCATGTCTTCCACCTCACTACGTGTCGCTTTTGCAAAATATTTTATTATTGGCTCTTTTTCACTCATCAGACAGAACAAGCTTTGGAAACAACATAATTTTTCAAAAAGTTTTTGATGTTCTTAATGATTTAAGGAACAATGGTATTCATGTTGAAACTGATGTGTATACTGGCAAAATTAAGTTTTATGTTGCAGCTGTGACGGGAGATAATTTAGGATTGAATGCTATGTTAGGTTTTGTTGAAAGTTTTTCTGCAAATCGGCCATGTAGAATTTGTACTGCTAATAAAGAACAAATCAAAACACTGCTTTATGAAGATGACACGTTGTTGAGAAACAATGTCAATTATGAAAATGATTTACATTTAAATGACATTCATATGACTGGTCTTAAAGAAAAATGCTCGTGGCTTGCTTTAGATGGGTTTGACTTATTTCAAAACGTCGCCGTAGATGTTTTACATGACTATCTCGAGGGTGCTTGTCGATATGTGATGCCATTTGTGATACAGAATCTAGTGTGTACTCAGATGCTAATTTCTTTTGACAATTTAAAATCAAGAATACGGTATTTTAATTATGGACCTGATTCTACATCGACACCGTGCGATTCTGTAGCAAAAGAAGGCTCAACATTAAAGTTAAAATGTTCGGCTTCTGAAATGCTTACCCTTGTTCGATATTTTGGGCTGATTGTCGGATATAATGTCCCAGATGAAAACGAAGTTTGGTTCTTATACATCAAATTAAGACAATTGTTGGATAAACTTTTGAGTCATAGAATCCATGAAAATACTATTGATCAAGTAAAATTTTCAGTAGCTGAATTAAACGAGCTCTATCGAAAATTTGCTGAAACAGACTTAAAGCCAAAGTTTCATTTTCTTACACATTATCCAGAAATGTTAAAAAAAATTGGCCCACTTACCCAAATCTGGACGATGAGGTTTGAAGCCAAGCATCGTATATCTAAATTTGTGGCCAGAGCATCACACAACAGAGTAAATGTTTGTAAAACAATAGCTATTAAACATCAATTAATTTTAAACGATACTTTTCTTAAAAATGAAACTGTAAAGACGATCTCTTATGGCAAAAAGGCAAATATGACAGAAGCGCAAATTGAAAATGTAAGACAAAACTTTCATTCTCGAGGTATAATCGAAAATAATTGTTGGTACTCATTATCATGGGTGAAACTGTATGGTGTCCGATTTGAGCTGTCGTCAATTGTCATTCTAGATATTTCAGAATCTTCAGGCTTACCAAAGTTTGGTGAAATAAAAAATATTTATTTACTTGACAATGATGAAGTTACATTTGAGTGTGTTTCATTAGAGTGTATAGATTTTAATCAGCATTACTATGCGTATCAAGTGATGAGAACCAACGATTACCTATTACATAATTATAATACCCTTGTTTCGCCTGTACCGGCTACAATTACTATAATGTCAGATTTAAAACTTTAAGTCACTGTTCGATGGACTTTAGAATAACAACGACCATTACACATCACATACGACGTACGTACCCTTGGGGTAGGACTTCCCATCATATTAGCACCAACCTTCTTCGTTTATTTTTCTCTCATCACACACTTACATGCATATGTAGTCAAACTCCGAAGTCCCGGCGCTCCTAGGTTTGCCTAGTCAAACCTCAGGTTTGACAAGAAGCCTTAGTCAAAGTCCAAAACTAAAGCGTGTTTTGGCCTTTGACAAAAGAATTTATGGTCAAACCTTGGAGAGACCAATTTGGGTAGTCAAACGCCGAAACTCAGTACGATCAAATCGGGGTTTGACTAGTCAGACTTAAATTAGGGACAGAATGGGTTATATAACCTAAATATGTATGAAAAACTTCATTCATTTCCGATGTTAGATTCAAAACTGCCTTACTCCTGTAGGTCACGTGGTCCTGCAGGTTAGAAATTTCGCAGCGGAGTAATTGCGATTTGATCAAATTGCGTTTCGGCGTTTGACTTTCCAAGTTAGTCTCTCCTAGGTTTGGCCATAAATGCGTTAGCCAAAGGTCGAAACACGCTATTAGTTTTGGACTTTGACTAAGCCTTCTTGTCAAACCTGAGGTTTGACTAGGCAAACCTTGGAGCGCCGGGACTTCGGGGTTTGACTATAACACATACAACACGTGCAAAAATTCAGAAACACACCCACCTGTGCGGATCTGTTGCCCGCAGGTGATACAGTTTACACATTTTACGTACCCATACCTTACATTATATACCGTTTTGCAAAAGCGTGAATACGGGCCCACCACCAATTTGTTTCTTTAACTTAACTTCAGGTTAAACATCAGCTGAGTTTCATTTGTTGTTTGTATTCTTTCATCGTATTGTCATTTATGCTTTTAAAATCAGTCAAATTTCGTAAAAGTAGAAAATATCGAAACTCGGTACTGATGTTTAACCTTCACCTAGGCCATGGGGTAGGGGTGCACCGCCCCTACTGCCAAAAGGTGGCTCTCGGATCGCTACCAAAACGGGGCGATCCCCACATTTTGTATTTTTTTTTTTGTAGAATACCGGTTATATCAGTTTAAAGTCGGGCCTTGCGACATAGGTTCCGCAACTAGTTAGGTTTATGCGTATGTATTAGCGTTCGTATGCGAACGAGCTTTAAGTTAAGTTTACCGTAGGCCTAGATGCATTGGTTTCCAGCGACGACCACGCGGACTCCATTGATGCCAAGGTACCCTTAGAGCCAGTCCACACGGCGCGTTGCGTCGACGCAACGCAAAATGTAAAATGACGCAACGGCAGCGCTGCGTCGACGCAACGGAGACGCAACGCGCCGTGTGGACTGGCTCGTACTAGTGATTCTTTGGTCGGGAATCCTAGGTTGCTCTTACTTACCCGCTTCCGGCTCGTGCTACAAATACCGGAGATCTGAGACATTGTTCATGTTGATAATGGACTGTCTGTTGTTATACCTAATTAAGTATTTATAATTGCCCTAAAACATTCAGACGAAATCTATATAAGATAGGATATCTACTGACGCCCTTATATTTTAATAAATATCTAATCGCCAATCCTCTCGTCCTTTCCGTATTACGTTTTGTAAAGGCCTACTCAAACCTGACCGATATCCCGACCGGTATTTTGTATGGCATTACCGGCAGCAGTTGCGGAACACCTTTGAACAGCGCGTTACCGCATACCCATCGGGATATCGTTATCGCCACCGGTACGGGATACCGGTCAGATTTGAGTAGGCCTTAAATCTTGCAATGGTGGACGCCTGTCAACAACCGACAGACGGTGAAATTCCTCGTTCATAGTTGACTACCATGTAATTCTAGAATAGTATGATTAATTAAGCTTGTGGTTTTTTTGTATGTCTCAATTTTACGATTGAAAATAAATAATATGAATCTTTTATGTCTATTTCCTTTTAAGCATGTAAAGTTATAAAACTTGTACAGGGTTTGAGAACAGAACTTCTTCAGAATTTCTTCTGTTAATAACCTTGTAAAAGTTTAAAAAAATAAAAAATGATGTATCATTGCTGTGTAGGTAGTACCTACACTAAATGTATATGTATCGTGAAGTATTATTTTATCTAAATTACCAATTAGTGTATGCTTTTCACTTACAGGTCCGATTTGGTGCTATATCGGTGTAGCTGTTAAGTTTGCTACAAAATTATTTTGCATAATAATAATAATAGCCGCACTAATATCGTACAAATTCAACAACAGTAGGTAAAGCCTGACCAGAGTTTTAAAAAAACCCTGCAATGAGGACGCGACCTTTTGTGATATATTTATACGTAACTATTGCCAGTAAAAGAAATTAAATCTGAAAAATACCGCACGCGGGTTTTAAAACATCTGGTCAGCTTTATAATGATACATCATTCTTTACCGTACCCGCACCATTATTTATAAGTAGATATCTATGTGACCAGTGCAGGTTGTACTACTTATACTACAAAGCATAATGTGTATAAAACTTATTAACTGTTATAGTAGAGGTATGAACGGGAAGTCGAAGCGTAGGCAGACCGCCATTCCTAAGATGGCAGGGCCGACCTCGACCAGATACGCCGCATCGAGGATGACATAGAAAAACCATGGGAGAAGCATAAATGTCCAGCAGTGGACGAATATATATGCTGAGAAGAAAAATAAAAGGTATGATTACTAGTGCGGGACAATATGGCACCATACCATTCACCATACCCGTCCATCTACACGCCCGAGTACATGCGATACTGCTACGGGTATAAGGCATGGTGCACTATTGCACTACGTGTTACGTATTGCACATCATGCCTTACGATACTTGTACCTGTATTTTCCTTATGCTGGCATGGTTACAGTCAACGTCATTAATATATAAATATATACAGCCATCGAGTCAAAATATGTAAACACCAACCTTATTGTCAGTGACATAGAGGCGTGTAGATATTTTTGAGCTCTTGTTAACGTATATATTTTTATGACGCTGGCCGTACATACAAAGGTGTTCAGATATTATTATATATTAACCAATCAAAGTCAATGAAATTTTGTACACACGATCGAGAAACTAATATCTAGCTAGGTCTGTGGTTTATTACATTTTCGTAAAAATGTATAGTTTAAATATTGCAGGGGGTTTTCATATTTTCATTCAAAACTCCCTGCAATATTTAAACTATACATTTTTACGAAAATGTAATAAACCACAGACCTAGATATTAGTTTCTCGATCATGTCTACAAAATTTCATTGATTTGAGTGTTTAATATTCAAAATAAGTATCTGAACACCTTTGTATGTACAGTAGCCCTCACTAATGGAGCCCCAATCTCAAAAAGCAATAGATTGACACTTCGCTTTAACTTACGACCTTCTTATAATAAGCAATTTCTATAGGCTATAATACTATATACACACACACTCTCATACGTTTACGAATGAATGTATTTCCTAAATTCAACCGTTAAAGCATGATAGCTGAGCGGTTACTGCACTTGATTATCGCGTTTGAGCGCAGCGAGTCGCGTTTTCGAATCCCACTCGCTGTGTGATAGTCTTTATATTGTTTTAAAAATCACTTTTGAGTATAGTTTCTTGTTCTGTTCTTCTTATTCACTAAACTCGTAAAACTTTATCATTATACCCACAGAAACCTAAATAAATTTAAATGATTTACGACTCATTCACCGCGACTTATAGAACGGTGTTGGTTGATAATTGTGTGCTAGTGACGTGTGTTTCATCTATTAGCGTCCTTCTAATTCATTTTAAAATGTAAGCAAATTTAAATATAGAAATGAAAGCGAATATTATTGCGCTGCATAAAAGTGGACTTAATACCTATATCACAAATACCTATGTGATGAAACCGGACTGAGTGTGAGTAGTGAGTAAATCATAATTTAAATATAAATATTAAACATTTATTTAATTAAAGTGTAACTGCTGATCCTTGTAGTTATTTTTAAACGTTTTATAAATATCACAATGTCTAAATAGAATAAAAATTTAAATTTCAATGTAAATTTATTTCCTAGATTATAGAACGATGAAAATAACAATAAACTTAATATCTATGTGAAATTGCCCTTTTAAATAATTTTGTTTCTAAATAGTAGGTAATACATAAAGTGTGTATTTTGCTTAGTAGCTTATCAGTACCCCTTTTTTGTTTTAGTGAAATACTGTGAGTCGGTGGGTGAAAAGATATGAGGAAGGCGGTAGCCTTGCCCGTGGAAAGCAAAGTGGAAGACCCCAGCTCCTATAACAGGCACACGTTCAGCGAATATGAAACAAGTGGTTTCAAAACGACAAGACATTTTGCCGAATTATTCGACACATCTTTACGAACCGTGCGCCGTGCACTCCACGCAGAAGGTTCATGGCAAACAAGGCATCATGGAAAACCAGCTCGAGAATCAGCTTAAAAAACATAGTTAAAACATTAACATTAAGTTATAAATTACAAATATTTATTTATTTTAGTAATATTCAAATAATATTTTGTCTTATCCGTAATCTGGATTATTTTGAGGTTTAGTTTCAATCTTCTTTTCGGAATGAAAATGAACACTTAAGCTATAACCTCTTTAAGTCCTATTAAATACGATTTGTTAACTTTGAGGTTTGAGTTAAAACGAACTCACTCGCAGTAGAATAAAAGTAGTACTACTGAGTCATTTAATTGTATTGTGACAACTTGTCTGCATTTGTTACTTTTACGTGGGTAGATTTTTGTAGAATATTGTGATTTATTTAGAGTACCGACACACAGTAGTAATCAGCACAATATTATTATATTACTAAGATACAATAGCCTGATTATCATAGTTCACCAACTAGCTTATTTACTTCAATAAATTGTTCTATAAGAGAAAATAAACTGTTTTAACAAGAAGTTATTATTAGTTGTTTTTATACATTCTTCATGAAGTTATAACGAATAAACATTTTGTAATCATTTATTATTGTTAAACCTTTATTTAAATAACAATACGAGTAATAAAACAAATTTGTTACATTATTATTCTGGTATATTAATAAATCGAATAATAAAAGAACAGATGAAGATGATTGTTGAAAAGAAAAATTAAAGCTTCATCGCGAGATTTGAACCCAGACCTATGAGTTTCTTAATCCAAGACGATACGCTGCACGCTACCGGAACTCAAATTATAATAGTAAATTTTAGCAATGGTATGAACCGACCAAGGTCATGTCACTCGTCGCCGACGGTATGTATAAAATACAAAGAGTAACGCCAGTGTGTGAGTAGAGCGGTTTTTTTTTTTTTTTTTTTTTTTTTTTTTTTTTTTTTTTTTTTTTTTTTTTTTTTTTTGAGTTTTGTGTTAATACATCACTTATACACACAGCTGTAGGTACGGCCTGGACCGCCACTTCATAGCAATATAGCCCTTAGTATGCGACTGCATTAGTGAATCTTGATTGTACCATGCGCCAGCATAAGGAAAATACAGGTGCGAGTATCGTAAGGCATGGTGTGCCATACGTAACACAGTATAGTGCACCATGCCTTACTATACCCGCAGCAGTATCGTACGTACGCTAGCGTGGTACATAAGTATGGTTCACCGTGCTTTACTGGTCCCGCACCAGTATCGTACGTCCACTGCCGTGGTACATACGCACGGTTCATCATGCCTTACTGTACCGGCAACGGTACCTTACCTCTACTACGACAGTTAATACGTCTGACACATCATGCTTTACTGTGCCTGCCACAGTATCCTACGTATGCTGCCACGCTGCACACGTATGGCGCACTATGATTCACCGTGTCCGCCATAGTATCGTAAGTATGCCGCCATGGTGTACACGTATGGCGCACCATGATTCACCGTGTCCGCCATGGTATCGTAAGTATGCCGCCATGGTGTACACGTATGGCGCACCATGATTCACCGTGTCCGCTATAGTATCGTAAGTATGCCGCCGTGGTGTACACGTATGTCTCACCATGATTTACTGCATCCGCCACAGTATCGTACGTATGCCGCCGTGGTACACACGTATGGCTCACCGTGCTTTATTGTGTCCGCCACAGTATCGTACGTATGCCGCCGTGGTACACACGTACGGCTCACCGTGCTTTACTGTGTCCGCCACAGTATCGTACGTATGCCACCATGGTGTACACGTATGGCGCACCATGATTCACCGTGTCCGCTATAGTATCGTAAGTATGCCGCCGTGGTGTACACGTATGTCTCACCATGATTTACTGCATCCGCCACAGTATCGTACGTATGCCGCCGTGGTACACACGTATGGCTCACCGTGCTTTATTGTGTCCGCCACAGTATCGTACGTATGCCGCCGTGGTACACACGTACGGCTCACCGTGCTTTACTGTGTCCGCCACAGTATCGTACGTATGCCGCCGTGGTACACACGTACGGCTCACCGTGATTTACTGTGTCCGCCACAGTATCGTACGTATGCCGCCGTGGTACACACGTATGGCTCACCGTTCTTTACTGTGTCCGCCACAGTATCGTACGTATGCCGCCGTGGTACACACGTACGGCTCACCGTGCTTTACTGCGTCCGCCACAGTATCGTACGTATGCCGCCGTGGTACACACGTACGGCTCACCGTGCTTTACTGTGTCCGCCACAGTATCGTACGTATGCCGCCGTGGTACACACGTACGGCTCACCGTGCTTTACTGTGTCCGCCACAGTATCGTACGTATGCCGCCATGGTACACACGTACGGCTCACCGTGCTTTACTGTGTCCGCCACAGTATCGTTCGTATGCCGCCGTGGTACACACGTACGGCTCACCGTGCTTTACCGTGTCTGCCACAGTATCGTACGTATGCCGCCGTGGTACACACGTACGGCTCACCGTGCTTTACTGTGTCTGCCACAGTATCGTACGTATGCCGCCGTGGTACACACGTATGGCTCACCGTGCTTTACTGTGTCCGCCACAGTATCGTACGTATGCCGCCGTGGTACACACGTATGGCTCACCGTGCTTTACTGTGTCCGTCACAGTATCGTACGTATGCCGCCGTGGTACACACGTACGGCTCAACGTGCTTTACTGTGTCCGTCACAGTATCGTACGTATGCCGCCGTGGTACACACGTACAGCTCACCGTGCTTTACTGTGTCCGCCACAGTATCGTACGTATGCCGTCGCGGTGCACAGATATGGCTCATCATTATTTAACGTGCCCGCTACAGTATCGTACGTAAGCCGCCATGGTACACACGTAAGGTTCACCGTGTTCTACTGTGCTCGCAACAATAGTATACGGGTGTTGCAATCGTAGTTTCAGGAGTATTCAGTGCGACTTGCGCACTACGTATTACGTAGCCGGATGTCGGGCTACGTACGTACGTACAAAAATCGACCACGAGTAAATTACGTAACCCGCTCCATGATGAGCGTCAGTATGCCGACTACGTATGACTGGCTACTTACGCGTAATGGAGCGGGTTACACACGTCATTGTGGTCGATTTTTGTCCTTATTTTACGTAGTGCGGCAGAGGAAATTTTTCTCAGTGTACCATTTGCGTACCTATCATTTTTGACGAAGATATATTTCCAACTTACCCACCACTACCATAAAATTTACCCGTTTACATCATGAATAAAAGGACTAATAAATGCATCGAATGTAAAACCTCTATAGCAGCGGCCGATAAGGTAACGTGCTCGAAGAGAGTCTGCGGTAATCACTATCATCTGCTTTGTGCTAACTTAACAGCTGATACCGCTGCGACCACCCTTGAGTCCTGGATATGTTCCAAGTGCAACAAAGGTCAATCAAAGAATCAGGACACAGCTCACACGGCAGCTAAAACTACTGAACACCAAACAGCAGACTGTAGTCAAGCACAAAACATGACCGTAAGGAAAACAAGCACGTCTTCGGACTTGCCTCTCTACAGTCCTTCTGCTGAATCAACCGCGATACTTAAAGTTATACGCACAGAGCTACCCACTATCATTCGCGATATGTTAACGCCGGAGTTTCACAAAATGCAAACACAAATGACGGAACTCGAAAAGTCTGTTAAGTTTATTAGCTCTCAATATGATGACGTCATGAAACATATTGTGTCCAATAATGCTGAACTAAAGACACTACGGGAGGATAACCTGGCACTCCGTAACAACCTTCACAACGTTGAGGCACGCCTACGTAGACTGGAGATTGAGCAAGTCCGTCAAGATCAATGGGTCCGCCTACAAAACATTGAGATATCTGGGCTACCTGAAAATAGGGGGGAGCAAACTGTGGACGTAGTGTTGAAGATTGCTGAACATGTTGGAGTTCCTATAAAAAGTGATGACGTTGAATTCGCCCACCGAGTCCAAACACAGCAACATAATAGTTCAAACCTGCCGAGGAACATAGTTGCAAGCAAGACTCAAGCAACGCAGCGCTAAAGACGCAATAGTGGCGGCAGCACGGAAGCTGCGAGGTATCAATCTGCATGACCTAGGTCTTCAGACAGCGACATCCCCGAAATCAAAAATCTATGTCAATGAACATCTTACTAAATATAATAAAAATCTATTAAAACAATGCAAGCTCAAAGCTAACGAACTCAGCTATAAATACATTTGGACAAAAAACTGTCGAATTTATTTAAGGAGGGAAGATGGTTCTCAGCATATACTTGTGTTGTCAGAGGAAGACCTAAAAAGTGTTGTTTAGGTTTGATCATTGTTGTCATTGTTATCATAATACTTTGTACTAATTTTCTACCAAGTTTTGGTTTAGCTCTGCTAGATACCACTTTGCATTTCTATTATCACACATACCCACACACTAACTTCACGATGACTCAATTCATAATTAACTATCAACACTTCACAAAACTAAACACACAAAAAAATATTTCTTTAACAATAATAACATACTTAGCATACATTGCCTTCGCTCGAAGTTTACTACAATCACCTTACATACCTGGATACATGCATTTAACTGGTATAAATGAGTGTCACAACTTACTCAGTTGTGTCAGTCACTCGGACTTGGATGTTACTATTTCATTCTGTGAATCATCACGGCAAACACAAATTAGCAACGGGCAAGGGTAACACTAATTACCTACAATTTTTTTATCAAAACGTGCGGGGTTTGCGTACTAAAACCAATACGTTTTACGAAAATATATTATCATCAAATAGTGACATCTTAATGTTTACCGAGACCTGGCTACATGACGGCATCTCGGACTCCGAGTTATGTAATAATATTTATGATTTGTTTAGACGTGATCGCGGCTCGCTAGGTGGCGGAGTAATGATTGCCTGTGCTTCGCGGCTGCAAGCGCGCGTACGCATCGAGTGGGGCCATCCTGACCTTGAATGCATCTGGGTAACTATTCCCGCTCGAGTGCTTGGCGTAAAGCGTGACTTGCACATTTCGACTGTTTACCTACCACCAGATCGAGCGATACCGGAACGTATTCAATTGTTTACGCGAATATTATCTGAGGTAATTGATCAAAACCATAATGATTATTTTCTCATAGCAGGCGATTTTAATCTACCCTGTATTGACTGGACAAGCAGACAGCCTGTAGTGCTAAAGAAAGGCGCTGTTGAGGTACAAAACTCCGCGTCCCACTTAGTTAATACAATGTTGTACTGCGGTTTGAATCAATCTAACTCTTTCACTAATTCTCACAACCATACTCTGGATTTGGTTTTTGCGAACTTCCCCAATACTATTGTAAAATCGAACTGTCCATTGGTACCGGAAGACGCGTTTCACCCTTCTATTGATATTAACGCCACTGATATCTTAATTCCTCCCTTGAAATTAAGGGTTTTTAAAAAACATGTTTATAGGAAAGGGAACTATGAAGCCATTAACAACGAACTTCTACAGTATGATTGGGGACTGGTTTGTGGTGATGATGTGCACCTTGATCATGTAATAGAAAGGTTCTACTCAGTTATTGATACAATTATTGATAAATATGTGCCAAAAATCACCATCGGAGGTACCTATAGCTACCCTGTCTGGTACAGTCGAGCACTAATTAATGTTATTAAGGAAAAATCTAAAGCGCACACGCAATGGAAAAAATACGAAAATCCTCATGATTATGCGACTTTCGCTTTATTAAGGGATCGACAAAAAAAGATGCAAAAGAAGTGCCATAAAAATTACCTATACAGATCACAAGAGAACATAAAAACTTCACCTAAAAATTTTTGGGCGTATGTTAAGTCTAGAAATAAGAATAAAAGTAGTTATCCTAAATACATGACGTGTGGTAATAGTCAATTGACTAGTGAGACCGAAATATGTAATGCTTTTAATGATTTTTTCTATAAGAATTTTAGCAGTTGTCTCGGAGCTTACACTCCTTTCACGGCTGATTGCGAAACATATGGTGACACATTACACAGCCTTACCACTGATAGTGCATGTATCCTGAAACTCTTGCAGAACCTGGATACGTCAAAGGGTCCAGGAAATGACAATATACCCCCCCTCTTCTTTGTTAAATGTGCTGAATCACTTTCCTCACCCATTGCTTATATCTTTAACAGGTGTTTTCAAGAGGGATACTGTCCAACTATATGGAAAATTGCGCACATTGTTCCCATTCATAAAAAAGGTTGCAAAAATCTAATAGAAAATTATCGTCCCATATCAATTTTGAATGTCTTGGGGAAAATAATGGAGAAAATAGTCCATAACGTTGTTTATCCTACTATATCTAAATTAATTCCGCAACAACAGCACGGGTTTATTAAAGGTCGCTCTACTAATACCAATTTGGCAGTATTTTTCGAAAATATTATCCGTGATATGGACGGTGGAGGACAGGTTGACGTGATCTACACGGACTTTGAAAAGGCTTTTGACCGTGTGGATCACGTCATCCTCTTGCGTAAGCTGCAAGAGCTTGGAATTCGTGGCAACTTGCTCAGATGGTTTGAGTCGTACCTTAAGAATCGTTCTCAAATTGTTAAATTAGGCGGAGTAAGGTCTAACTGTGTAACCATACCATCTGGGGTGCCACAGGGCTCAATTTTGGCACCTCTTTTGTACTCTGCCTACCTTTACGACATAGGAGCACACTTTCTTGATGCAAGGTTTCTGATGTATGCCGACGACACCAAGGTTTTTATGACTATTAGAGATAAGCACGATTGTGAGAAGCTACAAAACGATTTAAATAGATTATCTAACTATTATAATATCAATAGAATTAATGTGAACATAAGCAAATGTCAGACTGTAACCTTTACTAGGAAGCGAAATTTCATTAACTACACGTATAAACTCAATGGTGGCAATATTGTGCGTTGCAATGTCATTAGGGATCTTGGTGTCGTCCTAGACTCAAAACTTCTGCTTTCGGATCATGTGTCCTGTGTCGTCGGCAAGGCATACAGAAGCCTTGGATTTATTATGCGTACGTGTAAATTATTTACTGATATAAACTGCATCAAGATACTTTATTTTGCGTACATACGCAGTATCTTAGAGTATTGCAGTAATATCTGGAATCCTCACTACTTAGTTTATATACAACAAATAGAATCTATACAATCCAAATTCATTAAATATATTAACTTTCGCACTGGCTTCAAGTCTAAGGATTATCTGCAAGCATGCAAACATCATAATATGTTACCATTAGAGAGCAGACGTATGATTCTCGATATGCTTTTTCTTTATAATGTCTGTAGTGGGAACATTGAGAGTATCGCCTTAAATGATCTGGTTCTAAGATTGAGTGCTCCGTCTCGACGGACTAGGCACACACAGTTATTCGATGTACCGCACAGTGGTACAAACTACGCTCAAAATTCCGTCATTGGTAGGATATTGAGAAATTTTAACAATAAATTCTCTCATCTTGATATATTTAACACCAAAAAAGGTGTATTCAGGAAACTTTTGGTGACTTCTGTATGCGATGAATTGACTAATACTTCTAAATAAAAACTAAATAAAAATAAAAATTAATAAAGTAATCCGTGACCATACACCATTACAACTCCTCACACACACTCCTACACACCCACCCACACTGCACACTTAGATATGCTTAGAAGGTGCTAGCATGACATCCTGTTTGTTTCTGATGCATATAAGTACAGTTATTAAATTGTAAATCCGTTATTGGCTGCAAGAATAGTTTATTTATTTTTAAGTGAAATTGTTAAAGAGCTGTGGATTTTGTGAATAAATAAATAAATAAATAAATAAATAGATTCTGTTTACGTTTTTCTAACTGAACAGACAGCTGTGCTGCTTGGAAGTATGTTGTGCTCTTGATTTCTAACCAACTAAAGCCCTAAGGAGTGGGTGAAAGGCAAGCGTTTTGGGGGACTGAATATGTAATTTTGAAATTCAAAAGTGCTGAATCTCACCCTAGCTTGAATGAATGACTCATGGTTTTTTCTTGTTAAAACCAACAATTCCGTAACATAATTAATGGGTAAAATGTTGCAAAACATTTTTTCTAATGAGAAAAGGACAATTAAACAACCATGACTGGTGAGCCCACCAGTCACAATACACGGATAAACTTTTAATACTAACATCGGATATTCCTGCTCTAATATTATTATATATATTTATTCAAAAAATAAAAGGCTTAAAAATATGTACAGTTTTGCTTAAATATAATAAATATTATTTTTAAGAATTTATATATCACACACCTAGATTTTTTTTGTTTGACTTTTTCTAAAAATGAAACCTAGCTAGATCGATTTATCGCTCCCGAAACCTCCTGCATACTAAATTTCATGAAAAACGTTGGAACCGTTTCCGAAAAAATCTTGTAATACAAAAATTGCTTGTTTAAAGATATTAAATACAGCAAAATAATAATATTATGTGGGCAGGTTTTAGTTACCGTCTCTTAATAACCGTTGCTCATTAATAAAGCTTCCCCATACCTCAGTTGATTGACAGGTAGGGTTGTCAAACATGCTAGCAGTTCTTTTTTTCATATTTCTGTTTCACATTTTCTATTTATGGCTTTTATAACATTGACCGCTATGTATGTGTCTATCTGTCTGTGGCACCATAGCTCTTAAACGGGTGAACCGATTTTGGTGTTAATTTCAAGTAATAAATATATGGTATGTGTTTTCTTTAAAATTAAATAATACGCATGATTGTATCCACCTAAGTGTAATAGACATTTTTCCAAATCTGATATTGACCTATTTTTCTCAGACACTGACTTCCCAACTTATGCGGCAAAATAAAGTTGATACGATCTGTCTTTCTCATATACCATTTATGTAATTGACAGGTAATATGATGGAAAATTCGGTGATATATTGAGTTTTTTACTTGATACAATTTTTGAGATTATAGAAGCGTTTAATCCTAATTATACTTTAAAGTTTTCATTTTAGAACATAGTTTAGAGATATTGACTAAGGGTAAGAAATATTTTATTTGTTTTTGATCCGCACGAAGTTACAAAGTGTCAAATTCAGACCAAAATTAATAACTCCAGTCCGCGGACATCATAATTAAACCAATTCCCGTAGTGACCACAATATCAACTTAATTCACCGCTCAATCCCTATGGACGATTAATTAAACCGTACCGAACGCTTAAAATTACACCTACGGTATAAAATCGACGCATTTCACTACAGAATGCGCGCGCAACCCTAAGCATGAGGGGTTACTTCGCCGGCAGTCGCCAGCCGGGCCGCGCGCTCCCACTTCGCAAGTAAACAGACCACAAAATAAACAAAATACGAAAGCCCTGGCTGTATACACCCCGATATAAATAAAACCTTACCCAAAATCGAATAAAGAACAGCAGCACAACCCTACGCTTTCGCGCCATTCCGAACTGTCACTCAAGTGCATTCAAAAGGAATTGAAAGAATTCGAAGCAATAATAACGTGTTATTAGTTATTTAAAATAACGAGTGTTAAATTATTAAACAGCTCGTTTTTAACTGTGGTTCCGAGTATTGTTGTCGGTTTGAAGTTATGTGAGTATGTTAAAAAGCAGTTTGGATAAGTACATCTTACGTAAGGACAACGTTACGTTAAAAGTCGGTAGTTGAGTCCTTTGGGATAAACGACTATTTAACGACCGTTTTTTTTGTAATAAATAGCTACTTTATTCTGATTGCTATATTTTAGACACTGCAGTTATTTTATGGTCTATTATTTTTGATGTAATATTTCAGGTAACATATGCTAGAATTTTAACTAAATATTTTTATTATATTACGAGCCTCAAAATCATAACAACACGTTTAATAGATACTAACATAAACAGTAAAATGGAAAAATAGTTACATTTTCGGATGCAATCCATTTTTACTGATCCTAAAAAAAAACCTACCTTTAAAAAAATAAGCATTTACCACATTTTTTTACTCGTAATGAGTCAACGAAGAACCATTTGATTCTATATTCCTTGGTTTATTTCGGGTGTCATAGAAGGCGGTGCAGCGAACCTCTTGCTTCTTTAAAAACAATAATATTATAATCTCTTGAAGAAAATGTCGTGAGGAAAGTTTGGAGCATGAATGTGAATACCTATAAGATTAAGAGAATACCAAGAAACCGATGGATGATGATATGGCTAGAAAGGTGGTGACTTCCGAGATGCACTGACATCAAATAAATTTGGATATGGGCAAGAGATTGATGATGACGTCATCTCTCTTCCTTCTTCTTGCTATCCGCAGGCTTAGCACGAGCACCGAATTGTCGACGGAAGAATAGACATGATTATTAACTAAATGATGTACAATAGGAGAAGATAGCTATGTTTTTCTATTAATTATCACAGTTATGCATTCTAAACGAATCATGATTTTGTAGATAATCGTATTTACTTTGTGGCCGTCGAGTAGAAAGTTTGTTGTCGGTGAAATTTTGAAGAAATATTCTTCTGAAATAGTCTACATTTATAAGGACCAAGACAAATATCGTTAGAAACGAAAGACTAAATGACAGATTGTAGAAGGATATCTACGGTGCGATACCAAAAATGTAGGAACGAAATTTCACTTTGTATTGAAAAAGCACTGTCTATTCTTTATAGAAATACAAAGCGCCATGCTAAGCCCGCAGGGATCTTTAATTTGCCCCATTGGACGGCAATATTTGCGACTCATAATAATAATTATTGTGCTGAATGACCCATTGAACACCCGATTTTTCGACGCAGTAGTACTGTTCTAGCATTTAAATGTTTTTGCTTCATTATTTTATAGTTCTGTCATTTTAACGTCCATTGACTCTTTAAAAAGTAAATCTAATAAAGAGAAAAATGGTGATAATTATTTCACAATTATAAAGAAACAACAATTAAATCATAATTATGGCTTTTGGAGACACGGTTTACTTAGTCCGTGTAAAGGTGACAATCTTTTCAAACCAAGACCCCTCCGTGCTATGGTAAGCACATCAAGATGTTGGTTCTGGCTGCCCCAACAGTAAAAGCCCAAAAGTCTGGCAACCAGTCTTACCAAGTGGTATCATTTTAGCCAGTAACTGGGTTGTAGAGGTCAGATAGCCCGTTGCTTCATCTCAAATACATTATCTTCTCACTGTTGGATCACAGGAACCCTCCTATGTCGAGAGAGAGTGGGCCGGTTGTAGAACATGCTGGTTTCCTCATGAGGTTTTCCATCACCGTTTTGAGAGATGTGGTGATGATATAATTTTCATAAAATAAAGTGTATGTCTGGGCTCGAACCCACGTCCTGCATTTCGTAAGCCTGGACTGTTACCTTTGGGCCACAACTGCTCTCCCCGTATAAGTCTGCATCAAGTAAAATGAAAGCCATTTAAATTGAGATTATGATGAAAACATTGTTACAAGTATATATTACTTTTCCTACCTGAATAGCTAGCTGCTTTTAGCTACTTTGTATGTCTGTTTTTTTTTTGTAATGTGCGTTATGTTTGTGCTGAAAAAACATTTTTTCTTTCTGTTTCTTTATGCTGCTAGGACTATAATTTAACCTACTTAATTTCGGTACATCATCATGCCTGTACCGTTAAGAGATAGACAAAGGTAAATACCCACCTTTCAACTATTATATCCAGACGCAGGGCTATTGTTGAGAATCTCCTAATGGCAAACCAATAAGGTTATCCGACCTGGGGATCGAATCCAGGACCAAACGGTCATCTGTCGCACCTGCGAACATTACACCAACGAGGTACTCATCAATTTTGGTTTAATAACATTTTTCGGTATTACTTTTTGTTGAAATGTACCAATTGTTGCTTAGTTGTGCGTACTTACATATTAGAAGCTAAAAGGATAATGTACGCCGGATTTTGTAATATTTTTATTTAAAATAGTGTCCTTGGAGTTTCTTTCCCGGTCTTCTCCATAGAGATCTACGTTTTGGAATGGCTTCAACTTTATGACTGACTGAACTTTTTTTTTTTGACAATTTAATTGAGCCTGTAAAAAGTTTCATAAAAAAAAGAACATTATCGTCTGCCTAGCCTATTCCCATCTACATAATTATGTTGGGGTCCGCTTCCAGTCTTACCGGATGCATCTGAATCCCAATATTTTACATGCAGCGTCTGCCTATCTGACCTCCACAAACCAGTAACTGGGTAACATGATACCCCTTGGTATGACTGGTTGTCAGACTATCGGGCTTTTGACCACCCCTAACCACCCCTAACAACTGTCAAAGATCCAGGAATGACAGCCGGTACCAACGGCTTGACGTTCTTTCCGAGGCACGGAGGGGTCTTGGAATGTAAATATGGTCACCCATCCACGGACCAACCGCGGCAAGCATAGCTTAACCTGATCGACCGACCCGTGCGGCTATTGCTACTTAGCTATAGCTGAAATGTGGGTGGACTTTTAGATCCACCTCTGTTTAAACTCAAACTAAAAGCATTTATTTCAATTAAACCTTTTACAGGCACTTTTGAATTGTCAAAGAAAAATCGAAGTTGAAGCTAGTACCCATTCCAAAACGTAGATCTCTATGGAGAAGAACGGGCAAGAAACTCCAAGGACACTCTTTTAAATCATGGGTATTACAAAATTTTGGGAACATTATTATTGGTGCTTCTATATGTGAGAACAATGTAAAAGTTAATAAAAAAAATAAGATTCAAAATAAGCCATGACAGTTAGGAGATGACCAGTCTCAACTGACGGCGCCCGTTAACGAACTTGACGCATGGATCAGCACCATCCAGCTCAACCATTTTCTAGGGAGCCGAATGATCCCTTCGGTTTAATACAGGCGTGATGTTAGGTTAGGTTAACTAACACTACTACTAAAGTTCGTTTAATTTTTAAACAACGTGTTTGCAATAATAATCACTTGCTGCTTTGAATTAAGATATGTTTCAAAAAAGAATTTTGTATTTTATAAATGATTTCTGCAACAAAAAACGCACATGTACATGTTTGTAGCCAATTAATGTTTAGGTGTTTTATTTTTAATTTATTGAGATTACTAACATAGGCTAAGTTTATACTAACACTATATGGATCCAATGGTCTGAAATAAAATCTTTGAATTTGAATTTGAATTTAATCAAACGTTAATTACAACTAAATGATAAATGATTTACGAATAGTTAATTTTAAATAATAAATAATTTAATTTATAAACAAATACTTTTACACGTTAATGATATTTAAAAACTGGATGAGGTGAGCGTTTCTTATCTGACTACTCTGAAAAAAAAAAGCTGAAGTTACAGTCTCTTTTCAAGTCTAGACATAATCTTGGTCAGATCATGTGAGAACAAAGTAGATTAGTGTCTGAATTGTTCTTTTGAGGAAAGAACTACACAGACTGAGTTGACCTGTCCTGTTTATCTATGTGGTTCTTCTGCACAACGTAGGTTGATTATTTAAAATACTCACGATTAATAATCACAATAAATAAAATCATTGAGTAATTGAAAGCAATGGTTATTTTCTCAATGATCAACTCGTCGTAAAAGAATTGCAACTCTATCAGTCGCTGACAATTTTTAGTACTCCTACACTGTCCAACTGCTGAACAGAGGCCTCCCACAAATCCTTCGATGCATGTTTTTCTAGGGCCACATCAATCCCACCCTTACAATACGCATCTAGGTCGTCTCACCGCCTCTTCTTGGGACGGCCTCGGCGAGGCCTTCCATCCTTAGGCACCCACTGTGTGGAGACTATTGCCCAGCACTCACTGTGCATGTGGCTGACGTGACCCGCCAGTCACATAGAGCTTATTTTGCAAATTATTTATTGCATTCTTGGGATTTATGCACTATTCCCGTTTATGCGAACACTACACAAAAGAACTCTTGTGTTCAAATAACTCATTATGTTTCCTAATAAACCAATCAGCATAGTAATTGTACTAATTAAGTGTCAAACACGTAATTTTCGATAATTGAAATTTTACTAATGAATATGTCTGTGACGGCATCGTAATTAAAGAGGACACGCGTGAAATTGAGAACAATTAAAATTTTATTACAAAAAGGTAATTGAGGCAAAAGACAATTAAATATTTTCGTTACTTAATTTATTGACACTTTTTTGAAGGGTTGTGGCTAAGTAATAATAGCCACGCAGGCGATCGATCAGGTAAAACTAAACTTGCCGCGGTTGGTCCATGGTTGGGCGATTGTCTTCACATACTAAGACCGCTCCTTGTCTCGGAAAGCACGTTAGGCCGTTGATCCGGCTGTCATTTGTGAATCCGACCTCATATAGTTTAAAAAATGTGACTGACGTGTAAAAGTGTTTGTAACAACCTACTTACAGAAATAAAGTCAGTTATCTAAATGTATTATATTGATATATATATATTGATAAATAATGACTATCACAGATTGCTGTGGTTGTCATTATCAAAAGTATGACAAACCAGTCCTATCAAAGGATTATCCAGATTATGGGTTATGGAGGTCAAAAAGGCAGTCGCACCATGAAGATTCTGTAGGTATAGCTGCGTCTCGTTAGCCGACCCCAACATAGTTCGTAAAAGGCTAGGTATATTGATCGAATTTACTGACGAATATTCGTAAGATAGAAAGAATACCGTTTATTGGGAAACAGTTCACGAAAAACAAACAACAAAGTGAAAAAAGGTAAAATGGTGTTTTAACAACAATGGTGTGTGCATCACGGCTGCACCGAAAAGGTTCATTTCGGCATTAGTGCCAGACAGATGCTGGTTTTTCAATGAACGTTTAGGGCAAGTGACGAAGAGTGCAAACAGATTCAACATACCTTATACATAATTTTTAAACTTGGCAGTTTTTCTTTCCAATTTTTACTTCACCATTTTGAGAGGAGTACTGATGAAATCACAGTGACCGTTTCGAACCCACTACCTGCAACTCGTAAGTCGGAGTCGATACCCCCGGGCCACCACTGCTCTCTCATTTCTGATTAGTAGGTAAACTCGTGGCCAAAACAAAATCGGACTTCACATACAAAATTGATCAGCTGCCTATTGATTTTGTATGGGAGGTCCGCTTTTTTTTTTCATATTTCGACCCATGTTCCTTGGAGAAAGTTGTTCAGTTTCTCGGGTAGGTACTATCACCCTGAAAATTTAAACGGTGACTAAAAATTTACCTTGTTTAAATTGCTATCGACACGCTAAGAAGAAATACTCAAATCTCCGAATAACCCTTGTCTCCTCAATAAGTGCCCACATCGCTAAATACAGTCACAAAGTGAATCTATTATTTATAAGTATTAATAACATTTACATTCTTGACTAATTCAAAATCTGTCAACCAACTCTAATGAAGTCTCATCTATAATAATCTAACTATTTAAACTAAGTACATTCAAAATGATCTTACATACATTCATGTTTAAATTATCATAATAATGTATATAAGTTATGTATAATTTATCACAACTGGATACATTAGAAAGTATTCATTAGCTACCATTCTTGTGAAAATTAAACGATTTAATACGAAAACTTGTTTGAATACGAGACAATTCAGTAAGTAAGGTAACCCTTTTCATTGTTTCTAAATTTCTTTAGAAATTTAGGGGGAGACATTTTACCAATTTGGAAGTGTCTCTCGCGCAAACTATTCAGTTTTGAAAAAAATGATAGTAGAAACTTCAATATAATTTTTGAAGACCTATCCAGAGATACCCTACACGTATGGGTTTGATAATTATTTTTTTTAGTTTCAGTTT
The DNA here is from genome assembly GCA_949987655.1 of Polymixis flavicincta. Lineage (NCBI taxonomy): Eukaryota > Metazoa > Arthropoda > Insecta > Lepidoptera > Noctuidae > Polymixis > Polymixis flavicincta. Next base: position 20,442,932 of record OX465183.1, read on the forward strand.
GAAGTATGGGGAACCCCAAAATACATTGTTTTTTTTTCTATTTTTGAGTGAAAATCTTAATGCGGTTCACAGAATGAATCTACTTACCAAGTTTCAACGGCATAGTTCTAATCTTATAGTTTCGGAAAAAAGTGGCTGTGACATACGGACGGACAGACAGACATGACGAATCCATAAGGGTTCCGTTTTTTGCCCTTTGGCTACGGAACCCTAAAAACAGCAAAACCGACTCAAACGTCACAATTATTTCCGAAGTCCAGACATTATCTTGGTCTGATCATATGGGGACCAACCAAATTAGTGTCTGAGATGGTCTTTGAGGAAAAAACCACACAGCATATATGGATGTCACTACTGGGGGCCACTTGAGACTGTACTTCATTTGCAGCAAGATGCTAATTTGGTAAAAGTTTTTGCTACACCAATGAACGTAATTTTCTTACTCTAGTATGTTGCCAACAACGTGTATCTCGCAACATTTTACATGTTGCTGTGTTTTGCACAACTTTGTTTGTTGATACGGCACTGGATACCAGTGGATACGGCACTTTATAGTAGACTTACACTTCAACGCGTCGGTTCGCAATATATCGGTGCGAAAGTTTTCGGTACGTAACGGATACCAGGGTAGATGTTGAAATGAAGTGTCTTGTGGGTTGTGCTCCTGTTTATTGGCGTATAAGTATTTTTAGAGGAATATGCGGTGTGATTTGGGGAAGGTAATGAGAGCTCCATTCTTTTGGTATAGGTCCATTTATAGTACTTACTCAATTGATATTTTTACCATAAACGAACATATAGGCATGTTTTGAAGAAAGGTAGGACGTTGTAACCATTGGTTGTAACTATATTTTTTACTAGCAGCGCTCCGCGGTTTCACCCGTGTAGTTCCCGTTCCCGTGGGAATACGTGGAAAAAATATAGCCCATGTCACCCGGGACAGTAGCTTCTCAACAGTGAAATAATTTTTCAAATCACTGCAGTAGTTTCGGAGCCTATTCAATGCAAACAAAAAATCAAATCTTTCCTCTTTATAATATTAGTATTATCAACTTTGTTTCCCAGTGGATACAGAGCTTTAAGATCGGCTTACACTTCAACGCGTCCGTTTGCAATATTTCGGTCTGAAAGTTTTCGGTACGTAACTGATATGAGGGTAGATACTAATATGAAGTGTTTTGAGTGTTGTACTCCTGTTTATTGGTGTATAAGTATTTTGAGAGGAATTTACGTCATTTGGGGAAGGTAATCAGAGCGTTATTCTTGTGTAATAGGTCCGTGTATAGTAGTTACTCACTTGTTATTTTTATCATAAACGTACATATCTCAATGTTCTAAAGAAAGGTTGGACGTTGTAACCATTAGTTGGAACTATATTTAATATTATTATTTTATATCTTTCGCATGTGAAAAAAATGTTACTGAAACGATGTAGCACAACGTTGTTACCCAGTGGATACGCAGCTTTAAGGTCAACTTACACTTCAACGTGTCCGTTTTCAATTTATCGGTACGAAAGATTTCGGTACGTAACAGATATAAGTGTAGATGTTGATAACTATGAAGTATCTTGTGTGATGTGCTCCTGAGTAAGTATTTGGAGAGGAATTCGCGTCATTTGGAGAAGGTAATGACAGAACTCTTTGCTGAATGTTAAGGCCCGTGTAATAATAATAAACGCACATGTCTACATAGATGTGTAACACTTTTGTTGCCTTAAAATTCTTTGTTTAATAACTACTTCCTGAAAATGGTTACGTTGTAATTAACATTCCTATTACATGGGCAATTTTCATCACTTGGAAAATGCTAAGTGAATTTGTTAATTTACCTAAAATCATTTTTTACCCATTTTACGCCTTTCGGTTGGAGCCAGGGAATTGGCTTGCAAATTTTATGGTTCTGTTTATGGTGTGTCCACCCCCAAAAAATGTACATTAAAAAGTTTCTTCACACGAGACCCACTTCATATAAGTTCACGCTATTCATTATACGCCAGCATCCATTCGTTAAATGTGAGCATGCCTTAAAAATTCCTTTGAGTCGACGGAACGCTGGGTATTGAAACAGTTCGGTTCCGTTCATATTATTATTTTGTGCTTATTTTTTACGATGCTGTAAAGCGAATGATAAAATTATGGACGCAAAAGAATTCCATGATAAATTCTTTTGCCTGAACTAACGAAGTATTTTTGTAAGAGAAAAGGAATGTTGCGACAGAAATTGTTGTATTATATTTTTCCTGTTTGTAATATGGAAAATATAGGCGTTCCTTGCTCGGTTCAAATTTGTCAGAGGATTCTTTAATAAACTTTGCGTGCACATTCCAGAATTGTTTTTTTTTGTCGTCATCTCATGATCCTCCTTTAATTTTCTCACTGCTGGGACACGGTCGTCCTCTCTGTGAAAGGAAGTGGGCTAGTATCTATTACACGGGCCCGGTGCAGCTTGGTAAATGACATATGTCTTCGAATTTTTGATTCTAGGACATGCCGGTTGCCTCCCAATGTTTTCCTTCACCGTTTTAAGAGCAGTGGTGATGAAATAATTTACACAAAGTAAAACGCCTGTCTGGGTTTTAACCTACGACCTACAACTCGTAAGTCGCAGCCGATACCACTGGGTCACCATATCTTTCAACTCGTTTCGCTGAAGTATTTGTTTTATTTTTTTATCTTAGGTGTGTTCACCCAGAAAATGTAAACTTGAAAATTTGGATGAACATAGTTTATTTTAATTTAACATAATATTTGAGTGTAGGTACGTCAAAGTTTCAGGAAAATACTGCCTAAAATCTCATGAAAATAGTAAGAATAGGCCTAATTCTAAGATAATTCTAAGAAAAGCCAAAAATATGCAAAAATATCTATTCTTCTCACGTAGCCAAGAGAATGAATGCCTGAAAATAATTCCCGATTGGGAAAAATACCGAACACAATAAAAAGTCACGCTTGCGAGTCCCGAAGGGTTAGGTGGGTTACACTTTTGTACACCCCACTCCGTTGGTGGTGTGTATTTACACCCCACACGCATACCCATAGACGACAGATAACGATAAGGTCCTATGAAGGTGATTTAGATCCTTTTGTCATAGAGACTTTCTTTCATAACAGTCTCACTTTTGTGAAAATACTAGCTTTTGCCAGCGGCTTTGCCCGCGCGTATCTTTCATCCCTATTTAACTCCCTTGGGGATTGAATTTCGAAAAATCCTTCCTTATTCCTTGTCTACATTATAAAGGGAACTTCTGCGCAAAATTTCAGCTTTCTAGGTACAAGGGTTTGGCCTGGGTGTTGATGAGTCAGACCGTCAGTCAGGAATTTTCATTTTATTTATTTAGAAAGATATTATAACAAAACATCAGGCTTGTAATTCCCGAAGGGATGTTCAGAGTTGTTAGACCTATAGTTTTACCACATTTCACCAATAATGTTAAGTCCCAGTTTAAGGAGCAGTGGTAGCCCGTGTAGCAATGACCGCGGCTTACGATTTGTAAGTCGTACGTTTCGAACCCAAACTGGCGCTTTCCTGTGTGTAAATTACTTTATCACCACTGCTCTCAAAACGGTGAACGAAAGCATCTAGAGGAAACTGGCATGGCCTAAAACTAAAAATTTAAAAACATGTGACATCCACCAAACCGCGTTGAGCCCGCGTGTTGGATTACGGCCCCTCCCTCTCACAGAGAAGAGGCCTGTGTCCCAGCAGTGGGAGCATCATTGGCTGATTATGTATGTATGTTTAAGTCCCATGTAATAAGGGTAAACCTCATGCCAAAAACTGGGCGCAAATTCTGACTCTATGCTGCTACCGAGAAGTTCTTAATTGGAAAAACCGCAACAATACTTGGCCTGGTTGAGGAATCGAAACTAGAATCTCAAGCTCAGCATAAGCGCTTTGGACCACTAGACCAATGAGGCAGTCTCAGTGTGAAAATATGTGCACGCTTTATAACAAAAATATCGATTTCACATTATGAGACATCGTAGGTACACATTATTTATGTAAAATAATTCGATATTTCAATAAATATTCAAGAGGATTGCTTTTGAATTCGTTAAGTATTTAGGTACCTTTCTACATATGGGTAGAACGTGTTACAAAATATCTATTTGATCCTTTTTGGACTAGTACCGCCTGTGTCCAGACCTGGCGAATGCGCCGCTCGCAAGCCGCTTGCGAACTGCGCGCGTGCATTTTATGTTCGTCCGCAGACCCTGCGCCATCCACGCGCCCCTCGCGCGCAAGCTATGCGCCGTTGGGCACGCCATGATTGCGGCGGTAAGTCCCCTCTTTGAGGAGTGGCTTGAGAGGCGGCATGGCGTCCTCATCTTCCGCCTGACGCAGGTCCTCACCGGACACGGCTGTTTTGGGAGGTTCCTGTTTCAGATAGGGCGGGAGAAAACGCCCGGGTGTTTCCACTGCAAAGATCGCCCTGAGGACACGGTGGAGCACACGGTGGCGGTCTGCCCGGCTTCGGTGGAGCACCGCCCTGTCCTCGTGGAGGCGATCGGCGGCGGCGATCTCTCGCGTCCGGCCCTGGTCCAGGCCATGGTACGGAGCGAGAGGGCATGGGGAGCCGTCACCTCTTTCAGCGAAGCAGTAATGCTCGCGAAGAGGGAGGCGGCGCACGTGAGGGAGAGGCAGCATATGCGCCCTCGCGACCCTAGCCGCCGCAGGATACGGAGACGCCCTGGGCGTCGGGAATCCCAGGCCGATTTCCGGCCGCCGTAGGCATGGGCTTGCGGACGGCGAGTAATGGGTAGCTCGCTGTCCGGTAAGGACTAAGCCCAAGTCGACGGAGCGTTGTGTTCCACGCGCGCCTCAAAGAGATGTCAGCACAAAAAATGATGGGGCCCGCAAGGGCCGATGCCTGCTAGGGGTGCGGGTTTGTTCGAAAGAGACACCACAGCCCCTGGCATACGGGCTACTGAAGGAACACGGGTGGGTTTTAGTCAGTAAAAGTCTGACACGCCCTCCTGCTCCACCCAGAGCGGGAGAAGTTATTTGATGATTTCCCAAAAAAAAAAAACTGTGCGCCGTACTCGAGCGGCGCAGGAGGTGTGCGCGTGCCGCTCGCGGTGCAACTCCCTCGCCCACATATTTATTTCAACGCGAATGAAACTATGTGAGCACGTGCTGCGCGTGCCGTGCATGCGCGCCCCACTCGAGCCTTGTCGGAGTTGCACTATAGCGTCGCACCATACGTAGGCTGTAACCACACGCGAGCAACACGCGCACAGGTCGCAAGCGGCTCGCGAGCAGCGCATTCGCTAGGTCTGGACACACCCTAGTAGCTACTGTTTAACTGAAAGTTGGCTTTTCAAAAAAATAAAGCGAGGAAAAGCAACCTGTATTTTTTTTTAGATTGTGGTGTTAAGGGATAAAATATTGAAAAAGATTATGAGTACATGGAATATAAAGGTGGGTCCTGGTATTAAATGAGTTGGACTTGTATCCATGCAAGAAGATCTTACGCAATTTGCATACTTTTAAAAGAGCCTTTTCTTGGTAAAACATTAGATTTAACTCCAACAGAGCTGCGGCTAAAAGCAAGCAATAAAATGTTCCATTTTCCCCGTCTATTAAAGTAAATTTAAAGTAAACAGTTGTAGAATTTTAGTACGTTTTCATTCAGTTACGGAAACTCTGAACAATGGATTATTTTTAGCGATCTTGTTCACACCACTCTCACTTTCATTGAGGTTAAAATTGGATGATTTGACATTGAACTAGCACTTGAATACAAGTGAATTATTCAAGGGCGATCGTGCGTTTCAAGGGTTCTTTGTCATTCAAGTATTAGATAAACAAATTGGAGTGGTAAAATTTGAAAATGCGTAAATCGTATTTCTTTTACTTCCAAAAATTGTTTCTTGCAATAATTGTAGCCTTTTTTTTGGAGGTTGGGAAATCATTAAATGACTTCTCCCGCTCTGGGTAAAGAGCAGGAGGGCGTGTCAGACTTTTACTGACTAAAACCCACCCGTGTTCCCTCAGTTGCCTGTGTGCCAGGGGCGACGGTGTCTCTTTTGAACAACCCGCACCCCTGGCAGGCATTGGCCCTTGCGGACCCCACTAGCTGTTGCTGACATCTCCGACGGCGCGCGTGAAACACAACGCGCCGTTCAGCCTAACACTTTTCGGCCGCAGGGGATAGGGAGAGCGGCCAACGCTATACCGACACTCCTATTCCCCTGCGGCCCCACCGCGTCCGCCATCAAACGCTGGCGACCCCGTCCAGGCCACGGAAGGGAAGAGCGCTGCTCAGAAGCACCGGCACTCCTCCTCTGCCGCAGCCCGTAACCCTCAGCCGCGACGTCTCCCATTCGACATCGCGGCCCACCTCAGTTGCGGTGCACCTCACCGCAACCTACTTTTTGGCCGCTACGTCATCGGCTTGAAGGCAAAAGCCCTGACGAGCAGCCCCACCTTTGGGTTCCTTTTCACTTCACTGTGGCTGGGAGACCACGGTTACTCGGGGGGGAATAATTGTAGACTTGCCCGATACCGTCGTCCACTAGGGAGTCAACTATACTACAAAACATCATATGAAATGAAAATAAATCTTTTTTGCTGGATATAAACCCACTTAAAACTTTGAAAAAACTTGCGAGTATGTAGTAACAGCCCAGGGTCAATCGACCAAGTAAAGCTACGCTTACCGCGGTTGGTACGTGGATTTGTGACCATCTTTTATACCAAGGATCCCGGCTGTCATTTGTGGATGTTTTACTGTTGTAACGGGTCGTCAGAAGCCCGAAAGTTTGACAACCAGTCTTACCAAAAGGTATCGTATTACCCAGTTACTGGGAGGTCAGATAGGCAATGATTCCATGTAACATAATGGTAATCAGCATCCGGTTAGTATGGAAGTCGACCTCAACATATTTACGAATAGACTAGGCAGATTGATTGGTACTCGGCAATAGTGTAGATTTCTATCAGTGAAAAAAAAAAGTATTTTTGTAACCGTAACAGTATTTTCAGAGATGACCTCTTACAAATAAACAAACGCCTTTTACCTGTATTAAATAAAAATTATCTGGATGACCGTTTGACGTTTTCTAATAATGAAACCTAGCTAGATCGATTTATCGCCCCCGAAACACCCTGCATACAAAATTTCATGAAAATCGTTAGAGCTTTTTCCGAGAATTTATACAATAATTGCTCGTTTGATGGTATTAGATAGTTATACATATATTAGTTTAGATTGCTCGATTGGTGCAGCAATGTGTTTGGCCCATTGATAACTTCCTAGTTCAACATCGCCGTTACGTGTGTGAATATATTTGTCCACTCCCCGGAACGATAGTTCCCTTGTGTAATAAGTTTAAATTCTAGTTTATGGGGCGACATTTTCAACACACAACTTAACGCCTACAATTCCCAACGGGTTAGGAAGAGGTGAACGTATAGTACACCCACATTTCGCCATTTATGGCCTATTGCCATCAACTCGGAACTAATCTAGACTCTGGGAGAAGTTCCTGTTCCTGGGAGCCTACTCTTTAACTCCGTCAACGAAGATACGGGCCGGTACGAAAATAGTCCGACACTTCTTAGTGAATCCTACAGTCAATTAACAAACTTTTTGGACAGGCAAAAATATATCGGGAGGGACAGCTGTCAAATCGTGTTGTTTTTCATTCTTAGTTCGGACTTCGGGCACCAAACTAATTAACAGTCCGTAAGTGATACGGAGCTAGAAACGCCCGTTCATCATCATTCATCATTTCAGCCGAAAGACGTCCACTGCTGGACATAGGCCTCCCCCATTTTGGGAGGTTTTGCCATAATCGCCACGCTTGGCAGGCGGGTTGGCGATCGCAGTATGGTGGTAAAATGCATAGAGAACGCTGCTGCCCATTCTCTAGTAAGTCCCTTAGTCGCCTTCTACGACACCCACTGGAAGAAAAGGGATGGTGCTATTCTTTTACGCCCGGCGACACATACGGGACACGCCCGTTACTTCGTCCGAAACGACGGACTTCGTGCTTAGGGAGTAGGTCCTACTAAGTTTATTAAATACTAGCTTTTGCCAGCGGCTTCGCCCGAGCGGAACTTTCATCCCCTATTTAACTCCCTTAGGGGTTGAATTTCAAAAAATCCTTCCTTATCCTTGTCTACATTATAATGGAAACCTCTGTGCAAAATTTCAGCTTTCTAGGTCCAAGGGTTTGGGCTGGGCGTTGATGAGTCAGTCAGTCAGTCAGTCAGGACTTGTCTTTTTATTTATATAGATAGGTAAGTGACATAGTGATGTGTTCAATAAATTCAGACATAACAAACTGGTAGCCATTTCAAAAATCGGTTTCCTGCTCTTTATGTGACACCCTGTAGGTACCTTATTCGAGTGATTTTAATGACTGTATGTCATGACATGATTTCGTGTGATAAGCCCCTGATATCGTTAGTAGTTGATTTTTAATTTGTTTAATGATTATCATCAATGTGCTAGACAGAAAACATTATCGAAATAAATGATAAATTGATATCCATTCTATGAAAATAATGTACAATTACGTGCATACGAGAATATTTAATATATTATAAACTTTACGCTCTTCAAACTCAAGACATTTACAGGCACTTTTGAAGTCGGTCAGTTAGCCACAGAGTAGAAGGTAATTGCCTGTTTGAAAACGTAGATCTCTATGAAGAAGAACGATCAAGAAAGTTCATGGAGACTTTTTACATCAAGTTAGTACAAAATCTATGGGTACATAATTCTTGTAGTTTCTTATGTGAGAACAATCACAAACAAAAACAGTATATCGCAATTTAATATCTAAAGATTAAATATGGCAGCTAAGAAATGACAAGTCCCTACTGATGGCGCCCGTGTTTAATTTATTTTAATTGGTTTTATCTTTTTAGTACGGACGCTTTTAACGTAAGCGTCTTTCTACATCGTTCTCACATGTATAATTTCATTCAGAATTTTGCTAAAAAGAGTGTCCTTGGAGTTTCTTGCCTGTTCTTCTCCATTCGAATCGATTACGCTTTGGAATGGGCAACTAGCTTCACCTTCCTGACTGAACTCTTTACAATTCAAGGTCTACCTGTTTGAGTATGTGAGTTTAAATGTTTGTAAATGCACCAACAATACAGGAGAAATTCCTAGTGTGTTGCAACGTTTAAAAAAAAAAAAACGTGCCTGTAATTGACTTATGCCTACTAATATTATAAATGCGAAAGTAACTGTTTGCCTGTTACGCTTTCACGCCTAAACCGCTACACCAATCGTCATTAAATTTGACAGAGATATAGATATATGATAGCTGACATCCCCGTGGGCAGAACCGTGAGAAAAAGCTAGTTAGAAATAGATGCTTCGAGTTTAAGTTTGACGATCTTCTAGTGATCATCGCCTTTTTTAATTAATCATCTTATTTAAACTGTCTAGTCTTTTTGGGGTTTGTACCCAAAGGGTGCCAACGGAAGCCTATTACTAAGTCTAGGTTTAATCGGGGTCCGCAGTCGATTGATTGCTTTTCAAATAGGCCACTGTAGACAACAACATATGGGTACCTTAGACGAAAGGTAGAAATAAAGGAAAAGTCCAGTTTGTCGACCTCGCTCAACCCTTCATGTCTTGTCAACTTATGGGACATGGGTAGAAATGAATGATTCTGTGTGAGTAATGGGCTTTACGCAAATCTAATTGTCTTTGTTAGATTGTGGAAAGCAATCACAAAGAGCACTATTTGTAGGTGGTTTTGGCAAAAATATTCGTTAATTAGCTGTTATTCAAGAAGATTTATTAATTTATTGGTAGACCATAAAGGCGGTATTCGAGACGTATTTCGATCGCTTGGAATTTGCAAGATGGTTTTACAACATGGACACGAATGGAAAATTGAGAAAGATATTTGAGCTGGCTACGTTTTAAAGGCAACTCGCAAGGATAATGTGATGATGTATTAAGAGGTGACCCTATTGCCATCAAACCGGGCTTCAGGAATTTAAAATTTAATTTATTATTCGTATTGGTGTAAGATTCGAATAACCATTTTCTTGGCATCTTAGAACAAGATGGTGTGATAAATTGTTACAATAAATATACCTAATATTTAACAAATTGTGATTATGTTATAACAATGTTTCCATGAACAAAAGTAATAATTTAATAATACATATCACTTAGAAACTAGGCGTGCAGTCATTAGTACAGAGAATCGATATTATCGGCCAGCTGTTATAAAAAAACATAACTTACGGGATATTTTATGACTTAATCCATAAAAACTCGACCACACGACCACATGCAATGCAAACATGCAATTTGTTAATTAATAATGGTTTTAAGGTCTTATGAAACAAAAACAACAAAAGTATAGTGTAATACAGCGATTCTTAAAAGGTGGTCTGCGGAACTCCGGAGTTCCGTCAAATGGTCACAGGGGTTCCGCAGTCTATCCGAGAGTTAAGAGCTCCAGATCTTCGCTTTCAATTTTCAGACATAAAACCTAATTTTAGTGCTATTTAAGAAAATATGTGGAAAAAAACAATCTTCACATTGAATAATCATTGCATTGTAGGTATTTCTTAGTTACAATAAATATTTTGCACTTATATAATGTTTATTTTTAATTATTTTTATAAAAATATTGTTCTATCTTCGGGTTTAACATGAATACATTCAGACTATGTACTAGGTTAATACTTTAGTTGTCAAAATAGCAAGCGAGGTTTCTGCCAAAAAAACTATGAATAATTAGAGTTCCATGGCCAAATAAAATTGGGAACCTCTTGTGTAATAGATTTGTTTTTCACAAATTCGTGGCTTTTAGCATTTATAAACAGATTATTATGTTCCCACTACTGTGAGTGAGAGAAATAATTTATACAAATTAAAACGCCTATCTGGGTTTGAAACTATGACCACTGGTCAGCACTGTTTATACAAGGTTATAAAATACTGGGACCCACGTACTAAATTATGGCCAGTCCCAACAGTGGGATCAATGATGGCTGTTAAAGCTATGATATGATATGCTAGGTGGAGCTGGACGTAAAAGAATAGCACTATCCTATTTGTTCACATTGGTGCCGTAGAAGGCGATTAAGGGACTTAATAGAGAATGGGCAGCAGCGTTCTCTATGCATTTTACCACCATAGTGCGATCGCCAACCCGCCTGCCAAGCGTGGTGATTATGGCAAAACCCCCCTTTTGAGGGAGGCCTATGTCCAGCAGTGGACATCTTTCGGCTGAAATGATGATGATGAATGATGAAGCTATGATAATGCTATATAACTTTGTAGTAACTATCACTTCTCTATTAAAAGTAAAAGGTTTCTCAAACTGGTACGGACATAGGAAGTCCATTTAAATTCACACTTAAATAATAAATTAGTATCACTCTATGTGTCAGCTGGCTACGTTTTCAGGGTTACACTGCCAAGGTGATGTATATTTTTTGTTGATTTAATTAGGTAATTTTATCTAGACATTTAAATAATCAAATTTGTTGCAAGAAAAGCACTGAAATTTCTAGCTTTAAATAATTCACTGTGCGTTCTGACTTTTTTTAAGGTACAGGCAATTTCACGATGAAAACGATTCCTGAAGATGTGAAATAGTTTTCTTTGTGATATTTTATATTTCATTGTGATGACTGCACTGAACTGCTTCAAGAATCGCGAAGACAGAATAAACATCCCAAAGCTCTTTGATACATACGCATCAGCTAATTAGCTACTAATGTGTCTTACCAAGTAATCCTACTTAATATTATAAATGTGTAAGTTGTGTTTGGATGTCTGTTACCCAATCACGGAAAAACGGCCGAACGGATTTGGATGAAATTTGGCACTTAGAGAGCTTATAACCTGGATTAACATATAGAATACTTTTTATCCCGGTATTGCAATCTCGTAGGATCATTTCCGATTTCCAAGCGGGCGAAGCCACTTACAAAAGCTAGTAAATAATAATTGGTGGGCCACAAATTTTATATTTTTTAATGTTTCATTTTTTTTCTAATATTTAAAATGTTATTAGATACGTGAAATAAAGGAAATGATAATAATATTGAATAAAGTAAAAACATATTTTATCCTTGCAGCTGGGTAGAAATTCTTCGTACTTCTTTCAGAAGGCACATAAGACAGACAAAAACTTCAAACAAGAAATATTATTACAATAAAATAATTTTGTCGCAGTAGAAGTTCATGTAACATCTTGACTGCTCATATGTCCGTTCCGTTATTATATACTCCGACATGGAGGAGAACCGGGCCTCGTTTGTCAAGCCTCGCTTCGCCAAATTACGAGCTGCGATGGAGTTCTATTTTTAAATTCGTCGAATATTGGTGGCCATCTTCTTGACATTTTCGTGAAAGGAGGTTTGAGCCATGAGATTTATGTAAGTAACATTTTAAAGGGTAGTGTTTTTTTTTTAAGTGCTGTTTTAAGGTTTTAAATACAATCTAACGAGAAATTAAGGTTGGTAGCTGGTAACATTATCATTGCAGATTTTTGTTCTTCACGTTGTAATCCGAATTGAATTTGAAAATACTGATTTAATTATGTCATAATTTTTAAACATCTCCCTTATGAACTAAGATAAACTGGCGACTATAAGTGATAAATGAGATGTAATAAGGATGGTTACCCATCCACGGACCAACCGTAGCAAGCATAGCTTTATCTGATATAAGCAGTTGTTCTTACTTGCCCACAGGCTAAGAATGCAGAGTATATATTTAACGTGACAAGCTAATTTAATTTAGCTCAAGTATCTTCACAAATACCTCGATCCCTACTAACCCCCAAACATTAACCTTGAAGGTTCTTTATAAGAAGCGCGTGGGTGTGTTCTATTCTCGTCGCTCGACATAACGAGTACAGTTGGAACTTGTTTGCCAAAAAGCAATGAATTTGTCCTGTTCCCGCTTGAAGACGGCGGGTGCGGGGTAGGGGTAGCAAAAACATTAAAAGTTGATAGTATTTATTGAAAGGATAAAACGTTGATACTTAATATTATAAATGTGAAAGTTTGGATGTTTCTTATTCAATCACGCAAAGATTTGATTTTCTGACGCCCCGTAACAACTGTAATATAGGGACACGATTCTTCAATATAGGGACATGTTGAGAAAAATTATAAGACATTTAATCATAGCTAATTTTTCTAATGCATTATTGGTAAAAAATATCTTACTAATATTACGTATTCAACTTAAAGTATATAGATAACTGAATTCGAATAACACCGCTAAATACTTAAAGAACAAGCAATAAAAAAATTATAAAAATAATATTTTTGAAGGCTAAAACATGAACACTGAAAACCTTTCAGCGATTTAAATTTTAAATAGACTAAAAATAGAAAATAGCCTCTGGTCTGCAGTCTATCAATTGATTTAAAAATTCTCATTAATAATGCATTTATTTGCCGACGCTACTGCAGCCGCCCACTCGTACTTTTCTGTCGATGCACTGAATTCCCTGAAAGATTTTACATAAATATATATAGAGGTCAAAGTTAGTACCTATAGCTCTCAGGCTTTATGTGACTTGGTTTAAAGATTTAAAAGTTTTATCTTTGGTAAAGTGTAGTTTCTAGAGTTTAAATAGTATTTTTTTTTCTCGAGTTACTTTTGTTTTGGTTTTTAGCTAGGCAATTGCTTTAATAGTGCGAGATTGCAGAGCTTTCTGACATAACTTATTTTCACAAAGATGAAACCTTAGGTTCTGAGTAGTGGCCTCATGTACTTATAATACCTTACCTTATAATACCAGGTGAGAAAGTTGCCTAAAATTAAGTGGTACTTTACTTATTTTCACATGGCTGATTTTTTTATATATTGCAGAATATTACTCTGAAGTAATATCAAAAGTATCAGACGCTTTCCATGGACCGGAACTGTTGTCAGACGCTTTAAAGCTCTACAAAAAAAAAAAAATATGGACCATTTTGACAGCTGATCACGTACTCAACTCATGCTGCCGCTCATTCCACAGGACGCCGATCACGCGATATTAATATAGTTGTGTTGTTTGAAAGACCTTTTTTTTTTCATTTTTGCATAGGTACAGTTATTCAAAGCGTTTTAGAGCGAGTACGACATCCATGGTAACTCGGTAAACATAATTATACTGTTGCATATTATCTTTCTAGTAGTGACACTCGTCATGAATATAATTGTTTTCCATTTTATTTCGACTTATTGGAATCACTGTACAGTCTACATAACAACAAAACTAGACAATACATTTCCTTCTCAAATCCGCTAGTAATTTCACTCATCGTTACAGTTTCACTTTTTCTCAATTATAAACAAAAAAAAAAAAATGGTCTAAAAAGCCTCTACAGTGCTTGGCAGTGCTCCAAATAGCTATATTAAGCTCTGTTCCTGACAAATTAATTCTCAAATGTTTTGTGTCATCACTACGAAGGCTTTTTTGTGTTTTCGTGATATTATTTTAGCTTATGTATTAGTTTTGCGTGTTATCTTGGACATAAGCTGATAGGATTTTTAAAATAAGAAAACAACTATATTCTTATTTTGTCTTATGAGGAAGTACTGCGTTATTCTACTTAATTTCGAAACGATAACTTGTGTATTAAAACTACTAGTTTATTGAAAGCCTCAAATAGAATTCAGGAGAGTTTTATTATTATTATTAGTTTGTTATATTATATATTTATTATATTGTTATCAATTGTAGTTTTGCCCTATTATTTAATTTAAATTATTATTGTTACGCATGATTCTCAAAAAAAAAATCTGTTGATTTAATTTTATTGTAAATATCCTTTTTCGTTATGTTTATTAAGTAAAAACCATAAATTGGACATGTTGTGTTAGTCTATAAGTAATTGTTGCATTTTTGAACGTAGGTATCATTAGATAAATTATTTCAATGTATTGTGTAAACAATTGTTGGCCAACCTAAATAAAAGAAATAAAAAATAAGAAAAACGCCAAATACGTAAAGCAAAACCTGCTATGCTAAGTATATTAACTCTGCGGGACAACTCTACTGCTGTAGGTGTTAACGGGTATTTGGAACTTAATTAAATTTGTTCTAGCTAGTCATATTAGGGCACGCTAGGAATTAATTTTAAATTAGTTTATTACATTTTCAAAGGGCCGTTATTCAAATCAATAAGGCTTTTGTGTTTCTCTAAGTGTATTTTATATAGAAGACTCTGGAGTGGCAACCGCGTACCGCAAGACGTAAAGTTAGAAGGCCTCCCACAAGGTAGACCGATGACCTTGTGAGGGCCGCAGGAGTCCGCTGGATACGGGAAGCACAGAACCGGTCGAAGTGGCGGAGCTTGGGAGAGGCCTATATCCAGCAGTGGACGTCTTTCAGCTGAAATGATGATGATGATGATTTTCAAAGGGCCGTTATCCAAATCAATAAAGCTATTTATTCCACGAGAAAACTGCTTTAGTGTTTCTCTAAGTGTTTATGATGCATGTCTCAGAAAAAGGGAAAAGTTGTTCAGTTTGGTGGTCTGTGCCACAGTACAGGTCACCTTTCACTTCACAACTTTCTCTAAGGTACCAACATCGTTCTCACGACAACATTATCAACTGTCCCATGCATGATTTCAATACGAAATATTACGGGACGATTGATTTTTTTTGGGCCCATGGAGAAAGATGTTCAGTTCAATGATCTGTATCACACCCTTTAATATACTATAGTAGGTATACACCTTTCTGATACATTCTATATATATGTATATTTGTGTGCCTGATTGTACCACAACTAGGACCACTGCTTACGGTCAATTTAACTTGCTAATGTCCAATAGCACGGGTCTGTGATTATATTAGCCTGAGTTCATTGACATGCGGGCGTTCGTGTATTGATGACGCATAGTAGCAATTAATTGACTGCTTCTATTAATGTTACGTAAAGTTGGAAGGCCTCCCACAAGGTGGACAGATGACCTTGTGAGGGCCGCAGGAATCCGCTGGATGCGGGAAGCACAGAACCGTTCGAAGTGGCGGAGCTTGGGGGAGGCCTATGTCCAGCAGTGGACGTCTTTCGGCTGAAATGATGATGATGATTATTGTTAATTGTTCTTTACACTTTTGTTAAGGACATCGTCCGTTTTGGTTCAATTGGTAAAGTACCAGTCAAGGAAAGATTTTGCTATAATCGGTTAGACCACGTCCGACTGAGTATTATTCATTATATCACCAAGCTGTAAGGACATTGGCCTTGGATTTATTTGAGTCTGAAGAATCAATATTTTCAATCATTTTCGATGTAATTAATAAAAAACAAATATTAAAAATATATGAAACTTGGATACGGTTTTGCCGTTTACTAGGTTACTTAAAAATCTATTTAACTAAGCTACGCACGGAACTAGTTTAAATGCACGACCTCTCGCTCATCAGCCCACAGCATAAAAGCCACCAACATGTGCAGCACGACAAAATTATGTCATCTCATTATCTCGACCTGAGAAAAGACGTCTTCTGTGTAGCTAACATGCGAATCGCGATAAAATTTTGTCATCGCTTTATCTCGCGCTGAGACGAGATATAACTGCTTATCTACCAGTATCTATATCTAACCTACACGCCAAAAACGAGAAAATGTCTTTTTACTGCCTGTCTCTTCTCCTAATTGAAAAAGTTTTAGTACCGAAATAATTGAGCTAATTTACTCTCATCTTATTGGCCAATTACTGTGATTGGCAGTGAGTGATCAGGAAACACTTACTGCGACAAGTTACTTACGATTCTCTCATTATTTACGAGTTCCTATAAACTCGGGAGCTGTGACGACTGTGCTCGAGAACAGCTATATAATTTATTTCTAATTTGTTTAGTTGAAAAGTTTGTACGTAATTATATGTCATGACAAATGTATTTTTCTTGGAATCGAGATATCCTCTGCTTATGATTCATGATTGCAAAATCGGTAAAACATACAAATAAATAATCAATCGTCACAAACGTACAATTTGATGAGAAATTATATGTTTGACTTAAAACTATAGTTTCGATCTTCTTATATTTTAAAATAAGTTCTCAATTAGTTAACTTCAATAATTTATAGTTAATACGTTCTCATATTGTCAAGTTCAACTACATTCATTCTGAATACCGATTATAACATTTCATATATCATTTTACATAAACTCCAAAGTAATTACAAATCTTAACTTTATAACTACTTCATTCACTGGGACGCACCGGCTACGAACTTCGTATCTATCTCGTAGCGCTACGCCGCTACGCCGTAGCAAGTTGAAGTTGCAATTAAAATGAATTTAGCTTAATAATGTATTCTTTAGAGCCCTCAATTTAAAACCGGTTTTGCTTTAAGGGCCCTTTTAATATAATATTTTACATTTTAACCAACATTTTAGTCAGGTAATTATTATAATGAAACTAATAGGTTTCGACTTTTGTTTTACGGACTATTATTTTAATTACTTTAAAAGTTGTAATAGTAGATTTGGGTTCGCACAATTAAGTTTGCACTAATTACTTACATGAATGTCGGGGATTAAATGTTAATAGAGCCTTAATTTATTTCACAATACCTACATCATTAAAATATAAAATTATTATTTTTATCAAATGTTTTTTTTAAATATAATTTACTCCATAGTAATATGTATTCTAAACAAAAAGGTATTTTCGTCTAATCGTTTATAAGAACGAATGGAAGATGATGCTGCGAGAATATTTGATTTTTTGTGAGAAGAATGCATGACTGTTAAAGAGATTGTAATGTGTTTGTTGATATGTTTAAATAGTGTAATTGGCTTCGGCAGTTCTATTTAAAATAAATAACCGTTGTATACCTTAAAAACTTTGTTCCGTAGAAGATAAAAATATTTTCTCACAATAAAAACAGTAAATGTTTGTATAGTAACTTTTTAATAACTTTCTGTAAGCTATTTGGACAGTAACACCAACAACACTGACACGTGTCAACACGCAATTTTAAACCATATCAAACTTTGTTGGGTATCAATCAATACTTTGATTGGTGCGATTGATATTATGTAACGATAAAGGTCGTGCGTTCATGTTGTGACTGTCACAAAGATTTATGAGTTAATTGTATGTTTAATCTAGACGACTTGATTGTTTTTAAATATCATCAAACTCTGAGTGTATGTATATGTCAAGTAATTGGCAAGGAATTAAACTGACCTCAAAAAATCCCGAGCCTTGTTCGTTTCGATTAGATGCGTTTATCAAAATAAGTTAGTAAATGCCAAATGAGTTTCCATGACAGGTAAAATGTGAAAACTTGTACATCGAACCGTAAACATCATTTTATTTTGTGGACCTTTTACTACTCATAAATATAGCCTGCTAGCATTCCAATAGCGAAAGAGTATTTAAAATCGATCCAGTAGTTTTTGAGTTTATTCGGTACAAACTTACAAAACTTTCCTCTATATAATATTAGTGTAGATAAATGATGACTATGAATGAGGTCCTCCAAGGGAAGCACTACGAACATAGTCGATACGGTTCTACCTATAAGTGTTGCAATTATTATACCCAGGGGTCACTCCAGCTATTTCCGTTTCCTGAAATGGAAATAAAATAAAAAGCCAAATATTTTTATATACCACTCACATTATGACCTGTAATATTTTTTATCATACAGCAGTAAAAGTTAAATGCTTACATTTCAGACCTCAAAATATTATATTATTATATCCTGTAACTATACTCTCTGAATTTTATTGACGTCATCATTCGCTTTTATATTTTTTACATAGACTTTTATACCGGCTGTTAGGGATGTGGACGTGCAATCCTGATATCATGGAACCAGTACATGAACCTACAAAAAAAAAAAATTGGAACTCTTGAATTCTGACTGTTTATAAGATTTCATGTGAGTGAATAAGTTATTGCATGACACAAATTCGATTCGAAAAATATATGTACGCACCAACCACCCATTTTCACCAACTACACCCACCCACCCACTTCACACACACTCCACACTTCACACACACTCCACACTTCACACACACTCGCACCCAAAAGCACCTAATCCTCTTGTCATAAGTTTTGAATCTCAAATTCTTGTTTGTTTGTATTATTATTTTTTTCTTTAATGAATTCTTCGAATAAATATAAATGTTTTCATTAATTGGGAAGAGACTGGACCTCACAAAACAGGGAATCCTAGTGTGGGTTCCAGGGCATTTGTAAACATCTAACACCTAAGGCTTTAATGGAATAAAGTGCTTATTTATTTTATTCAAATCAGAGGGGCTGGTGGCTAAGTAATAACAGCTGCACGGGTGGTTCGATCAGGTTAAGCTACGCTTGATGCGGTTGGTCCGTGGATGGGTGACGTGATAGGGTCAGATAGGCAGTGCTCCATATAAAATACTGGTATTTAGCTGCATCCGGATAGACTGAAAACTGACCCCAACATAGTTGCGAAAAGGCTAGGCAGGAAAATGGACATCGACTCAAATCATTCCAAGAATTTACTAGAATAACAAACGTTTTTCCTCGAAAGAACACAGCCACAACACTTAGTAATAACAACGAAATAATATACATGATAAGTTTTTAACCAGTGCGCAAACTGTAACCATGAATTCTGCATATCATTCTAGACCCCCAGAGCAGAACTTTTTCGCCGGTTACACAAAAAAAAATCAATTTTTTTTTAAATAACCGACGAACAATTCCTGCTTCGTGGGTTCTAGAATGATATGCTGAATTCTTAGTTACAGTTTTCGCACTGGTTAAAAACTTATCCTGTATACCCAGAAATGCGTGTTGGGTTTAAAAAACGAGTGGCTGCTTCTAAACGATCATGACGATTGCGTGCGAATACCAACTTTGTTTTGATTTATTGTGATTGTTATCGAAGGCAGGAAGGTCGGAGTTCTTTAATGTGTTTTCAAACAACGCTTATGATGGTAGAGTGACCCACGCGAGGTTAAAACGTCGGGAAGTCACTTCTGATGGGATTATTGCTCACTGCATTACTTTTTACATATATAATATCACTATATCCCGGACGGAAATTGAATAGAATTGCCAAACTTAAGTGGTATTGGGCAGGGCACATTGCTCGCAGAACAGATGGCCGATGAGGCTGAATGGTTCTGTAGTGGCGACCGCGTACCTGAAGAGGTAGAGTGGGAAGACTTCCCACAAAGTGGACCGATGATCCGCTGGATGTAGGAAGCATAAGACCATAAGACAGGAGCCTGGTGGAGGCCTATGTCCAGCAGTGGACCTAAAGTACCCACATTTCACCAGTTATGTTTAAATCCCATTTAAAAGGGGAGAGTCTTTTGCTATCAACCGGGCACAAATTTGAACTCCGTACTGCTACTGAGATATTACAGATAGAAAACCCTAATTAAACTTTGTGCAATCCAGAAATTGAACTCAGGACCTATGCCCAACAGTAGCACTTGCGACCGCTAGTGCAATAAGGCAGTGCACAGTAATTTTTTATAGGCTGGTATATCAGTTTAGTCATTCTTTTATCAGTTTGCTTCTTTTGAAACTAGCAACCCACCGCTGCTTCACACATGCAAATTGTATCGAGTATATATAAAATATTATGATACATTATTATTTTATGTAGATATAGTATAGATTATTGACTGTAAAAGTGTTTTATAAACCTACTTACAGAAAAAAATCATTCATAATTTAAAAAAATCTAGAAATGCGTCTTATTAAGAAGCAAGCATCCAATACAGTGCTTCTTATAGGCACATATTCAGATAAATAATAAAATAATTATACTAGATCAGTATTTCAAACTGCGGCTTAAATATAGTTGGTTCTTAGATGCTCTTCCACTGCACCTCTCACGTCATTCAATTAAAAGCAGTACAGCAAAGTCTTTGTACTGTAATTCAAGTAACCTGAAACGTGTTCCTTGTCAAGTTGTGCAAGCCACAACGACAATACTGAGTATTTTGTTTCAAACGACTATAAAGTTACATCAACCAGTTTATGAAGACCTCACAAAGTCTCAGTAACTTATGCGTTTAAGTAACGATTTAAGAAGAAGCAGGGGTCTTTGTCATTGGTCTCCAAAGTTTGGAGAGGCGCCAACTGCATCAGAATTCCAGCTACTGTGGCGTCCTTCTATTAAATATTTTCCTTACATTTCTGAGAAAAACTTTAGTATAAGTAATCACAAATCATAGTGATATTAAATTTAGGGTACTGTAATTGTATAACCGTTGCCAAGAGGCAAATAATGTAGCAGTGGTTTTATTTTTAGGATTGAACGGAAGTTTGATAGGGTATTTTTTGTAAATTACTCAGGGCATTTATTTGACTTTATTTATGACTATCTGTGCCCGTGTCTTCGTCAGCGGTAGTCGAAATTATTTAACAGGAAAAACTTATGCTACTTCTTATAATTTCACATGCATTTGAAAAAATGATGTTATTAATTTGTAGTATAGACAAATGTATTTGTGATTTAAAATAAACGTGTCTACGATGTAGTTGGAATTAATATAAATGTAAAAATAAGTAAGTAATTTACACACCGAATGATATCACCTAGGTGTGTCGCTATTCATGTTGAGTGCCCTGACGCACGCATACTCGTAACTTTGAGTTTAAACATCGTAAATCGCTACAAATATTGATCACTATGAACTGGGTCAGTCTCTCTTGAATGAGATAGCATAGACATAGGAAAATGCTAAGCTTTTAAATGAATCTGTTTTTCTATCAAGCTCATAATTTATATATTTGGATAAATCGCCTATTCTTGAATTATCGTGGAAATATATTGTGGGTTCAATATCCCTGTTTGTTTTTATTGTAAATAAAATTGGCACCTTTAGCCTCTACTTTCAGTCTATAGAAAATTTCTAGCAAACGTCATACATAGATTTTAGATGATTTTCAAACAAACCCTCGATATGAAGTCTTCACTTCATATAATGAGACAAAGGGCACTTAGTCTTTGTCTGTCTGTCTATTTGCGATAAACTCAAAAACTATAGAATGGATTTTTGCGGTTTTCACCAATAGACAGAGTAATTAACGAGGAAGTTTTTAACCGACTTCAAAAAGAAGGAGGTTATCAATTCGACATGTTTTTTTTTTTATGTATGTTCGGGCATAACTCCGTCGTATATCGACGGATTTGCCAAATTATTTTTTTTTTCGAAAAGGGTTTACTCCGAAATGGTCCCATTACAATTTCATATAGATCTGATGATGCGTTTCGGAGACAGACAACGGAACTCTTCAAAAAATTACAGCAAATCAACCGCGATTGTTGCTATCGCATAAGTATGCATTGTTTTGACCCCAAGTATGACGAAATTTCGAATTGGTGTGGGGTAGGTAACTAAAAGGTGAAAAATATTTTTTTTTTTTCAAAAAAATAACAACCGACTTCCAAACAAACACTACAAAGTGCAAAATAACTTTAATTTCGGAAGGCGGTGACGAATAATTAAAATACACATCCAATGTCACCGACTTCCGAAATTAAAGTTATTTTGCACTTTGTAGTGTTTTTTGGAAGTCGGTTGTTATTTTTTTGAAAAAAGTTTTTATAAGTGTATAATTTGTTATGGTTTTGTGTAAATTGGTTAACGTAGGCGAAGCCGCTGGTAAAAGTTAGTTTAAACATAAATCTCGACTTACTCAAAACATTTACACAATCAATCAATCAATCAATCAACTCAGCCTATCGCAGTCCACTGCTGGACATAGGCTTCTCCCAAGCTGCGCCACAAGAAGGAAAGGAAGGAAGGATAGAGTATTATTTACACACACAAACTAAATAAATCTACCTCACAAAAAGTCCTGTAACAAAAATCTTGTATGGTAATTTTACGGGAAAACTATCCCACATGTGGTGCCATGATTGAATACTGTGTGCGGAACCCTTGCCAAGGGGACAACGCACACACGACGTATTCTTTATATGTTTTCGTTGTGGAGCTCATGTTATTTTACGCGGTCCGTGGCCAAATAATAATAGCCGCACCGGTCGACCTTAAAAGTTAAGCAACACTTGGTGAGGTCAACATTTGGATGGGTGACCATTCATTGTTAACCAAGACCCGTCCGTGCCTTGGAATGGTCCTGGCTATCACTTGTAGATCTTTGGCAGTCGTGATGGGTAGTAAGAAGCCCGAAAGTTCGATTATCTGTCTTACCAAAGCGTAAGTATCGTGTTAACAAATATCTGACTTCTGGAAGTCCGATAGGCAGTCAGTCCATGTTAAACACAGGTTTCGCCTGATTCCGGTTAGCCTTATAGCCGACCCTAACATAGTCAGCAACAGGCATGTAGACAATGAATGCAGGTCATATTATTTGTGTAGGTACTGAGTATGTACATTTTTTGACACCAACGACACCAGCTTCGAATGAAACCCCGCTTATCAACCATATGTCAGCAACGCATTCCCTCCTACTTCGGTCAGATAGTACGCAGAGGTGATGAAAGTTTGGAAAAACTGATTGTGGTCGGGAACACCGAAGGCACACGAACGCGCGTTCGTTCACCAACACGATAGACCGATCGGGTGAAGGAATCATCGTCCTCTAAATTCTACACGGTGGTAAGGGATGCGCTGGACAAAAACCGATGGAGGCGGATCATTTTCTCCAGATGCAACTGCGAAGCTGACCACGATCCCCAGGTATGAGGGACTGACTACAGAGAAAGATGTAGAATTTTAGATAATAGCGATCACGATACAGTACTTATTGTGCTTCTTTTAGTGGAGAATGTATAGTGATTTTATATGTAGTGTTTCTGGTGTAATTTTCAACGGAATTTATTGACATTTTATATGAAGACATCCAAACCCACATATTCTATTAAATTCTCTAGTAGAAAGAGTTCACTTGCGTAACATAATTGCAGTGAACAACCATTATACCGGAAAAGTATCTTAGGCTACAAACGGACGACATAATCTTGCGTTAATTCTAAATTTATAATACCTATTGTGGCTTCAAACATACGTTTTCTGACCTTTAAACAAAACAATTACGGTCTCAAAACTTCGCTGTATTCTGTTAAAAAGTAGGCGTTGAAACACAACATTTTATTAGACTCGCGTGTATGATTACAATTAAAAATATTTCGTATTGGCGCGTTCTAACTCGAGCTCGACCATATCAGGCCCAACCATCTGATCCAACTAGGTCATCGGAATTTTTAATTGTTAAAAAAAAAAAAAAAAAAAAAATTATTTTGTCGTGTTAATTCAATGCGTGATTTTGTTGGTTTTAGTTTCACACGCAATTAAGTGGTTTCGAATTTTTTATTACCGCCCTTTGTAAATAAGTTGGTAGGTATTTTAGTATTTCTGAGAAATGTTATTTTTTAATGTTCTGATTTCAAAGGGCGTTAGCATGCGATTTTAAACGCTCAGCAGTTAATTCTTTTTATTAAAATCTTTGTGATTAGTAGTACTTTAACTTCAGAAATAGTTTGAAAGTAGTTGCAATATTAGAAATATTAGAAAGTTATGCTTTCTTTAACATTAACTTAATATCACTCCTTTAATTCCCTGAAGGGTTAGGCATTGGTATGTTTACCCTTTTCTTTTTGTGCTTAGTATTTCATTAAATTAAGATAACCAGTATTTTCTTTAAGATACCCAACATAGCCAACGGTCCCACAAGAAAATAAACACGAAAAAGATAACAAAACAACATCCGTTCGACCTTGTGAAAACCGATAACATTTAATATTTTTTTAACAAATCGGTTTCCCAATAGGGTACCAATCGGCGTGATATCGGCCGAATCTCTCGAATCGGGGGGTAATAACAAAACTTCGATAGCGACGTGGGCGGTGGCGGGAATGAAAAATGGTGGTGACGTCAGTTACGGCCATGTTGGCTCCAAACCGCGCCCCCTACCGCTCCCGAAACTGTAGATTTATGAAAAACACGTTAAAAGAAAAAGAAAGTTCGGGAGCGAGAAAACAATTGATGGCGTCAAAGGTCTTTGAACGTGAAAACGAAAGTACTTGTCATTATTTTTATTGCTAACTAGGTTCCACCCAAGACTTCGTTTGCGTGTTAATCTTAAAACACCACCATATACTACAATAATTGCCACATTTTTTTTAAATTTACCTATATCCTACGTTTGTAATTTTTTTCTCAGCAGTCAAAACATAAGGGCAAGCTACGTAAAACTATTGTCCGTGTGAGAAGCAGCTAGTTCTGAAGTTGAAACCCGCAGTCTTCAGTGTCTGCCACTGTGACTTGTTGATAGTCATGGCGAAGCATACGCTCACAGGTAATTGTGGGGAATAAGTGGTATACGCGAAATCTGTCTCGTTGGAGCCACAGAATTTAAGTTTTTATTACTAACTAGATATACCCCTGGCAGTGCTTGTGTGATGTAAAACCTAGCCATACAGCAAAAAACTTAATAATATTTGAGTAAAACGAAGAAATTCGAATGGGTTGTTTAGAACACCAACTAACAAAGTGACGTTGCTTGTGCATGTAATACTATGTGAAAGAATAAAGACATGGCCACAAAAAAATTTTGTAAGAACCAATAAATAAAACAGGAATAATTTTAATTTAATAACTGTTACAAATTACTCTGTGGTATGCCACAGCATAACTTTATTGAATCGATTTGAATTAGTTATGAACTGTCGGCACCCAGTGTTAATGCCGCAAGGAATTTGGCACTATTCGTGATCAAAGCACGGCTAGAATTGTCGCCAGTGTTTATGATCATTGTATTGGTACTATTGGTATTTGAAAGCTATATTAACGCTTTTGGTCTATGGGTTCAGAATTTCACTTAAATACACACCTCTGAGCACGCAAACTCACACGTCTGAACACTTTTATGTCTACTTACCCAGCATAACTCTTTCTTATTACAGTAAGGGTGATACATGATATATCTTCACGACTGTATTTCCCAAATCAAATCAGATATTTTTATCACATAAACCTACATGGACACATAAGAAACAACAGAAGCTAGGTGCATTATTCCAATTAGACATTTCCTATGGAGAAGAGCCGGTTACAAATTCAACGGTTATTCTTTAAAAAAGTAATTGGCAGTGTCAAATTATAGTGTTAGTAGGTATGGGAGGACAGTGTAGCCTGTCAAGAAGTACTATCCCTACTAATATTATAATTGCGAAAGTAACTCTGTATGTCTGTCTGTTACGCTTTCATGCCTAAACCGCTAAACCGATCTTGATGAAATATGTAGCCTGGGATATGAAGAAAGATATAGGCTTTTTTACCTGAAAACCGACATCCACGCGGGCAGAGCAGTGATGACCCAGGGGTAATGGCCCCGGCTTACGAGTTGTAGGTCGTAGGTTCAAACTCCGACAAGCGCTTTACTTAGTGTAAATTATTTCTTCACCACTGCTTTCAAAACGATAAAGGAAAACATCGTGAGGAAACCTGTATGTCCTAGAACCAAAAAATTCGAAGACATGTGACATCTACCAACGCGCACTGGGCCCGCGTGGTGGATTACGGCCCACTCCTTCTCACATCCCTGAGGCCGGAGGCCTGTGTCCCAGCAGTGGGAACATTATAGGATGATTATGTTATGTTACTGTCTATACATCTACAGTCTACAGAAATGTGTAGACAGAACTTTTTTGTATTACAACGTGCTTTCAGCAGTAGAAATCCCGCCTTACGGATAGAAACCTCGTCTCCAATTCCGTAATAGAAACAGCCAAAAAAAAAAAAAAAACGATATTGGGATTGAATCCAGAATCACACGAAAATCACTCGTTCTTGCTACTGAAAATTGCGTTACTAAATTAAACCTGTGAATAAATTTCTAGGCCTCATTACTTCATTATACCTAACAACTCGCTCATCTCAACCGTCTGTCGCAGTAGCTAATCAGAATAGCGACTAACACGCACTGTTTATCACAGAAACCGCTACTGATTGGTATCTTTGTCTCTGTCACTCATTTATGTTGGTTGTTGGTTTGTCTCTGTCTATTGTGGGTCAATTTTAATGAGTAGGATAGTGAGGTTTTTGTCACGGCAAGAAGAGGGGTGTGTGATTTCATTATTATTAAAACTAATATTATAAAGAGGAAACATGTGATTGTTTGTTTTTTTGCACTGAATAGGCTCCGAAATTACTGAACCGATTTGAAAAATTATTTCACTGCTGGGAAGCTACACTATCCCCGGGTGACATAGGCTATATTTTATCTCCGTATTCCTACGGGAATGGGAACTACGCGAGTGAAACCGTGAAGCGCTGCTAGTTAGAAATAATCTAATGTAAATCATTAAATGATTTTTTTTACGAGTGAGACCGAATGATGGCTGATGGCCGATAAAGTTCTGGAGTGGCGACTGCATACCAGAAGACATGGAGTTGGAAGGCCTCCCACAGGGTAGACCGACGACTTTGTGAAGGCCGTAGGAATCCGCTAGTTGCGGGTAGTACAGAACTGGTCAAAGTAGCGGAGCTTGGGGGGCGCCTCTGTCTGTCTTTCGATTGAAATGATGATGAGACCGAATGCGTTCGAGTGATAAACTGTCAGAGCTTTGCACCAACACAACACCGAGACGAGTAAATAAACAGATTCTTGTATTTCAAATATAATTCCTATTAACGATTCATCATTTTTGGCCTTCCCCTACCTACTCTTACTCGTAAAGTTATCCACATTCATACCACACCCACTAGCGACATTATGAGCAGCTTTTCATTTCACTTTACTTTGGCATCATACAAAGCAAATACGGCTTTCAGATAATAAAAATAAGGTACCTTTTATGAGACTCCCGTGTAAGGAAAGGTGTTCTAATCTTTACCAGGGCTCAAGGGTGTCCAAGATTATATCGCGGTATTACTTCCAAACTTTACAGGAAGGGCTCGTGGCTAGGTAAAAGCCATATGGGTCGATCATCAAAGATTAACAACGCTTGGTACGGTCTGTCGATGGGTGGGGTTAATTCTTTTCACATCGAAACCACTCCATTTCTCAAAAAGCACGTTAAGCCATTGGTCTCGGCTGTCACTCATAGATCTTTGCCAGTTGTAACAAACAGTCTCACCAAGAAGCATTGTGTTACCCAGTAACTGGGCTGTGGAGGTCAGATAGGCAATCGCTTCCATGTAGAAGTCTTCAGCTGTCGACGAGTCTGACGGGTCATTGAGCTCCCTAAAATAGCGTTGAGCTACACGATGACTGATACATACAATATGCCGTCTGTTGGGATAGGTCAGCTCAAAGCTGCAATGGCTCTTTCACCAAAAGACTCTTCTAGACATGGCCTTGCATTGTTAGACTCACATAAAGTTCAATTATTATATTGTTTGGACTTTGAAATACACCATGAACTCAGCATTTCTTCACAATGAGCTAGGAAATGCCGGCGCCATCTAGTGTTTAAAATATTGAACAATTAAATATAGACGTGTAAAGTGTCTTAAAAGATCTTCTTACATAAATAAACATTTCATTTCATTTCGTCTCTAACATAGTTTAGCTTGGCTAGGTAGATGACGATTTCCGAATTTTTAGATCGATATTGGCAATAGCCATTAGCCACAGCTCAAATAACAATACTTTATTAATAACAACAGTATAGTTTGCATGCAAACAAACAATTAGAGTTTCGTGCAGTGCGGCAAAACTGTTTGTTTTTACTACAATTACCTTCTAAATAAGTATTGTTCTAAATTTTGCTAGGACGAGGAACTTGAGTATTAGTATGGAAGTAGGTTATTGCTCAAGTGTTTTATTGAAGGATTTAAGGTTAATTGAGTTTGTATTTAAACTTAACTGAAACACGAAAGCGTTAATGCTAAACGTGCTTCGAAATTTCTGGAAACCTTTGAAAGTAAATCTTAGTTTTATAATATTAATTTTCAGAATTCTAGAGAAAAGTTGCAACGTTCGCAGATCCAGATTATATTTAGTAGGATAAGTATAATCAGTGTATAACGATCCCACTGCTGGGACACAGACCTCTCTGTGAGAGCGAGTGGGCCATAATCCACCACGCGGGCCCAGTGCGGCTTGGCAAATTCACATGGTTTCGAATTTTCGTTTCTAGGACATGCCGGTTTCCTCACGGTGTTTTCCTTCACTGTTTTGAGAGCAGTTTTGATGAAATAATTTACACAAAGTAAAATGCCTGCTCGGGTTCGAACCCACGACTTACAAGATGTCAGTCGCGGCCGTTACCACTGGACCACCACTGCTCTCATTTAGTAGGATGCTGCTTCACAACTAAATGGCAGAATTTATTTATTTTATCCTTTTACGACACAACATAATGTCATGACAATAACACGAAACAATTAATAAAAGGAATATGCCCAAAATGAGTCGAGAAAAAAAACTTTTATGGGGTCAAAAGGCATTAATTGTAAATAACAAATTTAATGTGAAATTATGACCTTTTTTTTAATAATCTTTTTCATGCAACGGTCTATCATAGTCAAAAGTCGCGACTTTATCACTCTTAGTCCCGTGTTACAGAACGTCACTCAAGACTGAAGCATTACTTAAAATCAGTTTCAACCAATCAAATGGCTCTTAACTAGTTTTAAGTAATGCTTGAGTCTTGAGTGAGGTTCTGTAATACGGGCCTTAGTGCTTCACTGACTTTCGTTACGTTGTTTGGGTAGTGCACTGCCCATCTCTCTTTGACTACAGAAAACTCGTTATTGGCCGTGTGCAATATTGCCGCTTTGTGCACGCTGTAACGCTTATAGTGATGCTTTTGTGAGAAACTAATCACGTTTGATACCTAACATAAAATCTTTATTATTCTTGTTTTTTTTTTTTTTCGACGCTGGTTGGTTTTTTTGGGCATTCTCCTTTGCTTTTGCTGTATGCCTAAACCAGTCCTAAATTGTTTTCTACAACACTCCAATCTTAACGTTTTTCAACTAAAACATTATCCTATTTCTTACTAATTTTATAACTGTGAAAGTTTGTATATTTTGATGTTTGTTACTCAATCACACAAAAACTGCAGAACAGATTTGGATGAAATTGAAAATTGTACGCAGATGGTTTATAACCAGGTTTAATACATAGAATACTTTTAGTTCCGGTAGTAAGTTCCTGTGAGCTAACTTCCAATCTCCAAGCGGGCAAAGCCGCTGGCAAAATATAGTACTGGTATAATTAGAAATGCATTGGTATCCCTGAAAACTTCTTCACAAAACTGCGGTATTGAAGCAATTACATACAAAATTCTCATCCTAAATTCAAGTATAAATGTTTCAAAACATGTCCCTTGACGTGCATTTCCTGAAAAACGTACACTGAAACACGTATTTCAGACTCGTGTAATGGCGGTTAAATAAGTTTGCGGTGTCACGCGAAAAACGTTCTTATATTAGAAGAGGAAAGGTTTAAAATCGTGAAGTTTATAAAAGCAACCTGAATAAGTTTTTCTCGCCGAGTAATCTGTTGGGGATCTGCGAACGTTGGGTGTGTGAAATTAAGGATTAGTTTGCAGTTATACGGGGTGATTTATTTAGAAGTGTCTGTTCAGTAAGAAAACAAAATATTTGAACACGTAGTAGCAGAGTTAACTTGAATCTTTAAGGATGTATATCGTACAAAATCACATAAAAACACAGGGATACATGGATACTGGATATTCAACATTTCAATCATCATCTGCCTTGCCTTTTCCCAACTATGTTGGGGTCGGCTTCCAGTCTAACCGGATGAAGCTAAATAACAGTGTTTTACATGGAATGGACCTTCGCAACCC
Organism: Polymixis flavicincta; assembly: GCA_949987655.1. Taxonomy (NCBI): domain Eukaryota; kingdom Metazoa; phylum Arthropoda; class Insecta; order Lepidoptera; family Noctuidae; genus Polymixis; species Polymixis flavicincta. The sequence continues at coordinate 20,473,648 of OX465183.1, forward strand.
AGTTACTGGGTAATACGATACCACTTGGGAAGACAGGTTGTCAGACTTTCGGGCTTCTACCGGTAACGACTGTCAATGATTCAAGAAATCAAACATGTCTCCGAATTTTTGGTTCTAGGATAGGATAGGTTTCACAACGATGTTTTCACCCACCATTTCGAAAGCATTAATTTTTAAATAATTCACACTAAGTAAAATGCTTGATTGGCTTCGAATCTTACTGTTTATCTATACTAATAATAAAAAGGAAAGATTTGATTGTTTGTTTGCATTGAATAGGCTCCGAAATTACTGAACCAATTTGAAAAATTATTTCACTGTTGAGACGCTACACTATCCCCGGTGACATAGGCTATATTTTTATCCCCGTATTCCCACGGGAACGGGAACTACGCGAGTGAAACTGCAGAGCGCTGCTAGTATACGATATACTTACAAAAAGTGCCTACATGTGTTTTACTACGGAACCCTGAAAATGTCATAGTTGTATCTGTAAGGTCATTCGAATCTTCCTCTCAGTCTGAGTTCTCTAGGTTATTGTCCCATTTGGACTAAATCCAAATAGGATACACTCAGATCGTTAACTTTGAACATATTTCTTGCCACAAATGAGACAAAACAGTACGGTTTTAATGCTAATCACTATACCTACAATAGGATGAAAATTATGTTATAGATTTCTAGGCTTCCCGTGAATAAATTCCTAAATAGAAGAATGCTACTGAATTTTCCACTTTAAGCGCGGGTTTGAGCGTTGAAAATCCAACAACGCGCTTTTATTTAGGCATTCATTTAGACGTCGTCTAGTGTTAGTGCCTGTCTGCAAGGTTGAGTTGCGTTAGTCGTGGTATGTCAGTGGATAGGTGACCATGCTTTCCACATGAAGCATGAATTCACGGTTGTTCTAAAAACTTCATATTACTTAGCACGAATTTCACCAATGAAACAGAATGCAATCATCACATCAAAACTTCACCTGTCAGTGTCAATATTTCGTAGAAAATAGTGACACTAACAACTCTTGAACGCGGTTTACATGACGTGTTTAATTTTTACCCGAATGCGCCAGAAGTAGGGTTAAGTTTTGCTAGTGTAAGTATGTGGGTTTCTTTGTCATGCTCTGTAGGATAAATAGCTTGATGGATTTTAGCATGAGAGGTGTCGTTACTCAATTGTGAAAGTGACACTGAGTATTTATATTAAAATTATGAAAATTAAAATGGCCGATTTTTGGCGCCATTTACAATTATTTTTCTCTCAAAATCTATTGAGTCGGGTGTCAAAATAGAGTATTATTAACGTCAAAAATTATTATATTGACTAAAAAGTTGGAGTTGGATTCAATAAAGGTCTTTATTGTTAATTCTAAGAAGATGCCTCCGAGTGCATGTGATTGTATAAAGTATTCAGTTTAATAACCAACCTCTTAAAACTAAAGCTTCTTGTTTCTATCTTTTATTAAGAACAGTTTAACGCAAACGGGTTTTTTTTATTATTTGTTTATTGGTGTTGATCGCGTTTAGTTTCATTGGTGAAATTCACCCTTAGTCAAGACTTTCAAAGCCTAACTAAATATGATGAGCCCAGAATTATCTTTGTATTATTACTATATTCACCCCAAAGTCGTTAAAGACTGTCAAAACCTGACTGAACGTGATGAGCCCAGAGTTCTCTTTGAACTTGTTGGACTATGGAATAAGACGCGCTATGTTGTGGATACAACTCAATAATACTCATTTGCGAAACCTATAGGTAGATACTCAGCAGTAGGAAAGTCCATTATAATACCGTCTTTTAAATTCCACTTTAATTTGCCTTTAAACGTCTCCAATGTTTGCTAAAACAACATAAAAATGCGTCCACTTTGTAGTATGGCAAATATCAAACAGAAGGTTCATTCCGAAACAATATTCACTGACATGATTTTTATTTAGTTACTCTTACTATTTAGAATTTTACTAGTCGTTTTCCTAAGACAAGTAAACCTATTTTTCTTTCTTACCTTCCTGTTTTACTCAGCTTCATTCTTGTGGCAGTTCCCGTATGTTTATGTGGTATGCGCTAAGGAAGCCCGCAAAATTCAAATGATTTGCAGGGTATTCATAATGTGTTTACTAGGGGCATGTGCCATGTTACCTTCTCGCTGAATGTCCAACATTTTTGATCACAACATGAGTTATTCTTAGTAAATGAGATGAAGAGGCGCATTTCCTAAATATTACGGATAATACCAATTGCTGCCAATCTATACATTTAAACTTCTTTTTTAATTTTGTTTAGTGTCATTATTTTGTAAGCGGTTTTCATTAAAGTGTCGCTTCCAATTCTGTCCACGTCGCGTCCTGCTGACGGGCCCCGCCATCATTTTTTACTCCACCAAGATTAAGGCAAACTTTTGACCCCATTTCAGAGGAAAGACTTACGTCATTGTTTTGTTTTAATTAAATTTTAATTGGTAACTTTTATTACTGTAATAAAGTGAGGCTAAAAACGTTTTTAAGAATGGTAAATCTTTACAAAACCTCATGCAAACATAAATACATAAACATACCTACATGCATTTTTCTTATTTTCTTACACAAAAAAGTGTCTTATAATGTCTAAATAACAGGTTTTTACAAATGCATAATTTATGAGAGTTGATACGGTACGTTTAGCAAAAAAAAAAAGGTTTTAATTTTTTGTCTCTCTTTCTGTCTGTTCTGGCTTATCTCTAAAACGGCGGACGAATTTTGACGGGACTTTCACTGACAGATAGCTGATGATAAAAGGAGTAACATAGGCTACTTTTTGTCTTGGTAGCACGTTTCTGTGGTATAATTTCTGACATCCATGCGGACAAAGCCGTGGGCACAGTTAAATAATGAGGAAATCATTTTCCGCGGGCGGAAGCTCGTTTGACATAAAAGTACACAGATACAAGGTGACACTTGATTTAAGCGTGCAAGTAGCCTAGCACGAAATAATCAATCAATGACCTCCATGCTTAGAAAGACCTGTGTTTCAGGGGTCATCCATCCTAGTTATGGATATTATATTTATATATAATTATTTTTATTTTTATTTTTTTAATTATTTATATAATAATTACATTTGGGTAATTTGCACTTTTGCAAAAATAAACTTAGTGGTACATTTTATTTTAAATATAAGAAACGGGGAGTAAGTAGAAGTGGTTTAAATTAATTAAAAAATAAAGAAAAATACATGCCAAATTGCTAATTGCAGTCTAGGTAAGAAAAACAAGCTACTGGAATGTGTTATTTTTATGCAACGGGCCAAATAAAATGGAAAACTCTACCTAATATATCCTTTTTTATTTTAATCTTTGTCGTCTTAAAAAACAAAATAAGAAAGATTACCCACCCAATCTCCCACCCACAGCACATCCCTTAAGATATACAATGACAATACATCGCAAAGAACAGATACCGTCTACAACCATTACTTACCCGACAACGCCGATTTAAAAAGCGTTCAACTAATCGCTGGCACATAAATTCGCTTGACAACCCCCTACGGAGGGGCATAAATCGAAAAACAGGGGGAGGACAATTTTTTACTTTTTTGTCACTTGTTTTACTCTTGGGTATCACAGATGTTAATGGAAGATTTTTTTTAGGTCATGTCTTTTGAATTTTAATGGTCGTTTTCCATACATACACATAAATTCACCCCTTTTTCTCCTAGGAGTGAAGAACGACACGTGCAAGAATTCTAACACATCCTTTTGTCAATGCTTTCCGTGTCAAAGTCAATAAATCTAGTTGTTCACACGAGTTTGTTCTGACTGTTCTTACATAATATCACGATTTATCCATTTCGTCACGTCTCATAAAAATAGTAGCAATCCTTTCTTGTCCTAAGGGTCTTCTCTACCATTACAGAGCCCTTCAATCTACTCCTTACTATGCAATAGCCTCTGTAGCACCATGAAACATGACGCATCAGGTGCTAGTGCAAATCTTGGGGTCATTCGATTAATCGAGTTTGGTCAAACCACGCTCGGTGCATTTCATTCATTCATTAATTCCTCATGTCTCCTGAAAGTAGTAGGCCTTTAAATGTCTGTGTCTAAAAGAAACATATTCAATCTGCTTATAAACAATTATAACTAATGAGTAATATCTAAGCAAGACGAATGACCTTAACCATGTGGATAGGTAATGAATTCGTGAAATCTTTGTGACCATTGCAATAATAAAAAAATATGTAATAAGGATAACGACGTCAAGTAATTTTCGGTGCATTTCATTCATTCATTAATTCCTCATGTCTCCTGAAAGTAGTAGGCCTTTAAATGTCTGTGTCTAAAAGAAACATATTCAATCTGCTTATAAACAATTATAACTAATGAGTAATATCTAAGCAAGACGAATGACCTTAACCATGTGGATAGGTAATGAATTCGTGAAATCTTTGTGACCATTGCAATAATAAAAAAATATGTAATAAGGATAACGACGTCAAGTAAATTTAGATATTTAATTGTTAAGCAAATGAAATTGCTAACAACTTACGTTGTCTGAATATTAAAATCACAATTATAATCATTCTTTGACAGTTACGTAAAATGTCTTAAATACGGAAAATTCACGTAGGCTGTCAATTTATTCAACCATTAATTTTCCTGATTTTACCTACCTAACCAGAAAATAGAACTTAAGTACCTCGACCAGATGGTTGGCCTTCACAAAAACAATATAGCAATTTTCTTCCATAATTTTCTCCGCCATCACAAAATATAAATAAACTGAATACTTTTCGTGTCACCGGCTTGTCTGAACTTAATCGTAGGAAGCCATTATTTCTGGCGTCTGAATAATTTCCAAGCAATTTGAGGCGGTATGCCTGCCCGTCACCAGAGTATTGTTGAGTCTAAAGCGGGTCTTACAATACAAGCGAAGCGAGTTGATACTAAACATTTCTGTCAATACTTTGGCAGCATTTCAAGCAACGACTTCAAATTTATTTATGTTTTCCGGCATCAAGCTTTTTCTTCTGCTCTTGTCTAAATTCTCAATTAAATCTCTCGATTACGGTTCTCGGTGGATTCAAAATTAGTATAGTTTAGACGTAGAAACTGGGACAATTGTTTCGTTGCTTTTTTGTGAAATACATAATTAATGAGGTTATTAATACCCCCTCTAAAAAATATATAAAAACAGGAGAATTTATTTTCACTTATTAATTTTCTTACAAGATATTTACCTATTGTGTAAAAGATAATAAATAAATAATTGTCATCATCGTCATCATTTTAGCCGAAAGACGTCCACTGCTGGACATAAGCCTCCCCCAAAAGGGGGGTTTTGCCATAATCGCCACGCTTGGTAGGCGGGTTGGCGATCGCGGTATGGTGGTAAAATGCATAGAGAACGCTGCTGCCCATTCTCTAGTAAGTCCCTTAGTCGCCTTCTACGACCCCCACGGGAAGCAAAGGGATGGTGCTATTCTTTTACGTCCGGCACCACACGGTACTATTAATAATTGTGCCGGCACCAAAATCACGGCCCTAGGTGCAAAAATCAAAAGGATCAAGCACAGCACAGAGTAAGTGACACAAGGCAATAGGCTGAGTCGATAGATTGATTAATAAAAAGAAGACCCTATTTTCCTCTTTTCGGATATATTGTCTTAGACACTTTTAAGTATCACGCGGATCTGGTCATGACAATTATATTTTATGACATGGTAGCTTATCGCTATGAAAATACCAGTTTATATATGTTTAGGTATATACGATACTTATATAAATAAAAAAATATTATTTTAGACGTTACAGTCCATAGATTGTTAGTAATTAGTTAGTAACAATTTGTGCTTATCTGCTATGTTAGCAATTAGATAACTAATATCATAATTAAACCTACAGCCACCTCCACCAGGTGCCTCTGGATGAGACAGTCTGGTCTCGCAACAATCATTTTCAGGATGCCATTCCGACTGTTACGTAAACGTTGTACCTAGTAAGGTTGCTGCTTTCTTTCGCATAATGGCATGAAAGTCATCCGTATGAGCTTCGGCAAACATCCCCGACGCACTACAACGCCACGGCAGCCGCAATAGCATCCTGAAGGCGTTGTTATACGGCACACGCAGGACGTTGTAGGCTCGGCTTGTGTGCGACACCCACAGGCCGCTCGAGTAAAAAGACTGGTAGAACGCCTTAAATAAACTCACTTTAAAGTCTACTGTACATCTAGCAAACCTGCGGACATAAAACGAAAGATGTCAGGGGACATCCAGTTGGAACGAAGTTACACACTTTTGCATAAAAGAGATAGAAAAAAAAAATGTCATGATTTTCAAAATGTTACACATTTTTCGGTCTAGCTTTCATTCGCCAAGTTTGAAACGTTTAATGTAGCTTAAGGATCTTCGTTGCAAAAAAAACACGCACCTTATTTTATTTTGTAGCGGGAAGTGTAGAGTTTACTTGGAACCGGAACGAAGTCTTAAAACAAGTATTTAATAGGTAAAAGAAATAGTCTACTGTCCTTAAAAGAAAATTCACATGAAAGCCAAGCTTCTATATACCTTTTTATCTCGTTTAAGATACAAAGACACTAGAATTTTACCCGGAACTTCTACTTCTCTTATACAACGTCAAGAGATATGAAATTCTAAGGATGTCAGACTTCCGGGCTACAGACTACCCGGAACTGCTGTGTCCCACATCCAGCCTTTGTTGATGGGGCACGGAGCAATATTGCCTTGTAAGCTTGGAGATAAGCCCCGCATTATTGCTCTCATAAAGAGTGTTACAATATGTATCTTGGTTTAAGAGGGATATTAATGACTGGTAACAGCCATGGTGTACAAATATAAGACTTAGGTTTAAGTACAGACGTACATTATATTACAAATTGAGAAAATATCAAAGTAATTTTTTCATTACATTAGTATTTCTTATGACGTGTTCTCTACCAAAGACATAATGCACTAGTAAGATATTCTATTAGTTATATTCCTTAGGGCCCTATTTCACTAGGACAGTGGCGGCGCAACTATAGTCGTGCTGTCAAAAATGTATGGTTGGTTGCGCAACCGATCGAACGCTTGGTGAAATACCAACCTTAGAGCTGTGTATATTTTGCTGGTAGTGCCACCATGGTTGTGCCACCACGGTTTCCTAGTGAAATAGGGCCCTTATATTTCAACTGCGTATTCCCACACTTTGCTACAAATCAGCAGTTTTAAACTCAAACTCAAACCATTTATATCAAATAAACCAATTTATTACAGCCACTTTTGAATTGTCAGAGTCGGAAAGATGAAGCTAGTTGCCCATTCCAAAGCGTAGTAGATATGGAGAAGAATGGGCAAGAAACTCCAGGCACACTCTTTTTAAATCATGTTATTGTTATTAAGAATTTGTTACAGAAAGATGGTTAGATCATTTATGTTCAAATTATCAATGTCAGAACGATGTAAAAAGACGTGCACATTAAAAGCGTCCGTAATTAAAAACGAAAATCAAATGAAAATTTCGATTTTTTTTTTTTTTTTTGTAGCCGTCGAATTCGTTTAACAATATTCGTCTCTGCTTCTGAGAATGCGTAAAAGTAGAAACAGCATTCTGAGTGTGATAGCGGAAGGGTATTCAGGGACAGTCCGTTTTAAAAAAAAATGTAAGCGTATAAGTGTGAAGTAATATACCTACTTATAAGCTATATTTTTTAATAGTAAAATTGATCATCATGTCTGAATATTTTTTTTAATAAAAATTGCTGACTTTATTGTGGTTTTGCCACGGCATAGCTTATTTTAATTAACTGCGTGGCGATACGAGCCAAAACTCTGGTGTATAATTATTATACCCACATTTTTACATGTAGCATTCTTTACATTAAGCTACGGCTTTCGTCCTAAGTATTTTTATTCCCCTACAAAAGTCCGTATACAGGCGCTTTGTATCTCAGTTCTGCAGTAGATAAGCCCCTTGTGGTTTGAGCTCTCATTTTAATGCTTTACTACGGAATCTTCTTTTTGTTTCAGCTTTCAGACTTGTTTTTGTGTTTTGTTCCTGTTTGGCGGTTTAATTAAATTTTTTAGGATGCTGGAATTCCTTTTTAGTGTGTTTTTATTTAATTGGAATTAATATTTTAATTTTAAAAGGTTTGAAGGCAAACGAAGGAGTTGTTAGATTAGAGACATGATGAAATGAGTTTTGAGACTGGATAACATAATATCACTCCTGTATTTCTTGAAGGGTACCGCAGAGTAGTGCCTACAGTACAGCCACATTCTCCAAGTCTCATGTAATAGTAGTGAGCAGGGGTGAGCCTATTGCTCTCATCATCATTTCAACCGAAAGACGTCCACTGATAGACATATGCTTCCCCAATTTGGGGGGGTTTCGCCACGCTTGACAGGTGGGTTGGCGATCGCAGAATGGTAGTAAAATGCATAGAGAACGCCTTAGTCGCCTCCTATGACACCCACGGGAAGAGATGGGATTGCTCTCAACCAGGCCGAAATCCAGACCTCAATCCCGGGAATCCAAGTCGGCAAATGCTCGGCAGTCTTGCAACCACTAATATATTTAAGTCCCATGTAAGGGGTTGAACCTATTGCCATCAACCGGCAACAAATCCACATCCAAGACTATTACTAAAAAAAAATCAGTTGGTCAAAGTCAGAGTCAATCAAAGGTCAAAGTCAAGGTCAGCATTTTAGAATCTAACTAAGACACTTTTTAAAAATGGGTGTAAAACCCTATTTTGTATCACACCATTGTTGGCCTTGTGGTAACTGCCTCAATTTACGAGTTGTAGGTCGAATATTGGAACGCTGACAAGCGTTTTTACTTTCTGTAAATTGTTTCATCAGTACTGCTCTCAAAGCGGTAAAGGAAAACATCTTGAGGAAATCAGCATATTCTAGAACCAAAGATTCAAAGACTTGTGACATCTACCAACCCGCACTGGGCCCGCGTGGTGGATTACGGGTCACTCCCTCTCACCAATTAGAAGCCTGCGTGCGAGGTGTGTGAACATTAAAGCCTGATTTGCAACTTTTGAAAACCAGAATCTCCCAGCGACAGAGCAAAACATCACCGTTTTTTTTTGTTTTTATACACAGCAAAATCAATCATAAAGCTCGTAATATAGCCAGGAATTAATAAAGTTACGGTCACAAATCCACTTGATTCGATTACCAAAATGGTAGCGAAAGCAATACGGTCACCCAAATTCGAATCAGAGTCTATACCAGTGCCTCCCAACCTTTTTATACCAGACACCACTTTGATTACTTTTTTTTTAGCAGACCATGACATTCAAGAAATTATAAACTGTGCAAATCGGAAATATAACTTTAACCAAACTATCGTAAAACTCAAAAGTAAAATGCATTTGTAGTAAGTACTATTTTGAAATATTTATAGAAAATTAAAAACTAAATTTATTTTTGATCTTGCATCTTCTGCACAAATTAGTTTTATACATATTAACAAATGGCCGTTGGGGCCGAAAGGTTCTGAAGTGACGACCACACACCAGAAGACGTAGAGTTGGAAGGCCCCCGACAAGGTGGACCGATGACCTTGTGAAGGCCTCAAGAATCCGCTGGATGCCAGAAGCACAGAACCGGTCAAAGTGGAGGAGCTTGGGGGAGGCCTATGTCCAACAGTGGACGTCTTTCGGCTGAATGATGATGATGAATGATAATATACAAATTATAGATTAATTATAGCCGCTTTTCTTGTCTTGCTGTGTTACGCTTTACTTCTAAGCTAAGCCTCGAACTTTGATACGGTTTCCACCGTCATTTAGAGAATAAGCTTTTAGCGATATGACCGCCAATTGTGTAACCGTTGTAAAAAAAACCACTTAAATCTGTAATATTATATCTATCAGTTTTAGATATAATACAGAAAACTCAATGTTTTGTCAAGTTGAAAACCGTACGAAGCAGGGGCGGGGCGCTAGTAAACTTTTCCGACCACTATTTGAGAACCACTGGTCTACGCCATCCGAAACGGCTCGTAATCCTATATAGTTGTCAGCGAGTTCAGAAACTCTGAGGTTCGCGGTACGGCAACCGAGTTAGGTACTTTAATCTCGTTAATTCTTTGTCTTTAATCATGTTTCTTCGATATTGTAATGAACTTTGTTTGGGAGAAATCGGGCTTGATATAATTATTTGGAGAGGGATTGTGTGGTGCGAAAGTTATTGTATTGTTTTGTCTTTTTCTCTTGTGTAGGCAGGAGATTTGTAAAAATAACTTGTGAAGTGTTGTTATAGGGAATCATCATGTTGTTGGCATAATCAGTCTACAACGTTGCCACTTCTGGAGAGGAAGCCCGTCCTCTCTGTTAGAGGGCGTGAGCCATAATACAACAAGCAGGCCCAGTGCGGCTTGTTGGAGTTCTCATGTCTTCGATATTTTTATTCAAGGACATGCCGGTTTCCTCACGATGTTTTCTTTCACAGCTTTGAGAGCAGTGGTGATGAAATCAAATACATAAAGTAGTGTGTCTGCCTATTCAAACCCACGATTTACAATGCGGAAGTCGGGGCCATTACCACTGGGATACCACTGCTCTCGACAGTATTTTGGATCATTATGGCCCTAAGCTTCGCTATTTTGGCGGCGTCGTCGGTAGCAATGCAGAGGTCACTTTTACTGTATGTTTTGAAGGACTCAGGGCAGGTTAGTAGCTTGAGCGTAGTTTGCGATATAGCTTCACATCCATACTTTGACGTCGTTTCATTATTATTGACTAGCTTCCGCCTGCGGCTTCGCACGCGTGGAACTCGGGAATTATCCCGCGGGTACGAACTATCGCGTTTAAAAGTATTCTAGTGTTAATCTAGGTTATAATCTATCTGTGTGCCAAATTTAATCTAAATCCGTTCAACCGTTTTTGCGTGATTGAGTAACAAACATCCAAACATCTTCACAAACTTTCACTTTCATAATTTTAGTAGGATTTCTGCGAAAGACGAAATTGGCTTGCAACATCCTGCATTTTATATTCTGTTTTTATTCCCAATTCCCAGAACATTCACATTCAGGTAGTACCTGTATACGTAACTACCTAACTATGACTAATAGAACCTGGATGTGTTCCAAATATCGGGCAATTCCTCCAACTAGCTGATAATGCTGAGATATTGTCTAGCTGGCATTAGGTGGAGCAAATCTCCAGCTTACTTGGCTTATAAATTGCTTCACCTATCTTGAGATTTAAAGCACGATAAAGAACTAACTGTAGTAGCAATAAGCTTTCTGCATAATGCCATAATATTTGCATACCCACAGACACAGACAATACTTATGATTAAAATCAAAATCAAAAGTCACTTCATCAAACTAGGCTGAGAGTCAGCAGTTTTGAACGTCAAAATTACATAACATAGCCTTTCACCAATTCCTAGTGCTTTAGCTGGGAAAAAGTGGCGCAACAAACTCCCCAGCAGCAGAACTGGCTCTTCAGTTAGAATAATTTAATGCTATATAATAGGTACTTAATATTTAGTCAAATTAATATTACAAAACATTAAATTAAATAATACGACAAACGAGTACTCGTCGATTGTGCAAACAGTCAGCGATCAACTATCTTTTAGTTATATTGTATTTCTTTCCATGTTTCTTGTACATATCTTTTTTTTCCTTAGCGTTTCTTAAGCGAAATATGATATTGATAGCTGGTCGCTTTCTCCTTGACGGTATGACATGAGCCTGAGTGTTTATGCATGCGAGTTTTGAGTATAATTAACCCAAGATGGCCCTGATTTTCAAAGATTCTAGTGTGTCTCAAAATAAGGCTGGCCTGTCAAACAAACTTAATCATATTATAGCAAAATGATATTATTTAATGAAGTCTCTAAGGTTCGACGAACCATCACAGTTCATTGAACCTTTAGACTTCGATAACAACTGTCACTTAAAGGAAATAAGAATAAACATTAATTATAATTATAGTGACGATTCAATTTGCAGACGTAAGACAAAATGGAATCTCTTACCGTAAATACATTGCGAATATTACATAATTTAAAAACAGTCTGTTCACATTGCATTGAGTGAAATTGTTAATTATTTCCACACTGCTACTTGTAATACTAGTAACCACCCGTCCCTACATCGTACGATTGTAGCGATTTGACAAAACACAGCGATTTCTTTGTAATAAAATGTATTGTTCACATAAACATTTCGGAATCTAAATCATTGTGAAAACCGCGTCATAATTCGTTATGTACGCGGACACACAAAGAGGCACATAAAGTGATTTTTAATTATAATGTGTAAACAAGATGTATCACAATAAACTTACGTCCTGAATATAGTTTGTTCGTAATTGACTAATGAACCAATATCAGTAATACATGTTTTATGTTCAAAAGTTATGTATTTTTTTTTTTTGTAAGAACGGCTTGTGGCTAAATAACAATAGCTGCATGGGTCGGTAGACCAGGTTAAGCTATGCTTGCCGCGGTTGGTCCGTGGATGGGTGACCATCTTTACAAACCAAGTCCCCTCCGTGCTTCGGAAAGCACGTTAAGCCGTGTAACAAATCAAACTTAAACCTAAAAGAAACAAAGATTATAAGTAGATTTTTACATTTTTAATTTAAATTAATAAAAAATACAAATAGTTTTATAAAAATTACCTATTTCACTAGAGTCCTTTAGTATCACAAACTGGGAGGAGGATATATTGTGAGGAGGGTTCTTAAGTCACACACACTGGGAGGAGGATATGTCGTGAGGAGGATCCGGTATGAGCGCCTTGTTGTCTATTAGTGCTCGGTTCTAGAACGAGCAGTGGAAACAGGAGGGACCCGACAAAACTCCGAAGCTCAATAGTAGGGCCGCAGCAGTAGTATTAGCAGTAGTAGTATTATTAGTGGAGGCTTTTCAGAAAAATAAACAGCACCTCCATACATCAAATTACGTCGCTGTCCCTCTTCGTAGTTCCCTCTCGTAGTAGTCCCGCTTTCTGCGCTTCGTCCTCTATTTATACTAGAGTTTCAGCCGTTCCAGATCATTTTTAAATTTCAAAATTATATCCTCCAGTGGCCAGACACATGTAACCAGCCAGCACATATTATACAACCATGTGTGTGTAAAGAATTTAAAGATATAATTTAAAATTAAGAAGTGAACAATCATAGTTAATAAAATACAATATTCCAGCTAATAATATTGATAAAAATAATTTATAATAATTAAACCAAAAAGTAATTCTTTATAGACTAGTGAGAAACTCTATGGGAAAAAAGAAAAGTAACTGACAGTTTGACAAATCTTGACATACATGTCACAACATAGAAAATTACAAAGATCAAATTTTATTTTATTACAGATATTAAAGAAATAGTTATTGTAACACGCAAATACTATATTTCCTTCCAGAAAATGAGTATGAAGGTACATAGAGAATGCTTAAATTTCAAGGTTAATGTTAACAAAATGTAAGTACAAAGAATAATCATTACATTACCCCGAAAACCCCTGAAAATTTTTGAATACCATGAAAAAATTTTCTTGTTTAGAAATAAGAGAGCATTAATTAGCATAAATTAAGCTAAATGAGTATTTACAATGGTACAGTAAGTTAAAAAAATTAACACTAGTTTGCCCATATCCCCAGAAAATTATCAACTAGAAAAATTTTGATGTTATAAATAAGACCTTGCTCTTTCATACATCTTTCATTAACCTACCTTACACTTCCTCAATCATACATCACCAGCATACTTAGGGGATATGGTTCACATTCAATGACGCATACTCCACAAGGAATTATTTTTAAGGTTTACGAAGGCTTATTTATTTAATTTAGGTGTCGTAACCCGCACCTTTTTTAAAACCCGTTAAAATTAAAAGAAATTATTTACAAAGTTTTTCTGCTTAGAAAAGCAGCCAAGCATAAAGTGCTTAAGAAAAGCCTTCAAGTCAGGATCAAGGAGATGCAAGGATTATTAAGAATAAACCTTCGAGTTACAAGTAGTTTAAGTATCTAAATTATACAAGTTAGTTTAAGATGAAGATACACTAAGGCTTATTTTACGAGTTGTGAGACCGCTCGACACAATGGCTTATTTTACGAGTTGTGAGACCGCTCGACACAATGGCTTATTTTACGAGTTGTGTACCGCTCTAAAATAAAAATAAAATAATCTAGGTATAAATAGTGGTACTTAACTAAGCCAAAAAAAAAAAATTAATTTTGTGAAGTAAAAAACTTAAATCTAAATGGTTTTTACAAGAATAAATAAAAAAAAATAGAGCAGATATCTATACTTTAAAATCTTTGACGTGCCATTTTCCTCTAGAGCCGCCCTCATCCTCCAAAATGAAAACAAGCGGTGAGAGTTTTTCAACAATCGTGCTTTTTATATATTTAGGAGCTAATTTTGCACTAAAATAGTTGCCAGCATTACTAGGAACGTAATTTTTACGCCAGACGGTATCACCGATATTAAATTCCTTAAAACTGTGCCTTGTGTTATAATGAGAAGCGTTTTTTGTATGAGCCACACATAGTGCAATCTGTACTTTATCGAAGATGACAGATAATAACCCTATGTTAGCGGCATAAATGTCTCGAGGAAGGAAGGTTATTTCGTCTAAGTTCGGGCAACTAGAATAAAATGAACCACATGATATGATTTCCCGACCAAAGACCAGAAAAGAAGGGGAGTACCCGGTCGTAGTATTTACTGAGCTATTTAATGCTAATTGAATTTTTTGTAACGGAATGTCCCATGAACGGTGGTCGTCTCCGACTAACTGTGATAACGCCGTGATAATTGTTCTATTATAACGTTCAGTTGGATTTACTTGTGGGCAATATTTAGGTGAATAAAATATAAAGGGAACTTTATACTTATTTAGAAAATTTTGAAACTCATTAGACTGAAATTGTGAGCCGTTATCCATAATAATGGTTTGTGGTACACCATGAACTAAAAATACAAAATTTTCCAGATGTCGTATAATATTAGTAGCTGTAGCTCGTTTAATAGGAAAAATAAGGCAGTACTTTGAAAATGAGCACGTAATCACGAGAATATACTGATTACGCTGTCTCGTTATAGGCAGAGGACCCATAAGGTCCAATGATATATTCTGGAAAGGCCTCGAGCAAATTTTTGGATTACCCATAAGACCATAGGGTGAATGATTCGAATGCTTGTAAGCAAGACATGTTTCACACGTAGAACACACTTTTGCCACTTCCCTGAACATACCAGACCAATAGTATCTTAAGGAAAGCTTTTTATAAGTTTTAAAGATGCCAATATGAGGATTGTTATTTATCAAGCCATGGCAAGATTTAATGAGGTCCAGCCTCTCAGAGGGAGGGGGAATTTCCTTCCATGAAAAATCTTCATTAAAATCATTGATTGATTTAGAATAACGGTATAGCTTATTGTCGCGGATTTTATAGTTAGGATAATCATCTGGGTTATCTCGACATTTGGTAAAAAGGTTATTGAAATGGTCCAACTGAGATGTGTTGTCTCTAGACACTGGTGCAACCCCATCAAAAATGACTGTATCAGGGCCCTTACAACGAGAAAGTAAGTCCGGGACTACATTATCCTTTCCTTTCTTATGTTTCAGATCAAAATTAAAGCATGATAAACGAAGAGTCCAACGTGCTAATCTCCCAGAAGGATTAGTTAAATTTTGAAACCATTTCAGTGCAGCATGATCAGTGTAAACTGTAAATCGTTTACCATTATCAAGATAACAACGCCAATGTTCAAGTGCAGCTATAACAGCTAATGTTTCACGTTCAGTAGTAGAATAATTTTGCTCATGTTTATTAAGAGTTCTGCTCATATAAGCAATAACTACTTCAACATTGTTTTGTTTCTGAGTCAACATAGCTCCTATACCATAACTAGAAGCGTCACAATGAACAGAGTAGGAAAGATCAAAGTCAGGGCAAGCTAGAATCGGGGTCGAAGTTAAGCATTCTTTTAGTTTGGCAAAACTGAAATCTGCGTCCTGATTCCAAACGAATTTTTTTGGAGAATTCTTACCGGCAACGGTTAATTTGCAGAGAGGGGAAGCAATAGAACTGAAATTGGGAATGAAACGGCGAAACCAACTACATGTACCTAAGAATTGTCTTACCTCTTTTTTGGACGTAGGAGTAGGATAAGCTAAAATAGCTTCAATTTTACTAGGATCGGCTCGTAAACCTTTCTCGTCAACTACATAACCAAGGTATTTGAGCTCTTTACGAAAAAACTTACTTTTCTCAAAGTTAATAGTAAGACCAGCATATGAAAGCTTTTGATGAACTTTAAGTAATAGAGAGATATGCTCCTCAAATGTGGAACTGATGATAATAATATCGTCTAAGTAACAGAATACTTTATTATCGAATTCAGGAGTAAATAATTGATCCATAAGTCTTTGTTGAGTTGCAGGACTGTTAGTTAGGCCAAAAGGCATTACCGTAAACCTAAATGAGCCTCTGCCAGGCACATAGAATCCAGTTTTATCCCTATCTTCAGGATGTAAAGGAATCTCCCAAAAAGCTTTGGCAATATCTATGCTAGACAAATACTTACAGCCTTTAAGGTTATCAAGTATTTCAGAAATAAAAGGAAGACTATAAGCGTCTTTACGAGTGATTGAATTTAATTTCCTACTGTCAACGCAGAAACGCCATTCCCCATTTGACTTAGGCGTAATAAGAACAGGGGATAACCAAGGACTTTCGCATTTTTCAATGACCTTTAATTCAAGCATTTTATCGACTTCGTTAATTAGAATCTTTTGTTTTTCAGGAGAGAGACGATAACAACGTTGTTTAATAGGCAAAGCATCACCGGTATTAATTCGATGACAAATTAAATTAGTAAGACCTAATTTACCTTTCTGTTCAAAAGAAATTTCTTTAAAACGTTCAATCATATCCTTAGCAATAATTGTTTGGTTATCGGAGAGGTGATCGAATGACATGATTTTATTTTCAACAACACAGTTCATAAAATCTTTACTATTAAGATTAAGTTCAAGCGAAAGTATCTTAGGACAAAGCTCGAATTCTTTCCAGAAGTCCCAGCCAAGAATCAAAGATGGATATAATTCCGGAAATACATAAGCTTTAATAATACGAGTTTGATTATTATAAGTTAATGGTAAATGAAAATAACCAGAACAAGATGATTTTTGTTTATTAGCAACCATAACCTGAGCTGACGACTTGAATAGCTTAAACCCTAGCTTTTGGATATCTTTATGAGAATTATTTCCTAAAATAGTAAAACAGCTTCCGCTATCCAAAAGACCCGAAAAACTTACATTGTTAATAGATACATTAATAAAAGGTCTATTATAATCCTTTTCTTTGTCATAGATCGCAGAAATTGTTTTATAACAAAACATAAAATTTCGGATAGTGTCTAACCATTGATTCCAATCGCTAAGATTAAAATTTTGAGTTTTGGAACTATTCAAGTCGCTATTTAGTTTTTTGTTTGAGAGACCGGGATACATTTAGGACAATTTGAAATTTTCACGCCTTTCAGACCGCACTTGAAACAGATTAAATATCTTGGTTGAGTACATGTTTTTAAGGTATGACCCGTTACACGGCAACGGAAACAATAATCTTCTTTGGGCTTATCTTTAATTTGAGAGAAAGGAATTTGCGAAGAAGAAATAGGTTGTTTATTCTGTATCGCGTTTGAGTGACAGTTAGTATTATTTTTAGAAGTTGCCGGACGATAAGCGAACTCCGCAGCACAAGATGGGGTATCTGAATATCTGGGTTCATGAAAGTTCCGATCTCTTTCAGAAATTTTTTCGTAGCTCTGACAAGTTGAGATTAAAGAGTCAATTGAATTAACATCTTTTAGTGCAACGAAAACAGAATAACATGGTTTAATATTATGTTATAAAATTTCCAATTGGTCGTTTTCTGTTAGTTTTTTAGAAAGACGGTTGAACATGCCGAACATAATTGACACATAGACAATAATAGTCTCCGTAGCCCCTTGAGTCCGATTCCTAATAGCCTCTAGCAATTTGTAGTCGTAGTCCTGAATTCCAAAATCCTTAATAAGCATAATATGGATCTGACCCCAAGTCAATGAAGGATTCCGACTATGCTGAAATCTAAACCAATGTAACGCATCTCCGACAAAAATCTCAAAAGCATGTTTAACCAGAGTTACTTCTGAAATATTCCTAGAGATCTGAAATTCCTCTAACTTCTGTAGAAAAGACCTAGGACAAGTTTTACCATCGTAAGAAAATCTTTTAAAATCCTTCACGAAATTGCATGGCGAGTAACAATTCTGTTCCATAGAGGAAGACTGTGGCATACTCCAAGCTGCAGCGGGATTTGGAACCGGTTGAGAAGTAGCGAGAACCTCAGAAGGTTCGTAAATTCGAGGGCTGAAGAGAAGGTCAGCTTGATTCCGAGCAGGAGGATTAGACTGAATCGGAGGGTTAGACTGAAGAGGAGGGTTGTGTACTTCCACCAAGACGTCTTCAGTTCCAAAATGACCCAATCCTAGGGCCTCAAATCGTTTTTCGAGTAAGAAGAACCGAGATCTTACACTTGAGCATAACTCAATTAACGGTGGAAGAGCAATAATACGTTCTAAACGGTAAAAAAGATGATTCATAAACGACTCAATCTTTTTTATACTACTACGATCCCCTGATGATTCGATTTGTGAAATTTTATCGTCTATATAGTTGAGAGTATTCTCCGCCTGAGATATATCGAGATGAAGAGGTATAGGGGAGGATTTTATGTCCTCCGGTAGGACATGACTAAGTTTAGTCAATTGATCCTTAAGGTCCGTCAAATTTTCCGCTGGTTTTTCAGCTCTAATAGTCACCTCATATTCCAATTCAAGTTTGTTTAAGTACGAGAATCTTATTGGTCTATTCATGATTAAGGTTTAAAAATAATGTCCAAGGTTTAAGAAGTTTCTCAAGTAATTTTTTTTTTTTTATTAACTACTATTCGCCACCACAAATGGGTTTATGAAAACATTAACCGTTACTTAGCAACGCGTGTCAAATAACAAGTTAACCCAAAATTTTAAGGAATTTTACCCGACAATTGTAAAACTCAAAAAGAGGGTTATGTGTTTTCTACAGGTTGCACTAGCTGTGGAAAAGTGTTGGTAGTGAGAAGTATTAGTATTTAGTGTAATGTAGATGTGTAGGAATGTATAAGCGTCCACAGGATACTCTCCTGTTTCTGCCGTGAAGTGTCCTAACAACCAACTTGGGAGTGTCCACGAATGGATTATCACATCAAGCGGCCGTTAGGTACGAATACCAGAGGGTAGACGTAGTGGTGTGCAAGTCTGTGGGATGCAGTGTAGGCGATGTTTTTGTAGAGAGTAAAGTATAATGTGAGATAAACGACTACGGGATATTGTCCAATAGCCGTCGTAGAGTAACCAATCTCCAACCTTGGCAGTGCCCACTAGTGGGTTAACACTCCAAGAGGCCGAAAGGGTGCCAATTATCTTTCGATAATGGAATGTGTGTGGGGGTGTAGAGTACCTAGATGAAGTTTAGTACAAAGAAGAGTCGAGTAAAAGTGTATGAAAAATAATAAAATGCTTACCAAATTAAAATCCAAATATACTCACTTGAGAAAGTGTAATTTAGAATTTAGGAAGATGAATATCTGAAAATCTGAGGGGTGGGTTAGTATAAAATTGGGCGCCAAACTGTAACAAATCAAACTTAAACCTAAAAGAAACAAAGATTATAAGTAGATTTTTACATTTTTAATTTAAATTAATAAAAAATACAAATAGTTTTATAAAAATTACCTATTTCACTAGAGTCCTTTAGTATCACAAACTGGGAGGAGGATATATTGTGAGGAGGGTTCTTAAGTCACACACACTGGGAGGAGGATATGTCGTGAGGAGGATCCGGTATGAGCGCCTTGTTGTCTATTGGTGCTCGGTTCTAGAACGAGCAGTGGAAACAGGAGGGACCCGACAAAACTCCGAAGCTCAATAGTAGGGCCGCAGCAGTAGTATTAGCAGTAGTAGTATTATTAGTGGAGGCTTTTCAGAAAAATAAACAGCACCTCCATACATCAAATTACGTCGCTGTCCCTCTTCGTAGTTCCCTCTCGTAGTAGTCCCGCTTTCTGCGCTTCGTCCTCTATTTATACTAGAGTTTCAGCCGTTCCAGATCATTTTTAAATTTCAAAATTATATCCTCCAGTGGCCAGACACATGTAACCAGCCAGCACATATTATACAACCATGTGTGTGTAAAGAATTTAAAGATATAATTTAAAATTAAGAAGTGAACAATCATAGTTAATAAAATACAATATTCCAGCTAATAATATTGATAAAAATAATTTATAATAATTAAACCAAAAAGTAATTCTTTATAGACTAGTGAGAAACTCTATGGGAAAAAAGAAAAGTAACTGACAGTTTGACAAATCTTGACATACATGTCACAACATAGAAAATTACAAAGATCAAATTTTATTTTATTACAGATATTAAAGAAATAGTTATTGTAACACGCAAATACTATATTTCCTTCCAGAAAATGAGTATGAAGGTACATAGAGAATGCTTAAATTTCAAGGTTAATGTTAACAAAATGTAAGTACAAAGAATAATCATTACAGCCGTTGGTCCCGTCTGTCATTTGTGGATCTTTGACAGTCGTTACGGGTCGTCAGAACTCCGAAAGTCTGACAACCGGTCTTACCAAGGGGTATCGTGTTACCCAGTAACTGGGTTGTGGAGGTCAGATAGGCAGTCGCTCCTTGTAAAATACTGATATTCAGCTGCATCCGGTTAGACTAGAAGCCGACCCCAACATAGTTGGGAAAAGGCTAGGCAGATGATGATGTAATTTTACCTACCGCCGATTGAGCCAAAGAAAATTCAATCTTAATTCAAATAAGGGTAAATTTTAAATACATAAAGTAATGCTAGGGTCAAAACGATTTTCTTATTAATAACAGTTTTGGTCATTGTATTACGCTTACAACTGACTACTCTAAATTGGTATGTAGTTCATAATCATATCATAATATTTAGTTGAACTTGTAGCGGCACTACAAATAAAAATGTTTCGCAACAAATATCGAGAAACACAAAAAGAAAAGTGGCGCCATCTACAATGCCACAGGCGAACTAAATGAGCAATTCTGCATCGCGCAATCAGAGTTTTCCACGACACTCGAACATATACAAAATCCTGACATCAACTGTCGGGCAGTTGCCCGGACCAGACACAATACCCGTCTGGTCGGAGGATCCGCCTTTACCACCATAGGTATGAGTGAACTTTACACCCTGTTCCTCATACCCCTTAAAACTGTTTTCACTAAAAATCTCTCTTAATGTTGATAAAATAAAGATAAATAGGTAGGAAAAAGAAGTATCATCGATACCAATGAATCTATCTTTCTTAAAGATAAGCGTAGTCATCGTGATTGGACGTATCTTTTTCTAATATCTTTACGGAATTGCCGTGAGAGCATTTATATTTCTTTTGAGTTATTAGTTAAAAATGCCGATTAGTGTCGGTATTTCAGGTTCATAGGATGATTCTTGTAGCTAAGTAATACCAGCCATGCGGATTGATCAGTCAGGTTTTTTTTTTGGGTGGGAAATCATCCAATAACTTCTCCTGCTCTGGGTGGAGCAGGAGGGCTTGTCAGACTTTTACTGACTAAAACCCACCCGTGTTCCTTCAGTAGCCCGTATGCCAGGGGCTGTGGTATCTCTTTCGAAAAAACCCGCACCCCTGGCAGGCATCGACCCTTGCGGGTCCCATCACTTTTTGTGATGAGATCTCTTTGAGGCGCGCGTGGAACACAACGCGCCGTCGACTTGGGCTTGGTCCTTACCGGACAGCGAGCCACACATTACTCGCCGTCCGCAAGCCCATGCCTACGGTGGCCGGAAATCGTCCTGGGATTCCCGACGCCCAGGGCGTCTCCGTATCCTGCGGCGGCTAGGGTCGCGAGGGCGCATATGCTGCCTCTCCCTCACGTGCGCCGCCTCCCTCTTCGCGAGCATCACTGCTTCAGTGAAGGAGGTGACGGCTACCCATGCATTCTCGCTCCGTACCATGGCCTGGACCAGGGCCGGACGCGAGAGATCGCCGCCGATTGATCAGTCAGGTTAAGCTACGCTTGCAGCGGCCGGTCCGTAGATGGGTGAGTTTTAGATACCATGATCACTCCGTACCTCGAAAAGTACTTTAAGCTGTTGGTCCTGGCTGTAATTCGTGGATCTGTGACAGTCGTTACGGGTCATCAGGAGCCCCGAACCAGAATTACGCAGTTACTGGGTTATAGAGGTAAGATAGGGAGTTGCTCCATGCATACGAGTAAAACTGGTATTCAGCTGCATCTGCTTAGGCTGGAAGCCGACCCCAACATAATTATGTATTTGGAAAATGGCTATGCAGATGATGAGCAACATTTTGGAAATCCTGTTTGGATAACAATAAAATTACAGACACTTGGTCTTTTTATACAGGAAAAGTTTTTATCCAGTGCGCAATTTTTTACCATGAATTCAGCATCTCATTCTAGACCCCCTAGCGGAGAAATTTTTCGCCGGTTGTACAAAAAAAATACAGCTGTTCCATACATTTTGACCGCGTAGGTATTGTACTTTTCTATGAAACAGCTGATTTTTTTTTGTATAACCGGCGAAAAATTTCTGCGCTAGGGGGTCTAGAATGATATGCTGAATTCATGGTTATAGTTTGCGCACTGGATAAAAACTTACCCTGTATATGTCACCGTAAGATTGTGAACACCGTCATTATATAATCTATCTCGCGAGTTTTTAAACCGTCGATAAATTGTGAACTGCAAAAACCATTTACAATTTAACGCACTGTTTTTCGATAGTTTATAATCTGTCTGTCAAATTGTGAACCGATAAAAAGACGGATAGTACCTTGCGCTATTACTAAATAGTCAAGTAACTGCCACTATCATGGCAATAGTTGGTCGTTGGTCGCAGTTCTAACCTAATTTAACCTATTCGGTCGGTTAGCAGTACGGTGCAGTTCACAATTTATCGACAGTTTACAATCTCGCTGCATAGATTATTAGCAAACGGTGTTCACAATCTTACGGAGACATACATTCACAGATTTATGGTTGTAGGTAGAATCCATAGAACGCCGCGTCTTTAATGTCGGGAAGGCAACGATTCCTATAAAAAAGGACGTCTCACATAGGCAGAAAACTTGGTAAATTTCTTCATCTTATTGGAAAACATACAGTTTGGTGTTTGTTTTTATTAAATTGGCACTTTTTAGGTACTATTTTTAAGCTAAAAAACTCAAAAACCGACGTACAATAACAAACATTTTATCTACTCTAAATTATTTTAATTTCAAATAAAATGTTGAACATTCTCAGATGTACGTGACTTGGCAGACTTCTCAAGCTGCAAAGCGCCACGTCATCATATTTCATCAATCCGTGACATCATAATATCGATGAGCTGGATTTACTTGGCTCATGCTTCATACTCGGTTCACGTATGGCTTAGCGTGCTGTTTCACTTGAGATGATTAGGAAGTGGATAATGCATCCCATCCATTTTCCTATGCGGTTGATAATGACATCATTCTAAAATATTTGTTACCATGCAGTGAGTATGGTGTCGGACATAAAGAATAGCACCATTCCATTTCTTCCCGTGGGTGTCGTATAAGATGACTAAGAGACTTACTAGAGAATGGGCAACAGCGTTCTCTATGTATTTTACCACCATACTTCAATCGTCAACCCACCTGCCCAGCGTGGCGATTATGGCAAACACCCTTTTGGGGGAGGCCTATGTCCAGCAGTGGACGTCTTTCGGTTGAAATTATGAATGATGAGTGTGCTCAAGGTTGTGGGTTCTAATCCGGGCAAGACGGTACCAATGTGGTACCAATCATATTATGTACAACCCTTTCATGCCTCGGAAAGCACTTGAATCCGTTGGTTCCGACTGTACTTCATGGATTTTCAAGTTCAAAAGTCCTAAAGTCTGACAACTAGTCTTACCAAGGGGTTTCGTATTACCCAGTAAATAGGTTGTGGAGATCACTAGGCAGTCGCTCTATGTACAAAATTGGTATTCAGTTGCATCCGGTTGGACTGGAAACCAACCCTAACATAGGTAGTTGGTTGGTTGGTTATTTATGATGATTACTTACGTATTACAAAATAATGTTTTTGCTAAATGCATTTCCTGGCTTATTTTCTGCCCAAAGTAAAGGAAGAATGATTAATTTGATTGAAGATCCACAATAAAAACAGACACAACTAAATAAGAAATTGCTATAATAGATCCATAAATATCTTAATGACCATGACCAATACGGTCAGGTAAAATATTGCAGACTTTCTAGATTTAGATAACTTTTGGCAAACGTTACTTGGTAGAAACTGTACGTTGAATTTAAAACAATAGAAACAAAATAATAATGGGTACTTATAAAGCAAGGTTGTAGATAAGAAACCCTTTATTTAGGGGTGAGTTTGGCTATTTGGCACGCCTCTGTTAAACGATAAGGCTTTTTGCAGGTATTTTGTTGTTAAATTAATGCAAAGGGTTCTGAGGTATTTATTTGTATGGACGTTAAATTGTCTGCTTTTTGTTTGAGGAATTCGGGGATAGTAAATAACGTTAGATAAGTTGCATATAATTCAGTTGTGTAAAGGTGACGTCATGATATTTTCCGAACGCATAATACGCGCTTTGACGTGGAGTTGCGGTCACCAGCCCATATCACCTACCTATTACCTGTGGTGACGCCACATTTGCTTCCTTGTTTGACGAAAGAGATAGCCATTTTAGGGTTCCGTACCTAAACGGGTAACAAAAGAACCCATACCCAAACGGGCACCAAAGGCACTCGTACCCAAACGGGTACTGAAGACACTCATACCCAAATGGGCACCAAAAGCACTCGTACCCAAACGGGTACTAAAGATACCCACACCCAAACGGGCACCAAAGGCACTCGTACCCAAATGGGTACTAAAGACACCCATACCCAAACGGGTACCAAAAGCACCTATACCCAAACGGGCACCAAAGGCACTCGTACCCAAACGGGTACCAAAAGCAGGTGCCTTTCGTATCCGTAGTAATAAGTATACAATAGTAAAAACAACATTTTGATACTTTTTATACCGGTAGTAAGTTCCTGCGGGATAACTTTCGACGTCCACGCAGGCGAAACCGCCTGCGGAAAGTAGTAGATAATAATTTACAAGTGAAACTGTCAATGAATAACTAAGTTTGCGCAATTAGTTTCCTAATATAAATTCGGCTTTATAATACATAGATTAGCAACGAGAAAATATTTTAAAAGATTATACTAGGACGAATCCAACTACCAAGAATCTTTAGTAGTCGTATCGATGGCAATCTAATTGGAGCCATCCCAGAACTGAGCTTTCTTAACTTAGATCTTTTCTACCACAGAACATAATAATCAACGCACATTGCCTCATAATCTGCCTAGCTTTTTTCCAACTTCATAAAATATGGTAGATCTAGCGAAAGTACAGATTTTTCCGGTATCGACCTTAGTGTTATTTGTTATCGAGACCTAAGGCAATTGATTAACGTACTTAGCATATACTCAAACACATTTGCTGAAACCAGTTCACAGTATAGATTTTACGACCACGGAAAACTATGTTGAGGTCGATTTCCAGTCTAACCGGATGCAGTTAAATACAAATATTTTATATGGAGCGACTGCCTATGTAACCTCCACAACCCAGTTACTGAGTATAACCATAACTACTTACATACATACTCAGCCGTTCCCACTACTGGGACACAGGCCTCCACTACGTGAGAGAAAATGGGCCATCCACCACGCGGGCCCAGTGCGGGTTGGTAGATATCACATGTCTTCGATTTTTTGGTTCTAGGACATGCGGGTTTCCTCACGATGTTTTCCTTCACCGTTTGAGAGCAGTGGTGATGAAATTATTTACACAAAGTAATGCGCCTGGCTGGGTTCGAACGCACAACCTACAATACTATAACATACAGTTCTACTATACACAATTACTTATTCTACCTTATTGATCGCATTTTTAAAGGTATAAGTCCAACATTCCACTGCAATATCCTCAACACTAGATATAATAACGTAGCCTATGATTCAGCATTCTGCTAATAATGATCTATGAGCCATTAGCCATGAAATGAGTTTGATGTCTGCCCCTAATTTAATAACGTACTAACACTATTGTTCTACGACGTGTTTCATTAATTTGATAGAGTATTGGTTTTTAGGGTGCTGAGTCAGCGTATTCGTTTAGAAGGATGAAAGATTACGTAGCATATAAATATACTATCTAGAACGGATTTTCCTGGTGCCTGAGAAATTGGTCTTTAGGAAATTACCACTGCCTTTTTTAACATATCAAAATCAAAATATTTTATATCACATAAACCTGCATGGGCACTTATGAAACTAGGTGCACGGTTCCAATTTGTCGCTTCAAATGGAGAAATAAGAAACTCCACGGTTACTCTTTTAAAAATAATTGGCTTATCCAATGTTTTCAAATTACAGTGATAATAGGTATGGGAGGACAGTGCAGGCCTGTCAATAAGTAACAGTTACTTTGAGGAATGAAAATACAGAATGAAAAATCGTCTAAAAATCTACACCCAATACCAACCAATCTAAAAATACTAGTATCTTTTCGTGTCTGTCTTTGTGACCGCATTGTTTTCTAAACTACGTCTCGAAGCCGATCCTTTTAATAAACTATTATTTTCATGTACACCCACCAAAAGGGATAAGAAGCTTCGGATATAGTTGATGTTTAGTAAGATACCGTTAAATGTTTCCTACTAAAATTACTACTAATGTGCACTCCACCGTTCAACTCCTGTTCTCGTTTCCGAATTATTTTGTCAACACCTTAGTATAAGGTTATTTTTTACCCAGGAGTACATTAACAGACGTAATGAAGAATAAAATGTTCCCGTAGAACTTAAAGCATGGAAATCATGTCAGTTGGTTTAAATAGGTTCATTTTATTTATCTAGATTATTTTGACATATTGTGAATGAGAGAACGTTGTAGGCCTTGCAAACTAGATGTGTCGACGATTTTCTATTCTGTATTTTCATTCCTAGTACCAGGTACTTATTGACAGGGCTGCACTGTCCTCCCATACCTATTATCACTGTAATTTGAAAACATTGTTACCCAATTATTTTTAAGTGTGACTGTGGAGTTTCTTGCCGGCTCTTTTCCATAGGAAGCGACAATTTAAAACCGTGCACCCAGCTTCTGACGTTTCATAAGTGCCCATGCAGGTTTATGTGAAATAAAATATTTTGATTTGATTTGATTCAAAACTGTTAACTGATAGACCTCTTCATTTATTTTCGTACCCCTCATTCATTAAAAACCGCTTTGAGAGGAGAATACCCAATTTATGCAAGCGTCGATTTACCATTTTTTTAAAGCTTTTCCATGTTACATTCAACCAACACGCGTTTTCAGCCCTGTTTTCATGGTTTCAATATACAAAACATGTTTCAATAGATGCTCGGTGCTATTTGGCACGGGCACAAGCAGTTTAATAGCCAATTAAATGGAAACCGCAGCGCATGCAGAACACACGCGTGATTTTGTAAATGTATCGTAACATGCTCAGTGGACGGTTACGGGCCGTGAAAGTGGACGTATGAATAATGTAGGGTTTTTTTTGTGTGGGCTAGGGTTGAGGATTGTTTTTTTTTTTATATATTTCTTGGTATTTTGAAGATTTAAGTGAACGTAAAAGTAAATTCAAACACTAACAAAATATTTAGAAAACCACGGAACGCACGATTTCTTTTCGTGTTATTTTTTTTATAAATTATGCGGGCTCAGCGGATTGATATAGATGTCACAATTATGTATTGGAAATTTTGGTTCTAGGACATGCCGGTTTTCCACAATGTTTTCCTTCACCGTTTTGAGAGCAGTGGTGATGAAATAATTTACACAAAGTAAAGTGCTCTTCTGGGTTCGATCCTGTGACCTCTAACTCGTAAGTACCAGTGAGCCACTACTGTTCTCATCTTCGGTTGAGGCAAAAAATCTAAATAATGAAAAAAATAATTTGGTCAAAGAGAAATCAACAGATCTTGTGGGGTCCGCAAGGGCCGATGTCTGCCAGGGGTCCGGATTATTCGAAAGAGATACCGTGGCCCCTGGCACACAGGCAACTGAAGGAATACGGGTGGGTTTTAGTCAGTAAAAGTCTGAAACGCCCTCCTGCTCCACCCAGAGCGGGAGACAAAAACAGATCCTAGTAATGTTGAATGAATGTTGATACTTAAAAATATATTTATTCCAAAGTGCCCAAATTGTGTGCTTTCAACCTCAAAGTTTTATTTTGCCACAGCCTGTATAACGCGTATGTAGCGTTTGCTACAAAGGGTGATTAATGCCAGAACATGGAATGTTTGCCGTGAAAAAACATAAATACACGTGTACACAGTTTAAAACAAACAATTTCAACTAAAAACCGCTGATTCTCTATATTTTTGTTGAACAAACAAATCGGCTCAAAAAACATTTGTCTACCACACAATTCAACGTTAACAATGTATTGAATTTGTAATTTATGTGAACTAACAACTAAGTACAGTTGTTGACTTAAAAGTAACAGTGATATTTCACACACAAAAAATACTAGTTACTTTTACAGATACAAAGTAACAGTTACTTTCACAAATAAAAAGGCATTTATTTTTGCACGTCAAAAATCACTGTTATTTTTGGTGTGAAAAATGCATAGAATGCTGTTATCAGCAAGTGGCAGGCACTGGCGGTGTTTTATATCCAACTAAATGTGATTTGTTCGCGCAATCTCTCATTTTTGACCTTTTTCGCGGGAAAAAGAGCTTTATGTTGAAAAGTTGAGTGGTGGCACGACCACGTTGTAATTTGAATGGTACTGTCCTAGTTTTAAACGTATGCATAATCCTTTTGAAAGCCAGAAATTTGTTATGGAACTTTTTCTTTAGTAACTATAGTAAGTAAGTATCAATATAGACTTTTCGTTGTCAAAAAATAATTCTTCTCTTGCTCTCTCCCTTAACTTTAATTGATTATTCAGGGTTTGGCTCTCTTCGTCATTCTTCGACAGTCGTGTCTGTACACTGGGTACCTATCACCTGCCTTACCCTTTCGCAACGATATTGGAGTCAGCGTCCAGTCTAAATACCAGTATTTCACATGGAGCGACAGCCTATCTGACCTCCACAATTCAGTTACTGGGTAGTACCCGATACCCCTTGATAAGACTGGTTATCAGAATTTCGACCTTCTGAGTACCCGTAACCCCTGTCAAAAATCCAAGAATTACAGCCGGGAGGAACGGCTTAACATGCTTTCCGAGGCACGGAGGGGTTTTAGTATGTAAATATGGTCAACCATCCACGGAAAAACCGCTGCAAGCGTAGCATAACCTGTTCAATCGACACGTGCGCCTGTTATTATCAGCCACGAGATCCTCAATCAACTCTCACAATTGGCAGCTAAAAGTCAACGACCACATTATTTAAAAAAAAATACAAAATCAAAAAACCCGACTGCCTTTTTTTTTTTTTTTTTTTTTTTTTTTTTTTAGTGAAATTTAATTTAAAAAGATTGAAACAAGAAACTGTTCTTAAAAGAATGACTATTAGACTGAATACTATAAAGAATCTCATGCAGTCGGAGGCATCATTATATAATTAACAATAAAGACCTTTATTGCTTCCTCCTCCTGACGCAGTCGGGTAAAAAAGGAAATCGTAAGCTATTATTTTATACCCCTGTAAAATAATAAATGATCATCTTTATAAAAGTCATTAGGTACCAACTTCCTTCATAACCCCTGTCTTGGTAGCTCATTGCCTTAACGATGGAAATGACCCACAAAAACCCAATATCCTTAGCCGAGTGACGTCATGGTCAACGTACTTGGTAGCGGCTCGTACTTAACGAACAGCCGGTGCTTTAAAAAGCATTTTGTAAACTCATTTGGGTTCCGCACTTTGTGTAATGACTCTTAGTCCTCTGCAGCAGCTTTGTTTTAAATTTAAAAGAGATATTGGTTATTTTTTTCAGGTTTTTGAGTAGGCGGGAATGATAGCTATACATAGGAGTAACTGTATGAGATTGCAAAGTATAATCAACGTTTAAGGGTCCCGCTGCTGGGACAAAGACCTGCCCACTGTGATAGGCTGTAATCCACCTTGTGGACCCAGTGTGGATTAATGAATGTCACATGTTTTCGTATTTTTGTTTCTTGGACATGTCGGTTTCCTCACGATGATTTCGTTCACCGTTATGAGAGAAGTGCTTAGATAAGTTAAGATACTTTTATTTGCCCAAAACATGAGTATACAATACACACATGGCATGCAATGCAAGATGTTACATTAAATTAGTTCATTCATACGCTATTTTTATTAAATTAATTATTTCTACGCTTTGGAATGGGCAACTAGCTTCATCATTTCCAACTCACCGACCTTGACAATTCAAAAGTGTCTGTAATTGGTTTATTTGAAATAAATGCTTTGACTTTGAGTTTGCATATTTTACCACAACGGCGTACAAATATAAATAGACAAAATCAAATAATTATAAATTGGTCCATTATTCATAAATCCACTTAAATTATAAATTAGAACATTTAAAAAACTTTAAAAAAACAACCGACTTCCGGAAAAACACTTCAAACTGAAAAATAACTTTAATTTCGGAAGTCGGTGACTTTGGATGTGTATTAATGTTTTTTGCATCTGTTTGGGTTCGAACCTATCAACTACAACTGGTAAGTCACAGCCGTTCCCACTGGGCCACCACTTGTATATGAGCGTATCCAAGAACATACTATTTAATTTCAACAAATGTGGTGTCGTTGGATTTTCCTGTTCCATATTTCCTTTTTAAAAACAACCGACTTCCGGAAAAACACTACAAATTAAAAAATAACTTTAATTTCGGAAGGTGGTGACAAAAAACTAAAACACGTATCCAAAGTCACCGACTCTGACCACTCCGACTTTCCTTTTTTTGGAAAGTTTTTATTTTTCTCATTGTAGTTTATTTACCACACCAATTGGAAATTTCATCATCCTTGGGGTCGAAACAATACATAATTATGCGATAGCAGCAATCGCGGTTGATTTGCTCTAATTTTTTGAAAAGTTCCGTTGTCTGTCTCCGAAACGCATCATCAGATTTATATAAAATTTTGAAAATCCGTCTATATAGCGGAGTTATGCACGAACACACAAATAATATATATAAGATGTCGAATTGATAATCTCCTGCTTTTCGGTTAAAAATAAAACAATAACAATGTCAGTTTACGTTCATTCACTCCTAAATAAAATACAAGCCCTGGCTTTGTTTGGGAATCAATTTTAGCACTTTATATAAAAGTAAATAAGCATTGTTATTATGTACCAAATTCTTGTGAATACTTTTTATGAAATAGGCTTTCAACTTTTTCATTCTATTGCAACACAAACGTGTCACGGGCAAATTGAAAACGAAGCTCATCCCACATCGACAATTAAAATGTACATTCACCATTAATGCACCGGTATTCAGCTGTATCCGGTTAGACTAGAAGCCGACTTTGGGTAAAGGCTAGGCAGATGATGATGATCGTTCATAATTATTGTAATATCTTTCAAATTTATAAGACTTTGTTTTATAATTATACTTCCAACGTGTAACGGAATGGGTATATACATACGAAGGGCACGGCTTCTTTCATAATCATAATCATAATAATCTTTATTCACAAATAAGAGACAACCATACAGAGTAACTTAATAAATAACACAAAATAGACAATACTCGCTTAAAGAAAAAATTTCGACTAAGTATAAAAATTTGGACAACAGTTGGAGAATGTGAGATGGTAGATTGTAAAGATAGATAGGTAGTTTGGCTGTCTTCGGACTGATTCGCCCTATCCCCTCGTACTAGTATATAACTGTATTACGAGCGGATAGTCTTCCTCAACCTTAGAACAACTGATTCCCACAAGGTTCTAGTAACAAGTCACATAAGCAGATTCATTACCCACTGTTTATGTAGTAATTGGTAGTACAGTTATATTAATTAAGTTACAAGATTGGAAATGTCTATGTTGTGATGTGTTTGGGTATGGGTATAGGTATATGTGTGTATATTATATGTATGTGTCTGTAGGTGTATAGTTTTGTGTGCTTTATCATTTATGCTCCTTATAATAGGTCTTTTACCTATGAAATTGCCGTTTTGTATGAAAAAATTTAAACGAATTTTTTTCATGAATTTTTTATTTGTATTAATCGAAGTAATCACCCATGCAATCAATGCATCTTTGCCATCGCAGTGGCAGTTTATTGATGCCCTTCTTAAAGAAATCAGCTGGACGGGAGGCAACAAATTCTTCAAAGGCATTTTGTACTGCCTCTCGGGTATTAAATTTTTTTCCCGCCAAGAAGTTATCCAAATTCTGGAAAAAGTAGTAGTCTGTAGGCGCAAGGTCTGGTGAGTAGGGCGGATGACGGAGAGCTTCCAACCCCAGTTCTTGCAACTTGGAGACCGTCTGCTGTGCAGTATGAGGTCGCGCGTTGTCGTGCAGGAGCAGCGGAGACGAGCGATTGACCAATGCTGGTTGGAGATGCGCCAGCTTCTCCATCATTGAGTTCAGTTCTTCACAGTACACATCTGCAGTAATGCTCACCCCGTTTGGTAAGAAGCTGTGATGAATCACACCGGCGCTAGACCACCAAACAGTGACCATCACTTTTCTAGGGGTAAGTTTTCGTTTAGGGCATTGTTTAGGTGCTGAACCAGGATCCAACCAACTTGCTGAGCGCTTACGGTTATCAAACAGAATCCATTTTTCATCGCAGGTAACAATGCGGTTCAAAATTCCTTCATTTGTGTGTCTGTTGAGCAGTGCAAGGCACGTCTCGACGCGTACTTCGCGCTGGCGATCATTGAGTTCGTGGGGCACCCATTTGTCAAGCTTTTTTACCTTGCCAATTTGACGCAAATGGACCAATATTGTTTTGACGCTAACGTCGAAAGCTGCTGCTAATTCAGCCGTAGATTTTGTATCATCAGCTTCCACAATCGCCTTTAATTCGTCATTGTCGACCAAAGTCTTCGGACGACCGCGAGGTTCATTTTTCAGGTCGAAATTTCCAGAACGGAAGCGAGCAAACCAATAACAGGTGGTGCGTTGGTTTGTAGTGTTAGCTCCGTAAACGTCGTTGATGTTGCGTGCCGCTTGTGCCGCGTTGCTGCCACGACGGTACTCATATTCCATAATTACTCGAATTTTTAACGTATCCATGATGACGAAAAAGATTGAAATGCGATGAAAATGTAACACTAATCAATAAAGAAATGACTACTTTTAGAAAAAAAAAATCATGTTTTTAAAATAAAATTAATTTGAAATTAGAATTCTTAGCCAAACAAAAATTATTTTGATTTGAAATGGCCAGTACTGCAGAACGGCAATTTCATAGGTAAAGACCTAATAATATATAACAACCTTTAAGTAGATTTTCCGTGCAGTCGTAGTCTAGTGTTTTCAAGTATTTATCCATAGTTTCCTTGCATGTTCGACTATCAAGATTCTTTAATTCTAGATCTTTACTTATTTTGTTGTAAAGGCTAGGACCGAGATAATTGTGAAATTTGTGTGCAAAAGATGTTCTATATTTGGGTATGTTATAAACTACATCTAACCGTCGCTTTTTTTGCATAGTGCGGTTTCACTTTATGCTGTGCCATGATCTCTAGTTTAATGAATAATTTTCGAACAGTTAGGACGCCCAGTTCTGAGTAAAGTAGGTGTGTCGGATAAGTGTACTTCTTGCGAGAAATAACTTTAAGTATCATGCGTTGTGCTCTTTCCACAAACAACATGGTGGTTTTTGAGGTTCCTCCCCATACATTCATACCGTATATCAGTATAGACTGACATAGTGCTAAATAGATTTTCATTATTAACTTAATATCACATGCATTTCTAATAGATTCTTTGGATGATATCAAACGATATTGGAAGAGATTTTTAATCCTATCTCTACATGTTCGGAAGCTATGAGAATTTTTAATACATTAATACCAGAAACCGAACTTTTCAAATTGAAATATACATATCACTCGGAAGAGATTTATCGTGATATTGGCAAGTATCGTGGAAAGTTATTGACCGACGTAGTGCGGTGACACGTTTGTTATAATTTGAATTATTTAAACTTAAGAAACCGAAAATTTGGTATCAATTCTTAAAGTATTTTATTTTGAGCTGCTTAAGGATAGCAATAGGGTTTACGTACCTATATAATATATTTTTTATAAAAGTGTTATTAAGCATAATTAAAAAAAAAAAACTGCACCTTATCTACTTAATAAAGATTATTCAACGAGAGACAGACTCAAGATGGTAATGACTGCACATAAACAAACTTATATAACGAAGCCTCGAAATAACTCCTCCAATATGATCGTCATTCCCGACTTCAGATTCATTTCAAACTTTACAATTTGACGCCTCTACCAACTTCTGAGTTATCTTATTACTTACTGAATTGTCGTTTTCATTTTTGGTTACATTCGTGAATTGTGTTATGACTGCCTGAAATCCTGGGTTTGATTCGCAGGTTGGGCAGTCTTTTTAGGTTTTTCCAACAGAAACTACTCAGTAGCAGGTCGTAGTCTTGATTTTTGCCCAATTGATGGCAATAGGCTCGCCTCTTCGACATGGGACTTAAACATAACTGTCAAAATTTGGGTGTACCATCATAGGTAAACCTCTGCTTAACCCTCCGGGAATACAGGTTATGGTTACAATTTGAGCGTTATTTTTTCTGCCCCCCTGTATAATAGAAACCCTGTAAGAGCTCATGCGGCATCAAAAAATTCATCCGCATCGCTTTCAATGTGAAAATTGACCAAAAGGAATTGCCATCCAACGTGGCAACGCTTTGGGCTGACTCTCTGGTCAAGTGAAGAGTAGACCGACCTCTTGGCGAATGTCCCGAAACACTCGATGACCAATCCACCCACAATTCCGTTGATATTACTATCTATTCGGTAGCTTTTGACATAAATTACAAGTACGAGTACATACTATAGTTAAACCAATAACGTTAAATACAATTTAACCAATAATAATATAGGTAAACGTTTGTACAAAGTTATCGATATGGTATAATAATTAGCGTTCAATAATATCATGCTATATCGACAAAACGATTCTTGACAGTTATTGAAATTATTGTATTTTTTCCATATAGGATAGGCGTATCCATTTGAGTGTTTATTTTCTATCACTAGAGTATATTTTACTAGATATAACTATCTAGTAAAACACACTCTAGTGATGGAAAATACTGGATGTGGGAAGCACAAGACCGGTCGAAGTAGAGGAGCCTGGGGGAGGCCTATGTCCAGCAGTGGACGTCTTTCGGCTGAAATGGCAATGAAGATGGAAAATAAACCTTATCTTTCAGCCGTTGTTCTCGGCTGTCATTCGTGGATCTTTGACGGTAGTTTCTTTTTTTGAGGGTGGGAAATCATCAAATAACTTCTCCCGCTCTGGGTGGAGCAGAAGGGCGTGTGAGACGTTTGCTGACTAAAACCGACCCGTATTCCTTCGATTGCCTGTGTGCCAGATGCCACGGTAACTCTTTCGAACAACCCGCACCCCTAGAAGAATTTTTTTTTCCTCAGAAGCCCGCAAGTTTGACAACCAGTCTTATCAAGGGTATATTACCATATAAGGTATTACTCAGTAGCTGAGCTGTGGAGGTCAAATAGGCAGTCTTTCCATGTAAAATACTGGTATTCAGCTGCATCTGATAAGACTGGAAGCCGACCCCAAAATAGTTGGGAAAAGGCTAAGCAGATGATGATGATGATGATGTTAAATTATTTGTCTTGGGTTCCATTCCTAGGTGAGGCAGTGTTTTTGGGTTTTCCAACAGGATTTTTTATTCTCCGGGGATTTTGGTGCGGTTGATGGAAATAAGGTCGCCCCTATTGCATGGCACTTAAACATAACTGCAAAATGTGGGTGTACTTTTGGTATAGCTCTGCCTTAGCTTTCGAATTATGCTGCCTGCATTTGTACTCCATCCAACAGCCACATACAATATTGTTATTCATTCTAAACACACTGCCATTCTAAAGTGTTAACATAACGTATCGGAACTGCACAGCGTGACACGGAGCGTGATAGCATGGTTGGACAGGCGGTAATGACGCTCGGGTCACTTCTGTCACGCGCAGAGAATCAATTGTTGTGACAATAGACTGGAAGTGACAGGGACTGGGGATGTGGATCGGGGTAGAGCGATTGGATTCGTTGTGCAGCCTTGGTATAGTATATGATTTCGAAGTCGAAGCTTTTTCAAAGGAACATTATGAAAACATAACGGGCTGCACTCGCAAATTTCCCTCTGCAAGATAGAGCCTCTTCCATATTTATTCACATTTATCCATATTGTAAATTCAAGTCGCTATTCGTGTCTGTGTGTGACCACGTTATTCTTTTAAACTACGCAACGGATTTTTATGTAGTTTACACACGCATTTGGAGAATTTATTGCGGAAAGTTTGTGTCTAGTACTATAATATAAAACTTAAGTTTAAAATATAAACCTCGATCTTTTGTCAAGTCTTAGAAAACCGTTTATAAAAAGCAAGACCTAGCATTTATGATTGATGATCACTGTGTGTTTAATCTTACAATCATTTTCTGGGACCTCGATATATTTTCATGAACAGTTTTTAAATTACTTGATTATACATTTTGAATGGTAAAAAGGTTAATCAGTAAAACACTTTTCAAAAATATATGAAACAATTGAGCTACCTCATGCCACTGATTCTATGTACGTTTCTCAACCAAAGGCATAAAAAAACGAATGTCATAGTGTTGCATCATAAAATTCCAAAACTTAAATTGATTACACAACAAAGAGTTTAGGTACCATTAAAACTCCAACCCGCTCATGTTAACGTCCCGGTCCCTTCCGCAGGGAATACAGCATCATTTGCATGAGATGTCACCACCACGGGAGTTGTCATAGCGCTGAGATTATCTGATTTTATAATGTTACGCGTGTTCTGCGTTTGTCTCCGGTAAGACGATGTGCACACCAGAGACAAATCTCTTTTGTCAAGTTTTTTTTTTTTTTGAGGAATTATCTTTTGCAGATCAACCCCGGAGGTCGTCGGCTACTTAACGGACTTCGCTGTTGCTGCTTCGATAAATTAAGGCCTCTAGGCACCCATGTGGGGTACGGACCTCGGCTTAGGGAGTCGCTGGAAGTGGGCAGCAAGTGACGGGCTAGATCGGAATGAATTGGTCAATTGTGGACAGATTTGTCTTTTAAACAAAACAGTTTTTTCTGTAGTTTCAACTTTGGCTCAGGGGAGGTTCTGTTAGATTGGGATTGAACCCAAACAGGCCTTCACGTTTATTTGATCGCAATTTTATTTCATCACTATATTTAAACAGGGGCAGAAAAAACGCCGTGAGGAAACTGTACCCTTATTGCGTAAACCACTATCAATCAAAATCTACTTTGCTAATCCATTGCTTCATAAGTTCGAAAAATGTATCTGCTCAACATCGTAATTATCGCAATGAATTTTGTTGAATTGTCAAATGGAAATCACTCCTACTGTATTTGTATGTGATGGAACTACCTCGCTGCTCTGGCGTGTTCTGTAACTGAAAACGTCTAAAATCACCGAACTAGAGTTGCCCGCTTATGTGGAGGGTCGAACCAATCCTTCTTGAGCTATTGCGTGCTGTTATTGTTTTCATACCGATAGTCCTTATCGAAGAGAAACTCACCTCGCCGAAAATTAGGTACGCGACATAATTTTGGCCTGAAGCCAGTCTTGTTCCAAGTCTGAACAAAACCTTAAGCGTGTTCTACGTTTGTCTTGTGTTAACGTTGTTGAAATGTTTATTCATGTTGACATGGTAATGGGGGTGAATTATGTAGTGTGTGGAGTAATGTTAATGACTGAGGTTTTATCGTGCAAGGTTACGATTTGTTTGTTATGTTTTGTTAGCGATATGGAAATGGAGTCAATTATTAGTATCGTTTAAGCCGTATTAAGTCGTGTTAAGCTTGTATCAGAAAGGTGCGTTCAAATTTAAGATTTATTTTTAGAATTTGAATTCTGGAATTGGTAGTTCAGCGTATTACGTTTGTTTTCTGTCACTCTATTGAAGAATATTCTCAAACCGAAATATCTAAAACCTAATTACGTAGTTCAGCAATATGTTAATATTTTTTTGGGGGATAGGTGGCGATACCCATCCATTGAAAATAGATCTTACCAACATCCGAATCCCGAAAAAGTTAACTTTAATAGTCCCATTAAAAACTTGAAACTCTACTCTACGGAAATGTATGGGAAGGTAGATAACTTTTTCGAGATTTCGATATTGGTCCCATGGAGTAAACTGTTCAGTTTGATGGTCTCTACCACACCCTTAACTGCGACCACACCTTTCGATATATGCTGTACAATTGAGAACTATTTTCAATAGATGGGTATCATCACTCATTCAAAACAAAACATTCGCACATTTTTCCAAGCTACGTATCTAGATTTTAGAAATTTTGTTTGAGAATATTCTTCGATGGAGTGACAGAATAAAAAATTGAAACGCTAAATCACCAATTCCAGAATTCTGACTCCGAAAAGAAGCCAGAAAAAGCTAAACTAAGGAAAGGTAATTTATCTTACGCACCGAAATCAGTAAAGAAATATTTCTCAGATTCTGCTGCGCAAACAATAAGATTGAGCGTAAGAAATCGTAGCCAAAGAAACTCGACCTAGAATCATAAGTGCTTCGTTCGGAACTCCGGAATCAATAAAGATGATAATAAAGTAACGCCTGGATTCGAAAGGGTTGGACTGGACTTCGGACCCTTCTCTAATATTCGCTCTTCAAACGCCACGCGACGGGTTAGGTACAGTCAACGAAAGAGATAAGTTTGTCGGGTATATTAGCTACATACCTTTTAACCCGTGTTGCATTTTTTGTAGCTTAGACCTATAGTGCAGTCCCCTCGTCTGTTAGGCATGTTGAATTAGGTCAGTAGCCAGTGAAAGAAATTAGTTTAATTATTTAACAGTTGAGCTGTTATGTAGTCATATAATTACAATGATTTTCCGAGTGTGTATCTCTATAAAAGTATTATTGATTTTACAGTTGACAAGCATAAAAGTTAGCATTTCTAATACAATCTCAAGAATTGTTGCTGTTTTTGGAACAACGTCAACGTTGGACATGGCGTTTTCGAAAATATTTAGGTACTTTGCTTTATTCATCATCATCATATACTCGGCCTTTTCCCAAATATGTTCGTGTCGACTTCCAGTCTAGCTGGTATTAGTACTTGGTACTTGGGCTTTATTATGACTAAGTTCAATAATTTGCCATTCGTGTTATTGAAAATGTATAGTTAGGTATTTGGCTTTATTATGCCTACGTTAAATAAATGTAGGTAGTGCCGAAGCAATCGCAATTTTATGTAACCCCAGTGGCACAAACAGATACGATTCACTTTAGTTATCATTTACACATATAGTGTAAATGTCATAAAATAAATGTACTAGACATTTGTATCTATATTATGCCTGCACACCACACATTTTTGCCGTCAGTACCTACAAAGGTCCAATTTTGCATTGATGAATGAATCTCCAATTGGGGTCGGCCATTCGGTGGTTATGAAGGAAATTGTGGCTACGATCTGCGGGTCATGGTTCTGATTATTTGAAGGTTGGTTTCGGCTTCAGTAATATGGGGTTAAATTGTTTTATTTTTATGGTTGTTTCGGTTTTACCCGCTATTGATTGCAAGGGTTAATACCACAGACGCGTGAATTTCAACTGTGTTCGAATTGGATTTTAGTCATTAGATTGCAAGATAACTGATTTGGTGGATTTGTAACTTTAAACAAATATCTTTAAATGTTTATTTAATTCCAGTACCTAAGTATTTTATGGAATATCTCAGTAGCATCCCAGGGTCTGGATTTTTACCCGTTTGATGACAATTGTGTCGCCTCCTATTATATGGGAGTTAATCATAATTAGTAAAAACTGAGTGTACCATAGTCATGTCATGTTTTGTGTTATTTTTGGTCCCTTTTGTGCAAAATCTCTTTTAAATACAATGTCTTTATCTGTATGTAAAACTCGTGTTTACAGCTCTCTCCATTCAGTCTTTCCCAGAAATCGCAATAGTGCAGAAAATAGTCGTCCATTTTCACCAGAAGTACCGAATTACCTAGAATAGTGGCTTGTAAACAAACTACTCTACTGTCAGCTATTCATTTGATTTCCATGACGTAATTCTATCATGGTTGCCACGTACGTACAATGGACAGACATTAGTTCAATGGGAAGTGCGAACAGGCATTCAATTAGGCGTCCAGCTACTGTTCTGTTAAAATTCACTTATGCATTGCACTGACAGCTGTCGTGAGGGAGAGGCAGCATATGCGCCCTCGCGACCCCAGCCGCCGCAGGATACGGAGACGCCCTGGGCGTCGGGAATCCCAGGCCGATTTCCGGCCACCGTAGGCATGGGCTAGCGGACGGCGAGTAATGGGTAGGTCGCTGTCCGGTAAGGACCAAGCC
The DNA here is from genome assembly GCA_949987655.1 of Polymixis flavicincta. NCBI lineage: Eukaryota > Metazoa > Arthropoda > Insecta > Lepidoptera > Noctuidae > Polymixis > Polymixis flavicincta. The sequence continues at coordinate 20,514,346 of OX465183.1, forward strand.
CAAGTCGACGGCGCGTTGTGTTCCACGCGCGCCTCAAAGAGATGTCAGCACAAAAAGTGATGGGACCCGCAAGGGTCGATGCCTGCCAGGGGTGCGGGTTTGTTCGAAAGAGACACCACAGCCCCTGGCTTAAGGGCTACTGAAGGAACACGGGTGGGTTTTAGTCAGTAAAAGTCTGACACGCCCTCCTGCTCCACCCAGAGCGGGAGAAGTTACCTATTTGATGATTTCCCACCCAAAAAAAATAAAAAAAAAACTGACAGTTGTCAATATCAAACTTGTTCTGTCATTTTGAATCCAGAATTCAGCAAGATGGTTTCTGAATCACCCTGTTCGATACTTTTATAATGTCAATTTGAGATTTTATGTATAAGAATATTGGCAGTTTTTCAATAAATAAAATAAATAAATGTGAAAGTGTGTATGTTTAGATATTTAGATGTGTGGATGTCTGTTACTCAATTACACAACGGCTGAATGGTTTTGGATGAAATTTGGCAAACAGATAATTTTCAACCTGGAATAGCACTTAAGACACTTTTTGTCCCGATATTATGTTCTCGTGAGGCAGTTTTTGAGATTCACGTGGGCGAAGCCGCTTGCAAAAGCTAGTAAAAAATATATTACAATATGCATGGTTCGTAGCAACACGAATAATTCAACAAAATCACGTACGTTGTATTCCCATAGGAATAGGCGTACCTACGAACTCGCTGTAAAAACGTAACATCATCGCTGATATCCGTAGCGTGTTTTATTTTATTCTGATATAACAGATGTTGAGCCTCAAAAAATCGTTGTTTGAAATTAAAAACTTGATCAAATGTGCCTGACAATAATTAATACCTACAATACAGGATAAGTTTTTATCCAGTGCGCAAATTTTAACCATGAATTCAGCACATAATTCTAGAGCCCCTAGCGCAGAAATTTTTCGCCGGTTATACAAAAAAAATACAGCTGTTTCATAGAAAAGTGCAATACCTACGCGGTCAAAATGTATGGAACAGCTGATTTTTTTTTTTATAACCGGCGAAAATTTTCTGCTGTAGACAATGATATGCTGAATTCATGAAAATTCGCGCACTGGATAAAAACTTATCCTGTATATAGTTATATCACATGCAGTGGATTTACGTTTGATAAATGCTATAAGATTTTGTTGACTAGGTACTTATTAGTCAAACCGAAGCTTTACTTCGAAGTACGGAGTAAATCTACGAAGTTCTATCACATTTACATTAAATTATATTATTTTTTCTTTAAGTTCGCTGTACCCGTACAGTGTGCTAATTATTGTTTGATGCACCGGGCGAAGTCATTATGTCAAAGCCGGCTGTCGCTGAAAACCAGCCAGGCCGCAGCATAATGCTGAGCAATAGCCGTTTTGCGTGGATGTGACGCGTGTTCCCCTCAACCTTTTCTTATTTTTGTATAGGTACCTGTTTCTTTTGCGTCATGTTTACCGCAAATAAACGTATTTTCTTTCTTTCTTTCTTTACTTATGCTATAAGATAGACATTAGCTTTCAAAAATGTTTTTTTTTTATCGCCAGCTAGAAGTGCGGTACGGTTGTTTCGGGAGGTTCCTGTTTCGGATAGGGCGGGAGGAAACGCCCGGGTGTTTCCACTGCGAAGATCGCCCTGAGGACACGGTGGAGCATACGGTGGCGGTCTGCCCGGCTTGGGTGGAGCACCGCCGTGTCCTCGTGGAGGCGATCGGCGGCGGCGATCTCTCGCGTCCGGCCCTGGTCCAGGCCATGGTACGGAGCGAGAGGGCATGGGGAGCCGTCACCTCCTTCAGCGAAGCAGTAATGCTCGCGAAGAGGGAGGCGGCGCACGTGAGGGAGAGGCAGCATATGCGCCCTCACGACCCTAGCCTAATTTGACGACTTCCATTCTCCCGAACAAGTTTGATTCCGTAAAGGATTTAGCACCGTAGACCACATTCATACGCTGCGGCAGGTTATACAGAAGACCGAAGAGTATAACCTGCCTCTCTGCTTAGCGTTTGTGGACTGCGAAAAAGCCTTCGATTCGATTGAGATATGGGCTGTAATGCAGTCTCTTCAACGGTGCCAGATCGACTATCGGTACATCGAGATTCTGAAATGTCTGTAAAAAAACGCCACTATGTCAGTGCGACTCCAGGACCGAACTTGAAACTATCCTTCTGCAGCGAGGTGTGATACAGGGAGATGTTATCTCTCCGAAACTGTTCACCGCTGCACTGGAGGATATCTTTAAGGTTCTGGACTGAAAAGGGGTTGGCATCAACATCAGTGGCGAGCACATCCCTCACCTTCGGTTTGCCGATGATATAGTTGTCATGGCTGAGACCATGGAGGACCTCAGTGCAATGCTCGATGACCTCAGTAGAGATTCCGAAAGAGTGGGTCTTAAAATGAACATGGAAAAGACAAAGGTCATGTCGAATGCCCATGTAACACCCACTCTCATGACGATCGGAGGCGCTACACTCGAAGTTGTGGACGTGTACGTTTACCTAGGACAAACTGTCTAGTTAGGTAAGTCCAACTTCGAGAAAGAGGTCAATCGTCGAATCCTACTCGGCTGGGCGCTGTTTGGGAGGCTTCGTAATATCTTCTCGACCCAAATATCATAGTGTCTCAAGACAAAAGTCTTTGATCAGTGTGTGTTGCCAGTGATGACCTATGGTACAGAAACGTGGTCGCTCACAATAGGCCTTATCAGAAGGCTTAAAGTCACACAAAGGGCCATTGCCCACTCCATTGATTCGATTGAATCAGATATGAAGAGATCCGCAGGAGAACCAAGGCAACCGACATAGCCCGAAGAATTGCCAAACTTAAATGGATCCGCTAGATGTGGGAATCACAAGACCATGGAGGAGCCTGTTGGAGGCCTATGTCCAGCAGTGGACGTCTTTTGGCTAAAAGGATGATGATGATGATCAACCAACACTACCACACACCAACGTTACTCCACGCATTAAAATTACAGACTCGCTACGGCAGCGCACTGGAGAATGAGGGTTGACTGCTTGATTCGAATGTCATACGCCCGATGGCTAATTCGCCGAAGTCATCAGATGACAGTGACTCTGTGTGTTGTGCGTGGTTGACATGTCGATACGTCTGCGTATTGACGAAATCTTGAGATAGCAATACTAAAAAAATTCGACGTATGTGCATACATGTGCAGTGATGACTAAATATCCCCAGGATCATGTTGATATTGACAGTCGTATGCGCATACATCTCTATGGCCTGACACGATTTCCTTGGATTATTAAAAAATTAAAGCTCGCCAAGACGGAAGCGGCACACGTGAGGGAGAGGCAGTATGTGCGCCCCCACGGCCTCAGTCGTCGTAGGAGGCGCCCTGGGCGTCGTGAATCCCAGAGTAATGGCTCGCTGTCCGGTAAGTACCAAACCAAGGTCGTCGGCCCGTTGTGTTCCACGCGCGCCTCAAAGAGATGTACCAGCACCAACTGGTAGCGTCAGCAAGGGCCGATGCATGCCAGGGTGCGGGTTAGTCGAAAGAGATACCATGGCCCCTGGCACACAGGCTACTGAAGCATCACGGGTGGGTTTTAATCAGTAAAAGTCTGACACGCTTTCCTGCTTCACCCAGAGCTGGAGAAGTTATTTGATGCTTCCGAACTTCAGCGTCACAAACAGACCAATCAAAAAAGACTAACTCTAAATCACATAAACTTCACTCCATAAAAACAGCTGACATACTCACTGCAATATCAAGCAGTACGTACAGCATATTTTGTAGTGGGTAGTAAACAAAGTCTCGAGCTGTCAGCCCTATCAACTTGACATAAGTGACGTAACCTCGTCAGGGCTGCCACGCAAACTGGGACAAGATATTTGTCTTGGTTTATTTTTTGCCTAGTCTTAAACCTTTTTTACTTTCGCTAAGACTGAGAAAAGTGAAGCTAAGGAAATCAAATAGTTTAGTAATCTATAAGAGGTTATATATTATTAACTACTAACTGTGACCGCGGCTTCACTCAAGTGGATATCGAAAATTATCGCAGGGAAATGTGCTACCGAGCTTATGTTACTTCTTATCTCTCAAGCCAGTGAAAGTCCCGTTATAATCTTTCCAGCTGTTTTGGAGCCGGAACATACATACAGACAGAAAAAAAATTGATGAAAAATGTGTCAATATCCTTTTTTATTTTCACGCTTATGAGTTCATAAGTCGAAGTCTGAAGCGGCACCGGTAATTGAACAGTTATATGGAAACCAGTTGTCACGGTATGCATGTGATACGGAAGAATGAGGAAAATGTCGTGAGGGAAGTATTTGAATGTCGATGGCTACAAGAGTAGGAGACCAAAGAAAAGATGGATCCGAAGAGATCTGTGTGAATAATGATAATTATGGTTACAAAGAATGTGAGTACGGATATAATGACTAATAGAGAAGTGTGGAAGAAAAAGACATGTTGCGCCGACGCAGGAGAATGATGATGATTTATTTCCTGCGTATTTATGTCGCGCGGAAGATCATGTATGTAGTAGACGCCAGCACATCAAGCTACCAGAATCTGACGAATAACTTTGATAGATTTTCAACTTTATGACATAAGCATAAGGTTCACGTTCGATTGCGAAAATTTTACAGTTTGGTGTAGCTTGATGTGCTGGCGTCTGTACAATCTTCTAAAACGAACAATTATAACGACTGCTTGGTTATTCTGTAAAATCTCACCTTGAAAGCATAGGTGATGTGAATTTAAAGTGACTTGTAATTGTATCTGAAGCTAGAAATTGACACTATTAACAGCTCACTTCACCTTAGTTTTCACCCCTGGGCGTCGGGAATCCCAGGCCGATTTCCGGCCACCGTAGGCATGAGCTTGCGGACGGCGAGTAATGGGTAGCTCGCTGTCCGGTAAGGACCAAGCCCAAGTCGAAGGCGCGTTGTGTTCCACGCGCGCCTCAAAGATATGTCAGCACAAAAAATGATGGGGCCCGCAAGGGCCGATGCCTGCCAGGGGTGCGGGTTTGTTTGAAAGAGATACCACAGCCCCTGGCATACGGGCTACTGAAGGAACACGGGTGGGTTTTAGTCAGTAAAAGTCTGACACGCTCTCCTGCTCCACCCAGAGCGGGAGAAGTTATTTGATGATTTCCCAACGAAAAAAAAAAAAAAACCTTTGTTTTCACTGTGAGATTTTTACAAAATAGCACTACTGATTGGATTACTTTGAAACCGACTTTGCTTTGATAACTCCTAACAAGTGGATGAAAACAAACGTATTTAGTAAAAGCACACTTATAGGAATGGTTTTCATTTTGACAGTTTAACAACATTCATTGCGTTTTTCACGTTGTTGAACAGACAATTTTTTCGACCGTATGAAGCAATGGATTAGCAATATCCTAAAAAATTATTCAGATTGTGATTTATAGTAAACTAGCTTTTGCCAGCGGCTCCGCCCGCATGTATGTCAGTTATCGCGTATAAAAGTACCCTCTGTCCTTCATATCCCAGGCTATATCTCTGCCAAATTTCATGACGATCGGTTCAGCGGTTTAGGCGTGGAAGCGTGACAGACAGACTTACTTTCGCATTTATAATATTAGTACGGATTACACAATTATGGTGCTGGATTCTGTGTTCGTGCTTGGATGTTGCAGTGCATGCTGAAAGAGAAACCAGAAAACACATTAAACTGTAGATAGGCGAACATTTACCTGCCTACAGGCCCTCCCAGGTGGGATTCCTAGCTCCGCTTAGAATTAATGATGACATAGTAGGGATTTGTCCGATAGCGGTCATTGACAAACCAAGTTGGTTGATTGATTGTGTACGGGCAACATGTCCATAACAAATTGCCTTGTATTGTGACAGATTGTCTACCTATCGCCAATATAGCAATAATTGGTACAGTTACGAGCATAGATTTACCAACATTTAAACTAAACACATTTACCTACTTACAAATTTTCGTGTTGGTGGGTGCCCGACTACACCCAACATAGTTCAGCCCCAGGATTACCTGCCACACGGATGTCGCATGCAGTGGCCTATATAAAAAAGCAATCAATTGACTGCGGAGCCAAGTAGGCCGCTGCAAGCACAAGCTTGCGAAACAGGAGATTAATGACCTGTAGCGGCATCTATGTATACCGCTATATGCGAACTACGTATCACATCAACGTCATGCGAAATCCTTCATCGCACAAGCACAGTTTACCATGCACCAACTCCGGGCACTAGCTGCCCGCTACACTATCCCGCATTGGTAGAATTCGCCGGCCGAAGCAGACCCAAACCATTCCCGATGACGCTACAACCCTCAATTTATTTCAAATTTTTTTATTGCCTGCCATCTATAAAGTTGTTAGGGAGAGTATTAAACTCACCAGTACTCTCAAAATGGCGGCCGTCCTTCTGTCCTCGCCGCCGCCGCGCCGAGGCCCGCCGTGACGTCCCGATCCATGTCCGCCGCGACCCTTGCTCGAGCCAGCCCGTGCCGCTGAACTGCAGCATTAAATTTCTCCCTAAATAATAACAGTCCACGAGCAGTCTTCTGAAGACTTAAAGTCGCCACAGGGTTGCCGAGGCTACGTATTGGGCTCAACTCATGTGACGCAATTAAATATATATTTTTTCTTAAATTTGTCATCAACTCAAAATTTTATAGCCCACGCCAGGGACCACGGTATCCCGTGGTCCCTGGCACACAGGAAACTGAGGGAACACAAGTGGGTTTTAGTCAGTAAAAGTCTGACACGGCCTCCTGCTCCACCCAGAGCGGGAGAACTTATTTTATGATTTCACACCCTCAAAAAATAAGCGTAGCTTAACTTGACTATTTAGCTGGATATTCAAATAAAAAATAATGAAATGCAAAAAACGCAAGCGAAGTCCCGGGCAAGTATGTAGCCCTCAAAAAAAGTATCTCCTCAACTCCATATTTCCATACGACATAGTTTAACTTATCAAATATTTGTCAAGAAACCAAGCTCCACGATGCACCTTGGAGCAATCTTGCAACTGTGAATCCCACAGATGTGTGGGATCGCAAATTAAGCAAAGTTCTTAATCGCCAAGTTTGCCAAGCACTAAATTCTTAGCTCAAACTTACTCTGCTTGCAGTTCGAAACGAGTTGAATAAAATTAACCCTTGGGGATGGAAGTAGTGAGCTGAGTTTTGATATTTATGATAAGGGAGTTTTAGTGAAGAGAACTTTAAGTGATCGATTATTACCGATATGTCGATTTTTGATTTGATTCTCAAAACAATAAACACTCGTCTTACAAATTTCACATTTGAACTGTAGTTTAGTACATAAAAAAACAAAATGGAACGCATTCAGAACTTAAATATTCTAACTGAAGAACAAAAGTCTACCTATGCTTAAAATTATTTTTTTACGTAATTTTGGTGACGAAAAGTAGGTTGTTAGCTAGGCTTGAATACATTCAAGATGGTATTTTTTCTACGTTTCAGTGGGATGTTCTAACTTAAAGTAAATGGAATTAATAAGTGCTTTACTTTGTTTCTTTTTACAAGCTTCATTACAAATTTGGGTGCACTATAGGTAGGTACACCTCTGCTAGACCCTTCCGAGAAAACAGACAGGATTAGTATCAGGATTTTTAAATTCCTTTGCTTTGACATCAGGAAGAAACGTTAACTTTGTTACAAGATAAGAGAACACTGTTATAGGACAAGTTGCAAGTGACGCTACCAAGATAACTGTATAAGAGTGAGAGGGTAGCTGAAACATTGAGAGGGTAGCTGAAACTAAATATCTTGGAGTTGTGGTAGATCAAGCACTATCCTGGTACCCTCAACTCGAGCGAACTTCTGGGAGAATAAGGAAACTCTGCTGGATCTTTAAAACACTCAGACATATTGTGCCAACTACAGTAGAGAGCTGTAAGAACCGTCCTAGAAATCTCCTTAATGAAATATATGTTGCACTAGCCCAGTCTATTATATTGTATCCCAATTTGGGGCGGTGCAGCAAAAACACAATTTATACACATAGAACGAGCGCAGCGTGCATTAATAAAAATAATGTATTTTAAAAATAAAAGATTCTCTACTACAAGCTTACACCAAATAAGTGATTTACTTTCTGTAAGGAAACTGTATGTAACCCAAATTATATTAAAAAAACATAAAACCCTACCATATAATGATAACATGAAAACGAAAAGAAGAAAAGATTTAATCGTCCAAGTTCCCCAAACTAAAACTAGATTTGCATGCAAGCAATTCAATAAACGTTCTACTTACCTCTATAACAAAATTATAAACATGTCTATGTATATAATAAAAACTACCATGAGTGTAAAAAAAGTATAATAGACTGGATAAAGCCACTTACCTATGAGGAAACCGAGGCACTCCTGGAACACGTTGAATAACCGAAATATATCACATAAAACGTATGCAACTTAACTAAAATATCACATACCATACCACACGACACACCATTTTACACACACAACATACCACACCACACCACTCTACACCACGCCATACCACACACCACACACCTCACACCACACACCTCACACCACACCACGCACCAAGCCATACATCACACCATATCGCGGCCTCACCACTTACCACACAACACCGCACTACACACACACCACACTATACACTACATCACATGCACTACATGGGTATAACTTTTATAAGCTTTAGTTTTATTTCTTATTAATTTAAATTGCAACTTTACTTATATACTTTTTGATTTCTTTAATTTTTACTTTAGATTAATTTTTACTTTATATTGTTTTTACTTTACTTTAGATTAATTATGGCCTAAATGCAGAAAAATGTACTTACATTACATATTTACCCTTAAGGTACGCTATATTAACTCAAGTTAGTACAAGTGTACGATTATGATGTGAAAGAGCGGAGCCTTCTAATACAAATACAAATACAAAAAAATCCAAAAAATGTTCATTTCTTTAACAACTAGTTTACATTAGTTTGTGATTGGAGCCTCCTTTTAAGCATGATAATGCCTGTGTTAGGAGACTCCGCACTTCCATGGCTTTGGCTATTTGTACAACTTAGAATTAACATTTTTTTTTTTAGCATTACAGTTACATATAACCAGGGTAATACATTTTTCTCGAGGGCGTGTTTGCGGGATTGAATGTTATTTACATGAAGTGTGATTATCGAAAGTTCAAACACGCACGCTCGAACGGAAATTGAACAGAATGTTGATATTTATGTGGGTGTGTTGGGTGTGGGAGTGTGTGATGCGTGACGGGGTGTGTGAGGTGTGTAGAGTGTGCGTGGTGTGTGATGTATGAGGTTTGTGTGGATGTGTGTATGAGGTAGGATGTGGGTGTGGGTGTGGTGGTGCCAGTATAACTAATTTTCGCTTATTTTAACAATGATTCAATATCTGCATAAGTGCGTGATTTTAACCATTCTATTAGCATTTTCTTTTCTTTATGATTGACCTAATACAGGCATTGTTGCTTAAAAGAAGGCTCCAAACACGTTTAAATGTTTTGTAACTTTCTATTTATCACAATAAACTATTTTGTATTTGTATTGTATTTTTTGTAAGAGTAACGACTTTATTAAAGTAAGGCCTGTATCTCTTTATAGGAAAACTGTACTTGTACAAAACGAACTACGTTAATTCAGGTATAATTCTCGGCCATTTATTCTGAAAGTTGATTCAATTTTATTTAATCATCATCATCAGCCTTTAATGTTCCCACTGCTGGGACACAGGCCTCCTCTCGGTGAGAGGGATTGGGCCGTAATCCACCACGCGGGCCCAGTGCGGGTTGGTAGATGTCACATGTCTTCGATTTATTTTTCGATTTATTTTATTTAATACTGAAAACAAAATTAACCATACTAACAAATGCGTGCGCTGACTAGGTAGGTCCACTTGTTATGTATGATTCTTTCCTCAAAAAACAATTTCAGACCAATATACATGGTTTTTAACCGACTTCAAAAAGAAGGAGGTTATCAATTCGACATGTTTATATATTTTTTTTTTTATGTATGTTCGAGCATAACTCCGTCGTGTATGACGGATTTGCAAAATTATTTTTTGTTCGAAAGGGGTTTATTCCGAAATGTGGGACCATTTCGGAATAAACCCTCCTTCTTTTTGAAGTCGGTTAAAAACCATGTATATTGGTCTGAAATTGTTTTTTGAGGAAAGAATCATACATAACAAGTGGACCTATAAATTTCATATAGATCTGATGATGCGTTTCGGAGACAGACAACGGAACTCTTCAAAACATTACAGCAAATCAACCGCGAATGCTGCTATCGCATAAATATGCATTGTTTTGATCCCAAGGATGATGAAATTTCGAATTGGTGTGGGGTAGGTAACTAAAAAGTGAAAAATAAAAACTATAATCAAAAAAATAACATAATTTTTTTTGAAAAAAGTTTTTTATTTAGCAACTCGCACGAAATGATTTGCATAGAAAAGCACAACCAGCAAAAGTCTGTCCTCGATTCCTAACCATGCATTTGTCGCTTCGGGTGCGTTTCGAAACCATTCAAGGCGCGGCCCATTTACGTAATTGCCGGCCGTCGGCGTGTCCCATTCAATACGTTTTCTATCCGTTACGGCAACGGGCCGGACTCAGCTTGAAATGCAGAGTCGTTTGGATAATTATTTTATATTGATATTAATCAAATGGATAATGCTGTGACAACATTTTCTCCGGTTGCTTGGAGTATTTCTAAGAGAGAGGCAGTGTCTTTACCTGTGATTTTCAAACAGATACCTGCGGTTTAATATTTTCCAGCACAATTAAAATAAAATTCTGCAACTGCCAATTTCATTCATGTAGAACCGCAAAGTTTGAGCAGGATTCATTTGTATGCCACAAATTAATCCTGCTCAAACTTTGCGGTTCATTATCATATTCCAATACGACATAAATATTTCTTGCAATCAACAGATTTATTGAAAACCAATCACAACTTTTGGAACCCCTAAAACTTGTTTTTTACTGAAATTTACGCGTTCGAAGTTAGACACAAATTGGAAGTTTTTCACGCAATCTGCAAAATGTCAGGCACATCCTGACTCCAGAGATCCTTTTTGAGTTATGAGATTGGAAAATAAATTCTTACACATAAGCTGAGAGATCGTGTAGGGAAACTCCGAGCATAGCCCTCTCCTTTGGGTGACTTTAATGCCTTCTGATAGGCCCATTGTGAGCGACCACGTCTCTGTACCATAGGTCATCACTGTCAACACACACTGGTCAAAGACTTTCGTCTTGAGACACTGTGGTATTTGGGACGAGAAGATATTGCGAAGCCTCCCGAACGCTGCCCACCCGAGTCGGATTCGACGATTGACCTCTTTCTCGAAGTTGGACTTACCTAACTGGACAGTTTGTACTAGGTAAACGTACTCGTCCACAACTTCGAGTGTAGCGCCTCCGATCGTCTTGGGAGTGGGTGTTACATGGGCATTCGACATGACCTTTGTCTTGTTCATGTTCATTTTGAGACTCACTCTTTCGGGATCGAATGAGATCGAAGATCGAATCAGAAATGAAGAGATCCGCAGGAGAACCAAGGCAACCGACATAGCCCGAAGAATTGCCAAACATAAGTGGCAGTGGGCAGGGCACATGACTGATGGGGCCGAAAGGTTCTGGAGTGGCGACCGCGTACCGGAAGACGTAGAGTGGGAAGGCCTCCCAAAAGGTGGACCGATGACCTTGTGAAGGCCGCGGGTATCCGCTAGATGTGGGAAGTACAAGACCGGTCGAAGTGGAGGAGCCTGGGGTAGGCCTATGTCCAGCAGTGGACGTCTTTCGGTTGAAATGATGATGATGATGATGATGATGATGATGATGATGATGATGATGAGGATAAAGCTGAGAGAAAAATACATCATTTATACATTCAGCTCAGAAAAGGGGCTTATGGCTAAGTAAAAACAGTCTTACGTTTCAGTCTCAGGTTGAGCTACACTAGCCAAGGTTGGGCGGTGGATAAGAGACCATATTTACATACCAAGACTCTCCGTGCCTTCGAAGGTACGTTAAGCTGCAGGTCCCGGCTATTGTTCGTAGATCTTTGACAGTCGTTACGGGTCGTCAAAAGCCCTAGAGTCTGACAACCGACCTTACCAAGCGGAATCGTATTAACGAGTAACTGGGTTGTGGAGGCAGTCGTTCCGTGTAAAATACTGGTTATCAACGGCATCCCGTTAGCTTCGAAGCCGACCCAAACAGAGTTGGGAAAATGGGCGTTTGTTTTGTCGGGCCCAAATTTTTCATGCCCAAATATCTGATCTGTGTGCTAACGTTTGGTCTAGGCGAAAAACGATACTGTGATTCTTTGCGCAAAAACTCAGTTAGCCTTATGTACTGGTAGGCATACACCGTAATATTTTAGTCGTCTTACAACGGCAGCCCACTTCATCTATCCAAGTAATGGTAACAATTATTTTATCGCGCTTAGAGGTATTCTATGTCGGATACATTGAGTGGACCATCGTTGTAAGACAACTAAAATGTCACGGTCTATATTGCTATCTTAGTAAGCAAATAAGCATGAAAAAAAAACAATGTTTATTTTCACAAAACCTCCTTATTAACCACTGTATGTATCAAAACTTCCTTCTTTCCTTCGTAATCCACATCCATGCACAAAGTACAATATATCTACGTCCCCACTTCATCTAATCCAGATGTCAGTCACATACCTAGATCCATTATAAGATAGCTAGCAATGCAACGCACTCCACTGACCGCCATTATGACGTCGTACACTGGCGGACACGAGGAATGGCGCACTATTAAGTTGATCATAAAATGTTTTAGTAGGTACGTTAACGTAATGGACGCTGATGTTTTAGGAAGCATTAGGTCAAGTAGTTAGAATATTGGCTGTACTTAATTGACGTCATTTTTACCCGGCGAAGCAAAAATGAAGTATATGATTTTGACTGGTATTTATGAATGTATGTATGTTTGTTTATCTTTACCTTTATAACTTCTTATCATAATATAATTTGACGGGAAAGATATCGTTAAAAGCGTCTTGATCGTCCGCTGGGTATAGTCGTAATGGATGTCCTCCACCCTGGGGAGGGCGGAGGGGTATGTCAGACTCTTACTGACTAAAACCACCCCGGTGTTTCGTCTCACACTTGCACTGGGGATCACGGGAGCTAGTGTGACTTCCGCGAAAGTCGTATGCCACTTACCCTAACAAAACAATACATGCTAATAGTAATGAGCGATCATAAGCTTTAGGGCAAAGTGGCATACGACCACGGCTTTCAGATGAGAATAGTTCTTTGTTTCATACTTCTCAAGAAACGGGTTTTAGTTTCTGAACTTACTTTTTGTGAAACGACTTACGTGAGTATTGACAGTTTGTTGATGGTTCACTCTACTTGCTTATGCTATATCCCAATTTGTCTAGTATGAGACTGCCCCAAATTATCATCAACCCGTATATACTAAAATCCAAATGAATATTAAAACATCACATCGACGGTCCCTACGTACAATCCCCTAAGTGGCAGATACGTGATTTGCAAATTTAGTGTTCGTTACCTTCAGGCCAGCCTATACTATCGTTTAGTTTAACAAAAATAAGTTTAGATGGCAAAATGCATTTTAAATCCATAATGACATTACATTAACTAGAACATGATGTATACGTGTTTGAAACTTTGAAGCGTTCTCCTGTAAAATTTGTCATTTGTAGTTAGGGGATTTACGTAGGTACTGTCGACATGATAACTACCCAAAGTTTCGATTTTGGGCAGATAGCCATCACTTACAGCGGTTAGATCAAGTTAGGTCCTTGTATCACGCAGCTCCGGATCAAGCAAAATGATATCCGGATCCGTGATTAATCCGGACAGCTTTTCCTATTTACTTTTACATTTACAACAATATGGATGCTATGATTTTGCTAAGATAACATATAGGTATTTTACAACATCTTTTTGCAAGATTGTGCAGCAAAATTGTATCTACGGAACAAATCAAGCTTAAAAGCTTAGATGAGTCAAACTTGGCGTTGAACATCTTTGTTATACGTACTATTGCATTTGTGTTTGTCGTTTATAAGGTAGGTAACTGAAGGAGGTTTATGGACTATTTCTCTGATTTTACAAAATAACGGTGAAGTAAAAAATAAATCTTTTACTAACGAGGAAGTAAGTGCCCAGAACTAGATATAGCGATTGTAGCACAAGGCTTGTTTAAACTAGAAACTCTAACTACACCTAGAACTCCTGGGTAGTCTTTAAGCAGTCTGATATTTTGCTCAAATAATTTATTTGACAATTATTTTTACATATACAGGATAAGTTTTTATCCAGTGCGCACATTGTAACCATGGATTCAGCATATCTATGAAACAGCTATTTTTTTTTTTTGTTTAACTGACGAAACATTTCTACGCTGGGTTGTCTAGAATGATGTGCTGAATTCGTGGTTACAATTTGCGCACTGGATAACAACTTATCCTGTATAGATATAAAGAAAGTAATTTAAAATAAGAAAAATATGATTGAATTTAAAAATAATAAAAGTAGGTATATTTGCCGTAAAATTTGACGAAAAGATAACACAAACACAAAAAGAACATGTTGAGGAAAAATTAGCGTCACATCCACGCAAAACGACAATCACTCAGCAAAATGCTGTGACCCTATGCGAGATAAGCCTCATAGTGCTGTTTGGTGGTTTTGCCAAACTATCAAACTTGCAATCAGGGAACCAAGCGCGCAATATGTCACTGTATCTTAGTTTTGTTCACAAACTTGCAAAAAACCGTCTGTCTTATCTCTTATTATGCAAGTAACAAATGGACCTGACTTGGCGACCAGCCAACACCACGTTGATAAGTCCTGTGGCCTCGGACACTCTGTTTGTGAGCCGAATTTCTAATAAAGGTCCAATCTGGCTTAAAAAGTCGCAGTGCTGTGGGAAAGATTTATTTTTGTTCTTCTTTTACGTTTAAGGGAAATCTAGTCGCTTGCTCGAACTCACTGGTGGGCTTGGCTAAAAAGCACGCCTCACCAGGCTTCGTGTGTAGGTATCAGTGATGAGCAGTTAGAGGCTAGTTTATACGCAAAATGTTATTGAGTCAGATGCAGGATCATTTATAGTAAAACAGGTGCGTAAAAATTGGGAAAAGTCCTTCGGAAGATTGGGTTTTATGAAAAAACCACTGCATAAATCAATGACCAATAAAGTTTATTGAACTTTATAATAATTCAACTTTATCGGTATTGACTTGGTTTTGGAGATTTTACCCTTCTTTTATTATTTAAACACGCCCAAAGACAGGTTCAATTAGCAAGAAAAACAAATCTTTGTTGGCTCAAAACTTTTTAATGACTCTTTATTTTAGTATTCTGTTTCCATACAGACAATATTATTAATGAGACAAAACCATACCATGCTTAATTTTTGATGTACATTGTCGAACAGTGGAATAATACACTCCAGAAGTTTGTATGGAAAAAAAATCGACTAGATTCACTATAACTAACAAAGCTAGTAGTCTTAAAAAATATAAAAAAAAAACAAAACAAACATTAAAAATGAGCTTAGAAGAGTCAAGCTGAAAAGTCGTATCTTTGAAATTACTTTTCATAGCATAATCAGCCTAAAATATTCCCACTGCTGGGACACAGGCTCCTCTCTTCGAGGGAGTGGGCCCAGTGCGGGTTGGTAGACGTTACATGTCTACCAATTTTTGGTTTTTAGGACATGCCGGTTTCCTCACCATGTTTTTAAGAGTAGTGGTAATGAAATAATTAAAACAAAATAAAATCACCGTTAGTGTTCGAATTTACAACCTAAAATTCGTAACTTGCGGCCGTGTTTCACCAATGCTTCCGACCTAGCATGGTGCGGCAAATTTTACGGTAACAGAAGCAAACATACACTAAACATCCAACTCCCAATGTATAATACTATTGAGGCGATGGAATGAGGAGGTAAGAACGTCCTTCATTACAAGTCAGTGCAATAAAATGCCGCCAGGCCGTCGCGTTGGTATTGCTTGATTACAATAAAGGCCTTGGTTCATTACGAACGTACACAAGCATCTAGTATTGCTTGTTTTTCCTTATTTAGGAGAGAAACTTGGAAACCCTTTCTAAACCCTGGGTATTTATCATCTTTGATATTAGAAGATTAGGATTAAGGCTAAAGGTAAATATGGCCTGTAACAGCGTCTAGTTATCTGAGAAAGGATCATAACCTAAAACCATAATTTCCATAAGAAAATCGATATTAAAAAAGAAACTAAAAAACGCGCTTTAAAAACTAAACTAAAAAAGCAGAACATCATTTCTTAAAATCGTGGGGTGCTGTTTGAGGTACTTTTTTAATCAATTAATATCAAGCACCCCACGCTTTTTTAAAATTATGTATTTAATATTTACTTTATATTTTTTAGTTCTGCTAACTACAAAAGCGTGTTTTTTTTTTAATTATTGAATTGTCATCGGTCTTCGATAAATCTACAAAGTTTAAATTAAATCTGATCGTTTGAAGTGGGTTAAAATCAAGTCAAAACGGAAGACCCACTTCAAACGGTCAGATTCACCTGCACCGACTGGTTAAAAACAAACATACAGATGAAGCTAATAAAAAAATCGTGTTAAAAAAAAGTCTTTTACCACAATGATTAGGAACCCGCTCGGGAGGCGAAACCAGACTGTGATTCTTGATTAAAATAACAGAGTAGTACCAAAGCTTTTTGTATAATTGAGGGCCTTGTGGCTAAGTAATAATAGCCACATGGGTCGATCGATCAGGTTAAGCTACGCTGGTCCGTGGATGGGTGACATTTTTTACTTATCAAGAGCCCTCCATGCTTCGGGAAGCAAGTTATGCCGTTGGTCACAGCTGTCATTCGTGGATCTTTGACAGTCGTTACGGGTCGTCAGGAGCCCCGTAATTCTGACAACCAGTCCTACCAAGGGGTATTGCATTACCCAGAAACTGGGTTGTGGAGGCCAGATAGGCAGTCGCACCATGGAAAATACTGGTATTTAGCTGCAACCAGACACCAGGCTGGAAGCCAAATCCAACGATGATGGCCTCTTTTGAACTTTCTGGCCTTTTCTCGCTGTATTTAAGGTATGGTGACTCGACCAAACGGGTTTTTCTTTTTTGGGTGGGAAGTCATCAAATAACTTATCCCGCTCTAGGTGGAGCAGGAGGGCGTGTCAGACTTTTACTGACTAAAACCCACCCGTGTTCCCACAGTAGCCCGTATGCCAGGGGCTGCGGTCTCTCTGTCGAACAACCCCGCACCCTGGGGATTTTTTTTTTGTTTTTTTTTTTTTTTTTGGTTGGGAAATCATCAAATAACTTCTCCCGCTCTGGGTGGAGCAGGAGGGCGTGTCAGACTTTTACTGACTAAAACCCACCCGTGTTCCTTCAGTAGCCCGTATGCCAGGGGCTGTGGTATCTCTTTCAAACGAACCCGCACCCCTGACAGGCATCGGCCCTTGCGGGCCCCATCATTTTTTGTGCTGACATCTCTTTGAGGCGCGCGTGGAACACAACGCGCCTTCGACTTGGGCTTGGCCCTTACCGGACAGCGAGCAACCCATTACTCACCGTCCGCAAGCCCATGCCTACGGTGGCCGGAAATCGGCCTGGGATTCCCGACGCCCAGGGCGTCTCCGTATCCTGCGGCGGCTGGGGTCGCGAGGGCGCATATGCTGCCTTTCCCTCACGTGCGCCGCCTCCCTCTTCGCGAGCATTACTGCTTCGCTGAAGGAGCTAACGGCCCCCCATGCCCTCTCGCTCCGTACCATGGCCTGGACCAGGGCCGGACGCGAGAGATCGCCGCCGCCGATCGCCTCCACGAGGACACGGCGGTGCTCCGCCCAAGCAGGGCAGACCGCCACCGTGTGCTCTACCGTGTCCTCAGGGCGATCTTCGCAGTGGAAAGACCTGGGCGTTTCCTCCCGCCCTATCAGAAACAGGAACCTCCCGAAACAACCGTGTCCGGTGAGGACCTGCGTCAGGCGGAAGGTGAGGACGCCATGCCGCCTCTCAAACCACTCATCAAAGAGGGGACTTACCGCCGCAATCGTGGCGTGCCCAGCACTGGGTTGCGACAATCGCTCTCTCCATGTCACCATGAGGCACCCTGGGGTTAGGTTAGAACTGTGATTAACCGCACCATTCAAGTTAGCGGCAGTTACTTGGCAATTTTTTGGGTTGTAAGTTCTGTTTAGGTTTTTTTTTTAATTATTCATTTCTGCTTGACTTATTTTTCAATGTATTGTTGTTTCATTTGCGTGTGCCAGCTGACATATAGCAAATGTAATGTTTTGTTGTGTTTCGTAATGTTAATTACTCACCTACTATTTTACCCATAGAATCAAGTTCTTCTAACTTAACAGACAGCTGGGCCGCAGCGTAGTTTGTTGCGCCACTTCTTCTTCCCAGGAAAGTGGTGCAGGGCGGGCGTTTTTGGGGGACTATCGTAAGTTATTTTGACGTTCAAAAACTGCTGACTCTCTTATCTCATAAATGACTTTTGATTTTGATTTATTAGGAATTATTTCAGTTCCACAAAAAGAGGCTCAATCAGTTTGTTAGAGGTTTCAATAGGGCAAGCCAACATGCCGCAGGAGAGGGGGGAACCACGGGGAAAGTGAGTAAAACTCACGAGTCAGCCTGTCGCCCTTTTATTGCACTGACTTGTAATGAAGGGGGACGAAATCTATATTGGTTTAAGTGTACATTATCCAAATTATTTTCCTTATACGTTATGGACAAGTTTTATCTTTCTTATAACGTAAACAACATCATAGCCAGCGTTTTTAGATCCCTTCCTTTGATCTCAAACATCTGAATTTGCTCCTTACATTCTCAGCCTAATACGTTCCCACTGCTGGGACACAGGCCTCCTCTCCGTGAGAGGGAGCGGGCCGTAATCCACCACGCGGGCCCAGTGCGGGTTGGTAGATGTCACATGTCTTCGAATGTTTTGGTTCTAGGACATGCCGGTTTCCTCATGATGTTTTTTTCCTTTACCGTTTGAGAGCAGTGGTGATGAAATTATTCACACAAAGTAATGCGCCTGGCTGGGTTCGAACGCATGACTCGTAAGTAGTGGCCATTACCACTGGGCCACCACTGTCAAGTCACTCCTTGCTCAAGTATTTTTGTTTGTTTTTTACTGGCGTTTAATGTCCCACGGCTGGACAAACAAAATGGTATGATGAAAATTACAAAGAAAAATGGTTTATTACGAGTATTTTAACAAGTAAAACTTAACAACTAGTGATTGGAGTCTCCTGTTAAGCAGATATACCCGTGTTAGGAGACTCCGCTCTTCCATAAATTAAATAAGTTTACTTGTCTATATAAATAACAATGAATGTTGCTAAGCGCAAAACTCAAAAACGGCTCGACCAATTCGGCAATAAATTTTTTTCGTATGTTCCTTATGCCACAAGGAAAGTTTAAAAAAGAAAATTGCGTGGACAATAGTAAAAACAACACTTTAATACTTTTTATACCGGTAGTACGTTGCCGTGGGATAACTTTCGACTTCACCGCGGGCGAAGCCGCTGGCAAAAGCAACTTTCATATAAATGTAGGCTAAAGGAAATAATTATATTTAAAAATGAAGAAAAGAGAGAATTAGAGCTGAAAATTATAATGTAGTACTTTTCTGGAAAAACTTCTCCACCCAAAAGCCATATTATTATAAGATGAAAAATAATTTGTGAGACCTAAACTGCGTGTTGACCTTAAAAAGTGTGTTATTAACCCAAAACATTGCGTGAAAATGGTCACAATAATATAATATAATGAGCATGTTTACATGTCTTTCAACCCTCGCGGTGAAGGTCGCTGCCCGCATTTCGCTAATTGGATAACTTCGAGGTGCGGTAGAAACAAACAGTTTACAAAAAAAATATGGCGTGCATTCGTGTTGTTATTTTTCGTGTTCAGTGATTTCTTTTAAAATTGACCAACTAGTAATTAATCCACGATATGGCAAAAGCCTCTTTTCGTGCAGAAAAATGTACGGGTTTTTTTTTTCGGTGGATATCATCAAATAACTTCTTCCGCTCTTGGTGGAGCAGGAGGGCGTGTCAGACTTTTACTGAAAAACCCCGCCGTGTTCCCTCAGTAGCCTGTGTGCCAGGAGCGGCGGTATCTCTTTCGAACAACCCGCACCCTTGGCAGGAAAATAAACGTGTTAAACATAATTTATTGTTTGTTGGCAATGTCCAAATTTCCTCACTATTAGTTAAGTCACTTTTCATTTTAAATTGTATTTGAAATAATACAATGTAATTGGTTTTATTTGATAAGTACCCGAAACAAACATTGTATATTTTCTTCATCTCTTAAAATAAAACGTTTCACACACACAGACAGACACAGTTAGTCTATAATTTTCCCACAGCTGGGACACAGGTCTTGTCTGTGAGAAGTGGGCCATAATCCATCACGCGGGTTGAATGTGAGTTGGTGAAAAAAATGAAATGTAAAACGATTTTTAATAACGATTTTTTATAACGAAGCAAGTAATCCCTTTCTGATTTTTAGTTTTTCTATCCTTTCATGTTCAGTGTCGAATAGATATTCTGTGAAAAATGCTTTTTAGATTTTATTCGCTTGTGTAAAGCGCTGATTGAAAATGTCGGCACGCCAGCGATGCAGCGCTGCAGCATTTTATAAAACATTTTGTGTGCCGACGATTAGATTGTGGAATGAACTGAAATAATAGAACGACTTTCATGGATTCTTCTCTCATTCTTTCTTGTCGCTGTGGCTTTAGGAAAGTCTAGTTTAAAGTCTGGCAACTAATAAGATTTATACAATTGTAATTCTTCCTTCGTCATCATCTTTCTTCTCGGGTGTTAAAGCTCCCGCACATCGGCGCGACGTGAGAACAATTTCCGTAAAATAATCTTAGAAATTGGTCCACCTGAGTCGTGTTGCTTCTTTATGCAGGAGCTTTTAATCTAAATCGAAATCCACATCATATATCCAAACGCCAGGCGCGCCCTGTACAGCTAGCACTCGGTAACGCAGAGTCTACTTGACCAATCCTTTCAACACGATGGTAGCCACAACCTAAATGGCTTTCTTCCATCGCCATGACAAAATGACTCTCTTCAAAGTCATGATCTTCGAAGGGCTAAAAACAATTTTCCTTTAAAATTAGGGACATCGTAGAATTTAGTAGAAAAAAATCTGGACTTAATCGCACTTTGGATGAATGCTCATTCCTCGAGGTCTCATTATGCACCAGCGGGTCATTATGAAACTTTTTACCATATTATTGCACGCCTGGCCGTGCAATAATACGTATAGTCCCTAGTCATTATAGCTCTAAGAGCTATAATGACTAGGTTCAGATTAGGTTTGCGTGACATATGATTTGGTATAAGCGAGCAGGTGGTGTTTACTTCCTACTAATATTATAATGTGGAACTTTGTATGTTTGGATGTTTAGATACTCGGATGTTTTTTTTTTTTCCAGAAACAGCTAAACGAATTGGGATTTGGTTGTTCAAGAGTATCGAGTGTCCAAACGTTACACGTAGGTACTGGTAGAAAATTATAAGTCGTGTTAATAAATAATAATAAATGTTAATCGTCTAATTGCCTATCGAAACATGTTCTCTAATTCTGAAGTCCACGCAGCCGAAATCGTGGGCAAACCCTTATTTTATAAATGCTGAAACCATTTTTTTATGCCTTAATAGCTGAACGGATTTGGACGAAAGGGATAGACTATGACCAGAATTAGGACATACTCGTAGGATTCTTTTTATTCCGGTACATTCTTCACCTGCCAGCCTTTTCCCAACTATGTTGGGGTCGGCTTCCAGTCTTACCGGTTTCAGTTGAATACCGGTATTTTACTTGGCAGGACTGCCACAACCCCCCTTAGTTCCCCGGCGCGGCTAGTTCCCCGGCGCGGCTAGTGGCCCGACCGCTGACGCCCTGGCCGAAAGGCTTAGGGCGTCCCTAGACGCGGACGAGGTCCGAGTGTCCAGGCCCACCAAGTGCGCTGACATGCGCATCTTAGGCCTGGACGACTCCGTGACGGAGGGCGAGGTGGTGGCCGCCGTAGTCAGGACGGGAGAATGCTCTGCCGAGCAGGTGAAGGCAGGCACCATCCGTCCTGACAACACGGGTATGCGAACCGTCACGGTGAGCTGCCCCGTGTCGGCGGCCCGAAAAATAACCGAGGAGGGTCGAAGGCTCCTGGTGGGCTGGGTTTCTGCGCAGGTGAAGCTGCTGGAACCCAGACCTCTGAGGTGCTTCCGCTGCCAGGTGGGCCACCACGTGGGAGTGCAATGCACCTCGGAGGTAGACCGCAGCAGTCACTGCTTCCGCTGCGGTCAGCCCGGTCACAAGGCCGGCTCGTGCGTTGCCACGCCGCACTGTTATTTATGTGCGGCAGCTGGCAAGCCGGCCGAACACCGGGCTGGAAGTAAAGCCTGCGCTCCACCCGCTGAAGCCAGGGGCCGAGGCAGACCCAAACCCTCCGCCACCGCCGTCACCGCCGCAACCGCCGCCACTGCCGCCGCCGCTGCCGCCTCCACCGTCGTCATAGTTGCCGCCATTCCGCCAAGGCCTACCCAGGAGGCCCCGGAGGGGGCTGAAATGGAATGCCTTTAACGGCCCCATTACGCCTCCTCCAGGCGAACATCAACCACTGCGCCGCCGCTCAGGATCTGTTGATCCAGAGCATGGCGCAGTGGTCGATTAACATCGCCGTGGTCGCTGAGCCGTATTTTGTCCCGCCCAGGGATGACTGGGTGGAGGACCTGAGCGGCTCAGTGACCCTCATTTCGTCGGCCGCCGCCGGTACCCCGACCCTCGAGAGTGTCAAGAGGGGACGGGGTTGCGTTGCAGCACGGTTCGGGGAGATAGTCGTGGTAGGGGTGTACTTCTCCCCGAGCCGAACTCTCGCCGAGTTCCACAACTCCCTTGCGGAGTTGAGAGACGTCGTCGTCGGGTTTCGTTCCCTCCCCGTGCTCGTCCTCGGGGACTTCAATGCCAAGAACTTGGCTTGGGGTTCCCGGTTGACGAACGTGCGGGGCAGGATGGTGGAGGACTGGGCTCTGGAAGCAGACCTGGTCGTCCTAAACCGGGGTTCTGTCGCCACGTGTGTGCGGATGCGGGGTGAGTCGGTGGTGGACATCTCGTTCGCCAGCCCCGCTCTGTCGCCACGTGTCATCGACTGGCGCGTCATGGAGGGGGTGGAGACGTATTCCGACCACCGGTATATCCGGTTTGACGTCTCCGCCCAGACCTCGAGCGCGCCGGTCCGACAGGCCCCGTGTGGTCCGCGGTGGGCGTTGAAGCAGCTGGACCGGGAGCTTCTCCTGGAAACCTCGATCGTGCAGGCCTGGGTGTCATCACCGGACAGGCCTGCCGACATCAACGACGAGGCCGAGTGGTTCCGGGAGACCATGTCCGAGGTATGTGACGTGGCAATGCCCCGGGTCCAGCCAGGTCGTGCTTCACGCCAGGTGTACTGGTGGTCGCCGCAGTTGACAGCACTGCGCGAGGCGTGTGTTGCTGCGCGACACCTTTACTCCAGGCACCGCAGGCTCCGTATCCGCCCTCCGGATACGGAAGCCATTGAGGCGGAGCTGTACGAGGGGTACAGAGTGGCGAAGACCGCCCTCCGAGATGAGATCCTGCGGGCCAGAGTAGTGGCCCGCGAGGAGTCGCTGGAGACTCTGAACAGAGACCCGTGGGGACGCCCCTACAAAACGGTGCGGGACAAAATCCGCCCGTGGGCTCCCCCGCTGACGCAGAGTCTCCGGCCTCATCTCGTGCAGGACGTGGTGAGCGCTCTGTTCCCCTCAAGAGGGGAGCACGCTTCCCCGCCTATGGCTCCGCCTCCTGCGGTGCCCGATGCGGACCACACCGACGACGACGACGACTCTCCAGAGGTGACCGAGGTAGACCTGAGAGTGGCGGTACGTAGGCTGAATGCCAAGAATACCGCCCCAGGACCCGACGGCTTGCCCGGCAAAGCCTGGGTCCTGGCCTTGCAGGCTCTCGGGCCTCGACTAAGAGGGCTCCTAAGCGCATGCTTGGAGGACAGTTTGACAGTTTCCGCTTCGTTGGAAGACGGGGAAACTGGTCCTCATTAAGAAGCCGGGGCGCCCAGCGGACTCTCCGTCCGCTTACCGGCCCATTGTGCTGCTCGACGAGGTGGGCAAGCTCTTTGAGAGAGTAATTGCAGACCGCCTCGTCGGGCGGCTGGTGCGGGTGGGGCCGGATTTGGCGGAGAGCCAGTTTGGTTTCCGCAAGGGGCGCTCCACGGTGGAGGCCATCAAGCGCGTGCGAGCCCTCACGACGGGGGATGCTGTGGCCCGGGGTGGGGTCGTCTTGGCGGTGTCATTAGACATCGCCAATGCCTTCAACACCCTGCCCTGGAGTTGCATAAGGGAGGCACTCCGGTATCACCGGATGCCGACCTACCTCTGTCGTGTGGTCGAGGCCTATTTGACGGACAGGGCCGTCATCTACCCCGGTCACCTCGGAGAGTGGAACCGGCGAGAGATGTCGTGCGGTGTCCCACAGGGATCGGTCCTGGGGCCGCATCTGTGGGACATCGGATACGACTGGGTGCTGCGCGCCAACCTCCCTGACGGCGTCAGTGTAGTTTGTTACGCTGACGACACGCTTGTCCTGGCGCAAGGGAGGTCGTACCAGGCGGCGGCCGACTTAGGGACACAAGGGGTTGCGACAATCGTCGATAGGATCCGGCAACTGGGACTCGAGGTGGCATTGCACAAGTCCGAGGCCATGTGGTTTCATGGTCCTCGGAATGCGCCACCGACGGGTTCCCAGATAACGGTGGGAGGGGTTCACATCGGCGTCGAGTCGACGATGAAGTACTTGGGACTCGTCCTCGATAGCCGGTGGAACTTCGCGGAGCATTTCCGCCGTTTGGCTCCCAGACTGGAGCGGGCCGGGGCTGCGTTGAAGCGGCTCTTGCCCAATCTAGGGGGGCCAAACGCCTCCTGCCGGAGGCTCTACGCGGGGATCGTGCGGTCCATGGCCCTATACGGGGCGCCGGTGTGGGCGCCTACATTGAGGCGTCAACCAGCTCGCAAGCTGAGGGCGTCCCATAGGGTCATGGCGATCAGGATGATCCGGGGATATCGCACGATCTCCGGCGAGGCGGCGGGCCTCCTTGCCGGATTACCGCCATGGGATCTGGAGGCAAAGGTCCTCGCGCAAATATGGGAATGGCGCGAGGAGGCCAAACGCCGGGGCGTAAGTCCACTGCCGCAGGAAATCGCGGCACAGCGGACAGAGCTCCGGCGGGATCTCATGGTGACATGGAGAGAGCGATTGTCGCAACCCAGTGCTGGGCACGCCACGATTGCGGCGGTAAGTCCCCTCTTTGAGGAGTGGTTTGAGAGGCGGCATGGCGTCCTCACCTTCCGCCTGACGCAGGTCCTCACCGGACACGGTTGTTTCGGGAGGTTCCTGTTTCGGATAGGGCGGGAGGAAACGCCCGGGTGTTTCCACTGCGAAGATCGCCCTGAGGACACGGTGGAGCACACGGTGGCGGTCTGCCCTGCTTGGGCGGAGCACCGCCGTGTCCTCGTGGAGGCGATCGGCGGCGGCGATCTCTCGCGTCCGGCCCTGGTACAGGCCATGGTACGGAGCGAGAGGGCATGGGGAGCCGTCACCTCCTTCAGCGAAGCAGTGATGCTCGCGAAGAGGGAGGCGGCGCACGTGAGGGAGAGGCAGCATATGCGCCCTCGCGACCCCAGCCGCCGCAGGATACGGAGACGCCCTGGGCGTCGGGAATCCCAGGCCGATTTCCGGCCACCGTAGGCATGGGCTTGCGGACGGCGAGTAATGGGTAGCTCGCTGTCCGGTAAGGACCAAGCCCAAGTCGACGGCGCGTTGTGTTCCACGCGCGCCTCTAAGAGATGTCAGCACAAAAATGATGGGGCCCGCAAGGGCCGATGCCTGTCAGGGGTGCGGGTTCGTTTGAAAGAGATACCACAGCCCCTGGCATACGGGCTACTGAAGGAACACGGGTGGGTTTTAGTCAGTAAAAGTCTGACACGCCCTCCTGCTCCACCCAGAGCGGGAGAAGTTATTTGATGATTTCCCACCCAAAAAAAAAAAAAAAAAAAAAAAAACCCCCCTTAGTAAGACTGGTGGTCAGACTTTCAGGCTCCATTCTTGATTGTTCTTCTTCTTTCACTGCTTTTATTCCAGTAGTACATTCACGTGAGAAAATTATCGATCTAAGCCGCGTGCAAAAGCTAGAACACCATAAACCAGTGAAGCAGTAGTTACCAACGTCAGAGGGGCAATTCTTTTAATTTAAAGAACGTTCACAGTCTGATTTCAGTGTCAATCTGTCAAAAATACCTCGATTTTTCACACATTTTTGACATTTGCTTGTCGCTGAGATAAAACTGTGACTAGATTTTGAACGTTTTTAATTACGTGAATTGGCCTTCTGATAAATCATATCTATTGCCAGTGATGACCTATGGTACAGAGACGTGGTGACTCACAATGGGCCTTATCAGAAGCCTTAAAGTCACCGAAAGGGCAATGGAGAGGACTATGCTCGGAGTTTCCCTACGCGATCGAATCAGAAATGAAGAGATCCGCAGGAGAACCAAGGCAACCGACATAGCCCGATTAATTGCCAAAATTAAGTGGCAGTGGGCAGGGCACATTTCTCGAGGAACAGATGGCCGATGGGGCCCGGTTCTGGAGTGGCGACCGCGTACCGGAAGACGTAAAGTGGGAAGGCCTCAAACATGATGATGATGATACATCTTTATAGACAATCTATACAAACAGATAAATAAAATTGGAGTGTCTGTTTGTAATATTAAAATAACCGCTTTTTACTAAATGCATACGGATGCATACACGGTGCATATACCAAAATAACATTTTTTTCAATTTTTGTCCGTCTGTCTAAACTATTCCGGCTAGTCTTTGAAACGACTGGACCAATTTTGACGGGACTGTCACTGGCAGATAGCTGATGTAATAAGTAGTAAGTACTTTTATTTTAGAAATTTGTTAAATACCACGCGGGTGAAGTCGCGGGCACAGCTAGTATTTAAGTATAATCAAGGCCAATTCATGGAGGAAACAAAATCAATACCAAATGAAACCTGCCATTAGCGTTGCCTACAAAGCAGTAGCTATCATTAAATGCAATTTGATATATGGTATAGGGGATGGTGTTATGCTATGTGAATGCATCATCTGCTTAGTTTTTTTCAACTATTTTAGGGTCGGTTTCCAGTCAAACCGGATGCAGCTGAATACCAGTAGATGACTATATCATGTGATATGACTATACCATGGAGTGACTGCCAATCTGACCTCCACAACCCAGTTACTGGCAATCATGATACCACTTTGGAAGTTTGGCTTCTGACGACCCGTAAAATGATGACGATAACGATGCACCCAGAGTAAAATTACCATATCAAAATAGGTAAAAATAATGAAAATGAAGCAATTACAGATAAATTAGTTTTATAATAGACTAGCTTCTGCCCGCAATATCGTCTGCATCAAAGTTCTTGCTCCCCCGACCCACCACGTCGCATTGAATCGCCTGGCCTTTCGAGTACTTCGTATTCGTGACTTTTTTCTTTTTGCTCGTCTCTTAAGGGCTCCAGCGTGATGTTATATAGCCTCTAACCTTCCTCGATAAATAGGCTATCCAACACTGAAATAATATTTCAATTCGAACCAGTAGTTTCTGAGATTAACGCGTTCAAACAAACTCTTAAGCTTTATAATATTAGTATAGATGCATGGTACATATTTACAAACATTGTAAAAGGAAGTTTACAATTTTCCTAGAATATTAACAAGTAATAAATAATTCAGTGTGTAAGTTAAAGTTATCACTAAGTGTAAATCAATGTCATAAATATATTTAACTAGCTTTTGTCAGCGGCTTCGCCCGCGCGGAACTTTCATCCCCTATTAAACTTTCTTAGGGGTTGAATTTCGAAAAATTCTTCCTTATTCCTTGTCTACATTATAAAGGGAACCTCTGTGCAAAATTTCAGCTTTCTAGGTCCAAGGGTTTGGGCTGGGCGTTGATGAGTCAGTCAATCAGTCAGTCAGTCAGGAATTAAATTAGCAACCAGTTTGATTTTGTCTAGACTCTAGATTGTCCTATGGAGCAGGACCAGCATTTTTCTAAGCATTATTCTTTCTTATCTTGGATATAATCCTTTAATAAAATGATAGGATATATTTTACGTTAAAAAAGATATTTCAAGTCGCTTATTCATATATTTACTTCGTGCCTCTAGCATGCACCAACCCTGATCGATTGTAAGTTGCACACAATTCTTGTGTTCCATCGATTTCTTTGTGAGCGGCGGTAATTGCCGTAGTCTACCAGTTCGAGTTGTTTGTTTTAGTTTTATCATGTACATCTTCACGCTTTTATTTTAGTGGGTAATCAAATGTTTCAGGATTTGTGTTATGTTTTTCAGTATCAAAAGGTAAGGTATCTTTTCGTCTGTTATTCGTGGATTTGTGACAGTCGTTACTGGTCGTCAGAAGCCCGAAAGTCTGACAACCAGTCTTATCAAAGGGTATCGCGTTACTCAGTAACTGGGTTGTGGAGGTCATACAAGCAGTTGCTCCATGTAAAATACTGGTATTCAGCTGCATCCGGTTAGACAGGAAGCTGACCCCAACATAGTTAGAAAAACGGCTAGGCAGATGATAATGCTGATGAAGGTACTGCCGTCATCAAATCTGCAATAAGGCTGAAATATTATAGACATGTGTCTCTTAAAACTCTCAAATATCCGTTACCAAAGAAGGTACATTCATTCAGTACATTCTACTAGACAGGTATTATAATGTACCTACTTAATGAATATACCTTTTACTTTCAACTCCAACAAAAGATCAAACCACAAAACTAACCACATTATAACACAAAAAAAATACTGCGCTTATCCTCAAAGCCCCGTTTAAGTCAGAAGCGACAGCCCAAACTGGGAATAAACTCAATAATTTAAACTTAACAGCGCTTTATATTGCATAACTTTACTATCTGAAAACACACTGAAATTCCAACTCTAACTTCAAAAAGATAAGGTGAAATTTCCTTGGTTGAATGAAGAGATAATTCATGTGGGTAGTTTGATGCGACAGAGAGACACTTGTCGCGAAGAGTCTCAGAGACGTTGTTACACCAGCGAACGTAGTTACATGAAGTTATATCTCATTTTGTGAGAGTACTTACAACACAATTGATGTTCAACTTCTGAAACATGTTGTTTTTTTTTTTTTGTTTTATATCATTTTTGGAGGATACCTACTAGAAAAGCAATTTCTGTTGTTCGTTCTGGAGTGTTGTTGTAAATAAAATGTGCAGCTGGAAAAATACTGTGTTCAGTTAGATTGGAACATATTATATTGAATAGCAACTTCATCACCAATGGAGCCTTTAATTTAGGTTTTAAGTTCTGTTTATGTTTTCGATTATATTATTTATTTTTGCTTGAGTAATTTTTTTAATAATTTAATTGGTATATTAGCGTGTGCTAGCTGACATTCGGCAAATACTTTAGTTTTATGTTTCGTAACGTTAATAACATCTACCATTTTATAGAATCAAGTTCTTCTTACATATCAGACAGCTGTGCCGTTGGGGAGTTTGTTGCGCCACTTCTTCTTCCCAGTTAAAGCAATAGGAAGTGGTGAAGTGCGGGCGTTTTGGGGGACAGTCTTATGTAATTTTGACGTTCATAAAGTGCTGACACCAGCCTAGTTTGAATAAACGGCTTTTGATTTTTTTGATTTTGATCATCACTATCCACAACTTGGTTTCACCTACTACTGAAGATAGGCCTCTCTTGTCTGCCAATCCTCAAACCCAAACTCAAAGCATTTATTTCAAATAAACCAATTATAGGCATTTTTAACTGTCAAGGTCGGTGAGTTAGAAAGATGAAGCTAGTTGCCCATTCCAAAGCGAGAGTACCTCACGCTCCTGCACCAACTTCATTCAAGTTCTCCCCGCGGTAGTAACAATGTCGTCCGTTGTATTAGAACATAGGATATGTATTTGTTAACCTTATATTCCTATTGAACCCGTCTTAAGAGTTGTAGATGTGGCTTCGAACTTAGCCAAGCGCCTTACTTTGCGTAAATAATTTCATCTCCACTCTCAAAACAGTGAAGGAAAACATCGTAAGGAAACCGGCGTTTCCTATTAATTGTTTTCTATTACTTTCCGTGATCAAGAGACACTTATACGGGGATGTTTTTTGGGTTATTTTTAACAAGCGGCAATCTTTAACCAAACACAATATTGATCATGTGCTACTGCAGGCTAAGTGTATGATCAACATGATAAAGATCATTTTTGAGGTGAACACTTCTTACGGCACTCTTTGCGCTTTTCCTGAACACTGAACGAAACGTCACGCTTGGATTGGTGTCGCTGAATCGGGTATCTTCGGCTACAGTCGTCATTAGCCGTTTAGAGTTCTTATTCTCGAGGTATTCGTGTGTGGAGATAAATTAAAGTTTGTACACTGACACAGTAATATTAGGTATAGTTTATTGGAAAAACTTGGAGCAGTAGATACACAGATTAAAGTTCACAGCACAGTAAGAATGAAGAGTAGCGAAGATAGATTGAAGGAGTAGACAGAATGAAAGCACAGTGAATTATTATAGATAGTTAGCGAAAGGGGATAGCGGACAGAGCAACACGGTGGTCACTTGCGAGGCGATAGGCTGACTAGCGGGCGGTCGGCGCACACTGGTGCGCTGGCGCGGCTCAGGAATGAGAGCCCCCACCTCACGCGGTAAACAATGGAGTTCCCAGGCGGCCGACCGATTTGGTCACTAATAACAAATATGGTTTGCTTGTCCGTCCGCATTTACAAATATTATTAAATTTATTTGTTTTTACATTACAATATTTTATTTACATAGGTATTAAGTACTAATTATTATAACTACGCCAAGGCCACGTTTACTGTAAGTTTTCATTTCAACAAGCACAGGCCCTGGTTTTTAAAGAAGATAGCTTCAAAGTCGTATTTCCGTAGAAAACTTCTTATAAGATCATCCTGAGACAATAAATAAACTATTTGACAATAGAGAGATCAAACGGATACTTTCATTATAATATAATTCTTCCCTTTTATCGAACAATGCCTCGAGAGTCTTTGTTAAAGACCGCCTTTTTGCCAGCCTAGTTATTGGAAGAAAGTCTAGACATTTAGACAATCTAAGGAGATAAACTTGGAGCTAAAGATTCTTTATTTTGGTTGGAGTTTTTAATACTGTTAGCGTACTGTGGAAATTATATCTTTTTAAATTGAAAAAATACAAATTACTGCTTCAAAATAATAGAAACTATACGTTGATCATAATCACTTCAGGAATATATTTTACATTCTTATATAATTTCAAAATTTTGGACAACAATATCTATTGAACCGCAACTTTCCAATTACAGGTTAAGTGTGATCTTCAATTAAATACGTTCAATTATAGTGTTAAATAATTCGTTAAAAATAATCGTTGTCGTTGAAAACAATAACGAAAAAGGCAGTAATTGTTAAGTTTAAAACAATGTTGAAAAATATCAATATTAAAGTAAAGTATCGACCTAATTAGAATAGAATTAGTGGTTTAAAAAAGAAATCCCAAAGCAATTAAATTCGTCAATTTAAAATTATAAGTCTGTGATTCAGTTCTATTAACCCCTGAAATATAAATCCCTATAATAGTGATAATTCCTAAAGTGATTGACTCTTGAAGTGTTGGGGACTCGCTAAAGTGTTGGGGACAACTAAAGTGGTTATTACTAAAGTGAAGAGTGGCATTCGAAAAAAGGCTTTGGCGAGGCATCAAGATGGCGTTTGCGGCAGCTCGTATGATTCTGAAGGACAAGAGGCGGAAGGCATCAAAGGAAGACTTCAGGGATCCAAGAAACAGAAGCAAGGTAAAGCTAAATTATTTTTTCTACAATACTGTTCAGAATTAGGATGAGAGCTTTTAAAAGAAATAATAATTACGATGAAACCAATAAGATAAAATATTTATAAATGAAACTTTAAAGTATTATTCCTAGTAGTAAAGTCAAACGAAATCTCCTTAAACAATTCCTAAAGTGACTTTTACCACACCAAAGTTAGCACTAAGTTTCAAAACACAATTCCTAAAGTAACATTCGCTGGTGCTAACGTCAGTAGATTTATTACCTAATTAGTAGGCAGCAGGTGCGTTTGCCAGCGGTTTATCCAATCAGGTGGCAGGTAAATAATTAATTGCCTCGAGTACGCACGGCTACACATCAAGCTATATATTTCCAGTTTACGCTGAACTCGCACTGCGCGGAAATCCTATACAATGCGAGATTAGCTTATACTGGAAATGTATAGCTTGATGTGTAGCCGTGTGTACTTAGAGTACAGGGAGAAATTGTACTTACTATTAACTATGCACTTGAGATTTACAAGATTTGCGGAACAAATTAGTCCAGATCAGTGGAGTGTTGAACTCTAGACTGAAACTTAGGTAAATGTTGTGATTGTATTTCAGATTTAGATTTGAATTGGACGGATGAAATTCGTTCGAGATGTTTTGACAGATGTTATAACTTGACATTTTTTTTTTTTTTATTGAAAAATCTGAGGTATTCTTGACGTATTTGCTATTTATGTTTAAAAAGCTACAATTTTTGTAATTAAAAAAAAAAAAGTAGGTACCTAACCGTGGAGTATGTTGTCCGGCCCTGGTCCAGGCCATGGTACGGGGCGAGAGGGCATGGGGAGCCGTCATCTCCTTCAGCGAAGCAGTAATGCTCGCGAAGAGGGAGGCGGCGCACGTGAGGGAGAGGCAGCATATGCGCCCTCGCGACCCTAGCCGCCGCAGGATACGGAGACGCCCTGAGCGTCGGGAATCCCAGGCCGATTTCCGGCCACCGTAGGCCTGAGCTTGCGGACGGCGAGTAATGGGTAGCTCGCTGTCCGGTAAGGACCAAGCCCAAGTCGACGGCGCATTGTGTTCCGCGCGCGCCTCAAAGAGATGTCAGCACAAAAAAATGATGGGGCCCGCAAGGGCCGATGCCTGCCAGGGGTGCGGGTTTGTTCGAAAGAGACACCACAGCCCCTAGCATACGGGCTACTGAAGGAACACGGGTGGGTTTTAGTCAGTAAAAGTCTGACACGCCCTCCTGCTCCACCCAGAGCGAGAGAAGTTATTTGATGATTTCCGACCCAAAAAAAAAAACCGTGGAGTATGTTGCCAGCTCTTCCAAAAAAATTTTCATTTCTTCTGGAAATTACCAAAAACGTGTAACTAGCTTTTGACGTTTCATGAGTGCCCAGTAGGTTCATGTGAATTATTTAAATTTGGATTTTTGAATTAAGACTTTTACATAAATGTATATGATTTATGCAAAAACCCATTACAGTTATTCATATTTTTACTGGATTTGCTGGTAATAGCATTATATATTTCAAAATCGTTTCTACTAACACGTAAATGTAGCAAAGTTAATCTTTTTCCTTTGTTTTATACCATCAACACCGTTACTGTTTTTTTTTTTTTAGATCGGGATATTATTTACGAAAAACGAGCTTTATAGAACATTTGGTTGGCGTTTGAATGAAATATAAACGTATAAAATTAATGGGGCCTTGCAGTGTATAATTTCAGATAGGTTCATTAGTAAGGCTCGTTCGGAAATTGCTCATTAAGCCACGTCGAACTTCACGGATAAATAGGGCACCTTTCACACCGTTCTGTATTGAGTCTAAAAGAGAAAAACTTTGAACAATGACTTGTTTTTATTCTAAGTATGCATCCAATTATGGCTAAAGTAACAGCGCGAATACGGGGATAAAATATAGCCTATGTCACCCGGGGATATTGTAGCTTTCCAACAGTGAAATAATTTTTCAAATCGGTTTATTAGGCTCCAAAACTACTCAACTGATTTGAAAAATCAAATCAAAGTAAACAAACAATCAAATCTTTCCTCTTTATAATATTAATATAGATAATGGTGATCCGGGTGGATCCAGTGACCATCCATTACATATTAAGACTCCACTTTGCTTCGTTAAAGCTAGCCGGTGGTCCCTTCTGCCATTTGTTGATCTTTGGTAATCAGAAGCCAGAAAATGTAGCAAACAACCTCGTGTCAATGGGTATCGTATGACCCAGTAATTAGGTTGTGGAAGTAAGATAGGCGATCGTTCCATTTAAAATACTGGTAGTTAGCTGCATCCGGTTAGACTGGAAGCCGACCATAACATATTTGAGAAATGGTTTGGATGGTCAGATGATGAATTCAGTTATGAAATTATTTTCTTTACATTGCAGAAATGAATCCGTGCCTTTTCGTAATCGCATTTTGTCTTTAGTCGTTAATCTCTAGTCTTTAGAATAATGTAATATTTTCCACTGTGGCCGCTAATCGGCT
This sequence comes from Polymixis flavicincta, assembly GCA_949987655.1. Taxonomy (NCBI): domain Eukaryota; kingdom Metazoa; phylum Arthropoda; class Insecta; order Lepidoptera; family Noctuidae; genus Polymixis; species Polymixis flavicincta. The sequence goes on from OX465183.1 coordinate 20,548,830, forward strand.
TGTCAAGAGTTATTGCTGTGGTAGCGTTTTCTTTGTGAGCGTTTTCTCTGTGAGTGAATTATCCTTCACTGAAACTAAGAAGAGAGTACCTACAAGTTTAGGTATGACTTAAGCTGAAAACTTCTCTTTTTTGTAACTTTGTCTGATTATTAAGAACTTTAAATGCTACTGATGAAATAATTAAATTTTATGTCTTACAAAAAAGGCATAGTTATTTGTGGAAGCTTGAAAATGGCAATTGTAAGTGCTAATTGTTGATTATTGACCTATTAAAATATAAGACAGTAACTTTCCTGGCAAATAAATTCAATCAATCAATCAACTCAGAAACTGCTACATATGCCTATCCCAGGCTACACCAGAACACCATGTCCTCCGCCTTCCGCGTCCAGTCTGTCCCAGTCACCGTTTTTTATGCGTTGGTCTATCTAGATGGCAGGGCATCCCACAAATATGACGAAATCAGCGATGGCTGAGCTACAGCACCGATTCCGATTCAGTAGTACCAAATGCATAGTGCAGAAACAGCAATTCAATTAGTATTTTACTTTCAGAATAAAAGACCAAAAGTGACTTGTCTTTCAGTCACTTCCCTCCACGCGACTCTGCCCACGTGCCGCCCCCTCTAGCGAGCGCGTCACAGCATTTCATTTACCGTCACCATAATCTACAAAAATCTATTAAGAAGCTTTTATTGCTCAACTTTTAAAATCTACGACAAATAATAATAAAAATTCGCGAGTTACACTTCGGTGTAACACACGGCTAAGTAGCGCTACCTAGCTTGTTCCCAATCTCTGCACGGAGTTGGAAATCATTATAAACTATAGGTAATGAGTTTTCACCTTTAATATTTTTCTCTTATTACGAAAACTGAGTTATTGGTAGTCTTTACATGGTGATTGAGTTTAGGCAGGCTATAGACTGTGCATACATTGTAAACAAATATCTTTAGGGAACATTTAAGAATAATATAGAAACGATGTCATGAGATTGGTAAGAAATGATAGTATTTTATTTAGATAGTATTTGTAAATGGTAACTTTGAATAAATAAGTTTTAATGTATTCAAAAAAAAATGTTAAGTTACATAACAGGTGCGGTTTAATATCACTAATTTTCAAGGACTTACTCTGAAAGTAATTAAAATAATCGTATAAATCCTATCATCATCATCATTTTAGCCGAAAGACGTCCACTGCTGGACATAGGCCTCCTCCAAAAGGGGGTTTTGCCATAACCGCCACGCTTGGCAGGCGGGTTGGCAATCGCAGTATGGTGGGAAAATGCATAGAGAACGCTGCTGGCCATTCTCTAGTAAGTCCCTTAGTCGCCTCCTACGACACCCACGGGAAGAGATGGGATGATGCTATTCTTTTACGCCCGCCACCACACGGAACTGATAAATCATATAAGGTTATGTTAATTTCTTTCAGAGTAAGGTATGTAGCTGATACTTACTCTATTCTTTCAATAATTACGAAGGTAATTACTGAAGTTAAGGAGTTACTGAAGTCAAGGGTTTGAAGAGCATAATAAGCCTATATTGCTTGCACTGCTGGGACTCATTCCTTCACTCTGTGAGAGAGGGTGGACTGTAATTCACCACGCGAGCCCAGTGCGGCTTGGTAATTGCCACACGTCTTCGAGTTTTTGGTTCTAGGGCATGCCGGTTTCCACACGATGTTTTCCTTCACCGTTTTGAGAGCAGTGGTGGTGATATGACCTCTGAGTTTGTTTCGGCCTTTCTTCTCAGAGTAGTCAGATAGGAAACGCCGACCTCATCTAGTTTAAAAAAATATGATTGACGTGTAAAAGTGTTTGTACAAACCTACTTACAGAAATAAAATCATTTATCATTTATCATTTATTTATATAATTTACGCTAAATAAAGCGCCTGGCGGGGTTTAAACTCACGATCGAAAGATCGAGTCGTGGCTGTTACGACTGGGACTAGGAAAGCAGTTCAAAGTTGGACTGACAGAAAATAAGCGAATAAGATCTCATAATTAGAAACAATTCGAATCTAATCGAACCTTTACCAAAACCACAACATATTTCCCTATTCCCTCAGACTTCCAACAAAAATGAATACATTTTACCGAACTCTGAGCCTCCGGGGATTCAAAAAGTCGACCGGATGAATCGCAACTGAACCGGATAAACGGCTGAATTGCCGGACCGGCGCTTCGGACCAGCCGTATCGATTGCGGCCAGAGGGAAAAGATTGGAAGCTAGAGTTTGAGTACTTTAAAAGTTTATAGAAGTTTGCTCTTATGTTTTTACCTACCTACTAGTTTTTTGTACTATCCGTACTCGTTTGTTTCTTTTTTATGGTCTCGATTTCATGAAACTCAATTTCGCTCTTATATAAAAATAAACACTGTCGAAAAACTGTCGTGATGGCCCATTCGCCTTGCCTCTCATGCACAAGATTCTTGGATTCAAATTCGGGCAAGTACCAATGAGGCTTATTCAATACATAAGTAGTTTTTGAGTCTAAATGACATGGATATGATTGACATCGGTAACGGAAAATTCGTTCGAACCCAGGCAGTCGCTTTAGTTTGTGTAAATTATTTCACCAGTATTGCTCTCAAAACGGTGAAGGAAGACATTGTGATTAAACTGGCATATTCTAAAACCAAAAATTCTCCAACATATTTTTTTTAATGTATGTATTAATTTCGTTAATTACGTTTTGTGTTAAAAGTTACATGAAGAAAGCACCTCCGAGTTTCGCTGCTATTTTTACCATATCACCTTTTTTCTGGATGTAGATTCTGGAAGCTCGTTTTGACATTTGATAAAACTGTTTTCACTAAGTTTGCGCACATTATAAGTCATTCCCAACATAGAGTTTTCTATTAATGTAGCTATTTCCTCACATGCATTGATATACTGGGATAATATTTTATTTGTTCCGATCACGGATGCGACCTACTTGCGAGCATGTTGGCAATATTGACATAACACGTCTATTACAAGTATTTATTGTTGTTCACAAGTTACATTGTGTTACAATAGAATAAGTTTTATTTATGTACTAGCATTTGCCTGCGGCTCCGGACACATGGATGTCAGTTATCGCGTAGCCTGTCCTTCTCCATATCCCACGCTATATCACTGCCAAATTTCATGACGATCGGTTCAGCGGCTTTTTTTTTTTTTTGGGTGGGAAATCATCAAATAACTTCTCCCGCTCTGGGTGGAGCAGGAGGGCGTGTCAGACTTTTACTGACTAAAACCCACCCGTGTTCCTACAGTAGCCCGTATGCCAGGGGCTGTGGTGTCTCTTTCGAACAAACCCGCACCCCTGGCAGGCATCGGCCCTTGCGGGTCCCATCACTTTTTGTGCTGACATCTCTTTGAGGCGCGCGTGGAACACAACGCGCCGTCGACTTGGGCTTGGTCCTTACCGGAGAGCGAGCTACCCATTACCCACCGTCCGGAAGCCCATGCCTACGGTGGCCGGAAATCGGCCTGGGATTCCCGACGCCCAGGGCGTCTCCGTATCCTGCGGCGGCTAGGGTCGCGAGGGCGCATATGCTGCCTCTCCCTCACGTGCGCCGCCTCCCTCTTCGCGAGCATCACTGCTTCGCTGAAGGAGGTGACGGCTCCCCATGCCCTCTCGCTCCGTACCATGGCCTGGACCAGGGCCGGACGCGAGAGATCGCCGCCGCCGATCGCCTCCACGAGGACACGGCGGTGCTCCGCCCAAGCAGGGCAGACCGCCACCGTGTGCTCCACCGTGTCCTCAGGGCGATCTTCGCAGTGGAAACACCCGGGCGTTTCCTCCCGCCCTATCCGAAACAGGAACCTCCCGAAACAACCGTGTCCGGTGAGGACCTGCGTCAGGCGGAAGGTGAGGACGCCATGCCGCCTCTCAAACCACTCCTCAAAGAGGGGACTTACCGCCGCAATCGTGGCGTGCCCAATCGGTTCAGCGGCTTAGGCGTGAAAGCGTAACAAACAAACTGACAGAGTTCCTTTTGCATATATAACATTAGTAAATAACGTTTGGATTTTCAAAGGTAATGTTGTTGATTCTATATATTTTTGAATTTGAAATTTCGAATTTGGGATTATTAGAGGAAACACATTGGTTGAAAAGTGTCCATCGAGTTTCTTGTCCCGTTCTTCTCCATAGGAACCTACTAGGCTTTGGAATGCGCGATTAATTTGCGCTTTGTGATTGACCGACCCTTTGAAAATTCAAAAGTGCCTGAAATTGGTTTGGAAGTTATGATCAGAATATTTATTTAGAAGCTCTCTGGAGTACAGTTTATGTTTTCGTTTTGGTCGCGTCTTATCGTTTCGATTTCGACGCGTTTTGATTCGTTCGAGATCCAGATGAGAAGCGCTCAATAAGATCATTTGAATGCTGTGCCTTCAAGTAGTATTCCGCGCATATTTTTGAATCTTTAGGAGAACAGTAGTCATCATCATTGTCATCATTTCAGCCGAAAGACGTCCACTGCTTGACATAGGCCTCCCCCAGGCTCCTCCACTTCGACCGGTCTTGTGCTTCCCACATCCAGCGGATTCCCACGGCCTTCACAAGGTCATCGATCCACGTTGTGGGAAGCCTTCCCACTCTACGTAGAACAGTAATAGTAGAACAGAACACGAGTTCCGATGGTTAGGGGTCCAGATAGATGAACATCATCTGCCTTTTCTCAATTATGTTAAGGTCGGTTTCCAGTCTCCCAGATGCAGCTGAATTCTAGTATTTTACATAGACCGGCTGATAGGGGAACGTAGTATTAAATTCAGCCTATAACGTTCCCACTGCTAGGACACAGGCCTCCTCTGCGTAAGAGGGAGTGGGCCGTAATCCACCACGCGGGCCCAGTGCGTGTTGGTAGATGTCACATGTCTTCGAATCTTTGGTTCTAGGACTTGTCGGTTTCCTCACGAGGTGTTCCTTTACCGTTTAAAGGTGGTATACCTCTGCCAGGGGTGCGGGTTGTTCGAAAGAGATATCGTGCCCCCTGACATACAGGCAACTGAGGGAACACGGGTGGGTTTTAGCCAGTAAAAGTCTGATACGCCCTCCTACTCCACCCAGAGTGGGAGAAGTTATTTAGGTCGGGCGAAGTGTTTTTGGGTTTTTCAATCTGAAGTTCCTCAGTCTGGAGTCTGGAATTGTGTCCAGTTGATGGCAATAGGCTCACCCCTTATAACATGGAGCCTAAACATGACTTGGAAAATGTGTTTGTACCATTTATACTCCTCTGCATAACTGTTCGGGGATACAGTAGCGTTCGCCAGCGACTTCGCCTACGTGGAAGTCGGAAATTATCCCACGGAAGCGTACTACCGGAATTAAAAGTATCCTATATAATATTGATCCAGGCAATAAAATATTTATGTGCCAAATTTCATCTAAATCCGTTCTGCCGTTTTTGCGTGATTGAGTAACAAACGTCCAAATTTCTAAACATAAAAACTTTCACATTTATAATATTAGTACGATATGGATCCTCAAAATCCCTCCTACTAATCCTACGTTAAGTGCCAGTACATCCTTATAGGCAAGGGGTGGCGAATACAAACAACTATCAAATCTCTTCAAGGACAAACATTCAACCTTGAGATAAGCCAACCTTGATAGTTTTCCTGTTGTTTCCTTTACCACCGTTCTTATGGAGTTGGGCTGGTACCTACATATCTTGCTTTCGTAAATATGGGCATTCAATAGTGGGATGATATTCTTTTGTATGTACTTTGTAAATGGTAGTATCTACGGGATAATTTTTTGTCCAGTGCGCAAACCGTAATCATGACCTCAGCATATCATTCTAGAACTCCTAGCGCAGAAATGTAATCATCGCTTATACATAAAAAAATCAGCTGTTCCATACATTTTGACCGCGTAGGTATTGCACTTTTCTATGAAACAGCTCACTTTTTTTTGTATAACCAACGAAAAATTTCTGCAGCGGAGGATCTAGAATGATATGCTGAATTCATGGTTACAGTTTGCGCACTGGGTAAAAACTTATCCTGTATATCGATCGGTAAATGAACGGACGGGAAAACATTTTGAGGAAATCGTCATGTCTTAGAACAAAAAAATCGAAGACAAGACCTCTACCAACCCGCACAGGGCCCGCGTGGTAGATTACAACACACTCTTTCTCGCCGAGAGAAGATCTGTGTCCCAGCAGTGGGAACATTATAGGCTGATTATGCTAAATGAATGGTCAAAACAGTTTTGTCTCTTGAAGGCATAACAAATGTGTGTCGCCAAAACACAACGGTTTTTGTTCCTGAGTACCTATGCGCCTTCATTGCCAAATAGTATGTACAAAGACTCAGGACTTCGCGTTACTCAATCAATACTTGGACATGTTATTGCTGACGACCTCAAAGACGATGCAGATATTGATCAGGAACGCAGGGCATTGGCGGTACGGGCGAATAGGTATGCTGGCCCGTAGGTTCGCGCGATGTACAGATGCGGTCAAAAACACGCTTTTTAAAACATACTGCACATCCCTGTACTCGAGAGCTTTATGGATTGGAACGTGCCACCAATGCGTTGCGCGTTCAATACAACAACGCTTTCAGGACGCTGTTGCGACTGCCGCGTTATTGCAGTGCATCTGCAATGTTTGCTCCAGCCAAAGTGGATAGCTTCTCAGCTGTAGTGCGGTAAAATTATGCTTCTCTTCTCACCAGATTGCGGGACAGTAGCAACAGCCTCCTGAAAGGTATTGCTGATGGACTTGATGAAAGCCTCAAATAAGGCATCATAATAAAACCACCCTGTCGGTATTAGAATTTAATTACTAACATAGCAAATAAGTTGTAATAAGTAATTGTTACTAACATCTAGAATTGTAAGTATTTTTGTTGCATTATAATTATATTGCACCTAGCTGTCTGTTAAATAAATAAATAATAAATATTGTAGTCAACAATAGTTGCATTTATAAAGCTTTGTAATTTTCCCTGGTCTGTGTTGTGGGTGTCGTAAAATTGTCTGACCTGACTAGCTCATATTTTTAACACTCCATGACCTCATTATCTGCCTAGTCTTCTGCCAGCTATGTTGGGGTCAGTGTCCAGTCTAACCGGCTGAGTACCAGTCTTTTACATGGAGCGTCTACGTCTAGCTCCCACTAAGGGCCTAAACTAACAAGTCACAGTGTGTAAGCATAAAATCGTTCCGTTTTGTTGCATGTTCAGTTATTAGCAGTTCCGTGCCGCATCCGGCTAATATCCGGCAGTGGAGGCCGTACTTCCGAACTGACGGACGGCTCACATGAGGGATGGGAAGCATGGCTTATGTTTTTATATCTTATTAGGTTACATGAACAGTATGCCAATATAATTATATACGTAGACACTAGACGTGTGCGTTATTTAAAGTAATCGGTTTCAGAAACTGCTTACGAGGCTGATAATCGTGTAACTAGTTTCGTGGACAAAAATGTAACGATTACGTAGTTAAGAGTTGGCATAACACTTACACAACGAAGGGATTACGCGAAAGCGTTTCATTCAACAGATTATTATTAAAATGATTATATGTACGTTACGTACTACGACTCGCAAAACGAGAGTAAAGAGTCCCTTCGGAATTATAAACTGTTACATATTCGTAATAATAGGTAACATAACACACGTAAAACTAATATTATAATACGTATAACCTGTAACATTTTCGTAATCATAACATAGTACAAACGCAAAACCATACCAACTGTATGCAAAAGTAACTAGTTACAAAAGTAATCGGTATTGAAACTAGTTACTCATATCCTCGAAACTACGTATAACCGATTACGCCCAAAAGACGTTACGACCCATGTCTAGTAGACACATAAATTAAATATTTATTTTTTACTCCAATTCAAAACAATTTTTGTGACACTTTCACCTTAAGCCAACCAACAATGCCCTTCTGTTCATTTAATTCAGGTGCCAAAAGATCATGCACAACGATAGATGGGCACTATATTTCTCTGTCGAAATACACCATCTGCCATCTATCCTACCTATCCCCCAAAATTAAACAAGTTGGAAGATTTATTTATTTTCAAAGATGTCCCCCGATCGTGACCCAATTCGAAGATCGAGAGATTGAATGATATATCACAGTAATTAGTAAGGATTTGTGAGTTTCTTGTAGCAAGTAAACAGTATCGGACATTTTGGAGGATTCGGAGGGAAATCCATTTGATTGATATCTGTGCTCAGTAAACAACTGGCATTGGAAGGCAAATTATGTTTTGTTTACTAAAGAAAGATAGAATGGACTGTTTGTAAAGGCAATAGGACGGAGTAAAATTCCTATAGACTGACATTATTGAGTTGTGTCAGTCATCGAAATTTTACTTCTCTCGTCAGCAATATGGGGGCTCGGGCCGCACGGGTCGATCACGTGTTAAGCTATTATTGGTGCGGTCCGTTCGTGGATTGATGACCATTAGGTATTACATATAGGGACCGTAACGTGTCCCCAAAAGTACGTTAAACCGTTGGTCCTGGATTTATGGCAGTCTTTACAGTCAGAAGCCCTAAAGTCTGACACCCAGTCTTACCAAGGTTAACGTTTTACTCAGTTCCTAGGCTGTAGGGGTCAGATAGGCAATTGTTCCATGTAAAATAATGGTATTTAGCTGCATCCGGTTAGACAGGAAACTGACCCCAACACAGTTACAAAAAAGCTTGGCAGTTTGATCTCGCCAACCTATTTCAGAATCTCCACTACATTTCTATCTACCCCCTTTGGGTACCACATCGGAGGTTGTAATGTTTTTCTTTGTTATTATAAGAACCACTTAACTTTTCTGCAGGCTTTATTTATGTACAAGACTCTGAGAACATTGAAATAAAACCGTAACTTTTGGAGTGTCCCGTAAATGTCCCTTGGGATGTCGCCACACATAACATACTTTGAGTGACACTGACAGTTGACACTTGTTGACATCAGACGTCAGGAGAATTTGTTACGGAAGAGCGCTACTTTCAACAGCTACTCTCTCTCTGTTTAAATCTAGTAACTGTGTTACATATCTATAAGCTTTTTTTTTTTTTTTTTTTTTTTTTTTGGGTGGGAAATCATCAAATGACTTCTCCTGCTGAGTAGAGCAGGAGGGCGTGTCAGACTTTTACTGACTAAAACCCACCCGTGTTCCCTCAGTAGCCCATATGCCAGGGGCCGTGGTATCTCTTTCGAACAAACCCGCACCCCTGGCAGGCATCGGCCCTTGCGGACCCCACCAGTGGTTGCTGACATCTTTGACGGCGCGCGTGAGGAACACAACGCGCCGTCCCGTCTACCACTTTTCGGCCGCAGAGGATAGGGAGAGCGGCTGACGCTATACCGACACTCCTCTTCCCCTGCGGCCCCACCGCGTCCGCCATCAAACGGTGGCGGCCCCGTCCAGGCCACGGAAGGGAAGAGCGCTGCTCAGAAGCACCGGCACTCCTCCTCTACCGCAGCCTGTAACCCTCAGCCGCGATGCCTCCCATTCGACATCGCGGCCCACCTCAGTTGCGGTGCACCTCACCGCAACCTACTTTTTGGCCGCCACGTCAATGGCTTGAAGGCAAAAGCCCTGACGAGCGGCCCCACCGTTGGGTTCCTCTTGGCTTCACCGTGGATGGGAGACCACGGTTACTAAGCCCCCCCGCAACGACAATGCGGGAACCCACTCGGGGGGGGACATATCTATAAGCTTGGTTTCAAGACAGAAGACCAAGGTGTATTAACTTCTGTTTTGTATGAGTGGATTATTCTTGAAATTCTGTGTCGTTGTACAGAGGCCAGCACATCAAGCTACCCCAATCTGTCAAATTTCTTTGATAGTTTTTCAACTTTATCACAAAGGAATAAGGTTCATGTTCAATTGGGAAAATTGGACAGTTTGGGATAGCTTGACTTGCTGGCGTCTGTACAACTATGACATGACATACATAGATAATTATATAACCTATAGTTTTCATACATTTCTTAATTATTTCTTTATGTGCAAATCGTACAATTGTAACTATTTGATCTGGCACTATAATTTAACCGCTTGTTTGAGCCCAGAAAAACCCCAAACTTTAAGATACTAATCAATTAAGAAAAAAGTTAAGTCGTAAACATACAAAACACATGAAACTCGAACAAAACAGACGTACGTACAGTAGCCCTCACTAATGGTGCCCCAATCTCAAAAAGCAATAGATTGACACTTCGCTTTAACTTACGACCTTCTTATAATAAGCAATTTCTATAGGCTATAATACTATAGACACACACACTCTCATACGTTTACAAATGAATGTATTTCCTAAATTCAACCGTTAAAGCAAATGGCATGATAGCTAGGCGGTTACTGCACTTGATTATCGCGTTTGAGCGCAGCAAGTCGCGGTTTCGAATCCCACTCGCTGTGTGATAGTCTTTTTATTGTTTTAAAAATCACTTTTGAGTATAGTTTCTTGTTCTGTTCTTCTTATTCACTAAACTCGTAAAACTTTATCATTATACCCACAGAAGCCTAAATAAATTTAAATGATTTACGACTCATTCACCGCGACTTATAGAACGGTGTTGGTTGATAATTGTGTGCTAGTGACGTGTGTTTCATCTATTAGCGTCCTTCTAATTCATTTTAAAATGTAAGCAAATTTAAATATAGAAATGAAAGCGAATATTATTGCGCTGCATAAAAGTGGACTTAATACCTATATCACAAATACCTATGTGATGAAACCGGACTGAGTGTGAGTATTATGATTTAAATATAAATATTAAACATTTATTTAATTAAAGTGTAACTGCTGATCCTTGTAGTTATTTTTAAACGTTTTATAAATATCACAATGTCTAAATAGAATAAAAATATAAAATTTCAATGTAAATTTATTTCCTAGATTATAGAACGATGAAAATAACAATAAACTTAATATCTATGTGAAATTGCCCTTTTAAATAATTTTGTTTCTAAATAGTAGGTAATACATAAGTGTGTATTTTGCTTAGTAGCCTAACAGTACCCCTTTTTTGTTTTAGTGAAATACTGTGAGTCGGTGGGTGAAAAGATATGAGGAAGGCGGTAGCCTTGCCCGTGGAAAGCAAAGTGGAAGACCCCAGCTCCTATAACAGGCACACGTTCAGCGAATATGAAACAAGTGGTTTCAAAACGACAAGACATTTTGCCGAATTATTCGACACATCTTTACGAACCGTGCGCCGTGCACTCCACGCAGAAGGTTCATGGCAAACAAGGCATCATGGAAAACCAGCTCGAGAATCAGCTTAAAAAACATAGTTAAAACATTAACATTAAGTTATAAATTACAAATATTTATTTATTTTAGTAATATTCAAATAATATTTTGTCTTATCCGTAATCTGGATTATTTTGAGGTTTAGTTTCAATCTTCTTTTCGGAATGAAAATGAACACTTAAGCTATAACCTCTTTAAGTCCTATTAAATACGATTTGTTAACTTTGAGGTTTGAGTTAAAACGAACTCACTCGCAGTAGAATAAAAGTAGTACTACTGAGTCATTTAATTGTATTGTGACAACTTGTCTGCATTTGTTACTTTTACGTGGGTAGATTTTTGTAGAATATTGTGATTTATTTAGAGTACCGACACACAGTAGTAATCAGCACAATATTATTATATTACTAAGATACAATAGCCTGATTATCATAGTTCACCAACTAGCTTATTTACTTCAATAAATTGTTCTTTATGAGAAAATAAACTGTTTTAACAAGAAGTTATTATTAGTTATTTTTATACATTCTTCATGAAGTTATAACGAATAAACATTTTGTAATCATTTATTATTGTTAAACCTTTATTTAAATAACAATACGAGTAATAAAACAAATTTGTTACATTATTATTCTGGTATATTAATAAATCGAATAATAAAAGAACAGATGAAGATGATTGTTGAAAAGAAAAATTAAAGCTTCATCGCGAGATTTGAACCCAGACCTATGAGTTTCTTAATCCAAGACGATACGCTGCACGCTACCGGAACTCGAATTATAAAAGTAAATTTTAGCAATGGTATGAACCGACCAAGGTCATGTCTGTCGTCGCCGACGGTATGTATAAAATACAAAGAGTAACGCCAGTGTGTGAGTAGAGCGGTGAGTTTTGTGTTAATACATCACTTATACACACAGCTGTAGGTACGGCCTGGACCGCCACTTCATAGCAATATAGCCCTTAGTATGCGACTGCATTAGTGAATCTTGATAGTACCTACTGTCCACATAACATCATAACTTTTTCAGTGTCATGACATTTTTTGGCAGCTGTCATCTCAGGGAACATGAGAGATGATGGCTGGAATGCCAGCGGGAATCGCTCGCTATCGAATTGCTTACACGTGTTACTGACTTTGAAATGTAATAAAACGTTATGTTTGAGTGTTACATAAAAACGAATTAGATTCTGATGATGTTCATATGGTTTGAAGTTTTCTTTTTGATGTAATTGAACATTAGTACTAAGGATAACGACTAAATGTAATGTTTGAAAGGAGCCCAGTGTGTAAGGCGACACCATACAGCTCGCGCCTCTAAGCACATATGCGCCTAATCGTGAAAACATCCTGCCAGGGGTGCGGGTTGTTCGAAAGAGATACCGCTGGCCGCTGTACCCCTGGCACAGAGGCTATTGAGGAAACACGGGTGGGTTTTAGTCAGTCAAAGTTTGACACGCCCTCCTGCTCCACCCAGACTGGGAGAAGTTATTTGATGATTTCCAAAACGAAAGAAAAATCGTCAAAAGATTGCCCACTTTCGTACGCACGTAAATGTATCTTGGCGGGATTTTATTGTGTGCTAGATTTTCAACACTCACTGCTCCGCTGAGCATTGAAAATCCAGCAGAGTGGAACCAAACACGTCAAAAAAAAATGGATTTTTAAGTCTTGGTGTTAAGAAAAGCATTGAAAAACGTATGCTGAGCTAGAGGGCACACTATAACACAGGGAACACTATAGACAACTCCCTTCAGGCCCACTTCACCTAAGTTTTCACGTTGAGATTTTATAAAATAGATTATTATTTTTATTTGGTCAGACATACTAGCAGCTAATTAGCTGATGCGTATGTATCAATGATATGTATAAATGGTACTTAACAGGTAACCGGCGTGAACAAGAAAAAATCCACATAAAATTGCTGAAGTAAACCTATACTATTCTACTCAGGTAAAACTCCAAATCAAAATGTTTTATTTTGCATAAACCTACATGGGCACTTATGAAACGTCCGAAGCATGATGTACGGTTTCAATTGGTCGTTTGTAACCGGAAACGACGTAGAGTGGGAAGGCCTCCCACAAGGTGGACCGATGACTTTGTGAAGGCCGCGGGTATCCCCTGGATGTGGGAAGCACAAGACCGGTCGAAGTGGAGGAGCCTGGGGAGGCCTATGGCCAGCAGTGGATGTCTTTTGGCTGATATGATGATGATGATGATGATGATGATGATGAACCGGAAACTTACCTCAAGGCAACAACTTTTTGCTTTTTAAGAACATAACATGCCCTTGCCACGACTGCATCGTCGGTCTAGTGGTAGCATACACTAGTGCTGAGCGTAGGTCGAGGGTTCATTCTCAGATCGGGTAAAGTGTCATTGGGCTGTTTCATCTGAAATTTCTCAGAAGCAGGCCGGAGTCTAGAATATGTGCCCGATGTTGGCAATAGGCTATCTTTTAATTACCTGAACAGAACTGGTAAAATGTTGGTGTACTATTGGTACACCACTGTCTAACTCATTGGGGAATAAGGCGAGATGTCACGATATCTTTTTAGGGTTCCGTAGCCAAATGGCAAAAAACGGAACCCTTAAGGCTTCTTCAAACAGGCGCGACGCGACAGTGCGACATGTCGCGGTGGCGATTCTGCGATAATCGCGACGCAAACCCTTTCACACAGGCGCGACAACGCGTCGCGCCGCTACGACTCGTGACGCCGCGACGTCGCGAATCGCGCGCGACGAGTAGCGCGACAACAATGTTACATTTTGTATGGTGTCGCGGCTGCGCGGACGCGACACGCGCCGTCGCGCGCGAATCGCGCGCGACACCGGGTATAAATAGCGGTGCATTCCAAGCTGAGCTCAGTACTAGACGAATTTTCGTCAGAGGACAAAGGTAGGTCTGTGCCCGTTTGCGGCGTGGGGTTAGGTTAGGTTAGGTTAGGGAGGGTGAGGAGGGACCCCCTCCGAGGAGGGTCTCTCCTCTGAGGAGGGATTTTCTCTTAGGAGGGTCGTCCCTCTGGGGAGGGAATTCCTCATAGGAGGGTCGTCCTTCTTGGGAGGGATTCCCTCTGAGGAGGGTCGTCCCTCTTGGGAGGGATTCCCTCTGAGGAGGGTACCTCTCTCAAGATCCGTGTCTCCCTGAGTTAGGTAAGAGTTTTTTTGTTTTTTTTTTTGTTTTTTTTTTTTTTTTTTTTTTTTTTTTTACGGGAGCCGGCCGTTGCGTCGGTGACAGTAAAGGGCAGCCACGGCTACTGAGCCCCCTGTAATGAACGCTCAACCCACCGGGGAGGTAGGTTAGTGACCAAACCTACCACCTGGTGGGCTAAGTACGGTAGGAATACAAACGTTTCTTCTCTTAGTTTTCAATTTATGTAATTTCGTAAAAGTAGTCGCCTGCAAATCATTTTATGATCCAAAAAAAAACTGTGCGTTTACTGGGCGTGGTCTAATCCACTTGGAATAATATAAAAAACATAGATATTTTATGAAATAAAGTTAGCGTGAAACAATGATTAGTGTAACGGGGCGCTTTTTAAACCCTGGAAAAGATTCATATATACAGACGCCAGCACATTAAGCTACCCCAAACTGGCACATTTTTTGTCACTAAAACTCCACAGTGACCTCCAGTGCCGCTTGTGGCTGGAACACGGGAACATTCACGACCCTGCCGCTCCGTCCGACTAGAAAACATGGCACGCCGTAACCACCCCAGGGACCAAATAGCACACGGGTGCCAGACGACCCTCTGCATGGCACCCTTGGTTCCCCTGCGACGGGTCAGCACACTGGCACCACCGCCTACCAGTTTTCGGCTGCAGGAGATAGGGAGAGCGGCTATACCGATACTCTTCTTCCCCTGCGGTCACACCGCATCCGCCATCAAACGGTGCCGACCCCGTCCAGGCCACGGAAGGGAAGAGCGCTACTTAGAAACACCGGCACTCCTCCTCCGCTGCAGCCTGTAACCCTGATGCCTCCATTGAGGTAATATGTACTAACGTACAGTACATATTACCTCAATGGATGCCTCCCATACGATACTCAGTTGCGATGCGCCTCACCGCAACCTACGTTTTTGGCCGCTACGTCGTCGGCTTGGCAGAAAAATTCCTGACGAGCGGCCCCACCTCAAAAAATATCTTGTAATTAGTTTTAATTAATAAAATTGTCTCAGAATACAGAAATTGTTTTCGAAAATGTGATTATTTCGAGACAATATGATGACGTTTAATTGTCATCTTAAAATAGTGTTGACACATTACAAATTATTATCGATAAAATAATAGACAAGTGAGAGTAGTCTTTAATTTTTTATCGCCGTTTATGAAGAAGTTTGTACAAAATGCAGTTTTCTAAGAAGTTTTTAATCAGATTTATCCGTGATAGTTCCTCTCCACCGAATTGTTTTCCCTACTATCATATCCTACATTAATATTACATAGTATACAATGTGTCCGGTTGTCGGTTGTATACCTAGATCTTTTCTCGAATCCGTGATTTTAAAATATTGGCTTTCAATTTTGAATTCAAACACACAGACACTGACACACGCAAACAGTCACTGTCACTATTGTATACGATAAAATATTATAACGTGCTTGAAAAATAGCGCCGTGCTAACGCAGTCAGGTTATGCGCTGACAGCATAACTCGGTGCTCATATTCCCAAAACCGCAGAAATTTTTCGCCGGTTATACAAAAAAAAACTGCTGTTTCATAGAAAAGTGCAATACCTACGCGGTCAAAATTTATGGAACAGCTGATTTTTTTTTGTATAACCGGCGAAAAATTTCTGCGGTAGGGGGTCGAGAATGATATGCTGAATTCATGGTTAAAATTTTCGCACTGGATAAAAAAAAAAACCTGTATTATGTACTAAATTAATTTTGATGTCCTAAAAAAATAGATTCGATAAATTACAACTGGAGCAGTAGGTTCGTCACTAGACAATAAAGTACGGTAATTATTTCTTCATATGTTGTCACAATATTTAAGGTTCTTTCTGAGCGGCGGCATCATAAGCAAAAGAATATGGTTACAGTGTAAGCGAAACAGTACGACCATTTTTAGCCTATTCTCAAAAAAAAAAAAAACAAAATCAAAATATTTTATTTCAGATAAACCTGCATGGGCACTTATGAAACGTCAGAAGCTAGGTGCACGGTTCCAAATTGTTGTTTCCTATGGAGAAGAGCCGGCAAGAAACTCCACGGTTACTCTTTTAAAAATAATTGGCTTTAACAATATTTTCAAATTACAGAGATAAAATGTATGGGAGGACAGCGCAGGCCTGTCAATAAGTACCAGGTACTTAGACGAATACAGAATAGAAAATCGTCTACAAATCTAGTCAGTAAGGCCTACAACGTTCTCTCATTCACAATATGTAAAATAATCAACATAAATAAAATGAACCTAAATAAAATTGATGTTTAATGTCAATTAATGACGAGAATATGTCAGCATATTAAAAATTAAAAGAATACAAAAGAACATTGTATTTGAGAGCAGTTAATATAATAACATAGTTATGCTGTTAATGAGGTACCAGGGAAGCCACATGTGCAGAAGGAATTAATGCCAAACTTCCCTGTCTTCAACGTAGTCTTTAATCTTATAATATGCTTTTTTGATAATGCGTTGATGTGCGTTTTAAACTTTCCATCGCTAAGTTCTGTAACTGACTTTGGCAACTTGTTATAGAAGCGGATACTGTTTATTAGAAATGACTTGCTAGTTTTAGTCAGTCTAAATTTAGGAATCACAATTTGATCTTTACTACGTGTATTCAGGTTATGGAATCATTCATTATTCTACTTAACCAACTCATAATCAGCCTATAAGGTTCCCACTACTGGGACACAGTCCTCTCTGTGAGAGGGAGTGGGCCATAATCCACCACGCGGGCCCATGAAAATTTGAATGGAAATCTACCATCTTTGTCGAAGAGAATACCGTCGGGCTCACGGCTTGTTTACTTGATAAATTTCTTAAATTCACTGACAACTAACGCTTAGCCCCAACCTCTGGGTCTGGAAGCATGAGTTTGGTTTGAAGACATTTATTTTCTCAAAGAACAAATTGCTCAAAGGTTCTTATTGCAATGTTAAAACCATTGCATTTATAATTTTCACCTAACAACCGCAAAACCTGTAACTAGTGCTATATTTGTAACTAGCTTCTGCTTGCGACTTCGTTTGTGTGGAAGTCGTAAGACACCAACGACAACCACGGCCCTAACCGCCGCAGGAGACCCCCTGGGCGTCGGGAATCCCAGGCTAATTTCCGGCCACCGTAGGCGTGAGCTTGCGGACGGCGAGTAATGGGTAGCTCGCTGTCCGATAAGGACCCAGCCCAGGTCGACAGCGTGTTGTGTTCCACGCGCGCCTCAAAGAGATTTCAGCACAAACGGATGGGGCCCGCAAGGGCCGATGCCTGCCAGGGGTGCGGGTTTGTTCGAAAGAGATCGCAGCCCAGGCTACTGAGGGAACACGGGTGGGTGTTAGTCAGTAAAAGTCTAACACGCCCTCCTGCTCCACCCAGAGCGGGAGAAGTTATTTGATGATATCACACACAAAAAAAAAAACACATTATACAAGGTGTAACAGAAACCCTATTGCTATCCTTAAGAAACCGATATCAGTACAATAGATGTGAGACAACTGGCCATTCTTTCATTTGATCACACTTATTCCCAATGCCGACTTCAAGACGTCGATACTTACTATACTGTGATCGTTAGGTGAGTCGCGATGGTCATCGATATTCACCAATATCATCAAGCCGATAATAATTATATCGGTTTCGAATCGGTATGCGTATAGCTGGCAACATATCGGTATCGGGTTGGTGTCGATATCTGATAATATGAAAACGCTCAATAGGTAACTTACAGGACACTTACCCAACATAGGGCATTTTAAGTAATAATATTAGTTCTACCATAAAATGTAGGTACTTAAAAGTAAGGAAAAAATATCGAACCTAAGCAAAATTTATTTAGTTGATCAACTGCAATATGATATACTGTGGCATGGATTTTCCGCTAAATGGTTGGCAGTTCATCGTAGGCTCCGGGAACCGCTCACACTAGGGTGCCGTACAGGGCCATCCATCGAGTGCACCACCCCCGTGCTAGGCCGTCGGCACTCCGCACTCGGTCCAGCCAGATTCCGACTTCGAGTGGAAGCTGTGCTGATCAACTTCGGGGCAAGTCGGTAGAAGTGCTGGCCGAAGTTTCACCTAGCCCAAGTAGGTATGTCAGTAGGTATGTCATGTGATCCCGCTCCATGATTAGCTCACTACCTAAAGTGGTGCCCGCCGGTGGTCGATGGTGGGGTCCATGAAACACCAGGGCTTCCATCTTTTCGAGCGCGACACATCCTCCCGACAGCACATAAATGCGCTAAAAAAAAAAAAAAAAAAAAAAAAAAAAAACTATCACTCAACTCAGGGAGACACGGATCTCTCAGAGAGGAACCCTCCTAGGAGAGGGACCCTTGGAGGAGGAATACCCTCCCAAGAGGGTCGAACCTCCTCAGAGGGACGACCCTCCCCAGAGGGGAGACCCTCCTCGGAGAGGGTCCCTCCTCACCCTCCCTAACCTAACCTAACCTAACCCTACGCCGCAAACGGGCACAGACCTACCTTAGTCCTCTGACGAAAATTCGTCTAGTACTGAGCTCAGCTTGGATTGCACCGCTATTTATACCCTCTCGTGTGGTGTCGCGCGCGATTCGCGCGCGACGGCGCGTGTCGCGTCCGCGCAGCTGCGACACCATACAAAATGTAACATTGTTGTCGCGCTGCTCGTCGCCGCGATATCGCGTTGTCGCCGCGATATCGCGTCGTCGCGCCGCGGCGCCATACAAAATGTACCAATTTGCAGTCGCGCTAGTCGTCGCGGGGCGACGGTGTCGCGGCGCGACAGATCGCCCCTGTGTGAAGTGTCGCGCGCGTTTTCATAGAAATTGTTCTAAGGATATAAATCGCCGAATCGCACGCGACCGTCGCGTCGCGCTAGTGTGCACGAGCCTTTATGGATTCGTCATGTCTCTCTGTCTATCCGTCCGTATGTCACAGCCACTTTTTTCCGAAACTATAAGAACTATGCTGTTGAAACTTGGTAAGTAGATGTATTCTGTGAATCGCATTACGATTTTCACACAAAAATAGAAAAAAAAAAAACAATACATTTTGGGGGTTCCCCATACTTAGAACTGAAACTAATTTTTTTTTTAATCAAACCCATGCGTGTGGGATGATATCTATGGATAGGTCTTCAAAAATGATTTTGAGGTTTCTATTATCATTTTTTTCAAAACTGAATAGTTTGCGCGAGAGACAATTCCAAAGTAGTGTGTGTGTCCCCCCCCTGTAACTTCTAAAATAAGAGAATTATAAAACTAAAAAAAAATATGATGTAGATTACCATGTAAACTTCTACCGAAAATTGTATTGAACGAGATCTAGTAAGTAGTTTTTTTTTTTTTATACGTCATAAATCGTAAACCGCAATTTACCTTTCATTCAATCAACTCAAATATAAATTAATGTTACGTTACTTGCTGCGGAACCCTTCATAGACGAGTCCGACTTGCACTTGGCCGCTTTTTTTTTTGTTCAAAATCAAAAGTCATTTATTCAAATTAGGCTGAAAATCAGCACTTTCCGAAAGTCAAAATTACATAAACAGTCCCCCATAACGCCCGCACTTCACCACTTCCTAGTGCTCTAACTGGGAAGAAGAAGTGGCGCAACAAACTCCCCAGCAGCACAGCTGTCTTTTCAGTTATATAGACTTGATTCTATACATAGGTAGTCAAAGTAATTAACATTACGCTACACAGAACATTAATTAAATATTTCGGAAAAATGTTAGCTCGCCATACCAATAGACCAACAAATAAAATGAAAACCAAACGTTTTCATTTTTGGGAGTCATTTTCGTTTTTCATTATCTCGCTCTTGCATTTTTTATCAACCCTTCCGTGCAATGGGGCGAATATGATTATTTTCATGACTAAGAGGTTATTTTTGACCCCTTTCCAAATCGTAATAATATTATACGAACGAAAACATCTTGAATAAAATTAAACTCATTGTTAATATCCAGAAAACAGTGTGTTTATTATACGAAATGAAACAGAACCTCATGTTCAAGGGAAATGTAAGGTTCAAGCCTATAATTTAGACCTGTAATGTATTAGGTCCATCAACTTGGACAGTATCTAATTTACTTCAGTTTCCTTTTTGTTTGTTTTTGTTATTGTAGCCGCTTATTTTGTTATACTTGAAAAGTGTTGTGCCATTCTAACACAAAACATATAATAAATTAAGAAAAATAAAATTTTATTTTATTATTCAAACTAGTTTTAGGTGCCGACTTCTTTAAATAAAGGAATGGATATGTAAATATGAGTACCAGCCTACTCATTAAAAAGAACATCAAAATCTCTTCTTATTACAGTCCCTTAATATTATATTTGTTTTATTTAACTACCAAATGTCAAGTTGAATAATCTGTCAAAATATTTATAGATCGTCGTTCGAGTTCGTTCCTCGTTCACTGTGATGTGAAAATTATCTGTAAGGGTGTATACGTACAGGTAGGTATATTATTCGAAACGGTACATTAAAAAACATAAACGAAAAATAACTTAATTTTGATAAGACACATTGCGCGAACAGGACAAAGAATATTTCCCCAAAACGCTTTCAAACAAATTAGGAAGAGGAAAATTCATTTCCTCATACAAGGTTTATGCGAAAGGACAAAATATGAATAAATAATAATATTCTGACGGAAAAAAATTGTGTGGGCAAAGAAAACTCTTTGGAGGGAAACTTGGAAAATTGAAGATTTGAACCGATTTTGTTGGATCATAGTGGATTTACTGTGCTAACTTTAGGAAGTCTCTGATATTGGAAAATGATATAGTGCCTACGTAATGCATATTTTATGTGACGTGTCTAAGTTGCTTGTAAATTTCATAGCAAACGAGAATATTCAGTAATACAGTAACATTTTACAGGAGAAAAACTATTGCATTACAGCATCTCTAGAATTGTTATTTAATTTATTTCAGGGTGTGAAAATACCAAGAACAAATGTTTATCTGCTTGGTTTAAGATATTTTTACACCAATCGTAAATTGGACAATAATGTGTATGTCTTTCCATGTACTTTTTCTATTCATAGGTTTGAATACCTCCAGTTTCTCATTACTTATTTACGGCAACTTAACAGGTTTAGAAATTAAGACTTCAGTGAAATTAATTATTGTTTTGTTGAAAATTGGATAGGATTCATTCAAGACTTCAACGAATATTTTTGTTGGTATTTAACATTTCTGTTTCAGATGTTGCAGTGTTATAACTAAACTACAGTTAAAGATTTTTAACGCTAACTTGCACACTGACATCAGCCATTACCGTTCGACGCAGAATTAATATATGTCTCTGTTGTATGTAAATGTTGCTGATCGTCTTGGCAAACGCTTTAAATGTTAATAATATAGTGCTCTTTACATATTGTTTACAATTATAAGTATCACGGACGAACGATACATATGATTGTGTTTCTTTAATGTGACCATTGGAAGTTTTTTTTCTAAGTGCGTTATTTTTGACAAAATCTTCATGAAATTGGGAAAAAAATTCAGCAATTCGTCTTTTGGAGCAAAACTTTAGTCTGCAAGTAAAATTCAAAAATAGAACCTACTTTTATTTTATCTTTTTTCGGAACTAAAACACTTCTTCAGCACAATAATTACTATTTTTGTCAAAAAAAGGCACGATTATTTTTTTTTCTTGATTTTTCTCACAATTATTTGTAAAGAGTCACTTAAGTGTTGATTGCGAACTATCTATCTTGCTTCCCTCTGGCGTTATGACAACTAAAACTCACTGTTTTTCTGAACTTTTCTATTTACACAAACAAAGAAATTGCTTGCATTTAAATGTTATGTGTTTTGGAGCAAAATTTGGTCTTTTGAAACGAAATTCAAGAAGTAAATTGCACATTATTGTAACTCTGAAAAATAACTCATGAGGAAATTCATGTGTATAATAATCTTCCTTGGAGCTTTTTACATTTTAATAAGGTCCTTTCAGTACAAAAATTGAACTGAATAATAATATCGCTTTCTGCATTCAATTTTGTGGTCCTAAAATCCAGCTTTTAAAAGGACTTCTTCATGAAGTGCCTTCAAAATTCCAAGTTTAGCTCCTATATCTGTGCATAAAAACGTTTGACTAACTGTTTCCTGTGTGCTCGACCAATAAGATTAGAAATGCTGCACTATCTGTCTCCTTCTTCTAACGCTATGCACATAGATACACTAACAAGCTGTTTGGATGGTAGAACGATTTTATTGTAAAATATTTCAACTTAATTTTGATAATGGATTGCTGTTCAGACAGAATAACTATGTTTTTGGTATTTCATAAGAAATGTTGTTAAAGTAATAAGGAAACCAAGTTTTCCAATAAATAATAATAAGGAAATTGTTATTGTTCCCTCTAAAGATGAAAAGGAAAAGTTCCAAGAATGTAGTAAAAATAGGTTTTTTTAACGATATACGAAAAATACATTGCGTTAAAACTGTTATTAGCGGTACTTTAGGGAACGATAAAAAATGAAATTTAAACAAAGTATTTTTTGCTTTATACACTAAATCATCCCAATGTGACAATTACGCGGCTCATGGAGACATTAATGCCCCAATAGTAGCCAGTAAAATGGTACTACAAATAGTCTCTTAAAATAAAATTGTGGGGAGATTTAATAATAAACGTAAAAAGTTAAAAGGAATATACTGACGAAAATAAATTTTCTGATCTACCTACAACGATTAATCCTAGAGTTATATGAAGTTAGCGCTGAATTGAATGATCTAACATTCAATGTATTAAAATAAATTAATAAAAATACAAATTGTTGCTTCAGCAACAATTATGACTATCTCAGATAATAGGGTGACTTATGATAAAACTCTTCTAATATTCAATTAAAATTAATATAAATCATCCGTCATTTTGAGCTTTCTTGAAGCAAACTCGGAAACAGCATTACCAATACCAGAAATGATTGATGCCGAAATACATTTAGATATCACAAACTTTTTACTGACAATAAAAGAAAATATGAACAGCAATTTATCAAACAGAACTTTGAAAAAGTTATTGAAAGAGACCGAATTGTATTGGACGGTGACCGTTTACAACCTCGCAAACAGCTTGTTCATTCAGCATGTCAATCTTCTTGGTCGTTGTGACAAAAGCTGTGTGTGCTAGTGTATAGGAACGAATGTTTCTTCTTGCAGGCTCGGAGCGCTAGCACCAGTAGCTTTAGGAGTGTAAGTCAGGTAATGAAACGTAAATGCTTGATCACGCCTGTCCATTTCAATATTGAGCATTTGATTTTGTTCGGTTGGTCGGCAATGATTTTTATGTTTTGTCAAAAGCCTTTGACAAGGTGCATGTCTTTTGTGATCAAAGTTTTATTAAAAGATTTTTACTAGAAATGAGATATGGTGTAGATTCCTTCACCTTTGTTTTAAATTTTTAATAACTTCAAATTTTAAAAGGAGAGATTATATCAAACAGTCTCAAGTCAATTCTTTTGGCTGAGGATTCTTCTGTAGAACCATAAGAATCGAAATGAATTCCATCCCCTTTTTCTCCAATATAAAGAGTCGGTTTGACTTTTATAGATAAACTCTAGCAATATACTTTTATCGTTATGGATGCTTTCGGTAATTTTATTAGTTTCCTCAATAATGTCTGTTCCCAAAGTTCCTCCTAATACTTTGGGTCACGACACTTAAGCATTATCTAATTGAAAGTGTGTTTTTTCCTGGACAAGATTTCCCTTTTCAATGTCTTTTTTTACACCAGTGTCTAGTATACTATTAAAAATTTGATTACTGAGTACATAATAAAAATTGTTGCCAAAATTCTGTCATGGTCATACGCGTAATAAATTGTAGTTTGTTTTAGCAGTAGCCCATCTTCATCTGCGTAAATTCAGAACTGCGAACGGTAAGTGGCAACACATCACGACACACACATCATTGTAGAATTTTTATAACATATCAAACTAATAATAGAATTTACGAAGTGTCGTCACCTGAAGATGTTGATGAACAACGGTACGAAGAGGAATGGAAAACAAAATAACTTGTATTTAAATTATTTACACTGAAAGGTAAAATTAGCTTGAAGCAGTTTCTGATTCAGGATTGGCAAAGTTTATCAATTAAGCTTTACTTTGTGTAAATTACTTCATAACCACTGCTCTCAAAACGGTGAAGGAAAACATCGTGAGGAAACCGGCATGTCCTAGACCCATAAATTCGAAGACATGTGACATCTACCAACCCGCACTGGGCCCGCGTGGTAGATTATGGCCCAATCCCTCTCACTGAGAGGAGACCTGTGTCCCAGCAGTGGGAACATTATAGGCTGATGATGATGATGATCAATTAAAAGATTGAAAGACAACATTTTTTAACAACTGAGTATTATAAAAAATTGACGATACTCGAATAAAATCTAATTAAATAGATATTTTTTTAAACATGATACTTCATTTCAAATAAAGAGGAGTCAACCACAATTTGGCTTTTTGCCGATAAAACTCAGATTTCATAAAAAAATAAAAGGCAAAATCAATGACAAATCGGTTTCGATTAAGCTTTTTAACAAATTAATAAAAAATCATTTTAGGTCACACAGTGATCGAAAGATTAGCCAAAATCCACCAATTACAAAGAAATTTCATTCCTGTAATGACATCTAATCAATCCTTATCCCTGAAGATTTGTAAGAAAATGAAGGCTTTGCAATTTTTTACTTTGGGTCTTCCACGCAATTCTGTTAACTTTACGAAAATAATATGTTAAACGGCTATATTTACTTGTAATTCTAGCACAAATATAACACACAGTGTGAGACAACAGGATATTTCAAGGTTGATTTTCAAACGTGGAAAAATACGCACTTTTTCTGCCACTTCTTCAAGAAACGAATCGTGATGATATTACAATAAATTAATTGACTAATTAATACATCATTATGAAGTAACAATATAGCCCAAAACTATTTTGTCACCAGACTCTAAGGGCCTACTTATTAATAATGTTGTCAAGTGGCCAGGTAGGTAATATATAGTCCTTTCATCCTACACATAAATAAGGCCAACCCGTAAGACCCGCCGTATTTGTGGTAAAAGGCGACGAAAATACATGTTACCACATATGCTTGCTGATAATATCGTAAACCTAAATATTATGGCGTAATTCCAGCCAAATTAGTTCGCATTCGTGATGCCTCTATTCTATACTAGCAGCGCTCCGCGGTTTCACCCGCGTAGTTTCCGTTCCCGTGGGAATACGGGGATAAAATATAGCCTATGTCACCTGGGAATAGTGTAGCTTCCAAACAGTGAAATATTTTTTCAAATCGGTTCAGTAGTTTCGGAGCCTATTCAATGCAAACAAACAAACAAATCTTTCCTTTTATTATTAGTAAAGATTTAGTTAGTGGAAATCGTGATAAGTTACAGCTACAGATTCGTATATGAGTCTCTTGAAACTATTGGTGATTTATCACATTTTTTTCATCACACATAAATATATCACACTCAGGAAAACATAAAATTCATTATTGATATCCTTATTCAGCCACTAATTTTCCCACTGATGGGACACAGGCCTCCTCTTTATGAGAGGAAGTGGGCAATTATCAACCATGCGGGCCGAGTGCGGGTTAGTGTATACGTCATATGAATTTGTGGTTCTAGTACATGCCGGTTTCAAAACGATGTTTTCTTTCACCGTTTGAGAACAGTAGTGATGAAATTATGTACATTAAGGAAAGTGCCTGCTTGGGTTCGAACTCACGACCTACATACACGTCGTAAGTCGGGGCAGACGCCACTAGACCACCACTATTCAATGTCATTATTTATGTACCCAAGCTTTATTTCGTAAATGACCATTTAGTTTTAATAACACAAAACAATCCTTTGTGTGCTTTCTAATCCTAAGTTTGGACCCAAAACTTTTCCGGCCAAAAGGTTCGCGAATAATTCAAAACCTTTATGTTAAAACCTTTTATAGAGTCAATAGTATGCTCTAATCGGAGAGTTTTGTAGTTTGGTGTCTTTTCGTCGAGCCGGGGCTAAGAATGCGTCACATTTAAATAGTAGTCCTTCAAGTTTACATCCAGCTGCAGCGTGAGGATAGAAAATAATGGATTATTTCGTCATCTAAATTGAAACTATCTTAACTAATATTCTAAAGTGGTAAAATTGTTTGTATGCTTGCGAATACAATTAAAACAAAATGATACAAAGTTTTACACATACCATTTTTTATTTTTCGAATCATTAGACGTCATAACGATTGTCCCGTGTGTGTTGCCGGGTGTAAAAGAATATCACCATCCCATTTCTTCCAGTGGGTGTCGTAGAAGGCGACTAAGGGACTTACTAGAGAATGGGCAGCAGCGTTCTCAGCGCCTGCCAAGCGTGGCGATTATGGCAAAACTCCCCCTATGAGGGAGGCCTATGTCCAGCAATGGACGTCTTTCGGCTAAAATGATGATGATGATGAGACGTCATAACGATTCGTAAATATTATGTGATATTCTAAACCTCTAACAGCAAAAATTTTAAAACAGTTGTCACTGGTTTGAGGTCGTGTAGTAAAAATTAAATAACAAAAATAAGAAAGTAGCCCATTCATTCGATCACAATCGAAATCATTTTTCATGATATAGGTACATGAAAAGTTATAGAAGTACAGTATTTCTACTGTAAAATCACGTCTGTAAAACGACGTTACGGCCTCTAAATTCTTCTTCATAGAGAAAGTGTAAATATTGTGAGCATTTTCAGGACCCAAAGAATTCAGGCTTGGTTGTTGAACGATTAAAAAGGTGTTTTAGGAGACACTGTTTTCAAAGTATCGTGGGGTCAACCGCAGGGTATTTTGTGTTCAGGCGAGGGACAAAATATGTCACTGAATTAAGGAATTTACAAGCCCCTTACCCTATTGTTGGAAATATCTTTCGGAGAGGTAAAATAATATTCTATTATTCACAAATAATACTTTTTATCTTGTTGTAAATAATCTTACTTCAGTTAGAGAAGAGCGTTAACCTTATTATGGAAATTTTCTACTTACCCTCAGCCTATAAGGGTCTGGTTTCAACTTTCGGTTGCTAGGCTCCCGACAGTATTGTCATATTATGCAGGGTGATGTTAATAATACAAGCAGGTGGAAACGAGGTGTATTAGGTATTTATTGGGTAAATTCAGGTTTCGGTAAATTCATTGAACAGTCCGCGTGTTGCTGGACGTAAAAAGAATAGCACCACCCCATTTCTTCCCGTGGTGTCGTAGAAGGTGACTAAGAGCCTTACCAGAAAATGGGCAGCAGTGTTCTCTATGCATTCTACCACCATACTGCGATCGCCAACCCGCCTGCCAAGCGTGGCGATCATGGCAAGAGCCCCCAAAATCCGCTGAATGTGGGAAGCAAAAGCCTGGTTGAAGTGGAGGAGCCTGGGGGAGGCCTATGTCCAGCAGTGGACGTCTTTCTGTTGAAATGATGGTGATGAATAATGAAATTCTTTTAAATAGAGGCAAACTCTAAAGATGGACAAGGTCTTGTGCTAAAATGTTAATTGGCAAAAAAGTGAAAATTAACAAAGAAAACTAATACCATAGGATGTTTTAATGACTTGTAATTTAAAGAAAACGAAAACAAACCGGATTTTTTCTGCAGGAAATAAATTTTGCTTTCATTTAGTTTTATTTTCATTAACATGGATGCTTTCGGCACACAAATCTTCTTCGACATCATTTAAGAATCAAACGAACTTAAAACATCATTTATTTTTTTCCCAAGACTTTAAAAACTCATCTACATGATTCCATTAAAATATTTTAATGTGCTACCAAAATCGCGGTTCCATTTGCGCCAAGCGCTGGCCCGGGAAACTATCCAATCATACCCGAGTTACAAATGGCGGCTGCCAAACGATTTTACAGAGTCCTGTGACCTACAAACCTATTTCCACTCCCTCCAAGTGTGAAATTCCCAGCTGCGGAGCGTCAGAAACTATGATAATTATCTTGAATTAGTTTCGACTCCACTCTGATTTGAAATCAACTGATGTTGCCAAGAGGTCTATATTTTCAAGAATTTGTGGTTGGAAAATGAGGGCGTTTAGTTGTTGGATAGTAATATTAGATTGTTCCTAACTGCTTCTTGGCAAAGTATTAATGTTTTTAATTCTGTTTGTGGGTTTGTATCAACACGTTTACACGTCAATCATAACAAACTCAGGTCATAGTCTCTTTTAAATTCCAGCTATAGTCTTGGTCAAGGGCCTCTTAAGTTAAGTGATAGTATACCAATACCATGGGTTTCACCAATTACATGCTCACTTTCTTACCAGTTGTAGATGGCCCGAAACACAGGTTTAAATAAACCTAGATCGGGCGGGTCGCTACCAAAATTTCTAATTCCGAAACATTGTCACTTGCTCTTGTAATAAAAATATTTTAGAAAAAGTTTATTTTTAGGCACTATAACTGTATGGGAAATGTATTACTGTAGGCTAAATGTACTCTTTTTGTATACGTTTCTATTAAATAAATAAATTTAAAAAAAGAAAAAATAGTTTAAAGTCGATTTAAAAAAAAAAGTTCAATTGTGTCCAAACTGATGTTTAATTTCGCATAAGTATGTGAAAGAGACTGGCTGCACTGTCATTTAAAAGAGCTTAAGAGTAATTAAAAAAGAAACTGTGGTGTAAAACATTATTATTTTCACTTATGTCATCCCAGCCCGGTGCTTTAAAGGTTACACCAAAAGTTAATAAGTTTAAACATCGTTTATTAATTCATAAATTATCTATGCAAAATGTCTCAATTTTTGGTCCTTAAGGACATAGAAACATGTAATAAATATGTTAGAACTCGTGTACTTAGGAGCAGTTTGTTTAAGACTACCCTACGATATTTATGAAGGTCTTCTAACAGATTAAAGGGACTGTTTCAACAAGATTGTTAGTGCCTTGGAGATAAATGGGGACATAATATCAACATACGTACAATCACGTACATATCCGTGCTGGTAGAAGGTAGGCCTACATTCTTAGGCTAAGGATTGTTTATTTACTAAGTTTATTTTCCAAAGCGGTGAACTGTCACACAATAACGGCTCTACAAATACAGATCGTTTTTGTCACCTTAAAAACCGGTGAAATAAACAGATTTTCATGACAACCGTTGTAGTAATTATGACGGCAACCACTTTCCTAGGAAAAAGCTTTTCTGTTTTCTCCGGTAAGGACTTTGTCCCTCAATACTGTTTATTAATGTTAAAAACTTTTAAAATCAAACTAGCTCATGCAGATGGGAAATTATTCCAGGGGAAGCTACTACCGGGATAAAAAGTATCCTATGTTTTAATCAAGAGGAGTAATTCTCGTAATTTTAAGAACGTTCACAGTCTGATCTCAGTGTCAATCTGTCAAAAATACCTCGAGATTTCATCCATTTTTGAAAAGTTTTTGACATTTGCTTGTCGCCGAGATGACACTGCGACTACATTTAATTACGAGAATTGGCCACCAAGTTATAGACTAACTGTGTGCCAAATTTCATTCAAATTCATTCGGTCGTTTTTGCGTGATTGAGTAACAAACATCTAAAGTTCCACATTTACAACATTCGTACGAGTAGGAAGTAGGATACATGATGTTACATTGACTAACTCTCATGCATCTCGAAACGCGAATTGATAACTCTGTTATCATGAAAAAGACAGAGACGATTGATAAGCATCATACATATGACTGTACGGGACAGTACTAGAAAGGAGTTGGTAAATTTTTACTTTTTAATAGAATCTAAGAGAGTTCACAATTCTCTATTTTTATTTCTAACAAACATTTTTACAATTCAAATAGTTCCCAAGATATTACAGTTTGTAGGCCGTCAATTGGAAAGGATTCTTTAGAAAAACAGAAAGAAATATTTGATGTGTCCTACAATCAGTAACTGGAAAGGATTCTTTAGGATAAACAGAACGAAATATCAATTGATGTTTTCTACAAACAATAACGTAAGTATCACAGTTTTTAAGAAATAACGATTCGCGCGTTTTTTGCCATTTTCTCGGACACAACTTTTAGGGCTTAACGCCTGTCTAATTAAAGGATGGCTAACGGTTTGGATGGCTCTCAAGCAACCCACTCGGGTTTGAACAGTAGGCCATGAAGGGCATACTTTCACCTTGACTTGGCCTAGCATAGTACGGAGTTTCAAAGAAAAGAAGGCCAGATATACTGGTGTTTTAACCCAATGACCTGCTGCCTACCGTATCATAGTAAAAGGTGTTTATCTGGAATATTGTTTAACAAACGAGATATTCAATTATATGTCATGTTACTAATGTTCGGTGTAACTGACGATGATGGCCGACGACAACCGATAATTGTCGATGCCGACTGAATTCTCTCTCTAGGGATAGCTGTTGTAAACAATAGACGCGATTCATGTGTGTAGTTTCTCTTTCAGGAGCTTTAGTGAACTGACGTAATGACTCGTAATTGCTAGATACCACTTTTGAAAACAATGTAATTCCCAGTAAATTAAAACTTCACACAGATTAAAAATATATAATCTATCAGCTATTATAATCTTTAAGCGTTTAAATAAAGTTCATAAAGGGCGCTGCTGGTAAATATTTGTGCAATTGTCTTGTGAAATGTCTGGAAAAACAAGATGGCGGCGTCAGCCCTAAAACAAAACTTTATATACGATAGATCTTCTGCCAGGGGTGCGGGTTTGTATGTTCGAAAGAGATACCGCAGCCCCTAACATACAGGCTACTGAGGGAACACGGGTGGGTTTTATTCAGTAAAAGTCTGACACGCCCTCCTGCTCCACCCAGAGCGGGAGAAGTTATTTGATGATTTCCCACCCAAAAAAAAAAAAAAGATAGACCTTGACGTTTTATGATGTGCAAGGAACATTGATCTTTAGTTCAATCGTCCTCGTGCTTGGTTTACCACCCGCAACCTAATTATGCCATGATAGCTGTGGTAGTGGCCGCGTCTTACGTGTCGTTAGAAGTTGTGGGTTCAAACTCAGGCAAGCAGTTTGCCTTGTGGGAGTTATTTCATCACCACCGCTCTTAGAACGCTGAAATTTAAGTTTTTAATAATAATCTGTATCGTTAATTGTTACTAACACTATGGACTTTGTCTGAAATAAAATATTTTATTTAAAACAGTGAAGACAAACATCATGAGGAAACTGGCATGTTCTAGAATAAAAAATCATACGACATACACCAACTCGCACTGGGCCCGCGTGATAGATTACAGTCCACATCCTCTAAAAAAGAGGAGTCCTGTCTCCTAGCAGTCATCACCATCATCATCACATAGACTAGACTAAACAGGCGTTAAGTCCTAAAAGTTGTTTCCGAGAAAATGACAAAAAACGCGCGAATCGTTATTTCTTAAAAACTGTAATACTTACGTTACTGATTGTAGGACACATCAGTTGATCTTTATTTATGTTTATCCTAAAGAATGCTTTCCAATTAACGGCCTACAAACTCTATCTTTGAAACTATTTGAATTTTAAAAATGTTTGTTACACAGAAAGATAGAGAATTGTGAACTCTCTTAGATTCTATTAAAAAGTCGAAATTGACCAAGTAAGGGTAAACTCCTTTCTAGTTAAAGGACGGCGTATGTTATACCTGCAGATATGCAGAAGGCTATAGGAATATAGGTGAGCCTCATTGTGTAAATAATTCTTAAACAGTAATGTTTTTTCAGCAAAATGGGACATTCCAGACCTTTTATGCGAGGTGCTTACTTTAAGCCTAAAGCTACGTTACTATGTGCACACAACTAAGAGCTTAGAGCTCTCAAACGCTTCGTGTTGGGCCCCTTAAACACGGGTTCTCAGATTATAAAACAAAGGCAGGTAGACCGCGTGGAACACTAAGAGTGAAACCAAAAAACCAAATACTAAGGCGTCGTATTTTATGTAACATACAATGCGACGCTTAAGTTTTTTTTTTTTTTTGGTTTAGATTATAAAACAAAGGCAGATAGATCGCTCAGAACACCCGAGAGTCAAAAAAACAAATACTAAAGCCTCGCATTATATACAATACGACCCATCCACAGACCAATCGGGCTAAGCGCTCAGATTATAAAACAAAGGCAGATAGACCGCGCGGAACACTAAGAGTGAAGCCAAAAAACCAAATACTAAGGCGTCGTATTTTATGTAACATACAATGCGACGCTTAAGTATTTTTTTGGTTTAAATTATAAAACAAAGGCAGATAGATCGCGCAGAACACCCAAGAGTCAAAAAAACAAATACTAAAGCCTCGCATTATATACAATACGACGCTTTAATAGTTGGTTTTTTGGCTTCACTCTGGTGTTCCGCGCGGTCTATCTGCCTTGTTTTATAATCTGAGCACGGGTTAGTAACGAATTTAACGTTTTTCGTCACTAGTATCAAAAACAATTTTGAACAAGCGTTAATTTCACCAAATAGATAAAAAAATTACAGCATCACAATCCGCGGGGTCGGCTTCCAGTCCTGTGCCGACTGTACGACTGCCTGTGCCGGTTCATCAGTCTATCTTGGGGAACCTTGTTCTGCGAGCAATTTGCCCTTCGCACTGCCACTTAAGTTTGGCAATTCTTCGGGCTATGTCGGTTGTCTTGGTTCGGAACGCCCGCGCCGCCACGCCGCAGGAAACTGAAAGCGAGAAGCACAGAACCGGTCAAAGTGGCGGTGCTTGGAGGAAGCCTCTGTCTAGCAGCGGACGTTTTCCGGTTGAAATGATCATGATGAGGATGATTGCTCGTATTTAGGATGTATCTTTTCAAAATACGTATAAATGGACCAAAACGAAGCAAACGGAGTACGTAAAGATTTTAGGAGGTGGGTTTACCTACCTACCTCCATCGTACGAAGGCGTGAATTTATTTATGTAGTATGCATGCAACCGCCACAGCCGGTATCTTGTTCAACCAGTAGTACCCGTAAGTGCACTGTTTAATGGATAACACGATACCTTTGACTTCCCAAAGGGTATCGACTTTCTGGCTTCTGATTACCCGTCACCTCTGTTAAAGAGCTAGCCAGGACCATCGGCTTAAGGTGGAAACATCAGGGTAGCCAGAAAAAGATAGGAAATCAAATTGTGTTACGTTTTTTGCAATTCGCTGGTCAGTGTCATGTTGTCACAATCATTAGAATCAGCAATAACAAAAAACAAAAGATATATATTTATTTAGCACAGACTAAAAAGGTCCACAATATACAGCAAAAAATTGGAAATAAAAAAAAAAATCAACAAAAGTGTTGTGTGCTGTCAGAAACTAGCGTCAAAGTGTGCCGCACGGCTGCGCTAAAAAGGCCCAGTTCAGCAAAAATGCCAGACAATTAGTGTGTGACGCTGGCTTTCAACTCTCTTATCATAATCAGCCTATAACGTTCCCACTGCTGGGACACAGGCCTTCTCTCTTGGAGTGGGCCGTAATCCACCACGCGGGCCCAGTGTGAGTTGGTAGATCTCACATATCTAAGATTTTTTTGAGAGCAGTGGTGATGAAATATTCTACATAAAGTAAAGCGCCTGTCTGGGTTCGAACCTACGACCAAAGTCGCATCAGTTACCACTGGGCCACCACTGCACCAACCCTCTAAGTTCATTTTATCCCCTAAAATGGCAATGTTCCATTTCATGAAACAAACAACATGACACTGATCGCAAAAAAACGTAAGATTTGAATTTCGCAGGCTACCGCAGATGCTTCCACTTTCCGTAGTAGTCAAAGCACAAGTATGCGAGCGATTCGGTATCACGTAGACTGGTGCAAGTCTAAACTTGCGCAAGTATATCACAAAGTGTAAGGCTAGCATTCGTGTAACTTTTTGACGCGCAGAGCGAAAACGCTATGAGCGTTCGTTTCGTGACCTAAGGGTTAGGGTTGCCGAAAGAAAACATATCTTGCGAGTGTCGGCGCCCTAGGCGAATTTCTTACGTCTCTCTTTTCACACAGTCAAGTAAATGTACCCTTTGGAGTACCTTTCTTTATATTCTTTCTATTGTTTGTTTTGGGATTGTTGGCACCCTGTGTTATGATTTATCGTGTTTCAATAAAAGCTTTCTTTTATTGCTGCCTAATTTATAAAATATCATTAAAAAAATCTAGCTTAATTACCAGTAAAATCTGTTTAAAACTAAACTACATACATAACATCACGCCTGTATTCCCCGATGGGATAAGCAGAGGAGACATATGTACAGAGGTACACCCACATTTCACTAGTTTTGTGTAAGTTCCATGTGACAGGGAGCAAGCCAATTACGTACGAGTCCAAGCTATGAGCTACTGAAATAACCTAATTGAAAAACGCAATGACACGTTGCCCAACTTGGATATCTAACCCCTGTTAAGTAACACTATTGAACTTTATTTTCGATTTAAAAGCTTGAGGTATGTACTTATCTGTAAAAATGTTGTTCAATCCTATAGCAACATTCTGGTTCCATCATCAGACCCA
This sequence comes from Polymixis flavicincta, assembly GCA_949987655.1. Taxonomy (NCBI): domain Eukaryota; kingdom Metazoa; phylum Arthropoda; class Insecta; order Lepidoptera; family Noctuidae; genus Polymixis; species Polymixis flavicincta. The sequence continues at coordinate 20,583,717 of OX465183.1, forward strand.
GAACATCAACCAGTAATAGCACTTATCAGTACATTTCCAATGAATCCAAACACGATGTTGCTACCTTGTTCAATTGAGGAGTTGCTGTTTTATCCCATAATTTATTTTTTGGTAATGAAAAAAGAGGAAATACAGTGGACGTTTATTTTTTACGATGGTGGTTTAAAATCAAAAGTAATTTACTCAAATTGGGTTGGGAATCAGCAATTTTTGAACGTCAAAATTACATAACAAAGTTCCCCAAAATGCATATGCTTGCTTTAGCTTGAAAGAAGAAGTGGTGCAACAAACTTCCCAGCAATACAGCTGTCTGTTCAGTTGAAATCATTCGATTCAAAACCATGATTATGAGAAATTTAAAGATTTTAATGACGCATAAACATAAATAGAATATGCTTTACTGTACGCCAATATTTTAATAATGATCACTCACAGCTCAATATAACTCTCATGAAAATGATTTCGTTTTTAAAACAACAGAGTTATTAGGCAAAACATAAAATGGCAATCTATCGCAATATCTTTAATTTTGACAGTTCAGCCACGTTCATGGAGAACATTTTAAAAGTTTATTGCAATGAATGTCAAAATTGAAAGCATTAAGATCGATTTACATTGTTTGTGTGTTTCGGAACTAACCGGTTGTACATATTTGCTAATATAGATCATATTATAGTGATCTTATTCGTGATTTTGTTCAAAATGGTCAGGTGCGTAGTAATCGCAACTGGCGTGCGTGTATGACCAGATCTATGAACGTATACGAGGTGTTGTGTAGTTTCTGCTTACCTCCATGGGATGAAGTCGTGAGTATGTATGTATGACGATACGACGATTCCGTGTGGTGCCGGACGTGAAACATTAGCACCAACCCATTACTTCCCGTGGGTGTCGTAGAAGGCGACTAAGGGACTTACCAGAGAATGAACAGCAGCGTTCTCTATGCATTTTACCACCATACCGCGATCGCCAACCCGCCTGCCAAGCGTGGCGATTATGGCAAAACCCCCCCTTTTGTGGGAGGCCTATGTCCAGCAGTGGACGTTTTACGGCTGAAATGATGATGATGATGAAAGATTATACTGTAATCACTGCGCACATACGAGTAGATCATATACAACGTGTAACGGAAAGGGTATATACATACAAAGGGCACGGCTTTTTTGGATGATTTCAAACGATATTGGAAGGGTTTTTTAATCCTATCTCTACATGTTCGGAAGTTATGAGATTTTTTAGTACATTGATACCAGAAACCGAACTTTTCAAATTGAAATATACACATCACTCGGAAGAGATTCATCGTGATATTGGAAAGTAACGTGGAAAGTTATTGACCTACGTAGTGCGATGACACCTTCATTAGGATTTGAATTTAAGAAAATTTGGTATCAATTCATAGAGTAGGTATTTTATTTTGAGCTGAAACTATGTAGAGTGATTCTGTACCAGCTGTTATCTTTAGTGCTTAAGGATAGCAAGAGGGTTTCTGTTACGCCCTGTATAAGCAACGACTGTTCCAGGTGCAAGCTATTTGTTACTGCACGAATATTTCTCCATACAATATATGACCCACCACGTAGCTAAAATATTGCCACATAAAATATGTTATAGATCATAAAAAGATGTAGGTTGTGAATATACAAAGCGTACAATTTTACTGAAGCGAGCTTTAACGAAAAAGGGATATATTGTGTGTTTATTTCTGTATTTTACAGCAAATGTTTGACACTGGACAGAGTAAATATTATATTTTTTTAGGCGTGAAGTATAATCAGTCTTAAATGTTCCCACTGCTGGGACACAAAACCTCCTCTCAATGAGAAAGAGTGGGCCATAATCCATACGGGCCCGGTGTGGGTTGGTAGATGTCACATATCTTCGAATTTTTCTATGACGTGCCGGTTACCTAACAATGTTTTCCTTCACCGTTTTGAGAGCAGTGATGATGAAATAATTTGTACAAATAGACCTAATTGTACTATATTACTGATCTCAAAAATAAGGGCGATTTAACAACAAGATAATTATCATGACATGATGACATAATGGTACTTGTACTTACCTATTGATTAGTAAGTACCTAAGAGTAAACGAGACAAATATATTTCCTCTATCACAGCAAATGCAAACTTTCTGTGACCTATTGTTGACCCTACAACAGACTGGGGTCCTACAAAACAGCTCGCACTACGAGTTCTTTTGAAAAGTATTACTCAACTACATGTTTTGATTTCTATCGATCTCACCTAATGGCGAGCAATGAGATATATCTCATCGCTCGCCATTGCTCGTTCCATTGTATATTTTTATGGTGACTGGTAATTAATTAGTGACTGACATTTAAACACATGATTGTACTCATCATTATGAACAACTTTTACTATGGGAACAAACCTGAAATCACGAAAAAAAACCTGCTGCTCCCTACATTTATGTTCGCATAACTCGTCAAAATGTAGGGAACACATGTTTTTTTTCTTTTGTGATTTCGTGTTTGTTCCCATAGTAAAAGTTGTTCACAATGGTGAGTACAATCATGTGTTTAAATGTCGGTCACTAATTACCAGTCACCCTATATATACAATGGAACGAGCGTACCCAGAACATGCCTGTTCACTCTTGCTTTGAAGGCTGACGGGCTATAGCTGGAAGGGAACACATAAGACAGGTAGTACCAGTTTAAAAACGATTGTCAAAGACTATTGCTATCTCATAAGGTAGGTATATGCTGATAAAACTAATCTAAAGTCGTCCCTAAAGATGTACATTAGAGAATAACTTACTGTCATCGAAACGTCAACTATAAAGCTGCAGTGGATATTTTATTTTTTTCTTGTTTGAACTCGTGACTTGATTATTAACACATACAATTTCCTATAGATAAATAGAAATCTCATAATTATTATTGGCGTACGTATTTAGTCTTTTAATGACAATTTAGACACAATAAATTGCATCTGAAATCACACAAAGTAAATGAAATTAAATACAAAACAAAAACAAACAACTTTGATAATACAAAACCTTTTTTTAAAAAAAAAAAAAAACAACCGACTTTCGGAAAAACACTACAAAGTGAAAGTTAATTTCGGAAGTCGGTGACTTTGGATATGTATTTTATTAATTTCTTGTCACCGCCTTCAGAAATTAAAGTTATTTCCCCCTTAGCCTTTTCCCTATCCCTTTAGTTTTTTCCCTTTCAAACAAAAAAGAAAAATCCAAATCGGTCCAGCCGTCTTCGAGTAATCGGGGAAAATCATCATCAGTATCATCATTTCAGCCGAAAGACGTCCACTGCTGGACATACGCCTCCCCCAGGCTCCTTCACTTCGACCAGTCTTGTGCTTCCATCCAGTGGATACCCGCAGCCTTCACAAGGTCATCGGTCCACCTAGTGGGAGGCCTTCCCATAAATACTTCTTCCTTGCCTTCCCTTAATCGGGGAACATACATAATAATAAAAAACAGGTTCCGACGAATTGAGAACCTCCTCCTTTTTGAAGTCGGTTTTTTTTTAATTACATATGTAGGTATATCATAAATATACAATAATCAGATAGAAACTACAAAGGTTCAATGGCATCTGTTGCCTATGTATAGTTTTAGTTAAGTTTTCAAATAACTAGTGTGAATCATGCTTTTTAGATCTAAAGACAACCTGTTAAATAATTTTTCATAAAACTGAACAATATTTTCAATAATTTTCATTCAAATGAAGTGACACAAAAATATTCTGTAACTCCATTTCATTTGACGTTTATGAATTAGGGTATTATTACCCTCATATTTCCATTGTTACTTTTCTTGAAGTTTTTCTACGTAAACAGTCCTAAATTCCTTGGGGTTGCCACAAAGCAGAATACTTTTCTTTGTGAACGGTGAGCTTAGGCGGCCCATTTCATGTGTTAATTAAGACCCTCTTTCCCTCTGGTCTACGAAAAGGCCTTTGTCCGATTTGGAGAGAAAAGAATTAGTGTGTCGTTCTGAAGGGCGCGCATTGTGATTGTTATAGCTTTAAATTGCTTATAATTTGGGGTCTTGCAGCCCTCGTTGGTATAATATTTTTGGTTGTTACAAAGGCTCATATTATGATTTGCTTTTCTTTTTTTTTTTGGGTGGGAAATCATCAAATAACTTCTCCCGCTCTGGGTGGAGCAGGAGGGCGTGTCAGACTTTTACTGACTAAAACCCACCCGTGTTCCTTCAGTAGCCCTTAAGCCAGGGGCTGTGGTGTCTCTTTCGAACAAACCCGCACCCCTGGCAGGCATCGACCCTTGCGGGTCCCATCACTATTTGTGCTGACATCTCTTTGAGGCGCGCGTGGAACACAACGCGCCGTCGACTTGGGCTTGGTCCTTACCGGATAGCGAGCTACCCATTACTCGCCGTCCGCAAGCCCATGCCTACCGTGGCCGGAAATCGGCCTGGGATTCCCGACGCCCAGGGCGTCTCCGTATCCTGCGGCGGCTGGGGTCGCGAGGGCGCATATGCTGCCTCTCCCTCACGTGCGCCGCCTTCCTCTTCGCGAGCATCACTGCTTCGCTGAAGGAGGTGACGGCTCCCCATGCCCTCTCGCTCCGTACCATGGCCTGGACCAGGGCCGGACGCGAGAGATCGCCGCCGCCGATCGCCTCCACGAGGACACGGCGGTGCTCCGCCCAAGCAGGGCAGACCGCCACCGTGTGCTCCACCGTGTCCTCAGGGCGATCTTCGCAGTGGAAACACCCGGGCGTTTCCTCCCGCCCTATCCGAAACAGGAACCTCCCGAAACAACCGTGTCCGGTGAGGACCTGCGTCAGGCGGAAGGTGAGGACGCCATGCCACCTCTCAAACCACTCCTCAAAGAGGGGACTTACCGCCGCAACCGTGGCGTGCCCAGCACTGGGTTGCGACAATCGCTCTCTCCATGTCACCATGAGATCCCGCCGGAGCTCTGTCCGCTGTGCCGCGATTTCCTGCGGCAGCGGACTTACGCCCCGGCGTTTGGCCTCCTCGCGCCACTCCCATATTTGCGCGAGGACCTTTGCCTCCAGATCCCATGGCGGTAATCCGGCAAGGAGGCCCGCCGCCTCGCCGGAGATCGTGCGATATCCCCGGATCATCCTGATCGCCATGACCCTATGGGACGCCCTCAGCTTGCGAGCTGGTTGACGCCTCAATGTAGGCGCCCACACCGGCGCCCCGTATAGGGCCATGGACCGCACGATCCCCGCGTAGAGCCTCCAGCAGGAGGCGTTTGGGCCCCCTAGATTGGGCAAGAGCCGCTTCAACGCAGCCCCGGCCCGCTCCAGTCTGGGAGTTATGATTTGCTTCAATTACGAAAAATGGTACAGAAATGATCAAAAGTACTTATTTGTTGACCAAAGTTTTAGAAGAACTGGGAATGCGCTGGTTGCAGGAAGCACTAGACCAGTTGTTATGGAGATGTTTAAGCAGGAAAAGCCACGGTAAGTCGCAAAATTTTAATTTTCTTACGGTTTTTTTACAATTTGCAGGTCGTTCAGGGTCAGTCTGTATGTTGAACTAAATAAGATTTGCAACGGTAACACCTAGGTGTGTATTTACTGAATTATAATGATGTCAATCATCATTAAAACACTATAATCCTATTGAATTACATTTTCTGAAATAAGAAAGAAAGAAGTAATACCTTTTATATGGACACAGTTTGTAAAACGCAAAATACAAAAAAAAAAAAAACAGAATATAAATAACTAGTAACAGTCATACAAAGGCGAATAAAAAATAAATTTTGGATTTGGGCGGGCTTCCTTAAGGTGCATCCACACCCATGTTACTTTAGGTTGCTCACGTTTATAAGCGTTACTGGACAACAACGTATAACAAAAAATTATAATAAAAGCCGCAAAAGTTATAGAAAGTTACTAAATGTTGTCATGTTGCAAAATGTTGCTTTACAGAAACTTACCTCGGTGTGGATGCACCTTTAGAGCATACGCCTTAAAGGAGGTCTATGATAATGATGATAATCTATGATATTATCAGCTATTTCCAACAATTATTCAAAATAAAACTAGAAGTAAAAAACTAAAATAATATTTTATTAATATAACTCAGCATCAAAATCGCTTTCATTTCATCACCTCTAGTCGCCAGTCATCATCGCCATGAATTCTGAAACAGTTATTAATGTTTGAATTAATGATGCCTGATTTCACAAAGGTTTTACGGCATTGTTGCTCGATCAGTAATTGACAAAAATCATGATTGTGCGTTAAAAAAGCGTTTAAAATCAGCCTATAATGTTCCCACTGCTAGGACACAGACCTCCTCTCTTGAAAGGGAGTGGACCGTAATCCACCACGCAGGCCCAGTTCGGGTTGGTATATGTCACATGTCTTTGAATTTTTGGTTCTAGGACATGCCGGTTTCCTCACGATGTTTTTCTTCACCGTTTTTAGAGCAGCGGTTATGAAATAAATTACACATAGTAACCCGCCTGACTGGCTTTGAACCCACCACGTAGAACTCTAACCACTCCACTGTTTTAACAACAGGACACGCAAATATATTGTTTCATATGTTCGAAGCGTATATCGTAGCGTATTGAAACCATAATGTTTCTGCTTATTCCTGGGCGTTAACGTGCTTCTATAATTGAATTGAAAAAAAGAATACAAGAAAAACCTATTTATAAAAACATACTGCAATCACTATGATTAATTTCGACAAAGATCTCATTTGGGAAGAGAACATTCGAGGTCTATATTTAACATTGTTTTCAGAATCTGTATTACACTATCGTGTTTTTTCTTCCTTTCCCTCAACTAGAAACGTTGGTAAGACTAGAAATTACCATCAAAGTCCACAGTGCCTGAAGAATCAGTGTCAATCTCAGCGATCATCTCGTTCAGCTGGTCAGGGGTCAGTTGTTCGTCTAGAGCGGCTAGGATCTCACGCAGACTTGAAGTAGGGATGTAGCCATTGCCTGGAATAGAAAGCATATTTTCACGATTAATAATGTTAAATTCAAAGTTTCGCTTGAACTTCACTGATGTCGGTGAAGGAAAATACCTCACGGTATTTTCCTTCACCGACATCAGTGAAGTTCAAGCGAGACCATAGACTATTCTAGGTATGCTGATATATAGATATCTGCTCCATAGATATGCTAAATTCATGGTTACAGTTTGCGCAATGATTAAAAATGTATCGCGTGTAGGATATATTTTATTTCAAAACAAGAAATTTCACTCGCAGGAAGTTGCGGTCAGAAGCTAGTAATTTACATACTTAGTTTTAAATCACGACACCGCCTTAAACAAGTATGGTGATCAATGCTCGTACTTTCCCTATATGAGAAAAGGTCTAGGCCATGCACAATAGGCTAGTATTATCTATTAAATAAAAAGAAAAGTCCTGACTGACTGACTGACTCGTCAACGCCCAGCCCAAATCCTTGGACCTAGAAAGCTGAAATTTTGCGCAGAGGTTCCCTTTATAATGTAGACAAGGAATAAGGAAGGATTTTTCGAAATTCAACCCCTAAGGGAGTTAAATAGGGGATGAAAATTCCGCGCAGGCGAAGCCGCTGGCAAAAGCTAGTTCTTAGTAACTAACTTTAGCCAGCGGTTTCGCTCGCGCAAAGGTCGAAAACTATCCCACGGGAATGTATGCCAAATTTCATCCAAATCCATTCAGTAGTTTTTGCGTGAAAGAGTAACAAACATCCAAACATACAAACTTTCACATTCATATTAGTATGTAGAATAGTAGGATAATCACAAATGAGGAGCCAGAAACGTTAGTATTTCATGGTAGTCCGTATACGCAGAAACCGATCACAAAATAGTTAATGACGCGCTAGTAAGTCAAGTCGTGATGTAATCTAACGAGCAATGCTTGTTATATAATCTGAATCTCGGAAACGGCCACAACGATTTTCACGAAATTTAGTACGCAGGAGTTTTCGGAGGCGATAAATCGATCTAGCTAGGTTTCATTTTTAGAAAACGTCAAACCAAAAAAAAAAAAACGTCCAGACATTATTCTATTGATTTGAGTTAGTACAAGCCTATTTTCGCGGTTGTAGATTTTTTATGTTGCACTTGATTTTTAATTCTTCGTAGGGGCTTGTGGCTAAATAGAACAGCTGCACGGGTTGATCGATCAGGTTAAGGTGCGCTTGCAGTAGTTGGTTCATGGATGTGTGACCATATTTACATACCAAGACCCATCCGTGCCTCGGAAGGCACGTTAAGTCGTTGGTCCTGGCTGTCATTCGTGGATCTATGGCAGTCATTACGGGTCGGTTCCGTATGGTGCAGGACGTAAAAGAATAGCATCATCCCGTGGATGTCGTAGAAGGCAACTAAGAGGCTTACCATAGAATGGGCAGCAGCGTTCTTTATGCATTTTACCACCATATTGCGATCGCCAACCCGCCTGCCAAGCGTGGCGATTATGGCAAACCCCTTCCCGTTTGTAGGAGGCCTATCACCAGCAGTGGACGTTTTCAGCTGAAATGATGACGGGTCAATTGAACCCCGAAAGTCTGACAACCAGTCTTACCAAGGTGTATTGTGCTACCCAATTACTGGGTTGTGAAAATCAGATAGGCAATCACTCCATGTAAAATACTGGCACTCATCTGCATCCAGTAAGACTGTAAACCGACCCCAACGAAATTGGGAAGACGCTAGACAGATGACTGGATTTTCAACTCTTGATATTCAGCCAAGTATTGCCCGGACCTAACTGGGCTATAAACTGGTTACTTTTGAGTAGGAATGTCTTGGGCGATGACGGGATTAAGGTAATTACATTTTTGTTATTGACATTTTTGGAATATTTTTATTAATCTGGTACTTGTTTTGACATTGCAGTTTTATTTGAAATTTTATTAACCGTCCGGGGACTATTGTATTGATTTTTCCAACACTAGCTCTTTCTACAATTTTTATTTTGCACTAGCTAACCCGACAGACGTTGTCCTGTCTTAACTATGACTATTGAATTCGCATTCTGTATAAACGTTACGGGCAACTTTCTTATTTTTTTCTTTAATAAGAACCGTCTCCTGACAATAACAAACACAAAGAAAAATAATTAGCAAAATCCAGACATGTGATGCCGTGACCAAGGGAATAAGGGATTCATTTTAATATATGTACATAGATTGTGACATTAATAATGAAATAATCGAAATTGATTGATATTAACATTTGTACGCCCAATGGCAAATCATAGAGATTTTACAAAAATATAACATCTCACATGATTACCCACCCAAAAAAAAAACACCTGTGTCTATATTGACTCCGAATCTGAATCTACAGAATTTCCCTGGTAGAGAGAATTGTTTCTCTATTACTTTTAGAATCTATGTTGGAACTTCATAATAACTTTACTAGATTACACAGATTATCATAATTGGCCATTTAGTTTAAAAGGTTTAATTAGCTATACGCTTTAACACGTTTTCTTGTCTCAATACCTATAAATATTTTATTTTAATTTTCCTTCTGCGACGGCCACTTATAAAATCATCAAAGTGATATTATTTATGAAACAGTGAAGCTTGTATGTCTGTCTGGTGACATTTGCGTGAGGCGACGACGTAAATATTGTACAACTAACTACCCACATTGAACTATTGTTTTGACATTTGTGTATTAAGCGTGATCACAGATGACTTTTGTCACGAAGTTTTATAGCAGTGTCGGCTGTTATTTTGTTACATATAGATCATTTTGGATTATGGGATTTAGTTCTTTATTTAGACCGCTTATCTGAAGTTATTTTGTTTTAAATTTTCTGCTATTCTTTCATTTAAAAAAGTTGAGGTTAAGGGCACATTACTCGCAGAATAGATGGCCGATGGGGCCAGAAGGCTCTGGAGTGGCGACTGCGTACCCGAAGACGTAGAGTTAGAAGGCGTCCCACAAGATGAACTGATGAGCTGGTAAAAATACGAGAAGCACAGAACCGTTTGAAGTGGCAGTGCTTGGGGGGGAGGCCTATGTCCAGCAGTGGACGTCTTTCGGCTGAAATGATGAGGATGATAATGAAGTTAATGTTATAAACGGAAGACACATGAATTTGCAACTACATGAAATACAATGCGAATATCAAGGTTGCTATTTATCCCAGGCTAGCAGTTCCTTTAGAAATGCCAAAGGAAAAAAAATGACGTTCAGTTTTTCCCGATTTAAAACGTTTTACGGAAACATTTTCTAATTTTAATTTTCAGAAAAATGTAATACGCTGTATTTACGAACTATTCGGTTCAGCCGTTTTCATTTTTACGTATCCAGAAAATCACAGTCATATTTCACAAACAATGTTAACCATAGCAAAAATGCTCTGAAAATATATTGCAAACTCAAAATAACTTTATTAGTATTTGCTTCAGTACATACAATGTTTGATATATTTGTTTTCAAGGGAAAAATATCGGTTAGAGTAGATCAAATAGTTTCCAATAAATGAGTACAGTGGTAATGATGTGCTGGCTGAATTCGGTTAGAAGTGCCAGGGGAATTACTATTGGTTGTCCATACAAGGTGTGCCACAATAAACGCATGATCAACACCCACCATGGAGCAGGGGTGGCCTATTGGTAGCCGTGACTTCCGAATTGTAAGTCGTATGCTTGACCCCAGACAAGCGGTTTACTTTGTGTACCTACATTATTTCATCGGCACTGCTCTCAAAACGGTGAAAGAAAACATCGCAAGGAAGCCGACATGTTCTAAAACCAAAAATCTGAAGACATATTATGACATTTCTCACCCACACTGCGCCCACGTGGTGAATTACGGCTCACTCCCTCTCACAGAGAGTTGGTCTATGTCCCAGCAGTGGGAATATTATAGGCTGACTTTCCTTAAGCTTATGCTGCATCCTAATTGCGTTACACACAACCAATCATAATCTGTATCATTTTAAAAGATTGCTTATCCATTACTGCGTATTATCAAAAAAAATTGTCTGCCCAGCAACGTTAAAACGCAATGAATATTGCTGACCTGTCAAAAAAAAAGCTATGTAGGCACTGTTAATGTGTTACGAAATTAGGTACCTGAAAGTATGTAGTTTATTCAGAATGCGTAGGTAATCTATGTGGCGTCCCCCGCTCTTCATATTTGCACAGCGAAATAATTAAGCGATGTCCTAAAACGCGAAATTGTTACAAAATCATTTATTTCCGGTTCCAAACAGCACCCTAATTGCGTAACTCATGATTAATCATAATCTGTTTCAATTTGACAGTTTAATAATATTCATTGCGTTATTTACGTTGTTGAGCAAACAAATTTTTCGAACATTTGAAGCAATGGTTTAACCAACTGTTTCAATTAATAAGTATAACAACATTATACAACGTATACTTCTATCAATCAAAAGATTTACCAACCGAGTCTTTACCTGATATTTAAATACGAATATTAATAATTTCCTACGTCTTATAATTTGACATAAGACTGAGCAAGCTCCTCTTCCCTCATATTTTGGTTATAAATTTATTTTTAATACCCTATATGAGTTTGTTCCGTACCTTTTGAAATATGGGAAAGCTTAAAATTATGACAAATTAAGAGATACATTTGTCTCAGAATCATACAGTACCTACATGGCTGTAAATGACAGTTTTGTTAATAGAAATTGGGTCATGTTGAAATTATTAAATAAAAAGTAGTATTAAATGTTGGGATATGTCTAACATGATTTTCGATCTCAACATTTTTTAGATTATCTAGGTACCTACATGTTTGAAAAAAACTTTAACCTACTCTATGCTTACGCTTTGAAAAAGACACGGCTATAGTTGTAAATAAACCGTGTTAAACCAAAATCCGTGGTTGAAAACCCGAGTTTAAATCACGACCATTGATTACGTATTACTTTAAAAATTACGTTAAAAGGGCTAATTGAAATCGTTTACCATTTTTATTATTAAACATATGTGAAATTATATATCATTCTAAAAATAGGTACTACTTTTTTAGAATTAGATAGACTGAAAACAATCTAGATAATGCGTAGGTATTTAATAAAATTTTCATTTTTTTTTTATTATGTTGTGGCTAAGTATCAAAATAAAAATTTAATAATCAGTTTCACTCATTCACTGCATAGTTTCAAAATATGTTTGCCTAATTATTTTATTTTAATTGACATTGATTTGTTTTTAAACCAAAACATCGCTGCATCGGTTCAAAACGTTAAAAACCTGTTTTGCAGTCACACGGTACCGTATGAATGATTTTAATTTCATGGAAAATTATTTAAAATTGCGATTATTTTTAAACAATGTAGCAATGATTTTAAGCAGAGGGGCAATTCTACTAATTTTAAGAACGTTCACAGTCTGATCTCAGTGTCAATCTGTCAAAAATTCTCATACATTTTCGTCAAATTTTTGAAATTCGATTGTCGCCGAGTTGACACTGCGAACGTTTTTAATTAGTAGAATTGGCCTTCAGATTCCTACACTTACGAATTCACGGTCACACCAAGACACAGCCAAAATCGAAACCATATATCACCAACTTTATATACATACCACAACAATTATATAAAAGTCAACGTAAATTACCATCAAACGCAACTAGTAGGTACGTAAATATACGGTTTTATTACTCACACACTTGTCACGAAATCTCGGTTTTTATCGTTTTTACATCGTAATTCTATCGTCAACAAATCGTAGGGGTTTTGGCGATGATCCAGGATCTGATCGGCGACGGTTACTGCAAACAATTATCAGTGAAAACACGGAGTGAGCACTATAAATTGGATACAACGGGATTTACGGGTGAACTTGGTGATTTTCGAGGTGACAAATGAGGTTATTTAATATTTAAAGATTTCATTTCTCATTGCGATTGGAACTGATTTATTAAAATGATATTTTTCACACTATTAAGATGTGATAAGTTTGTCTTTAGATTGTTTTTGGGTTTCTTATGGATTGTAGTAAATATTGTTTGGTGGTCTTCAAAGGAACCATGTATCACAGGCCTGAACAACTTAGATAAATTAAAATTTAACTCAACTATTATACATTAAAATGCACAACGATGAGCCTTTCCGTTTAAACAGTGTTCTCAATATTTCGTGTGTATTATAATTACTATCTTATTGAAGCTCATGGCTACGAGTAAGTAGTAATAGCCGCGAGTGTCGATGCATCAAGTAAAGCCACGCATACAGGGGTTCGTCATTTGTGGATCTTTGACAGTCGTTACGGGTCGTCAGAAGTTACCCAGTTGGTTGTGGAGGTCAGAATTAGGCAGTCGCTCGATGTAAATTACTGGTATTCGTCTGTATGTGGTATCAACATGGGAAAAGACTAGGCAGATTGATTTTTTATAATTCTGTCCTGGCATTTAACATTACACATAAGTTTATGGAGTATGAATATTAGGAGCACGTAAGAATCCCTCTCACCGAGAGGAGGCCTGTGTCCCAGCAGTGGGAACATTATAGGCTGATGATGATGAAGAATCCATAGGAGATTGCCTTCTGTTGTTTCTGCCTCCCCTCATATAAAGAAGGAGCGACTTTAAATTATGTATGCGTACCTACTTTAATTTCTTTCTCATACAAAAATCTGTCACATATATACTTTATTGAGAGATTCGGTGTCTTCCATGTTGTCATCGTCAATACATCTCCGCAATTTTCCTACAAGCGTTTCGATCCTACAGGCTCAGAATAACGCTTTCTATTTCTACTCTACCGTAGAATAGAAATCGCTTGTCTACATTTCTCGGTACAAAACTGTCAATTGTCTACACGGTAACGTCATTATTGTGTACTTTTCCGTCGACAAAACGCTTCTCTACGGTTCTCGCTCTATGCCTCCTGTTGTCTCCATATTTTCCTGTATGTTCAAAAGAAATCAATGACTGTAAAAGAAACCGACTTCCAAATCGTCCAAGTTCCAAGGCATATAGGTAGATGCAAATACGAGAACCAAAATAAGTAACTTTTATTTGAAACAAATCGGTATCCATCTTGACGTACAAAGCACCCCGCAAAATCTATCAAAGAATGTTAGGTTTGTATGCGAAAATAATCCTAAACAACTAAGTATTACGGCCGGAAATCGGGTCACATACATTTACCTACAATTTGTATATCAGCTTTCTAGTTACGAAGTCGAAAACTTTTCAATACAATTTCTATATGAAACAAGTAGGTACTCGTTTCGAGCAACGTTTTAAGTTTTAACTAGTTTAATCCAGTTAGGTCTGGTTTTTGCAAAGGAGAGCTCTAAACGGCAGTTTGTTTTATATTTTTTAAATTGCTTTTTGTACCTCTTGTTGTTTCGTGCTACAGTTTCTAAATGATTTTTGGTGTTTGAAGAAAATAAAGCGTGTGTATAATGGAACAATATTTTTAAATTCGTTCAAATCAAATCAAATCATTTATTGGTTTCCAAACATGGGTAATATAGTATATAGATGTTTTATTTATTTAATGAGTCCTCCATGTTCTACCGTCACATGGGCATGCAAATCATATATTATTATTGAAATTCCACAAAATAATAATTTTAAAATAACAGTCAAGAAAATTAAATACTACAAGCTACAAATTCATATCAAATTTTTTGAATTTCAGTAAAAATGTCACAATAATACGAAAATGGCAAATTTCAACCAGGTTACAGTAATACAAAAAAATAATGTCAAAGGTCACTAAGATGCACTTATAAAATAGAAATAAAAATGTAAAAAGAAGAAAAATATCATTTCAATCGGCCAGTGATTCATCATTAAGGAGGTCGTCAATTATGTAATAACTTTTTTCAATTAATATTTCGCTTAGTGCTCTTTTAAATTTGAAAACAGTCATAGTATTAATAATATTAGGTAGGGTTGTAATTGGTTTTGTAAATCAAATATCTATACTAATATTACAAAGAGGTAAAGTTTGTGAGGTTTTAGGACTCTCTGGATATACTGAACCGATTTTGAAAAAAATAGAAAAGAAAGCCACGTTATTTGTGAGTGTTATATATTAACCCGAAAAATTAAAAGACTTTCATGGTAGTCGGATTTGCAAAGTAAGTTGGAGAATTAAACGGTCGAACAAAACGTTTCTTTCGAACGCTGAGATAAAGGATTGAGTTCTAGAGAAAAGTTGTAGAACTTGATAATGCCTACAAAACAGTCAACGACAGCATGTCAAAATTTTATATTTAAGTCACAAAAAGTAGTTTTTTTATGTTAAAAAGATTATTTATATCGTTAGGTCATGTTTATTGATTATGGTCATGTTTTTTGGTTATCAACAATTATGAATTCTTATCAAAATAAGTAAATTGACCGTTTCAAGTGTTTAAAACAAAAGACTTTAAAACAAAAGACCCTTGTACTGCTTATTTTGGACGAATAGTTAAAGATATTGGTTTTGTAAATCAAATATAATAGTTCATAAATAGTTTAATTACCTACTTTTACTATTTACGGTTTTCAGTGTTGGTATACCAATTACAGATCATTTTTCCCTTAAGAAGAAACAAATTAAAATGTCTAGTGGTCACAAGTGCTACTGTTGAGCATGAGGTGTGGGTTCGATTACCAGTTCGGGCAATGCGTTATTGGGTTTTCTATCTGGAGTTTCTCAGTAGCAACCCAGAGTCTCGAATTGTGTTCGGTTGATGACAATATGCGCTCTTCGGGGAAACAAGGCGTGACGTTGAGTAAATAAAAACGCGTTTATTGGCATTTCATCTCTCATTGGTCACAGAACAATAAGATACTCAAAGTCAAAATATTTTATTTCACATAAACCTGCATGGGCACTTAAGAAACGTCAGAAGCTAAGTGCACGGTTCCAATTTGTCGCTTCGTATGGAGAAGAGCCGGCAAGAAACTCTTTTGAAATTATTGGCTTTTACAAAGTTTTCAAATAACAGTGATACGAGTAATAGTTAAGAGAGGACAGTGCAGGCCTGTCAATAAGTACCCGATACTTAGAGGAATGGAAATAAAGAATAGAAAATCGTCTACAAAACCTAAAATGTTAACTAAAATGAATGAAACATTTTAGAATATTGTGTTCATTTTCATTAATGCAGTCTTTTCTCCACCAAGACCTGTTTAAAACGAATTTCCCAGATACAACTTTATTTATTAAAGTTCAAAAGAATAGAAACAGAAACGTAGTAATTGAATTATGTATATGCAAAAAATAAACTGACTTCGAACTTGGCTTTCTATTAAAAAAAAAACACTTCCTGCAATTGTTTTGTGACTCTCATATTAATGAGCTTTGTCTTGCCAACCTAAAAATTTGCAAATTTTCATACAAAAATCTTTTGATGTTTTTTTTTTTTTTTTTTTCATAAATATGTTTTGGCATAATTGGAATCTCTTAACGATGTGTATTATTAATCAATGTTATGTAGATAACGTACGAGTAGAAGTGCAAAAAAGGCGGCCAAGTGCGAGTCGGACTCGTACACACAGGGATCCAAACCACCCCACCCACACACATTACATTTTTTTTAAATACTCAAGTAACGAAGAGGGGCTTATGGCTAACCAACAATAGCTGCACGGTTAAGCTTGCCGCAGTTGGTCCGTGGATGGGTGACCATCTTTACATACCAAGACCCCTCCGTGCCTCGGAAAGTACGTTAGTACTTTCCGAGGCACGGAGGGGTCTTTTAGCCGTTCGTCCCGGCTGTCATTTGTGGATCTTTGACAGTCGTTACGGGTCTTCAGAAGCCCGAAAGTCTGACAACCAGTCTTACCAAGGGGTATCGTGTTACCCAGTTACTGGGTTGTGTAGGTCAGATAGGCGGTCGCTCCATGTAAAATACCTGGTATTCAGCTGCATCCGGTTAGACTGGAAGCCGACCCCAACATAGTTGGGAAAAGACTAGGTAAATGATGAGGTACAACATTATTTTTAGTGGGTATATGCGAAACCTGAATACTGTTTGTTCAGAATAAGTAACTGAATCGATTCCAATAATATTTACACCGTCATATATTATTTCCAAAAAGAGTTTTGCAAGTGTGATGGCAAATGTAATCACCAGTTAATTGCAATACAATCGCCGTACGGTTAGGTACAGTCACGAGCAATAATATGTATACGCTTACCAATACTTTTAAAAGCGATTTTCTCCACTTTTACTCATTGTAATCTTATTTTATTATGAAAATAATATTTTGGAACCCACTTTATAATGAAATACCTAAGTTATCTCAAGGTTGCAATCGCTATTTAAAAGAAAATCGCTTTTGAATTTGGCGATGTGTATACATATTAAGCGGCCCCGCCCGCGTGGATGTCGGTTAACGCGTAAAAAAGTATTCTCCATGTTCTAGGCTATATCTATGCCAAATTTCATGACGATCCGTTTAGCGGTTTAGGCGTGAAAGCGTGACAGACAGACAGAAAGAGTTACTTTCGCATTTATAATATTAGTAGGGAAGTAGGGATGAGTACAATACGACGCTAGATGCGCGGGCGGCGCGGGGAGCCGCGTGGTGACCATGTTTGTGTAAGCAATTAGGTAACATACTCATAACAAGCTTATAACTTTGTCATTTTTCATGACACAGTTTTATACATAGATTCTTAACATAAAAATATTAGACACGTATTTCGGGTTTCGCATATACTAAAACTAGGCTTGCGTCAGGAATCCCAGGCTGATTCCCGGCCACCGTAGGCGTGAGCTTGCGGACAGCGAGTAATGGGTAGCTCGCTGTCCGGTTAGGACCACGCCCAGGTCGACGGCGCGTTGTGTTCCACGCGCGATAAGAGATGTCAGCACAAAATGACGGGGCCCGCAAGGGCCGATGCCTGCTGGAGGTGCGGGTTCGTTCGAAAGAGATACCGCCGCCCCTGGCATACAGGCTACTGAGGGAGCACGGGTGGGTTTTAGTCAGTAAAAGTCTGACACGCCCTCCTGCTCCACCCAGAGCGGGAGAAATTATTTGATGATTTCCCAGCCAAAAAAAATAAATTTAAAAAAAGCGGAACGGTACGGAACCCTAAAAACAGTTTTTCTTTGAAAATACATGAGTATCTTACAGGGGTGCGGGTTGTTTGAAAGAGATACCGTGGCCCCTGGTACACAGGCAACTGACGGAACAAGGGGGCCTTAAAGTCACTAAAAGTCTGACACGCCCTCCTGCTCCACCCAGAGCGGGAGAAGTCATTCGATGATTTACCAAACTCAAAAAAGGGATCCTATAGTAGTATTATAAATGTGAAAGTTTGGATGTTAGGGTATTTAGATACTTGCATGTTTGTTGTTCAATCACGCAAAGATGGCCAAACGAATTCGAATTTAGATGAAAATTGGCACACAGATAGCTTATAAACGCTACGCCAAAATGTATGGGAATGACATTACCTGCGGAAAGGACACGACGCAATCTTTCCACAGGTAATGTCTTTCCCATACATTTTGGCGTAACGTTTGACGTGAACGCTAACAGAAATGTATTTTGTCTATAGGCCATGGACTAATACATAAGAAAAAAATTTGCCCGGTGGTACGTTCCCGTGGGGGAATTTCTAATCTCTACGCGAGCAAAGAACTGGCAAAAGAAGTTTATTAATAAAATAAAAGTAACTTATTACAAAGACTTTGCTTTGTACTTCTTAGAGAATTTAACAGCTGGAGCTACTCTTGAGAGTCAGAAATTAAGCCAATCTTCCGCTGCCTGTTTGCCAGTTTTATCTAAATTCTCTGCAGAAAAAAGCCTTAAGGTGACACTTGTCCACATTTTTTCCATACAAACTTCGGGAGGGTTTTACTCCACTGTTTGATTATGTACATCAAAAATTAAACATGGTATGGTTTTGTCTCGTTATTATTATTGTCTGTACGGAAACAGAATACTAAAATAAAAAGCCATTACAAAGTTATGAGCCAACAAAGATTCGTTTTTCTTGCTAATTTAACCTAACTTTGAGCGTGTTTAAGTAATAAAAGGAGTGTAAAATCTCGAAAACCAAGACGGTACCGACAAAGTTCAATTAACAATAAATTCAATAAACTTTATAGGTCATTGATTTATGCAGTGGTTTTGTCATAAAACCCGATCTTCTGAAGGACTTTTCTTAATTTTATTGCAATTTTTTTGCCAAAAATGCTCCTGCGTCTCACTCAATAGCGTTGTGCGTGTAGACTAGCGTCTAACTGCTCACCTTTGATACTATCTCTGTCGGATACGAAGCCTGGTGAGACAGCGTGATTTTTAGCCAGGCCCACCAGTGAGTTCGAGCCCGCGCAAAGTGTACCCTTAAAGTAATTACAAACTAAAACACATAGACCAGATATAAATTAGAAAGACAACGCGAAGAAATTTAAATTAAATTTTAATGGAGGAGATTTCAGTCTTGGCGTGGAATTTGCAACTATAAATTAGTACAAACCCTCACGCTATTATCATTTAAGAGGGGTCGTAGAACCTTAAGCTGTAAGTACTTTATTTGAAAGATTGTTTGTTTGATCTCGGCTTAACGGGGTGGGGAGGCGGGAGCAGTATTAGATTAGCTAGATTTTTCGAACAGTTACTTTAGACATTAGGAAAACAACATGCGTACCTATTTTTTTTTACTAAATGCAAACCGGCTAGTCTCTTAGATTAACTTTTTCATTCATTGAATCTTAAAGAGCGTACTGCGGGAACGATATTTAATTTTGATTTGATTGTGTTCGTTTAATCCCTTGCTGCCTCAATTTTTATAGTATCTTTTAAGGAAGTCTAAAATTCGTACAGAAAAAATATTTAAGTAATATCTGAAAACTAAATAAATGGCGTACGGGGCGCGTTAATACTTCACGGCAGGTGACAAAACAGTTTTGAATAAAAACAAAGCTACACATATTCTATAACGTATAAATAAAGCATTTTCAAAGTGTGTATTTCTTATAATAATATGAAGGTAATACCTAAATTATCACGTGACCAGTCTTAAGTTAAAAGTACTGTACCTAATGCCTATTGTTAGTTTAGATGTTTATAGGCATAGGCATACCTAGGCTTATTTTTTTGAGGGTGGGAAATCATCAAAATAACGTCTCCCGCTCTGGATGTAGCAGGAAGGCGTGTCAGACTTTTACTGACTAAAACTCACCCGTGTTCCTTCAGTTGCCTGTGTGCTAGAGGCCACGGTATCTCTTTCGACCAACCCGCACTCCTGACAGGCATCGGCCCTTGCGGACTCCATCAGTTGATGCTGACATCTCTTTGAGGCGCGCGTGGAACACAACACGCCGTCGACCCGGGCTTTGTCCTTACCGAACAGCGAGCTACCCATTACTCGCCATCCGCAAGCCCACGCCTACGGTGGCTTGGAATCAGCCTGAGATTCCCGACGCCCAGGGCGATAAAATTGTAAATAGTACTATTTATAGTAAGTATAGGCATAGGCTTAAGGTTCATATAAATAATACTATTGACAATTTTATTTATATAGGGTGTTATCATAACAATACGCCTCTTTTCCCGGAAAAGTATGGCACAAGCATACATATCACACACTCACGCATACACAATCAGCCTATAATGTCCCCCCCCCTACTTCTGTTGCACAGACCCTTCTCTCTGTGAGAGTGAATAAGGCCATAAAGTGGGCCATAATCCACGACGCGAGCCCAGTCCGTGTTGATGGATGTCACATGTCTTCGAATTTTTGGTCCTTCAATGGTTTGAGATCAGTGATTATGAAATTAAATACACAAAATAATGTCTCTGCTTGTAATTATAACCTATATTAAATGGTTACTTGGTCATAGCTATGTCGGGACTTACAGCATCTAAGAAAGACGAATAACGTTATAACTTACCTTCTTTGTCGTATAGTCTGAATGCTTCTTTAAGTTCCTTCTGTAGCTTCTCATCGTCTTCTTGTAAAAAGTAAACTGCGACGCGCACGAATGAGTCGAAGTTCAGCTTCCCACATGCTGGAAATTAAGTAGATAATGAATGAGAAAAAATAAAAATGTTGGTCAAAATAGGGTTAAAAATTAATTTGAAGCGGACAATAGCAAAATAACTCCATATAGCGTGTCATATCGGCCGTAAATATGCACAGTGATGAAAAAATCCCAATCGAAGAAACCTCGCATTAAAACAAATGCAATGAGCCCAAAAAACCTGCAGCAGAATTTAAGTAGAATTTAAGATCAATACTAACATACAAGTTTAAAAAATTGTTAAATAATTCGAATGCAACCAATTTTTATAAAAAACATTTATTATAAAGTTAGTTAAAATAATAAATATTCAGAACACAATAAAATTAATAAATAAGTCAAGTTTTTGAATTTCCAAGCATTTTATAAAATAATAAATATTCAGAACACAATAAAATTAATAAATAAGTCCAGTTTTTGAATTTCCAAGCAATAAACTAACTGATAATTATTATCAGTTAGTTTATTACACTTTGTCAAGAAGGAATTCGTCAGTGGTATAGTAGCATTTTTCAATTAAAAAAATATTTAGTCTCCGTTTAAATTGTGTCAAGTTTAAATCTTTAATCTCATTTTGTATTTATTGAATATTTTTGGAGCCATGCAGAGGACGCTTTTGTGCATAAGGGCGGTCTTTGAGGCTCTTAAACATAATTCGTGACGATATTCTTGTCTTGTCGACCTATAGCGTTGCTCTGAAGCTTTTTTGAACAGCTCGAAACTCGTATTGC
The DNA here is from genome assembly GCA_949987655.1 of Polymixis flavicincta. Lineage (NCBI taxonomy): Eukaryota > Metazoa > Arthropoda > Insecta > Lepidoptera > Noctuidae > Polymixis > Polymixis flavicincta. Next base: position 20,605,380 of record OX465183.1, read on the forward strand.
GCCTGCTTAGAGTTTTTAATGATATCATTATTATGTAGTGATTGATATCTCATGCTTAAAGCGTTTATTCCAACTGAAATATTTTCAATCCCTAAAGCGCGCAGCTTTAGGGATTGAAAATATTACACGAGCAACTAAAATTGCTACATCTTGGGCAATTCTCGTCAAATATAACATCACATAACATCCAGCAATTTAGGGCAACGGCAACATGTAGCAAACTGTTGCCAGAGATACGGCCACACAATATGGAGCAACTTAAAAACTAGGCAATGCGCCTCCCCCACCGTTTCCGCCACCGGTCGGTTCCTCTCGCAAAAACGAGACGTAGTTCTACGTACAAACGTTAAAAGAGTCTGAGAGAGAGAGGGTCTGGACTTTAAAAGAGACTGTGACCTCTGAGTTTGTTTCGGCCTTTCTTCTCAGAGTAGTCAGTTAGGAAACGCCGACCTCACCTAGTTTAAAAAATATAATTGACGTGTAAAAGTGTTTGTACAAACCTACTTACAGAAATAAAATCATTTATCATTTAAAGAAAGAAAATTGACAAAAAATATCCAAACCGATTGAATACATTCGGCAACTCATGAAATATAATGAAGCAATCAGAAGCAATATTACCGAAACACATCGGCAATTTATTGTTGTTGCTCCAAATCGCTCCACTTAATTGATCCAAATTGATCCATTAGTGTTGCCGAGCAAAAATTCCTCAAAAAATTGCCCGTGTAAAAGCACCATTATGAATTGTCAAGGAGTTGGTCAGTTAGTTCGAAGGATGAAGCCACTAACCTGGTTAACCAATCATTTCTCACACCAGATCTCTTAGTTAAGCGCTAGTACCTATTCTATCCAACAAACCATCTATTATTATCTGGCATTCCGTTTAACGAGCCACAAACAAGACATAGAGGATCTTGAGATAATCCCTACGTCACACTTGATCCGAGGTATTACGGCTTTAATGACGTCATCAAACAGCTGTTTGTGCATCGGTATCAATGGGTTTAAGTGGTCACAAGTAATTACTGAAGTAACTTATACTTAGGGCTGAATTTACTAATACGACAGATACATTTTCATCTGTGTAGTAAAATTGACGTCTGCCAGTTTTTGTATGGATAACTGGAAGAAATCAAAATTCATTAGCAGTTAGTAGTAACACCAACGAGTTACAAAATTCCCTCCTAACGGTGAGAGAAAGTGGGCCATACATAGTCCACACATACTGTCCCAGAACGGGTTCGTATAGGTCACACGTCTTTGAATTTTCGGTTCTAGACCATGTTGGTTTTCTAATGATGGTTTCCTTCACCATTCTGAGAGCAATGGTGATGAATCTCCGAATCAATAACCAGGCAAATCAGGATTTTCTGTAGCAGCGCTCGGAATCGACCGAAATCAATTAACTGTTAAACACAATTATATCATTTGCTTATGTTTCAGTGTTGGTACCAACGTAAAAGTTTTTCATAAAATGATGAGAACAGTGAGCCCCATCAGAGGTTTTAGTTATTTTTAACCGACGAAAAAACTAACGAGGTTTGTTAAGGACGCACAATAAAGCCGACAACCTAATGTACTTGTAGTGCTAATGCATTAACATACACTGATTTACCTATGACCCCAAAGGTACCTACTTATGACACTAATGTACGTGTAACACAATGTATATATAACCCGGATGTAAACATGTACTACCATACCTGCCTACCCTACCGATTTGTTAGAACGGATGTATAGTAGGCAGGTACAGAAATCATAACAAACCGAAGGAATTTTCCCTAATTGGCAAGTCGAGAATTGTAAAGAATCCAATTATAGATAAGGATATTTTCCCACGGTCATTTCGAAGCTTCTCGAAGAAATCAGGCGCAGGTTTCGACTTGTCTAGTAGAAATCGAGCTTACGCTTGACCGTTTTCCCCACCTCGACTGACGTGATTGGTGCAGAGACCGAATTTGTAAGTCGTTTGAGGTGGGGGTGCCCGCTTCTAAAATATGGTGCAAAACTATGTAAGGTAAAATTATTAAAAATTAGTTGAGTTTGTCTTGAAAGCCTTCAGTAGTCATCACTTATTCGCCAAGTTAACAAGTTAAAGTGCAATAGTGGCTCCGCAGTCCCCTATTAGTCGCGAAGTACCCTATAAATAGCTAGCCAGTCAGTTACAAGTGTTCTAGCTTAGGATTTATCTGTGTTCTACTCACTATTGAGTGCTATTGTCTATTCGTGTGATATCGTGTATTTTCTACTTGCTATTTTATTAACATTATAACGTGTCGTGTGTGTATGTGTAAATACCTTGCCTTTTAAAACTATAACCCATTGTGTGACCTAAATTGTGTAGTGTTTTTAGAGTCAATATAGTTAGTATTTTACACCTTTCGCTTGGTTTTAATTCACTCCTTCGTCACGGGAACACCGTTACCCCCGCCTACATCGCCTGTCTCCCCGCATACTTAACATCTTGGTCCTGTCGAGCCGGATTCAGGTTCGAATAGAAGGAGTGAATAACCATGAGTACCAGCGAAATTACAACACGTAGCAAGCTAAGGAAACTAGCTCAAGATATGAGCTCACGTAGAACGGACGACATAGTCTCTGACTCGGGTCTTCCATCCGAGAGAGCACCAGGGTCTCCATCCATAGCGCCAACGATGGCATCCACGTCCGCCTGCAATATCCCGCTGACGGGTGGCCGAGTAATCGACCACAGTAAAGTCAAGTCAGAAAGTGCACAAGACCAGCAGGCAGTCACGAAAGGTCGCCATACCTCGCCGCGCAGCAAAGCCTCATCGAGGAACAGCCGTAGGAGTGTCGATTTCCTTAGAAAAAGGGTCGAATACGAGGCTGAGCGCGACTTGGTACAACTCAAAGAGAACCTTATTAAGAAAAGGATGGAAGCGGAATTAGCGGAAATAGAGGCAGCTAATGAAAGTGAGGACTCCCATTCAGATGTGAGTACGACACAGCGCGTCGAGGACTGGGTGAGTAAAACGCCCCAAGTGCTTCAAACTACAGCTGTGTCAGGCGCACCGGCTCGAGAGGCCGCGCCCCGTGAAACATCTGGATGTCACGACAATCACGTAAGTACAGTGATGAATCGTGAAAATAGTTACCGTGTGTCGTCAGTGTCGCATGAATTAAACGTGTCGCGAGTACCTAGGCAGTCCGTGTCTGTACCGTTACCTAACCTAACGGTACCAATTACGCCTAGGTACAGGCCAGTTTCGTCGGAAGGAGTTAGATTTCAGACACCCGGTTATCCCGTCTTTACCACTCCGGTCGCAAGCGTACCTCGTACAGAAACACGCGAGTCGGATACGCAGCGGCAGATGCAGTACGGAGAGGACGAAAGAGAAAGACGGCGAGAATCCTCTGGGGATAGAAGTCGAGATAAATTCGACAAGCTGGCTGAAGCGATCACAAGCCTGGCACGACCACGACCGGTACCAAGACAGGCATATGAACTGCCATACTTCAGTGGTGACCCAGCCGACTGGATTTCGTATAGAAACATGTACTGGGAAACATCACAGCTATATAGCTTTAAGACGCACGAAAATATAGCACGATTGAAAACCTCACTACAGGGCGACGCAAAGAGGTCAGTTGAAGACTTGTTGCGAACTTCAACAGACCCAGCAGAGATAATGCGTGCGCTCGAGGACGAGTTTGGTCATCCGACCTTAGTGCTACAATACGCCATACAGAAGGTGAGAGATTTACCCAGAGTGACGGAGAGTTGCCGGGAACTGAGGAAATTCTCATCAACAGTGCGTAATTGCGTCTCATTGCTAAAGAATATCAATGCGGAAGGATATTTGAATAACCCGCAGTTAGTAAGCGATCTGCTGGGTAAGCTGACTCCGGTACAGCGCGCGCAATACGGCGACTTCGCTATGGGCCTGAATAGTGCGCAAGGGGTGGACCTAAGAGTGTCTCCGAACTTGGAAATTCTCTCACATTTTTTGATAAACCTGACACGTTCGACGTCGTATTACGTGCAGGCGAGTATGTGGGAGACTAGTACATTAAAACCCCCTGCCAGGCAACAGCAGAAGAGTAGTAACGCCAGTCAGCCCCGATCAGGGAACACTGCGCGCGCGGCCGGCAGCAGGCCTCCGTTGACACAGCGGGTGAACACGCAGAGCGACGGAGCTTCCGTTCCAGAAGAATGCGTGATGTGTCAACGGAAGCACAAGATAGAGGATTGTGAGCAATTTAAGAAGCTCACAATCCAACAGCGCTGGGACACCATAAAAGAGAAAAACACATGTTTCAAGTGTCTCTTTGGGAAGCACCCTAAGAGGTTCTGCCGTGCGAGTCGGTGCAAGAAATGCGGTTTCGGGCACCACTTGATGCTGCACGCGGATAAGGAAAAGGAAAAGGAGGAAAAGCCTCAGGATTCCAAAACGGAGAGTGTAACCAACATAGGTGAATGGCGGGCTACAGCATTACTGAAGATTGTTCCAGTAACTATAAGTGACAACAAGGAGTGTTACGCACTGTTAGACGACGGTGCGACTGTGTCACTTATAGACAGCTCTATCGCCACCAACCTAGCTGGTCCGTGTGTTCCTTTGTCCGTAAAAACCGCGGGTGGCCACGAAGTAACGGACACAACCTCGCGAGTGGTACAGGTGCGCGTTAAAGGCCCGAACGGGCAGTGTCATAAAATAAAGTGCCGTACAATAACAAACATAAACTTACCAGTGCAAACAGTGTCCGCGTCGCTAATAAACGACAACGCGCACCTAAGTGACTTGGGTTGCGTGGAGATGAGGGGAGCCAAGCCGCTGCTACTACTCGGACAGGACAACTGGGAGCTACTTGTCAGCCAGGACATCCGCCAAGGAAAATCGGGTAAGCCAGTTGCCTCATTAACTAGACTAGGTTGGGTCATACATGGACCGTTCTATAAGTTAAACGAGACCAAAGAAAGTGTTAATCATATGACAGTTTCCCTCCCCGATTTGCATGACCTGGTTAAATCTCAATTTGCTCTGGAAGCAATAGGCATTTCAGAGAGCCCTCGAAAACACAAAGATGTTGAGAGGGCACTAGTAAACGTACCCCCGACCAATCGCAGTGGGAGGTGGGCTTGTTGTGGAAGCATGATGATGTTCAAATGCCAAATAATTATAACCAAGCCCGCCAAAGATTGTTCGGGATCGAGAAGCGTATGCGCAAAGACGCTACCTTCGCCGAGGCGTATTCAGCGCAGATAAATAGGTTGTTAGACGAGGGCTACGCGCGCAAAGTGAAAGACGATTTGAATAGCTCGCCGGTATGGTATTTGCCACATTTCGGAGTTGTTAACCCGAATAAACCGGGGAAGCTACGGCTAGTGTTTGACGCGGCTGCCACGTCACATGGTACATGTTTGAACGACAACCTATTGACCGGGCCTGACTTACTGAATTCGTTGCTCGGTATATTGTTAAAGTTTAGGATAGGCCCCGTAGCGTTTTCAGGGGATATCACTGATATGTTTCTGAGGATTAAAATAAGGGCACAAGATCAAGGTGCACAGTCATTTCTGTGGAGGGGCGCGGATTCCCATAAGGAACCAGATACATACGTGATGAATTCAATGATATTTGGCGCCGCCTCATCACCTACCACGGCAATATATATATTAAATAAAAATGCCGACCAGTTTAAGGAAACCTACCCCGAAGCTGTGGATGCCATAAAGTCCAGGCACTACATGGACGATTACCTAGATAGTGCTTGGACCGATGAGAAGGCCAATGAGCTGATAGAGGAGGTAACCATTATACACGCCTCCGGTGGGTTCGTAATACGGGGGTGGGTTACAAACTCATCCGAGCTCCGGGATAGGTTGAAATTGGACATGCCCGATCGAGTGGCCCTTGAAAAGGGGGTGGGCACAGGGGAAAGGACCCTAGGCTTAATATGGTCACCTAAGGATGACGAGCTGGGGTTTGATCTTTCGTTTAAAAGACTACCAACAGACATTATAAACGGTAGTCTAGTGCCCACAAAGAGACAGTTTTTGAGCATGATTATGTCAATATATGACCCACTGGGATTCCTGTATCCGTGTGTGATCCAATCGCGCATACTTATGCAACGAATTTGGGAGTCAGGAGTACAGTGGGACGAGCTGATACACGAAGTAGATGCTAAAGTGTGGTTCAAGTGGCTCCATAATCTGCGTCAGTTAGACAATTTAATGATACCGCGGTGGTATGGGTTGAACCTTGATAACTTAGAACTGCATGTTTTTGGGGACGCCAGCGAACTGGCTTACGCCGCGGTCGTATACCTAGTGGGTCATGACAAAGACGGAAACAGGAAAACCGTTATGATACTAGGGAAAGCGCGAGTTGCTCCACGAAAGGTAGTCTCTATTCCTAGGTTAGAGTTGCAAGCAGCAGTATTAGCCTGTCGCTTAGCAGACCATGCCCACAAAGAGTTAGGACTAGAGATTAGACATAAATACTTTTGGACCGACAGTCAAACGGTTTTAAAGTGGATAAACTCTGACGCGCAAGAGTTCCAAAGATTCGTCTCGCACAGGCTAGCCGAAATAGATAGGCTGTCAGATCGAGGCGACTGGCGCTGGGTACCTTCCCAGGATAACCCAGCTGACAAGGCGACCAGGTTGTGTTGGCCTGATAGCCACGCAGAGTGGCTCTCGGGCCCCTTGTTTTTATGTGATCCACAGGAACACTGGCCAACGTGTCCCGAGGCAGCGGCATCTGAAGCGGACCTGGAGCGCATCGAGCGGGTCCACGCCACCGCAGAGCCCGGGGCGCCCCTCCTCGACTACGAGCGCTACTCAACGTGGACGCGCCTACAGCGCGTCATGACGCGCGTGCTGATCTTTGTCGGCCGATGTCGAAAACGTCGGTCGACCTCCGAAGTAAGTCGGCGAGACCTGGAGGAGGCACACAACTGCCTAATAAAGTTGTGCCAAGAGGAAAGTTTTAAAGATGAGAGGGCCGCCATTCTAAAAGGCCTGCCCGTACCCATCAGCAGCAACATCAAGGCTCTCGACCCAATGATAGCCGATGACGGGTTGTTACGAGTGAGAGGTCGTCTGAGTGCATGTGAGGCACTCACCTTCAGTGAGAGGCACCCTATAATCATGGAGGGTCGCCACTCGCTGACAAAGAAGCTGATCGCACACTACCATGCGATGGCCTTGCACGCAAATCATGAAACAGTAGTCAACAATTTGCGTGAGAAATACTGGGTTACCAAAATCAGAACCTCAGTAAAGACAGTGGTCGCCAAGTGTCAGCTCTGTCGCATCTGCAGAGCCCAACCCGCGCCACCTAAGATGGGAGACCTTCCACTCGCAAGGGTAGAACCTTCTCGAAGAGCCTTTATGCGAGTGGGGGTGGACTACTTCGGCCCGATGGAGGTGTCGATCGGGCGACGGCGCGAAAAGAGGTGGGGTGCCCTATTCACCTGCCTCACCACGCGCGCCGTCCACCTAGAGTTGGCTGCTTCCCTGAGCGCCGACTCCGCCATACTAGCCCTGCGGCGCCTCATAGCGCGCCGCGGGCAACCAGTGCATCTGTACTCTGACCAGGGTACCAACTTTGTCGGGGCAAATACCGAGTTGCGAGCAGCCCTGAAAGACCTGAACCAAGGTCAGATAAGGGAAGATGCTATCAATCGTGGAATTGAGTGGCACTTCAACCCCCCAGCGGCCCCACACATGGGTGGCTGCTGGGAGCGCCTGGTGAGATCAGTAAAGAACGCCCTTCGAAGCACGCTCAGGGAGCGTGCCCCACGTGAGGAGGTCCTCTATACCCTCCTCACCGAGGCCGAGCTCATTATAAACAGCCGGCCGTTGAGCTATGTCTACGATGACCACAAGCAGCCGGTGGTCCTTACGCCGAACCATCTGCTCCTGGGCACTGCGTCCGGGAGTACTCCGTTTGCCGAAAGCCATGCTGAGGACGTCGACTCCCGCCGGCAGTGGCGGCGCGTCAACGCGCTCGCCGATATGTTTTGGCGGCGCTGGCTACGGGAGTATCTGCCTACGCTTCAACGCCGTGAAAAGTGGGCCAACAATGTGCCAAATGTGAGCGTCGGTGACATAATTGTATTAGTTGACAGTAATAAACCGCGAAGTGCATGGACCAAGGGAGTAGTTAAGTCAGTGTATCACGGAAGTGACGGAATCATCCGTGTAGTAGACGTCAAAACCAATAGTGGGGTTCTGCGTCGGCCCGTAGCTAAAATTATTGTGCTTCCCATCAACCAAGATGTGTAAAACGGTTGAACCCTATTACAGGGGGTGGTATGTTAAGGACGCACAATAAAGCCGACAACCTAATGTACTTGTAGTGCTAATGCATTAACATACACTGATTTACCTATGACCCCAAAGGTACCTACTTATGACACTAATGTACGTGTAACACAATGTATATATAACCCGGATGTAAACATGTACTACCATACCTGCCTACCCTACCGATTTGTTAGAACGGATGTATAGTAGGCAGGTACAGAAATCATAACAAACCGAAGGAATTTTCCCTAATTGGCAAGTCGAGAATTGTAAAGAATCCAATTATAGATAAGGATATTTTCCCACGGTCATTTCGAAGCTTCTCGAAGAAATCAGGCGCAGGTTTCGACTTGTCTAGTAGAAATCGAGCTTACGCTTGACCGTTTTCCCCACCTCGACTGACGTGATTGGTGCAGAGACCGAATTTGTAAGTCGTTTGAGGTGGGGGTGCCCGCTTCTAAAATATGGTGCAAAACTATGTAAGGTAAAATTATTAAAAATTAGTTGAGTTTGTCTTGAAAGCCTTCAGTAGTCATCACTTATTCGCCAAGTTAACAAGTTAAAGTGCAATAGTGGCTCCGCAGTCCCCTATTAGTCGCGAAGTACCCTATAAATAGCTAGCCAGTCAGTTACAAGTGTTCTAGCTTAGGATTTATCTGTGTTCTACTCACTATTGAGTGCTATTGTCTATTCGTGTGATATCGTGTATTTTCTACTTGCTATTTTATTAACATTATAACGTGTCGTGTGTGTATGTGTAAATACCTTGCCTTTTAAAACTATAACCCATTGTGTGACCTAAATTGTGTAGTGTTTTTAGAGTCAATATAGTTAGTATTTTACACCTTTCGCTTGGTTTTAATTCACTCCTTCGTCACGGGAACACCGTTACCCCCGCCTACATCGCCTGTCTCCCCGCATACTTAACAAGGTTCTCAAGTCGACTCGTATTTTTTTTTTAATGTATGACCACGCATAACTTTTTTCAGAGTTGGCCAATTTTGATAATTCTTTTTTTATTGGAAAGGGTATACCCCGAAGTTGGTCCCACATCAATTTCGAAAAAAAAGTACAACCCTAAGGGTAGGAAAACAGATCACAGATTTTAATACTGAGTTGTGTATTACAAAAAGTAATCAAAAATTAAGCATGTAGTAATTTTTTTTTTTTTTTTGGGTGGGAAATCTTCAAATGACTTCTCCTGCTGAGTAGAGCAGGAGGGCGTGTCAGACTTTTACTGACTAAAACCCACCCGTGTTCCCTCAGTAACCCGTATGCCAGGGGCTGTGGTATCTCTTTCGAACAAACCCGCACCCCTGGCAGGCATCGGCCCTTGCGGACCCCACCGGTGGTTGCTGACATCTTTGACGGCATGCGTGTGGAACACAACGCGCCGTCCCGTCTACCACTTTTCAGCCGCAGGGGATAGGGAGAGCGGCTGACGCTATACCGACACTCCTCTTCCCCTGCGGCCCCACCGCGTCCGCCATCAAACGGTGGCGGCCCCGTCCAGGCCACGGAAGGGAAGAGCGCTGCTCAGAAGCACCGGCAATCCTCTTCTACCGCAGCCCGTAACCCTCAGCCGCGATGCCTCCCATTCGACATCGCGGCCCACCTTAGTTGCGGTGCACCTCACCGCAACCTACTTTTTGGCCGCTACGTCAATGGCTTGAAGGCAAAAGCCCTGACGAGCGGCCCCACCTTTGGGTTCCTCTTGGCTTCACCGTGGCCGGAATCCACGGTTACTGAGCCCCCCCGTAACGACAATGCGGGAACCCACTCGGGGGGGAGCATGTAGTAATGAGTCGTCAATTATAGCCAAAAAAAATTATAAAATAAAAAAAATTTAACAAAAAAATTAACCGCCGAAAAAAACTGAAAAGCAAAAAATTATACACCTTTTTTGTTTAACCTTAATAACGAAGTTCGGAAGGCGGTGACATAAAATTAAAATACATATCGAAAGTCACCGACTTCCGAACTTCGTTATTAAGGTTAAACAAAAAAGGTGTTTTATTTATTGCTTTTCAGTTTTTTTTTTGTTTTGTTTGTTTTTTCGGCGGTTGATTTTTTTGTTAAAAGGTTTTTAATACACCTTGTAAATACTCATTGCATCCATCGCGACTTTATTGGGATTTTAAGCTATGTCAATGGGATAAGAATAAGCGCGACAAAAATAAATACTGTTCTTTAAAACAGACTCGCTACCATTAGCACCTCTAACTAAAAACCAGCGGTATCTGAGACAGTCTCTAATTACTTTACTAATGGCTACTTTACCACTTCAAATGTTAATCGTTATTATACAATGGTGCCGATTCTGTTGTCACAAAATTCTCTAAACTAGACTAAAAATCACCAAAATTTAGTTTATTCCTGTCAAACGACGATTTCCTATTCTGAAATTGACTAAAATGACACAACTTAACTATATTTTAGTTTGACATCACTAAGATTGCACTGAATTATTAGTTTAGTGAAAATGGTAATTTTGCTATTCTGTTGTTGTCAATTTCATTATTCTATTCAACCTAAAATTTTGGTTGTCTAACTAAATCTGACTATTTTTAATCGCGATTAAATAGGTGTGGAATAAAATTAGTTGTCAAGAACTAAAATTCACACCGACACCTCGACTTCTGGTGCAAAAATAGTACTGAACTTTTTTCTTTTCTTTTGCTTATATCTCGAAAATGGTGTGTCGTATCGCAAAAATAATGAAAATTTCTACCCCCTTTAGGAAACCCCCAAACACCTCTAAAACTCAACATGTGGATAATAATTTTTCATATTTTCCATGAAAAAAGTGAAAATTCCATATAAATCACGTCGAGGCTGCCGACCCCGGCGCGGTGCTGGCCTACGTTGCGAAGCCAACACATACCACGTGCGAGTCGCGATTGTCAAATTCGATTTTAGTTGTGTCAAAATAGTTTTTAAATTTAGAGATATTTTTTTGCAGAATAGCGTTTAGATTCTCATAGTAAAAAGTAAGGAATTTTAGTTATAGTTTAGTTAGTTTAGTTCGGTGTACAACAGAATCGGCACCATTGTTAACTAAACTTAGTGAAATAGACAAGCTTTTGTTTTTTCATAACCTACAATGTTGTTCAGTTATATTAATTTTAAACTAAATTAAAATTGTTTATTTTTGTACGTAGATGTTTTAAGACACACATCAATATTTTGTTGATCAATATTTTAAACCAGATTTCGCTGGCATTACTTAGCAGACTGATTTGATCCTTGAGAAAAAATGATAATTGTCAAGTTGTTGCTAATTAATTTACGATTTTTATTTTTTATTTTTTTGTAAACATACCAGCTGAAATTGTCCATGAAAAAAATTACAACTATCTTTCTTCACAGTTGTATGAAATGACTATAACGTCGTAAATTGACGTAGGATGTCAGTTTGCTTAATAATTAATATCCCTTAACACTTCAAATGAAATGTGCCAAGATAGTGCATTTTTATACGCGCTTGCCTGGTGACAGCAAAGCTATATAGAAAATATCCACAAAATTACACCATTTTTACCATATCAAGATGAGTAACCTTGACGGTTTAACGAGTGTAAAACCGGATAAATTCAAGGGTCATACCTACAACAAGGCCTCTTAACGAACACAATATCTTTCTCACAGCTAAGAGTCTTAGAGATCTCTTGTAATCTTTTTTTAAGTAGGCATTTGTTGAAGAAAACCATCGCTTGACCTTGTGGAGAGTACCTACTGGAGAGGATGATTCGAATTTTTAAGGGTTCCATTTGCCAAAATATAAGGGACTTTCGTGTGCTTGCTGACCTTTGATCTTAAACCCTTGGTATTAAGTTTAACCAATAGAAATTTCGCAGAAGCAGTCTGGAGATTGAATAATGTTTCCGATTGCTGGTAGCAGGCTCACCCTCTATTACGTGTGTGGCGCTAATTGAAGTGTGGCTCTGGCTGTGGCCAGCCCTCGAAGAAAGAAAAGACGTAGGCAAGTAGGCTGCCAGGCTCAAATGGGATTGGGCGGGTCATATCGGCCGTATGCAGGATGACCGCTGGGCAAAAGATATTTATTGGCCTTTTAAGTTGTAGGTAATATTTTGATCAAGGCATTGTCAAGTCGGGGGATGGCTAATGAAAATGCTAGGCCTCTTCTGTTCGGGGATTTCCCTTGTCGGTCATTTCCTGCTTTTTAAACTTAATGTCTCGCTTAAATCTGCGCAGCGTTGCGTATGTTTCCCACAGTGAAGTTTGTTACTAATTTTTCCTAAATCCTCGTCCTGATCACCATGTATCCATGACCTTATTCATTGAGACCTTTTCAATGAGCCCAAACACGATACTTCTGCTGTTTTTTGGTGAGTGACTTGGGTATCTTGGAAATTCCAGGTATTGCTCCAGCATCAGTTCAATGTTACTTTGTTCGTCTAATATCATTGAAGTAGAATACCAAATTTCGACGTGATCAGACCCGTGGAAGATGCTCAAATTCCTTCATCAACCAGAAAAGAGCTGATAATCTTCAAACGGCTGAACCGATGTTTATCAAACATGTCTAAAAACACTCCCAAATAATTCACTTAAAAAAAAATCGGTTCATTTGTTCGGGAGCTATGCCTCAGACAGACGCACACACACACAGACACGTCAAACTTATAACACCACGTCGTTTGTTGCGTCGGGGGTTAAAAACACACAGTAAAATTACGCGAGAAATAAAATACGATTAAAACAATTTTTAATTAACAAATGTTATTACTCAATCACTGAATTTATGGAGGATAATTGTTGACAATGATATTTTAAATTTTGGCATAATTTTATTTCTATTTTATGGTTTGACATTTTAATTATACCTACAGACATTTAATTTATGTTTTTTGTATTAATATATTTCATTCTTGTGTGTAATATTTGTATGCTTGCGAGTAGAATGCAGCGCACTAACATTATCACTTTAAGGACGCATTTACGAATTCACGCGCTTCAATTTTAGGTATTGAGTCTTACTACTACACGTGCACGGCTCACACACACGGCGATTTACCGCGAAGCGGCGAAATTATGAGTTAACTGACACGACTTGATACTTGAGCATACTTGTATTTAATTTTAGCCATGTATTTTTTTATGCTTACGTTGATTTGTTTTTTCAAAAAGTTGGTAACGTGATGTGTTCATAAAAGTAGATACCATTTATTTCATTTAATTGCACACTGATTGGTTGGTGACCAAGTACTTGCCAAAGTACCTACCTATGTATTTACAATTTATGCAACAATTATTTGAAAACAAATGATTAAAAACATAAGCTTATGTTATTTGTTTTATTTAGTATTTCATATTTACTATATCTTCTCAATTTTTTATGTTATCGAATGTAAGTAGGTTCGAAAACAAGAAAGCAAAGAGAGAAGAAATAAAATGCGTTTATTTGTCACACACACTGTGCATTATACATAAACTTACAATATTCATTGCTTTATAAATGTTTGAAAAATAGTTAGCACGCCAACAAAAAACAATGCAACGGATATTGTTGGACGGTCAAATTGGAATGTGTTGCCATTCCAAGTGTGTTACACATTTAGGAAGCTGGGCTAGGAGCTAAAGCTAGCTAAATTTTATTATAAAAATGAACAAAACGAACGAAAAAAAAAAAAACATTTCAAAATATCGTTTTTATTCGTTTTCATTATATTATTATGACATGTGAAGAATGTTTTGTAGTTCCATTTCTCTTTTGAATCCTAGATCGATCAATTCTGGAAGGAGGCAGTTCTTCTCTTCTGCGTTACTTCTACAGGCGCGAAGTTATTTACGAGATTTTTTCCCAAACGTCTTAGGCTTTGGCATCTAAAACAATAATTGCGTTATAAGAGGTATATAAACTATAAACATTCCTATCAGGTAGCTCTATTAGTTTATTCGTTCCAGTAGCAGTCTTCAAAGTACACATTCAGGTCTACCGTCGTCCAGACGTAAGATCTCAACGTAACTAACATAACGAGCCAAAACTCGGCTCACCTAGCTCTGCTCGTCTACTAGTTCCAGTAGCAATCATGTACACCTTCAGGTCACTCCATCAAGTCCGGAGGTAAGATCTCAACATAACTAATAAAACGAGCCCAAACTCGGCACATCTAGCTCTACTCGTCTATTAGTTCCAGTAGCAGTCGTCGAAGTATACCTTCAGGTCACTCCATCAAGTCAGGAGGTAAGATCTCAACATAACTAACAAAACGAGCCCAAACTCGGCACATCTAGCTCTACTCGTCTATTAGTTCCAGTAGCAGTCTACGAAGTATACCTTCAGGTCACTCCATCAAGTCAGGAGGTAAGATCTCAACATAACTAACAAAACGAGCCCAAACTCGGCACATCTAGCTCTACTCGTCTATTAGTTCCAGTAGCAGTCTACGAAGTATACCTTCAGGTCACTCCATCAAGTCAGGAGGTAAGATCTCAACATAACTAACAAAACGAGCCCAAACTCGGCACATCTAGCTCTGCTCGTCTATTAGTTCCAGTAGCAGTCTTCGAAGTATACCATCAGGTCAGTCCATCAAGTCAGGAGGTAAGATCTCAACATAACTGACAAAACGAGCCCAAACTCGGTACACCTAGCTCTGCTCGTCTACTAGTTTCAGTCGCAGTCTTCGAAGTACACCTTCAGGTCACTCCATCAAATCCAAAACAAAATAATAATATGAATTTATATAATCCCTATTTACTTCTAGCAAAAGTATAAGAAATTGTGAATAAAATCTTACCTTTGCTGTCCGTAGTCCGTCTAAAATGCGTGAAGTATCATGTTTATTACGTCAATTATTTTGTATTCGTACAGCGATCTTTTTCACCACGAGCCGCTGCTTACAAGCGACACAGGGTCCACTCACAACGGCGGCCGAGCGCAGACTAATTTTTCATTACAAAATTTTGTGCAATAAATCCAGACAACAACCACTAAAATAGCCCTTAATTCCATTCAATAAGATTCACGCGTGGAAGCCAAATATGTGAAAATAATAGATTCGATTTTTATTTTTTTCTGAGACTATTTGATATATTTTGATAATTCTTTTTCGCTTTTTTGGAGTTGAACATATCTGCTTATATAAAATATTTTTAACTAATTGAATTTATGTTATTAAAAAGAAGAAAAATCTTCCTAAACTCAACACGTTATTGTCAATGTTGTGGGAAGAGGTAAAGGAAATTATTTTTTACAATGGTAAAAACCAAAATGTTCAAGTAAAAAATTTCACCCATTTGAAGATGAAGAAGTAATCTATCTTTGGCAATTATTTGTTACATTTGGTTAAGTATTGTTTTGCCGCAAAAAGCACCGAAAAGCTGCTTATTTTTGTCAGATTTGCAAATGCGTCCTTAAGACCTAATATAAACTATGAACCTGCATTGTGACAAATAAAATGATTTGATTTGATTTGACATACATTACATTTTGAAAATGTAAAATGTGTACGTTGTATTAAAAAAAAAAATATGTTATTCAAAAAACTGATGACCTTCCGTGAAGTATTTACGCCGTACTAAGGGTTTATTTGTTTTTTAGTGATTACTTTGCATTTTTCACAAATTATTCAACTGCACTGGAACTCACCTTGACATACTCGTAATTGGGAAAAGACTAGGCAGATTATTACGAAATGAGTCTCATCAAAAAATTGCAATAATTATTTCAAGATAAGATCGCTTTTGGGCTAGGTGTTCAGTATATAGGTACCCATATATTAGTGCTCGAATATCATACGAATTAAAATGGAATAGAATACAATCAATAATCTATTATTTTATATTTTGTGACTTTATTACACCTCTGAACGATACTTGTTTTCTCATTTGAAGAAAACAAGCTATGGATATGGAATTAAATATCATGAGGTATGTTTATTTCCAAATTCTTTTCACATTTTTGCGCGCATTCTTCCCACAGCTAAACTCAGTCGTACACGCACCACCTGACGTCTATTTTCGTCAAGCACATGGCGTCTACTAATTGAAGCCCCGATCTTGTCTCGAAGCAAATTGCCGTGACTTCGTAATTTACACCAACGACAGTTGACGGGCTATATAAAGGCGGAAAAGTAACCTCGTGACAATGTTTTATGTTTGGAAGATCAGTTGGGAAGGAAAGCCCAAACTTCCTTACTGGGGCCTTAGTCTGCTATTTTTATAAATTCGTCATTCCAACACGATCCCATCGTCATTTTGCTAAAAGTTCGTAATCTGCTAAATTCATAATGGTCGATCAGTAATCGGTCAATGTTCTCGTAATAGAATTGTGTTATAATGGCATTGTCTTATCGCCATTATTATAAAACCCGTTAGTAGAAATTATTTTCGAATAAATACTACTAAATTTGAACATTTATTCATGCCAGATTTCATTTATATGTACCTATATATTTTTACATATTATTTTAGGAACTGACAAAATTTTAGCAGATTACCCGTTATGTCATTCATTCACTTGTCATTATGTACGAGATTACCAATAAATGCCATTTCTTTCAATGGAGTGTCAGTGGCTGACCACTGGAAAGTTATAATGACGCCATCATATTAGTAGATTATCAAACTTGTCAAAATCAACAAATAAGAAATCAATGATACACCATTCTGTCACTATTGTAATAGCAGACTTGAGGCCCAGGGGCCTAAGTCTACTAATTTATAAACGTTACAATGGTCTCTCAATGGTGTGTTTTTGACAGTTTTTGTATGGCAAATCTGTCAAAAACTTACCATTGAGAGACCATTGTGACGTTTATAAATTAGTAGACTTAGGCCCCTGGTCGACTGATTGTCATACTTAAACACAAAACTTCGTGAGCATTTCTTAAAGGGTTAGGTAAAGTAGTATCTATAGTACACTGACATTTCGCTAAGGGTGTTTAGATCCCATGTAATAGGGAAGAAGCCTTTGCCATGACATAACATAATGGGCCATAGACCACCTCTTAGTGAGAGGGAGTGGTCCAGGAGCCACAAAGCGGGACCAGTGCGTTGAGGGCCTGTAGATATCACATGTTTTCCAATTTTTAGTTTTTGGACATGCCAGTTATGACGATGATTTCTATCACCGTTTGAGAGCAATGGTGATGATATAATTTAAAGAAACTAAAGCGTCTCTCTTAATTCGAACCTACGACCTGCAACTCGTAAGTTGGCGCAATTACCGTACTATAATTACCAGCTCCACGTAAAACACTAACTTCTATATCATCATATCAGCCGAAATTCGTCCAGTGTTGGACATAAGCCTCCCCCAAAAGGGGCGGATTTGCCATAATCGCCACGCTTGGCAGGTGAGTTGGTGATCGCAGTATGGTAGTCAAATGCATAGGGAACGCTGCTGCCCATTCTCTAGCAAGTCCCTTAGTCGCCTTCTACGACACCCACGGGAACAAATGGGATGGCGCTATTCTTTTACGTCCAGCATCACACGGAACATCTTCTATATCATATTTATAAAATGTCCATCGTACCAACTTATTTACCAATTACACTAGAGGCCAATTATATAGATCATCAACAATAAATAATATAAAAATGAAAAATTGGCAATTTCGCATCTTAAAATGATAAAATAGTGTCATCAAAAACTTAAACGAATGGATTCATTATGACAAATTGAAAATTATAAAGATCACCACGTTTCGAGTGATGAAATATTATTTGAACTTGCGTTCATTCTTCAGTGTTAAAGCGTTCTCTAGATCGTAGGTACACTGTAGTGCAGAAATACGGATGGTCGTCAACAGGAAATAAAAATGTCAGCGTGGTGGATAATCTGCGCACTGGCTTTGAAGCAAAACAGAACTATTTTCTGGACTTATCGTCGCGAACACATAAACTTCGCTCTTTAAGACACGTTAAGGCGAGATTAACTGTGGTTATTTCTGTTAAAGTCATTGTCGACACTGTTTTATGTTAGTCTTGTTAAAATACACCGATCTCTGGGATTAAAACGTCAATGTTCAAATCGTCGTTTCATGTACAGTCACCAAAAACTATAAGTAACTAGGGTCGTCGTATAGAGTTTATTAAGAAACCGATGGACGCTTAGAAATGTAATTTATTTTTATATATGAACTGTTTGTGTTCTATTCATTGAATTAGATTTTACTCGAAAAATTCCTTCGTTTTCTCAACTATTTCTGACGACCCTGGTGATTTATTTCAATTTGTGACCATACCTATGTTGTTTTGAGTTCCACCGCTCTGTCACATTCCTTTTTTGAATTACTGAACGACTTGGTATTAAGTCTATATTTTTATTTTAACTATTTATGTCCACACTTAAATGAATAGACAAAAAGAAAAGAACAGAAAAATAGGTACAGAGGTGATGCTTATTTTTTAAAGAAATCTTTTCCAGCATACCTGCGATAGGAGAAAATATGAAGAGATTTAGACAGTGTGTGCGTGTTATATTTTAGGTAATGCTCGCCAAAAAGGTTATAACAGCAGCTTTCTTCTGCCTAGTTTTTTCTTCCACTGTCTCATTACTTAGGGTCAGCTCAAAAGAGGTTTTAGTTACTGTTTTATGGTCGGCTACTTGCATGACACTAACCCTCCTTGCTGCTTGTTTTACTAGTTCACGTGCCACCACGCAGGCTCAGCAAGGTTTTATATAGATTTCACTGAGCCTAAGTTCTGTATCACAGAACATCACTCAAGACTCAAGCAATACATAATATATCAAGTTTCAACTTATCAAATGGCTCTTAACTAGTTTTAAGTAATGCGTGTCTGTGACATGTGTCTGCGCAGTAAAGTAAGTCTTAAGTGAGCTTCTGTAATGATTCTCAGCCGAAAGACGTCCTCTGCTAGACATAGCCCTCCTCCACTTCGACCGGTCTTGTGCGTCCCACATCCAGCGGATTCCCGCGGCCTTCACAAGGTCATCGGTCCACCTTGTGGGAGGCCTTCCCACACTACGTCTTCCAGTACGCAGTCACCACTCCAAAACTTGTTCTGAGGTTCTGTAATACGGGTCTTAAGGTGCTCTTACACGGGAATTTTTTGAGCAATTATTGCTCGGCTACACTAATGGATCAATCTGGATCAATTAAGTGGAGCAATCTTGAGCAGCAACAATAAATTGCTGATGCGTTTCGGCAATATTGCTTCTGATTGCTTCATATATTTCATGAGTTGCCGAATATCCAATTGGTTTGAATTTTTTTAGTTAATGTTCTTTCTATCTCGTTTGTACGTACAACTAACTACGTTTCGTTTCTTGCGAGAGGAACTGGCCGGCGGCGGAGGCAGCGGGGGAGGCGCATTGCCTAGGTTTTTAAGTTGCTCCATATTGTGTGGCCGTATCTCTGGCAACAGGTTGCTACATGTAGCCATTGCCCTAAATTGCTGGATGTAGTCGTGACGTCATATTTGACTAGAATTGCCCAAGATGGAGCATTTTTAGTGGCTCGTGTAGGCGCACCTTTAAACTCCATTAGTTGCTTTGATGACATCCATGAAACGAGAATAATATGGGCTTTTGTACTTCTTCTACTCCCTTCAAAAAGAATAGGGTTTCGACTCACCTTCAGCATCTTCGCTGTCAAGCATTTGGTCAAGTTCAAGGTCATCGTAATTATGTACCATCGTGTTCAGTATCGTCTTGACTGTCTCCTTCGCGATGCGGCCTTGCTTCTCTGAGTCGAACATGCTGAACGCGCGCCTGAGCACTGTCGAGCAAAATTTAAAAGTTATTAGAATCTTTTACTTTATTTAGTGTACAAATATTTGTATCAAAAAGCGACAAAATAAAACCTAAGTAAACGTTGATTATTTGAAATGGAGTCACGATTTTCAACAGTGAAAAAGCGGATAGATTTAATACGTAGTCTAAAAAAAACTTGTTTGTTCATACAGTGTAATGTTATGGTTATTATTGCAAAAGAAAGTGCATTTCTATACTATCAGGTTATACGTGGTGGCATCGAAGCACAAACTGTTACAATGGATTCGGAACCCCCGTGCGTTGATTTTTTGGCTCCGCCCGCGTGTGAGTCATAAATTATCCCATGGGTATGTATTACCTACCGGGACAAAAATATTATCCTATGTGTTAATCCAGGTTATAAATGATAAATGATAAATGATAAATGATTTTATTTCTGTAAGTAGGTTTGTACAAACACTTTTACACGTCAATCATATTTTTTAAACTAGGTGAGGTCGGCGTTTCCTAACTGACTACTCTGAGAAGAAAGGCCGAAACAAACTCAGAGGTCACAGTCTCTTTTAAAGTCCAGACATAATCTTGGTCAGATCATGTGAAGACCATGTGGATTGGTGTCTGAAATGGTCTTTTGAGGAAAGAAACCACACAGATTGAGTGGACCTGTCCAATCAGTGCACGCATGTATCAGTAATCATACGGCTCAACTCAGAACTTGAGGAGCTCAACGATTTGACGAACAATACCAAAGAAAGGACATTAGGGTAGGCCACATAAAGTACTCAAACTGCCAGATTAACTTTAAAAATGAACTGAGAAAGAAATGAAACACAAAAACAAAAATACCACATAGTCCTCACATTCACAATAATTAAAGCAAAATAATATTATACTTCTCAAAGTAAATATTCATGTCAAAGTGTATATAATAATAATCAAATGTCAAAGTGTATATAACAATAATCGAATGTCAAAGAGCAAAACAAAAAAAAATTAAATTAAAAAAAAAAAAAAAAACACTGTATACAAAATTGGAGCAGGTCAATCCCAAGCTTTTTTGTCCTCAATATAATCTTTAACGGTATAAAAGGCTTTCAGGCACAACTTACGTTTAATGAATGATTTAAATTTATTGAGACTTAGATCTTGAACATGGCTTGGAAGTTTATTATAGAAGCGTATACATTGACATCTGAATGACCCACCTATTTTCTTGAGCCTTGTTGATGGTACAGCAAATTTGTGTTTGTTCCTAGTATTTATACTATGGATATCACTGTATTTTTTAAACAATTTAATATTTTTATGGGCATATAAAAGATTTTCATAAATATACTGTGAAGGCACAGTCATTACATTAATCTCCTTAAATTTATCTCTGAGAGAGTGTCTCGGACTTAATTTATATAATATATATAAACTATGTGTGTTCCAAATTTCATCCAAATCCGGCTTTTTGCGTGATATGCTTTTGCTTTCACATTTATAATATCAGTAGGATGTGCAATTTTCACGCTAGGTGTTCTAGCACCTCAAAAATCATGAATGATTGTGAATCGTGAATCATGTGATGAATTCATGGTTACTGTTCAAGCTTCGATGTTGTATTATTTTTAGAATTTGTTTATTAATAATCCTAAACGTCATTTCAATTTCCTTTCTTCCTGTTCCTAACAACAGAAATTCAAAACTCTCACAAACAAAGGAGAAATTGAAACAGTTCGTTACAAAAGAGGACACTCAAAGCAACCGCAAATTAGTTATTGATTTCACCCCTTAAAAGTAAACGACAAAACTTTCAGCATTGAAAGCATTTTGTGAAAATCGACGATCCCTTTACGTCAAAGGGAACGTAGCTGGTAGGAAAGTGATAGGTACTCAGAGCCGAAGTTAAGTAAGCAACTTACATTGCGAAAACTGTTTCTAGTTCATATTTTGATAACAAAGTGATGATAGCTCTTCTTTGAAAAACCCTTTATGGCAGAATTTTGTTTTAAATTAATCTTGACTTAATAACAGTACAGTTTCAGTGACAGTACAGTGACAGTAATTCATAAATTTTTCAAACATAATCCGTTACTTTTACATAAAATGAAACAGATAAAACTGATATCAAATTCAAGCATACACAATAAAATTTCAAAACAACCTAGACAAAGCAAAGTAAATCGTTTTTTTTTTTTTGTTTTAGTTTATAATTTTATAGTTATTTATACCTAAGCAAAGTAAAAATTAAGAGGTTATAACAAAGAGATTACCAACAAAAGTGGGTCATTTATAAAGTGCACTAGTTGACCCGCCAGACGTCCTATCTTTACTACGGATATTGAATTCGCAACTTTCTTCATTTTTTCTTTCATAAGAACCTTCTTCTGATAATCACAAACACAACAAAAAAAGATTAGCAAAATTGCTCCAGCCATTCACGTGTGATGCCGACGACCAAGAGAAATAGGGATTCATTTTTGTATATATAGATTTAAATTAATTGAAAACGTCAATTTAAATTAAACTTAAACCAGTTGTGGCTTAAAACATTTCGCGAACCTAACTCCGGGGCCGGCTTTGGCATCGTAAAGCTGAAACAATTTGGGAGCAAAATGTTTTTGGTTTACACTGTTGGCCGTAAAAAACTATGAACTAGAATTTAATTGTAGCTATTAAAATGACTTCAAGCTGGAATGTGATCTTTGTTACTTTTTTTTTACATATTTGTAAAAACGCTAGTACAGAAGTCAAAATGGCACTATGTAGAAAATTTTGCCACTGATGTTTACCTACTTATAAATATTAAAACGTCAACCCTTTTGGCGCTTTTTATTTATATAAGTTTAAAAATATAGACATTAAAATATCATTTTTACACCAACTTACTCAATTTATCACTGCTGATGTGACACATATATTGCTGCGACCGACGATTGCAAACAACTCTATTTACTAAAATATATATTAGCATTTAACATAATTTCGTTGAAACACGATATATCAAAAAGTGTGAAAAAAATGATAGAAAAATGTTTTAGGCGCGAGATGAATAGTGGCTATCCATACTCACAGATTATAAATGAAAGACGCTTTTCGTGTCTGTCTGTGTGACGGCGTTCGTCTTATACATTACGAAACGGATTGGCGCAATCATTTATAAAATACATATATTCCGCTAGGTTTATGTGTGTAATACGTACATATTTAACGTAGATATAAAGAAGAAATCTCTATAGTTTGTCAAATCATAAAAAAACCGTACGAAACAGTGACGGATCGCTACTCACTATCACTACATATTATAAAGCAAAGTACCCCGCCGCGTCTGTCTCTACAAACTCAAAAACTGATCGGATTTTCATACGGTTTTCACCAAAAAGACAGGGTAATCCATGAGAAAGGCTTAGTGTAGTGTATAATTTGTTAAGGTGTTGTGTTAATACCTTAACGTGGGCGATGCCATTGGCAAAAGTTAGTAGTTTGTATGTTATAGTGACCGCCAGTGTACAGCGAATGAGTACCTAATGTCAAGCGGGAGATTAAAATTGATTGCTTGCGGTCCCAAAAATCAAGTTTATGTGTTGATAAAAACTGAACTGTTATTTTAGAAAATAGTGATAAATAGCTGGTGAGTTTACCTGTCGATTAATCTTTATTGAAAGGTTAGTTAGACAGATTTCTGGATAACACAAAAACACATGAACATTGATTTGTTCTTCAGCTATTTGAAGGAGCTACTGACAAAGCTTACTGCTACAATTACGCCTTAATCTGACCAATTACATCATTGTAAGCTGGACATAGTAAAATTTTACCGATTTTTAGGGCCCGCTCAGACAGACGCGACGCAACAGCGTGACGCTAGTCTAGTCGGCCAATTTCTAAAAACCTAATGGCACAAATTGGTGAAACACAAATTTTTCTACATACTCGCAGCATCACGAAAACACAGCGAAGATTTTTTTTTTAATAATCATTACTAATCTTAACTAATATTATAAATGCAAAAGTAACTTTGTCTGTTACGATTTCACGCCTACACCGTTAAACCGATCATCATTTGCATTGATATAGCCTGGGATATGGAGAAGGACATAGGCTACTTTTTTACGCGATAACAGACATCCTCGCGGGTGGATCCACGTGCAAAAGCCAGTAAAAATATATGAAGACGATTTTCAATTTCCTTCCACTATAATGTTATGACGTGCGCGCATTTCCGTATATTTATTGACGTACGCAGACGTACTTTATAATAATTTCATCAACTTAAACCTAAATGTACCGTCATATCAAAAACAATCTTAAACAACCTTCTTATAAGGTTCACATTTACTTAAAACAACTTCATCAACGATACGCCTAAAGTTATCATCATTAACGAGTTTACAACCCCTAATGCGCCACCCCTGGCCCTACCCTTATCAAACCTTTGGCAATCAAGAGTCGATCAGGGGTCGCAAACTGATGTCGACTCATGAACTTGGTTTATGATATAAACAAGTTGTTAAGTTAATAAAGACTTGAATTGAGTTGTGGTGAAGGGAAAGAGAATGTCTATATTTCTAAACTGATACTTTAGTGATAAGTTACGCTGCCTCATTGGTCTACTGATCACAAGTGCTACCTACTTTAGACTATGAGATCCTGGGTTCGATTGCCAGGTCAGGCAAAGTGTATTGGGTTTTCTCAGGATTTATTTCAGTATCAGTCTGAAGTCTAGATTTGGGTCCGGTTGATGGCTATATGGGAGGCTCGCCCCCATTACATGGGACTTTAACTTAAAAGCGAAATATGGATGTACTATACAGGATAAGTTTTTAACCAGTGCGCAAACTGTAACCATAAATTCAGCATATCATTCTACAACCCCCGCAGACATTTTTCGTCGGTTATACAGAAAAAAATCTGGTGTTTCATAGAAAAGTTCAATACCTACGCGGTCAAAATGCATGGAACAGCTGATTTTTGGTTACAGTTTGCGCACTGTTTAAAAACTTATCCTATAGATACACCTCGACCTGATCTTTTGGTTTACAGAAGTTATGTCATGTCATATCATTGTGTTTACCTACGCTTGCCGAATTCCGTTTGCAAATGAATGACTATATTTTGAACTAAACTAGGTTCGTCATTCCTAATTGCCTTATGATAGAAGTCTGAAGCCTTAAAATCTACCAGTCTTAGTATATTAAAGTATTGCCTCGTCTCATATTTCTTTATAATATACAGCCGCATTTTTTAAACGATACAGCAAATTTTTTCAGACAAGCAGAGTCTTGTTACGGTCAGCGTCAATAATATCGGGACGAACAGACTGTTCAAAACGATCTAAACAACTGTGAAAATTAAATATTAAATCAATGACACAAGCAATGTTTCAGAATGAAGACAATACACGACAACAGTCATTCTAACAAGAACTTTATCTTAATGAGATAAAGTTAATTTTCTTAGTCGTTGAGATCATTTTGGGTAGTCTGTTCGCCCCGATATTTTTGAAGCTGACTGTACAGCCCGGATATACGTTAAAATGAAGAATCTAGGCACCTAGTTTTGCTGTAGTAATATCTCTTCCATTTTCGCTCGACGCTAAACGGATAATAAATCTTTGACATAGCTTCATCTTTGGAACGTATAAACTTTATTCTCGCGATTTCGTTTAGGAGTGTCATTTTACCGAAACCAACCTACATTCAGCGGATTAGAACCATGATATATTCCCGGACTCCTAAATCGAGCCACCATGCACATTTACATGTAGTTGTAAAGGCCTAAAACATTGAAATAATTATGAGTAAAAAATTATACAGTTTTGAAGCCAACATACATAGCTATCATTGTTCCAGTTTTGAATTCACGATATTCTAAAAAGTCACAGAGATTTTTCCAAAAAAATGCAGTGTTTCAAGTACCCGGAAGTGTTTATGTGTACTTTGTGGTTCAAAAAACCCCCGTCATCTTAATCTCTTCATAATAAAATTAATTACTATGGTGTCCTAATCTTGAGAAAAGTGGTAATGGCCGCGACATACGCATTGTAGGTAGTTATATTGATTTGAAACCGGGGGACGCTTTACTTTGCGGAAATTATTCTAGCATAACTGCTCTTGAAACACTGAACGAAAAAATTGTAAAGAAACCGGCAAATCCTAGAAACAAAAATTCGGAAACATGTGCCATCTACCAACCCGCACTGGGCCCGCGTGGTAGATTACGGCCCACTCCCTCTCAACAACAGGAGGGCTGTGTCCCAGCAGTGGGAACATTAAAGGCTGATTAACTAAGTGTCCTAAAAACAGTTCTCCCAAAACTATTCTCTGTCCTCAAGACTTTATACATATTTTTTTTAAATTTCATCCTCACGTCCTCTTAAAAAAAAGACATCTATAATTAAACCAAACAACAGAAGTGCATGTCTTACATTAGCAATGTCGGCGTTCCAACATAATCACAAGATAATTAAGCGCTGTAGCAAAATTAATAGCTGTACGCTGTACTCTGTGCGCTGCATATCAAGAACAAAACGGTGCTGACATTAACATTTAGCCGGCTTCTCTACTAGGCAATAAATGCTGGCAATATAAGCCTCTTTAATGGTGCTGTGTTGCTAGAAAATGGACTATGTTTAGTGACTTCAGAACCAACTGAACTGTATTTGAAATAATTATAGTTGTTTTAAAAACAAAACGAACTTCTTAATCCTGTATTTAGTTGTCAGTTCTGTATTATGAACTTTTCCATAGACCGACTACATAAAGATCGAAATTCAAAAATGGTTCTTGGTTTCAAATTATGTTTGACGATAATCTTGTTTTGTACGACGGACATGATGACATGAGACGAAAACTGGGCCTGAGAAAATGAGTTCCGTAATACTCGTACTAAGAGAAATATCACAACAAGTCAAATATTCTAAAACGAGCTTTTGCCAGCAGCTTCGCCCACGCGGAACTTTCATCCCCTATTTAACTCCCTTAAGGGTTGAATTTCGAAAAATCCTGCTTTGTTCCTTGTCTATATTATAAATAGAACCTCTGTGCAAAATTTGAGCTTTCTAGGTCCAAGGGTTTGGGCTGGGCGTTGATGAGTCAGTCAGTCAGTAAGGACTTTTGTTTTTATTTGTATAGATTGACCAGCACCCTTCTAATCAACGTTTGGATTGCAATAAAAATACATTCAGCTCTAAATTTGTCTACGAGCTTGGCAATTCAGCAGCATCCATCAACTCCTGTAGCATGCAGACAACAGAACATGCTGGACAAACATTACGTGGCCCATTGTTTGTGGGACAGCACAATATTTAGACTCCAGAGCGAAGTCATGTATGAATCTCCACCTGAGCAAGATTTCTTTACTTCGGCTTACCTGAGTCCGAAGCATATTTAAAGACTTCCAGGAGAGTCAGGCAACTTATGTTCAGGTGCATAATGTTTCAGTAGGTGAAACGAATGGGTTCGGTAGGGAAACACGATCTCGCCACACCAGCCTTGCATTTCCTTAGACCGTTCGCCAGTGAGTGGAAGGACACACTTTAAAAATCTGTTGCAGCTTTTCAGCCTTTGGGTGAAAACACACATCCAATCACAATCTCAAACATTTGAAGAATATTGCTAATGCGTTGCTTAATACATTTTCGAAAAATGTATCTACTCAACAACATAAATGACGATATTTTTTTTGTTGAACTCACAAAGCGAAAGATATTGGTATTGTTAGTATGTTATGAAATTGTCCCGTATCTCCCTATTTAGAAGACAGATTGCAGATTGAAGTATAACATTTATACACAGATACAGATACAGAAAAAAGCTGATGCCTATACAGGATAAGTTTTTAACCAGTGCGCAAACTATGCCATGAATTCAGCATATCTTTCTAGAGCCCCCAGCAAAGAAATTTTTCGTCCGTTATACATACAAAAAATAAGCTGTTCCATACATTTTGGTAGCGTAGATATTGCACTTATTTATGAAACAGCAGATTTTTTTTTTTATAACGAACGAAAAATTTCTGCGCTACCGTCTAGAATGACATGCTGAATTCATGGTTACAGTTTGCGCACTGGTTAAAAACTTATCCTGTATAACCATTATAGGCATTTAAAGAATCAAGACTTAACTAATTCTTCTTTGAAAATTAATACCTACAGCAAATGGAGTACCTACATAATATTTAAATTAGCTACAGCACTCCATCCACAGATTACCTTTCACAATGGACAAAGAGGTATTTCAATTTAATATTCTAAAGATGTGGATTTTAATCCAACATTGTTGAATACAGCTGCCACGTTGAAAAGGCTTGCAAAGATATTGTCTCATTCAACGGCGCATCATTGTTCTCAAGTTATAAAAGATCACGAAGAAAGTGACATCTTTTATCTTTCAATGAAAGAAAGGGACCTCTCTATTTATTAGACGCTTTTTCCATCATCGACGAGGTTATTCAAAGTCTGTTTTACGGAGGCTTCTTTTAATTTCATGTTTGAGGTTATAATTATTTAGATATATATTCTGGAGAAGTGAAAATTGCAACTATGGGAAGTAAGCGTCAGGTGCGCAAGACCTCATCGCTACATATCATGTGTTCTGGGTGGTTGATATTAGTGAGTTCTTCATCTGGAATTTCGGCCCTGGTCCAGGCCATGGTACGGAGCAAGAGTGCATGGTTAGCCGTCGCTTCCTTCTGCGAAGCAGTGATGCTTGCGAAGAGAGCCCTAGTCTCCGCAGGAGACGCCCTGACAACGGAAATCCGAGGCTGATTACCCGTCCCCGTAGGCACGGGCTTGCGGATGGCGAGTAATGGGTAGCTCACTGTCCGGCAACGAGCAAGCCCGGGTCGACGGCGCGTTGTGTCCCACGCATGCCTCAAAGAGATGTCAGCACCAACTGGTGGGGCCCGCAAGGTTCGATGCCTGCCAGGGGTGCGGGTTGTTCGAAAGAGATACCGTGGCCCCTGGCACACAGGCAACTGAGGGAACACGGGTGGGTTTTAGTCAGTAAAAGTCTGACACGCCCTCCTGCTCCACCCAGAACTGGAGACGTTATTTGATGAATTCCCACCCTTGAAAAGGTAGGCAGTTTATTGCAAATTTTTAAACTCTCTTGTGCAGAATATTTTTTTACCACCACCCAGATCTTTATTCAAATCAAGTTTTCTTACCATCTCTACGTATGCAAAGATACTAAAACTGTTAGTATTTCTACAAACTATTTTACTTCGCACACTTTATATTTTACTGAAACGTGTTTTGCCGACAGCTTGCGTGTTACAAAGGAGACAAATAGAAGAGAGAGAAAACCTCTTTTCCCGAAACATAATAATATAAAATTGCAAAAGTTTTTACTATCTTGGATCTTCTTGAAGAGTTTTCTTAACTTTTGTATTGAGATAGGGGTTGGAGATGTTCCCAACATATACGTACTAAAACATCCATTTATATAGTTTTTATTTTTTTGAATAAAAGAACACCTTATTGTAATATTTTAACAGTCACAATTTACAGAATCGGAGCAAATATATCGTGGAAAATACTAGCTCTGAAAATAGCACGATAAAAAAACTAAAAGTCAAAATCAAAATCTCACTCTAAGCAGCTGCTTACTTTAGGGAAACTTTGCTTTAACGAGGTAATAGGTAAGTACTTAATTATTCAATGAAATAGTTTCCACTTTTAATTATGAGATAAATCTTTTTAATCAACGTGATAATATCAGACTATTTTTACTGCTTTTGCCCTGCTGTGGGCCGAAAGCCTCGGCCTCTTCTCATATAGACAAGGTCCGAGTTTTGATCACCACGCTTGCTCAAGACGGTTAGTCCTTTTCGATCTAACATTTATAAAAGTCCAGGTTTCCGATGGTTTTTCTACACTGATGTCAGTAACGTCCAAGATAAATACATAATGCACTGAAATAGCCACATTGATACTAGACCGAAATTGAGCCAACAAAGTACAAAAGAAGCGAGGTTTTAACCACTGTGCATCACAACACACTATTTACTTAACTGTGTATTACACATTATTTTTTAAAGATCGCTTAGAAGATAAGACACTGTGTCACCATTAAAAAAAAATACATTTATTGTACAGACGCCAGCACATCAAGCTACGCTAATCTGTCAAATTTCTTTGATAGATTTTCAACTCGATTACATACCTAAGTGTATGGTTCATGTTCAATTCGGAAAATTTGACAGTTTTTGGTAGCTTGATGTGCTGCCGTCTGTACTAAAATACGTAGGTAATTCATAAGCCGCAGATAAAAAAAATATCTATTCTACATTCACCTGACTCCCACCAGGCTGCATGCATGTTTTCCATAGCCTACAAAATAATTAACAAAATGGCGGAGAGAACAGGCAGCATAACAATTTACCTCGTACGTATATATTTTAGCTTTGCATTTTATGCGCTCCGAGAAATGAAATTTTAATTTACATATTGTATTTTTATGGAAGTATCTTTGTATGTTGTTCCTCGTCACATATTTTTGTTACTAACTTCTCATCTTTCCTTATGTAGGCAAATAATTTCTGGAGGCCATACTTATTTATGAAAAATACACAATATAGTCTTTAGAGAAATTGATGCTGCAGATTAGAGGAATAGTTTACAAGCCACCTAGTATTTGAAGGGCTTGTTTGTATATAGGTTTGATCTATCACCTAATTTTTATTTTGGTGATTTGCGTCTAATAATAAATTAACACAAACTGAGGATTAAAAATAGGTAAAATGTACTTACTAATGATTTGTCCATCATCTCTTTGATCCTTTCTTCGGCTCTGTAATGCATAACATTAACTTCAATATTACCAATAACTAAATAACCAAATAAAAAAACAACACAATTTATTAATAACAAAAGAAAATACTCGGTTTCAAATAATAAAAAAACACACCATTTTGGAATTGTTAAAAGTAAATTGGAACTTTTCAAAAATTCAAAAATAAGCGGCTCTGTACAAGGCGCGCGCGGCGTGTACACTAAACTGGCCGTTCAGAAACACGTTCGAAGTTTAAACGAGGTGTTACGGGTACAATGCTTGTTCCTGACAATTTTGTTTGGTCGACGTGGTCTTGTAGCGGCGGCCTAGAATTTATTTTTGGCCTAATAGTTTATAGAAATATCACTAATAATATTTCATTTTACCGTGTTGTTATTTAGATTTTTATCAAAAGCAAGTTGTCACTAAATTAAAGACAAGGGAGAAATGTAAATATTTTTCTTTAAAAATAAGGCAGCGCTGATCTCTTATTAGCACAAATCTCCCTTAAAACTTACAATATAAAAGCTAATACCTAGCTTAAAATATAATTTTCACCTAAGACTATAAGAGCAAAATAGGATTACTCGAAGGTAATCGCATTTGCCAGTCTCATTTCACAGCTGTAAACAGACTGTGAACACTTCCATTTAGACAGAATTTCCCTAGATGATTAAAATCTATAGTTACATAGGTACTTTCTCCCGTTTCCACGCCAGGTAAATCGAAAATCCGAGCGAGGACTAGGTATGATTTTCATACGGTTGGCTTGTTGTTTTGTTCCGGTATGACGAAATAGAGGTTTTTTATTGTTGATTGGAAATTAAAAGTAACCGTTTTTTTGCAAAATAGTGTGAAAGACTATTCAAAAGCTATTGAAAAAGCTTGTTAATAACTGTTTTGCGTGTGCTAAAAAACTGTTATCGTGTGTTTTGAAATTTTCCCATCTCTAGTAACTACCTATAGGTGAAAAAAAAGAGTAAGAGTCACTGAAATGGGAGAGAACGTTTGAGTTACAGAACAATGATTCAAGCATTTTGCTGAAATAATATAAAAATTTTACCTTCAAATAAAATTTGTATTATGTTTCCTAAGACGTCCGAAGTCCATTTATGAGAGAGTACATCGTCTTTTTCCCGCGCTACTCGCCAGATGATGCAATTTCCGTCACGTAAGTCGACCTCAGCGCCACCCGTGGTCGTATCTGGAACTAACTAAACAGCACAGAGCAAGCCGCCATTCGTTTGTCATTGTTCGGCTCATAATAGTAATGATGATTATGATGGTATACACCAGGAAGAAATTATTTGGACTTCGGACGTCTTAGGAAACATAATACAAATTTTATTTGAAGGTAAAATTTTTATATTATGTGTTCCGTTTGACGTCCGAAGTCCATTTATGAGAGATCTGTTTGTTATCTCCTGGTGGCTTGCTTAATAAAACGCAACAATGTGATCAATTATTTTAATAATTGTATATGATAGTAGGTATACAAAAAGCAAAAACAAAATCATAAGTAGTTAGATTCTATAACGATCAGCATTGCTTGATTAATTATTATAAGTTTACTGTGTGTAAACCAAAACAAAAAGTATCAATTTGTAACTTTAAAGAATTGGGAAAGTGACTTCTCTGATTTAGTGTTATTATTGACACCGGTATTTATTACGTCTCTAAAATAAAATTTTCTAAATGTATGTTCTTGGCGCCAGTTAGCTTTAGCTAGAATGTAATTAATGGGGTACTTTTCTAAGGAGTTAAGAGATGAAACTGCTGACCTACAACTACCAGGAGTAGCGTCTATTCCCGATTCAGAAAGAACTAGTTTTATCCATCCACCTATAATTACAGTACTAGCCGGTTTACGAGGCTCCTTTGTTGTAATAAATAAGTTTGTCAAGGGACCTCTGACATTTTTTGAAATATCTAATAACGTTCTTAACCAAAATACAGCATTCGTATTTCTGTCTGGTGAAGCTAATAACGTCCAACTGGATTGTTGATATGACGCCGAATCAGTTTTTGAGCCAAATACCGGATGTAAGGTTATTGAATCCCCATTTTCCTTAAAATGTTTTGAATCGCAATGTAAGAGAGTCAAATCGTGAACTCTACGACCTGATGCCAACAACAACAAAGTGGCAGCACGCCTAGAAACATCATAGATGCTTTGCAAATTTACATCAGTATTTTTTAAGTATTTTATTACTATTCTTGCGTCCCATATTGGCAGTTTTGGTGGAATTGGTGTAGCCAATGATACAGCTTTCAAAATATGTCTAACCAAATGATTTGATGAGATCTTAATATCAGACAGAGTTTCACAAACTGATGCTATAGCTGATTTGTGAACAAGAATAGTACGGTAAGCTAATCGATCCTCGAGAAAAAGTTTAGCTAAGTATCGAGCTACATCGGCAGGTCCCGGACGATGACAATTTAGTTTACTTTGACTGCACCACTGTACCCATTTGCTCCATATCGGCGTATAAGTCTTGAGGGTTGAGGCTCTCCAACAAGTTGACAAAAGTCGCTTCTCCTCACCTGACCAATTTTGGGTTAGAGAGTCCCAGCCGAAATGAGCCAGGCTTCCAGCTGTAGGTTGTGCACTTGAGCTGGGGGCCGCCCGGTCATTGTGTCCACCAGTGATGACCGCAGGTCCCTGATTTTCATAGGACGAGCTAGGGCGCGGCTCTTCAAATCCGGGCGCCAAAAAGGTTTCTTCCACTTGGGTGCTACTATTATGAACGTACCTTTTGCCGAATTGAGGTGGCGTAACACTCGTGGCAGCAGGGCTGGTGGAGGAAAAATCCATCCGAGGTCGTAATTCCAGTATTTGCTGAAAGCGTCGTGAAAGCAAGCGCTCGAGTCTGATAAGTCTAGAGTAACATAGTTGCACACGACGTGAGCGACATGCGACGCGAACAGGTCTATGCTTGGGGTTCCCCACTGGGTGAATATTTTGTTGGTCGCCTCGCTCAGCAGGTGCCATTCGGAGCCGGCTCGATTTCGAGAGAGGTGATCGGCTTCCGTGTTGTACTGTCCCGGAAGGTGGTGAGGGACTAGTACAACATTTAGGCTGTCCGCCAGTGCCAGTAACTGTTTCGTCAGTTTTAGGAGATTTTGTGACCTCGTTCCACCCTGGTTTTTTATGTACGACACGACGGTTATGTTGTCGCTTTGTAAGACAACGGTTGAATTTTTTAGAACGTTTGCTTCTGAAGACAATGCCGCTATTACTGCATACATCTCTTTGAGGTTGCAGTGCCACTTTAGTTGATGGCGATTCCACGTACCTTTCAGTGTTTTGTTGTTCACTAAGGCCCCCCATTGAATATCTGAGGCGTCTGTGACAAGGTAGTTCACTGGTGAGGTCCTGAGATGAATGCAAGATTTCTGACCTACATTTTTTACCCACCAATCCAGTTCTTGTCGTACCTCGTCTGTGAACTGAGTCGGATGACGTGAAGTTTTCTGAAGTTGGTTGCTGTGGCGCTGCAACGTACGGCAATGCAACCTTCCCCGGAGGGTGATGAAGGTCGCAAAGTTGAGATACCCTAAGAGGCGTTGCGCCTGCTTGAGGGTCCAATTGCCGGTTGCTAAACGAGTTAATAGGCACTGACGGATTTTGTGAATTTTCTCTGGGGGCAAACTCTTGGAGTTGGATTGCGTGTCCCAAATAATTCCCAGGAACTCTATACACCTTGTCGGTATTAGAATAGATTTTTCCATATTTATATTCCAACCTAGGGACGTGAGCAATTCTATTGCTAACTGGACATGAGCTTTTAAAGTCTCCCTGTTTTGGTGGACTATCAAGTAATCGTCCAGATACAGGACCAGGCGAAGACCTTTGCTGCGTAACACTTCGGCGGTCCAGTTTGTAACCGACGCAAACATTTTTGGTGCAGCGGCAAGGCCAAAAGGAAGACATGTCATTTGTAGCAGCCGTCCTTCGTAGCTTATGCGAAGAAATCTGCGGTGTTTTTGTGAAATTCGCAAATGATAATAGGCTTGGGTTAAGTCTAGCTTGACCATCCAGTCGCCCGCTTGTAAAAAATTGGGCATGCGGTTATGATGGAAAAGATGAAAACGTTTTGGTAGCAAGAAACGATTTAGCGCTTTCAGATTGAAAATAACCCGTTGCTTTCCACTGCTTTTCGTTAAGATGAAAAGTGGGGATATGAAGGATGGAGTTAAAGGTGCGGACTCGAGAATGCGATTTTGAATCATGGCTTGAATTTCCAACGACATTGCTGAAGATTGTGGAGTTTGAAATTTCTTCATGACGTCCAACGTTGGAAGAATAAGCGGTGGTGTCTGAATAAATGGAATGCGAGCCGCAGAAATTAATTTGAGAATCATTTTGGGTGGCCCGAATTGGGCCCACACTTCGCGGTAATGCATCAGACAACCGCCCTTGAACACCGAGTCATTTGCGCCTATTCCTGTTAACTTCACCTTTTCGCCCCCCTCCTTTCTTTTGATCGTCAAAATGTTGCTTTTTAGCCTTTCCGTGCTTCGTTTTATTTTGTTGAAAACGAAAGGGCTTTTCACGGGAAGTAGAAGCGACCGGTGACTTTGGACGCACCGGTGATTTAGACCGTCCGGAAAATTTAGAACCGGGCAGAGGCACTGTTTCCTTATGTAACTTGTCAATCCCGCCTATTTTTTGTATATAATCCGATAAATTTTGGGGATTGAACATATATTCCGCGGAAGGTGGTATTTTTTCAATATCTTCGCGTATGTATTTACATTTCAAACCTTTAAGGAGCGCCTTACGTCGTAGCTCCAAAACCTCTGCACGCTTCCCGCAAATCATTTGTAAAATGTCGTGAGAAATATTTTTGTAATCAGACTCATTTCCAAATAAATCTTTAAGCTTATTGTAAATTGTAGTTGACGTAAGCTGTGCATCAGGTTTTGCAGACCAGTCTATAAATTTTCGCAACGCTACATTCACGGACTCATTTTGGGCTAAAAAGGCATTTGACAAGGCAGCAAAGCTACGTTCCATCTGATGCCATCTAAGTGGCGCAAAAGGATCCTCAAAACGCCTCATTTCCTCGTTAACTTTCAGTTCAGTAAACGCCGGAACGGCCACATATTTCTTTTGAACCTCGTTGTATCGCACAGAGTTCCAATCCACGGAGTCAAACCTTTGCATAGAAGCTAACTTCGCGACACGACCGGGATTAGCTAAAGGTACAGATGGTTCTTTGATGTTTATATGAAATAAAAATATTTTGATTTTGATTTTGATTTTGATGGATACGTTTAGCTCGGCAATATCATTAATTTCGAATGACGGCCGTGAAAACGGATCGTCTATCGGTATATTTACTGGATTTGATGCAGGCGCCGCAGTGGAACACGAAGCACTCGGCTGCATTGCAGCGTAATTCGCACAAAATAAAGCATTAACATGACTCACCAGCTGTTGCGATAATACTTCAAACCTGCGATCTATTTCTCGTAAGGACTCGTGTGACCGGGACCGGCGCCGTCTTTTTGAAGGCGGTTCATCCTCTTCGCTTGAACTGGATGCTGAAGATCTTGATTCACTAGACCGCACACGCGCGTCAACACTCTTTCGTATCCCGGCGGAATCGCGATCGTTGAAAACATCCGCGAGATTATCGACGCTCGGTTCGGTAATTTTATCGTTCATTTTAAAATGTTCTTCATTTTACGTAACGGAAAAATAAAAATAGTGACTTTCTACTTTAATCTCGAAAGTTAAAATATATTTTTTACAGAAATATACAAAAACGGACGTTTGTTAAGTTTTATGAATTTAAAATCTAACGACATGCGCGCGGTAGGAAAAACGACGCAACAATGTCAAACGAATGGCGGCTTGCTCTGTGCTGTTTAGTTAGTTCCAGATACGACCACGGGTGGCGCTGAGGTCGACTTACGTGACGGAAATTGCATCATCTGGCGAGTAGCGCGGGAAAAAGACGATGTACTCTCTCATAAATGGACTTCGGACGTCAAACGGAACACATAATAAGGAATTCACTGTGTTAGTGCATAGTATGAGTACATTTCGAAAACGCTAGGGTAGTGGAAGGAAATTCCGAGTGAAAATAAAAGTAATAGGTGCGTAAGTATGTGAATATAGAGTATATATAATTATTAATCATCGTAATATGAGTAGTGTAAGTATTTGATTGCTTGCAATTCGATGACAAGTGACAATATGTTTTATCCTAACTAACATATATTTTAAATGAGAAAATAAGTTTGTTTGTTACGCTTTCACGGATTGGAGTACGGATTTGGATAAAATTTGGTACACAGCGTACGAATACACCGTGATTTGGGTAATTTATAGACTACTTTCATCCTGGATTGCAGGTGAAGTCGTGGAAAATAGCTTGCAATTTATAAGTTGAATAAAAATTACACCTGTCTTGTCGTCACCACTTACAGTGTTTAACCCGAAATACTACATTTCTACTCAAAAATTACGTTTTTAAAATAGATATTTGTATGAATAGTATTCTTAAATAATAAATACAAGAATTGTCTGAATTCTTGACATAAATATTTTTAAAGCACGTATACACCGACGGAAGAATAATTGAGCTAACAAAAAAACTAGACACCATTTACCTAAATATTTATGTTTTCACATTATTACCGAATAAATCTAGAATTTTATTTTCCGTTATTTATCGTTTCGTTTTATCTTGTTACCTATTTGCGATTACTGTTATTTAAATTAGGTTCTTGTTTGTGATTTATTTAATAAAGTGTGATGATTTTAATAATGTTTTAATATTTTTGCACTATTGTGAAAATTTAAAATAAAGTTTTTTCAGAATCTGTACTTACCTGTTCCTGAACCTATTGAGGCCGCTTTCCAAATTATTAAAATAACACTGTGAGCGATCACATCTATAATTTGTAAGAACTGCCATTTTTGTTAACAAAACGGAACGCTCGTGAACGCGCTAACAGTGCTCACTAGACGTTGTGGACACCACATAACGCATCTTCTTATTTGGTTAGGTAGCGACTGTTATGATACGACTCAAAACAAAACAGCACAACTGTCATTTTAGAAAGCGCTCACGGAACGGGTGTGAGCACGCTCAAATCGATATTATCGCAACTCGGAACGTAGCCTTAATGTAAGAGGCGTTCCCCAGGCTTCTTAAACGCTGTTCACTGTACCTTCATAGATCAACTCACGCCTTCTTCCCATGGGACTAGGTAAAAACTACAGAACGCCACCTACTACGATCCTTACATACTCCTTTTGCTTCATTTACGTGCCTACATTTGCGGCCTTAGTGTGAGTTTCATTTAACCATCTCGATCAAATTCATCGAGCGCGTTTGGCGCTCCGATTGGCCCTAGATTGATGACGGACCAGTCGGAGCGCCAAACGCGCTCGATGCGTTTGATCACTAGAAAAGAGTAGAAACTCACACTAGGGTCGGAGCGAGTACTATTCACCTGACCCTTCCGAAGAACATCACCAGTAAGGTCACTTTTAGCTCAAGAACATTTGTTTGATAAAAAAATAATTCATTAAGTAAGGCTTTCATAACTTGCAAAGTTGCCATTAGCATTTGAATATTCATAAAATTTAATCAAGCAAAAATTGCATTTTGCTAACAAAATGTTAACGAACTACCTAGTAACCTTTTATTTCAAGTAAATGCTCTTGAAGAAAATATTCTGACAGGCATGGAAAAAATATGCTTTTAATAAAGTCCCAAGTCGGCGTCTAACTCTCACGATTAGTAGGGACTCTTAATTAAAACGAAATTAGTCTTATAACCACTTTGTTTTTTATATTGTGTTACGTTTACCCATCTAAACCTTCACAAAAGGGTTCAAAGTACGTAAGTAGAAAGAAAACGCCTTATGTAATTTTTTAAATACCGTATTATTCATTGCAATATCGTACCTAGGCTACAACTTGATAATGGTTATGTGGCGGCATCTACAACGCCACAAGCGAGCCACTCAAAACCTGACATCACACAAATCTTGCATCGCGCATTCATAGTTTACCGCGCGACTGGTATATTATACAAGGTAAATTTTAACCAGTACGCAAACTGTAACCATGAATTCAGCATAACATTCTAGCCCCTAGCGCAGAAATTTCTCGTCCGTTATACAAAAATAAAACATAGAAAAGTGCAATACCTACGCTGGTCAAAATGTATGGAAAAGCATTTTTTTTTTAATATCCCTAACCGACGAAAAATGTATGGATAAAAGTCACACAAAGGGCAATGGAGAGGACTATGGAGTTTCCCTACGTGATCGAATGCAAGGCAACCGAATAATTGCCAAACTTAAGTGGTAGTGGGCAAGGCACATTGCTCGCAGAACCAGATGGCCGATGGGGCCGAAAGGTTCCGAAGTGGCGACCGCTTACCGGAAGACGTGGAGTGGGAAGGCCTCCCACAAGGTGGACCAATGACCTTGTGAAGGCCGCAGGAATCCGCTGGATGTAGAAAGCACAAGTCCGGTCGAAGTGGAGGAGCCTCTGGGAGGCCTATGTCCAGCAGTGGACGTCTTTCGGCTGAAATTAATGCATCTCTACTCATTACTCATAGAGCATCCCCTAACTATACAAAAATATCATACCATACAAATTATACTGGTACATTTACCTCTACAACATCTGTTGTAATATTTATGATACTGCAATTAGATGTATAAATCAAGTTGCACTAGCAATACTTCTGTTATAACTGGCACAGATTTTTCTGTGCTACGTTTGCAGCTTTGCATACTAAATGGCATAATTTACCGTCTCAAAAGTACTAAGAAAAATTTCGGAATACTAAGATTTTTTTTTAAATGATTTATTTATGAAAATAATGAAAGGCGACTAAGAAAAGGTATTTGCAAAGCTGATGTGAGTGGAAACGCCGGGAGGAGATGCCCCAGGAGGACATATCGTGACCTTTTTGGTGATGTTCTTCAAAAAGGGATGAATGAACTTAAATGAAGCAAAAGGAGTGTGTAAGGATCGTAGCAGAAGGCGTTCTGTACATTCTGGTTACCCTTATAGGTAGAAGACGTAATTTTAAATACTTATGAAAAGAAAATAATACAGGCTTTAGCATCGCAAGGAAAATGACAAAGAACCAAAAAACGGTAATGTTAAATTTAACCCTCTTGACGAAAAAATCTCCGGAATAAATACCTTTTGAAGGCAGATGAGCGCCCGTTATCACAACAGGGATTTACGAAGAATCTTCGCGAAAATAAAGGCAAGCGAGCCAATCATCGCTTTACAACGGTCCATAAGCCAATACCCCTAGGGAATTACGCGATTCCCTGAAAAATAACACTTGAAAACAACAACTGAGTGGATCAGAGTTTTACTTTGTTGTGCAAAGAGAAAATTCGATACAAAATTGGAAAAAATAAGGAACTGGACGGTTTTTGCGGTAGGTAAAAAGAAGGCCAATTCTCGTAATTAAAAACGTTCGCAGTGTCATCTCAGCGACAATCGAATTTCAAAAAATTGACAGAAATGTATAGAAACTCGAGGAAATTTTTGACAGATTGACACTGAGATCAGACTGTGAACGTTCTTAAAATTAGCAGAATTGGCCCTCAGTTCAGTTTATTAAATTATTGAGGTAGGTATCTTATGATTAATAAAATAATTGGTAATAATATAGAGACGAAAAAACGGAGGCCTTTGCCCAGCTAAGTGGGATACAGTACAGGGTCTCAAAAAAAGAAACGAAATAATTTACTTATCGACTTAAAACTTTAAATAATTGTAACAAAATGTTTTTAGTTGATCATACTTAATATTGTATAATATGTGCTGTATTTTGTTATAGGAAGAGCCATAGACCAAATCAACGGTATAATTCAACCTCACGTTATAGTTATGACAAAGTATCCAACATAATCCCGAAACTTTCGCATTCAGCCCATAAGCGGTTTAAATCATTCCTTTAATGATAAAGGTGACAGGCTTCATGTAAGCCGGTTAATTTATGCATAGACTTGACTGTCGGGCCCCTGATCCCTCGATGCTCAGTTCGGAATCGTTTGACTTGGCTATGTAACGCTCATTAGCATATCCGAAATTTTGATCCCCTGAGATGTAATGATCCTCAGAATTAACAATGATCAAATTTAATTTGTTGTTGAAAGTTTAAACTAAAGTGTTAAGTGTTTTCAGCAGTTTTTAATTTTTAATTATTTATGTTTGAGATTGAGACAATCGAACCATGATAATCGCAGCATCATACATCCTCATCGTTTTGGCCTCACACACGTAATTTTTTAAATTTATCAATTAAAAAATTACCCCTTTTACTGTTCATCATATCCCAAAAAAAAACGCTTTTTTTCTTCTTTGGTATAGATACGTAAAAATCTCCTTTTGCTAAATTTTAGAAAAAAATCAGCATAGTAAATATTCCAGATTCCTAACCGAACTTCTAACTTTAGTATTGCTCTAAAACAAAAATAAAATTTAAATTTCATGAACATCTGTAAAATATTGTTCCACCTTGAATAAATAATATTACAACGCTGGGACAAAGTCACTGCGTTCGGATTTATATTTTTTGCTGAAGTTTTATAGTCAGTTTCTAGTAGGCTTGTCTCGCCTACAAACAATTGTCAGTGAACTTTTATGACACCACAAATTAAATTGTATACGACGTTTTTATTAAAAAAATATAAAAGCCGTTTATTTGGGTACGGGAAATATGTTTCTGACATTTTTAATTTAATGAGCTTATAATAAGGAAGTCTGCAACTAAGTTCCACGAGGCTTTCCAATTTTCTGGATTTTTTGTGAAGGTGATCATCAAATAATCTGGATTAAAGTATGTTACTATGTCACAATAACATTAGTTGAGGTAAAATGTAAGTGTTACATTTCATACATGTTTCTTATGATTAAAAAGTGGTTGTACTCTTAATTAATGTTCCATTGAAACCTATCTATCTATATAAATAAAAAGAAAAGTCCTGACTGACTCATCAACGCCCAGCCCAAACCCTTGGACCTAGAAAGCTGAAATTTTGCATAGAGGTTTATAATGTTAACTAGGACTAAGGAAAGATTTTTCGAAATTCAATCCCTAAGGGAGTTAAATTAGGGATGAGAGTTACGCGCGGGCGTAGCCGCTGATAAAGGCTAGTTCTATATAATTGTTCAATACATGGTCGTACTTCTTTCATAGCCGAATAAATTAATTGATTTGATTTTTTCCAAGGCGTGATTTCTTGAAAATCCTTAACAAAATGAATTAAAGTACAGATTAGGCACTCATCTAGTCCGAGCTAACTTTTACAACCATTAAAAGCCGTCAATTAAGCTGTACTACCGACCAACCAGAACCTTGATCGAAACGCAAAATGTAGTTAAAAGCCGCAATTTCTACCCGCCATTATATTTTTTCCAGTAAAAACTTTAGCTATGAGCCATCCGGTTTTAAGCTCACCCCTAATGACGTTCATTTGTTTGAATTC
Source organism: Polymixis flavicincta (assembly GCA_949987655.1). NCBI lineage: Eukaryota > Metazoa > Arthropoda > Insecta > Lepidoptera > Noctuidae > Polymixis > Polymixis flavicincta. Next base: position 20,647,621 of record OX465183.1, read on the forward strand.
TTCACGACTTTAAGCGAAGAGAATTATTTTTAATTAGACCTCTTTTAGTGCAGAAACTTTTGACGCCTTTCTGAAAATTCTTTTCGTCATTTTAATTAGAAGTGAAAAGTTTAGTCGTGGATTTTATTTCTTTTAGCTCTCATATTTTTTTTTTGAAACTTAGCGCCTATTAAATAAAATGCTCTGTCTCAATATATCTTCAATCTGCCTAGCCTATTTCCAACTATTTTTGGGTCCGCTTCCAGTCTAACCGGAAACAGGAGCATACTAATATTTTACATCTAACGACGGCCAATCTGACCTCTACAATCCAATTACTGGGTTATATTTTACCCCTGGTAAGACAGATGTCAGACTTTTGGGCTTCTTGCTACCTCGCACGAGTTGACATGAGTATGACACTCGTTGGTATTTTATTTATGACCAATAGAACAATAGTAAAATGATAGTTTAAAAATATATTATGGAGGTAAAACAATAATTTTATAGTTCATAAATATAATATGGAGGTAAAACGTCTTAACCCAGAGCCATTCTATGTACCTATTTATGACACAAAAATACATTGTTATTCCCCTTTAACACAAAAATATATTTATTTTTATTAGACAAAACAAGATACCTACTACTTATGTAGTAAATAGTAGGTAGATATATCTAGATCAACTTTTTCAACAAATCAAAGCTCTCGTCCTCTTGTCTGCTTTGCTATCACCGATAGGGCCCATAATTAACATAATCTTTGTAAAAACAAACACCTAATATTGAAATACTCTTTGCCAATAAAAAGTAGTAAATTATCAGATACTAGGTTAGATTTACGGCACAAAAGTCAGTAAGGTACAGGATACATCATCCCTATCTTATGACCAGGCGTTCTAACCAACATAAAACCTATTACATACTCCAGAAATACATGAAAACATCGTAAGCCGTCAGTGTTGCCAGCCCGAAAAGATACACTTGTAGGCCGCTTCCGGACAGCTGTCGCAGGAAGCTCATCCGTCACCGAGCATGGCAACACTGGCTTGACAAGGGCTACATTGTCGGTACCCAAAGTCAACGATTTTCGAATGTTTAGGTAACTATAATTTTCTGAAATAAGTGATGTTTTATTTCTACGATAATTTAATAAATGCGAAATTTTTCGCAGTTCTTAACAATTATCTATAGGTGTAGATAGCTGTGCTGTATATACGTGTATAATTTAGGAATCATTAATACTTCTTTAATAAATTAAATAATTTAGTCTTATTTCCCATAAACATAATTATTTTGAACCACCAAGTTACATGCTTTTAATACTATCATATAAAACACAAACATATTATGAACATTACTAATGCTTTAATAATTTTATTTCCAGTTCTGCTGTGACCCGAAACTTCTGTAAAACGCTTGAAGCCATTACCATTACAGAAACTTTATTTGCTAGTTTCAGCTCTCTTCAAAACACCGAAAATTAAGTTGAATCCATATCAAAGTAGAGTGAAAATTCACTTTTCCCTTTCATTACGAGTAAGTTAATAGTCTTCTCCAAAAGATTCCAAAAAAAAAAGTTACGAATTAGTGCGAATTTCACCAATGAAACTCATCGCGATCAGCACATCCAAACTGTGTTCAAGAGTTGTCAATCAACAGAATCATTATTTTCTGTGGATTTACAACTCTTAACAAAAATGCCAGCTCTTAAACGTGCTTAAGTGTTGATCGCGATCAGTTTCGTTGGTGAAATTCGTCTTTAGTTGGCGAATTTACTGCCTGTCCACAGTTAATGACTTACAGTATTTCATTTTAGTTGTTTTCTTTTGTTTTCAGGCGCGGAATAAACCAGCCGATGGAGGCGGCCACGTCAACCAGAAGAACGCAGCTGGACAAAAATCGACACAGCCCTGTCAGAAAGGTAAATCGAAGAGTAACTTTTATTATTTTATTTGTGTATGAATATGTAAATGCACGAGAATTTCATGGAATGGTCGAATTTCATGAAATTCTCATCTTTTTCTGGTTTTTATATTACTGAAGAAGACGGTCGACGAAAAAATTCTTGAGCATTTCATGAAGTGAGCAAATCTACGATATGTCCACGACAAATACACCACCAGCTGAAACCAATCACCTTTGTGAAGTTTTATTATAAAACTAGCTCCTGACCAAACTTCGTCCCAGTAAAATGTTAGCCCCCAGGCATTGTATACAAAAACCCAATATACAAAATCAGCGTCTCCGAAACGTCCGTCCAAATAGGCGCAAAACCTTGCGGAGGTGTCAAAAAGTATCGTCAGTCATCTTTCGTCTTTTTGGATGTTGCTTTGTAAAAACCACTCTAAGTCATGCGTGTATGATTGAATTTGCGAAAAAAATGTGTCTCATCGTACCTGACGTATAATTGGGGACAGTTTTGAATATTACTTTTGTTAGAGATCCCAGGCCCCAGGGCATCCCATCCCATCGTATCGCGTTATAACTTTGTTTGCACTTGGCTTTCTTTACGATCCGTTCCGCTTTTTTTCTTTCTTTTAGCTCGTCTGCACGTCTGCAGTCGCAGCGTGATATTGGATAGCCTAGAATCTTTTTCAAGAATTGAGATCAAAAGCAAAAATATTTTTTCAAATCAATCTGGTTTCAGAGAATAGGGCGCTCAGACAAACAAAAAAACCAATGCTTTCAGCTTTTTTATTGGTATATCCATTAAGTACAGTTTGGATATAGATACAATCTCAATCATTCCTTCTTGTAACAGGTGGACCAAAAACCCCGGTAAAACCGTCTGCTCAGAAAGGAGCTGCGAAGACTGCACCTCCGAAGCAGGCGGCGGCAGCAGCGGCAGTCAAAACTCCTCAGGGAAAGAAGAAGAAAGGTCATAAGCACCAGCAGTACGAGCTGATTGTCACCATCAACCTGGTAAGTAGAAATAATACTAGATTGTGTAGATGGTCCCACAGTCCCATATACCAAGAGTTTCTGTCAATTTTCTCATTGGCTAAAACGAAGCAAAAAACATAGGTAATATATCAAAATCAAAATATTTTATTTCACATAAAACTACATGGGCACTTATGAAACGTCAGAAGCTAGGTGCATCTAGGTAGGTGTGCAGCCAGATTCCAATTTTTTGCTTCTTATGGAAAAGAGCCGGAAAGAAACGCCAAAATTACTCTTTTAAATTAATTAGCTTTTCAATGTTTTCAAATTACAGTGATAACAGGTACGGGAGGACAGTACAGGCCTGTCAATAAGTACGAGATAACAATAGTTTTGTAGCTTTCGCGATCAACGGGATTATTACGTTACGCATGGATTACGTTGTGACAGTTCAACAAGATGCATTGCTTTATTTACGTTATTGAGTAGACAATTTTTTCAGACATGAAGCAATAGAATCGATAAGTACCTCCTATGCTTCAAAGTGTTTCGTGTATTGTGATTATTAATAACATAAATAATTTCAAATGTATAAGTTTCTGAATTATAAACTATGTAAATGCCTATTCCAGGTATTTTTTTTTTGATTTTTCTTATTGCTAATTCTTTTAATGATACGGAAATATTTGTACGCCGATACTTAAGGCTAAACATGAATGAACTCAAACAATGTATCTAATATATTTATGCTCTTGTACGTATACAATGTTTAGACAAATAAATGAATCTTATCAACAATTAGGGTGCTGATGCTGTTGTCACCTGTTGTAATATTGCTAGGGACCACAAGTATATCCCAGTTGCAGATTAGGTCGAAAGAAATGCGTTTAAAAAGTTTGGAGGATGCAGGAACTGCTTTCTGCATGTCAGTTCTGTAAACATCTCACCGTGTGAAGTGAGCGTGGAGTGAGCTGTCAGTATCATCTAGTGCTGCTACGAATTGAACAAGCACAATGACAATGACACTGACAGCTCACTCCACGCTCACTTCACGTGATGAGATAGTTACAGAATAGCAATGCAGGTGTTTTCCGTTCTAAATAAATGTGTACAGAATCAGAATTGATTTGTTGGGCAACATGGACGTTTGTACATAGGTATAGGTACGTACTGAGTATCTATGGCTTAATAAAGAACCAAAAATATATAGGTACTGCCTAAATACACTAAATATCTGAAATAATATCCCGTAAAAGAGAAGTCTAAGTGCCTAATTTCGATCACCGCTGGTTAGATCACGGGAAATCATTTTTGTTCAATTTCCGAGTAAAATGGTGTGTTTTTATACACAAAAACACATACAAGCTAGCAATAGTATTCAGCTATTCACCATAAACGATCATTACCGTATTTTACGAACAAACCCTACCAAAACAAACTAGCCAAGTAACATACTGCCTCATAAAATAAAAGCAAGTCTTATCGCGGGAAACTTTTACTACTGTCTCTTTCGAACTTCAGAATTTTCGTGATTGTTGTCTCCCTCTAACCCGCGTTTCCGCGATCAGGCACGCGTAATCGCTAGTGATTGGATTATCGAATATTATTTGTGAGAACCGTATTTTTTCGATTCTTTTTTGTTTTTGTTATTCGCATTTAATTTTGATTTTGTTGTTCGTTTTTTGTATTACGTTTGAGTTCATTGACTGTACGAAAAATATTTTTTCTATTTTGGCATTTGACAGGTCCATTAGGAAAATAAGAAAAGTTATTAGGTGTTTTATGTTTCGTTGAATTTTCTTCGCTAATTTGAATGAAAAGCGGTTTTTCTCGATCACACTTTTTGTTGAGGCTCTAAAAGCTTGAGTTTTGACTTCCACATTAATATTTGAATACTTGGCTGGCTTCATTACTTAGGTAAACATCAGTATTATTTTCAAAGTAGCTTCATTCAGAATGGTGACCTTCGGGTTCTAAAGCGAAGTAGAAATATTATTATAATACAAGACTAACCTACATAGTATTTCTTGGTCCTAAGTCATTAAATAAAAACTAGTTTTTAACCGACGAAAAAACGGAGGAGGTTGCTCAATTCGAAGCGTATATTATTTTATTTTTTTTATGTGTGACCACGCATAACTTTTTCCAGAGTAGTCCGATTTTGATAATTCTTTTTATTGGAAAGGGTATACCCCGAAGTTGGTAACATTTAAATTTCGAAGAAAAATTCCAACCCTAAGGGTAAGAAAACAGGGGATGATTGATTGTTAACTCACAGATTTTAATACTGAGTTGTGTATTACAAAAAGTAATCAAAAAAATTAAGCATGTGGTAATTAGTAGATTATAGCCACAAAAAATTATAAAATATAAACTTTTTAATAAAAAAATTAAACCGCCGAAAAACCGAAAAGTTAAAAATAATAAACTTGCTTTGTCCAACCCCAATAACTAAGTTCGGAAGTCGGTGACTTTTGATATGTATTTAATTATATGTCACCACCTTCCGAACTTAGTTATTGGGGTTGGACAAAGCAAGTTTATTATTTTTAACTTTTCGGTTTTTCGGCGGTTTAATTTTTTTATTAAAAAGTTTTTATACTCCATTGTAGAGCACAGATTGTGATAAGAATTACAATTCCTTCGTTTTTCGGTAAATACTTTATTTATTTACCAAGTACCTAACCACGGGTACAAAGTCAATAAGACTTTCGGTCAAAAATAGAACTAAGTGCCAATTTCATCAATGAAACTGAGTACGATCAGCGCAAGTAAACTGCGTTCTAGAGCTGTCAGTGTCAAAATTACACGACAATGATGTCACTGACACGGTTTAGATGTTCTGATCACGTTCAGCTTCATTGGTAAAATCCACCTAAGTGCCGATAACCTCAAACAAACTGAACGCGTTCAGCTCATTTAAAACTAGTTTGAGGGCTTTCAGTGTCAATATTCCATAACAATTTTGACACTGATAGCTCTGTAGTCTTCACCTAGCTTAACACACAAAGACAGGATCAGACCACTAACCCTAGCTTTTTAATAAGAGTACTTAATTTAATATGCAATGATATTGTAAAATGCAAGCATTTAAGAAAACGTAACTTGTGTAATTCGAGGGGGTTGGTGCTATAAGCCGAAATACGGGTCTCTCTTAGTACGGCTCCAGATGCTAAAACTTTTTTTGTAGGTACAGAATATTGTTCATAGCATTTATTTGTAAATTTTGATGAGTACTTTTTTTCGGGATAAGTCTGGTTTATATGTGCTAATCGCATTTAGTGTCATTGGAGCAATTCGCCCTAAATCTACTATACAGCACTTTTCTTTCAGTTTCCGAAATGTCAAAACTTTAGCACGATGTCAGAAAGAGTAGCCGTGTCTTTGCCTGAAACTATTCTGATATGATTTGTAAATTTATTTCACAGGTGTTTATAACTTCAATAAATATATTTGATCCACAATTTTTATTTTATTTTATGTTGTCGGTTAACCTATCACCGCGGCTGTCGGAAAACGTCCGGGAGACTATTTTATTTAGATTTCATCGTGTTGTGATGTTTGTTTCCTATGTTAAAATCTATGTTATGTCTATACATCGGCCGTATTAACATGTTATTAGTTTAAACAACCATAATTTACACGGCGTTGAAGTTTTTTTTTTTTTGCTTTAAATTTATCGAAGAATTATTGGTTTGCTGTCGGTACAATAGTCACGTTTCATTTGTTTTTCAGGGTTCCATTCGCTAATAAATTAGAAGTAATTAGACTGATTTCGTTAAAGAGCACCTCGTACAATCTTAATCGTAGGAGAATTGTAGGAGACTCTGAAGGCTACTTTGCTCGGTTTTTCTCGATCGACACGTTTTAATCAATCAACTCACCGTAGCGTAAGCTCTCCAGCTTGGTACGTGTGGTACGGTGAGGTCTTCGGAAGTAGGAGCAACGAGCGGTGGCCAATCAGGAAAAGGGGCTGGTGTAAGTGTGGTCGTTTGGGTCTGAAGACATGGGATACATAGGTTTGGAGTTTAGAAGGGCTTATATTTGTGTCAATAAATTGAAAAATTCCTCATAAGTGAGGTTTATGTTTCCTACACGACGCAGATGAAACTTAAACGATTTAACCCCTGCCTCCCACAAACCGCCAAAATGTGGTGAGTAGGTGGTAGGGAGAAATAAAGCGAAACTTAATATTTGGCCGGCAGCAAAATTTAAAATATAATTTTTGTTACTAGTAAAAAATTGACAGAATTCCTTTAGTGAGCCTACAAACGTTTTTCCACTTAAAGCTACGCCAGAACACCCAGTTTGCTTTCCTCATCCAGTCTGTTCAAGCCACCTTTACTGTCGTCTGTCCGTATAGCTAGAGGGCGTCCGACACTACGCTTATCGATACGCGGTTTCCACTCCAGGATATTATGTCTCTTCCGCTGGCCATGGATCCTTCGACAAACATGGCCTGCTCATTGCCACTTCAATTTGCTTACTCTACAAGCTATATAGGTACTATTGTTTGCTATTTGTAATGGGTGTATGCTATCAAAAAAATCGAGAGAGCAACATACAATAGTCATTGTATTTAGCAAATCTGTATGAAGCTAATAGATCTTATTGAGTGACAAAACCACAGCACAACAGGCAACGAAAACGATGGACAAAAGTCGAGCCAACCTATTAACCTATATATTAATCATTCAGAGATATTCATTGCGTTGTTGTAACTGTCCAGGCGTCAAGTTATCAAACATACGGCGCAATGAACGTTGAAACATCAAAATGAAAGCTATATCAGACATACAATTCAGAGGGATAGGGACAATGGTCCTTCAAACACAGCATCTAACACGTCTTCTTTAACAACACATATTCAATAATCTGGTTGCTTTTCGTGTCTATCCGTGTGATCGCGGCGTTCTTCAAAACTACGCAACAGTTTTTGATGCAGTTCTTATCATCATTTATAGTGTTTTTTCAGAAGGTTTATCTGTCTAATGCATTTACATAAAGGTAACAAATAATAATAAAAAAAAAACAATATATTTGTATCGCAACTGCTTGCAACCATGCTTGCAAGGCACGGAGGGATCTCGATATGTTATGAATGCTCTTCCATCCACGGACCATGATTAGCAGGCTTAACCCTTGATTGACTCATGCGGTGGTTATTATTTAAACACGCCACAAGTTAATTCATAAATCTAAACCAATAATCCTAAAAACGTGTAAAGGAATATCATACATTTTCTAATCGAATACTTTAACTTTTAATTCCTCCCGCAAACAAAAATACAACTGATTTTCAAAAATAAACTAGAGTAAAAACGTGCCAATAAGTGTTATTACAACATTTGTCTTTCATTATGGGCTGGCGCTATATTATTTCCCTAGTGTCAAAATAGATGAAAATACAGAAGGCTTATGCTCAATTACTTTTAAGAATTGGAGGGCTTTATTTACTACCTATGTACACCTGAACACGTAACAACCTACCCCTGAACACTGTCATTTCTAGGCACAGGTTACAAAATAGCTGCAAAGGAAGTAGTGAAAATCGCCATAAGTTATAAAGAAGCTTGGCATATTGTTTGACATTACTAGTGTTTCTGATAACCCCTCCATACTAGCGATGCTTATCATGAGAATATTGTTTCCATACTCATACGTTTCTTACATAAAGTCAACGTTTAGAAACTCAAAAGCTTTCATTCATTAGGACATTCACGATAATCCTTTTATCAAACTCACAGCAATCATTATAATTTCTACTTAATTACAATGAGATAAAAGTTACATTGTAATGACTTACGTCTGGTTTTACGCAATCTGAATTAGTTTTGATAGTGAATGTTCTTACCTTAGACATTCTGAAGCCAGTTGAGGTGTTCTTGGTTTTTTTTTAATAGGGTTATTGACAATATATTTAACATCAGTTTGAGGATTTTAATCAACAGTAAGCTTGAGCGAACTGATAAAGTGTAGTTTCGACCTTCTTTAATCAACCTGTATAGTGTCAATACTGTCCAACCGTTTTAAATGTTCGAGCGATGTCATTAATTCCATTAAAAATGTAGTTTATGGATGCAATTTAAATTTAGATTTTAAATATTATTTTATAAATAAATTGACAAGTATTTTATGACTCTCTCACTGCCATAGTTTTGGTGGACATCGTAAATGTCAAATTGGTGTATTTTTTTTTTAAGTAAAACGGAAGGTTAAAATTGTATGAATGTATTAATAAATTCACGAAATTAATATTTTAATTGCCATTCTGTGAAATAAAATATGAATCATGATGTTTGTCTGTCATGCCATGTTTTGTCTCTACATAACGCTAAGGTTGACTGGTAGAAAATATCCCAAGCATTAAGTCCGACTTTGTACGGTATTTTTTCCAACTTGTGCATAAAGTTTTACTTACTCAATTTTAGTCAGTAATATTATAAATGTGAAAGTTTGTATGTTTGGAAGTTTGTTACTCAATCACGCAACAACGGCTTAACGGGTTTGAATGAAATTTGGGACACATATAGGTTATAACCTGAATTAACAAATAGAATGCTTTATATCATATCCCGGTTGTACGTTTCCGTGGGATAATTGAGCTCCACGCGAGCGAAGCCGCTCTGGTGAAAGCTAATAAATATTGTCGATATAAATAAATGTTTTCATTCAAAAACACTAATTCACTTCCCTTCACTTTAAAAATAAATAAAAATAATAACTAGAAAAAAAAACAACAATCAGCTTCGAAAAAAAATACACAGCAAAGTGAAAAATTACTTTAATTGAGGAAACGGTGTCTTGGGTTTTGTATTCTCGTTTGTACGCCGATAATTATATGTTTGCCTACAATTACGAATTTACAATTCCAGTTTTTGTAAATTTATAAATATTTTCGCCCTGAAGTGAAGGGCAGTCCAAGGCCACATATACCTTTTCCAGGTGTGCGAACCAAAAATACTTTGTTGAGAAAAATATTTTGTTTTTCCGCAATATTTATAAAATAGGGCCCGTTAAAATGACACTGTGGGTGTATTTACTTCAACACTATAATTTGAGGGCGTTTAACATGAGAAATGTTCGCCCACACTCTTGAATTAACGGAGTCAACTCGTACTATCGTGACAAGACTTGTGATGCAGACCTTTTAATCTCTTACAGTTATGTTATGTGAAGAGTGCGGTGGTATTGGCCCTAAGTTGTATGTCGCTAGTTCGAAGCCAGGCAGGCACTTTATGTATTTTATTTCACCACCACTACTGTCAAAAACGGTGAAGAAAAACATTATGAGAAGATCCTCACAACATGCTAAAACCTAAAACCTAAATCATGTGGCATCTACCTAACCGCACTGAGCCCGCGTGGTAGATTACCGTTCACTCCCTCTCTCGGAGGAGGCCTGAGTCCCAGCAGTGGAATTATTTCAGCTGGTGGGTTGATTAACTAAATCAGATTCCGTATTCTATGACACACATAAATGTAATCGCTCACAATGGGCCTTATCAGAAGGCTAAAAGTCGCCCAAAAGGCAATAGAAATGGCTATGCTCGGAGTTTCCCTACGTGATTGAATCAGGAATGAAAAGATCCGCAGGAGAACCAAGGCAACCGACCTAGCTCGAAGAATTGCCAAACTTAAGTGGCAGTGGGCAGGGCACATTGCTCGCAGAACAGATGGCCGATGGGGCTGAAAGATTCTGGAGTGGCGACCGCGTACCTACCGGAAGATGTAGAGTGAGAAGGCCTCCCACAAGGTGGAACGATGACCTTATGAAGGCTGCAGGAATCTGATGGATGTGGGAAGCACAAAACTGATCGAAGTGGAGGAGGTGGGAGGCCTATGTCCAGCATAATACATATTTAGAACTAGCTTTTGCCAGCGGCTTCGCCCGCGCAGATCTTTCACCCCCTATTTAACTCCCTTAGGCGTTGAATTTGGAAAACTCCTTCCTTATTCCTTGTCTACATTATAAAGGGAACTTCTGTGCAAAATTTCAGCTTTCTAGGTCCAAGGGTTTGGGCTGGGCGTTGATGAGTCAGTCAATCAGTCAGTCAGTCAGGACTTGTCTTTTTATTTATATAGATAATACATATTTATAATAATCAGCAGCTTTTAATGCCTTCTCTTGGTGATAGTGAGAGATCTGAAATGGTCGATGACGGCCAATTTCTAGGTTTTCACTGCATGGTGACGATATACCTAACATTTTTCAGTGATACTGAAAAAATAACCCCTTGAGCCATTATAATGAAAGTATTTTTTGTATGAGTTGAAAGAAAGAAATTCACACTAGAATAATAAAATAATGAAAAGTTTATTTGGAACAACTTAAGCTTAAGAAGTTCATCTCATCATCTGCCTAGCCTTTTCCCAACTATGTTGGGGTCGGCTTCCAGTCTAACCGGATGCAGCTGAATACCAGTATTTTATATGGAGCGACTGCCTATCTGACCTCCAGAACCCAGTTACTGGGTAATACGATACCCCTTGGAAAGACTGGTTGTCAGACTTTCGGGCTTCTGACGACCCGTAACGACTGTCAAAGATCCACAAATGACAGCCGGGACTAATGGCTTAACGTGCTTTCCGAGGCACGGAGGGGTCTTGGTATGTAAAGATGGTCACCCATCCACGGACCAACCGCGGCAAGCGTAGCTTAACCTGGCCGGCTTAATCGACCCGTGCAGCTATTGTTATTTAGCCACAAGCCCCCAAATAATACGCATCCGAAATTAGTTGTGACGTACTGGTAGCTGTGACTGTAAAAAGTGGCTAAAGGGGAACCTAGTCGCAGGCTCGAACTCACTAGTGGGCCTGGCGTAAAATCACGCTTTCTCACCAGGCTTCGTGTCCGACAGAGGTAGTATCCGTGATGAGCAGTCAAACAGTGGAGTAATACACTCCCGAAGTTTGTATGGGAAAAATTTGGACTAGGTTCACTTTAACACTTTAAATCACGTTTTTTTTTAATGATAGTCCTTTTAGAATTGTAGGTGAATCTTGCTCATCTGACATAAAAATATATATTGGTCAGTGAAGTGGGTGGTTTACCTTGGTCATGGTCACTCATAAAAAATATTCGAATACCTCATTTAAAATGTATCAGAAAAACAATATGTAATTCGCGACAGTTCCTGAACTTTTACGACTGAAATAATAAAATGTGTGCGACTGCTCACGCTAATTTATTGTCAAAAATGTGTTATCTTGCTCTTTTATTTCGTATTTTATTATGACAAAGTGGGGTTATTTCGCATATTTGTGCTAATTATCGTAAAAACAAATGGATATAAAAAAGAATACCTACGAAAGACGAGATAAGACTTATCTCGTCATGTTTCTCTTAAGAAGCATGACATGTTTGATGTTGAGCATGATGGCAATGGGCTCGCCCCTATTAGGTATATGGGACTTAAACATAACTGTTGAAATATGGGTGAACTATAAATGTAAATCTGAGCCTAACACATCGGGGAATATCAATGTTAAGGTGGAAGCTCCAGCGTATGTCAATTTAATTCCAATGAATAACTTTTTCCTGAAATTGACATTTTATGGATTTTTGAGGGTAGGAAATCATTAAATAACTTCTCCCGCTCTGGGTGGAGCAGGAGGGTGTGTCAGAATTTTACTGACTAAAACACCTCCGTATTCCCTCAGTTGCCTGTGTGCCAGGGGCCACGATCTTAGAGGGCTGTAATGATTATTTAATTGTTTATTTATAATTATGTAAAGCCGTACCTATGTATTCTTCTTCTTTGTCGTGTCGATGATTCCAATTAACCAAGCTTCAACCAAAATTCTGCCACTTCGTTGGCCTCGCAAAAGTCTTTCATAGTGCAGAAGTTATTGCCAAGGGAGCTCGACAAGAGATGGGGCATAGTTAGCGATGTGGCTCCACAGTCGCACTGCATCTCATCAGAGTACCCCCACCTGACCAAGTTGTACCGGCACCGGCCCACTTGGCTTATTAGTCGATTAACAGATTTCCAGGTGAGCCATGGCATTGGTGGCCCATTGGAAGATTTTCTGCAGGCTCAACATAGTCAGCCGGAGCGGGGTGTTTGAGAAGCCACACCTATTTAATACGGTCGCGATCCTATTCTCGTTAACATACAGCTTGATACTTACCTGCAAATTGCAGTAAACGTAAGAAATTTTGAATTTCGCGAACTACCCTGGAGCTTTCACCTTAATATATTTTCTAAAACACGAGTGTCTATACATACGCACGACATATCATGCATGAGCTACACGATGACTGGTGATACATGGATGTCATCTGTTGGGACAGGTCAACTCAAAGCTGCAATAGCTTTTTCTTCAAAAGACCTTTCTAGACATGGCCCTGAATTGTTAGACTCACACACACTCCTAATAATATAATGTATGGGCTTTAAAAGAGGCCATGATTTTGATTCGGCATTAAATACTTCTCAGGGATGTCAGCGCCATCTAGTTTTAAAATATTGACGCGTAAAAGTGTCATACAAAATATCTACTTACTCAGAAATAAACATTTAGGTACTTTCATGCAAGATGTAACATTGATGATGCATTGTATTGTTAAATCTACGCCTTAAAGGTAAGCCACTCTTGCCCCGGTTGGTCCGTCGATGGGTGACTTTATTTTATTATTTATAATGAATGTATTGTGAATTCGCGAGTCCCTTCGACGTGACAAACGCCTCCATGGTAAAAAAAAAAAACAAATCACAGTCAGTAGTTCAGCACACCATTATTAGTACAAGTATTTCAAAGCGCCTACGTAAAGTTTTTTTTTTTTGTCATTGCTTGTTTTTGCTCAACGATATTGTACAGGCGTCACTAAATGTTACATTGGGTGTATGCGTCTCTTTGTACCAGATACTGATTGGCTCATGATCTCACTGTTGAGCTGAAAGTTTGATAATGATCTGCATTATGCAGAGTGGCAGGAACATCGACGCGAAAACTGTAACCATGCCCATGGTTCAAAAATTTTATAATTTTTCGTCGGTTTCCAAAATAAAATTCGGTTTTAGAATCATGACGTACTAAATCCATGGTAACAAGTTTCGCGTCGATGTCCCTGACAACCTGTACAATGCCAGCAACTAAGCATTATCTACCTAGAGCAAGCTTGCTGTAGCCAACATATTAATTTCTATGTACTTAACTTTCAAAGTTAGAAATGAAAATAATTGTTGTTTTTTTTAACCAATTTCATACAAATGGTCAAATGGCCTTTTTTTGTTCTTGGCGTATACAAAATAATGTACTTACCTTGAATAGTTTGAAATTATTGACGGCAGATGTCGCTACTATCCCTGTTTAACACTCAACAGGGAAAGTCATGTCAATAGTTTTACACGTGTGCTAAACAAGAGTGCAATTAATTTTATTCTTACACACCCAGGAAATAATGTTCATTTTAGCACAGTGATAAATCTCGATCATGTTACGTCACTGGATGATGAGTCTATAATTTTCCCGCCAAAAGTGTTTCGCGTTCCAAATGACACACGTCGTGCCAAGACGACGGAATAATATTTATTTGTTCTACATTGACCGCTAAAATTAAGTACAATGAAATATTTTTACTTAAGCTTAGATATCCTAATATTTTATTTGTAAAGGTACATAATGTTCCCACTGCTGGGACACAGTCCTCCTTTCTGTGACAAAACCACGTAAAATATTATGAACAAAATGAAAAAAATCATAGTCAGTAAACTGTATTAATTAATATAATGGCAAAATTATACTAAACAAACTAAAATCAGTAGAGATGTTTCATGATCCCAGGGAGATACGATCGGATACTTTTCACCTGTTTCACTATTTATACAATTTCAAATGGCTAAAAATACCTTTAGCTATTTCATGGCCACTTTACTGGATAACTCCAACCATTCCAACATTGAAGTAGTTCAACACGGAGGGACAAAAGTAATTGGAGCTTCCTTGCATTAATAAATCAAAACGTAATTTTGTCACCATTATAGACCACACACCTAGAGCAATAAGCGAAAATATTTAAATATAGAATTTTACTAATATCCGAGCTGACAATGTCGCGTCGCGCGTATTATCGCCAGTACGATAACATTAAACGTTTAAAAAAATAAATAACCCTTAATTGATAAATAAAAATGTCTGTAAAAATAACCAAATATTTGGAGTAAAAATAAACGCATCTGTGCCAATAGTTATTTTGAAGTGAAACTAAAAAAAGACCTTGTCGTGTTTCGAGATAACAAAAGAAAAACAAAATTTAAAATAAGAACGTGTTTTTCGCGCCATACTGCTTTGTTTACGTGCAGTTTTGAAAAGGCAGTCGTCTTTGTGATCGTTTCGATTGTGTTAATAGTTAAAAGTGAAGTGCGAACAAAAGTTTTTAATTGCGTAAAATATTTACATAATTTTTAAGTGTTGTTTGATGTGACTAATAAATATGGTCACTAGCATTCCGTAGTTTTACGTGATTTGTTATGTATTTCTCTTCTACTTTCTCAATCAATGTCGATAGGAATTTCTCTTATCAGAAGATTATTACTATGACTCATTAAGATCTATAAATGGAGGGGCTTGTGGCTAAATAACAATAGCTGCACGGCCATCGACCAGGTTAAGCTACGCTTGCCGCGGTTGGTCCGTGGATGTGTGACCATCTTTACACACCAAGACCCCCCCCCCCCCCCGCGCCTCGGAAAGCACGTTAAGCCGCTGGTCCCGGCTGTCATTTATAGATCTTTGACAGTCGTTACGGGTCGTCAGAAGCCCGAAAGTCTGACAATCAGTCTTACCAAGGGGTATCATATTACCCAGTAACTGGGTTGTAGAGGTCAGATAGGCAGTCGCTCCATGTAAAATACTGGTATTCAGCTGCATCCGGTTAGACTGGAAGTCGACCCCAATATAGTTGGGAAAAGGCTAAGCAGATGATGATTAAGATCTATAAATGATAACGGCCGCACGATCGAAAGCTAAGCTACGCTTGCCGCTGTTGGTTTGCGGATGGGTGACCATCAATTACCTATCGAGATTTCTCCATGCTTCTTGCAAAGGACGCTAAGCCATACCGCTCCGGGCTGTCATTTGTGGATCTTTGATAGTCAGAAACCCGAAAGTCTGACTGCCAGTCTTACCACGGTGTGGCATGTTATCCAGTAGGTATGTAACTTGACTTGACGTCACGTGATAAAAAGTCATCGTAAGAAGCGTTTTGGCAGTAAATTCAAAACAACGAAAAATCAATTTGGTATAAATCGTTTTTAATTGAGAAAATGGATAGAAATCAATTTATTTTTATTTTTCTGTTAAATACATCGTCCCAATCTTCAAATTAAAATAGTTTTTATCAAGTCGGAAAATACCATAATAAGTAGTTAGAAAAAAGCTAGCGAATTCTTAGTGCTTTAGATGGGAAGGAGAAGTAGCGCAACAAACTCCCCAGCAGCACAGCTGTCTGTTCAATTCTATCTGTATGAAATTATATTCAGAAATAATTTTTTCGAAGGTTTTAGCACACATTAATAAATAGATAAAAGTATCTATGTAGTACATGCGACAAAACCTTGGATAAAAATAATGCGGTTTAATGACAAGCGTCAACGATGTTTTAAAATAAATAGGTATGTAGGAAGTATTAACGCGATTTTTCATTCTTGCAATATAGACGCAGATGATATTTTGAAGTTGTTCGGAAAATTGCAAATGGCTTCTTAATTGTGGAAATTCTGATTTGATTCTCATCTCATTACTGAGGTATAGTGTAAGATATATTCAATTTAAGGTAATATCGTTGTAACGCTTTTCGTAAACATAAATCTAATGCTTGTCGATTAAGTATTTCTAATGGAAACGTGATTTTCATCTTACCTTGTCTACCTTGGTCTCCTGTTATAAGCTTACTTACAATGAGCAATATAATATAGTGTTTCTCCTCTTGTACCCCTCATCTACCGCGTACAGTTTTTAAAATATTTGAGTTGTTACAACCGCACCCTGTTACAACCATACCCAGTCTACCGAAATAATATTATACCTAAAATATAAATAACTATAAATTAAACATCACGGTAGACGTGAATCCTTTAAATTACTGATAGTATTTCACAAGATATTGCTCAAACAAAACAAAAGAAACATACCAATTTGCCATCAATGATAAAACAAAAAACTACCGCGACAAAGTTTTGAAACATCGGTAAAAGTTTATACCTATCAGTAAAAGTTTTGAACGGCTATAAATCTTCCGTAACCCGTAGAACACTAACACATTACTAACCTTATCGTGTTTCATATCAAGAACTATTTGCTGAACGTGTCTGAAACACAGTCTGCAATTAGTTCTGAATGAATGTTTCAGAAAGGTGGTGTTATATTAAAATATCTCACCATTAAATTTTAATGGTGTGATACAGACCAGTAAACTGAACAACTTTCTCCATGGGATCAATATAAATACATACATGAACTCAGAACGCTACCAGGGTCTACTCTCTGTATCCGTCACTGAAGATACGAGCCTGTCCGCAAGTAGTTGATCCGTCAAAACAAGTGTCAAAATTAAATTTTTGTACGGGCAAATACACATCGGAATTACATAGGGACTTCTGCCAAATCTTGTTGTCAATCATAGAGGGCTCCGAACTAATCTTATATAATGTCCGTAATTGATACGGGGAGTAGGAAACGCTTGTACGAGTAACTTCGGCTAAAACTACGGACCCGGACATCGTACTTAGGGAGTACTGCTACGATCTTTACATACTTTTTTTGCCTCGCTGAGGTGCATACATCAGGGGGTCTACCCTCTAAGTACATCGATGAAGGTGCGGGCCCATCCGACAATAGATGATCCGTCAAAACAAACATTAAATTCGTTTTTTATCTTGACGGGGAAAATCACAGAAGCACATCGGCAGCTGATAAATCGTATTGTCAATCATTATACCTTCGGGCTGCGGACTAAAGTAGGAAACACCCATAATTTCGACCAAAACTACAAATTTCTTGCTCAAGACCCTCGTTTTTTTTTATGTTTGTCTCATTGAGAAAGGTGTAGGTACAATTCCGTTTAGTTCACTCTCGGCCCCTCAACCCCAAATAAATAATGTATCCACTGGACCCCTGATTACAGTTTATTCTCGACCCTTGGGGGGTCAAGAGTGGATTTTATTTTCCAGCCAGCAAGTTTTAGTTTCCTTTCGCCCTCCAAAGTAGTCTGTACCTTACTGAACTAAAATATAAATTTTAGGTAATTACCGAACTAAGGGTTGAAAGTGGACAAGGTATTCCTGTCCTTTGTATGAAAATTCAGTCTCACCCCTCGGGAGTCGACTGTGAACTAAGTTTACGGGTTGAGAGGAAACAAATTAACATTGAGAGGAAACAAATTAACAAATGAAGACATGAGTGGATGAAGGCGATACGTCGCATTATCGGATTTTAGCTGTTCTACGAATTATTTAATTTCTCTCTTATTATAAAAAATATTAAACGGCTTACGCCGCTAGACGCCTTTTTTGGCTAAATACACTTAGTTTTGAAAACCGGTTAAGTGTATTTAGCCAAAAAAGGCGTGAACAGCGAAAATCTGAAAATGCGACATATCACCTTCATCCACTCGTCTTCAAATCTTTTTTATGGGTCGAGGGGCCGAGAGTAGACTAAGCGTTCAATTCGATAGTCCACACCCTAAAATAAGACCACATTTATGTCTCATATACGCTGTTAAATACTTTTAATCGCACTTATAACACTTTAGAAAGAAATTAAAAATGGCGACAACCAAGCCCCCTGATGATAATTATAACAAAGAATATAGAAGACTGAGGAGGCTTACCAGTGATCTGGCTATACGACAAGTATCTGTACGTATAGCAAGCTATGGTTTTTATAATAATTATATTGATATAAAAGAGTATCTTTAGACCTACATTCCTGTTCTTCTCCAGAGAGATCAACGTCTTGGAATGGGCAACTTTATGACAAACTGACCGGCTCTTTGACAGTTCAAAAGTTCCTGTAAATGGTTTAATTGAAATAAAATATATGGAAATAATTAATCTTGCTCTAAAATTTGACCACCTCTCTACTATGTAGATAAGTTTGATCCCCAGTTCGGGTAAGGTTTTATTGGAATTTTCCACAAAAAAAAAATACAGTAGTAGCCCAGGGTCAGAATTTGTGCCTGAATGATGGCACTAGTTTGGCCAACTACTTGAGACAACATAACTGACGAGGGTGTAGCTTCTACCGCTTTTATGTAATTTTGTCGTGACGATGAAAACTAATTTGATTTTATTTTAATTTCAGTCTGAGTATGGCCTCACGGAAGAACAAGTTGCAGGTAAAAATTAAACTTAATTATTCTTACTAATTAGTACACCAAAACCATAAAGAACTCCGTCTCATTTCAGTTCATGATTTTGTATCATGATTTGAAATGATCCCGAATTCTTTCCTGCGCTAGGCTCGGCTTCCCATGTCAGTAAAATATCCTCCCAATTGGATTAAAATTGTACCTCAAGTAACTTATATCACCATCAGTCTCCAACCCTTATCCCAATTTATTTGGAGTCGGTAGTACATGACTCTTTCTTCCATTCTCTATTAGTCGTCATTTTCCGTGTGGTGCCGAACGTAAAAGAATAGCACGATCCCATTTCTTCCCGTGGGTGTCGTAGAAGGCGACTAAGGGACTTACTAGAGAATGTGCAGCAGCGTTCTCTATGTATTTTACCACCATACTGCGATCGCCAACTCGCCTGCCAAGCGTGGGGGGGAGGCTTATGTCCAGCAGTGGACGTCTTTCGGCTGAAATGTTGAGTCTTCATTATTCATTTCAGTAATAGCCACTCCCTGTCTAACTATATCATCCTTAACACAGTAACTAATAAGTATATTGACGGGATAATTATATTGGTTGGTGACTTTTAATCCAGGTTTTACCATAAACCTACCATAAGCACCAGTCTCTCACTAAGCTAGTTTCTTCTTCGTGCACTATCCCAACACCAAATTGTGAATATGTCCTTTGCATTTAATATTGTTATGTCCCATCTCTGTATTTTTACGCTTCTTGGTGGGGTCCTGGTGTCCTGAAATACAGGCATCGGCTTAGTATAGGCGCCAGTCTCCCACAAATAAAATATTTTTGCCTATAATTATGTTTTTCTTTTTTTGGGTGGGAAATCATCAAGTAACTTCTCCCGCTCTGGGTGGAGCAGAAGGGCGTGTCAGACTTTTACTGACTAAAACCCACCCGTGTTCCCTCAGTAGCCTGTATGCCATGGGCAGCGGTATCTCTTTCGAACGAACCCGAAACCCTGGCAGGTTATAATTATTTTAAATTACTAAAAATAATTATGTCCTAAGTTCAAGTTCAGTTTCTTTTAATTGTACGTATTAAATTTTTACTCGTTTTATTTGTGGAAGATAAAATAAAGAATTTATTATATATTTATAACTTGCGTGTAAAGAATAAACGTTTTATATAAATGTTATATTTTTTTATTCTATGTTCAACAGAGTTCAAAGAAGCGTTCATGCTGTTCGACAAGGATGAAGATGGCACGATCACGATGGCAGAGCTTGGAGTCGTCATGCGGTCGCTTGGGCAGAGACCTTCAGGTAGGGACTTACTGAAGAACTTAAGTAGCTATAATAGTTTTACCCTAGCAACAGATAATGATGAAACACAGGTAATTAATTGGAAAACTGCTGTTGAAGCGACGCTGTTGTTGCTGGGTCTCATGCACATAAAAAAAAATAGGTTTAATTTATGTGCAGAATAGTAGATAAGTACGTAGAGTGGTGACCGCGTATTGGCAAGCGTAATTTTGGGCACCTCTCAGCTGGTTGGACAACCTGGGAATGACTTGATGCGGAAGGCGGAGAAAAGGGTGTTGTGGTACAGCCTAAGAGAGGCCTGTGTATGTGATAAGTTGATTGATAGAATAGTCTATGTGTCCAATTAGTTGGCATGAGATTGGAGATGCATATGACCAGCAATGGACTGCTCTAACATGCTGATGATGATGACAGATGTCAGGTTGATGACCGATGAAGTTATAACACAGATTTCTCTCAAGTGGATATATTTAACTGTAACAAATCGAAATTCAAAAAACAAATAATAAAAACCATGAACGATGACAAATGTTAAGCAACTAAGTAATCTAATCTTTTAATATTCAAACTTTTTTTTTCCAATCATATTATTATTATTTTTTTTGTTTTCTCTTTAAAATTTAAACTCTAAAATTGAACCTTCTGTATTTAAATTAATGTTTCTTAGTCTGTAGTTCGTTCGCATGTATTTATCCTAGTTATGCAGGGAAACCTATAATAATTATTAGCGATACAGCTCTGTAATACACATACTTTATGTATCGCTGTTGGTTGCCTAAATAAAGAAAATAAATAAATAATTAACAGTAGTATACCTAGTAGATCACAATATACCGGGATTTTCTGTGGAGGTTATTATAGACACCAACAGTGCTTGAAATATGACATTAAAAAAAATGATTCAGTCAAGCAAAACAAATTGCATTGCACTTAATCTTTATGACATTGATGGGCAAATTACGTGACGATTTGATAACAAACAGTTCGTAATTTTTCCTGATTTCTATGTCGCAACTATGAATACTCTCAGCTAATGGTTATCGACTGCCATTGTTTTTAACTAACAACTTCCTTCCTAAAAACCAATTGTTCCTTTAGAACTGTTAACCTACAGATAAAATTACAAAGTACCAATTAGCCATTGCTAATTAAATGTTCTATTGATAAGACGAACAATCTTGACGTGTTCTTTTTTATTTCGTATTTGCAAAAACTAAGTAAAAGAGAGAGCAGTGGGATCCAGTGGTAACGGCCCGACTTACGCGTTGTATGTTGTGGGCTCAAACCGAGACAGGCGCTTTGCTTTGAGTTAATTATTTTGATTACCACTGCTCTCAAAACGGTGAAGAAAAACATCGTGCGGAAACCGGCATGTTCTAGAACCAAGTATTCGAATACATGTAACATCTACCAACCCATCCTGGGCCTGTGTGGTAGATTCGACGATTAAACGATTTTCTATTCTGTATTTTCATTCCTCTAAGCACCTGGTACTTATTGACAGGCCTGCATTGTCCTCCCATACCTATTATCACTGTAATTTGAAAACTTTGTAAAAGCCAATTATTTCTAAAAGAGTTTCTTGCCGGCTCTTCTCCATAGGAAGCGACAAATTGGAACCGTGCACTTAGCTTCTGACGTTTCTTAAGTGCCCATGCAGGTTTATACAGAGTACTCAGTTGCTTTCGACACACTCTATGGCTTAATACCAGCCTATTTTCATCATCATCACGTTAGCCTTTTACCGACTAAGTTGGGATCGGCTTCCTGTCTAAGGGGATGCAGCCAAATAATTATTATTAGTCATTCAAATAATAATAAATAACTAAAACGATTAAAAAGTAAAAGTAGGTTTTTATGAGTGTAAGTTTGTGTGTGTGTGTGCGCATGTGTGTGTTAGAGAGAGTGTTTAGTGGATGAGTCTGATTAGACTAATACGTAAAAGAGAGCTTTTGTGGCAGTATAGGTTGGCTTTGTAGCCAGGCTCGTAAAGCGATTTAAAAATTACGTTTGTTCAATGAGTGCAGGGAAAAAATTCGATTTAATTTATTTTAAAGATAAGGACCAAGTGAAATCAAGCAGCCAAGGCAAACCATATGGTTTCGACGAATGGTTTACTGAGAATAGTTGGAAATAGCGTGTTGTTTAATAGCAGTGGCCAGTACAAACAATTACACAACCGTAAGGACCTGACAAAATTCATAAAGCTTGACAGTGGGATAAAGTGTTGAACCGCTCTTTGCGCACGTTCGATCTGAATGGAGCGACAGCATATCAATCCTCCAGTAAACCCCTTGGCAAGACTGCCTATCATAACTTCGAGCTTTTGACTACACGTAATGACTTTCAAAGATCTACGAATGATAGCCGGAATCATCTGCTTAACGTGCTTTTCGAATCATGGAGCGGTCTCGGCCAACCTCAGCAAGCGTGGTTTAACCTTTCAGATCGTCAATTGCTGCTGTTTTTATTTAGCCATGAGCTTTTCAGCCTCGACTATTACTTTAAAAAAGTTGATATAGGTAATAAGTAATACGGGCTGTTGTCCGCAACTCCACGTCAAAGCGCGTATTTTGCGTACGGGTGGGATAATCTGTCATTCGATCCACCCCAGCTCCTCGAGAAAGGCCAGCAACGCCTTGGTGTTGCTGACCATCTCATGTAGGGTACCTGGGCTACCGATAGGTATTTAGCCCTGTAATTGGCGACCACCGGGCAGTTTAGCAGCACGTGCGCTGCTGTCTCGTCGGCCTCCATGCAGGCCCTGCACAGCAGACTGTCTGTTACTCCTAAGACAAAGATATGTTTGTTAAATGACCCATGGCCAGTTACAGCTGCTATAACTGCACGCAGCTGGGATTTAGTTAGACGGAGAAACTGTTTTGTGAGGCGGGCATCGATCGCAGGAAGTGCTTCCTTAGCCTGCCTCACTCACCTAGATCCAGCCATATCTTGTGATGTAGGTCCCTGGTTCGTTTCCTTACCAGTCAAAGTCAAAGTCGATTGAATCCAGAAAGAATTAATTATGAAGAAAATTATGAGAATCGTCAATAAATCGGGTTTATACTACGTACAATTTACAGCCATATTCCAGAATGGGTTATCATAAAACGTTATTGAAGGTGGATCGGTGAAGTTTTAAAAAGTCTCTTGACCGGACTGTGTACTGGAATTAAAAATTGGATCACACTGAATTTGAACAGGAAGCCTTGTTATTACATTGTATCTTTTAGCGTTTCTGGATTTTAGAGAATTCTTTTGAAAATAATTATGACTGATCCTGAGCTAGTCCTTCATTTTCGATCTCGTCATCAGTAATCTATCTACACTTTCTTTAATTATAATAATTATGTACCTTAGAAAAACTACATCTAGGCTACTTTTTATATTATCAGTATCCTACATATACTATTGCTAATTGTGCGACGTGTAATTTTGTTTTAAACGGTGTCGGCGACTTAAATTATAAAATTCGAGTTCTTTTATTAAAAATGAATAAAAAATCATATCAAAAACAGTCGAGCCAAATCGCGTGTTTCGTAATTAACACACAAAATGACAAAAAGACAACATAGGCCCCGGCGAGATTCGAACTCACGATCTCCTGTTTACTAGACAGGCGCTTTAACCAACTAAGCCACGGCGCCACGAGTGCGAAGAGCGAAATTGTTGAATATTATCAACTCACATTTTCACTGTATTTAAAATCAAAAATGTATATTCTTGTAGGTACAAAGGCCAGCACATCAAGCTACCCCAATCTGTCAAATTTCTTTGATAGTTTTTCAACTTTATAACAAAGGAATAAGGTTCATGTTCAATTGGGAAAATTTGACAGTTTGGGATAGCTTGACCTGCTGGCGACTGTACATCAAATCATCACCATAGTTCTAGCCTTATTCCAAATTATTATGGTGCATCGCAACATGTATTTTTCTTACATACTTCCTCTTTATTAGTCATCATCTCGGTACACTGACATTCCCTTTCATTATTAATATTATCAAGAGGAAAGATTTTGTTTGTTTGCATTGAATAGGCTCCGAAACCACTGAACCGATTTGAAAAATTCTTTCACTGTTGGGAAGCTACACTATCCCCGTGTGACATAAGCTATATTTATCCCCGTATTCCCACGAAAACGGGAACTACGCGGGTGAAACCGCGGAGCACTGCTAGTCAAATATATGAGAGAAATGTGATTACAATATTATCTACGTTCCCTAATCTTATAACTCATTTAATGATGTCGTGTGCAAAAACGCGCAGGACTCAACAAAAACATCTCTTTTCTAAGCGATCCCATGTTATATTTAACTTTATCTCAACGAGAATGCTCACGTAGGCGTCTTGTTATAATTTACGATGTCATTTACTATCTGTTTGTGAGATAATACCGGCTTTAGGAGTATACGGGTGTATTGTACGTACTTTATTGTATACGTGTTAATGTTTCTCTCTCTTTGGATTCTATGATTGTTTTATTTTTGCTAAAGGAATACCTAATATAAGCGGTTAATTGTATCATGTCGAAAACGTTCATATTTTGCTCCTCATTATTATCATCTACCTAGCCTTTTCTCAACGATATTGGGGTCATCTTCCAGTGTAACAGGATGCAGTTGAATACTAGTATTTATATGGAGCGACTGCCTGTCTGACCTCCACAACCCAGTTACTGGCTAATACGATACCCCTTGGTAAGACTGGTTGTCAGACTTTCGGGCTTCTGACGACCCGTAATGACTATCAATTATCCTTACTATTAATTTATGCCATATGCTGGTTAAACTGCGCAAACATCTTCCAATATCACACAACTTGACGGTGCTTTGAAGTTACATGAGCGTAGGTATACCACTAAATAGGATCGCTTCCTAACTGAGAACGGTATTGGCAGAGCCGTAAGCAACAGAGACTCCTAATTTGGCGCTAATTATCAATTCGTCAATCTAGAGATAACTAAGTACAGGTAAACCATGCACTTTGGTAATCTTAGTGATTCTGAATCAATACGAACGTCACCAGCTATACATTAGTTTTCAGCATCGTACCTTCGTATTTCCGATGAAAGACGATGATTCCCGAAGCTCATACTTTTCTTGGGAAATATAAATAAATACCTACAAATATTGATGCAACACTTACCATTTAATTCATTTCAAAAACTGTGTATTTCAGAGACGGAGCTTCGAGATATGGTGAAGGAAGTAGACCAGGATGGCAACGGCACCATCGAGTTCAACGAGTTCCTCCAAATGATGTCCAAGAAGATGCGCGGGTCTGATGGAGAAGATGAACTTAGAGAGGCTTTCAGGTACTTAGACCTTGGAGATATCGAACTTAATTGTCTAAACTTGATTGTATAGTGGTATGAGGAACAGGGTGTAAAGTTCGCTCATACCTATGATGGTAAAGGAGGATCCTCCGACCAGACGGGTATTGTGTCTGGTGGGCAACTGCCCGACAGTTGATGTCGGCATTTTGTACCTATCTGGGTGTCGTGGTAATCTCTGATTGCGCGATGTAGAATTTCTCAGATAGTTCGCTGTGGCATTGTAGATGGCGCCACTTTTCTTTTTGCGTTTCTTGGATTTTTGTTGCGAAGCATTTTCATTTGTAGTGCCGCTACAATTGTATTCCCGTCATTGACCACCTACAGAATGGAGTACTCCAACCTATAGATTAATAATTCAAATGGTCAAACATCTGAACAAAAAATGTCCCATCAGTTTTTTTTTAGAAATAAAAACTTTTTTAAGCGCGTTGGGCATTTTTTGAGATGGAATAAAACAGTTGAACTCGCGAAACTGTTCCCGTTACTGTTACCGACACCTCTATGTATAAGTATTATATTGTGTATTGTGTCTTCTTGGTCGCGTACTTCATTACTGAAGATCGTGTCCCTGAAAGGCCTTCGTGGCTTTATGTATTATGTTCTTCCACTTCGTTCGGTTTTCAGCTTCTCTCATGGCGGTCGTTACAGAGAGTCCAGTGAGGGCGGTTACTTGGTCGGACCAGCGGTTAGGTGACCGGCCGCGAGGTCTTTTCCCGTCCACCTTGCCCATCACTACCAACTTTTCAAGGTTATTTGGTTCCCTACGGGCAATGTGACCAAAGTAACCGAGAATCCTTTGGTAACAGATCGTGGGAAGTCTATCTCTTATGCGTAGTTGTTCGAGGATAGATTTGTTCGTTCTCTTCGCGGTCCACGGTATGCGGAGCATTTTCCTCCAGCACCACATCTCAAAAGCTTCTATTTTTTTCCGTTCTATAGCCCGAATCGTCCACGACTCAGAACCGTAAAGGAATATCGGAAAAACCAGAGTCCGGACTAGTCTCATCTTGGTAACATTGGAGACCTTCCTGTCCTGCCAAATACGTGCCAGCTTACTCATCGCAGTTTTGGCCATTTGAGTCCTTCTCCTGATCTCTCTTTCGCTTCCTCCTTGGTCAGTAAGTAGCGATCCGAGGTATACAAACTCGCTGACAAATTCCAGATCTGCGAGTTCTCCCGTTCTGGAGAGTTGACCGGTTCTGTCGATAAGCATGACTTTTGTCTTAGACTTATTTATAGTGAGTCCAACCAGTCCACTCTCGTATTCCACTCTGCGAAATAACTCGGCTAGTTCTTTTTCAAAAGATGCAAAGAGTGTAGTGTCGTCCGCATACCTCAGGTTGCTGATCTTAATTCCCCCGATAGAGACGCCTCCCTCCCATTCTTCTAAGGCTTTCCTCGTGATGTATTCGCCATATATATTAAAGAGAATAGGAGAAAGAATGCACCCCTGCCTGACCCCCTTTTCTGGCTTGAAAGGGCCTGAGATTACGTCATTAACCCTTACCATGGATACTCCGTCTTGGTACAGATTAGCAATCAACGAGACAAGGTGTTGAGGTACGCCCATCTCTTGTAAGATGGTCCACAGGCAATCCCATCTGACGCAATCAAATGCCTTCGAATAATCGATGAAGCACATTAATATCGAGGTGTTGAACTCTCGGCTTTTCTCAATTATTTGCCTCACATTCACAATTTGTTCCTTTGTGCCTCGACCTTTCACAAAACCCGCCTGTTCACTTGGTATCTGCCACTGGAGGTACGATTGCAGGCGTCCGTTGATTACGTAAAGCATTATCTTGCTAGCATGAGATATAAGTGCGACTGTCCGGTAGTTCCCGCACGTTCTTGTAGAGCCTTTCTTGTGTAGAGGAATTAGTAGAGACTCTTTCCAGTCAGTACACCATCTGCCTGTTTTCCAGACTTGATTGCAAAGGTCAAGCCACATCTTCACCCCGATATCCCCTAGGTACTTAAGCTCTTCAGCAAAAATGTTGTCTCTACCGGCTGATTTGTTCGATTTAAGTTTTGTCAAAATTGGCTGATTTCGCCTTAAACCACTCACTGAAGGTCTTGAGTTCTCCAGGTTCAGGTCTCCTTTGTATCGGTTGAACTAAACGCTGGCATCTTTTCAGTTTTAAACACATCTCTGCAACTAAGAGTTTGTGGTCGCTCCCACAATCCGCTCCAGGATACGTTTTAGTGGAGCTTATGCACGATCTCCATCTCTTGTCGACAGCGATGTAGTCTATTTGATTACGTGCTCGGCCTCCTGGCATTATCCACGTATACAGTCTCCTCGGGTGGTTTTTAAAGCAGGTGTTCATAATCGTTAGGGAGTTTTCAGCACAGAATTGCAGCCACTTCTCGCCCCTGTCATTTCTGGTGCCAAGTCCATATTTGCCGACTACGTCCTTTAGGTGGCCATCTCTTGACGTGTCCCCTACCTTGGCATTAAGGTCTACCAACAAAACTGTGATATCTCTTTTTGCTAGACTTTTCAGAGTATCGTCGACTTGGTTATAGAATGCCTCAGCATCAGATTCTGTTGAGGTGGACGTTGGGGCATATACCACTATCACATTGACACGACATGGTTTTGTGTTGATTCTCAATGTTAGTATTCGGTCACTTACCGGGTTATATCCTAGAACCGATTTGTTGACATCGGGAGACAGACAGAGCCACACCATTTTTACTTTCACTTTCTGGGCCTGAAAAGTATACAGTGTGGCCCTTCGGGGTTGTATAGTATCCTGAACCTCTCATATGAGTTTCGGTGATCCCTAGTAGTTTTAGGTCGTAATGTGCTTGCTCTCTGTCAATTATCTCCTTTTTCCCTGGTTGGATCATTCCTCGAACATTCCAGGTTCCCAATCTTAACTTTTTGCGAAGCTGTGTACGATGATCAGTTGTTCTGTCACCAGTAGCATACTGTCCGCACTGTGCCTGGTGAGTCACGACAGTATGGCCAGTAGCATATTTCACACCATGAGACCTGGACTCAACATGGCGCCGGGTGGTAGCCGGATCGCATCCCATCGATCTCTTAACTTGGTCCACTTTCATAAGATTTCTTGGGAAAATAGTGCAGTGGTTTCCCCTTGCCTTCTGCACCGCAGTGATGTTGTGAGAGTAGTCAGTACGTCCTGCTGCCAACGGCTAACATCCGGTTGATGAAAATATATTTTTCCGGACCCCCGTTCTCCCGTCTGCTTGTCGACCTATAACTCCAAAGGGGTTGGATACCGCAATCTCGATTACAGGTTCCTCGACGTAACAGGGTTCACCACGTGTAGGTGGGAGTGGAGTTGGTGAGGAGAGGCTAAGTGGTTGATTCTTGCTTATGCAACCATGTGTTACGCATCACACACCCTGGAACCCCAATTGTGTACAGGCATGTACTGTGTATTGTGTACAGGCATTAAATTAGTTGTTAGTTCGTATAAATTTTCACTTCTGTCGGCACTCCCGGAGTACCACCGTTTTTTTCAACTAGGTGATGCCAAGGTTTTACACAATACCAAAGGTTATGAATAGGCCAAATTCATATTTGAGAATTTTCGTTTTTTTGGTGCCCCTCTGTTTTATCACCCCACAGTATGACTAGCACATATTAACTCAAGGGACTGCGCCTCAAATGATTCATATATTAAATCTAACCATAACTAATTCCAGGGTATTCGACAAGAACAACGACGGCCTGATATCTTCGGTGGAGCTCCGTCACGTGATGACCAACCTGGGGGAGCGGCTCAGTGAGGAAGAAGTCGACGACATGATCCGCGAGGCTGACCTCGATGGAGACGGCATGGTCAATTACGATGGTAAGCAAAGTAACATATCTTATTTCAAGATCGGGAAAGTAACAGGGCCCAAAATTGACATGAGCCTTTGCCACAAAATTATCAAAGGTTATCAAATTATCTTAATTCTAGGTAGTCGAAAACTGATCGGGTCCGAAATGCCTATCGCGGCATCTACAACGCCACATGCGAAATACTATCACCAGAGCCCAATTCTGTATGGTTTTAATGATTCCGCGCAGAATCTTACTACGATCAAACTACGTCAGTATCGTGTTTTTGAGAAACCAATGTAACTGTAAGGAATCTAAATGTCATATTATGTATGTTCCCAGACAATTTTTCGTACGATATTAGCAGATTTCATGTGTGATTGACGTGGTTACGAGTAAGGGATCGATAAATGGTCATAGTGAATTCCGGCCCACAATTGATCACGACGCTTTCTCAAAACGGGTTAGCGATTGTGTTTAAAAATATGCGAAACATAATTCTGACACAAAAATTCTCATGTTCCAGAGTTCGTGACAATATTGACGTCGAAAAACTAGTATGCAGACCCCGGCTCGAAGAGTGAACCTCCCGGAAGCCAGTGCCCATATTCGTACCTCCAACGGTACGGTGGGAAAGAAACTCTAATCTAGATCTAAAGCATTGACGTGTTGCTAAAGTGGATCATTTTATAGAACGCGCTTGGTGGCAGTGTATACGTACCCTTATTTCAGTTTCCGCTCACATTTTTGAAACAAGTGCGATCATTCTGTCGCATTTGCAGATACTCTGTCGCATTTGTGAATAATCTGACGCATTTGCGATTTAAAAGTCAAGGCAAAAACAGTTGCGTCGTCAAGTGTAGTCTGTACTAGTAAATTCGTTGTGTGTGATAGTTGTTTTGTTTATATGGCTTCAAGTGTACTATAAGGCCTTAAAATTACATGTCATGTTTTATTATAAAATAAAACGAGTATGGAATCCAGCTTTTAAGTTTACCATAAAGGTATTAAGGGCTACGTAATTCAAAAGAAGATGAAACAAAAATAAAAATCATGAAAATATTTAGGTTCTGGTACCAAAAGCTAGATGGTGTCCGAAGCCGGATTAGCAACCTGACTTGATAGAGTAAAAGTAAAGTATTAATAAAAAATAAAAAAACAATTTCAACAAATAATTAATACCCACTAATAAATAAAGCACAGATTTTTTTTATTTATTTATTTATTATTATTTTCTTCTATATGACATTTGATAGCCCTTTCTCATAAGATTCTTAGATTGCTTTTTATACACCGTGTAGCGGTTTAAAAAATATTTTAGAGTGGCGTACAGCTTTTATCAGGAAGGTTGGGTCATAAACCATCAAACTGGACCACTTTATCCATGGAGCCAATATCCCTTAAATGGGTCGAGTATGTATTAAAGTTTTGTATGGGAAAGTTGATAATCTGGATAAAATGGCGTCACCATTACGATGTTGGCCCCATTGAAAAAGATGTTCAAGTCAGTTAAAAATGGCAAATTTAAAGAAACCAACAGGATACGCTAAAAATTTTCTTTGAAAAGAAAACATTTTTAGTTCGTCACAACGAACATAGGGATGCCCCTTCGCCGTTTTCACCTCTAAGAATCAATATCAATTTATATGAATGGTCGAATAAAGACTTCGTGATTGCCGTTCAAACATGTTAACTATGTGTAAGTAATATTTTACTTACCTGAGAAAATAAAATAATAGTAAATAATAATAATTATATGCTTAATAAGATAGCGTCGATGTGCATTAACACTTTTATAACACATTTCATTACTTGAAAAAAAAAACATTAATTTTTGTGACGTACGGAAAGCAGGGTTTGTCTGCAATTTTTTTTTTCTCAAGTTTTATTTATATTTTGCAAATTATAAAACGCTTTTAATAATTCTAAAATATATACCTAAACTTACTGTTACAATAGAATAAAATACAATTTTAAGGACGACGATTAATATTTTTAAAACGTGTAATGAATTACACGTTTTAAAAATATTAATCGTCGTGTCAGTGTTATGCTTTTGTGATTAAAGATAGTGTAATGAGTCTATAAAATAACAAATGTGTTGATAGCCCATAAATTTACATTTTAGAAGCAAATAGATGAAATAGATTTACTAAGTAACCATAATACAGTAAAGAAAAGTATTAGTTATTCACAAAATGTTCGGTTGTGTCAACACTTTTTGTAAAAACAGTCTGTTATAAATAATAGAAATTTCTAGTGTCGTACGTATACACGTTGTATGAATTTGTGTATGTAGATTTAGAGACAAAAAATGTAAGTGTAACATTTAATGAAAGATTTCCGTTAGTCTTCCAAAATGTGGAGGTTGACTGAACATGAGCAAAAAATGATCAGCCAAATGTTAACAGAGTTCATTAATATTACGAGGAAACGAAAAAAAATATTTATAGTACTAGCGAACTAATGCTAAGGTGATTTTATTTAATCGTAAAATTAATAAAAAATAAAATAATGGAGGAATTTTACCAAAATCAAGCGAAAAGGGTACTTATATAATAACGAAATAGTAAACATTTCTACATTTTGCTAAGCTCTTAAAGACTATAATAAAATTTTAATAGAAAACGTTTAGGATTTCAAGATCATCGTACCACCCAATATTTTTATTTAGTCGAATAAAGAGAATAGAAAAAAGCGAAAGATTTAAATGTAATAACCTGATTCTTGTTAAATGTTATCTTTTTCGTGATGTTAAGTATACAATTATTTCATTTAATTTGTGCAAAAGTTATACCTACCTTAAACGAAAAATAATTAACCAAATATTAAACTAAAATATGAATTTGTTAATTTATATTTCATGATAGACAATTTGTTTAAATTGGCTTTCAATGAAAACACTACTGTATTAAGACCAACTGTATAAAATTGAAGAAAAATTTGGAGATTGTCGGAGCAGTTTTTCATTATTTTAACTTCTAGTAGTTATCAGAAAAACATTAAAAATTATATGAAGTATTTGTTTTATCTGAAAACCATTTTATGACAATAAAAATACCTAATTTTAAAAGAGGTCAATTTTAACTTATTGAGAAATATTTTAAAACCAAAATATATTTAAAAGATGAAAAGAAAATTTTATTTATTACACATTTTGAAATTGTATAATAGTACAAAATTATTTAACAATTATATTATACAATAATTATTGAATTAAATTCAACAAAGTTTTATGTCAAAAGATAATTATTTACTTAATATTTTGTGTCATGTTATACGAGATCTACAAATAATAATATCTATATAAATGGGTAGATTTGGTATCGCAGTTTTGTTTAATAATCATAATAAATATTGTAAGCCAAGGTAGAAATCAATAGTATAAATAAAATTATATTAGAATGTTCCAAAAATAATAAATGTTTAATAAATAAAAACAAAAGAATTGGGCTGAATACATAAATAGATGTTGTACTTAATTATACATATTATAGGATATAATTTAACTCTTATTTCGTTTTTATTATTACTCGCACAGTCACCTATTAAGATTAAAAAATAACGCTTAAAATAAAATGCTAGAAATGTACAGAATAAATTCATTTAAAAAATATTTTATTTTAAATTGGATGAATCGTCCTGTTTTATAATTGCTTTTAACGTGTATGTAAGATGGAGACAACAATGCGACAGTAAATTAATTTTATGTTAATATAATGACGAGCCCAGTCCACAAAAAAAAAGGCAAAGGCATCTAATTAATCCCTTAGTTTAGTTACTGTAGCAAGTCAACGATAGAAAGAGCCTATAATAAATCGGCACATCACTTCTATTTATTTTGATTGAAACATTGATATGCACAAAACCTAAGATGCTCGAACAAAAGTAACACTCATAACTCTCCCCAATGAGGGTTTTCTGAAATGATGTTCACGAGGTGGCAGCACTGAGACGTCAAGTCCGGGCACCTTTCAAAAGTGTCAAAGCGTCTACGGACTAAATGGTGAACGGAAGAGTGACACGAATGACATCAAATATTATAAGTTCATTGTCGAACTGGAAATCCTCTTGTCAAAGTGGCGCCAACTGGTGGCTTGGATTTCATGAAAACCATCATTATGCCTCAGTGGTTACAGTTTCGGTTGAATATCATGCGTGTAAGGTTTTATACGCATGACTTAAAGTGGTTTTATAATGTCCAAAAAAACTGACTGAAAGATGCCTGACGCTATTTGACACCTGCGCACATTGCACCCATTTATGCGGACGTTTTTGAGACGCTGATTATGTATCTTGGGTTTTTGTATATCAGTGGTTTGAAAGACTCATTTTTCACTTTCGATGATAGGATGTAATAAGTGACTTTCAAAATAATCCTGCGTATTAATACGAATAGGTATGCCTGTGTTTTTTTTTTCTTGTTTTATTGTCGTCTTCTCATTGTTTTCACATTTAACCATGATTCCTAAAACATTATTAGGTACCTACTCATAACAAAAAAACAACCCAACTATGTTGAACTGAATGACAGCCGGGACTAACGGCTTAACGTGCTTTCCGAGGCACGGAGGGGTCTTGATATGTAAAGATGGGTCATCCAACCATGGAAATCGTAGCATAACCTGATCGATCGACTGCTGTTATTACTAAGGGCATAAGCCCCTCTCAGAACACTCTATGACTTATAAAATAAAACATTGGTTTCAGTAAAAAAAAAAATGCGTTTAGAGCCTAATACTAAATACATCATCACAATAGAGACTTTGATTCATATCATCAACTGAGATGAGATCATATAACTGGGTCAAAAATTTGTTCCATACGAGAATAAAATTATGTAAAAAATAATTATTGAATGTATAAAAGTTATGTATATGCAAGTTAGATATTTGATGTAAATTAGATCAATATACAAGCTTCGTATGAAACAAGAAGGATTTTAATAAAAATTGATATGTGAATTTATTATTTTATTTTCCCTTTATTTTAAAGAAAATCCTATGAAATATTACGCCTAAATCTCGTGAGCGCTTTTTTTAGAAATTACAAAATGGTTTTATTTCCGTAAGTAGGTTTGTACAGAGGCCAGCACATCAACCTTCCCCAATCTGTCAATTTTTGATAGTTTTTCAACTTTATTGCAAAGGAATAAGGTTTATGTTCAATTGGGAAAAATTTACAGTTTGGGATAGCTTGACCTGCTGGCGACTGTACACTTTGTACAAACACTTTTACACGAGAATCATATTTAAAATCTAGATGAGGTCGACGTTTTCTATCCAACTACTCTAAGAAAAGCCAAAACAAATTCAGAGGAAAAGTCTCTTAGTCCAAACATAACCTTGTTCAGATCATTTGATGACTATGTAGACTGCTGTCTGAAATTGGACTTTTAAGGAAAGAACCACACAAACATGTTTGACTGTGTTGACCTGTCCTTGCACTCACAGGACACTGCATTTTATCAGTTATCGTGCAGCTCAACTCAGAATTTAAGTCGTTCAACTATTTGGCAACACAAGCCAAGAAGATGAGACATGAATACATTAAGTGTGTACAATATTAACAATTCATCATCATCACCATCATTTCAGCCGAAAGACGTCCACTGCTGGACGTGGGCCTCCCCCAATTTGGAGGGTTTTGCCATAATCGCCACGCTTGGCAGGGGGGTTGGCGATCGCAGTATGGTGGTAAAATGCATAGAGAACGCTGCTTCCCATTCTCTAATAATTGCCTTAGTCGCGTTCTACGACACCCACGGGAAGAGATGGGATGGTGCTATTCTTTACGTCCGCACGGTGCAATTAACAATTGTCAACATTATAATGTTCATCATTGACCTCATCAATCGCTTTCCATCAGGCGTGATCGTAGTCAAGAGAAGGCCCATTTAGTAATTTTTTTTTTTAATAACAGGACCAGCTCTGAAGTAATTTGCAATCTTTCAGGACTAAGAGGTTAGCTCTAAACGGTTTATCGATTATTTTAAAGCCAGATGCCTCATTGATCTAGTGGACGGAAGCGCTACTGCTGACCAACCAACAACCAACATAGAATTCGTCGAACAGACGGTTTTCCTGGGGATCACGCTTGACTCAAAGCTACAGTGGGGTCCTCACTTAACATCACTTGCAGGGCGGCTAAGTTCTGCCGCTTACGCTGTTTGGAAGATCCGCCAATTAACAGACGTGGATACCGCGCGACTTGTTTATTTTAGTTACTTTCATAGCATCATGTCTTACGGTATTTTGCTATGGGGACGGGCTGCGGATGTTGAGTCGATCTTTATTCTGCAAAAGAGGGCTGTCAGAGCCATTTACAACCTCCGCAGACGCGAATCTCTAAGGGAACTGTTCAAAACAATTAACATCATGACGGTACCTTCTCAATATATTTATGAGAACATTATGTATGTTCGGAAAAATCTACATCTTTTTAGTAAGATAAGTGACAGGCATAATTTTAACACTAGAAATAGGAACAAATTAGATCAACCACGTTTCAGATTGTCTAAAGTACATACTTCTTTTATGGGGTACTGTGTAAAATGTTATAATAAACTACCAGTCGATATTCTTGAACTAAGTGAAAATAAATTTAAGTCGTGCATTAAACGCACACTATGTAGACAAGCATATTATAAGTTAGATGATTATATCTTAGATAAAAATGCCTGGCTTAATGCTGGTCCTGCTCCACAGCCACCTAGGCTTACTAATTAACATTTTAATATTTGGAAGAGATGCTTCCCCTTTTTTTTTTTATGTTTTCTGACATTACGAACACTGTTCCTATTATTATTATTTTTCTGACATTGCGAACATTTCTGTTCCTATTTTTATTAATTTTGTGAAACTCAAACTCAAACTCAAAGCATTTATTTCAATTAGACCTTTCACAGGCACTTTTGAATTGTCAAACAAAAATCGAAGTTGAAGCTAGGTGCCCATTCCAAAAACGTAGATCTCTCTGGAGAAGAACGGGCAAGAAACTCCAAGGACACTCTTTTAAATCGTGGGTATTACAAAATTTGTGTGTGTGGGAACATTATTCTTGGTGCTTCTATATGTGAGAACAATGTAAAAAATTAATTAAAAAAAATAAGATTCAAAATAAGCCATGGCAGATAAGAGATGACCAGTCTCAACAGACGGCGCCCGTTCACGAACTTGACGCATGGATCAGCACCATCCAGCTCAACCATTTTCTAGGGAACCGAATGATCCAACACACACGCCACCATCAGTGAGACATTTAAGTGAGCATGACATACTCTCAACTACCACGTTTATACATAATGTTCTCATAAATATATTGAGAAGGTACCGTCATGATGTTAATTGTTTTGAACAGTTCCCTTAGAGATTCGCGTCTGCGGAGGTTGTAAATGGCTCTGACAGCCCTCTTTTGCAGAATAAAGATCGACTCAACATCCGCAGCCCGTCCCCATAGCAAAATACCGTAAGACATGATGCTATGAAAGTAACTAAAATAAACAAGTCGCGCGGTATCCACGTCTGTTAATTGGCGGATCTTCCAAACAGCGTAAGCGGCAGAACTTAGCCGCCCTGCAAGTGATGTTAAGTGAGGACCCCACTGTAGCTTTGAGTCAAGCGTGATCCCCAGGAAAACCGTTTGTTCGACGAATTCTATTATCTCCTTATTCAATACAACGTGACATTCACTACTTCTGACATTCGGCAACGTGAATCTTATGCATTTAGTTTTCTTTCCATTTAATACCAAATTATTTACAGTAAACCAATTATGGACCTTAACTATAGCGCTATTTACCTCGTCAAGCTCCTGTGCGTGTCTCTTAACTTTAAAAATCAGTGATGTGTCATCAGCAAATAACACCATTTGTGGTTGGTTTTTTAGTAAATGAGGTAAATCATTTATATATACTAAAAAGAGGAACGGACCCAATATTGAACCTTGCGGTACTCCCATTTTGACTTTTAAGCCCAAGGAATTCACACCGTTTATTTGAACTTGCTGCAGTCTATCATTCAAGTACGATTTTACCAAGCTAAGCGCAAGTTCACCCAGTCCGTAATGCTCAAGTTTCAAGAGAAGTGTTTCGTGATTCACGCAATCAAACGCCTTGGATAGGTCGCAAAAGATACCTATTGCATCTTGCGCCTCTTCCCATGCTGTAAAGATGTGTTTTAATAAGGTGACACCGGCGTCAGTTGTGCAACGTCCTCTTGTGAAACCATACTGTTGATCGTGTAGGATGTTATTACGATTAAAATGATTGAGCATTTGATTTAACATAACTTTTTCAAACACCTTGCTGAAAACTGGCAAAACCGATACGGGTCTATAATTATTCATATCTTTGCTGTCGCCAGATTTGAAGAGTGGAATAACTTTACTGTACTTCATTAAATTTAATCACATTTAATCTCTGTAATTTGAAAACATTGTTAAAGCCAATTATTTTTAAAAGAGTAACCGTGGAGTTTCTTGCCGGCTCTTCTCCATAGGAAACAACAATTTGGAACCGTGCACCTAGCTTCTGACGTTTCATAAGTGCCCTTGCAGGTTTATATGAAATAAAAATATTTTGATTTGATTTTGATTTGATTTGATTTGATTTGAAATCTGGGAACACCCCTTGATCTACACACAAATTAAATATTAACGCCAAATAGGGTGCAACTGTCTCAATAATGGATTGACATACTTTAGTAGACATGCCCCACAGATCTTCCGTAATTTTGAAAATTGTAAGTGACATTACGAATTTGTTTTTGATTTTACTGAACCAAGTATTATTTATTAAAATTTCAATAGATACTTATTATATATTTTTCTTTCTTTTTGGAAGTCAAATTTTATGAATTTCTCAAATAGGATTGAAACTATAGTTTTGTACAATTTAGAAGCATTTTGTCAAATTTTTGTAAATGTGAGTACCATGCATCCTTATAATATGTTGTTTTGATGTACGTCGACTTGAAAAAACGTGGTAGTTGAGAGTATGTCATGCTCACTTAAATGTCTCACTGATGGTGGCGTGTGTGTTGGATCATTCGGTTCCCTAGAAAATGGTTGAGCTGGATGGTGCTGATCCATGCGTCAAGTTCGTGAACGGGCGCCGTCTGTTGAGACTGGTCATCTCTTATCTGCCATGGCTTATTTTGAATCTTATTTTTTTTAATTAATTTTTTACATTGTTCTCACATATAGAAGCACCAAGAATAATGTTCCCAAAATTTTGTAATACCCACGATTTAAAAGAGTGTCCTTGGAGTTTCTTGCCCGTTCTTCTCCAGAGAGATCTACGTTTTTGGAATGGGCACCTAGCTTCAACTTCGATTTTTGTTTGACAATTCAAAAGTGCCTGTGAAAGGTCTAATTGAAATAAATGCTTTGAGTTTGAGTTGAGTTTGAGTTTGAACCTGGTTCCAAATTTTGCAACCTGGAGTCTAGTTTTGTGCCTTGTTGATGGTAATAGGGTCGCTCTCTTTTATATTGTACTTAAACATAACTAGTGCAATGTGTGACACCTGTGGCGCCATCTACATCTACACTACGCAACCCACTGACGTCAAGCATACGCCTGCATCGCGTAAACAGAATTTACTGAGTAACTATCGTATAAGTATGTAAAACTAGCTTCCGACCGCGTGGAAGTCGGAAATTATCCCAGGGGCATGGTACTATCGGGATAATAGTACATTATGGTACAAGTGTGTAACATTGGTGATTATCGCTGAGGCGCCATTGAGAGAGCCGAGGACGATAATCATCAATACACACGTGTATCATACGACGTTTTTCAACACACTTGCGAAGAAAATAATACTACAAAATCATCATCATCATCATCATCGTCATCGTCATCATCATCGTCATCGTCATCGTCATCGTCTTCATCGTCATGTCGTCGTCATCGTCATCGTCATGTCATCGTCATCGTCATCTTAATCGTCATCGTCGTCATCGTCATGTCATCGTCATCGTCATCGTCGCCATCGTCATGTTATCGTCATCGTCATCATCACCGTCGTCATCGTCATCATCATCATCATCAACATCATCATCATCGTTGTTTTTAAGGACAAATCAACTCAACCAATTAAAAAACAACCTTTATCTCACTAAGAACAAAGCAACTCAACCAATTAAAAAACAACCTATAACTCGTGTGTTGAAATAGTACATTATGGTACAAGTGTGTAACGTTGGTGATTATCGCTGAGGCGCCATTGAGACCTGAGCCGTCAGGCGAGGGTCTTAAGAGAGCCGAGTACGATAATCATCAATACACACGTGTATCATACGACGTTTTTCAACACACTTGCGAAGAAAATAATACTAAATCATCATCATCATCATCATCCATCGTCATCCATCATCATCCATCATCATCCATCATCATCCATCGTCATCCATCTCCATCATCATCCATCATCATCCATCGTCATCCATCATCATCCATCATCACTCATCATCCAGCATCATCCATCATCATCATTCATCATCATCCATCGTCATCCATCATCATCTAACATCATCCATCATCACTCATCATCACCCATCATCATCCAGCATCATCCATCATCATCATTCATCATCATCCATCGTCATCCATCATCATCCATCATCATCATCCATCATCATCCAGCATCATCCATCATCATCCAGCATCATCCATCATCATCATCATCATCGTTTTTAAGAACAAAGCAACTCAAACAAAAAACAACCTATCACTCACTAAGAACAAAGCAACTCAACCAATTCTATAACTCACTAGTGAATAATAGTAATGAAAAAGTCACAGTTTGATAATAGGTGTCATTATGTGCCTAACTGTAGCGAAATTAGAGCCATTTTATGAGCAAGTGTGTTGAAAAAAGTATTATATGTCTAGGTTATAATCTATCTGTGTGCCAAATTTCATCCAAATCCATTCAGCCGTTTTTGTGTGAAAGAGTAACAAACATCCATACGTACAAACTTTCGCGTTTATCGAAAACCTATTCTTGTATGTATATATGTATAATCTGAATCTCGGAAACGGCTCCAACGATTTTCATGAAATTTAGTATGCAGGGAGTTCCGGGGGCGATAAATCGGTTTCAGTTTTCGAAAACGTCAAACAAAAAAAAAAACCGAGCAAGACTCGGTCATCAATCAATCAATCAGTTTATTTGTGAAACATAGGTGTTTACATAAATAGGGGGTGCGCTATGCTTTGTCATAATTAGGACATACAAATTTTGAGTGACCCATTAGGTGTCATTAGATTATGTGACTTAGGAAAAATCAAGATATTAATATTATTATAAGTAAGGATGCAACGTCTAGACATCAATCGTCAGGCACCTGCCTACCAGACACCAAACCCCTCTGGTCGAAGGATCCTACGATTTCTATGCAGGATGGATGAACTTTACACCTTGTACCTTATACCTCCAGACACCTCTAACTAACCCATCTGGGGAACACAAGCGTGATGATAAATGTCATGTTAAAGTCAGCGTACAGACATGGTTGCATATATAATCTTACATTGAAGTTAATCCAATAAAAGATAACTTAACATGTATTAATAACATCGTAATCATAAGTTTCGTCACCCATGAACAAATTATAATGAGGTTTTTATTTATGTAATCAGTCTCACAAACTGATAACAAAAGTTGTAAATGTTACAAAAATAATAACCACACCCGTCTGTCAAATCAAATCATCATTATCAGTGGCTAAGATAATGCACAGATACGAATTTGGAAATTAATTTTTGAACACACTTTAGCTTTAATTTGGACGCCATCTATCGACACAGTTATAAGCAACTAGATTTTGCCCCGCTTCGATGTCGGTTATCACGTAAAACAATAGTAGCCTATGTCCTTGTCCATATCCCAAGCTATATCTCTGCCAAATTTCATGAGGATCAGTTCAGTAGTTTAGGCGTGAGTCAGAGTCAATTTTGCATTTATAATAATTATATTGGTAGGGATCACACAGATGCTCATGAACGTAGATAGACTTAATCGGTCGTAGAAGGACCGATGACATTGTGAAAGCCGCAGGAATCCGCTGGATGCCCATCCAGCGAACCACAGCACCGGTCGAAGTGGCAGAGCTTAGGGGAGGCCTATGTCCAGCAGTGGACGTCTTTCGGGTGAAATGATGACTATGATGATAACTTGTAGTCTTATTTTTCCGGTAGTTTTAGATGCGCTCATCGGAAAACTAGTAGTTTTCTCCTTTTTCTAGGCGTGTTCCTTATTCGTTTAGTCGTGCAAACGTACCTAATTATTATGAAAATTTATTGATACGAATGCGGCTCTGTGCGCACACGCACGTGCCGCGCGCTCGTCTACGTAGACACGCGTCACACGCGTGCGCTCGAGTGTCTTACTGAAGCTCTCTAAAGAGGAAGTGGCTTCTGTTATTTTTATAGTTTTATGATTCACACTTATGGTACTTTAAAGTGGTTTGAGTGTAGTTTTGAATTGTGTCCACGAGTAGAAAACTAGAAAGCCAACGTAATAGCTACTTTTCGAGGACGTACTCAATTAGATATGTGTTGGTAAGCGGTTTTAATGGTATGAGCATAGGATACGGAGGAATGAGGAAAATGTCGTGAGGAAAATTTTGAGTATGAATGTCGATGGTTATAGAGAGTAGGGGGAGACAAAAGTTACGATGGATGGACTGGGTGAATGATGATTTAAGGTTAGAAATTATATCACTACGGAGATGACGACAAATAGAGAAGTGTGGAAGTAAAAGAAATGTTGCGCCGACCACAAATTAATTGGGATAACGACAGGAGAATCAAGGCAAACGACATCAACCGAAGAATTGTGAAACTTAAGTGGCAGTGGGCAGGGCAAATTGCTCGCAGAACAGATAGCCGATGGGGCCGAAAGGTTCTGGAGTGGCGACCGCGTACCGGAAGACGTAGAGTTGGAAGGCCTCCCGTATGGTGGACCGATGACCTTGTGAAGGCCACAGGAATTCGCTGTATGCGGGAAGCACAGAACCTATCGAAGTCCTCCACTTCCAGCTTAGGGGAGGGCTATGTCCAGCAGTGGACGTCTTTTGGCTGAAATGATTGACTGAAGGACAGAAGAATGAAGACTTAATTTTATATTGAAATGTATAGTATGATGGTGATCGAAGAAACAACTAATTTCAATCTGAATCGTTTTATCAAATAACGAATTTACCAACTTAATTTTACTACCACATTTAGAACCACCGAAAACATTTTACTTAAGATTTTTAAGATTTAGAAGAAGAATTAAAACATTGAACAGACAAGAGAAAACTCTATATAAAAGAAAAGTCCTGACTGACTGACTGACTCATCAACGCTCAGCCCAAACCCTTGGACCTAGAAAGCTGAAATTTTGCACAGAGTTTCCTTTAATAATGTAGGCAAGGAATATGGAAGGATTTTTCGAAATTCAACCCCTATGGGAGTTAAATAGGGGATGAAAGTTCCGCGCGTGCGAAGCCGTTGGCAAAAGCTAGTATTACATATTTCCTAGTCTCCAGGAGTTGGTTTCTACTAGTTTGATACCAGATTCTAATACGTACTCATTGTTACCATCCGTCCTGCATGATGTTGCAATTCTAGACAACTAGATTAAATCATAAGTAGTGTATCTTATTAACTTACGCCCACGTTTGAAACACTTGACCTTGACTATTTTTAGCACAAAAGTGTCTAATGCGCGTGAGATACGTCTGAATGTCCTAGTTTAATATTCTCACGTCTCAGCCAAAACAGCAGTAAGCCATTTTTCTACTAGATACCAATTATATCTTAATTCCAGAAAAATGTATGTGATAATTAAGGCGGAGACAGCCGACTTTTAAGGACATTATATTGAAGATCACGTCTAAACGGCTTGTCTTATGTATTTGAAAAAATTATATGTTAAACTAGACAATTTTTTTCGTCATTTTATATTATATGTGAATATTTTAAATCCTTTTTTTGTAATATTATGTAATTAATTGGTAAACGAATGTCTATCGCGGACATAAAAATGATAATCACGAAAAACTATCGGGCGTATTTCCATGAAACTTTCCCCATCTAAAAGACAATTTAATTGGCCAAATTTTAGTATACGGATTTTCTTTGAATTGTGTTTGACAAATTAACATGGGTTGTTTTTCAAAAAACTTGATGCGCGTTGAGGCGGGGTCTCTTGCGGGCGACGGGCGGCAGTGCATCGCTGTAGGTCGCTGGCATCTATTGTCGCCTTAATAAAAATGAACACAACAGAACTCAGTAGCAGACTGGAGTCTGGATTTCTGCGCGACTGATGACAATACTCTCAAAAAAAAACTTAAGAGGTGTCAAGGGACACCCGGTTGGAACGAATTTCCTTTTTGGTCTTAATTTTTTCCGTCTAGCCCCCTTTCGCAACGCGCGA
The DNA here is from genome assembly GCA_949987655.1 of Polymixis flavicincta. Taxonomy (NCBI): domain Eukaryota; kingdom Metazoa; phylum Arthropoda; class Insecta; order Lepidoptera; family Noctuidae; genus Polymixis; species Polymixis flavicincta. The sequence goes on from OX465183.1 coordinate 20,691,680, forward strand.
TAAGGAACTTCGCGTTTTCAGGGTTTTAAAGCCCATCATCATCATCGTCATCATCGTCATCGTCGTCACCATCGTCATCGTCGTCACCATCGTCACCATCGTCACCATCGTTATTGCTTTCTACAAGAGAGAGAGAGAGACAGACAGAGAAACATGCGCACGCCGCACGGCTTACAATAGCTTACCATAGCGAAAAGTGTCGTTACAACTTTTCATATGATTTTTTTCCGTCTAGCCCCCTTTTACAACGCGCGTTATGGAACTTCGTTCCAAAAATTGCCAAATTATAGGTGTACTGTATGAACACCTTTGTCAAACCCTTCGGGGTTACAGCCGTGATGTTTTTTCAATGTGTTAATGAAAAGAAAATAATAATAAATAGAAACCTACTCCATATTAACCAAACTGCTGAAACCTTCGTAACACGTTTACGCCCCAAAAAGATAATAGATAATTACTGTCGTTTGTAAACTGTCACCGCCCTGTTAAAATAGCAAACACTTTATGTAAAACCACAGATTAAATTAATTAAATAGTAAAGATGTAACTTCCTTTTCATATAACAGCAGGAAACAAGTAGATCTTCAGTAGTAACCAGAGATCGGATATTCGGATGCATATTTACCTAAAGCTGAAGTGTTGGCTAATACAGGATACGGAATTTTATAGAAAAAAACTTATTTTCATGTACAAAAAATCTTAATAATTTAGAAGTCGCTTCCTTACTATACACTGACTAGAAAGCTTTATGAATTCCCGGTGTTCCTAGGATTCCGGGTTTTTTCTTTTACAACAAATATAATTTAAGAAGCCACTTCCACACTTTTATAACTAAAAATTAAGTTTAGGTAAATATGCATCTGATTATCAGATCTCTAGTAGTAACTTAGTAGGCTGGATGCAAAAGAATGAGGGTACTTAGAGTTCTTTGTGAGCTCGTCATACATGTCATATAACGTCACCCTCCCCGCTAACTGTCGTAACTAGCTATTGCAATTTTTCCAGGGCAACGGTTTTTCGGTTGGGCACTACAATCGGTACTGTAGGGGCGCTAATTGTGGCTTTCATAAGTAATGAATATCATTTTTATATTGCTCTTGGCTCAATCTTTAAGTAAGTAGTTTTAGGTTTTAGTTACTTTAATGTCACAATCAGTCTTTGCAAAAATATTAGTATTTAATTAAACTTTCTTTACCTAGGGTTTAAGCGATCAGTCAATCAGTCTTATTGAAACATAGGAACTAGAAATCAGTCATGTAATAGGTAGACAACGTCTTAATATTAACGTAAGAGCTAAATTCTAAAAAAAACAACCAGTTAATAAAATCAACAGTAAATTATTAATTAAAAAGTATTAGTGGGAAAGTGACAAATAAAATTCCACATGAAACTTAATGACTGGGGTGTCCCCTGTTGTTAAAGACAACAAGTCATAATATTTTTCCATCGACATTTTGGGCGGTGTTGGATTGAGAAGTCCTACTTCCTATCACAAGAAAACAGAGATCTGTCTTTTAAGAGAAAGAGAGCGTGGAGTCCCTTCTCCGTGGCTAGTTTTAAAGAAAATCTTTTCAGGTTCAGCCTTCTTTACAGAAAACTCCATCATTTTTGTCCAGTTCAAGCATCGGCCCTTATCATCTTTTCGAATAGAAAGCATCCTAAGGACAGCTGAAATTTGTTTAACATCCAGGAAATCTGTGTATGTAAGAAAATTCACTTCTTACGGTTTATTTTTCCGTGCCAATCTAAAAATTGGAGGAAGCTGGCTCGGTATAAAAATATCCCCACTTTTTTTCAGTGCATACCCGATGGAGCTGTTTCGCTTTGTCCATGACATGGCACGGAGAAACGTAAAGTGATTTCCTGAAATTTGTGGCATTGTTTATGACATACAGTAAGGTTGATGCCACGACGGCAAAATAATCTCACTAACTGCAGTATGTTCATACGACAGTTGGTGAGAATATTTTTTCCCGTCTTTTGCACATACGCAAAACACAATACGTGATTATCTTCTAAACCGTAAACGATACAGATTCGACGATTAGAGAGAACTTATTCGGAACACTGTTTTGAACTCGTTGGTAATGTCAGTGCAGATACGACAGTTAGCGGGGAGGGTGACGATATAACAAAGGTGACTATGAAGTTTTATCCTGTAATGGATTCCATTTGAAAGGGTGCACTTAATTACCATAATTGGAACTCTTATAAATGACAAAAACAACTGTGAAGTTTTTAGTGCATATAGTGTCTACAATTATAGCTTTTATTTCGTAAGCTCGTCTGGGGAAGTCAATCAACTCAGCCTATCACGGTTTCGTGTGGTGCCGGACGTAAAAGAATGACACTATCCCATTTCTTCCCGTGGGTGTCGTAGAAGGTGACTAAGCGACTTACTAGAGAATAGGCAGCAGCGTTCTCTATGCATATTACTACCATACTGCGATCGCCAACCCGCCTGCCAAGTGTGGCGATTTTGGCTAAAACCCCCCTTTTGGGGGAGGCCTATGTACAGCAGTGTACGTTTTTAGGCTGAAATGACGATCACAGATCACTGCTGGACGTAGGCCTCTTTCAAATTGCGCCACAACACCCAGTTCTCTGCTTTCCACACCCACTCTGCTCCAGCCACCTTTAAGGTCGTTGGTCCATCTAGCTGAGGGGTGTCACACGCTATACTAACCGATAAACAGAACAGAAAGGTTTTGAAGTGGGGTACCACTTAACGGATGACGTAGGGTTGGAAGACATTGACAAGCTCATCCGCCTTGTGGTGGGACAAGGTGGACCGATGACTCCGCTGGATGCGGGAAGCACCTAACCACCGAAATAAATGTTGATAACTAATGGGCGCATCATCATCATCATCATTTCAACCGAAAGACGTCCACTGCTGGACATAGGCCACTCCCAGGCTCCTCCACTTCGACCGGTCTTGTGCTTCCCACTTCCAGCGGATTCCCGCGGCCTTTACAAGATAATCGGTCCACCTTATGGGAGGCCTTCCCACTCTATGTACGTCTTCTGGTACGCGATCGCCACTCCAGAACCTTTCGGCCCCATCGGCCATCTGTTATGCGAGCAATGTGCCTTGCCTACTGCCACTTAAGTTTGGCAATTCTTCGGGCTATTTCGGTTGCCTTGGTTCTTACTTTGTGTAAATTATTTCATCACCACTGCTCTCAAAACGGTGAATGAAAACATTGCCAGGAAAAACCGGCATGTCCTAGAGCCAAAAATTCGAAAACTGCCTGCGTGGTAGTTTACAGCCCACGTCCTCTCACAGAGAGGAGGCCTGTGTCCCAGCAGTGGGAAGATTATAAGCTGATAATGCACCTGCCGCTGGATGTGGGAAGCACAAGACTGGTCGAAGTGGAGGAGCCTGGTGAAGGCCTATGTCCAGCAGTAGACGTCTTTCGGCTGAAATGATGATGATGATGATGAATGCACCTTCAATGCTAGTCATAATAAAATAAATTACGGTATTAAGGCACAGTGGTATGTACCTACTGTATGGCTTTCTTACTCAACCCAATAAAATAACTACTGGATTAACTATGTGGATACTAATTACTATGTTAAATAGATTACTGTGTTATCTATATATACAGCAATTCATGTTATCTATACGACAGATAACTATTTGAAATCATTATTGCAATGTTTACAGAAGTATACTACGGATAAAGATAAGAATAGTCGTTCAAATACTCCTCAATTATAATCAGATTCTACACGCAATGGTCGTGTCCTTACCAAAGCGATCATCGCGCGAACACGTGACCAATGCGTTTACTTTGTTCGGTGAGCCCAAAAGCGTCGTCACGCCGACAGAGGGAACCCCCTGCGATGATATTTTTTGTTGTTTATAAAATAAAACTGAATTCTGCCATACGTTTCGACTGCGTAGGTAGAGGGCACTTTTCTAGGAAACAGCTGATTTCTTTTTTGACAACCGACGTACTGCGCTAGGTGTTTAGAATAATGTAAGGAATTCATAGTCATGCGTTCTTTATCCATCAGATCCTGTATATTAATGAAAGTCTATAAATCTGTTAATTCTATAGTACTATTCTATTTATGTACCTACGCAACCCAGACAGGCGTAATTTTACTTTGTGTAAATTATTTCATCACCACTGCTCGCAAAAACGGTGAAGGAAAACATCGTAAGGAAACCGGGATGTCCTTGAACCCAAAATACGATGGCATGTTCTTCTATCAACCCTCACTGGAGGAGGCCTCGGTCCTAGCAGTGGGAAAAATATAAGCAGAATAAACAAAAGAAAAAAAAATACACAAGAGTTTCATGCTCATTCCACGTTCGTTTCCCGCCATAGTGTGATGCCGCCATTTTTACCACAGACAATAAAAACAGACAAATACAATAAAAGAATATAATACATTGTCTACACTAACCATAAACCACAGAAAAGAATCACTGTGCTGATGTAATTTAGTTAAATCATTTGCAATGAACATTTCTGCTTCATATGGGTTTGCTGTGAATATTTTCTAATTTACTTGAAAAAATAAACATAACTAAACATAGCTGAAATATAAGGGTATTAAAACACATGATGTATGTTAGTATATTATTATTTGTTTAATAAATTTAGTGAATTATTGGTTTTGGTTATAAATGTAGTTTATTTTCCCTTTTACTCTTACACACGTTGTCTACATTTCTTTATCTTTTCTGCTATCGCAGGTATGCTGGAAGAGATTTCTTTAGAAATAAGCATCACCTCTGTACCTATTTTTCTGTTCTAATCTTCTTGTCTGTTTATTTAGTGTGTACATAAATGGTTAAATAAATGATTTTGTTTCCTCCAAAGTGATAATAAAACTATGGAGAAAGAAATAATGGCAGTCGTGGGCCAGTGGTAACCACCATGACTTACGGTACACAAAGTAAAGTACCTGTCGGGGTTCGAACCTGTCGTAGGTGTTTTACTTTGTACAAATTACTTCATTACAACTGCTTTGAAGATGGTGAAGAAAACCATGGTGAAGAAATTGACATGTCCTAGAACCGACATTTCGAAAATATGCGACATCCGCACTGGGCCTGAGTGGTCCACCACGCAGGCCCAGAGTGCCCATTTCCTCTCACCGAGAGGAGGCCTGTTTCCCAGCGGTGGGATCGTTATAGGCTGACTATGCTTTTGTTTTTTTTTTTTTGGCTTCGCACGGTTTGCGCATTTAGCCAGTGTCAAGTAATTTTACTTTTCAATCAAGTAAATGGCCCGATATCAGGCACGAAGTTTAAAAAAAGTCATAGTCAGTCAAGTCAAAGTTATTGTAAAGCGGTAGTAACTTTACAACAACCTATTAGGAGTTTTTGGGGTGAACACGAAAAGTCCACGTTAGTTACTTATTTTCACCTTCACTACACTTGTAACGCACTTGCACTCACACGTAACTAAATTGAATAATTCACTACCAAAATTATACAATTTTATTCGCTATTTCACGAAATTTCATGAATATGAAAATTCGTGCGACATGTTCCAACGCGATCCCGCCAAAGCTCTGACTTTGCTTATGCAGCACTAATTAGTTGATGACATTCCATCAATCACAAATTAACACAATACATCATTATAGACCACTAATGTCATCAATATTTTTTTTGAACTACTGTGTATGTAACTATGATACAGGACAATTGTTTTCTTTGCAACATGCTCAATATTTTAATATTTGCTCCAATTCGACAACAAACCTTGAGCGCAGATGGCGGTCATCGCCCCTGTCATTTAGGCCAAATATCAAATCAGTGGCAGAAATTGAAACTTCTACTCGAGCCCTTTTTGGTACAAGGTATTCTGATATCACAAACAAAATGATTTCACATCTTTTCACGTTCGCTAGGTCAAAGTCATGCTTTTTATTAAATTAATAGAGTATTTATGAAACGTAATAGAGGCCGTTCTGATGTGTTGAAGTATATTAGGTATAATGAATTTATTTGTGATTCAATGTCAGTCAACTGTTCGAGCAGTGCAAACGCTAAGGTATTTGCTCATTCATTATACGAATCGGCTTATAAAAAGGTTTTATTTGACGGAGTTCACCAAGTAATTACTGGCCACACGCAAACGTTGCAAAAAGAAATACGTTTAAGAGCAAACAAAAGACGGACGCACGACAAATTGACGCGCTATCTTGCTTTTTTTACAGACCCCCTTACAAGTCAATGTGCGCCAATTAACCTTGCAGCACTGTATCCCAATGGATATCCAATAGTCAAGTGTAGGGAGTGAACGTGGAACTCCATCATGTCACAGACCACAGCAAAAACTGAGCCGGTATCCACAACGTAATAGGTAGGAATTAGGATCATCAATTTTAAGGGACCAATTTAGGAAGTGAATGATGTGTATTGATGTGTCAGGCAGTCATGCATTCGTGAATTTGTTTATTTTAAATGTTTTAGCGATAACTTACCCCTTTGATTGACCATTTTTCTTGTACAAATGCCACTCTTAATTTCATTATTCTTCATGACATGCTAAGTATAGCGCATTATCTTAGACAGTGGGATTTAGCGGCACGTTCATTGCACTATCGGAAGTTAAACTAATTACAACAAAGAATTCATAATTATGTGGGTAAGGTGGCTGACCTATCTACGTTTTGCGCCCGATTACAATACGTCTTATTTGCGGTCCTTGCACATTGCGTAGGCGCCATTCAACTCTAAAAAGGATACGTGTATTAACTATAATAGCTGCTCATATTGTATTGTATTTGAGTATTGAATGGGTACCTGACCCTATGGACTGTGACCTCAGGAGTTGGTACATTTACCTTGTTTACTTTCCACCGTGATATGATTGAAGGAAATTGTGGTCATGATTCGTTTCCATGATCACCACGCTTGAGACACAAGATCTTTTCGTGGTAAAAAGTAGGTACCTACGTTAAACGTTTGGTTCCGGGTGCCCTAAATACCGAAGTATTTATTATTCAAACCTATTTTCCTCATTCTTCTATCGATAATATTAAATTACTTAATAAGAATCGTCTCTTCGTGACAGTTTTCTGAGCGAAACTATTTATTTCACAATTTATTATTCGTAGCGTGTCGATGGTAATCTAAATAGAGGCCGCTTAGACTTTCGTGGTATTCTGCTAAGGTTTTTCTAAAGACCATTGTGCATCCCTATCTGTGGTCACGTAAAGTAGGCATGGCTTATTTAAGTCGGTTTTTTTTTTAAATCGCAGAACGCAAATGGTACCTACAATGAAAGATCTATGTAAAAAATTAGATTATTTCGTTTTAAGCATCGATCACTAATAAAGAACTAGATACACAATCAGCGGCAAAAAATGTCCTCACCGAATGAGCACCCACTTGAACATTTGGGTGCGCTTTTCATTTAGTAGCATTCGAACGCTCCGACGGTAAACATGTCTCGGTGCTCGTTTAAAAATATTAAAATCACACATCTAGGACGCTAAAAAAGTATGGAGTTTGATATTTTCGGTAAGTATTAATATTATCATTACATAATTGTTATCACTGTATTATAAATGCTGATATTTTGTCAAGAAATCATCGTAAAAACATTTTTTAAATAAATCGTTTTAAACAGCAGGCATTATAAAGCATCTCAATTCTAAAGACTCATACTAAACGTATTAACCATGCTATAGCATGCCCACTTAAATTATTCGGGTTATGTGCGTTGATTCTGTTCCATTTGTTGGAGACGCTATTGTTTTTTAAATTTTGTTATTAAGTAAAGAATTATTGTTTTTTTTGTTTAATGAGAGTACTTGGCTGTTTCTGTCAATATTATGGTAACATTTTATGGATTTAATTTTGACTATGTTCCTAAAGGGGGGTTGGGGGGTATCAAAGTTTGTATGGAAGAATTCTAACGCACTATCTGATTAACTCGAAACTCAGTCAAACCTAAAACCAAAAATAAAGGATAACGTGTATCAGGGTTTTTGGAAAATCTACCCCTGAAGGGGTAAAAAAGGGTAGTTAATTTTACAAGGGATGATTTTACTGCGTGTCATGATTAACTGAAAAATTGGTATAAATAACCTATAAGTCAAATAATGTAAAACAAACAAAAGACTTTAAAAAAATACCCCTTTGAGGGTGAAAAGGGGGATATAGTTTGTTTGAAGAGTTTTCTGTGGAAAAGTAAATAATATACACATACCTGAGCCATATTAATATAAACCTGAAACTTGCTGAGGTGGTTTTGTGTGAAGGATAGTGATCACATCACTTTTGTTGACGTCAGAAGAGAAATATTTATCCTACTAATATTATAAATGTGAATGTTTGTGAAGATGTTTGGATGTCTGTTACTCAATCACGAAAAAACGATTGAGCGGATTTGGATGAAATTTGGCAAACAGATAGAATATAACCTAGATTAACACATACAATACTTTTTATCCCGGTGGTACGTACCCGCGGGATAATTTCCGACTTCCACGCGGGCGAAGCCACGGGCGAAATCGCGGGCGAAGCCGCGGGCGGAAGCTAGTTAATAAATAAATGTGGTGCCCTATCCAAAAACATTTACTTTCAAGTAAACTATAATCATAACACATATACACCATAGAATATAATAAAATTTATGTAGGTACATAATACATTATCCACGAAATTAAAAAAGGCCATTTATTATTACAGTACAAACAAAAAATATTGGACAGTTCGACTCCACTCATTTCTTGTCCTAGCGGAGAGCCTGGATCGTAAAACTTTATTGCTGTTTATTGGCACTTTTTAATTCAAACTTTAAGACATGCGTGTAAGGTTGATTTTTTAAAATTTACGTTGACCAGTGAGTATCGGTCGTAAAAAATTATTGCTTTTTGTACATAGCTTTGTGAAATAAACTTTAAGCATTGCGTTTAAGGTTGAATTTACATTACTGTATATTTATTTCAACTAGCATTACCTAAACACAATTTGGTGACAGTTTTAAGAGAACTTTTGCTTGGGATTGTGTATCTAGTTCTTTATTAGTGATCGATGGTTTTAAGCTATCAGAAAATAATAAACCATTTTATAAATAATGTTTCAACTTGCGACTAGTTAAGTTCAGTACATATGACTCATATCTTAGAAAACAGCATGGTACTTACAAACATCAACTCACGACTTCTTTCCATGTGGGAAACTACAGAAAGCCACCTGCATAGATCCGTATTTTTTTTTTAAAGTAGGGTTATCATCAAATAACTTCTCCCGGTCTGGCTGGAGCAGGGCGTGTCAGACTTTTACTGACTAAAACCCACCCGTGTTCCCTCAGTTGCCTGTGTGCCAGGGCCACGGTATGTGTAGGGTGCATCCCTAACATAAGTAATGTCAATGCAAATGTAAAATGTCAATGTAATGCAGAATGTCAAATTAAAGTTAAATGTCAGTGAATGCTCAACGGGATGAATCTAAATAAAAATGCAAGTTATCCGACTCAAACCACGTCTAATTGAACACTAAAATATAATATACATGAAATGCATAGAATAATGCACTGTGTCAGTGTCAATGCACTGCCAAATGTAGGTCGCGTCCAAAGTGCAAATACGCGAGCCTACTGGCTAACTTATTGCAATAAATATATTTTAAAAACCCATGTACGTGCACCGTACATATTGCCACGACAGAGTAAGAGAATAATTAAATAAAACAATCAGAAAATAATGTAAAGAATAGTAAAGTAAAAGTGTAAAAACAATGTAAAACGTGTAAAAATGCAGGACTCTAATGTAAATAAAATTGATCTACGACTATAATGAAAAATGTAACTTAACGTCTATAAATAGAATGTCACCATAATAATAAATTAGCACACATCACTATGTTTTTCAGTGTCAAATTTCACTTCACTTGAGGCAGGGTTAACACACGACACTTTGCTCACTTTTGAGTCCCGTCTGTCGATCTTGCTGTTCCTGTCCTCGATGTCATGATCTTCTGCTCGTCTACTTCTGCTTCTCGCGTCTTGCGGACCCTCCCCCTGTCTTTGGGTTGCCATCTTTTGCCAAAAGTACACCGATGTTACAAACAGTGCAATGCTAAACGCAACAATCACATAGATTGCAATGTAGTGATGAACGTCGTGCGAGGATAAGGATTGACATTTTACATTTGCATTGACATTACTTATGTTAGGGATGCACCCTACATAATTTTTTTTGGTCCTTCGAGAATATTGCAAGTACTATACAGTCCGATACATCGGTCGATAAGTCGTCGCGCGGGATCTGTGTCGTGTCGTGTCATACCGTGCCACGTGTGTTGCCGTGCAGGAGCATTCGGGGAGGTAGCAGCGGTCCAGGTTCCAGAGCGTCACATTGCATTGCATTTGCATACAGGGAGAGTTCCTGAATTTCAAGTAAGATCGTTCATTATTTATCTTACGGCTTTACAATGGAGGGTTTAATCGTGCGTCAAGCTGAGATCCTCGAGGAAGTGAAGAGAATCCACTCTAATTTTAAGAAGGATTCAGCGAGCAGGAAGACCGCCGAATATATTCGTAATAGGCTTGAGCGCTTAGATGTGCTATGGGCGGAATGTGAAGAAAAGAACCGGGAGCTGAGTGCAATGGTAGAGCAAGATCATCAATATTTCACCGGTAACATTTATGAGGTCATGAAGAGTTGGTACCAGGGAACGCGTCAGGAGATTGCAGCGTTCGAGATGAAGTCTCTTGCTGGACCCAGCAACGCCGGCCATAGTAAGTTTAACGTTGAGTTTGACAAAACCCTGTTCGAGGCATCTTTAGGAGCAGAGGACAAGCTACTCGAGTTACAGCAGTTGCAACAAGCTAACTTCCGTGCATTCACTAGGTTAATAAATCGAAGCTTAGACGAGGTTAAGGAAAAATGGGAAGTTGAGGATATGCTTAAGGCTGTAGAGTTTCGGTGGACTGCAATTGATAAATTACATTTACAAATTGATTGCATATTAGAGGGGAATGCACATGACTATTATGACGAGGTTTGTCGTTACGAAAATGCATTTACAAAAATAAAACGGGCGTTAAACACGAAATTAAACGCATCTATACATCAACAGCAAACATTGCCTAAAATTGACATACCTATCTTTAGTGGCAACTATACCTTATGGCCCACTTTTATGGATCTCTACGTAGAAGCGATTCATAACAATGCATCGATTGCAAAAACACAAAAAATGCAGCATCTAAAGGGTAGACTTCGTGGTGAAGCGGAAAAGCTCGTGCAGCATTTACACATTGCACCCGAAAATTATGACACGTGTTGGGAAATTTTGAACCATAGATACAATAATAAGTTTCTGCTATTCACCAAAAACTTCCAAGTATTTATGCGTCAACCTCAGTTGCAAAAACAATCTGCATTCGACCTCAAGCGGTTATATGACACTAGCAATGAAACCATAAACGCGATACATAACTTGGGCGTAGATACTAGCTCTTGGGATCCGACTCTAGTTTACGTCTTGTGCGAAAAATTAGACTCCGAAACGTATTCGGAATACATGCAGTCCAGGTCGGATCCGCGCAAAATACCAACGTTCAATCACTTTATGGATTTCATCGAAAACAAGTTTATGGCGTTAGAACCATTGCACAGGGAAGAGCCAGAAAACGGGAATAAACATGCTTCAAAATCACAATTTAATACGCCGCATCCGTTCGGCAAAAATTACAAGTCAGCAAATTCACAACAGCATAAAAATATATCAAACTATTCTCGCAATTTCCATGCATCGAACGCTGGACAAGTCAGCAAGATTATGTGTCCATTGTGCAAGACCAATCATGCATTATTTCAATGCTCTAAATTCATTGACATGCTAGGTTCTGAAAAAATGGCATTTATAGAAAACAATAAAATATGCAAAAATTGTTTGTATGTGCATACTAAGGGTTACTGTGCGTCACAGAAAAGATGCAGAGACTGCAACGAACCACATAACACACTTCTGCACAACGATATTGCAAACTCAGCGCAAACGCCCTCAGCAACACAAACAGCACCTAGACCGTCGTCACCGACTCCAACTAGGTCAAATAAAAACCTGCAAAATAACTTCGCATCAAATAATGATGATGAAATTTTATTACCAACAGCATTAGTGCAAGTAGCAACAGCTGCAGGTGACTACATTACACTAAGGGCTTTAGTTGATCAAGGCTCACAAATTACGTTGATAACGGAGAATGCAGCTCAAAGATTGGGCATAAAACGACAACAGCTGAGTGCGAACATAAGCGGGATCGGTACTTTATCCAACAGGAGTAAAGGAAAGGTCCATCTATACTGCAAGTCCGTATATAACGATTTCCGGTTTACAACGGACGCGTTAATCATGACACGGGTAGTAAACAGTCTGCCTAATGCTACATTTGCAAAGAAACCTTGGGCTCATATGACAGACATCACACTAGCCGACCCAGATTACAACTTATCTAGGCCCATTGACATACTTCTGGATGCACACGTATTTTCAGAAATACTTATGAATGGCTTAGTGAAAGGAGAGGTTAATGAACCCATGGCTCAACAAACACGGTTGGGGTGGATATTGTCAGGCAATGTCACCAAAACATTTAATTGTAACGTCGTTGTAAATGAAGTTAACGACTTGACAAAATACTGGGAAGTGGAAGATATCACTGGAGATGCATGCAATTCCATGACGTCAGAGGAGCGATACTGTGAGGAGTTCTACACTGCAACAACCAAGCGATTAGGTGATGGCAGATATGCAGTTCGTTTGCCAATGAAACCTAATTTTAATCAGCTGCTGGGAAAGTCAAAGCCACGAGCTGTAGCACAGTTTATGCAATTAGAGAGGAGATTAGACAGAGATGACAAACTATCGGATAGTTACATCAAATTCATGCAAGAGTACCTGGAAATGGGACATATGAAGGAGAGCAAACCTGACTGCAACACGGCATGCTACTTACCTCATCATGGAGTCCTAAAACAGGACTCAATGACATCCAAATTGAGGGTGGTTTTTAACGCCTCCCAGAAAACTGACACAGGTTACAGCCTGAACGACTTGATGGAGTGTGGTCCTAAGCTGCATCAAGATCTAATGACATTATTACTAGGATGGCGGCTATACAAGTACGTCTTTACAGCAGATTGTGAAAAAATGTATCGCATGATCCTTGTACATGAAGAAGATCAACACTTGCAAAAGATCGTGTGGAGGGAACCCAACCAAGGTCCTTTAAAGGAATACCAGTTAGGTACAGTGACGTATGGCACCAAGGCAGCACCATTTCTAGCTCTTCGAACGCTGAAACAGCTCGCGGACGATGATGCACAGAAATATCCGTTAGCAGCGGAGGTCATCGCTAATGAGATGTATGTTGATGACGTCCTAAGTGGCAGCAACTCCATCGAACGAGCACAAGAAATTCAAAAGCAACTCATCGATATGCTGAGTGGAGCTGGCCTTACACTACGGAAGTGGTCAAGCAACGACCAGACCTTGATTGAAAGCTTAACATCTTCAGATCGTAACCAAACGACAATGCATTTTACAAACGATGGAATAACAAAAGCCCTGGGGGTGCAGTGGAATCCTATAACTGACACCTTTTCGTTTACAAACAAAATACAATTTGACAATAAAAACAAATTGACAAAAAGGAAGCTGCTATCGGAAATCTCGAGAATTTTCGACCCATTGGGCTGGCTGACACCGTTGACAGTAAAAGCAAAACTGTTGTTTCAAAGCGTCTGGCTATCGGGACGCGATTGGGATGAAACCTTACCTGACAGCGTGCAAGAAGAATGGAAGCAGTTTACAAACGATTTACACAACATAACCAAATGTCAAATACCAAGGTGGCTGGGAGATATTAAAAAACCATTCCAAGTACATGGGTTCTGTGATGCGTCCGAAAAAGCCTACGCATGCGCTATATACCTGCTGACAATAAATGACAGAAACGAGCCTGTGACTAGACTTATCGCTGCAAAATCGAGGTTATCGCCAATCAACAAAAAGTTAACACTACCGCGACTCGAATTATGTGGAGCTCTACTACTTTCACGGCTCATGAAAAAGGTCTTGACAGCCTTCAAATGGGAAAATATGCACAAGCAAACATACGCTTGGACGGACTCTATGATAGTATTAGGGTGGCTGCATGGTGACCTAACAAAATGGAAATCGTTCGTCAGCAACAGAGTACAGCAAGTGCATGACGTAATTCCAAAACAGCATTGGAGTTATGTCAAATCCGGCTCGAAGGACCAAAAAAAATTATGTAGGGTGCATCCCTAACATAAGTAATGTCAATGCAAATGTAAAATGTCAATGTAATGCAGAATGTCAAATTAAAGTTAAATGTCAGTGAATGCTCAACGGGATGAATCTAAATAAAAATGCAAGTTATCCGACTCAAACCACGTCTAATTGAACACTAAAATATAATATACATGAAATGCATAGAATAATGCACTGTGTCAGTGTCAATGCACTGCCAAATGTAGGTCGCGTCCAAAGTGCAAATACGCGAGCCTACTGGCTAACTTATTGCAATAAATATATTTTAAAAACCCATGTACGTGCACCGTACAGTATGTCTTTCAAACAACCCGCACCCCTTGGCTGAGATCCGTATATTACAAACCCCTTTTGCTGCGTTCACGTTCATACATCTGGTCAAACTCGCATGCCAGTTGCAAGTAAGACGCACCTGACCTTTTTGAAGTATTTCACCATTATAATCACTAAATGTCCTTCCATGGCGTCCTCTCCCGGCGTTTCAACTCACTTCTGCCTTTTTATGAAAACAGTAAATAAAACCGCACATAGTAATATCCAAAAGTCACTTACAAATCAATAGACTTTATCACAAGTTTTATTATTTTTCTAACATTGGAACAAGGCCTCTAAAGAACAACCAGGAACAATCGTATACTGAGCTATAAATAAATATTTATGAAGAACAAATCCACGAAAAACACATTAGCTCTACGAACGAGATAAACTGAAAAAATAAGCGCGATAAGAAATGCGTCAGAATTACTTACCAAGTGTAGACCCACGGGATTCAAGCGTGGTGCCGTTATACGGGATGTTTCATTACACAGACGGAAATATCAGACAGCACTTAGGTAGTTAACTGTGTTTAAAATCATGTGGTTGGCTTTCGAAAAAAGTGTAAGTCAATCAAATAGCAGTTTCAGTACGTTTGTAAAGACTTCTGCTAGTAATTGCTTCACTGAAAAGCAAAGGTATTTTGTAATACACGTAAAAGACTCGCTTTTTTTTTCTTGCTCATAAATATTCAAAGGTAGACTTAATACCACATGCACTGGCTGATGTAGAGATAAACGTAGGTTACGGAAAATGAAATGTTAGGTTACGTTACGGAAAATGTATCGCAATTTTTTTAAATAAATAATTAATAAAAATAAATAATGTATAAATTTAAAGTTAAAAATATATCTAACAATAAATATCTATCTCATGAAAAACAACGTGGTACTTATAAAGCCTTTTTATTAACTAAGTTTTATAAAACCCCGAATCACGCGATCACACATCAGCAAACCTACGGCGATCGAGTGGCTACTTCCAGTGGTTTTCAAAAAGCCCACAAAAATCATCTTCCCGTTAAGAATGTCATGGGGAATGAAAATTAGAAGAACGGAGACGAGAATGATGAAGAAATACATAACGTGTAGTTTCCTCAAACGGCGGTTTGCGGTGGCCAAACATCCCCTGAAGTTCGAGAAGTAGAAACAAGTAAATTAGACTGAAGACCAGTGAAAGATTCTGTTATCAGTCAAGCAAATAACTGTATTGTATGACCCGAATTCAACACTAAGGTCAAAATAAATCCATAAGCAAAACATGAAAACTATCTTTTACAACTCATAACTACAGTTACGGTTGTATCTAAAATCCGTATCACGGTCAATAAGGCCGATATTACAATCAAACAGACAAACATAACAGACTGTATGTAGTACCAATTAACTATAAAGTGTCTCGGGACAGATTACCGTGACAGTCGCGTGCGAACTGTCCCGGGTCCCGACCACGCTTGGCCACATCATGTTGCTGACTGTGCTCGCGGTCTTCCTCGTTGGTGTTGACTGTTTACGTAAGTTTTTTTTTTACTTTTGTTTATATTCAGAGCTTACCTTAAGCACGTCATGTGTTGTATTGGGACACGGCCCACGATCGCAGCGAGGACAGTCGTTACGTGTAAGTAAGTAAGTAAGGTAAAGCCCCGTCTGCAAAATTGTAACCTGTTTTTCTTTTCCTGTTTTAATAAAACTACAGTTTACACAATTTTTAACTCCAACTAATCCAGGATTAGTTTTTAACCAGTACGCAAACTGTAACCATGAATTCAGCAAATTATTCTAGACGCCTCAGCGCAGAAATATTTCGTCCATTATACAGAAAAAATAATCAGCTGTTCCATATATTTTGACCGCGTATGTATTGCACTTTTCTATGAAACAGCAGATTTTTTTTGTACAACCGCCGAAATGTTTCTGCGCTGAGGCGTCTAGAATATTATTATGCTGAACTCATGGTCACAGATTCCGCACTGGATAAAATTTTATCCTGTTTAACATGATAGATGTAAAACACACTTTTGTGCACATAAAAACACAATTCCGTAGCACTATCCTAAGTTGTCTGATAAATAATTAATTTAAACACTTTTTTTATGTGTTACATGTTAAGCAAATTATTTTTATTCTCTATTTACTACACTAACTCAAATACTTATATACTTACAAATCTGTGAGCCAGTTTACAGATTTAATTTTGGATTTTCAGTATTTATATATTTTTTCGAGGAAATATTGACGGTATTCCTTAATGACCAATCGCGAAATGCAAAGTAAACCTGCTTACTTATTAAAAAAATGCTATTCGAAGATAAACAAAAGATTTCGTGAATCATGTTTTACGTACTGGGTTTGATCGAAGCCAGAACTGGTACTTATTGGCAGGCCTGCACTGTACTCCTATATTAATAGTGCACATAATTATAAAACATTGTGGAAGCCAATTATTTTTTAAAGAGTAATCGTGGAGTATTTCGTTGGTTCTTATCCATATACTACGACCAATTTGAACCGCGCACACAGTTTCTGACGATTCATAAATATAAAAGTGCCCATAGTATTAAAAGTGCCCGTCGGCTTAAATATATATGAAATACAATATTTTAATTTGACTTTAAAACAACGCCTAAATTTCCTGTATTTTCATTTCCACATAGCTATAATGAATTAATAATACATTATTTTCTATATCTACGAAGTTGCACCCGTACTCAATATAGAAAACTCAAAGAATATTTCGGGTGTAAAGATGCGAAACTAACAAAAAAATACAAAGAAAGAAATAGTAGCGTTTATTTGTACACAGTTAGTGAAACACAAAATACAATAACAAAAGAAAATAAATAATTACTACAAACTAACCGTTATGATTCCATTTTTGAATAGGTACTCTCAAGCTTTCTACGCTTTTTCTGGCTGTTTTTATAACATTAGTACTAGTTTTTTTTTTTTTTTTTTTTGTGAATTATTTCGCAGGCAAACCGGGCTGCGAGATGAAAAGACTGCTTAACCGGGCTATCCTGTGGATGCCTTAATAAATAAAGGCCTCCAGCAATGGCATGAAAATTTATAAACTCAGCGATTCCTTGCTAAGGGACCTCCTGTGCAGATTTAGTTAGGCTTCATTTTTAGGAAACGTCAAACAAAAAATAATCATCCAGATATTTTATATGAAAGAAAAATGGATCACAGGGCATCAAAAAAATTCGTCTCCATCGCTGTCGATAGGAAAAGTGTCCGAAAGTCTGGCAGCATAGCCACATTTTTTTTTTTTTGGGACTTCATCAAATAACTTCTCCCGCTCTGGGTGGAGCAGGAGGGCGTGTCAGACTTTTACTGACTAAAACCCACCCGTATTCCCTCAGTAGCCTAGCTGTATGCCAGGGGCTGCGGTATCTCTTTCGAACAAACCCGCATCCCTGGCAGGCATCGGCCATTGCGGGCCCCATCACTTTGTGCTGACATCTCTTTGAGGCGCGCGTGGAACACAACGCGCCGTCGACTTGGGCTTGGTCCTTACCGGACAGCGAGCTACCTGTATGGCAATACTGATTCATTGTATTTGAAATACGTCATTTGGATAATGAGGCAACTATCCATTGGGCAGCACTAATACTATCCCAGAGCGGATCTCTGGGTGCATTGACTGACCTTCTTTGCTCACTAATGTAGTAAATATTCGTACTATACATAGTTATATTATTATATTCTATTCCAATAATGGACTCCTAAGTCATTTAATTTTCATCGATTTTGTGGTGACAGACGACTTCTCTTTTTAGTATATCACAACTCATGGAACCTATTTTAATATAACGAATACACTAAAGGTGGCCACAAAATATGACCAATTTAATGACGCTTAAAATAAAAGATAGTCGGCAAACGTGAAAGTCGGTGAAGGAAAACATCTTGAGGAAACTTGAACTTACAGTTAAAAAACAGGGTAATTTTTTACCAGTGCGTGTGCAAACTGTAACCATGAATTCAGCATATCATTCTAGACACCTCAACATATAAATTTTTCGTCGGTTATACAAAAAAAAAATGCTGTTCCATACATTTTGACCTTGTAGGTATTGCACTTTTCTATAAACCAGCAATTTTTTTTTTCTTTTTTGTATAGTAAAATATATATTTTTTTGCTTTTGCCCGCAGTTCTGCACGCGTGGATGACGATTTTTGCGTAAAACAGTAGCCTATGTCCTCCATATTCCAGGTTATCAGGATATCTTTGCCAAATTTCATGACGATCGGTTTAGCGGTATAGGCGTGAAAGCATAACAGACAGACGTTACTTTCACATTTATAATATTATATAGTAGGGATTCATATTAATATTAATTGTAATTAAAATATTATCCCTACTCTTAATATTTTAATTTATATTACACAAAAAGCATGCCTTGTCCATCCTCTTTAAATAATCTCTGCATCACTGACGTCACAAGGGGGTGTGGCCTCATATCTCCGGAAACCTCACGGCGAAACGTCGTGACTTTTATTGTAAACAATAACTTTATCTATCAGTTATCGCTTTGATTTCAACCGAAAAATAACATTTATATTTATCTAATAGATTAAAGTTCATTATAAAGGGGTGATATTATTTGTATGTGTGACATGAACTAAGGTCATCTGTCAGTACTGGGTAGATATATCTATCGCTGAATCGACAAAAATAAAGTCTTAGTGCCATTTAAGTTTCAGTTTTAGTTCGTTGTGATAGAGTCCACATTTGTATTGGATGATATCGTCATCCGATCCCGTCATGATTTTCATGCCAGTGACATGAGGATCTGAGTTATTTTTCGTTTTGTAGAGGATCGACACGATGACACGATACGATATTGTTTGCCTAGAAGTACCTAACCGACTGCTTGGCGATATTAATGCTGGCGTTGCTTAGTTTTCTATACCGTGTACCTATTTTATTATATTAAATCAATTAATTTCATCCGGTTAGACTGGAAATCGACCCCAATACAGTTGTGAGAGACTAGGCAGATTTGATAGTAATTTAATTCGAGGTTCACGTCTTCACAAGTATTTATAAAATGTAAACGTAATTGTGTAAAACCTTTTAGAAGAATTTCTTGCTCTTTCTTCCGGATACAAAACTACCTTTCAGCAGACGCACATATAATTATAATCAATTCAATTTTCTTGTAAATTTTGACCTACTTTATCCATGACTAGCTTTTGCCAGCGGCTTCGCCCGCGTGGAACTTTCATCCCCTATTTAACTCCCTTAGGGGTTGAATATCGAAAAATCCTTCCTTATTCCTTGTCTACACTATAAAGGGAACCTCTGTGCAAAATTTCAGCTTTCTAGGTCCAAGGGTTTGGGCTGGGCGTTGATGAGTCAGTCAATCAGTCAGTCAGTCAGGACTTGTCTTTTTATTTATATAGAAGATTTGACTTAGACTTGGTTTTTGCCCGGTCCATCGTCGCGCCCTTTTGTTCCCACCTATGAGGCCCGCAAGGGCCGATGCCTGCCAGGGGTGCGGGTTTGTTCGAAAGAGATACCGCCACCCCTGGCATACAGGCTACTGAGGGAACACGGGTGGGCTTTGGTCAGTAAAAGTCTGACACTCTTCTTCTTCTCCTGCTCCACCCAGAGCGGGAGAAGGTATTTGATGATTTCCCACCCAAAAAAAAAACCGATTTTCAGCATCTTCATTTTCTCAACTTAACCAAATGATTTTTTTGTCCGTCTGTCACAGTTTTATTTAAATTACAAGCGTTGAGCCCGACTAGATTCCCCATCAGCAAAAATGACAAACTTCCGTGCAACCTTCAAAACTCCTTCCAGGGACTATTCAAATTTATTCAAATCAAATCAAATCAAATCAAAATCTTTTATTTGCATAAATAAGGTACAGAAAGTTCTTAAAATATTACTTGATCGCTTATTATGCCATTAATGTCGGCGTGCAAATTTAGGTACATGTCTAAATACTATTCTAAGAAATGACTGATTAAAGTTGAATCATGCATGCGATTAGTAAATTATAAATTATTAAATTAAATTAAATTCGGACACAATTATTATTAAATGCCCTATTCACAATTACATTAAATACACACAACTCACAACAATACTCACAATAACTAAAATTTTAATATTTATAATTCAATTCAATTAAATTCCGATAAATTATTAAATTAAATTAAATTCGGACACAATTATTATTAAATGCCCTATTCATAACTTACATTAAATGCACACAACTCACAACAATACTCACATTAACTAAAAATACATACCATTCACAACTTATAATCTAAAAATTCAAGTACACTATAGAAGCATTTATCATTGAGCATTTTTGTTATGCTATTCTTAAATTTTAAAAATGGAAGTGTTTTTATGTTGCTTGGTATTTTGTTAAACAATTTGATGCACATGATATAACTATTGTTGGACGTGAGTGTGAGATTCGTTTTGGGTTGATACAACTTGTTAGTATTATGTGATCGAGGGGCATAATAGCTTGTTGCCTGCTGAAAAAGACTCTTATGTTTGAAAACAAATAAACATGATTCCAAGATATAAATGCACGGTAAGGTTAGGATTTTATATTTTCTAAAGAAAGGGCGACAAGAATCTATTTGTTTCAGCCCAAATATAGCCCTTAAACACTTTTTTTGCATTACAAATGCTTGATCAATTTCCACACAGCGACCCCAAAGAACGATACCATACCACAAAATGGAGGATATATAGCCGTGGTACGCAGTCATTGCGGCGTTTCGGGATATTTCGCAGCTAATACGCCTCAGAGGATAGACAAAACTATTCATTCTACTGCAAACGTCATACACATGTTGTTTCCAGGAGCAAAACTTATCTAAAGATATCCCAAGAAATTTAACTGAATCAGTTTCTGCCAGGGCTACCCCTTTATATGCTACATTTAGGTTTAAAGGTTTTGATCGGTATGTATGAAATTGCATAAATTTGGTTTTACTAATATTGACCCTTAAATTGTTAGCTTCTAGCCACTCTATAGACGTTTGGAGAGCTGTGTTTATTTCCTGCTCATAGGTATTTTTATCGTTGCCCTTCAATATAATACTAGTATCGTCAGCAAATAGTACACACTTATGTTTCAATATATGTGGAAAGTCGTTAATGTAGAGCAAGAATAGCGGTGGACCTAAGATACTGCCTTGTGGCACGCCATAACTATTTAATATAAACGAAGACTGAAATGACTGTCGCGTTTTGGATGTAGCATCGTAACCTGAGATTTCCACTGCCTGCACTCGATCAGATAGATATGACTCCAGCCAGTCGTACGCTTTTCCTCTGACCCCGTATCTGAAAACTTTATCTAGTAAGCGTTCATGACTGACATGATCAAACGCCTTACTCATATCCATAAAGAGCACTGAAACAGGAATTTTGCTATCAATAGAGTCCGTTATTGATTTTATTAATTGAAAGGCTGCTAAAGATGTGCTTTTATTTTTGCGAAAACCATTTTGTTCTTCATTTAAAATTTGGTGTTTTTCAATGAACTTTGCCAACTTGTAATGAAATACTTTTTCAAAAATTTTAGAAAATATAGGTATAAGTGTAACGGGCCGGTAATTGTCCATTTGAGTTTTATCACCTTTTTTGTACAACGGTTTCACTATTGACCTCTTTAATATCTTGGGAAATATTCCTTCTTCTAGTGAGAGATTGATAACATACAAAAGAGGTTCCAAAATCATTTTTATTGATAATTTTACAATGTCAGTACGAATCTCATCATATCCACTCGCTTTTGAATCGTTTAGAGACATCACAATTTTTTTTAAATCCATGTTGTCCAACGGGTTCAGAAATATAGAATTGCCGATTGAATCGATACTTCCCATATGGTTTAAACTAGAATGGTTTGTATTGTCTGGGTTATGCTTGATAATTGTGTTAATGAAAAAATTATTAAAATGATTTGCAATAGACTCAGGATTTACATAGTCATTGTTGTTAACAGTAATTTTTGATATACATGTATTATTTAAATCTGAATCAGTATGCTTTTTTATCACATTCCACGCTGCTTTACACTTATTTTGTGCTTTATTTATGTAATTTGTATTATTATTTTTTCGTGATGTCAAAATGCATTTTTTCAATAAATTACAATAGTTTTGGTACCTCTTTTTATGAGGTTCATTATTTTTGTGTTTTAATTTATAGTGGAATTGACTTTTGTTTTTACAACTTACTTTTATTCCTTTAGTAAGCCAATTTAATTTATGTAGTGGTTTATTAGTAACTTTTACGCGAATGGTAGGAAAACATAGATTATAAAATAGTAAAAACGTGTCGAAAAATTTACGGAATGCTTCGTTCGTTGAGACTTCTTCAAATACGTCACTAAAAGATAAACATGAAATTGATTTCAAAAACTTATCCTTATTTTCATCACTATAATCTCGTTTGAATTCATACCACCATTTTAAAACCGGCTGCTTCCGCATTGTGACAGGCCAGGAAAAGGATTGGGCTGAGTGATCTGATAAACCCAACTCGTGTACTTTTGTACAACATTTTTCGATACTAGTTGCGATGTGATCAATACAAGTTTGTGTCTTTTCTGTTACTCGAGTAGGCGTTAAGATAGTATGTTTTATGTTGTACGTGTTTAACAAGTAATTATATTCTCTACTTTCCTTAGATTGTTTTAAAATATCTATATTTGTATCTCCACACACAACAATTTTCTTTCTCGTACTACGACAGAGCGTTTTTAAAAGAGCGTCGAGTTTATTAAGAAATGTCGCTACATTCGACGAAGGTGTTCTATATAGACAGATCAATATAATACCATATTGAATTAGTTCCAAACCACAGCATTCGAATACACATGTTTCACTTATTTTTAGGGTTTCATGTATAACTTTAAATTCAATGTCATTTTTTATAAGAATAATGACGCCACCTCTTTTGGATGCTTTTCTCGAATAGTATGCTGCTGTCGTGAAGCCTTTAATGCGAAAGTTTTTTTCAGTCCCTTCAAGCAAAAATGTTTCAGTAAGACATAGTACATCTACGCTGATGCCATTATTTAATAAGTCTAATATAGCAAACGAGATTTCGTCACGCTTGCTTAATGCACCTGCTATATTTTGATGAACAATTGTTAAGCTAACAGACTCACATTTGTTCACGAAAAAAAATATCGTTCTTTTGAGTTCCTGTATCAATATTTTTAGTCTGTACACCCTCACCGTTTAAACTATCGGTTTGTACACCTACGTCTTTTGTGCATTGTACTTTCTGAGTAATTAATCTCTCAGTATAGTTTTCATAATTGTTTTTGTAATTTAAATGCAGGATTTGTCTGTGTATTAATCTACAGGCATGCAGTTTATTCACATATTTTGTTGACATGTTAAAATCACAGTGTAATGGTACAAAACACGAATTTTTGCTGTTATAGCATACAAATTTCAACAAATTATTAACATTTCCTTCATTTAAATACTTATGTTTGTAAATTTGACCGACTAACACATTGGTGAACTCTAATTGACAAAGAGTGTGATGTAAATACGTTTGAATGTTCACGGGGCTTTTGTCATTTGAGCCTGCTAAAATTATCACAAAATCAGTTTTATTAAAGTCTTTACACATACTTGCGCAGTTTTTCAATACTTCTTTAGTAGTTGCATTCGATTTTATAAATGATGTTACGGCAAACTTCTCCCCCAGATAGTCCTGGAGAATGTTTCGGACATCGAAACCCAATTGATCGGCGAAAATCATAACTCTCTGGGTAGCCCTTATTTCAGTTCGAGACCCTGGTTGTGACTTCAGCCGCAGATTTAGATTAGCTTGCCCCTCACTAGTTGCCTGCAGACCTGCTCCTTTCGGTACCGTATCCGAGATGGAAAGATTCTCTTGACTTCGTGTGTCGTGGTTAATTGGATCAATGCACATAATGGAATTTTGATCGTCGTGTTTCGACAGCGAATTTTCGTGCGGTACTCCCTCAGAACTACAGATTGACCCGGCTGTTTCAAAAGAAATATCACCGACATCGCTTGGGGTCTCTGTTACAAGGGCAGTGTCAGGTTGATGAGTCAGCACAGCTGGAGGAAGACTCAACTTTGACGGGGTAGTGGAACGGCTCGATCTTATTATATTTCTCTTACGTGCAGACTTTGGTGATTCGGCTCTGTTCAGCTTTTTTCCATAGAAAACAATGATTTTATATCAAAATCAAAAGCCATTTATTCAAACTAGGTTGGGAGTTAGCACTTTTTGAACGTCAAAATTATATAAGACAGTCCCCCAAAAATGCCCGCCCTTCACCACTTCCTAGTGCTTTAGCTGGGAAGAAGAAGTGGCGCAACAAACTCCCCAGCAGCACAACTGTTGGAAGAACTTGATTCTATACATAAAGTAATTAACATTCAACAAAAAATGAAAATTTCATTAATGAAACTTAAAAAAAAATGGTTTATACGGTGTATGAGATACGTACGCATCGGTTCAGCCGCGGAAAGCTGAACGGACTCTACACAAAATCGTTGTTTTCTACGGACAAAAGCTGAACAGAGCTGAATAAGTATCCCTTTTTTTTTGGGTGGGAAATAATCAAATAACTTCTCCCGCTCTGGGTGGAGCAGGAGGGCGTGTCAGACTTTTACTGACTAAAACCCACCCGTGTTCCTTCAGTAACCCGTATGCCTGGGGCTGTGGTGTCTCTTTCGAACAAACCCGCACCCCTGGCAGGCATCGGCCCTTGCGGGCCCCATCACGTGTGTGCTGACATCTCTTTGAGGCGCGCGTGGAACACAACGCGCCGTCGACTTGGGCTTGGTCCTTACCGGACAGCGAGCTACCCATTACTCGCCGTCCGCAAGCTCATGCCTACGGTGGCCGGAAATCGGCTTGGGATTCCCGACGCCCAGGGCGTCTCCGTATCCTGCGGCGGCTAGGGTCGCGAGGGCGCATATGCTGCCTTTCCCTCACGTGCGCCGCCTCCCTCTTCGCGAGCATTACTGCTTCGCTGAAGGAGGTGACGGCTCCCCATGCCCTCTCGTTCCGTACCATGGCCTGGACCAGGGCCGGACGCGAGAGATCACCGCCGCCGATCGCCTCCACGAGGACACGGCGGTGCTCCGCCCAAGCAGGGCAGACCGCCACCGTGTGCTCCACCGTGTCCTCAGGGCGATCTTCGCAGTGGAAACACCCGGG
The DNA here is from genome assembly GCA_949987655.1 of Polymixis flavicincta. Taxonomy (NCBI): domain Eukaryota; kingdom Metazoa; phylum Arthropoda; class Insecta; order Lepidoptera; family Noctuidae; genus Polymixis; species Polymixis flavicincta. The sequence continues at coordinate 20,717,487 of OX465183.1, forward strand.
CGTTTCCTCCCGCCCTATCCAAAACAGGAACCTCCCGAAACAACCGTGTCCGGTAAAGACCTGCGTCAGGCGGAAGGTGAGGACGCCATGCCGCCTCTCAAACCACTCCTCAAAGAGGGGACTTACCGCCGCAATCGTGGCGTGCCCAGTATCCCTTAGTGCTCACTTTCGTTAGGTATATAAAGAACTCTTGTGCATTCCATGGATGTAGATGGCGTAATTTATATTATGGTGTAAGAATATTACCAGCCTAGCAGATATCCAATTGGCCGGATTGGTGATCAAGGTTTATAATTGTTGCCAAATTAGAGGTCACTATACCGCCATTGCCCTTGATGTAAAATTCGCTTCACTTTTGCGAGTGTCATGGAAAGGGATATCCTAATACATTGTTAGTGTGACGGCCAGAAGATTTGAACTATTAATTTATTGACTTATTAGCACCGCACCGCGGTATCACCCGCGTAGTTCCCGTTTCTGTGGGAATACGGGGACAAAATATAGCCTATGTCACCCGGGGATAGTGTATGTAGCTTCCCAACAGTGAAATCATTTTTCAAATCTGTTCAGTAGTTTCGGAGACTATTGAATGCAACCAAACAAATCTTTCCTCTTTATAATATAAGTATAGACCAGCTTTTGGAGGTTTTTTATTTATTCGGACGAATTTACTCGAATCGATACTTCACAATAAAAAACACTTTGATATTATTTTATCAAAGTTTTTGGGTGTCGATTCGTCCGTTTCGGGCGAGTAAATTAGTACAAATCGGCTAATAAGACAAATAGATAGATGGCGACACAATTAGGGTGGCCAATTTGCAAAAAAAAAAAAAACAACTATTTAAAGCTGATTTTGAGCTACGATTAAGCATACATTTAACAGGTAAATTCATAACCCTCTCCTTCTTCTTTGCTGTTACAGTTGGGAACAAAAATGTATTCACACATTTCACTGGCTTTGGTTTTGATTTGTGTCAGTGTATAGTTGAATCGCCGGCTCTTAAGTGGAATACAATATAAGAATGAGTCTAAGGTCAACTTGATATTCTTCTGTCATAAATACGGTTATCATTGCAGTAGGTTTTTAGAGCCTTTGTAGGAGAACAATAACGATACATATTACAAACCAGCTTTTGCCAGTGACTTCGCCTACGTGGAGGTCGTTTTTTTTTTTCTTATGTATTAAATCAGGTCACAAGCTATATGTGTGCCAAATTTCATCCAAATCCGTTCGGTAGTTTTTGCGTGAAAGAGTAACAACCATGCATGCATCCATCCATCCTGACAAACATTCACTTTTTTTTTTTTGGGTCTGCTATCTCGCAGTTGACCTTGAGAGGCCGTGACTGCTCAACCGGACTTTCCTGTGAAGGCATTTTTAGTAAAACTAAAAGCCTCCAGCCAGGGCATAAAAACCTACTTAAACTAAAGCGACTGCGGGCACCCCCTGTGGGGTACGGACCTCGGTTCAGGGCGTCACTGGCGGGGGGGGGGGGGGGGGCAGCAAGTGGGGACAGGCTGGATCAAAACATTTTCATTATTATTATCAATCGGGGAATTTAAGTCTACTGGCCCTGCTGCAGCGCGGGCTGGCACATCAACGAGCAAGGGACGGTCGGGGGTCTCATCGTTAACTCGCGCCCCGCGAAGACCTCGGCGGCGAGGTCGGAAGGACACACAAACATTCACACAAACTTTTACATTTATATTGGTAGGAAGGATTCAAGTCGCATTTCGTGTCTTTGTGTGACCCCATTATGTTCTTCTAAACTGCGCAAAGGATTTTGATGCGATTTTCAAAATCATTTAGAGATTTTTTTTTGTAGAAGGTTTATGTTGGGTTCGGCTTCCAGTGTAGCCGAATGCAGCTAGTACCAGTATTTTACATGAAGCGACTGTCTATCTGACCTCCACAACCCAGTTACTGGGTAATACGAGACCTCTTGCTAAGACTGGGTGTCAGACTTTTGGGCTGACTTATTTTCCGTCACTAGCCCTTGCTAACAATATTTAAAACTTAAGCAAAAACGTAATTATATTCGTAATTCTAAACGCCGAAGACTTATACCCAGGAGCTCCAAATCTATTGTTCTCCAAACAATTTCTTTCCTTAAATTGATTCCCTAGAGCTCCATATTTTTTTATTATTTAAAATAATAAAATACTAAAATTGTTCCCAGCAGTTTTAAACCAAAATTCGTAAGGTTAACAAAACACGAATTGCAAGTCGGTTTAGTTACACCACTTATAATAACTCAAGAATGGCTGAACCAATTTTTATAATCTTAGATTTTTTGGATTCATCTCCGCCCCGAATAGCAGAATAACTATTAAAACATGAAAAAAATACGCGAAATAAAAGAGGACGTTCATTTTCTCGTACATTTTTCGTGTCGGCTAGTAAACGCTCGAAGTACCAGGTTGTCCTAACTCCATAGGATTACACCTACCATAGGTACTCGTATGTCAGCTAGGAAACGCTTTTTGCCTTCGAAGTACCAGATTGTTGTTGAGTACACCTATGAGCATTGCCATACAACGTGGCAATACTGGCAGCCTTTTGAGTACTTTTCTCGTTGAGTAAGTTATGACGACCTGGTACTTCGAGCGCATAATATATTTTCTAGCTAACAAAAAAAAAATGTGTGACAAAATGAACTGTCCTCTTTTTTTTCGTGTATATTTTCAATCAATCAAATCAAATCAAAATATTTTTATTTCATATAAACCTGCATGGGCACTTATGAAACGTCAGAAGCTAGGTGCACGGTTCCAAAATGTTGTTTCCTATGGAGAAGAGCCGGCAAGAAACTCCACGGTTACTCTTTTAAAAATGATTGGCTTTAACAATGTTTTCAGATAAAAAATGTATGGGAGGACAGTGCAGGCCTGTAAATAAGTACCAGGTACTTAGACGAATCCAGAATAGAAAATCGTCTACAAATCTACAGTCTGTAAGGCCTACAACGTTCTCCCATTCACAATATGTAAAATAATCTACATAAATAAAATGAACCTAATTAAACATAGTGACATGATTAACATGACAATCACTAAAAAATAGTTGATATTAAAATTGATGTATAATGTCAAATAATGACGAGAATATGTCAGCATTGTAAAAATAAAAAGAACATTGAGAGCAGTTAATAGACTTTCACATAGATATGCTGTTAATGAGGTACCAGGGAAGCCACATGTGCAGAAGGAATTAATGCCAAACTTCCCTGTCTTCAACGTAGTCTTTTATCTTATAATATGCTTTTTTGATAAGGATACGTTTGATGTGCGTTTTAAACTTTCCATCGCTAAGTTCTGTAACTGACTTTGGCAACTTGTTATAGAAGCGGATACTGTTTATTAGAAATGACTTGCTAGTTTTAGTCAATCTAAATTTTGGAATCACAATTTCATCTTTACTACGTGTATTCAGATTATGGAAATCACATCGTTTTTTGAAAAGGCCTAAGTTTTTGCGAACGTACAAGATATTTTCTAGGATATAAAGAGACGGCAGAGTTAGAATATCAATTTCGCTGAATTTGTTTCTAAGAGACTCGCGAGGCCTCATTTTATAGATTGCGCGGATTGCCCTCTTTTGTAAAATGAAAATTGAATCTACGTCAGCTGCCGATCCCCACAACAGAACGCCATAAGACATAATACTGTGAAAATAAGCAAAGTAAACTAACCGAGCTGTGGCTACATCCGTCAACTGCCTTATCTTTCTTACTGCGTAAGCAGCTGAGCTTAATCTACTTGAAAGAGCTCTAATGTGAGCACCCCATTGCAATTTTGAATCTAAAGTAATTCCCAAAAATACAGTTTCCGAAATAGCATCTAGTTTCTTCCCATCAAGTTTTAAGTTTAGACCTACTTGGGGTACATTTGGTAACGAGAACTTTAGACATTTAGTTTTGTTCGCATTGAGTAAAAGATTATTAGCGGCAAACCATTTCGAAAGAACAGCTAGACTATCATTGACATGTAAGACATCTGTATCTTTTCTATCTATTCTAAAAATAAGAGAAGTAAGTAGCAATAGATCTATGAATTGACATAAACATGTATCAATTGCAAGGGCGCAAGGTCGACTATCCTATTTTGTTATTGGAGATGGACAGCGCGGTAGGGCGCGGGGGTTTTTTTTTTTTTTTTTGGGTGGGAAATCATCAAATGACTTCTCCTGCTGAGTAGAGCAGGAGGGCGTGTCAGACTTTTACTGACTAAAACCCACCCGTGTTCCCTCAGTAGCCCGTATGCCAGGGGTCGTGGTATCTCTTTCGAACAAACCCGCACCCCTGGCAGGCATCGGCCCTTGCGGACCCCACCTGTGGTTGCTGACATCTTTGACGGCGCGCGTGAGGAACACAACGCGCCGTCCCGTCTACCACTTTTCGGCCGCAGAGGATAGGGAGAGCGGCTGACGCTATACCGACACTCCTCTTCCCCTGCGGCCCCACCGCGTCCGCCATCAAACGGTGGCGGCCCCGTCCAGGCCACGGAAGGGAAGAGCGCTGCTCAGAAGCACCGGCACTCCTCCTCTACCGCAGCCTGTAACCCTCAGCCGCGATGCCTCCCATTCGACATCGCGGCCCACCTCAGTTGCGGTGCACCTCACCGCAACCTACTTTTTGGCCGCTACGTCAATGGCTTGAAGGCAAAAGCCCTGACGAGCGACCCCACCGTTGGGTTCCTCTTGGCTTCACCGTGGATGGGAGACCACGGTTACTAAGCCCCCCCGCAACGACAATGCGGGAACCCACTCGGGGGGGAGGGCGCGGGGGTGGAGACGGGAAGTTCAACATTGTCGAATTACTTTGTTTGTTTGTTGAATCATAAATTAATTTTGTTGTAAATATATTTTTTTGTGCAATTAGTACTTTCAAATGTTTTGGAGCTCTTGGGAAATATTTTACTTAATATTATAGCATTGCTTTTTTAATTTGGAGCTGCCGGGAATAAAATTACGGAGCGCCTGGAAATAAGTCATGCGCAATTAAGAAAATAATCGTTAAAGTTACTTGATTAAAATCATTTTTAAATGCAGAAATTAGTCTAGCCTTCAATCAACTAGAAATTATCATGAAGTAGTTATCTAAACTATAAACGTTTTGCAACATTAGAGGTTTATCAAAATATTTTTATGGCATTTAATTTCACGCAACTTCTATCGGCGTCTTTGAAACTGTTTAGAACTTGCACAATTTTAATAACTTGCTAATCTTCAAAACTTGTTTTAGATATTATCAATCGAAAGGATTAATTATTACATACATGTTTTATACATACTCACGACTTTTTCCTAGCAGAAACTATAGAATACCACCTCCTTTATCTATATTATTAGGATCCTTAAATGCTCATTTTGTTTCGTTAACGTGTATATTGACAGTTCAACAGCATTCATTGCTTTATCTACGTTATTTGGCGGACACATTTTTCGAACATATCAAGCAATTGATTTGCAATACTTTTCCTTCAAAAAGAGTGTTATACAATTAGAGTGCCGGTCATACACGCACAATTAATCAAAATTCTGGTATAAAAATGTGTTAAAAATAATATAAATTCAATAAACTGAAGAAATTATCGTCTTCATCATCATTTCAGCCGAAAGACATCCACTGCTGTACATAGTCCTCCACCAAAGTTTCTCCACTTCGACCGTAGCCATACAGTTGGAGGCTTCCCACAAGGTGGACCGATGATCTTGTGAAGACCGCAGGAATCCGCCGGATGCGATAAGCACTAAAGAAATACTTGAAAATTATTCCACTGAGCCGTGTTTATATTTCTTAATATTAATAAAACTGCGAAATTACTTTTGGTGGTCATTCGATTGAACTAACATCAAACGCATATCGCTGTTTTGAACCTTTTTTGTTGCCGCAATGCGGTATTATCAATTTAAAAAAAAAAACTTCATATTGCGCCAACTAAATGTATCATCATCAGAAATATTTCTTTACTAATGGCCTATTTATTCAATGTCAGCTACATCACAGTCACAACCAATCCTTAAAATGACATTTTAACACACATTTCATAAAAAAATATTTGTTCTAACTTTTATCATTTCTTGAACAAATATTACTATCTTTACAATGAATGTAAAAGAACTATTTTAATCTTACTATGACATTTTCAACGTGTTTTAAACATGACAGATAGAACAAAATATTTGAATGAAATTATTAGGCTTATTTACATAGCTGTCACACCTTTTTGAAATGAAAACTTCTTTAGGCGCGTTGGGCATTTTTGAAATGGGTAAAAACAATTGAACTCGCGACAATGTTACCGTTACCATTGCCAACACCTGTAGTATGTACATACGAGTAATACTACGTGTGTATGTTGTACATACAGGGTAAGTTTTTATCCAGTGCGCAAATTGTAACCATGAATTCAAATTTTCAAATTCAAATTTTTCGGCGGTTGTACAAAAAAAAATCTGCTGTTTCATACAAAAGTGCAATACCTACGCGGTCAAAATGTATGGAACAGCTGATATTTTTTTTGTATCCGGCGAAAAATTTCTGCGGTAGGGGTTCTAGAATGATATGCTGAATTCATGGTTACAATTTGCGCACTGGATAAAAACTTTTCCTGTATATAGATACTCATGCATGCAATAGCGCATTAAATGAAAATTGTACGTTTAATAAGTTTAATTACAATTTGTTCGTATAAATTTACACTTCTGTCGGCACTCCCGTAGTGCCACAATTTTTTTTTTTTTGTTTCCTGGCTTTGCAGGAGCTAACTTCATGACAAAACATCACGTCTAAATTTCCCAGAGGTCTATCAAGTACCTACATTCATTCAGTTATGTTTAACTCCCAAGCAGGGGCTAGCCTATTGCCATCAATGGGACACAAATCTGAACTCCGAGTTGTTGCTGAGAAATTCCTTATGACAAAGCCCAATAACACTTTACCCGATCTGGAAATTGAACCTAGAATCTCATCATTTGAAACCAATAGACCAACGTGGCAAGTTCGCTATTCCCTTTGGAGAATAAACATTTAGCATTGGCATGAAATCATCATCATCATCAAATCAGCCGAAAGACGTCCACTGCTGGACATAAGCCTCCGCCAAAGGGGATTTGCCATAATCGACACGCTTGGCAGGCGGGTTGGCGATCGCAGTATGGTGGTCAAATGCATAGAGAACGCTGCTGCCCATTTTCTAGTAAGTCCCTTAGTCGCAGCCCTTGGGCATGAAATACCTAACTGAATTTATTCGAAAAACCTAGAATGTGCATTCAGAATGCACTCGAATGACATTTCCTCTTGTATCAATGTAAGTGCACCAGTCTTTAAGTATACCTAAGATAACAAAATAATGATCGTGCTTACATGACTTTAAGCGGAAAACCGTAAAAAATATTTCAACATAAAAAGGTCTTGTTTTAAATTATCCTTATTTGATTTTTTTTAAGATAACACTCCAAGATGTGAATTTTAATGACAAAGGAACGCATACGAACCTTAATTAAAACTTCGTCACGGTTGAGATTTTTTCAGGTTTAACTGCCTGTGCGCAGAACAGGAGACGACAAAAGTAATAATAACAAAGTTTATTTCAGAAAAAAAACACATATATGGTCCACAAAAACTATTTTCATAGTTAAAAAAATAACAATACAGAAAAAAGTGTGTCGTTGGTGTCTGTACTAATGATAAAAAATCATTGTATCACAGACACCAGCGTCTACCAAACTAAGTAGCAAAGAAAAAAATCGAACGTGGCTCGTAAAAATATAATTATGAATAAGATAAACAGTAAAAGTAATTAAAAAAAACTAAAGGCATCCAAAAGGATCTACATACATGCATACTCAGCCTATAACGTTCCCACTGCTGGGACACAGGCGTCCTCTCCGTGAGAGGGAGTGGACCGTAATCCACCACGCGGGCCCAGTGCGGTTTAGAATATGTCACATGTCTTCGAATTTTTGCCTCTAGGACATGCCGGTTTCCTCACGATGTTTTCCTTCACCGTTTTGAGAGCTGTAGTGATGAAATTATTTACACAAAGTAAAGCGTATGGCTGGGTTCGAACACACAACACGACTCGTAAGTCGCGGCCGTTACCACTGGGCCACCACTGATCTGAAAGGGTCTGTCTCAGTATAGTAATTGCTTCTTTAACCAGTGCGCAAACTGTACCTAGAATTCAGCAAAAAGCCAGCTGTTTCATAGAAATGTGCAATACCTACGCGGTCAAAATGTATGGAACAGCTGATTCTTTTTGTATTGCCGACGTAAAATTTCTGCGCTGAGGGGTCTAGAATGACATGCTGAATTCATGGTTACAGTTTGCGCACTGGTTAAAAACTTATCCTGTAGTATGACAAATATCATAGAAAAGGGAGTACCCACAGAGGCCAGCACATCAAGCTACCCCAATCTGTCAAGTTTCTTTGATAGATTTTAAACTGTATAACAAAAGAATAAGGTTCATGTTTAATTGCGAAATTTTGACAGTTTGGGATGTCTTGATGTGCTGGCGTCTGTACCTATGACAGCGTGATGAATGTCACGGGGAATTAAAGAAGAAGACTTGTTGCGCCAACCCCTGGGTAAGATTGGCTGGGTAGTGTCAAAAATCCACGAACGTGGTTTCCAAGGCTCGGAGAGATCAATTAGAGAACGTTAGGTATTAGGTACAATAATTTGCATGTCGTATTATTATTGAAACACGTGGTAATTATTACCCTGTAAAATAAATAAAACGACTTAGGTACTTCGTAAATAAATTATATTTACACAATAGTTTTTAAATGAAAGACGTACTCGTATTATTATACGAGTACGTCTTTCATTTAAAATTTATTACAGTGCAATACTTCTTTATTGACAGTTAGCTACCATAGAACATTAGTGTACATATATAATAACTTTGAATATAAACATGTTAAGGCAAGGAATTATGATTTTATCATTATTTACCTACGTTGAGAGTCGACCTCGAAAAGTTGAGGAAAATTAAAGCAATTTTTTTCTTAATTTTTAAGGATTTTTTCCTTTGGTAAGCACGGCATTATACATAAGTCTTTGATACTCAAAGGCGAAATAATTCAATTTCTTCTTATTCATAAAAAAACAAACCCACACCTTTTGATATCTCCCGTATCGAAGATGCCCACAAATCTCTTAATAAAAAAAACAACATTTGATGAATTGAATAAGTAGGGTGACCATAATCTTGAAGGATTTAGCGTTACTGCGCAACATTGGATACCGCATCACAAACATTCAAATTCAGAACACGACGCTATTATTCGTTTTTAAACAACAGTTAATTGTTTAATAAAAATACAATGCGTCAAAACGTCAAGTCCTGCCAAAAACTTCGCCAACGTGACGTAATCATTCAAAAAAGGGCCTTGCAGCCTAGAAACTGGTTTGGCGTTGACTGGAAATTATCTGCAGTCTCCGCACGAGGTCAATAGCCTTGTTTCGGTTACGACTGTAAAAAACAACAACCATCGACCTCACGGTAATCGAAAACAAGTTCTTTTTTTTTTTCAAACCAAAGAGTTTCGACTAATCGGGGCTTGATTATGTCACTGGTCGAAAGTGAAATGTCAAGATATTGCGATAATCATTTATAATAATAATAAAGAGGAAAGATTTGATTGTTTGTTTTTTTTGTATGTTTGTTTGCATTGAATAGGCTCCGAAACTAGTGAACCGATTTGAAAAATTCTTCCACTGTTGGGAAGTTACACTATCCCCGGGTGACATAGGCTATATTTTATCCCCGTATTCCCATGGGAACGGGAACTACGCGGGTGAAACCGCGGAGCGCTGCTAGTCATTTATAATTTGATAAGATAAGATAAGATAAGATTTTTTATTTGTCAACATGCATTTATGATTCTAAGATTCAGATTAAATATATGCAAATATATGATTTTTATTAGGCTTCTGAAGCGCATATAATTTGTTAGCTGTAATTGTGTTGATTTATGTAGGGCGTATAAAATACCATTTCGTGGCTTAAAATTCGGGGATAAAAAGAGGTAAGCCTTCGTTTACTTTTTATTCAAGAATTACACGCAATTAAAGCATAGGTACATCTTATTTGTGTCTTTTTGTAAGATCCAGTTTTCCGAAAAAAAAAACTACTTTGGTTTCTCTTTGTTTTCACGATTTGTTAAAAATACACAAGCAAGGTATATTGTGCCAATTTGGCAGTTAAAATTAATGCATAACCATTATAATTGTGACGTCATTAAATAAGTAAGGTCAATACACTCTCAAATTCTGTTTCGGAAATTCAGGTAATGACGTAAACAAGTTAAAAAGACTAAGTAAGTGTTTATAACGGTATTTGTACAAGGTTAAAATAATAAACACATGCTGACATTCATAATTTCGTATATTTTTCGTTGGATAAAAACATCAACTGCTCAAAACTGTCAGTCAGTCAATCAATCTTAAAGGTTATAATAAAACTTTTGTAGTCAGTGTAATTATGTTTGGCCAAATTTCTGGTAAAATACATTACATACAGGGTGTGAGGGGTTACGCTTCCGAAGCCAGAACGTGAGTTATATACGACCGAAATGCATACGGATACCAATAACCTTACGCCTTAAATTGGTTATTTTGCATCAGTTTAAAACGTTTGACGCTTCTGTAATATTCGTATTTCTACGTATTTTATTTCGGCGGCGCTTTTTTACAAAGAATGCCTAAACCTAAAGTTGTCGCCTGGACTTAGGGTCGAGCGCGGTCATGCGTGAAACTTTCCGGAAAGTTTTTTTTTTTTTAATACATTGCTTGCTAGAGTTGTAAAAAAATGTTTTTAAATGTGTTTAATCTCAACATGGTTCATTTATTTATTCTCACAGCATAGTGTACAATAAATGCGAAAAAAAGGGATTTAAAAAAAAAAAAAGATGTTTTATGGTACTGTATCGAGAATCACTAGCCCTATCATCTGGTTTCGTTTTCCTGTACGTAACATAACATCAAACCCGTATTCCCTGAAGGGTCAAGCAGATGAAGCAGATGTGTATCTAACAGCTCACCCAAATTTTGCCAGTAATGTTTCCCATGTAATAGGGGGCGACCTATTGCCATCAACCATGCTCAAATCTATATCGGCTGCTGCTGAGAAATTTCTGATCGAAAAATCCAGTAACATATTTCCCGACCTGGGAATCGAATTTCCGACCTCATGTTCAGAAATAGCGCTTGCGACTACAAAACCAACGAGGCAGTCATGGTCAAATCCATTAAAACTAATTTTGTAAATGTACATTCTTGTCAATCTGCTAAGGTCAGCCGCCTCGTGGATTTAGCTGGAATAGTTCGATTTAACTCGCTTTCTACAGAGCGATGAAAAAGAAGTGCCAAAAACGTTTTTTTTTTTAAGGAAAACAAGATAATTTGAACATTCGGAAGGGACACTACCTGTCTAAATAAATGTAAGACGAAAAGTAAACGGCTGCGCTTGAGTCATTATTGTTTTTAATATTCAGAAGGATTCGCTGTTAGGGTGACCATTAAGATTATGATTTCGGAGATGTTTTATTTAAAGAATGCCAGTAATGTGTTAGTTTGTGCTCATTCCTTAATAGCGTATTCCTTTGTTTTCGCCCTTGTTATTGATACAAGTAAAAAATAATAGGAATTTGAAAAAAAAAAAATACGCCAGAAAACGAAACATAGGGTCATGGCATGGTACGAGTAACATATAGAATAGATATTACCAATTATATCATATAAATATTTGGACTAGTATCTAGGGAAAAATCAAAATCAATAGTCATGTATTCAAATTCGTTTGTGAATCAGCATTTTTCGAACGTCAAAATATCATAAGATAACAGCCGCACAGATGGATCGATCAAGTTAAGCTGCGCTTGCCGCGGTTGGTCCATGGATGGGTGACCATCTTCACATACCAAAACCCCTTCGTGCCTTGGAAAGTCATTCCGAGATCTTTGGCAGTCATTACGGGTCGTCAGAAGCAACCAGCCAGTTACTGGGTTGTGGAGGTCAGATAGGCACGCGCTCTACGTAAAATACTGGTACTTAGCTGCATCCGGTAAGACTGGAATCTGACCCCAACGTAATTGGGCTAGTCAGATAATGACTAATAATTACAAACTTTTAAATTCCCCAAACACAGAAAACAGAGGAAAACGCCATTCGCATGGAATAGACTCTGATGACCACGCAACCGCGTTTCCTTTTAAGTGAACATGTGATTGGAGTTTTATTACTCACTTGGGTTATACATACGTAACAAATCTAATTCTGTTATGACGAGTAAAGGAATGTTCATGAAAAAATATTTTATGCAACGTAATTTGCGTGTCGCCACTGTTTTACAATAATTAGTTCTAATGATCGCTATGTTAAACACAGAAATAGTTTTAATTAGTCTAGAAAATTCACTTCTTTCAAATGTTAAGTTGTAATCCTATGTACGGTCACCAACAGACATAAGTAGCCAGGTTCGTCAGATAAAGTTGAAGCTTGGTAAGAAACCGATGGAGGTTTTGACTAAAATTTAATTTAATTAATAGAAAACAAACAGATAATTTATAAAATTAAATTTCATTCGAAAACATGCATCGGTTTCTAACAAAACTTCAACTAAAACTGACGACCCTGGTTACGTATCTTTTTCGGTGACTGTACGTGGATACGTAAATCATTCTTAGGGAACACAATATAACTTGACCATGAAGGCTGTTTTCTTTGTTATTGCCATGGTTACATGACGAAACGATACAATATTTGTGTTTGAATGTCTTTGAATATTTTAGATTTGAAGCCAGTTTTTTTTGCTATTTGAAAAAAAAAAACGTTACCTTAGTCTCTGAATTATATGAAGTTTTTACAAAAAGAAAAACTTTTTTTTTTCAAGTAACTAGACTACCTGCGGGCGTTAACCCAACCTCATGTTTAGATTTCCATCCCATCACTTCTGTAGAGTTTCGCTAGCTAATTTAATTTGTACCCTGTAGTATCTGTTTCAGCTGAAAGACGTCTACTGCTGGATATAGGCCTCCCTCAAAGTGGGGGGGGGGGGGTTACTACTAACTAACTAGGGAAAAGATAGTTAGTAGATAATTACATAGTTCACGCATGAATGTCGATCACAATGGATCGTTCATTATACATTTTTCCTTTTCTTTTTCCTCGACATCAGTACGGTCAGTCTAACAGCAGGCTGGGCGAAGGCTTCTTCAATAGCACGCTAATCAGCTCGATTCTCGAAAATTCTCATCCAGCTGCTATCACCATTCCAAGGTCACCGCTCCACCTAGCCTTAGGGTGCCCTACCTTACGATGTACTAGTTATACTCGTACCTAAGTAATTAAATAGTATGCCAGGGGTGCGGGTTGTTCGAAAGAGATACCGTGGCTCCTGGCACACAGGCAACTGAGGGAACACGGGTGGGTATTAGTCAGTAAAAGTCTGACACGCCCTCCTGCTCCACCAAGAGCAGGAGAAGTTATTTGATGATTTCCCAAACTCAAAAAAAAAGTAATTGTATAGTATCTTAATACAATGAAATCTATCATTATTAATCTGGCATTTGGCATTGTAGATTTATCTAAAAAAAGTATTATATTGATAAATGCAGCCGTACATTTCCCATTCATTTTATTACTGATTGTCAATTGGGTAGTTCTTGGAAAACGTTTCATATTTTTTTTATTTTTTTGTTGTCTACTAAACCCTAAAAATATCTGGCATTCGATGCAGGTAAGTAGTGATTAGTATTGTACCTATGATACCTTAGTACCTACAATGGTAGGTACCCACACACAAAAAATAATGAATATTTTTTCCGCTGATACGAGATAAAAACAAACTCAAAGTCGGGTTGTCAAATAGCCAGTGATGTAAACACAAAAAAAATATAGACCTCAATTGAATCAAACTCGTTGTCTTAAAATTTTGCCTATCATTATTTTAGCTATCAAGAGGGTAAACAAAAAAACAGCAAAGAAGGCTCGTTTGCCAGGTAAAACTGATGCTTACAAAAACCGGGGTTAAATTGTCCATTACTGAAACGCAAAAAAAAACAAAATAGGCTTCAAATCGAATTAAACTCGAGCCTCAAAGATACTGCCAGTATCTCAGTCGGATTGTCAAATCGGTCCTAACATTCGTTTACCGCGTGGTGTCTCTAGTCTTAAGCCCTCGAAAATGAAGTGAAGTGCAGTTGATAAAACGCGCGACTCCTGCGCAGACGCCTCAGTATCACGATAATGGCGCGAATCCCGATCACGATACTGGTCGTCTCGGCCACAGTTTTGGCCGCACAACTCGTTACAGGTGCGTAATTGTGAAAAAATGTGGTGTGTTTGTGTTTTTTTTGTCGGCGGTTGAAAGGATCAGATTTTTTTTTTAATATTGAGTTTTTATTGGTGATGGTGTTTGTGGTTGAGACAGTTACTAATCCTGAAACCATATTTTTTGTGTTCTAGTGTTTTTATTTTCATTCAGTTCAGTATCGCGAAAATTTAATTTTTATATTCAATAATAATGACATACTACTACTCGTCTTTGTACATCTTAAAATTAAGAAGAAGATGTCGAAGAGCGCAAAATGTCACAAATTTAAATTTTCTAAATCCATGCATGACAGAGATTGCAATCCTCTCTATTAATTAGGAAAAAGCGAATCGGACGAAATTTTCAAGTATAAAAAAAATGGTATCTTATCGAAAGCATCTCGGACCAATTTTATCAGGTTTTTTTTAAATACCTATGGTCCTATAAACAATAGGTACCTATCAATTTGCTAATTTCTGCACTTATTTCGTAAAAATGGTTTACTTTGCGGGAAGATAATAGAATATTAAGCAAGTATAAATAAGTTTGAAGTATTGCCTATTGTTTATTTCATATTTTTTCAGTAAATTATTAGTACATTGATGGTAGAAAAATAGGTATTGTGACGACGATTGTGATTTACTGTTGGTACTTCCCCGAATGACTTTCACAAACAAGTAACTCTTTTGTTATTGATCCTTACACGGAGTTAATTAACTCCGTGGATCCTTATCATTGATAATGAGTGTGGTAATTCTCAATAGCCGGCGGGGTAGTTGCGTACTTACTAAAGCCATGCGCTTTCATTTTGACAGTTCAACAACATTTATTGCGTAATTTACTATGTTGAGCTGCACATTTTTCGATAATATGAAGTAACGGATTACAAATAGCCCACAGATGATGCAGATTATGATTGATGGTTTAAGAGTGCTATTGTCTAAATTTGTGACCGATTAATAGTAGAAGGATTCTGCCAGGGGTGCGGGTTGTTCGATAGAGATACCGTGGCCCCTGACACAGGCAACTGAGGGAACACGGGTGGGTTAACATTACTCTAGCCTAAGGGAGGATCCTATCAGTTTTTTTTTTTTTTTGAGGAAGGGAAATCATCAAATAACTTCTCCCGCTCTGGGTGGACCAGAAGGGCGTGTCAGACTTTTACTGACTAAAACCCACCCGTGTTCCCTCAGTAGCCTGTATGCCAGGGGCCACGGTATCTCTTTCGAAAAACCCGTACCCCTGGCAGGATATCCAAATCCGTTAGGCCGTTTTTACGTGATTGAGTAAAATACATCCAAACATTCACATTAATTTATAATATTACTAGCTTTTGCCAGCGGCTTTGTCCACGTAGAGGTTGTAAATTATCCCACGGGAACTTACTACCGGGATAAAAAGTGTTATGTGTGCTAACACAGATTTTAAACTATATGTATGCTCAGTGTCATCCAAATCCGTTCAGGCGTCTCTAAGTGATTGCATAACAAACATCCAAACAAACTCTCAAATTTATATTAATAGGATTAAGAAGAAAGTACGATAGTAGGATTATGTTTTTTTTCCTATACCTGTTTTATTTAACTGGGTGGGAAATCATCAAATAAATTCTCCCGCTCTGGGTGGAGCAGGAGGGCGTGTCAGACTTTTACTGACTAAATTCCACCCGTGTTCCCTCAGTAGCCTGTGTGCCAGAGGCTACGGTATGTCCTATACCTGGTGAAATATGGTACTACAACTGTCCTCATTCTATACCTACCTACCTTCTATACAGTTAAAATTATCACAATAATATCCCACGTAATAGCACATAATTATTTAGTTAAAAACAGCGTCGTACCCAAACGAATCGTCCGTGAAAATTACAGCAATGACGATGTAAAATAATAAGTTATCGGCAATAGATGGCTTTACGTTAATAATTTATTTTGTCAGCTGTTTCGAAGAACAATGATATCAGTTACTTTTGTTAACGATGTTTAAAAATTATTGCAAATGTTAAGTTTCAATGTGGAAAATATCGAAGATCGGTGATATCTACCAACCATAAATGGCGTTGTTTACGTTACTAAGTAGACAATTTTTTCGAACATATTTTATGTAAGCAATACTGTCAAGAAAGTTTTTCCAAAAAAGAACCGACTTCCGGAAAAACACTACAAAATGAAAAGTAACTTTAATTTCGGAAGTCGGTGACTTTGGAAAAGTATTTTATTTTTTTGTCCCTGTCTTCCGAAATCCAAGTTATTTTTCGTTTTGTAGTGTTTTCCGGAAGTCGACTTTTTTAAGTTTTATCACTTTTTAGTTATAGTACCCCACACCAATTCGAAATGTCACTATCCTTGGTCAAAACAATCCATATTTATGCGATAGCAGCATTCGCAGTAGATTTGCTATATTTTTTTGAAGAGTTCCGTTCTCTGTCTCCGAAACGTTTCATCAGATCTGTATGAAATTTAAATGAGACCATTTTGGAATGAACTCGTTTCGAACATAAAAATAATTTTGCAAATCCGTCCATATATGACGGAGTTATGCCCGAACATACATAAAAAATAAAATAACATATAAACATGTCAGTTTTATAACCTCCTTCTTCTCATTCATCCTGGAATGCGAGGCCGTAGCTTGTCAACGTGAAAAAATCCTCGGAACAGTGAGGTCGCTCCGCGAAGCCTGTGAAGCTCCCAGGAAGTTTCTATGCTTTTGGCCGGAGCTAGGCTGGCTCTGTCAGCCAGAATCCCAATGCACAACGGACCGAATGGGAGTCTAAATGCGAAAAAGGGAGTCCCATCATCATCATCATCATCACCTACAGTTTTGGAAGAAACGAGGGTTATGTCGTGCTCATTCATACATAAAGTCACGTCTTCGTCGTATAGGGTTAGGCAGAAACTACAGAACGACACCTACCATGATCCTTACATACTCCTTTCGATTCGTTTAAGTTTATACATCTGAATTTACCGGTTGCGAGTAGGTAAGAAAGAATTTTAAAGTATTTATTGGATTCGCACGTGAATATCAAAAAACTTAACTATACAATATGCTTAACAAAATATAATAAGATGCAACCATTTCATGAAGAGCAGTAGTGGCCCAACGGTAACGGCCGCGGCTTACGAGATGTAGATCGTAGGTTCGAACCCAGACAGGCGCTTTACTTTGTGTAAATTATTTCATCACCACTGCTCTCAAAAATGGTGAAGGAAGACATCGTGAGAAAACCGGCATGTCCTAGAACCAAAAATTCGAAGATATGGGACATCTACCAACCCGCACTTGGCCCGCGTGGTGGATTACGGTCCACTCCCTCTTACAGAGAGGAGGCCTGTGTCCCAGCAGTGGGAACGTTATAGGCTGAGTATGATGAACCATTTCATGCATTTCACGAAATGGTCTCATTTCATAAAATTCTCGTCTTCTTCTGGTTCTTAACCAGAAATCGCGAAAAAAAAATCATCTGTTCCTTACATTTTGACGAGTTATGCGAACATAAATGTAGGGAACAGCAGATTTTTTTTTTTGCGATTTCAGGTTTGGTCCCATAGTAAAAGTTTGTTGTTCTTAATGAGTACAATCATGTGTTTAAATGTCGGTCACTAATTACCAGTCACCCTATATTACAGATGAAGACGGTCGACGTCAGGTTGACTTCTGCAAGGTTTAAGGGAGTCTAACCAAAACGGAACGTTGGGGTGCCCTGACGTCGAACGTATTCTCGACAAAAAATTCTCGAGCATTTCATGAATTGATCAAATCTACGATATGGCCACGACACATGCACACCGTAGTAACTTATTGTAAAGCAACATTTTGCAACATGATAACATTTAGTAACTTTCTATAACTTTTGCGGCTTTTACTGTAAATTTTTGTTATCCGTTGTTGTCTAGTAACACTTGTAAACGTTGCTCCACAAAAAGTAACTTTGGTGTGGATGCACCTATAGGGACAATTTATCAAATAAGAAACCAAGCCTAATTTTGAGTGGGGAAAAAAGGAAATTTTGTATTCAGTTGGGGTTGGGAGTTGCGATGAAGTCAGTGCGCAGAGGCCAGGTAACTGGAATTTTGTGTTTTCAAAAAACGCAAAAATGTTAATCTCTTTTAGACTGGATAAAAAGTTTAGATTTTTTGTTAGCTACTGATTTCTCTTCGATTACTGTGCCAGTTTACGCGATTCTTGTTTATTTTTGACTAGCTTTTGCGCGCGCCTCGCCCTAGTGGTTTTCGGCAAAATACCGACGAAAACTTACTAACAAGATTAAAATAACCATAAGTGTGAATCTATGTTATGAACGATCTGTTTTCCAAATTTTATCTATATCCGTTCCGCCGTTCTTGTGCCAATCCGGAACATATACCCATACAAATAGCAAGACGAACAAAAATTCTACGGCACAACTTTTTTTTTTTGTTACGTTTTTTTATTTGTATAGAAGTGGTCAGCAAAAAAAGCAACTAAATTAAAGACGGCCGAAACTTTCGAGGAATTAGAAAAAGTTGTGTTTACTGTTTTCTAAGATATACGAGTAGGAGCTAGTGATCAAGTAATATCAGCCGCGCACGGGTCAATCGATCAGGTTAAGACTACAGTTGCCGCGGTTGGTCCGTGGATGGGTGACCACCATTAAATACCAAGACCTCTCCGTTCCTCGGAAAGCATTTTAAGCCGTTGTTCCTGGTTGTCATTCGTGGATATTTGACAGTCGTTAAGGGACGTCAGAAGCCCGGAAGTCTAACAACCAGTCTTATTAAGGGGTATCATGTTACCTAGTAACTGGGGTGTGTGGAGGTTAGATATGCAGTCAGTCCTTATAAAATACTGTTACTCAGCTGTATTCGGTTAGACTGTAAGCCGACTCCAACACCGTAGGGAAAAAGGGTAGCTAGATTATATATTTCAATGTTTTCCAAGATTCCGAAAAATAAAGAAAAATGTAGCATTTTTTTTTTTTGGTCTAATTAATGTTTTAATCAATTACCTTACATAGATACCTATTAGTTTTTACGCGCCTATATATTTAGGTAAATAGGAACTTAATGACAAGATAACGATGAAGTCTACCTCGTTAGCCTAGTAGTTGCAGTGAGCATGAGGTACTGAGTTCGATTCTCAAGTCGGTCAAAGTGATATTGGATTAAAAATCCATTAGAAATTTATCAGTAGCAGCTAAAAGTCTAGATTGGTGCCCGGTTGATGCCAATAGGCTTGCCCACTATTATTTAAACACAACTAGCGAAATGTAGGTGCAATTCTATCAAACCCTCTGGGGATTAATGGGCGTAATGTTATGATTTTATATTATAAAACAGGGTCTAAGTTTTCATTAAAAGCATGTAAACATTCTATGACCCTACTAAAACCGACAAAAAGTGGAGAACTATCTTCACAATTATGAAAGAAATCTGAGGGCCTAGGTATTATACCTCTGCCCAATCCCCCGGGGATTAAAAGGTGTAATATTATGATTTTAACATGATATAAAAGTTTTATTCTAAGTTTTATTATACGGTTAGTCCGTATAATAAAACTTAAAATAAAACTTCCCGGGTCGAAGGCGCGTTGTGTTCCACGCGCGCCTCAAAGACATGTCAGCTCCAACTGGTGGGGCCCGCAAGGGCCGATGCCTGCCAGGGGTGCGGGTTGTTCGAAAGAGATACCGTGGCCCCTGGTATACAGGCAACTGAAGGAACACGGGTGGTAAAAGTAAAAGTAAAAGTCTGACACGCCCTCCCGCTCCACCCAGAGCGGGATAAGTTATTTGATGATTTCCCACCCAACAAAAAAAGCCCTTACTTTCTTGGATTGTACAGAAAGTGGCGAACTATCATCGTGATTGTTATAGAAATCGGAAGCGAATCGAATACCTAGGTATTCCTCTACCCAACCCTTCAGGAAAAACGCATGATGTTATTTATGGTATGACGATGAGGTGTTAGTGACCCACAATGAGGTTAAGATACGCATGTCCCTATAATTTTCTTTAGGCGTAACAAAGGCCTACTTTCAAATAATTCAATGAACAGATAACGCTAACGACCCAGAATGCCTAGACCTAGTAAAATTAATTAATTAAATTGTATGCTATCGCCTTTTTTATTTCCCTCCTCATTTAACCAATTGTACAATTTATCATTTAGGGCCTGAAAGTTTAAATGTTTTGAATTGATAAAGCAATTATTTGTGACACTTACTTTCTACAAATTTCCATATTATTAACTACAGAGATAGTGTTTTTTTAGGCGAAAACCTCTTTTTTTTGCAATTTTCTTTACATACCCGGCATTCCTCATCCCGGCTGTCTTTCGTGGATCTTTGACGGTCGTTAGGGGTCGTCAGTAACTCGGAAACCTGACAGCCAATCTTACCACGGAGTATCGTGTTACGTGTTACCCAAAAACTGGGTTGTGGAGAACATACTCGTATAGGCAGACGCTTCAAGTAAAATACTGGTATTCAGCTAGATCCGGTTAAACTCAAACTTAAACTCAACGCATTTATTTCAACTAAACCATTTACAGGCACTCTTGAACTGACAAAAAGTCGATTAGTTGGAAAGTTGAAGCTAGGCCCAATCCAAAACGTAGATCTCAATGGAGAAGAACGGGCAAGATACTCCACGGACACTGTTTTAAATCAACTTGGATATTACAAAATCTTGGGACATTACTCATGTTGTTTTCTGTACATGTGAGAAAATGTTTTTTTTTATTTTTTTATAAACTATTCTAAATACAAGATTAAAAATAGGCCCTGGAAGTTAGGAGATGATCAGTCTCAATAGGCAGCGCCCGTTCAAGAACATGGAGGCTGACCTCAACTTTGTTGGGAAAAAGATAGGTACTCGTAGATTGATTGAGTGTGTTACGAAATTAGGGCGCTGCAGAGGCACTATAATAAGGTGGTACTAAACTTTTCCAAGCCATAAGTGGCGAAGTGGTAACGGCCACGACTTACGAGTTGTAGGTCGTGAGTTCGAACCCAGCCAGGCGCTTTACTTTGTGTAAATTATTTAATTACCACTGCTTTCAAAATGGTGAAAGAAAACATCGTGAGGAAACCGGCATGTTCTAGAACAAAAACTTCGAAGACGTGTGACATCTACCAACCCGCACTGGACCCGCGTGATGGATTACGGCCCACTCCCTCTCACTGAGAGGAGGCCTGTGTACCAGCAGTGGGAATATTATAGGCTGATGATGATCATGATGATGCAACTATCATATCAATCCTTCAAAAATACAGCTGAAAATACCCACATTAGGCCGGTATTGTGAAGTTTATTGGGAATAAATGCCATACCTAATCACCACGTTGGTCGGGTGTGATGACACCATAATTTTCGTTACAATGTAATCACAATTGATAGAAGCAACAGAATCATACGAGTTTTCTAACAAAAAGTCACGTTCAGTAGATTTTTGTGGAGAGGCACGTATTTTGATAGTTAAAATAGATAATAATTATTGTTTTTTTTATCTAATGGTCATCTTTTATTTGTTATCATCTTTCATCATTATTATACTGAAGATGGTAATATAATATTAATAATACAAGTCAATACTCCATGTGGTTCCGGACGTAAAGAAAAGCACCATTCCGTTTCTTCCCGTGGCACGTGGGTGTCGAGAGAGTCAAAGTCGAAGTTATTTATTTGCAGTTAATGCGGTACAAAAGATGTTAGGTACACAAATATTAAATTAAATGCTAATGGTAGCATGATAAGCAAATCTATACACAGAATATTATTAATTTATTAAATTATTTAAAGTCAATTTTAAGCTTCTAAAACTGAACAGTTATATAACACAGGTAATTGCTATTACAAGATACAAACATGAAACATGTTATTAATCTGTCAAGTCCGGCCAATGAGACAATTGATTTTCTATTGTATCGTACCCCATCGGGTATCAAATAAGGCAACATAAAATGCAGTACGTACACTAGGCAACACTTATAGGTAAGATTATTTACAATGCGTTTCTGTAATGATAAGACTGACAGAATGGGCATCAGCGTTCTCTATAAATTTTATCACCGTGCTGCGATCGCTTACCGGCTTGCCAAGAACGGTAACGTCTTTCGGATAATGATGATGAATTCCAACCAATTATTATCCAGCACGGAAGAGGCCTATTCTTATAAAGAGAAGGCACGAGCATTGATTGATACGCTTGCTCATGACTATTTGGCGATGTTTATATGAGTATAGGTTTCCAAGGGACCGCGTTCCGGAAGACGTAGAGTTGGAAGGCCTCCCACAAGTTGGACAGATGACTTTATAAAGGCCGCAGGCATCCGATGGATGCGGGAAGTACACAGCTGGTTACAATATCGGAGCTTGGGGGAGGCCTATGTGCAGCAGTGGACGGTTTTCCGCTGAAATAGGATTCATCACGATTTTTTTTTATTTGTGATAGTTCTATTTTTAATTAACTAACTCCGTTTTATTGCCAGTTCACTCGGGTTATTGGAAAAACACCAACAACCTCTTTAGAGGTCATTGTACTCATCATTATTTTATGAGTAACTTTTACAATGGGACCAAACCTGAAATCGCGAGAAAAAGAAAATCTGCTGTTCCCTACATTTTGAATACGTATATAATGTAAGGAACAGCAGATTTTTTTTTGCGATTTCAGGTTTGGTCCCATAGCAAAAGTTGTTCATAATGATGAGTACAATGACCTCTAAAGAGGTTGTTGGTGTTTTTCCAATAACCCTGTATAGAAACTAAGTTTTTACATACTAAACATCGATAAAACGAGATTGATTACCTAATTTTGTTCTCATCATCAAAGACTAAATAGTCTAACCTTTTAATGTCGGTATAAGCTGTAATATGTTGCATTTTTGCATGTCTAATGATATAAACACAATGCTAATTGATTATTTTAGAGTTGCGGATCTAAAATAATTAATTAACATATGCCATAATCGATCATCAATAAAATTAAAATTAGCTGTGATTATGCAACTTTAATAAAATAAAAAAATCGTTAGTGTATTGAAGGCCCACTGTTGTTCTTATAATCAAATCTTAAACACAGAATAACCTTTCGAGGTCGATTTTATGCTGTAAAATGTTGCATTTGACTTTTTAATAAAATATAAAAATTAAAAAGTATGTGAAAGTGTCGGTATTGACAAAAAAGGCGATTTTTTTTTAAATTATTTATGACGATAATAGGTTTTTTTTATATTTATACCAGATATAACAAAAAATATTTTCGTCCGAAAATAAATAATTGTATCCGGAACTACGCTACGCATAAGTTTCACACTTTATCTATCTATTTGTAAGTACTTAATAATAATAGATTACACAAACAAGGGACAATTTGCATGATTATCGGACAGTGGCAAACATGTTTAGAAAGGTACAGACGCCAGCACATCAAGGTACTCCAATCTGTCAAATTTATTTGATCGATTTTAAGCTTTATCACAAACAAATAAGGTTCATGTTCAATTGGGAAAATTTGACAGTTTGTGGTAGCTTGATGAGTTGTCTTCTCTACTATCAATAACAACAATTGGCTGGATTACATGAAATATCATTACGCCTGGTTTCTCCAAAGGTTTGGATAGAGGTGTGGCTATAGGCTCATGCAATAGTCTTCTTTTTTCAAAATTAGATTTTATTTTCTTTGTCAGGTAACAAAATTTGCGTTGATCTACTTACACTGATCGAAAAAACATAAGATTAACCGTATCATCAATTATGTGCATAAATTTTAGTGTTATAAGAATGAGATTTATTAATTCACATGATTAGTAGTGTTTAGAAACGCCAGCACATCAAGCTACCCCAATCTGTCAAAATTATTTGATAGATTTCCAACTTTATTACAAAAGTATAAAGTTCATGTTCAAAGCCAGTTATTTTTAAAAGAATAACCGTGGAGTTTCTTGCCGGCTCTTCTCCATAGGAAACAGCAATTTGGAACCATGCACCTAGCTTCTGACGTTTCATAAGTGCCCATGCAGGTTTCTATGAAATAAAATAATTTGATTTTGATGAATTCCTACAAAAAAAAAAAATCATCAAAGAATCAAAAAAAAGAAGCTCAATAAATTAAATGAAAACTAATTTAAAAATATTTCATTTCATATAAACATATGAAATAAAATATTTTGATTTGATTTGATTGACAGTTTGGGGTAGCTTGATGTGCTGGCATCTTTACTAGTGCTCTTTCTTTTCAATTCGAATATGTCACATGTAGATAACGTAGTTAGTTATGCACTGATAAACCGAAATTATAAGCTATTGTTAATGTATAGTGTGTATTTATTGGTTTTCCCTAATAAATAAAGAAATGGGGGGCTACCCTATTGCCATCAACTAGACACAATCCAGACTTTGGGCTGCCACTGAGAAATTTCTAATTGATAAACCAATCAGAAGCCCGAAAGTCTGATAACCAGTCTTACCAAGGGGTATCGTATTACCCAGTTACTGGGTTATAGAGGTCAGATAGGCAGTCGCTCCATGTAAAATACTGGTATGAAGCTGCATCCGGTTAGACTGAAAGCTGACCCCAACATAGTTGAGAAAAGGCTAGGCAGCTGACCATAATGATGATGAATCCAGTATCACTTTGATCGACTTTGGAATCGAACCCAGGAGCAAATGTTCACTGCGACTAGTAAACCAACGAGGTAGACCTCATTGATATCTTCTAATTAAATTAACATATACCTAAGTAGAAATGCACACACGCTTTAAAAATGACAGGTATATAAGTAAGGTAATTAACTTTAGCATTTTTTTTTTTTTGTAAATGAAACCTTATTTACTAACAAAAAAATGCTAAACTTTTCCTTATTTTCCTTAATAATATAAAACGTTGAACCACGTAATCATCTGCCTAGGCCGTTACTGAGAAAATCCAGAAAACTTTGACCGACCTGGTAATCGAGCCCAGGACCTCCTGACAAACAGTAGAGCCTGCGCTTGCTTACTGGATGATACAAGATCGGCTAATGAGACACAATTGATTTTCTATTATAACGGTTTACATGTGAACCGGTCGGATCCCGGAGCATTAAACAGTATATTAACTTTTAACATATTTATCGTACATTTGAGTCGAGGAAAAATATTTTTACCGTTCCGCCTTATACCTGTCGAATTGATTATTGGATTGATTGTAAAATGTGAACAAGTTTGTCAGCCTAGTCTTTTTGTACCTTTTTATTTTTTTTCCTTGTGACAAGATTCTTTTACTAGTATGGCTAAGCAGGGATTGAAAACCCGTACGGAATTTTGGTGGCGTTTCTTAATTTCGGTTCTTAAAAAGTTTTCGGCACTGTTCCATGTTACGGTGTAGTTCTGTTTCCAAAGTACCCGTTCCAAATAAAGGCTCCGATATACCGGTTCTGTATCACCCCAAAGGTCGTCACAAGCCCGAAAGTCTAACAACCAGTTTTACCAATGGTTGTCATATTACCCAGGATTTCGGAGGTTAGATAGGCAGTCATCATCATCATCATCATTTCAGCCGAAAGACGTCCACTGCTGGACATAGGCCTCCCCCAAGCTCCGCCAGTTCGACCGGTTCTGTGCTTCCCGCATCCAGCGGACTCCTACGGCCCTCACAAGGTCCTCGGTCCACCTTGTGGGAGGCCTTCCAACTTTACGTCTTCCGGTATGTGGTCGCCACTCCTGAACTTTTCACTCGAAGTTGTGGACGAGTACGTTTACCTAGGGCAAACTGTCCAGTTAGGTAGGTCCAACTTCGAGAAAGAGGTCAATCGTAGAATCCGACTCGGCTGGGCAGCGTTCGGGAAGCTTCGCAATATCTTCTCGTCCCAAATACTGCAGTGTCTAAAGTCTTTGACCAGTGCGTGTTGCCAGTGTTGACATATGGAACCGAAACGTGGCCGCTCACAAAAGGGCGATGGAGAGGGCTATGCTTGGAGTTTCCCTACGTGATCGAATCAGGAATGAAGAGAAGCAGGAGAACCAAGGCAATCGACATAGCCCGCAGAATTGCCAAACTTAGTGGCAGTGGGCAGGGCACATTGCTCGCAGAACAGATAGGCAGGCGCTCCATGTGAAATACTGGTATTCGGCTGTTTCTTGTTAGACTGGTATCCGACCCCTACAGTAGGGACAAACGCTAGCAGATGATGATAAATTAACAATATTATTATTTAAACTTATTACGTGCCGTCATTTAGGACTTAATCGCGCGACTGTTAATACATAATAAATAAAAAGCCTTTTATTTCCTATTAGTTAGTTACAAAATAAATTTTCCATAAATAAATCTTCTTTAATTTTTTTGGGTAACAGGAACCCCCTCAAGGCGAAGGCCTCTTCCAAAGTTTGCCATTTTTCGCGGACTTTAGCTATAAGTGGCCATTGTTGTCCAGCTATTTTCTTGATGTCGTCGTCCCATCGCGCGTAAGGTTTTCCTTTGTAGCGATTGCCCTGTGGGCCTTTCCATGTTGTTACCGTTTTTGTCCATCTGTGGTCTGAGTTATTACGTAAAGACACAAGAAGAAAGAAACAGGAAAATACACAAAGTCGATGATTATTTCTAAAAAATGCACGGGCAATGCAAATAACTTTAGTGGTCTTGTGAGCATAGACCTGTATTTTTTTTTTTTGGAATGACACCTTGCGGGTCAACGTATGAGGTTGTCGGATGCTTAACCGGATTAGCTTCATCATCATCATCATCAGCCTATAATGTTCCCACTGCTGACACAGGCCTCCTCTCGGTGAGAGGGATTGGGCCGTAATCCACCACGCGGGCCCAGTGCGGGTTGGTAGATGTCACATGTCTTCGAATTTTTGGTTCTAGGACATGCCGGTTTCCTCATGAAGTTTTACTTCACCGTTTTGAGAGCAGTGGTGATGAAATAATTTACACAAAGTAATGCGCCTGTCTGGGTTCGTACTCACGACCTACAACTCGTAAGTCGCGGCCGTTACCACTTGGCCACCACTGCACCCAATTAGCTTGTGGAAACCTTTATAAATTAAGGGTTCCAGCCAGAACTTAAACATTTAAAACTAAAGCTACTGCTCGCTAAGGGCATCCCCTGTGGACCTTGGCTCAGGGCATCGCTAGTATAGTGCAGCAAGGGACAGGCTAGATCGGACTGAGCATACGCCCGTGCAAGCATCAAGCAACAAGCTGCCAATGTTTTGTTCTAATGAACTGCAAGAAAATCAATTTTGATAGTGTTAATCAGAAACCCTTAATTATTCACAATAATTTAACATGCTTCATCAATTAAACCATCGTTCCCAACCATAACCATGCAGACTTCAGATTATTTTCGTTCATTTGCCGCTTATTTTATGATCTACGAGTATATCAATAGTCTATAACTTTTTTATGGGTTTTGGCTTCACACGGTTTGTGCATTTAGCTAGTGTCAAGTAATTTTACTTTTCAATCAAGTAAATGCAAAAAGTCATAGTCAGTTAAGTCAAAGTTATTGTAAAGCGGTAGTAACTTTACAACAACCTATTCTAGGAGTTTTTGGGGGAACACGAAAAGACCACGTTAGCCACTTATTTTCACCTTCACTACACTTGTGCACTCACACGTAACTAAATTGAATAATTCACTACCAATATTATACAATTTAATACGCTATTTCACGAAATTTCATGAAAATGAAAATTCGTGCGACATGTTCCAACGCGATTCCGCCAAAAAACCAGTTTATAACTTATTCCCGTCAGTTATCAGAAGGCCAATTCTCGTAATTAAAAACGTTCAAAATCTAGCCGCAGTCTCACCTCGGTGACAATTAAACGTCAAAAAATTATGAAAAATCTAGTTATTTTTGACAAATTGACATTGTGATCAGACTGTGAACGTTTTTAAAATTACGAGAATTGCCCCTCAGTTCCTCGAACTATATTATGGACCACGCATCATCCAGTTCACCACAGTTTTTAACGAAAACTGCAAAACACATCGATTTATTAAAGGGTCAAATAATGAAATTGAACTACCATTTTTTACAGGAGATGTCACAGCAACGGTGCCAAAACCGAAGAAAGTCCTGGATACCTTTATGAATCCAGCGTACATACCGGTAGAAGAAAAGCATCAGTCGTTCTGGAAGAAATCAGCTGCCCAGACCCTGAAAGCCAAGCTCGCAGAAAAACCGAACACGAACAAAGCGAGAAATGGAATCTTGTTCATTGGCGACGGGATGTCATTGGCTACTGTCATGGCCGCCAGGACATTTTCCGGTCAACTTGAGCAGAGCCTCGGTGAAGAATCAGTGTTGGATTTTGAAACATTTCCTTTCACTGGATTAGCTAGGGTGAGCATTAATTATTTACTTATTTCGTCATCTGCCTAGCTTTTTCTCAACTATGTTGGGGTCGGCTTCCAGTCTAACCGGTACCAGTATTTTACATAGAACGACTGCCTATCTCACCTCCACAACCAAGTTACTGGTTAATACGATATCCCTTGGCAAGACTGGTTGTCAGACTTTCGGGCTTCAAAGATTGCCAAAGATCCACAAAAGACAGCCGGGACCAACGGCTTAATGTGCTTTCCGAGGCACGAAAGGGTCTTGGCATGTAAAGATGGTCACCCATCCACGGACTTACCGCGGCAAGCGTAGCTTAACCTGATCGATCGACCCATGCAGGTATTGTTACTTAGCCACAACGCGCTTAGCGCTTTATTTATAAAGTGCAATTGTGAGCAGTGGTGGCCCGGCGACCGACATCGGCCCCAACTTGCGAATTGTAGGGCGTAAGTTCCAACTCATACAGGTACTCTATTTTGTGTATTCATTTGAATCACCACTGTTCTCAAAACGGTGAAGGAAAACATCGTGAAGAACAGTGACATCTACCAACCCACACTAGGCCCACTGTCTTGATATGTAAAGATGGTCACCCATCCACGGACCTCTCACCGGCAAGCATAGCTTAACCTGACTGATTGACACGTACGGCTGTTTCATTAATATGAACAATTAAATCAAAGAGTGGTCCCGCTTAATATAAAACTTAAAAAAAACAGAATCAGGAAGGAAGCATTCCAAAGTACAATCGCTTACACAGAGTATTGTTCAAAATTGTTAAACCTACAAAAAAAAGAACAACTTGTTCAATGAAGCGTGTCAGGAAATGCGAAGAAGTGCATGGTTTGTACGGAGCACCGTACAAACCACTTTTGTACGTGATTTTATTATGGCGAAAAAAAAAATACTTCTACATTCCGCGTATATTCGATAAATGAGGACAAAATACCAACCTACCTAGTTATTAATTTTCACTTTTTTTTTGTTATTTATTTTGTGTCACACGAACTGTGTCCAAATAAACGGTATTCTTTCTTTCTTTCTTTTTAATACTGTAGTGAGTTAGTTTATTAGCTGACCACAGGCCATAATGTGAGTCTTTTCTAAACAATTTTGGTCGAGTAAGCATTGAAGTTTTGTATGAGATAGTTTTTTTTATGTTGGGCCTATGGAGAAAGTTATATAATTTAATGATTTGTACCTCACCCTTAAACATAGATATAAGAAAGAAGCCCTTAAATATGGCCACACTTTTCTGATACACGCTGTATCGACGAATAATGCAAAAAATGACAAGGAGAGCGCTTCAAAGTTTCCAACACGCGTATATCATGTTCTAGGTAATGTAATGTCATGATGGATTTAAAGTGCATTTTGCCATCTTAGACTTATTTTTCTTAAACTAAACGATAGTATAGGCTGGCCGGAAGGTCACGAAAACAAAACACGCAAATCACGTATCTACCACTTAGGGGATTGTACCGTGTAGGGACCGCCGGTATAAGATCACGCGATTAGATCAATATATCGCCGCGGGATTTTACCGCGTTTTGGATTTTCAAATCTTAGAGTAGAAAATCCATCAAACTGAGCATTAAGAATCCAACAGATTGTATCCCAGTGCGTCAAAAAAATACAGTATTCGATTTTCGAGTGCGCGAAAACATCCTGCCGCGATATGTTAGTTACGTCAGCACGAAACTGAACTTATAGAACGAGTTTAAACGCGCGTATGAAGTATGAATTAATTTAATTAATCCACGCAACTAGTGACGTTGGTCGATATTTTTTTCGTTAAAAATGTCAAGCATGCATTTATGTTTGTTTTAATTGTTGGTAAAGGTAATATGTTTCTCAAGAACATCAAATTCTTAGAAACCGATTAAAATAGAATATGTACGATATTCTTAACAATTAAATGCATAATACATAGATCTAAAATTCTCCGTAATCACGTACTTGCACGAGTGGAGATTGTTGTTCTTATTACGCACTTAACATGCTAAGTTACAGGTAGTCACTTAATAATTATTTTAATTTTAATATACTAGCTTTAGATAAAAGTATCCTATGTATTAAAACAGGGGCTCAAGTCTGCTATTTTTATAAATTCGTCATTCCAATACGATTCCATTGTCATTTTGCTAAAAGTTCGTAATCTACTAAATTCATATTGGTCGATCAGTGGTCGGTCAATGGTCTCGTAATATAATTGTGTTAAAATGGCATAGTTATATTGCCATTATTATAAAACCCGTTAGTAGAAATGATTTTCCAAAAAAGCTACTAAATTTGAACATTAATTCGTGCCAGTTTTCATTTATAAGAATATATTTTAACATATTGTATTTTAACATATTATTTTAGGTACTGTCAACAATTACCGCCAAGTCAGTCATTCATTTGTCATTAGGCACGAGATTACCAATATATGCCATTTCTTTCAATGGAGTGTCGGTGGCTGACCATTGGAAAGTCATAATGACGCCATTATGTTAGCAGATTACCAAACTTGTCAAAATCAACAATTATGAAATCAATGATAGACCATTCTGACACTATTGTAATTGCAGACTTGAGGCCCAGGTTATAAACAATCTGTGAGCCAAATTTCATGAACATCAGTTCAGCCGTTTTTGCGTGATTTAGTAACAAACATCCTAACATCTCAACATACAAACTGTCACTTTTATAATATTAGTAGTACGAGCTATACAGAAGTATTTAAATTTTTCTAGTTAAAAACTGCAACATAACACGATAAACAAAAACAAAGATAATGTAATGTATTTTTTTTTTCTGGGAGGTCAACGACCACTGTTAGTGTAGTTATTTGAAGTATGAGTAAATAGAAACTGTTTCTATTGTGTTTTTAACACGGTTAGATATCGAAACCTATCACGTCTATTTACACAAACAAAAAACCAATTTTCTAAGACAATTGTATATCGCAAATTTCTGCATTAAATGCGACGACCAAACAATGAAAAAAAGGAATTTGACAAGCTTTTGCTAGCGGTTTCGCCCACGTGGAGGTCGTAAATTATCCCATAGGGACGGATCTACTACGAGGATTAAAAGTCCTATGTGTTAATCCAGGTTATAATCTACCTATGTCCATAATTTCATACAAATCCGTTCAGCCGTTTTTGCGTGATTGAATAACAAACATCCAAACATATGTACAAACTTACAAAATTTATAATATTAAAATAGGATTCAAATGTGACTAAAACAGTGATGAATAATAAAATGTTTATGGATCGGGGTGGAAATGAACGCCAAAGAAAAGATGGATAGATTGTACGAGAAATGAAATGAAAGGGAAGGGAGTGAATGATAGTGTGACTATATACAGGAGAGAATGGAAGAAGATAGATAGATGATGATGATGTATTGAAAGAATGAGACAATAAGATATCGAATTAACAGTCTTCTACAAAATTCGGTTACTTATTTATTTATTGGTATACAGAGTGTAGCAGAAACCTTATTGCTATCCTTTAGCACTAAAGATAACAGCTGGTATAGTATAGAATCACTTTATACAGTGTCAACTCAAAATAAAATACTCTAAGGCCCGTATTACAGAACCTCACTCAAGACTCAAGCATTACTTAAAACTAGTTTAGAGCCATTTGATTGGTTTTTTTTTTTGGGTGGGAAATCGTCAAATGACTTCTCCTGCTGAGTAGAGCAGGAGGGCGTGTCAGACTTTTACTGACTAAAACCCACCCGTGTTCCCTCAGTTGCCCGTGTGCCAGGGGCGGCGGTAACTCTTTCGAACAACCCGCTCCCCTGACAGGCATCGGCCCTTGCGGACCCCACCAGTGGTTGCTGACATCTTTGACGGCGCGCGTGTGGAACTCAACGTGCCGTCCCGTCTACCACTTTTCGGCCGCAGGGGATAGGGAGAGCGGCTGACGCTATACCGACACTCCTCTTCCCCTGCGGCCCCACCGCGTCCGCCATCAAACGGTGGCGGCCCCGTCCAGGCCACGGAAGGGAAGAGCGCTGCTCAGAAGCACCGGCACTCCTCCTCTACCACAGCCCGTAACCCTCAGCCGCGATGCCTCCCATTCGACATCGCGGCCCACCTTAGTTTGCGGTGCACCTCACCGCAACCTACTTTTTGGCCGCTACGTCAATGGCTTGAAGGCAAAAGCCCTGACGAACGGCCCCACCTTTGGGTTCCTCTTGGCTTCACCGCGGCTGGAATCCACGGTTACTGAGCCCCCCCGCAACGACAATGCGGGAATTTGTTGCGGGCATTTGATTGGTTGAAATTAATTTTAAGTAATGCTTGAGTCTCGAGTGAGGTTCTGTAATACGGGACTAAGAATTGATATCAAATTTTCGGTGACATACGTTTTAAATTCAAATCTTAACAAACGTGTCACCGCACTACGTAGCTCAATTAATTGACCTACGTAGTGCGGTGACACGTTTGTTAAGATTTTTACTTTCAACGCAATTGCCAATATCACGATAAATCTCTTCTGAGTGATGTTTGTATTTCAATTTGAAAAGTTTGGATTCTGGTGTCAATTTAATAAGAATTCTCATAACTTCCGAACATGTAGAGATAGGATAGAGATAGGAAAACTCTTCCAATATCGTTTGAAATCATCCAAAGAAGCTGTGCCCTTGGTATGTTTAAAACACTTTCCGTTTCACTTTGTATAATTTACTGCCGACCCCAACATAGTTGTTAAAAGGCTAGGCAGATGATGATGATGATATAGTTTATTGTACACCATATCCATAACAAAAACAATGAATATCGACTACAAAATATACAACGTATCGCTTTCTGCGATCTCTTCCAGGCAACCTAATAATGTTGTACCTGTGTGCGGGTTGTTCGAAGTGCAGGTTGTTCGAAAGAGATACCGTGGCTACTGGCACACAAGCAACTGAAGGAACCCGGGTGGGTTTTAGTCCGTAAAATTCTGACACGGAAATCATCAAATAACTTCTCTTTAAAAAAAAATGCTCTTAAGCAGGATTAATAAAACTGAAGTATTAATCTGCTTGCGTAACTGATGGTATCGTTTTTATAGTGGACATCGATAGTGTTAAAAAATAAATCCAGTCGCCATCTTTATGAAAACCTTGTCAATATAAAATATGATTTTCTACTGGCACTTGTGATATACATTACAATAACTGCCATAGTTAGTATGACATGAAGTAAACATTGTTCTGTTTAACGGTGACGTCAGAGAACACGGAGACGCTCAAAACTCAAACTCCATTTATTTCAATGAACAATTGACTTTTTGTTTGTCAAGGTGTCGGTCATTCAGAATGATGAACTTATTTGCTAACTCCAAAGCAATGTAGGTTCATATGGTGAAGACAGACACAACATTACACCTTGTTTCCCTGCAGGGTTGGGCAGAGGAAAACATTACATCTTCCTATTGTAAACACACATTTCACCAGATATGTTTAAGTCTCATGTATAGAGGACAAGAATAAGGAGAAAAACGGGCTAGAAACTGCGTGAATACTCTTTTCGCCTCGCCAGCCTCGCCGTACCTTGCTGTTTGGCCCCGCGTCCTAACAATTACTCCAACTCGACTGAAATGCTGAATTAAAAAACTCAAAAAGGAACTTTATTTTAGCTGAAAAGAAAATAAATTTATTAAATACGCTGTGGTAAATAAATGCTTTGCAAAAGACTTTCGTTCTCGACACAAAAAAAAAACCTAATTCTAGAGAAAACAAAAATTGCGTTATACAACAATAATAATAGGTATTCCATGGTGCATTTTTTTTAAAGTTTCCTATTTATATCGAACCTAGACCTCAATGCATATAAGAATACTAGATCACACAGAATGTTCAATTTAAAAAAATCAACAATACAATGTTTACGTGTGCAGTTTGCTAGTAACGCGCTTGACCGCGCATACGCTCTGTGTCACGTTCAAGGAGAACTGCGCACGCTTCGAGGCCGCGCGTACCGCGTCTGACGTCACGCTCTCTTCCGATTCCGTATCGTATCGATTCTGACGAAAGACGAATTTCAAACAGACAGGGAAATACGGGAAACTTCTCATTTCGTTCTGAATGAAGTGGGCAACAAAGTACTTAGTTAATTCTTGTAGGAGACATTCTCGGCCTAATAATAAACCGTCTCAATTTCTGACCGTTGGAAATTCATATCATAACCGATTCGTAAAAAACCATCACAAATTCCAATACAAAAGTAACGTAACTATGTGTACACGTATGTATATGTCATATGTTCACATCATTTCGATTCATGACAAAAAACAGACTTTTTCCTTGTGTTAGATTTTTGGCATTCATGGGCGAACTTGTTTATCATGCCCTTGACAAATGCACGTGCCTAAAAGTCACCCTGTACTGCATATTTCCACGTCTAGCAAAACATTTCATAGTCTTGTAACGGAAAAATAAATCGCATTCCCGGGTTGACACTTGACACAGTCACAGATTTTGACAAGTGCTAATCCCAGCTTGAGAACCGACTATGAGTACTTTAAAATGTTTAAAAAAAACCTTGCGCCACACTAGGAATTTCTTGCTATATGGGTGCGTCTACAAACATAGAAACTCACAAACACAAACACCCAGACCCGGAACAATTACCTACTTGCAGATCATACAAATATTTGTTCCGTGCGGGGATCGAACCCGCGACACGCCGCGCAGCAGTCGGTTTGCTGGGACACCCTGGATGCGAAAGGCAGAGGACCAGGTGTTATGTCACAGCCTGGCTTTACCAGGCTTTTGGACCAACACTGGACATAGGTATCAGAACTCTATAGGTCTGTAGGATCATAGGTCACGTCCAGCAGTAGACTATGATATACTGAGTTGATTTAAGTCACATCGACACGCAATCTCATCATTTGCCTTTCCCAACTATGTTGGGGTTGGCTTCCAATCTAACCGGATGCAGCTGAATAACAATATTTTACCTGGAGCGACTGTCTATCTGACCTCCACAACCCAGTTATATTGGGTAATACGATACCCCTTGGTAAGCCTGGTTGCCAGGCTTCCGGGCTTCTGACGACCCGTAACGACTGTCAAAATTCCAAGAATGACAGCCGGGACCAACGGTTTAAGGTGCTATCTGAGGCACGGAGGGATCTTGGTATGTACAGATAGATGATCACCCATCCACAGACCAATCGGGCTAAGCGCTCAGATTATAAAACAAAGGCAGATAGACCGCGCGGAACACTAAGAGTGAAGCCAAAAAACCAAATACTAAGGCGTCGTATTTTATGTAACATACAATGCGACGCTTTAGTATTTGTTTTATTTTTTGGTTTAGATTGTAAAACAAAGGCAGATAGATCGCGCAGAACACCCAAGAGTCAAAAAAACAAATACTAAAGCCTCGCATTATATACAATACGACGCTTTAGTATTTGGTTTTTTGGCTTCACTCTGGTGTTCCGCGCGGTCTATCTGCCTTGTTTTGTAATCTGAGGCCAAGCGTAGCTTAATCTGATTTATCGAAACGTGCGGCTGCGGCCACAAAACCCCGACATGCAAACTGTTACCATGAAATTCAGCCTGAATAGAATATCAGTCACAAGTAATAACATAGAAACGCCCTTAAAATTCAAATTCATGTAACAACATTAAATCGCAAAACTAAGTATGCTAACTGTGTCCACTAATAATTATTACGTAAACGTTAAATTGTGTCAAAATTTACTACACATTTTTATCAATTTTTCGTTAACAATAGATTAACAAAAAAAATATTCACTTTTAGTTACTAATAGGAAAATTCAAGAACATGTTTACAGTACAGCTTTGAAATTATGTATACAATTACAAAGCAGCAGCGAATTATTTCCGGGTTCAAGTCGCGGATTTTACCTAATTGACAAAATCAGTGTACACTGATTTTGTCAATTAGGTAAAATGTAAGTGTAAAATCCGAGACTCGCTAAATTCTCACTAAATTCGCGTCACTTATTATATTAATAATAATAAATAATAAAATAAGATCCTATATTTATGTACCTACATAATGATATTATTATATCACTTATTTTTAGATTTTTATAATATTTTTTTGTTATTACGGTACGGTACGTAGGTGACCGTCCCCCGATGTGACAATGCTTTGATCAATACTACCTCATAAAACTTCTACAGGTTCTTGTTTTTTTCGGGATTTTTTTGAATTTTTAATTTAACTTAAATTTTTTGTTTTTTAAACTTTATATAGTAATAGTAAACACGCTACGATCTCATGTCTCGCATTATAAATCTGCGCAGCTTTACGTATGTTTCCCACAGTGAAGCTTGTTACTAATTTATCCTCATTCCTCGTTGCTATTCCATCATCAGACCCTGATCACTATGATCTATAACCTATTCATTGAGACGTTTTCAATGAGCCCAAACCCGATACTTCTGCTGTTGGTGAGGTAGTTGAGTATACTGGAAATTGCAGGTGATCCTGCAGCATCAGTTCAAGGTTACCTACTTGATTCGTCTAATATTATTGAAGTAACACAATACCAAATTTCGACTCGATCAGATCCGTGGAAGATATTCAAATCCTTTCATCAACCAGAAAAGAGCTGTTAATCTTCAAACGGCTGAACCAATTTTCTTGCATCATAGCTCAGAACACTCTCGATTAGGTCACCTTTCAGACAAAACAAAAACAAATGCTGATCAAAATAATCGAAACGCGACTTATCTGCTAGTATGTTTTCAAGAGTGTACTAGTGTGCTGAATATCCTAGTTGCAGCATCAGCTCATCGTGTTGTCATTGTATATAGGATCAAAATACTGATGAAAACGAATTCAAACACGACATATTATGAGTACCTGCTATTATTTTTTCAAGAGTGTACTAGTGTGCTGGATATTCTGGTTGCAGACCAAGAATTCAATAATCTTGCATATGGGTTACAAATTTAAGGTGACACGTATGTTTGAACGTAAATACACATTATGCTGAGAACCCTACCGCAGCTAACAAAACAGCTGATGACCTTGAAATGGCTGAATCGATTTTAATAAAACATGTCTAAAAACCACCGCTAGAAAACCTACTTTTAAACAAAACAAAATGCATCCAAATCAGTTCACTCGTTTAAGAGCTACGGTGCCGCAGACAGACAGACACACAAGTGGTCAAACGTATAACACCCCTATTTTTGTGTCGGGGGTTAGAAACAGGAAAAAGTAGGTGTACGTTTTCAATGTCATTTTAATGTATCCATGACAAAATGTATACATGTTATCGATAGTGTCATGGATACATACAATTTTACATTGGAAGTGTAAACTTTTTACTGATTTTGTTTCGTTTACATTACTATGAAACTTATGTATGCCCAGTTTTGACACCGTTTGATGGTTAGGTAATTTACATAAAATTGCCATACACATATGTTTTGAATGGTCGAAGTTAAGATATTTTAGACGCAGCGCTCCGTGGTTTTACCCGCGGAGTTCCCGTTTCCGTGAGAATACGGCGATAAAATATAGCCTATGTCACCCGGGGATAGTGTAGCTTCCGAAAAGTGAAAGAATTTTTCTAATCGGTTCAGTAGTTTCGGAGCCTATTCAATGCAAACAAACAAACAATCAAATATTTCCTCTTTATAATAATTATTAGTATAGAAAAATATGACAATGTATGTATATTATTGCTCGTGACTGTAGGTATACATCATTCGTGATGCCTTGTGTTGACCGAATAAGATAATATCGTGTCTAAAGTATTGTCAAGTCAAGTGACATGCATAATTTTGAACAATGTAAGGAAGGAAGCGTACAGTATTATTTTCACGGCAATTAAATCATTGTTAGGCCCACAGTGTAACCTATACACAAGGTTACAGGAAAGAGATGACGCTGAAGTGAAAACAAACAATTTCTGTCTTCTTAAAAATTTCATGGCCACAATACCCGACTACAAACTTTTAATGTAGAGTGATCCAGAAATTTTCCGTTTCGTATCTTCCCAAACTGACCTAATCACCATCTACCTAGCCTTTTTCCAATCATGTGGGAGTCGGCTTCCAGACTAACCAAATGAAGCTGAATACCAGTATTTTTCTCAAACTGACCTAATAAGATAAAATCTGAAACTCAACATTTTGAATGCAGTTGCGCTCACACTTCGCGTTTTTATACGCGCCTTCCATGTAACACACTTCGCCAGGACATGTTGACGGTGGGTTTTCTGACAGGCAGAAGATGATGCCAAGGAGTTCGTTACGGCACTTGGTTTTTCCCAGCTAAAGCACTAGGAAATGATGAAGGATGGGCGTTTTTGGGGAACTGCCTTATTTCATTTGGACGTGCTAAAAGTGCTGATTCTCAGCCTAATCTGAATAAATGACTTTTCATTTGATATTTCAGAGGATATTACAAATTTTAATCGAAGTGATCAATTATAGGAAAATTTTACGGCGCGTGGTAGCCGATCGCGGGTATGTGTCTAGCGAAGTACGCTACGCACACATGCTATCCGCTATGCATTGGACGCCCAGGAACAAACCAGCACGGACTAAAGCTAAATCCCGCGTATTCCGAGTTTTATTACTGATTTATAGCGTTGCATTCAGCAATTGCTTAAACATATTAGTTTTACTTTTAAATATACAATATTTTTTCTTCAGCAAGCTGACTTAGTAACCTTAGTTATAAAATACTTTTCGTATGAATTTTGATTAAACATATACAGATAAAAAATATAATTTCAGACAAAAAAATATCTTAAATTCTGTGTTTTACGGAATTATTTTGGTGAATTACTGTATGAAACATAAAAAAATGGTTTGAGCATTCCAAAGAACAAAGAATAGTCCTACCATGGATTTTTTTATAAATTACTAAACTATTATATATTCCATGTAATAAAGCATCTAAAGATGCCCGAAAATACAATTTTATGAAACATCATTTGCCGAGACAAGGATTTTACTGACTTATGTAAACAAATTAAAAAAATTGTTTAGAACACTCCCTAGACCAATGTTGAAATTTTCTAGGACATATTTTTGTTTTGATTTTTTGGCTATATCTAAACCATAATCACTCATCAAATATCGAGTGAAACGTTCAAATTCAAGCAAAAATGTGATAGCGCCCTTAACCCTGTATACAATAACTTATAAAATGTTATATTACATTTCAGACGTACTGCTTAGACGCTCAAGTACCGGATTCTGCGTGCACTGCCACAGCATATCTGACCGGTGTGAAGACCAAATATGGCGTGATCGGTCTTGATGGCAACGTCACCCGAGCATCCTGCCACTCGCAGCTTCACGAACCGAATTGGACACCTTCTATTGGACAGTGGGCTTTGGACCAAGGACTTGATGTTGGTTAGTTTATTCTTCTTTAATTTTGAAAGCTCAGCTTGTATCTTTACATAGATACTAAGGCCCCTCCGTGTCTTAGAAATTAAGTCCCGCCTGTCGTTTTAAAAGGTTTGTCAGTTTTTACGGCCAGTCAACGGGAAATTAGGTTGTGGAAATCAGCTAGGCAGTTGTTCCATGTAAAATACTAACTGTCAGCAACATTCAGTTCAACTGGAGGCGACTTGGCGTCGGCCTTACGGCATAGTCGAAAAGAGACTAGACAGATTATGATTTTGAAAGCCAAGAAACACAACTTCGCAAGTAGCTGTCAATAATTTCACTGTTTTCATTAATTTGTCAATATTACGAAGTCGCTCTGTAGTGTAGAACCTATCAATAATGAATTGCAATAAGCAAGAAGTATCATAACACTGAATATTTAGCTTTAGGAGTAACCGCTTTTGTACACATAAATCAATAAATCATACGCCGCCTAATTCAGTGTAATTAATGTTTTGCTGTCCAATTTTCTGTACGAACCCGCAAGTATCTGGAAATCAATATTTTTTTGGGTTAATAGGTAGGTTCACATGCGATAGAAATCGTCATGATGCTTAGGCCCTAAGTGTTAAATTGAGGAGCAAACGCCTTTCGAAAGATCAACACTATAACAGAGTTAGTAGGTATGTAGCAAATAGTAGAGAAGGTATGTCAAAACCACAGATAGAAAAGGCATGTTAGGCATGTATTAAAGATTGTCCTTGTAATAGAGGATTTTTGACAGATAATGACGCGCAACTCAACTCTTACGTCAAATCATGAATGGCATACAATTAAGGCACAATCGGTGATTAGTGAAGACAATAGCTACCATTAAGTGTATGACTGTATTTTGTACGATACGTGACGGTGACATATTATGTTCACTTAGTAGATTTAAATACCTGATGATTGTGATTTTCAATTAGTTATTACTTGGCCTAAAATTGGGATGGGAGGTTGAAATTGAAAAAAATTGCATCCTTTCTAGTCGTGAAATTAAAATACACCAAAGAGAACAAATAAAAAAGAAAGAACATTTTGTAGACTAAATATTTTATTTTTTGAACGTACAGGTAGCGCCATCTTCTTAATATTGGTAAAACTAAAATGAATGTTGTCTTCAGTGTCTAATTTCGCTGGGGCCTGCTAGATGTCACTGTCAACTCCGTTTTTGAGGTTCCATATCCAAAGGGTGCAAACGGAACCCTATTACCTCCGCTGTCCGTCCGTTCGTCCATCATTCTGTAGCGGGCTGTATGTCATGAACCGTTGGTACCTACTATAGACACAATTGAAATTCAACGAAAATGTATTCCTATCCACTGTAACAAAAAATGATAAAAATTAAATATAGTTATGTGTTAAAAGATTTATGGTTTACAAGAAACGGCTTTTTTGTATTGATTTCACAGACAACAGCTAAATCCAATAATAATTTAAAAACAAAAATTATCAACCCGAGTACCTACAGGGTTTCTTTAAAAAAAGTTTCATCACTTATACGGTATGGCAGGAAAGCGTTAGAATTGCACTTAATCTAGCTCCAAATGCGCTAAAACGGCAACACTGAAACGACTGGTAATTTTAGCTCTTGACTAGTGACATAAAAATTGAGGATTAGCGTTTTGTCGACAACTATCAACAATCGTTTAAGGTCGTAGGTAACTCAGAGTATTCCAATGCATTTTCGACATCTGCAAACCTGCGTTAGCTAAAGTGATCTAAAGTGGCAAGGCACATTGCTCGCAAAACAGATGGCCAATGGGGCCGAAAGGTTCTGGAGCGGCACACGCGTTCAAAGACCTACTGTTGGAAAGCCTCCCACTAGATAGACCGATGACCTGGTGAATATCGCAAAAATCTGCAAAATGCAAGAAGCAGAGTTGGTGGTGCTTTGGGGAGGCCTATGTCCATCAGTAGTAGTCTTTCGTCTGAAATAATGATGATGAAAACTGCGTTCGGAGCAAAAATTGCACTACTGACTACGTGAAACATTAGGTATTTCTTTTGTATTGAGTAGGTACCGTGCTTTCATAGGAGGAACGAAGTCAGATGGGGTCAGTCTGATTGCAGAACGGTATTGGGCATTGCCATTCGTGGTTGTAATTTCCAGCTTTCAGAAACTGTAGCTAAACATCTTTTCCTTCTTATGATTCCAGGTTTGGTGACAACAACTCGGGTCACACATGCGTCACCAGCAGGGATGTACGCACATACGTCGGAACGGAACTGGGAGTCGGATGCAGATGTGCCCACAGAATGTCTCGCAGCTGGCTGCAGAGACATCGCGTACCAACTCGTCTCTAACAGTCCTGGAAAACATTTTAAGGTATATCTTCTGCCTGGCCTTTTTCCAAAAATATTGTAATTGACTTCCATCTGAATGTAGCTGAATATACCAGAATTTCCCATGGAGAAACTGCCCTCCACAACCCAGATATAATCTACAGGATAAGATTTTAACCAGTGCGTAAACTGTAACCATAGACCCCTAGCGTAGAAATTTAGCGACAGTTATACAAAAAAAAATCTGCTCTTCCATACATTTTGACCGCGTAGGTATTGCACTTTTCTATGAAACAGCTGTCTAGAATGATATGCTGAATTTATGAGTACAGTTTGCGCAATGGTTAAAAATTTACCCTGTATACAGAATAGCAGGGATATCAACGCACACCCTGTAACTGTGGATTCACTACATTATTCTGTACCCCATACGCTGAAATTATTCGTCAGTTATGAAAAATAAAAACAGCTTTTTCTACAAAAGTGCAATACCTGCGCGGTCAAAATCTATGGAACAGCATTTTTTTTTTTTCCGACAAAATATTTCAACGCTGCAGGCTTAACGTGACGTTTTCTATTTCTAGTCTATCGTGGAATAGAAATCGCTTGTCTACATTTCTCGGTACAAAACTGTCAACTTTCTACACGGAAACGTCATTTTTGTCTACTCTTCCGTCGATAAACGGTTCTATACGGTTCTCGTGCTAAGGCCTGCTGGAGTGTTCGAAATAATCGACCTAATTTACTGTATCCTGGTATATATGTATCAATGTCCTTGCCATCCTCCTGTCTGCGTGTTCTCTTAGTTCTTTACTACACAATGTTTCTTAATGCGGTTCACCATGATTCCGAGAATGTATTCCTAAAGGTTTATTGCCCAATCTAAAACAGTATAATTTAACTTACATAAAGCACACAAGATAAATGTTCGGGAATATATTTATTTCTTCTTTTCTTTCTTTCTACGAGTGTCGCGATGCGACCGTCGCCCCACGCTAGTCTGTATGGGCCTTAATGCGATGACAACGAGTACTGCCGAATCGAGTACACCGTTTTGCACATGTGTGTAGCTTTAACTAGCTGATAGCTCCTTCACATATTTTATTATATTTTGCAGGTCATCATGGGTGGTGGACGCAGAGAGTTTCTTCCCAACGTGACGACTGTTGTGGGTAATAAAGGCAAGAGGCTTGATGGTGTGGACCTCACAGAACTATGGCATGTCGACAAACAGCAGATGAACGCGACCCACCAGTATGTTACCGACAGACTGGAACTCATGAAGGTTAGCACATAAATTGTTAAATAACATCAAAA
This sequence comes from Polymixis flavicincta, assembly GCA_949987655.1. Classification (NCBI taxonomy): domain Eukaryota; kingdom Metazoa; phylum Arthropoda; class Insecta; order Lepidoptera; family Noctuidae; genus Polymixis; species Polymixis flavicincta. The sequence continues at coordinate 20,761,104 of OX465183.1, forward strand.
AGGTCACCATAAAGGTGGTCACGGCACGTACACGGGCAATTTTTTGAGCACTTTTTGCTGGGAAACACTATTGGACCAATTTGGATCAATTATGTGGAGCAATCTGGAGAAATAACAATAAAATGCGGAAATTGTTTCGGGTATATTGCTTCTGGTTGCTCCATATATTTCACATTTACTCAGTATCGCCAATATGAGTTGTCGAATATCCAATCGATTTGGAAATTTTTAGTCAATTTCATTTTATCTCGTCTGTACGTGTAACTACGTCTCGTCTTTGGGAGAGGAACCGGGCGGCAGCAGATGCGGCGGGGGGCCATATTGCATTGTATCGTGTGGCCATATCTCTGGCAACAGGTTACTACATATGGCTATTGCCCTTAATTACTGGAAGTAGTCGTGACGTCATAGTTGACAAGAATTGACCAGGATGGAGCAATCTTAGTTGCTCGTGTTAGCGCATCTTAATAACACACTTCAATTGATTCACGCATTCACTGCCGCCGTCTTTGAGAGCAGTGCCGGTGATACAATAATGTATAAAACAAAACCGCCTATCTAGGTTCATTCGAACCAACAAATTACAACTTGGAAGAAACAAATCTCAAATACGGCGAAATAAAACATCTCAGAGTAGTCAAATAGGAAACACGACCTCAGATAACCATAAAACTAGAAAAAAATGAATAACCAACTGTGTCCGAATTCATACAATTTTCTACTTCGGGCGATAGTAATACGATACTATTTTTAATGAAACCAGTAAATCGCTCAAGCATTTATCTGTTCTGTCCGACCTTTAGAAAAACTTTTGCCACGAGGGAACGCAAGAGTCGCCAGAAGACTAATTCATGTAACTAAAGATGTTCAGTTTCGATCAAAACAACGCTTGTCTTATTATAACGCGAGAGAAGGTATCTGACAGCGGTAGACGTTGTCAGCTCGGCTCCTATTAAAAAAAAACCACGACCCAAACAAAAACTCTAAAAAGTAAAATAATAATATTTATTGGCGTTTTCATAAGGAACCTATTATTAGATATTTTAAGGAAGTGTGTTTTGTTATATTTCTAGGTATTTAATTCAGACGACCTTCCTGAGTATCTGCTGGGCCTCTTCCGGGACGACCACATGGAATATCACTTGAAAGCCCAGAACCAACCAACTCTCGAAGAAATGGTGGAAGTCGCCATCAAGATGCTCAGCAGAAGCCCTAAAGGATATTTCTTGTTTGTCGAAGGTAATTAATGTTAACTAATATAAAGTTGGAAAAAGAGGGGCTCGTGGTAAAGTAAAGGCCACATGAGTCGGTCGAAGGGATGGGTGGCTATCCATTACATACTCACCAAAACCCCACCGTGGCTAGGAAGACACGATATGCGGTCGATCCCGGCTGTCGTTCGTAGATCTTTGGCAGTCGTACGCGTAGTCAGAAACCATAAAGTCTGAGCACCAATTGGACCAAGGGATGTCATGTTAATCAGTAAATAAGTTGTGGAGGTCAGATAGTGGGCGAATAGACAAGCCCAGAAATAGACAGTGTTAGGCAATTGGCACGTTTTGTTTTTTTTACTTTTCGTCGTTTCCTGCAAAACGTGGCAATTGCCCAATACGTATTTCTTACATAGGAGACAGTAGTTTACAACCACATTTGGCAGGTTATATAATTCCTTTTACTGTTAAACGAGGACAAATTCGGTCTCCTGCTTTTATGACGTATTCCTCCTTACAGAGATAACCAATTATTTTATCACTTTGTTCTTCTTGGGGATTCAAACCTTTTTCCTTAGCTGGGTCATAAATTTCTTCCCAGCGTGTCGATTAGTCACATCATTTGTGACATACGCATAGTTCTTTAAAAGAATGTAGACATAAACATTTTGTTCCAGGTGGCAGAATAGACCATGCTCACCACGACAGCCTCGCCCACTTGGCCCTGGACGAGACCGTGGAGTATGCGAAGGCGGTAAAGAAAGCCAGGTCCCTAACAAATGAGGAAGACACCCTAATAGTTGTCAGCTCCGACCATGCTCACACAATGACCGTGGCCGGGTACCCTTCGAGAGGCAACGACATACTGGGAACTGTCGACACCGCTACAGGACTGGATGGGAAACCCTACACTACAATAAGCTACGCCAATGGAAAAGCCCATTCTATTGGAGAAGACGGCACGAGGGTTGACGTAACTCTGCAAAATGAATTCACATCGCGTAAGTTGTATTATATTGTAATACATTGGGAAACAGAACGAACGCAAGTCTTGCAAGTAGTTCAGAATTGACTTCTGAATCGATTTCAGTAACTTTTTATTTAAGTTTTTTTTTATAATATATATATTTGCCATACTGACCGCCGGTTGAGCCAAAGAAAATTAAAACTTATACAAAGGCAATAAGACCCAATTTGCTAGGGTCAACACAATTTTCACGATAGCTTTAAAAAATCGTTTTTGTCATTGTATTAGGCTTTCAGTTGATTGTTGATAGGTAGCCCTAAAATTTAAATGTGAATTTGTTTATTTAATATCGTTACATGCCGCATTCTTACCGAAAGCGATCGTCACGCGAGATGAATCGCACTAATATGTCATATTCATATTTATAAATATTAGGTATGAATATGACACATTAGTGCGATTCATCTTTCGGTTAGGACACAGGAACACTCTCGAATGTCTTCGAAATGCTTGTATGGAAATACTCGACACGATAAAACAGTGTGTACCTACCCTTCTAATTGGGTACTTATTATTTTTGCAGGTGACCTAAGCTACTCGTACCCGAGCCTAGTGCCTTTGGATTCGGAGACTCATGGTGGGGAGGACGTTGCTGTCTTCGCGTCAGGACCCTGGCAGCATCTGTTCACTGCCAGCTACGAACAAAACGTGGTACCGCACCTCATGGCCTTCGCCATGTGCATAGCGGAACACCAGCACGAGAACTGCTCACCAGAAGAACAAAGACAGAAATCTGGTGGCATCGCCATACAACCCAGCATCACTGTGCTAGCAATCCTATCTGTGATAATTAGTTTAAGATTACGTTTTTAGGTACAATTACTTAATTTTTTTATTGTTAATAGTGTGATTTTTTAAATAATTGACGCCGCTCCGTTTTTACGGCGAATTGGTGAGATAGTGTTATGTAATGTTAACCACTGACATAATACATTTTCGAAGACAGTCAAATTCGTTAGAATCTTCAGGTAAGGCCCTTGCACTCATATATGTCTCTGAACCATACTTAGGTTTTGTACATTTAATAAAGTAGGTAATCTAGTGGCAGGGCCCGATCTAAGGGGGGCAAGCCGGGCAAATACCCAGAGTGGCAAAAATGAGTATACTTACAAATATACTCTCATGAATTTTTGTATACTTGTTCAGAAGCCGTAGTAGGCTAACGTATCTGAATATTATATTTAAAAGAATATCACTTAATATACAAAATTAGTTTTTGTTTACCCTAAACCCGAAAAGGGGTCATTGTACTCAATAAATCGACAAAATGTATGGAACAGCAGATTTTTTTTTTTCGCGATTTCAAGGTTGGTCCCATAGAAAAAGTTATTCAAAATGATGAGTATGATTACCCCTTTTCGGGTTTAGGGTAAACAAAAACTAACGTTGTATAACATACCATCTTTGGTAAAAGCTCATGACTTATATGGTGTTAGTGTGTGTAGGTAAAGGGCGGCGAAAATTATTTTTGCCCAGAGCGGCTAAATAGCTCGATCGGGCCCTGTCTAGTGGTGAAAGCTACTTACAAGCATACGGACTGTACACCTGCTTTGTTTATGCTATGTAACTTTGGATAAGGTGCCTACTCTGCATCAATACAATAGCACATTTATTCAAATTAGGTTGGTAATCTGTACTTTTTGCTAATCAAAATTACATAAGATGAACCCTCAAACGACCACTCTTTACGCCCGAAACACTTCTTAGTGTTTTAGCTGGAAAGAAGTTCAACCAACTGAGCAACAAAGGTTAGAAAAATTTGATAGTAAATAATAGTATGCAAAATAATTAACGTAACAAATTTTTGAATCACACATACATTTAAAATGTATTGGTTGGTCTCAGAACCCTGTCGGGAAATTAGTCATTTTGTAACTTCGGAATAAAAGAGTTAAAAAAAAAAATCTTGGTATGATAAATTATAAGAGTGCAGCGATAAATGGCTTTCCTGAAAGACGAGAAGATTGTAACGTCTTAACCCGTGTCCTAACCAAAAATATCGTTTACGCCAATATGAAATCGATGCGTTCATAGCCTTATTTTATTTAAAAAAATTGAAAATTCTATGAATTGCATTAAATATACGTAATGTTAAATAATTAATGGGTGCTTATGAATTAAATTCATAAAGTTTTTAAGAGCTGTGAAACGTGTTTAATAAACAATAACAATGTTGTACTTGTACATAAATTAGATATTTAAGAAGTTGTTAAATAGAATAAGAAGATATTTCAGTATTTTTATGAGTAAATTAAAAAAAGTACAATTACTATTCATGTGGTATTATTTTATGTAAAATGCAAAAAATAGGCCTAGCTAGTTGTTCAAACCGTGAAAAATCAAGATCATCACAGCGTCAGCGTTAAGAGCGACATACATCTTTTCCACGCACCGGCAATACCTGCACACCGTCAGCGCTAAGAAGTGACCGACTGAGATCATCGCATCATCCGGCTCGAAGGATCAAAATGTACGCACTGGGACTAAGAGCTTAGTACGGCTGTTATTCCAATTACGTACAATGTGGCTACGTTTGTAACTAAACCGAAAATGTTTTGTTTTTATGAATAAGACCGTTAGGGTTGTATTCATAAAAAGAAAGCACATAAGCCATCCCAAACTGTCCAATTTTCTCAATTGAATATGAATCTTATTCGTTTGTGTTAAAGTTGAAAGTCTATAAAATAAATTTGACAGATTCAGATCACTCATCGATTCTAGATCGAAAGAAGGTCGAGCAGCAGCTGACTGTTATAATGTTTAAACCGTAACAGGCACAGAGGATATTTCTTTGAATGTTATATTTTTTGTTAGTCTCTTTACTTGTCAAAACTACTTTTAAGTTAAAACGCGTTTGCTTTTAAAATTTCATTCAAAACCACGTATAAAAGTAATAGTAAAAGTAATATTAATACGAACGATTTAACAAAGGCGTTAGCTAGCTTTCGTGAATTTTATAAAACGCGATCTCATTTTAGTTCTAGCTTAAAGCACAGAGGCAATTTTTGTATTTCCAATGTTATTTCAATTTAGTTAAACTGCCTAAGGGGCCGTATACGAAATTTTGATGATTTTGTTGATTTACCTGATTTAACAGGCTTGATTTTACATTAAAAATTCTGAATTTTCCTAAGTTTTAATATATAACTTATAAGATCGTTTCAGTTTTCATTTAATTAATGAGCTTCTTTTTTATTTGATTCAAATTAAAAACCTTGTTTTTTACTAAGGCGAAAAGGTTTATAAATAAATAATTATTATTATTACCTACTTAATTTCAAAATGGTATTGACAGATTCTTTTGACAGTAATTTCTACGAAAACTTATAGCTGAGACAAAAACAGGGGACGAAAACGATGCATGGTTATCCAGTTTACTATCGAAAAATCCCTGAAGACGGTGGTAATACTTTGACACAGGAGAGGAGGTCACAGTTCATAATAAATGGGCAATTTCAGTTTCCCCTGTACTGTGCAGAAGTTTTAATGTCACATCACATGTTCAAATCAGTATTGTGTAATATCCTCTTCCCCCGAACCGTCGCGGTCGTAAGGTGCTAACGTGTCCCCGGCTCTGTACTTACTTGTTTTTAAGTAATATTTAATAAATTAGTTAAAATAAATTCCGTGCCATACCGTTAACCCGTTACCGTTAAATAAAATAAATTAAAAAATTAAAATTAAAATTCATTTATTTCAGGCAAGAAACCCATATTTCAAATTAAAATTAAAATAAGATAAAATTTTACCACACTGCAACAGAAAAGAACAAAATTTCATTAAGAGAGTAAAAAACAAATTACAGAACTGAAACAAAACATCATGTAACAAAATCGGATTTTCAATAAAATGTCAGATTGAACGGTCAGAGTTATTAAACATACAAAAATAATATAACAATAAAAATCTAGTCATAATATAGTGTCAAACAAATAAAATAGAAACAAAAATTAAAATAATAATAATTAAACATGTCTGTTACAGCATTGGCTTATATAAGGGCAGTCAAATCGCCCAGCGATTATCGCCAGGACGGTGTTGGAGCTAGCCCGCACCCTGCGCACTAAGGACGCGCACCGCTTGCGCATGGTGGCGTGAAAACAGTCGGTGCGCGCCTCCGCAAACATGCCCGAGGCGCTGCAGTAGCGGGGCAGCCCCAACACTGCCCTGAACGCGTTGTTGTATTGGACACGAAGGGCACCGTAAGCAGCTTGTGAGTAAGATGCCCATAGGCTGCACGTGTATAGGGAGGTGCAAAAAGCTTTGAAAAGTGTGATTTTCACCTGATTTGAACAACGTGCAAACCTACGGGCTATCATATTTGCTCTCTTAGACAGTGCCCTCCGCTCCCGCTCAATGTCGGCATGGTCCTTCAGATCGGCTGTTACCCAGTGCCCCAAGTATTGAAATTCGCTCACTCTCTCTAACGGTACACCATTCAATCGAATAGGGGGTACTTGTTGTGGGCATTTGGCGCCTCCCTGAAATACCATGAATTGGCTTTTTGCGACATTATACAGAAGACCATGGCTGCCAGCGTACTCCTCACAGATTTTCAATAGCCTGCGTAATCCACAAACCGACGCGCTCAGCACCACCATGTCATCAGCATAGCTCAGATTGTTAACACATACATCATCAACATGGCAGCCAACATGCTGACTACTGAGCGCGACGATGAGTGCATTCATGTAGAGATTGAAAAGTGTGGGTGAAGTTAACCCACCTTGTCTCACCCCACATTCAAGCCGGTAAGGCTCCGATAATGTGCCCGCCCATCTGACATTGTTAACCTGGTGTTCGTACCAATACTTGAAGATGTTAACCAGTTCATGTGGCATGTTAATGTCCTTAAGTTTTTGCCACAACACATCATACGATACCAGGTCAAACGCCTTGGACAGGTCGAGGAAACACGCATACACTGGTGTTTTCCGATCAGTATAATATCTGACGGTATGCTTGAGACACAGTATTGCACTATCTGTAGATAGTTTGGGTCTAAACCCACACTGATTATCGTGCAAGGACACGTGTTTATTCAACCGTGTATCAAGCAAACCGTCAAATACCTTTGCTATAACCGTAGCAAGAGAGATAGGCCTGTAGTTCGTCTTATTGGCTATATCCCCAGTTTTATTCTTTACCACAGGCACTACTATAGTTCTCATGAAATCGTACGGCAGGTATGAATGGCTCAGACATAGCGAGTAGAACATAGCTAAAACCCTAGACACATGATGGCCAGCATACTGCAGGTGTTCAATACTTAGACCATCATGTCCAGGAGATTTGCCTCTGGTCATGTATTTTATGATTTTTCCCACCTCGCTGGCCAAAATCCTAGTCTGAACTACTCCCATCGGCTCTTCAGCACTGACCTCCGCAATCTGCCTACCCAACTGAGGCTTTACAGAAAAGTAGGACTTAAATAGAGTAGCTATACCTCCCGAATCACTAACCCCATCAACGCTCACCGGTAGGCCGGGTCTTAGGTTTACCTTTCTGGTACCCTTCCAAAAACCACGAAAGTCACCGTTCAAGTGCTTCACGGCAAGGGTATCCATTTTCAATTGGTCCAGATGATCTTGGCACCACTTAAGCCTAGATTTAAACACCCTTCTGGTTTCACACATTTCGTGATATACTTCCCCGCACCTAGGTTTGCCGCATAAGACCCATTCAATAAACTTCGTTCTGGCCACACGATGAGCCCAACTAACGTTTTTGTTCCACCCCACCACACGCGAGCCAGCCACACCCGTCCTCCCGCGACCCCGACCCGACAAAGATGCGTCACGAAGGGCAGACACAATATCGGAGTATAGTCTGTCAATGGCGCGCCTATGACCATCGTCGCTGCAGCAAGAGTCAGCACACTGTATACACTCAGTAGGAAAGTCAACAAGTCTGAGCCTCCTGTTACACTCACTTGTATACACGGCAATCTGTTCCTCCCTACGTTCACCCCCCCCCCCATTCAGCATAACACCATGATGTACCGTCTGCGGAATCAGGTCTAATTTACACTCAATAATAAGTGGGAAGTGATCTGACCATACCGTGTCATAATCTACATACGCGTTAGTAACAGATTGCCTTGCAGAGAGAGTTACTAAGCAGTGATCCAACCAGCTGCACGACCCGTATACGTCACTGATAAAGGTAAACGTATCCGAGTCAATACCTAACATTTCCACATCCACACATATCCAATACTGCTCAGCACAATAGCTTACAAGCTCGTTATAAAATAAACCACACGGTGTAGCATTAAAATCGCCTAAAATGTATACAGACTCAATGCCAAATTCTTCAATTATTGCGCTTACCATACTAAGACAATCCGTGAACTCAGTTAAATTGCCCGGCGCGTTCGTTGGCATGTATAAGCTCAATCAATCAATCAATCAATCAATCAATCTTTATTTGTGAACACAGGTATAACATTATAGGTCTTATGTTTACATTTTAGTCGGGCTCTATGTCCTACCAATGAAATTGGTGTACAAATATATTAGTTTTTGCCTTTTTTAGTTACAAGTCTGATTGAAGATACAATACAAAGTCAATTATATGATTATTAATAAATTATTAATCAATTACAATTTATTTTTACATGCATGTCAATGGTAAATTATATTAAAGGGTTAGCTAAGTCATATTTCATCATATTGTAGTTATGTCAATTAAATGTATGAATAAACAATTCATCAATTATAAATCAAATAAATTACATGCAAGTCAAATCACAATAATTACAGGGGTGGTAATGTCAAATCTTATCGTTTAAAAATTCTTCGATAGAGTAATAGGTCTTATCTATTAGAAATGAGTACAATTCACTTTTGAATTTTCGGACACTATCTTCACTCCTTATACATTTCGGTAATTTATTATAAACCTTTGGAGCCATTACAAAAATACTGTTTTTGTACAGTGCAGTACAAGATCCGACTGTTTGTAACCGATCACAGCGGCGCTGACTAGTTACTCGAGCAAATTTATGTAAATTTTTTTTAACGAACATGGACGTTTCATAGATGTACAACGACGGCATAGTTAATAATTTCGAATTTTTAAAAAACGGTTTGCAGCTGTCTGTTGTCTGTTGCTTAGCACTATCACTGGCCGGTCACTGGTTATTATTTTAATGGCACATATACGCTCACTATCACAACGCAACACAGACACCTGCTGAAATACGCTGCTTCTCCACAGCAAGGCCACGCCACCAAAAGGTCGCCCACGCAGCAGACCGTCGGACGTGTTCACTGCTGAAATTCCCGTGTAGCCAAACTCACTGTGAACCGTACTTAAGTACGGTATTTCCTCAGGAAGTAACCAAGTTTCCTGCAAGGCTACCAAATCACAGGAACGACAGAGCTCCCTAACGCTATCTATAGAGCGTTTTACGTTTTTGCAATTGAAGCTGGCAAAACGATATGGTCTACTATCCATTAATGTTTTTATTGAAACCGTCAACAGATAACAATCCGTTCGACTTTCGGCGCTTAAAATTGACAAAACGCCTAAATACGATGCCACGGGGCCACAAATTCACATCCAGATAAGATGGTAACTTGGACTCGGAGACAAAGAATTTGTAGGCAACATGATCCCTTTCTTTCTTCACCAGTACTTTCTCTAGCGACACTGTTTCTTGCGTTTTCGAGCGAATGTAATCAATTATTTCGTCTTTAGTCGTCTCACTATGAATATTAGTGATAAATATAGGCACTTGTCTATCTGCTGCTTTAAATCGTCCCTCCCCATCTGTCGCAACTCCGGTTTTACCCATGTAACGATATTTAGGGTGCTTCTTACGATAAGACACTTTTTTCCATCCATCGTCATTGTTGTTTACATTGCACCGAGTGTCTGACTGAATCATTACATCGTTGTTAACGATGTTCGCGTTATTCGTAGCAATCAGCTGATGCGCTTCATTACTACTCACAGTCTGGCCCAAACGCTCAGCCGTCGCCAAACCGGGTACACATACACTCGGCTCATGCGCGTGAGTCACCGCAGTGCTTACACCGACCGGTGATGTTCGCCGCTGTGTACATGACTCATGTTTATTTTGTTTTTCTTGTACCGGCATAATTTCTCTGTATTGAGGAGTTATTTGATGCAGATCACTATCCTTCCCATCTGTGTTGCATATTCCCTCGTGGAGAGAAGAATTATGTAGGTGCGATAGACCCATCGGCCCACTGTCCAGTAACCATGCGCCCCGATTCATATTTACTTTAAATGCAGACGCAGGTGGTAAGGAATCGTTTCTGATTTGCAGAAATTCCGTTCTCAACTCCTTTACATTATCTAACGTCGCATAGGTGGTTTTAATTTCGTCAATTGCTGCTTGCATTCGTACTAGATCCTTCAAAAGTTTCGTACAGTCCAAGTGGTCGAACGTAATAGGTGGTAACTTTTCAAGCCTCCTGGCCACAAAGACAGGAATATCATCCGGCTCCGCAGACTTGAAGAGATTAATTATATCTGCCAAATCCCTTTGTTCTTTGCCTTTGTTTTTCCGAATAATCTTCCGCAGATTCGAAGGAATGGCGTCGAACAGAAGTGACTTAGATTTTTTGATTTCATCACTTGTGAATGATGAAACACAGATACGCACTAACGTTTCTTCGTCCACAACAGACACTTTGTTCTGGATGTAAGACAACATTTCATCGATTACGATGTTGCACTTGTCACACTTTATAATGATCGTCATTTTCACTCAAAACGCCACTCAGCGCTACCGTAAATACGCAACCGTCGACGACAGGTGCGCGCGCGCAACTGCTCAAGTCCATTTTCTCTCGAAGTACCATGGAATGGACCTGCCGGTAGTGGCCTGTAGCGGCCGGGTGCGGCCTTTAGCGGCCTGGTGCGGCTTGTAGCGGCCGGGAACAGCCGGTAGCGTGACGTAAACATAAGTGTGCTCAAGACTAAACTGAAATCAGTTATCTACGAATTCTTTTGACAATATAATAAATCAAGTCACGCTTTAAGTATAGGTAAGTAGAAAACTGTAAGTTGTCAAGTCTGTTTCAATTGGACTAGATGTGAGCGCGACGCGGGCCACGTGTGCGCTAGCGGCACGGCGACGGCGGCCGGCGCACTATGGAAAATATAGGTCGGTATCGAATCAAAAATCTGTAACTTCATGAATTTTTGTCGTATCGTAATGAAATTTGGCACAAATATGCAGTAAGGTTCGGAGATTCGAAAAATGTGTAGTTTATAGTGTTTTCTTGTATATCTATGTATGTTTTTTGCATAGAATGAAAGAAATGGGAAAAAATCACAAAAAAAATAGTTAAAAATTTATTTCAAGTGAAATACAAGTTTATAATGACTAAAAAGATTAAACCATGGTTAATTACAACAAGCAAAGTAAACAAAATATATATATATGAAAAAAAAATACTAAATTAAAATCATATTACTAATAGGTACATCCTATACTCTGGCTTCAGGAAATGATGTAGCTAGGTACAAATATAAGTAATAACTAAATATAAATATTATTGTTAACTTATACCACTTCAGGATCAGGGTCAGTAAATGTGGGTTCACTTTCAGGTGCCACGTTTAAAAGACTTAGTGCCTCTTCTTCAAGTTCTTTCACATTTCTTACGTACGGTTTTCTCAAACTTGTTATATATGGATCTGACGTGTATAAAAGCGTTTTAAAGACATCTTCATTTGTAGCAGATCGGGAACATTTTCTGGCATGATGAAGTCGTATGTTTCTGTAGTCTTTGTTGCGAGACTCTTGTGCGTCTTCCGATAGCTGTCCAATAGGAAGCACCGCAAAATGTTTGATAACGTTTTCCCCGTGTATGAGTATTTTATGAACGGAGGATGGCATATAATACCAATCGTAATTACTTACATAGATTCTTGCAGTTTCTATTGCATATTCCCCAAATTTTTCAGGGTCGATCATCATTCCAGAAGAAAGAACTTGCAAGATAATGTATAGGCGTTTAATCAATGCCTCATCTACACCTGTTATTTCCGATGAGCAAGTGCTATTATAGAAGAATCTTCGTGCGGTATTGCCATCGTTCGTATTCCCGCTAACTTGCCGAGGTTTGACGACGATTAATCCCAACTCCTCCCTGAAACGTTTTTGAACAACTTCTTTCTTTTCTTTTTTTAATCTCTTATTTTCCTCAGTTGAAGCAGACCAAGTCTTAAACGAAAGATTATAGGAAATATGCAATATCATTTCCATGCAGCGAATCCAGGCGTGTAAGGTGGACAATCCGTATTGGTAGGCGTTTTCGTTTTCGGGTCTGGCAGTTACTTTCGATAGGTCATTCATTAGTCGTGGAGTAGCCCCACATATCGTGCATGTGGAACCAGATGGAGTATCTGTAAGGACCTGAGCCACCTTTCCATCGATTATCGTTAGAAATAGTTCATGCTTCACATTTACTACAACACCATCTTTGTTTATAAGTGATGCTTGTGCAGCCCTAATTTGTTTTTTAATATCATCAACAACTGCCTTGGTTTTTTCTGGAGTTTCCTTACAAAACTCAAGAGAAATGGGTCTGCAAAAACGGACAGATGAAGGTACCGGATTTTGCCAAACAACGGATCCCGATTGCACATCAACTAATCTGATGGGAACTAATGAAGTGATGAACAAATTGGCATCTGAAACTGTTTCCGACTCTTCTGCAAGTATTTGCTTGTATTGGCTTTGACCAGATGAACCATCACATCCCCATTTAGAATAAAGGATCAATGTTCTATGTTGTTTTTGGAAAACAGAATCGATTTTTAAAATTCTAGCAGCAGTATGATCCAATAAATCTTGGATATTAATCACTTTAGCATAAGTATTCGTGATTTCGATTGTAGAAGATGGTGGATAACAGGATCTTTTTATTTCTTGTATTTTGTAGTAAGGCGGGAATATACAACACTTTCGTTCGTTGGTTTTTCAGGTACATATATTGTGCTTTTGTTAGATCTAAATCTATAAAAGCACTCAATGCTTCCGTATCGGAAAGAATCTTCATCTGGTCTGAGTCGTTCCACTTACTTGAGATATCTAATTTCTTTTGAGTGTCAGCGGTTCTTAATTCTTCGACAAGATGAGCTTCTGTGTACTCGCGTAAAGCCCGTAGTCCCTGCAGATAGGCGTTTTTTATATGCTCGAAGCCATATTCTTGGAGTAGAAGAGTGTTTTTCCTCTTCTTGGTAGATTCTGAGGAGTCTCCATAAGCCACGCATGCTCGTCCTCGCTGGCCAGATGTTGATGGCGTAGAATATTGTTCAGAATCCGGTAAATTTAACGAATACCTTGAGTCCAACCAAGTAAAATTCTTCTGTAAAAATGTTTCTTTTTTCCGAGATGCCAGGGCCCAGCGCTTGTTGAAAATAGGAAGAATGTGCCTTTGTATGTCACTAATTATAAAACACAAGTTGTTTTCAGAAACATTCAGCTTTTCCACTAAAACTTTGGATAATGATTCCATGGTCTTGCCGCCCTCGATATAGGGGATTATGAAGTCTCGTTTGGTACAGCTGAAGGAAGACATTTTAACACTTCACAATCTGCAGAAATAATAGGCGTAGATGAGATTTGCTTCACTTGAAGTTACACTGATGTAGATGGTTCGAATAGTTTTTGCTTCCCTTTAAATACTCATTTTACAATATCGAATTGGTACCTACATCATTATTATCTTGTAATTTCCCACGCAAACCGAGTGCAAATTTGATAAGGTCCCTTTGTTATCACGAAATAATGAAGAAAATATCCAAAAAGTTCTATATTGTTCATGTGAATGGTGTCAGTGGTAAACCGCAAAAGATACTAATTTTCGGGTTCTGACTTTTATCAGTTTTTTTCTCATATCTTCTAAAATCGCAAATATCCGCAGCTGACTTTTTTTGCATTCTATTTATGAATAGTTAGACTACTAGTCGACACAAAAAGTAGCGCTTGGGCAAACGTGGGTAATACTGAAAACCTTCGACGAAAAAAAATACAAGTGAAAAAAAAGGTATGTCACTTTTTAAGTAATTACTGAAATATTTTTCTTTACTTTTAAAATCATTAAGCTGTATCGCGAAAAGCATAAAATAACCTTTCTAAAAATGTATTATACTGCATATCTGTACCAAGTATTTTTTTCACAATATGGTATTGAAACATGTATACGCAAAGACTTGAGTTTGGCACTTCTGTCTTCTATGTATTTCTTCTATCTAAGAAAAAAAAAAAAATCGCGTATTAAGAAAAAAAATCGTAATGAATATTATAATTTGACTATTAGAGAACCTAAACGAATAGCCATATTAGCCAAATTATGATATTCGTAAAAAGCATTTTTGATATGCGTTTGTTCTACCATTTTCCATAGTGCGGCGTGGCGGCGCGGCGTGGTGGTGGCGGCGCTCCGGACAGAATTCAATTAGTAGAATGCATCCATATTATATATATTTATAGATTGACTCTGACAAACACATTGGCTCAGTGTCTGGTGACACCTACTATTTCAGATTTTCGAAGGCATTTACCGTCGACCGCATTTATTGTCAACCGCAGCTCCACGGTGAAAATGTGACTTTGACAGCGCCTTCTTGTAGAAGCAGTAACTTTAGCAGCCTGGTTATTTTAATTTAACCATTTTAAGCACCAGCATTTTACATAGAGCGACTGCCCATAGGACCTCTAAAACCCAGTTACTGGGTAATACGATACCCCTTAGTAAAACTAGTTGTCAGAGTTCCGGGCTTCTAACTACCGAATTACTACTACTGAAATTAGCTAGATTACTTAAGACAGAAAAATATTTCGACTGCTCGTGTGGTTAGCAAGTTACGTAGTATCACTTCATGAAGTTTTTCATACCCACCGCCACGATAATTGCGCCTTGCCAAAAGCTGTAGGCATTGTATTCTTGTGGCACACGCTGCTAATAGACGGTCAACAGTCGAGTCCAAACACTACCGGTGTTATTACAAAAAAACGGATTATTCAAAAGTAATATTACAAAAAGAGGTTTTGCGATAAACCATAGACTAAACGTTGGTCTAACGTTAAAACTGTTTATTCCGTATCTGTCAAGTTTCCTCTTTTAGGTTAGCTTATAGTCGTTGTGTTGTTTTATCAGAAAATGGAAATTAAAATGGTCGATTTAATTGATAACGAGGATTTTGAAGCCGCTGAGTTATTAAAAAGGCACGCCGACTCAAAAGAAATCAGGTTCGAGTCGATCTCTTCATTGAGTTATCCAATGAAGATTTCAGGCAAAAGTAAAGGTTTACGAAACGATTTGCAATGAAAATATGGGGGAGGGGTTTGCCATAATTGCCACGTTTGGCAGGTGGTTTGGCAAAAAAAAAACATAGAGAACGCTGCTGCCCAATCTCTAATTAGTCCCGTAGTCGTCTTGTATTTGTATGACGCCCACGGAGAGAAATGAAGTGGTGGTATTCTTTATGTCCGGCACCACACCGAACAAAATTACGGATTTTTTTTTGGGGTAACCCATTCTTTACAAAACCGATTAAATTTTCCGATTTTCCAATACTTGAAGTAATTTTTATAAAACTAGCTAGTATATTGGTAATGTGCTTAAACCTATACAAAACTGCAATCGACGACCTACGAATACAAAATAACAAGCTCAATATTTTTAACACTCCTTCTATCATAAATTAATAATCGTTGGCGTATATTGAAACGTTTTTTCTTGGCATACGAAACGTTGCAAAATGATATCATGACGAAGGAGTGATATTTGTATTAATCTGTGGTTGATATTAAGACAATGGTTCAAATGACGGTCCTATTATGAAAACCACGTTTATAAATATTTTGTAATACGAACAAGTTTAGGCCATGATTTTATAGATAAGCTTGGACTTGATAGTACAGGTTTAAACCAAGGCTTATTACGTTTTTTGTAATAAGGTCGTACGCATCGGCTCGGTCACGTCGACTACGCTTTACTGCTTGGAAGCAAAACCCGCCACGTGACCAATAACGAAATAAACTTTGGCAATTTTTGTTCTTGACACCTACGATTTTTCACACTTGGGAGATTTCAAAAAATACCTACACTAAAATACACTATTCTAGGCACCCAAAAAAATGATTTGGCTTTTGTTTAAACTCAAGTGAACGTTGATATAAACGTTTGCATGACGTTTGCTTTATTACAAAAGAGAGTGGTTACAATTGTGTGAAGTCCTTGACATGTACTAGGTGGATAACCTGTGTTACAAAAGCCAGTGCACAGGGCACGGAAGGAAAAGCTATTGAAAATCTTACGAAATAATAAAATGACTAAAATAATACAAGAGACTAAAAATACAAAATAATAATTGTGATTATAGCTGAACTTTTATGCATAATACAATCTTAACTTAAAGCTCTACTGAAGTAAACTACATTTTTTACAAATTAGTACACACGGCTACATTCAATCTATACATTTCCAGTTTACACTGACTTTGCACTGTACGGAAATCAAAGATAAGCTGAATGTGAGATCAGCTTATGCTGGAAACGTATAGCTTGATGAGTAGCCGTGTGTACATTTACGATATGATTTGCAAAATAAACCCCTTATTCATAAACGTTGCTTAAAGTTAAATAATGGTTAGCGTCTGTTTAATCATACATTTTTGATGTTTAAACATCATTTAACTTAAATCATCGTTTATGAAAATGGCCCTAAATGTCTATTCTATTCTTTGCTAGGTATTGCAGATTCTTGGTCATACAGATTTATCTGGATTTAAGAGAGTTGTTCCGTGTGAGAATGAACCCGTACCCACAGCGCAGTAGCCAGCCAGTCAAGGCCACATTGCTGCTATATATTGCAATTACATGAAAGAAAATTTAAAACTCATATTAAAAGTACACTTTGTAAACAAGAGGATTATGTCCAAGATAAGAATGCTTGGAAACATGCTGGTCCTGCTCCATAGGACAATATAAAGTCTAGACAATATCAAACTGGTTACTATAGTACATTATGGTACAAGTGTATAAGGTTGGTGATTACCGCTGAGGCGCCATTGAGACCCGAGCCCTGAGGCGAGGGTCTTAAGAGAGCCGAGGACGGTAATCATCAATAGACACGTGTATCATACGACGTTTTTCAACACACTTGTGAAGAAAATAATACTCAAAAATCATTTTGTCCTTGGAGTTTTTAGGTAGTAAACTTTCCATAACGTTACAGGGCTTCACATCTTATATCGGGCGGTGTTACGACATAAATAATTTTCTTCATAACTAGTACTTGTAGTCATTTTAATGAATAAATAACTATAATTTCAACAGTGAAAACGAGTTGGAATTTTTTTTTGCCGGGCGGGAAAAAGTAATCAGTTTTCCAATGCGCGCGCATCTAACAATGGCGCTCGGCCTTATAATAAGGCCGCAATCCTAATTAGAAAAATAACGCTGTGAGCGCTCACATCGATATTTTGCGTTCCGAGTTAGATATCACGATTCTGACAGCTAAGAACCGTCATTTTTGTCATCAATACGGAACGCTCGTGATCGCGATAAATGTGTTCACTCAACGTTAAAACATATATTCACCATATTAAACTTGTATACACCACACATTTTTTCTTCTTAGATGGTAGCACTATTTCAAATAAATCTAAATTAACTAAAGATTCGATGTGACTTAAAACAAAACAGCACAACTGTCATTTTCGACAAGATGGCGCATGTCATGACGTCATCTATGACGATTCGCGGGACGTCGTGTGTGAGCGCGGTCAAATCGATATTATTATAACTCGGAACGTGGCCTTAAAGAATGACGTTTCTTTTTTTTGCTTTTCGCGGATAGGGCTTTAGCCACGTACAAAATGGGGAATTCAAAGTTTTCTTTAATACAGAAAAAAACAAAAGTTATGTTTGAGTGAAAGTTTTATTTATTAAAAACGTACAAGTTGAAATTATCTATTTAATTGCGAAGTTGCATGAAATGAGCAAGCAATAGGTACATTAATCTATTTGTACTATTGAGCACGACCTTTTTTGTATCGAAACTTTTTAAGAACAAAGCAACTCAACCTTTAAAAAAAAAGTATAACTCACTAGTGAATAATAATAATGAAAAAGTCACAGTTTGCTAATAGGTGTCATTATGTGCCTAATTGCGGTGAAATTAGAGCCATTTTATGAGCAAGTGTGTTCAAAATTGTATTTATGACATTGATTCCAATGTTACAATGTTTGTAAATATGTGAGCACCTTGTATCTATCATATAATTAATTTATCTTTATTGCTTCAGTTGCATTTTGTTACCTTTTTTGGTATAGTAATTTTATTCGGGGTGCATCGTTTTCACATTTAATTATATAATTAATGTACTACGATAAATTGTATGTAAAACATTTTAAAAGAGTAACGGTGGAGTTTCTTGCCCGTTCTTCTCCATACGAAATTACATTTTGGAATGGGCGACTAGAATCAATTCCGTTTTAATGTAAATGTTGACGTTCAAAAGTGCCTTATATGTGCCCAATTGAAATAAATGCTTTGACTTTGACTGCACCGTGCCAGTTTGTTGTCTCACGATTTCCTAATATTAATAAGATTTGTAGTCAATCAATCGCATAGCCTTTTCCCAAATATGTTGGGGTCGGGGTCGGCTTCTAGTCTAACCCGATGCAGCTGTATAGCAGTATTTTACATGGAGCGACTGCCTACCTCGCCTCCACAACCCAGTTACTGGGTAACAACAATACCCAGTAACTGGGTTGTGGAATTTCGAGATTTTGACGACCCGTAACTACTGTCAAAGATCCACGAATGACAGCCGGGACCAACGGCTTAACGTGCTTTCTGAGGCACGGAGGAGTCACCCATCCACAGACCAATCGCAGCAAGCCTAGCTTAACCTGATGGATCGACCCGAATAGCTGTTGTTGCTTAGCCACGATCCCCCCTAAATAAGATTTGTAGTGATTTAAATTAATATTTATCAAGTTGAATGTATCTAATTCGCCTCAATGATTTTGTATCAGTGTAATGACGTTTAAAAAGTATATCATTTCATAGTTATCGAAAGAGTACTGCATCCTTTTTTTTTTTTGGGAAATCATCAAATGACTTCTGCTGAGTAGAGCAGGAGGGCGTGTCAGACTTTTACTGACTAAAACCCACCCGTGTTCCCTCAGTAGCCCGTATGCCAGGGGCTGTGGTATCTCTTTCGAACAAACCCGCACCCCTGGCAGGCATCGGCCCTTGCGGACCCCACCAGTGGTTGCTGACATCTTTGACGGCGCGCGTGTGGAACACAACGCGCCGTCCCGTCTACCACTTTTCGGCCGCAGAGGATAGGGAGAGCGGCTGACGCTATACCGACACTCCTCTTCCCCTGCGGCCCCACCACGTCCGCCATCAAACGGTGGCGGCCCCGTCCAGGCAACGGAAGGGAAGAGCGCTGCTCCGAAGCACCGGCACTCCTCCTCTACCGCAGCCCGTAACCCTCAGCCGCGATGCCTCCCATTCGACATCGCGGCCCACCTCAGTTGCGGTGCACCTCACCGCAACCTACTTTTTGGCCCCTACGTCAATGGTTTGAAGGCAAAAGCCCTGACGAGCGGCCCCGCCTTTGGGTTCCTCTTGGCTTCACCGTGGCCGGAATCCACGGTTACTGAGCCCCCCGCAACGACAATGCGGGAACCCACTCGGGAGGGGGGTACTGCACCCTAATTACGCAATTCGGGTGCAGTACTTTTTCGACACACGATCAATCATAATCTGTAAATATAATGTAATAAATTAAACACGCTCAGTCTTTAACTGTGTTTAAAAGACTCGTCAAGGATCATTTTACCTGTCGTTGTGATCTGGTTCTCATACTTTACTGTAATTTTCGATGTAAATTCTTCATTTATTTTCATTCCTTATATGTATATTTAGAATGTATGTATTTTGTATCTATTATATAGGATAGGATATGTATTTATATGTGTATCTATTTTAGTATATGGTTTATTTATTATTTGCGCCAACAACATCCCCATTTTATATCCAGACCAATCGCTGTCCATGCCAAGGTTGCCTGGAAGAGATCGCGGAAACCGATAAGGCCGCCCATTGTATATTTTATAGTGTACCTTGTTTTTTTGTAATGTATTTTTTGTGGTGTACAATAAAGTATTTATAAATAAATCAATCTGCGTAAAAAAATTTCATTGCGTTTTTCCGTTGTAGAGCAGACACATTTTTCGAACATATGAAGCAACGGGCGAGCATATTGGCCCGTGTGGTGCCGGGCGTAAAAGAATAGCACCATCCCATTTCTTCCAGTGAGTGTCGTAGAAGGCGACTAAGGGACATATTAGAGAATGGGCAGCAGCGTTCTCTATTCATTTTACAACCTAACTATGATCGCCAACCCGCCTGCCAAGCGTGGCGATTATGGCAAATCCCCCCCTTGCGTGGGAGGCTTATGTCCAGCAGTGGATGTCTTTCGGTTGATATGATGATGATAAAGTAATGGATTAGCAAACTGTTTCAAAACTAAACAGATTATGATTGATCGTGCTTTACGCAATTACATCCATCTACATCGTATTTCTACTAGGGGGATTCGCTAGTTTTCTCAGTTAGTCCTCTCCAAGCTTCGAACTTAGAGGGTTCTCTCAAGCAGTCTATATTGTATTTATGTTGAATACCTAATTTAATAGTTTTGATATGTATTGCTATATAACAGGTTTGTATGTGGGTGAGAGTGTAAATCCATAAATAATTATACTGAAAAAGGTGTTTTCTTTACAGTCGCTTACAGGACTTCACCGAGCAAACTTTCTGTTTACATTCAATTATTTTGTTTATATTACCCTGTTGGAAGTTGGGCTTTCGTGGATTTAATTTAATTAAAAGCTTAAGAGGCCGTAAATGAGTTTTTTTTTTTTCAATTTCGCAGAATGGTAACAAAAATCATTCGTGATTTTAAAGACGCGATTTTACTGTACCTATTTCTTCAGGATAGGCACCATAAGAAATTTCATTTTATCATTATTTCAATAATTAGGATCTAATGATAGAGCTACTTTTTAATTTTATTTCGTGATTTTGATTAATCGACCTCATAGGTACAGTAAATAGTTGTAATGAGAAATTACAAGCGCGCTATGTCATACCAGAAGGCGTACAAATATTCATGGACGTCATTGATACTAAAGTTTATGACTTAATTACATAAATGAAACGCATTTAATAATAATTGTATTTCACAAACAAAAAAATAT
Source organism: Polymixis flavicincta (assembly GCA_949987655.1). Taxonomy (NCBI): domain Eukaryota; kingdom Metazoa; phylum Arthropoda; class Insecta; order Lepidoptera; family Noctuidae; genus Polymixis; species Polymixis flavicincta. The sequence continues at coordinate 20,782,615 of OX465183.1, forward strand.
AAATGACATTGTTTTAACAAAAAGAGAACCAAGTAATATTATAATTAAAATAATTATTCACCACCAACTTGCTCTGAAATACAGCCTTGTGGAATCGGAAGTGCTGTACTATAGGTATGTGCCCGACCCAGTTCTCGAAAATGGACATGTCACACTGTACTGGGATCGATCCATCATCACTGACGGGACTATTGTAGCTAATAAGCCTGATATAGTGGTGGTGGATCGACTAGAGCGGCGCACAATGATCGTTGACATAACAGTCCCGCATGACGAGAACCTCGTGAAAGCCGAGAAAGATAAACAAATCAAGTATGTTGACTTGGCTCGCGAGGTTGTCGACATGTGGGATGTGGACTCAGCGATCATTGTGCCGATAGTTGTTACAGCCAATGGTTTGATAGCAAAGAGCCTCGACCAACACCTAAGGACGCTCTCGTTGGGCAGCTGGGTCAATGCCTTGATCCAGAAAGCAGTACTCCTGGACACGGCTCGTATTGTCAGGAGGTTCCTCTCTCTAGAGCCCTGACCGCCGGTAGCTTGGACCCTGTTCCTGATACCGGTGGGCCACTATTTTTATATTTTTAAATATTCCTATATTTTTTATATTAATATTTGAAAATGTAATTAATATGTATTTATTGAAATAAAGGTCAAAATAATACAAAAAAAAAACAATGCCATGTTAATGGACTTGACTTGACTTAGTTTGAACTCCAGTCAAGTCCATTAGATTTGACTTGAGTTCAAACTAAGATCAAAAATAGTCATTACATTTTGCCTGTCAAAAATTCCGAAATGCTTTAAGCAACAGTAAAAATTATGCCTTTTCTTAAATAAGTTTACGTTGAATTCTTTAATTGAACTAGGTATATGGTTGAATATGACTGGTGCTATACAAAAAAACACCCATGTTCAAGTCATCATCATCATCATCATTTCAGCTGAAAGACGCCCACTGCTGGACATAGGCCTCCCCCAATTTAGGGGGGTTTGCCATAATCGCCACGCTTGGCAGTCGGGTTGGCGATCGCAATATGGTGGTAAAATGCATAGAGAACGCTGCTGCCCATTGTCTAGTAAGTCCCTTAGTCGCTTTCTACGACACCCACTGGAAGAAATGGGATGGTGCTATTCTTTTACGTCCGGCAACACATACGGAACATCATGTAACATCAAGTAAATAAGCGAAATCGACAACAATTTCGTATACGGCCTCTTAACTTCATAAAAAAAAAACCTATTGTGTGGATATATATCGTGTGAGTACTGTGCGTCATGTCCAATACTGTTAGTTCCTGTTTCGAATTCAGTCACTATCACAGTTGATAGACTAGTGATCATAAATAGAGCACGCGCGTACGCAGGGACATGCCGTATTTAGAACACGATGAAAGTGCTAATAGGAAAACAATCGTATAAACGATCACATTTATTTATCTACAGCTTCTGCCGACGATTTCGTTCGCGTGGAAGTCGTAAGTCATCAAAATTTCCTGTATACTACATTTGTAGTTTTGGTTGCTGTACTGTTGTCCATGTGAGCAAGCAGCTTGTGCTGGTGTCGACCAGAATCGAAACTCGCCCAATAGTCTTGTGGCCACTGGCCTTCAATTTGCTAGAGAATACCGTGGTTGTTCGCTGCAGCTTGATAATTTTTGGGCGTTAAAATTGCCCGTTACACACACAAGAATTCTCTTGGTACGGTATTGGATTGATGTCTTCGTACACCAGGCGAATGTGATTTTCTAAAGTGGGAACTGCTTTACCGAGAGCCTCTGGTAGGTTCATCTATAACCGTTCTCCTCTGGTAGAGTGTCTTAACTAACTTTAAACCGAACTCACATAATGATGGTCAAGCGCAGTCTTTAAACTTGCGACCATAGAGTCGACCTATTCCACGTTGCATTCACTTCGTCAGTCCTAGTTCCCCGCCTCACTACATGTAGTGTTTGCCAGAAATCGCCACTACTCAGCACCTACAGGATGAATTGTTTGTAAGGGAATTTGCTCTAAAGAATATATTTAGTAAATATGAGGCTACTCAACAAGACCTGAGTAAGCGCATGCAGGAGGCCAGTGAGTTGGCAGACCTTGTCAAGTACAATGCGGAGAGGTATGAGCTGCTAACAAATAGCCTCTCTTTTAGTTGTGCCTGCTCCCAGGCAGCACCCCAGCCCCAAATTATTACACCCACACCCTCAGCAGCTCAACCAGTAGGTAGCTGCAGTGATGATAAATTGATTAATACAACATAATTATGTATTTTCTGACAAATTTGGTCAAGGTTTTGGTAGAATATTTAATCAGTGTTCTCAACAATATGTAATAAATAATTGTTCACCCGGTGCCAGTATTAGCCAATTAATAAGTAATATTAAATTGTCCAAAATAAACCCCAGTTCTACTATTATATTACTATACGGGGATAGTTTAAGTGTTAGAAAAAAGGACATAATTAAATGTGTCCAGTTGATGTTACATCTCAATGAGACAAATAATTGTAGATTTATTTTCTCTGCCTTGCCTTATTCACAATACTTGTCTTATGAGCAGAATAGGCACATTTATAATATGAATATGTTAATTTATAATAGGACTAGTCGTCACAGTGACGCTATTCTATATTTTGATTGTAATCAATTTATTACTGATTACAAACTGACAAATGATACCTTGTATTTGCCACCTAGCTGTAGGAGACAAGTTGTTAATCTTTTAGCATACAATTTACACCTTAACACTGGTACCTGTAGTGTACCATCGATTACTGTTAGTAGTGGTACTAACGCCACTTTTGATTCGCCTAGTAGTTTAAACTATTAGGTGCGACAACGGGTAAGCCGCATGTTTTGAATGTTGTACATCAAAATATGCAGGGTCTGTCCGGCAAAGAGCTAGAGTTAAGTTTATTTATGGAAAACTATGATGTTCAGGTGTTATGTTTGACTGAACACTGGTTGAAAGAACATGAAGTAGTGTTGATAAATGATGATTTTTTTACTGTGGATAGTGCTTTTGTGAGGAAAAATGCTATTCGCGGTGGTTCTTTAATTCTTGTTTCAAACAAGTTGAAATGTAAACAACGTTTAGATCTAGTTAATCTTTCCATCGAGCGCACTATTGAATTGTCTTGTGTTGAACTCGAGCGTTACGTTACAATTTGCGTTTATCGACCCCCCTCAGGGGATTTCATTCGTTTCGAATCGGTAATGGAGGATTCACTCAATAAATTAAAATCAAGTAATAAATGTATAATTTTATGTGGAGATTTTAATATTAATATTTTAGAAGTTACTCCATTAAGTATTAGACTTCTCAATCTGTTCAGATCTTTTAATTTAATTAATTTGTTTTTCGAACCTACTAGGATCACGGCATCTTCGTCGACTTGCCTTGATAATATATTTAGTGATTGTGATGCCAAAAATAAATTGGTTTTAAGTGATTTAACGTCCGACCACTGCGGTTTATTAGCTAGCTTCCCTTTGCCTTCACATAAAAAGCCGCATAAAATAGAATGCAGGCCATATACAGCTAGTCGTTGCATTAAATTTAAAAATAATATAGCTCATAGAATTACATCATCTATAGTAGAACACGAGAATCCTAATGAAATCTATGGAGCCCTTTTTGATGTTGTGCAAAAGGAATACCAATCTATTTTTAAGACCAAAACCATTGATATTAATAGCACCTCCGTTGGCTTCAACCAATGGGCCACCCCAGGTATTTATAAAAGTAGAGCAAGACTATACGAGTTATACGGTTTAAAAAAATACAGATTTGACACTCCTTTCTTAGAATATATCAGAAATTATTCAAAATTATTTAAAAGAATCTGTGCTTTTGCTAAATCTAAATTTTTAAGCGATACTATAAAAAATTCTAATAATAAAGTAAAAACCACATGGAAAATTATTAACAGTGAAACAGGTAAATCAGTTAAACAAGAAAAACAATTAGAGATTATGGTCAACAACAAATTAGTTGATAAAGCTGCTGACGTAGCTGAGGCATTTAATGAATTTTTTGCAAACATACCTATAACTACGACTCACTCTTTAAATTCATCCCCGTCTAAAGCTGAAAACCTTTTGCATAGTAGTGTGCCCAAATGTAGTCGTTTATTTAGTTTCGAACATGTAACGCCTCGTGAAGTAGTTAATATTTTTAACACACTTAAGTCTAAAAACACTGGTGATTACTGGGGCATCTCCATTAAACTTTTAAGTAATATAATCGATATCGTAGCCCCCTATCTAGCTATTACTTTTAATAAATGTGTTGATTTAGGATCTTTTCCTGACCTCATGAAGAGTAGTAAAGTCATACCTTTATTTAAATCGGGCAACAAAAATAACATTGGCAATTTCAGGCCTATTTCTATTTTACCGGCTTTTAGTAAAATATTTGAAAAGCTGATACTAAAGCAGTTGCTAAGACATTTTAATTTAAATAAACTCCTTCACGATGAACAGTATGGCTTTACAAAAGGTCGTTCGACTACCGATGCAGGTGTTGCTCTGCTGAAACACATTTTTGACGCATGGGAGAACTCGCAAAATGCTATTGGAGTTTTCTGTGATCTCTCCAAAGCCTTTGATTGCGTGCACCATGACACGCTTTTGCGTAAACTACGTCATTACGGTGTTCAAAACGAAGCACTCAACGTATTAAGTTCTTATTTGCAAAATAGGCATCAATGTGTAGATGTTAATGGTGTAAAATCCTCCGGGCTACCAGTTAAATTAGGTGTACCTCAAGGCTCAATACTGGGTCCATTCTTGTTCTTAGTATATATTAATGACTTACCATTCTATTTAAAGGGTATCTGTGACATCGTACTGTTTGCTGATGATACCTCTCTTATATTTAAAGTAGATAGGAATAGACAAGATTTTGACGACGTAAACAGTGCACTCGCAATGGTTACGGATTGGTTTACAACAAATAACCTAGTTCTCAATGCCAAGAAAACTAAATGTATAAAGTTCGCCTTACCGAATGTTAGGAATCTAGGACCGAACATCGTCGTAGATAATGAGGTACTTGAAACTGTAGACTCTGCAGTTTTCCTAGGCATAACAGTAGATGCCAAACTTCAGTGGGGTTCACATATATCAAGCCTAGCGGGAAGGCTCAGTTCGGCCGCCTACGCCGTCAGGAAAGTAAGACAATACACTGACGTTGACACAGCGCGGTTAGTCTATTTTAGTTATTTTCATAGCATTATGTCCTACGGCATTCTGCTGTGGGGCAAAGCCGCAGATATTCAAAATATTTTTGTTCTTCAAAAACGAGCTGTTCGAGCAATTTATCAACTAGGTGCTAGAGTTTCTCTTAGAGATTTTTTTAAAGATATTGGTATACTCACCGTGGCATCGCAATTCATCTTGGCCAACATCTTATATATAAGGAAAAACATACACTTGTACACTAAAAACAGTGATTTTCATAATATTAATACTAGAAATAAGGACAAACTACGTGCTCCCTTTCACCGGCTTCATAAGGTTCATAACTCATTTATTGGTCTTGGTATAACCTTTTATAACAAGCCTCTTCTGTGCTAGATTTGAATTTTAATGCGTTTAAAGCTAAAGTAAAATCCAACCTTTGCGCAAAGGCATACTATACTATCAACGACTACTTAAACGATAAGAATAGTTGGTCGCTGTGATTAACTCAAGACAATGTTTGTGTTCTTTCACCTGAGTTTCCTTGCCTACTGACAGGTCATATCTTTATTAACATATTTGTTTGTTTTTTATTGGACTATATAAATTCATTTGAATTTACTTAGTGTTGACATAATCTACCTACTCATTGTTTTTAATTTTTAATAATGAGTTAAATTGCCAGGGGTGCGGGGTGTTCGAAAGATTAACAGATACAGACATTGTCATGTCTTAACTATGAATATACGCTGAGCGCAACTTTTTTTTTTTTCTTTCGTTGGAACTTTCTCCTGTCCTGACAATAACAAACACGACAAAAAAGAATTTTCAAAATTGCTCCAGCCGTTCACGTGTGATGCCGTGACCAAGAGAAATAGGGATTCATTTTAATTATTATAGATTACCATCACTCAGTACTCACATATTGAGATATAGCATCACGATGTTGACTCAAGACGTCTACATGCGTTGACACCACCCACGGATACACATCCCGCAGCCGCACGTCGCAGCTTGCTCTTTTTATTTAAACAATAATTATGCATTGATTTAGGATCTCCAAGAAAAGATGTTCACAATACATGGCACATAAATATACGGCAACATCAGGTGTTAAGTAGGTAGGTGTACTCCTTCACTTATAGGAGACCACAGCATGAACAATAGAGTTTAAAAAAAGATTTACTATAGATAAAATTTGGAAACTGTTAATACATTTTTAAAGAACATACAAATAAAATAATAGAACCAAATTACTGACTTAGAAAATCGTAGCAATATATTATTATAAAGTAACCACACCATACTAATGATTATAATATGGTGTACTCACTTAAATGGGTTTAAAGATTATTTATTTATTCTAGAAGAACATAAATTGTTCACTTAGCGAATAAATAAGTTTAGGTTTAAATAAACTTTACTCACAATAAAGACATATGTAAGTACATGTCACTCACTTGAGAACAATACTAAAACATATAAACATAAATTACACAAAGTTCATCGTCATCAGTTACACAATACTAAAACACACACATATTACACAAAACTCGCCATCTAATGTTTCGTCAGTAATACAATACAATGCCTTCATTTCTCCAGAAATGATTGATCCGCGATTATATTATACTGACTAAGTTTAGTTTTGAATCCATTGAAAGAGTGTAGATTTCTTATCATCATCATCATCATATCAGCCGAAAGACGTCCACTGCTGGACATAGGCCTCCCCCAGGCTCCTCCACTTCGACCGGTCTTGTGCTTCCCACATCCAGCGGATACCCGCGGTCTTCGCAAGGTCATCGGTCCACCTTGTGGGAGGCCTTCCTACTCTACGTCTTCCGGTACGCGGTCGCCACTCCAGAACCTTTCGGCCCCATCGGCCATCTGTTCTGCGAGCAATGTGCCCTGCCCACTGCCACTTAAGTTTGGCAATTCTTCGGGCTATGTCGGTTACCTTGGTTCTCCTGCAGGAGATTTCTTATACTAGAGGGTATTATAAAGTTGTGCTCCTTCAAAAGTAAGCATTTGCTTGCCATTCGTTGTACTAGTTTTTGATAAAACTAGCAAGCTAGCTCGCCGTGTGCTACGTTGACTGACATGTTTTTTATTGAGCGAGTGTTATGTTCGAAAAAAAAAAAAACATTATTAAAGTAGGTGTAACAAACAGTTTTGATTTGATAACGTAGGTAGGTACGAATATGCCGACATCATATCGTGTGTAAGTCTAAGTTATGTCGTTAACTTAATAATTTTGTGTTGTTTGTGACGAACTGCTTGAGTTTAGCTTTAAATATGTTGAAAGAATGTACTCCTGATATCTGCCGGTAGATTATTGTAAAGTTGAACGCCTTCGTATTTTATAATAGGTCTTTACCTATGAAATTGCCGTTTTGTATGAAAAAATTTAAACGAATTTTTTTCATGAATTTTTTATTTGTATTAATCGAAGTAATCACCCATGCAATCAATGCATCTTTGCCATCGCAGTGGCAGTTTATTGATGCCCTTCTTAAAGAAATCAGCTGGACGGGAGGCAACAAATTCTTCAAAGGCATTTTGTACTGCCTCTCGGGTATTAAATTTTTTTCCCGCCAAGAAGTTATCCAAATTCTGGAAAAAGTAGTAGTCTGTAGGCGCAAGGTCTGGTGAGTAGGGCGGATGACGGAGAGCTTCCAACCCCAGTTCTTGCAACTTGGAGACCGTCTGCTGTGCAGTATGAGGTCGCGCGTTGTCGTGCAGGAGCAGCGGAGACGAGCGATTGACCAATGCTGGTTGGAGATGCGCCAGCTTCTCCATCATTGTGTTCAGTTCTTCACAGTACACATCTGCAGTAATGCTCACCCCGTTTGGTAAGAAGCTGTGATGAATCACACCGGCGCTAGACCACCAAACAGTGACCATCACTTTTCTAGGGGTAAGTTTTCGTTTAGGGCATTGTTTAGGTGCTGAACCAGGATCCAACCAACTTGCTGAGCGCTTACGGTTATCAAACAGAATCCATTTTTCATCGCAGGTAACAATGCGGTTCAAAATTCCTTCATTTGTGTGTCTGTTGAGCAGTGCAAGGCACGTCTCGACGCGTACTTCGCGCTGGCGATCATTGAGTTCGTGGGGCACCCATTTGTCAAGCTTTTTTACCTTGCCAATTTGACGCAAATGGACCAATATTGTTTTGACGCTAACGTCGAAAGCTGCTGCTAATTCAGCCGTAGATTGTGTATCATCAGCTTCCACAATCGCCTTTAATTCGTCATTGTCGACCAAAGTCTTCGGACGACCGCGAGGTTCATTTTTCAGGTCGAAATTTCCAGAACGGAAGCGAGCAAACCAATAACAGGTGGTGCGTTGGTTTGTAGTGTTAGCTCCGTAAACGTCGTTGATGTTGCGTGCCGCTTGTGCCGCGTTGCTGCCACGACGGTACTCATATTCCATAATTACTCGAATTTTTAACGTATCCATGATGACGAAAAAGATTGAAATGCGATGAAAATGTAACACTAATCAATAAAGAAATGACTACTTTTAGAAAAAAAAATCCATGTTTTTAAAATAAAATTAATTTGAAATTAGAATTCTTAGCCAAACAAAAATTATTTTGATTTGAAATGGCCAGTACTGCAGAACGGCAATTTCATAGGTAAAGACCTAATATTTTTCCTCCCATATTGCGCCCCGGGGGGCGCGTATGTTTTAGGTTAGGGTTTCTTTGACTGTATCTGGATGTTTTCGTGTTGAAAGAAAATTGTGTGTTTAATTTTTTCTAATGAGAACGCAGGAATTGAATGTGTAAAGTTGATGAACGTTCAATAGTTTAGTGTTATTGTATAGCTCGGATGTAGGTGTATGATAATAATCGTAGTTGAACAAAATTTTGATTATTTAATTTTTAGTCCAGTAGCCAGAAGAATATGAAAGAAATAAATTATATTTTAAGTTAACGTTCACACGGACGTGATAAAATCGCGCCGGGATTTTTTCGCGCATTGGATTTTTCGCGCATTGGATTTTTCGCGCATTGGATTTTTCGCGCATTGGATTTTTTCGCGCGTTGGATATTTTCGTGCATTGGATTTTCAACGCACAACTGAGCTTCGTGAGTTGAAAATAAACAGTAAAAACGCACTGTTCGTATTTCGACGAGATTTGCGACGTCTATGTGAACGTCGACTTCCACAGATATAATTATGAACTGGTTTTTGCTGAACAAGAAATCTTAGTCAGTCAACTTATTCCAGGATCGGGGTGGGTTGACCACAGGCTTGAAGTAGGTTAACTGATACAGGTAATTATGTTGACAGTACTTATGTTAGCGTAAAATCTTGAGAAAGTAAGAAAAGGAGTTTTTGGCGGGATCGCGTTGGAACATGTCGCACGAATTTTCATTTTCATGAAATTTCGTGAAATAGCGAATTAAATTGTATAATTTTGATAGTGAATTATTCAATTTAGTTACGTGTGAGTGCACAAGTGTAGTGAAGGTGAAAATAAGTGACTAACGTGAACTTTTCGCGTTCCCCCCAAAAACTCGTAATAGGTTGTTGTAAAGTTACTACCGCTTTGACTAACTTTGACTTGACTGACCATGACTTTTTTGTAACTTTGTGCCTGTTATCGGGCCATTTAGTTGATTGAAAAGTAAAATTACTTGACACTGGCTAAATGCACAAACCGTGCGAAGCCAAAATCCAAAAAAAAAATAAGAAAAGAGAGAAAGAAAAAGAGTAACCAACGTAAATGATGTAATCAACGTTCTGTAACAAATTGTTTTTTTTTTCTTTTTTTTTTATTAATGTTAAGAAAACTTACAGCTAATACAGACGAGTAGTAAGAAGTAACATGTAGAAGAAAGCCAATTACAAGTTTCCACTTATATAAACTTACGTATAAAATTGACGAAACGGTACAAACAGGTACAAACAGCGTGAGGGTTAAACTAAGTTAAGTTAAGTTAAACATACTCGTAGACACAACTGAAGAGATTAAACAAAAATAAAATAAATTACACAAGAACATTAGACTTCAAAGAATAAGTCATTTAACATTTTTTTTTTAATTTCTGAACACTGTTTGAGAATAAGTCGAGCTCAACATCCCTGCTCACCAAATTGAACATTCGACATGCTCTCAAAATATATGCGGTTTGCCTATAGTTCGTTTTCACAATAGGAACATGAAGGAGATGAGGTCTCCGAAGAAACACAGATGGTGCACGAAGTCCAATCTTGGCCACCAGCTCTGGGACGTCAGTAGACCCGTTCATTATATTAAATAGGAAAGAAAGATCTGCAATTTTTCTTCGCTCGTGTAAAGGAAGTATATGAAATTTCTTGCACCGACTCGTATAGTTAAGGAGATAAGTATTTGAACGATATTGAGTGTACCTTAAAAATCGCCTTTGTATACTTTCAAGGCGATCGATATAAACATTGTAATTTGGATTCCAAATTTGAGAAGCATATTCGAGATGGCTGTTATATATTATATATTAATAACAATATCATGATTTAAAAAGAGTGTCCATGGAGTTTCTTTCCCGTTCTTCTCCATAGGTACCTACTACGCTTTGGAATGGGCAACCAGCTTCATCTTTTCGATTCTTTGACAATTCAAAAGTGCCTGTAATTGGTTTATTTCAAATACTTAAATGCTTTGAGTTTGAGATTGAGTAATAAATCAATATTTGTATTCAATAAGCCTCAAGACAGCTGCTTCAGAGCAGTGGTAGCCCAGTGGTAAAGGCTACGACTTACGAGATGTAGGTCGTAGGTTCGAACCCAACCAGACGCTTTACTTTGTGTAAATTATTTCATCACCACTGCTTTCAAAACGGTGAAGGAAAACATGGTGAGGAAACCGGCATGTCCTAGATACAAAAATTCGAAGATATGTGTCATCTACCAACCCGCACTGGGCCCGCGTGGTAGATTAAGGCCCGCTACCTCTCACAGAGAGTAGGGCTATGTCCCAGCAGTGGGAACATTGTAGGTTGATTATGCTTTAGTTATTGAAGTATTTCTTTTTTATCTATCCAAATAAAGTCAATATATGGGAGTGGCACGCGAGCTTCCTTTGCCAAATGAATTAATAGTCTAGTAGTATTCAATTAAAAATGGTTTTCAATTCATTATAACCGACTTCACGACTTGTTTTAGAAAATGTATCATTTTTGTCAGCCGCCTACCAAAACAATAGTACCTGATAAATATTGCACTTAACTCTGGTGCAATTTTGCTATAAAGGGTAGTTGTACTGTAGTGATTTTGAAATAACTCGAATTTGTAAAAGGTATCTACACACATACTAGAATTCAGGAGACAACCAATGCGACACCCTCGATTTAGTAATCATAAGTCATAGAGATGACATTTGATTACATGGGTTTTAAGCCCTTAAAAGTATTAGAAGAAAGTTAAGTGTGCTGTGGCCGGCGCCGGCACCGGCGGCAGGCTGACCGCCTGACCGCAGGTGACGATGTAATTATGTAAATAGCGCGCATTGCCACTCCGTGGCGGTCTCTCATTGAGAGCTATTTTTTCCGAGAGCGATGTAATTAGTATCGAGGGATGCGGATGATTGTCTTAAATGGCAGTCGAGAGTCGCGGCGGCGGCGGGCGGGAGGCGACAGCACCTTGTAGGGGCTGCTGCGAGTGCCAAGTGCCGCCTGGCCGCGTATATAGTGCGCGCGCGCCCATCCAGCGCTCACTACCGTCGCTGCTACCGCTGCCTCCGCTCTGTGAGTGTCTGTCCGTGTTATCTGTACACCTGTGTAGTCAGTGCATTTCAGTCTGTCCTAAATAGATCACTTCGATCTCTCAGTCAGTAATCTATTCTCGCACCGTCATACCGGTCGGTGGCGCAAGTCGAGTCAGTGCGGTGTAGTGCGAGTACTAACGGCGCGTTGTGTTGCAGGTGTGTGGAGCTCTCCGTGAAAATCTTCTTCGTCTAAGTCAGGATGTGTGACGACGATGCGGGCGCGCTGGTAGTCGACAACGGCTCCGGCATGTGCAAGGCCGGTTTCGCGGGCGACGACGCGCCGCGCGCCGTATTCCCGTCCATCGTGGGCCGCCCGCGTCACCAGGGCGTCATGGTGGGCATGGGGCAGAAAGACTCATATGTGGGCGACGAGGCTCAGAGCAAGAGAGGTATCCTCACTCTCAAATACCCCATCGAGCACGGCATCATCACCAACTGGGATGATATGGAGAAGATCTGGCACCACACGTTCTACAACGAGCTGCGTGTGGCGCCTGAGGAGCACCCCATCCTGCTGACGGAAGCGCCGCTCAACCCCAAGGCCAACCGCGAAAAGATGACGCAGATCATGTTTGAGACTTTCAACTGCCCCGCCATGTACGTAGCTATCCAGGCCGTGCTATCGCTGTACGCGTCCGGTCGTACCACCGGCATTGTGCTGGACTCCGGCGACGGAGTATCGCACACGGTGCCCATCTATGAGGGTTACGCGCTGCCGCATGCCATCCTGCGTCTGGACTTGGCGGGCCGTGACCTCACGGACTACCTCATGAAGATCCTGACAGAGCGCGGCTACTCATTCACCACGACAGCGGAGCGCGAAATTGTGCGCGACATCAAGGAGAAGCTATGCTATGTGGCGCTGGACTTCGAGCAGGAAATGCAGACTGCGGCCGCGTCCACGTCACTGGAGAAGTCCTACGAGCTGCCGGACGGGCAGGTCATCACCATCGGCAACGAGCGCTTCCGCTGCCCCGAGGCCTTGTTTCAGCCCTCGTTCCTGGGCATGGAGTCGTGCGGCATCCACGAGACCGTGTACAACTCCATCATGAAGTGCGACGTGGACATCCGCAAGGACCTGTACGCCAACACGGTACTCTCAGGCGGCACCACGATGTACCCGGGTATCGCCGACCGCATGCAAAAGGAGATCACGGCGCTAGCACCCTCCACCATCAAGATCAAGATCATCGCGCCACCCGAGCGCAAGTACTCCGTGTGGATCGGCGGCTCCATCCTAGCGTCGTTGTCCACCTTCCAGCAGATGTGGATCTCCAAGCAGGAGTACGACGAGTCCGGCCCCGGCATCGTGCACCGCAAGTGCTTCTAGACGCGTGACATCACACGCATCACTCCTCCACACTTTTATACTTGTTGCCAAACAAATGTATTTATTTTATACTCTCTGTCGGAGACTGCTCGCTGTTGCGTTATCATGTAAGTGAACTACTTTAAGTGTATGATGTTTAATATAATTTTATAACTGAGCGTGTGTTCGTCATTGTGTGCGAGCCCTTTCCCCGTATACCAGTATCCTAACCTGCAGAGTGCAGCGTGCCACCGGCCACTGTCCGTACTGTCCATATAAGGCGTGACTGTGTGCGCCGGCGCTGCGTATTATATTAATAGCGTCAGTGACAATCGAACAGTAGTTTAATTTAGTATCGATGCTGGGAGTGCCAATTGATCGGCGCGTGGAGACAATGCCCGCGCCGTCGTCTGCAGCAATATATTTATACCGCACTCACAGGTGCGCGAGCCCTGCGAGATTTACCATCCCACTAACTGTCGCGTCTGATATGTGGCCATTAGAACAAATGCTACATTACTGTAACATTCTAATTGATCTGGTTGATTCATCTGTTCAATTACATTCAAAACTATTTGGATGTATCAACAAAGTGGTTTAATTGGCAGCTTAGTGATAAATATCAAGAGACATAAATAGAAACAGTGTTGTCCACACAATGTGGGTAAGTAGGTCACGACGCGCAGGTGAGACGAGCGTCGCAAATATCGCCAATAGTACACCGGAAATTAATGAAATGAAACGATACTAAATAACACCCTTATACTTTTATTTTATAAAAATATTTACAAGTATATACATGGTCGAGGCCAGCCCGACTCGGCACAGAGGCTGAACGTGCTACTTAATGTTACAACATTGCGTTAGGTACTTATGACTATCACTGAACTAGGAGATCGCTCGCCATCGTCTCTCGACTCTACGTATACACACTGACTTCTCTTAAAGTTCGCGAACGAGTCGCGACTCACATTGACGGAGCGGAGCTGAGCTCTTATAAAATATACCCGTTAGGCCCGGTGCACACAACGCAGCGTATGATTAGAGTTCATGATCAGTCGCGGGGCGGCGGCGCTCACAGCAGGCGCTTGTCAGGCGGCGCGTCGTCGTCACTGTCGCCGCAGTCAAAGCGGATGTGGCGCGCGCTGCGGCGGCGCTCGGGCGCGGCCACCTCGCCGCCCGCCGCCAGTCACACCTTGTCCTCGCCACCACCCGGCGCCGCTGAGCGCACGAACTGCAACACGCGCGGGGGTGAGGCGGACGTGGTGACAGTGCCGCGCCGCCCGCCCGCGCCCAGCATACTCACCGACACCGTGGTGGCCGTGGCCGAGTTGGCGCGCGGCCGGAACGTCAGCACGCGCCAGCGCCGCCGCAGCTGCGCCAGCACCTCTCCGTTGCAGAAACAGTACAGCACGGCCACGCACAGCCCCTGCAGCGACGTCGTCAGTGCCGACACGTACTCATAAGCCAGCCACCAGCGCGCCGTGTGGTCTGGCCGGAAGGGCATCAGCAGGTACTGCAGGCCCAGCAGTGGCGCCAGCAGGCACGTAGCGCGCAGTGCGTGCAGTGCGGTGGCAGAAGGACGCGCTGGGCCGCCAGCGCCGCCCACCCCACCGCCCGCGCGCAGCTTGGTGCACAGCACGCGCACGATGTTGCACAGGAAACCCAGGTTGAGGAGCACGGCGCCGCACGCCAACACGGCTAGCTCGAGGCGCGGCGTGCCCTCGTCCATCCAGCACAGCGGCTCGTCGCCAGCGGCGCGGCGCCCGGTGTACACTGCGGCTGATGTGAGCGGCAACAGCCAGCCCAGCGCCAGCAGCGCTCGCACCAGTCGCCGCTCTGACACGAACGCGCTCACCAGCACCGTGTGCAGGTACAGCCCCTCGCATAGCATCCATGTGTAGTTGGTGAGCAGCGCGTACTGCAGCACCGCGTTGAGCACGCGGCACCACGCAGGTGATGACGTCAGCGTGGAAGGCGCGCGCACCACCAGCCCGTACCACAGCAGCCACAGTGCGTTGTTGAGCGCGAACGACGCGAACAGGTTCATGTGCACCGTGATGCGCGCGCACCGCAGCGACCTGCAACACAAAAACAGTGTCAGCATGCATATAGTAGACACAGAGCAGTGGAAGACGACAGAGACTCACCTGAAGTAGAAGAGGATGCCGAGCGACAGCAACAGCGCCACCAGCGACACGCTGTAGCCCGCCTCGTACACCGCGATGATATCGCTCACGTCCTGAACAACAAACGTTAGTCAGTGCTGGCTCGATCGCGGGACATACTCAGCTGGTACGGGGTCATACATCCTCGGGCTTGATACAGGTGGTGTAGTTCGACCAGGGCCGGCCGGTCTCCGGGTGCAGCCACCACGTGCCGTTCGCCGTACACTCCTTATGCGCCAACACTGCAACAAGAGCGAGCGTACACAGGCTGAGCTGAACGACGCGTCACCGGTACATAAGAGATGCGACGCACGTTCAGGACTAAAGCCGGGCACGAAGGCGGGGCAGGCGCGGTACGCGGTGGAGTTGGCCGGCGTGTGCGGCCAGCACAGCCACGAGTCGAATGTGCCCTCGCAGAAAACACCTGCAAGCAGAGAAAGCGGATAGTAGTGGAGTGGCCTTAGAGCGGCGGCGCACACTGTAGCGGGTACTGGCCTGCTTGCGGCGTGGTGCCGTTGTTTTCCAGTTCGCAGACGATTGCGTCGCGTGCGATGCGCTCAGGGTCGTCCATGTCGCGCCCCCTCCGGCCCCCGCACGTTGCGCACGCGCCGCTTACGCCACGCGCACTGCCTGCTCGTACTGAACTTCACCCATTACCTGTAATCATCAGAACAATCATGATAAACTCTCGTATTCATAATAAACGAAACAGTTTGTATAGAACTTAAGCGTTATGTGTTCGAAGAATAACGCCATAACCATGCGTTGTATATCTGTAGAATAACTGCAAATGTAAGCCCGTCGAGTAGGTAGGCAGATATCTACACCGCTTCCTGGTGTTTGGATGTGTTGTGGACGGGACGAAATACAGTTATCAGAATCACATGCAAATAGGGAAATCTGTTAGTGTTAGGGTGTTAGCATCGAGTGACAACGGGGCATCACGTGACGCCCTCGCCTTTTGCGGAACCGCTATGTAACCACGATTGGAGGCCGGTCTACACCACAAAATACTAAATGCGTTTAGCACTAAACACAATTAGAATATCATTATGTCTCTCATTTTGAAACGATTGACAGAAACTGAACGATGCTTTAAATGCATTAGCGGGCTTAATCTTTGACGTTAAATAATTCATTGGAGAAAAGGCGTGTCGCCCTCCCGGTCTGTACTAAGGAGATGAAGTGGCGTGGGTGAAACGCTGAACGGGTAGTCAGGCGCTCAGTCACTTAATGGTGAATCAAGTCGATATTTTTCAAACTAACTATGCGAGTGTATTACTCCACTGTTCAATAATGAACATCAAAATTTAAACATGCTTTCGTTTTTTCTTATTATTAATAAAAAGCCATTAAAAAGTTAGGAGCCAACAAAGACTCGTGACTGACTCATCAACGCGCTGGCCAAACTCTTAGACCTAGAAAGCCCAGATTTTGCACACAGGTTCCCTTTATGATGTAGACAAGGAATGAGGAAGGATTTTGCGAAAATTAACCCCTAAGGGAGTTCAATAGGGGATGAAAGTTCCGCGCGGGCAAAGCCGCTGGCAAAAGCTAGCCTGTCATATGTGTGCGTGTCGACGTGTGAAAGCACTTTGTCGATGTCAAATTGAATTAATTCGTAAAGTGCGCGCGTCTTAAATAGTTATAATGTTAATAATTTGAGACAAAAATAATAACAAGCGTGACTATAGTTGGAACGTCTTGAAAACATTGTAGTTTCCCTTGTTTTTCTAGTTTCTTTTGTTTTTTGTTTTTTTCACTTACATAGATTTAGACTTCTTCTTTTTGTATTTTTTTTTCTTTTTATTGGTTGGCACAACGTCGAACATATGTGATTGGATCAATCAAAATTAATAAGTGTACACTTGTATTTGTATGTCGGATTTATGTAACTCTAAACTCTATTCATGTAACAATCTATCTAAATAAGTTAAATCTGTTTTGTAACTGCATTTCCTACTCCAATATTTAAAGCATGCCGTGGCAGCCTTTAATTTAGGCTAAACTATAAATTGTTTGATTGTAAGTGCTTTAACATGTATTTTTTGGTGTAAGCTTTATTGGTTGTCCTTAAATAAATAAAACGAATTATTATTTATTTATTTATTTTTATTTATTTAAGAGCATGGAGGACTTACAGCTATTAAAAACAGATAAAAAAGGATGCTATAGTCACCAGAAAACCAATTACAAATCCTCACGTATAGACGTAATATAACAATAATTTATGGTGTGAGCACAAACACAAAGAAAACCACACATCGCCTTAAATAAACAGAAAAGTAATATAAATACAAAGTTTTACAATTACATGACTAAAAATATAGAAAAAATAATAAAAAAAAAACAAATACAATTAACCTACCGCTACTTGAAAAACTTAAGGCTTAAGCACCTTCTTGCCGAATTCACACTAACTGTGAAGGGATCAAAATTGTACTCTTTGCATATGTCATTGAAGTTCCTGCTTGCGCGCACAATATAACTGTTCTGCCTATAATTCGAAGATGCATGAGGCACACGTATAGGTGGATTAAAACGAAGTGTCTTACTTGGCACATTGAAATAAAATTTTGACAATAACTCAGGGTTATCAATGTTATTGTTAAGGATCTTCAACAGGTATAAACAGTCTGCAATTTTACGACGATCTACCAGTGGTAGCAGATGATACTTCTTGCAGAATCCAAGATAATCGGCTGACTGATATGGAATCCTTTGATGAAAGCAGAGATACTTTATAAACCGTCTTTGGATGTTTTCCACGCGGTCAATGTATTTATGATAACGTGGATTCCATATCTGAGATGCATACTCAAGCTGACTTCTTACGAAAGTGCAATACAATATTTTTAGTGTTTTAGCATCAGTAAAACATTTAGAGAGACGCATTATAAACCCAAGTAGTTTAGAAGCTTTTTTGACAACTGCGTCAATGTGTGTGTCAAAAATTAACTTATTGTCTTGATGGACACCCAAATCACGAATAGTATTACACCTTGGCAAGACCTGGCCCGCCAAAGTATAAGTTGTAGCTAGGACTGCACGTTTTCTAGTGTACGTAATCACCGAACACTTGGATGGATTGAGGTCAAGTCTATTAGCTCGACAATACTCTTCAAGCCGATATAAGTCAGTCTGAAGTGCTAAACTATCTTCGACCGTGGAAATAGTGGCAAAGATTTTCATGTCATCCGCAAAGCATAATAGTTTGGATGAATGGAGGCACTGATCGATGTCGTTCACATAGACTACAAATAAAAAAGGACCGAGCAACGAACCCTGAGGCACTCCGCTGGGCACGTTTACCCAACTAGACATATAATTATTGAGTACGACTGCTTGTGACCTGTTATCAATGTAGGAAGAGAACCACCTCAAGAGGTCACCACGGATGCCCATGTAGCTTAGCTTCTTAATCAGGGTATCGTGGTCGATCCGATCAAATGCTTTGCTATAATCTGTGTAAACCACATCGACCTGCTTTGCATTATCCATAGCATCTGTAATGAAATCGTTAAATAAAATCAAGTTAGAAGTGGTAGACCGTCCTTTCAAAAATCCGTGCTGAAAGGAGTTGAACGAGCTAGCAAGGGCGGAATATAATTGATTATAGACAATCCTCTCAAGAATTTTAGCTATAATGCACAGCTTGGATATAGGTCTATAATTAGTAATCTCAGTTTTAGACCCCTTCTTATGTACGGGTGTAATAAAAGCAGATTTCCATACTTTGGGGACAACACCTTGCGTCAAAGACATGGAAAATAAAATTGAGATTGGTAGGGCAATGGAAGGCGCGCATTTAATAAGCAATTTAGATGATATGTTATCAGGGCCAGCCCCTTTAGTTGGATCCAAGTTACGAAGTAAACCGGTCACAACATCAACATTCACTTCTATGTGACAAATGTCAGATGAAGTTCTGCTAGTTTCGAATGGAAAAACAGTAGATGGGTTTGGATTAGATGAAGTGGGGTTGAGGAAAGTTGACATGAAATAAGAGGAAAAAGCTTCACAAATAGAATCTCCAGTAAGTAATGATTCATCGTTATATTTTAATGTATTAGGTATAGTATTAGAGTTGTAGCGATTTTTAACAAATTTCCAAAAGTGTTTAGGGTTAGCTTTAATGGAATTTTCAGTTTGATTAAGATAAAATTTATAACAAGAAGCTTCCATAGTCTTGACTCTGTCACGCAAATATTTAAAAGTTAACTCGTCAGCTTTATTGCCGTAAATCCTGATTTTTTTTAGATATTTATATTTTTCTTTAATTGTTTTGATGAGTGCTGAGCTGTACCAGATTGGGTATTTATTATTACATACTAGCTTTTGTGGTATATACTTGTTTTGAATTTTTATAATAGTGTCTATAAAGTACTCAACAGACTCATCCAGGGATCGTATTGAAAGCTCATGTTCCCAATTAGTGCCAGAAATCTCATTATTTATAGAATCAAAGTCGCCTTTGCTATAGATATATCGCAACCGCGGCGCTTGGTCAAGGGGAGGTATTTCAAAGATGTCAATACTGATTGACAACGCAGGATGATAAGGATCAATAGGCACTAGAGGGTCAACACACTCTCTAACACAGGCAAACTTGTTTGAGAGGACTAAGTCCAACAGTTTCCCGTGCACATTAGCTACTCCATTATACTGTCCAAAGTCCAGCACACAAAACTCGTCCGCGAACAAACATTCGTCACTAGTGGCGGGGTTGACTGGGACTAACGAAAGGTTATTGGATGGAGCCCACGTGATTCCACTCATATTAAAATCACCCAAAACCAAAAAAACATCTGAAGTTTTATTCAGAGCTGTATGATTCAATTTCGACAGGAATTAAAAAGACAGGAATTAAATAATGAATATTATTTTATATAGCTTACGTTTAAAAGTCATAATAATATATTCGCCTAGCTTTTTCCTATGTTGGGGTCGGCTTCCAGTCTAACCGGATGCAGCTGAATTCTAATATTTTACATGGAGCGACTGCCTATCTGACATCCATAACTCAGATGCTTGTTGCGATACCCGTGACAAGACTGGTTGTGCAAATCAAATCAAATCAAATCAAATCAAAATATTTTTATTTCATATAAACCTGCATGGGCACTTATGAATTGTCAAAAGCTAGGTGCACGGTTCCAAATTGTTGTTTCCTATGGAGATGAGCCGGCAAGAAACTCCACGGTTACTCTTTTAAAAATAATTGGCTTTACCAATGTTTTCAGAGATAAAATGTATGGGAGGACAGTGCAGGCCTGTCAATAAGTACCAGGTACTTAGACGAATACAGGATAGAAAATCGTCTACAAATCTACAGTCTGTAAGGCCTACAACCTTCTCCCATTCACAATATGTAAAATAATCTACATAAATAACATGAACCTAATTAAACATAGTGACATGATTAACATGACAATCACTAAAAAAAGTTGATATTAAAATTTATGTATAATGTCAAATAATGACGAGATTATGTCAGCAGAAACTGGTCTTACCTAGGAAAACATTAGCCGCAAAAATACGCCTGGCGAGCGATCGACAAGGACGTGTAACGTACATAAATAAAAATTTTAATATTTGGTTCACTCTTGCAGGCCAATAAGAAGATTAAATAAAACAAGTGACTTCAAAAAAAATGCTATAAAATGGAAAAAAGAATATTTTCGGAAGAGGGTGTCTTCGGTTTTATGTTTTAGTTTTTTGAAGATTACTAAAAACTTAGATTCTGAATAGCATGGTACGCCCCCCAGCTAGACGGACCAACGACCTAATGATAGTGGCTAAGACAGACTGGATGCGGGCAGAGGACAGGGCACAGCTTGGGACAGGCCTTTGTCCAGCAGTGGACTGCAATAGGCTGAGTTTGTGGCGATCCTTGGACCTTGACACAACTATTTATACAAAACATTAATGTACGGCGCACCATATGTATGTGTATACATATGGTGCGCCGGAGTGGGGTCGCGCCGCTCAGCGCGCGTTCGGCCACCTTGGGTGACCTTTAGTCCGATCTCGCTATCGCGACGCTAAGCCCACGTAACTTGTGCCATTCCAATTTATAATTTATTCGTGTAATCCTACAGGATTAGCGTAATAGTTAGTTAAATATCTGTGTACAATCTGTGTATAAACTATCTGTGTGTATGTCGATCTTATGTGCCTTTCTTCTGTGAACGTCTGTGTATTGTGTTGGAACAATTATAACCATGAGTAAGAAATTTCAATCTTTTATTTACAACTGCTCACCACACAAGCACATGATTAGTGTACGGCAAAACACTAAATTGGTGACCCCGTCTAGAATACGACAGGAAGGCCCGACAACCACGTGTGGTCAAAACCTTGAAAAGGACGTTCCTATTGATAAATAGCGATGGAAAAACACAGTGGCACGATGAGTGATAGCAGTGACTCTGCTAAATCGTTGGCGACGACCCGTTCTCGTCAAAAACCACGTCGCGCAAAGCGCGTGTCCACTGACGAGCTATCCGACATTTGCCGTGTCGCGGTACGAATACCACCATTTTGGCCAGATGACCCAGAGGTTTGGTTCGCGAAAGTGGAGGCTCAGTTTGCGAATGCGAACATCACCAGTGACGCGACAAAATTTAACCACGTCATCGGCAACCTTGAGCACCAGTACTCCAAACAAGTGAGAGATATTTTGCTCAATCCGCAGGAGAGCAACAAATATGAGAAACTAAAACACGAGCTCATAAAGAGACTAACAGCGTCACACGAGAAGAGAGTGAAACAGCTTCTCATCCATGAAGAGCTCGGAGATCGTAAGCCTTCACAGTTCCTGCGTCATCTTCAAAGTTTGGCCGGACCGAGCGTCCCAGAGGACTTTCTCCGGACAATATGGAGCAGCCGTCTGCCGAGCAACGTCCAGACCCTACTGGCTTCACAGCCACATACGTCGCTGGAGGAATTGGCAGACCTGGCAGACAGGGTCCAGGACATCGTGACCCCATGCCAAGTAGCCGCAGCATCCGCATCAGGTCCAAGCATGCACGGGATGGCGAACGAGATCGCCGAATTAAAGGAAGCCGTGAAGAATCTGACGATGCAGCTGAGTAGGAGGCCTCGCTCGCAATCGCGATCGAACTACCAGCAGCGTCAACGGTCCAGACAGCGTTCCAAGTCCAGCCACCAGAAGCAACCGTTCTGCTTCTACCACTCCAAGTTCGGTGCCAACGCTCGCAAATGCGTTAAGCCTTGCGACTACGACCGGTCGGAAAACTCCAAAGGCAGTCGGTAATGGCGACTGACGACTGTCTGACGTCCACCGGTCGCCTCTTCGTCACGGACCGAACATCAAAGAGACAATTTTTAGTGGACACTGGTAGTGATTTGTGTGTGTTTCCGCGACATTTTCTACGCGAACAGCGAGTCAAGTCGAATTATCAATTATCGGCCGCTAACGGGTCTATAATTGATACCTACGGCTATCTACAATTAAACTTAGATTTAAGTTTACGCCGCAACTTTCCTTGGCGATTTATTGTAGCTGATGTCACCAAGCCGATTATTGGTGTAGATTTTTTAAGCTTCTACGATCTGCTTGTTGACATCAGAAATCAACGTTTGGTGGACAAAACCACCTCTCTGTTTGTTACAGCCTCTGTTGCGAAGGCTTCAGCGACGTGTTCAGTGAAGGTCTCAGTTGGTGATTCGAGGTATCACTTAATACTTAATAAGTACCCCGAGATCACACGACCCGCTGGCACACACCGCAAAACCACACACCACACAGTACATCACATACGCACCACACCTGGCCCGCCCATCTCTTGTTCCCCTCGCAGGCTCGCTCCAGACAAACTGCAGATCGCTAAGCAAGAATTTGAGGTCATGCTTAGCAACGGCACGGCTCGACCATCTGAGAGCCCTTGGTCTTCGCCTCTTCATTTAGCACCGAAGAAGGACAACAGTTGGCGACCCTGCGGTGACTACAGGCTGCTCAACGCGAGGACTATACCTGACAGGTATCCAATTAGACATGTCCATGACCTTACCCACAGCATAGCCGGTTGCAAAGTCTTTACAACAATTGACCTGGTTAAGGCTTACAACCAGATACCAGTCAGCGAGGATGACATCCAGAAGACTGCGATAACGACTCCATTTGGCCTGTACGAGTTTCCATTTATGACCTTTGGTCTGAGGAACGCAGGTCAAACATTTCAGAGGTTCGTCGATGAAATGACGCGCGGGCTCGACTTCTGCTACTGTTACCTGGACGATTTTCTAATCTTTTCGAAAGACCAGGAGCAGCACGAGGACCACCTGTACCAGCTCTTCACCAGGATGCAGAAATATGGCATCGTCATCAACACCTCAAAGTGTGTCTTCGGAGCTGACGAAGTCACATTTTTAGGTTACCGCATCTCTGCAGCCGGTACCAGACCCTTAGAGTCCAAGGTCGAGGCCATCAAGGACTTCCCTACGCCTAAAACGGTAAGGGAACTCAGGCGTTTCCTAGGGATGTTGAACTTTTACAGGCGGTTTATACCCAAAGCCGCAAAATTTCAAGGTCCCCTCAACGCCCTGCTAACTGGCTCAGTAAAAGGTCAACATCCCGTGGAAATAACGGGCGAGGCGCTCACCGCCTTTAATATGTGCAAAGACAGCCTCTGCAACGCTGTTTTGCTTGCACACCCTGACTACCGAGCGAAACTCGCCCTAGTTACAGATGCGTCAGATCTGGCAATGGGTGCAGTTTTACAACAGTTCAGGGACGAGCAGTGGCAACCGCTTGCTTTCTTCTCCCACAAGCTTAGCCCTGCTCAGCAAAAGTATTCGCCATACGATAGAGAGCTACTCGCCATCTATGAAGGCATAAAATACTTCCGCCACATGTTGGAAGCGAGACACTTCACTGTCTATACTGACCACAAGCCATTGATATACGCTTTCCATGAGCGAAAGCACAACTGTGCTCCGCGTCAGTATAGACACCTCGACTTCATTTCGCAGTTCACAACGGACATTCAGCACATTTCCGGCAAGGACAACGTCGTCGCCGATACATTGTCCCGCGTTAGTGAACTGCAAACGACAGTCGAATTTGAAGTCCTCGCTAAATCCCAAGCCACAGACCCTGAACTGTTGCAACTTCTTCAGTCAGAGTCATCTCTTCAACTAAAGAGGCTTAAAATCGACGGCAGTCCCGTCGAACTACTCTGTGATGTGAGTACAGCCACTCCTAGACCATTCGTGACCAAACCCTTGCGACGGCAAATATTTGAGAGCCTTCATAGCCTCAGCCATCCAGGAGCAACCACGTCCGCAAAATTAATTGCGCAACGCTATGTTTGGCCTGGAGTCCGCAAGGACTGTCGACAATGGTCACGAATGTGTCTTAGCTGTCAACGCACAAAGGTAAATCGCCATGTGTCAGCACCATTGGGCACATTCGAATTACCACGTGCTAGGTTTGCCTTTGTGCATATTGACCTAATAGGCCCTCTACCTCCATCACAGGGTTACCGGTACTGTTTAACGGCCGTGGATCGTTTCACTAGGTGGCCAGAAGTAGTACCAATTGTGGACATCACCGCTGAGACAGTTGGTAAAGCATTGCTGACCAACTGGATCTCCCGTTTTGGATGTCCAACCGATATTGTCACAGACAGAGGACGGCAATTTGAATCCGCACTGTTTCAATATCTATCAAAAATAGTCGGATTCAAACATCGGAAGACTACAGCCTACCACCCAGCTTGCAACGGCCTAGTGGAACGATTCCACAGGCAACTTAAAACGGCAATAATGTGCCACGCTGACCATAACTGGACAGAATCCCTGCCCTTGGTCTTACTGGGTGTCCGGAGCGCTTTTAAAGAGGATCTTCAAACTTCTTCTGCAGAACTCGTGTACGGTGAGCCCTTACGACTCCCAGGAGAATTTTTCAGTCCTGGTGACAGCGGCACCACCGACATATCGGAGTTCACCACACGTTTACGTTCGTTTGCCGCAAAACTACAGCCAACTCCAGCTGCACGTCATTCTAAGGACAAAATATTTGTCCACAAGGACCTCGCCACCTCAAGCCACATATTCCTTAGGGACGATGCGCTTCGAGGTTCATTGCAACCAGCATACACCGGTCCTCATGAAGTGGTCCAAAAAGGCGACAAAACTTTTACAATATTGGTAAAAGGTAAAAACGTCAAAGTTTCTGTAGATCGCCTTAAACCCGCCTACATATTAGCTGATCCGCCACCTGCCGGCCAAGCTGTTCGAGAGGAAGAAGAACAGCCCACAGACACTGCTGTCAAAACTACCAAGTCTGGTCGAAGGGTTCGATTCCCAGATTATTATCGCCCGTAGGACGGTCTCTGGAGGGGAGTGATGTGGCGATCCTTGGACCTTGACACAACTATTTATACAAAACATTAATACACATACATAAACACGACATATTATACACAATACAATACCTACACTTTTATATATATATTAATACTGTTTATTTAAATCTATTACCATCATACACAATCAATACGGTATTGTGGAAGCGCGCCGCGTCTACGTCACGCTGTGACGTAGTGGTGCGCCGGAGTGGGGTCGCGCCGCTCAGCGCGCGTTCGGCCACCTTGGGTGACCTTTAGTCCGATCTCGCTATCGCGACGCTAAGCCCACGTAACTTGTGCCATTCCAATTTATAATTTATTCGTGTAATCCTACAGGATTAGCGTAATAGTTAGTTAAATATCTGTGTACAATCTGTGTATAAACTATCTGTGTGTATGTCGATCTTATGTGCCTTTCTTCTGTGAACGTCTGTGTATTGTGTTGGAACAATTATAACCGTGAGTAAGAAATTTCAATCTTTTATTTACAACTGCTCACCACACAAGCACATGATTAGTGTACGGCAAAACACTAAAAGTTAATTGATTGATTGATTATATTAATTTTGCAGTTTTAATGTTTGTGCGAACCTCTCCATGCAAGTTCAACTTGCACTTGTCCGAGCTTTTATTGAGAACATGAAAGTTCTTACTAAAACAATGAACAAAACAAAAACGAACGGAAATAATTGTTTCACAGAAGAGGTTCTTACAATTGTTTTTATTCATTTTAAGTTCCTCGCTCGTAGTGCGGAGTAGACCCTCACAGAGCGTCTCCACCTGCAGTGCTACGGTGCTACGTTGCTACGACGCTACGTGACGGCTCGCTACGAGGCTACGAGTGTTGGCTCTACGCCAACGCTTTCAAACGCTTTTAGTTATAATAACTACTTATCTTAGACGGAAGAGTGAAAAATGATGGAGATAAAGGCACACAGTCGACCTGGTGCCATGTAAGTACTTGTGGAATAGGTCCTTTCAATTTAAGATTTCTGTAATTTATGTTTATGTTTAATAATTACAAACAACATCATCATTTGCACCTTACTTGGAGTCGCCGGAATTTACGCGGTGTATAAACTGTACCGAAATTGTCATCATTCGTGGATTAAGAATGAGGTTTTCGCACAAAACCTATCACGTTCGCTTCGTCGACCGAACCTGGAGACTCGTGTCGTTACGAGTGCCGCCAGCAGCGCCAGGAGAGTTGCCAGGAGGCGGGTATCAGAGGCCAGAAACGGCAGTAAGTGCTTAAAATAATAATCAGTGAAAGTGCAGTGAGTCGTGTTCTATCGTTAAGTGGAACATGAAAAGTTACGGTTAATGGACGAAATAGCTATTCGTTTTTTTTATGTTAACATGTAATTGTAGAGTAATTATTGCTCATGAGGATACTTTTATTTTATCCATACTACGGACGGACGGACGGACGGCACGGAATCAGCGTAGCGCGGTTTTGGGACGCTACGTGCGGAGTCGGCGTAGCGCTGCTACGACGTGCTACGCGCTGACCTCGGCCGCCTGTTACAATACAGCGCACGTGAGCGTTATTATTTGATGGTTCGTAGCGGCGTTGTATAAAAGTGTAATAACAGTGTTTTGATATATGGACGATTCGGGACCTATGTGCGATGCTTGTGAGTATCTTGTTATCATTCTTATCATGCGCTCCTCGCAGGTATCTTGAACACAACGGCACTGTTTTCCGGTAGATCTCAGTGAATATTCTGAGTGTAGATATCCACATTAAGAAGAAGAACAAGGAATATAGGCCGAAAAATTATTTATTCAAAAGTGATAACGTTCACATGAAAACATCGAGTTGTCTGGCATTAAGTCCGCTCATCTGTGAGTGAGGCAGTGCGCGCGACGCTCGAGCGAGCAATTAATGCAGAAGCGGATTTGCATTTTTACGATCGCTCAGCAATACAGTGGAGCGGTCGCAGTCGCACTCGCTAACGAACGACAGCTCTATGATCTAGTTAACACTGATGAAGGCTGCACTGGTCGGGATTCTTCCCGACAAGTTGAAGCCAAGTTGTATCAGTTGACCTGACGCTCTCGTCAGCAAGCTACTCTGAACAATGTTGAAAGATTCACCGTGCTCGAGCACAGGCTTCCTTCACGTTCATATTTAATGAGTAACACAATAAGCATATACTGTTCCCACTACTAGGACACAGTCCTCTTGATGTTTTCCTCGACCATTTTGAGAGCAGTGGTGATTAAATAATTTACACAAACTAAAGCGCCTATTTGGGTTTGAACCTATGACCTACATACAACTCGTAAGTCGCGGCGGTTACCAATGGGCCACCACTGCTCCAAGCAACCAACATAGCCCGAAGAATTGCCAAACTTAAGTGGCAGTGGGCAGGGCACATTGCTCGCAGAACAGATGGCCGATGGGGCTGAAAGGTTCTGGAGTGGCGACCGCGTACCGGAAGACGTAGAGTGGGAAGGCCTCCCACAAGGTGGACCGATGACCTTGTGAAGGCCGCGGGTATCCGCTGGATGTGCGAAGCACAAGACCGGTTGAAGTGGAGGAGCCTGGGGGAGGCTTATGTCCAGCAGTGGACGTCTTTCGGCTGAAATGATGATGATGATGATGATGATGTTGAATTATAAATAAAATAAATCTATACTAATATTATAAAGAGGAAAGATTTGATTGTTTGTTTGTTTGCATTGAATAGGCTCCGAAACGAATGAACCGATTTGAAAAATTATTTCACTGTTGGGAAGCTACTCTATCCCCGGGTGACATAGGCTATATTATATCCCCGTATTCCCAGGGAACGGGAACTACGCGGGTGAAACCGCGAAGCGCTGCTAATGAGTAATAATTTGTGAATCTGTTTTATTTTCGGTAAACGTATTTAGGTAATTACCCACTGACTGTTTGACCAATGCGTTTGGCGTTTGGAAAATGACTTGTCTCAATACGGTTATGCCTCACAACCCGTCCTCGCAGAGACGGTGGGACGTGCCGCTCTGCAGTATAACATGGACACTCGTAGGCCACGACACTTATATAGCATTCGCGTCACCTTCAGCTCACTATAGCGTCTCCAATCGCGGTGATAAAACCGCAATCAATACGCACACACATGTACACAGGCATTGTGAGTCTTGATTAAACGGTAATGCCCGCTGAGAGGAGCACAAAGGCGGCTCAGTATCTGTGTGTGTGAGTGTGTGTGTGTATGTGAGAGAGTGGCACGTAATGAAATCCGACGGTGCTGGAATGTAGCTGAGCCCAACCAGTGGTGACACTTGCGTGCACAGGTGCACGCAGTTGTCACACACGGGGCACACACTGCCTTGTATACACATCACAATGATGCGAAGGATCGCACACCGAACACACACACATGTTTTTTACCAAGTATTTTGTTATGATCACTTGGTAACCAGCGAGGCTGACATGTAGATGCACGACTTGCCCCACACATGCCAATATTAAAATGTTTTTCCGACGCACGCTTGCAGTCACCCTTCGACCTCCTTGCAGGCTTGGCAGTCTGGCTAGTTCGCGCCAATACGAGAGAAGAGAACACCTGGGTACAAGAGGCATGTACAGAGCGTAGCTTTGGTTACCTAGGTCAATCAATCAACTCAGCCTACCGCAGTTTCACTGCTGGACATACGTCTCTCTCATGTTGCGCCACAACACCCTGTCCTCCACCTTCCGCATTCAGTCTATCCCAGCCACTTTCTTTATGTCGTTGGTCCATCTAGTTGGGGGGCGTCCCACGCTACGCTTGCAGATAGCGTTCTTCACTCCAGGACTCGTCTGCCCTACCGTCCATCGATCCTTCGACAGACATGGCCAGCCCACTGCCACTTCAGCTTGCTTACTTTGCAAGCTATGTCGGTAACTCCAGTTCTTTTCCGGATAATTTCATTTCTAATAAATATATAGGTACTTCCTTTAAATAACAACAAAGCATTATATGAATATGAAACTTAGGACTCAGTGATAATGTTCAGAAACGTTATTTACGCACCTCGTGCACGACACACGAACACAGAAAGCTCACTACAAAACAGAAATACACTGCTCGTACGATGATAACAAAACAAGCATCAGTCGCACGCGCCGATCTAGACCGATCGGTGCAGAGACACTTTCCACCGCTGCCTATTCTTATTACCGGCAGTGTTTTCGGCGATGTGCATGGATAAGCTTTTTGTACCTCGTAAAAAGTGATAGCAACACACACGCATACACACGAGTAGTGTGTCGACACAGTGTCTGTCAGCTGCACAGCTAACGTAATGTTACGAATGGGGCGCGGTAATGTGACACGCGGCGGCAACACGACGCTCATTGTTGTTTGTGAGTTTCATTATACCTGTGGCGGCATCTACAATGCCACATGCGAACTACGCATCAAAGACTTGATGTCACACAAATCCTGCATCGCGCAAGAAGAGTTTACCGCGCGACTCGTATATATACAGCATCCCGATATCAACCGTTGGGCAGTTGCCCACCAGACACAACACCCGTCTAGTCAGAGGATCCTCCCTTTTCTATAAAGTATGAGTGAACTTGACACGCTGTTCCTCATACCTCTATATACCGATAAACTATAAACGAGAAAAGACGGCTGTGCGCGGTGAGGAGCTATTCACCTTCAAATGAACAGGTCCACGCCGCTCGCTCGGCACAAAACATTAATCCGAACAATGAACACACAAATCTTAAGCAGCGTAATACCGCTATCGATTCCGTACAGATCTATACCGCTGTCTTCATTCCACGGAGTTAATACAAAGTCCGTGCTTCATTCTCATAATACAATCTAAGTAAGAAATTATATGTCCATTTAATTATACAATTTTGCAATTAAGATGTATACCTACTTTGTGTCAATTCTAACAAGAAAAAATGCTGCGAATGTAATTATTTATATACTTCGTAGTTTCCGTGTGGTATGTAGTAGGTACCGCCTATAGGCCACGGTTGGATGGTAAAGAGGTGAAGCGCATCATAAGACGTGTGAAGGTGGCTGAAATGATCTGTCAATTAAGTGTATAAGTAATAATGTATTACAAACCATCGATCAATCAACCCAAGCTATCGCACACAGCAAACCAAACGAACCATATGGCAAATCGTATAAATATTAGGACTATGTACTACAAAGTGTTCTACAAGTGAGTTGTGCACACTGTGGTGGTGGGTAACCACGATCGTGCCGTGGATGTCATTGTTGGTGTTAAGGCATAAGTCATTTATTCATTTGTTTAACATAGGTAGGTACAATAATGATGAAATATAAAGATAATACAGAGTGCGCTATGTTATGCCAGAGGGCCTACAAATGTTTGTTAGTAATAAAAAATTAAAGTATCAATCCAGGCAGGTCTCAATGATTCAATTAAATACAAAAAGTTTGAATATTTGAATATACAATAGGCAATAGAAACGAATGTATTTTTTTTTTAAATGTCAGTTACCTTGCACAACACACAGACTAAAAAACAAATATAACACAATAAATACAATAATAATAATGTCAATTTAAAATACTAATGTCACTATACAAAAACTAATGTCAAGGAAAACAATACATGCATTCCCTACACGCTTTGCATGACTACCATCTACCAGGGGTACGGGTTGTTCGAAAGAGATACCGTAGCCCCTGGCACACAGGCAACTGAGGGAACACGGGTGGGTTTTAATCAGTAAAATTCTGACACGCCCTCCTGCTCCACCCAGAGCGAGAGAAGTTATTTGAT
Organism: Polymixis flavicincta; assembly: GCA_949987655.1. Classification (NCBI taxonomy): domain Eukaryota; kingdom Metazoa; phylum Arthropoda; class Insecta; order Lepidoptera; family Noctuidae; genus Polymixis; species Polymixis flavicincta. The sequence continues at coordinate 20,814,161 of OX465183.1, forward strand.
GATTTTCCACCCCAAAAAAAGCATCACTACCATAGAAACGGGTTTTGTCGACGGGAGAATAGACAAAATGATAGATTGTAGAAACATTTCTACCGTCTTAAGCATAGCGATGTTTAAAACTGAAGAAAAAAAATGTTTACATTCTTCAGTCGACAAAAGTCTACGATGTCAAGCATGACTACAATTTTTTCTCTACCTTAGACACTTGAGGTTAGAAACATTTTTACAGAATTTTTATGATATAAAAATCATCAATACAACCGTGTATGTTCATTTAATCCAATTGAATGAGTATTTAATGAAAAAATCTTAAGTTACATCACTTCACTACATCACTGGCTACATCTCCTTTACTATGGAAAGAATTACCGTCTTTGTCTTCATAGAAATGCGAGTCTACATGTCGGGCAGAAAAAAATTCAAGTTGTACAGAAAAACCTTTGTCCATTCTTGGTAGAATAGAGATAGAATTGGTCATGCTACGTCTGCTGGTCGCATTGCTTCCAATAGTAGCTAGCGTCCGTGCCGCGCTCCAATGGCTCATTTATAAAGCGTCGAGCAGACGATTATGTCCATTCCGTGTGCCGGACAGCCGGACAGCGAACCGTCCGCTAAGACAACACAATCCGCCTCGGGTCCCACCCGCACCATTAATCACGTGTCGTGGAACATTAAGCTCGCTGCTTGCTTAACTCCGCTACGACTGCAACAACGTCGACTCCACTTTAATTACTCGCTCCACCGCTCGGACCGCTCGTGCCGCTCGTACCGCATGTCACACTTGCTTATATTTAACTGTGTTCTATCCTCTAATCCTCAAAACTGTAATATTTTCTGCTGATGTCTCTGTTATTACTATAAATACCTATAACATGATTTGATTTGATAAAGGTCCGTAGCATCACTACAATACGACAATTATTATAAAACAAACTCCCCCGCAGCGCCTGTCTGTCTGTTCGCGATAAACGCAAAAACAACTGAACGAATTTTCATGCGGCTTACACCAATAGACAGAGTTATTAATGAGGAAGGTTTAAGTGTATAATTTGGGTGTATAAACGCGGGTGAAGCCACTGGCAAGATCTAGTTTACACCATAGCAGCTCGTTAGCCTCTCACCGATATATTTCTATCATTTGCCTGCTGATGTTACTTAGTGTATAATTATGTCGAGATCCGATATCTGTCACGCGAATAGGCTTGACCCCGCGATGCCAGCTGAATCCGGGTAATATGGTCGTCGACTCGCCGTCAGCTCGACAAGCAAGGAGTTCTTCTAACAATGTTTGTTCGTAAACAACAGCTAATGGTTGCGCGTTCTTACCCCACAAATTATGTTTAATCCGCGCTCGCTCTGTTTATCCACCATTCTGTCACAACTCGACTCACTTTAATGGTTTGTATTTTTATAATTTATGTTAAGGGGCTCTGGGCCGACATAGCACATAATTTAAATGAGAAATAGCTTCGCTTAAAATACATGCCGGATTATTACACCCAGTTTGTGTGCAGAGCCGGGTTTAACATTATTTGTTGGTTTCAATCTCTTAATTTATTACAATGATTTTATTGCATACATATACAGTACATACGAGATTCAGAATTCCTGATGAAGCTTAGAAAAAGCCTCTTAACCCGTAAGTACCTACTTTGTGTGTATAACTACATTGCTTTTCAGGATTGCGTTAAGTTTTTTTTTTTATAATATTGAATAGGTAAGGCAATAGTTTGTTTCGGAGTGATCCGCTTTATGACCCGGCAACGATGACATCAGTGGGACGTCTTTAATTAGGTTCTGCTGCAAATTGCAATCTGATGCAAGATGCGCAGTCAACTCTGTGCCCTCACAGTAATGGCAGATCGCCGCACTCACTGGCCACACTCATTACAACTTGGCTTGTACACTCACAAGTCAAGTTGTGGTACCTATGGAGTGGCGACTTCTACACAAGTTCTGCAAGTTTAAAAATGTTCCTATTGCCTAATGTGTGTATTTCTGGAACTTTAAATTCACACAATATTACATTAATTACGTGCGAATCGCCTACAGATTAAATTTTATTATTTAAAGGTGTCAATTCGCCCGCTTCGGGCAGGTAACTTCGTGCGGATCAAAAATAAACCGCTCCGAGTTGGGCGCTTACGTTTAAATGTAAATTCTCCGGAGCCACAGCCTCGCTGTGGGCTCAGTATGTTAATGCGGAATAATACAGAGCTCTGCTGTAGCTCCACAAAATAGTCTGCAGCCTAGTAATGCTGCAGACTATTACTGCAAATGTGAAGTTACACTCACTATGAGCAAGCGAGGGTGCGCTATTGGAGCCCAAAACAGTGGCCTTAGATCTCGATCTAATGCAGCAACCGCGTTCGGCGCTCCGTTCGGTCCTTCACCAATCCGAGGCCAATTGGAGCGCCGAATGCGTGTGATAGAACGAGGTTGTTAAAATAAACTCACACTAGGGCCTCAGGTGAGTCAAGGCCCCTCGCCGCCTGCCCCCGACCGCGCCTCCAGCCATTGGTACAGGTCCCTACACCGCTCTGAAGGAGTTTACAATAGAAACAAGACGGCTAATGATCATGTTAACTTGTTGCCCAATATTTTACATTATTATTATTATTTGAATGGACGTTATTTTGGGTCGTGAGAATCTAGTCTCGCGGATGTTCTCGCCAGCCATTACACATAGACTGTTCAGTCATTTGATGTCGCGAATACAGCGCACTTGTGATTACATAGCAGCCAGCTCAATTAATTACTATGAATTTCATAAAAAAACAGACAATGAATATATGAAACGCCATTTAATTGACTCGAGCAGAATTATAATTACGCTCATGACGGCTGCTTCGGGTGTTGTGTTTGAGGTAATGTGTACACTGATGTTGTGCAAACAATGAGACTTTATTCATTCATCTCGAAAACGAATTATTTTTACCCACATTTACACGTAAAACCACATTATCTGGTTGAAATTTGGGACACTTCAGACAAGATGAAGCTAACCTGAACTCGCACAAAACAAAATAATAAAAATGATTTGGAACTAAGTACCCGTCTTTAACAGCAACATGCAAAAATGAAGAAACAACATGCCAAATGTTTAATATTACAGTCCATTACAACACATTCGTGTAAGCAAGAGTAGGATAAACGTAATTGTAAGTGTTGGTGGCGAATAGTGGCGAGTGGTGGTGCACAATAGTTACAGCTGCGACACACCAAGTGAGACTAAGCGTTTTAATTTGGGTAAAAGGCAATTTTTTATATATCTATCCGTTTTGGGAACGATAACGTATTGGAGCTTCGGTTTCCAAATGCCGGAAGCCAGTATAGATGTGGAGGGGAATGCTTCATCAGCCGAGTGGTGTGAGTTTACATTTGCATATGACGGACACCGGCTGCGGTAGTGAATATATGAAGAAGTGTAATACAGAGTAAGTTTTTATCCAGTGCGCAAATTTTAACCATGAATTCAGCATATCCTTCTGGAACCCCTAGCGCAAAAAAAATGCGCCAGTTATACAAAAAAAAAATCTGCTGTTTCATAGAAAAGTGCAATACCTACGCGGTCAAAATGTATGGAACAGCAGATTTATTTATTTTTGTATATCCGGCGAAAAATTTCTGCGCTAAGGGTTCTAAAATGGTGTGCTGAATTCATGGTTAAAATTTGCGCACTGGATAAAAACTTTTTCAGTTTTGTAGGGTCTGCGTTGTGATACTTGCCACGTAGACGAACGAACAAATTACAATATACAATGATAAGAGATAAGCGGTGGTCGCTTGCTGTGTGGTGGAGGGAGGCGTGTTGCAGTCGCAGTGTGTACGTCCCAAACGCATCACGCGTGGTCCTAGCCTCCTGCTTACACCCAAAAATACCAGAATGTCATTTGTTTATAACAAAAGATTGGACACGGTTGATTAGGTCGAGTTGGTTACCCAGTAAGTAATATGTTAATTACTCACCTAATATTGTTTAGAATCAAGTTCTTCTAATTTAACAGACAGCTGTGCTGCTGGGGAGTTTGTTGTGCCTCTTCTTCTTCCCAGCTAAAGTGCTAGAAAGTGGTGAAGGGTTGGCATTTTGGAGGACTGCCTTATGTAATTTTGACGTTCAAGAACTGCTGACATTCAGCCTAGTTTGAATAAATGACTTTTGATTTTGATTTTTGAGTAGATATATTTAAATTATTCACGTGTAGGTAGTCGGCGTACATTGTTTCAATACAAAGCTAAACAGACACTCTCTTCAATGTTTCATAGATCGTCTACTTGGAACCAACCATTTTACAAAGCCATTTTTACATAACATCACAAATAGGTACCTACTATAATATTCTATCATGTTCGGATTATTATGTTTAACTTGATGCACGCGCTGCGTTGTGTTCACTGTAAACATAAACAAAGTGACGCATAGTTTAATTCCCGGTATTACCAGGCTGATACCTGTTCACACTAACACTGGTTATCAAAGCAATACGTGGAGCACGGAACAACATTATGTTGCTAATTACGAACAGATCCGCACGAGAGGGCGCGATGTTCATACCGAGGAGATGCAACTCAATACGGCACAGTTCACTACAATAAGTAGTGTAGTAGAGGCTGATTTACGTTCCTCATCTGCACTATTGGGAACTGATTCTTTTTTTAAATCCGGCGTACGTTGGATACCACCAAAGAAGGTTATATAATTAATTATAGTCGTCCAGAGCGTATTTCGGCCATAGCGGCCAATCTCAACGGAAACTAGCCCTCGGCGCGGGAGATAGTATAGTGCACAGGTATGTGCGCAGATACAGGGGCACTCACTCTTCCCTCACTCGCAATGTCCGATGGTACAGCAATCTGACACGACTGGAGAGAGATCACGAGCAAGACCAACGGCTTAATATGCTTTAAATGAGTTTAAATAATGTGACTATACCACTATACAAATAAACACTATTTTGTTTAGTCAGAAGCCAATGACCAGAAAAGTAGGTGTCTTACCGAGGCGCACAGTCACGTACGTAGAATGAGAGCGCTGCTGGCGCTAGAGTCGCTGGTGAACGGCTGACGAAGCTGCCAGACTAGTCTATAGACTACCTGGAAAAAACATAAAAAACAGATGAGTTGACGTCTCCACACCGTGACCTACCACAGAGCTGCCACTCCCATGATTAAATGAGTTAATCCATGTTCTATTATAACATGTCAGTGTGATTGGATATACACTCTTTGTACATGATGTGTATGTACAACCCTAGTTTTAGTACCTATATGTGAAACCCGAAACACATGTCTAGTATCAAAACTGTTTCATGAAAAATCACAAAGTTATAAGCTTGTTATATCACCTAGTTGTCTACACAAACATGGTCACCACGCGTCCAGTTTCGTATTGTGCTCATTGATAATATTAGGCAGTAGGTACCTACCCGTACGGCGGCGATTGTATCTAATACCTTAAACGAGCAGTTCTTGTTTATATAAATATAATCTGAATCTCGGAAACGGCTTCAACGATTTTCATGAAATTTAGTATGCAGGGGGTTTCGGGGGCGATAAATCGATCTAGCTAGGTTTCACTTTTAGAAAACGTTAAACAAAAAAAGCAGAGCAACGAGCGTTGCTCGGTCATCCAGAGCAGGGGCTAGGGAGAGCGGCCAACGCTATACCGACACTCCTCTTTCCCTGCGGCCCCACCGCGTCTGCCATCAAACGGTGGCGGCCCCGTCCAGGGCACGGAAGGGAATAGCGCTACTCCATAGCACCGGCACTCCTCCTCCGCCGCAGCCTGTAACCCTTAGCCGCGATGCCTCCCATTAGACACCGCGGCCCACCTCAGTTGCGGTGCACCTCACCGCAACCTACTTTTTTTTGGCAGCTACGTCGTTGGCTTTTATGCAAAAGCCCTGACGAGCGGCCCTACCTTTGGGTTCCTCTTCGCTTCACCGTGGCTGGGAGACCACGGTTACTGAGCCCCCCCGCAATGACAATGCGGGAGCCTCGATAATACTTTTTTTAACGAACTTCAAAAAGAACGATGTTATCAATTCGACATGTCTATATTTTTTCATCTATGTTCGAGTATAACTCCGTCATAATAATTAAAATATATAGATAGATTTGCAAAATTATTTTTTTTATTCGAAAGGGGTTTATTCCGCAATGGTCCTATTAAAATTTCATATAGATCTAATGATGCGTTTCGTACACAGACAACGGAACTCTTCAAAAAATGACAGCAAATTAACCGCGATTGCTGCTATCGAATAAAAATGCATTGTTTTCACCCCAAGGATGATGAAATTTCTAATTGACGTGGTGTAGTACTATAAAGTGCTTTTTTTGCACTTTGTAGTGATTTCCGAAATCGGTTGTTTTTTTTTTTATTCCACTATGTCGATCTTGATAATATTCTATTACTTCGTCAGTATTGTTTACATGGAAAGTAGTGGTATAAGAATTGGTGTGAAGTAATTACCTTAGCTAAAAAGTGTGAAATAAAATATTTTACAAAAAAAAAAACAATCGATTTCCGAAAAAACACTAAAATTTAAAAAATAATAATAAATATAGCAATTTTTCACTTTATAGTGTTTTTTTTTTGGAAGTCGGTTGTCTTAAGTAGTTTAATAGTTTGAAGTACCTGAGTAAGTAAAAGTATTGAGTACTTATCATTGTGCTACATGTTACCTTGTAGTGTACTTAGTACAAGCCTGGCAGGTTCTGCACAGTTACAACAATTAATGTTCAAACAGTAGGTACGTAGCTATGTAGGTACCTATATCATCCAATGTACTGAAGTCTGACCTGTTTAATTATCCCACAATTCAGGGGCGTTATGTTAATTCTCGCTAGTTGTTTATGTTTACGTCCACGACTCATTAAGGAGCTGAGCATCGTTGTTAGCAGCTCAAACGATATGACAAGCAAACATTTTAAGCACGTGTTGCGGTGTGGATTTTGATTTGTGTGCAGTCTTGCGTTACTACAAAATTTATTTATTTAATTATTTTAGTACATGGAGGACTTACAGCTTATAAAAACAGACATAAAAGGAAACCGTAGTCACCAGAAAGCAAATTACAAATCAATAATCATCATCATTTCAGCTGAAAGACGTCCACTGCTGGACATAGGCCTCCCCCAGGCTCCTCCACTTCGACCGGTCTTGTGCTTCCCACATCCAGCGGATACCCGCGGCCTTCACGTGTAGACTTATAACAATAATTTGGCTTGCAATTATATTAGTAAAATAATTGATAAAATTGTAAAAAAGAACGGTAGTAATATAATTTAAAAGCCTGAGCTTTGTTAAGAATAACTTTGAAGCTTTTTGAAGTTCATTAATAGGTACCAATAGAAGTCTGTGCGGCCCTGCTTCCCCTAAGCCCCCGCGCCCTGCCCCGGCCCCGCAGTCTTTCAGTAGTACCGATACCAAATGCGCCCCTTGCGACGATACCTTCTGGCCGGTGGGTGACGTCACGAGCGCCCTCTCGAGCCGCTAGCAAGTACCCGCGTCCTAACGCTGTGGCCCCGCGGTAAAGTTTTCGTACCACTAAACTTCTACAAACCCACAAATAATTCCTAACTGAACTGTGATCACACGAAAATGAACCCAATACAGTTTCCAACTCTTAAGAAAAGCAAAACTTGGTGAAGTTTGTGTCACAAAATTGCATAAGTTTTAAGAGGCGATTTTGCCGATGCCGGCCATCCTACGAGGGTTGGTGGCACGCTTAGAAAAGCTGCAATTACGAACAGAGCCGACTTTAGGGATAAGTTTTGGGAGCGTGTGTACACTGTGTACGTAGGTACAGTATAATTGCATGTAATATTTATACGTACTTATAAGTAGGTATTTTTTTAAGAAACGATGGGTGGACTGTGTGAACGATGATATGATTAGAAAGGGTGTGACTACGGAGATGACGACTTATAGAGAAGTGTGGAAGAAAAATACCATGTTGCGCCGACCATAAATACATTGGGGTAAGGACAGAAGAATCATGATGAGGTAGGTATTTTTGAGTGCTAGGTATTTTTTCTAGAGCAGTGGTAGCTGTAGGTTTGAACCTTGTCAGACGTTTAAATATATGTAAATTATTTCATCACCGCTGCTCTCAAAACGGTAAAGTAATACATCGTGAGGAAACCAACATATCCTAGAACCAAACATTCGAATACATCTACCAACCCGCACTGGCCCTGCGTGGAGGATGACGGACTCCTCCCTCTCACAGAGAGGGTGCCTGTGTCCCAGCAGTGGGAACATTATAGGCTGATCATGCAGGTATTTTTTTAAACGGTCTTTTCTGGCAGGGATACACTGGAAACTAAACGAAGCTTGATAGAGTTGATCGTTACAACTGGTCCAAAGAAACAACTATTTCGTTGATCAAAATACAAAGACAAACTTGGCGACTAGTAGCGCGACTACGCGACAGACACCCCGAGGCAGGGCTGCCCCACATGGCCACAGTTCAGGGTTGACACCTCATTATATTGGCGTGTTTGCCGTGACACTCCATCAACAGACGCGTCACGCTCGCCGCGTCGGACAACAAAGAGCCCACAACACTACCGGCCCGCCGCCGCCGCCGCCGCCTCGCGCCAGTTGGTGGAAAGTTGTCCACTTTGTATAATACATTGAGAGGGTTAGGAAAGTTAGGTACTTAATTGGTAAAGTTTTTTTTAATGTTACAGTTTTCTCTCTTACCTACTCATTATCATACAGAATCAGAAATTTATTTGCTACGATGTTGTACATAAATTAATGAGATCGGCTACAATCTATCTTACGCCATGATTACTTAAATTAAAATATAAGTACAAACCAAATAATGTCAACAAAACAAAACACAAATTAAAGTGAAGTCAATTAATAATATTGTGGTCAGATACATAAGAATTAATTGTAACAATCACAATCTGTATGAATTCGTGTCATTTAGAAAGTCTTTCAGTGAGTAATAACATTTGCATTCTCAGAAATGAAGAGGACTCGCTTGTTGAAAATGGAAATGTCAATAGTCTGAATTCATTTTCTACATAACTAACGATGGATGATTGTGGACTAATGGTCCTCTGAGGAATGCTCAGGCATTGAGCGACGGGTCCATTTATCATGCGGGTCATCGACGCCACGTGTCAGGACGACAAAGTAATTACAAGCAGGTCGTTGGTCACCGGCTATGGCCCGCGCTCGCACGACTCGCACGCGGCCTTAGGCCGGGTCACACGGGATGGCCCGCTTGACACGAGTCGAGCACTACCCGCTCGTTACCGCCAATGTAGCACGAAACCACTGAAGTATTAAGATGAGATCCTCGCTAGAGGTACTTCCAAGTATATACGTATTATTTTTATTTTCACCGACACGAGACCCTTATTTATAAACACACTACAGAGCTAGTTTCTGCCCGCATCTCAATTCGCGTGAAAGTAGTAATTTATTTTGTTTAAAACTTCTCTTTATTCTACGTTAGTAGTTTTGGTCTCAGCAGTCAATTTATACAGAGAGTCAGGCCTGGTGACGCAGGAAGAAATGACGTACAGTTGTTCGTGTGAAACCCACTAACATTCAATAGAGTTTCATGAAACTGTCATTCAATTTAGGAATTCAATACAGCCTGACAGTGACATGCAATTTGCAAAAAAAAAAAAGAAGGTTTTTCAATGCTGCGGGCTTCCCTGGCGCCTCCCATTTAAACTCCTCTTTACAAACGATTGGATCACACTGTCGTATACTTAATATTTATTTTATAATAATATTAAATTTTTAATAGTCGTATAAAACTCTTTCTCTTTGTCTCACTCGACCTTTACTTATTTGTTTAACCCTTGCACGGTGTAAAGTTACCTGACTACATTATTTTGTGTAATTTAGTAGAACATCTCATTATTTTTAAGGAGTCTGGACGAAGTAATTAAAGTTGAACGTTTGTGTCGGACTGTGGCGTGCGTGTGCGTATAACTTACACATAAATGACTGCGATCAAAATACTTTAGCTCATATTACTTTATGCCTTTTTGTGACGTGTTTTATTAGAGGTTTAGCAACATCATTTCAGTTAATCGTTGAAGTTGAGTTTTTCATTTATTTAGTAAAAACATCTTAATGAAAAACTTGCAGCAGATTCAATAATTATTTCAACAGTAAGGTAGGTTAAACGAGGGAAATACTTTAAGGGAGTCTTGTACTCATATAAACATACACTTTGTCCAGTTATGCGAACATAAATGAATAGAGCGGCTGGTTATATTTTCGCCATTTCAGTGTTGGTCCCTTAGTAAAACTTTCTCATTTTCTTGAGTAATAGACTCTCTTAAAGTATGTTTGTCGTTTAACACAACACACTGTATTGTTTACCTGCCTGTAATTTTATAAAGCTTGTATACACAGTGAAGCCGTCAAATGTAAGCTTGCCATACCGTGTGGTGGGTGTTGGTGGGTAGCACTGACGCACACGTATGATCAGAGCTCGGACACACCAGCACTGTCAGAACGGCGCGGACGTGGACGACGCGGACGAGACGCGACACTTTATGAGCGATAAACTGAAACCACCACAACACTAAACTACAGAAGGCATACTCGTCTCGACCGTTGGGCACAGCATGCTGCCGCTAGCGGGGCTAGTCCGTCGTGTTATAACCAGTAGATAGCGATGTCGCGCTCAGTGCCACACTATATTTAGTGCGGATTTTGCTAATGAAATTGAACGCGATCAGCACTTAACCGCATTCAAGGGCGTTAATATTCCACAACACTGTCCACATTGGCACTTCTTGAATGCAGCTTAATGTGCGCAACTAGTGCGAGTTTCATAAATAAAACTGATTTATTGATGAAACTCGCACTTGTTGTGATCAACGATTCTCTCCTTGCTTTAAGTACTAACATCATCCAATACATCTACTATACTCAACGTTATCTACTTTTCGATACATTTTTTTAAGTCTGTTGATTCTTTAAATTCAAAGAAAAGTCAAATTAGAAGTCATTTATTCAAACTAGGCTGAGAGACAACATTTTTTTAACGTCGAAATTACATATGACCGTCCCCATAACACCCACCCTTCACCACTTCCTAGTGCTTTAGCTGGGAAGAAGAAGTGGCGCAACAAACTCCCCAGCAGCACAGCTGTCTGTTTCAAGATGATGATGAGAGATGCGTGGAAAAGTGCCCAAGCAAGTGTTTTTTCTATTTGCATTTTTTATTCCCAGTGGCAGCTCAGAATCTGTTTTTCAGCCCAGTAAATGACAAAAGGGTCGAACCTACTTCATGGAACTTAGTGGGCATCCAACATACCTCAGTTTGCCCCTTTCGGGGAAAACGGCGCAATATGCATTTTGTATAGTGTGAACCTTCTGTGTAGTATCAGATGTGTGCAGAAACTATGTCAGCCGCCCCGGCAGTAAAGTGAAGGTTTCCATAAAACTACAAATCGTGTAGTGATCGCGGCATCAATACCACACGATACACACCACATTACACAGTACACACACACTACACACAGTGTGCTGACAGTCCTGACACATGTTGTGGCGACGTTTCTGAAGAACCTATCTCGCGCCTTGCAGACGTCGTCCTTGACACGCAGACGTAAGTCTGCGTGTCAAGGACGACGTCTGCTACGAACACATCATTTTTTTCTATACTTAAAAACCCAAAGACACACCATATTCTTGCTTTTATAAATAAATCTTGGAAAATATGGGAATGGGAATGAAAGCTTCTTCAGACAGGCACGACGCGACACTTGTAGAACAATTTGCATGAAGTTTTTTTTCATCGAAATTGTTCTACGTGAGCCACGTCGCGCTATCACATCATGCCTGTTTGCAGGATCCTTGAAACAAAATAACACAATATCTTTGAATAGGCTACATAAAAATAGGGTTTTATGTAGCCTATTCAAAGATGGGGACGAGTAGGTACGACTGACACGCGTATCAATGAAAGTTTCTTGAATTATTGTTATAAAAATTTTGTAATATTAGCCACACGGATCGATCGACCAGGTTAAGCTACACTTGCCGCGGTCGATCCGTGGACGGGTGACCATCATTACATACCAAGACCCCTCCGTGCCTCGGAAAGCACGTTAAGCCGTTGGTCCCGGCTGTTGTTTGTGGATCTTTGACAGTCGTAACGGGGCGTCAGAAGCCCGAAAGTCTGACAACCAGTCATACCAAGGGGTATCGTATTACCCAGTAACTGGGTTGAGATCAGATAGGCAGTCGCTCCATGTAAAATACTGATATTCAGCTGCATCCGGTTAGACTGGAAGCCGACCCCAACGTAATTGGGAAAAGGCTAGGCAGATAATGATGTTACAAAAATTAAACAAGTGTTAAATGCAGAAACCGACGTGAGGAAACCGGCATGTCCTAGAACCAAAAAATTCGATGACGTGTGACATCTACCAATGGACACTGGGACCGCGTGGTGGATTACGGCCCACTTACCTGTGTCCCAGCAGTGGGAACGTTATAGGCTGAGTATATATGTATGTAAGTGCAGATAATAAAAACTCTTCGCTGCGCTATTTACACGAAATAATTAGTGCATCAAATAATTCGGGTCTATTCCAATATTTTGTGAAAGGAACATTGTTATTATACTTCTGTTACTAACCGTACCTTCTCATCATCAAGCCTAGCGTTTTCCCAACTATGTTGGCGTCGGCTTCCAATCTAACCAGATGCAGTGGAATACCATTATTTTACATGGAGCGACTGCCTATCTGATCTCCACAACAACCCAGTTACTGGGCAATACGATACCACTTGATTAGACTGATTGTCAGACTTTTGGGCTTCTGATGACCCGTAACGACTGTCAAAGATCCACAAGTGACAGCCGGGACCAACAGCTTAACGTGCTTCTTGGTCTTGGTATGTAAAGATGGTCACCCATCGACGGACCAACCGCGTCACGCGCAGCTTAACCTGATCGATCGACCCGGTACGGCTCATACCACCTATCCACAAGTCCCTCGTACCTACGTAACCGCACCTACTGCCAGAGTTAATGATAAAAGATTATTGAGACTAATGTGAGCCAATGACGATTAGTGACGAAGAACGAGGACGTAGCAACGTACCGGGGCGAGATCGACGCGAACACTAGGTAAGTGATACCGACACTGTACTAGTAAAAACTATAATGATATCGTAGCCTACCAGTGAATACGCAGTCCAGATGGCGGTGATACCCATGCGATCGCAGTGACCTGTTGTACTGTCGGTATAGAACTTTAGCCCCTCACGAACCTGTACAAATGTACACTCGGTACACTGGTACAGTGTACAACGTGGTTACAAAACCAGCAACCTTCAGTTGGCTCGCTCATTGAACAGCTTACTGCGGTAGTCGGAGAGCGGGCAGCATTGACCGGTAAGCGGCCAGCGGTGAGCGGGTTGAATCACAAATGAGGGCGCGTGCTGGCACCTCCAAACCGAAGATTAGTGATAGCTGATATAGCTACGTAGACGCACAGCTGTAGTACCCAATCAATATCAACGGGCTCGCAGAATTAACCCAGCTTCGTTTCTGTAGATAAGTTCCGAAAATTGATGATAAAAGACGATTCGGTCAAATTGAAAATGACTTCTCCTTTTTCGAATAGATAACATTAAATCTAATATTTAACCTAAACCGTCTCAGCGATTCACCGACAGACATAATAGTTCGCGAGCACATTCGCAAAAAGTTGGCAGTATCATTACAATGGTAATGTTTTCTCATTGTTTGTCTTATTTGTTTTTAGTCAATTCGTTTATTTACGTACATTTATTTGTGCTTATATTTATATATGGTTCGGTATATATGTATTATATTTATAGTTTAAGTTAGGTTTATGCGTTTATGTTAAAATATTCCTCAAATTTATTGCAACTACCACTGTTTGTCTCCATCATTGTCACGTTAAAGTGTTTGTCAGAGTGTGTATCCAGCAGCCCGCGTCCCGCATACCGTCACGTCTCGTGTCCCTGATCAAATCAATCTCTTCCAATCGCGTGGACTCGTGGAGGAAGATAGTATAAATATCGGATATACTACAGTGTGTACGCAACTAACGTCTGTCTGCCTACAGAATTATTCCTTATTTGTTCATGTCTTGCTTCGGCGGCTGTGCGGGTCCGGTTTTGGTGTTTTGCACATATGGAAACGCTCAATGTCCACAACTTGTTTTTTTTTTTTTAATTTGCGGGAGCAAGACGAAAATATATTATTTTGTATGAGAGCGAGCACGTCCAATCTCGTCGCTGTCAGTCATCCCGCCAGGGTGATGGATCGCTAGCTGCAGATCTATTGCCGGAAAAGTACGTATATCGTGTTTGGGCAGTGAATTGTTTGATTTTGTTACAAATAGTGATGAACATTTACAAGGCAATTATAATAACTAGTGGACGCCCAGTTTATTATATACCCCATCACTAGAAGCTACCGCACCGCAAGTGCTCAAAGGAGAATAAAGTCGAATTACATTTTTGGTCTCCTTAGAGCACCACGTTAAAATATCGATTGATGCTCAAATTGAATACTTTTGGTACTCAATGCATAGGTCCTCAAACGGGAATAATTCCGAATTTCGACCATAATGAATTGAAAACTGAATGCATTTATTAATGCATTATTTTATAAAAATATAAACTTTCTGCGTTCCTTCTCCATAAAAACTTTAACTGCGCCAAATTACATCCTCCTTCGCCCGCGTAATTTTCGTGAAAAGGAGTACGAAGTTTTTGCTTCACGTATTAATATATAGAAAATCCGAATTCCATATAAACCTATTCTAAGCTAGGACGGCATATGGCTAGTAATAAAAGATATATTCGATAAGCCCAGTGTGCTGAGCATGCAGTGTCAGTCGGCCACAGTCGGTCAAGCAGCCAGTGGTTAGCGAGTGACGTTGAGCAGAGTGCAACACACACCCACACACACGCGTGTGTTCACAACGTCACGATCGCTGCTAGTGCATGTCGATCTGTCAACTGCTATGCAGAGTGGTGCTTCTGTGTGCGAAGTTGGCTACACTTGACGAAGCAATATCCGGAGACCGGAAATGTGTATATGTGAGCGAGTGAATGGCGTGGAGTCGGTGGTGCACGTACCAGCTGATCCCGAGAGGCTCATCTATACATTACAAACATAAACATTATTGTATTTATACAAACACTTTGTTAAACCGGTTAAACGTACTTTTACAATACAACTAGATGCTACCCACGGCTCTGCCCGCATGAATGTTGTAAATTATCTGGAACTGGCTTCTCTGGGCCAAAGAATGTAAAAAAAATACAAACTTCCACCCCCTATTTCATCCCTTTACGCGGGGAGTTTCCTAAAATTCTTTCTTAGCTGATGTCTCCTACTCATAATCTACCTCTTTGCCAAATTTTATCTTCGTAAGTCCAGTAGTTTTTGAGATTTCGTGATTAATCAGTGAGTGAATGAATGTATGAATGAGTGATCTTTCGCTTTTACATATAGAAGAAGATAGAAGAAAGAACACAATTCAATTTATCTGCCGTTTAAATGTGTAATAATACTAACTTCCGTTTGCGGCTCCGCCCGCGTGAAAGGCGGAAATTATCCCGCGGGAACGTACTACCGGGATAAAGAGTGTTAATGTAGGTTACAATCTATCTGCGTGCTAAGTTTCATCCAGATCCATTCAGTCGTTTTTGCGTGGAAGAGTAAAAAACATCCGTACATACCGTATGCCGTATACGTATGCCATACAAACTTTCGCGTTTAGAATAAGTAAGGATTTAAAAGATATTGCCATTGTCATGTTCTGAGTTGTGTTCTCGGTTTGCGGACCCCTTTGTTATTTAACATTGTTTAGAGTTAAGTATTGATTTACCACCAGTGCTACTGTTTAACCATACATTTTTGATGGTTTAGCGTCTCTTAACTTCAAGCAACGTTTATAAATAAACCCCATTAGGTATGTGTTCAACGTATGCGTAGCGTTAAAAAGCTTTTATATTATATCAATAAAACGATAACGTCGATAGGTACATATATTTTCAGCTGTCGTAAATACTTTGTTCATGTGGTTTTACAACCGCGTTTTAAATTGTAACACAGTTATTGACGCTACCGGTTTTACTCAATATAGTTATGATTGAGGAGGTCAGATAGGCAGTCGCTCCATGTAAAATACTGGTATTCAGCTGCATCCGGTTAGTCTGGAAGCTGCACCAACGCAGTTGGGAAAAGGCTAGGCAGATGATGATATAGTTATGATTACCTTAAGATTAGATACCTTAGATCGAGACGTAAACTAAATAAATTTTACGTTATTTTGTGTATCCAGCCGACCAATCAACTACTAACGTTTATCAATGGCTGTCTTAAAAACAGTTGGAGGTTCTTAAATTTTTCGAATACAAAGATTTCCAGTGTTTCGATTCCTGAACGCGAGTTTCTTATTGCAAATTATAGCTACTTAAAGCGCCGCGTGGTGAGAGTGGTGTAACTGATATACGCGGAGGAGCAGGCAGCAGGCAGCTCCCGGGGTCGAGACAGACGCGACAAATATTGATGTGTGCCCATCTCCTGAATGCCGGCGATACCGCATCATCAAACTTTACTCCGGCTAATCGTGACAAATTGCGATCATTCGTGACGTATGGCGCCTCAGCCGGCAGTAGACATACACACAAAATATCTGCCACTGAGGTATGAGAGTCAGCCCATTCCGTACCGCATAGCTCGGCTTGTATTCAAGGAATGTCTCGCAGCCCGCAGCTACACGCGATTTATTTTAACCAAGCTTTGAAGTACGAACACGCGGCTCACTCCTGGCTCGGGTAGCTAGAGTGGTTCGGGTGGCTCGCAGTACTCACAGATACCCACAACAGATATAAGATGTTCTGTTACTGCTCCCAGTTATTTTGAATAATTAGGTACAACATTTGTCAGATAAACATTGTTGTGCTAATTCTTCAACACAAATGAACTCAGTTCAAAAAGATTACCTACAATAACATGAATAAATTAAACTTTAACTATTAAAATTATGGAATTATAGAGTGATTTATAACAATTCCGTATTACTGACCAGACGTGGCATATGTGTCTTAGTAAGTGCAGGTTGACTTCCCCTAAAGTAAGAAATGTGCGAGATTTCGTGTGTACTAAACTGGACAAATTAGGCGAGAGAAGCCTAATTATGATATGTATAAGTTCTTTTTCGGTTAGTTCGTAGTATCTGGTAGGGGACAAAACATATTATTTGATGAGATAACAAACAGTTCCATATGTTGGAAGATAGATGGGAAAAATATGCGAGGATTCAATAGCTCATTACAAGTACTTAAATAAACAAATTCATTTATTTCAGGTAAATAACACCCATTGCCATAAATTAATACAAATTTTACAGATAAAAACTAAATAAATACATCAAATGCAATTAACTAAACCATATAAAAATAAAATAAGTAATGTGAAATAAAATCAAAATGAAATCAAAATAAACTAAATTAAGTCAAATCACATTAAATTAAATCAAAATAAACAACGTAATTAAGTAAAACAATAAAATTAACCCATCCTAATTTTAATCCTGTTTAGGATTCAAGATTCAAGATTCTTTATTTGTGGAAACATGAGTACACATACAGAGCATGCAAGTTAATAAATTACAATAGTTGAGATCAGTCAAGTTTGGCCTTAGTGGTGGATTGGGTTATGTAATCCGCGTATGTATAGTTTCCTACATTTTGATGAGTTATACGAACGTATATGTAAGAAACAGCTTTTTTTAATTTTTTTAGTACAATAGTAAATTATTTCATGTGGAGTAGAACACTGGAGCACGTCGTACGTAGTCATACTCGTAGCGGTAGCGGTATGCATTAGTACCAGGAACAGCGACGTGACTGTGAAAGCTCTCGTTCAGGGTTTTAACACAATTGCCGTCTTACATCACCGCACTCGTAAGACAGGCACACACCGCACACCCTACGTACTAGTAGTATATAATATAGTATTTTGACCGCGTAGGTATTGCACTTTTCTATGAAACAGCAGATCTTTTTTTTTGCTTCTCTAAGCGACGAAAAATTTCTGAGCTGACCACCCCGGTCAAGAATGATATGCTGAATTTATAGTTACAGTTTGCGCACTGGTTAAAAACTTATCCGGTATTGGTAAGAAGTATGATTTAAATCTTTGACTTTTGTTCTACTAAACGCTTAAAATATTAGATACCTACACTTAGAATCGTAAACATAGTAACATGGACGATGGAGAGTGCACTTCGAAGGTAACAGGCTTTTTTTTTTGGCTGGGAAATCATCAAATAACTACTCCCACTCTGGGTGGAGCAGGAGGGCGTGTCAGACTTTTACTGACTAAAACCCACCCGTGTTCCCTCAGTAGCCCGTATGCCAGGGGCTGTGGTATCTCTTTCGAACAAACCAGCTGACATCTCTTTAAGGCGCGCGTGGAACACAACGCGCCGTCGACTTAGGCTTGGTCCTTACCGGACAGCGAGCTACCCATTACTCGCCGTCCGCAAGCCCATGCCTACGGGGGCCGGAAATCAGCCTGGGATTCCCGACGCCCAGGGCGTCTCCGTATCCTGTGGCGGCTAGGGTCGCGAGGGCGCATAGACTGCCTCTTCCTCACGTGCGCCGCCTCCCTCTTCGCGAGCATTATTTATTTATTTATTTACACTTTAAGCACACAAATGTACAGAGCCGGACTTAATGCCATAGGCATTACTGCTTCGCTGAAGGAGATGACGGCTACCCATGCACTCTCGCTCCGTACCATGGCCTGGACCAGGGCCGGACGCGAGAGATCGCCGCCGCCGATCGCCTCCACGAGGACACGGCGGTGCTCCACCCAAGCCGGGCAGACCGCCACCGTGTGCTCCACCGTGTTCTCAGGGCGATCTTCGCAGTGGAAACACCCGGGCGTTTCCTCGCGCCTTATCCGAAACAGGAACCTCCCGAAACAACCGTGTCCGGTGAACCTGCGTCAGGCGGAAGGTGAGGACGCCATGCCGCCTCTCAAGCCACTCCTCAAAGAGGGGACTTACCGCCGCAATCGTGGCGTGCCCAAAGGTAACAGCCTCAGTGCAAGCTTCAGTAAGTCACTACGTCCACGCGCTGCGTTTGTTGAAGTCGCCAACTTCTGAACAGTTCTGTTCATAATAGAGATTCCGCAAATAGTCGCTAGTATTCAATTTTCGGCATTTCTCGACATTTTTCTGTTTATTTATTTATACGCTGTTCCGTCGAACACCGAATATTAGCTAGTACCTATTATTCGACATTCGGCGAACATTTTTTAATGGACAAAGAACACTATTGTACGCAGGGTTATACATAACGTAAAACAGGTTCAAGAAAAGGCCAGCATTTAAAATATAAAATATGACACTGATTTCTTTAACTTCATTTTTTTCTTTTCTCATATCCTTAGATTTCTTTAGAAAACAGCAACAAATAAATGATTCGTAAGTTTAACACAACTACAAGCGTGATATTACTATTAAATCCAACTATTCTACTAATATTTTAAATGTGAAAGTTTGTGAAGTTGTTTGGATGTTTGTTACTCAACCACGCAACAACAGCTGCATGGATTTGGATGAAATTGGCACACAGATAGATTAGAACCTGGATTAACACATAGGATACTTTTTATCCCGGTAGTATCTACGTTCGCGTGGGATAATTTCCGACCTCCGCGCGGCAACAATTTTTTTTTTTTCTTTTATATGTCGAATAATAATGGTGGGTTATTCGACTTTTCGCCACAGGGAATGGCGATTAATCGGTATTCGAGTATTCGCCAAAGCAACTATTTGCGGCATCTCTAGTTCTTATAACCGCCGTCATAGAATATAGTTTGCCATAATCGCCACGTTTGACACCCGGGTTGGCGAGCGCAGTCTGTTGGTAAAATGCGTAGAGAACGCTGCTGCCCATTCTCTAGTAAGTCCCTTAGTCGCCTTCAACGACACCCACGGGAATAAATGGGATGGTGCTATTCTTTTGCGTCCGGCACCACATGACCGCCGTCGTCCGGTGTCTTCCGCACGTCACCGCATCACGTCAAGCGCGCACCGCTCGCTGCATTTCATTTTCTCGGTCCTATTTACGTACGGCACCGTATCGCACTTCGCAAGGCGGTAGGTAAAGGGCGTTGTATCGGCGCGACACGTTCTACCACTTATGGAGTTACGGCGCACTGTATCGGTAATGTGCTTCCCCGCGGTACTTTGCGGTATTTATAAAATTTCTGAACCTGATCTTTCACAAACCTCCTATGTTTGTAGAGCAGCCTGTTTACTACTTTAACGTAGAATACGTACAATATTTTCTGAAAATACGTTCTTCTTTCAAGTCTGAGTGACGCCGTGACCTACGTGGGCGATTCAACGCAAACGCGATCGCGAAGCGAAGCGCCGCGAGTGGAACAAACAATTTGATACTCTATTGCGATTCGTGACCACGCGCACGTGGTCGCGTTGTGGTGGCGAGTATCAACTGTTTGTTCCATTCGCGCCCCAATTCGCTTCGCGATCGCTTTGGCGTTGAATCGCCTACGTAGGACACGGCGTTATACACCGAGATAAACAGTTACGTAGTGTACAAATCTCAGAGGAGTACTGTCCGTGTATTACGTATCTTCAAACAGGTAAAAATAAAATTCAGGATGTTTGTAAATCAGAATTATGCATTTTAACATCCGATCCGTTTGATAGGGAATCGGAGGTCAGTTTTATTTAAAATATAATTTAATTTAATTTTCCAGGAACGTGTAGTAAGGTCAAGTGAGTCACACGTTCACACCCAGTAACAGACACGTGTTCGTTTGGCTGTACATCTGCGGTTGATTACGACGTACGTTAGAAGCGAGCGCGCCGCCTGTACTTACACATGTGTACTTTACCTACACTACAATACTGATGTCGCACTAACTATTCATTGTGAATATTATTGAGTGTAAGTTCATTATTTCACGAATCGTACATTGTTTGCAATGTGTTGACTTAAGGTGAATCTAGTCGACATTATTTCCATACAAACTTCGGGAGTGTATTACTTCTCTGTTCGACAACGTATATCAAAAATTTTACGTGGTATGGTTTTATCTCATTATTAATATTGTCTGCATGGAAACAGAATACTAAAATAAAAATCCATGAAAAGTTATGAGCCAACAAAGATTCATTCTTCTTGCTAATTTAACCTAACTTTGGGCGTGTTTAAGTAATAAAAGAAGTGTAAAATCTCCAAAATCAAGTCGGTAACGACAAAGCTCAACTAACAAAAAGTTCAACAAACTTTATTGGTTATTGATTAATGCAGCAGACTTTTTCATAAAATCCGATTTTCCGAAGGACTTTTCTCAATTTTGTACGCGCCTGTTTTACTATAAATGATCATGCATCTCACTCAATAACGTTGTGCGTGTAGACTAGCGCCTAACTGCTCATCACTAAATAAATAAATAAATCACTAATACTACCTTCGTCGGACACGAAGCCGAGCCGAGCCGTGAGACAGCGTGCTTTTTAGCCAAGCCCATCAGTGAGTTCGAGGTTCGAGCCCGCGACTAGATTCCCCTTAACGCACTTTGAGCGCTAGGTCGGCGTGAGTCGCGGGGGCGTAGCGCGTGCGGCGGAATGCAATAAAATCATTGTTATTCCAAACTGCCGGTTTGTTTCAACTGCGTATTGTTTCACTGAAAAATTCACATCGTTTATTATTTCAGGCGTCGTAAACTCGGTCACACAGATTACTGTAGCGACTGTTCTGTGTAGCTGAGCCACCTCCTCCCGCCGAGACGCGGACTTCATCAATAACACTGGCATTAGCGGCTCGACGGCGTCAGACGTACGTAACGGCGCACGTCGGCACTTCATCATGTAGCAGGGTGGCACGCGGCACACGCCCGAGCGACTTGTTCACCGGAGATATTACGTCGCACAGGCTCATCGCGCCATCATTGGTGATACTTCATTTATTTATTTTAGTGCATGGAGGATTAAAGCTAATGAAAATAGACAAAAAAGGAAACCGTAATCACCAGAAAGTCAATTAAAAATCTCGCGTCCGGCCCTGGTCCAGGCCATGGTACCGAGCGAGAGTGCATGGGTAGCCGTCACCTCCTTCTGCGAAGCAGTGATGCTCGCGAAGAGGGAGGCGGCGCACGTAAGGGAGAGGCAGCATATGCGCCCTCACAGCCCTAGCCAGGAGACGCCCTGGGCGTCGGGAATCTCAGGCTGATTTCCGGCCACAGGCGTGGGCTTGCGGACGGCGAGTAATGGGTAACTCGCTGTCCGGTAAGAACCAAGCCCAGGTCGACGGCGCGTTGTGTTCCACGCGCACCTCAAAGAGATTTCAGCCCAAACCGATGGGGCCCGCAAGGGCCGATGCCTACCAGGGGTGCGGGTTTGTTGGAAAGAGATACCGCCGCCCCTGACATACAGGTTACTGAGAGAACACGGGTGGGTTTTAGTCAGTAAAAGTCTGACACGCCCTCCTGCTCCACCCAGAGCGGGAGAAGTTATTTGATGATTTCCCAAACAAATTTTTTCAATTTAAAACTCATAATTTTGTAAGTCATCTTTAGGTATAAATTTCATATCCATAATATTTAAAATGGAGAACCATCAAATCGCAGAAAGTTCACAGTCAGAATCGAATTTTGGCATAAGTAAAATAGGTATAATTCGGTTCTGGCACTCGCCGGCCGCTGCCGCGGACCCTCGCTTCGATAGAGGGAACCCCACTCAAAGATATACTCGCGGATGGTCTAAAAATTACTAAACGAATAGAATGCAATCAAGATCCTTATAAACTCCAAGAAGACTTGGACCATTTTTCTCAGTGGTATTTAGTCAATAACATGTCACTTATTGCTGACAAAAGCAATCATGTACATTTTTCTAGGAAAAATGGACCGTATTTTCGTAATTACAAAATTATTAGGCGTTTATGTTGACAATAAGCTTCGGTTTAATATTGATTCATTAAAATTGCTACTAAAGGATTTAAGATGTCGGGTTTCATTCTGCGTAATTGTAAAGATTTTAAACGCGCCTCGACAAAAATTGCAATCTTTAGCTCCATAGTCAGGTCAGCTTAAAATATTGCAGCATAGTATGGACTCCATTTTACGAAATCCATAAACGTCGTTTAGAATCAGTGCAGAAAAGATTTCTTTGGCACTTGTCATATCACTGCAATATGGTCAGAAATTTGACCAGCTATAGCTCACGCTTGAAACACTTCAAACTTATGAGTCTGGAAGATCGACGTATGATCCTAGATCTTGTGTTTCTATGCAAAATAATAAACACTCACATTGATTGTGCGCGGTAACTGAGTCAGATAAATATAAATGTGCCTTACAAACTTGCTCGTAAGTCTCGATGTCGGTTGCTTTGCGCTAAGGGCTTTAAAACCAATCTGGGTACATTTTTTCACCATTAACATAATGCAGGTTCAATTTAGTCGCCTGTCACACTCTCCCAGTGTAGATATTGTTATGTCTTACTCTTTACATAAAGTCAAGTCCATCTGGCATAGCGTATTATCACAAAACTGAAAATAGAATATTGTAGTTTCTTTTGTTTTTGTTGTTTTCACTCACACAGATTTGTATTTTAATGTATTTTTTTATTTTTATTTATTGGCACAGCGTCGAACAAAAGTGATTGGATCAATCGAAATTAATAAGTGTTCACTTGAATTTGTATGTCGGATTTATGTAACAAAAATCTCTATTCATGTAACAATCTATCTAAATAAGTTAAATCTGTTTTGTAACTGCATTTCCTACTCCTATAATTAATGCATGCCGTGGCAGCCTTTAATTAAGGCTACACTATAAATTGTTAGATTGTAAGTTTTTTTTTAATGTATTTTTTGGTGTAAGCTTTGTTGGTTGTCCTTAAATAAATAACGAAAGACTGGTGCTGATTAGAATCGCAGATTGACACTCTTCTTAAAAACATTTTATACCCAATTGTGATTTGACTATAGGTGGGGACGGACAATGTTGATAGTTTCCTTGACTGTACATATACCATTGAGTAATTTTCTTTAGAAGTAAAGACAAGCTGATATTGGACGTCATCGTCACTTAGGGGATCCTAGTCGGGGGCTCGAACTCACTGGTGGGCCTGGCTGAAAAGCACGCTGTCTCACCAGGCTACGTGTCCGACAGAGGTAGTACCCGTGATGAGCAGTTAGACGCTAGTCTTTTTTTTTTTTTTTTTGGGTGGGAAATCATCAAATAACTTCTCCCGCTCTGGGTGGAGCAGGAGGGCGTGTCAGACTTTTACTGACTAAAACCCACCCGTGTTCCTTCATTAGCCCGTATGCCAGGGGCTGTGGTATCTCTTTCAAACGAACCCGCACCCCTGACAGGCATCGGCCCTTGCAGGCCCCATCATTTTTGTGCTGACATCTCTTTGAGGCGTGCGTGGAACACAACGCACCGTCGACTTGGGCTTGGTCCTTACCGGACAGCGAGCTACCCATTACTCGCCGTCCGCAAGCCCATGCCTACGGTGGCCGGAAATCGGCCTGGGATTCCCGACGCCCAGGGCGTCTCCGTATCCTGCGGCGGCTAGGGTCGCGAGGGCGCATATGCTGCCTCTCCCTCACGTGCGCCGCCTCCCTCTTCGCGAGCATCACTGCTTCGCTGAAGGAGGTGACGGCTCCCCATGCCCTCTCGCTCCGTACCATGGCCTGGACCAGGGCCGGACGCGAGAGATCGCCGCCGCCGATCGCCTCCACGAGGACACGGCGGTGCTCCACCCAAGCTGGACAGACCACCACCGTGTGCTCCACCGTGTCCTCAGGGCGATCTTCGCAGTGGAAACACCCGGGCGTTTCCTCCCGCCCTATCCGAAACAGGAACCTTCCGAAACAACCGTGTCCGGTGAGGACCTGCGTCAGGCGGAAGGTGAGGACGCCATGCCGCCTCTCAAACTACTCCTCAAAGAGGGGACTTACCGCCGCAATCGTGGCGTGCCCAAGACGCTAGTCTTCACGCACAACATTATTGAGTGAGCTACAGGATCAGTAATAGTAAAACCGGCGCGTAAAAAATTAAGAAAAGTCCTTTAGAAGATCGGGTTTTATGAAAAAACCACTGCATAAATCAATGCCCAATTAAGCTTATTGAACTTTTTGATAATTGAGCTTTGTGGATACCGACTTTAGAGATTTTACACTTCTTTTATTACTTAAACATACCCAAAGTTAGGTTAAATTAGCAAGAAAAATGAATCTTTGTGAATGAAAAACTATACCTACCATGTTTAATTTTTGATGTACGTTGTCGAACAGTGGAATAATACACTCCCGAAGTTTGGATGGAAAAAATGTGGACTAGATTCACCTTAAATCTTCCGCTCGTTGTTATTGCACTTGACTTCCGCAACATAACGCAACAGTCCAACAGGGATTTCGTCGGGACCGAAATATCCAATATTAACCGCCACACCATGCGATCTCGTGTGTGCAATAGTTGATCACCGAAATCACCCGAAAGAGCGTAATGTTTGGGAAAGCGGAATTGTCACAGGCGGTGAAATCATAGCTATTCACATAACAGAAGCGGTGTAGTGAGTCAAGCAGAAGGTGTGTGAAGTGCGAGTCGAATAGGTATTAATATTTTATTTTATTATTTTAATTTATTTCGGGATACAAAACAGGAGTACAAATGTTATACACAATATCTTGCTAAAACAAAACACTTATTATACTACTAGGAACATTTTCCACTTATTATTAATTTATACAAACAGAATACATGAGTGTGAGGAGTGAAAGAATAAATGATTGATTGAATGAATGCTTTCTAGCGAAATTTATGGGATGGAAAAAGAGAAAAAAAGAAGAATACACACCACTTAAAAATAATATATGAAGCTATGATAGAATCAATTAGAGATTTCCTAAACTAATGTGCTGTAATATTAAAAATATCGATCTTTTCAAATTTAGCATTGTACAATGCTAAGCATTACTTGCATGACTTGTCCCGTATGTGTCGCCGGGCGTAAAAGAATAGCACCATCCCATTTCTTCCCGTGGCTGTCGTAGAAGGCGACTAAGGGACTTACTAGAGAATGGGCAGCAGCGTTCTCTATGCATTTTACCACCATACTGCGATCGCCAACCCTGCCAAGTGTGGCAATTATGGCAAACGCCCCCCCTCCCCCAAATTGGGGGAGGCCTATGTCCAGCAGTGGACATCTTTCGGCTGAAATGATGATTTCGATGATGATGAAGCATTGCACAATGCTAAATTGCGCGCTCATTTGCGCCAGCAGCAGAAAGCGCAAAAGCCACCGTCAGGATTACAGACTTGCCTGACATTAGTAGAAAGTAAGCGGACATGGACGCGCTAATATGTCTCAAAATAATAAGATAGAAGCCCGCGCGGTCTCACAATGCGAGTCTTCTAAACAAAATAAACAATATCAATTTAACTTCACAAACGGGAGTTTGTGTGGGCTCTTTCATCGTCCCCTTTTTAATCTGTCTTTAATTAGGTGAATTCCCGCCCTACGTCTTGTAGACCCCCCTCCATTTCCCGCCAGTCCCCCCTGGCACACCGTGACCGAAATTATTTAATAATATATACAGTTTCAATTTACCCGTTTCTTGTGATATTAAACCGCTCTTTGCAATCGTTTCTGGAGTTTCTATGTGGTAAAGGTTTGCGAATTTAGCAAATTGACAAGCTTTCATCGCGTAATTGCAAAAGTTTGTTCGACTGTATTGAGGTGTACCAAAAGGATGAAAACGGTTGCCTCACATAGGTAAGTTTAGGCAGCTACATCTGAGGGGAAATTCCCGTAAATATGAGAACGTCCACAGTCTGACGTCAGTTCTCATCATCATCATCATCATTTCAGCCGAAAGACGTCCACTGCTGGACTTAGGCCTCCCCAGTCATGGGGGACGTCAGTTCTAATAGCCAATAATACCTCTCATTTTCCTACATTTTTGACAAGTTTTTTTGATTTGCTTGTCGCTGGCATGAGATTGAGACTAGATTTTGAACGTTTTTAGTTACAAGAATTGGCCTTCAATAGACGACTAGTGTTGAACTGTCGTAAAACTTCGCGAAAACACGTGCTTTCTACAATTGATATTGTGGAAGATAAAAGCCGTTTTTGACATAACACATGTTGTAACGTACGAAAGCAGTGGTGGCCCGAGACCAGTGGTGGCCCAGTGGTAACGGCCGCGACTTACGAGTTGTAGGTCGTGCGTTCGAACCCAGCTAGGCGCATTACTTTGTGTAAATAATTTCATCACCACTGCTCTCAAACGGTGAAGGAAAACATTGTGAGGAAACCGGCATGTCCTAGAACCAAAAATTCGAAGACATGTGATATCTACCAACCCGCACCGGGCCCGCGTGGTAGATTACGACCCACTCCCTCTCACGGAGAGGACGCCTGTGTCCCAGCAGTGAGAACGTAATAGGCTGAGTATGTATGTATGTTGTAACGTACAACAAACAATGTTGTAACTTAGCTGTCACGTCATCTCCAATGACGTGAGAGTCCCAGATTTACAAAAAGGTTATTAAGTGTGGATGTGAACGAAATGTAGGAATGTGAACCTGCGCGTAACAACGACGCCACACTCGTTCACGACACTGCTGGGTCGCCGATGAGGCGTACCAGCAGAAGTGCTACCTACCAACATCGCATCGTGACACTTTATATCAGTTGAAAGTTAGCATGAGGTAATAATATTGTAAGTAAATATTGAAATAAACTTACTATAATATGTCATTACTGTCATTTACTCCCTCTAACTTATGTGTATATTCCGCCTGCATCCAGTATTTAACAACTGCAAGCTGCAGGTACGTTCGCTGTCGGCACAATGGAAGCCGCGGCTCTCAGCCGTGGACCTTCTGTGACAGCCGGTGCCGTGCGTACCGTAAATAACTCGCGGCAGACGCCGACGATATATCGCTGAGATTATCCGACTTATCTCACAGATATGATTTAGCGGTTGAGCGCACAACAGGCGGGTTGTTCGGGTGATGCGTGACGTCAGAGTACACGCTGATGTGGCGCCTTTGAACATCGCACAAGTGCGTAGCGACTTAATTGATTTCAGAGCACCGGAAGTGAGAAATCGACGGAATAATATTGATGTAAGTAGTTGTAAAGTACACATCTAAGAAACAAACAGCACAAGTCAACATTGACTGTGGAATTATGTTGAAGATCAAACAAATAAACAACCTCCATACTTATACATAACCTTGCACGATAATAGAAGACGAACATAAAACCCGATGAGCCGTAGTCGGCAAATATACTCATACATCAATCAGTATACAATAACAGTCTGCAGCAATTGAAATAGAAGCTTTTATCTGCAAAACTATCAGAGAAAACTCACAGCAAGACGCAGCGAAGATCGAGACACACCGCTACTATTGCTGCACCTTCGACGAAGCAACATCATATTAGCTTACAGATGTAATACTGACACAACATCGATATGTGTCGTGATTTGTCAAATTATGGGAGACAAATGGTCCCCTCCGCGACACGTGTCGCTGCCGAGGGGATACGTTGATACATTGCAATAACATCACTCGGGATCGGATATTAAATTATGTAGATGTAGGGTATCGGGGCGGCAAATAAAAAGTCAAGACGCTTCGCTCGCAAATTGTATGAATCAAATAAAATGAGTTGTCAGGTAACACGCTCGCGAGCTTTCTGAAGGGATCACTTTATTTGCGAACGGGCACATTGAGAACCTTTTTATAAAGGACCGCTAGTGTAGTATGTGGGGAACTTATTTCATGATGTGTGATCTGAGGCGGCGCTTGGCGTCCCAAATTAGAATGTTATAAAGAAGGCGTGATTGTACGGAGATGGCCATACATATACCATTGGGAGCCTGCCAGGTGCCAGGCTGGTCCCATCCGACGCTGCAACAATCTAGCTGCGGGCTATAGAAAGTGCTGCATCATTATATCGCGACGCCTGTATATTAATGTGAAGCCGACGCTAAGTGACGAAGTTGAGGTGTAATATTGTGTACTTTGCATGCAGATGGGCTTGTTCTTATTGAAGTTATTCAAGTTTGGAAGTAAGGGTTAAGTAGAGTGAAAGTTGAACCAAATAACCTGCTTCAATAGATAAGTTGGATGAAGTAAGCTCTATACACTAAGCAAAAATAAGATCTGTGTACAAAACGACTAAATACATTGCGATAAATACATAAGTGTCGGGCACACTGCTAAATGTTTCAATAATAATGCAAGTTTATTGACATAATTGATTAATCAACTCAAACTACATACAATTGGGTAATTCTAAACTTTGGCTAATGAACATAATAATATGTTCGTAGAGGCGACATTATGATGTATTTAATGAGTCATACATAAATAGGCATGCTAACGAAGGGACGTTGTGTGGCGAGCGAATTATAATGTTTGAACGAGGAAAGTTGAGGCGACATCGTTTGTGTTGTTTGTCATTTAAATGGTTCCGTTTGTGTTTCGTTTCGTTCGGTAAGTAAGCACCAAGCACCCTGTGTGTTTACTGTGCACTACGTCAAGGAGATATCCGCTATGCCCATACTCACTCACACTCACTTCAGCCGAAAGACGTCCACTGCTGGACATAGGCCTGCCCCAAAAGGGGGGGTTTTGCCATAATCGCCACGCTTGGCAGGCGCGTTGACGATCGCAGTATGGTGGTAAAATGCTTAGAGAACACTGCTGCCCATTCTCTAGTAAGTCCCTTAGTCGCCTTCTACGACAGCCACGGGAAGAAATGGGATGGTGCTATTCTTTTACGTCCGGCAAGACACGCTATGCTCACTAAGGTATAAATTGTCACTTACTTAGCTACAACTACTTTTAGCTTATTGCTTTTTCTTCATTCTAACTATTATAAATAATAAATAATATATCAATGCGAAAGTAGATTACTTTCGCATTTATATATTATTTAAGTGTTGTTTGGCACCTTTTCGCGCCTTAACCACTGAACTGATCATCCTAAAATTTTGCATATGGGTACGTTGTCAGGTGTACAGAAACGGACGGATATAGGTACCTTTCATCCATAGGTACCTACCTTTCATCCCGTAAAAAGTTCTGTTTCCGAGAAAAATTATAACGTTCTTATGGTAATAGTTGGCGCCACGTGTCATTCGAATAGTGATTGAATTATATTATTACAAGTTTATTGCAACCCGAATTGATTGTCAAATTCTAAATTAACGCGAGTGAAGCTGCGGGCAAAAGCTAGTCTTATATTTGTCACTTGCAGTGCTTACTTAATAACTTACTGTCCGTAAGTCATAAGCACTAGAAGATAAACGCACAATTATCACAAAATATTACCCGAAAGTTTCAGCGGTTCAGTATTTTTAATTTCCCGAAGAGAAGGAAGGTTTCAAATTGAAAAATCCTCTTCAATTGGGTTTCTAAGATGGTGTACTTAACAAATTAAGAATTTGCAATTTGATCGAGTTTACTCTGCGGATGCCGCCTCATTGAAGACCGCAGTTAGTTGAAATGTGCTCAAACGAATTTTTATGAATGTAATTCGCAACAATCATGATTTATGTATCGATACTATACCTACTGAAGGCGTGAGTTCAAGTATGTATGTATATTGTATGTACTGAAGCATGATCATTGTTTGAACGACTTCGGTTCTTTAATAGATACTCGTATCATCGTTCCTCTTGTGAAGACGCCTCCGTGCCTCGGAAAGCATTTTAAGCCGTTGGCCCAGGCTGTCATTTGTGGATCTTTGACAGTCGTTACAGGTCGTCAGAAGCGCGAAAATCCAACAAAAAGTCTTAACAAGGGGTATCGTATTACCCAGTAACAGGGTTGTGGAGGTCAGATAGGCAGTCGCTCCATGTAAAATACTGGTATTCAGCTGCATCCGGTTAAAACGGAAGCCGATGCCAACATAGTTGGGAAAAGGCTAAGCAGATGATGATGTTCCTCTTGTAAAGCGACTGATAGCTCCAAAGCTCCTTATACTGGAATATTAACTAAAAACTGCACCCCAATTGTATGACACACTTTCTAACACATTCTGAGAGATTTTGAAGAAAATTCATATTCCATTGCTCCAGATGTTTAACAAATCAGTCTGTTCGACAACGTGCATACCAAAATAACGCAGTGAACATTGTTGAATTCTGCCAGGGGTGCGGGTTGTTCGAAAGTGATACCGCTGCCCCTGGCAAACAGGCTACTGAGGGAACACGGGTGGGTTTTAGTCAGTAAAAGTCTGACACGTCCTCCTGCTCCACCTAGAGCGGGAGAAGTTAATTGATGATTTCCCACCCAAAAAAAAAAAAGAAAAAACACATTGTTGCATTGTCAACATTTGGCGTTTTGAGTGTGTAACTTACACATTTATCATTGATTCACCAGCGCTTGTCTCTTCTGTGAATAGACATACAGTTGGTCGTCCCGTAGCAACCAAGAAGTCGTTAGTAACGTGTGTTCTTTCAACTGTGTCACAATATAACCTGTAACATCGAAAGTGTCCCTACGGCAACTGGTCACCGGCGGCCGGCACAAAGGCGATCTCAATTGAATCATTGTGAAGATAGGTGGGCTGTCACCCGCACGCTGCGCCCGCGCCTTCCTTCCCCCCTCCCGCGCTGCGACACATAAAAGTGCCGCTACTCCGGAATGATTGAGATTCACCGTGACACCCTGATTGGGCTGATGTCACTCACTGTTACTGTGTCATTGTGACACATTTTGTACAAGGTAACAGCTTCGTTAATCTACTGGTCGAAAGTGCAGTTCTTGAGCAAACAGTTCAGAGACTGATCACCAGAGGAAAACGTTATCGGGTATTTCAATTATATTATTAGTACCGGCTAGTGTCAAAATTACACCCAATACTTAGAACATAACTCCTACTAATATCGGTACGCTACTTATATTGTAAAGGCGAAATTACTTTCGCCTCAGACAGAGTTACCTCTGTCTGTGTGTCTGTTACGCTTTCGCGCCTAAACTTTTGAACCGATCATCATAAAATTTGGCCGAGATATAGCTTGGGATAAGGACATAGGCTACTATTTTACGCGATAACCGACATCCATGTGGGCGGAGCCGCCGGCAAAAGCTACTATATTTAATACTTAACTACATACAATTAATTTAAATGCTACAAATTGTATAGGCTCTACGTAACTTCCGTCGAGTAATTTGTGCTATAGGTTCTTAGGTGGGTAACATCCGTTCTACATTCCCTTATTTATACAACAAATTGAGCAGGATGTCACATAATAATGTCATTAATATTGAACCACCGCGCAATGGCGGAACTGTTATTAATATAAGCAACACGCGATGTTCAGCACAACACAATAACCGGTAAATTACTTATTGATACAAATCATTCGCCGCTTCCCGAACATTTCATATTAATGGCTATTTTAATTGTCATATCGTTTTATGTTATACGTAAATAATCGATTTCGTGTTGTGTTGTGACACCGGGAAACATATTTGTACGAGTGAATTTAAATCAGAATATGAATCGGAGTGTTTGTATCAACTCGAAGATAACAAGTTTAGCATATTGTAAATGGAATTCGATCGAGTCTGAAATACGAATATCCAACAAGATACAGAAACATTAAAATGCTGTATTTCGACGAATTCCTTCAATCGAGGCCAATCATAGATATTGAGCTGTAAGAGGTTTATTTATGTGATTGATTTATTTATAGGAATGGATAAGAGACAGCAATATGCGTGCATACCTTGAGAATTTATACTTTGTTCAAAAGGACTTTATATTTTTACAATGCAAGTGGGCTAAGAACTGTTTCCCACTTAGTAAAGTAAAAGTCACGAGTCTCACTTCAGTTAACACGGAAGGCACCCGGTCCCTATTGGAACGTACGAGTACCCTACATCTTGTGATATATTGCAATTAAATGAAAGGAAATTTAAAACTCATATTAAAAGTACACTTTGTAAACAAGCGTATAATAAATTAGAGGATTATATCCAAGATAAGAATGCTTGGAAACATGCTGGTCCTGCTCCATAGGACAATCTAGATAGAGTCTAGACAAAATCAAACTGGTTGCTAATTGAATTATATGAATAATTATATTTGTGACATTGATTTACACTCACACACTGACTTATTTCTTGTTAATATTCTAGGAAAATCGTATACTTACTCTTACAATGTTTGTAAATATGTGAGCACCATGTACCTATCTATCATAGAATTAATTTATCTTTATTGCTTCAGTTGCATTTTGTTACCTTTTTTGGTACAGTAATTTTATTCTAGGTGCCTCGTTTTCACATATAATTATATAATGAATGTACTATGATAAATTATATGTAAAACATTTTAAAAGAGTAACGGTGGAGTTTCTTGCCCGTTCTTCTCCATACGAAACTACATTTTGGAATGGGCGACTAGAATCAATTCCGTTTAAATGTAAATGTTGACGTTCAAAAGTGCCTTTGATATGCCTAATTGAAAACAATGCTTTGACTTTGACATCCTCACTAAAGCTCGATTTCTATAAACAAAAACGAAGCGTTTTGCTTACCAATAGTAGCATTTTTTACTAACAAACTGGGCATAATTTTATTAGAATCGTGAGCTAATTTTATCTATGATAGCTACTTCCATATGGAAGGTCTACTATGCTAAACCTATAAGGTCTTTTCTTCCTTATTTGTAAAGATACCAGTGTTTATTTAAACCAATAACGATCCGTTAATTATAGGAATCGGTCATAAGTAAGCTGCCCCACCTCCCCTGCAAACAGTAACTGACATTAATGTATATTATTTACATAATTATAACAAAAAGCACGTATAAAAATTAAAAAAAAAAACAACATGAATAAAAGTCTATTAAATGTATTGGCCCTTAAAGTTTAAGATAAGTTGTAGGTAATATTTTGATCAAAGTGTCGTCGTGTCTGATCCTTCCTACAAAAGCATAATAAACATTAATTATTGCTGGGCCTCGTCTATCTCGTATTTTCATGAGCTGTCCCCCGATACGTCCTTTATTTTCTGCTTTTTAAACTTTATAAACTTCTATTAGACAAGCTGCAATCGACACGTGCCTCACTTAAATCTGCGCAACTGGGCGTATGTTTCCCACAGGGAAGCTAGTTACTATTTTTAACCGACTTCAAAAAGAAGAAGGTTATCAATTCGAAATGTTTTTTTTTTTTTATCTATGTTCGAGCATAACTCCGTCGTATATAGACGGATTTGCAAAATATTTTTTTTGTTCGAAAGGGGTTTACTCCGAAATAGTCCCATTTTTATGTGTGTTTGGGCATAGCTCCGTCGTATATAGACGGATTTGCAATTGATTTTGAATGGAATTTACTCCTAAATGGTCACATTAAAATTTCATATAGATCTGATGATGCGTTTCGGAGACAGACAACGGAACTCTTCAAAAAATTACAGCAAATCAACCGCGAATGTTGCTATCGCATAAGTATGCATTGTTTTGACCCCAAGGATGATGAAATTTCGAATTGGTGTGGGGTAGGCAACTAAAAAGTGAAAAATAAAAACTTAAAAAAAAAAAATAACAACCGACTTCCAAAAAAACACTACAAAGTGCAAAATAACTTTAATTTCGGAAGGCGGTGATAAATAATTAAAATACACATCCAAAGTCACCGCCTTCCGAAATTAAAGTTATTTTGCACTTTGTAGTGTTTTTTGGAAGTCAATTGTAATCTTTTTGAAAAAGTTTTTTATCCTCATATCTCGGCCCAGATCATTATCTATCTCTATCTTATTTATTGATACCATTCCAATGAGCTCAATCACGATACTTCTGCTTTAGTTGGCGAGGGAGTTGGTTGATATCCTGCAAATACCAGAAGATTCTGCAGCATCATTTCAAGATTGCTTTGTTCTTCTAATATCATTGAAGTAAAAAAATACCAAATTCGGACGGGATCAACCAGTGGACGATGCTCAAATCCCTTCATCAGCTAGAAATTAGTGACTGCTAATGAGACAACCTCGAGTGTTTACAATCTACTGTTTTATTATTTTTAACCGACGAAAAAACGGAGGAGGTTCTCAAGTCGACGCGTATATAAATATTTTTTTATGTATGACCACGCATAACTTTTTCCAGTGTAGTCCGATTTTGATAATTCTTTTTTTATTGGAAAGGGTATACCCCGATGTTGGTCCCACATAAATTCCAACGCTAAGGGTAAGAAAACAGGGGATGATTGATTGTTTACTCACAGATTTTAATACTAAGTTGTGTATCACAAAAAGGAATCAAAAATTAAGCATGTAGTAATTAGTAGATTATAGTCACAAAAAATTATAAAATAAAAACTTTTTAATAAAAAATTAAACCGCCGAAAAACCGAAAAGTAAAAAATAATAAACCTGCTTTTTCCAACCCCAATAACTAAGTTCGGAAGTCGGTGACTTTGGATATGTTTTTAATTATATGTCACCGCCTTCCGAACTTAGTTATTGGGGTTGGAAAAAGCAGGTTTATTATTTTTTACTTTTCGGTTTTTCCGCGGCTAAATTTTTTATATTGATAACTGTTCGTCAGAAAACATATTATCTGTGAAAAAGCCTTTGTCAGTGAATTAGTCTTGTGCAATTCATTTGGTAGTATCAGGAACGTAGGCGTTCAGTAATTCGTATTAATTTCTGTAACGTCCATATTTATATTGTGGTACAGCACTAGTATGTAAGCACAGTATTACAATCCAAATATCATGATTTAGTTAAGGCGTAGCAGCCGCTACTACGCCGCTACGCCATACGCCGCGTAGTAGCGACTACGAATTTCGGACGCAGCGGAAAACTTGGCAAGTAAGTACCGGAAACACTGCAGCCGAATCACGTATGAAGTTGGAGGGTCCATCGATACGTTGGCGAAGACATCAAAATTAAAAATTCATGAATTTCACAAACTTACCTTAACCAAAACATTAAAAATATATTTTCCTGTTTTCGGGGAATTTTACTGTCACCGTAAAACGATAACCTAAACCACAGACTCATTCAAATTAAAGTTATCACTGACGTGTTCATGGCCTTATAATTATGTATTTTCAGGCCGCAAAATATTAACCGCTGAACATAATAGTAGGTAGAAGGTTGGTGTTCCACGGGTGCGGGTTACTGAGGGAACACGGGTGGGTTTTAGCCAGTAAAAGTCTGACAAGCCCTCCTGCTCCACCCAGAGCAGGAGAAGTTATTTGATGATTTCCCACCCAAAAAGAAAATCAAAACGTTGGCGTTGACCGCCATCATTAAAATTTAAACAATTTTGCCTTATTCTAGAACCTTTGTGAGAGCTGGAGTCGAACTAGGTTCGGGACCTGTAAGACAGATCTCCAGGTTCACACCCCTTTAAACATAATCTTATTTTACGGTATTTTAATTCAGACTATAAATAACACTATTAGCAAACAATTTTGAAAGAGATGTCTTATGGTTATATTTCGTAAGTGTTACATAAAACAATAGGCAACAATAGGATACTACTGTCCATCCTCTTAACAAACCTAATTAGTACCTAGCAATAATATAATTTCCTCTACAGTGTAATACGAACTCGAACCAACTATTCCTAGTTCCGATTGCCTAACAGGATAAAATAGTTGAAGCTGGGACATCCCTAAAGTTTGCATCTCCTGTTACGAGTGCTCAAACTCAACATAATAATTTATTTGACCTAAAACATTACAAAATAAATTATGAATGACCATGCTAGGAAAACCGAGTGTAAAAGGGGTCTTATTGTCGATGCCCTTATTATCACTAATTTTCTATTATATTTTTTTCTAAAGAATAAATATGTTAACGAAATAAGCAGCTGATGGGGAACCTAGTCGCTGGCTCGAACTCACTGGTGGGCCTGGCTAAAAAGCATGCTGTCTCACCAGGCTTCATGTCCGACAGAGGTAGTATCAGTGATGAGCAGTTAGACGCTAGTCTACACGCACAACATTTTTGAGTGAGATGCCGGATCAGTTACAGTAAAACAGGAGCGTTAAAAATTAAGTCCTTCGGAAGATCGGGTTTTATGAAAAACCTACTGCATAAATCAGTGACTAATAAAGTTTATTGATCTTTTCGATAATTGAACTTTGTTGGTGCCGACATG
The DNA here is from genome assembly GCA_949987655.1 of Polymixis flavicincta. Classification (NCBI taxonomy): domain Eukaryota; kingdom Metazoa; phylum Arthropoda; class Insecta; order Lepidoptera; family Noctuidae; genus Polymixis; species Polymixis flavicincta. Next base: position 20,851,361 of record OX465183.1, read on the forward strand.
GTTTTGGAGATTTTACACTTTTTTTATTACTTAAACACGCCCAAAGTTAGGTTAAATTAGCAAGAAAAACTAATCTTTGTTGGTACCTAACTTTTTAATTGTTTTTAGTTTTAGTATTTTGTTTCCGTACAGACAATATTAATAACTGTTAAACAGCGTATATCAAAAATTAAACATGGTATGTTTTTGTCTTATTATAATAAGACAAAACCATACCATGTTTAATTTTTGAAATACGCTGTTAAACAGTGGCGTAAAACACTCCCGAATTTTGTATGGGAAAAATGTGAACTAGGTTCACCTTAAGGTTGATTTTTACTTCGTCTTCGTCTTTGTCATTATCTATCTAAATACTTACTTAAAAAATGTATGTAATGCTGTTCGTTGGTGCATCAGTCATCACTTGAGAGTATCGGCTGTAGATGCTAATTTCACATAGCAATGCCAAAAACTTGCATGGCATTCGTCTTCACTGTGTGTTGTTGTTAGATGTGTCGCAAGATGGCCGATTTAGGCGCAGATTGGTTATAAATCGCGCTCCCCTCACACCGGCCGCGGCCGCGCTCCAGCGAGGTGACTCCAGACAAGGAAGTTTGGAGTTCAAATTGTTTATGTTTAATATTACGGCGATGCCCTACTGACACGATTGTGTACATAAGTGTGTTACCGGCGAGGGGCGCGGGCTTAAAGCTTTTTTTAAAAATAAACCATCACGTTTGATTTGCTGCTAATGTATGTGCAAAGAAATGTGAAAAAGTTTATTAACATTTTTGAAAAATATCGATACGAGCGCTTGATATACATATATAACATTATGTGGTTTAGGTCTTAGGTAACATAATAAAAGTGTGTTCATGCGTCCGTAACACAAACACAAGAGTGACGGAACGATCGAAATCAGACAAGCGTGATACGATACGACTCTGTTGCTAAACAAACTGACTTTTTCAGAGCTCAGAATATCTGCAATCGCTTCAAAGGCACGGCGAGGAGAGTCAGACGCGCAATGATGCCGGCGATGCGCCAGTCGGCAAACAATGTGATGGATCGCGCTTTATAGGTACATGCCACTGTATTATAAACTTTCTGATTAAAGGGATAAACTGCGAGACTTGGCACAATGTAACTAACACGCATAGTTTGTGGCATGTAACCTCTTCTGTAGCATGTAACCTCTTCTTGTAATTATAGAATAATGGCATAAACTATGAGATAAGCGTAAATATGAATTTAGAATAGAAAAGAAACCGTAGCCGCCGCGCCGCGCCGCGTAACCGTCTGACAAGCGTGTCATGTTATAAAAATATAGTATAATTTGAAAACAAAAAAAAAACCCATTATTTTATGATCCTACTATCATATTAAGCTGGGGGGCTTGTGGCTAAATAACAATAGCTGCACGGGTCGATCGGCCAGGTTAAGCTACGCTTGCCGCGGTTGGTCCGTGGATGGGTGACCATTTTTACATACCAAGACCTCTCCGTGCCTCGGAAAGCACGTTAAGCCGTTGGTCCCGGCTGTCATTTGTGGATCTTTGACAGTCGTTACGGGTCGTCAGAAGCCCGAAAGTCTGACAACCAGTCTTACCAAGGGGTATCGTATTACCCAGTAGCTGGGTTGTGGAGGTCAGGCAAGCAGTCGCTCATGTAAAATACTGGTATTCAGCTGCATCCGGTTAGACTGGAAGCCGACCCCAACATAGTTGGGAAAAGGCTAGGCAGATGACGACTATCATATTAAGCTCATGATATTAATAAAATCTTTTTTCAAAAAAATAACAACCGACTTCCAAAGAAACACAAAGTGCAAAATAACTTTAATTTGGGAAGTCGGTGACTTTGGATGTGTATTTTAATTATTTGTCACTGCCTTCCGAAATTAAAGTTATTTTGCACTTTGTAGTGTTTCTTTGGAAGTTGGTTTTTATTTTTCACTTTTTAGTTATATCTACCCCACATCAATTCGAAATTTCATCATCCTTGGGGTCAAAACAATACACATTTATGCGATAGCAACATTCGCGGTTGATTTGCTGTAATTTTTTGAAGAATTCCGTTGTCTGTCTCCGAAACGCATCATCAGATCTATATGAAATTTCAATGGGACCATTTCGGAGTAAACTGCTTTCGAACAAAAAAAGAATTTTGCAAATCCGTCTTTAAACGACGGAGTTATGCCCGAACATACATAAAAAAAAATATATATAAACATGTCGAATTGATAACCTCCTTCTTTTTGAAGTCGGTTAATAATGTGAAACTTTGTATGTTTGAATATTAATCACGCAAAAACGGCTGAATGGATTTGAATGAAATTTGGCACACGTATGGTTTATAACCTGGATTAAAATTATAGGACACTTTTTATCCCGGTAATACGTTCCCGTAGGATAACTTTCTACCTCCACGCGGGCGAAGCTGCTGGCAAAAGTTAATGTATTAAAAATGATTATGTGTTTTATTCATTCGGGTTCAGTGAGCATTTTTATGATGCTAATATTACTCACTGACATGTACGTTTGCATACATATGAGAGAACCGCGTCATCGGCAGAGGCAACTGCAACCGACGACGAGTGTAGACGGTTGCAGTTGCTTCTGCCGTTGGAGGGGGTCGCGTGTCGCTCGTGTGTATGAGCACTAAATATGAACTGTAATCTATATCATGTGTCGAAACACAAAGTAACGACGTACGACAACGGTTCAATAACAACAATGTATCGGTAATTGCCATGTGACTGCAGATTGATCACGCTCGCTCCAAGCTTCATATGATCTACAGACTGACTGGTAACCAATTATATATTACCTTTACATGCGTACCAGCGCTCAATATTGGCAATATAAATGACAGGTAATTGCTTGTCGTGGTATTAGTCACGTACCACCCAGTGACGCGGCGATACGCTAGTGACGTATCTAAATATATCTAGGGCTGGCAGACTAAAAAACATAAGTCCAAAAGTGAAACTTTTCAGGAACAACTAAAAACTGTATAAAAAAATAGCGTTTAACTATAAATTCAACTTTATTGGAATATTGGGATGTTTTTAATTAATACTAACATGCACGTAAATATAATTTGAAAAAATATAATAAAAAGCGATTTTAGTGACTTATGTTAGAAAGAACACTGTGTACCTAGTAGGTACTTGTGACTTAAGTGTATGAGAACAGTAAATTTAATTATAAACTATGTTTTAGTTGACATTCAAAAGTTACTTCTATGAACATAAAATTAGTTTAGCATGCATCATTTATATACTAGCCTATATTTATAATTTATATTCAACTATTTATTCATCTTCTTCACTATCTAAAATATCAGGGTCAGTATTACGTACATTGTTCACAGAAGGCAAATCTAAATAAAATCTATGAAAAACGTCGGGTATTAAGGAGAGTAAAGAAATCAGATCATCTTTCTTTTCTTTTGATATCGGTAAGGGCTGTACCGATATAACAGGAATAGTGTCAGGTATGGCAGAAACTCGACGTTTCAAGTTAAATTTGTAAAAATTACATTCCGTGTCCAAAGTGTCTTTGTAGGAGACTACGCCAAATTCAGAATCATAGCGCAACCACTTTTTATCGAGCCATTTAAATTGTCGCCCTTCTACATCTTTGTTTCTTAATACTAAAGGACCCTTTAACAATGAAGAAAAATCCAAAAAGTCGGAACTACGCATTTCGACAACTTCAAATTTTTTACTGCTCGATCTGATGAGTTGAATCCAATCATGCGGGTGATAAATCTGCAAATCCGTTTTCTTTTTCTTTTTTTCAATGATGCTATGATCCGTGTCCACTTCCATGTGGCTATGACCCGGAACCATGAACTTGTGGTCTATGACATCTATGTCTAATTTCTGCAAAGCCCAAGTCAACATTGAACTGACATGAGAATTTCTGTTCTGACCGCCACAAGTATCAGAATAAAATATTACATGTTTTGTATTCTCAGGTACGTATGTTTGAAGATGTTTAAAAAGACATGATGCTATTTGATTAGCTCCTCTAGCAGCTATGGTTCATACCATATGTAACACACAGCTTTTCCAGTTTTGTTGTCATGGACAGTCAGGTTGAACGTCCACAACTGGCGTTTGTAGAAAGCTACAGAAGAGCTGAGGGCTGGAGTGGGTAAACACTGTTGTAAGTCAAATGTGTAAACTTGCACAGTACTATCACTTTTATTTACTTGAGTATCACATTTTTTCATTTCGTATGCTTGATCTGCGGCAGTCTTGTGATGTTCATGTTTAGCAATTAGTTCAGTTTTCACCTGATCTTCCTGACATAGTTGAATTTGCATCTTGAATTTGTCACAAGTATAACATGTGTCGGCACGGGGCTTTTTGAACGATAATCCTAATTTGTGGAATTCTTGACTATAAATTTTTACTGAAGGTGGATTGTCGCGGTTTTCACAAAATAAATCATACATTTTCGTAATAGTTAGATGAGAAGGCAAGTACTTTTTTGATGTAGTTTTTCTTGTGTAATGGCTCTCATAGGATGGAAATGATAAAATATGTTCCTTAATTTCTTGTCTTTTTTCATCAGAAATCTTATGTTTGGGTATACTCTTCCCACGGTTATCATCTGTTTGAGTGACACCTATTGAAGACCGTTTTTTCGTGGCAACTGTTTTTATAAAATTATCGCTTTCGCCTAACGTTTTTAAAAGGCATCCCCGACAAATGGGTTCACGCTTCCCATGAATTAATAAAAAATATTTGTATGTTTTCATGCGATTCTTTTGTTGGTCAGGATCTAGTGTGCGTTGTCTTTGAGTTGCCTTGTCGTGTATTTCAATTAAAGATGCCATATAAGTTGTTCTCTTGAGATATGTTCCCATTTGCCAATATTCGTTGAAAATAGCTTGTCTATCGTTCAATGATATACGCTCCTTGCATTTCATTCGACACGTCCCTAGCTCTTTCATTGTTCTGCTGGAAACAACTTTACCTTTTAATGTTTTATATGATTGACCTGTGTTGCGTCTTATTTTCTTTTCTTTTTTCGTAATGCGAATACTTTTTTTTGGAGATGTTTCGACCGCAGGTGGCGTGTCGGCTCTTCGGTCAGTATCGGTGGATGTCGACGAATCTACTGCTGTTTCAGGGAGTTCGAAATGTGGATCCAGAACAGAATCATCACTTGAGAAATCTATTTCTCGATTAATAAACATGACGCCAGTGTGGCCTGATGATGTGGAAGGCATTGGTTCTTCTTCCGCTATTGTGCCTGTAGATTGCTGTTCATTTCGTTCATCTAAAAATAAAAAACGTACTGTAGAGGCTAAAAAAATAATTATTTTAATCATTTATTAATGATTGATGCTAAAATGAACAAATCACTGATGATTTCTGCTAAAACTACAATGAAAGATAAATATATTACTTTCTGATTTAAATCAAACATGGCAAACTTACCTTCAACATTTGTGTTTCTCCTCATCACCATCTCAACTAATTTCTTTCCTCGCTGACAATCCATATTAATTGGGAATACTTTCAAGTAAAATGTCACACACCACAACTGTTCTGTTAACAAATCAGAGCAAAACTAACTCGACTAGTGTGACCCAAATCACTACAGTTACCACTTCAGTTTTTTGTAAGCAATAAATAATAATTTGAGTACCTACCCTCGAATTAAAAATCGAGATAAAAGGACGCACTTGACGTTCCTAATAACATAAGTCACTTTCTGCGTCCATGAAGTCCGAGAGCTTCAAGTGTTCCTTTTAACATAACTCAACTTATGTTTTTTATAACGCCGCAAGATTAATGCGATTCAAGAGGTTGAAAAAGGACACTACTTAGATTCAAGCCCGAACAAGCGAATATGACTTATGTGCTTTAGTCTGCCGATGTATTGGTGTAAATGAATAATTTTGGTACAAAGAAAAAATAAAGCATTTTTTTGACTTATGTGCTTTAGTCCGCCGACCCGACATATATGTTTATATTTTTCTAACAAGAGAATACGGTGTGGGTCTTTCCTGTTCTTCGCGCACTCTATGATTGTGCGTACTAGTAGGTAGCTACGTTCATAGTTTACGCTGTTTTTTAACTGACTTCAAAAAGGAGGAGGTTATCAATTCGACATGACATGACAGTTTATATTTTTTTATTTAAGTTCGGGCATAACTCCGTTATACAAGATGTTGATTTGCATCCTAGTCAAATTCAAGGACGTTATTATGCTATTGATTCTCGACCCAAATCAACAATAAAATGGGTAGGTATTTTTTTAAATATTTTTTCCTGTTTACTAAAATCCATAAGTGTGAACCAGCCGTATTTAAACGCGGCCCGTCTGATACTAGCCTAACCGCGCTTTCACACACAAACGCAAACAATACATCCATTCACAACGCATGCGCAATCGTTCGTTCGGGCGCCGCGTGCGCGGTTGATGTCGCCGAAATGTGCGTGCGCGCTTCTCAGTTCTCGGTAAATTGTTGAGACGTCATTCGATACCAAGTGCAAGATGACGAACAATTACACTAATGTCGAGTTGGTGAAGCTGGTCCGCCTGTATGCCATCAGTGGAGACAGCCTACGTGGAGCCATCCGGATGTTCACGGAAATGTTTCTCGATCGGGAACCCCCATAACAGAGCGTCATGCTGGCTGCTACGCAGAGACTGCGGGATCATCGGCAGTTTGACGTTCCCCGGCATGCTCAAGCTCGCGGCAGCGTAGGCCTGCCTGTCGCCTTGCAGGAAGACATCCTGGAATACTTCCAGCGAGAACCACGAGCAAGCACGCGGGAGTCTGGTCGACGCTTTGGAGTGCACCGCACCACAGTGTACATGCAAGGATCATCAGTGCTTTCGACACTTTAAAACGAATGTGTTAGTGTTACGTTAACTAAAGGAAAACCAGCTACCTACGTCGTGCTCGATTGTGCCAAGAGTGTGATGGTGGCAACTTTGAACAACTCCTCCGGGTAACTTAAGTAGGTAATTTATTTATTTGTACATTTTGTAAATACGTTGTTAGCTTAATCAATTTTATTAGTGTAAATAAGTTGATTTTAAATTTTTAACTACGCCAATAATACCTAAGAGTCGAAAGTATCACCACCTACTTACACTTACTAGCAAATCTTTCCATTTCCATCAAACCTAAAAAACATTTTTAAACTTAGTAGATCGGTACATCAACTAAGGTAAGTAGGTATTATTACCGGTCCTAAGCCCGTTAAGTAGTAAGGAAAATTTCAAATCAACCAATTTAATCCACAAATAAAAATAAAATCATTACGAAAAGTTTAGGCTGAACGATAGCATTAGAGCAAAACGAACATTTTATTAATCATCTGATACCAGGTCAGTGAACTTTTCTTTGGCGCACTAGTATTACTGTCATAAATTAGTAAGATTTCCGTATTCTAATGATGCTTAAAAAGAGGTAATTATCAAACTAAATTTATGACAATAATGTAGGTGATTTTCGAAATAAAATTAGGTAAAATTATTGCTACCGGTCGCTCAGGTCATTCATTGCTCGCCGCTCGGTCGCGCACGCTTGAATTTGGTTCGTAGGTAAGACGTCGACACTCACGCACACAGCTGCATTGTTGCTGTGTGCGTAGTCGGGTGATTCTCTTTTATTTGTATTGAATTAAGGGTTTAATTCTGAAATACTGTTAAATTTCAACAACAAAAAAAAGCAGCACTTATTAGTTATTGCCCGGTACTGTACTTTCAATTGATTATTTATGTCTTTCATGACAACTACCTGAAATTTGACGAGGATGCAAAACAACATCTTGTATATAGACGGATTTTCAACAAAAAAATAATCGAAGCGGTTTTATTCCGAAATGGTCCTAATACATATAAATTTCATATAGATCTGATGATGCGTTTCAGAGATAGACAACGGACTCTTGGACTCTCAAAAAATGCACAAATATGCATTTTTTTGACCCCAAGGATGATGAAATTTCGAATTGGCCCCCTCTCACAGAGAGGAGGCCTGTGTCCCTGCAGTGGGAACATTATAGGTTGACGATGATGATGAGGTACTAAAACTAAAAAGTGAAACATAAAAACTTTTTCCAAAACAAAACGACCGGTAAAAGTTTTTATTTATATTTTATAAATAAAAACTTTCGTCATTGTTGGTTTGTGAAGACTTTTCTTAAACGGAATCATTAAATGTCGTAAACGTGGGTATGTATTTTATACTCTTAAACAACGAAAGATTTGCTACTTTCCAACTTGTTCTTAAAGAGTGTGGGTACGGGCTAGATGATATAAAGACTCGAATGACGTTGTAGTAACGCACGCTGTTGCTAAAAACTTGCTACCATGTGAAATAACGGTATTCAGCTGCATCCGGTTAGACCGGAAGCCGACCCCAACATGGTTGGAAGAACGCTAGGCAGATGATAATTATTCTCACTCCTGGGACACAGGCCTCCTGCGAGAGTCTCGGCCGCAATCCATCACGCGGGCACAGTGCAGGTTGTGTAACATTCTAAGAGATTTGCGCATCAGCCTATTCATGACAACGTCATACGATAAACCGGTTTTCGAAGTGTTTGCGAACTAGCGCACCACTCGCAAAGTTTTGAAAGAGGTAAAAGAACACCATTGTTCTCTTAAATAATAATATCTGAAAACATACTAATAATTACTCACAATAGACATTCCAATCCAAATAATGGTATCGTTTCTATCCGGCTCCGTAACTAAACGTCACGTGTAATACGACTTCATGGTAATACATGACATTTTTTCTTTAGTTATATAGGACTAGCAGCGCTCCGCGGTTTCACCCTCGTAATTCCCGTTCCCGGGGAAAAACCGTATAAAATATAGCCTATGTCACCCGGGGATAGTGTAGCTTCCCAATAGTGAAATAATTTTTCAAATCGGTTCACTAGTTTCAGAGCCTATTCAATGCAAAAAAAAACCTTTTTATAACATTAGTGTAGATATAGATAAGCAATTTTAATTTTCCTTGTTTTTTGATAAATCCTGAACTCTTGAGTGACGACATCCACTAAAGCATAGCTCAAGTCTATCATGGAACTAAAAACTCATGTGTCATACTACATCATTATTTAACTAACCTTTTCCTATGTTGGGGTCAGCTTCCAGTCAAACCGGATGCAGCTGAATACCTATACATTACATGGAGCGACTGCCTATAAGACCTCCACAACCCAATTACTGGATAATAGGAACCTCCTTGGTAAGGCTGGTTGTCAGACTTTTGGGCTTCTGAGGACCCGTAACGACTGTCAAAGATCCACGAATAACTACATCTACTTAAAAAATATTTTTATAATTTTGCTAGCACTTACTGCTTGATCAGCTCCCAGCAGGCGGCTGTGAGGGGCTGTGAGCACAGTCTGTAGTACACGGGTCACTGCAACAACAGACACAGTTCATCACAATTACATCGAACACCACGTCACCACGCCACCACCTCAACACACACACACACGGCGTGAAAGATAAACACGCAGACACGTTAGCAACCGGATGACGACTGTATCTGCCCCCTTAAAATGCGAGTATTGCGACACACGGGTTTTAAATAAATTATTTCATCAAATTTTTTGTTTTCCTGTATAATTCCGATAACACAATAAATCAAATTCCACTTGTAAATGAATGAAGTCACACGCAGACGTAATATTTAGCGTGTCAGTGCTAACTCGCATTCAATTATACCACGGGACAGACAGCTGCAGAAGGTCTTCTCGTCAGTTCTCCATGCTTACCAACTTTTCTTCTCACGGTCAGGTTCTTCTTTGATGGAAGCATTTATAGCAATAGTTTATTTGCTTTCAGCAATGGGTACTTTGATGGTAAATTTAAATTATGTGTGACTAGCTTTTGCCACCGGCTTCGCCCGCGTGGAGGTCGAAAGTTATCCCTGGGAAACATACTACCGGGATAATAAGTGTTAAGACACTTATTATCCCGGTAGTATGTTTCCCAGGGATGGGAGAGGCTTTTCATAAAGTGTTAAACTATCTGTGTGTCAAATTTCATTCACATCCGTTCACCCGTTTTAGCGTGATTGAGTAACAAACATACAAACATTTAAACATTCAAACATTCACATTCATAATATAACTAGCTGACCCGGCAAACGTTGTTTTGCCTTAACTCTTATCACTTAGGGGTATGGAAAATAGATAGTAGCCGATTCTGAGACCTACTGAATACACATATAAAATTTGGTAAAAATCGGTAAAGCCGTTTCGGAGGAGTACGGTAACTAACATTGTGACATGGAAATTTTATATATTAGATAGTAGGGTAATAGGAACATGCTGAACCCTGTCGGGCACTGCAAAATAGTAGGAGCAAGGAAGTATAACTTAGCATTTTATATTGTGTGTGCTTGAGAAGTTTCGTTCAATGTGTATAATGTACGTTGATTGATAAAGTATTTTAGGCAGTAAGAAACAAGGAGAGTTGTTTTCATGGTACAGCCAGCGGTTCTTCTGAAGCTGTTTGCTGCCTGGCAGCGGTAGCGCGGCGTGTCAGCGACTCGGCGGTACTTCACCTGCACCCCTGACCTCTGCGCTGACGCAAGCTGTTCACAATGCCCACATTACAATAATACTCGGTTCACTAATGTTCGCTAGTCGCTGTATCTCAGGCCCCCTGTATGCTCACTTGCTCGTTACAGTTGATACCTTAATACTCATGAATACTCATGATGACACACAATATAAGCGAGCGCCAAATCAGATAAATCATGTTATAAATCTGTTCTTACGTTCAGATTGAGCTGAGTTTTATTTATTCACGTGCTCACGTTTTTTTTAAGCAGTGGAAGGTGTGATCTCGCTCTCCTAAAATGAAACGAAATCACCCGTGGCAAGAATCCAACAAAGTGCCCCTTTCCATCACGGTGGGAAGCTCCACAGACGTTTTATCATTGAAAATGTAACCAAATGTGCGACACCGCCAATAAACTAAATCTTAGGTAAACCCGTTGAGCAATGCGACCAGTGTGAGCGATACGAGCGATGTGAGCGATACGAGCGGTGTGAGCGAGCAAGCGCCAAACGAACTTGTATTTATATCGTAAATTCTCGTTTACTGGCTTGCTGACAGTTTTATTTCTCCAAACTATTGTTTTCTCTATAAAAAGGGGAATATATCTCGTCCCCCATAAACTGTGTTCCGTGTGCAGCCATGAGTACTAACTGAGTTAGCAGAGATTGTACAGTAGTCCGTAAAATCGAACAACACCGCTTTTTAAGCGGACTGTGTGAAGATAAAGATTTTAAAAAAATCAAAATTTAATTTATTATTTTTTATTAACTTTTTATTTGTAATGCAGTGTTTTTATGTGTAATATTATTATAATGTACTTAGAATGTAATTTTTATTTATATTTCCGTGTAATTTATACCGCTTAATATGGGAATAATTTCCTGAAATAAATGATTATTTAATTTAATTTAATTTAAAAGGTCATATATTCAAACTAGGCTGAAAGTCAGCACTATTGGAACGTCAAAATTACATAAGACAGTCCCAAAACGTTCGCCCTTCTGCTTTAGCTGGGAAGAACTGGCGCAACAAACTCCCTAGCAGCAGATATACCCTAGATACGTAATTATTATGTCAAAAGGCTACCCTATTGACATAATAACTATGTATGTATGGCATCAGTACCTACCGCTTATTTGAGCTTGTTATTTAGTCGGATCTGCGGCCTGTAAGGGCCCGTTGTTCAACATGGATAACTTACCGCCATAGAGCCTGTTGGCGAGTTTGCCAAAAGATTACAGCCACATGAAACAACATTAAGTAGGTATAACGTTGTTCACAGTTGGTCAACGCACCGCCATGCGACTTGAAGTTGAACACTTCCATCCGGTGGAAACAACTGTCATTACCCTGTTGAAACGGCTAAACTTGCTAGTTTCAGTGAACGAAACAAATAGGCCGCTAGTGGAGTAGTGAGGCAAGAGGGCAAGGTCAAGTGCACGAGTGTTTACATTATATTGAGCTTGTTGTGACAAGTTGAGTCGTCCCGGACAGCTGCGGTGTGTTTGTGATGTGTGCGGTTCATTGACTGCGCAGCGTCTGCGGCTACGGCTGCCGGCCATCCATCATTGTACATCATCGGCGAGCGCTGGCTGACGCTCGCGTCACGTGACGTCACGTGCGCTGCTAATATATGCGGGAGACGTGCAATGTGGGACAGATTACTGCCAGACATTGAATGAAAGACGAGCGTAATGATTGTACAGAGGCCAGCACATCAAGCTACCCCAATCTGTCAAATTTATTTGATAGTTTGTCAACTTTATTACAAAAGAATAAAGTTTATGTTCAATTGGGAAAATTTGACAGTTTGGGATAGCTTGACCTGCCTTGACATGCCTGGTCTTTGACCAGTGTGTGTTGCCAGTGATGACCTATGGTACAGGTTCAATTGGGAAAATTTGACAGTTTGGGATAGCTTGACCTGCCTTGACATGCCTGGTCTTTGACCAGTGTGTGTTGCCAGTGATGACCTATGGTACAGAGACGTGGTCGCTCACAATGGGCCATATCAGAAGGCTTAAAGTCACCCAAAGGGCAATGGAGAGGGCTATGCTCGGAGTTTCCCTACGCGATCGAATCAGAAATGAAGAGATCCGCAGGAGAACCAAGGCATATTTGTAGGTATTAGTACCTATATATAAAAGAATTCAAATATTAATTAATTGATATCCAATCAATTAATTAATATTTGAATTCTTTAGTAGACCTTTAGAGTTGTAAATCTAATTTGACATTCGAATCTAATAGTCTAGTCTAAGTTTCGATTACAACTTGCAAACTTGTAAAATGAAATCCTCTCAGTGAGAAATTGACTAACACTTCTAACAAACTCAATTCCAACTTTATTTTTAAAGTGGTCCCACATAATGCCACTTTCCTGTCGAGCTCAAAATTCGACGATCAGCGACAATCCAGTCAGCGCCGCGTCGCGCGTCGTTCACATAAACTCGTTTCAAATCCCGCTAGAACATGAACATCGCTCGCTGAACGTTTACACATAATGTAAGTTCACATCACATAAAAAAACTAAACACGATCTCGTGAACTATTTTCAGAACGATCGCATAAAACGATCAGACGCGTATAAACAACGCGAGTCGATTAGTTGTTGTCGGAGTTGGTGGATCGCTACAAACTATTATATGTAATGATACAAGTAGTGACGTCGTACAATTAATAGCATGCAGGAGGCGAGCGAAACTTTCGGACTATCTCATCAACGGCACAGAATACAGAATAGTACCTATAAGTTCAACGGATAGCAACATAATTTCCAGCCGTGCTTCGGTGAAATTAAACTATTACCTCAAGATTTGAAACTCGGATAAGGTCTGCTAAACGATTACTATTGAGGAAAGTGTGTTCACTGATTTTGTGTACGAAATCATCATCATTATCATTACAGCCGAAAGACGTCCACTGTTGGACATAGGCCTCGCCCAATTTTGGGGAGTTTGCCTTAATCGCCACGCTTGGCAGGCGGGTTGGCGATCGCAATATGGTGATAAAATGCATAGACAACGCTGCCGCCCACTCTCTAGTAAGTCCCTTTGTCGCCTCTTACGACACCCACGGGAAGAAATAGGATGGTGCTATTCTTTACGTCCGGCACCACACGGTCGGGGTACGAAATATTTGATAAAAAAATATTTATTTGGTGGAATACCACAAAGTTACCATGTCAAAGCAATTAGATTGCAGATATTGATAGCGCCTGTTTGAAGAAGCATTTCTTCGAAAGAATGAGGCGTAGCACTTTGTGATACGATTCTCATAATAGTCTCTTTACTTCCATATTCACGCATTGACAAACATAATAGTACCTACCTATGTAAAAGGGTTGCCCTTTGCAGCTTACCAGGAATAATTGATGACTTTACATAACATCAGCCCCAGGATAGCCTGTTTGGAAACATATCTGTGACATAACTATCTTACATAATAACATAGACAGAGCGATGTGTCCCGCGAGTACTGAACGAGGTTGCCCCGGGGCGGTCCCGCCGGGGTTGTAATCATAATCGTTGTGCTAAGTGTAACGGGGGTCGTTCAATATTAGTTCAGCTACCGTAGCGTGGTAATTTCTAATATGAACAAAACAATACCTACGGCTATATTAACTGAAGCTGAAGATTGAAATATATGGACATATAACAAGATTGTGTAACTCAATTTATTTGAGATATAATCTTACCTTTAATGGCTGAATCGCATGTTCATAATAAAGTGGAGAGGCTTTTCATAAAGTATGGGGTAGAAAAGGTTTATGTAACGAAGCATTGGAGCTACATAGATAAAGAAATAGGTAACCCCAGCAATAGCAATGAAGCGAAAATGTGTGTTGCAGCAATAAAGTGCCAGAGGACAGTGTACACACATACAGCTTAGTGTGCTCCGCAGTGTAGCACTAGGTTCAAACGTCACGGGTATAATACATGCGACACGTTGATAGCAGTTGCAACATGTCATAAATGGAAGCTGCAGTACAAACCTTTCCATCACGACGATACAAGAACGGAACTCCTCCACAACCTGAGCAAGCAAGCTGAGGGCTATAGTGACAGTCATAATAATGTTTATATTTAATAATAAATATTAATAATTATTTTTGGTAATATGCGTTATTGTTTATTACTTTGCCTATGTATGTATAGAATCAAGTCCATCCGACTAAACAGACAGCTGTGCTGCTGGGGAGTTTGTTGCGCCACTTCTTCTTCCCAGCTAAAGCACTAGGAAGTGTCGAAGGGTGGGCGTTTTTGGGGGACTGTCTTATGTATTTTGACGTTCGAAAAGTGCTGATTCTCAGCCTAATTTGAAATAAATGACTTTTGATTTTTGATTTTGAATGAATGATACATGCATTTAGTGCCCGGCACACTCAGGTGCCGTAATATACAACACATCTAGACGTCGGCGCCTCAAACATTTATGCGGAGTGAACCCCGAAGCTCTCAACTCACAACTCAGACATAAATGCTCCTCTGTTGCCGCCAGAAGCAACCAGTTTGTGGTAAACTGCAGTTCATATAGTGTGAAGCACAAATATCAATAAAGCGATCATTTGCAACCCACAGCTTGCACTACATTGTACGCTCTGCTCAAAGATACCGTACCCTCGACGACGATACTGCTAGTCCTTTGTGATACACTGTAGTACAAAATGCATGTAGCACGGGGAACACTCTAAAGCAAACTGTGTATTGAGCAGAAGCTGTTCGAGGCCCGCAGTGTATCACTCGCTGCACTCGCTTGAAAAAATGTTGATGTTTAAAACAATTAATCTGCTTAGCTGTTATGCAAATATAAAGCAGTATTTTATATGGAGCGACTGCCTATCTGACCTCCATAACCTAGTTACTGGGTAGCACGAAAACCCTTGGTAAGACTGGTTGCCAGTTCCGTTCATCTAACAACCCATAAGGGCTGTCAAAGATCCAAGAACGACAGCTAGCGTACTTTCTGAGGTAGGTACGGACGGGTTTTAGGTGTTTAAAGATGGTCACCCATCCGTAGACCGACCACGGCAGCATCGACCCGTACGCATTGCCCGTACGACTATTATTAAGAACTTAGCCAAGAGCCCGTCATATCTGTGTTTCTTATGACCTGACGCTTGAAACACCGATATCTTATTCATATAAGATATAACGTTGACTTTTATTATCACATAAACGAAGAAGCGCCGACTGAAAGTTCACAGTGTCTTTAAAACGAAAGAAATCACTAATATGAAATATTATTATCGTCGTTTGTACTCTAAGCCGCCTGGTAACAGTTAATTTGTATCCTTTATCATCTCCTTATCAGATTCAATTTGTAAGCGCCGCAGTTTAAATAGGACGCGCCCAGGGGACAGCTCATTATTTCACAAAATACTCGTCGTTTATCGTGTAATTGAGTGGCGAGAGAAACGGAAGTTACTTTGACACGACGTTATTGTAGCGAAACAACATCTGACGACCACTGCACTGATCTAGAATTATTTCCTTGGACGGAAACGGGTTTCATCTGCTGGCTTAGAAGGTGCATAAAGTTTATGGGATCAGTAATTGCCAAATAGGTGCCGACGCTTACTCCATTAGCAGAATTTTATGCATGGTTGCTGCATATTTCTTTATCCAGTGCGCTAACTGTAAACATAAATTCAGCATATCATTCTAGACCCCAGAAATTTTTCGTCTGTTATACAAAAAAAAAACTGTTGCTTCATAGAAAAGTGCGATACCTACGCGGTCAAAATGTATGGAACAGCTGATTTTTTTTGAATGACAGACGAAAGATTAGATACAGTTTGAGCATTGGATATAATTTTTTCTTGTATACAAGATCATGCGTGGGCAATGGCACAAGATATGAAAGGTCCCGCAGTTGGTGAAGGCGAAATGCGGATGGTGATGAACTGGTTATCTACCAAGATGACAGCTGGCAAGCATGCGCACTTGCGCAAGGTTTCACCTCCACAGGCACGAGACATAATAAAATTGAGGCGCTCCATAAAATGTTGATTGAACAAGTTTATCGTTCTGCCGCCATTCCGATGTGTCCTCTGTAAACTTTTACTGCGTTCTTTTATAATGCAAACAAAGAAAATGGCATACAAATCAAACAGTACATCTTGAAGGAGCCAGACGCGGTCAAGGTTGCCGTTCAATGCAAATGTTACCTTATCGATAACAAATCAGGTTCGAATATGCATAGCTAGTTTCGGCTTACTCTGAGAGCACTCTTGCAGTTGAAAAGTTATTTTTTGTCCCACATTTATGTTGTTTGGAATTGGCGTTTCTTTCTATGTGTTACTAGACTTCCTGTGAAGGACACACAACATAACTTGGTGTTTCGGTAGTGGGTACAAACGAATCGCTCAACGCTCTTTCGCTTCTCTCTCCATTCACTATAGTTTTACAATCCGTTGTATGCCTGTGACTCCGTTCCGTGTCGAATCTGGTTGGTCACGGTCACGACGGCAGTTATACCTCTACTATGATTGTGTAACATGTTCTCATTAATTATATTCATGATATTTTCAACAAAACTGATTGGTTTGATTTTCACAGTCAAAGACTTTTAAATTTTATAATACTTCTCAAATAGCGATGAATATAACATGACTTATCTACGTTACTTATCACTGCTAAACTGCCAAATTTTTGTTCGCCACTAAAATAACGGTCATTACATATATTACTCAGGACGGTGATTTGTGGCTTATAATAATGGTAAGGTCTCGTTATGAACACATAGCCGTCAGTGAGCCGCCTCGGGCGGCGCCGCTTGTACAGGCTGATGTTATTACAGCGGGTGAGAGCCGGATATTAACCACTGAGCCAACGACACACTTCACTGTTTCTGAACGTTCGTCGTTCAAATCGTAAAAATGGATACTCATCTGTGTTTACCAACACTTGAGCCACAGCGGCGACCAGCCAGTAGATCAATTGCGGCGAATAGCACGGATGATTGTGTGGACGTGTCGCTATGCGCCATTACAATTTGTAGCGGCAGTTTGGACAGATGCCAGGTAATTAATAAAGTGAACATAATATTATAATCTGCGTGGTCCGCCCGAGCTCAACTAATTACTTATTTATGCGTGTTTAACAAAGTTAGTCACAGAGTCGGTGCGCGCACGAACGTCTCATGCGAACCTGTCAAATTACTTATGAGTTATTTTTCATGTTTTGTGCGACTTAAGTTTCGAGTAAAATATCGAGGGGTATCAGAGCGTTTTGTACAAATAAGTTTGCCAAAAAATATTATTATGGTTTTCAGGAGTTCCATCATTTCGGTCAGCAAATTATCCCTCGTTTAACGGCTTCCAACGGGTCGAATGAAGCGTGGAATCCTGGAATGAGGCGTGAGCAATGGGCTATGTCTGCATTGGCGTGCGGCCACTTGCACCGGGCGGAGCAAACATGTACAGGCCGATTCAAACTTTATGGCAGTTCAGAAAATGAGGCCAGAAACTACGTAGTAATTAATTCACCTGTAAGCGGGGGTGACGGGTGAGGTACTGCGCAGCGAGTAGTGCACATCAGAGATTCTGAAGTGCGCTTATAACTTCGCAGCGACCTACCTCATTTTCCGAGCCACCACAAACTTTGAATCGGGCTGTACTGAAAATGCTCTAGCTAATCAATTAAAACATACTTGCCTATCTAAGTATGAGTATATCCAAGTTCCAAATGATACCGATAAACATTTAGAATTGCTTTTGGCATTGAACTTGTGTGGGTTTCACCGTTTCCGGAACTAACCAACAGCTTTGAAAAATTGACATACCTGTTGAATTGACACGTGCATATTTTTGCACAGAACTTCGTCTAAGTTCAAAGTCATGTCAAAATCTCATCTCAGCGACAATTTGTAGTAGATATGACAAAAACTTGTAAAAAATTTAGGTAAATTAAATTTATTATTCACAGATTGCCAGTGAGATTACAATTCGAATTTTCTTAAAATGCGGGAAGTGCCGCAGACTGGTCATTCGAAGTAGTTGAATTGCTGTTTGCTGGTACACTGTGACCGCTGGGCTCGTTCGGTCGCTATAAAGCGTTGCGTGAGGAGCACCTGTTGCTTGAACCTATCCTCCCTCCCCCCGCCCACCTCACGTCTGCGTCACCCTCCGTCGAAATGCTCGGCGTGCTTATTAAAGCGAGGTTTATGCCAGCGAGCTGGCCCCTCATTGGCGGGTCAGCTGTCATAGGTGAAGCATAAACATACGTATTTTATGGACCATCATATATTTTTCAATCACTGTCACACACTTTTATGCTTTGACGATAGAAAATGTCTGTATCGCGTGTGCTTTCACTTTCACGTAAATAAATTTGAACAAAAATATATAGAGAATCTGAATTTAATAGCTGAATGTTTAGCTTGAGGCCTATACCTATATCACATTATTTCGTTTGTTCATTTAGCTAGTTATATAAATACATTTTAAAATATTTATATAGTGATCCGCTGATATCGGGAGCAGGGCCAAGCTACCGGTGGTTAGGGCTCCAGAGACAGGAACCTCCTCACAATGCGAGCTATATCGAGGAGTACCTTCTGAATCAGGCCTTTGATCCAACCGCCCAACGAGATCAGATTATTATTATTATGCCCAGAAGCTCTTTATTATTATTTAAAGTGCGGCACAGTACAGCAATATTCCATTATGACATTAGCTTGTTGACAGCTATCATCATAATATCAATTAGCGGGCGACAGTGGAATCGCAACACTGTCGGCCACGTGAGCCCGCTGCGGGTGGAGAGTGTGACATGACACGTGACGTCACCACGCCGCGGCGTGCTCATCAGTGCTTACGCCGTGACGTCACGATGGCATGGGAAAGCACAGACATGTGGCGCCCGACTCACTATACACCGGCTATTAATGCTGTTAGCACCTCTATCATGGTCCCATCGTCTTACTTTGTGTTTGTGTCATATTGAGGACACTAATAGTCATTTGCATTGATATGATAAGTTCGCTGGTGACTTGATCTAGCTCTCGTTATAAAAATCGCCCAAATATTTGGAGCTAAAATATTACTAACGATTGTTCAAAACCAAAATAAGACAGTATCGTTGATTTTCAAAGACTTACAAAAATTCTTTTATCATTTTTCACTGAGTTTTCGTCTTAGAAATCTGCATGTGTGTACTTACATAAATGTAATAAAATCGTAGCAAAGTTAAAACTGTGTTTTTATTAAAGTTATTTTTGCGAGGTCAGGGTACCATATTATTCTAATGCTGAGATTAAAATTATTGAAATTTTTGGCTGTTTGTTTGTTGGGGTTGTTGTGTGAATGTATGTTACATTTAGATAAAGCATCCTGCACCATGCACAATCCAGCACCATGAAACAACTACCAAAAGGGTTATATTCAAATTTTGTAAATAGGTACATATATTTACATATACTCGTATGTCCCGCGTGTGTTGCCGGGCGTAAAAGAATAGCACAATCCCATTTCTTCCTGTGGGTGTCGTAGAAGGCGACTAAGGGACTTACTAGAGAATGGGCAGCAGCGTTCTCTATGCATTTTATCACCATACTGCGATCGCCAACCCGCCTACCAAACGTGGCGATTATGGCAAAACCCCCCTTCTGGGGGGAGACCTATGTCCAGCAGTGGACGTCTTTCGGCTGAAATGATGATGATGATGATTTACATAACATGAAATAAAATCGGATTTCCTGTTTGTGAGCTTAGATCTTTAAACTACGCAGCGAATTTTAATGCTGGTTCCATAAATAGACAGAGAAATTCAAGAAGAAGGTTTAAATGTAGATATAATATATTACAGAAAAGGTGATCATTTCAAAGATTTGTATTGTGATCGTTAAAACATATTTTTATGCGCCTACGTTTTATAATTATTCGAAGGACGATCCGTCGAGTAAATTATTTAAGACGCATGTATCTAATGTAGTCATGGAAAGTACTAGTTGTTTAGCAAACTTTAGCAGATCAATTCGCTAATTACGGCAAAAACGTCATACCATGATAAAGCGCATTTTGTCTAGTGTCAAAAAATTACAGTTTGGATTTGTCCAAGCGGACAGTATTTAAATTGTTAGTCAATTTTCAAGCAATCATTTTCCCTGACAGTATTAAAAAAAATTTGTAGATACCTATAAAATCAAAAGTAATTTTTCTTAGACAGAATCATCAACTGCCTTTTCCCAACTATTTTCGGGTCGGCTTCCAGTCTAACCGGATGAAGCTGAATACCAGTATTTTAGAATAGTTGTCAAACTTTCAGGCTTCCAACGACCCGTAACGACAGTCAAAGATCCACAAAAGACAGCCGGGACCAGCGACTTAACGTACTTTCCGAGGCACGGAGGGGTCTTGGTATGCAAAGATGGTCGCCAATCCACGGACCAACCGCAGCAAGCTTAATCTGATCGATTGACCCGTGCAGCTGTTGTTGGTTAACCACAAGCCCCTTTATTAGATAAAATACCTACCTCAAAATTTGTTCGTCCGAGTCGGAAACAGAACAGCGGCCGCGCCCATCACTCGTCGTTGTCCTAATGTGACACAGCAATAAAAGCTGTCAGTAATATCATTAGCGACATGTATCTGTCGAGCGAGCCATGCCCTCGTGTCGGCCTGTCCACGACACCTCGTAAACTTTTACTCGCGGCAATAACTAGCGACTCCGCCATCTTTTGGCCACTTTGGCGACCTGCGTCGTGCTCTGACTGGACAATATTAGTAGACCACTCGAATGGAAGCTTCCAAAGTGTTCATCATCATCATCATCATTTCAGCCGAAAGACGTCCACTGCTGGACATAGGCCTCCCCCAGGCTCCTCCTCTTCGACCGGTCTTGTGCTTCCCACATCCAGCGGATACCCGCGGCCTTCACAAGGTCATCGGTCCACCTTGTGGGAGGCCTTCTCACTCTACGTCTTCCGGTACGCGGTCGCCACTCCAGTACCTTTCGGCCCCATCGGCCATCTGTTCTGCGAGCAATGTGCCCTGCCCACTGCCACTTGAGTTTGGCAATTCTTCGGGCTATGTCGGTTGCCTTGGTTCTCCTGCGGATCTCTTCATTTCTGTATTCGATCGCGTAGGGAAACTCCGACAATAGCCCTCTCCATTGCCCTTTGGGTGACTTTAAGCCTTCTGATAAGGTCCATTGCCATAGTGTTCATCTGATGTTATTTTACACAATGCGAGGCAATTTGGACCACGTAGACCTTCGGGGAGTTCGACTTTTAGACCGTATAAGAAACACAACACTGCGCGCCAAAACCAGGGTCACGGACATTACCCAGAAAGCTGCTAAGCTGAAGTGGGAATGTCAGACGACAAATGGACTAACAGAACCACCAATTGGGCCCCACTAAACGCACGACGCCATCGCGGCAGGCCGAGACAAAGATGGCGAGACGAGTTTGACTCCTTACGAAAGCACTGGCTAGCACTAGCAAAAGGCAGAATTGTATGGAAAAGGGAGGGGATTTGCCCTGCAGAGAGACAATCAGGCTAGTTAGATTAGATTAGACCTTCCACAGTTATTGCACGTGGACAATCTTGTGAGCACCACCATCGAGGCGTTCACCGATTTTAGTAGATAGATTCATTTATTTACCTAAAATACGGTATTTTGCAGATTTTTTAACACATAGGTACACAGTGGGTCATGTTTCAAAATCAATCAATCATTATCAAAATATTTTTATTTCATATAAACCTGCATGGGCACTTATGAAACGTCAGAAGCTAGGTGCACGGTTCCAAAATGTTGTTTCCTATGAAGAAGAGCCGGCAAGAAACTCCACGTTTTGTTTTTGTGTTTAATGTCTTTCTCAGTTTGTTTTTAATGTTAATCTGGCAGTTTGAGTAGTTTATGCGGCCTACCCAAATGTCCTTTCTTTGGTATTGTTCGTCAAATCGTTGAGGTACTCAAGTTCTGAGTTGAGCTGTATGCTTACTGATAAATGCGTGCACTGATTCAACAGGTCCACTCAATCAGTGTGGTTCTTTCCTCCAAAGACCATTTCAGACACCAATCCACATGGTCTTCACATGATCTGACCAAGATTATGTCTGGACTTTAAAAGAGACTGTGACCTCTGAGTTTGTTTCGGCCTTTCTTCTCAGAGTAGTCAGATAGGAAACGCCAACCATAATATATTATTGACGTGTAAAAGTGTTTGTACAAACCTACATACAGAAATAAAATCATTTATCAGTAGTTCGTGCATGATATTCCGCCTACTAAATTCGGCAATCAATTTTTTTACTACCTATCATAATGATTTATGATTCTGATTTAATAAATTTAAAATAAACAATTTAATACTCATACAAAAAAGTACTATAACAAGCATTATTATTGTCTACATATCAAATTAAAAGGGGAGCTTGGGCGTAATTGATCGTCACAATGTAATGTCGGTGTTATTGAGTGCGAAGCGATCGCGACTGGTAGGTACGTACGTAGGTCGTAGGTACGTGCTGCTGGTAATTGCGTTATGTATTACTCAGTACTGGCGCTCGGGGGAAATCGAGGGAAGCAGATAGTAGAGCTGTAAAAATTAATGCTTTTAACTCGCGGCGTTCGGGAATGTTCGTGTATGTTCGGAACGTGACTGTCTGAGCTCATTATACCTCGTTCCACCGTGGAGTCGTTAAACTAAACTATGACTAAATATACTCAGAGCCGAGAAATAGACGACTGTGCATTGCTCAGCTGAGATTGCTGCATGCACAATTCAAGAAAAGCCCTGATTTTTGAGCTCACTGCAATTAACTTTTGTACCAAATTGACGAAAAATAAAATCCCTTCTTGATATTATAAATGCGAAGTTAACTCTGTTACGCTTTCAAGCCTAAACTGCTAAACCGATCGTCATAAAATTAGGCAAAGATATAGCCTGGGATATGGAGAAGGACATAGGCTACTTTTTACGCGATAACCGATATCCACGCAGACGGAGCCGCGGGATAAAAGCTAGTTCTAGATAATGATCACTTGATAGTTGTTGTGCTGTTTGAAGTCGATACGTGGAGTATAACGAGCGGAATAATGTAACAAACGTAGACGACGCGCCTCCTCCCACAGCAGCTTGATAATGTATTACAAATGACAAAGAAACCCGCGGTACAAAAATCAAAATCAAAGGTAATATTTTATTTCACATAAACCTGCATGGCCACGTATGCAACGTCAGAAGCTATAGAAGCTATGTAGTTGCACGGTTCCAATTTTTCGCTTCCTATGGAGAAGAACTGGCAAGAAACTCCACGGTTACTCTTTAAAAAATAATTTATTGGCTTTTACAATGTTTTCAAATTACAGTGGTATTAGGTATGGGACGACATAACAGGCCTGTCAATAAATACCAGGTACGTATTTAGATAAATTAAAATGAAGAAAATGGTCTACAAATCTATAGTCTGCAATGCCTACAACGTTCTCACATTCACAATATTTAAAATAATCTACAATATAAGAACCAGGTGACATGATTTCCTTGACAACCACTAATAAAGAGTTAATATTAGTTGTTTAATAATGACAAGAATATGTCAAATATTGTAAAAAATAAAAAGATTAAATAACATTGTAATTTGGGACCAATTAATAGACATTCGCATAGTTATGCTGTTAATGTTGTACCAGGGAAGCCACATGTACAGGAGTACTCGCGACCTATTGCATCACAGAGCCATACAGGTACACGGGTATACCTCCAAATATACCCCAATACCTCTGAGATCGCCACTAATGGAATGTGTTCGGATCCTCTCAATCATCGATGAATCGCTTTGCTACATTTTTATGAGAGAAAGTGCTTTTATATTATTGTTTTTTTTTTTTGCTTGCGAACCGAAATATGATTTGAATTCCAATCATGACGGCGAGGCCCAACTAATACATTTATTTCGGAGTAGTCGGCGTTTTGCGTCAACGTGGTATTTTTAGAGGTTTGGCCTGATTCACCTGATGGTATACACTGACATATTTACTTAACCGGCCATAAATAATATAAAATATAACAGACGAAGACATTTCACTCGGTCGGACGACAATAAATAAATTGAGTCTTAAAACGATATTTCACGAGTCTTTCGAGTTTCTCGGCTCACGAATTGTAAGGTCGTAGGTTCGAACCTAGACAGGTGCATTATTTTCTGTAAATTATTTCATCACCACTGCTCTCAAAACGGTGAAGGAAAAGTTCGTGAGGAACCCGGCGTGTCCTAGAACCAAAAATTCGAAGACTAGTGACATCTACCAAGTTACCAACCCGCACTGAGCCCGCGTGGTGGATTACGGCCCACACCATCTCACCGAGAGGAGCCCTGTGTCCCAGCAGTGGGAACATTATAGGGTGATTATGAAGTTGGGTAGGTACTCGTTTTTCGGAAGTACCTACGCCCAAACAGTAAAATTTTTCATGGGTAGGTAGTCCGTATTATTTAATTGATAGTGTCGAAATAATAAAGTTATCATGTAAAACAGTCATGTGTACAAGTGTCTGTGTGTTTCCGTTCTGTTATCGCACAATGTCACGATAGTATTTTAGGCAATGGGTACTCCTGCGCAGATACAGTCAAGGACACAGTGGGAGAGTGGTACTTCTGCGCAAATGCAGTCGGGGACACAGTGTTAGAGTGGTGCTAAGTTCGTGAACATTAACTACTTATTAAATTGAAGACAAAAATACAACCGACTTCCGAAAAAAGCTCTACAAAGTGAAAAATTACTTTAATTTCGGATAAAAGCTAGCTCATCACAGTAGTATTTCTGAAATCACTAAAAGTTGAACGTTTTTCCACACTGTGAAGCAGCCCGAATGAAGAGAGCCCCCTGCATGGGGGCATGGGGGACGATCAGCAAGCTGTAACTAAAGTGTAGCATCGCAGTCAGCATATCAACGCCGGTCGCTGCATATTTGATGAAGGCGCGCTATTTATAATGAGTCGCTTGTTGTACCGGACTGCTGAGAGGTGAGGTGAGGTAAGGCGAGGCGGCGGGGAGGGAGGCAGTACCTCCAGCAGCGCGCTAAATAAACAGACGAGTGATGTTTTTACATATTTTATTATAAACAGTGCGGGAATGTTTCCGCAGAGCGCTCTGATGTTAGGATTACGACGCGAGGTGACGAGAACATCGCCGCCCCGCCACGGACGCAGCGCCCGCGCAGCTTACAGCACGTTACAGCTGTTGAGTAATTTATTTTAGCAGCGGTGGAATTGAAAGAAATTCAAGTGATTTTAAACTGGTTGGCAGGAGGACATAATATTAATATGTTACAAAATATAAATATGTATAATACATATACATAATAATAATAAGAATTTAGATGTACACTATCGTATTAGATACAACCCTGTAATGATGTAAGTTGAATAACAAAGCTATATAAATAAAAACAAAAGTCCTGACTGACTGATTGACTGACTCATCAACGCCCAGAAAGCTGGACCTAGAAAGCTGAAATTTTGCACAGAGGTTCCCTTTATAATGTAGACAAGGAATAACGAAGGAACTTTCGAAATTCAACCCCTAAGGGAGTTAAATAGGGGATAAAAGTTCCACGCGGGCGAAGCCGACGGCAAAAGCTACTAATAAAAACTGTAGGTATTACTTATGAAACCTAAACCACATGATCAGTTGACTAGCTAGACGTACCTGCGTAGATACTTCTTCGTCAGCAGAACCAAGAGTGATTGCATAAATAAAGTTTAAAATATTCTCAATGCATAACTCGTATTTTGCTGACGTCTCGTGAATTCAGCTGGAACAAGCGAATGCAGCGCTCGAGTCCCGCCAGCCCCGCGGGAGCAATCAGCGCTCCGTCAGCTCCGCTCCGTTACCTCCGCTTCAAACAGCTGAGTTAGCGCGAGTCGCTCCCGAGTTCCCGAAAACAACCCTGACGACATTACCCCGACTCCTCCACAAAAACACTTTTTACATTTCCAAATACACCTGTCTACACAATCTCGTGTTTTCTTTACAGAATAAATGAAATTGGTACAGTGATTCAGTGCCTTCGAAATACTCAGAATAGGTGTGGTGGTATTACTTGGAACCTGTCTCTATGAGGAAGCATTTATGAAAACATGATCTATTTATTTATAACTAGCTGCGCCCCGCGGTTTCACCCGTTTATGTCTCGATCCCATGGGAATGTCCGTGTCCACTTTCTTGACACTTGACACTTGTCCCTGCCTACAGCAAGGCACTACACAGTAGGTTCTCCCGAGTCCCGGATCTCGCGGTCACAGCACAGCGGACTGCGGACGGCTGTCATTGTTAACGATTCAGGTTTATGACTACAAAACTTTTTCAAAAAAATAACCGATTTCCAAAAAAACACTACGAAGTGCAAAATAACTTGAATTTCGGAAGTCGGTGACTTTGGATGTGTATTTCAATTATTTGTCACCGCCTTCCGAAATTCAAGTTATTTTGCACTTCGTAGTGTTTTTTTGGAAGTCGGTTGTTATTTTTTTGAAAAAAGTTTAAATTTTTCACTTTTTTAGTTACCTACCAGTTCGAAATTTCATCATCCTTGCGGTCAAAGCAATGCATATTAAATGCGATAGCAGCATTCGCGGTTGATTTGCTGTAATTTTTTGAAGAGTTCCGTTGTCTGTCTCCGAAACGCGTCATCAGATCTATATGAAATTTTAATGGGACCATTTTTGAAAAGAATTTTGCAAATCCGTCTACAAATGACGGAGATATGCCCGACCATACATAAAAAAAACAAACATATAAACATGTCGAATTGAGAACCTACTTCTTTTTGAAGTCGGTTAAAAATAATTCAGCACTTCGTTATACAGGTTATAAATAAGCACCCTACAGCCAAATTATTTTAAGCAGAAAATAATAAAACTCCTGAACGCATATTTTACATAAAAATCCCTACTTAAAGTTTCTTGATTTATTGTTAAACTTTTATCCAAATCCGTTCAGCCACTTTAAATAATATTTGGAAAACTTTAATAAAAATACCAAAGAACTAGCTTTTGCCAGCGGCTTCGCCCGCTTGGAGGTCGAAAATTATCCTACGGGAACGTACTATAGCGATAACAACTATACTTTCACATTTATAATAATTATTATAATATTACTTCACATTTATTATAATATATTAGCTACAAAAAACGAAAAAAAAAAAAAAACGATGACAAATGACATCTACCAACCCGCACTGGGCCCGCGTGGTGGATTACCTCCTCTCACTGAGAGGAGGCCTGTGTCCCAGCAGTGGGAACGTTATAGGCTGAGTACATATATATCTATATATATATTATATTATATTAGTAAGATAGGATAGTACAATAGTAGGATTGTCTCAGAAAACTATTGTTTTTTTTATAAACTGAAGTAACTGTTTTCAACAATGATAAGCTTGTTAAGTGTGCAATGATCGCTGCTAGTACATTTGTCAGCAACTCTATCAGGTCGCACACAGCCGGCGCCTGGCTGCGGATAATCCGACGTCTACGTGCTTCCTACTACTAAATACAATCGACTTTAACACCTCTTTGTCTTAGGAGTAACAGACAGTGCGCTGTGCAGGGCCTGCATGGAGGACGACGAAGTAGCAGCTCATGTGCTGCTAAACTGCCCGGTGGTGGCTAAATATCTTGGAAACCCAGGTACCCTACGTGAGATTGTCAGATACCAAGGCGTTGCTGGCCTATCTCGAGGAGCTGGGGTGGATCGAATGACCGATTCCCCCACCCGCACAGAAAATACGCGGGTTGACGTGGAGATGCGGACATCAGCCGGAATTACCTATTACCTACCAAATACCTATACTATCGACTTCACGACTTCTAATACTATCTTGTCGTGTGTCGACTTGTTGGCTCGATTGACGCGAGGTACAGTGACAGCCGTGGAATGAAAAGGTCAAGCACCGTTGAGTTATACATGCCCCGTGCATGACGTCAGTATGACGGTTGTGTCGCTACAATAATAACGTTGTCATTCGTTAACTCGCGCGTGCCAACCAAAATATGTACATCGTAATTACAGCTCATTACGTGTCATTGTTTACTTCGCCATGTCCATACATGTTCATAATTACTTTTACTACTCGTATTGAAACCTGTTACATGGATTCAGTACAAATTATTTTGAATTTTGAAATTTTCCGTCGGTTTTTAACAAAAACAATTGCTGTCACTTAAGTACATTTTGACAGTATAGTTACTGGGTTTTCCTATTATTATTTTTAATAACCGACTAAAGAGCGTGTATTCTGAAAGTTGGCAACGTCGCAAATAGCTGTCAAATATTTACCTATTTTGATTAATTTGGCAATATTACTGTATGGAAATATGAAATATTGCTAACTAGTGACCTAAAATATTGATTATGAAATGCAATAATTAATATTTTAACACCGAATATTTTGTTTTAGATGTAAAAAAGAACTTGGAAACTTTCCAACTGCCCTTTTAACACCTAAAACGGTTACACCATCTAATTCAGTGCTAAAATTGCAAATCATTATTCATATTTTAGGTAACTAGTTAGCGATATTACATATTTCCGTACAGTGATATTAACAAATTAATAAAAACAGGTAAATATTTGACAGCTATTTGCGACATTGCCAACTTTCAGAATAAACGCTCTTAATATTTCTACCATCAGGGGTGGTCTAAGAATCATGGCTACAGTTTGTGTGTCGAAATGCTTGCCACCCTGTATCATTTATTGGTAAATGCAAACGAAAAACTATACTTTAATTTTAAGCCTAAAGCGAATCTAGTCGACATTTTTTCCATACAAACTTCGGGAGTGTATTACTCCACCGTCCGACAGTGTACATCAAAAGTTAAACATGGTATGGTTTTGTCTCATTATTAATATTATCTGTGCGGAAAAAAAAAACAAAATACTAAAATAAAAATCCATTAAAAAGTTATGAGCCAACAAAGCTTCGTTTTTCTTGCTAATTGAACCTAACTTTGGGCGTGTTTAAGTAATAAAACAAGTGTAAATTCTCCAAAACTAAGTCAGTAACGAAAAAGCTAAATTATCGAAAAGTTCAATAAACCTAATTGGTCATTGATTTATGTAGTGGTTTTTTCAGAAAACCCGATCTTCCGGAAGACTTTTCTTAACTTTTTACGCGCCTGTTTTACTACAACTGATCCTGCAGCTCACTCAATAATGTTGAGCATGTAGACTAGCTTCTAACTGCTCATCACGGGTACTACCTCTCTCGGACACGAAGCCTGGTGAGACAGCGTGCTTTTTAGCCAGGCCCACCAGTGAGTTCGCTGCATGAGAAGGTATTACGAAATGGTTGGTAAGTAGTTCTACGCTAGATTCTAGCTTTAATTGAACGCTACGCTTTGTTCTACTTTTACGTGGCTTGCCATGATTGGACGAGTAACGGCGGACATTCCTGAGCTGAGTGCCGCCCGTCCGCCGTCCGGGTAATGACGTGTACCTGCTGATACCCGGGGAGGAATGTTAATGGGTAACCACAGCCACACAGCGATGTGGTGAGGTACCGATGGTAACGTGAAAACCTTTAACAGGACTCACAAGTAGTGAGGGCCTAAATATGATGACGTGAGTTGAATTCTTAACCGTGTACAGTCAGGAAAATGTATTAATAAGTAAATGATCACTCACGTCTATTTACCGTGTTGTAGCCTAAATACTACGTCGTACAATGCCTACTAATATTATAAATGCGAAAGTAACTCTGTTACGTGTTCACGCCTAAACCGCTGAACCGATCGTCATGAAATTTGGCAGAGATGTAGCCTGGGATATATAGAGAAGGACATAGGTTACTTTTTTACGCGATAACAGATAATCACGCGGGCAGAGCCGCGGGCAAAAATAAGATTATAAATGTGAAAGTTTGTGAAGATGTTTGGATGTTTGTTACTCAATCACGCAAAAACGGCTAAACGGATTTGGATGAAATTTGGCACATAGATAGTTTGTAACCTAGCATAACATATAGCATACTTTTTATTCAGATAGTACGGTCTTGTCATAAATATACCATGCCATCTAAAGAAGTTGAAGGAAGTAATTATTCAAAATATGACAGTTTGATAATTAACGCAGATGATGTGATAAGTAGGTACATTTTACTGACTTTTATCTAGATCTAGCTAAAAAGTCAGTGAAAAGTATTGCGCATGTTCTTGTTCATCTAGTTAAAAAGTCAAAAGTAATAAGAAAAGCAATCTGCTGAATGACATAACCACTCACAAACTAATAATTTTTGGGAGACCATCTTTCGCCTGTAGCTAAAGACTGAAATAAACAATGTCACATTCTCGGTATACTTTATACAATATTTGGAAAACATTAAGGAAAATATCAAAACTAAGCTTTTGCCAGCAGCTTCGCCCGCGTGGAGGCTGTATATTATCTCAAGGGAACGTACCATCAGAATAAAAAGTATCCTATGTGTTATTCCAGATTACAAATTATCTGTGTGCCAAATTTAATGCAAAATCGTTCAGCCGTTTTTGCGTGATTGAGTAACAAACATCCAAACATCTAAACAAACAAACTTTCACATTTATAACATTAGTAGAATAGGATAGGATATGTAATTTAAATATTTATTATAATATAGTAGGAAGGATTAGTATTTTGTAGAGCTGCCCTATTTTCTTTGCGTTCAATTTTCGTTTGTCAAGTGTAACAAATTGTTGTTGTACTGTGGCGGAAGACGCGCGGCGGCGACGACGACCCGGGTGCGGGCGTTGCGAAGCAACAAAATGTGCTGTTTTAGGGTGTGTCCAGACCTGGCGAATGCGCCACCCGCGAGCCGCTTGCGAACTGCGCGCGTGCATTTCAAGTTCGTACGCAGACCCTGCGCCGTCTAGCTACGCGCCGTACTTGAGCGGCGCAAGAGGTGCACGCGTGCCACTAGCGGTGCACCTCCCTCTCCCACATATTTAGTTTAAACGCGATAGAAGCTAATGTGCGCTCGAGCTGCGGGCGAACAGCACGAGCGCCTCACTCGAGCCTTGCCGGAGTTGCACTAGAGCGGCGCACCAAACGTAGGCTGTAACCGCACGCGAGCAACACGCGCACAGTTTGCAAGCGGCTCGCGAGCGGCGCATTTGCCAGGTCTGTACACACCCTAACAAACATCAAGATGTTTCAGTTCGGCAACACTATTTGCTGAATGTTAACAAAAAATATAGAGCGTGCGTACTTTGCGCATTAAAACAAAATATCTACGTGTTGAATCATAATCAGCCTATAATTGTCCCACTGCTGGGACACAGGCGTCCTCTCTGTGAGGGAGAGTGGGCCGTAATCCACCACCCAGGTCCGGTGCGGGTTGCTAGATGTCACATGTTTTCGAATTTTTGGTTCTAGGACATACCGGTTTCCTCACGGTGTTTTCCTTCACCGTTTTTCGAACCCACTGCTCTTCACAAGAAATAAAGCGCACACAAAGTAAAGCGCTTTTCAGGGTTCGAACTGACGTCCTACAAGGTCGTAAATTGCGGCCGGTTTCACTGCGCCACCACTACTCTCACGTATTGAATACCTTTGGCTAATCAGTGAGCATCAATTAGTTTGGTAAAGAATTATTCATCTATTTAAATTTTCAACATAAAAGCATGTTGTTTATTTCTACTCGATGAAAGTTTACTGAACAACGAAGTGGGTATCTGCTGATGAATGCTCGGTTCTTATAAACAAAAACGAGTCGTTTTGCTTACCAATGGTAGCATTTTTTATTGCCAAACTGGGCGTAAAAATAGATTCGTAAGCTAATTTACCTATGATAGCTACTTTCATATAGGAGGGTCTATTAAACGAGTGCGTTACGTGACCTAGAAAAGTGTAACACCGAATAACATGTCCCCGTAAGTTTACTAACACGAAGCACTTAACAACGAATGCACGCTACCACGAAAAACTTAACAACGAATGCACGCTACCTCGAAAAACTCAACAACGTATTCTTGCTACCACGAATAACTTAACAACGAATGCACGCTACCGCGAAAAACTTAACGCCGTATCCACGCGATCTCGAATAACAAAACCCCAAAAAGTATCCGTACAAAGTCTTAATCCATATCAAAATCAACCACATCAAACATTTGAGAAAAAAAGAAAAAAACAGAATATGAGTTCAGTTATCGTTTAAAATAGCACAAGTATGCAAGACCATCTAAAAATGTGGTTAAGTCCATTGTTTCCTTTTTTCCCTAATGTTTTTTAATTTTTTCTTTCCTATTTTCTCTTTTCTTTGCTCTTTTGGTTTCTGTGAATATAACTTTTCTACCATCAATTCTGTAAGTTTTTGTTCATTGCTTAATTCTTCAATGGTCTTACATAAATTCCATTTCTTGATTTGGTAGATTTTTATATGAATTAAGACTTTGTACGGATACTTTTTGAGTTTTTGTTATTCGAGATCGCGTGGATACGGCGTTAAGTTTTTCGCGGTAGCGTGCATTCGTTGTTAAGTTATTCGTGGTAGCAAGAATACGTTGTTGAGTTTTTCGAGGTAGCGTGCATTCGTTGTTAAGTTTTTCGTGGTAGCGTGCATTCGTTGTTAAGTGCTTCGTGTTAGTAAACTTACGGGGACATGTTATTCGGTGTTACACTTTTCTAGGTCACGTAACGCACTCCTATTAAACAAAGCTATAAGGTTTTTGCTTTATTATTGGTAAAGATACAAGTCTCTTCATTTTAACCAATAACGGTACGAAAATTATAGGAATCGGTCATTAGAATGTCTCTGTGGCTTATAACTACAATTCCGTTGAAGAATCCACTAAACAGTACGATAAAACGAGATCCAGAGAGTTACCGCAACCTGCAACTTAACCAAATATATTGTAATGTAAAGCGTCACTTGGTTGCGGGTTGTTCGAAAGAGATACCGTGGCCCCTGGCACACAGGCAACTGAAGGAACACGGGTGGGTTTTAGTCATGAAAAGTCTGACACGCCCTCCTGCTCCACCCAGAGCGGGAGAAGTTATTTGATGATATCCCGCCCTCAAAAAGAAAGCGTCACTTAGAAGTATTACTCTTTCTTTCGCTCTTTTATTATTACCATAATGATCTCACTGTGGTTCCGGGAATTGCAACGAAGCTTTTAGCAATTTGAAATTCATTGTGTAATTTAAAAAGTATACATATTGAAGTAGCTCGTGGATTTACATTCGAGTTCTGGAAGCTTATTTATAAGGTTTCTGATTAGGATCTCTTTACATTGACAAATACATTCATTCATTCGTTCGTTCATTTATTTATTTATTCATAAAACAATTCGATGACCTTGTGAAGGCCGCGGGTATCCGATGGATGTGGGAAGCACAAGACTGGTCGAAGTGGAGGAGCCTGGGGAGGCCTATGTCCAGCAGTGGACGTCTTTCGGCTGAAATAATGATGGTGATGAAAACAATTTACATTCTGTTGAACATATATACAATTAATTACACATGCAATTTACTTATAAATACAGAGAACAGCTATACAATACCCACACAATTTAATTACGTACAATAAACCTAAATCACTACTTGAATGCGAAAGTAACTCTGTCTGTATGTCTTGTCCGCTTTCACGCCTAAACCTCTGAATCGATCGTCATGAAATTTGGCAGATATTTATCTTGGGATATGTAGAAGGACAAAGGCTACTTTTTTACGCAATAACCGACATCAACGTGATCTGAGCCGCGGGCAAAAGCTATATTATAAATGCGAAAGTAACTCTGTCTGCTACGCTTTCACGCCTAAACCACTAAACAGATCGTCATGAAATTTGTCAGACATACTTATAGCCTGGGATATGGAGAAGGACATAGGCTACGATTTTACTCGATAACCGATATCCACGCGGGCGTAGCCACAGGCAAAAGCTAGTCATACATAATTACATGCTAATAGTAATGCATGGCAACAATATGAAATGTACAAGCTCACAAAATGATACTTCAAAACGGGAAAACAAGTCCTACTGTATTGTTTGTATAAGCAATGAACAAATTTTACATGCCCTAATTGATACTGCAATATTTGTAGGAACAATATTGAATCAAATACTCGGTAACAACATTAATAAACCGCGCGGTGCTAAACATAATGATATTATATTAGTTAAGTATGAAAACGTTCAAATATAAGCGAGTCCAAATTCCGGCACCCGCTTTATTGTGTCACATTAACAATATTAGCGTACATGTGTACTGAAATAGCCGCGCTATTCATGACGTGTAAGTGTTACATACTCACGGTGCTGTGCTATGGGGCAGTTCAGAACCAACGCTTTGCCTATGACGGTAACGAGCTACATCTAGCTGCACGAGTATACGATAATTATACGAGAATACAATATTTTTCAAGATACAAAGATAGTACTTTATGCGGCCTACCCAAATGTCCTTTCTTTGGTATTGTTTTTTAAATCGTTGAGCTCCTCAAGTTCTGAGTTGAGCTGCATGATTACTGATAAATGCGTGCACTGATTGGACAGGTCCACTCAATCTGTGTGGTTCTTTCCTCAAAGGACACCAATCCACATGGTCTTTATATGATCTGACCAAGATCATGTCTGGACTTTAAAAGAGACTGTGACCTCTGAGTTTGATTCGGCCTTGCTTCTCAGAGTAGTCAGGTAGGAAACGCCGACCTCATCTAGTTTAAAAAAAAATATGATTAACGTGTAAAAGTGTTTGTACAAACCTACTTACAGAAATAAAATCATTTATCATTTATTATAAAATAAATTTCAGAAAAAATCATTCAAAATCAAAATCAAAATCAAAATATTTTTATTTCATATAAACCTGCATGGGCACTTATGAAACGTCAGAAGCTAGGTGCACGGTTCCAAATTGTTGTTTCCTATGGAGAAGAGCCGGCAAGAAACTCCACGGTTACTCTTTTAAAAATAATTGGCTTTAACAATATTTTCAAATTACAGAGATTAAATGTATGGGAGGACAGCGCAGGCCTATCAATAAGTACCAGGTACTTAGACGAATACAGAATAGAAAATCGTCTACAATTCTACAGTCAGTAAGGCCTACAACGTTCTCTCATTCACAATATGTAAAATAATCTACATAAATAAAATGAACCTAAATAAAATTGATGTATAATGTCAATTAATGACGAGAATATGTCAGCATTGTAAAAATAAAAAGAATTAAAAAGAACTTTGTATTTGAGAGCAGTTAATAGACTTTCACATAGTTATGCTGTTAATGAGGTACCAGGGAAGCCACATGTGCAGAAGGAATTAATGCCAAACTTCCCTGTCTTCAACGTAGTCTTTTATCTTATAATATGCTTTTTTGATAAGGACACGTTTGATGTGCGTTTTAAACTTTCCATCGCTAAGTTCTGTAACCGACTTTGGCAACTTGTTATAGAAGCGGATACTGTTTATTAGAAATGACTTGCTAGTTTTAGTCAATCTAAATTTTGGAATCACAATTTCATCTTTACTACGTGTATTCAGATTATGGAAATCGCATCGTTTTTTGAAAAGGCCTAAGTTTTTGCGAACATACAAGATATTTTCTAGGATGTAAAGAGAAGGCAGAGTTAATATATCAATTTCGCTGAATTTGTTTCTAAGAGACTCGCGAGGCCCCATTTTATAGATTGCGCGGATTGCCCTCTTTTGTAAAATGAAAATTGAATCTACGTCAGCTGCCGATCCCCACAGCAGAACGCCATAAGACATAATACTGTGAAAATAAGCAAAGTAAACTAACCTAGCTGTGGCTACATCAGTCAACTGCCTTATTTTTCTTACTGCGTAAGCAGCTGAGCTTAATCTACTTGAAAGAGCTCTAATGTGAGCACCCCATTGCAATTTTGAATCTAAAGTAATTCCCAAAAATACAGTTTCCGAAATAGCATCCAGTTTCTTGCCATCAAGTTTTAAGTTTAGACCTACTTGGGGTACATTTGGTAACGAGAACTTAAGACATTTAGTTTTGTTCGCATTGAGTAAAAGATTATTAGCAGCAAACCATTTCGAAAGAACAGCTAGACTATCATTGACATGTAAGACATCCGTATCTTTCCTATCTATTCTAAAAATAAGAGAAGTGTCATCAGCGAATAAAATTATATCCGAGAATTTAGCCATCAGGTAAGGAAGGTCATTAATGTAAACTAGAAATAAAAAAGGGCCAAGAATTGAACCTTGAGGCACGCCCATCTTAACTAGAGACCCCGAGGACGTCGCCCCATTAACGTTTACTTTTTGCTGCCTGTTTGATAAATAGGAAAGTACAAGATCAGCAGCTTGTCCACGAATTCCGTAGTGGTGTAATTTACAGATCAGTGTATTGTGGTCAACGCAGTCAAACGCTTTTGAGAGGTCACAGAAAATGCCAATGGCGTCCTGGGAATTCTCCCAGGATTCCAAAATGTGACTGATGAGTTTTACTCCTGCGTCAGTCGTCGACCTACCTTTCGTGAAACCAAACTGTCGACTATGTAAAATCCCATTCGAGTTAAAGTGTGATAACATCTGGTCCAGCATGATTTTTTCATAAATTTTGCTCAATGCTGGAAGCACAGATATAGGTCTATAATTAGAGGGATCACTCTTACTACCCGATTTGAAAATTGGTACTACTTTACTATGTTTCATTAAGTCAGGAAACGTACCGCTGTCTAAACATTGATTAAATATGCCTGTTAGGACAGGGGCAATTGTGTCAATGATATTTTCGAGAACTTTAACGGAAATCCCCCATAAGTCTTCAGTGTTTTTTATGTTAAGACTTTTAAATGCTGTTTTAATTGTGGCAATAGAGATGGGTTTGAATTCAAAACTTGGAATGTCCTTGCTGAAGTTTTCTTTAAGAAGAGATTCAGCTAATACAGATGATGAGGGGAGAGATTTCGTAACTTCTATTGGGATGTTGGTAAAGAAATTTTCTAGAGTCTCAGCAACTTGTAACTTATCTGAAATGGTTTCATTATCAATTTTTAGAGCTAACTCATTCTGATCTCGCTGTTTTGTGTTTCCAGTTTCTTTGTTAATTACCTGCCACACAGCTTTTATTTTATTTTTAGAGATACTAATTTTGTTACTTATTAATTTAGATTTAGCGTGAGCGCAGACTCTTTTGAATATCTTAGAATAGTTTCTTACATAATTATGAAGGGCCTGATCAGAAGTCAATGATTTTTCGTGATACAAATTATATAAAATATCTCTGCTTTTTCTAATGCCAGCAGTGGCCCATTCGCTAAATTTTGGTTTAGTAGCTATCGTAACTTTTTTTACAGGACATGCTTTATTGAATTCTTTGCATACTGTAGAAAAAAATGTGCCATAGTTTATATTGGGGTCTTGTGAATCAAAG
Organism: Polymixis flavicincta; assembly: GCA_949987655.1. Classification (NCBI taxonomy): domain Eukaryota; kingdom Metazoa; phylum Arthropoda; class Insecta; order Lepidoptera; family Noctuidae; genus Polymixis; species Polymixis flavicincta. Next base: position 20,889,256 of record OX465183.1, read on the forward strand.
CTCGCTGTTGAGAGCTTGCTAAGAACATTATTATTAAAAGATTTCAATTTATTTTTAGTCAGAGGTCTCAATTCAATGGTTTTATCTAGATGTAACTTTTGATCTAAGTCAAACAATACAAGCTGACCAGTATGGTCTGACCTGACGCCACTAATTAAGGAGGAGTCCTTTATTTTGCAATTAGTAAATACGTTGTCTATGCATGAAGCTGTGGTTGCTGTTATTCTAGTCGCTTCATTAAATATACATTTTAAATTGAATGATTTAAACAAAGAGATAAGCTTACTTTTTTCTGGTGAATTAACTAATAAATCAATATTTAGGTCACCACACACAAAAACTAATTTATTATCTTTGAAAAGTTTACCTAATATTTCTTCCATAACTATCAAAAATGATGACAAATTCGTGGCTGGTGATCTATACACAGATAAGAAAGTATGGCCCTCAACCTCCGCACATGCTACCTCACATAAGCGATCAACAGAGCAAGCGGTGATATCCTTTCTTTCCTTATATCTAAAACAACTATTACACAATATCAAAGTACCACCCCCTATCGAAGACCTATTGTACGCACTGGCAACTGAAAAATTATTTACATTAAACAACATCCTATCCGGTTTTAACCAAGTTTCAGTAAAACATAAGATATCCATGTGATATTTATCTATTAACATTTCCACGTCTAGAATTTTGCCAGAGAAGCGATTTATATTTTGGTGATACAGTAAAATACACTTATTATGCTTCTCTTTTGTCGCGTCTAAAGGTTTAAAGAATTAATTACAGTATTATTAGAAGTACTAGATAATACTGTTTCGTCACTTAACCTAGTCTCAGTTAAATTATCAATAACTGCGTGTATATTGTAAGCTAACAAAGTAGCTAATACATGTCGACTAGTCTTGGGAAGAAACATATGTTCCCGAACTAGTACAAAATCTCTAACAAAATTGTTAGTATCAAAATACAATAAACGGTCACTATGACGACATGTCAAAATATGCATTAAATTATTTAGGCTAAAAATGTAATCATTTTCTTCATAATTCAAATGATTTGAATATGGCAAAGCACATAATATTATTTTACCTAATTTTAATTTAAGTAGGGTGTCAATACCATTAACTATGTCCCTTTTAGTTAAGCTCAGACTGTTACCAATTAAAAGAACTACCGTTGTCTGCTCATTCAATTTTGTATGTTTTATTTTATGAACAAGCTCATTAAAATGCAGGTTATGGTAACAACAATTAGTTATAGTAAGTTTAGAGCGGTTATTTAACAATGGTCCAAAACCTGTTCCTAATCTATCAGAATACACCAAAACATTACTTTGAGTGGGATAGACACTGTCTAGTGTATGAGGTAAAATGGGTGAAGCGGCAGAAACAACATGCTGTGACATGAGAGGTGGCGGAGTGGGAGCACAACTACAGGTGAGATTGTTTGTCAGTGACTCATACCTCTCTGCATTGTACTTAACCAGGTCCACCAACTCACAGGCCTCCTGCAAACGTTCGCTTAACATTTGTTGACTAGACTCATACTTACAGGATATTTCTTTAAGTGTATTTTCCCTGCTCAGTAATTCCTTTTGAAGGTTTTGTATGTCAACATTATACATGAATCTACTTGTTTCCAACTTATTATTACATTCATTTAGTTGGCTTTGTAAGTTGACACGTTCTTTCCTAAGATTTAGGTTAAATTTGTAAACACTATGTGTCATCAAAAGTTTATTGAGGTATGTACTAACGTTAGTACATATTACCTCAATGGAAAAAATCTTGAATGTGACAGGACAAATCGTCTATATTATCACCATTGATATAAATAGTAATTTATCACATTATTATTAATCCAACTAATATTATAAATGTAAAAGTTTGTATGTTTGGAATGTATTTTACTCAATCACGCAACAATGGCTGAAAAGCCATATATATCAATGCTGAAAAGTTATTGCTCAGTTTGTTTGGGTCATTTGGCTAAGCGTGGACAAGATCTTTATTAATAAAAGACTTGCATTTTATAAACTACTTATTTATAAGAAAACAAATATTATAATAAAGTTGTAGCAAGATGCAAGAATATGCTTCATCTGGCATGTGACTGTGAAAAGTTGACACTTTGCCAGATAAAATATTTGTATTATGCATATTTTTTCAGTGTGAGGTGCAGATTCCATGTCCGAAAGTTGGGCCGGGTCATCATGAGGAACGGTATCGGAGTCCATTATAAGAAAAACAAACTTTTGAAGTAGCTAGTAAAGAAAAAAAAAGCAAACAGAAAGAAAAGCAAATAGTCCGATATGTATCGATACTCAAGAGGGTCGGTATACAACGTATACAACGGGATTTGATTGATTTTCACATCGATTCAACAATGTACGATCCACTACTGTAAATTGATAAAAGTAGTGAGAGGCTCGGATCAAAAAATCGTGTTACTTTAAAATGCTGACGTCTGTACATGTGTTTAGTTAAACGAGAAAGGTGCAAATCTCAAGAAAAATACTTTTTTTTGCTCTACCATAATTGATTATCTAATCGACTACTTACTGAAATTTATGTAATATTTCCGTGCTGGTAACACTGCGTCAAACAAAGTGGCTATGCTTTTTAACTGATGGATATAGTTTAAATACTGTTTACTTCGACTTTTTGTAAGTTTACCTGGTATCTATGTGATGTGCAAAAATATTTCTTTGAGAATTAATAATTTTGTTTGGCAAAAATATTTTTTACCGGGCATCTTTTCAACGCTTAGCCGAAACTGGTGATTTCCTTTGGCACACTGATAGATTATATCCTCATTTAACACATAGGGTACTTTTATACGTTCCTGTGACATAATTTTCGACTTCCACCCGGCGAACAGAGAGATTCTGATTATATATATGCATACCTATATAACTACAACAATTTCTCGTCTAAACGTATTAGATATAATATTGTAAGTCAAGTATGATGTTGTGATCTTGTTGAGAAACATACTACACACAACATATACTCCAAATATTATAGCAAGTGGGACATTGTTGCAGTGAAACTTACCTAACCTAAAGAATTTGAAGTTTTTTTTTTCTATCTTATTCATAAAAAGCGTTGTCCCTATATTTATCTTCGAAACTATTTAACCAATTGATATACTGTACCGGGCAAATCTTATCTCTACGATATCCTTGTGATCATAAAATACGTTGATTTGATAAGAATTAATATATGTTTGTTTAAAAAATCATTCACACGTAAGTTAATCGAAAAATGCTTTTTGAATACAGAAAAGCTACTATATTTGCTAAAAACATAAAAGATAGCAATTTAATATGGTTTTGCGTACTTTTTCGTAGAACTATTAATGGCAGACCAAGTTGCATTACATTATTTTCAATTATATACAACTGTTTAGGCAGCGTATGCAAATAACTCCGCCTGGTTAGATGAAAATTGTGATAGCTCGGCTAATATGCAAGATATAAATATAATTCATAGCCTTTAGCACTCACAAATAATGCAGCTTTCAACCAGTGGAAATAAAATTAATTGGACCATTAGTTCTGGAGATTTCCCCCTACATACAAACTCACAAACAAATTTTACCTCTTTATAATATTAGAGATTTAAATGTGTCTAAAATAACTTCGGTATCTAATGTGAGGTCGACTGATTGATGATTGATGGACTCCGAAATCTAATTGTCCGGAAATTCAAATCACAACTATCTATCAATCCTTGTCCGTCGTCTGACAACTTAATCTGCTCAAAATCTGATCAACAATCAAATTCTCTTACAGTGTGAATAAATATTAAATTTTGGGTGAAAAATAAACTTGCACCCCGAGTCGCGCTGGAAATGAACCCCGCCGCCGGCGAGTGTCCGACACCGGTGACACTGAAGACAGCGGGTTCGTCGGTCAGGCGCACGCTCTGCGCGACACTCTTCTCGACAGCTTATTACTGCAGTGTCAGCACTTCCTGGACACTTTTATATTCATCGCAGTGTCAGTGGTGTCACGTCGGGTTTTACGCTGTGTGAACTCAACCACATTTTTTGGGTTCCGTACCCAAAGGGTAAAACCGGAACCTATTACTAAGACTCAGCTGTCCGTTCGTGTGTCTGTTGTAAAGTTTTAAACCGTAGCGGATTTGCGCTACACTGTCTCTCCGTCTGTCACCAGGCTGTATCTCATGAACCGTGATAGTTAGACAGTTGAAATTTTCACAGATGATGTATTTCTGTTGTCGCTATAGCAACGAATACTAAAAAACAGAACAAAATACATATTTAAGGGGGCTCCCTTATAACAAACGTGATTTTTTGCTCGTTTTTATAGATAACTAGCTTTTGCCAGCAGCTCCGCCCGCGTTGATGTCGGTTATCGCGTAAAAAAGTAGCCTATGTCCTTTTTCAATCGGAAAGATCGGTTCAGCAGTTTAGGCGTGAAAGCGTGATAGACAGACAGAGTTACTTTCGCATTTATAATATTATTAGGAATGGTACGGGACTCTTCGTGCGCGAGTCGGACTCGCACTGGCCGGTTTTAAATTAAATTCGAAAGTATGTATTTAAGAATTTGAACTTCCGAATGTTTATTGGTAACAATGACTATAACATAACTTCAGTAGAGGTGTACCTCTGCGTATAAATAGTACTCCCACATTTGGCCTGAATTTTTATTAGTTAGTACTCGGTCCTGAATATAAACCAATTCATAATATTTTCTGCATGTGATAACGTCACTTTGTTTGCGATGGCAATAGCGGGTTTTTTTCCGGACGGTAACGAATAGGGAATAAAGTGCTTTCTTATATTATTTAGATTCCCCTGTTGCGGCCTGGTAAGCACAAATGTATGAAATCGCCACATGTACTAATATTTTTAAAGACAAGTTATCCTTTTTAGAAGAGACATAAGAAAGTCTGGTAAATACCCTCGCTTGGATACAGTACCCGCAATCGTATTAAGGTTTATAGCGACCCAATACAGGCAATCACGCTCTCACAGCGACACAATATTGTCCGAACGGGAAAACATTTCTTAGATGTCGAATGACCATTTATTTTACTATAGACGAACTTACCTACCTTCTTCTTCTTATAAATTAGTCACCTACTTACATTCATTTAAAATTCAAATCGATATTTTGCTTTCAGTATTGTATGTAGACGATCATAATTTTGTATTTATGCAAATGCTTACAAAAGATGTCATTAAACCACGCTATCTGTTCAATATCACCAAAGTGGAAAATAAGTTGAGTTATATCTTAAGAAAATTAAACGCACTTACAACAAGTAACTCGTTTAGCGTACCTAATTACACGCGCAGGTAGGACACGCGCGACTTGCAACACAGCCGTGTGGGTCGCAGTCATTAGCGACGTCGCGGTGAGCGCGCGTTCAAGCGCACACGCGACGCATCATTATGATAATCGCTTCAACTGTTCACTGAAACATGTGCTTAATTACTATGACAAAATATTGACAAGCGCGCTGGAGCGACTGCCTATCTGACCTCCACAACCCAGTTACTGGGTTACACGTAACACGACACTCCTTGCTAAGGCTGGTCGTCAGACTTTCGGGCACTGGTTGTCGGGCTTCTGACGACCCATAACGAATGTCAAAGAACCGAGATTTACAGCCGGGACCAACGGCTTCTGAGGCACGGAGGGGTCTTGGTATATAAAAGAGGTCACCCATCCACGGGCCAACCGCTACAAGCGTAGCTTAACCTGATCGATCGACGAAGTCTGGGTAATTTAAATAAACATGATGTAATTAAAATGTTCGCAAAGACAGTCAACAGGACGCATACACTAATCATCGATTGATTCGTCCAGCCAGCTCATCGTTGTGATCAGGTTCATGGCCACTCACACGTTTATAAAAAGGTGTGAAAATTTGATAGTGACTGTCACATTTCGTCGTCAACGGAATGTCCCGAGAATTAATGTGTTCGATCACTTCTGAACTGGTAATGTGTCGCGAGGGCCGTTCGGAGGGCCCTTCAAACAGATTGGTACTCGACCGAGCGCGGTGTGAACTGTGGCCCGTGTGGTGTGGTCACCGATAAAATGGGAACAATCGGTGAAGGTAAGCCGTAACTACCGTATGACAGTATTAACATAGTGTTCATTACGTCGTTACAGAAAACGAGACGAGCTCCAATTAATGCAAAATACTCGTAAAGCATGAAAATCAGCTCACTATTAAAATATGATGATAGAGTTTGTGGGGTTTTTCGATGTTATAAATGGAAAATATTGACCTTCCACACAAATGATCACGCTTCTTCTTAGCATGTCGAATCTAAATACAGTCAGCCCAGAATTTGGCTTCAAGCTTGGCACTTTCAGAAGCGTCCATCAACTCCTGTAGGACACGCTGGACCACAAATTAAGTGCCCCATTGTTTGTGGGACAGCACCACGTTTATACTCCAGAGCGGAGTTGTCTGTGAATCTCCACCAGAGCAGGTTCTCGTTAATATGGCTTATCTGATTCCGGAGTCTATTTAAAGCTGATCGTGCTAAAAGCATTACTGTTTATTACATGAATAAACGTTTCAATGATATCAATTTGAACTGCGCGTTGTGCGCTGCCGTCCTCAGATGGTACCCGCATCTGCGGTCACATATTATAGCCATCTCCACGTCCTCGATCAGCTGGTTCATTAATGAATAGCTACACAGGAAAATGTATATCAGAGTAAATAGAGTTCCTACAATCACATCCAAAAATATCTGGTTTAGTTGGAATTACGCAAGCTACGTCATCATACTAAATGTTGGGCCAGACTTGTCGGCTGGCACTCTCTCTTCCAATCAACATTAAACTGTGTTTGTTCAGAAATGTTATAAAACACGCAATACACAACACAAACGTTTATTAAATTAACAAACAGTGAATTAATAAAACGCCAACTATATCTGTTAGTTTATCAGTATGAGAAGTAGTGACGTCGATACATGACGTTTGTTGAACCGCCTCGCAGTTGGCTCAGCTCAGTTACAATATTAGCGTAATAAACTTGCGAATAAAACTGATTGTGATAATATACCTGTTTTATTTCTTTCAGTAAAATAGATCTCAGAAAAACATTGAACGTTCTAAGAAGCCAGCGCGCGGTAATTCCAACGTTTTTTCAATTTCTTTGTACACAAAGTGCAGTCTGTCTGCATCATCACGCCATTCGCGGCTCAAACCTGGCAAGATGCTGCACGTGAATCCATTACATTCTACCTACACTGTGTCGGTCAGTTATTTAGTCTTGGGGCATTGATTGTTGTAGAAGCAGAGTACACAGTAGGCCACTTCACTCTCAACGGGCCTTTGTCTACGAATCAATGGAAGGCGACAGTTCCCCACAAGTAGCCGTATACAGGAGGTACCCACACGGTATACGTCGGTATAGCAGTTAGGACGGAGCTAATAATAGCGGCTCTCAAACCTACTGGCCGCAGCGTGGGAAGTACCAAGCCACCGCGGTGTTACCACTTAAGGCGCAGACAGCCGACTTTTAAGGAGTTTTTATTGAAGATCACGTCTAAACGGCTTGTCTTATGTATTTGAAAAAAAATTATGTGAAACTAGACAATTTTTTTCGTCATTTGATATGTGAATAATTTAAATAATATTTTTAAAACATAATGTATTTAATTGGTAAAATAATGTCTATCGCGGACATAAAAACGATAATCACGCAAAAACTATCGGGTGTATTTCCATGAAACTTTCACCATCTAAAAGACAATTTAATCACCCAAAATTTAATATACGGTTTTTCTTTGAATTGTGTTTGATAAATCAACATGGGTTGTTTTTCGAAAAACTTGATGCGCGTTGAGGCGGGATCTTGCGGGCGACGGGCGGCTGTGCATCCTGTAGGTAGCTGTCATCTATCGTCGCCTTAATGAAACGAAGTAGGTTTGGTAAACTCCTGGTACCACGTAAGATTCCATTTTCAGACAAACTTTAAACACACGAGCATATTATTATTTTATTTTTAACCAACTCTTGCCATCGTCTTCAACCGCGATAGCCAATTTACACAAAACCTTAGCAAATTATACACCTAAACCTTTTTCATGAATCGTTCCTGTCTATTGGCGAAAACTGCAAGAAAATCCGTTCAGTAGTTTTTGAGTTTGTCGCAAACAGACAGACAGACATACGCAGCGGGGCTCTGTTTTATAATATGTAGTGATTTCCAATTAACACGTGTTATCATCAAAACAGACACATTACCATCTGCGGCGTTATCACTTCAGTAATATTAAACTAATGTTTAACTAGACTCGCTAAATCTGTTTTCATAACGAATTATTTTAAATGATGTGATTGATCAGCAAAACGGACCGTTTTTGATGGGGAAACCGAAAGTTGAATATGACGTCATTGAAAAGTGTACCTAATAATTATTAAAATTTTCCATCTTATGCTATGAGTCTAAGTGTCGATCTTTAGTGTAAATGTTAAAAAAAGTCGTTTGTATTTCTCTCCTAATGTGTAAAATACATCTATTATGTTGAAATAATCATCATCTGCTTGGCCTTTTCCCTATTATGTTGTTGTTGGCGTCGGCTTCCAGTTTAACCGGATGCAGATGAAAACCAGTATTTTATATGAAGCGACTGCCTATCTGACCTCCACAACCCAGTTACTGGGTAACACGATACTCCTTGGTAAGACTGGTTGTCAGACTTTCGGGCTTCTGACGACCCGTAACGACTGTCAAAGATCCACGAATGACAGCCGGGACAAATGGCTTAACGTGCTTTCCGAAGCACGGAGGGGTCTTAGTATGTGAAGATGACCATCTTTACATACCAAGACCCCTCCGGCAAACACCATGTTAAGCTACGCTATGCTTGCCACGGTCGGTCCGTGGGTGACCACCCATCCACGGAGCGTCGCTTATCCTGATTGATCGACCCGTGCGGGTATTATTACTTAGCCACAAATCCCTCTTATGTTCAATTAAATGGGCACAATTATGAATTCTTTTATTTTATAACCAGCTCACCTCAACCCGCTCAAGCAAAATGAAATAATAGATTTCTGAGAAAAAACGAATAGCCTCATTTCCTGTTTCAACGAATATCGTTCTCAAAATCTGAAATACACAATTCATGGCAGCTTGTATAAATATTTATGAGTGAGTAAACATTTGTGTTCTGTTCATTGGTGATTTAAAAAGGTATTTGTTTGGGACTGCGAGTCTGTCACAGCTCAAGGGTCAGCGAGGAAAATAATCTAGTAGGCGGCTCAACACCGAGACGGGCGACTGCATAATATTGTGTGATCTAGACATCGGAAAAGCAACGCTTTCCTCTAAAAACGTTATAGATGGAGGTTTACTAACCGCATAGAACAAAATAATATAAGGATAGATAGGGAGAGCAGACTTACGAGTTGTAGGTCGTGAGTTCGAACCCAGACAGGCGCTTTACTTTGAGTAAATTATTTCATCACCATTGCTCCCTAAACGGTGAAGGTAAAGATTGTGAGGAACCCGGCATGTTCTTCAAGCAAAAATTCGAAGACTTGTGACATCTACCAACCCGCACTGGGCCCGCGTTGTGGATTACGGCCCACTCTCTCTCACCGCCCTGTGTCCCAGCAATGTGAACATTACAGACAAATTATGCTAGATAGGTTACTTGACTTAATTTTATTACAATTGAGAGATGTGAGGCAATTTCATTTACATTACCCTGCGAGAATAATCAATTTTCCTTCTATCGTCAGAGATCGATTCAGTAACAAAAGCATCGTCAGCACCTTGATGATATCTGATGTTGATATCTTCCATCAGTGCGACGTCCTCAGTACAGTAGGTAGATGATTTCACGGTGGCCGTGCCTCGCGAGTCTGCGGTTTCTTAGCACCTCTACAGTGTGGAGCCTACGCAGTCTACTATCTCTTTTAAAATCGATATATTGCCGGCATAGCAGAGGTTTTTTAACATGGATCAGAATTTTCGTTTTTTAAAAATCTGCAACTTGACACTCAAGTTAATGTCATCCATGTCGTCACTACAATTTCATATCTATGTGTAACAGGAAATGGTCTAGAATTCGTTGTTATGAGCGACCAGTGTCTCCATGTTATCAAAAAAAAGTATGAAGATTGCGATCATGTTCGTATTGGTACGTGTGAGGCGCGCTAAGAGGAACAGTTGATACTCTAATCACAATATTGTAAGGACAATATTCGTGAGTCGTGAGACAATTCCGTAACGTTCAGGCGTGTTCGGATTATAGTTTCCTAAATGACCTGTTACTTGGAAAATGGTTCCGGAAACGTTGCTTTTAAGAGCTCGAGCTGTAGCTCGTGAAGTGGCCACTAAAGTAATTACCGTAGCAGTCGGTGCGCGCCGCCGGAAACATCGACATTTTGGAAATTGCCCAAGATTTATGAACCTCAGTTAAACACCGATCAACGCGCACTCTCGTTACTATTTAATATAACGATGTCTTTTTACTGCGACCTACAGATTAATTGTCTGTTAAGGATACAATACTGAGCGATGTTACGAGCTATTCGCCGAGGACTCGAGGCCCGTCGCGGACTCGTTAAAACTATTAAGACTGGCCGCCATTGGCCTTGCACCTCTATAATAATGGGTATTGATACTCAATGTGTTTCTCATGCTAATTCAATAATTATACTAAGCTGTAGCAGTCATCTTCGAAAACTTCTTAGTATACTCTAATGGTGGAATAGACCCCATTTACCAATGTATAGAAAATTAATTTTACAAGTTTATATTTAGGATAGGTTGAGAAATATCTCGCAATTTTATACAAACCCTTCCAAGAACTTCTCAATACGACTCCGCCAGCAGTGATCACACACTTATAACACAGTTTAGACTATAACCTCATTTACCCGCAAAAATTAAACTACGAACCACACATCCACGTAGAGTTTACACAAAATGATATCTATTTCCATATGGAATCCGACGGAGCGACTGAAATACAACTTTTAATTTACGATATTAACCGCAGCACGGAGATTTATTTTATGTGATTACCCGCGAACTGACTTTACACCAGAAGTTCTGCGAAACCTTACTATAAAATATTGTACCTACGACTAACAAAATACTACTCGTACGTACCAAATAAAACTCCCAAACTTTTTGAAACTCCTGAAGAAAATAGTAGTAATGTTGGTTTTTGGTTTTTCTGACTGAGCGTATAGTGAGCGGTCAGAGCGCGATAAGCGATTAGTGTCGGTGACACGCTGCACGCTGCGTCGTCGGTCACTGCACGTCGCGCACTCGCGGTCGGTCGTGTGGCGTCGGGCGCGGGACGGTTAGCGCGCGCGGAGATCGCTCGGCGACTGGCGGAGCGCGCCGCACGCTGCCGCCACGCGCCGCGCGACGTCGCGCGACACACGCGCGGGCAGCACGCGGCGCGGCGCGCGGCAGTAGCCACAACAAACATCCGGTGCACACAGCCACTTGGATATCTAGACACGCGGTAGCGTGTCAAGCCAAGTTCAATTAACAGAACTGGCGAGCAGCACCGTGTGTAATATTACACGAACCATTTGTAGCCACTTTTGACCTCGTCATAACTCAAAAACTATTTCACATAAACGTGTTAAATTTAGCTCATATATTGAGACTTGCGAGATACATATGTGCTACAAATTTCATAAACACATCTCAAAGAGTTATTTAGATATTACCGTCCAAAAATCGTCATTTTTATCACTGACTGACCTATAGATCAAAACTCTAACCCAGTCCCAGATGACCTAGAAAGTTCAAATGTGGCATGCAGATAGGTAATTAGGTAAAAACAAAGGAATAAATCAGAAAATGGTAAATTTTTATCGTTTTATTAGAATTTTTCACTTCATTGATTCTATTAGGAACACTTATAAACTTAGTGCCTGTAAAAACCATTTGGTATTAATTTTGCTATAAATAAGTACCTACTAATAATTCATGTATAAAAATTAATGATATCCCATCAAAAACATAAATGTGAAATGAGAGCCAAGTTCAATATTATGATATATGCCTTGATTGTCTTGCCTGTTTACGATATTTGGGCCGTTTTGTACACATAAAGTTATCGCTCCATCTCACATAAGATAGGTGAGATGGAGCGATTGCTAGGAGTATGTAAGAAGAAGATGTTATGGTAAGAATCCAACACATCATTAAGAAAATAAAAACGCATTTTTAGCTGCTTATCATTCTGCATACATTCTCGGGCTTTTCCTAAGTATCGTAATGTTGTACGTAGATATTGAATACTCGAGTGACTCGTGTTGTATTTGCTTGTGTAGGACTAGCCAGAGCAAATGGAAATAAAAGCATTGATCTGAACAAATAATAGATTGATTTTTTTTGCTGGATTCAAATAATGGTTTTAATAAAAGCACAAATATTACGAAAAAACAGACAATGTCCCACTGCTGGGACACAGGCCTCCTCTCTCTCTCTTCGAGAGGGAGTGGGCCGTAAGCCCACCACGCGTGCCAAGTGCGCTTTAGTAGATGATACATGTATTCGGATTTTTGTTTTAAAATTCTAGGGCATGCCTGTTTCCTCTCGACATTTTTCCTCAATGTTTTGAGAGCAGTGGTTTTTCGATGCAATTATTTGACTATTTTTATTACACGTTTGCTGACCTAATGATACAATACGGTCGCACTAAATGCAGCGCGAGCTCAGTGCATTACGGACAGCTACCGGGTGCATTAATTTCCATCATTTTGTTCATTTTAGCGATAGCTTAGACTAAACGTTACAGATAGAAAGCTCTCAGCAATAAATCTTTTAAAGTTATTTGAATGTTTAACTTATCAGCGTAACGAATCCCACCAGGTACCACTTAGGTCGCGCCCCTACAGTGGTGGTAAAATAATTTACACAAAATAAAGCGCCCGTCTGAATTCGAACTTCGCAGGTTCGAATCCAGATTGGCGCCTACAACAAGTTTTGGTCGTGGGAATACAGTTACAATGTTTTTTTTTTAAACGTTGCCCCACACTAGGAATTTCTCCTGTATTGTGGGTCCGTTTACAAACATATAAACTCACATAGACACTCAGCCAGATCCGGAACAACTACTTGTAGTTCATACAAATATTTGTTCCGTGCGGGAATCGAACCTGCGACACGCAGCGCAGCAATCAATCGCTTAACCACTGCGCCAACCGTGCCGTCGTAATTATATTATTACAATTCTCATTAGGTACTTGTATGGGTATTACAAAGTCTTAACACTTTCACAGTTCAACCATTATTGTTTGCCAAAATGGCGCTACCTTGGAACTTTTTAAATCACTTTACTTTATCAGACTCAAATAGTCAGTTAATATCCGGCGACGTTATTTTAGCATTTTCAATATCAAAAAACTTCTTACTTCAAACATAAAATACCTAAACAATTCTATTAATAGCTTACCTGTAAGAAAATTCCCATAATTATGCTGAAAACAGTTCATCTGCCATTAGAGATCCTGATCACATTTCACTGATGAACGTATGTGTATACAAATGTACAGTGTACACCCCTGCCTATCCCTTCTGGAAACACTGTCGTGAGCTAGTGAAGTCTAAATGCCGTCTGGTAGGTACATAGGTGCTATAGCTAAATAGAGCACGTTTGCATCGAGCAGATTGTGCTCGTTAATTCGCGCACTAAAGTTTTTAATGTGCCCCGGAGAGATTTCAATCGCGTTGCGTTCGCTTACCGGTTCACTCACACTGCAGACTGCAAACTCCTGCACAGTGCTGCTATAGAGTAGTGATTCATAGCTATCCATAACTTGTTGCATTCCGACGATGAAAATTACAAATAGATGGAAATGAAATTTACGCATTTTCTTCTTGCGCGTGGAAGGCAAATTAATTGAATTGATCCAAACTAGGCAGTTTGGATCAATTCAATTAATTCGCTAGTAAAACTTGAAGAGAGTCAAGTGTACTCATTTCTATTTTACGACGACATCTTAGAAAACCTATTAAAAGTAGTCAACCACAGCTTAGTGACAACATGCACAGTTTCTGAGTTTACTGATGCGTTCTAGGTTCGATTCCGTAAATTACTTTGTTTACTACAGCAACTATATTAGCAGCAATCCACGCTAATATGGCTTGCAAACAAAACAAATGGAATATTATGTTTGAAGTCCTAACTCATCATCATCTAGCCTTTGCCCATCTATGTTGGGGTCGGCTTCCAGTCTAACTAGATGCAGCTGAATACTAGTATTTTACATGGAGCAACTGCCTGTCTGACCTCCACAACCCAGTTACTGGGTACCACGATACCCCTTGGTAAAACTGGTTGTCAGACTTTCGGGCTTCTGACGACCCGGAACGACTGTCAAAGGTCCACAATTGACAGCCGGGACCAACGGCTTAACGTGCTTTCCGAGGCACGGAGGGGTCTTGGTATGTAAATATGGTCACCCATCCACAGACTAACCGCGTCATCCGTTGCTTAACCTGAGCGATCAACTCGTGCGGCTGTTTATTAGTTGCCCCCGAAGCAATCCATCCGAAAATGGCTTGCAAACAAAAAAATGGGAAAATTTTGTTTAATTTCGTAGGCCTCAGATTATAAAAAAAGGCAGATAGACCGCGCGGAACACCAAGAGTGAAGCCAAATAACCAAAAACTAATGCGTCGCATTGTATATAATGCGAGGCTTTAGTATTTGTTTTTTTGACTCTTGGGTGTTCCGCGCGATCTATCTGCCTTTGTTTTATAATCTAAACCAAAAAAAAAAAAACAATTACTAAAGCGTCGCATTGTGTGTTACATAAAATGCGACGCTTTAGTATTTGGTTTTTTGGCCTCACTCTTGGTGTTCCGTGCGGTCTATCTGCCTTTGTTTTATAATCTGAGTCGTAGGCATTCTACTGATTAATGTGCTACTATATAATTTACGTAGAAACAAAATAAGGTAATTAATACCTGTCGTACCTTTCTAACAACTTTCTATCATAAAATGAAGGTAGGTGTGACAACAGAACAGCTCGCAGAGCAGATGGCCGATGGGGCCGAAAAGTTCTGGAGTGGCGACCGCGTACCGGAAGACGTAAAGTTGGAAGGCCTCACACAAGGTGGAGAGATGACCTTGTGAGGGCCGCGGGAGTCCCCTGGATGCGAAAAGCACAGAACCGGTCGAAGTGGCGGAGCTTGGGGGAGGCCTATGTCCAGCAGAGGACGTCTTTCGGCTGAAATGATGAAAGGCTGATAATGATGAGGTGTGACAATATGTTGACGGCTAGTAGGTACACACACCAAATAGAGATGCCTGTATTCTACCATATTATTTACCGTTAACCAATCTTAGATCTGAAAAATGTTAGCTGCGATCAGCATAACAATAATATTTCTACATTTCCAAAACAGACAAAATGTTCTTTGAGTTAATTTAAAACCACTAACAAACTTGTTAATGTCATTATGCAAAACAATAAATTGTCACTATGAAAATATTGCAGTAAGTGAATAGTTATAATCAGTTATCGGATATTCGGATGCATATTTACCTATAGCTGAGGTGTTGACTAATACAGAACGCGCTTTTTTATCGAAAAAAAATCATAACTTAATGTAAAAAAAAAACTATAGCTTTTGTTATATAGTTAATTTTAAATAAAAAATATGCATTTGAATACAATCCTAATAATTTAGAAGTCGCTTCCATACTATACACCTGACTAGAAAGCTTTATGAATTCCCCAAATTCATTGGTGTTCCTAGAATCCCGGGATATTTTTTCCAAAAAATATATTATAAGAAGACACTTCCAAGCTTTCATAAATAAAAATTAACTTTATGCATCCGATTATCCGATCTCTAGTTATAATAGCAATAGAATAAATTAGAGTTATTTTCTTTTACTGTGACAGCTAGTAGAAACATCCACAGAGCATAGAGATACTTGATGCAGACACAGTGATGGCCGACGCTCTCGTGTCGACGCGTGTCATTGTTATTTAATTCTACGAATTCTACTCTAGCTCCACTAATACTTAAAACACTTAAAAGCTTGACTAATTAACTAATTATGATTTAAATTTGTGTTTTTTAAACCTGAATACTGCCAAAATAACGGTAAAAAATTGCATACAAGCTTGAAAATACCAACAATCTAGTGCATGGCTGGTTTTTTTTTTATTTTTGTTTATATTTAATGAAATAATCACGAAAAACCTCTATAAATGCGCCGTTGCCATCCCGCATTGGAGGAACGCTCTAAAAGACGCGACAGAAAATTGTATCGCATTCGCATTGTTAACATAATTATAGTTGTGTTAACATAATTATGGTTCCCGTGACAGTCTTATAACTTTAAAATTTAAATTTCCATCGTTGATTTGATACATAGATTGTCCACACACATTGTCAGGATACGTAAGCCAAGAACTAGCATCCCGGTGTGACCACAGACCAGCTGTGGAAAAATAAACCGGATGATAATGAACTCATCAATCAATCACAGATGACCGCCTTTCGACTTTCCCCCGCGGCTGTGCCCGGTTTTGTTTGTGGCTTGTTCTTCTTCCTACTTTAAGAAATCTCTTAGATTGAGAGGTGCCAGCCGGTCGGACAAAGATAACTTATTTCTAATTATAATAATTTAGCTGATGTTCTTAATTTTCGCGTAATTACTGTTTAGGCTTGATTTATTCTTTGATCGCCGAATTATCCCATGGCAACGTACTATCGGGAGAAAAAATATTCTTTGTGATATTCCAGGTTACAAACTATCTGTTTGCCAAATTTTATCCAAATGCGTTCAGCTGTTTTTGCGTGATTGAGTAACAAACATCTAAACGTACACACGGCTACACATCAAGCTATACATTTCCAGTATAAGCTGATCTCGCATTGTATACGATTTCCGTACAGTGCGAGATCAGCGTAAACTACCGTTACCCACCGTGTGTACAAACTTTCACATTTATAATATTAGTAGGATTCATATTAATTATTAATGATATTATTATTAGTTGTAATTGATAATTGTAATGTATATTAAATTATAATTATAATATATTACATTATATTATAGTAGGAGTGCCCCGTGTGTGTCGCCAGGCGTAAAAGAATAGCACCATCCCATTTCTTCCAGCGGGTGTCGTAGAAGGCGACTAAGGGACTTACTAGAGAAGGGGCAGCAGCGTTCTCTATGTATTTTACCACCATACTGCGATCGCCATCCCTGCCAAGCGTGGCGATTGTGGCAAAACCCCCCAAATTGGGAGAGGCCTATGTCCAGCAGTGGACGTCTTTCGGCTGAACTGATGATGATGATGATGATAGTAGGAGTATTATAGTAGGATAAACCATTATTTCTTTGTAATTCTCTATGATTTCGTTAGTTCTAGTTAAGTTTGTTTATTGAAGTATTATTACCTATCTCCAGGCTCAGTTCTGCACTCCGTCACTGGAGCTAAACTTAACGCCAATAAGTTAGTTGCGAACTGTTTACTTTAATTAAATTGTAACGAGAGCTTGTTACCCTTTCATTAGGCAGAACAATTCTATATTTTAATTGGAATACTTTAATTATTTAGTAAGACGGCTATAATTGCTGTAAGCGATATTATAGAACAAAGCTAAACCGTAGATACTTTCTTACGTTTTTAAACGCAAAAAAATACTCATCTTTCACTTGCTTTGAATGACGTTATCTAAATTAGGTGCTTAGTGTAATAACAGCTGTGCTAAACAAAATATTTTCTTGTTGTCTTTCATTCTTTTCTCTTTAATGTTTTTCTGTCAAGTGTCAAGTAATTAGCATAATTACAGACGAGCTTAAGTAACCGCCAGTGCTAACCGTGCCTGCTGCCAAAACAAACCCGCTATCAAAAACACCCCTCACCCACACAATGCATAAGAAAATTGACACCATCATCATCATCATCACCCTATAATGTTCCCACTGCTGGGACACAGGCCTCCTCTCGGCGAGAGGGATTGGGCCGTAATCCACCACGCGGGCCCAGTGCGTGTTGGTAGATGTCACATGTCTTCGAATTTTTGGTTCTAGGACATGCCGGTTTCCTCACGATGTTTTCCTTCACCGTTTTGAGAGCAGTGATGATGAAATAATTTGCACAAAGTAAAGCGCCTGTCTGGGTTCGAACTTACGACCTACAACTCGTAAGTCGCAGCCGTTACCACTTGGCCACCACTGCTCTCAAATTGCGCGAAAATTTGACATATTTTCGTGCAATTAGAGTGAATTCGCAAGAGTTTTGTTGAATTTTGTTAGTTATATTTAATTAGTTAAGGATAGGAGTTAAAATTTAGTTTGATAATGTTTTTTTAATGTTAATGTTGCTTTGTATTTTTAAAGTTCGAAAAGTTCTGGAGTGGCGACCGCGTACCGGAAGACGTAAAGTTGGAAGGCCTCCCACAAGGTGGACCGATGACCTTGTGAGGGCCGCAGGAGTCCGCTGGACGCGGGAAGCACAGAACCGGTCGAAGTGGCGGAGCTTGGGGGAGGCCTATGTCCAGCAATGGACGTTTTTCGGCTAAAATGATGATGATGATGATTTTTTAAGTTTAGAGTAAGTTAATTTTTCTATTTATTTGTTGTGTGTTTGCAAACCACTATTGTATTGGGGTTTTCCTGTAAATAAAGTGTGTGTAAGTTTAATAAGTAGTAAAATTGTAACGAAAGGGAATAAACTTACCCCTCCCACTTACCTGAAAATTCTAACTAAACTATTGCTTCAGACGTAGCCGCGCGCTCAACTAGTCTTCTATATTTATGCTGAACATGATTTCCAGCCGTGCCTCAGCATTGATTGTCAAATTATAGGATTTAGTAACTTCATAAATTAATTGTTCTCAAAACGGTAATTTTACGCGAGTGATAAAGTGTGATCAGTGTTGGCAACTCCAACAAACTAATTTCAAATGCATAATTCATTTTCTGTTTCCGCCCCCTCCGTGCCTCGGAAAGCACGTTAAGGCGTTCGTCCCGGCTCTCATTCGTAGATCTTTGATAGTCGTTACGGGTCGTCAGAACCCCGAAAGTCTGACAACCAGTCTTACCAAGGGGTATCGTATTACAGAGTAACTGGGTTGTGCAGGTCAGATGGGCAGTCGCTCCATGTAAAATACTGGTATTCAGCTTCATCCGGTTTGACTGGAAGCTGACCCCAACATAATGAAGCAATAATGCGTGCGAAAAGGGAGGCGGCGCACGTGAGGGAGAGGCAATCTATGTCTAGTCGCCGCAGTAGACGCCCTGTGCGTCGTGAATCCCAGGCCGATGCACGGCCACCGTAGGCGCGGGCTTGCGGACTGCGAGTAATGGGTAGCTCGCTGTCTTGTAAGGAACAAGCCCGGGTCAATGGCGCGTTGTGTTCCACGCGCGCCTCAAAGAGATGTCAGCACCAACTGGTGGGGTCCGCAAGGGCCGATGCCTGCAAATGACGGAGCACGGGTGGATTTTGTTCAGTAAAAGTCTCTAAAAGTCTGCTCCACCCAGAGCGGGAGAAGTTATTTGATGATTTTCCAAGCTTTCAAAAAAAAGTTGGAACCATAGGCAGCTGATAATGATGATGAGTGTGAAGACGAGCATCTGTAACTAATTACACACAGTTGAATAGGTACATGTTGGAAGTATGCACACTTGTACAGATGCTCGTCTTCACACTAGGAATACTTAGGTATTCCTTTACTTTACCCTACGTTCCTGTGTTACATTACTTACAACCCAGTTTTTCGGCATCAAACGTCTCCCGAAAATACGTGTACAGTCACCAAAAGAGCTAAGTAACCAGGGTCGTCAGATATAGTTGAAGGTGTAGTAAGAAACCGAAAGAAGTTTTCAAATAAAATTTGATTCTAGTTATTGAGGTAAAGTTTGTGAGTTTGTGAGGTTGTAGCGATTAATCTCTGGATCTACTGAACCGATTTTGAAAATTCTTTTAGCTATAAATAGCCACGTTACTTGTGAGTGTCATAGGCTATATATTAACCTGAAAAATGAAAAGCCTCTTTCGTGGTAGTCGGATTTGCAAAGTAAGTCGGAGACAAAACGGTCGAACGAAAACATTTCTTACGAACGCTGCCTTAACGATGAGAGATATATGACTGAGTTCTAGAAAAAAATTGTAGAACTTAATAATGCCTACAAAAAAGTCAGTGACAGCATATGTCTAACTATTATATTTAAGTCACAAACTCAGTACTAAGCGAACCACACTCATAATTTCATCATAAGTGAAAATGTTTACCGCCCAAGGAAGTGAGCACTGGTCGGTCAGCTAGTTGAAAATAAATAGTTAATTTTTCAAATAAAATTTCATTTGATAACATCTATCGGTTTCTTAGTAAACCTCATTTATGTCCGACGACCCTAGTTAATTTTCTCTTTCGGTAACTGTACATAGGAGAACCAGTCAGTTGGCCATTTCTGTGATAAACGACGTTAGTTTTTATGTTGGTTACTTGTTATACTTTTATTTCGAACTTGTGTAATATAAAAAAAAAACCAGTGGCTTCGCCCGCGCGGAACTTTAACCCTATTTAACTCCCTAAGGGGAAGAATTTCAAAAAATCCTTCCTTGTTCCTTGTCTACATTATAAAGGAAACCTCTGTGCTTTCAGCTTTCTAGGTTCAAGGTTTTGGGCTGGGCGTTGATGAGTCAGTCAGTCAGGACTTTTCTTTTTATTTATATTTATATAGACGTGTGTTAATGTTACAAAGAATTCTGCCTTTGCCCAACTATGTTGGGGTCGGCTTCCAGTCTAACCTGATGCAACTGAATACCAGTATTAACATGAAGCGACTGCTTATCTGACCTCCACAACCCTGTAACTGGGTAACACGATACCCCTTGGTAAGACTGGTTGTCAGACTTTCGGCCTTCTGACGACCACTAACGACTGTCAAAGATCCACGAATGACAGCCGGGGCTAACAGTTTAACGTGCTTACCGAGGCACGGAGGAGTCTCGGTATGTATAGATGGTCACCCATCCACAGACCAACCCCGGCAAGCGTAGCTTAACCAGATGGATTGACCCGTGCGGCTTGTTATTACGTAGCTACCAGCCACTCTACGAGCACGTGTAACAAAACCAAATACAATTTATTATTCATTGAACTTCACTTAAAGCCATTCTGGTGTTAATCTGGTAATCTAAAGCGTTCACTAATGTAAACTGGACGCTCAGCGTGAAGTTGTGCTTTATCGTTCAAACATAATGTGTCGTGGTCACGCCACCTGCCGGCCCCTTCGTGAACTCCTGAAACATTCTCCGTGTGCCTTTGGGTGGCGTACCGTCAGCCTCAAAAAGATGTGTACATCATCATCATCATCATCATCATCATCATCATCATCATCATCATCATCATCATCATCATCATCATCATCATCATCATCAACATCATTCTCCTGCCCATAACCCAATTTATTTGGGGTCGGCGCAACATGTCTTTTTCTTCCACGCTTCTCTATTAGTCGTCATCTCCGTAGTCACACCCTTTCTAACCATATCATCATTCACAATTTTTTTAAATGTTCTACAATATTTTCTTCGTATTATTGTATCAATATGTAGGCACAAAACATTACTTTACACTTTGGGGACTTAGCTACATATTGATACATTTTCATAGAACAGAAATTGTTTAAAATCAAATTAATTCTTTCGATCTATACGTTTTTTTGGGGCTGACTTTACTCAAATTATACGAGTACCTACATCATGTTGATACAATCTAAGTGAGTGATTCCTTCCTTATCAAGAGAGTGCGGATCTAAGGGAAAAGTGAACCTTCGCATTGAAAACCTTCCAAACGTTTTATGATCTGATGATATTAACGTTACGGCCGAAGATTTTTTGGGTTACTCAATTATGAATTATGAAAAGTTTAATGCTTTCCATGTTTTGTTTTGATTTTTACTACATATAAATTAGTTTGTGTCGCAGGTGTGTGCAGCTTTACAAATAGTTTGTCTCGCAGTTGTATGCAGCTGTACAAATAGTTTGTCTCGCAGGTACGTGCAGCTATACAAATAGTTTGTCTCGCAGTTGCATGCAGCTGTACAAATAGTTCGTCTCGTAGGTGTATGCAGCTTTACAAATAGTTCGTCTCACAGGTTTATGCAGCTTTACAAATAGCTTGTCTTGCAGCTGAAAGCAGCTTAACAAATAGTTTATCTTGCAGCTGAAAGCAGTTATACAAATGTAAAGAAAATATATTATATTTTCTTTATTCGCGTTCAGCGTTCTTGTTAATACTTTTTGGTAAAAACTTTAAAGATGCTACCTCAAAAGTGGATGGAAAGGACGTCAAGGTGACATCGTCAAACGAATTACTTGATTTTATAGTTATTAATTATTTTGTTCCCAATTTTCATTGTATGAATCGACATAGATGTAATATAGAACTTTAAATGTCGTTTCTTCAATTTCAGGTACGTTTAATATAAATGCCTAGTATATAATATTAATTAGTTTATTTAGTAAAACTTAAATTTAAATACATTTCTTCAATTTCAGAAGCAACAAATTTGAGTTTATTTTACATCTATTGTATGATAAGATAAATCCTTATACAAATACATTGCAAAGCTTAGTAAGAAAGTCTCACTTGGCTGTAGTTAATGGCTGTGTATATTTATATACAAAATGACTTTCCATGTTTTGATAAATTTAAATTTAATTAAACTAAACAGAACAAAAAGTAAACGGCATTAATATCAGCCATATTTTGTTTGAAAGTAAAGAAGGTTGTATTTTCGTATTGAGTAAACTAATTTAACTTGACCTATTATAATATTAAAACAATTTAACTTGGTTGTTTTCAGGACTCGACCTATTATTTGAGCTACCTCGTAATTTAACCGACCTCTGGCTTGGCTTACTTTACACTGAATTGGAGCAACACCTCCACTCAGTGACCTTTTGACTAAAACAAAGGTGTTAAGTTTACGGCTACGCTTAGTGCTGTCTCTCGAATATGAGCACGTAACTTGCGAGGTATGCGCGATGTGTTGAGAACGCGTGCGGCACATACGGAATGCCTCGGAAAGTCATAACAACGCCCAACAAAGGTAGGTTTGTTAAAGAAAAGAAAGAAAAATGTATGAATGTATGTGTGTGTGTGTGTGTGTGTGAATATATGAATGAATGTGTGTGTATGGGTGTGTGTGTGTGTTGTTGTGTATGTATTTTTTAAAGTTTTTTTTGTTGTTATTCTTTTTTTTTGTTGAGACAACAACACTACCTGTGTGACGAGCACTTATCTACATGCGCTAAAACTTTTCACACTGCGCCAATTTAGTTTGAGCAACTAACTCAAAATAAGCAGTCTGAAAAATTCGTGCAGCAAGCGCAAATGTGATGCTGCATAAACTATGAAATAGTTACACAGCCCGCACTGCCCGCACGTGACCATAATAATGCATGTTGTCGCTGCAAAGATAGTTATCCTTATATAACACAACATCACGCCTTGTTTCCCCGAATGGTTGGTCAGAAGTGTACAGACGCCAGCAGGTCAACCTACCCCAAACTGTCAAATTTTCCCAATTGAACATGAACCTTACGCTTACGGTATAAAGTTGAAAATCTATCAAATAAATTTGAAAGATTGGAGTAGCTCGATGTGCTGGCGTCTGTACCTACTAATAATAGTACACAGATATGTCGCTGGATTATGTTCAAGTGCCTTGAAAAAATATACATACGTATGTATTTTTATTTAATTATTATTCGATGTATTTGTTACACAGATTTCGTTATAACCCTTTTCTGGCTACTTGAAATGAAATTCGTTTAGAATTAAATAATATATGTTAACTAATTAATATTTGAGTTGGCAGCACTAGTGTCGCGCCATTACGGTTTCGTTGCATACTTCCAGAGCCATGGGTTAAGGCGACGATAGATGACAGCTACCTACAGCGATGCACTGCCGCCCGTTCTCGCAAGAGACCCCGCCTCAACGCGCATCAAGTTTTTCGAAAAACAACCCATGTTGATTTATCAAACACAATTCAAAGAAAAACCGTATACAAAATTTTGGGTGATTAAATTGTCTTTTAGATGGTGAAAGTTTCATGGAAATACACCTGATGGTTTTTGCGTGATTATTGTTTTTATGTCCACGATAGACAATACTTTTCCAATTAATTACATTATGTTATAAAAATAATATTTAAAATATTCACATATCAAATGACGAAGAAAATTGTCTAGTTTCACATGTAATTTTTTCAAATACATAAGACAAACCGTTTAGACGTGATCTTCAAGTCCTTAAAAGTCGGCTGTCTGCGCCTTAAGCAACACTTGACACACGAATATGACAGAAAGAGTTATCGGTATTTGGTTGTTGGAAACCATGCGAGTAACTTCTCCAGAATTGTAATAAAATAGTGTGGTTATATTTTAGACTTGAAAACAAAGTTCCAATTATTGTTTACGTATGCAACTTGATTAAAGTCTTTTACATGCGTTATAAGCCATACATCATTTCTTGCGACATAGAGTAGGTATCATAAATATTTACACGCCGCGTAGTGTAGTGTCACCCTACTCCCAGCATTAGGTGCTGACACCGATAAATTGATGCATTACCTTACAGGCATACCTACATAACACCGTACACGCCGTCTCTTCGCAGACCTTTATGAACATTCTTAGAAATGGAAATCTTGCCGCCTTTCAAGTCCTGTACCCTATTTGCGAAACACACCCGTATTGACAGTCGATCTCATTTTAACAATCCAGCAATATAATTTTTTTGCTAGAGAGTAACGATTTTTTTATCAATGGATTTAAATGGAATTATAAAAAGATATTATTTATACAGGGTGTTAAAGAAATTGCGTGCCATAGCTTTAGGGTGAGTTCAGTATCGATAAAGGAACCAGTAAAAAATAAAAAATTATACATTTATAAAAAGGTAAAAAAAAAAAAAAAAATATCATAAGATTAACCTAATGTACTTACTACCTACTCATTAGTAGCATTCTTTTTGAATTGATAAAAATAATTCTTAAATTAAGTTTTTATGAGCAAATAGTCCGCCGTCCGACAGCCCCTTAGTATTCGGACGCGAGAAATGAAGGAGAAAATGACAACGCGTTCGATAGTAGATAATTAATTAAAGCATAAAACAAATAAAATAATTTTATTTCTAAACGATTGCTATTTTAAGTTCGTAGGTACTAAATTAGGTTCATCTTGCAATAATTTTAGTGTCTCTTTTTTTTCCTGGGTTCCTTTATCGCTACTGAACCTACCCCTAAGCTATGGCACGCAATTTCTTTAACACCCTGTTTATTAATACGTGAAACAAAAACTTTGTAGGTAGGTCATTGACATACAAAAAACCGAAAATACACAGTCTCGAAGAAAAGTTACACTCAAAACTGTCCTTAGTTATACGCCAGTAGTTATAGTTAGGATAAAACACATTTTTTGCCAATTCGACCTAACACGCGTGACTTTAGGCACACCACGATTGCGGCGGTAAGCCCCCTCTTTGAGGAGTGGTTGGAGAAGCGCCATGGCATCCTCACCTTCCGCCTGACGCAGTTCCTCAACGGACACGACTGTTTCGGGAGGTTCCTGTTTCGGATAAGGCGGGAGGAAACGCCCGGGTGTTTCCATTGCGTAGATCGCCCTGAGGACACGGTGGAGCATACGGTGGAGGTCTGCCCGGCTTGTGCAGAGCACCGCCGTGTCCTCATGGAGGCGATTGGCGGCAGCGATCTCTCGCGTTCGGCCCTGGTCCAGGCCATGGTTCGAAACGAGAGTGCATGGCACCTCCTTCTGCGAAGCAGTAATGCTTGCGAAGAGGGAGGCGGCGCACGTGAGAGAGAGGCAGTATATGCACCCTCACGGCCCTAGCCTCCGCAGGAGACACCCTGGGCGTCGGGAATCCCAGGCTGATTCCTGGCCACCGCAGGCGTGAGCTAGCTGACGGCGAGTAATGGGTAGCTCGCTTTCCGGTAAGGACCAAGCCCAGGTCGACGGCGCGTTGTGTTCCACGCACACCTCAAAGAGATGTCAGCACAAACCGATGGGGCCCACAAGGGCCGATGCCTGCCAGGGGTGCGGGTTGTTCGAAAGAGATACCGCCGCCCCTGGCATACAGGCTACTGACCTACTGAGGGAACACGGGTGGGTTTTAGTCATTAAAAGTCTGACACGCACACCTGCTCCACCCAGAGCGGGAGAAGCTATTTAATGATTTCCCAAACAAAATAACATGCGTGACAGCAATGACCAAAAAGACTAACTGAAAGATGACTGACGGTATTATTTGACACCTGCGCACATTGCGCCCTATTTATGCGGACGTTTTTGAGACGCTGATTGTGTTTCTTGGGTTTTTTGTATATCAATGAGGTAGGTACACCTTTTTACGAAAATTACGTGGACGGAGGAGTACGAAATTTGACACAGTTAAAGTACGGGGAAGAAGTGCAGAAAGCTAATATTTTTATATTAAAAAAAAAGTTTATTTCGGAACAAATAACACAAGACTAAGTACAACAAGTAAAACGATGGTAGCTGCAAAAGTATAAACTGCAGCGCAACTAACAACGCCCTTTTCCAGATACAGAATGGAATGATGTTCCATACAGAAAAGTAACAAGTAAGAAAAGAAAAAAAAAGAGAAAAAAGAGAGTGAAAAGTAATTCATAATAATGCAATAGAAATTCATTAAGTTTTAAATAAAATATGGTCAAATTTCGATTTTGGCGACCACTAATAAAAATATATAAGTAACGAGTGGAGCCGTGGCTAGCAGTTACCTTAGAGTTTAGACACACATATTTCTGAATAGTAGAACACGAATGAGTCTCAAAGACGCCAGCTGTATTTTTCAGATTTATTTGAAAATAAACACCGTTTTAATGTCTTGAGAACTTAATAAAAGCAAAACTGTCTGTATAAAATGCTCGGCACTTTAATGTTAAAATAGCGGCGCGTCTCACAGCCGGCCCGATGTCGCATTCCACTGTGCAGCGCACGCGGGAGATAATAGCGAGAAATAACAGTCACTAAATTAAATTAAATTATAATAGGTACTTATCTGTCACTTTGCTCAGGATACGCTTATTGAGAGTCCAAAAATATGTTTAGCTTTTGCCAGCAGCTTCGCTCGCGTGGAGATCGGAAATTATCCCACAAAAACGTACTACCGGGATAAAACCTGACCGATACCGCTGTACCGCGCCTTATGTATGGGCGCGGTGCGACGGGGGAGCAGTGCAGGCCTCTGATTCGTCAGTGCAAGCCGCTCATTCGTCAGTACAAGCCGCTCATTCGTCACCACTCACAACGTCCGTCCCCCGCCTCGCCGCGCATACCTAAGGCGCGGTACAGCGGTATCGTCAGGCTATAGGTGGTTATAAACTATTTTTCTGCCAAATTTCATCCAAATCTGGTTAGCCGTTTTTACGTGATTGAGTAACAAACATTCAAACATCTTAATATACAAACTTTTCACATTCGTCTCTCTTTTATGAGCCGTATATTATGTCGCGCCCAATTTTTTTATGTGAATGAGTGACATTCGCTAATAGACTGAATACCAAGCAAAATATATTTACAAAGCAAAATGGTTTATTTAGTTATGGCTTCTTATCCATTCTTTAAAAAAAAAATACTGATATAGAAATTGTCAGTCATAAATCGAATCAGTACCTACGTCACGGGAATTTGTTTGACGTAACGTTACGACATAAGACAACACTAGTTAGCATTATATCTGCACCCGTAGTGGTCAATATCACGGTGGTTGCGCCCGTTTCTTGGAGACTTAGGGACGCGGGGTCTATGCAGGGGAGGTCGGGCGGTAGGTTTTTATGATGGTTATGTGACCTCAATTAATGTCACCGTTCCGGGTCTCATTGGCAGGAGGGAATCAAAGTCATTAGCAAAATTTCAGAAAAGTAGGAACATACCTATAATGTTTTATATTGGATACTAAGAATATCTCCGAAATTCGGTTTAATTTTCAATGAAATAGGTGTAATGCAAAAGTCTATGTTTTCTTATTTGGTCAAAAGACGATGTCACTGTTCATCAACATCATCATCATCATTTCAGCTGAAAGACGTCCACTGCTGGACATAGGCCTCCCCCAGGCTCCTCCACTTCGACCGGTCTTGTGCTTCCCACATCCAGTGGATACCCGCGGCCTTCACAAGGTCATCGGTCCGCCTTGTGGGAGGCCTTCCCACTCTACGTCTTCCTGTACGCGGTCGCCACTCCACGCGGTGTCACTGTTATTCGCGGTGTCAAACCGTCCATGATGTCCTATGTAACTACATGACACATGGCGCGTGGCTACGGTAAACAGGAAACACCTAGCCTTTTCCCAACCATGTTGTGGTCGGCTTCCAGTCTAACCGGCTGCAGCTGAATACTAATATTTTACATGGAGCGACTGCCTATCTGACCTGCATAACCCAGTTACTGACGACACGTAACGACTGACAAAGATTCATAAATGACAGTCGGGACCAACAGTTAAACGTGCTTTTCGAGGCACGGAGGGGATCTTGGTATTTAAAGATGGTCACCCATCCAAGCATTAACCGCGGCAAGCGTAGCTTAACATGATTGATCGATTCGTGCGGCTGTTAGTACTTAGATAGCAAACGGTCTCTGTGAACCATCAATCAACTCGCTAATCTGCGAGGTCCTGTATGAAACGTTCTAAAGCCTAACGAACGTCGCTTAGCAAATAAATACGCTTTCATACTGAAATGTAAAAACATCGGCTTTGAAGTTGATTGAACGTAAACATAGCAATATAGGCCGTGAGTGACTGAGTCACTGTCGGACCTTGAGTGACCTTCGAATTAACATAAATCAATCTATCTGCCTAGTTTCCCAACTAGGCTTTTTTTTCTTTTTGAGAGTGGGAATCATAAAATAACTTTTCCTGCTCTGGGTAGAGCAGGAGGGCGTGTCAGACTTTTGCTGACTTAAACCCACCTGTGTTCCCTCAGTAGCCTGTGTGCCAGGGGCCATGGTATCTCTTTCAAACAAACCCGCACCCCTGACAGGCATCGGCCCTTGCGGGCCCCATCACGTTTGTGCTGTCATCTCTTTGAGGCGCGCGTGGAACACAACGCGCTGTCGACCTGGGCTTGGTCCTTACCGGACAGCGACCTACGAGTACCCATTACTCGCCGTCCGCAAGCTCATGCCTACGGTGGCAGGAAATCAGCCTGGTATTCCCGACGCTCAGGGCGTCTCCTGCGGCGGTTAGGGCCGTGAGGGCGTATTGACTGCCTCTCCCTCACGTGCGCCGGCTCCCTCTTCGCGAGCATTACTGCTTCGCTGAAGGAGGTGACGGCTTCCCATGCACTCTCGCTCCGTACCATGGCCTGGACCAGGGCCGGCCGCGAGAGATCGCCGCCGCCGATCGCCTCCACGAGGACACGGTGGTGCTCCGCCCAGGCCAGCTTTCCAAGGCACGGAGGAGTCTCGATATGTAAAAATGGTCATCCATCCATAAACCAATCCCGGCAAGCGTAGCTTAACCTAAAAGATCAAACCGTGCCGCTAGTATTTCATAGCTACAAGCTCCTTCGAATGAACATAAAAGAATAAAGAAAATCAAATGTAACTGATAAACTGTTAATACTTATGCGGGACTACTACACGATGAAACGCGGATTTCCAGAATTTTGTCTTGTTTTTCCTCTGAAACTAGTTGAAACTTTATCCTACCGAGCCCACCCTGGATTTACGCCTAGGAACACAAGCTGGGCAGTCTAGGGGCCTCAAAGCTACCCTGGACAGGTAGCGTGAATACTTAACGACAGGAGGACAGAGCTAATGCTACCGGGCTAAGTTCCTGCAATTGGTTTACTTATATCTATATGAATAAAAAGAAAAGTCTTGACTGACTGACTCATCAACGCCCACCCAAACAAACCCTTGGACCTAGAAAGCTCAAATTTTGCACAGATGTTCCCTTTATAATTTAAACAAGGAATGAGGAAGGATTTTTCGAAATTCAACCCCTAAGAGAGTTAAATAGGGGATGAAACTTCCGCGCGGGCGAAGTCGCTGACAAAAGCTAGTTTTAATAAATGCTTTGAGTTCGTTTGAATGCTTTTACATTAAATGTAACATTTAGACTATTTCAGACACCTATCTACGAGGTCTTCACATGATCTGACCAATAATATGTCTGGACTTTATAGGAGACTGTGACTTCTGAGTTTGTTTCGGCCTTTCTTCTCAGAATAGTGAGATAGGAAACGCCGACCTAAATTAAATTAAAAAATATTTGACATGTAAAAGTGTTTGAATGCAACCCTACTTACAGAAACCAAAATCATTTATCATTTACTATTGTATTAGTAACCACGCTGCACGGTGCTCGCTGCTACCTCAATATTCAAATGATAAAGGAAACAAACATAACAACAATTTTTAAATTTAAATTGATTAAATCAGTGATTTAATCTAACGAAATGTAACATAAATAAAGTTAAGTTTTCCAATCAGAACGTAATTGAATTGTATCTGTTTAATCTAACGGATCTATAATAAAACCTCAACTTTTAAACAAACATTCCGTAAGCATTTTCGGTTAAAACCCTTTTGTATTCGAACAATGCGTTGAAAACAACTCATATTTTCGTCAGCGCAACAAAAAGTGTATTTAGGCGTGAGTTTCATTCTTCAATCTGGTATCTTACCTACCTGAGGCTGATTGCTACAGATTACTTCGGGAATACCTAAAAAAGTAATACGAAGTGCTGGTACGGACGTTTTTATATCTAAGTCTAGGGAAACAAATTACTTGATAACAACGCTTCGTTTATCACAACACATCGGGTACACATTTTTGTTATTAAATCACACAAATACCAGTTCCATATCAACTTACAAATACTTCAACAGCAGTCTATAAAGTAATTGTTCTAGATCTTTGTTTACGAGTCGAGATTGATTATTTTACCAAAACATAAACGATATAAAATGTACCTTTGAACTTTTTCATATTTGTATTGAAAATATATATTTGGATGGAAAAATTTGGGTGTTTCAGGTTAAACACTCAAAGATTTGAGATCTGATTGGTACCTTTTCAACAGATTTTGTTTTAATCAGCTCTGCAATAATACCTTCTGCAATTCCTAATAACAATTATATCATTGATTGCAACTTCTTTCATGTTTAAGATTAAACAAAATTGCAAATACGTAGCTGACTTTTGTTTAGATCATGCAAAAGTTGCAAACTAATCAATACCTAGGAATATAAATTTTATTTTGACGCACGGCCGGTTATCTCACTTTTCTTTTGCAAACTCGGCGTGATACTCTACCGTGTGTCTCAATAAGAAAACATCGTCGTATCAAGACGTACTCGAACAAAATAATTTAATGAGCTCAAAAAATAAAGATCTAAACGATATACGTCTTTAAAAAAATATTCCTCATTGAAACGTCTTCCTCGTTTAATGAATAAAGATTATTGTATCTCCCACGGCGTCACACGAGTACAAAGAGTACAAGAGTATCATATTTGTTTGAACTCGAGGAAAGACTAAGGGCGTGTTCAATGAAAGGCCCTGCGCCTGCGCCACGCTTCACTGAACACGTTGTGAGTAACCACGTGAAACACTGTACTCGAAACTACGAGTGCAGGGTATTCCACGCATTCTAGCTATCCAGTTGGCAAATTAGACTGCCAACTGGATAGCTAGACGAATGCGTTTACATGTCCCTAATAAATTTATTGATATATAGTAGCTTTTGCCAGTGACTCCGCCCCGGTAGAGGTCGAAAATTATCCTATACATATACAGGGAACATACTACCGGGACAAAAAGTATCATAAGTATTAACCCAGGTTATAAACTATATATGAGCCAATTTTCATCCAAATTCGTTCAGCCGTTTTTGTGGGATTGAGTAACAAACATCGAAATTTTCACATTTAATTTATAATATTAGCAGGATGATTGATATTGATGCCTTTGTTATTGCAAACATAATGATTGTGACAAGGCAGAAAGAGTATTGTGGAATGGCTACTCATTTAACTTAAAACACTCTCATATCTTACTTAATCAGTCCGCATTGTAGCCGATAATAATGGTAAGTTAATCACAAATTTGGACGACTTGATGGATGTTTATAATGGCTCGGTCCTGAAAGCAAAGTGTCCCTTCGTCCAGCATACTCACCATGGAATCCTGATATTTCATGAATGTCAAAAAACTGTTCTGAAATAGTGCTAAATAGTGCCCAAAGGAAAAAAATAGTGCTCTTGTACTTGCGAAGTTATAGCCATAGTTCGATGAGTATGCTGGACGAAGGTTTCGCCCAGCATACTCACCTCCGTCCGGAGAATCTGTATACGCTTCAAACATAATTCATACTTCAAAAAATAGTTCCCAAATAGTGCCAAACGGTGCCCAAAAAGAAAAAACAGTGCTCGAATAACTTCGGAGTTATAGGCTTCGTTCAGTGAGTATGCTGGGCGTAGGTTCTACGCCCAGCATACTCACCTCAGTGCGCGAATATCGAACGAGCTATAGGTACAATTTACGTCTCAAAAAATTGTGCTTGAAATAGTGCCCAATATCAGTCCAATTTTTGCTTGACTTTTGACTTAGAAAACCATTAAATTTTAATGTAAACTTCTACATACTAACGTAAAATGGGGTACAGTCGTCGACACATGTTTTTGGACAAAAATATTAAACTTTCTAATTGTAGACTTCATGTTATTGGAAATAATTATGGTATTTTCTCACATGTCAAAAACTTTCGATTAAATGCATTATTATATATTTTATAAATAATAATAAATGAATGAAACTTTAAGCGTAAATGAAGTCTATTACTTCATTGCATTGTGTGTTTGTCTGAATAAAAACAGTCATTTGCAGCCAATAAAATTAATATCTTGAAAAATTGTAAAAAGGAAATTATACAGTTTCTTTTTGTATATATGTTGCAGGCAAAACTTATAACCAGTCGAAACTAGTACTGTGACATAGTTATACAAATTTTTAAAACTCTTTCCAATAGTTTCATCAATGAAAGGTTTAGCAATAAAAAACATTTTTAATTACTTACGTTATTCATCCAAAAACTCAATGTTTCTACACCCTACTGATAGTATAAAAATTAGGAACATCACAGACAATCTCGAACACGGAAACCCGCCGTTTCTCTCCGGTCGAACTGTATACGGAATCATGAGTTTTACGCGAATTTCTGCAGTCCATCCTAGCATCTCTTATAATATAAGAGAGAGAGAGATCTCTGACAACATTGGTCCACTGGTTAGTAAAAAGAACTTATCAAACTAAGGTTAGTATTTATAAATTTAATAGGTAAGTACGCATCATGTTTATTTATCCCTGCCGCACAAGCAACCGGACAGCGTGTCTTAGTATTGGTGCATCGTGTTGTTCGGCAAGCGTTTTCAAAATACTGTTCCTTATATTTGTTTTTTTTTTAATTACCCTACACAGTCCCACTGCTGAGTAAAGTCCTCCCCCAAATCCGTCCAGGCATCCTTTCCCATCCCATTTCTTCCCGTGGGTGTCGTAGAAGGCGACTAAGGGATTTCCTAGAGAATGGGCAGCAGTGTTCTCTACGCATTTTACCACCATACTGCGATCGTCAATCCGCCTGCCAAGCGTAGCGATTATGGCAAAACCCCCCTTTTAGGGGAGGCATATGTCCAGCAGTGGACGTCCTGCGGCTGAAATGATGATGATGACGATCCTTTTCTAGGGTCACTTCGATCCAAACCTTGAAATACGCATCTAGGTCGTCTCACCGCCTCTTCTTGGGACGGCCCCGGGCGGCGGCGCCGTCCATTCTCAGGTACCCACTGTGTGGAGACTTCTGCCAGAAGTGCATGCAGCTTGCGTGACTTGCCCAGTCCCATTGTACCCTTGCAGTCTTTTTGCCTACATCTAGGAAGGGCCTCTTCCTAACCTCATAAAAGTCAACGCAAAACGCTCTAGGTGCAGTAAGAGCGATAGGAAAATAACTCAAAAAACGGACACCGAAACCACACGAAACCCTTCCAAAAACAAAAACCGACTATGCGACCCAGTTTTATCATATTTACCAATACGGGTGTTTAATGCTTGACTGTCATCTTCAACTGGCACTTCTTCTTGTCACTGTCAACTTTAACTGTCATGTATTTATAATCTGTTATTAATTTTCTTTGTATTCTTAATATTTTAATGAACTTGTGAACAGCAATCTTGCGCTAGCAGAATAATTGACTTTGTGTAGTGTTTGTGTCACCAAGATACAGGCTGTGCCTAGGGGGGTCTGCGGGTCCTTTCACGCACCTTAATGTGTCAAGTCTTCTGTTATTGAGAATTTAATACCAACTATTACCACTTCTTGTATATTTTAAAAATTATGTAAGATACATAAATGTATTTCAATTTAAATGTATTACTTATCAATAGAACGAGCGTTTAACGTTGGAAGGCCTAACACAAAGTGGAACGATGACCTGGTGATGGCCGCAGGAATCCACCGAAGGCGAGAAGCGCAGAATCGGTCGAAGAGCCGTTGCCCTGGGGGCCTTTCATACTTGTAAACGTTTCATCACAATTTTTTTCAAACTCGTTCCACCTGCTGTAAATCTCGCACCTGGACATGAGCTGCCTTAGCGTTCCTGGAAGTCTTTAAATAGACTCCGGACCATGTAGGCCAAAGTAGAGAAAACTTCCTCAGGTGGAGATTCACAGATGACTCCGCCCTGGAGTGTAAATGTGGTGCTGTACCACAAACAATGGGGCCGTTAATGTCTTA
Source organism: Polymixis flavicincta (assembly GCA_949987655.1). Taxonomy (NCBI): domain Eukaryota; kingdom Metazoa; phylum Arthropoda; class Insecta; order Lepidoptera; family Noctuidae; genus Polymixis; species Polymixis flavicincta. The sequence continues at coordinate 20,924,080 of OX465183.1, forward strand.
TCCAGCGTATCCTCTTGTCTGCACGCTACAGGATCTGATGGATGCTACTGAAAGTGCCAAGCTTGTAACCAAAATCTGGGCTGACTGTATTTAGATTGCTATTGACACGCTAAGAAGAAGATCACAAATGGGATGCATCGAGAGCAACATGTCCTCACTCAGATTAACTTAAAAAGTTACGTAACTTTCACTTGCTGCTCCATGAAGCTCGTCACCCTACCATCACGACGCCACCCCGGTTAACCGCACCAACTACCCTCATTACAAAGTGACACCACTTAACACCCCTAACTTACAGTAAGTATGGCGCCGGTAACTTGACGCCAGGATTAACTACCTTTTAACTGACACGACACCTCTCTGACACATTACCAACTTAACTAATTACGAAGTAAACTGCATTTCTGAAGTGACGTACTGAATGCTCACACCACAGAATGTAATAATATATGCACAGAGAGCTCATTTCATACAAAGTTGCACATACAATAAATAATAGGAGTCTCTGTATGAATATGTGTGAGATATGTTATATAACTATGCTGTTTCTCTTTACCTGAACTGTAATGAAGGTCAACAGTGTATTACGAAATATCTATAGGTTTTTCATAACATTTTCGGCCGTTTAAGATTGGCTCTTCTGTTCCCACTAATTTCATATTAACTGACAACGATATTAACAAAGTAGGAAACTTTCCATATTCAACGCGTTTTAAAGCTAAAGCGGTGCGGCGCGGGTAAGCCGGACCGGCCCATAAGCCGGACCGGACCGTAAGCTACGCTAAGCCGGCGCCCGTTACGGCCGGTCACTAATTTTTATCGGTTGGTATAAAATATATTAATTACCGAACTTTTTATGATCCCCGACGCCGCTGTCATATAAATTAGTGCGCGTTCACATTAATTTGATTTTTTTGTGTTCATTAATTTTGTTCGACAGACTATGTGTCTCATTCGTCTAAGATATCTGTCTTTTAAACTTTGAAAAAAAAGTGAATGTAATAAATTATTTTCCCGCGCTGAAAATACACTGAAAGGTATTCACTTGAGCCTTTAAATAAATATTAAATTGGATGAACTTTTATATTTTATTAACGAAAGCGCTTCTTTCTACTTCATTTAATATTAAAAGGCAGTGCTTACTTTAATTTCTTGCACTGCACAGTAATACATAAGTATATTACTATAGGAGTGTAAGATGTGAGTGTCCCGCCCGGTGCAGTGTCGGCGTATTGTGGAAAATGGAGCAAAAGTTTAAAAGCGTGTAGTGTCGGGAATTGTTCTGAGAGAGACGTGTTCTACATGTAACTCACTTCAGAGAGTGCTACACTCACAGTACCAGTCCACTGTCCACGCCCAAAACTGGTGATATTGATTCTCGCTGAAATGAGATTCTGACTAGAATTTTTGAAGTACGGGAATTGGCCTTCTGAGCCATAGCGATGTAAACAGTCTGTTGCTATATTGGCCATTACTGCTAAGCCATGGCAGGATATTAACATAATATATTAGACCCATGTTACTTGCTAAATCTTGTAAAGGTGACCCATGTCTTTTGTCCTCTGTAGCAAACGGTCTTATCAATAACATATTGCTTTTAAATAAAGGCATGATACACTAACCCCTTAATTCATAAACGTTGCTTTAAGTAATGATTGGAGAAAAAAAAAAAATAAGTTACAGAAATAAACATTTTCCTTTTTTAACCTTACGTTTTTGACGTTTAAGGATCTCTTAACTTTAAGCAAGGTTTTTAGATAAACCCCTTAATACATAAGGGTTAAGTAGTGTTGCTTGATATTGTAATTTCCTGTTATCATTAAATTATTATCATCACTTCATTAATGAGAATTACTTCAGTAAAACACCACTCACATAGTTTACTAATCGCAAGTAGTAAAATAAATGTTCTTCGCTTTATGCAACTCACTCATTTGACTTCTGATAGCCGACCAGTTGCACGCGATGTGGTAGCGAGGGTTCACACTCAACAGAGAGCTCAATGTTATTTAGAAATAGCATTACGGACCTACACCTTGTTTTCACCCGATTACGCCAGAAGGAGCTTGTTTTTCGAGTGTATCTTAGAATTTGAAATTCTTTGTGGCGCTATGTAGCTTAATCGACTTGATGGATTTCAGCTTGAGAGGCGTCGTTAGATTCGTCTCAAGTGTGAAAGTGACACTGGGTATATTAAAATTATGAAAATTAAAATGGCCGGTTTTTGGAGTTACAATCATTTTTTTTTTTCTTCAAAACCTCAAAAAATAAAAGTATTTACTATTAATTTTAAGAAGATGCCTCCGACTGCATGAGTGTGCATAAAGTGTTCAGTTTAATATTCAACCAGTTTCTTGTTGTTTCGGTATCGCTGTACCGGCAGGCGAAATGGCTTTGTCACAGTCGAACTGTCACATAGATCTAGAATAATCCTTGAAATATTTTATCTTAAGTATTTTGTTTCGGAAGGAAACAAACAATTGACAGGCGCGGAACTATAAAGACATAAGCGTGGAATAAATAAAATAATTTAAAATTACACGCATACGAGTGTTTCGTTAACCGATCCCGGTACTCGAGGGACCCACTGAGTCCCACAGTACCTAGGCCTTAGAGCCACGTGTACCCAATCCATATTAGTGTGTAGTTCAAAGTTCACAGTTAAAAAGGATCATTAATTTAATTAATAGCTTGTTAAACTTGTGAAACTTATAATTTGTTAAAATATTTTAAAAAGTCAGAAGTTTAAGAAATCCAATCAAAGTTAATCAAATAAGACAAGTACTTATAGCTCGCTAAACTGGGATCAAAGATTGGAATGGAATATTAAATATAAAGTGTAAAAGATATTTTATTTTCTGAGGTTAAATGAGGCGCAGGGATGTCGACTGTCGACTGTCGAGGTCAAAGATAAAAGTTAGAAATTCGTGCCTAGTCAATTTTCGAAATGAGTAATTTTTTTTATAAATATATCTTAATTAAAACAATATTTAAGTCAATACAAAGTATATTTTTCACACTGGTAGTTATATTCACCCTCTTTTTGAGGGTCCGAAAATGATAGAATAGAAAACCAAAAAATAAAAACCATAATGAGTGATGATCTATAATTATTAAAACGCCGCTGTTCGTGCCCGGTACCGCCCGGGCTTTTATCTTATTTTCTACACGAATGACACTTACAAACACAACAAAAAGAAATCTGCCAAATCGGGCGAGCCGTTCTCAAGTAATCTTTCATACATGCTGCAATTATTTTTATTTTATATAGATATAACGATCCAAGACACTTATATATTGCTATGATAAATGATATTCTGTTTTACAAACATAAAAGGAACATCATAATAATATATCTGTGTACCTTCAACTGCAACTCTTGTACAATTTAAACAAGATTTAATGTCTTAGTATTAACATAAAAGCTGTACCTATTCGTACGAGCGAATTTAACAACCATATTAAAGAGCGTCTCGCGCCGTAAGCCCGAGAGCCCGCGAGCGCGCGCCCCCGTGACGCAGACGTGAACAATACAATATGATAGACATACGTACGTTGAATATCACGAACACATCTCAAATCACTTACTCGGTTACTTTGCGGAAATTAAAGAAAACGAGAAGCGGATATGAGAAAAACAACATCGATAACATCATGGCTCATCAAGGGCTCAGAACGAACACTTGGTGCAGTAGCTACAAGCAAACACCGCCTATATCTGCTTAATTAAAGCTATACTTGTTCTTGTCTTCGTTCTTTTCAGTACTGAACGCCAACCCTTTTCTTTTTTTTGAGGTTGGGAAATCATCAAATAACTTCTCCCGCTCTGGGTGGAGCAGGAGGGCGTGTCAGACTTTTACTGACTAAAACCCACCCGTGTTCTCTCAGTTGCTTGTGTGCTAGGGGCTACGGTATCTCTTCCGAACAACCCGCACCCCTGGAACGCTAATCCTTTGACCTTCAAATAAGCCACGTGGTCACGTATTTTTTTAATTTTTAAAAAATATATTATGTTTAAAACATTTTTATTAATAGGTAAGACAAAAATATCGATCTTGTCCCTTAATGTCGGAGGCGGGCGAATCATAAGAATATTAAAAAGTAGTTCGAAAATCGGAGCTTCGTATCCCTTCTGTACCTGTTTGCTCTGTGAAGGTACAAAAATAGAGTTTCCTCATCTGTCCCAACTATGTACCGCAGAATTAGACGCACTCCATTAAGGGAGGGGAGGGTGGAGGGTATTATAAATCCATTACCGGTAGAGGTACATGAGAGGTACAATTGGGTGAAAAACGCGTCGCAATGATAGCGAGGTGTGCCGACGACACCTGGCTCTAGAGGAATTGATTTATGTTCGATGTTATATTTACACCAATATCACCAGTATCAGAAAAAACCCTCTATGGGAAAATAACCACTAACGTATGACTGGAATATTTGTTCAGCAGGTTCTAGTTTAGAGATACGTAATAGCAATTAATAGAATAAACACAAAGGTGTATTATAAATTTCCTATTAAATCAATTAACACGATGAGTGTGCTTTGTGGCGGCAGACTGGTAACATACAAACAGTCGCCACTCACAGGATATTGTTCTGATGTGCGCAAACATGACGCACAGCTCCAATAATAGCTGTCACCATACATAGACTATCACAAAGCGAAAGTGTCGCGGCTTGATATCAAGCGATGTATGAAAAATAACACCAAATTACTATGAAACATGCCCGTTGGCCGTTCAGTAGTGATCCATTTATATTTTTGTTTTCTTTTTCGTTATTTTTTTAATATCCATGAAGATGGATAACATAGCCAGTCGTGTCCACGAACTGTTATAAACGAATCACTTTCTGTTAAAAATTTCAATAAATATAAATTAATAATAGTGTGAATATTAATATATTTTTTTAAAGCGTGGGGTGCATGGTGTCAATAGTTATAAATATTAGGTCTTTACCTATGAAATTGCCGTTCTGCAGTACTGGCCATTTCAAATCAAAATAATTTTTGTTTGGCTAAGAATTCTAATTTCAAATTAATTTTATTTTAAAAACATGGATTTTTTTTTTCTAAAAGTAGTCATTTCTTTATTGATTAGTGTTACATTTTCATCGCATTTCAATCTTTTTCGTCATCATGGATACGTTAAAAATTCGAGTAATTATGGAATATGAGTACCGTCGTGGCAGCAACGCGGCACAAGCGGCACGCAACATCAACGACGTTTACGGAGCTAACACTACAAACCAACGCACCACCTGTTATTGGTTTGCTCGCTTCCGTTCTGGAAATTTCGACCTGAAAAATGAACCTCGCGGTCGTCCGAAGACTTTGGTCGACAATGACGAATTAAAGGCGATTGTGGAAGCTGATGATACACAATCTACGGCTGAATTAGCAGCAGCTTTCGACGTTAGCGTCAAAACAATATTGGTCCATTTGCGTCAAATTGGCAAGGTAAAAAAGCTTGACAAATGGGTGCCCCACGAACTCAATGATCGCCAGCGCGAAGTACGCGTCGAGACGTGCCTTGCACTGCTCAACAGACACACAAATGAAGGAATTTTGAACCGCATTGTTACCTGCGATGAAAAATGGATTCTGTTTGATAACCGTAAGCGCTCAGCAAGTTGGTTGGATCCTGGTTCAGCACCTAAACAATGCCCTAAACGAAAACTTACCCCTAGAAAAGTGATGGTCACTGTTTGGTGGTCTAGCGCCGGTGTGATTCATCACAGCTTCTTACCAAACGGGGTGAGCATTACTGCAGATGTGTACTGTGAAGAACTGAACACAATGATGGAGAAGCTGGCGCATCTCCAACCAGCATTGGTCAATCGCTCGTCTCCGCTGCTCCTGCACGACAACGCGCGACCTCATACTGCACAGCAGACGGTCTCCAAGTTGCAAGAACTGGGGTTGGAAGCTCTCCGTCATCCGCCCTACTCACCAGACCTTGCGCCTACAGACTACTACTTTTTCCAGAATTTGGATAACTTCTTGGCGGGAAAAAAATTTAATACCCGAGAGGCAGTACAAAATGCCTTTGAAGAATTTGTTGCCTCCCGTCCAGCTGATTTCTTTAAGAAGGGCATCAATAAACTGCCACTGCAATGGCAAAGATGCATTGATTGCATGGGTGATTACTTCGATTAATACAAATAAAAAATTCATGAAAAAAATTCGTTTAAATTTTTTCATACAAAACGGCAATTTCATAGGTAAAGACCTATTATTTTATTGACAGATATGAGTAGAGTGATTATCCTTTTGATAATATCTTAAAAAGCAACCCACGCTTTTTTTAAAAAAAAAAAAAAAAATTATTCACACTATTATTAATTTACATTTTTTGAAATTTTTAACACTATTCTTAATTTAAATTTATTAAAATTAATTTTCTACTTTTTAGTTTGGTTTATTTATAAAAGCGTGATATTTTAGTTTTTTTTAACTATTATTTGTTTTGTAGAATTAAAATTCTCCTTAGTATTCGAAAATTTGTCAGTATTAGAGAAATCGGCTAAAGATAATGATTGGAAATTAAAATTAACATCAAGTCCTGTCTTATCGACTGTAGAGAAAAATTAAAATGAAGTTTCTTACCTTATCGACTTAAATTAACAAAAATCATATTTTGCAAATTGAAAAATGGAATAATTTTATCAAATTAAAGTATTGTCATCGGTCCTCGATAAATCTACAAAGTTTGAACGTAATCTGGCCGTTTAAAGTGGGTCAAAATCGCGCCCAAAGAAGTCGGTTACAAACATACATATAGGAGAAGCTAATAAAAAGCGTGTAAAAAAATGCAGACTGACGGTAACACATTGGCTTCTTGCAATGGACTACGATATGACAGAAAGTTTTTTAGTCTAAGTTAAAACTCACAATACTGCTCACACATTAAAATTCACAAATACATAAACATATACAGTTACTCACATACGTACCTATATCCTAAACACCAACACAACTGACACAAATTAAACCACAATGTACTCACTTAATTTTTTTTATGCCTATTAGGTATTATGTACCTTATTCTACAAAAATGTTAACGGAACGAAGTAACCTGGATCTCACAACACAGGGAATCCTAGTGTGAGGTCCAGTAATTCAATCCATTTGAATGTAATCTTTCCAAAATAAATTTATTCTTATTCTTATTAAAGTTTTGTGTATAAGTGTACCTACTACTACTAGCTGTAATACTGGAGACAATAAACGTTATTCTATTCTATTACATGTGATCCAGTGAACATTTCCTACAATCTGGCCCTAATTAGAAGAGCTGAGATTTGAAATAAAACATACTTGAGAAGGAATAATCATCATCGTTTTCTTACCAATTTTTTTGTGGTTGGCAGAACCATCTATTTTCATCCATCCTTCACTATTAGTTCTCATCTCCGTAGTCACGCCCTTTATATCTATATCTTCAGAGTCCAACCATCGTTTCTCTGGTTTTCCCCTACTCTTATAAGAGAATGCTTGAACTGTGTCACACTCCCTACCCTTTAGCTTAGCCTAGCACCCGCTCTCTGATCCAACACGCTATAAGACCCGCATTAGTGACGTTGCCACGAGTCACGTGAGTGACGCATGCTCTAGGGACCCCGCAGGGTTACAGGGAACCTGAAGGACAGTCTATGGGAAAAATAATTTAATTTCCCAATATAAAACTGGCAGGCTGTCTTCTGGCCCGATGGCCCCATAACATTGAACTATGTAACTACCGTGATGTAAGTAATAGATTACTTTGTCCTGAGTATTCCAGATGGCAAGTAATTAATTAAATCCTGCACTATCTTAATGGAAACAAGTAATAACGTAGGTACTTCTAGAGAAGGCATGCTTCATTACGGATTCCTCTTAACAAAATGAACAAAACTCGCAGCGAAAACGATAAGATTTTTAAAGTTAGAACTAAGTTGTACTTGTGACTACGAAGATACTTAAGTTTACGAGCGTTTCAAATAATGAGATGCATAGAACTTAACTTAGTTCACGCCAAGCGGTGCTCGATCCAACAGTACAAAGTTTATCACAACTTGTCAAGCTTTAACGATTAAGCTAAGTAAGTCAATTCAAGTCAAGTTATTTTAAAGTTTCTGTGTTGGACAACTAGTTCACTCAAGATGGTGAGAAGTTCAAAGTTCTCATCTCCATTTCCCGCACAATGGAATCGGTCCCTTGGGTGTTCCTTGTAAATACAAGTGCCCAGATTATCAGAACGACACGACGCGACGACGCTGCGTTGTGAATTAACATTAAACCAGTTTGCCTAAGACTAGACTTTAGCCTACATAGATGACACTCTGGCTTATCAATCTTTCAGCTCGCTTTCTAATGATATAGATAATTAAGAAACACACTTAGCTTAATTCAGTACAATACCTAGTGCCCAGTTGCGGGTGCTCCCAAACGGGCTGTTTTCTCAGCGTATGACCTCATCGGCCAGTAATGGTGGGTCTAAGTGGGGCCAATTACGAGTTAATCTCAGGGCAATGTGCAGATTGTAGCAACGTGTAATGTACCGCCATTTCTCTTCGCAGAGAACTAATTCTGTAAGCCCTGAACGCGTAATGTGAAATTGCCAAGTTAATAAAAGTTACCCATTTTCTTAAAAGGTTTTTCTAACTTTGGCTGATAAAGTTTCAAATCCAAGACATATGTGACATAATCCTGAACTGTAGTGCGTGAAGTCGAGCAAAACCTAAGTAAACCTCTAATTGAAAATTAATTAATAATGGCCTAAGATTCAGCATTGCCATACAACGTGGCAATGCTGCCAACCTTTTGGTCACTTTTTCCGTTGACAACGCTGCAGACGAACTTTTTAATATCACTATGATTATTTTCTTTTTTATATACTTGTACATATTACTATTTTAAGACCAGTTGTTTTTAAATGATTTAAATATATATGTCACTGTAAGATTGTGAACACCGTTAATTTATAATCTATCTGGCAAGATAATAAACTGCAGAAATTGTAAACTGCACCATACTACTTACAATTTAACGCATTATTTTTCGGTAGATTACAATCTATCGAAGTGAAACTATTAAATCACAATCTGTCGCGCGTTAAATTGTCAACTGTCCGATGGCTGTCCCTGGTTGGTTGGTCTTACAGTAGGCTGTTCTGTGACCATAGAGTTAGGAATGAAACACAGGTTTAATTTTACTTCCACAACAATTCTACGTAACTTTATTCCTAAAGCTGTCAAATATTTTCAACACGAAATCAATTTACAATCACCAAAACACATGTTTACATTCGACAACAAACGAATTAACAAACAAATATGGTGGCGCGGGGTATATTCAACAAATCAGCGCGCGAGGTGCGTTCCGTCGCATGCCGTTTCACAATTTGACGGTTTCGCTTCGATAGATTGTAAGCAGTATGTTATGGTTCTCAATCTTTCGACAGTTCACAATCTCACGAGATATATTATAATCTAACGGTTTTTACAATTTTACGGTGACTTATACAAATAAATAAAATTCCATAATGGAAATCTATATTATCCCAGTGCATAACAAAAACTCTCACAAAGTCAAACTGGCGCCATGAGGCAAACGAGCTCCGTGAAGAAAACAGAACCCTTCTTCGCAGTCGGATAAAAAATAGCGGAACTGCGGAACTAGAGTAGTATATTATTGGGCATCCTACTCCACCTTCCGTTCCATCGGCTCACTTCGTTCGCCTCGTCACTCTCGATGGAGTAGAATGCCCAATAATATAAATGAAAACCTACATAGTGCAGTAAAATACTGGTTCGGCGCCTATTCCACTCGATGGGAACGGAAGGTGGAGTATGAATTCCTACATAGTGTAGTAAAATACTGTTAGTATCGATGGCTTACCTCTATCAACTAGGTACCGCAGATTCAGATTCATGTAATTATACTCACCAGGTTAAAACAGCTAAAACTTTACTATACCTTGATTCAAAACTTTCGTTGACATAATCAGCTCTATATTTGAACGAACCAGTAACCTAAAATTCAGGACAGATTGTCTCATGTCTCTCCACATACTTAGGGATGGTGCATTGCCGCTTAGGATAACACACATACCTGTTTTCGTGACCAGATTGGCTCGAGGACATCTGAACTTTAAGCTACCGCGTACATTATAAAACTTTACTATCCCTTGATTCAAACATACACAAACTTTCGTTAACATAATCAGGTCTATATTTGAACGAAACAGTAACTTAAAATTCAGGACAGATTGTCTCATGTCTCTCCACATACTTAGGGATGGTGCATTGCCGCTTAGGATAACACACATACCTGTTTTCGTGACCAGATTGGCTCGAGGACATCTGAACTTTAAGCTACCGCGTATATTATAAAACTTTACTATCCCTTGATTCAAACATACACAAACTTTCGTTAACATAATCAGGTCTATATTTGAACGAAACAGTAACTTTAAATTCAGGACAGATTGTCTCATGTCTCTCCACATACTTAGGGATGGTGCATTGCCGCTTAGGATAACACACATACCTGTTTTCGTGACCAGATTGGCTCGAGGACATCTGAACTTTAAGCTACCGTGTATATTATAAAACTTTACTATCCCTTGATTCAAACATACACAAACTTTCGTTAACATAATCAGGTCTATTTTTGAACGAAACAGTAACTTTAAATTCAGGACAGATTGTCTCATGTCTCTCCACATACTTAGGGATGGTGCATTGCCGCTTGGGATAACACACATACCTGTTTTCGTGACCAGATTGGCTCGAGGACATCTGAACTTTAAGCTACCGTGTATATTATAAAACTTTACTATCCCTTGATTCAAACATACACAAACTTTCGTTAACATAATCAGGTCTATTTTTGAACGAAACAGTAACTTTAAATTCAGGACAGATTGTCTCATGTCTCTCCACATACTTAGGGATGGTGCATTGCCGCTTGGGATAACACACATACCCTGTTTTCGTGACCAGATTGGCTCGAGGACATCTGAACTTTAAGCTACCGCGTACATTATAAAACTTTACCATACCTTGATTCAAACATACACAAACTCTCGTTAACATAATCAGGTCTATATTTGAACGAACCAGTAACCTAAAATTCAGGACAGATTGTCTCATGTCTCTCCACATACTTAGGGATGGTGCATTGCCGCTTAGGATAACACACATACCTGTTTTCGTGACCAGTTTGGCTCGAGGACATCTGAACTTTAAGCTACCGAGTACATTAAACTAAAATTTGGGACAGATTGTCTCATGTCTCTTCACAGAGCAAGAAATAGTATGCACCTTCAAGCACACACACACAATCTATTTCTATGACCCCAGATTGGGCACCAAGGACATCCAAATTGTAATTTAATTCCTTCGAACCAACGACACTACCTTACACGTTAACAAACAAGGGCACTCGCTGTTTGAACTGCTAGCCTAAAATTCAGGACAGATTGTCTCATGTCTCTTCACAGAGTAAGATATAGCATAAACCTTCCGGCACACACACAATCTATTTCTATGACCCCAGATTCGGCACCAAGGACATCTGAACTTTAGGATACCGTAAACATTAAACTAAAATTTGGGACAGATTGTCTCATGTCTCTTCACAGAGCAAGATATAGCATGCACCTTCAGATCCACACACAATCTATTTCTATCACCCCAGATTGGGCACCAAGGACATCCAAATTTTAATTTAATGAATTCGAACAGACGACATACCTGACACGTTAACGTTACATGTTATTTATTGAGTAGTTCTATCACGCTCTGCTGTCCGAGCCTTTGATTATATACCAAAGGTTCGTACATTCTACTGGTTTTGCATGCATATACACTTGCCATCCTTCCGTCTAGTACGCCCGTATAATCACCGTGAAAACGGAACATGCGCCGTTCAACGGTTAGCTGCTGTGCAGTCCTCATTCGTGAAATGCCTGACAATAAGCGTCTAGAAACGTATCAGGTAGCCGTCGTGTATGTATAAATGGTTCTTAACAATGTCAAAGACAGCAAAATTGCATCATGCATCAATTTGCTTATTCGAACTTATTGTATTGTAAGACGATCGCCGTAAATGTTGTAGTTCGTAATTAAAATCAGAGTTTGAGGGATTTGTCTATAATCATCTTCATCAAATTGGGGTCGGAGTGTTACTTATATAAGAAAGTTACCAATTCCGTTAACTTTTTACAAATGATTGATTCTTACAATAATTATAAGTAACAACCAGGTGTCGACTTCACCCGAGAAGTTGGATTTGTATTTAATTTCTCACGTAATAGTATTTTATTATCATAATTATATCTGTTTCATTTCCTTTCCGGATTGATGACAAAGCACACAGGGCTCGCAGTGTTTTGCGCACGAGGATTCAGGCTCCAACTTGTTAAAACATGTAATGTTCATTTTTGATAACAAAACACTCCTGGCTTGAAATTCGCACGCGCAGCGTAGAATTTGACACCGAACAGGTGCGCTTGCATGAGCTCGAACATGTTGCAACATGAAATTGAATCAGAGTTTAATTAAATATTAGCTACGTTCCTCAGTAATATTACTTTGTAGAACATTCCTCATTAGGTGGACAGTCGGAGCAGTCAAATCACGTCAAATAAAAACGAAACTAATTGTAAGTATTGTACAAGTACCAATCTATTACTATATCGATATTTCATCATGTTGTTTTGTGTATGTACTTAAAATTAATTATCATTTCGCTTGTTTCAGATCATTGATAATGTGTGATTCTCCGGATATTATCGACTTCTCACAATACGCTCAAGGTTTCCCAACTCCGAGTTTAAGCTGGCATATCCCTGATTTCCCAGAACAACAAAGACCTCTCAACAAAGAGCCTAGAGCAAGACAAGACAGCGGACCTGGCAACAAGAAGTCTAGAACAAGACGGGAATGTTTAAAACAGAAACCATCTCAGCCTACATGTCAATCATTCGTCATAAACAATGAGAAGAAAAAAGGTTTACGACTGATCCAGGTACAAGTGTTGGATATTAGTGATCAACAAGAACCTGCAAGTGACAATCAGGACGTGGTTATGTTAAGTGCGCAGTATATAGTGACTGAATCGGCGGACCATGTTATGGAGGAGACGCAATCGTTAATTCATAAAATATCAAAAAAACTTTGTGGGGACAGTTGTTATTATTAACGTGTGTTAACGTGTCTTTATTTTGTAAGTACCTACTTTATATGTTATTGTGTAAGATTTGTGTATCTATTTAGGTTAATGATCATACATCACAAGTTTGTATTTTAAGTATGTAAGTACGTATAGAAAACATTAAGTAAACTATGGGGAAAGTTATAATTAGTTTGTAATAATTGTAAGATTTGTGTATCTAGATCTAGTTAGGAATGATCATAAGTTTGTAAGTTAATTAAGTAGGTACACACGTCAGCTACGCCAAACTGTCAAATTTTTCCCAATTTAACATGAACCATATTACTTAACACTTATGTATAAAGATGAAAATCTATCAAAGTTTGACAGATTATTAGCATAGGTTGATGTGCTGAGTCTGTACGTATATAAAACTTTAAATAATCTATGTGGGGAAATTTATTATTATTTCCTTTATTTCAATAAATATATATAAATTACATTTTATTATTATTAGGTAGGTAGTTATAATTAGTTTGTAATAATAATTGTAAGATTTGTGTATCTAGTCAGGTTAATGATTATACATCACAGGTTTGTAAGTTAAGTATATAGGTACGTGTAGAAAACGTTAAATAAAATATGTAGGAAAGTTATAGTATCTGGTAAGGATAATGATGACAAGTTTGTAACGTATAGAAAACATTAAATAACTTTGTGAGGAATTATAATTGGGTAGGTAGTTATAATTAGTTTGTAATTATTGTAAATAATGTAAGAAAGTAAATAAAATATATATTCTTTAATAATTTAAATTATGTTTTGTATTACTTATTTAAATAAATATATATAAATTACATTTTATTATTATTAGGTAGGTAGTTATAATTAGTTTGTAATAATAATTGTAAGATTTGTGTATCTAGTTAGGTTAATGATTATACATCACAGGTTTGTAAGTTAAGTATATAGGTACGTGTAGAAAACGTTAAATAATATATGTAGGAAAGTTATAGTATCTAGTAAGGATAATGATGACAAGTTTGTAACGTATAGAAAACATTAAATAACTTTGTGAGGAATTATAATTGGGTAGGTAGTTATAATTAGTTTGTAATTATTGTAAATAATGTAAGAAAGTAAATAAAATATATATTCTTTAATAATTTAAATTATGTTTTATTTTGTATTACTTATTTATACTCGAACTCTTAATTAGCTCTAGTGTAATGATATAATTATAGGTTATTTGATTTCAATATTTCATATTAGAATAATCGTTTAAAATGAAGAAGAAATATCATTTCACTGCAGGTAATTTAAAGTTTGTTATGAAGGTTACTCTGATTATATAATATTAAATAAAACACTCTTAAGTAAATATACATTTTTTATTAAATGTTCAAACAATAATGATTAAAATAAATTAAATACAGACATATTATTATCAGCATACCATTTTCTAATACACACCGCATTATTTAATGTACAATTCATTTTATGGTTCGCACAATTAAAATCAGTTTTATTTTTACAGAACTTTTTTTTTAATGTCTCAAAATTAGGACATCCCTTCTCCCCTATGTCGATCACTTCACAATTTGCACATAACTCTTTAATCCACTTAATCTTTTCCAAACCCTTTGTGATAATTTTTTTATTTTCTAAGTATGGTAAAATAACACGTTGAAACTCTTTGTAGTCTATGTACCCCTCACTCCAGTAAATTCCTCGATTTCTTTCTAACCACCTCACTTGCTTTTTTTCTTCTTGTGTAAGGTAATGGAATGAATATGGTGGTTTTACCAAGAACGTCTGTGAATGATCCTGGCTCGCAATGGTCAATTCTTTGACGATAAAATTATTTATAGAATCTTTAAATCCTTGGAGTTCTACTATAATGGTATCTGCATTCATGATATCTTCTTAACAATGTTACTTAATGGTTTGTATTCAACAATGCAATCGTTCAGAATGAGACAGTATGCTGAAGTATGATCTGGTATCTCTGAATCACTCTCAATTTCTACTCTCACATCCACAACCGAACCTGTCTTTAGATTATCCGCTTGTCTAGAGCAATCGACTACAAACAGCGGTGCCAAATCTCTAAATTGTTTCTCGCTTAGTATGGGCTCTGACCGACGTCCGTAATACGACTGTTGAAATCTGATGTATTGCTCGTATAATAAAGCGATTTTGTTATTAGCAAAACTCACATTTAGGTTTTCATACGGAAAATAAGTTGAATTGAGATACACTCTAACGTCTCGAACATGACAGTGATCGAATTGAGACATGTCAGAACTTGCATTATTTTTTCTATTTGTCTGTAGACCAATAATAATGTATCTTGGTTTTTCTATTTGAGATGAAGTTTTGATAGACCAGGTATGTTTTGTAGTTTTAGGCAAAGATGGATATTCGTACAGATCCCAATTTCTGTATATCATTTGAAGTGGTCGATCTTTTTCTAATACTTTTAACAAACCAATTTTTTCTTTGTCTGATACTTTAACATGCGGCACGCGCCATATGATTTTATCGATCTGAACATTATCCACTACTTCGCCAGTATTCAGTTTTACAGCGTTCAAATTAGTGTTACTTCGTAACAATATCAGTTCATGTCTACTATTTATCACGACTTTTTTAAAATCTTCAGCAAAACCGAGGAGGTTACAAAGTGGTATGGAAGCAGAAAATTTTCCTCCTTTGATATTTTTAATGCCATCAATATTCCAGCCCCAGGCATTCGATATTTTTGACTCACTTTCGTTCATTGAAATAAGTGATTTCATGGTTGTTGTTATACCTGCATTTTTTATTTTATCAATCTCTACTCCATTTAGCTCATACCGAATGTCTTGAAATAAGTAGAGTAGACCGTTATTCGTGAAGTTGACACTAGTAGCTATGTCTTTCGTATCTTTTTTGGTAACGATAACAGTTCCTTCCAAATATAGGGTGCTAGCTGATGGTAATATGTACAAGTCCTGTTGGTTGATAGGTATGCGGATTTCATCGTTCCTGTTGAAACTCGTTACATAGGGCTTGTAGGAATGAAATTCGATTCCTTCTATAGTATTATCGTAAGTCGGAGCGGATAGAACGTCTAAGATATTCATTTTAACAATCCGATTGCTTTAAGGAATGCTTTATTGTCTTTGGTTAATTTAATTTTCTTCTTAGAGAGAGGTGTTATTTGATAGGTAGCTCGAGCAGAACTGATATTCTTAACTTGTTGGGACACAATTTTATTATAGTCAATCATTTTTTCTTCTAAGATGCAGATATACCTGTACTTCTTCACCACGTAAATTGATTAATCGTTTGTTTATATCTAATAGTCTGATATGTATGCAGCTTATGTTGTTTTGATTGATTGGAAAGTATATTGCGTTCTTCGGGATTTCTATGATCCTGTATCCAGGCGGCACATTAAGTGCAAATTCGTGAATAATATGACTTGGTTCGCCGTTTACATATGAACCGCTTACAATATCACATTCAATCCTGACTATGGTCGTAGGTAGAATGTTGACTGGAGACTGTGACACATGCCATTTATTTGCTTTCAAGATTTGTTTGTTAAATCCTAATAGTCTTCTAAAAGAGTCTTCTTTGATAAAATTAATGTCTTTGGTACAGAATATGGTGGTTTTTAAAGTATTATTATTGCACCGCAGTTTGATCGCTGCATCTTTTATTTCGGATTTTAAATAATCGCTGATATCTTGCAATTCATAAGTGCCTTCCGGTATTTCAATAACTTCATTTAAACCATAATAGAACTTATTATTACTTTTATCAATGTTTGGAATAGAATTAAAAGTTGAAAAGTGTAATAAAGCACACTCATACTCTCCATCTAGTTGTAACGTATTAGAATAGTATGTAGTTAATACTGACGAGTCTCCAGTTATCGACAAAGTGAGTGACATCTTGCAAATGATTGAAATAAAAGAAAAGCATATATTTTATAATACATTTTTATTCCAAAAAGCCCCCAAATAATTTAAACATAAATGACCACAATTGACTGCGTTAAATTTTTGATATCTTGTGTAGTTATAAAACACAGTACAATTTTTAAAATATTGCATCAATTCCATTGGAGGTTTTAAATTTCCATAGCTATCAAAGTATTCGCAGTGATCATATACTTTAGCATAAGCTACCCAATGCGTTCCTTCGTTCTTAGAATCGTCTAAGTTAACGATACCACATTCAATGCGTTTCGGCTTGCGAGGTAGTCGATCCTTCATATAAACCCCACGAAAATATGGGATGTCTCTTGAAAACTTTTGGATGTCTACATTAGTTAGTGGACGATTGGGTAGCATATTTTTCAGTTTTTTGAAGATGTTATAAACAATCCTTTACCACTTTTATACGGCTTAATGTATAAACCCTTGCCCAACACTAAAGCCTCCATAGCTTTATTATGTCGTTCTGTTTCTTGCAAATTTTGTTTGCTTGCTTTGTAATCATTGACGGTTTTTGCAATGCCAGCTGCACCACCAGCTAAAGTTCCTAAAGCCGATAAACCAGCGAAAATTGGAATTAAAGGTAGAATTCCTCCAGTCTTTGGTATGGGTATTACTCGGGGTACTCGAATTCTATGATGAATGTTTGGAAATAACTTTTTTGCGGTTAAGTAAGCTGCTTTTATTAAAGTATTATTATCTTTGCATTTGAGTTTCTTAATTTTTGATTTAATTTTTGAAACTAAGCTTTTAAATGTTTTAATGCCGGATCCAGACTTTAGTTTCGCTTTCATAACTTTTTTCACTAGCCAAGAGCTCAGTTTTTCTCCTTTCCCTGCATCTTTTGATTTAAGTCTTTCTTTAGCCATGTTAAGTAGTTGTAAATCGGCTTTGTGGCGATTTGATAAGTCTGTATGGTTTGTATACGCTATATCGTGTTGCATGCAAGCTTCGTCTAGCTTATTTACACCTCGGTCACCTCGCGCTAAGCGTTTGTGAAGTTTGGTTCCTGGTCCACAATAATTGTATCCTGGCAAATGAACTTCGAATGGTAGACGATTAATTATGCTGTTAACTAGTCCACCCCCCTTCATTACCCAAATTATAATGATAGGATTTTAAATGAGAAATGGATATATAATATCTTAGTCCATTATTGCAGCTTTTTCAATCCAACTGTTTTCTGCACTGGTTAGACCTAACCATTTGACGTACAATTTATTTCCTTTCTTTTTCAAAACCTTTTCTATTAAATAAACATCAGGATAGTTAGATCTTTGCAGTTCTTGTTCATAAAAAGCTCCTAAAATGTTTTTCTTTCGTTGATCTTCTATATGATATGTCACTGGTATTGTTTTATTTACCTTTTTTATAATAAATAATTCAGTTGACCAATTAGGAGTGTAACCTTTCTCAAAATTATGTTTGTATTTACTTATGCGAACACAATCACCTACTTTGAATTTAGGCTTCCACTGAACTAAATCATGTTTATTTATGTTTTTTAAATTTTCTTTGATTACTTGTTCATTACATTTATTCACATCAACCGGTTTAAATTGAATAGTACGATGTTTTGTGTTGTTATATTTCTTTATCGTTTCTTCCAATGGTAAACCTAACCACTTATATTTTCCATCGAAACTAAAATATTTATATAATTTATTTTTTACAGTTCTAATCAATCTCTCTACAATTGATGCTTTTTTAGTAGAAAACGATGAGTAATGGTTAATATTATGTTTTTTCATAAGTGTTTGAAAAGTGGTGTTATAAAATTCTGTTCCCATATCAGTTTGTAAGTTAACAGGATTGTTATGACTACTAAGCAGTATATGTTCGAATGCACGAGTAACGACAAATTTATTTTTCGATTTTAACGGTTCAGCCCAGGCATATTTTGAGAAGCAGTCAATCACCACTAAGATGAAATTGTAACCTTTGTTATACTTTTTCAGGTTTTGCATGTCCATCAAATCTGCTTGCCATAAGTCGTGGATTCCTTTCAAAATAACAGAACGTCGAAGGAAATTTCTCCGAGCCGCTTTGTGTATTTCATTTACAATTTGCTGTTTTACCATTACGGAGTTTTTTGAAGTAATTTATCTACCTCTGCTTTAGTATAAAACGTATCTTGCAAATGAGTTGAAACCTCAGGTATTCTTGCTTTTAAAGTAGTTTGAACAGCACCTTTTGCATCTTTTATGATTTGAGAACGTAATGAACCAATCATATTATTAAATTCTTTTAGCATATTAGCATTCAATCGATCTACATAATCCTTATTCACAGCCAAATTATTTAATTCTTTTAACGTGTTAGCATTTAAACGATCTACATAATCCTTGTTCACAGCATCGTCTGCTTCTACTGGAGATCTAATTCCTCTCAATCTTAATGCTTTTAAATCAAAATCTCCGTTTTCCGATTTTAACAACGCATTCTCATTAAACTCAAATAAGTCTGTTAAACGCATTCTTTTGTGAATATAGTGCCCGAATTTGTCTACGTTCATGTTTAAGGTGTATTGTATTGAAAGGCTATTAGTAAAATAAACACGTTTTAAAATATTTATTTATTTATAACTTTATTTTCACGCAATTCTTCAATAATAGATATAATTTCATTTTCTAATCCTGTGTTGCCAGCATCTCTAGACGCAATTAATAATTTCAATCTTTCCACTAATTCATTAGGATTATCCCAGTACACGAAATCTACGTTTTTTTTCCATCTTTTTAGTAACGGTAGACCCTTTCCCTGAACTGCATTATTCAGTTTAAAAAGAGGTTTAATTACTTGCAAATATTTTTGTCCTTTATTACTTTTTATTGGTTTACTTGGCTCATAGTCTCGACGATGTGCATTTGTATCAAGTAGCATCGACTTATAATTTTGCATATCACTGTCTGTAACCAAACTTAAATCTACATCTTTCTTAAGCAACAACTGTTTTAAACCAGAGGTATTTCGGTATTTACGTCCAGCCACGATAATGTTTTGATCGCTGATTGTTATGCAAGCAGAACCTAACATTAGTTTCCCGCGGTCTGCTCTAACCCCAAATGGAATATCTACCAACGCTTCTGAAGATACTGACCAGGATGACGTATCACAATCTTGATTCGTTTCAACTACTGATTCATATGAAGACTCACTGTTGATATCAGATTCATATTTGTCTTCATCGTCATTATTATCATTATTTCCTACGCTTCCAGTTCCTTCTTTCTGTAAAGTTTCGTTAGTAAACGGAACATCACCAAAATCATTACTAGCACGCAGAAACGGAGTTTGCTTACTTGCATTAGCAATTAGGTTGAGAGGTTCTGTTACAGGTTTGAAAACAGATTCCAGTGCTTGTTGATTGGTAATCTCAGCATCTCTCATTTTTCGTACTTTTATCTTCACAGCTTCTGCCGCATCAACAATTTGTCGTTTCAATGATTTTTCCATATTGGTAAAACAGGTCGTAATTGATTTAGCGTTGTAAGGCGAATAATAATGACAGGCAGGTAATGATCTTATATACTTACGTATTCGTGTTCTTAGTCAAAGACTGCAAACGTGTCGAATTTACTTCTATAACACCCTCTGTTTTTGGAACAATCCTTATTAATTACAACGTAATTGAACGGCTCACTCCATATTTTTGAGCACATTTCACGAAATTCAATCCATGACATGTCAGTGTTGACGTGTTCATCATAAACATGTCTCATATTTTTTTCATCTTGTTTAAAAAGTACGATAAGGTTCGCATTGTCTCTTACTAGTTGCTTAGGGATTTTACTATATGTCTGATTTAGATAAAAGCAGTCGATGAATTTATGTCTCCCCATTGCAAAAAAATCGCGCATACTGTTTTGATTTTCACAAGCAACATCATCAAATACAATTACAGAATTTGGTTTTGCGGTCTGAACACTTATTACTTGCTCATTTTCATAGTATTTCTGGAACGAAATATCTGGTACTCGTTGCAAAACTTTTTCTAAAAATATGTACTTGGGTTGTTGCAAGGTTTTCGAATAAACATAAACATTTTGAAATCTTAATCCATTCTCATGTATAAGAAGACCCACTAATAAATTAGTTTTTCCACAATTTGACGGTCCGCAAATGATGCATCGTATGGATTTAGGTAATAATTCTCCATGACGAAAACCAGTTTCCTGAGACTGAACGCAAAGTTTGTTTACATTTAACGAATATGGTTGTTTTACAAATTTCATGGTATCTCATTGAAATGGTTATAGCAACAATGGGTCAATTAATCGATTACATCGACATTTATATGTTGTTATGATTTTTGTGAACGTTTCGTTTATTATTTTGTATGTATGTATATACCTATGCACGGATCGGGCAAGGTAAGTCATCGATATCTATATTACCTAATATGTCCACACAACTCTATTGTATAGTTATTAGTCACTATAAATAGTGGTCTTCATTAAACTTTTATACACATACATATCAAGAGCTCTTGAAATGAATAAAATAAAATACTGTCCTAGATATGAAATTTATAACAAACATCAAATTCGTGTATTCTCATTCAGACATTATTGGGCGACAACCGATTCACAAAAAAGATTGGTGATGGAAATGTCTGATGCAGGTTTTTTTTATTGTGGAAATGGTGTAAACGATAAAGTCATGTGTTTTTCTTGTGGAGGCAGTATCAAAGATTGGGAGATTTACGATGATCCTTGGTTGCAGCATGCAACACACTTTCCTGATTGCTTGTATTTAAATGCTGTGAAAGGAAAAGATTATGTTGATAAGTTCCATCCAATACATCGGGTGGAATAGGAATCTTTATCTTAGTTTAAATCGCCCTCGATAACAAGTGGCAGATGATTTAACCAATAATAGGTATGTGTCGTACTTAATACAAAATAAATCATAATTATATATATATAAATATATAATCGTAGTACCTAGAAGAATGAAACATTTTGAAATTAGAAGCGATTACAAACTTCAAAAATAAATCCGGATTTAATATTTAGGAAGTTCTATTAATGACAAATTTAGTGTTTACAACATGACGTTCATGTTACTTACAATATAAATGCATGGAATGCAATTTATGTGTGCGTGGGAAGCGCGCATTGCATTGACATTGCACTTCGCCGATTTGAACGAACAAAGCATATTTATACATAAAGCTAATTTACATCTAATTAACAACCACCGGATACGGTTACCGTCAACGGAACTATCTATAGCTGCGGATTCACACAGTTTGTACGCTAGATTGAATAATGTGAGATACGTTTCTGATCCGGCTGCCGTTGTCAAGTGTATCTGCACCTTAGCTTTATACATGTAAGGCAAGGATGGAGTATCCGTGTGACCACATTTACCACTTGATTGTTACGTGTTGATGTAAAAGGATGTATCGTCTGCAATGTGTTAAATTAAAATTTAGATGTCCTCGAGCCAATCTGGTCACAGCCAAATGTTTGTGGAGAGACATGAGACAATCTGTTCTAAATTTTAGTTTAATGTACGCGGTAGCTTAAAGTTCAGATGTCCTCGAGCCAATCTGGTCACGAAAACAGGTATGTGTGCTAAGCGGCAATGCACCATCCCTAAGTATGTGGAGAGATATGAGACAATCTGTCCTGAATTTTAGGCTACTGGATCGTCCCAATATAGACCTGATTATGTTAACGAAAGTTTGTGTATGTTTGAATCAAGGTATGGTAAAGTTTTATAATGTACGCGGTATCTTAAAGTTCAGATGTCCTCGAGCCAATCTGGTCACGAAAACAGGGTATGTGTGTTATCCCAAGCGGCAATGCACCATCCCTAAGTATGTGGAGAGACATGAGACAATCTGTCCTGAATTTTAAGTTACTGTTTCGTTCAAATATAGACCTGATTATGTTAACGAAAGTTTGTGTATGTTTGAATCAAGGGATAGTAAAGTTTTATAATGTACGCGGTAGCTTAAAGTTCAGATGTCCTCGAGCCAATCTGGTCACGAAAACAGGTATGTGTGTTATCCTAAGCGGCAATGCACCATCCCTAAGTATGTGGAGAGACATGAGACAATCTGTCCTGAATTTTAGGTTACTGGTTCGTTCAAATATAGAGCTGATTATGTTAACGAAAGTTTGTGTATGTTTGAATCAAGGTATAGTAAAGTTTTAGCTGTTTTAACCTGGTGAGTATAATTACATGAATCTGAATCTGCGGTACCTAGTTGATAGAGGTAAGCCATCGATACTAACAGTATTTTACTACACTATGTAGGAATTCATACTCCACCTTCCGTTCCCATCGAGTGGAATAGGCGCCGAACCAGTATTTTACTGCACTATGTAGGTTTTCATTTATATTATTGGGCATTCTACTCCACCGAGAGTGACGAGGCGAACGAAGTGAGCCGATGGAACGGAAGGTGGAGTAGGATGCCCAATAATATACTACTAACTAGCCACAACAGGTCCGTGGAACTAATTAAACAGCAGTTTTTCCACAGGGGGGGGGAGACTTTCATTTGTTTTCCTTCGGTACACAAATTAATATTTTTACAGCGGCTGTAAATTAGAGGCGTGCCGACCTGCAGTATGATGATAGACGTAATGGTGTTACGAAATTAGTAATTATGGGGCTTTCTGTTGTTGCTATGGAAAAAGCAACACTATATTTTATTTCAGTTAAGTGAATCAAAAAAATTGGTAAATTGTCAGCGGGGTAATTGTGTAGCGCACATAAAGTAACTAGCTTTCATTTTTATTATTAACACGCTTTTATTAGCTCGGTATGTATGTATGTAACGGAATCTTTGAACTCGAATTTCACCCATTCAAGACATCAGAATAATTTGAAATTTTGCACATCTATCGACCGATGACGATACAAAAATTTGATTACAAAAAAATTGTCTAAAAAACTTAAAAACACGCTTTTGTAGTTTAGCTGAACTAAAAAATTTAAAATAAATGATAGATGAAAAAAACAAAAGAAATACGCTTTATAGGAAAAGGAAATATGCTTTTAATGAAAACTAAACTAAAAAGTAGAAAATAATTTCTAAAAATAAAAAATAAGCATAGAGTGATTAATAAATGCAATTATTATAACGTAAAAACGGGTGCTTGATATTAAGTGATTATGGAAATACCAATGTCGATCACAATGGGCCTTATTAGAAGGCTTAAAGTCACCCAAAGGGCAATGGAGAGGGCTATGCTCGGAGTTTACCTACGCGATCGAATCAGAAATGAAGAGATCCGCAGGAGAACCAATTCAACCGATATAGCCCGAAGAATTGCCAAACTTAAGTGACAGTGGGCAGGGCACATTGCTCGCAGAACAGATGGCCGATGAGGCCGAAAATTTCTGGAGTGGCGACCGCGTACCGGAAGACGTAGAGTGGGAAGGTCTCCCACAAGGTGGACCGATGACCTTGTGAAGGCCGCAGGTATCCGCTGGATGTGGGAAGCACAAGACCGGTCGCAGTGGAGGAGCCTGGGGGAGGCCTATGTCCAGCAGTGGATGTCTTTTAGCTGAAATGATGATGATGATGATGATAGAAATACCCCAAAAAGCACCCTTTGGTTTTGTATTATAGCGTGTTGTTTAGTTTTTTTAACTTATTAGTTTTATAGTTCAACAACATTTGTTTCCCAGACATGGTTTTCGAACATAAGAAGCAATGTATTATCGATATCCTTTACAATTATTTAGATTGTGATTATTGAAGTGTCACACACTTAGGGTGCCGTTTTGTGTTTTCGAACTGATCCCTACATAGTTTCTTATGTTATGGCTCTTATTTAAGCCGTCAAAGTGCAAATTAGACGTGCACACGAAGGATTCCGTACCACCGTACAATATTAAACTTGACATACATATTTTTTAATACGTTTCTTTCATAGATTTATTTATTTAATTAAACTTCTCGCACACAAAAAGGTACAATGGCGGACTTAATGCTTTAGGCATTCTCTACCAGTCAACCAAGGGTGGTGAAGAGATTAGGTGGCAGGTGCTTTGGATAAAAGAAACAATGATTTTGTGGAGTTTCTTGCCGGCTCTTCTCCATAGGAAACATCAATTTGGAACCGTGCACCTAGCTTTTGACGTTTCATAAGTGCCCATGCAGGTTTATATGAAATAAAAATATTTTGATTTTGATTTTTGATAAAAAAAAAAAAAAAATATCATTATAGATTACAAATAAGATTGGTACATAAATAGGTTATAAACATAAACATATAATACACATACATGCATAAATATCTACTATAATATATACATAAAATATATACGTATATATTTATCCAAATTCAAGGGAGAGAGATGTTGAGATGACTACGCTATTTATTAAGAAAATACCTCTGCAATTTCCGCTTAAATGCATGCCGACTGGTGGCCGTCCTGATTTCGAGAAGAAGCGCATTCCAAAGAAGAATGGACTGAATATGAAAGGAAGAATGAACAAAGTCAGAAGTATGAGATATATATTTGTTGTTATAGCGGCAATAGAAATACACACACTAAGGCCTGAAACTGCGTTAAGTGGACGACCGCACGGTTTCATACAAATTTGCCCCGTCGCGGTCCCAAGCGCGGGCGTCCGTCGCGGTGTAGGCTACTTTAAGTCGCGCAAATAATTTCCGACATCCACGCGGATCCCGCGAAGCCGCGGGCAGCAGCAAGTCGTAAATAAAATGTCCCCGCAACTGGCATAGTTCCCACGATCCCACCTCGCGTGTCCACGCACATAGACCCGCGACAGTCGACCGTCGCGGGCGCCCGCATAACGCAGTTTCAGCCCTAAAAATTTCTACTTCTCTACCTATAACGGTCCATGAGACAGCCCAATGACAGACGGTCGGGGAGCGGAGGCTTAGATATAGGGCTCCGTTGACACCCTTTGGATACAGAGCCCTAAACCAAACAAAATAAACTGGATAATGTCGTCACTCCGAACAGTAAAAAGGATCCATTATCGGAATGCGGCCACATCTCTTATGATCATTCGTTTACAGAACCTCTTTCCTCCTAAATAAATAGCGTGCTATTGTAGTTGATATCGAGCTCGCGTACTGTTTGCTATAATTTGTTACGTTTAACATATTATCAGCGCCGATGGAGCGGGTGACGAGGGTCCGGTCAATACGCGGGTCGGCCTGACCCGCCCCGAAATAAAGAAAAATAAGCGATCAAGAAAGAGGTAAAAAGTGAGGTATTTTACATCGTTCGTGCCAGCGATAGATTAGTGATAGATGACGCGTCTAATCGAGTCGTAGCGAACTTTATAATAGACTAGGTTTTTGCCAGCGGCTTTGCCCGCATAGATGTCGAAAATGATCCCACGGGAACGTACTATCGAGATAAAGTCAAAGTCAAAGCATTTATTTCAATTAGGCACTTAAAAGACACTTTTGAACGTCAACATTTACATTTTAAAAATAGAATTGATTCTAGTCGCCCATTCCAAAATGTAGTTTCGTATGGAGAAGAACGGGCAAGAAACTCCACCGTTACTCTTTTAAAATGTTTTACATACAATTTATCATAGTACATTCATTATATAATTATATGTGAAAACGCTGCACCCAGAATAAAATTACTACACCAAAAAAGGTAACAAAATGCAACTGAAGCAATAAAGATAAATTAATTATATGATAGATACATGGTGCTCACATATTTACTTTTGATAAAAAGTATCCTGTGTTAATCCAGATTATATTACCAAGTTTCGTCCTAATCTATTCAGCCGATTTCGTGTGATTGAGTAACAAACATTGAAACATCTAAATATCCAACCACACAAATTTTCACATTTATAATATTATAATTATAGTATGATAGAGAAAGACTAAAATATTTTTTTTTAAACCAGGTTCTAAATACTTGGAATATACCGCTAAAAGCGGATTTTACTTGGACCTAAGGAAAGAAAAAAGAAAGTATCTTAAGTGTACCTACTAAGTTTCAATAAAACTGCTTCAGGCGTCGCCTTGACCTTTAAAAAGTTTCCGTTTCGATCCATTACACGTAACACTGTACTATGACGAATCGCTTTCGGAATAAAGTTCCCACGGTAAATAAATCTATAAAAAAGTTCCAGCTGAAAACGTGTTGACCGTGAAACGAAACAGACTGGAGAACACGCCAGGCCGTCGCTTAGTTCACATATTAAATCTTGGCAACTTACCCCCACTGGTCCCACAGTCCCGTGTGGTGTCCGGGCGTAAAATAATAGCATCATCCCATTTCTTTGAGTGGGTGTCGTAGGAGGCGACTAAGGGACTTACTAGAGAATGGGCAGCAGCGTTCTCTATGCATTTTACCACCATACTGCGATCGCCAACCCGCCTGCCAAGCGTGGCGATTATGCCAAACCCCCTCTTTGGGGGAGGCCTATGTCCAGCAGTGGACGTCTTTCGGCTGAAATGATGATGATGATGATGAACTTACCCCCATATTCATAAATGTTACTTAAAGTTAAGTAATTATTAGCGTCTGATTAATCATTCGTTTGACGTTTAAACCTCTCTTCACTTTAAACAACGTTTATAAATAATAAGGGGATAAGTGTTTAAGTTTTTTTTTAGTTCAAGATCTAGCTAGTGAATGAGCAGACACGTATGCACTGATAATGTAGATATACGTTTCTAACATTACCTTTTCAAACTCATTCGGTCAGAATACAACTTCGATTGCTATATTTGTGCACAACGACTCCATTTTGAACGGAACCAAAGCAGCAATAAACACCAAACCTTAATTTTGTTCGCTCGGTTTTAGTTCGTATATCTCCTTCAGTGATGCATTACCGTTGGTCTACTATTAATTTAGTCACACCATTACCTCTGCGTCGCACATACTAACTAACCTATGTTTAACGCCTAGTTGTACCTACATGTGCGCCAAGAGGTGTAATGAAGTTAGAGCTGTCTAGGAGAGGTTAGTGTTAAAGGTACGATTAAGGGCGATAACCTTTAAATTGTGGAGATGAACGGAACGAGTAGGTACTTGGAACTCTTTTGAAAGAACTTAAATAGACCTTTTCAAAGTTCTTGTAAAATGCTATTAAATAATTTGAATAATTGAATTTTGAGTACTTTTCTAAAGTTATTCATAATGGTTACTTTTCACGGCCAGCTAGACGCCTACATGAATATTCTCGTCTGTGACCTTGGAAAGGTAATATCTATGTGTTTTGTGGAGAGAAGTGTATGCTTGTTTCGGGATTCTTCCGGGAGTCAATGTCATGGAATTGTACCGTTTACAAATAGAAGCGTTATTGAGAAAATATTTACGTATAAATTTGGTGAAGCTTGTGATGAGACTTGTGTTATTTTGGTATTTTTCTGTAACACAACCAAACACGCCTCTCATACCTCGTTTACACTAGCGCGAGTGGCGAGACGAACCACGAGCCGAACCACGAGACGCGTGTGTAATCGGTGCGCTCGTGGCTCGCCTCGCAGCTCGTCTCGCCGTTCGCAGCGCTCGCGTCGGAAGCGGTTTTTGGGCACGAGTCAAAGGGGCTCGCGGGGGAAGCGCGCGGGGTGTAGTCGATAGTTCGAAAACAACTGAATGCGCCGCGAGAGTGTGAAAATACATTGATTATCTTGACCTGTGGCCGAGACACGAGACGAGCCGCGAGACGAGAGTGCAAACGAGCCGTCACGTTTTTACACTATTCTAAGTTTTAAAATAATCATCATGTATAAAATTAAGTTAGATTAAAATTGCTTATTACTCTTATAGACTAGATTGTAATGAATTATTAAGAACCGGGTTATTTTTAATAAAAGAAAAAAAAAACACTTTTTTCCCTGAAATGTAAGACAGAATTGTTATTAGATATCTCCATCATAAAACAAAGTCCCCCGCTTTACTTTTGAGGCAGAGACTGCCTCTTGATGAAAACCGCGATAATCCGCGATAAATGTTTTGTTTAAATTGATTAACGCTAGTAAATTATATCTAAATCTAAGAAGAAAAATAGTCAAAGCACATAGGCAGACGACAAAAGCTGCTAAGCTTAGTGTTATAACATATCTAAGTATGTTTGGAATCCTCATCAAAAGGTACTATAAATAATCTCCCAAATCTCGCCACCTACTTGACACGTACTGAATACCAGTCCAATTAGACGTTTGGCCAGGTTTTAATCTATTCCAAATAAAAGAAAAGAGAATCAAATAAATTGCTTGTTGTATCTCCTTCGCCCTTGAGTGGTTCAGACTCGAGTGCTAAATGAATCTGTCAGATTAACCCACTTCACTCGATACGTATTTAAAGCGCGTTTCAAGAACTCATCAGACACTCAGTAACATTTTATTCTGTTCGAGTAGTATCGCTCTCTTTTTGCGCGTTTGGCTCGACTCGACACGTATTACGTACTACGAGTCTCATCAATGAGTTTACTCCTTATTAAGATGATACGTGAGTATTAAGTAAAAGACACAGTCACTTGTTCATTCAGTTAAGGTCTATTCAAGTCAGATCATTGGTGAATGACGTCACAGTAAGGAGGGGCGTGTTGACTTGGTTAACGTAAATGTCAGCGAAAGGAAGCGAGTGAATTGCTGAATAAACGACTGATTCTTCACTTCTATTTTGTTACTTAAAGACTGTTTGGAACGGTGAATAAGCTGTGTGCTGAGTGTTCTCTCGTTCACTCTTATTGTGACTAACAATAACTTGTTCTTGTGTGAATTGTAGTTCTGAAAACCGTGTAGTTTTACATAATATCTACATTTAAACCAACGCCCAGTCTTCTTATACTATATGCATATTAGTTATTAATAAATGAACAGTGAAGGCTGTTTGAAATAAAAAAAAATATACGTACTTATTAAAACTTATTGTCCACCCAGAGTCGAAATTCGACGATGTATATTTTAATGAATTTAATGCATGTCTAATGCATTATTATATTAAAATATTAGCTTTTTGCACTTCTTCTCGATATAAACTTACTGTGGCAATTATCAAACTCTTCTGTCCGCGTGAGTTTTGTAAAAAGGGGTACAAAGTATTTGCTTCACGTATTACCTAATATCCCTACTAATACAAGAAAAGTTTTTATCCAGTGCGCAAACTGTAACCATGAATTCAGCATATCATTATAGACCCCCTAGCGCAGAAATGTTTCGCCGGTTATAAAAAAAAAAATCTGCTGTTTCATAGAAAAGTGCAATACCTACGCGATCAAAATGTATGGAACAGCTGATTTTTATTTTTGTATAATCGGCGAAAAATTTCTGTGGTAGGGGGTCTAGAATGATATGCTGAATTCATGGTTACAATTTGCGCACTGGATAAAAAACTTATCCTGTATTGTAAATGCGGAAGTAACTCTGTCTTCACGCCTAAACCGCTGAACCGATCGTCATGAAATTTAACAGAGATATGGAGAAGGACATAGGCTACTTTTATTACGCGTTAACCGACATACTCGCGGGCGGAGCCGCGTGCAAAAGCTGGTATAGAAAAAAGTGATAAAACTTACTCCTACTATAATTTTATTCTTCCAAAGTACAGAAGTACGTTACGTTTTTCTCAATACTAACTTAACTTTTGCCGCAATTAAAGATATCGTATTGACTACAGATCATAGCAATATGTTTGTAATATTTTGACATAAACAAAACAAGGAAAACATAGTGTATAGTAGACTATTCTCACAACGTTAATAAGTAACTTTGTGCGCGTCTTGACAATACAATACCTTGTCAATGAAATGCCGACGGTTTCCGGGAAGCTGTCGGTATTGGTGACGGGTTATTGTCGGTTCATTCTGTTAGATTTGTCAAGGAAGTAGTACAAGTCTCCATAATGAATCCTACTATCCTACTGATACTATAAATGTGAAAGTTTGTATGTTTAGATGTTTGAATGTTTGTTACTCAATCACGCAAAAACGGCCGAACCGATATGGATGAAATTTGGCACACATATAGTTTATAACCTGGATTAACATATATAACAGTTTTATCCCGTTAGTATGTTCCCGTGGGATAATTTCCAAGCCCCACGTGGACGAAGCTGCTGACAAAAACTAGTTTTTTTATTTTTATTTTTTGGTTGCGAAATCATCAAATGACTTCTCCTGCTGAGTAGAGCAGGAGGGCGTGTCAGACTTTTACTGACTAAAACCCACCCGTGTTCCCTCAGTAGCCCGTATGCCAGGGGCTGTGATATCTCTTTCGAACAAACCCGCACCCCTGGCAGGCATCGGCCCTTGCGGACCCCACCAGTGGTTGCTGACATCTTTGACGGCGCGCGTGTGGAACACAACGCGCCGTCCCGTCTACCACTTTTCGGCCGCAGGGGATAGGGAGAGCGGCTGACGCTATACCGACACTCCTCTTCCCCTGCGGCCCCACCGCGTCCGCCATCAAACGGTGGCGGCCCCGTCCAGGCCACGGAAGGGAAGAGCGCTGCTCAGAAGCACCGCCGCCCGTAATCCTCAGCCGCGATGCCTCCCATTCGACATCGCGGCCCACCTCAGTTGCGGTGAAATATTAAGACATGTCTTTCTTTCTCCCAACTTTAATCGCACAACAAAAAAGGTACACCTCTAATTATTTCACAACAGTAAAATACAAAACAACTCGTCAAAATGTTCAACAGTTTTGAAATACTAAACTTTTGATTCACTAATTAGTTAAACTGTCTACAGAAACTACAACACAAAGTTTTGGCAACTAATTAAAACCGTGAGAAACAAAAATACGAAAATATTTAATTAATTACTAGGTTAACTTGTATAATAAATAATTATTGTACAGGACTTCAAATAACACTCAAAACCTCACTAAACCAGTTGTTGTATAAATAAGCCTACATTCTGCTTACTGAATAACTTGTTACCGGTACTGTAAGCCGCACCTCGTCAGTTAACTTTGACATGGGCTTATATAGAGGGCGGAGGCTTTGCGATGACGATCGGCACTCGAATAAATTATATTTGTTTACTCTAGAAGGAGTCTTACCGGATCAAATAGATGACATTATATTACCGTCGGGTAATGTACGTCATCTATTTGATCCGGTAATGGGGCGGGTACGGTTTAAGTACTGAAAACTTTTCTTTAAATTTCACAAAACTTGAGGTTAAACTTGCTGTTATTAGGTGGAGAGAAAAACCACATCAATCTCAATAATACATACATATATATTTGTATGTATAGCCCTAAAACATCCCAACCTAAATAAATCGTTCGCTCGTAAATATCGTAGCAAATTCGTAGACGGTGCTACGTCGTAGATGTATGCGCTACGAGCGTCGTAGCGATCCTTTTAGAGGCAATTTGCCGATCGTTGACCTTGATCTCATAAGTGTTCGCTTTGAAACATAGATTGACTGCAGTGCACTCACACACGCCCCCTAAGTATACATACACACTATTGCTAGAAAACGGTTCATAGTATATTCCTTTTTCCAATATCGATACATGAAAGATGCAGCAGCATGTCGGAATATAAGATGCTTCAACGGACAGTTTTATTACTGAAAAATTCAATTTCATGAATGACTAGATTAAATAAAGAACTGAATTGGTTTTCAAATATTAAAAAGGTTTGTACATTTAAATCTAAATTCATACTACCAAACAACAATAGGGAAAAGATAGCTGTCCACATAATGCCTCATACACCAATATTGTAATGAAAAGGTTGTACCTGACATAATAGAAGTTCCCACAACCTGTCTCGTGCAGACGCGTCATCCATCGTCTCGGACGGGGGATGGAAGGAGGGCGAAGTCCCGATCTGCTGTAAAATATACACGGCCATTGATATCCCGCGCCGAGGAACATCTATTTAATACACGTTCCCTTTCACAATACACTATTATTCGGTGATGTATTTTCATATGTATTTAGGAAGGGACAGTGAATATGAATAAGCTGTGGTTTGCTTGGATTTTTAAGTAACAGTTGTGGTTCGTCAGCAACAATTTTAAAGTCTGTCATGGCGATTGCGACACACAATTTTTGTGCTTCAATTGTTTTACACAGCACTTACTTTTATACAAACTTTCGCCTTTATAATATTAGGAAGGGTGTGAAAGTTTCTATGTTTCTTTGTTTGGATATTTAAATGGTTTAGATGTTTGGATATTTGTTACTCAATCACGCAAAAACGGAAGAACGGATTTTGATGAAATTTGACATACAGATAGATTATAACCTAGGATACCTTTTATCCCGGTAGTATGTCCCCGCGGGATAATTTCCGACTTCCACGCGGGCGAAGCCGTGGGCGGAAGCTAGTCTATATTATTAGAAGGATATACAGTAGGAAGTAGGACAGCCCAACTTGACCCACTGTTGGGCATAGGCCGCTCTTATCATGTGCCAATCCAATCCCCACGCTCCTGTGCCAGTGTCATCCAATTGTTGCCCGCGATGGCAATAATGTCTTAATACGCTTTCCAATATCGAAGACTTTCGTGCATCTTCGTATCTTGACATTTGGAACTCAGTCTATTAACCTGATGCCAAGCATGGAATGCTTCATGGCTTTATGTGCAACTCTCAGTCTGTACACAGCCTCCTGCGTCCTGCGTGAGCATCCACATCTCAGCACCGTACGTCATGGTGGGCAGAACACACTGGTCATTGAGGTGGTACTTCAGACATTGTGGAATTTTGCTAGATATCAAAATATCGTCCAGTTTTCTACATGCGGTCCACCCTAGCCGTATTCTTTTCAATTTCTATGTTTATTGTTGCTCTTTGCCAAAAGAAAGAATTTGACCAAGATAGACATACCGGTCAATCATCTCCAACATTTCATTTCCGACTCTAACAGAAGATGTGAATAGCTCAAAATGTTTGCCACAATCTTCAACTTGGCCATATCCATCCTGATTTCAACCTTGAAAGAGGCACCATAAAGGTTTTCAAGCATTTCCTAATTAATTTGGCATCCTACTATCAAACAATGTTGTTTCTTATACCTACATCATTTCAGTCTAATAATAGCACTACACTTGTACCACTTACTACAAGGAGGCACTTCATGGTCCCCACACAACTACACTAGAGCTAGGATTTCAATCAACAAGTCCATTACAGCTCAGTTTGGGAGACCCCGACCGACCCCAAGTGGTTATTTGTGGCCGCACCCAATCTGTGAGCCACACCGCTTCTTTGTACGGGAGCAGTAAGCGGTTCCGAGCGGATGTGAATTAGTGGTGTAATTCCGGGAAGTTCATCAATCGCTGACAGCTAGCTCGAGCATTAAAATGTACATCATTGTTAAAACTATTATTCCATCGAGTCCCGCGAATAAATTAAGGCGTTGTTCGCAGCGAACTAAAACCAACATGAGTGTAACTCTTAAAACTATGCATTTATCTGACTGCGATAATATACCACGCGCATTAGCAGCCTTTCCGCGTCAAATAATTCGTAAGCCGCAAGCGCTCACCGCTCTGTGTTCAACTATGCGGTGACAGGCCGCCATAATGAGCCATGAATGATGGTTAAAATAATGTGTGCACAACTGAAATATTTCGAGCAAAATCCTCTCTAGCAGTTCTCTTTCGATGGAAGTTATACAAAAAGTGTAAAAATACGTCTGACCCGTTTTTCAGTCACATAAAGATTGAGAACATAAATAAAGAGGGCGCTTTTAAATGTCTTAAGGGACCTCTTTGCTTTGAATTATTGTCAACAAACTGGTACTTACACAATGTCTTTATATCTTCTTTTCGTTTCACATTAATGTGATATTCTCCCGCAGTTTACGTCTGCATCACGCGTTCGCGACATACCCTGCTGATTGTGAAACGTGCTACACACACACAATGTTTTGCAGTGTCTTTAAACCCATCCTTTTTACGTTACAGTGAAGTGCAGTTGGAATACGTCGGGTATCGTAGTTGGTATGGATTGCGCGCAACATACGTGACCGGAGTGGCTGCAACTACAATCATATTAGATCTTTAAATAAACATCAGAGAGCTGAGATGTCCTTATTACTTATCGCAGAGCAAAGAAAAATAAGTCTTGTTATTTCTACAAATTAAGTCATGACACGCTTTGAGCCGTTCTGTGATACAACATAGTACCTATGTATTTCTGCCTAAACTTTCAGGCAGCTTTCGGTATATAATTTACCGCCATTATACCGATGTGATGGGAAAATTAGAATCAGCTGTTTACGAATTTGCGCCGTCGCGTGTCGTGTCCCAGGGGTGAACGACTCACGCGTGCGCCGGGGCGGCAGCGGTGTCCTAGGCCGCCGGCGCCGGCGCGCGTGCGGTGTACAGTGTGCATATTCAATAATTTTGTTCGAAGTGAAAATATTGCATATCTCGGAAACGGGTTGTTATTTTGAAATCTTTTTTTCGACAATTTTTTTTTTATTATAATTCTAAACAAGTCCTTACTTTTCTTGCAGTTAGTTTTTTAAAACCTTATGTTAACCACCATCATTTGCGTACACCTTTATGGCTGGTGCGCTGTTTGATAGGGATCTGCCCTATGCTTGGCCAGAGAATGTGCACAAGGCCTTCTTGGTGCATTAATCTCCAAGATAGCGTAACGTACAATTATTTCTTGGAATATTCCTCTACATTACCTTCTTCGAAGTGAACTACAGACAAAATCGGTTCACGTTCGACGCGAGTGAGAAAACGTAAGTGAGAAAGTACTAGTGTCGATATGACATTACATCCAGGTACGGCGCCTGAATATAGATGACTTTAATGAAACAGACAACGGATATACTACAGTAGATCCACTTTTAACCATAGTATCTTTAAGATCAAATTGATTGATAACTGGCCAGTAAAGTATATACAAAGGGGCAAGCTAAATCAAGAAGTTTAAAAAACAAATCTTAAACCCTCATCAGTACACTATGCGTGAACGTTGTTACAGCCTGGCCACGGGGATCGGCGGTGCGTACGGCGGTGCGGCAGGCGGGGCGACAATTCGCGCGGCATCGTTTGCAGGCCACGGGGAGTCGCGGTCGCCGCCGCGACCAGTAAGGAAGTCCGAGAGCGAAATGTTTTTAACAAAGTTATCTCGATATTGCTTAGAAAGTAGTAGTTTTTTGGTTCAATTATAATATTTGGAAGAGATTGTGAAGTATTTAAGTTGAATAGGAATCGAGGTATAGATGGAGAATTCCACAAGAAGTACGAGAAAACCTAGAAATTTTATTTTAATTTCTTCCCACAATCATTTCACTATACGTTTATATTTATGCTGTGGGTGGCCAGACTTCCAAATAGGTGGCCTTGCTAGTATTTCAACAATAAAAGTATCTGTGTTCATTATTCGCGGCGAAAACTAAACTAAACTCGTTTGATCGCTGCCCTAGTCGCCGCGACTGCCGCTTGACGCCGTGGCTCGCGCCGTACTGATTCATGTATTTGTTTCACTCGCCGGCCGCGCCGCCGGCCGCCCGTGCCATTCGCTTGGTACATTCCGCCGGTCGCCCCGCCGGTCGCCGCCCCGCGTGGCTTGATTAGTACATTTCTATGCGTTTGTTTCAGTCGCTAGACGCCTCGGCGGTCGCACCGCGCGTTTTTTCGCTATGGCGTATTTCCCGTGGCCAGGCCGTTACTGTTACCGCAGCCCGCGGGTGTTAACCTTCTGTGCGGTTGTTGCGGTCAACGCAGCACGCGGATGGTAACCTTCTGTATTGTTGTTGTGATCACCGCAGCACGCGGGTGTGAGCAGCCGGCTCCGATCCTTGACAGCAGCTGAATGTTTAGAGATCATTTCGGAATGAGAGCGTCAAGTTTTTCATTAAACAGTTGTGAAACTCCGGCGTCGCAAACTTTCAGATTTACTTCGTGACTTGTGTAAATATTTGTCGATGAACGATGCTCGCTTCTTTGTTGCTCGCTCGCGAGACATGCATTAAACAGTTTAACTTTACTGTCTGTTTTATTTAAGTAACGGACTTTCCTGCTTACTTGGCTTAAACTGCATTTAATTGAAAGGAATAGTTCTTAAAATTAACGTAATAAAATGGCAGCTTGTTTTGGGACAGAAAATAAATTGCAGAATTATTGAAATGAAAAAAATGTTGAATACTAACTCTACTGC
Organism: Polymixis flavicincta; assembly: GCA_949987655.1. Taxonomy (NCBI): domain Eukaryota; kingdom Metazoa; phylum Arthropoda; class Insecta; order Lepidoptera; family Noctuidae; genus Polymixis; species Polymixis flavicincta. The sequence continues at coordinate 20,961,282 of OX465183.1, forward strand.
TGCGATTGTTCTCCTCAAACAAAATACATTCATTGTGACAAAAATTAAAAGAGGATGGTTCTTGTAACTCCTGGCTTATGAATTCAGTCTCAATTCTCTGTTTCCAAGGTGTGACCGTAGATCGAACCATCCAGACCGAATCCATGCCGACATATTTAAACTAACTTAAACACTATATTTCTTAGTAACAGGTCACTAGTCAGTACAAGCGGACCCAGCATGGGGCCGTCAGCTTATCTCAGAGTCATTGTCACTTGACTAGCGCAATGGCGGTGTCACAAATCCAGCAAATAGCGGCAACTTCGGCAACACGGCACAGTGCCGGACTGTCGTCAGTAGCGGAGCTTGCACACTAGGGACCATTTGGCATCAGAACGGATATCGTACTGTCTGAACAGAATGAGGAGGGTAGTCTACAATATTCCTGAAAAAATATTTGGCATCCAAAAATAATGACGTAATTTGATGTCTTTGGTTTCTTTATTTTAATACTAGCTTTTGTTAGCGGCTTCGCCCGCGTGGAGGTCAAAAAATTATCTCACGAGACCGCATTATAGGGATAAAAAGTATCCTATGTATTAAGGCTTCACACTAGAAGAATTTCTTTGAAGTTTTCATGTAAATTGTTTATGGGAGCCTATAATCCAAGTTACAAACTGTTTTCCAAATTTCATGCAAATCCGTTCAGCCGTTTTTACGTGATTGAGTAAGAAACATACAAACATCAAAATATACAAACTTTCACATTTATAATATTAGTAGGAAGATGTTTTATTACGTTAATATCAGTATATTTTATTACGGTCAGGACGGGTGACAATGAATAGCTACAACCTCAGATTACTGAATAAACTGAGGCTACAACGTACTACTGATGTAAATATCGTAAACCGTGTAATTATTATTAGAAGAGTGGTGATCCATCTCCGCTGTAACTCCATTACACTGAATGATAATTCCGGATTAAAGTTAATTAATTAAAGAACAACATTAAGTACGCTTCGGCGACGGAATTAACCGAAAACAATCAATCAGATAAAGTAATGGGAAGCTATAAATCAATTGGAGAAAGGTCAACACTGAGTGGGGCAGGGGGACCCATCATGTGCATCAGTTCGGAATTGTAGAAGCAATCTACATCATTAATTGATTGTCCGTAAATATCACCATAACTTCAAACTACATTACTCAATAAGAAGGCTTAATGGCAGTGATGATCCTGCCAGGGGTGCGGGCTTTTCGAAAGAGACACCGACCCCCCACCGAGACCCCTGGTACACAGGCAACTGAAGGAACACGGGTTGGTTTTTAGTCAGTCAAAGTCTGACACGCCCTCCCGCTCCGACCAGGGTGCTTACTCTCCAATATAATTCCGAGAGATCGACATTGGTCAAACGTCAGTTGGTTGAGTTAAACGTCAGGGATTGGCTGGACTCACTGAGTTTAGCCAATCCCTGACGTTTGACGGACAATTCCAATGTCGATCTATCGGAATTATATTCGAGAGTAAGCACCCTGAGCGGGAGAATTTATTTGATGGTTTCCCATCCTAAGAAAAACAGTGTCACTCCGAGAATGCCGACAGAAGTGAAAACTTGAACATTTACGTGTGTATTTTTGAACAGTGTCGCGAGTTCAGTTGTTTTTTCCCATCTCAAAAATTTCCCAACGCTCCTACAGAAGTTTTCACTTCAATAACCATCATAGACTTCAGAATGAACAAGGTCGGAGATTGTAAAGCCATCTCGCGCACCATCAACAGCAATAACATCTCTCCATTTCTTTCTTCCTCAAACAAGAAGTCAAGCACGTAGAACATAATGAATCTCGTAAGTAGTCGTAAGTAGGGCACTCACAGAGGGCCCTTTGAACCGACCAAACCAAAAAACCAAAAACCAAAACCAAAAAAGAAGTGTGAAGAACAGTTACTTTTTAATGATAACAATCCAACATGATTATGCACTATACGGCTCATATGCATGCTTTATCATCATCATGGAGTGGGAAGGCCTCCCACAAGATGGACCGATGACCTTGTGAAGGCCGCGGGTATCCGCTGGATGTGGGAAGCACAGAGCCAGTCGAAGTGGCATAGGCCTCCCCCAAGCTTCACCACTTCGACCGGCTCTGTGCTTCCGTCCTGCGTTCTTCACAAGATCATCGGTCCATCATGTGAGAGGCCTTCCAACCCTACGTCTTTCGGCACGCGGTCGCCACTCCAGAACCTTCCAGCCCCACCGGTCACCTGTGCACAGCACAGTTATGGAGTTGCACGACAACGATCAGATAAAACTTAGGTCAATACAACTGGACCATAACTAGCCAACTGCAGTCAATAACGACATGTACACATGCATGTATGTACGTAACCAGAAGCTGTTCGTATACTATCTACTATTATTGCTATTTACCCGTGAACACAGTAGATCCCCAACCCCATCTTTTTGACGTAATCCCTCATATCCACAACATTTTTAGCCCACGGAAGCACAGGAAAAGGCTTATTATATTCCAGGAAAGGGTCAGTTTTAGTATCAAGTAATGTGAGTCATACATAGCGGTTTTACAGTACCCGGATAAAACATAAGCCGCAAAGCCGTTCACTGTGAGATCCTGTACCGACCGAACCTTTCACGTTGCCATTTATAATTTACGAGCAGAGCCCAGTTCACTCATTTTTCAAAGTTTAAAAAGTTGCCATCAAGGGCACAGCAACATGTCCCCCCCTCCCCTGCTACCCACGCGACACGCACAAACTTTCAGCACAATGTCAGTTATACTTTTGCCTTTAACAGACTTTTCCTGTAACTCACATTGACACCGCTATAAATCGCTCAGCTTTTTGCGACTACATAAAAGGGCGAACCGAACTTTATCGCCAACATTATTAATGTACATTGCCAATGTGACATACGAGCAACACATATACGAAACTAGCTCCAAATGTTAGAAAAACCTCAGTGCAAACACCAAAGGGCTCATTTGTCAGTCCCCTCTGTCCTGGAGGGCTTTCTCAACATGATAAATCTACGTGAACATTTGTTGAGCACCGTGGCTCATGGGATCGGTGGCAACAAGTACGCGGGCCTACAGCCGGGGCCCTGCGAGGTATAAACATGGCCGGAATCACGCGAACTTGGCCTTGAGCCACAGAACAGAAAATCTGTAGAGCGCTCACTCAGAAGTTGCTACACTGAAGCATGTTGGTATTTACAGAACCGTTGCGTTATATTATATTACAGTTATGTGTGGTTTTCAGCAATAACAAATAATTGGCATGATATTAGAATAGTGGAAATAATGCTTGAAAACATGCTGATCCTAGCTCCATAGCACAATCTAGAGTAAAAATATACAAAACCAAGCTGGTTGCTAATTGAATTTTAAAATTCATTAAATTTAAGACATTGATTTACATTCTGTGATTACTTAAACTCACACATTGACCTATTACTTGTAATATTCTAAGAAAATCGTTTACTTACTTTTATAATGTTTGTAAATATATGAGCATCTATCATATAATTAATTGATCTGTCATTGCTTACTTTTTATTTCTTTTTACCTATTGTGGTATGATAATTTTATTCTAGGTGCATCGTTTTTACAAATAATTATAAACTTTATTTCTCCTAAATATATTTACAGTACTTTGATCTAAAACTGGCTTAAGTTAGTGTTTTAGAGAGAAAAACCCTGACTTCTAAACTAGGTTTATGTACCTGTATCTTAGAAACCAGTGTCACTTCAAAATAATGTGCATATGGAAAATAGGACAGTACACATCATCATCTGCCTAGCCTTTTCCCAACTATGTTGGGGTCGGCTTCCAGTCTAACCGGATGCAGCTGAATACCAGTATTTTACATGGAGCGACTGCCTATCTGACCTCCACACCCCAGTTACTGGGTAATACGATACCCCTAGGTAAGACTGGTTATCAGACTTTCGGGCTTCTGACGACCCGTAACGACTGTCAAAGATCCACAAATGACAGCCGGGACCAACGGCTTAACGTGCTTTCCGAGGCACAGAGGGGTCTTGGTATGTAAACATGGCCACCCATCCACGGACCAACCGCGGCAAGCGTACCTTAACCTGGTCGATCGACCCGTGCAGCTATTGTTATATTAATAGGACAGTACGAGTTTTACACAATAATCCATTCGGGCAAGTCCAGGAGAAACAAGAAATAAAAAGAAAAAGGATGAAAACAAAATTACAAAAAGATACAAGATTAAAACGTAAGAATAAACATTACAAGAAAATTTGTGTATTTCTCTAGTGTGTTTTGTCTGGAGTTATGTGTGCGTGTGTGTTTGAGGGTGAGTGTATGATTGTGAAAGAGTGTATGTAAAACTAGTTCATTAAACTAAAACGTGTGTAAACAGCTAGCCCTTAGAATGTTACTCAATACAACTAAATATAATTATATTATAGACAGATACACAATCACACACGCGGGGTTTTAAAGAACTCACTGTGAAGGTAAACAAAGTCTGAGTCATATTTGTAACCGAAAATATATTCGTATATTATTCACTTTGATTAGATTTCGCCCGCGGCTTCGCGTGCTTGGTATGGCGTTAAAAGTAGCTATCCCAGGGTTCTAAGTATATCAAAAAGTTATTAAAATCGTTCTAGCCGTTTCGGAGATTAGCTACCAAACGAGACCGATAAAAACGTTTTTTTTTTTTTTTGTAAACACCTTTAATACTATTTAATTATGTTATTTACAAACAAACAATGTTTTATTTGTAGAATTAGCTTATTGATGCATGATTCGGTATTCTAATAAAATTGAAGGTAATTCTAAATTCCCTTGAAAGTTCGAAAGTGATTAGAGCCATATTAATACCTGCCGGTACAACACAAGGTTGCCTTTGATAAACAACCAACCTTTACAGAACTGCAGGTACATCTCTGCCTAACCGTTCGGGGTAAAACAGGCGTGATGTTGTTTTATTTGTAAACGTTTTTGAACCTATAAAAAGTTTTACGAATGTTGTGCGCCAGTAACATTGGTTGTTTGACTCTGCGTCCCATCTACATCTGGCGCCCTTCGCTCCTGTTCGAGACAGCCGGTGTGGTGCGTCACTCACGTCTAACACACACACATCACATCCAACAGTTCAAACGAACACAACACGACAGCACATTGTGAACGTGACTCCCTATTTTACGAGCGGAATTTGTTGAAATAACTGAAAATATACACGCTTTATATTCGAGCCGTACGCGCAGTGTACCTTGCCCCCGTGTGCGCTCGTATGGAAGCAGTAGTGTGGCCCTGGGGAACTTGCCCCACACGCCGTCCATCTTCCTGACACATGCAATATGTGGCTGAACATTCACAATGGAGCCGAGGAACCAAACAAACTTATCTTCGCATTTATAAGCAGAATATTAGATACGATGGGACTCCCTGGGGGTAGATAGGACGAGGCATAATATTAGATGTCACGCAGAGTTTGACCTATACGGTAATGAGGCCTATTGTGACGACCCGCAACTGTCGTCATTTTGTGTAACTCGGAATTTAGTGTAATAAAAATACTTAGTAGGTTATTGTTGTTCCTTCGCCTTAATCGCTTATGGAAATTCAAAGCAAAGCTCCAAAAATGTTAACAAAGAAATTACTTACATAATTTGACTTGCACGCTGCTTGCGGGTGAGTGATGATATATGCCATGGCTCACTAACCAAACGGCTACCCAGCCTTCACAATGAGAGATGAGGCCACTTACGAACACGCACTCCGATTCAAATGACGAATTAACCCTCATTTGCCGACAGTGTCCCTAAGGCGCGACATATTTTAACCATCACTTTATAAAGTTACCGTAGAAATAAAAGAGACAAATTAGGGACACTTTTTATAGACAGAAAATCACTGTTTTTATAACAACCTGCCTTTGTTTTATAGTTTTGTTTTGAGAACGCAAAACATGTGTTTCCTGTACTGTAGCGGTCTAGCGGCAAAATCAAAATGTTATTCCGACAAACTGGCTAAATGTATGCAAACTTCTCTGAGCTGTAGAAACCATCCACACGGTTACCTTTTGCTTGTCATGTGGCGGACTAGATTGGCGGACAATTGTTTGCCTTAACGCGCTAAATACGCAATATGGACGCAACCAAACCTCTATACCTACATTCTATACAAGATATCCATCCTATATACTTATATCCAAGCAGCCGTCCTACCTATACAATAAACTGAGCTAGATCACAAGTAGAAGAGAATGCGAAAGAAGACAGAAATCGCAGCATCTCTCCACTCAATCGCAGAAAATACCTGTTTACAGGAGAAGTTTTAAATACGCCGCATCCAAATACTCGAACAATATTCCCTCGCTGTTATTAAATGTCTTGTTAGCTTCGGAGTTCGACTGTGGCAGTTTCTTTTCGCCTCGCAGAGAGAACGAATGACTGTCTTTTTTTTTCATTTTGAATATGACATCTCGCAGTTGACCTTGAGAGATCATAACTGCTTAACCGGACTATCCTGTGGCTGCGTTAAGGTGAAACAAGTCCACATTTTTTCCATACAAACTACGGGAGGGTTTTACTCCACTGTTTGATAGTGTAAATCAAAACTTAAACATGGTATGGGTTTTTTTTCATATTAATATTGTCGGTAAGGAAACAAAATACTAAAATAAAAAGCCTTTAAAAAGTTATGAGCCAACAAAGATTCGTTTTTCTTGCTAATTCAACCTAACTTTGGGCGTGTTTAAGTAATAAAAGAAGTGTACAATCTCCAAAACCAAGTCTGTACCGACAAAGTTCAATTATCGACGAGTTCAATAAAGTTTATTGGTCATTGATTTATGCAGTGGTTTTTTCATAAAACCCGATCTTCCGAAGGACTTTTCTTAATTTTTTCGTGAATGTTTTGCTATAAATGCTCCTGCATCACACTCAATAACGTTGTGCGTGTAGACTAGCGTCTAACTACTCATCACTGATACTATCTCTGTCGGATACGAAGCCTGGTGAGACAGCGTGATTTTTAGCCAGGCCCACCAGCGAGCCCGTGAAAAGGGTCCCCTTAAGCTAACTGAAAGCCTTCAGCCAGGGGCAAATTTCTTAAATTACCAAGCGACTGCACGCTGAGGGCACCTCCTGTGGGGTACGGCCTTCGGCTCAGGGCGTCGCTGGGGGTGGACAGCAAGTTGGTACAGGCTGGATCTGATATGAATGATTTATTATTAATGTTGGAATTTAAAGTTACAAGTTCAGCTACGGCGCGGGCTGGTACTTCGTCCCAGCAAGGGTTGGGAGGGACTATTTAGTCGGGGTCCTGGCGAGGGACCTCGGCGGCGAGATCGGAATGATGGTCGTTTGTATTTGTGAATTGTACTGGTGTCCCTCAAAATGGGTGCCTCATGATTTGGCTGATCTGCAGAAAGAAATGCGTGTTGAAACTTGTGTTGCCTTGTTGATTCGGTACAAAAATGAAGGAATATTGGATAGAATTGTGACATGTGACGAAAAGTGGATTAATTACGATAACCCTAGGCGAAAAATGCAATGGCTGACCCCAGGTCAAACTTAAGCAAAGCTTACCAATAAAAAGGCGGTCTCTTCATGGTGTTATTCACTACAGCTTTCTCAGGTCTGGTCAGGCAATAACAGCAGATGTTTACTGTGCCGAACTTCGAACAATGATGGTGAAACTGGCAGTGAAACAGCCCCGACTCGTGAATCGATCTTCTCCATTATTGCTCCATGATAACGCAATACCTCACACTGCACGAGAAACCGTTGTAACTCTACAGGAGCTGCAGTTAGAAACTATACGTCATCCTCCGTACTTGCCAGACCTTCCTCCAACGGACTACCATTTCTTTGTTTCGTGATTTGGACAATTTTCTAGGTGATAAAAAAATTTCTTCCCAGGAGGCAGCACAAAATGCTTTCACACAGTTTGTCGAATCTAGCTCCTCAGAGTTCTATCGTAAAGGAATAAAAGAACTTCCGTTTAGATGGCAGCAATGTATATAGATAATGAAGGTAAATATTTTAATTAAATAAATATGTTATATCTTAATCTAATTTTTCAGTACAAATCGGCAATTTCATACTTTAACCCCTAATAATTTGTTAGATCTTGATTATAGCACACATGTTATTTACCTATAAGTACCTATTTATTGTAAACAAATTTTACTCTAGCCAAATTAATTAAATAATTCGCACCTACGCTACGCCGCAATAATTATAGGTACAAATGGGTTTATAATAATCAAGTAATCATAACCAAATCAACACATCAAAGAATAAGAACGTTTGTCAATACTTACAAAAATTTACTGTAGAATTCACAATTTAAGTTGCCCATACCGACATATCATCATCATCATCATTTCAGCCAAAAGACGTCCACTGCTGTACATAGGCCTCCCTCAGGCTACTCCACTTCGACCGGTCTTGTGCTTCCCACATCCAGCGGATTCCCGCGGCCTTCACAAGGTCATCGGTCAACCTTGTGGGAGGCCTTCCCACTCTACGTCTTCCAGTACGCGGTCGCCACTCCAGGACCTTTCGGCCCCATCGGCCATCTGTTCTGCGAGCAGTGTGCCCGCACACTGCCACTTAAGTTTGGCAATTCTTTGGGCTATGTTGGTTGCCTTGGTTCTCCTGCGGATCTCTTCATTTCTGATTCGATCGCGTAGGGAAACTCCGAGCATAGCCCTCTCCATTGCCCTTTGGGTAACTTCAAGCCTTCTGATCCCCCCCGAGTGGGTTCCCGCATTGTCGTTGCGGGAGGCTCAGTAGCCGTGGTCTCCCAGCCATGGTGAAGCGAAGAGGAACCCAAAGGTGGGGAGGACTTTTGCCTTCAAGCCGATGACGTAGCGGCCAAAAAGTAGGTTGCGGTGAGGTGCATCGCAACTGAGGTGGGCCGCAATGTCGAATGGGAAGCATCGCGGCTGAGGGTTACGGCCTGCGGCAGAGGAGGAGGGCCGGTGCTTTTGAGCAGCGCTCTTCCCTTCCGTGGCCTGGACGGGGCCGCCACCGTTTGATGGCGGACGCGGTGGGGCCACAGGGGAAGAGGAGTGTCGGTATAGCGTTGGCCGCTCTCCCTATCCCCTGCGGCCGAAAAGTGGTAGGCGGAACGGATCGTTAGAAACAAAAGACAAAATGACAGATTGTAGAAGAATATCTACAGTGCGATGTCAAAAATGGAGAAACGAATTGCACTGTCTATTCTTTGTCGATGGTATGTATTTTTTATAATATTTTTTTGTGTACCTTTTTCATACCTACAGTGTAAAATATGGCTGATCTTGTTATCCTTTTTGTTACCTGCTATAGCCATATTTGCAAAATAAAATTAGATCTTTATCTTGTCATGCTAAGCCTGCTGTTAGCTTTTGGTTTCTGCTCGTTTACTTGTCCCATTCCGTTCTTGTTTCATATATACCTAAATAAATTCATGTATTTTTTAATCATTTAATTTTGTTTCTGTGTGTTGTGTTGTGTCATACCTTTTGTGTGCACTGAATACATTTTTTATCTATCTATCTATCTATACCTCCCATTTCAGTCGTGGCTGTACGAACAGCAACGGGACTTGATTGGTACGTTCGATACTTTGCTGACACGATCAACTGGACTGAATGAAAACTGAGTTAAAACGAGGAACGTCGTACGTAATATCCACTTCTCATGACAGTACGTATTCACCTTGTGGTTTCCACTGTAAGACTCGTGGCGTGAAAGCGCCATGATTCAATTAAATCAAACTTGTCTTAACAAAACAAATGTCTGATTATATTGTTCTTACTTCGACATACGATGTTAATCCCGAGAGTCAATCTTTCTCGTGTTTAAAAAACAATCCTAAATCTTACAAAAACACGAGTCTTAGACCTCAACTGAACGCGAGCCGACAGTATAAACTTTACATAATTAAATTGTGATAACAAAACGTCTAAAACATTAATTCTTAGGTTTGACAGAATCGTCAGAACGAAGTTGTTACAAATTGTTGGCTCAAGTGTCAGCCAGTCCGAGTCTAGATGAAGATACGAAGCTACTCAAATACTGAGCTCATTTACATCCCGAGTAACATTGTGCCTCACTTTAGTTTGTTGAGATAGCTCAGTGCTAAATAGATCTATTTATTGTCGGTGTAGGGTAAGTGAATCAATCTCACTTTGTTATGTAAAGTGGACTGTAAACTGGACTGAGGGCCGCCATTTATCTCACGGTTCTGGAATTATTTGTATTTCAGTGTTTAATAAACTAGATCCATTTCAGAATAACAATGAACTCGGATATTATGATTTAACCCACTCCAGCTTTAACGACAAATTCCGGCAATACAGACATTTAGATCGAAATAGCTAAGTTTTAGGCTCAACAAGTTATAGTCTCACGTTAGGCTCCCGATACTTTACTAACGATATTCCCGAATTAATGTTAGTTCAGATCTGTTCTAGTCGAGAGATAGCGGCTCCAAGTTATGCCATTGTGCTCAAACGTAGTTACAAGTGCTCGCCGGCGGCGGCGCTCAGGGCTGCCAAATTAGATATTCTACAGTTTAATAACAAGCCGTGTTCAGGCACACCGCGCTTTCGGCGGCAATATCACTTTAACGTGGTAATAACCGTGGCCGGGCAGCCCTGTCCTCTCAAATATTCTGCACGTCACGGTACATCGTAATTACCTCCCGGAGGACGCTCCGCTAAAAGACCTCTCTTCAAACGAACATAACTTGGAAAAAATCTCAAACTTCATAAAACAAGAATATAGAAAGAGTTGCCCTGAGAGCTTTGTAACTTGTTGTCTTCTCCAAGTTTGGGAGACGCGAAATGTTTATTTAATGTGAGACTTATGCAGCAAACAAATGTTTAAGAATTTCGGTGTCTTTTAAACAAACTTGTGTATTAAAACAGAGGAACATCTTGCTCCGCAGCGGTGTCATCTTGCGCAAAATTTATGACTTTCTACAAAAATACGATCACAAAACACGCGCTATAAATAATAAAGCCCGAGTAGACCCAGCATGAAACATTAGTAACAAGATATCTCGATACTTAGCGCGCACTTCTCACGATGACTGACATTCGATTAATCGATTGGCGTATCGCCTATATTCCAGTAACTTGCCACTCAATCAGTTTCAATCAATCAGCCGCCTCACCGCGCGTTTCCCATCAATCAAACATGGGCCCAGCAGAAACAACAAGAGTGCGTACAACCCGCGTGTACCACCCCTGACAGAGCCGCGGTGTGTCACCCCTGACACGCGGCTGAATGTCCAATCAGTGCAGAGTTTGACGACATTGTCGGATTTGCCGGACAAAGTTTCAAAATGTCGGACGCGCGGCATTTTCACGCGCCATTTCTTGGACAGTTACATCTTTTTTATAAACATTGCTTAAAAGTAAATAAATTATTAGCGACTCTTTAACCATACATTATTGACGTTTAAACTACTCTTAGCTTTAATCAACATTTATGAATATACCCCTTAGTTATTATTTCGGTGTTACAACCCAAGTAGGTACGGCAACTTCAGCATTCGCGCAGCAACAAGTGACCCAAATGACTTCTGCATCAAGCATTTTAGTTTCTTCAAATAATCACGAATGATGAAGTTGCAACAGGAATTGAAAAGGCACATGAGACTCAAAGTTTCCGCGGGGTTAATCAAATAAGAGCAAGTTAGCGGAACATTTCGTTGAACTTTAGGCAATCTATTGTGGTTGTTTCAAGGTTCAAACTTCTGAACAACCGGCGAATGTTATAACATAGTACACGAAGTTGTCAACAAAAACATCCTGTTATGGCAGAATCGTAATCAGTTAGGATACAATTAGATTTTGGTAACTAAATACGATGTCTGTGTGGTGCTGGACGTAAAAGAATAGCACCATCCCATTTCTACCCGTGGGTGTCGGCGTCCGTCAAACAACTATAATAGTTGTTTTTTTGTTCACGAAAGCACTAAGTGACGTCGTTTATCTAGTTCTAATGCAACACTCATTCCCTAGACGCTGTATTAAAAAGCCAAGCTGCATGTTATTCCATTGTACACTTTAACATAACTACAAAGAGTTGGAATTTGTTTGTGTTGTACATGTTGGCTAATTACGTAGAGCGCATTGTCCTAGTAGGTTTTTAGTTTTTCAGTAATTACTTGTAATGCATAGTAATGGCGGTTGTTTTACTAAGTAAATAGTTTTGTGTTAATACGTGTGCTGTGTGGGAGGGTGGTGGATGTGGGTGGACAGGGAGGGACATCAGTCGATGATGGATAAAACTACATTGTTCGTAAAAGCTTTGTTTTTGTTATTTGCGTGACGTCGTTTCGTATTGTTTAGTTTTTCTTGTAATTGATAGTTGTATGGTTCAGTAGTGTAGATACATATCAATGTGGACATAATAGAGGTTACACTTGAAACGTGATTATTGTGTGTCGAGCTGCTATAAAAAAAACATTAATACTGTGCGTAACATGAATCAACCATTTGTTTCATTCAGAGCGTTCATCCACCGCGGGCTGGCAACGTCGCATTTCAAATGGTTTTTCTTGACTATGTTATTAAAAATAAAGTAAGTATGCAAGTAAATCAAAACGTAAGTAAAAGTAAAGTAAATATAAGTTTATATGCTATTTTATAATAGTTATTTTGGTATTTACACATAAAAATCGACTTAATGTCAACTATTTTTTATTTGCAGGAGTTATTACAATCAAATGGTTTTTTAAAAGAGAAAATGCAAAAAAATAATGCTTGGCTAAAAAAAATGTACTTTGATTTAACCAAATAATCACGAAAAGCCACTAGAAATGCGACGCGTTGCCAGCCCTCGCGGGATGAACGCTGTTAAGTGTCAGTTGTTTTTCTTCGGAATCAGTATTTCTGTTAGACAGGTAGTTAGGGAATTAAGAAGAGGCTAAAGAAAAACTAGTAAACGAACCAATCCAAAGTAAACCAAAGCATTCCCGAAATATCCGAACACTGTCCTTGTTTTTTACCCCCTAGTACCCAATATAGATATCGTATCAATCGCTCAGCGCACTCAACTTGATCGGGTATTCCCCGCTCGTATGTCTGCATTAGTAACCGGAACGAGTTCCCTAGATGTAGTCAGACAAGACGGGTGTAAACCTGTCACACTGAATGACGTGTGACTGATGTGACAGGAGAACGAGAAACGAATTGACGTCATTAGACGGGATTGCGAGTAAATTTAGAGTTTTCATCCTGTATATTTTTTTTTCAAGCTGTTTTTTTTTTTTTTTTTAGCTAGAATCATTCACGTTTGTAGGCTGTAAGTACTATGGTATCAAAGTCGACGTGAAAATTACATAAAACAGTCCCCAAAATAGTTGTCATGTCAATCAAAAAATGCTTAAAAGGCAATTAAGAAATTGTATTTATTTTTAACAGTTCACGAAAGTTCTCACATAATAATAACACTAAATAATTCATGAATTAATACTTAAATATTACGAGATATGTCAGATTCCTATAGATGTTTGGAGCAGTCAGCTGGCCATCTCCTTTGGTAGATATATAGCCTGGGAAATGTAGAAATACATAGGCTACTTTTTTACGCGTAACGAACATCCACGCGGGCGGAGCCGCGGGTAAAAGCTAGTTATTAATAGCAAGATCACGATCAGCAAGACGACCAGTTTGACATTTTGACCAGACCACAAACAGCACCAATTCACGGGCATAATAACTACATTTCTATCTATGTGTCGTGTCTACTTGATATCACAAGTACTACACACGGAGACGTGACGATGACCATCAATGTAGGGGCATCTCAGTATGAATGGGGCTCACAATGGTCCATTGTCAAAACACCATGGAGTGTCGTAAATAAGAAATCGTTAAATTTATTGTAGTACGTATCAAGGTGGAGGTCGCTGTAACGACGGAATCAGTACAGACTGTTCGACGGTTATTAAAACATTACCTACGTGGTCAAAATATATAGAACAGCATTTATTTTAATGACCGTCGAAAAAAAAATCCGTCTCGATGACCCTGCCACCGTACCACCCTGCCACCTGTACCAATATAACACGATTCTTGCCAGAATTCCTATAAAATACCGAAATAGTGTTAGCGATAAAATGAATAATTAAAGTAATTGAATTCAATCATACTTGCTTAATGTTGGCCTATGGGTAGTGTATCATAGCAGGCACAAACGGAATTACGGTACCTTTGTTTAATATTAGTACTAAGCTAAGTGACCCTACATTAGCATCAGAAACCATAAAAGTAAACATAAAATCGATTATTTCAACATTAAAATTACAGTATTGGTTGGACCCAAACTAGGCACGGCCTGTATATAAAACATTATACATACATACATACATACTCAGCCTATTACGTTCCCACTGCTGGGACACAGGCCTCCTCTCCGTGAGAGGGAGCGGGCCGTAATCCACCACGCGGGCCCAGTGCGGGCTGGTAGAAGTCACATGTCTTCGATTTTTTTGGTCTAGGAAATACCGGTTTCCTCACGATGTTTTCCTTCACCGTTTGAGAACAGTGGTGATGAAATTATTTACACAAAGTAATGCGCTGGCTGGGTTCGAAAGCACGACCGAACCCACTGCTCTGTTAAAACATTATGACTATTTTAAAATAAAAGTATAAATTGGCGACAGTTAAAATAGTAGTTAGCCTCTTCGAGATTGCAAAACTAAAATGACAAAAATAAACTCAATTCAGGTAAGAAAACTATTATAAAAATTAAATTCATTTATGAACGATCAAACTTGGTATAATTTCTGTTATTTTTGCTGCTGTTCAATATTGTATTTTATGTGTGTGTGTGTGTGTGTGTGTGTGTGTGTGTGTGTGTGTGTGTGTATGTGTGTGTGTGTGTGTATGTGTGTGTGTGTGTGTGTGTGTGTGTGTGGGAGTTTAAGGGTGTTTGTGACTCTGCATTGTGTAAGTTGATTTTATTTGTATTGTTCCAGTAGAGATGTATGATTATTCTACGAGCCATTATTTCACAGAAACGATTGATTTATTGTTTTGGATGATTTAGAAAGTAGACTACCTTCTGAAAGCCACTAAGTACAAACAAGTTGCTGCCAACTAAATATTTAAGTACCTGTTTGGGGATTTGCCTCTCAATGTGATATGTGTGTTTTGGCACACATGACTATCTTTTTCTCTAATGCTCGGTTCCAATAAACAAAAACGGATCGTTTCTCTCACCAGTGGTACCATTTTTATACCCAAATTGGCATGTAAATAGTTTCGTAGGCAAACTTTACCTCCATATCATCATCATCATTTCAGCCGAAAGACGTCCACTGCTGGACATATGCCTACCCCAGGGTCCTCCACTTCGACCGGTCTTGTGCTTCCCAAATCCAGCGGATACCCGCGGCCATCACAAGGTCATCGGTCCACCTTGCGGGAGGCCTTCCCACTCTACGTCTTCCGGTACGCGATCGCCACTCCAGAATCTTTCGGCCCATCGGCCATCTGTTCTGCGAGCAATGTGCCCTGCCCACTACCACTTAAGTTTGGCAATTCTTCAATTATACCTCCATATGGAAGGGTCCAATAGGCAGTTATTAATGTCTTTGCTTTATTAGAATACAATAGAATATTTTTATTTCAGACAAAGTCCTTAGGGTTAGTAACAATTTTACTTATCCTCTAGTGTTAGTACAAATACAGATTAATATTAAATAATTAAAAATCAGCGTGGAGCTGCATCCACCTTCGCAACATCAGGGAATCCCACCGATCTGCGAATACACTGAGAACACTGTTGGTGCTGCCGCGAACACGTGACATCTGGGATGCACACCTCTTTCTAATGATGGCGGCAAAACCATCAATATAATAGGTTAATAATAATACACAGGTTATGAAACAAGAGTCTTAATTTTAATCAATAAATAACCAAGAAAAAAAAAATAGGAATCAGATCAACATCAGATCGTATTCAAAACAATCGAATGCATCAAACGAAACGAGTAAAAAACACAAGTTAAACGTTAAATTTTATTACAGGTATTTACCAGTTTCACGGTCTATACGTAGGAAAGCGAATAATGGAGAATCGAATAGTTTTCCTTTCACTGTGAAGATTGAATAAACTTCTATAAACCTACACATTTACATAATCCCGGCTTAACGATGTTCTTTAAAGGTCGAGCGAAATAAACTTGAGCCTGAAGTGTATGGAAAGGTTCTGTTTGAAGGATTCGCAATAAGAAAATGGCACACTGTTGCGATTTGTTTGCAGGGATATTATTTGGCGATGAAATACAATATCTGCTGCTCAGAAACTTAGAAATACTGTGTCTTAGAAATATCTGTGAGAATCTAGTACCTCAGCACATATGGTCTTTTCCCGGATTCTACTTCCTACTAATCCCCTACTTTTCCCTACAATATAATGCGAAAATAACTCTGTATATCTGTTACGCTTTCACACGTAAACCGCTGAACCGATCGTTACGAAATTTGGCAGAGATATAGCAGATATAAAGGGATATGGAGACGGACATAGGCTACTCTTTTACGCGATAACCGACATCCACGCGGGCGGAGCCGCTGGCAAAAACTAGTATTATAAATGTGAAAATTTGAACATTTAGAGGTTTGGAGGTTTTTTACTCAATCACGCAACAACAGCTAAACGGAATTGGATGAAATTTAACACACAAATAGGTGATAACTTAGAATAACTCATAGAATACTTTTTATCTCGATAGTACGTTTCCGTGGGATCATTTTCAACGTCCATGCTGGCGAACCTGCTGGCAAAAGCTAGTGAATTATAAACATGGCGATTGTTGACAACCAGCAACCTTCAGCTTTCAGCCAATGAATATTGATCTCAATCAGATTTACTTTAAGCCATTTGAGAGTAAGATCAATCTTAATAAATCACGTTATCCTTCCCTACTGAATGAAACAACAAAAGTAAATAGCGCCACTTCCTCGCGATGACTCTCGTAACTTGCGCGGAAGCCCCCAACTTGCTCGGGAGCCCCCAAGCTTCCTAATTAACTCGTGCCAGTTAAGTGGGGTACTAGCGCAACCCAAGTCCCCAATACACAGTGAAAGTGGACACAATTATGTTTCCATTACCGCTCATTGTTATTTACTGTTTACTTCGTCTTACATTACTTCTGATGCTTCTCATTGCGACTTATTATGCATACCCAAGGGAGAATGTTAAGTGAATAAAGATGTGTGGGTTTTCTGTATGAAGTGTGGAGTATATTACATATACCTCCATGGAACTCCGTGATTTCAGAGATTTCACTGTGCGTAAAAATACTAATCTGTTGGTATTTGAAGTAGGATGCCTACAACAGCTGTGACTACCCTTTGATAGCTTAATTGAGACCCCTTAGCCTTGTTCACAATCGGTGTACACTAGCTCAAAGGAACAGGCCCAGTGACTCCGTCATTAATTGATTTCTGATCAATCAATCGACAACGGGCTCCGGCTGTAAGGCGGGTTCAGTAGAGGAGCGATAAGGATTCAATTAAGGGCCCTGTGAGGTAAGCCCTCCTAGCAGTAAATATAAAGACAGAAGGCTTACTGATTACAACAGATTACAGTAAATTCAACAGTTCCCGCCATTTATTATAATATTGTAGACTTTTTGATTGTAGGCTGTATTTAGTTTTGCAATGTGTATCACTCATTTTGGCATCGGGGTGTGTTAGTTTGTGTATTGTTTGAAGTGGACCTTTGGTCATTTGGTATTTGTGGTGGGCATGGTTATTTTGCTACAAGTTAATAAGAAGTACGACCTGTATTGCGTCTAAATTCTATTCAATTTCTGTAATAGTCATAGCATTTATTACTATTGGATTGTTAAGGGATTGGATCGAGTATTGAAGTATCAACACATTGATGTAAACTTGTTCGCATAGGAGTATACGTATAGAAGTAACGTGACATCGAACTAAATTGTAAGAGAGTACTGGGGCAACACGATACATCTAAGTATTTTTGGGAGAGAGTTTCGAGGCAACACGTTGCATCGAACTAAAGTGTGAGGAGTATCGGGGCAAAACGTTACATCGAACTAAAGTGTAAGAGAGTATCGGGGCTACACGCTACATAGAAATAAAGTGTGAGATAGTATCGGGGTAATACGCAACATAGAACTAAAGTGTAAGAGAGTATCGGAGCTACACGCTACATAGAACTAAAGTGTGAGATAGTATGGGGGCTACACGCTACATAGAACTAAAGTGTGAGATAGTATTGGGGCTACACGCTCCATAAAACTAAAGTGTGAGACAATATCGGGGCAACAAGTTTCATCGATCTAAAATATGAGAGACTATTGGGGTAACACGTTACATTGAACTAAAGTGTTAAGAGAGAATCGGGGCAGTATGTCACATTGAATTTAAGTGTAATAATAATAATAACGTTTATTTGGACTCAATAAAGATATAGCCTAATACAATAATATTCCTAGGAACTAGGATACAAAAAATGTGTGTGAGTAGACGGCTAAAACTATATGAACTCCTGATTTCCAAACTAGGTAAGAACCTGTATCTTGGAAATCAGTGCTCTTCCGAAGTGAATAATTGGTGTAAAAACGTATAAATCACATATTTGACAAATTGAATTTTAACAATTTTAAATGACTATTACTAGATATTGTTTACAATACGATATATATATGTAGTTAAGTCTAAAACTTGACGGGTGTGTGATACAAATTATTTATTTATTTATTTATTTAACCATTTATGCACACACATATAAACAGACAAGAATAAAGGAACAGAAAAATACGTACAAAGGTAATGCTTATTTCTAAAGAAATCTCTTCCAGCACACCTGCGATAGGAGAGAAGATAACAGAGATGTAGACAACGCGTGTAATAATAATAGAAGAGAAAACATAATAGCACAAATTATACCTAATCTAATTTATAAATACACATATCATATAAGAATATACATACATACAAACATACATACATACTACTAAAATAAATATCAACAAAATATATATAATTATAATGTACTTAATTTAAATAATAAATACAAATGCAACTTATGACATAGTGGAGAGATAGTGTTCTTTCACTCTTCTTTTAAATACTGCTACAGTTTGGCAGTTCCTAATGTCAGGCGGAAGTGAATTCCACAACCGAACCGCGTGCACAGTGAAGGAGTAGGAGTAGAAGTCGGTTGAGTGGGGAGGGGACTTGAGGAGATTTCTAAGATGCGACCTGCAAGGTGCATCAAAAGGACGGGCGTAGGAGAAGCGTTCCCTCAGATAGGATGGGGTCTTAGGATTGTGAAGAATGTTGAATAGCAAACACAATATCCGAGAGTTTCGGCGAAGTCGAAT
The DNA here is from genome assembly GCA_949987655.1 of Polymixis flavicincta. Lineage (NCBI taxonomy): Eukaryota > Metazoa > Arthropoda > Insecta > Lepidoptera > Noctuidae > Polymixis > Polymixis flavicincta. The sequence goes on from OX465183.1 coordinate 20,980,639, forward strand.
GGGGAGCCACTTGAGGATCTTGCGAAAGTTAGTAGTTGTAGTGTGGGTGTAGAGTATGAATGTGTGTGGTGTGTAGTGTGGGTGTAGAGTATGAATGTGTGTGGTGTGTAATGTGGGTAAAGGGTGGGAATGTGTGTGGTGTTTTTAGTATAGATAATGGGTGTGAGTGTGTACGCTAACTTGTAGGTGTGTTACGGTATGTAATTCTATTTTAAAATATTCAGTGTTTTTTCCGTATTGATATAATCAAGGCCCAGAAGCCATTTGGTGACCACTATTTTACATTGCTGTTTCGTTAAAGGATATATTTTTAAGGTAGGATTGATTTTGTTGTACAAATGGCCACCTAAAAAGTTGAAAAATCTCTGTGCAAAATGGGTGTGGCAAGCTTTATATACGCAGACTGTATGTTTCCTACGTTTCTGTTGAAACGCTGCAGGGTCATACTTCAGTGAACCATGCATTTTGAGGACAGTGTAAAGTATGAAAAGCTGTCTTACTGTTAATACTTCGCAGGTTTTGTAGAGGTCGGTAGTGGGATGAAAGAATGGCAGGAACGCACTAACTTTAAGAAGCGCTCTCTGAGCGCGTTCAAGTTTTAATATTATTGTTTTACACGCACCGCCCCAGGAAGTTATACAATATACTAATAGTGATTGACATAAGGCGGAGTAAACAGTTTTTAGTACCCTAGGATTAGCTAAGCGTCTGAGATTTTTAAATATATATATTAATTTCCGAACCCTTGAAGAAACAAGATCTATATGGGGAGAAAAATTAAGTCTGCTATCTATTAGCACGCCAAGGTACTTAATAGTACTTGCTTGATCAAGGGAAGGACAGTTGCAGGGAGTTAAACGACTACAAGTATGGGAGTGGGCCAAAATGGATTCTAAGTTACCATCAATTGAGTGTGGGACCTTTCGGAGAGAAAACTTTAAAACTTTTGTTTTGTCAACATTTAATGTTAAGAGGTTACATCTCAGCCACTGGTTAACGGCATCAAACCCACATTGAGCGTGTTGAAAAACACTGCCCCATGAGCTACCTCGGAAAACCAGTGCTGTGTCGTCTGCAAAGGCAACAATCGTCCCATTTTGGAGTTCAAGGTCAAAAAGGTCATTAATGTAAATGAGAAATAGAGTAGGTCCAAGGACGCTACCTTGAGGAACTCCATAGGTAATGGGAAGGTCGTCACTTATCCAATCGCCAACTGTGACACACTGAAATCTGTTACTGACATAGTCTGTAAAGAGTTTAAGCAGTAACCCCCTAATACCCATACGCTCAAGTTTAACTAGTAATCTGGGGACAGAAACTGTGTCAAAAGCCTTTGCCAAATCGAGAAAAATTGCCAGAACTTTATTTTTATGGTCAATATTATTGACAACAAACTCCGTGACTTCATGGACTGCATCACTAGTAGTTTTATTACATCTAAACCCGTATTGGGATGCAGAAAGTAGTTTGTTTTTCTCTAAGTAGTTCATCAGTCTTTTATTCATTAGTTTTTCCAAAATCTTTGACAAAGTAGGTAATATTGAGATTGGTCTATAATTATTAACACAGTCCCTGTCACCAGACTTAAATATAGGTAGGATTTGTGAGATTTTGAAGGCCTGTGGGAAAGTTCCAGATGTAAATGCCAAGTTACAAATAAAAGTTAGTGGGGAAACTAGTATAGATCTATAGCGGGAAAGTAAATTTGCAGAAATATTGTCACGTCCAGCAGCACAGTTAACTTTTAGATTAAGAACTAGGTTATCTATCTCATTTTCATCTGTAGGCAGCATCACGAAAGAATTAGGACAAGCAGTCTTAAGGGGTACTGAAAAAACTGGTGAAGATTCATGAGGTATATGTTTTTCTGCAAGTGATTTTCCGATATTCGCAAAGAAAGCATTAATAGCATCAACGGAGCGCTGGGGGTTACTTGGTGATATCAATTCAGAAGCGACTTCCTTGGATCGAGTTGTGTGAGTGATTGTTTTTATGGTCTCCCAGAGCTTTTTAGAATTGTTTCCTGCATTATCGATTTCCTTCCTTTCATATTCAGTTTTCAGTTTTCTTAATAATCCATTACAAAAATTCCTGTACCTGGTATAGGTTAGCTTAAGAGTCATATTATTAGGGGATTTATTTGACTTAAGGTGGAGGTTATCTCTATTTCTCATACATTTCAAAAGTCCTGGAGTTATCCATGGCTTTAAAATTATTTTACGTCTTGGTATAGTAATAGTTTTTGTGCAGGATACCATAGCAGTATTAAGAGATCCAGTAAAAATGGATACAGCATCATTCACGTGACTCATTGCGAAAAGAGGCGCAAAGTCAATGTTAGGAATAACTAAGTCAAGGGCAGCATAATCAATTCGCTTCAAGGTTTTCGCATGCTTCTTAGCTGGAAGCGACTTAATAATGGAAATTATGACACTATAATGATCAGTAAGGGACGTCTCAGCTACCAAGCATGTTGCTGGAAATTTGGTTTTGAGTATGACATAGTCAATGCAAGATTTTGAGTGAGTAGGAATCTGGTGAGCAGGTAGCATGCCATGCGAGAGTGTGAGAGAGTTTCGTGGCTACACGGTACAGCGAACTAAAAAATGAGAGTATCGGGGCAACACATTATTTAGAACTAAAGTGCGAGGGGCTATACGAAATAATGAAAATCAGAAGGTTCGCACTAGAATGGGACATCTATCTATTATGCTATCAATGAATCATCAATATCCGCAAATGGTTTTACACGGTAGATCTACTCATTAATGCGAAAGTAACTCTGTGTCTGTTACGCTATCAAGCCTAAACCGCTGAACCAATCGTCATGAAATTTGGCAGAGATATAGCCTTTGATATGGAGAAGGACATAGGCGATAACCGACATCCACGCGCGCGGATCCGCTTGCATAAGCTCTTAACTATGATTCCGGGGTAGGAACTTGAGTAATAAAATGACTGTAGTGTATGTCATCATCATCATCATTTCAGCCGAAAGACGTCCACTGCTGGACATAGGCCTCCCCCAGAATGGGGGGTTTTGCCATAATCGCCACGCTTGGCAAGCGGGTTGGCGATCGCAGTATGGTGGTAAAATGCATAGAGAACGCTGCTGCCCATTCTCTAGTAAATCCCTTAGTCGCCTTCTACGACACCCACTGGAAGAAATGGGATGGTGCTATTCTTTTACGCCCGGCGACACATACGGGACCCCGGCGACACCTACGGGACGTAGTGTATGTAGATTGTGTAAATGACAGCGTTGAGTCCCTCAGGCGGTTATTAAAATGTACAGTATTTTTATTATTGCTGTACACCAATGAATCACAATTTTTTACAAAAAAAATGTTTTTTTTACGGAATTCCTTTCGTTTGCAATCCTTTGTATCGCCCGGAGCTTGAATAAAATGTGATACACGGGAAATAGTAACGATAAAAAAAAATGGAAAAATAGCCTGACAAAATATTTTTTGTTTTTTTCAATTTTGTTAATATTAGTATTTAGATCGGTTTCTTCTTCGGGGAGAAGGCCTCGTATAGCCCTGTAGAACTCTTATCTAGGATTGACATTCTCCTAACAATAGAGATTAAATCATATTTAATCAATACCTAAATATGAACTCGATCGGTGCGTAATCCCACTAACAAGCCACCCAAAGGATTTAAAGAAGCGGTAAATAAGACTTAGGAATACGTAATTATGAAAACATGATTTGGTTTTAGAAAGATAAATAATAAAGAATCACAACGTTCAGACCCTTTTCCCACTCTCTTCACAGAACATCTCTTTATCTTCATCTTTAGAAATTAGCATCAACTCTGTACCTAATCTTTTGTTCTTGTCTGTTCATATATGTATGTACATAAATGGTCAAATAAAGAAATACAAATGCAGTTCAGAATGTAGTGTAGTGTATATGTGGTGCAGTTTGTGGTTCTTCTTGCACAATTTCTCAATCACTTTTAAAGTTAGGTTTGGTTAGATGTATTTATTTTGTGTCGAAATTAGAAATCGAATAGATTACTGGTTTCTCTAGAATTTGTCGAAGTATAATACCTATTCGCCGGTACTTTTCCCTAGTTTGTTTTTCATCAAATGGAGAATTCATGTGTTTCCAAGTGCCTCGAACCCTGAACTAGCGTTAAAATTAATCTAATAGTTTGTTATTAAATAGGAGTAGTGACAGATAGTCGCACTTGCATGTAGAAATTTCTAATTATACCATTTCTACCATTGTTTTAAAACATCCTTCACAATCGTCGACACTTCATGGACGAGAGAAGTCTGCATCATAAATACTTATATCAATGATCGTTACTGATAGAATAGAATATAATAAACGTTTAGTGTCCGATCGGGCCATTGCCATGAAGTTTACGAGTAACACTGCAGAGGCCGCAGTAAAGCCACTCAAGCATGTCTTTTGGGTCAGCTTTGTGATAAAAATCATATTTTTATGTTTGTTCACAGTAAACTAACTGTAGTTTTGGCACAACCGACGTAATGGTTATAGGAAGCAGTTTCAAGTCGTTTCCATAATGCATTCCAGTCTGACTAGATTCGATGCTTCAATTTATAAGTTTCTTTACAAATTGGCATCCACAGGTACGTTTACTTTTCTTCTATCATTTGTTTACACTCTTTATTTCTTTCTTCTTTCATTTATTTACATTTTCACTAGCTGTGTTTGTAACAGACGTTTAATCCTAAAAGTGAATCAAAAATATAATAAATAATTTTATAAATGTGAAAGTTTGTATGTTTAGATGTTTGGATATTTAGATGTTTACACTGCAAGTACTTTAGATCTTAGATTGTTCAAAAAAAACTGTATGAATGGTTAAAAACGAATAACTTTTACAGCATTAAAGAATTTACTGACGGGAGATATCTTTAAATGTAACAATATTTGCATGCTAAATAATAGGTCTTTACCTATGAAATTGCCGTTTTGTATGAAAAAATTTAAACGAATTTTTTTCATGAATTTTTTATTTGTATTAATCGAAGTAATCACCCATGCAATCAATGCATCTTTGCCATCGCAGTGGCAGTTTATTGATGCCCTTCTTAAAGAAATCAGCTGGACGGGAGGCAACAAATTCTTCAAAGGCATTTTGTACTGCCTTTTGGGTATTAAATTTTTTTCCCGCCAAGAAGTTATCCAAATTCTGGAAAAAGTAGTAGTCTGTAGGCGCAAGGTCTGGTGAGTAGGGCGGATGACGGAGAGCTTCCAACCTCAGTTCTTGCAACTTGGAGACCGTCTGCTGTGCAGTATGAGGTCGCGCGTTGTCGTGCAGGAGCAGCGGAGACGAGCGATTGACCAATGCTGGTTGGAGATGCGCCAGCTTCTCCATCATTGTGTTCAGTTCTTCACAGTACACATCTGCAGTAATGCTCACCCCGTTTGGTAAGAAGCTGTGATGAATCACACCGGCGCTAGACCACCAAACAGTGACCATCACTTTTCTAGGGGTAAGTTTTCGTTTAGGGCATTGTTTAGGTGCTGAACCAGGATCCAACCAACTTGCTGAGCGCTTACGGTTATCAAACAGAATCCATTTTTCATCGCAGGTAACAATGCGGTTCAAAATTCCTTCATTTGTGTGTCTGTTGAGCAGTGCAAGGCACGTCTCGACGCGTACTTCGCGCTGGCGATCATTGAGTTCGTGGGGCACCCATTTGTCAAGCTTTTTTACCTTGCCAATTTGACGCAAATGGACCAATATTGTTTTGACGCTAACGTCGAAAGCTGCTGCTAATTCAGCCGTAGATTGTGTATCATCAGCTTCCACAATCGCCTTTAATTCGTCATTGTCGACCAAAGTCTTCGGACGACCGCGAGGTTCATTTTTCAGGTCGAAATTTCCAGAACGGAAGCGAGCAAACCAATAACAGGTGGTGCGTTGGTTTGTAGTGTTAGCTTCGTAAACGTCGTTGATGTTGCGTGCCGCTTGTGCCGCGTTGCTGCCACGACGGTACTCATATTCCATAATTACTCGAATTTTTAACGTATCCATGATGACGAAAAAGATTGAAATGCGATGAAAATGTAACACTAATCAATAAAGAAATGACTACTTTTAGAAAAAAAAATCCATGTTTTTAAAATAAAATTAATTTGAAATTAGAATTCTTAGCCAAACAAAAATTATTTTGATTTGAAATGGCCAGTACTGCAGAACGGCAATTTCATAGGTAAAGACCTAATATAAGCGAAACATGTATGCTCTATAATGTACCTTAAAACAACTTTATATACCATGTTTTATGCGAATAAATATTATTTCTATTTCTATTTCTATATATTTGGATGTTTGTTACTCAACCACGTAAAAAAAGCTGAACGGATTTAGAAGAAATTTACTTAGAACCTGGATTAACATATAGGATACTTTTATCCCGGGGGTACATTCCCGTGGTACAATTTCCGACCTCCAAGCGAGGGAACCCGCTGGCAAAAGCTAGTTAAATATAGTTATAAAACTGGCATCGTTATGAGTTACGAGTAATTCGCTCTCGCTCCACAAAGCACAGCGATTGCGCTCGAGTATTGTTTCGCAGACGTGCAAGTACTACAATACACAGCGCAATCTGACAAGTTATGTGCACGCTCCATACTTAGTTGTGATCTGAATAACTACGCGCTACAGTGTGACTTACGATCGGCTGGTCGTAAAGCTGTGCCCGTACTATAACATATACCTACACGTTTATTGTTTGCCAAGAAAATATCTGGATTAGTACTTTTTAGTTTGTACTCGTATATATGGATGTATGTATGTTTGTTACTCTTTCACGCAAAAACGCCTCAACGGATTTGGATGAAATTTGTCACTCAGATAGATTATAACCTAGATTAACACATAGGATACTTTTTATCCCAGTAGTACGTTTGCACGGGATAATTTCTGACTTCCACGCGGTTAAAGCTGCGGCCGGAAGATATTGTTACATAAGTAAACTAGTTCCTGCCTCCGACTTCATTCGCGTGTAAGTCGGAAGACACCATAATTAACTTAAATAACAGCCCCACTTTTTTCAGCCGAAATGTCAAGAGAGTCTTTTCATTTTCAATTTTCTATCTCGCTCATCCCCCACAGCTAGATAATAATGTAAAGACTTTTAATTATAATTTATTCCTGGAATATCGACATAAACAAAATTTAAACAAAATCTATCTGCTAGTTTTTTCGTGATACTGGAACATATATTCAGACAAATAGACAAAATATAGTTTTTTTAATGTTTTTATATTCTAAATATTAAATGTTAGTCATAAGAATCATTCCTGTACCTCGCTAAAAATACTAAAATTAAAATGCAATGTGCAGTTAAAACTTTGCTACAATACAGGGGGCATAAGAGGGTATAGATTAGCCCCCTCTTTTATTAACGTTGATCAGCGTTAAGAGGCATTTCATCATCTGCCTAGCCTTTTCCCAATCACGTTGGGGTCGGCTCCCAGTCTATGCGGATGCATCTGAATACCAGTATTTTACATGGAGCGACTGCCTATCTGACCTCCACAACCCAGTTACTGGGTAATACGATACCCCTTGGTAAGACTGGTTGTCAGACCTTCGGGCTTCTGACGACCCGTTACGACTGTAAAAGATCCACAAATGACAGCCGGGACCAACCGCGGCAAGCGTAGCTTAACCTGATCGATCGACCCGTGCGGCATATGCTACTTAGCCACCAGCCCCTCTCAAGTTAAGAGGCGTTTAAACATCAAAATATATGGTTAAACAAATGTTCATTACTTAACTTTAAGCAACGCTTATAAATAAGGGGGTAGATGTTTAGTATCCCACTCGAACAGAACATCACTAGTAACAGAAAAACATATTTTCAAATTAGAGATGTTCTTCTTGGGATGGTTGCCAATGTATCTCATCGTCCTATGTATCTAGTCACCGTTTAATTACACGTCGTGTCAGTTCACGTCTCTGTTCTCGTGTTTATTGGCAACTCTTCCTCCAAGCGCCGGCTATGTACGCTTGAGGCGATTGTGTAATATATCTCTATTTCACTGTATGATTGTGAATACCGGTAGTTTACAATGTATCTCGCGAGATGGTAAACTGTCGATAAATTGTGAACTGGACCGTACTGCTTACAATAGAATACGTGAAGTATCAATAGTTTATAACGTTTCCATGTCAAACCGTCAAATTAAGAACTTCATCATATTTGAATGCAACAGAACGCACCTTGCGCGCTGGTTGGTAGAATTTGATGTTGCCGCTGCATCTTTGGCATTTTTTCCTTAGTCGCATAACATATACGAACAAATGTTTTTTTATGGTTTTTAATAGTCTTCGTGTAGAAAATAACAAAAAATAATAGTAGAGTTACATTTAAAAGTAAATTTAAACTACTACTAAACAAACAAGTGAAGTTTTATTGATAAATAACCCGTTAGTCACCGAACATAACCAAGCTAATGTACGCAAATAAACTTGTTCAATATTATTTTAAAGCTATATCCAACTGTTAATGTCGGATATTGAACATGCACCCTAATTGCGTAACTCAGGATTCATCATAATCTGTATCGTTTTGAAACGGATTGTTAAACCATTGCTTCATATGTTCGAAAAATGTGTCTGTTCGACAACATAAATAACGCAATGAATATTGTTTAACTGTGAAGACGAAACCAATTATGATCAATCGTGAGTTACGCAATTAGGGTGCTGGTCTAACACAACACTCATAATTTCAGCCGAAAGACGTACCCTGCTGGACATAGGCCTCCCCCAACCTCCTCCACATCGACATCGGTTCTGTGCTTCCCGGATCCAGCGGATTGCTGCGGCCTTCACAAGATCATCGGTCCCCCTTGTGGGAGGCCTTCTAACTCTATGTCTTCCGGTACGCGGTCACCACTCCAGAACCTTTCGGTCCCATCAGCCATCTGTTCTGCGAGCAATGTGCCGTGCTCACACAGAAATCCACAGAATTCAGAAATCTGTTGCTCAGTTTTTTTTTTTTTGGTGGTAAATCATCAAATAACTTCTCCCACTCTGGGTGGAGCAGGAGGGCGTGTCAAACTTTTACTGACTAAAACCCACCCGTGCTCCCTCAGTAGCCCGTATGCCAGGGTCTGCGGTATCTCTTTCGAACAAACCCGCACCCCTGGCAGGCATCAGCCCTTGCGGGCCCCATCGGTTTGTGCTGACATCACAGTTTTCTTTATAAATGTATCATGTACTTAATCAAAGGCCTTGAACAAGTCGCAGAAAATGCCAAGACCATCTTCCAACTCCTCTAAAGCCTCCGAATATCCTCTTCGTATCAATGGTAAGTTCTTGGTGTAAACTAAGTACTTGGTGTCTGATTCGCTGCTAACCAATGTGCCTACCGAGTGTTCTTGCTTACCGCAGCGATCATCTTTGTCTATGTCATGATGATGATCATCGTTCACTATGGATTAGTAATTGAGAACATAATTAGTTCGCTTAAGAGCCCCATATCGCATCATTAACTGTCATCATTATTGTCGAGTTCGTGCGATGCGTTACATACGTACAATATAATTAACAGACCTCCTACATAGATTGAACCAGCAATAGCATGAGTAATTATGTCACCATCAACACTACTAGTGCTTGCACGCACCTAATGTTATTGATATTAATATCGTTTATATTTTATTTTATTAATAACATCAATTGCAACAGAATTCGGGAACTCTGTTGCTCAGATAAGAAGTCGGAAGGTCGCGAGTCCTTTCCCTCATACCTTAGTGATACAGTTTTCTTAATGAGTGTATCATGTTGTACTCAATCAAAGGCCTTGGACAAGTCGCAGAAAATGCTAAGAACATTAACACTCCTCCCAAGCCTCGAATATCCTCCTTACTAATTCCCGTTTCTGTAGTTGAACCAATGGTACCGATGGTGAGTGCTTGATGTGATATGGTAAACTAAGTACTTGATGTTTGATGCGGTGATGAACAATGTGCCTACCGAGCGTCCTTGTTTACGACGATCTTCTTTGATCGTTCATTATGAACTGGTAATTGAGAACATAATTAGTTCTCTTAATCGCATCATTAACTGTCATTATTACTGTCGAGTTCGTGCGATGCGTTACATACTAGACCTCCCACATAGATTGAACCAGCGTAAATAAATGTCGCCGTCAACACTATCGGTACCGCCGCTTGCACGCACCTAATATTATTGATATTAATATCGTTTAAGTACTTATTCCTCAATTAACATATCTAGCCCGAAAATTGTAAAAAAAAAATAAGGGCGAATATTTTTTTAAGACTGCATACTAAGTGGTGTATTGGTATTGAGAGTATCGAATGCTTTCAATGTTTTATATTTAACTGTTTTTCTTTGCATTTGAGACTTTTCTTGGAGCTCTCAATCATAGAATTCGCTGATGTACGAGTAATATTGAAGATTATTGTGAGTTGATATTCACACGGACGTAATAAGATCTCGCCGGGATACTTTTTTGCACTGGATTTGCAACTCTGGGTATTGAGCCGAGGGTTAAGAATCGAACAGAGAACAGCTCAGTGCGTCGAAAAACGAACATGTCTTTTACTGGTCAATGTTCATCAACTCTCAGCATGAATGTTGACATGAATATTTACTTTGAGAAGTACAATATTATTTATTGTGAATGTGAGGTCGGACGGTTCCGTGTCGTGCCGACGTAAAAGAACAGCACCATCCTATTTCTTCCCGTGGGTGTCATAGAAGGCGACTAAGGGACTTACTAGAGAATGGGCAGCAACGTTCTCTATGCATTTTTCCACCATACTGTGATCGCCAATCCGCCTGCCAAGCGTGGCGATAATGGCAAAACCCCCTTTCGGCGGAGTCCTCTGTCCAGTAGTGGACGGTTTTGGGCTGAAATGATGATGATGATGAATGTGAGGGCTATGTGGATTATGTTTTTTTTTTTTTTTGTATTTTATCTCTTTTTCAGTTAGTTTTAATGTTAATCTGGCAGTTAGAGTAATTTGTACGGAGGACCCAAATGTCTTTTCTTTGGTATTGTTCGTCAAATCGTTGAGCTCCTCAAATTCTGAGTTGAGGTGCATGATTACTGATAAATGCGTGCACTGAATGAATAGGTCCACTCAATCTCTGTGGTTCTTACCTCAAAAGACACCAATCCACATGGTCTTCACATAATCTGACCAAGATTATGTCTGGACTTCAAAAGAGACTGTGACCTTTGAGTTGGTTTCGGCCTTTCTTCTTACAGTAGTCTGATAGGAAACGCCGACCTTATCTAGTTTAAAAAAATATGATTGACGTGTAAAAGTGTTTGTGCAAACCTACTTACAAAAATAAAATCAATTATCATTTATCTGCGCTAAGTCCAACTCAACTCTGCCCGCCGCGGTTTTTCAACAGCATATTCAATTCTAGTTTAATGTTTATTTTGCCACACCCAACATTAACTTCCATAAACAAGTCATTCGAGCTTTTTCAGAACTAAGTAAATTAATGAAAGCATTCCTTCGACTCCCAGGTGCCTGCGGGGCGTCTGTAATTAAAGCGGAATGTTTCAATAAAGCATTATTCGAACAATTCGTTTAACGTTATGAGCAGTTTATCGACATAATGGCTGCCATGGCCCAAGGCCATGTCAGCTGTCAGCTGTCATGGCCAACACTTGATTCAGATAGTCTCCTGAAATATATACTTACTCGTACTTGTTTGTACAACACTTTGTGACTAGTGGCAAAACGCACATTGTCACAGCTTGAGACATAATTACATTTTTGAAAGGCCTATTTTAGACATCGTCGTTGGTGCTACTGCTAGAAAAAATTTGGGAGATCAAAAACTTATATTGCACTTTAGACCGCTTAATATCTTGTGTATTCGAAGAATAACAAAGTTGATAGACGAATACCAACCAGTCGAGCAGGCCGGTTTCCGTAGAAAGTGCAAAAGTGCCGTCTATTATCCCTGGACCTGGTATAAACTTAAACTATTTCATTGTTATCTCACTCTCCTCTTGCAATTTTTTCTCTATTTCTTTTTCTCATACTATTTGACATGAGCTTTATCCCTCGATAGTTGATGTAGTCCCTTACATCACATTTATTCTCGAGAATTGGCACTATTGCACCATTCTTGTGGGATCACTCCACGCAACAATTTATTGAAGAATAAAGTCAGCCACATTGATCCATCTTCTTTTAAGCGCTTTTCTACTTCTACTGGTATTTTATCTGAACGTTTCCATTTTTCATACTTGGAACTGCCTTTTTTACTTCATCCAAGCTAATTTCCTTCATCAAACTGATGTTTACTTGTACAGACGTCAGCACATCGAGCTACCCCAATCTGTGAAATTTCTTTGATAGATTTTCTACTTTATTGTATGAGCTTACGGTTCATGTTCAATTGGGAAGATTTGACAGTTTGGGGTAGCTTGATGTGCTGGCGTTTGTACGTCTTTGAGGACCATACCATTTAGTGTCTTTGTGCTTTAGCTTCTCAACTAACCTTTGCATCGTTCCTTAATTTCGTCTTTCATAACTTTAATATGAATTATATCTCTCGTTCTCCTTTCTCTTGCTATGGCAAACCAGTAGAGCTCCCAATGTTATGCTGTTCCTAATGAGAGATATTATTGTCTGCGATGCACCACTAGCACGTTTCGATTAGAGTTGTCATTAACATTCTTTTAACGCTCTCATTTAACAGCCAACATTAAAATTGTGGACTAGTTTAGTTTATTAACCACTCCGAGGCGGCCATAATAACGACTTGAATACTAATCTTCTTTTTTGATATAATTTATGCTACTCCAGATACATTTAGAAGTTGGGGCATGTAGGTATCTCTCATATAAATTACTCTTGATTCGTTTACCACCCGTGTGACTTTACTCTATAAAAGGTGAACGCAATGAATTGAAAATGTTAGAACTCATCTGCCTAGCCTTTTCCCAACTATGTTGCGGTCGGCTTCCAGTCTAACTATCTGACCTCCACAACCCAGTTACTGGGTAACACGATACCCCTTGGTAAGACTGGTTGTCAGACTTTCGGGCTTCTAAAGACCCGTAACGACTGTCAAAGGTCCACGAATGACAGCCTAAATATGGTCTACTTATTACTGTGTATTTTATATACGACAAAATATTTTCGAGCTGAAAAATTAAAATATCGACATGGTATTCAGTTACCTGTAAAATGAGTACAGAATCTATACTTATAACAAAAATAATCATCATCATCATCATCATATCAGCCGAAAGACGTCCACTGCTGGACATAGGCCTCCCCCAGGCTCCTCCACTTCGACCGGTCTTGTGCTTCCCTTCATCGAATCAGAAATGAAGAGATCCGCAGGAGAACCAAGGTAACCGACATAGCCCGAAGAATTGCCAAACTTAAGTGGCAGTGGGCAGGGCACATTGCTCGCAGAACAGATGGCCGATGGGGCCGAAAGGTTCTGGAGTAGTGACCGCGTACCGGAAGACGTAGAGTGGGAAGGCCTCCAACAAGGTGGACCGATGACCTTGCGAAGACTGCGGGTATCCGCTGGATGTGGGAAAATATATATATTTATTAATATTATAAAACTGAAGAGTTTGTTTGTTTGCTTGCGCGCTAATCTCAGGAACTACTAGTTCGAATTGAAATATTCTTTTAGTGTTAGATAGCCCATTTATCGAGGAAGGCTATAGGCTATATAACATCACGGTAAGACCCTTAGGATCCGATCAAAGAGAAAAGAGTCACGAATACGAAGTACTCGCACGGCCAGGCAATTCGAGGCAACGGGGTGGGTCAGGGGAGCAATAAATTTGACGCGAACGAAGTCGCGAGCAGAAGCTAGTCACGTATTAAAAACGATAAGCACATTTAAGCTTGCATTTAAAAAATCCAAGTTGTACCGTATTACATACAGGATAAGTTTTTATCCAGTACGCAAATTTTAAGCATGAATTGAGCATATCATTCTAGAGCCCCTAGAGCAGAATTTTTTCGCCAGTTAAACAAAAAAAAAACAGCTGTTTCATAGAAAATTGCAATACCTACGCGGTCTAAATGTATGGAACAGCTGTTTTCTTTTTGGATAACCGGCGAAAAATTTCTGCGGTTGACAACGGTCTAGAATGATATGCTGAATTCATGGTTAAAATTTGCGCACTGGATAAAAACTTTTCCTGTATATGTCCTACAGGTAAAGTAACAGGTTATTATGGACCCGCGCCATGACCCGCGTGACCCACTTCGGACCCGAATGGCGCACAGTTTGCATCAACAAATCTCTTACTTTGTTATTTCCCTCTCCCCTAATCAAGTTCAAAGAAAGTTACACGATAAGAATTCAAAAGATTTCGGAATGCTTTCATCGTTTAATAAAGTTCCAACAGTATTATGTAATAAAGACAATGTTTTAACAGGATTTATGTAAAAGATCTTGTATTTATGGAAATCTTTTAAATCGTTTCTTTACTAATATTATTTAAAGCGAGGGCGGATTTAGCGAATTTTGTAAGTTTTTGTATACGTGGAGGGTGATCTCCGGAGTCACAGCAGCTATTATAAAGGGACTGTTCAACCGGGAACAAGCAATATCATCACAGCGTCAGCCATCTTTTCCACGCGCCGGAAACACCGGTACACCATCAACGTTAAGAAGTGACCTACTGAGATCTCCGCTTCATCGGCTCGATACACACACAACTAAACGTGGGTCGTAACGTCTTTTGGGCGTAATCGGTTATACGTAGTTTCATGGATATGAGTAACTAGTTTCAAAACCGATTATTTTTGTGACTAGTTACTTTTGTATACAGTACGGCGTTGGTTGGTTTTTCGTTTGTATTATGTTATGATTACGAAAATGTTACAAATTATACGTATAATAATATTAGTTTTACTTGTGTGTTATGTTACCTTTAATTACGAATATGTAACAGTTTATAATTCCGAAGGGACTAAGTAACGTACCTATAATCATTTTAATAATAATGTGTTGAATAAACAAAACGCTTACGCGTACCTACGTAAAATAATCGTTACAATTTTGCTCACGAAACTAGTTACACGATTATCAACCTCATAAGCAGTTTCTGAAACCGATAAAGTTAAATAACTCACACTTCTACACACAACACACTTATAAAAAGATGTGTGACCACAAAACTTGTATATAATTAAGTTAATTATTTTAATAAATGTACCGTGTGGTGCCGGACGTAAAGAATAGCATCATCCCATTTCTTCCCGTTGGTATCGTAGGAGGCGACTAAGGGACTTACTAGAGAATGGCCAGCAGCGTTCTCTATGCATTTTACCACCATACTGCGATCGCCAACCTGCCTGCCAAGCGTGGCGATTATGGAAAGGCCCCCCCAAATTGGGGGAGGCCTATGTCCAGCAGTGGACGTCTTCCGGCTGAAATGATGATGATGATGATGATTTTAATAAATCAGTCATCAAGCTCGAGTGTGATTGAACTCCTACAACCTCCTCTTACTGTGGCCAAGACACCTTTAGCCATCATCGGTCCTATGAGTCTGTGGGATCGGCAGTGAGAAAACCATTTCCTGTGTACATTGCACGACATACACAAACCCCTATTCCTTCCCAAATTCCGTCTGTTTCCGTAGGTCTCTTTCTAACAGGCTTCCCGCACGTAAACCAACGTAACTTACGTTTGGTATGGCTTTTATGGTAGGTTAGGACGTTGGGATAATTTGGGTGCCAGGTAAAACCTATAGGGCTAGGTTTGTAGACAGTAGGGTCTAGAAGGAGCAGTGGCCAAGTGGTAACGGCCGCGACTTACGAGTTGTAGGTCGTAGGTTCGAACCCAGACAGGCGCTTTACTTTGTGTAAATTATTTCATTACCACTGCTCTCAAAACGGTGAAGGAAAACATCGTGAGGAAACCGGCATGTCCTAAAACAAAAAATTCGAAGACATGTGACATCTACCAACCCGCACTGGGCTCGCGTGGTGGATTACGGCCCAATCCCTCTCACCGAGAGGAGGCCTGTGTCCCAGCAGTGGGAACATGATAGCCTGATGATGATGATGTTGAGGGTCTAGAAAACTGAAAAGTACTAGGCTTAATTGTCTCAAACTTAACCACACTGTACGCAATTGGAATGACGGCCATAGGTACTAATCTGTAAGTCCTAGTTCGTAGATACAAGTACATTACTCCAGGTACTCGTATACTAAGATGTACAGTCCCGGACTTTAATTGATGAGCCACTTTTAAACTTTCCAATTTTGCAGTTTTATACACTCACGAGATTACAGAAACAAGATGAAATCGGAGATAGTCTTATTCATAGAGGTTGAAGGTTGACTAATAAGTTGTCAATGAATGTTACGTCAATACACTGTTGCATACGTTTATCCAATCTATTTGATACTCACCTCCTTTGAATTAGAGCTCATTAAATACTCGTTATTTCTGAAAACCTATCCGAAGACAGTGACAGTTGAAATGTCAACTACAAAACAGAAATAGTAAATAAAATTCGTAATCAATTGTTCCAAGATGGCGGCAGTTAGGTGTTATTTTTGGTTATGTGCAACAGTTAGCATGATTGTCATGAACGTTATTTTGGGCGCTACACGTTTGGATAAAATCGTGGATACGAGTTTTTCCGATGTCGAAATGATCAATCATAATATTTCTCCGTACGCTAACGTTACTATCACTACGCTAAAACAATTGTTGCTAGGTTACGGTTGCTAGCCCTGCACTCGGTTGACTTTAGGTTGTCACTGTGGACTTTATACGAGTATAACCGACTAAACTCGATTTGTATTACACGGCTAAAATAGGAACTGTGGCAAGTGGCTCATCAATTAAAGTCCGTGACTGTACGTGTATCTCTGAACATCTCCTAAGCGGCTGGACCGATTTTCATGTTTTTTTTTTGTGTGTTTGAGTGGGTCCTGGACGCATTACATTCACAATTGGACCCGGTAGGTGGCGCTAAGATCGAGTTATAATAAACTGGAAGACGTAGGACCAATCAGCTAATACCCATTTCGAATACAAATTAATTAAATAAAACAAAGTACTTTTAAACACGAATGAAATACCAAGCCAACTTTTGTTGGTACTGTTCAGAACTGGTGCACAACGTATCGTGAACTGAACATCCAAATTGCATCCGTATAAAGCCTAAGCGGCTCGCTAGTCTTTTAGGGGTATGAGGAACAGGGTGTAAAGTTCACTCATACCATACCTTTGTTGATAAAGGAGGATCATCCGACCAGACGGGTAGGTACTACGTCTGGTGGGCAACTGCCCGACAGTTGATTTTATATGTTCGAGTGTCATGGTAAACTCTTACTGCGCGATGTAGAATATCTGAGTATAGTTTGCCTGTGGCACTGTAGATGGCGCCACTTTTCTTTTTGCGTTTTTCAATATTTGTTGTGAAGTATTTATTTTTGTAGTGCCGCTACAGTCTAATAACAAAGAATATAATATTTCTAATAATATAGATATTCTTTTACGAATTGTTTCCACAAATCTGCTTGAAATAAAACTGATTGATTCAACCTTTCACTTTGATGGAGCTTTTAGGTATCCATATTCAATATTAGAATTTGAATATATTGATAGCCGACCCGGATTAGTAGCTAAAAGCTGTGTGATCTTGCCTTAGGGACTACTCACACTTATTCAGCTCTGTTCAACTTTTGTCCATAGAAGACAACGATTTTGTATAGAGTCCGTTCAGCTTTTCGCGGCTGAACGACCGCGTACGCATCTCATACAAAATCGTTGTTCTTTTTATGAATAAAAGCTGAACAGAGCTGAATAAGTCTGAGTAGTCCCTTAAGAGGCAAAGAGTATTCGCTAAAATGTCATTAACATGTATAATCAGCCTATAATGTTCCCACTGCTGTGATACAGGCCTCCTGAGTGAGAGTGGGCCGTCATCCACCACACGGGCCCAGTGCGGGTTGATGGATGTCACATGTCTTCGAATATTTTGTTCTAGGACATGCCGGTTTCCTCACGATGATTTCCTTCACCGTTATGAGGACAGGGCCTGAATTCACTATGACCAGTTAACAATTCCTCACTCGTAACCACGTCAATCACACACGAAATCTGCTTGTATCGTATTAATAATATCGAAAAATTGTCTTGGAACATACAGAATATGACATTTCAATTCCTTACCGTTACATTGGTTTGTAAAAATCATGATATTGATGTTGTTTGAACGTAGTAAGATTCAAATCAAATCAAAACATTTTATTTCACATAAACCTGCATGGGCACTTATGAAACGTTAGAAGCTAGGTGCACGGTTCCAAATTGTTGTTTCCTATGGAGAAGAGCCGGCAAGAAACTCCACGGTTACTCTTTTAAAAATAATTGGTTTTAATAATAATTATTTAATAATTGGCTCGATTCCGAGGGAAATCATTATAACGGTACAGAATTGAGGCCCTGTGGTGATGAAATAATTTTCACAAAGTAAAGCGCCTGTCTGGGTTCGAACCTACGACCTACATCTTGTATGTCGCGGCCGTTACCACTGGGCCACCACTGCTCAATTCGAGCAAAAAAAAACGAGCGAATCTCCACCAACACGTATTCATGAGCTCCGTGAGAGCATTGTGAAGCAAGTCACACGTACTGCATAATTACGAGCACTTCTACATAGCAGCGATTTAATGCGTCGTCGGGGAACGAACCCGCGACACGTACGCAGTAAGTAATAGCCGACTGAATTAAACAGCGCGGCAGGGGGAAGAGGGGGAGATCGTCAGTCGTCCGGTTATTATTATTTCAGGGGTGTAATTAGCCGACGCTCCCCGGGGTGAGAGGTCGCCTGCACAGGTAAGTGACGTATAATATGATACATGCGTCAAGATATGAACGGGTTATAAATAAAATAGTTTTTACTGGCTTAGAACGACTTTCCATTCAGTGTCAAACGAGGATGTTTCATCAGCTGGCAATGCTTAATGCGTCGTGCTTAATTTCTGGGGTGTTATTGGTTCCTTAGTTTTTCTATGAACAACTATACATTTCAATATTCTCCTTATTTGTGCTTTATGCTTTTGTGGCAGCATCTATTTACAACGCCACATGCGAACTACGCAAGATCTGACATAACACACAAAATCCTACATCGCGCAATCAGAGTTTACCGTGCGACTCGTATATATACAACATCCCGACATCAACGACGGGCAGTTGCCCACCAGACACAACATCCGTTTGGTCGGAGGGTCCATTTTTCGTAGAGTATGAGTGAACTTTACACATTGTTCCTCATACAACTTTAACTACACCTAAGAAACTGTAATACTAAGCGCCGTCCATTCTTGAGGCTCGGCTTTCATCTTCAACAATGTAAAACAGCAAGCCGTTCAAACTCTGGCAGTGTAACGTATCAACGTGGTCCATGAGATGCGCGCCGCACGCGCCAGGGTCAGAGAACCCGTCTCAAATTACTACTGAAATTAATACCAATATAGTGCGGACTACAAAAGGTTCAGCAAGCCCATTCTGTGGTTATTGACCCATGCATTAAATTACCATAATATAGGAAAGCTGTCAAAGTTCTCAACCGCCACGGATAAGCCGCGGTTTAAGAACATTTGAAAGTTTCTTGGCGTACGTATTATGTAGATTTACATGATAATTCCATATGGGTATTTGTAGGACAAGGGGGCTTGTGGCTAAGTTATACTAGCCGCACGGGCTGACCGATCAGGTTAAGATACGCTTACTGCAGTTGGTCCGTGGATGGGTGGCCATCTTTACATACTAAGACCCCTCCGTGCGTCGGAAAGCACGTTAAACCGTTGATCCCGGCTGTTATTTCTTTGACAGTCGTAACGGGTCGTCAGAAGCCCAAAGTCTGACAACCAGTCTTACCAAGGGGTATCGTATTACCCAGTACCTAACTGGATTGCGGAGGTCAGATAAGCAGTCGCTTCATGTAAAATACTGGTATTCAGCTGCATCCGGTTAGACTGGAAGCCGACTCCAACGTAGTTGGGAAAAGGCTAGGCAGATGATGATAGGTATTTGTAAGCTTGTTCGGAGTAGATCTTCTCCAACATCGTATCCGATTTAACTCCAGGATCGATCCCGGAAACATGAGATTTTCGAAATGGGATCCTCCAACGACTTTCAAGAAACGTTTATTTTGATATAGCGGTGATCGGATGGCGATATAATCGTAATTTAAACAAAATATACTCGTAAAAGGTTACGATACCGTTTGCAAGTTCAATATTATTCGATCAATTCATTCGGAAAATTTACTGGTAAACTTTCACATTTATCTATTGTCGCTAAATAATGGCCGACGTAAGTACTAGGATTTTCTAATTGTTAATAGACATGGTTTATGATATTTATTTATTAATGTATACTTTAGTGTAAGCCACAAAAATACACCAATACTATTTATATTTTAATATTATGAAGAGGAAAGATTTGATTGTTTGTTTGCATTGAATAGGCTCCGAAACTAGTGAACCGATTTGAAAAATTCTTAAACTGTTTGGAAGCTACACTATCCCCGGGTGACATAGGCTATATTTTATCCCCGTATTCCCACGGGAACGGGAACTACGCGGGTGAAACCGCGGAGCGCTGCTAGTAACAAATAAAACAAATTACACTATGAGCGGCCTTATCGCATTCTGCGAACTCTTCCAAGCACCATAGAATGGACAGTGATTAGCCTGGACATAAAAAAGGGGATGTCGTTGGTGCAAATGATATGTATACAATATACATAGATGTATTACATATCCTAAATAAGAGAATGATCCTAATATCATGGATAATCACCTATCAACACACTAAATTAGCTATTCTCCGTATTTATGCTGTGGTAGGTAACTTATTAGTTCCCGGGAACTCCATAGAACTTTATTAATACTCATAATTATCGCATCCCGCGTCGATGCAGGCAGCTTGGTAGGAACAAAATAATGTCATCGCACGGTAGTCAAGCAACTATAACCTATTTAAAGCCAAGCACATATACACTAGGAGTATAACTGTTACTACCCAGTAACAGCTATAATAGCATAAATGTTCCACGTAAATAACAGTTCCAAAAACCTGTTACAAAATAACAGGCTGCTATTTCATATATAGGAATAGGAGTGGGTTGTAACAGGTAAAATCGCATATCTGTTCCGCCTGTTCCTGTTCCATGTACACAAAGTAGATACTTCTCTTTCTAACTAAGGTGCAACACCTGTGCGAGAAAAGGAAAAAGCTTGTGACGATGTAACAGGGTGTCACAGTGTTACAGTTTTTATCTCTTTTTAACTTAGGTAACTAACTAACATAAGCACGAATAGAGGAAAGCTTTTGACTATTGTGTGTTTGGGATTTTATTATTTCGAGGAACAGAAGCTGTTATTTCAGTTTGTCTGTCACAGTTACAGTCTCTTATCATCAGATACCTGTTATCTTTTGTGTATATACACTCACACGCGCCAGCTTCATAGTCATTTAATATCTGCGTCGTTAATGAACATTATAAGTCTTTTTTAAACTGACTTTCATTAGTTTGCCTGCAGATAGTCAGCATCGGAATAATGAATGCATGCTGCGTCGCGACTAGTCTACTGTAGAAAAGTTTCATTAAAAGTAATTAAAATTCTACCTTGTTAAAACTGTACAGAGTGGCTGGGACATCGACGCGCAAACAATAACCATGAATTCTGCACATAATTCTATAGCCTTTTGCATATAAGTTTTCTGTCGGTTATAAAAAAAAAATAGCTGCTGTGTCATGGAAAAGTGCAATACCTACGCGGTCAAAATGTATAGAAAAGACTTTGATTAAATAACCGACGCAAAATTTCAACGCAGGGGCAAAATTCAAAATTTTATCCTAAATCCGTGGTAACAAATCAGGTAAATGTCCCTGCCATCCTGTAACATCGTCTGTTTATCCTTTTTCCCAACTATGCTGAGCTCTTTATTGATCGCTCGATCCTTAATCTTAATTACTTCCTTAAGATTGGGTTAAAGTATCATCAATTACACATTTTGTACACAGTATAACTTTTTTACCAGTGCGCAAACTTTAACCATGAATTCAGCATATCATTCTAGAGCCCCAGCGCAGAAATTTTTCGTCGGTTATACAAAAAAATCTGCTGTTCCATACAATTTGACCGCGTAGGTATTGCACTTTTCTATGAAACAGTTGATTTTTTTTGTATTACCGACGAAAAATGTATATGCTAGGGGTTCTAGAATGATATGCTGAATTCATGGTTACAGTTTGCGCACTGGTTAAAAAAAATCCCTTTATACGGTGTTGAAGAATAAATGCAACTCCTGAAATGATACAATAAGACTCAATTTTAAATGCTTAAAGTAAAGCCAGGGTCAACACGTTTTTCTAAATGGTAACAGTTGGCTTTAAAAAGTATGTCTTCGTTATTGTATAATTGTATAAATTGTATAATTCAATGATCTTGTAGCGCGTAGGCATATTAAATATCTTTAGTCTTAGGCAATGCATGACGTAGCTCGTAAGTTAATTATAAGTCCTCTCAACCTTTGTTTAAAACGCCAGTCGTTCAGTAAACCTTCAATAGAGAACACGCTCTTTCATTTGCCAAACCTTCTGATTACTCTCACATATACACATACCCCATCGGCAAACTCTAATTGGGGTGTATGAGGTCATAATTAATGCGGCGATAATTATGTTACATGTTGTATATCCCAAACAAAGACCGATCACTGTAGCAAATACATAGCATGTACTAAGTACAGATCCCTTACTATATTAGTAGTCGGTGCATCACTTCATCATTTTTGCTGCCCCAACCTACCCGGTCGCATCGAATAGCCCTGCCCGTGCGAGTACTACGTATTCGTGACTTTTTTTCTTTTTGTTCGGCTCGGGTCTTCAATCAATCAACTCAGCCTATCGCAGTCCACTGCTGGACATAGGCCTCTCGCAGGCTGCGCCACAACACTCTATCCTCCGTAATCCGCATCCAGCCTGTCTCAGCCCCCTTTTACCAAAGGGCCTTAGCATGATATTATATATCCTTCTCTTCGATACATGGGCTATCGAACAGTAAAATAATTTTTCGCGTTCAAACAAACAAACAAACTTTTCAGCTTTCAAATATTAAGTATAGGTATGTACCTTGACGACGACATTATCTCATCATCATCATCATCATCATCCTCATTTCAGCCGAAAGACGTCCACTGCTGGACATGGGCCTCCCCCAGGCTCCTCTAATTCGACCGGTCTTGTGCGTCCATTATCTATTCTTAAATAATTCTTGCCAAAACGAGAGTAGAAGTTGTTCGGCATATTGTTTAAAGCCCTTGCACCGAACGACACATAGTGACCCACAAACCAAACACTATGTCACCGCGTTAATGAATCGTTTCGGCAAGTTTGTGCATTCAACTTGGAACATTATATTTGACAACTTGCAGAGTTGCTAACTGAAGTTTGAATAGTTTATAGTGCAATCGACAGAACAAGCGGTACAGTGGAATTACTAGTAGCTAGCTACTCTCCCGTCACTGAGAGGAAGTTTGAAGGTTATTCAATACCGTAGTTAGTGTGTAATCAGGGCAATATTATAGACTAAAATGTCAAAGGAAAATTGTTAGTATGAAGACAATGATCTTAATGCAATCTGCAATCAAATGTTCCTGCGAAGGAAACAAGGATTATTACCAACAGACTGCATATAATTATGTAGGTATGCTATGTATCAGAGCTGGGATGATAAACTTCTTGAATGTTATGTTGATTCCCATTTGTTTTACAACCCGGTTCAACAGTCAGAAACGGATTTGAATTGAACTTTACGCCGACATGGAATGTTTTTCAAATTATCGAAACTAATTCCGTGTGGGCGAAGAAATATTACAATGATCACTTACAATACACACCTCTCGTCAAACGTTCCAGTAAACAGCGACAGGTGGCGCGGCCATCTTCCAGCGCGCGAGTGCCACTCTCGGCTCACGGAGAACACATCAACACAACTTTACGAGCTCAAGAATAGAATTCCTGTAAAAAGTGATGTTTGCGTAAAAATGTGATGTTTGCGTAAGAATGCCGTGATTTGATCTTAGAATAGATCACCCATGTGGGAGTCGTGAGAAGTACCTAACAAAACTTCTAAGGAGTGTGTCGGAAATAGCAGCTACTTATGTTTAATCTAACAGAATATTTTTGAGTGTCTCGTAATTTGACATTAAATTATGGAGAATAAATTTCAACAACATCACAACATAAGCCGACTCCACATCAATCTTTTGAAGAAGAAGATAATATATTCAAAGAAAATATTCGAAAGAAGTTTCGTAATGTACATATATTGGAGGCTCATAATCCGTTTCAGTACCTACTCATGAGTATGATGCTATTAGGCTATTCTGATACACAAAATACAGGCCGTATTTTGTGTTCTCTGAAATAAAACTCTATTTCAGGTGTAAACATGCGCCGGCGGCGGCCATCGCTATATTACGAACGAGTTCCGACAGTTTTATACACATTATAAATCTCACGCCTGAGTACATCATAATGGAAGCACATCTATCACAATCTTGAATAAGTACCGAAAAATACATAAATATTTCTTTATACTTAATACACTATACTATTTAGTTGTGATTTATTGCTACAATACTTCAATATCTTTATGATATTTTTCATACAGAATTTAGGGTTTCATATTCGATCTACTATCAAGAAAAACGTAGGTGTACGGAAAGTATACGAATGAACATATTTTACGAATAACGATTTTTCATTTAAATTTGGTTCGATTGAATAGGCAATTGCTTTCTAATATTAAAATCAGAAATAACTTCGATTGAAATTTAATACGATTTAAAATACAAAAGACATTTTCTTCAACATCAAAACAAGTTATTGAATACCGGGTGAGAGCGCTCGTCTGTCAATCAACATGTTTAATGCTACAAAATATCGAGCAACCAAGTGAAACGCTACACCCTCGCTACAATGTATTATTACAAATTCATAAATATTTCCCATGAGCGTTTGGTATTCCTCTGAAATCGTTTCCTGATGGAGTCGTGGAAGGGAACGCTCCGTGGAATGATATCGGTTCAGTAATCGCTGTGTGT
Organism: Polymixis flavicincta; assembly: GCA_949987655.1. Taxonomy (NCBI): domain Eukaryota; kingdom Metazoa; phylum Arthropoda; class Insecta; order Lepidoptera; family Noctuidae; genus Polymixis; species Polymixis flavicincta. The sequence goes on from OX465183.1 coordinate 21,005,764, forward strand.
CGTACCCGTAACCGGTTTAATTGCGAGCCGATCCGCATCGATCCGGCACAATCCGGAGCAATCCGGCTCGAAGCGGAATCAATTATGTCGTTAGAGGGGTTCAGGATCAATCGCAAAGAAAGTTAGGAAGCATAATGAAGAGTTTCTTAAAGATTTGACAAATCGATTTAAAATCATTTATTTTGATTGAAAATCGATTAAAAATATTATTTCACTTCAAAATCAAAAGTCATTTATTCAAACTTTAGGCTAGTGTCAGCGCTTTTTGAAGGTCAAAATTACATAAGATAGTCCCCAAGACGCCCGCCATTGACCACTTTCTAGTGTTTTAGCTGGGAAGTAGAAGTGGCGCAACAAACTACCCAGCAGCACAGCTGTCTGTTATGTTAGAAGAACTTGATTCCATACAACGGTAGGTACGTAATTAACGTTATGAAACATAAAATCAAAATATTTGCCATATGCCAGCTAGCAAACGCCAATATACCAAAAAAATAATTAAAAAATGTACTCAAGCAGAAATCAATATAAAAACACATAAACAGAACTTAAAACCTAAATTAAAGCCTCCAGGCATAAACGGCGTGCCCGCTTACGTATGAAATGTGGCATTATGTTCACATAATTGTAGCTAGAAGTAACAAATGTTAAACTAGGACCTTCGGAGTAAAATAAGTAAACAGTTAAAACTATTAATAATTAGAAAACCATGGTCAGCAAGACGATGAATCACCACAGCAGCACTCGTTCACGAGCATAACGCAAAGATCAGCCATAACCCCCGTCGCCATATTTGAGGGAAGGAGGCAACCCGACCTCCGACGCTACCGCAAGCAGAGACATCTAAGGGAGCATGACGAACTTGCTGCCAGTTGCTCAGGCAAGAATAATGAGATCAACTGTCGAGGTCGCTAGATAACAACATTTTGCAATACAACCCATTTAAAAACTTTTTAATAAAAAAATTAAACCGCCGGAAAACCGAAAAGTAAAAATAATAAATTTGCTTTGTCCAACCCCAATAACTAAGTTCGGAAGGCGGTGACATATAATTAAATACATATCCAAAGTCACCGACTTCCGAACTTAGTTATTGAGGTTGGACAAAGCAACCCAAGCAGCAAAATTATCCTATAGTGCAGATGATATAGGCCTCCAGCACTTATAATAATCTCTTAACGGTTCTAGTATTTGCTGCCACGCTTATAATAGCAAGCATGGAGTTAGTTGGGCCTTATAGTATATCTGATCTTATACGTTAACTTATAATTACTTATAGGTAGAAATTAAGGGTGCAATATAAGCTTGGGTGACCTATAAAAGTATCGCGAGGGTGTAAATGCACTCAAGAGTAGATAAACTGGTAAGCTATACTTATAACTGCTAATAAGAAGCATTATAGAACTACTATAAGCAAAGTACGCCAATAAGAGTTATAAACAGAACTAAACATACTGGAAACTATTTGCATTTATTACTTGGTTTTATAAAGGTTTATAAATTCACTTTACAGAACAATTATAAGTAAAATGGAGCGGTTTTATAGTGGCATAAACCAATATTGTTATAATCTTAACACGATTGTAAAGGTTTAATATAATATACTTAGTATCCAAAACTATATCCGTGGTGTCCTGTACTAGAATACCTTGGTTTATAATGGTCTTGCAAATGCTGTAATAGTCTCAGCACGGACATTTTGATTTTGTTGTGTCGTATTCGTTGCCGACTTGCTGTTCTATTTACTTTTCTTTCAAAAATGGATATATATAAATGGAAACAGATAAAAAGAAGTAGTTATTACATACGAAAAGTTCAGAAAACCTGTAAACAAATAATTCAGGTGTCAGGTTCTAGCTTTGGATCTGTCAAAGAACGAATCGTAAAAATAGGAGAAGGTTCCGTACAAAATAGTTACTATGAAAATTTTAGACAACTGCAAAAAACGATGTATTTATCGATAAAAAGCGGTTTAAATATAGACTTAGAAGATTGTATTAGTGAGGAAACTGTGCAAGAAGATGAAAGCGATATTGAAGACTATTCAAATTTTCAACTACATAGTGATCATAGAAAATGGACTGTAGAATACAATGTACGACATGCGGCATTAAATTATTTATTAGAAATTTTGAATAAGAAGATTGAATATGCCCTTCCTGAGGATGCCCGTACACTACTTGACACTAATAAAGAAAATCTGCATATTACTAATTCAGCACCAGGAGAATATTGGCATAATGCCGATGTTTAAAAAATATTTTTCAACAACTACCCATTGCACCCGAAGGGATTTCTTTAAATATAAATATTGATGGATTGTCTGTATATAAAAATCTAAATATCAGTTTTGGCCAATTTTAGTTCTTTTTTATCACCATAAAAAGTACTTACTGATCCTGTAGGGTTAGTAATAAATTAATTGAGAAAACAAATGAACTAAACTGAAACAAGGTATAAATAAAAGCAATATAGTCATAGTAATGTATTTTTATTTTAGATTTTCTCTTAAAATAGATTCGCTAGGTACCTATTAGTTTTACACAATACTTGTTTTTTACGTAATGTTGTGCTTAATATTAGTGAGGTAATCATCAGTCTTCAATTTATATCATAACGGTATTTAAATCGCTTATTTTTAATAGGTCCCTAACTAAGAAATTACCTATTTATCACAATTATAGTTTTTCAATATCCTGTTCAGTAAAACTAAACTAAACTACTTAAGAAAGGTAGGTAGGTATTCCAAATAGGTAACATTTTTATTTCAGTAATCATTCATTATTGGACCAATAACAAATTGAAACTTAATAATGTATCCATAGGCACTAGATACCTAATCGTAATAAAAAAAACAATCTGTTGTGAGATAACAAGAAGTGTGTTTCGTTCCAAGGCCATCTTAAGGTTTTTAAAGCTCAGAGATCGCTTTTAGTCATAAAGCGATCGACGTCCAGAAACATTGCCATTTTCAATGCTGAGACCTAAACAAAAACAATAAAATAAGACATTGGTACCAATATCAATATAAAATAACCGTCCGGTTATAGAAATATTTGCGGAACTCTAATTCCAAACAATATGGCCAAGCAATGGTTCTGATATTTACCATCATTAACCAAAGTACGCCTATAACGGTTTGTTACTGTATTTAGGAAAACCAACTTTGTCAAAATGGCGACTTTTCGTTGTATGTCTTACAGAAACCAACAATAATTTAAAATTCAACTTAATGAAAACGCAAATTTCAAGGGGCGTGTAAATTTTTTGATTATAAACGGATTATACTTCACAGAAAATATACGTGCGCCATGCACATTCAAACACATACATCTTGACTTATTGTTAACTAACACTCTACTCATAATTGATATTCCAGATAATATTTTTAAGAAATGGATGAATAACTTACCTTTATCAATATAAATCTTTACAAATGCGCGCAGCAACATTCACTAATTCACAACACTTTTTATGAGCTTGTAAGAGATTCACTGTGTACGTTATTGTCGTATTTGGTTCCATTAAGCGCTCATAGTTAGCTTCGCGGGAGCGAATAGTTTTACGTAGTCCAACTATAAGGTCGTTATTGGTAAAAGTGGTGTTCACCAAATCGACTATAAGTATTTAATTAGGTAAAATACGCCTATAAATTGGGCCCTTTTCCGTGGTTATAATTGCTTACTATTCCGTTATAGTCCTAATGAAATGGTGGTTCCAGGACAATTACTAGATCATATTTTGCTGCTTGGGAAGTTTATTATTTTTTACTTTTCGGTTTTTCGGCGATTTTTTTTTTATTAAAAAGTTTTTATTTTATGTTTTTTTTTGGCTATAATCTACTAATTACTACATGCTTAATTTTTGTTTACTTTTTGTAATACACAACTCAGTATTAAAATCTCTGAGTAAACAATCAATCATCCCCTGTTTTCCCCCTGGTTGGAATTTTTCTTCGAAATTTATATGGGACCAATTTAGAGGTATACCCTTTCCAATAAAAAAAGAATTATCAAAATCGGACTACTCTGGAAAAAGTTATGCGTGGTCATACATAAAAAAAAAAATACGCGTCGAATTGAGTAACCTCCTCCGTTTTTTAGTCGGTTAAAAACAAAAAACATTGTAATGGGTAAATCATGTCAGCAGTAAATGAAAATAAAAAAGAATTTATACAGTCAAATAAAAACAAACAATTATGTTAATTTAATATAAGCTGTCAGTAGGCAAGCAAATTCTGGTGAAAGAACACAAACATTATGTTGAGTTATATCTTGGGTTGTTCTTATCGTTTATGTAGTTGTTGATTAGTATGCACTCGATTCGATCACGAATCCTACTTCTGTTAAAATCTTCCAAAAAGCGGACATATATAACCAGCCCATTGGTTAGCTTATAAACTGATTCAACAAGTAGTTTGCTAACGAAAATAGTTAACTGACTCATTAACTGCCATCGTTGACCGTGAACTGACTCAGCAAGGTCGATGGTTTCGTTTCATCTTTCAATTTCGTAACTATTTAATAAATGTAATTTCTTTCACGGAATTTAGTGAATGGTGTTACGTTGAAAGAAATAGTATTGAATATTCTTTACGATTATTATTCGAGTAATCTTTAACAGTTATAATTATTAATCGACGATTAAGTATCGACAATTTGAGTACTCAAACACTTTCGCAATCTCTATTAGCTTACTTTTAAGCTTCGTATATCAGGGTAGCCGGGTACGAGAGCCGGGTACGGGAGCCGGGTCCGGGTGAAATGGGTCAGCTTTGTAGGAAGTTATTTTTACGTGGAGCTCGCTAAATAATAGAGTCTGGTGTAACGCCGGGATTACAGGATTTAATACGGAACCCGCCGCCTGGAAAATATACTGAACCCGATTGTATTGTAATTGTTTGTTTAGTAACGAGGATGGAATATAATACTCAGAGAATAATGTGTAGCAAATGAGTGTTTGTATTTGTTTTGTACTTAGCTCTTCTTGGCGTCTGGGGAAATCAAAGAGAATTATATAGTTTTTGTTTATTTTCTAGCTCATTTTCACACATCGTCACTCTGGTACAAACATTAATTAGCTATTCCCATTGCCACCAATTTAATGAAATCGTTGTAATTACACGACACTTTGTCACAGCTAAATGCGTGCCTAAAATAAACTTCATAAAAAGAAAGAAAATTAAGCATAATAAACTGAATAAATGAAACGAAATTAAATTAATTTTATCCGCTAATCCGGAGATAAAGCCTCGCTTAATTACGGTACTCGGGGAAGCTTAGTGTATCGCAATTAGCAGCGGTAAGAGTGATTCAGTTATGTAGATGTGGAGCTGACTGCAGGACGATGCCACGTGCATGCATAATACATGGCTGTCCGATTTACAGCCGTCCCCCCGCACCGCACCCCGCTCGGCTTACAGGCACGGAGAAGACGGCACAGAAGTACTAGGTACTTCAATTTTTCCATTTGCTTGCTTGAAATAATTGGTATACAAAAAACCCAAGATACACAATCAGCGTCACAAAAACGACCGCATAAATGGGAGCAATGTGCGCTGATGTCAATAGTATCGTCAGTCATATTACAGTCAGTCTTTTTGGACATTGCTTTGTAAAAACCACTTTAAGTCATGCGTGTAAGGTTGAATTTTCAAAAAAAAAATGTTTTATCGTAAATGACGTATATTTGGGGACAGTTTTGAGTATTACTTTTGTTCGAGACTGTGCACCTGGAGTTTTTTGTATATCAATGATAGAAAGCTTTAATTTGTACAGTCACAAGCAATAACATGTAAACACATCGCCAAATTCAAAAGCGATTTTCTTTTAAATAGCGATTGCAGCCTTGCGATAACTTAGATTTTTCGTTACAGTGTGGGTTCCAAAATATTATTTTCATAATAACATAAGATTACAATTAGTAAAAGTGGAGAAAATTACTTTTAAAAGTTAGTAAGTGTATAAATATTATTGCTCGTGACTGTACACTGTAATAATTTTGATATTACCCCTTTACACTTCAGCAGCCACAATCGCGGATATTTGTGTAAAGATTGACATTAGAACATGCGTTGAACAAGACAGGTGTAACTTCTGTAGCCAATTTCGTGTGTCCGTGTTTCGAACAATACATATTTTTTAATTACGGCCTGTAATCCCGCGGGGAATGTTTAGCGCGCGCTGACGTCACGTAAGTAAGGCGCGGGCTATGATGGATGGTGTGCCGTTGAATTCGCCGACAACGTACAATGACACGAACACACACGTCGGTGCGCTGCAATTATGACAAATGGTAATATTATAAAATTATAATAGATAGTGATATTGCGAAATGCTTGAAATATACTACGTCACTAGTCATAACATATCACTGATAATCACAGCACTGCTTAAAGTAGCACAATAGCACAACGGTTAGCTAAGGTTACGCTAATACAGCTTTCTTACGCTACAACACAGCTACGATACAACAAAGCTTCTCCAAACAATATTGGCACAACGCACTGATACGACATGCTATGCCACAACTAGGACACAGCTACAACAAATGATACAGATACGCTACGAAGTGCTACAGTATAGCTTGGACAGGCTACAACACAGCTACGACACACTCCACTGCAGTTACAACATGCTACAACACAGCTAACACACGCTACGACATGCTACGCCACAACGACGACACGCTACACCACAGCTACAGCAAGCTACACCGCAGCTACGACATGCTACGCGACAACTATGACACGCTACACCATAACTACAACGCGGTTACGGCGCATCAAAATGCTACTAATTCCGAATGCGCCTCGTCATGAACTCGGCGCGCACCGCTCAAAAGGCTCCTCTCTGCTGTTATTGCATAGACAATGCGCGCTCAGGGCTCAATGAAAAACACGGCCCAGCCTTCAACGATCTTTTAATAACAAGCGGAGCACTTTGAGCACAGAACAGTGACGTCGGAACGTGTGCGAGCATTTCATAAAAGAGCATTTCGTTGTTATTAGAAACGCATATGTTTCTCTTTTTATTAGAGGAATGCTTTTAGTGAAATTTTAGTGGCTCACGGTAGCTCTTTTCAGAAGTAAATGTAGGGTGGTTTTCGTGTGTTTGAAAAAAGCTTTAATGCCTTTCAGTGGATTTGTCAATATCATCATCATCATCATTTCAGCCGAAAGCCGTCCACTGCTGGACATAAGCCTCCCCCAAGAGGAGGGTTTTGCCATAATCGCCATGCTTGGCAGGCGGGTTGGCGATCGCAGTATAGTGGTAAAATGAATAGAGAACGCTGCTGCCCATTCTCTAGTAAGTCCCTTAGTTGCCTTCTACGACACCCACTGGAAGAAATGGGATGGTGCTATTCTTTTACGTCCGGCAACACACGGATTTGTCAATATAATTAACTGTAAATGTAGATTTTTTTTAAATTGCCCGTCTGATGAAAGGGATGGATGAGGTCTATAATGGAACCAGCATGCGTTTATTTCTGTAAATTGGTTTCAAAAAATAATTTCACGCGTCAAAAAATAATAAATAGAAAAACTTTGTGAGCTCGGTACCTATATGAGGGTCGTTTTACTAGTTTACCGTTCAAGTAGTCTCAACAAATATATGTATGTTTGACTGATCCATGTACAATATTCACAAGTTTCTATTAACAGCGATATCTTGAACTATTCGAATAAATTGTTTAGTACAAATTGTATGAATGTGTACAATGTAGGGACCGGCGAGATTGAACGAGATCTTTTCAATTAATTTTACGGACGTTTTTATATTATCATACAGACTGTATGAGGGTTGATAGAAAAAGTTTAAACTCTTTCGAGAACGTTCCACGAGGGTGCCAAGAAATTTAATTCTTTTGCGGATTTATCTTTTTACTTAATTTTTTACATAATCCCGACTGAATACAATATTTGTCTGTCTATCTGTCTGTCTGTTACACTTTCACGCCTAAACCGCTGAACCGATCGTCATAAAATTTGGCAGAGATTGTAGCTTTTTTACGCGATAACCGACAACCGGCGGAGCCGCGGGTTAAAGCTAATTTACTAATAAATATGATAGACTCTAACTATCCTTATCTTTTTACAATAATCGTACATAAAACAGACAAAAAACAAAACAGTACAACAGTCTCATACAACTCTTCTACGTATACGGATCCAACACTACCGCAATACATGAAGTAATAGAAACATTTCTTGTAATATCCACGTATAACGTACTTGTTGTTTCCATGACCACGGCGGTAGAGTACTGTTTAGGGCTCGGAACAAGTTTTCCAATTTCCCTCACATCGCGCCGTAAATCGTGAGATTACAAAAGTTTCAGAAGTAACACGCGAGTATGTGGAAACAACGGTTTTTGTGTAATTTTTTGCATTTCGATACGAACTCGTATCACATTTTCGGCTTATTTTGTTCTTATGTTTACAGAAAATACAAATTACTAATCTTCAATCCTACTAATATTATAAACTAGCAGCGCTCCGCGGTTTCATCCGCGTACTTCCCGTTCCCGTGCAAATACGGGGATAAAATATAATCTTTGTCACCCGGGGATAGTGTGGCTTCCCAACAGTGAAATAATTTTTCAAATCGGTTCATTCGTTTCGGAGCCTATTCAATGCAAACAAACAAACAATCAAATCTTTCCTCTTTATAATATTAGTATAGATGTGAAAGTTTGTATGTTTGGATATTTAGATGTTTTTTGCTCTTCACGCAAAAACTGAACGGATTTAGCAATACAGCTTGCAATTTATTCCGGTAGTATGTTCCCGTGGAATAATTTTCGACCTCCATGAACGCGCCACGTAGGCGAAGCCGCTAGCAAAAGCTAGTCCAAAATATTTCTTCACTGACAACGATTAGATCTCAAAAATTCATAACTGCTATAACATATCTCACGCAAAATATTTATCTAAGTAAGTATACCGTCATCATCTTCCGGTATGTGGTCGCCACTCCAGAACTTTTCGGGCCCATCGGCCATCTGTTCTGCGAGCAATGTGCCCTGCCCACTGTCACTTAAGTTTGGCAATTCTTCGGGCTATATCGGTTACTTTGGTTCTCCTGCGGATCTCTTCATTACTGATTCGATCACGCAGGGAAACTCCAATCATAGCCCTCTCAATCGCCCTTTGGGTGACTTTAAGCCTTTTTATGAGGCCCATTGTAGTAAGTGTATAGGCTTCTTCAAACAGGGCCTGAATTTACTATGCCCACTTAACGATTCCTTACTCGTAACCACGTCAATCACACACATAATCTGGTAATATCGTTTACTAATAATATCGACAAATTGTCTTAGGACATACATAATATGACATTTCGATTCTTTACCGTTCATTGGTTTCTAATAAGAACGGTATTGACGTAGTTTGAACGTAGTAAGATTCCGCGGGGAATCATTTTAACCATACAGAATTGGAGCCCAGGTGCGAAACGACAGCGCGGCGCGACACTCGTTTATACAAATCTTCATGGAAATTGTTCGACAAATGTCGCGTCTCCCTGTCGCGTTGTGCCTTAGAAGCCTTAAATCAACAGGAAACTTGAAACGTGATGGCTATAGGCACAATTAAAGATGACTATAGACTCCCGCCTATTACATGGGACATACTCGTAAACATAACTGGCGTACCTAATATGGGTGAAATATAGGTATCCTCTGTGCATCCCTTCGGCGAAACAAGGCTTAATGTTGTGTATAAACTTGAAACGTTAAAATATCACGAAGCAACTCGCTCGTTAATATTACATTCAACAAGATGTGCTCTTCCAAGCAACAGTGAGCCTCGAGCGGAACGCCGCGGGTGAGGTACGTGGCACGTACTCTCGCTCACGGAAGTGGGAACTTTACCTGCTGTGCGACTATGTGAAAATCTCACCCTGAAAACCTGGGTGAAGTGAGTTTGAAGTGAGTATGACGCTATCTATTTCTACGAAGAATAGACAGTGCTTCTTCAATACAAAGTGACATTTCGTTTCTCCATTTTTGACATCGCACCGTAGATATGCTTCTACAATCTGTCATTTTGTCTTTCGTTTCTAACGGTCTTTGTCGGTTTTTTCAAACTGTCAAAATCACACTTACAACAAACTTTCTGCTCGACGGACACAAAGTATCTACAAAATCATGATTCGTTTACAACGCTAAACTGTGATAATTAATAGAAAAACATAGCTATCTTCTCCTATTGTACATAATTAAGTTAATAGTCTTGTCTATTCTTCGGTCGACAAATCGATGCTCGTGCTAAGCCTGCTGGCTTCGGTCACATCACCTACATAAAATACGGTGACAAGACATTTAGAGAATAGACTGGCTGTGCTTATAGTCAAGTCACATGTGGTGTGTGTGGTTCACACTACCTAAGCCTTTATTTAAAAACGTTGCTTGAAATTAAGACAAGCACAAACGTCGTAAAATGTATGGTTACATATCGGTAAAGCATTAGTCATTTCTCCTTAAACAAGATACATACTAACACTAAAATAAATATATTATGTACATACAAGTCATCATATGCCTTTTCCCAAATATGTTGGGGTCAGCTACCAGTCTAACTGGATGCAGCTGAACACCAGCATTTTACATGGAGCGACAGCCTATCTGACCTCCACAACCCAGTTACTGGGTAACACGATACCTCTTGGTAAGATTAGTTGTCAGACTTTCGGGCTTCTGACGACCCGTAACGACTGTCAAAGATCCACGAATGACAGCCGGGACCAACGGCTTAACGTGCTTTCCGAGGCACGGAGGGGTCTTGGTATGTAAAAATAGAACCCACCCACGGACCAACCATGGCAAGCGTAGGTTTACCTGATCGGTCTACCAGTGTGGCTGTTGTTACTTAGCCACAAGCCCCTCTGTAATAAGCAGAGGTCGGAGTAGGTAGATTGATTTTACATACATGCGTCAAGATATTATAATATGGACATGCCATTTTATCTATAATGTGCGGAAAGTACCGGAAAAAGTTCCGGAATTGGAATTATGGAATAAAATAAAATAAAAAACATACAGATAGGCTAACACAAATTGTTTATTATATGAATGTCTAAGTTTTGTCTCATACTGTCAAGCGTAATTTCTAATTCAACAGTAAGGGACAAAATACGGTGTAACTATTCCAAGGTATTTTTGTATAAAATAAAATACTGGTTTCTTTCACTATTAGCTAACACTGGTAGCGTAGATTTATATTATTAATACGTTTTTCACCTTAAACACAAATTCGTGCTAATTTCAAAATTCCGGAACAAATATCACAATAAATATGAAGTTCCGGTATTTTGGAGGCATATCCATATTATCCTCTACGTTTGACGTCAACGACCTTAAATCAATCTACCTACTCCGACCTCTGGTAATAAGCCTCCACAGTATAAGTAAAAAAGGAGATTATAACAGAAACAATTTCCCATCGTTGACCTCGATGGGTGACAAGAAATAATTACTGAGGAAGGTCGTAAAGCGCTGAGAGCAGCTCCGACGCATCCTAAATAGCTTGGCTTGGTACTCAACAAGATAAGAAATAGATAATTATTAGTTACTAACTTTTGCTAGCGGCTTCGCCCGCATGGAAGTCGAAAATTATCCCACGGGAACAAACAACTATCGGGGTAAAAAGTACCCTTTATGTTACTCCAGGGTACAAACTATCTGTTTGCCAAATCTATATATCTATATAATCTTATTTTATATCTATATTATATATAAATAAAAAGACAAGTCCTGACTGACTGACTGATTGACTGACTCAGCAACGCCCAGCCCAAACCCTTGGACCTTGAAAGCTGAAATTTTACACAGAGGTTCCCTTTATAATGTAGACAAGGAATAAGGAAGGGTTTTTCGAAATTCAACCCCTAAGGGAGTTAAATAGGGGATGAAAATTCCGCGCGGGCGAAGCCGCTGGCAAAAGCTAGTTTTATACAAATCCGCTCAGTTGTTAGCATGATTCAGTAATAATTTTTCACATTCATAATATTAGTAGAATTTTACATGACATGTAAACAAATAGGTGAGTAATACTGAGGGCTAGAGTCCAAAAAGTTTAATACTTAAATAGCACTTAATCTCTGAAAATACAAGAACATATTGTTGTTAAGCTCCTAAAGACACATAAGCTACATCACAACAACCGACCAAACACTTACCTAAGTGATAAATAAAAAGTAATTACTTCACTCCGGCATTTTTACTTTAAATGTCTACGTAAAGTAATTCTACCCTCGCATGTGGAGATGGGTGGGTTGGCAGTGTTGGCACAGTTAACTTTACAAAGCTAAATGTGCATAAAGATAAAATAAAAGGCGTCTACTTAAAAATTAACGTTTCACGTACACGAGAGCTCGGGCCCCCGGTGCTGGTGGCCGTACATACCGGCCAGTGGAACACACTCCATGCCGGCAAAGAAAAAAGCGAAACCCGCTCATTTAACACAGGGCTGCCACGCACTATTATGTTTATTATTTATTATTTTATTTATCCTATATTTCAGGCAACTAAGGCCCATAAAACACATTTCATATATGAGTATAAAAACAATAACTATAAAGTAATACATATTTTATAAAACTCCTACACACGAAATGGCAGCGTCATGTTACGCTTTTTTTTTGGTTGGGAAATCATCAAATAGAAGTTATTTGATGATTTCCCGCTCTGAGTAGAGCAGGAGGGCGCGTCAGACTTTTACTGACTAAAACCCACCCGTGTTCCCTCAGTATCCTGTATGCCAGGGGCGGCGGTATCTCTTTCGAACAAACCCGCACCCCTGGCAGGCATCGGCCCTTGCGGGCCCCATCGGTTTGTGCTGACATCTCTTTGAGGCGCGCGTGGAACACAACGAGCCGTCGACCTGGGCTGGGTCCTTACCGGACAGCGAGCTACCCATTACTCGCCGTCCGCAAGCCCACGCCTACGGTGGCCGGAAATCAACCTGGGATTCCCGACACCCAGGGCATCTCCTGCGAAGGCTAGGGCCGTGAGGGCACATATGCTGCCTCTCCCTCACGTGCGCCGCCTCCCTCTTCGCGTCGTGTTACGCTGCGAGGTGTTGCGTAGATGGCCGCGGAAACGCCGATACAGCACACCTTTCGGCTAAAACTCTTCCTTAAGGATGGTTACCAAAAGGTGAGTCGCAATGGGCACCACGAACGACTTAAAATTGGTGTTATGGCGCGCCTCCTACTTCTCCAGCCTCAAGGTCTAGGTCCATACAGTTTGATCATGAATCATGCAATGATGGACAGACCGATGGACGATGAGTTTAAGAGTTAAAAAATAGGAACGAAATCTCAAAAATAAACTTCTCATTTGTTGCCTACACGTACAATTCATAATTCTATACATCTAAATAACTGCTTTTTACTAAATGCATATGAAAGTATAGAAATTGGTACCGATACCGACCAAATTCGATAATCTCCAAAACGGCTGGACTGATTTTGACAGGACTTTCACCAGAAGATAGCTGATATTGTAAGGAGTAAACTTAGGCTATTTTAGAAAAAGAATAAGGATTCAGAAAAAAAGAACGAATAAAGAGAAATAAGATTCTTCTTTTGTCAGTGGAAGAGTGGTACCTGCAGCTTCTCAAAGCGACACCTTAAACTTTTACGTGAACGAAGCGGGCACAGCTCATCATCATCATGATTTCAGCCGTAAGACGTCCACTAGTCCACTGCTGGACATAAGCCTCCCCCAAAATTCGCCACTTCGACTAGTTCTATGTTTCCGCATCTAGCGGATGCCTGCGGCCTTCACAAGGTCATCGGTCCACCTTGTGGGAGGCGTTCCAACTCTACGACTTCCGGTACGCGGTCGCCACTCCAGAACTTTTCGGCCCCATCGGCCAGTAGTTCTGCGAGCAATGTGCCCTGCCCACTGACAGTTAAGTTAGCAATTCTTCGGGCTAGGTCGGTTACCTGCGGATATTTTCATTCCTAATTCGATCACATAAGGAAACTCCAAGCATAGCCCTCCCTTTTGCCCTTTGGGTGACTTTTAGCCTTCTAATAAGGCTCATTGCGGGTACAGCTAATTAAAAATAAAAGCACACAAGTGGTCGCTTTGTGAATGGTTGGCAACTTAATGAATAGACGTAGGTACTTGTGGCAGCCCTAATGACGAGTAGCTAATTCATTAGCGTCGAGGAATTAAAGTCGCGTAACGTTCGAGTTAATGAACTATGTGCGATGTCTTACTTTACGTGCAGGCTGTAGGACGTTATGAAGCGTAGTGTGCCTGGTATCAACTAATTTGAGACATCATGAAATAAATCGGTTTTAAATAATATCTATATATTACACACAGAAACTTACACACAGTCGCCTGTAAACTGGTATTCATCAAGTTTCTTTAGAACGAATTTTAATTAAAATTTCCTGTGATTATTACAGGAAATCTTAATTCAATTCAATTCATTTATTTCAGATAAATTATTATTACCTTGGCCAGCGGCTAAGCATTGTCATACAACGTGGTAATGCTGCCAGTCTCTTGGGAACATAACCAGTCGACAGCTATGAGGATGAATTTTTTGACGCCATTTTTTAATTTGTGATTAGGATTAGTTAAGTTAGCATTATTTTGTTTTTTATTTATTAGATGTTAATTTAAATCTTACTTCAAAAAAATATTATTTCTTTACTAATTATCATCCGTAGGTAGATACTTACACGTTTTTTTTTAATAATATAATAGATAATATACAACGATAAGTCGTTTGACACATGATGACACATTCAAAATGATACAATTGTGTAGAGAAGTGCTGTCACAAAAGATAATAAATAAGCTTTTTTACGGGAGGTTATACAAATTGGCCTGGGGATAAAAATATGTGCAGTGTATTAATTTCTTATACCAATTTACATATAACAAACCATTAAAATATACCTAATACCGAACCAGAATAAAACTAATAAGAAAAAAAATTAGGTGTCGACAAATTCCTCAGTATCGCTGTCGAGTGTCGACTGGCGGCATTGCCACGTTGTATGGCAAACGTTTTCAGAAAATACAGTGAAACCTGGTTAAGTGGGACCTGGATAAGTGAGAAACATAACTACAATGAGGTCCCGGCACTTTTTCATCCTCTGTTAATGGGACTTTTCGAACTTGGTTAAATGAGATTTGATTTCTAGGATTTTTTCGATGTTTACCTCTATAATTGGGACTCTGGAGCTCAATTCCCTTTATAAGTGAGACAATTTATCAGGTTGGGACAGGTTACGACACGATTGTTTATAAACATTTGAATTTCTTTCACAAAATTTCCACCTTTATAAATGGAATAACGGTACATTTCGACCTCTATAAGCGGGCCCTCTGTACATGAGACAACTAAATTTTAAACCTGTCTAATTGGAAAACTGGATAAATGAAACCCGCACCCCTGGCAGGCATCGACCCTTGCGGGTCCCATCGCTTTTTGTGCTGACATCTCTTTGAGGCGCGCGTGGAACACAACGCGCCGTCGACTTGGGCTTGGTCCTTACCAGACAGCGAGCTACCCATTACTCGCCGTCCGCAAGCCCATGCCTACGGTGGCCGGAAATCGGCCTGGGATTCCCGACGCCCAGGGCGTCTCCGTATCCTGCGGCGGCTGGGGTCGCGAGGGCGCATATGCTGCCTCTCCCTCACGTGCGCCGCCTCCCTCTTCGCGAGCATCACTGCTTCGCTGAAGGAGGTGACGGCTCCCCATGCCCTCTCGCTCCGTACCATGGCCTGGACCAGGGCCGGACGCGAGAGATCGCCGCCGCCGATCGCCTCCACGAGGACACGGCGGTGCTCCGCCCAAGCAGGGCAGACCGCCACCGTGTGCTCCACCGTGTCCTCAGGGCGATCTTCGCAGTGGAAACACCCGGGCGTTTCCTCCCGCCCTATCCGAATCAGGAACCTCCCGAAACAACCGTGTCCGGTGAGGACCTGCGTCAGGCGGAAAGTGAGGACGCCATGCCGCCTCTCAAACCACTCCTCAAAGAGGGGACTTACCGCCGCAATCGTGGCGTGCCCAGCACTGGGTTGCGACAATCGCTCTCTCCATGTCACCATGAGATCCCGCCGGAGCTCTGTCCGCTGTGCCGCGATTTCCTGCGGCAGCGGAGTTACGCCCCGGCGTTTGGCCTCCTCGCGCCACTCCCATATTTGCGCGAGGACCTTTGCCTCCAGATCCCATGGCGGTAATCCGGCAAGGAGGCCCGCCGCCTCGCCGGAGATCGTGCGTTATCCTCGGATCATCCGTATGGCCATGACCCTATGGGACGCCCTCAGCTTGCGAGCTGGTTGGCGCCTCAATGTAGGCGCCCACACCGGCGCCCCGTATAGGGCCATGGACCGCACGATCCCCGCGTAGAGCCTCCGGCAGGAGGCGTTTGGCCCCCCTAGATTGGGCAAGAGCCGCTTCAACGCAGCCCCAGCCCGCTCCAGTCTGGGAGATCCTTGGTCCCTTGAGATCCCAATTAACCAGGTTTCACTGTATTTGAAAAATGTCCTTATTTTGTAACATCAGGACAAAACTGCAAACTGACATTGTTAGAAATAGAACAACGCTCCATTTGGATCGTCTTTAAAGAGCAAAGTACCTATACGTATAGTACAACTATTTTCTTTTAAATTTCGTGTTTCGTCTGTCGTCGGATGTTTATTAGTTGACCTTTGTACTTTGGCTCAAACCGGACGCTCTCAATCGACTTGGAAGTATATAGGGTTGTGAATACTCTTATAATATTTTAAAAAATTGGGAGGAAAACTCGTTTGTATTCGGAAATGCGATGATTCTCGAGGGACATTAAGAAAACAGTTGCACTGTAATAAGTTAAGATACATAGGTACCAACAAAATACAGAAGTGCAGTGATTCTACGGAGTAGCTACACCCCAAGCGGCGCCGGGCGGCATGTAACTGCTACAAACAGTATCGATTCACAATAACAATGGGAGCACATCAAAGGGACACACAACCCGCCGTAATATGAACATCGCCATTTAACTTCACTTTAACTACGGAACATTGGAAAACTTTATTTTGTTTGTTGTTTTACAGCTTTTGACATGGCCATCAATTTAACGGTTCGGTTGGCTATGAGCTACAAACAGAGTTTTCTGTGAGTCTATTTCTTAAACGCATTTTCGAAAATGGAGCTCGTGTCGCAAACTAAAAATGTATTTCCTTAAAGAAATAAAAACCGTGCATGACTAGTTACTAGTGCATGATGCTACGGTGGCCGGGAATCAGCCTGGGATTCCCGACGCCCAGGGCGTCTCCTGCTGAGGCTAAGGCCGTGAGGGCGCATATACAATACTGCCTAACGTACTTAAGGTGACACTTGTCCACATTTTTTCCATACAAACTTCGGGAGGGTTTTACTCCACTGTTTGACTATGTACATCAAAAATTAAACATGGTATGGTTTTGTCTCATTATTATCATTGTCTGTACTGAAACAGAATACTAAAATAAAAAGCTATTAAAAAGTTATGAGCCAACAAAGATTCGTTTTTCTTGCTAATTTAACCTAACTTTGAGCGTGTTTAAGTAATAAAAGGAGTGTAAAATCTCGAAAACCAAGACGGTACCGACAAAGTTCAATTAACAATAAGTTCAATAAACTTTATTGGTCATTCATTTATGCAGTGGTTTTTTCATAAAACCCGATCTTCTGAAGGACTTTTCTTAATTTTTTCGCGATTTTCTTGCCGAAAATGCTCCTGCAGCTCACTCAATAACGTTGTGCGTGTAGACTAGCGTCTAGCTGCTCACCACTGATACTATCTCTGTCGGATACGAAGCCTGGTGAGACAGCGTGATTTTTAGCCAGGCCCACCAGTGAGTTCGAGCCCGCGCAAAGTGTCCCCTTAAGATTATAGTTATGGTTGAGCTGAATGGTGCTCTAATCCGTGCTAAATGCATATGCAAAAACCAAAAACGCTTGCCGCGTCCATTAGCAGTCCCCTCTCCAAACGCAACGTTGATATTGCAAGCCGTTTCAGCCGCGTTCGTTCTGCACTCGTATTCAAAAATAACTCGGATTTTCGAAGTATCCATCTTTAAGTCTAAGCTGGAGTTTTTGGCGGGATCGCGTTGGAACATGTCGCACGAATTTTCATTTCCATGAAATTTCGTGAAATAGCGAATTAAATTGTATAATTTTGGTAGTGAATTATTCAATTTAGTTACACGTGTGAGTGCACAAGTGTAGTGAAGGTAAAAATAAGTGACTAACGTGGACTTTTCGTGTTCCCCCCAAAAACTCCTAACAGGTTGTTGTAAAGTTACTACCGCTTTACAATAACTTTGACTAGACTGACTATGACTTTTTTGTAACTTCGTGCCGGATATCGGGCCATTTACTTGATTGAAAAGTAAAATTACTTGACACTGGCTAAATGCACAAACCGTGCGAAGTCAAAACCCAAAAAAAAAACCTAAGCTGACTAAAAAAAAAAACAATTGAAAGTCGAAAATAGAATGTTGCACATTTTTTTAAAGAAAAGCCTCATAGGTATCACGTGAAAAAAGTTTCATACGGAAATCTCACACCATGAAGATTTTATGTCAATTCGAACTGTATATTACTATACAACGGCAATTTCATACTTTAACCCCTGTTAAACGTAGGCATTTCTTTTTTTATATTTTTATAACGAACGCTTTTACCGTTATGCGTTCGTTATCACATGCATATACACCCACCAACGAGATCAAACAGACACAACCAAAGACACCGGCAATCATTCCTTTCGAAAATACAGACCAACTATTTAAAGTTCTGTTCCAGAATATACAAAGTCTCTATAACAAACAACACATACTTGAAACTTTTATCGTAGATAACCCGATTTATAATGCAATATGTATATCAGAGTCATGGTTGTCAAAAGATAAATTAAGCTTGATACAGTTTAGTGGATATAAAATAGCAGCGTCATACTGCCGCAGCACGCGAGTGGGAGGCGGCGTCTGCATCCTCTTGCAAGATCATATAGACTTCAAAGAGAGAAATGATATAACGAATATGTCCATAGAATATATTTTAGAAGTATGTGCAATCGAGCTACCAAATGAAAACATATTATTAGTAACAATGTATTGGAATAGGAGAGAGGAAGAAATATTTACTAGTCAGTTAAAATGTATCCTAAATTATATAAATAATAAATATTTTAAGTTTAATATAATTATAGGTGGAGACTTTAATATAAATATCAAAGAGAGAAATGTCAAAACTAGTCAATTCCTAGACCTTATGTTAGAATATAAACTTACACAACACATAAAAACACCTACACGAATAACACAAACTGCATCTACATGTTTAGACTTGATATTTACAAACACAAACACAAATAATATATATACAACAGTAGAGGAACTAGGTTTTTCAGACCATAGTGGAACAATTGTACACATTGCCATACCAACACCACATTCAGCTACACAAACAACATGGTGTATTAAAAAAAGATTATTTAACAACACGAACATTTTAAAGTTTAAGTCTAAATTAAATGAACACGATTGGAACAAAATGTTACCTAAAAACCAAAATTTAAATGACAATTATAAAACATTTCACGATACATTAATAAATATCCTTAACCATTGTATACCAATATGTAAAGTAAAACTGAAACCCAATTTAAAAAAATACTGGTTAACGACGGGCATCAAGATCTCCTGTAAAAACAAAAGATTGTTAAAAATACTCACACTTAAAACAAAAAATCCTATCATCACAAATTATTATAAAAACTATGAAAAAATACTAAAAAATCTAGTAACTGCATCAAAAAAGATACAATATATAAATAAAATAAAAAAATCGAACAATAAGGTTAAAACCATGTGGAATATCATTAATGAGAGAACAAACAAAAAACATAGAAAGGAGCATAATAACATTAAATTGCAAATAGATAACAACCTTATATCCGATCCAAAGCAAGTAGCCAACAATTTTAATAATTTCTTTGCATCCATTGGAGAAAGCAGCGCAAACTCATCTAGTAGCACACCCGGCAGCACCTCTGTACTAAATCCTACAGAGAACACGATGTTTCTTGGCCCAATAGACGCTTGGGAAGTAAACAAAATAATTAGAAATCTAAAAAACAAAAGTAGTCACGGGATTGACGAAATACCACCAGTGCTTCTAAGACAATGCGCAGACGAACTTACCCTACCGTTTTACTTGCTACTAAACCAGTCATTTGAAGAAGGTGTCTTCCCCGATTTACTAAAAATATCTATAGTAAAACCAATCCACAAAAAAAGTACGAAAACTGATCCAAACAACTATCGTCCAATAGCTCTCTTACCATCAGCTTCAAAAATCTTTGAAAAAGCCATGTGTGACCGCATCTATGCTTTTTGCGAAAAGTACAAGATATTTGATGAATGCCAGAACGGCTTTCGAAAAAACCGTTCCACCACCTTAGCAGTCTATAAGTATATCCAGGAAGCCCTTAATATTATTAATAACAAAAAATACGCAATAGGAATTTTAGTAGACATGACCAAAGCATATGACAAAGTACAATTTGGGATATTGCTAAACAAATTATACGGATTAGGTATACGCGGAAAGGCTCACGAATGGCTAACATCTTATCTAAAGAACAGGGAACAACTAGTTGAAATAGAACACTTTAACCATAACAATAATGAAATCGAAAAAATACGATCAGATAATAAAACAATTAACGCCTCAATTCCACAAGGAAGCGTCATAGGATGCCTCTTATTTCTCCTCTATATTAATGACCTACCTAAGATCATAGAAGGTCCATGTGTCTTATTCGCGGATGATATATCCATATTAGTCTCATGCCAAAATAATGTAGATATAGAAGAAACTATCAATTCCATACTTACTAAAGCATGCAACTTGATGAACGAACATAACCTCGGTATAAACTACTCCAAAACCAAGTTAATAACTTTCCACCCTTACCAAAAAACACCTTTAACTTTAGATATTTTTTTTTAACGGCACAAAATTAGAAACTGTTAACGAATTTACCTTACTCGGACTAGTGATAGACACACACATAAACTGGAAATCACACATACAGAAAACTCACTCAAAACTTTCTAAATTCTCCTACGCCCTTCGTGAAATAAAAAAGACTACCAATTTACAAACAGCTCTCACCACATACTATGCTTATGCCTATGCATGGCTTAGCTATGGTGTCACCCTTTGGGGAAACAGCACAGGTGCACAAACTCTTTTTACCCTGCAAAAAAAATTGGTTAGAATCCTGGTAAACATTGAGCAAACAGATAGCTGCAAACCTTTCTTTCAAAAACATAATATTTTAACACTTCCCTGTATATACATTTTAGAAACATGCAAATTTGTGCGGAAGCATCAAGAATTTTACTCAAAACGTGAAGACATTCAGACACGCTATCTACTCAGACACCGATCTAGGCTAAACATTCCAAGTTCTCGACTAAAAATGCACTCTACAAGTCCCTATGTAATGTCCATTAAAATATATAATAAACTACCCGCTCTAATAAAAAAAGAAGAGAAAATCAACGTATTTTCAAAAAAACTTAGACATTTTTTGCTTAATAAAACCTATTACTCGATTAATGAATATTTAAGTGACAAACTTGTAAAGTCATAACTTATGTTACGTTTCCCACAACTTTAAATTTTATTTTACCTGTTCATTATTATTACAATTCTCAATATTACCTGTTTATGTTTTATGTCAATTATATTTATTTTTATGTTAATTGATTATATTTTAGATTATTAATTACATGTTATAATAATATAGTGATTTTGCTAAATGTTTAAAAATTATCAAATGCTTCCTCTCTAACTTACTTATTTTGCTGTGCCCGACAGGGTCCACATGATCTAATTATAAGTTTACCATCTAAGAATACCTACATGTGGAATGCAATAAAGTATTGAGTATTGAGTACATATTTTCAACATGAACCAATATATTGTTACCTTAAAAGAGTGTTCGTAGATAGCGAAGCAACGGCATAGAAAAGAGCTAAGAAAACAATGGAACGTACCCAAGAAGCTCTATCTGAATCAACATGCCGGCGACGTCGTGAAAAGATGCCCTCCTATAAATAAATACCACCCGTCTCTCCACTAGTCCAATGCTTGCTCAAGGATGCATATCCGGTAGGCTCGCAATCCTTTCCTATTTTAAGGGCAAGTCTACCTGACCATTACCGCGCCCCCCGGTCTACTTCTTGATATGCAATGGCCTCTGTAACACCATGAAGCATGAGGCTCCAGGGGCTAGTGCGAATCTTGGGGTTCATTCGATTTATCGAGTTTGGTCAAGCCACGCTGGGATCGGTGCATTACATTACCTTAAAAGTGTGTTCGTAGAGTTTTTTGGCCGTTCTTCTCCATAGGTAAGTAAGTAAGTCGTTTATTTGCAAATATGGGTACAGTACATGGTAATAAATGACATGACAATACACACACACAACAGACATGGTACTATAGGACCCTTATCTTATGGTCTCCTTTTTACAGGGGTCTATCAAAAAACACCTTTGTTTAGTGGATATATTCCTAGAAAATTTAACAGACCTTATTTTTGTGTTCTTCCTTTTGCTTGTCAGCGCGATCTCCCGCCTACTGTTTTTTCTTCTATTCTATTTTAATTTAGTTTGACAGTGTATACAGCCGTAAGGTCGTCTCTTGTAGACAACCTCTACAGTATCTACTTCGATTTAGAATGAGCAACCAGCTTCAACTTTCTGATTGAGCAACCCCTTGACAGTTAAAAAGTGCCTGTATTTGGTTTATTTAAAATAAATGCTTTGAGATTGATTTTGAGTTTGTTCTCCTATACATCGAAATACGTCACGGATACAACTTCAAACGTAAGTTTGGAAACGCAAAAAAAATATGATAAAACTACAAATTAACGATTTTCGGACTTTTCCTTAACTTGTGCTGTGAGATCTTGCTTCTTACCTGACATTATTAGTTTTTTTTTTTTTTTTGTAAGTATTATACTTTACGTAATGCATAGGCATAAAAAAAACTATTTTGGTATATACAGACACTTACATTTTAGTTATTTGTATAGATATGACCTAAAAAATGTTCGTCGATCATTTTAGCAGCTAATAAAGTCCAAAATATCGGCTGCCAGAGTGATTAAATACCTACCTACATAAATGCACCACACACATATTACGTTCGACTGTGATTGCCAAGTACAACAGTAATGTGGGCAAACAACGTTTAGTAGATTGTAACACTTCAGTCTATAAGAGATAACTCCTCATTTATGAGTCTGGATTGATCCCATCCCGCGGTTTGATCTCATCCGGGAGGTAAGCAAATAATACTGAATCCCAGAAATGCATTGGAATAAACAAACATTGCGATGCAATAACAATAAACATTTGTTTTTGGCACAGAACTCTGTATTGGTTACGATTGAGTTGTTAGAATAAGTTAGAGAAACATCACAACTGTTGGTTTCATATAAAACGCTGGACCAGTTTTCGAATTTTATGGTGGTTGAACTAATAATAAATTCAAAATTCTTTTGTTTAATCTTAGATGACAACACTAAGAAACCATTTTTTGTCAGCGGTTTCGCCCGCGTGGAGGTCGAAAATCATCCCATAGGAACGTATTACCGGGATCAAAAGTATCACATATGTTAATATATGCTATAGTCAATCTGCGTGCCAAATTTCATCCAAATAGGTTCAGCCGTTGTTGCGTAATTGAGTAACAAACATCCAAACATCGAAATATCCGAACATTTAAACTTTCACATTTATAATCTTAGTAGGATCTCTCTTTAGCACAAAATTCCAACAGTCCCTAGAGCCCTTGCTGCGCATTATCACATACAGAGTCACTACGGCGCCGCTCGCTTAATATTTCAGGTGGAGTTAGCTCAACAATAGAGTGGAGCACAACCGAGCTAGAAACTTGCAGTTACCGTGTTATACATAATGATAGTATGCGCACGTGTGGCTTGAACACTGGCTCACACAGACCGAGATAACGAAGTAAATATAATTTAAGAAGCTGAGCTAAACATAAAAATATCAAGTGGTTTTTACACTTGACAACACATCTATAATATTATTTAGAGATAACGTTTTATGTTGCCAACAAGCTGATCCTCTCAGGCCAGTCGTTTGCAGATAATGGGACTCTAGGTCTCCCAACTCCTAATGCAGCAGTTCCAGTCTATCAGCCTTGACCTGAACTACTCAAAATGCGAAATTCACCTTAGTGACGATACCAACAGACAACCGACCATACAGAAATTTCATTCAGAAATAAAAGTTTTGGGAAAAAGTTCACTGCACCTCCTAGGTTCCCCAAATTTAGAAGTTTTTCACCTTTCGTTGACGATTTTTTAATTTTTTTATAGGCCCTTATTAGATACTGCTGATTCTGTTCAAATTTATTTTCCTCTATATAGAGGAATCAGAATCAGTGTGGTTTCTATCTAGAAACCACACACCTTTTAGACAAAATTATTCGAAGTACTCTAACATCCATTTTAAATGCGGTACTCACTGAACGACCGCGCTTTCCATTCATTTTGGTGGGTTCGGCGTCCACCAAATTTAAAGTGCTCACACTAGAAATTTTGCCAGCGTTCCTGTCCTCGATTCACAGCACCGAAAAGTTAACCACAAAAATCATAGCCCTTTCTCAGGTAGACTCTTAAATACCGTGTTTGACCGATGCATCAACCGCCTGGAAGGTGGTTGATGCATCGAGAACCCGTCTTCCCAGCCTTCTGGGCACTTTTTCCACTGACTTCGATGCCGACGAATTCTTTGATGCCCAATGACCACTTCCCTTATTTTTTTGTTTATATACTTGTAAGTAATATATAATTTTAAGATTCGATTTTATATTAATTTAAGATACGTGTGAGCCCAACAGACAAGAAGACGTGCTGAAAGCATAGTAAGTAAGTTGAAAAACAGCTCCAACTTTAAAGTAAGCGAATAAGTTGCGAATCCGGGGTTACCAACCTCAGGACTAAGCGGGTTAATGCTCAACACATTTCCTGAATTCCGTACCAACGGAGGTAGAAAATAAGACCGATATTCTTGCTGAGGGTTGCCATACAATCTTCAGTTCAGACGAAAAGAGAATGGTTGGTTTCGGTCTATTTTTCACGTCGATTTCACTATACTTACTATCAAATACAGCTCTTTTTAAAAACGTACTAGGCGAAAAGAGAAGAGGCCCTGGTTTCCGGATTATTACTCACGTCGTTTTACCACCTCATTCAGCTGTTTCCAAAGAACGGTAAAAAGCAATAATTAGTACGTCACTTTTTATCAAAGTCCTGCCGCCTCGGAACGTCAAGTTGACAGCTGTCAAATTCGTTCTAAAATTCACATGTCGCAAAACCTTTAGACTAGTCTTGCGCCTGCTCGGTCATTTTTGAGATCGCTCCGTACTAGTTCTTTTCTGTCAGTGAACTAGTTCATTCTATTAGTTCTATTAGCTCTATTCGGTCTTCGCTCTCAGTCAGTACTTCCATAGATCACACAGCAAAAAAGTCTCACTGAAATCGTATCCGTCAAATCAGTCGCTGTCATTCTTGTTCTCGTTCGGTCATACGGTATAGTTTTTTGTAAATGTACGAGGAGCTACAAGAACTAATAGACCGATTACAAGTCAGCATTCGGAAACGTTTCTTTTAGTACAGTGCAAAGAAACGGTTCCTATTCGTTCATCGTTCACGAAATACACAAGACTACTTTAGACGCGCCGCGCCGTCACTTTTTTAATGAGTGGAACGCTAAAGTACGAAAACCACGTCGGACAGAAACTCGCTCCTGACCAGTTTAAGGATTATTCAGAAAGTTGCGCACTTAAGGTTATTGTGTACAGCATTATGCGAACAATGTCGTTACGAATACAGTTCACTACCACTGCAGATAATTATTTGAAACTGTTATGACTCGAAACCGGTACTTTAATGCAATACTTACCAGCTTTGGTGACTTATATTTTGCTGAAAAATGGCTAAAAAGGATCATGAGGCAAAGATAGTATGTCACTCTGCCATTCAATAAGTTAGAAGGTACGTACTTATATTTATTTTGTTCAGTAAGGTAATTTACGACAAAAAATAAAAATATTGACCTGTGTTAAAGCATGCAGTATTACAACCTCATTAGAAACATACCTACATTACCTACACATGTGTTTGAAAAGCTAAAAATGTTTTTCGTCCAAATTATGTTCACTCCATTAACTATTTATTAAAGCGCCTCGCTTTTACCTTTTTAAACACATTCTGAGGGTACATAAACACATGGATTAAAATAGCCTCCACGAGAGGCGATGCTTAAATGATAAGGTTTGGAGGGCACTGCCTCCCGTCTGACTGCTGTCAACTGGATAAATTTTAGCCACGATCATCGTCATCATCTGCCTAGCCTTTTCCCAACTATGTTGAGGTCAGCTTCCAGACTAACCAGATGCAGTTGAATACCAGTATTTTACAAAAGCTTTCCACCAACAGATGCTTATGCGTATGATGCGTATGTTTTATTGTAAAACAGTTGAGTTTCTCGCAGTTAATAATTGATGCGATCACACCGGGAGCGAGTTGAGTCGGAGCCAACTTTTATATTAAATAGCTACACAGACAGGAAAATTCAATTTTTTAAACTTGAGTTTATGAAGCTACAGTGTAAGGTGAGGCATACATTAATTGCTAATGACGAGGCATGATTACGGCAGAAATGTATGTCACTGTAAATAAATGTGGAGTAGACTTAATTATTAAAAAAGCTCTTTTCATTTTCGATAGTCATCGTCAACACTGTAGAGGGGAGCTTGTGGCTAAGTAATAATAGCTGCACGGGTGGATAGATCAGGTTAAGCTACGCTTGCCGCGGTTGTACCGTGGATGGGTGACCATCTTTACATACCTTGGTACCTCCGTGCCTCGGAAAGCACGTTAAGCCGTTAGTCACGATTGTCATTCATGGATCTTTAACAGTCGTTACGGGTCGTCAGAAGCCCGAGAGTCTGACAACCAGTCTTACCAAGGGGTATCGTTACCCAGTAACTGGGTTGTGCTAGGTTCCATGTAAAATACTGGTATTCAGGCGCACCCGGTTAGACTGGAAGCCGATCCCATCGTACTTTGGAAAAAGCTAGGGAGATGACGATCGTCTACGCTGTCGACGACTCTCTACTAAGAATACAAACAAAGTACGTACGTATACCTCATACACAATGCACGGTAGAACAATGACATTAACTAGTGAACGCCACCGCCGGTGGTCGAACTCTGCTCTCTGTAGTCGCGTCACGTCTGCAGACTAAACAAAAGTTTAATTTCGAGCTGCTGAGCTGACATATACCCTCTAATTGATAAAGGGACGAGAGAGACAGGTTTGAGCGAGGAACGTTGCGGTTTTAATATCAAACTGAAGCTTTGTTTTACGTTTTTTCTGAGAATTGAAAATGAGAATTTCTGTTTGAGAGCACTGGTACAAACACAAGAGTAGTCTTCTTTTATTATTGCGTTATCTAGAACAGGCACTGAAACGTTGTAACGCATCGGATCACTGTACCTGTTATGCATATGTCGGCGTCAGCGATGCCTGAGCGATAGTGCCGTCATCATCTTGATTCGGTGGTACGAAATCAATAGTTCAGGTTTACAATAAAAACTTTTTTCAAAAAAATAACAACCGACTTCCAAAAAAAACACTACAAAGTGCAAAATAACTTTAATTTCGGAAGTCGGTGACTTTGGAGGTGTAGGCATTTTAATTCTTTGTCACCGCCTTCCGAAATTAAAGTTATTTTGCACTTTGTAGTGTTTTTTTGGAAGTCGGTTGTTATTTTTTTGAAAAGTTTTTATTTTTCACTTTTTAGTTACCTACCAACTCGAAATTTCATAATCCTTGGGGTCAAAACAATGCATATTTATGCGATAGCAGCATTCGCGGTTGATTTGCTGTAATGTTTTGAAGAGTTCCGTTGTCTGTCTCCGAAACGCAGCATCAGATCTATATGAAATTTTAATAGGACCATTTAGGAGTAAATTCCATTCAAAAACAATTGCAAATCCGTCTATATACGACGGAGCTATGCCCAAACATACATAAAAATGGGACTATTTCGGAGTAAACCCCTTTCGAACAAAAAAATAATTTTGCAAATCCGTCAATATACGACGGAGTTATGCCCGAACATACATAAAAAAATTTAAAAAAAAAACATGTCGAATTGATTTATAACCTCCTTCTTTTTGAAGTCGGTTAACAAAATACGATGAAAATCAGTTATTATTTCACTTCCAGATAAATTAACACAGTAGGTACATTACTAACAATGTAGACGAACTATTTTCTAAGTTCGCGCAAACCGACAGTTTCGTGTGTTTCTGTGTGAAAAGTGGAAGTCTGCAATTGTTCGTTCTCCTTGACAAGACTGACTCGTCATGCAGTCACTTCCCCTTACTCAACTCTGCCCAAGAGAAGCACCCACCAGCGAGCGCGTCATGACGTTTACCACCACCTTAGTACTACAAAAATCAATTGAGAGACTATTACCACTCAACGATTATAATCTACGACATGTAATAATTAAACTTGCTATAGACCCCTGAATACCTTAGGTAAGTAAGTAGGTACCTACTTACTCGTTCACCATTTCGATTCAAGAACACAGCGGCCGGCTCCATGTAGCACGATCATGTGTCTCAATGATGTACGTGTGTACAGACGTGACTGACGTGTGTCTGCTGCAGACGTGACTTTAGAAAGATTCATGACAGAACTCTGAAAGCCTTAAATTTCCTTCCTTCAGACGTTTTGATTCATGACATCCCGCAATTCGCCAACCACAGTATGGACAGCTTGACCAAGCCCCAATTAGTTCGTCCCTCATTGATTGATGGTCCAACATTGCAGGTTGCAGCCGACTAACGAACTATTCAATGAAAAGTGACATCCACAGGTGAGCTGTAGCAACCCTTTACAAATCTTCGGTGATACTGGAGAGATGGCATCAGGTGCGGTCGCAGGCAAAGAGTTTGGGGGGGGGGGGGGTGACAGACAAAGACTACATATTAATAAGAAAAAAAAAAGTAAATTAGACTTTATTGCACAAAAAAACCGGTCAAGTGCGAGTTGGACTCGCGCACCGAGGGTTCCGTACAAACCTGTGGGTATATAAGTAAAAGTTCAAAATCGTCAAAAATATTTTTTTTTTATATGACGAAACTAAAAATTTTCGGTTTTCGTAATTTTTCCTATATCTGTACTATAAGACGTGACTTCGCACAAAATTTCAAGATTCTAAGTTCACGGGAAGTACCCTGTAGGTTTTGATTCCCGTGCGAGTTTCGAAAATTTGCGGAATTTTGCGGCCTAAATGGCTGTATCTTTTGATTGCGTTGACTTAGAAGGTTGATTTTTCTACAGCTTCCAGGGACAGTAGAACTAAGTATCATATAGAAATTTCAGTTTGATACCTCCACGCGTTCCTGAGAAAAACGGTCTTGACAGACGGACGGACGGACGGACGGACGGACGGACAACAAAGTGATCTTATAAGGGTTCCGTTTTTACCTTTAGAGGTACGGAACCCTAAAAACAGGTTTACGTTATTGATTTGGGGGGGTCATGACCCCTAGGACCCCCCTCGGACCGCAACTGGATGGCGTGTTCTGTTCTACTGCCAGTTGCTTTTTGTGGACAAATCGTAGAATTCTTTAATATTCGTATTTATGTATATAGAACTAATAACATGACAATTTTTTAATGGCATTCCTATAATTTACGGACAATAATTGTAGGCTAAAATTAAGACTCTTGTATCTTTACCAACAATGAAGCTAAGACCTTAATACCTTCGCGTAGTAGACCACCCTCTCTTGGAAAGGGTAAAATTACCTTACGATACTATTTATATACCCAGTTTAGAAATAAAATGCTACCGTTGGAAAGTAAACCGATTCGTTTTTATTTACAGGCACCTAGTATTATTCCACACGAAAATAATATAATCAAAGGCCCTAAAGTTTCATTTAACCATCTCGATCAAACGCATCGAGCGCGTTTGGCGCTCCGATCGGCCCTGGATTAGTGACAGACCAATCGGAGCGCCGAACGCGCTCGATGCGATTGATCGCGATGGTTTAAACACACACTAGGGCCACAGAACAAAAATAAACATTTGCAAGTGATTCAAAGCAGTAAGTTATAATTAACATTAGCTCGTTAGTTGCCCGCGGCCGAGCACTAACTCAGCGGTGCTATAACTAGCTGGGAACATTCCCGTCTACAACAATAGCCGAGCACTTAGTAATTTTGAGACTTCACTCACAATTAAAGCTGTAACAGAAAGCATAATGGTAGTACAGTTAGACAACATTATTTTTAGTATATTCGAAACCTGAATATGGTCTGTTCAGAATAAGTAACTGAATCGATTTCAAAAATTTCACAACATATTATATTTTTTCCCAAAAAAGTTTTGTAGGTGTGATGGAAAATGTTATCACCGGTTGATTACAATACAATCGCCACACCGACGCAATCGCCGCCGCACCTACTGCCTAATTATATTTTAGAGGTATGAGGAACAGGGTGTAAAGTTCACTCATACCTATGCTGGTAAAGGAGGATCCTCCGACCAGACGGGTATTGTGTCTGGTGGGCAACTGCCCGACAGTTGATGTCGGGATTTTGTGTATGTTCGAGTGTCGTGGTAAACTCTGACTGCGCGATGTAGTAGGAATTCTTAATTTAGTTCGCCTGTGGCACTGTAGATGGCGCCACTTCTCTTTTTTCGTTTTCTTGATTTTTTGCGAAGTATTTATTTTGTAGTGCCGCTACAATATTATCAATGAGCACAATACGACGCTGGACGCGCGGGTAGCGCGGGTGGCCGCGTGGTAACCATGTTTATGTAGATAACCAGGTAACATAAGAAGCTTATAACTTTGTGATTTTTCATGATTCAGTTTTGAAATTTTGTACATAGATTCTTCACATAAAATACTAGACACGCGTGTCTCGGGATTGGCATATACCTACTAAAACTAGGGTTGGATACTCTGATTTTTTATTAGCTGGGGCAAAATGAGAGCCGTTACTATCGCATAATTGTCATGTTGACAAAAAATGGTCGACCTCAGCTGTAATTTTATTTAAGCTAATTAAAAATCGGAGTTCGGTTATGTACCTAGGTGGCGGGACAGCGATATATTACTACAATGATATTTAAAATACGTCATTGTGTTATTAAGATAATGAATTTATAGGAGGATCGATAGGAGTTAGCTTACAGAATACCTCATGATTTTTAAACCAAGTAAATCAAATCCTAAGCGCTCGGCTGACATGTTCCCGCTGAATACATTACGCTAATACGTTCGGAATACTCGTAAACAATCCCCGTACACCACGAGGCAACCCCCCTGCCCTTCTCCTTTCCCCCACCCCGCTACCTGGTAGGCTGGGAGCGCAACAAGTCGCTAACTGAAACATGTCCGGACATGTCTTGCGACTCCCGGCCTCCCGTGGCAGCGACATGACAGCGTCACAGAGAGCTGTAGGAAAAGTTAACAGTTAAACCTCGTTAATTCCACATGGATTTTTTTTTGAGGGTGGGAAATCATCAAATAACTTCTCCCGCTCTGGATGGAGCGGGAGGGCGTGTCAGACTTTTACTAACCAAAACCCACCCTTGTTCCCTCAGTTGCCTGTGTGCCAGGGGCCACGGTATTTCTTTCGAACAACCCGCACCCCTGGCAAAATTCCACACGGCTTTAGATGGTAACTTTAATTTACTTTTTACCTTTTTGTGTTCAAAATAAAATGTCAATCACAGTAGAAAATCAACCAATTTAAAACTGCAAGCAACTCCACTGCTTTTTACACACACATTTCAAATACTTGTGTGGAAATTTTAGTGGAGGAGCGTGCAGTTTTAAACTAGTTGATCTCCACCAGTATTTCAGTCCCTCTCTCGACAAGTCTGTCTGTTTTTGGGGGGACTGTCTTATGTAATTTTGACCTTCAAAAGTGCGGACTCTCAGCCTAGTTTGAATAAATGACATTTAATTTTGATTTTGTTTGATTTTGACTGTATCACCGACATAATGGCCGGCGACGGGTACCTTAGTGCAATTGTAAATTCTCCAGCTCCCAAGCCATCCATTTTTCAAACATGACAAACTCAAACTTAAAACATTTATTTCAAATAAACCAAATACGCACTTTTGAATT
Organism: Polymixis flavicincta; assembly: GCA_949987655.1. Lineage (NCBI taxonomy): Eukaryota > Metazoa > Arthropoda > Insecta > Lepidoptera > Noctuidae > Polymixis > Polymixis flavicincta. The sequence continues at coordinate 21,038,049 of OX465183.1, forward strand.
GTCAAAGAATAGGAAAGATGAAGCTAGTTGCCTATTTCAAAACGTAGTAGGTACTTATGGAGAAGAACGGGCAAGAAACTCCATAGAATCACAACATTGTTACAAAAAGTTGGTTACAACACTTAAGATGGAATTATCAATGTGATGCAAACGTACAGAGTAACGTTCGCATTTATAATGTTAAAATTAAGTGTGGATCGATCCACGATAATAGAATATCAAAGTCAATCCAGACTTATGAAAGAATGAACAACGGATAAATAGTAATTTTCACAAAAAGATATTGACGTGGCTAAGTCGGCTAGTGTTGTGGAATCGTTTCCTGAAGCGTTGAGAGGTTATCGCGAGCCGTTGAATCAGACCGTAATGCCCGATATTATCTGATATTATCGCTGTCGCCGTCCTTTGACTTTGGAAATGTGCCTGAATTATATTACGTCTTTACCTATGAAATTGCCGTTCTGCAGTACTGGCCATTTCAAATCAAAATAATTTTTGTTTGGCTAAGAATTCTAATTTCAAATTAATTTTATTTTAAAAACATGGATTTTTTTTTCTAAAAGTAGTCATTTCTTTATTGATTAGTGTTACATTTTCATCGCATTTCAATCTTTTTCGTCATCATGGATACGTTAAAAATTCGAGTAATTATGGAATATGAGTACCGTCGTGGCAGCAACGCGGCACAAGCGGCACGCAACATCAACGACGTTTACGGAGCTAACACTACAAACCAACGCACCACCTGTTATTGGTTTGCTCGCTTCCGTTCTGGAAATTTCGACCTGAAAAATGAACCTCGCGGTCGTCCGAAGACTTTGGTCGACAATGACGAATTAAAGGCGATTGTGGAAGCTGATGATACACAATCTACGGCTGAATTAGCAGCAGCTTTCGACGTTAGCGTCAAAACAATATTGGTCCATTTGCGTCAAATTGGCAAGGTAAAAAAACTTGACAAATGGGTGCCCCACGAACTCAATGATCGCCAGCGCGAAGTACGCGTCGAGACGTGCCTTGCACTGCTCAACAGACACACAAATGAAGGAATTTTGAACCGCATTGTTACCTGCGATGAAAAATGGATTCTGTTTGATAACCGTAAGCGCTCAGCAAGTTGGTTGGATCCTGGTTCAGCACCTAAACAATGCCCTAAACGAAAACTTACCCCTAGAAAAGTGATGGTCACTGTTTGGTGGTCTAGCGCCGGTGTGATTCATCACAGCTTCTTACCAAACGGGGTGAGCATTACTGCAGATGTGTACTGTGAAGAACTGAACACAATGATGGAGAAGCTGGCGCATCTCCAACCAGCATTGGTCAATCGCTCGTCTCCGCTGCTCCTGCACGACAACGCGCGACCTCATACTGCACAGCAGACGGTCTCCAAGTTGCAAGAACTGGGGTTGGAAGCTCTCCGTCATCCGCCCTACTCACCAGACCTTGCGCCTACAGACTACTACTTTTTCCAGAATTTGGATAACTTCTTGGCGGGAAAAAAATTTAATACCCGAGAGGCAGTACAAAATGCCTTTGAAGAATTTGTTGCCTCCCGTCCAGCTGATTTCTTTAAGAAGGGCATCAATAAACTGCCACTGCGATGGCAAAGATGCATTGATTGCATGGGTGATTACTTCGATTAATACAAATAAAAAATTCATGAAAAAAATTCGTTTAAATTCTTTCATACAAAACGGCAATTTCATAGGTAAAGACCTATTATTTATAGAGCGCGCTGAATAAGGGATTTCAAATGAACGGCTTGGTGTATAATGTTTGGTGCGGCCGATAGAGCTGTTAGAAACGTAGGTCGCTTGGTATAAGTTGAGGTCCTGCTGTCGTAGCAATAGAATAGTGTCCTTGCATTTTATCAATATTATTTCTTTTAGTCAAGGTCATAACAATATTTTTAAACTAGCGGCTTCGCCCGCATCAATGTCGAACATTTTCTGGAACAGGATTCTCTGGCCCAACGAATACATTTTTTCACACAAACTTCCACCCTCTATATAAACCTTTACAGGGGGAAATTCCTACAATCCTTCGTCTACCTCTGTGCCAAATTTCATCTTGGTAGGTCCAGTCTTTTTGAGATTTCGTGTTTAATCAAAAAAATAATGTATTTGTAGTTACTTCAATTTAATTCTCTTTACCTATTTTGGTATGGTAATTTTATTCTGGGTGCATCGTTTTCACACATAAATAAATCATTAACGTTTATTAAATATTGTACTTAAAACATTTTAAAAGAGTAACGGTGGAGTTTCTTGCCCATACTTCTCCATCCGAAACTACATTTTGGTAGGGGCGACTAGAATCAATTCTATTTTAATTTAATGTAAATGTTGACGTTCAAAAGTGCCTTTTAAGTGCTTATTTGAAATAAATGCTTTGACTTGACTTGACTATACGTAGATTCACATATTTTTTACCTAACATTTAGGTACCCTTTTTTTGTGGTTGGATGATTGTTTTCGCTTAAGTATTTATAAATGAATCGTTTCGTCAATTGCGTTAAATGCTGTGCTTTCATTTCGATTTTCTGGAGACCTGCAATTTGACTACATATTATAAAAAACTTTTTTCAAAAAAATAACAACCGACTTCCCAAAAAACACTACAAAGTGCAAAATAACTTTAATTTCGGAAGTCGGTGACTTTGGATGTGTATTTTAATTATTGGTCACCGCCTTCCGAAATTAAAGTTATTTTGCACTTTGTAGTGTTTTTTGGGAAGTCGGTTGTTATTTTTTTGAAAAAAGTTTTTATTTTTCACTTTTTTGTTACCTACCCCACACCAAATCGAAATTTCATCATCCTTGGGGTCAAAACAATGCATACTTATGCGATAGCAACATTCACGGTTGATTTGCTGTAATTTTTTGAAGAGTTCCGTTGTCTGTCTCCGAAACGCATCATCAGATCTATATGAAATTTTAATGGGACCATTTCGGAGTAAACCCCTTTCGAACAAAAAAATAATTTTGCAAATCCGTCAATATACGACGGAGTTAGACCCGAACATACATTAAAAAAAAAAAAAAAACATGTCGAATTGATAACCTCCTTCTTTTTGAAGTCGGTTAAAAACAAAGTCCCCCGCTGTGTCTGTCTGTGTCTGTTCGCGATAAACTCAAAAACGACTGAACGGATTTTCATAAAGTTTTCAACAATAGATAGAGTGATTCATGTGGAAGTTTTTTTTAATTTTTTGGGGGTGGTAAATCATCAAATAACTTCTCTCATTCTAGGTGGAGCAGGAGGGCGTGTCAGACTTTTACTGACTAAAACCCACCCGTATTTCCTCAGTTGCCTGTGTGCCAGGGGCAACGGTATCTCTTTTGAACAACCCGCTTCTGTTGGCGCTGACATCTCTTTGAGGCGCGCGTGGAACACAACGCGCCGTCGACTTGGGCTTGGTCCTTACCGGACAGCGACCTACCCATTACTCGCCGTCTGCAAGCCCACGTCTACGGTAGCCGGTAATCAGCCTGGAATTTCCGACGCCCAGAGCGTCTCATACGGAGGCTAGGGCCGTAAGGGCGCATAGACTGCCTCTTCTTCACGTTCGTCGCCTCCCTCTTCGCGAGCATCGCTGCTTTGCAGAAGGAAGCGACGGCTACACATGCACTCTGGCTCCGTACCATGTCATGGACCAGGGCCGGACGCGAGAGATTGCCGCCTCCGATCGTCACCACAAGGACACGGTGGTGCACCGCCCGAGCCGGGCAAACCTCCATCGTATGCTCTACCGAGTCCTCAGGGCGATCTTCGCAATGGAAACACCCGGGCGTTTCCTCCTGCCTTATTCGAAATAGGAACCTCCCGAAACAACCGTGTCCGGTGAGGATCTGCGTCAGGCGGAAGGTGAGGACGACGTGCCGCCTCTCAAGCCACTCCTCAAAGAGGGGACTTACCGCCGCCATCATGGCGTGCCCAATGTGGAAGTTTTAGGTGTATAATTTGTGTGAATTGGTTAACGTTGACAAAGCCGCTAGCAAAAGCAAGTAAATGATAAAATAATTGTTTTCTACAAATTGAATCCAATAGATTTCACCCCAACCTCCACAAGCGGATCACAAGTACAAACACTTCACAATCTATCAAACAAATAATATTTGTTTCCACAACAAAATCATATAAATTCGGCAACGTACCGGAACACCGCGGCAACGGCGGCACGTATCGGAACGGCACCGGATGCTGTGTCATCTCTCGACAAAAGTCTATCGTATTTGATTCAATTTACTGTTTCACTCAGCCCCAAAGTTGAGGGGAGATCAAATATTGTTTCAGGTACGTATTTGAAGTTCAATATTTCTTCTAAGGGTTTGACTTCAAATAAACTACTACGTATAAATATGAAGGGTTTTGTAAATAAACCCCCCGGTGGATCGGTGATAGCAGTATGTTTTTGTATTGACAAAGAGAAGACATCGCGGTGGTGGCTGCATAGAACTTAAATTACTATGAACATCTAAAGAATTGTAAGTATTCTCCTACATTTTTGCAATGTTCCAGTTTGCTATGGAACGTTTACTATTTATCTATATAATAATACGTGCAGCATAAAACTTTGTACCCCTTATTACGAAAATTAGGCGGACGAAGGAACGTATCAAATTTGGCACAGTAAAAGTTTATGTACAGGCTAAGCTCAAGAACCATAGAGAAGCGTTTTGTCGACGAAGAGTAGACAAAAATGACATTTCCGAGTAAATAATTGACAGTTTTGTACCGTAAATGTAGACAAGTGATTTCTATTCTATGGTAGAGTAGAAATAGAACGCGTCATGCTAAGCCTGCAGGAGTGCAGGAAGCTAATAGAATCATGGTCGATTTTTCGACTACTGGGCGACCACTTGTAATTTTTCGAAATTTTGTTTATGTTTTGATTGTAAATAATTATCTAATTGCCTGTGTCGTAACACTCGTAACGCAAATCTCTTTGCTTATGGTCGGTCCCGCGTGGTCCCAAACCTTGACTGACATTAACAGTCAATGGACATAATGTGTAAATTTTCGACCTGAATACGGGACTTTTGTCCACATTTTACTTTTGTTAGTTTATTTAAATTTTTGTAATGTACTTTTTGTTTGTGCAGAATAAAGATATTTTCTTTCTTTTCTTTCTTTCTTTCAAATTATAATAAGGCTTGATTTCATGTTTAAAATATGATAACCCATTTGAAGTAAGTATACACGGCTACACATCAAGCTATATATTTCCAGTTTATGCTGATCTCGCACTGAACGGAAATCCTATACAACGCGTGGTCAGCTTATACTGGAAATGTATAGTTTGATGTGTAGCCGTGTGTACCTACCCACACTTTGCGCTACGCTTAGAATAGGTGTACATTAATCTTCAAAGGTAAAGGTAACATTTAAAAGTGGCCACACCTTCTAATGATACTTTACTACATTTTCCTTTTTAATTACATTGCCTTGAGTTCAAAAACTACTTTACTTAATTAAAAGTTAGCTGTCATAATAGTCGGAAACTTCGTGACACTTGCCTCCCGTGCTACGCGCTACGCCGTAGTCGACGTAGACCTCGTAGCGCGTAGCACCCAGAGCTTTATTGTCATTCTCAGCTGATATTTATTGACTGCTACGAAAGCATTCTTTAGAAAACGTGCCATCCGTCGAGTACAATGCCTATTATTATTGAGGAATCACATAACGGAAAACCGACAAACACATAATAATCTTTTAGGCTGAGAAATAAAGTTGATATTTGAGTGCGGGTGTGCCAATGTATCAACACAATAAGTGAACGTGAAAGCTTTTCATAAATGATAGATAGTTCAGTAGATAAAATAGGTGCTTGGAGCATGGGATGTATTATCGTTACTCCTGAATCATTGTAATTGTGAAATTTCATTAATAAAGGAGAATGGCAGATTTTGTACAGCATACTTTTTTTGTTGTTCTGATAAAGAATTTGTACCACTTTTTAAGGCAACAAAGCCAATTGTTTTCAAATAAACGTAATAAACCAGTTATGCTTTTAGAAGTTTCCATAATATGTAAAATAACATAAATAACGAAATGATAATTAAATATTTCGAAATAGAAATAAAATTAAATATAATTAATATTAAGAGAAACATAATTATAAGTATCATAAAATAAATGTAGCTACTTACAAAAACAAAGTATTGTTTTATTTACCTATACTCAAAATCTCATCAGAACTTCATCATTACTAAAACTGTTGCAGCCCGCTGCTGGACATAGAAGAAACTACGATCCTTATCTCAATCTACCTACTTAAGGGTAAGTAAAACACTACAAAGATCGATCGATATCGGTCGACAGGATATCTAGAATGATAAATGATAAATGATAAATGATTTTATTTCTGTAAGTAGGTTTGTACAAACACTTTTACACGTCAATCATATTTTTTAAACTAGATGAGGTCGGCGTTTCCTATCTGACTACTCTGAGAAGAAAGGCCGAAACAAACTCAGAGGTCACAGTCTCTTTTAAAGTCCAGACATAATCTTGGTCAGATCATGTGAAGACCATGTGGATTGGTGTCTGAAATGGTCTTTTGAGGAAAGAACCACACAGGTTGAGTGGACCTGTCCATTCAGTGCACGCATGTAACGCGCATTTACTTTATCATCAAAACAATGTTTATCTATACATCTAGGTATATCTGTACATCTATCTATTCTATACGGATAAATAAAATTGGAGTGTATGTTTGTAATATTAAAATAACCGATTTTTACTAAATGCGTATGTATACACGATACATATACCAAAATAACATATTTTTCAATTTTTGTCTGTCTGTCTGTTTGTTCCGGATAATCTCTGTAACGGCTGGACCGATTTTGACGGGACTTTCACTGGCAGATAGCTGATATAATAAGGAGTATCTTAGGCTACTTATATTTTAGAAGTTTTATTTATTTTTATTAATATCTATACATATAAATAAATAATAAAAAATAACTATTCCGAACGGACGAAGTCGCGGGCACAGGTAGTGTACTTATATGTAATAATCTACATTGATACACTAGTAATTAACCTTAAAAAATAAAACAGGTTATATTTATTATGTCCCAAGGTTTGTCTATCATTGTCATTTTACCAATTACTTAAAACAAAAGAACACCCAAACACGAAATTGTATATGCTGTACAAAATTCCCACGCAAGCCTGCCGTTGAAAAAAAAAAAAGCCTGCCGTTCGCCTTTTTAATTTGAATAGACTTTAAATAGTCATCGCTTCAAACTTCAAAAAGTAAACGTTTTATTCTACCAAATCATTTTATAATATGCTACGAGTATGTTAAGTTTCGAGTTATCGTTCGCTACAAGTAACAACATACTTAAACAAATATACTAAACAAAAACAAATCTCAGAAATAAATGATGTTTACCCGTAACTTAGCCAGCGAGGGTACAAGATGGCGTCTTTGTTATTGTATAATTAATGATATTGTAATAACCGCAGTTCGAACATTTCGTAGAAGTTCCCATCGCCATCGCCACCGGCTGCATGTCGACACGGCTTAGACATCTTTTGTAAGTCGGAGGGCTTTTTTTAAAGAAAGTACCAAATTATTCGATTTTTTACAAACAATTATAAAACCTAATTAAATAGAGAACAAAGTAACTGTTATTTATTTATTTAGTAAGCAAGGCACACCAAAGACATCATTTCAGAGAAATTCACATTATGTGACGACGAATCTTCAGTACTGTGTAAATACATCACTTAAAAGCATACACAATATTCTGATTAAAAAGTGATTAAATAGTCGATTACATATAAATTATTAAAATATTAGAAAATATAAAGTATATATTAAACGTTGCTGCTTACGCAAGTTTCTGTAGTAAGTTTTTTTTTTATGTATTAACATATCCGAACGTGGTATATTTCATTATTACGTACGCGTTTCCAAACGCGTCTCCTACGCTATATTTTTTCTGTCATGTTGCCAACCGCAGTTTTGAACTACCCATCTCCTTCCTTCCTACTACGCTCCCATGCGACAGAAAGAGAAGGAGTATCGCCGCCTACGCCCAATCAGGGCGCGCTTTCGCAGTGACAAGAAGAAGAATCACGCCGTGATTGAATACTCGCAAAAAAAAGTCAACCGCTTAACACCTCACGCAATACAGCTTAGCTTTGCGGCGCGCACCGCAAAATACATCAAACCGCATTAAACTCTAAACTAAAGACAATCTGTGAATGTCGGCCGACACGGTGAAACAAACTTAAGTGCAGGAAGAATCCACCAGAACACGCGCTGGGCTTCAGCACCTCCAGCGACATCAGCCTTCGTCCCAGGCGATCATCTTCATCAGCTTCCAAGTAAGTCCTTGTTCCCCTACATAAAAACTGCGTGCCGGCAACATTCTATTCCGCATAAATTAATTTCCCGCCAAAATTTACAACCCCGCGAGGTCCTTCGAACCGCTATCCCAACTTATCACCAGTTACATTGCACTAAAACAATACAACCACAAAAAAATAAACAAAATATTCACACATAATGTAACTGCTAAACTATTTAGCGAAACTTTATTATTACTAAGTACTGAAGTATCTTGTGTTCCTGCGATGTGCGCAACTATTTGGATATTTTAGCAGATTTACTTTCCCATTTATAACAATCTCAGTGTATATTATCAATGATATCTAAATAGCAATTAAGCATCTTGAGTTGAGAATTAATCAAAGCAGCGATTACGAGGGCAGACAGTGGCAGACACCAAGACGTGATTAATTAGCCGATCTCGAGCGGAAAATTAACAATTGCTTAGAACATTGAGCTTCTAATGTAGATGTACGGATTGTACAACTTTCTGCACTTTCTCTATAATAATATATCTCTGTAAAGTCCACACACACAGAGCAGTTTTGGCCCAGTGGAAACTGATGCGACTTACAAGATGTAGGTCGTAGGTTCGAACCTGGACAAGCGCTGTACTTTGTTAAATTATTTCATCACCACTCTACTACTAAAACGGTGAGAGAAAACATCGTGAGGAAATCGGATGATTCGTCATGTTTTAGAACCAATAATTCGAAGAAATGTGACATCTACCTACCCGCACTGAGCACGCGTGGTGGATCACGGGCCACTTCTTCACACAGAGAGGAGGCATGTGTCCCAGCAGTGGGATAGGAGATAAAAGTTCATACTAGTGTTAGTTACCTATAAGGATTTTTTTGTGTGACCACCTTTACATACCAAGACCCTTCAGGAAGCATGGTGGATTTTTGAAAGTCTTTACGGGTCGGCAGAAGCCCGAAAGTCTGACAACCAGTCTTGCCAAGGAGTATCGTATTAGATACGCAGTCGCTTCATACAAAATACTGGTATTCAACTGCATCCGGTTAGACGGAAAGCTGACCCCAAGATAGTTGGAAAAAGGCTAAGCAGATGATGATGAAGGTATTTTTATTATTAACATGCTTTTTTTTAGCTTCAGTTACAAACAAACAAACATACAGGATGTTTGTATGTACCCGACTCCTTTGGACTTGATATTGACCCACTTCAAACAGTCACAACTTTGTAGACTTATCGAGGACCGATGACAATTCAATAATTAAAAAAAAAAACTAAAACATCACGCTTTTGTAGTTAGCAGATCTATAAAATATAATTCCTCCGCATCACATGCACATAATATACCAACTGATCTCTCACATAACTCTCTATTTCAGCTCTGGGATATCTAAGATAAGTCTTTATTTGCTTTAAACATGGTAAGTATAAAGGTTTCACTGTCTGGTTTTATATAATGTCCACATATTTATCTATGCAGAAATTGTATCAAAATTGCAAATTGCAAAATAATTTTTATACGCAATTTAAAGGTCGTCAAGAATGTCGCAGATTAAGGAAGTGTCATGTCAATGACAGACATCGACACTAACGTGTCTAGATTGCCATTAGAACATAATACGGTAGTAACAAAACAGAAGTGTAGTGAGAAGATTAGTTTTATTAGTCCATTAGTGAAGCAGATGTAGTTAGTCTGTCCGCCGTCCACCGGCTACGGACCGGACCGGTCACGTGTAAGACAGTCGGACAAACTTCGTTAAGTACAGGTGCTGACAGGCTTTTATTTAGCCTAGTTAAGGCAGTTCCGAAGTGTTGTCGTTAAGAAGTTTATCCACATATGTGTTATAACGTATTTGGTAATATGATGAAGAATTTTCTATTTTATTTCATATGTTATCATAATTTCAGCCGAAAGACGTCCACTGCTGGACATAGGCCTCCCTGAAGCTCCGCTACTTTGATCGGTTCTGTGCTTCCGGCATCCAGCGGATTCCTGCAGCCTTCACAAGGTCATCGGTTCAGCTTGTGGGAGGCCTTCCAGCTCTGCGTTTTACGGTACACGGTCACCACTCCAGAACCTTTTAGCCCAGTTTCCATATCTACACTTCATCATCATCATCATGGTGGCCTCCTTGTTATCCAATCTTGGATGTAGGCCTCTTCCCTCTTCTTCCACTCCTGTCGATCTTGTGCCCGACTCATCCAGTCTCGACCTCCGTGTCGTCGGATGTCATCCACCCAGCGCTGTGGTGGTCTTCCGCGCCCTCGGGTGTCCGCTCTGGGTCTCCATTCTAGGACTCGTCTTGTCCAGCGGCTCTCGTCCATTCTGGCCCATGGCCATGGCTGGCTGTGCCCCGCCCATGTCCACTTTCTTTGCGCTACTACAGCCATAATGTCTCTTACTTTGGTCTTACTTCGAATCCAATCATTCCGTTTCCGGTCTCGTAGGGTGATCCCGAGCATAGCTCTTTCCATGCCCCTCTGCGCGACTCGGAACTTCTCGGCGGACTCCTGCGTAAAAGTTATGGTTTCCGTACCATAGGCTAGTACGGGCATGACACACTGCTCGAAGACTTTGACTCTAAGACGTAGGGGTATTTTTCCACACAGTAGTTGTTTGTTGGCACCGAATGCAGCCCACGCCTGCGCTAGTTTCACTTCCGCTACTTGATTCTCAAAGCCGAGTGTAATCTTATGCCCTAAATATATGTACTCAGTCACTCTCTCCACTGGAAGCTGGCTGTTTGTGACTTCAGGAATGTTGGTCATTATTTTGGTTTTCCCAATATTCATTTTAAGACCGGTCTTCTCGGATTCCACCTTTAAATCCTCTAGCATCGTCACCATGTCCTCAACGCTCTCCGAAACTAGGACCAGATCGTCAGCAAACCTCAGATTTGTCAGTCTCTCTCCATCGATCATCAGCCCTTTCCCAGTCCACTGCATCTGTTGGAATATGCATTCTAGTGCCAGGGTAAATAATTTTGGTGATATTGTGTCTCCTTGCCTGACACCCCTCTGTAGATGGAATTTCTCGGTTTTCTCGTGCAATGAAACACAGGCAGTAGCGTTTTGATGGAGGTGATTGAGGATTTGTATGTACCTTTCATCGATGCGGCACCTGGCTAGGGCTCGTTCTATGAACCACCACTCTATCGAGTCAAATGCTTTCTCGTAGTCGATGAAGGCGAGGATAAGTGGTTTCCTGTACTCGTTACATTTCTCTATGACTGTTTTAAGGGTTTGTAGGTGGTCATTGGTACTGAAGCCTGAGCGAAATCCTGCTTGTTCTCTTGGTTGGAAAAATTCTAGTCTCCTGTCGAGTCTGTTCACTAGAACTCTCGAGAAGATCTTATAAATATGTGACAGCAGGCTAATAGGTCTATAGTTTTCCAGCTTCTTGATGTCCCCTTTTTTGTGGATCAGGGTGATTATTGCGTTGTGCCATGATGCAGGTAATTTAGTTTCCACAATGCATTTTGTAAATAATACTGCTAGCACATTGCTGACGACTCTTCCGTTGATTTTAATCATCTCTGGAACCACGCCGTCTTCCCCTGGTGCTCTCCTACTTTTAAGTTGTTGTATAGCTAGCATTACTTCATCTGGGATGACATCGGGAATTTCTTCGGAACCTACATTCTGGATCAGTAATCGGGGTTGCCCAAGAGTTGCTATTGTCTGGCTCGGTGCTGCTCTGCTCTTATATAGAGTTTCATAGTACCCCTTTGCTATTGCAAGTAGCTGCTCTTTATTTGTAACCTCTTCCCCGTATCCATTGAGAAGCTTGAAGATTTGTTTCCTTCCCTCGCTCAGCTTCAATTTAAGAACCCTTCGGCTGCTGTTCATCTCTAGCGCTTCCTGTATGAGGTTGGTGTTATAGTCAGTCAAGTCGTTCCGAGTCTGTTTACGGATGCGCTTCTGTAGGTCTCTGTATTCCTGACTATCCACGTTTCCCCCACTGCATAGCGACCTTCTTTGGTCCATCATCTTTATAGTACCTGGTGTTAATTTAGTTGGCCTATTAGGTAGGACACTTGGGGTGTTTTCGTCAAGGCTGTGAGTTAATGCTTTTGTCAGTTGATCGTTAATCTCATCTATGGTCATGGTGGATAATCGCTCACAGTTGAGTTTTGCCTTGACAGCATTCTTATATAGATCTTCGTTAGCTTGCAGTATCCTGAGTTTTGTATCGGTTGGAAGATGTTTCCTCACAACAAGATTCCTTCGCGATGTTCGAAGCTTTACATATATGTCTGCTCTTACCAAGCGATGATCGCTGCCTGTAGAGAACCTATTTAGCACATTGACGTCTTCGACCATAGGTTTATAGTCTGTGATGATATAGTCATATTCATTCTTGTGTAAGCCACCAGGATGCCTCCATGTCCACTTACGCTGCTCTTGTTTTTTGAAGAAGGTGTTCATAGCAAATAGTGAGTTAGCTTGTAGAAAATTGAGAAACATTTGTCCTCGAGCATTTCTTGCTCCAAACCCGTAGTTCCCTATGCTAGTTTCTCCGCTGTTCTCCTTTATACCAACTCGCGCGTTAAAATCGCCCATTATTACGGTATATTTGGTCTTAATTTTATTTTTCAGAGCTCGTAGGTCTTCGTAGAACTCTTCTACAATTTCGTCCTGATGGCCTGATGTTGGGGCATATGCTTGGATAATTTTTATATTGTACATTTTGCTGAGTCTTAATACCACATAAGCAAGGCGATCCGAAATGCTGTTTATTTCAACCACATACTGTTTTATGGCTTTGTTAATCATGAAGCCGATTCCTCCGATACCAGGTCTGGGGCCTTCGCGGTAGTAGAACATATGGCCCGAGTGTAAAGTTACTAATTCCTCTCCGTTGCGCCGAATTTCACAAAGACCCAGAACGTCCCATTTGATGTTGCCAAGTTCTGTCTCCAGTTCTACCAGCCTATCATCCGACGACAGTGACTGTATGTTGTATGTCAAAAGTTTCAATTTGTAGCAGTTAGTCAACTCCCAGGGATTACTTGTCGCACCCCTGCCCCGTGTCACCCGGCCACTGCTCTATCATATGCATATCTACACTTATTGTAAATTTAACACGAATTAATTACGAGTTAATTGATTGTTACACGAATGGATAGAAGAAGAAAGAAGTCTGAAAGTGGCACCGGTAACTGAAAAGTGTGTGGAAATCGACTATCATAGTATTGGCATCTGATACGGAGGAATGAGGAAAATGTCGTGAGTGAAGCTTATAGTAAGAATGTGTCTTCGTTTTGGACAGTCGTTAAACAGTGCCAAGAAGGTGAAGGTCGCTAGTTATCAATAACTAAAAGTAGATACAAGTTTAATATACCTAAATAATTCCATCGCTGTCCTTTAAGCAGGATCGTAGTCGAGGACACGCCCAATATAAATGTGAAAGTTCATAAGTTTAGATGTTGTGATGATTTACGCAATTACGCAAAAACGGCCGAACGGATTTGGAAGAAAAGCACACAGATAGTGTATTACCTAGATTAATATATAGGATACTTGAGGGGCTTGTGGCTAAATAACAATAGCTACACGGGTCGATCGGCCAGGTTAAGCTACGCTTGCCGCGGTTGGTCCGTGGATGGGTGACCATCTTTACATACCAAGACCCCTCAGTGCCTCGGAAAGCACGTTCAGCCGTTGGTACCGGCTGTCATTTGTTGATCTGTGACAGTCGTTACGGGTCGTCAGAACCCTGAAAGTCTGACAACCAGTCTTACCAAGGGGTATCGTGTTACCCAGTAACTGGGTTGTGGAGGTCAGATAGGCAGTCGCTCTATGTAAAATACTGGTATTCAGCTGCATCCGGTTAGACTGGAAGCCGACCCCAACATAGTTAGGAAAAGGATGGGCAGATGATGATAATATATAGGATACTTGTATCCCAGTAGTACGTTTTCTTGGGATAATTCCCGAGCTACACGCGCGCGAAGCCGTTAACACAAGGTAGTAAAACATAAATTTCAGTTGAAACAATAACGAACTCTTGTTGCATTTATACTCTTTGTAAAACACGCTTCTATCTGTGCACATACTACACATTAGTATCATGAATTTGATGACCCATTGAGTATTCTGTGATCCAAATCTACTCGAGCAGGCTTCTACGGTTTTACTAGGTAATTCATATTTATCCCTTATTTTGCATTCCATAATTTTGAAAGTTCTTACAATGGCTTAAAGCTACGGACCCTGTAGGATACAATACTTAATATAAAACATCCTTACTAATAATAAAAACGCGAAAGTTTGTATGTGTGGATGTTTGGATGTTTGTTAATCTTTCACGCAAAAACTACTGAATAGATTTGAATGAAATGGCACATAGATTATAACCTAGATTAACACATAGGATACTTTTATCACGGTAGTACGTTCCTGCGGGATAATTTTTGACATCCACGCGGGCGAAGCCGCGAGCGGAAGCTAGTTAAAAATAAAACAAGAAACAAATTACAATCAATTTTTTTTTATTCCATAATTACAATCTCTCCAGCGGAGGAGTAAAACGCAAAACTGTATTGATTCTGGATTATTTTTTGCAAATACAAGATGGCAAGATTCCTGTACCTATATCTTCTATCCAGGACAAACGCGATCGCCACTCCAGAACTTATCGGCGCCAGCAGCCATCTGTTCTGCGAGCAATTTGCCCTGCCCACTGCCACTTGACTTGACAATTCTTTGGGCTATGTCGGTTACCTTGGTTCTCCTGCGGTTCTCTTCATTCCTGATTCGATCACGTAGGAAAAATCCAAGCATTGCCCTTTCCATTGCCCTTTGGGTGACTTTAAGCCTTCTTATGAGGCCCATTGTGAGCGACCACGTTTCTGTTCTATAATATGTCACCACTGGCAACACGCGCTGGTCAAAGACACGTCACGCACTTATTACATAATATAGTAACATATAATAAAATCTGTAAAATAACACCACTTTCTTGTAAAAAATGTTTAATGGCTACGATATTGTAAAATTGTTATATTGGCGCGGATATCTGAAATACAAGTTTTGCTTAGTTCGGCCACAGATGCTTGATTCATGTGTAATCAAAGCTAGCCTATTTTAATTTGTGAAACATGTTTAAGTTTGTTCACACTATGAAGTGTCAAGTAATTAGCACAATTACTTTTCTATTGTTATTTTATTATATTAGGCAGACTAACTGAGCCCCAGTTAGTCTGCCTAATATACGAGGGGTTAACTATATAAATATAAGAGTTCATCTGTGGACGTTAGCATCGGCATTAATAATAGCTTTATTACTAACAACAAACAAGTAACTATTTACGTTGTCTTTTTTGACAAGCTGTACCACCGTGCGCAGCAGGGCGAGTCGCTAGTTCTCCTGTAAGTAAACACAAGGGCTAACTAAACATGCTTCAAGTACCTACTCTTGAACTCCGAGCAAGTTATTATACCTAAATGTTTGCATATGCTAGTGACGTGTAATATGCAGTAACGAGAGAGTTTTAAGTGAAACGCCTTAGAAGCTGTGTAAAGTGAGCGTAAAATATATCATCACGACGGGCGCACGCGTCACTTGGATCTGTCATGTCGGGACGAACTGTGTTGGTGAATTAATATCTCATGATGTGGTGCAACTGTCAGGCAGTAAGCGAGGTGGTGTTAACATACCAGTATTTCCACTGGTTGAGGCGTTTGTATGGAGGGGACGGGGCCTGCGAGGAATTAGAAAAATAGGTAGGTACCTATTTAAAGAAACTATTTCCATCGCGCTGTCGGTAAGTCTGCCCCCGTAGTGTGTGATAGGGACAGCTGCAGCTCAGACCGTAATTTTAACACATTTTTTTGACGAGATTGACGTTTCGTATTCCCCTTTTTCTCCTCGAAAACTGAATTCAATTGTTTTTAACATTAATATTTTAAGAAAGAGTATATCATTAGATAGAGATTCCTATGAGTATGTAGTAGCCCAATTTTACCACTTAATTTTCCCACTGCTGGGACACTGGCCTCCTCTCTTAGAGAGGAAGTGAGCTAGAATCCACCACGCGTGCCCAGCGCGGGTTGGTACATGTCACATGTCTTCGAATCTTTGGTTCTAGGACATTCCGGTTTCCTCACGTTTTCCTTCACAGCACACAAAAACTAAAGTTCAAGTTACAAGAAGCTAATTGTAATTTCACGTCTGAACTCCAAATCCCAAGTGACTATTGAAAATGACTCTTGTAAATAAAACCTCAATAACACTTCCGAACCTACATACTTAGTAGCTCCAACAGTCCTCGACCGTACTTACGGCTGCTCGAACCACTAGACCTTTGAGACGCAATGTACAACGACGCTGTGTAGGTAATATTTAAAACCAGTCGACTTATTGTTCAGTGCTGCCCTCACCCAATTGCTTTTACTACTCTTTAAACTGAAGATACTACGGTAATTCCGTAAGTTCGTACGGTAAGTTCGATCGATCAGGTTAAGCTACGCTCGCCGCGGTTGGTCTGTGGATGGGTGACCATCTTTACCTACCAAGACCCCTCCGTGCCTCGGAAAACACGTTAAGCCGTTGTCCCGGCTGTCATTTGTGGATGTTAGACAGTCGTTACGGGTCGTCAGAAGCCCGAAAGTCTGTCAACCAGTCTTACCAAAGGATATCGTGTTACCCAGTAACTGGGTTGTGGAGGTCAGATAGGCAGTCGCTTCATGTAAAATACTGATATTCAACTACATCCGGTTAGACTGGAAGCTGACCCCAACACGGTTGGCAAAAAGACACGTAGATACAGACGATGGTAATTCCGAGTTACTGCGCATTGCTTCCCGGGACAACAAAATGTGGTAAGTAATTTTTCATTAAATAATGTACCAAGTCATCCCTCTAATGGGCATCAGAGTTCATCGTAGCTTGTCACTTCTGTGTCACCGAACACGACTAGTGATATGAAAGTCGATAACCTGCGTCATTTCGCGTCATTACTCGCACGCCATCATCCAATTACCGAGTAGTAATCGCCGCACACGCGCCCCCGTAATACACAGGTAATAGAGGATTTAACCTATCGGGTAATTGATAGAATAGTGGTTAATTTAAAGATCCTTGATCTCTCAATTTAATCAAGACAGTATCTAAGTAGTATAAAGGTTGGTTGTTTACCGAATGCAACCTTGTGTTCGTACCGGCAGGCGACGAAATGGCTTTTTCATTTTCGAATTGTCAAGAAGATCTAGAATCAATCCTTCAAATAATTTACCCTATGTTATTTTGGAGTGTATTACGTGACTTAGAAAAGGGTAACACCGAATAACACGTCCCCGTAAGTTCACTAACACGTATCACTTAACCACGAATGCACGCTACCACGAAAAACTTAACAACGAATGCATACTACCACGAAAAACTTAATTAACAACGAATGCACGCTACCACGAAAAACTTAACGCCGTAGCCATGCGATCTCGAATAACCGAACCTCAAAAATTCATCGTACAAAGTCGTTACAAATTTTGTTACTTTTTCTCAAATATTTGAATTGATTGACTGTAGGTAATATGAATAAAGTCTTTATTCATATTGCTTACTGACATACACATATACATATTATGGACTTTTTTTTTGAGGTTCTGTTTTTCGAGATCGCATGGCTACGGCGTTAAGTTTTTCGTGGCAGCGTGCATTCGTTGTAATGTTTTTCGTGGTAGCATGCATTCGTTGTTAAGTGATTCGTGTTAGTAAACTTACGGGGACGTGTTATTCGGTGTTACACTTTTCTAGGTCACGTAATACACTCTTGTTAACAAGCGCGGAGCTGTAAAGATCGAAAACCTGGAATAAACGATATTATTTATATCCGCTCGAGCGGCCAAGCGAATTACTGCGGTCGCCAACCCTCCTGCCATGCGTGGCGATTATGGCAACCCCCCCCCCCCCCCTTGGGGGAGGCTTATGTCCAGCAGTGGACGTCTTTCGGCTGAAATGATGATGATGATGAGTTGCCCATTCCAAAGCATAGTAGGTACCTATGGAGAAGAACGGGCAAGAAACTCCATGGACACTCTTTAATGGTATCTAGATTTTTTTATTTTCAAACTGGGCAAATAAATCGTGTCGCAAGCTAATATTTGCCTATGACAGCTACTTCCAAATGGGGCAGGTCTACTAGCATCTGAAGGTAGAAGGTCTTTACATCATTTTTGGTAAAAGATACAAGAGTTTTAATTTTAACTTACAACTGTCCGTAAATTATAGGAATCGGCCATCAGTTTGAAAGCGATAACCTTAAAAAATGTGCACACAATTTACCATTAGTGTCCCTATACTGACAGTGGTTTCTTTCTCGTGTAATTGATATTCAAACCAAGTCTTAGTTCAAAAGTAAACGAGCTACGCCTCAACCTTTCAACTCAAACAGAATATGAAATCTACGAGTAAAGGAGCACTGTAAAGATTAGGCGAGTTGGGCTACCGATTGTAGCCGCTACGTGAACGTAGACCCTACGTGGCCGCATCTAATATTTACCGCGCACTTTAAAGGAACGAGGAAGTTCTATTCGTTGCACTTTGTACAATGTTCCCGAGAACAGAGACATTCTGATATAAATATACTATGAGTTTTTGATGTCAACTACTGTTTTCACAACAATACCTATAAGTTTTGCACTAGAATAGGATACCCTTCAATTCATACCTTGCTTGGTGATATCAATGTTCTTTCCTGCAGGCTTAGTACGAGCACCGATTTGTCGACGGAAGAATAGACATGACTATTTAAATGATGTACAATAGGATCAGATAGCTATGTTTTTCTATTTATTATCACAGTTATGCGTTCTAAACGAATCATGATTTTGTAGATAATCGTATATACTTTGTGGCCGAATAGAAAGTTTGTTGTCAGTGTGATTTTGACAATTTGGGAAGAAATATTCTTCTGAAATAGTCTACGTTTATAAGGACCTAGACAAATATCGTTAGAAACGAAAGACTAAATGACAGATTGTAGACGGATATCTACGGTGCGATAACAAAAATGTAGGAACGAAATGTCACTTTGTATTGAAAAAGCACTGTCTATTCTTCGTAGAAATACAAAGCGTCATGCTAAGCCCGCTGGCCTACTATAAACCACATCGTATATATAAATCAGCTGAAATAAATCTTGATACATTGAATACCTACTACCTTATTGAATTTGATTCTCCATTAGGCTTCCTCGCGCAAATGCGAAAAAAATATCATAAACAAATGCAATATATTATGTGCGAAAAGATAACATACAAGCTTCTTACATGTTTATTTGAGTAAATATGTACACCATAGTCGTTCGCACATAGTCTGCGTGTACGTAACAAGATTATATGAGCTCAAATTATAGACAATATACTACTAGCTAATCTATATGTATTAAAATGAGTCGTCGAAATGTATGTACGCGCATAACTTCCGAACGACTGCACCAAATTGGATGAATCTTTTTTTTATGTGTTCCTTATTGTGAGGACAAGGTTTGCATATCAGAAAATGTATAAAAAATATATAGATTTGATCAGAATTAAATCCAACTGATTTGATTTTACCGGAGGGGTTATATTTCCTCAGTCGCGACTGGAGAAATGAAATATGGCGGTACGAAGTTCGCCGGGTCAGCTAATATAATACTAAAATCATGTTTGACAACATAGAAACAAGCTATTTTCTTATTCTCGGAGTATTTGCGACGCCCGCAAATTAAATTTTCTTATTTACAACTTGTTCGAGTGTTTTCTGTCCGTGAAATTTAATGAGAAACCGTAAGTTCGTTTAATTCTTGGCTTTAGAAGCTTCCTTGTTTACAATACCGCGGTAATTGCAAGATCTAACGAAGCGAAAAATTCACCGGACTTTTATAGTTGCTATGGAGACTGAGTTTGGACCAATTAAAAGAACGAAACAGATTTCGAAGTCCTTTATTTACGTCTGGCCTCATTGAACTTGTCAATATTATAAATGTGAACGTTAGTATGTTTTGATGTTTCTATGACTGTATGTTTGGATGTTTGTTACTCAATCACGCAAAAACGACTGAACGGATTTGGATGAAATTTGGCACACGGATAGTTTAAAACTTGGATTAGGTTATGGGATACTTTTATCTCTGTAGTACGTTCCCGTGGGTTAATTTGCGACCTACACGTGGCCGAAACCGCTGACAGAAGTTAGTATACAAAAACTAGGTATTTCTCCAAAATTCATCCTCCATCAACCACAGATCACCTGGACTCAGTGATATGTTTTCCACTAGACTATCGGGAAGGCGTGGGGTACTTAAACACCACCAATACAAGACCTTTGGCAAGCATTATAAAAGTTTCACAGTTACCGACAAATTAATGCAGACATTTCGCATTTAAAATCTTCCTTATTACTTCTATCATCTTTCATACAAGACAGAACCTAGCAGAAACCCAATGAACCGCCGCGAATAATTCCGTAAGAATAATTCCATGTCGACGCAAACGTTTTATAATTTGCGAAGTTAATTTAGGCGAGAGGAAACTTCGCTCTCTGTAACATCACAACTTTGACTAAACCAATTCAATTTTAATTTTTCATTAACTTTTACAAGAGCTCCGGCTTAGCGGTTAGTTTTCTCGGATGTACAACCAGTCCATCTACTTTTACAAGAGCTTCAGCCTAGCGGTTTTAAGTTGTCTCATATATGCCATCAGATCCACCGACATTCTATTATCTGTTTACAATGACCATCCTCTAATTTATCACAAAAATACATCACCATCGCAATGTGGGTGGGGCCGAAAGGTTCTGGAGTGGCCACCGCGTACTGGAAGACGTAGAGTTGAAAGGCCTCCCACAAGGTGAACCGATGACCTTGTGAAGGCCGCAGGCATCCGCTGGATGTGGGTAGCAAAGAACCGGTCAGTGGTGGGCCTGGCTAAAACGCACGCTGTCTCACCAGGCTTCGTGTTAGACGTGATGCCGTGATGAGCAGTTAGACGCTAGTCTACACGCACAACATTATTCAGTGAGCTGCAGGATCAGTTACAGTAAAACAGGTGCGTAAAAAATTAAGAAAAGTCCTTCGGAAGATCGGGTTTTATGAAAAAATCACTGCATAAATCAATGATCATTAAAGTTTATTGAACTTTTTGATATTAGAGATTTGTCGATACCGACTTGGTTTTGGAGATTTCACGCTTCATTTATTACTTAAACACGCCCAAAGTTTGGTCAAATTAGCAAGAAAAACAAATCTTTGTTGGCTCATAACTTTTTAATGGCTTTTTTATTCTAGTATTCTGTATCCGTACAGACAATATTAATAATGACACAAAACCATACCATGTTTAATTATTTATGTACATTGTTGAACAGTGGAGTAATGCACTCCCGAACTTTGTATGGAAAAGAATGTCGACAAGATCCACCTTCAGAGGGAACAGGGCGTACGATTATCCATACAAACGTATTCCACTGTTTTCTTCCTGTATAATGCCTCTAAAGCAATTTTTTTCATAAAATCAAGGTCTACTGTAAACACGTCCCAGTCATTTTCTTTTTCTCAGCAACTAATTAGTTAAGAAAATATGACCCTCCAAAAATCACTACATCACAACAAACACTTCACAACAATCACTTTTCAATGCAAGATGCAGATCTGCTATGAACAGAGACCTGGATTTGATTAGCGAGTGGTCGCAGTCTTTTGGACTGCTGATCAACCCTAAGAAGTCCCAGGCCATAATTATCGGTGGCAGGTATATGCGGAATAGACTCGATGTTGCGTTGCTGTCTCCCATCTGTTTGAATGGAGTTCAGATAGAATACGCAAAAACGGTTAAAAATCTGGGTGTGACCATGGACTCTTACTTATCGTGGACTGCACATGTTGCTCAAGTCAGTCGCAAAATACACTATACGTTCCATTCGTTAAAATGCCTCCAGAGTTTCCTGCCCTTGAACACCAAGATCACCCTTGCCCAAACTCTCATACAGCCCATCATTGACTACGCTGCTGCCTGTTATTTGGATGCCACCGAGGAGCTTTTAAATATACTTGAGCGTTTGCAAAATATCTTCATTCGTTTTATTTTTAACCTTAAAAAATACGACCACGTTTCTAACTTTCGCAAGATCCTCAAGTGGCTCCCCATTCGACTACGCAGAAACTCTCGGATATTGTGTTTGCTATTTAACATTCTTCGCAACCCTAAGACCCCATCCTATCTGCGGGAACGCTTCTCCTACGCCCGCCCTTTTGATGCACCTTGCAGGTCGCATCTTAGAAATCTCCTCAAGTCCCCTCCTCAACTCAACCGACTTCTACTCCTACTCCTTCACTGTGCACGCGGTTCGGTTGTGGAATTCACTTCCGCCTGACATTAGGAACTGCCAAACTGTAGCAGTATTTGGAACCGTACACCTAGCTTCTGACGTTTCATAAGTGCCCATGCAGGTTTATATGAAATAAAAATATTTTGATTTGATTTTGATTCAAAAGAAGAGTGAAAGAACACTATCTCTCCACTTTGTCATAAGTTGCATTTGTATTTATTATTTAAATTACCTTATTATTATATTTATTTCGTTGATATTTATTTTAGTAGTATGTATGTATGTATATTCTTATATGATATGTGTATTTATAAATTAGATTATAATTTGTGCTATTATGTTTTCCCTTCTATTATTATCACACGCATTGTCTACATCTCTGTTATCTTCTCTCCTATCGCAGGTGTGCTGGAAGAGATTTCTGTAAAAATATGCATTACCTTTGTACGTATTTTTCTGTTCCTTTATTCTTGTCTGTTTATATGTGTGTGCATAAATGGTTAAATAAATAAATAAAATAAAAACTATAAGAACCTAAACATACTCTTTCTTAAAATGTTATTGTAAAAAATAATTGAATCGGCTTATTTTTCGACGAGAAAAAAGGGGAATACGAAACGTCGCTCTCGTCAAAAAAATTGAAAAAAAATCCCTATCACACACTACGGGGGCAGACTTACTGATAGCGCGATGGCAATAGTTGCTTCAAATACCTATTTTTTTAATTCCTCGTAGGCTCCGTCCCCTCTTAAGTGACGGAGCTTGGGGGAGGCCTATGTCCAGCAGTGGGCGCCTTTCGGCTGTAAAGATGATAAATCACAAAGCGATGCATATTTTTTTTTTTATTATCGTCACGAATTTGCTTAACATAGCGCGAAGGTTATTTCGTAAGCGAAAAACACCCAAAAGAAAATATAATTAATCGTTTCAATTCGGTGTTTATAAATAATTGTGGGCGATATTGAAAGACAAATTGTCTTTGGCAAACAGATGTCTTTATTTTAAAATTAATTGATGTAAAACCAAAATTAATTTATCTAATAAATAAACCGTGGCTCGGCTCAGCTACCTAATACAAGTACATAATTTAAAAGCGATAGATTTATCATAAACACATGAACGTTACGTAATGCTAACGGAACACAATAACACTCAGCGAAACAATAAATATTATTAACTTAATTACGAAACTAACTCGTATGAGCGTGAAACAGTAAAACCATAACGATGAAAGTTTTATTGTTCTGAGCACACGTAAACTATGAAACCTTTATTACCACGTGCTAGTTTATGGTAACTACTCATATTTGTGTTGGACACATTTATTAACACTGGTATAGAAATCAGCTGCGCTCTCATTTATCATGTAGACAGTTATGTTTATCTTATTTTGATTGATTGTGTACCGTTTAATATTATATGACGGCCTTCCATTGCTACGTTACTCAAAAAAAAAATCACTACAATGCACACTGTATACAGTTGCGATCCTGGTCCAAATAATGTATAGCGGTTCTCTAGTGCCAGGTATCTTCCAGCACGAAATCTGCAACTCTCTCCCCAATAGCGATGGACACGGCTGCGGTGTTGCCGCGTGGTACGCGGGGCAGCACGCTTAGGTCGGCCACGCGCAGGCGCCGCACGCTGTGCACGCGCAATTGCGCGTCCAGCGCACTGCCCAGCGCCGCCGTGCCCACTGTGTGGTACACCGCGAACGTCATATGGCGACTGTAGCAGCGCCAGTAACCCTCTCGGTCCTCATCCACACGAGGACATCCAGGCAGATCTAAGTGTAAAATACTTGCATTTTGTTTTCTGAACGGCGGTGACTCAATCATATGTTCCACAATTCCTATCGATCGCACAACGTCGGCCATGTCCCTCTCGTCATCCAAGAAGTTCGGTAAGATGGCGGGATGAGCGAGCGGGTCGGAGCTAGCGAGCCGAACGTGTCCGACTGAGTACGGATACAAAAGCACCGGGGATATTACTATGATCGCGTAATCTTTATTCGCATTGCTAATCTGCTCCACTATATCTTTATTGAAGTTTGTCGCTTGCATGACTGCAGGCTTCGTGAGCGGCATTAAATTCCGGTCGATAAAGGCATGAATTATCTGAAGGTTTGGTAGCTCACAGTCTGTTCCGTCGTAGCTCTCGTTGAGTAGCGTCCTCCGCTCGATGTCGTAGCAGTGCGAGTTGACGAAAGTGCTGACGTCAGTGAGACCGTTGGAGGTGAGCGGTCCGGAGCGCGCGACAAGCAGCTCCGCCGCTTGCTCCGCGCGAGTCACCATCCCCTCCACGTCATCCATGATGCTTTTACTTTTATCTACCAGAGCCATTAGAAGCGGTAGTACGTGATCGGTCATGTTTGCCCCGACAGCCGGCAAGTTAACTTTAACGCATATACCCATGCTCTGTAAATGATCAGCAGGGCCGATGCCAGACAACATCAGTATATGAGGAGTACCGATGGCTCCTGCGCTAAGGATCACTTCCCTGCGTGCATAAATTTTGAGCTTTAGTAAGCCCTGCACCACAGTGACGCCTCGCGCGATGTTTTTCCTGTCTATGATGACCCCGGTGCACCTTGTGTGCTTGGCCACCTTCAGAGTACTCTTGACGTCCTCTCTCGCTAGATATCCTCGTGCAGTACTCATTCGCTCGCCGTCATGAACATAGCCGACAAGTTCACTGACACCTATCTGCGATTTCGCGTTCACGTCAGGATTTTCTGGAAACCCGAGAGACTTGAATGAGTTTATCAGTCTAGAGTGCCAAGGATTCTGTGGATTATCAAAGAAGCCGATGCGCATTGTCCCTGTAGTGTTATGGTATGGTTTAGAAGAGGATGGCAGTAGATCTAGGTCTTGTAAGCCCTCGTATTTTAGGAAGTACGGCTTCAGGTCGTCCCAGGCCCAGCCAGGGACGGGGATGTCGTCGAAATCCTGGCGGTTGCCGCGTGTATACAGCATGTAGTTGATGGAGGTGGACCCGCCGAGGCACTTGCCACGGCTGAAGCGGCACTGCTGACCCTGGGACGAGAGGCAGGATTTGTTATTGGGGGTGGTCTTGTACTGCCAGTCAATCTCTGACCCGAGGAGTCCCATGGCTGCACTTGGGATCTGTAACCACAGCAATAATATGTTTACATTGAAACACTTTGCTGACAAACTGTTTTATGTTGCACCCGTGTTCTGTTACCTTCGAGAGGAGATTGGGGTCCCCGCCAGCCTCGATCAGCAGCACGTAGGCACCGGCGAGGGCGAGCCGTGTAGCCGCCGCCGCACCAGCCGCACCTGCGCCCACCACGATGTAGTCGAACCTTTGACCCTCTGTTTATAAGGAAGATCACGTTAGCTTGTCTTAATCATGAAGACAATATCCAAGTTCCTATGAAAAGAGGCTTTTGCTCGGCAGTCATACAATTACAGGCTGGTATTTATAAAATACCGGGGGAGACTTTTATCCAGCAGTGGACGTCTTTCGGCTGAAATGATGATGATGATGATTTAGAAAATATCGTACAATTAACAACTAAGTATCTTAGTAGTGGTGGAGTCGTAGTGGTAGTAGTCCTACAATTACGATCATGACTCTCCCTGGGATCCTGAGATATAGGTATCACTCATTTCAGCTTCTGCAAACCTTGAACATATGGTCCAACATCTAACATTGAGTTTACTATCACATCCCAATTTTCCGCTCGTAAAACTTCGGGAGTTTTCGGGACTGTTCGAGCCAATATGTGAATAACGCGACATCGGAAATTGCCCGAACTAGCAATCAGACAACTTTTGCCTGTCCACTCAGTTAATAGAAATCTTTTTTACAAGGTACTTGTGTTACTTTTATCTGGTCTACTGATTGGGCATGAAGTGTTCAATTTAAGTTCCTGAAAAAAAATGAAAGTGCGTTAAAAAACGGTCACCATCTTCAAAAAAATATGATAGCAACCTGACTGCCCCGTTAATCTAGTGGTCACAACCGTAACTGCCGATCGTGAGGGTCTGGGCTCTATACCCAGGTTAGCCAAAATTCTATTAGGTTTTCCCACCATGTTACACAAGGTGACAGGGACATCGACGCACAACCTCTGACCATGGATTCAGTACAAGTTTCTAAAACCAACATGGGTTGAAATTTATCGTTGGTTCATCAACTGCCTAGCCTTTTCCCAACTATGTTGGGGTCGGCTTCCAGTCTAACCGGATGCAGCTGAATACCAGTATTTTACATGGAGCGACTGCCTATCTGACCTCCACAACCCAGTTTCTGGGTAATACGATACCCCTTGGTAAGACTGGTTGTCAGCCTTTCGAGCTTCTGACGACCCGTAACGACTGTCAAAGATCCACAAATGACAGCCGGGACCAACGGCTTAACGTGCTTTCCGAGGCACGGAGGGGTCTTGGTATGTAAAGATGGTCACCCATCCACGGACCAACTGCGGCAAGCGTAGCTTAACCTGGCCGATCGACCCGTGCAGCTATTGTTATTAAGCCACAAGCCCCTCATAAATTTATCGTCGGTTTTAAAAGCAAATATTTTTTTATTGAAAACTTCTATAGACGCGTTGGACATTTTTTGAGATGGAAAAAACAATTGAACTCGTGACACTGTTACCGTTACCGGTACCGCCACCTCTGTATATAAGTATTTACAATTAGTTCGGATAAGTTTTCACTTCTCTCGGCACTCCCGGAATGCCACTTTTTTTTTTTTTTTGTTCTTATAATACCTTCCGATAGGCTTGACATGCCCTTAACAGATTTGTTGATTAATACTCCTAGTATTGACAAGAAAGCACTGTTCCTCCAGTGAGGAAGCTGTCTCTCAAATAAGTTTTTGTTTTTTTAATTTTACAGGTCAAAGTCCCATAAATGTTGTCGTTTGAGCCTTTTAACATTTATTGGTTTACATAGCGCTGTTACTAGGTTGTTAGGCCCTTAAATACGGTCTTTGCATGCTTTTGCTCTGTGTTCGATTTCCTCCTTAACTGTTTTCGTTTCTGTGTACTCGTGCAATTCACTGGATGAAAATAGGTGCATTTGTTTTCATTTTGATATTTAATAATTTTAATAAATACAAACATAATAGTTATTTTGTACTAAGTCACGAAACTGACTCATACTTCAGTGACAGTATAAGACTCGTTAATGTTTTCTCCCAACTCCAGTAGAGTCCTCGACTTAAGGCACAGACAGCCGACTTTTAAGGACTTTTTATTGAAAATCACGTCTAAACGGCTCGTCTTGTGTATTTGAAAAAAATATATGTGAAACTAGACGATTTTCTTCGTCATTTGATATGTGAATATTTTAAATAATATTTTTATAACATAATGTAATTAATTGGTAAAGTAATGTCTATCGCGTGACATAAAAACGATAATCACGCAAAAACTATCGGGTGTATTACCATGAAACTTTCACCATCTAAAAGACAATTTAATCACCCATAATTTAGTATACGGTTTTTCTTTGAATTGTGTTTGATAAATCAACATGGGTTGTTTTTCGAAAAACTTGATGCACGTTCAGGCGGGGTCTCTTGCGAGCGACGGGCGGCAGTGCATCGCTGTAGGTAGCTGTCATCTATCGTCGCCTTAAGAGCTGTTTGTGTGTTGAGATACTGCCTCGAAGTATATTAAGTAGCTTCTGTCTTCATGAATATCACTCGTCGCAGAGAGTGGTTGCGTCCTAGCGACGCTGCGACTATTAATTAGTACTATTGCTAACATGTCTGCGTCTTTGACAGAACATACAATGTATCACGCCACGAGTGAGTGCTTACAATATACAAAATGAACTTGAAGTTTGAGTTGTTGAGACAGACGAATCCATCACCGTCTCAAATGCGTCTAAAGGTCAGGGAACTACAATAGTTTTAGCGTCTCCTAGTACAATCATAGACACAATAACATTTCCATTGTTTTTCACGTAAAGCTACGAACGGCATGCAAAGGGTTGCAGTACTTACACTGTCATTTTACCTTTGACGTTGCATCATGGTCAAAATCACCGTGACCTTTATTCTTGTTGCAATAAGGTAGATACTTGCTTCACTGGCTTTCTCGATGCAAAGACAAAAGAAAGACACAAACATTACCTTTGAGCACGACTCCTACTGGCATTGTGTAAGGATCTGTCAGCAGCGCCCACACTCCGCATGGCGTCCACCGCAGACATGCTGACAGGAGAACCACCAGGAAACTGGACCTACAGCAAAACATTAAACCAACAGTACTTAATATAAAAACACATCATAAGATAACGCTACATTTAAGTATTAACGAGCTTCCGCACGCGGCTTTGACCGCGTGGTATGTTGAAAATTAAAAAAAAAATACAAATCAAAAACCTGACTGCCTAAAAGTGAACTTTAACTAAAAAAGATGGAAACAAGAAACCCAGATATACCCAGTCTCACTCTTATAATTAAGACGAATCTAACGGCACCTCACAAGCTGAAATCGATCAAGCCGTTTAGCCAACAGAGCGTGCCAAAAATATATACATACATACATACACTCGAAAATCATAACCCTCTTCAACGCAGTCGGATAAAAAGTAGCCTATCTCCTTCACCAAGCTTTAGACTATCCATTTCAATTTTATCGTGATATTTTTTTAATTATTCATCCAAATATTAAGTAATCATAACTTAATGTATCTTAAGTATTAAGTAGCATGGATAGTATGAACAGGAAGTAGGAAGTACGATTAATTTAGGACAAAGGACATAAGTACACACAATTTGGTAAAATCAGGTGCTTTTTTAGTGTTCTCTATACACAGAGTGCAAAATAATAATTAATAATGTAATGACTAGATAAATATAAACAAATTTTACATATTAAGCTCGGCACATTATCTATTATTTTCCTATTATCATTTATTATTAGAATATAGAGCAAGCACTGTGCGGTTCTATCGCACACATTAGGTATGCGTGTGAACATTACAGTAACATAAATAACAAACAAATTATATTATGCGGATTCTTTACACAGCTGGGTTGTGCCTACAATGTTAGGGAATGCGAAATAAATGGCTTGCTGACAGATTTACGAGTTACGCAAGCTTTTATCATAAATTATTTCCAGCTTTTAACATTAAGTAATTAACATTTTTTTTTTCCAAATAGTATCGCAATTAATTTACAACCAGTTGCATAAAGGATCTTTAACTTTTAAACCCTTCAATCAATACTAATTTCCCATTAACTTGTTGCAGAAAGCAACGTTAGATGGTTCTTTAATTTTAAATAATCTCTTTTTTAAACACTTGAAATTTGTTATTTTTATTAAAACCCCTTTTATTAACTACAACTCTAAATTCTTTAAGTATATAGGTGAAACGGTTATTGAGATATTAAAGTCTAAAAATCCCTATTTTAATCACCGACAGTCTGACATTTATAGATCAAAATCCTAACCCACTTGGTGATAACCCAGACGACCTGGAAAGTTGATGTTTGATGTCCAGCGTTTTACGTTCTACTAAATTAGTTTCAGAATTATCTACAGAACTTTGCACCCATTTAGTTCTCTTTTCTTTTGTCGGCGAAGTCAACAACCACGCATATTATTAGTAACTAGCTTTTGCCAGCGGCTTCGCCCGCGCGGAAATTTCATCCCCTATTTAACTCCCTTAGGGGTTGAATTTCGAAAAATCTTTCCTTATTCCTTGTCTACATTATAAAGGGAACCTCTATGCAAAATTTCAGCTTTCTAGGTTCAAGGGTTTGGGCTGGGCGTTGAAGAGTCAGTCAGGACTTTTCTTTTTATTTATATAGATATTGAACTTGGCTCCCAGTATCACTTTTATGTCTTTGACGGGGTTTAGTTGTTCTGCCACAGTTTGCCAGTGACGATGGCGTGAGTCATGCAACAACAAGAAACCTTTTACAACTATTGTAGTGTCGGTGTCTCCGGGGTAGGAGAACAGACAACGATGAAAATTTTGCCATCATCCATCTCTTACGTACATTTGACCTTGTTTCATAAATATGAAGATTATGTATTTTCAGATCGAATATCGAAGCATGTGGTTGACAGAAAACATCACACTTAGAATAGCGCCAGCTTAGCTCATCATCATCATTTCAGCTGAAAGACGTCCACTGTTGGACATAGGCCTCCCCTAAGCTCCGCCACTTCAACCGGTTTTGTGCTTCCCGCATCCAGCGAACTCATGCGGCCCTAACAAGGTCATCGGTCTACATACCTTGTGGGAGACTTTCCAACTTTACGTCACCCGATTCACGGTCGCCACTCCAGCAGAACCTTTCTTAGGTAGCTATGGGTAGCTCACGAAATTTTAATTACTAGTTTAGCAAAATGTCATTCAATGGGATTAAATGAATTTTAATGGTTTTACTTGTTACGGCCGAGATTCATATTACTAAAAACTAAACTAAACTATCAACTGCGCGGGTGAAACCGCGGAGCGCTGCCAGTTGCGTAATAAACTATCAGTAGGAACCGCTAATTCATTTTGACAGTTTCACAACATTCATGGCGTTGTTTACGTTGCTAAGAAGACATTTTTTTTTTTGAACATATACAAGAATGGATTAGCATCAGATTACCATCAAAATGATTCAGTTTCTGATGAATACTGTGTTACGTCAATAGGGTCCTGCAAAGTGCAAAAAACGTAAGAAAATTTGAATAGAATTTTCGATCCGGTCACTTGGACGGAACCGCGATCACATCTAGTTCAAAACAATCGAAGACAGACAGTTTTTAATTAGCTCATAAATATTAATCGACACGCTTTTGTTTTACGAAAAGGTCTCGCGATTCTCGTTGAGACCATAAACTCTGTTTGCTATAGTCCAACTGGGCTTATATTCTTAACAATAAATAATTGCTTCTCTATCTCGTCTGCACGTCTCTGTATTTACTGTATGTCATCATCTGCCTCATCTGGCTAGCCTTTTCCCAACTATGTTGGGGTCGGCTTCCAGTCTAACTGGATGCAGCTGAATACCAGAATTTTACATGGAGCGACTGCCTATCTGACCTCCACAACCCATTTACTGGGTAATACGATACCCCTTGGTAAGACTGGTTGTCAGACTTTCGGGGTTCTGAGGACCCGTAACGACTGTCAAAGATCCACAAATGACAGCCGGGACCAACGGCTTAACGTGCTTTCCGAGGCACGGAAGGGTCTTGGTATGTAAAGATGGTCACCCATCCACAGACCAAACCGCGGCAAGCGTAGCTTAACCTGGCCGATCGACCCATGCATCTATTGTTATTTAGCCACAAGCCCCTCGTATTTATTTACTGTATGTATACTAGCATTAATCACCAACAAACACACTGGTGGATGTTTGTTTTCATATATATGTTAATATTATCATCTGAAATATTTCATTCCTGAACATATTTCAACTCTTAGAGCGCCTGAGAACACCAGGAAAATATTTTACCTTTCTGCCAATAACCCATTAGTATAAATCATATTTACATACAAATAACATCTATTTGTTTGTCCGTCGAGCCAGCAGGCATGTACCTACTGTTCGGGTAAGTTTCAGATCAATACGCAGTTCCGGAGATTTATTTGACATGGCAAATATGAAATACTACGAAACCGCGCCCGCCTTACGACACATGGCAACTCGACACTGCGAGTTATTCGTGAAACCAGTTCATAGTGAATTATTCATTGATGTTTGGAATAGGCTTTTTGGGGTTTAGATACGCATTATGATTATTATATGTTGTTTCTTACATCATACTATCCTACTTAATATTATAAATCTGAAAGTTTTGGACTACCTTTGCTTGCGGCTCCGCCCGCGTGGCTGTCGGTGATTGCGTAAAAAAGTAACCTAACTCTTTTTCCATATCCCAGGCTATATTTCTGCCAAATTTCATGACGATCAGTTCAGCGGTTTACGCGTGAAAGCGTAACAGACAGACAGAGTTACTTTCGCAATTGTTTATAACTAGCAGCGCTCCGCGGTTTCATCCGCGTAGTTCCCGTTCCCGTGGGAATACGGGGATAAAATATAGCCTATGTCACCCGAGGATAGTGTAACCTACACTATCCTCGGGTGACATAGGCTATATTTTATCCCCGTATTCCTACGGGAAAGGGAACTACGCTGGTGAAACCGCGGAGCGCTGCTAGTTTTCTAAATATATATCAGTTTCTCCTTTTATATATATCTAAATATATAACAACAGTGAAATAATTTTTCATTTCGGGTCATTTGTTTCGGAGCCTATTCAATGCAAACAAACAAACAAACAATCAAATCTTTTCTCTTTATTATTAGTATAGACTAGCAGCGCCCCGGGGTTTCACCCGCGTAGTTCCCGTTCTCGTGGGAATACGGCGAGAAAATATAGTCTATGTCACTCGGGGATAGTGTAGCTCTAGCTTCCCAACAGTGAAATAATTTTTCAAATTCAAAAAAGATTACCAATCTAATGCTAATGCTTTTAGAGTTCATAATAATTAATCGTAGCTGAATTAAAAATATAATAATGTTTACTGTGCCACGATGTTGTCAAAACTGCAAGATCCCCTCACCTCACTCATTCTCAATTCTCCATACAATTTTTGAGTCGGTTCATTCGCTCACTGAGCTCACTCAATCACTCAATGCTCACTCACTCACTCACACGCGAGTCACGAACTCGCTTGCCTCGATTTCCTATTGTCAATAATGTCAATGTCAATTTTTAAGTGAGGGGTAATGAGGAATGAGGTGGTTCAATAATGAAATTCGAGTAACTCTTTCAATTTGCGATCACGAGTACCTCAAATGAGGGGCCTCATGAGTGAGGGACATCAACCGCGCACATATCCAGAGTCCGGACTGCTATTGAAAAAATCCAGATAGAAACACATAATAACACTTTGCCCGACCTGGGAATCGAACCCATCAGGACCTCATGTTCCGCAGTAGTGCTAGCAACCACTACACCATCGACGCAGTTTCACGAGAAAACATATTTCGTTTCGTAGTCGTGGTATTGTAAACGGGTCTACCCTTTAGGGTCTATCCATAAATTACGTCACACGTTGAGGGGGTGGGAGGGGGTCAACGAAATGTGACATTGTGTGACAAGGCTCTGGGGGATCAAAAGCTTTGTGAAGTCCCATGTTTTATTTTTATTAACTATTCTTTTTACTTTTTAGTTCGAATGACCATTAAAGTGTTGTTTTTGCTAGAATAGCCCACAATTAACGCCTAATTAATGCCTTTTTGGATGTGGTAGCCGTTTCTCGTTCTCTCCTTATCTCTGGAAAATCCTACTATCCTATATACTACTATAATATTACTTAAATTTTGTTTAGGTACTAACTTTTAATGATTTTGGGTAGCTACGCATTTCATTACTTTATAGCATTTATATCATTGGTTGTAGGGTAATATTACATTTTATGTACTGTTTAATAAAGATAATTATTTTAATTTGTTACTTGTTTTGTAAAAAATTTAAAAAAACCTGGCTTGATTTTCGTACATTGTTTTCGGGTGACCACAGCACAGCATCATGCTGAGTGGAAGCCTTCTTGTCACAGTCACGGCGTGCAGCTGCCGACTATTTATGTTCTTAATGCCTATGTATCCGTACCTATCTGTGTTTGTTATCGTGTTTTTTTTTTTAAATGTTATGTCATCTTTTATATGCACGTGTTTCTGTGACAAAGAAAACTATTATTCTTTCTTTCTTTCTTACTATACTATATTATATACTACTATAAAATTTAATATTATAAACGATTGAACAGACAGTTTGTTAAGTAAGATTGACTGGTATTTTTTCACAGTTCGGTAGGTATTGTATAGGATCAAATATCTTCGTTTGTCCCAAATCTACGAATAGTTTAACTGAATGCTCAACTGGACATTGTAGAAAGAGGATAAATGTTTCATTTACTAACAGCAGGCTAAGCACGAGCACCGATTCGTCGACGGAAGAATAGACATCACCATTAACTAAATTATGTATAATAGGATAAGATAGCTATGTTTTTTTTATTAATTATTACAGTTATGCGTTCTAAACGATTCATGATTTTGTAGATAATCGTATAAACTTTGTGGCCGTCGAGTAGAAAGTTTGTTGTCAGTGTGATTTTGACAAGTTGAGAAGAAATATTCTTCTAAAATAGTCTACATTTATATGAACCTAGACAAAGATCGTTGGAAACGAAAGACAAAATGACAGATTGTAGAAGGATATCTACATTGCGATGTCAAAAATAGAGAAACGAAATGTCACTTTGTATTGAAAAAGCACTGTCTATTCTTCGTAGAAATACAAAGCGTCATGCTAAGCTTGCTGCTTTATATCTAAATCTATCTATAATCAATAAATAAACAAATACCATCTCAAAAGACCATTTCAGACACCAATCTACATGGTCTTCACATGATCTGACCAAGATTAGGTATGTCGGGACTTTAAGACGGTGATTTCTTGAAAACGCTCTAAAAGTTGGTTTTTTAAATCAGTGTATCTCTTTAACCGTAAATAATTTAGAAAGCAAACAAATATATGATATTTTCAAGTCTTTTTTACATACCGTGATGGAACTCAAAACATAATTAAACATATTTTAATGCATAAAAATCATAAAAATCATCAAAGTCACTTCTTAATTTATCTTTAAAACCAGTTTATCCCTCCAATAACAATTATTATTGTAATTAAAAATATACCATAAAATTTCAAATGCCAAGCTGCATCCAGTGATAGATCATTTTTTATCAAATAGTTAATATCGAATTTTATACGATTTTATTTGCATTTTTACGACAATGCTTGCTCATTTATTATTCGAATTTATTATAACAGATTTTAACCCGTATCGGATTGCAGTAAGAACTATTATCGCTCAATACTACAATACGATGAGTACATTCAAAATTATCAGGGCCTTAAAAAGACTGTGCCCTCTGAGTTTGTTTCGGCCTTTCTTCTCAAAATAGTCAGATAGGCAACACTGACCTAGTCTAGTTTAAAAAGTATGATTGACGTGTAAAAGTGTTTGTACGAACCTATTTACAGAAATAAAATAATTTATCCTTATTAATATTATAAACGCGAAAGTTTGGATAAATGGATGTTTGTTACTCTTTTACGCAAAAACTACTGAATGGATTTGGATAAAATTTGGCACACAGATAGATTATAACCTAGATTAACACATAGGATACGAGGAGGACTTTTATCCCGTTAGTACGTTCCTGCGTGATAATTTACGAAATTCACACGAACAAAGCCACGAGTAGAAGCTAGTCATATATTTATATTCTCACCTCATGTTTGCGTCATCAGTGTAGTTCGCAACTAATACAATAAACAAGTAACTCAACAATTATCACTGTTTCCACTTAATGTTCACTTGGCGACATTTCGAAAGCAAACTGGAGCAAATTGTAATAGAACACCTTTATAACCGCCGCTCTTTTGTGATCCAAACTAGATGACACTCTCCAATCTATGGCGAACAATGTCCGACCTCCGGCGAGCTCTGAAACTGGGCTGCGACCTTCAAGTGATGGTAACTTCTTTTATAGAACATCCAAACTCGTAGAATTGCACACAAACTGACATGGCTGAATAGTACGAATTTTCGAACTTTTGCAAAAGGACGGTCATTAGGTCAAAGTCAAGTCAAAGCATTTATTTCAAATAGGAACATAAAAGGCACTTTTGAACGTCAACATTTACATTGAAGTAGAATTGATTCTAGTCGCCCCTTCCAAAATGTAGTTTCGTATGGAGAAGAATGGGCAAGAAACTCCACTAGGATTCCAAGAACAACAAAATTAGCCAGTAACATAACCAATAAGTCCCTGCCAGGGGTGCGGGTTTGTTGGAAAGAGATTGAGAGAGCCGCCCCTGGCATACAGGCTACTGAGGGAACACGGGTGGTTTTTAGTCAGTAAAAGTCTGACACGCCCTCCTGCTCCACACAGAGCGGGAGCAGTTATTTCATGATATTTTTTAGCTAAGAATTGTAATTAGGTACAACAATACTCCTTTACGACCATTCCATAATAATAATAATTTCCAATAAGCTTGATTTATTGGTTGTGGATCGACTAGAGCGGCAATGATCGTTGTTGACATAACCTCCTCTCTCTGGAGCCATAACCGGCGATAGCTTGGACCCTGTTCCCAATACTGGTGGGCTAATATGTTTATATATTTTTTATGTATTTTATATTCTAATATTTAATCATTTAAAATAATATATTAAAAAAAAAACATTAATAAAATTAAGGAAATAATAATAAGTTACCGATAAGGCACCCTTTATAAGCAGCCCTTGAGCCCCCGGGGCCCAAAGCGCTAGGGGGCCCAGATCCCACCGAAGTCTACCGAGCCCCCTATAACGGTTTTTGGAAGGTTGGAAAATGAAACATGTTTTGCTCAGAAGAACCAAGTTTACGCGGCCGCGGCTTCGCTATCTATCTGTATGGCACAGCCGCACAGGGTTGTATCTATTAACAGAGACAGGGTAAAGTAAATTATATTTGTAGTAGTGAGTACCTAAGACGCGAGTCGGTCTCGCTGGTGTTTTATAACCGAAGTCGTAAGACACCACAATATCTTTATTAATATAATAAAGCGTCAGGGCCGCGCGGGATGGTTCCTCGTTGACGTAGGCATGCTCAGTTCGGCACTTCTCGGTAGTTCTCGGTTCTTGTCGAGCGGTTGTCCTCGGCACCCACCCCCGTGCATCGCGTCGCATCGTCCGCCCGTTACTTAGTTTCCTATTATCGTTCTTTTTACTTTTTCCTATTGGTTCGGCTTTAGTAAAAATGTATACGAATTTTCACACGAAGAAGTCGCGGGCAGAAGCTAGTTATTTTATAAGCACACTACCAGCGCTCCGCGGTTTCACCCGCGTAGTTTCCGGTCCCGTGGGAATACGGGAATAAACTATAGCCTATGTCACCCGGGGATAGTGTAGCTTCCTAACAGTGAAAGAATTTTTCAAATCGGTTCGGTAGTTTCGGAGCCTATTCAATGAGGAAAACAAACAATTAAATATTTCTTCTTTATAAAATTATTATAGATAAAGACTAACCCCCATATTACAAAACAAGGTTTTTCTTTAGGTATGGTTTAAACCATCGAGCCTGTTTTTGAAATAAGAACTTAGAACTGAAATAGAATTACAGCTCCTTTTTCAAAACTGACAATTTAGCACTGGACTAACTTGTCAGTTTTGTAAAAGGGTCATTCCATTATCGCGGGTGCAACATTTAGACGCATGTTTTAGTTTCATGTGATTAAATAAAAAACATTTTTAATGAAATTAGTCTTTAAACGACTACATTTTAATATTTTCAATCTATATTAGTTTGCAAGGATCTTAAAACAATATTTTAAAAGCCAGGAGGAAGGTTCGAATGGCCATCGCGGGTGCAACAAATTTGGCCCAACCTTTCCAGATCATCGACAAAAAATGAATAAATCTGTTAATTGTGATACATTTAATATGTTATGCCTTAATATTTTGTAAGGTGTTTAAGTAACAAAGCACATAAAATAAAAACTCTTAACAAAACAAAAATAAACAATTAATTATTCATTTTTAAATTAATCGCGGGTGCAACATCAAATTATCGCGGGTGCAACCAGTCTAATTTAAGTGAATATAAACATCAATTTAACTTATATAGGAACAAAATGAGAGATCAAACCATATTTATTACTAATTAGTATACTTTTGTTGTCGCTTATATTAATTATTTCTTTTCAAATACCTCAATTTTCAACGAAAATTCTATGAACATATTATTTCCATCGGTCTTCTTCTCCGGCGCATCCAACTTCGCGATAATATAATCAAATTGCACGTCTATAGTAAACGTGCAATTCATGCGTGACATCAACGATTTCTGTGAAACGCGCTCTCTCGCGTCCGGCCCTGGTCCAGGCCATATAGGTCGCCACATAGGGACGGAGCGAGAGTGCATGGGTAGCCGTCGCTTTCTTCTGCGAAGCAGTGATACTCGCGAACAGGGAGGCGACGCACGTGAGGGAGAGGCAATATATGCGCCCTCACAGCCCTAGCCTCCGCAGGAGACGCCCTGGGCGTCGGGAATCCTAGGCTGATTCCTGGCCATCGTAGGTGCGAGCTTGCGGACGGCGAATAATGGGTAGCTCGCTGTCCGGTAAGGACCAAGCCCGGGTCGACGGCGCGTTGTGTTCCACGCGCGCGTCAAAGAGATGTCAGCACCACCTCGTAGGGTCCTCAAGGACCGATGCCTGCCAGGGGTGCGGGTTGTTTGAAAGAGATACCGTGTCCGTGGCCCCTGGCACACAGACAACTGAGGGAACACGGGTGGGTTTTAGTCAGTAAAAGTCTGACACGCCCTCCTGCTCCACCCAGAGCGGGAGAAGTTATTTGATGCTTTCGGAACCTACAAAAAAAAAAAAACCATTGACATCTCGACATCGGCATGAAGCTCAGAATTTTCTATTAATTTCCGCCTATATTTCTGCGAAGCAGTCTTATTGTGTTGCTCTGTTGTCATTTAACTAATATTTCTGTAAAACACACAGAATATAATAAAAACACACGTGTTAAATATATATCATCAATCGTATTCAGCATATATTATTAGTCAAGGCATATCAAAACAACAAAATATGTAATTAATTACACAAAAAGGATATGTGACAAAAAGTTGCACCCGCGATCTGACATCAAGATCGCGGGTGCAACCAATTTCAGTTATCGTTTATTTTAAACTAACAATAACTACACTCTTAAAAAATATTAATTTAAGTTAAGTTTTGATTTCTTCTTACTTTTGCAAAGTTTCAGAATGTTAGCTCTTTATTTCTGTGAATAAAGTAAACTTTTATATCTTTTGTATCGCGGGTGCAACAAGTTAACAGTGTATTCTAGCAGTCAATAATTCTTAATAAATAACAACATATACTTACATTTTTTGTATCACGAGGATAAATGAATATTGTCACTTCAAGTTTAGCTGGTAAAACATACCCTCAAACTGTCAGCAACACCTGTTCCGCGCCAGTGTTTCTAGGTATGATTTTACGGATTGTACCAACTCTTCGGATGGTAATACTTTCAAACGCGCCAAAAGACCAAATATGGAATAAAATTAAATTTTAATTAATTGAATAATAAATTTCGACTTTCTTCTTTGCACTAATAACAAAAAAAACAACTAATAGTGCGATTTAAAAAATTAGGTCAGGAATCGTCTATAGCGGAATCGCCCAAAAGCAGCTGTATTTCGATTTCAGTTAGGTTAGGTTAGCACTTTTCTATGAAACAGCAGATTTTTTTTTTGTTAACCGGCGAAAAATTTCTAAGCCAGGGGTTCTAGAATGATATGCTGAATTCATGGTTACAGTTTTCGCACTGGATAAAAACTTTTCCTGTAAATTTTTTGCTGCAGAATAAAGTGCGTCACAACACATTGTTTTATATTTTTAACAGATTCAGTGTGTGCAGTTTGTGGTATGTTTAGCTAAGCTTCTGGTGTTAATCTCGCGACTTCTTATCAGCGGTAATCAATCACGGATTTGTGCCGACGAAACTTTGATTGAAAACCGCTCGCGACGGCGCACTATGGGCCAGAACGGTGCGTACCGTCTCAAAAATCTGTAACTTTTTTGTTGATTGAAGTAAATAGCTGAAATTTGGCACGTAGTATCTCCAGAGTATATAGAATCCAATAGTGACACATTTATTGTCAAAACTTTAATTATTAATATTTAAAAAATAAACAAAAATAAAAATGTATTTTTTTAATATTAAACCATAGTTTGTTTAACTTATTGAATTATAATTTTACAGTTTTATGATATCAAACCTATTTTCTTTTATTTTATAGGTATTACATATAAATCTTACATTTAAATAAATGACAAATATGATATAAATCCACTCTAAAAATATATTTTACAATTAATGTAGGTACGTAATTACTTCTATTTAAATAGCTAAGAGGCTCTTAGCTTCGTCTAACAATTCCTTGGAAATAGTGACTGATGGTTTTCTGATACTTGATATATAAGGATCTGACGTAAATAGAAGACCATGAAATACGTCTTGATTCGTTGCGGACCTAGAGCATTTTCTAGCGTGATGCAATCTGAATTTTTTGTAATCTTTATTACGAGATTCTTGGGCATCCTCAGATAAATTACCAATGGGCAGAACAGCAAAATGTCTTATTATACTTTCCCCATGTATTAAGATTTTATGTACTGAAGAAGGCATATTATACCACATATATTTTGTTACGTATAGTTGTGCGGTTGTGCGAGTATATTCACCAAATTTTTCTGGATTTACAGCAATACCGGATGCCAAAGTTTGAAGAATAACATAGAACCTTTTAATAAGTTCCTCGTCAACTCCTGTAATTTCTGAAGCGCAATAGTAGTTCTCAAAAAAACGCCGAGCTGTATTACCGTCATTGCTGTTTCCACTTCCTTGTCGGGGCTTATCAACGTGCAATCCCATTCGGCTTCGAAATAAACTTTGTACAAGCTTTTTCTTGTCTTCTTTACTTTTTTTATCTTCTGGAGTTCTCGCAGCCCATTTTTTAAATGAAAGGTTATATGAAATATGTAAAATTAACTCCATGCACCTGATCCACGCGTGCAACGTAGACAAACCGTATTCGTAAGCATTTATATTATCTGGCTTTGATTCAATCTTCTCCAAATTATTCATTTCGCTTGGTTTAGCCCCACATACTGTACAAACAGCTCCAGAACTTGTGTCAGTTAGAACTTGTGTAACTTTTCCATCCACCATAGTTAGAAATAGGTCGTGACTTATTTCAATTACCTGCTCCTCCTTGTGTATCTTTGAAGTTTGCAAATTATTAATTTGACCCCGAATATCACCAACCACTGATCGGGTTTTCTCGGGGGTTTCTTTTGCAAATTCCATCAGGATTGGTCGGCAATAACGAATAGACGAACAAGCCGAATTTTGCCAAATTACCTCATTTGTTTCTGTGTCAGTCAGCTTTATTGGTACCAAAGACGCTATAAATAAGTTTGCATCTGAGACTAAATCATTCTCACCTGATAAAACTTGTTTATATTCACTTTGCCCCGATGACCCATCACATCCCCACTTGGTAAACAATTTAAGAGATTTTCTTGTTGAGTTGTAAACATTTTCAATCTTTAAGATGCGAGCAGAAGTGTGGTCCAGCAAATCTTGTAGATTTACTTTGGCACTTATATCGGTTATTTGAATGCTGGATGGTGGAGGATAACACAGTTTTTTGGCGTTTGTCAGTATATTATATGATGGCAGTATGTCGAAGTTTTTGTTAATCAGACTTGCTCGAAGTAATCCGTATTGTGATTTCGAAAGATCTAAATCTGCAAATATACTTAAAGCTTCATCCACCGTAAAATCTGTTGCATTGCGACTTTCATGCAATAATTTTTCCTTCATGATCCTTTTTTCATTTCTATCACAACTCCGCATCATTGTAACAACAGTTGCTTCTTCGAATTCTCCTTCAGACCGCAATCCTTGAACGTATGCATTATGTATATACTCGATTCCATATTCTTGTACCAACTCCATATTCTTCCTTTTTTTCGATTTCTCTGATAGATCTTCATAAGACTTTGGCGGACGTCCACGTTCTCCAGATGTTGTAGGTGTAATATCCAACGGTGCTTCTTCGAATTGTACCTTAAATTCACCGTCTAACCACGATGTATTTTTATTAAAGAAACGTTCTTTAGTTCGGTTAGATTTGGTCCACCGATCGTTAAACGCTGTTATAAGCCATTTTTGAATACGGTTCACAACTAATTCACTTTTTTCAGACGACAAATGGTGGTGTTCTTCTAAGTAATTTTGAATATCTTCTGATTTTGTTCCATGATCAATGAAAAATTCGCATAATACTCGCCGAGGCACAACAAATTCACTCATTTTATTTTTACTTCAAACTACTACTTTTTTACCGAGGTTGGTGAAGACTATAATATGTCAAAGCACACTAAAGTACTGGTAAATGACAACGTAAATAAATAACTTTTATACTGAAATTTCGTGTGAAAAAATATTATTGTCTAGTGCATTATCACGTTCCTAACCACTATCTACGAAGGTGGTTAGTAGTACTGATAAAATGTACAATAACAACTTTAACTACCATTTCCTCCCTTTTCCTTCACCGCGATAGAGAAATACATAAACTACATGATAAACATGTTATTCACACAGTGATAACAAAACATTAACCACATCTGACCGAACGATAAAAAAAAAATACATTACCCAATACTCCCACCTTACCTAAAGATTAAGTAAATAGATAATTTTAAGAAAAAAGTAATCTAAATATCCAAAAATCTCATCAATCACAACTAAAATCATTTTTGGTATATTTTGTATTTTCCCCCCATCAGGCATTTTTCGTTTCATTTCAAGGGGGGCAGATTCGGGCAATTTTTTTTTTTGCCCTAACTTCTTTATTAGCTGCTCTATGTGATGCTATCAAAATTACGACATGGGCAGACATTGCTAACTGCCAAAAGTCTATGTAAAG
Organism: Polymixis flavicincta; assembly: GCA_949987655.1. Classification (NCBI taxonomy): domain Eukaryota; kingdom Metazoa; phylum Arthropoda; class Insecta; order Lepidoptera; family Noctuidae; genus Polymixis; species Polymixis flavicincta. The sequence continues at coordinate 21,081,269 of OX465183.1, forward strand.
TTTCTAATAAGGATAAAATATTAGGTTCTAAAAAAATATTTATATACCTCCCCAGTTTTCACATAATGGTCCACTTAAATATTTTTTAAATAGAATACTTCATAACCATTCTAACCATATATCACACTTAAAAATTTGCTGTGAAAATAATGAAAATGTGACCATGTAAACTGGTGAAATTGTGTTCTACATAATTGACATAACTTTGAGCGTCAACTTGCAAGCCTTAGTCTAATAGTAAAAATGAGAAATAGTATATTTTAACTGCTGTATAATATGCATTGGACATTCAGTTAGACATGTGCATTAACACAATATTTAATATAGAACATTACGAAAACCTATTTTTGAGACGGTACGCACGGTTCTGGCCCATAGTGCGGCGAGCGGCTGTGCATAGACTATCGTCACCATAGTTCTTTCGGCAGGCACATTAAGATCTCCTTACTGCAACTGCTATTTGTTACAGTTACAGCCGTCAGTGATACAGCTTTAATCCTAAAAAAAAAGGAGAAATTAAAAGCCTCCTAACTTATCAGGATTCTATTCAATTTTATTATTTTATAGAAATATTTTAAAAATACAGAAAAAAAAATACACTCCGTTTGACAAACTCCGACAAACGATGTCTAAAACACTTCAAATATTCTACGTAAAAGTTTAAATTCCGATAAATTTCTAAGTTCCGATCTTCAAGGCCATAAATTTCAAAATTAATTTTAGTTTTCAACTGCTTTGCGACTGAGCCAATTGCACTTGCACTTAGTAATAAAAGTCACAGTTGTTCCTCTTGATAGATACCACCTAATGTAGGTATCGTCCACTACTTGAATAGAAACTGGGTTTATGAGGACATTATGTGCAAATTTAAGATTAGTTTAACGTCAATTGTCTACGTATTTTGTTTAATGCACATTTAATTATCTTTTTTTTTATGCATTATCACTGTTTATCACTCAATAAAACAGTTGATGGTGAACATATTTGGTTTTTATTTCCCTGTAACAAACATGCAAACAAACATACATCGTGCATGTAGCAAGCATGCAGCATGCAAACATGCAAACAAGCATACACCATCCATGCAGCAAGCATGCAACATGCTGCAGCCATGGTTTCTGTCACGGCTCCGGCGCTGCGGGATTCCGGCGGTCCCACGCAAGCTTTTCGTCACCAGTGATTTTAACCCTCACCCCCTGCTGCTCAGTTCGCCGGACGACTCGCCCCTCCGCAACCGCGCGGTTTTACATTACACTCTAGGGGCAGGGCAGACTAGACTACGTGGAGTCGATTTTGCAGCGATCCATTTATGTCACTAACTTTTGTAGCCCAACATATTGACTTTTTAAGACAATTTTTTTTATTTTAATTAAGGTTATAAATGCCTGTAGCATATTTTATGCATATTATATGTAAATAGCAATATGCAATAAACATTTTTGGTTATCTTGTCGTCAAGAACACACAAAATTAGTTAATCTATACTTAATCTTTATCTTTACTAAATAAAGAGGAAAGATTTGATTGTTTGTTTGCATTGAATAGGCTCCGAAAATACTGAACCGATTTGAAAAATTCTTTCACTGTAGGGAAGCTACACTATCCCCGGGTGACATAGGCTATATTTTATCCCCGTATTCCCAAGGAAACGGAAACTACGCGGGTGAAATCGCGGAGTGCTGCTAGTCAGCAATACGTTTTTTCGAGCCTGTTAAAACTTTTGATTGGGTCACGAAGGGACAGTATGAAAATTACCGGGCCATGGCAGAACAGTGTCTGGGAAACGACAGTGTCTGTCTGGCAGACGGACAAGTTTTAAAAAAATACCTATATTTTCGGCATTAAACTTGTTCACACCTTGTAACAATTTTCTACTTTTAAAATTATCTTTGTGCAGTTTTGTATTCCTTTCCTTTTTTTATTAAATGCGCTTAGAGGTATTAGATTAAACCGACTAAAAACATTTTACCCACGAATTTTTTGGTGAAATGAAGATAATGGCCATTACCTACTTAGGAACTAGTTTAAACTTTAGCAACAAAAAAAATAATTAAATAAACAAAGATATATTTTTTGCAATTTTGGCTAGGTCGGATAACGATTCTAATGCCGAAATTATACTTAATTTTTGTCTGTTTGTTTGTTCCAGCATCATGCAAAAACTTCCGAATAGATCGTTATTTTTTTTTTTCATAAATATTCCCTGCCCAAAAACCCAGAGGTTGGAATCAAAGCAAAATTTCAATCACGGGTGACTGCTTCGTTAAAAAAGCCGACTCATAGAGACACAGAACAGACTGCGGTTGACCCTCATCACGCCTGGAGGCAAAGGTCCTCGCGTGCATCTGGGAGTGGCGCGAGGAGGCCAAACGTCGGAGCGTAACTACGCTGCCGCGAGCAATCGCAGCACAGCGGACAGAGCTCCGGCGGGATCTCATAGCGACATGGAGAGTGCGATTGTCGCAACCTAGTGCTGGGCACGCCACGATTGCGGTGGTAAGTCCCCTCTTTGAGGAGTAGCTTGAGAGGCGGCATGGCGTTCTCACCTTCTGCCTGACGCAGGTCTTCACCGGACACTGTTAGCAGTGATGCTCGCGAAGCGGGAGGCGGCGCACGTGAGGGAAAGGCAGTATATGCGCCCTCACGGCCTAAACATAAATAAATATTTTAAATGGCCGCGCATCGTATTGAGATCAACATACAACCTGCTAGCTGCCGATGTATTCCGTAAAAATCTCACCGTGAGAAATGAGATGAACTGACCTTGATGTTGGCTGTCAATCCATGTGAAGCTAGTGATTAATACTAATGACAGCTTACTTCAAGCTCACTTCACACAAGTTATTATGCAAAGATTTTTACAGAATAGCACTGCAAATTGCAAAAATCATTTGAATTTCGCGGGCTACTATGTCGGTTTCGTCCTTAAATACATACCTCTTTAGTATGCCAATATTGACCTGTTTAGGAACATGTTTTACTGTCTAATTCGTTATTTTGTTTAGATACCTGAAGGCCAATTCTCGTAATTTAAAACGTTCGCAGTGTCATCTCGGCGACAATCGAATTTCAAAAATTTGTCAAAAATGTAAGGAAACTCGAGATATTTTTGACAGATTGATACTGAGATTAGACTGTGAATGTTCTCAAAAATTACGAGAATTGCCCCTCTACTTTATATTGTAGTGTTGCAATTGGAATGCGTTAAGTTCCTATGAATAATACCTACCAACTTACCCCAGATACATACTCCAGAAATTCGTTTAAACAATAAAAAATGTGATATTTAAGTGCAAATCTAAGATATGGAATAGGGTATTGCGCATTGTGTGCCTAAAAGGAGGCTCCCAACACAATTCATTGTTTATGAAGCTTTTTGTGAAAATATTTTTTTTAAATCCTCGACGTAAAAAGAGGGGTGTTATAATTTGACCGCTATGTGTGTATAATGAATGCTGTATCTACATACAGCCTCCTCATAAGTGCCTAAGGAAAATAATCTGACATACAATATAGGATATAAAAAAAACTTTTTTCAAAAAAATATCAACCGACTTCCAAAAAAACACTACAAAGTGCAAAATAACTTTAATTTCGGAAGTCGGTGACTTTGGACGTGTAGGTATTTTAATTCTTTGTCACCGCCTTCCGAAATTAAAGTTATTTTGCACTTTGTAGTGTTTTTTTGGAAGTCGGTTGATATTTTTTTGAAAAAAGTTTTTATTTTTCACTTTTTAGTTACCTACGCCACACCAATTCGAAATTTCATCATCCTCAGGGTCAAAACACTGCATATTTATGCGATAGCCGCATTCGCGGTTGATTTGCTGTAAAGTTTTGAAGAGTTCCGTTGTCTGTCTCCAAAACGCATCATCAGATCTATATGAAATTTATATGGGACCATTTCGGAACAAACCCCTTTCGAACAAAAAAATAATTTTGCAAATCCGTTTATATACGACGGAGTTATGCCCGAACATACATAAAAAAAAAACATGTCGAATTGATAACCTCCTTCTTTTTGAAGTCGGTTAAAAAGTAAGTACAATTATGGTTTGATTTCCAAAATGGTTTAAGGGCCTTACTGTCAAGTAGGGGCCTTGAATCTAAGTTTGCGTGTCAAATATTATTTCCCTTCTCATGGATATTTATTTTACAGGATAAGTTTTTATCCAGTGCGCAAACTTCAACCATGAATTCAGCATACAATTCTAGACCCCCAGCGCAGAAATTGTTCGTCGGTTTTACAAAAAAAAACAGCGGTCCAAATGTATGGAACAGCGGTTTTTTTTTTTGTATAACCGACTAAAAATGTCTGTGCTCGGGGTGTACAATGATATGCTGAATTCATGGTTAAAGTTAGCGCACTGGATAAAAACTTCTCCTGTAAAAACGCTTGAAGCCTTTTTTATGTATGAGACATTAATATACTCACCCTACAAGTTTATTTAGATTTTTTATTCTACTAATCCCTACTTCATTACTATTATAAATGCGAAAGTAAATTTTTCTGTCTGTTTGTCTGTTACGCTTTCACGCCTAAACCGCTGAACCGATCGTCATGAAATTTGAAAGAGATTTAAACTTTTTTACGCGATAACCGACATACACGCGGGCGGAGCCGCGGGCAAAAGCTAGTTGTTTTGTAAATACAAGACATCCTCCATCAGAACAGTACCTACTTAAGGTACATTATAAGTAAATATATTTTCCATAAAACAGTTTGGTTAAAAGCCCATCTTATGGTGGCTCACGGTGTTATTTCACCGACCCTCTTTATAAATCAAATAAATGCGCTGGAAGAACTCTGTGAAGGAAAACGAATGAATTACGAATGTTTAAGTGAATTAATGAGCGTCGTAATGAAGTCATTATTTTCTTTATTGGAAGAAGCGCTATTGGTTTTTTGTAATATAGTGGCCTTATTCCAACTTAGAAAGGAAATATGCGATGGCGTTTTATAGAAGGAAATAAATTAAATTACAAGTTTGTTCTATACATTTTTATATTCGTCTAGGTTTCTACCTAGCCTAACGACCATTCCCCTGAATCGAATTCTGACGACCAATATTCTCGTGATTAAAAACGATAAAAATCTAGTCGCAGTCTCATCTCGGCGACGACAAGCAAATGTCAAAAACTTGTCAAAAATGTATGGAAACTCGAGGTATTTTTGACAGATTGAGACTGAGCTAAGACTGAGCGTTCTTAAAATTATAAGAATGGCACAAATTATCATCAGTGTTGGCTAAATCCTGAAAGGCAGTATTAATTAAAAGGAAGCGTCTGTAGGAGTGTAAAGTCACATGACAACCAAGTAACATGCTGAAAATACATTAAAAGAAACCTTCAACAACAACATTTGAACATCAGCAATCGACACATTTCATGAATAATACATGTTCAGAAAACACAAATCCAATAAAGTTGCGCTGAGAAACGCGGCCGGCACAGATTCTTGACACAGTACACAACACACAGTACCTACACAGAACTCCGTACACAGTAACAAACAAGTATTTAACAAAGCGGCAATAAAAAGCTTTGTACAGGAACACTGTTGGCAATATTTGCGCGGAAATATCATTTACTTTACCTGGGTCGGTGAGCAAGGTGAGCACGACGCTTTCAGTGAGCGACATAACGAGGATTACAATTCCTTTCACGCCAAGATTTATTCGTCTTTACGTCAACAAGATCGTTATTAAAATAAATTTCTTTGACATCAAAGAAGTGGGGTTTTAGAACAATGTATGAAAAGTAAGACATATTTTTCGAAGCTGTTAATTTATTGCTGGGGAATGATTTCAGCTTCAGACGCAAAAGTGTTTGTATGTACAACATTTTCACGAAAGAGATAAAAAATTACCAACAAATACATCGATAAATGTTAATGGTTGTTTTCCCGCGGCAGAACAACTTGCCATAAGGAATACTTTCGTAGCATAGAGAAAAAGCAAAAAAATAAAGATTTTTTTGTTTTCAAATAATTTAAAAAATATTCATCAAATCGATAACGTGAGAATCAATAGTAACACTAGACTCTAGTGTTACTATTGATCCTCACGTTTTTGATTACGTTACTAAAGGTAGGTAAATTGTAGGTACTACTCGAATCGCACGCGCCGCCGACAAAGGGAACAGCGATGCATAAATGTTCAAAGCAAAATAAACTCTCGCACGTGGTGACTTTAATCTGCGATTTTTTTTGGTATCTAATATTTTATTTGGTTGTATTAACGAGACAAAACCATTTATTTCACTTCTGGAAAACAACTATCAAAATTTCACGGTGCATAGATATGTAAGGCGCGAATTACGCAGAGATGGCGTAAGGTGAAGACGCGGCGCCTTACGCCGTTTAAACGTGAAATTCGCGCCTTCCTCATTATTGTTAGGTATCTGAATTCTAGTTAAGTACCGTGCACTGCTCGTATAAGTAAGCGTAACTTGTTGTAAGTACTTAATTATCATTTATGTGCGTGCAAAGCGCAAAAACTTAAATGCAATAAATTATGTTGACCATTGTTCAGACTCAGATCTTCAGGGTTACAGCCGACAGCTACCTACTGCAAGTGAAGGCTCGATCGATTAAATACGATAAAAAAATACCTGCATTTTTATTATTTTTAAATAATTAACAGGGCTTGTGGCTACGTAATTACAGCAGCACAGGTCGATCTAACGGGTTAAGCTACGCTTGCCGTGGTTGGTCCGTGGATGGCTGACCATCTGACATACCAAGACCCCTCCGTTCCTCGCAAAGCACATTAAGCCCGCTGTCATTTTTTGAATCTTTGATAGTCAATAAAGGTCGTCGGAAGCCCGCAAAGTCTGACAACCAGTCTTACCTGAGGTTATCGTGTAACCCAGTAACTGGGTTGTGGAGGTCGGACAGGCAGTCGCTCCATGTAAAATACTGGTATTCAACTTCCATCTGGTTAGACTGGAAGCCGACCCCAACAGGGTTGGGAAAAGGCCAGGCAGACGAGAGACTTAATTAATTAATAATTATTTCTAGAAAACAAAGATTGTAGTAGCCTATCGAACATCTAAGGAAGCCATACTCAACCTGCGGCCCGCAGGCCTATAAGATTGGCCCAACTGGAGTTACAGAAATTGAAAAAGTGTTTTCACAGTATCAAAAATGTCATCAAAATAAGTATGTTTCATACGAAAAATCTTTGTTAAAACCTGAAGTCATTGTTAGTTCTTTCAAAGTCAGCTCTTTCAAAATTTGGTCTATTCATGAAAACCTTATATTTGATAGGTTAGCTGGCTTTATTGTGACCACCTTTTCTTTTTTCAATAAATACATCACAAATTTTTAATGATGTTTTATTAACACTTAAATAATTTTTGTGGCCCGCGACGCACGTCATGACCCAAACGTTTTTGTGGCCGTATTAAAAAATAAGTTGATTATGGCTGATCTAATGTCTTCAACAGAGCAGGCTGTCTATAAATAACTATGTAAGACGATGTACCTAATTAAATAAGATAAAAGTTAGTCAGAAATAATATTTTCTTTTTCTAATTATAAGTAGAGGACACAGATCGTTCATCTTGCCAAGAAAATGTGCCTTTTATTTGTACCTAAACTTTTCTGTTCGATCACTTTCATGTCCATTTTTTCGTTGGTACTTCAAAATCAACATCAAAATATTTTATTTCGCATAAACCTGCATGGGCACTTATGGAACGTCAAAAGCTAGGTGCACGGTTCCAAATTGTCGCTTCCTGTGGAGAAGAGCCGGCAAGAAACTCCACGGTTACTCTATAAAAAATAATTGGCTTTAACAATGTTTTCAAATTACAGTGATAATAGGTATGGGAGGACAGTGCAGGCCTGTCAATAAGTACCAGGTACTTAGAGGAATTAAAACAGAATAAAAAATCGTCTACAAATCTACAGTCTGTAAGGCCTGCAACGTTCTCTCATTCACAGTATGTAAAATAATCTACATAAATAAAATGAACTATTTAAACCAAGTGACGTGATTTCCATGTCAATCACTAAAAATAGTCGATATTAAGGGCGCATTCCGTATTAGACAAATAGTGATAATATCGCGAAGCCAACCAAAATAAAAATCAGTACTAATGATCTGATAGCTCTTAAATTTTTTGACTATTCAATTTGGTCGGGTTCGCGATATTATCACTTTTGTTGCATTTCGGAACACGGCATAAAATTGATGTATAATGTCAATTAATGACGAGAATATGTCAGATATGATAAAAAAAATAAAAAGAACATTGTTATTTGGGAGCAGTTAATAGCTTCAGTTTGTCTAGTTACATTTATCACTATCACAAAGACTTTTTTGTTTTCAATATTGAAGCAACACGTGTGCTGAGCCCACTTTGTCCCAGTGAGATCAATTCGGTTTCAGATACAACTCTATTCGTTCTAACGATATTCGGTGTAGATATCCCACTCGTGGATTGGCAGTTCAAAGCCGCAGCGCTGTAAGCCTCCAATTTGCATACAAATTGCATAGACAGGATCTGCGAAATATTGCACGGACACGTGACAACATCCAATTTGGCAGGAGAGCTCTTTATAGCAACTCTTTTTAGAGTGTCTGTGGGAAATACTGAAAAGACCCCTGCGAATATTCGTTATTCTAAATAAACAGTCACTAAAATGTTTGGGACAGCGTTTTTAAGTGTTTGGTTTGTAAATACCAAGTAGGTACTTACTTACCAGAGAGAGTTTACGTAGAGTCACAAAATAAAGAGAGTACAGAAGGCAATCACATGTATGTACTTCGATTTTCATACCTACGCTCGGCGGTCGCGCTAGGGTTGTCAACTTTGGCTTGTGCACAAAAAACTATAGTGGTAGTGGCACTCGTATTTATGTCTTTGCCAGGTTTTTTTTTTTTTTTTGGGTCCGAAATCATCAAATAACTTCTCCCGCTCTGGGTGGAGCAGGAGGGCGTGTCAGACTTTTACTGACTAAAACCCACCCGTGTTCCTTCAGTAGCCCTTAAGCCAGGGGCTGTGGTGTCTCTTTCGAACAAACCCGCACCCCTGGCAGGCATCGACCCTTGCGGGTCCCATCACTTTTTGTGCTGACATCTCTTTGAGGCGCGCGTGGAACACAACGCGCCGTCGACTTGGGCTTGGTCCTTACCGGACAGCGAGCTACCCATTACTCGCCGTCCGCAAGCCCATGCCTACGGTGGCCGGAAATCGGCCTGGGATATGTCTTTGCCATGATCACAATTAATCTAAACTCTAATAGTTATGATCGGCGGCGGCTACGCGGGTGGCCCGGCCGGCTCGCCGAGCAGTTCTAACTTAACTATTTTATGAGGAAGATGAGTGTATTTTTTAGCTTATAAGTACTACAATAAATACCTAATATAAATTGTAAAAATACTACAAGACCACAAAGTCATTTTCGCTCACCCACAACTAACTAGGTATTCTGTGTTACGTTAAAACGAACCATCGAAACACGAGCAAATACCTAGGTACTCACCTCTCTGGTTAACTCGACAACTGGTAGCTTAAAAAAAAAGACAATTTACAGTTTAATGTTGAATTTAAACAACCGTCCACTGAACAGTTATAGTAACTTTTTTGTTGCTATTTTTTGCATTTCACAGACGCGTGTCTCAGGGGATGGCACTCGCGCTCGAACTGGTCCCAACCGGTCCGAGATATCGTATCCGTGAGCGGTGTCTATGTGTGCGTTGCTCGAGCGCACTTTGTATGTAGATTGCCTTCTGTACTCTCTTTATTTTGTGGTAGAGTAGAGTAGAGAATAATATATTGAGTATCAGATTACAGAGCCACCTACTTGTGCTTGCCAATACCTACATGTAGGTAATGGCTCTGAGTACTTTTGCTTGCCGATATCTACATTTAATTTCAGGACTACTTTACTTCCACTTGCCAATCATCATCATCAGCCTATAATGTTCCCACTGCTGGGACACAGGCCTCCTCTCGGTGAGAGGGATCGGAAGATCGGATCGGGATCGGCGAGAGAAAGAGGAGTGTCGGTATAGCGTTGGCCGCTCTCCTTATCTTCTGCGGCCGAAAAGTGGTAGGCGGGTACATATAATTAATCCACCACGCAGGCCCAGTGCGGGTTGGTAGATGTCACATGTCTTAGATTTTTTGGTTCTAAGACATGCCGGTTTCCTCACGATGTTTTCCTTCACCGTTGCCGTTGTTCACCGCTTGCCAATATCTACATGTAATTACAGGGCTACATTACTGTGCTTGTCAATATCTACATTTAATTACAGAGCCACCTGATTACTTGTGCTTGCCATTATCGACATTTAATTGCAGAGCCACCAGAGTAATTGCTTGCCGATATCTATAAATAATTACAGGACTACCTTACTTGTGCTTGCCAATATCTACACGCAATTACAGGGCTATCTTACTTGTGCTTGCCAATATCTACATTTAATTACAGAGCTACCTTACTTGTGCTTGCAAAAATCTACATTTAATTACAGAGCCACCTCAGTACTTTTGCTTGCCGATATCTACAAGTAATTACTGGACTACCTTACTTGTGCTTGCCAATATCTACATTTAATTACAGAGCCACCTGAATACTTGTGCGTGCCAATGTCTCCATGTAATTATAGAGCTAAGTACTTGTGCTTACCAATATCTACAACAATTATTGCGCTCTGCCAGCGAAATAGTTACACTCACCTTCCGTAAAGAGAATTTAAATAAATAAAGAAACAAAACTACAAACCCTTGCCAATACCGGCTTAAAGGGGTTAAGTCGACTTTATATCTTTACAAAACCTGCAATGGAAACAAAAGTAAAATTCGATCGTTTTTACAATTACGGCAGTGGGATGGGAAATGGATTGGGGATGGATTAATTGCGAGAGGATACGGTGAGCCATGGTGCGAGCTGAGCGGCTCCACTGAGCATTGTGTCAGAGTTATTTGCCTATTGTGTTTCGGAAGTCGCACAAAGAGAAGCCGTAACTCTGTGGACGTTTGAAGTCACTGATAGCTTTTAAAATGTAAAGTCGTGAATGGTATTCGCTTTGTGTTGCTGGAGATGTGATTTAGTGATCGTCTCTCCTCTATACTTTTTTTACCTACAGTAATCGACAGTACCTATTGGCTATAGTCTACAACGTTCTTAGCGGGGTCGATACCGAGGTTATAATCTTCCAGTAAACTCACTCACGGTTTCATGAATACGTTCTCAACTCTGATACCTACATCCCAAAGAATAGGCGATAAAATACTTTAAACATGAAGTAGGTAACTAGAACAGGTATTATATTGACTTTTGAAGTTTTCGCATCTGTTTTTCCAAATACTTACGAAGCTAAACATTGTAATCATTATATCTTGTTCGTAACAACAGAGTCGTGCAACAGGACACAATAATTAGTGAGCATCCCAAAGTAACTTATAATTAACAAGCTCCTAAATTATAATGAGTGAATCGCAACAAAAGCGCTTTCATTATAATGTTAACAAAACAAATAATTTTCCGGGTCACGGGAGAAGTTAAAACGGAACAATTTAATAGCCACCTCATTTTCAACTTTTGTTCAGTTATTTAGATAAGTGTTGTATTTTTTTGGTCACTAAAGCAGGTAGAAATATCCACTTATTTTAGGGTCCGCTTCAATGTAAAGGCTACTCGAGTGATACCCTACCAAAATAAACAGCATAGATGAGTGAACCTGTAACGAATAGGTACACAGCGTAAGGGATTGTGTACCTACACTTCTACTAAAATAAGTGACACCAGTAACTCTTGTACTGAGTTGCCGAAGGTTGAAAGTTATAGGGACGGGTTTGCAACCTGTTGCTACTTACGCACGATTAGGTATTAGCGGGTGTTATCGACTGACACAACTAAAATCGTAGATTGGATGAATAGAGAAAGTAATTACGATTGCAGTCACAACATCACTTCAGCCGAAAGACGTCCACTGCTGGACATGGCCCCCGCCAATTTGGGTGGGTTTGCCATAATCGCTACGCTTGGCAGGCGGGTTGGCGATCGCAGTATGGTGGCAAAATGCATAGAGAAGCTGCTGCCCGTTCTCTAGTAACTCCCTTATTTTTTTCTTTTTTGGAGGGTGGGAAAACATCAAATGAATTCTCCTGCTCTGGGTAGAGAGCAGGAGGGCGTGTCAGACTTTTACTGACTGAAACCCACCCGTGTTCCCTTAGTTGCCTGTGTGCCAGGGGCGACGGTGTCTCTTTCGAACAACCCGCACCCCTGGCAGGCATTGGCCCTTGCGGACCCCACCAGTTGTTGCTGACATCTCTGACGGCGCGCGTGAATACAACGCGCCGTCCCGCCTACAACTTTTCGGCCGCAGTAGATAGGCAGAGCGGCCAACGCTATACCGACACTCCTCTTCCCCTGCGGCCCCACGCGTCCGCCATCAAACGGTGGCGGCCCCGTCCAGGCCACGGAAGGGAAGAGCGCTGCTCAGAAGCACCGGTACTCCTCCTCTGCTGCAGCCCTTAATCCTCAGCCGCGATGCCTCCCATTCGACATCGCGGCCGACCTGCAGTTGCGGTGCACCTCACCGCAACCTACTTTTTGGCCGCTACGTCATCGGCTTGACGAGCGGCCCCACCTTTTGGTTCCTCTTCGCTTCACCGTGGCTGGGAGACCACGGTTACTGAGCCCCCCCGCAACGACAATGCGGGAACCCACTCGGGGGGGTAGTAACTCCCTTAGTCGCCTCCTACACGGGAAGAGATGGGATGGTGCTATTCTTTACGTCCGGCACCACTAGGGTTGCCAGACGATCGGGAATTGGCGGGATTCTCCCGAATTTTTGTATGTCCTCCCGACTCCCGACAAAGCAAATTAATAATCTCCCGAAAAACAAGTTCAATAATTTTAAGTTCACATTTTCGTCAAACGAAACTTGCAAACCACTTGGGCGCTTGGCGCAGAGCGAAAAAACATTGCAATGCACTCCATTCAATCAGTTTAGCTCATCCTCTACGAAAACCGAGAAGCTAAAAGAGCGTTTTTTGTTTGCAAGTGTAGAATATAAAAACCTTCTTCGGCATGTCCCAACAAGGTGGCTGTCACTTATGCCTGCTTTAGAACGATTACTTCATGGATGGCCAGCCATAAAACATTACTTCTTGTTAAAAGGAGAAGATATTTCCTATATGGGACTCTGTATCTAAAAATCTTACTTCTTTTGATAATAATGAAGGGGTTGATGAATGTTACAGTAAGGGAATTTCTGAAGTGTATTTATATTTTGTACATAACGTTATGTTAGAGTTTCAGACGGCGATATTGGCATTGGAAAATGATGGATGTGCTGTCCTAGAAATAGATGGTATTATGAGAAAGCTGTTGAACCAGCTAAAAAGCCGATTACAGGACAAATTTTATGGCAGTAAAAATAGGTCCATTTTAACAAAATTGCCAAACGCCGAAAAAGAAAACTTTAACAAAGAAGCAGAACAGTTTTTCCAAAGGGCCATCAGGTATTTGGAAGAACGTTTTGATTTTAGTGAGGAGTCTTTATACAAAATGCTCTCTTCATTGAAGTTTTTAGTTGAAATCGCCTTCCAGAAGAAAAAACTAAAATGACAAATGATAAGCTATTGGCACATTTTATAAGAAACTGCGTTGAAGTTAAAAATTTAACCAAAATTGTATGTTTTATATTTTCAATTCCAGTAAGTAACGCGTACTGCGAACGCGTTTTTAGTATACTTAATAATTTATACTCAAAAGAAAGGAATCGAATGAGCATGGATTTCATAAAGGCGGAATTAATAATTCGTTTGAATTTTGACGAAAATTGTTTAAATTTTAAGACCTTTTTGACTAGCGATAAAGCTCAAAAGTTGTTAAACGCGGTAAAAAAAATGACAAATACTTATGGCAAGAACAAAAACAATAAACATGCTCATTCGGTTCTTATCTTATGTGTCACAAATACCTACTATGTTTTTTTTTCTTAAATCTACAGTGCAATGCAAAAATATGTTTGTTTGCTTAATATGTTATGTATAATTAATATTATTAACTTATTTTTTTATTTCTCCCGACCAAAGCCCTAAAATCCCGAAAAATCGGTTATTGATCCCGATAACAGGAAGAATCGATCTGGCAACCCTAGGCACCACACGGGACAGTGATTGCAGTGTTTCTATTAAATACTTATGGTTATCTATGGTTTCTAAACCCCGTAGGTACCTATTTAAAGGGGAGGCAGCGAACGCTAAGTCGTGGAAAAGAAAATGGACGGCATTTTCTCTACTTATGTGAGTTCGATTCCTGAACGTAAGTAATATTTTATAGCATTAAGCATCAGCGATTAAGCAGTTTCTAGGGATTGCATATTATCACGAATTACAGACAAATAAAACACATTAGACTTCTAATGCAGAAGTAGTAGGTACCTACCTACAAACACAAGATCAGTATTGTGCACCTTTGTATGTTGCTAAATAATTAGTGTAAACAAAAGCAGTTCGTTGGTACTCGGCGCACGTGCTGAACGGATTAGCGGCGACTACAATCAAACGTCACCTTGGCCCAAATTACTCTGTTTTCCCCAAGTAGGTAGGTACTCTCAGAGCATTATTACGGCTAATTAGGAGCGGTAATGTGGACCGGAAAAATTGAATTCAATAACAAATCAAGATAACAAATCAAGTTTTTAACAAATCACGTTTTTCTATAGAAGCACAGAGTACTTTTATATTGTATAGAAGCAAACAAGAAATAACTAAATATGTACATGTTACTTTGGTAAGTATACGTAGATTATTTTTAGACAGATGTGGAACGTTGCGCCATCTATATTCGCTGACGTCCTGTAATAATGTGATATTTAGCGCCAGCTATCGGCAGTATATTGGCAGTATACTTTTAAGGGAGACGTTGTTTTTACACGAATGTCACCCATTGTTCGATACGCCACACGCATTTGTTAGAGGGCACTGTTTATGCACGGTGAGGCGAAACTGAAATATGATTAACCTACACTTGTGAAGTTCCTACTTTTGATGTACAGAGGCCAGCACATCAAGCTACCCCAATCTGTCAAATTTCTTTGATAGTTTTTCAACTTTTTATCAAACGAATAAGGTTTATGTTCAATTGGGAAAATGTGACAGTTTGGGATAGCTTGACCTGCTGGCGACTGTGCGCAAGAGGAGCCAAAACCAATAACATTGAACTTGCCCAGGAATTAGAACGCAATATCTGTGAATATCACATCACTTTTTCATTCTGTTGTTCGCCAGAAAACAAGTACGAGTAAATATAGGTACTTACATATGAGTATTATTGTTCAGTGTGGTGCCGGACGTAAAGAACAGCACAATCCCATCTCTTCCCGTGGGTATCGTAGGAGACAACTAAGGGACTTACTAGAGAATGGGCAGCAGCGTTCTCTATGCATTTTATCACCATACTGAGATCGCCAACTCGCCTGATAAGCGTGGCGAATATGGCAAGCCCCCCAAATTTGGGGGAGGCCTATGTCCAGCAGTGGACGTCTTCCGGCTGTAATGATGATGAGTATTATATGGTGCAAGTGTTCACTTGCACCCCAAATGCACCCTCTTGCACCCCTCTTTAGTTCTGACTGTTCAGTCAGAACTAAAAAAATATTCGAAAACGCCTAATAGAATAATAGAGAACTCAACTCATCTGAGGTTCGGCAATTTCTCGATTGTAAAGCTTTTGTACATTAGTCAACAAGTATCGAACTCTCTATTTTCGAATAATCTAATCGTCCCCAGGCGGGATGCTAATATAATCGAGGTCGCTTCGCATGCTCTTGAATCCTACTCTTAACTTGTTATATAAATCGAGATGCAAATATTAGTCCTCTTTCCATACGCATGGACAAAAATTCGAGATGCAAATATTATCCTTTCTTCTATAAAGCAAGCTCATTGAGTCTATTAACAATAGAAAAGTAATTGTGTTAATTACTTGACACTTAACAGTAGAGCCGGCTTCGCCCGCCTTTGCATCTTCGAAATTGGTTAAGTTTTTCTGCATAAGTTAACAAAGTTACTCTTTGTATGAATGGAGAAACGATCATCTAACATCTCAGATTCAAAAATGATTGATCTTGCTTCGTGGAGCCAGCCCCCTGAAAATAAACTTGCCGGCGTCCATGCCAGGGTTTCATTTTTTATGACTTGGTCTGGGAAAACAGAATGTCCAGACGTCGACGAGCAAACTTGTATTTTTGTCTATTGTTTTTTGTCACTCCTGCCTTAGTTGCTAGAGGCGAAGCAAAGATCATTAGGAATGATTAAATAAAACCATCTCGTATATATTTCTACATTTATTATATGTTACAACATACAAAACATATAGTAACAACAATATACGACCATATCATTACGCTGATACTAGACGGGGCAGCGCGGAACTATTAGTTTCATTAATTTATTGTAAGTTTGGACACGATTTCAAGAGACTAGACGAAATAATAACAACAATAAAGAAATATAAAATATATCTTAGGTAAAGTTAATGAATACTAATAGAATATGTGAAAATATTGTAACAATTTTCTTCATAAAGATAAAATATTCTTTATTTGAAGTCAGTAATAAATATAAATAAGATACCCACGCATGGCCTGCTTCACCACCTCCGGATAAGTAACAGGTTATTTTACGGTCAGATAATAGGATACTTTCGGTAGTGAAAAATAAATTATGAAATTTGATCAAAAATAAAATGTATGTAGAAATATACTTAAATGTTCTAATTTTGAGTCTTAAAAGCACATTATTGTTTTATTGTATTAAAATTAAAAGTCGTATTTTTAATCTGTATATCACGTGACCTAAAACACGAACCGCTATGGTGTGACGTAATATAGGCAAAAACTGTCAGTTCAGTGTAAACAGCTAGATACATATCTATCGTTTTAATGCTAGTATTTGTACAACTAGACATTACAACGATATCGATTTTAATTCATCATTTTCCCAATAAACAACAAATATTTATAGCTGTTAACGTTGAATGAGTACCTGTTGTACTTACACGACTGTTGTGTGCACCAATATTCACCAAAATGACTAACAGCGTTTTGCGGAAATTAAAAAAGGTTTAAAATTTATGGCAAAAAAGCGTGTTTATTTTGCCGATTATTTTTTTTTTTGTTTTTTTTTTTTGTTTTTTTTTTTTTGTTTTTGCTTTTTATTAGTAAAATCAACATTTTGAAGTACCTACAGTCGCCAGCAGGTCAAGCTATCCCAAACTGTCAAATTTTCCCAATTGAACATAAACCTTATTGCTTAGTTATAAAGTTGAAAAACTATCAAATAAATTTGACAGATTGGGGTAGCTTGATGTGCTGGCCTCTGTACTTTGTCAAACATAGTAGAATACCCTATTACATGCAGATCCTTGTCTTGTGTCTGCCCGGATACTGTGAAGCAGGCCTTATAAGTTTAATAATGGCAACACGATGTCAGTGAATATATTTTCTATAAGATGGCAGTTACTATTCCCATCGTTAGCCATTTCCACACCAGAAGCAAAACAAAATCAAACAAGTACAGACGCCAGCACATCAAGCTATCTCAAACTGTCAAACTTTCCCAATTGAACTTGAACTTTATTCTTTTACAATAAAGTTGAAAAACGATCAAAGAAAATTGATAGATTAGGGTAGCTTGTTGTGCTGGCCTCTGTACATAACAGTTATTTATAGGATGTATAATATAGTAAACATGATGGTGGAGAGATGTAGGAAGCTCTGAGACTATGCTACGTTAAGTTAAAGCTACATTACGTTGCGTGCGACTCCAAGGGGTTCTCAGTTTCATTGTATAGTCTATTAATGCGACGGAAATATCTACAGACCGACACACTTACTAATGCATGCGGCGATATAGAGAACTAACATGAAATTTCCTGAATTTGACAGGTTACGGACATCTTCAACATGAAATGCATTGAATATGAAAGGTTTCGGACATCTTCATTCTTTTATATGTTTGTCTGTCTGAAGTTTGAGAGAACAAGTTCAGATCTAAGGGCAAGATTACCCAGTATCTGTAGGTTTTTAGGAAGTAGTTCATTATACAATTGCCACTGCGAGTTCTCTTTGCCGATAATCCCATCTTGGAACTAAGAGCATTACCGGTACCGCGTCATTGAGACAAATTAATTATGGCCATAATGCCCAGACATTTTCGTCGCATTACACCCTTAATATTATTCATTTAAATAAGAATTTGGGATGAACATCTAAGAGAATTCTGCGGGCACGATTCAGATTTGAAGTATTGGCGCAGCGCCATTTATTGGTAGTTACAGTTAAACAATTAGTTTGAAGGGTTACATCACGTGATTTAAGAGTAAGCTAGGTTAGTTTCTAGCACAGAAGTCAGGATAACACACCGATGATCTAAATGCTAGCTTACCGGGACAATTCAAACAGATTTAATAATAATTAAGGAGGGTCAATTATATACTACAATGAGATTAGTACCATAGGTATGTAGATCAACTAATTCAAAACTGCATGCCCCTCCACTGCTTTGTATTGACATTTTAGTGGAGGGCGTGCAATTTTAAATTCGTTGATCTTTACTATGACAATAACTTTAAAAGTTTGTGACTTCAATGTTTACGACAAAATAAGCCGTTTCACTATCCACTCTAGGACTTAATATTAACTTTAACAGTTAGAAACGTATGTGACCTGTGCTAGAACTGTTATAGAAACGTGTAAATCTATCGTACCCTAACATTAATATTGGAACACTTATAATCGAGTTCAATTCCTTCTCAGTGTCTTAGCGATACGTGTGCTAATGTACTTACGTCTAGTGTCGCGTTGTTTGCTGGATATCGGTTTTTGAACTGAACGGTATCCGATATCGACGCGAGATTGTTGTTCACTTGTATGGTGCGGTCACACTACGCAACCAATGAGACTTGGAATGAAGCATCATTCAAAAATAGTTTTTGGTATTATTATAACCTACGAGTTCGAATTTCAAACTATTCGGACAAATAGAAACACAAATCCTTACTATTATAAATGCGTAAGCGACTCTATCAGTCACGCCTAAACCGCTGAACTGATCGTCATGAATTTTGGCAGAGATATAGCCTGGGATATTGAGAAGGAGGAGGCTGCGTTTTTACGCGATAACCGACATACACGCGGGCGGAGCCGTGTGAGTATTCTATAAACACGGTTATCCTCTGGCTCAAAACTCAGAAGTTATTAATTGTATGTAGATTATATTTTTTAAGAGTAGCTTCTGCGCGTGACTTTTTCAGCGTGCAATTTTTTGTTCTTCTGCCCGTGCGCGCTGTTACTTTTTCCGCTTAGCATGCTTTCTGACGTTTTTTTGTCTTTTTACTCTGCTCCTAAAAGTCGTAGTGTCCTTTTTCAAGGGATTTTTTACTGTACAGACGCCAGCACATCAAGCTACTCCAATCTGTCAAATTTATTTGGTAGATTTTCAACTTTATACCGTAAGCATAAGGTTCATGTTCAATTGGGAAAATTTGACAGTTTGGGGTAGATTGACCTACTGGCGTCTGTACTTTTGTTTATTCTACATCTGCAATTCTGCATGCTTCGTATTTAGATGACGATTTTATCTATTTATGTTAACTATTTGAGTCTCATTTAAGTGAACTGTATGTCATGTTCTTATGAGAATGAAGATTCTTTAAACCTAATTGGGCTACCAATATCAAAAATATTTTTCAACTCCGACAGGCTTTTTTGGAAATTAGCGCGTTCGGACAGATAGACGCGACACGGGGACTTTGTTTTATAATATGTAGTAATGATCGACTAGATGAGCAGATAAAAACGAACGGAAATTCATGTACAATTCTAGAGCAACCGTTCCTTGAATTATAAAACATTGGTAAGACAAAAGTGTGGTGTGACCGCAGCTTACAAGTCAAAATAAACCCTATACATAGTTATTATAACGTTTGAATTCATTCAGCCTTATTGTTATGTAAGGTCAGCGTCAGCAATGTCTGAAGATCTGTCGCTAGCCGCTTACTTGTGCACTTCACAACTAGTTATATGACGTGACTATGTCTGTGCTTATACAGGGTCAAATTAAATTAGCTGGCAATACTTTACCTAGGTGTTGGGCATCGTTATCGTAACAAACGAATAAAAATGCATCATCTCACTCGATTTAAATAGGTTCATTTTATCTATGTAGATTCATTTAGATATTGTGAATGGGAGAACGTTGTAGACCTTACAGACTGTAGATTTGTAGACGATTTTCTATTCTTTATTTTCATTCCTCTAAGTAACTGGTACTTATTGACAATAACAAAGTCTTTTTTTTTTTTGTTTCATTCGTTTCGATGTCGATATTCACGAGGGTAAAGTATTGTTAGCTAATTTAATTTGACCCTGCTTAACAGTAAAGCAACTATAACGCTTAGACATTAAATTAATTTCTACTGCAACTTTGATACATTTATGAGGTTTTCAACATTGCTAGTCATTCTGAAATCAACTTTATTTACACAAAGTTAAAGTTGTTATTTGTTTAAGTGGAAATAACATGTACTGGAAACAAGGATTTTGATACTTTGCATAGTTATCCATAGGTTGCTAGATTGACTTTGTGTCCTATGCCCAATTGCAAACTAAGCAGCTTTATATTTTTCAGAAGATTTGTATCTATCTATATTTGAAGCAAATGTATCTTATTTAAAAAAAAACCTCATTCTAGCAGAAACTCACACAGACATTGTCACAATAATCCTACTTTTAAACATTGAAATATAGTCCTTAAACTAATAGAAATAAAAGCTACATAGATATAGAGAATCTCTTTGGTGACAGTGTAACAAATGCATAGTTCATAACTCTTCTATTCGACGAAACTTTGGTGCGCATAGTGAAGGTACGCGCACATTAGACCGAGCCACAGGTATCGTTACCTCGACATTTACTACCTTTTTAAAAAAAAAAATTAGACTATACTATAATATGTAACAAGCTATGCAACTCAATACCTATCGCTGCAACATGACTTCTTTTTATAAATATTTCGCAAAATGTAGTCAATCATAATCAGGCAATAATGTACCCCACTGCTGTAACAAAGGACTCCTCTCAGTGAGAGGGAATGGGCCATAATCAACCACGCGTGCTCAGATGTAAAATGTCTTCGATTTTTTTGGTTCTAGGACATGCCGGTTTCCTCACGGTGTTTTTCTATCACCGTTTTGAGAGTTGTGTTGATGAAATCATTTACACAACGTACAAAGCGCATGTCTGAGTTCGAACAACTTGTATAGTGCAGCCGTAACTACTGTTCTACAGACAGTACAGAAGCAACAAGATGTTCCCAAGATTTTGTAATATCCAACTTGATTTAAAAGAGTTTCCGTGGAGTTTCTTGCCCGTTCTTCTCCATTGAGAGCTACGTTTTGGAATAGGCGACTAGCTTCAACTTCCCAACTGATCGACTTTTTGACAATTCAAAAGTGCCTGTAAATGGTTTAATTTAAATAAATGCTTTGAGTTTGAGTCTATCACTGCTCATCAATATAGTCAATAGATAGTTAAATATATACTCTCTCTCTCTCTCTCTCTCCACGCACAACGGACCGAATGGGAGTCTACGTGCGGAAAAGGGAGTCCCATCATCATCATCATCATCTCTCTCTCTCTCTGTGGCCCGATACAATACGCGCATCCCTTTCTAACAGTCTATGTCGATTTATAAAAGAAACATAAATAATTATAATCGTTCTATTGGTCACGATACTTTCTTACGCTATGGACACTTACTGAGCTAAAATAAATGCTACGCATTGGTACATGTTCCATAATATACGAAATAAACATTTGTTTTTCATAAATAATACATTATTTTATCGTCATCTAGACGTTAGTCTCTGTCGACTATTAGCGTGATAAGGCT
Source organism: Polymixis flavicincta (assembly GCA_949987655.1). NCBI lineage: Eukaryota > Metazoa > Arthropoda > Insecta > Lepidoptera > Noctuidae > Polymixis > Polymixis flavicincta. The sequence goes on from OX465183.1 coordinate 21,103,193, forward strand.
TACAAAACCCGAGTAAAAATAAGATTTGATGAAAAATAATTATATTTGATTTCAGATTTCATTTCTTGTTTTGCGTAGCGTCGCTTTAAGACTTTGACAGTATTGTAAGATACACTCTAGTCTGTATTAACCTTTAAAGCTTCTGTTTCAGTTATTTGTGTATTCAACATTTTCGTTTGCGCAACACAAGAATATTCTTGTCTTCACAATTATTTTAATAAATATTATGCGTCTCAGCATCTCTCATATACAAGCTATGCTGTCAGAAATCTTATTAGTGCAAGTAACATGCTAATTTGATCTATTAACAACTTACATTGTGCAGCAATTTTCATGCATTCTTATTGACTTTCCAAAAAGTTATATTTATAAAAAGTTTATACAGCTTTTTAAAATGTCTTATTTCAACAATTGCTTGATACATAAATATGCTTTCATGTAACTTACATACTCCGTATAAAGCTAAGAATATCCCTTGCTTTTCATCATTTCATGTGTCAAATACAATAGACCACAAGAATTATTGTAGCATAGTATTTTTATAGACCATGTCTATGGTCACTTCACATACTATTTCGTTGCCATATTTATACTGACATCACATACAATCTATGGTGCAGTGTAATTTGTGCTTCGACGGTTATTCGACGATATTATAACAATTTAATCGTACGATAACTCATACTTTGGAGCAAAGCCGTAGTTACAGATGTCGACCGGACATAGATGATGCACGCCTGTTCTTGCAGTGCCACACAGTAGCGACAGCCGGCGCCAGCTCACAATAGCGCACACTTGCCAAACTTGCGGCGGCGCCGTTGCTTCTCCTCCTGTTGCGGATGGTTGCGGATTATACGCACCAACTGTAGAAAAACAGTAATGTTGATTTTAAAGGAGACCGGTCACATTACATACAAAATTGGGCCCAAAATTCACAGTGTCGGCCAGAGAAAAAAATGTGTTACCTTGGTCGGGGAAGCCTTCCTGATCATTTTTCACTATGGCGCCGATTCTCTACGACCATACATTCAGCTATTTTTTTAATAAAAAATATAACTACCGATCGGCGAAAATAAATGGAACGTGACCTTGATATTTAGGTAATATGCAAGACAAAAAGTTATAGGAACACTCGCAGAAGTTTGCTGTCATAATAGATAATACTTGTTCAAAATGAAGGAATGGTTGTAGAGATTTGGCGTAATGGTTAAAAATGATAACGAGAACACATTTTTTTTCGCGGGCCCACTATGTCTAATCTTTAAAGAAGTTGTTTATGCGATCAAACGAAACAATTCTGTGTATAATGAAAATATGTCTTACGCTGCTTTCAAAACCATTTCGAGGTTTTTAAGCGAGAATTTTAAGTGCTGAAAATTAAAAGGTTGTAGCGGCACTACAAATAAAAATGCTTCGCAACAAATTCTCAGAAACGCAAAAAGAGAAGTGGCGCCATCTACAATGCAACAGGCGAACTAAATGAGCAATTCTGCATCGCGCAATCAGAGTTTTCGACGGCACTCGAACATATACAAAAATCCCGACATCAGCTGTCGGGCAGTTGCCCGGACCAGACACAATACCCGTCTGGTCGGAGGATCCTCCTTTTCAATAGAGGATGAGCGAACTTTACACCCTGTTCCTCATACCTCTATACTGGTGACCCCGTGAAAGAACGTCAGCGCAGCCTTCGTGCAACACTTCGGCGTGACGTCATCATCAACATCAAGATCACTTCCTCAAGCTTTCGAGCGGCGAGTCACACAGCCAGCCAGCACCCTACGGCTTCAACGGGTATCCTGACCACCTGCATGCAGCGAACCGCATGCCTGGTCATCACCCACAGCCTCATCAGCAGCCATGGCCCAGCACACTGCACTTTCGGCCGGTCGAGAGCCCAATCTCCCGGTCGACGCCAGCAGTCAGCCTCAACCTCTCAACCCAGCGCTGTACCAGATCCGACCCACTGGAGCATAACGCAGCGCAACCCCGACTCGCTGGGGAATCGTCGCAGACAGTTCCGACTCACCGCGAACTATGCGACACCCGGTTCCGACTCACTGGAACCACAAACTGGCCCTGGCAAGCATCACATATGCACTGACTCAGCCCACTATCGACCTCCGGTCTCCGGGGGGGAGTGATGTAGCGGCACTACAAATAAAAATGCTTCGCAACAAATTCTCAGAAACGCAAAAAGAGAAGTGGCGCCATCTACAATGCAACAGGCGAACTAAATGAGCAATTCTGCATCGCGCAATCAGAGTTTTCGACGGCACTCGAACATATACAAAAATCCCGACATCAGCTGTCGGGCAGTTGCCCGGACCAGACACAATACCCGTCTGGTCGGAGGATCCTCCTTTTCAATAGAGGATGAGCGAACTTTACACCCTGTTCCTCATACCCCTAAAAGGTGAAACCACATGACTTTTCATTTTAACTCCAAATGATGTCAAAAAGTGGACAGATTAGGATTGCTCTCGGTGAGACCCATGACAAAAAAATCAAATCATTATACGGCAGTCGTGCGATTAAGTCTCTGAATCGATTCAAACCAAACTTTGAAAATCGGTAAGTACACACAAAAATCTGAATCTCTAAGCCTCAATTATCGTTACAATTACTTAAAGAAAATCTATTCTCTTTAAACTACAATAATTATCAATCCATTCGAACTATTTAATACTACATAATTATGGTAGAAATGGGAGCAGTGGTGGCCCAGTGGTAACGGCTGCGACTTGCGGGTTTTAGGTCATAGGTTCGAACCCTGACTGGAGCTTTACTTTATTTATTTATTTAAGGACAACCAACAAAGCTTACACCAAAAAATACATGTTACAATCAAACAATCTATAGTGTAGCCTTAATTAAAGGCTGCCACGGCATGCATTAAATGTAGAAGTAGGAAATGCAGTTACAATAGTATCATCGTAGAATAGACTGTTACATAAATCCGACATACAAATACAAGTGAACACTTATTATTTTCGATTGATCCAACACTACTTTGTGTATTTATATATTCATTCGCTCACGCTGTCACTTTGGGGTTTATCGTTCATCATTTGCCTGATTCGATCTCAGTATGATCTTGGTCCCTCATCCACACGTGCACTCACCTCGTGGAAAGCTGCGTCTATATTCAGCGGCGGTTCTTTAGCACTGGTCTCGATATAGGGCGCTCCCAGCTGTCGCGCCAGTTCACGACCCGCCTCCTCGCTCACGGCACGCACATGGACCAGATCCACCTTGTTAGCAGCCAGGAGCATCGGGTACGTTTCCCTGCAGAGCAATGTATGAAAATACTGTATTACAATTTTATTTTCTTAACACAGCTAAAAGTAGGTATATATGGGGCTGACACAATCACCGCCGTTGCCATATTATGTATGAATTGATACGCTTCCTCCTAGAAAAACAATTGAAAAACGGCGTGCGATTTTAAACTATGCAATACAATGTTGTTATTGTTGATCGAAGAATACAATAGTTTCCAATTTAGGTACGTTATTTTGAATAATTTTAATGCCAACAAGTTTACCACTTCAATATTGTTATGTAATTTTCCTTAGTAATTAAATTCTGACAAACAACTACATTTATGCCTACGTAAAATTGATTATTTAATTGGAAACATGAATTTGAGAAAATACCAGCCTAGGCTACAGCATGACTGAACTGAAGAGTGTATGACATAACCAAAATTCTGACCTGTCTTTGACCCTGAGGATCTGCGTGTGGAAGTGGCGGATGTTCTCGTAGCTCTGCTTGTCTGTAACGGAGTACACGAGCAGGAAACCGTCGCCCTTGCGCATGTACTGCTCGCGCATGGCGCTGAACTCTTCCTGCCCTGCCGTGTCCAGTACTGGAAGCGAATGAACATTTCTCTTTTAGAAGATTCAATTCTATGTGAGTAAATTAAAGATACGACATGGCGATACTTTCTTAAGCTGATCTTTTGCGATGAGTCTTAAAGTAAGGAGTGCAGGAGGATGGAAAATCAACAACCTTGACCGCATCATCGTTATAAGAGGACTACCTCTAGCTCAAACTCGGACCTATCCAGTACCTAGGCTATCAAAAATCCACTGACACCAAAAATCTATCTTCAGTATACTATTTTCGAAATACAGACGGTTACAGCAACTGTTTCTTGCCAGTCCATCCTCTTCCATTCCATAGGACAAGGTACTCACCATCCAGGATGCACCATTGTCCGTCAACTTCCGTGTGCTGGATGTACGAGTCCTCGATGGTGGGGTCGTAGTCTGTCACGAACAGCTTCTGGAAGAACTGGATGGTGATCGCGCTCTTGCCCACGCCGCCATCTCCCACCACTACCAGCTTGATCTGCACGTGGTGAATATGATAAAGTTAGTGGAGGTGTGATGGGAGAGGGGTGAAAAGAGAAACAGGTTTAGAACTGACGGGAACACTCTCACGAGGCAAGGTTGAGCTACAAAGGTGGCGGCAGGGTGGCATGTAGAATTGACAAGACAAATAACATTGAGGGATGAAGACTAGATAGAGTTCGAAGAATCCAAAAGGCCTTGTTACATTTATGGATTTTTAGGATGCAAAAATGTTTAGTTTTCACAATAATTATTATTTTTTTGACACACATCACTAGACTGGGCTACAGAAGACTGTTTTTCTGGCAACACTTTCATAAAATCACAAAATTATTTAAAACTAAGTAATGAGCAACAAATAAAAATATAAACAAGCGTTAACTTTTGCTAATTTTCACAAAGAGTGTCATGTCAACCAAAAAACCAGCCCAATTTTTTTTAAATAAAAAAATTGCAATACACTAACACTGTCACTGTTTTTGAACAACGACATACTTCAAACGCATCTACCGGCCGCACTGCAAACAAAGTCACAATCAACTTAACGACACACATTAGAACATAACTTGGTACAACTTGGCACTTTGTAGTACTGCGGGGAGGTATCACACTCAATTGATCTCAATTGTCTCATAGGTATTGAATTTGATAAGCATCAAAATTACTTTAGACTTTGCCAATTAAAACTTAGTATTTGTGAAGGTAAAGATACTTTTAGCATTATAGCAAAAAACCTAGTTGAGATAGAGTGGGACACACTCATGACAAGTTTCACTCAGAATTAGTCAAAAAAATCATCAAATTATTATATTTTTGAAAATAAGAAAAATTGATTATTCCGAAGCTGTTATAATTTGCATTTTAAACATAAAAAGAGTGGTGTGGATTGATTTTAATCCAATTAAGAACCCCTTAAATAAACTATTTTCATTACATTTACACATTAACAACTATTTATAATTATTTTATTGTGTCTGGATGATTATCACAAAAATCCATCTAGTTGTTGTTGTTGCTGACTATTTTTACCAGTTACAAATAATACTAGCTCAACTGCATTCTTATTAAAACAGGTCACACTTGCAGCACAAGCATGGCCATCCCCAACATTACATGAAACTCATACAAACATAATAAGTACATTTACTGTCTCAAAAAACATGAAAATAATGTACTCTACATTCTACCCATGACACAATGAAAATGAACAGAATCGCACTATCTTATCAATATATTAGCTCCTGATCTAAGTATCCGCTACACTAAGAGTACACAAAAGAATATTTTAATTGACGGAGGTGTTGTCAGAACGCTAGCATATAATATACTATTGTTAAGACTCCAATACCAGTTGTCTACCAACCTATTGCTATGTGGGTGTTCCTAAAACAAACGATCATTGACTTCCATACAAAATGAACTGAATCATAATGATAATTGTAATTGTTTGAAGCCAACCCGGCTAGACTAGAGGGCAGCGACTGTACGTTGTACACTACCAAATTAGGGAACAAGTTATCAAACGTAATGATAACAAGTAGTTAGTGGACATAACACATGCTGTTATTAATTTGAGTTTAGTGTTATTATTTTCGATCATTTTTCACACTGAAAAAAGGCCATGAGTTTTTATATTTATTATATTTCACACTACTACTACTTGCACTGCTTAGCTTCTTATTTTTAACAGAAAAATAATGTACATAGTTCAATTACACATCTGCAACAAATGTTTTAATGTACTGTCGAGATTTGCATGATAAGTCCAGAGTTATCTATGCTACCACTGATAAGCAAGATAGTACACAACCATAATAAATCAAAGCACTTATTGATTATTATCACAAAATGTACACTCTTATTTGTTACTGTTATTTTATTTTTTTCACTTTACTATTCACATAAATTGATTCTCGCTGATTATTGTAATAATATTTCACAAATAACACTAAATACCCAAAATTAGTTTCCTGTCATTTGAATGAGGATATAACATGATAATTTGAGTTTAAACTTTCAGGTTATTGTCATTGTATGATAAAACATCATCTGCCCAACTTCTTCTCAACTATGTTGGGATCGGCTGCCAGTCTAACCAAATGCAGTTGTATACCAGCATTTTACATGGAGCCACTGCCTATCTGACCTCCACAACCCAGTAACTGGGTAATACTTGTTAAGACTGGTTGTCAGATTTTCAGGCTTATGATGACCCTTAACAACTGTCAAAGATCCACAAATTCCAGCCGGTACCAATGGCTTAACATGCTCTCTGAAGCACGGAGAGGTCTTGGTAAAATCAAAATCAAAATATTTTTATTTCATATAAACCTGCATGGGCACTTATGAAACGTCAGAAGCTAGGTGCACGGTTCCAAATTGTTGTTTCCTATGGAGAAGAGCCGGCAAGAAACTCCACGGTTACTCTTTTAAAAATAATTGGCTTTAACAATATTTTCAAATTACAGAGATAAAATGTATGGGAGGACAGCGCAGGCCTGTCAATAAGTACCAGGTACTTAGACGAATACAGAATAGAAGTATGTAAAGATGGTCACCCATCCACGGACCAACCGCGGCAAGCGTAGTTTAACCTGATTGATTGAACCGTGCAGCTAATATTACTTAGCCACATGATAAATGTGATGACATAAATAATTGCAGGAAGCAGTGACTGTACACGGACAATAGCTAACAGCAAACAATATTTATGTCCTGATTGGAAAGTATTGTACAGACGCCAGCACATCAAGCTACTCCAATCTGTCAAATTTATTTGATAGATTTTAAACTTTGTAACAAATGGATAAGATTCATGTTCAATTGGGAAAATTTTACAGTTTGGGGTAGCTTGATGTACTGGCGTCTGTACAACTAGTCTTCTTTTTATTAAAGCTAGTGTTTGCCAAGTGGTCAAAATTCAACAGTAATTATAAAATTTTGGCTGTCTGCTCTTCTTCTCCATATAAACTTTAACAGTGCCAAATTTGATCCTCCTCCATCCACATAATTTTCATAAATGGGTTACTAAGTTTTTACTTCAAATATTAATACATGCATAGATAGATAACCAAGCACGTGCCACTTGTGGGGCATTAGGCTCCATGGTATCATTCAAGATATTAAAGAAAAATGTAAGAGATTAAAAAAATTAAAAATAAGTTGTTCTCCATTTACATAGGCTTTTTCAAGTGAGTATCAGTATAATGTTATTAATTGTATTTAGTACTACTGTGGTGCAATACTTTATCTCTGTAACAAGCTATGGCTACTTGAAACAACTGAATTCTTTGCCTATACCTGCACATCTGACTGATATTAGATCAATTCACATGCCCCGCAATATAATATATTAACAAGAAAGTAAGTGCTAGTCTGTAATTTTAATAAAAAGAGTATTCCTTTTGATCTTTAAATAAGATAAATAGACTGATAAATAGTCAGGCAGAACTGTTTCCTAGAAACCAGTGTTTTATATCAGCTATCAGCTTTATATGCATATAAACAACCTAGATAAATTAGAGCTGTCTTTGGATAAGAGTACATACTTTAAAAAAAAATAGAAGTTACAACCCAGCCCAATAATTGAGCAATTAGATAGATTTGTCCTTCCTGTCATAGCATTAATGTTACTCAAATAATCATTGGGGTACTTAAATGAGATCACATCACTTACCGTGGGCAGGTTCTCATTGGGAGGTCCCGGGCGCGTCATGTCGCTGCGGCGCCGCTGCGCCCCGCCACCTTCTAGTGACCGATGGATACACGCTCATGGGATATTATCTGCGGAAATACCACCGGAGCTCATCAACACTGTTTTCCTCTCATTATTTGCATGTTGGCAGTAGCACTCAGTCCTCCCACGCCCGTCAACCGAATTACAGCTGATGCCCGATAACCATGTAAATACTTACCTCATTGTTAATATTTATCAGTGCAGTAATCAGTGTTTGGACGGAATGTTAGGTGATCCGTTAAATAAACAGTGAAACTTAACACAAACATGAAACAAAAACTTGCAATCGTTGTTCGATTGAGAAAGAAAGAAAGTGTAAAATTTCCAGTGACGTTTATAGTGATGTGCCAAATGTGATAATTTGTAACAATGCTTCAAATTGAAAATCATGGAACTGGTGCAGGTGGTAAGTTATTTTTGCACACGATTTTTCAATGAAGAATATTGTCCTTTTTGGATTAAAATTTTACATTCACGTAATTGGAATTAACTGTTTGACACGTTTAATAATTTAATTAAATATAATTTTTATTCAAACAATTCAGAAAAACAATGGAATTCGGTGGTTTTTACCAAACCACAAACATTAAATGTTCGTAACATAAGAATGAATATAAAAAGTATTGGTCAGTTCTTAAATTGATCATATATAAAACGTATCCTTCATCTTTAATTGATGGGTTTCGGACGCACTTCACTAGCAAATGTCAATTTTCAAGCTGACCAACCTTCTGTCATGTTACGGTGCGTTCAAATTATGGAGAATATATTTTACGTTTAGTTTGTTGCTGAAGCATGATACTTGGTTGGAGTGTAGCCTTAGGGGCACTATGGAGCGAGGACTTAGAAAAATTTCGTAACGTTTTTATTTTCGGAAATTTTCAAATTTTATTGCAGTTTCGGGTTGACCTTCGCCATAGAAACTATTTCAGTTCTGGGAAGCATGACCCTCCGACCTACCGTTTCCGAGTTAGGAGCTTTGGTTTAGGGGCGCTACGGCGCGAGGACTTAGAAAAATTTAGCCAAAAAAGTGTTATTTTTGCAAATCGTTTATTTTTTCGATTCTATCGTATAAAACACCTAAATATAAGGCTAAAAGAGTCTTGGTGTTTTTTGTCTCCGACTAACCGTTTGTCGTAAAAACGATGTGGAAGAGATCCATAGGTTAGGTTAGAACTGTGACCAACTACGCACGAGCCGAGCGAGCGAAGCGAGCGGTGCCGCGGCAGCGGCCGGCGAGCGCTACCTCGAAATTGGTTGCGAAATTTTTCTAAGTATTTTTTTCATAGTGCCCCCAAGACGACACTCTGACCTGATACTTCAGTAATTTATTGATGGACCCGAAATTAGAGTGCGAATGACCGACGTACAGTCGCCAGCAGGTCAAGCTATCCCAAACTGTCAAATTTTCTCAATTAAACATAAACCTTATTCCTTTGTAATAAAATTGAAAAACTATCAAAGAAATTTGACAGATTAGGGTAGCTTGATGTGCTGGCCTCTGTACTTGGAGCATTTATGCTCTAAGCCGACGTAATGTTGTTTTATGCTGATCAATAAAAAAAAAGGTTTATTTGAGAAACTTGTACAACTTTTACATTAAATCTTACAATGGGATCTCCTTTTAAGTAAAAGATATACCTGTGCTAGGAGATCCCGCTCTCCAATAACAAATTATGTAAAAGTAAAAATGGTGTACAAAAAAAATTTAACATTTTAAAGTTAAATTTTAACAAAACAAGACAAGATTTGAACTATAACCTATAACTAAATAAAAGAAAAATAAATCTAAACCTATAGATACATTCTAAAATAGTGTGAAAGTGTGTGTGAATGTATGTGTGGGTGTGTGTGAGTGTTTTTGTGTGTGTTTGTGTGAAGGTGTGTGTGAGTGTGTTTGTGTAAAGGTGTGTGTGCGTATGTTATTATAATACTGATTAATATAATTCCGAAATAAAAACGCCTTGTAAAACTGAATAGCAAGACAAATTAACCATAATTGCTTGTCAGAGAGAAGTATAATATTATGTTTAGTAAGAGGAGCATGCAGCATGCAAGCAAGCATGCAACATGCAAGCAGGCATGCATGCAGCAAGCATTGTTTCTGTCACGGCTCCGGCGCTGCGGGGTTTGGGCGGCCCCACGCGAGCTTATCGTCGCAGATGGTTTTAACGCTCACCACCGCAGCTTCGGCTTCCTGGCCGGCTACGCTGACCAGCCTCAGCCACGGCGGCGGGCCTTCAACCCACCTGCTCCTCAGATCGCGGGCCGCCCCACCCTTCCGCGCCTACGCGGGCTTAAATTACACTCTAGGGTAGGGCAGACAAGACTACGTGAAGTCGGTGTTGCAGCGATTCGTTTCTGTCATTAAATTTTGTAGAACAACATGTTGACTTTTAGTTTATTCGAAGTATTGAAAATCGGAATGTCGTTTTTCGGACCGAGAACCCTTCGAGCATTTGATTCTTCGAACGTACGGAAATCGGAAAACTAATAAATCGCATTTACGACTTTCGGTCAAATAAATTTCGTTATTATTAATAATACATATACATTATAATTCTTAGGTATTATGAAATTCGGACTTTTGTAAATCGGAACATCGAAATTCGGAATAAAATATTTCGGAGTATTTGGGTGTTCCCTATAGCAACTACTCGTGTCGCTCCGGTTTATCCAGTTTACTGTTAACTCTCCGGTTTACTGTTACTGGTGTATAACCGTTGTAATTAATAATAATAAATAAATATAAGCAACCTAAAAATCAAACCCGCATTAAGAGAGTGTGGATTCGACCATGAAAACGGGATGCCATGTGAGGAGATAATAAGGTAACACACAGCTCCATTATGTGGTTACCCCCCAAAAGACATGTGCGTTCAAATCCGTGCTAGGCCCAAGTTACTTTTCATATTTTGCAAAAACATTTTATTATGATTACTGATATTTTTTTTTTTATGAATATGATTAACATTGATGAGGAATTATTCAACGTCTAATTAGACCGGAGGTTACAAGAACATTTGACGTGCATAAGAGTGGAGATTCGAATCCTGCACCCTAATTGCGTAACTCACGATTGATCATAATTGGTTTCGTCTTCACAGTTAAACAATATTCATTGCGTTATTTATGTTTCGAACATATGAAGCAATGGTTTAACAATCCGTTTCAAAACGATACAGATTATGATGAATCGTGAGTTACGCAATTAGGGTGCTGGGCACGAAAACTGCTTTTTGTAATGCATTTTTTTGTTGAATATAAAGCATTACCTACATAATCTGTTTTGTTTTAGTAAAATATTGTATTTAAAAATCAAGAAAAATTAAATACTTTCATAATAATTTCATAATATGTATTATTACTATTATTTGACAAAAATTTGGTCTTATTTTACTATAGTGATTATATAAATTTTATTTGATAATTTACAGATAAGTTACATATACATACGAGTATTTTCTAAAATAACTGACACAAACGAGTCAGTAGACAAGTGATATCCTTTTAACTCAAACGATAAAATAGGAAGCGCTAGAAATATTTCAGATTGATAAAATATGTCGCATTCCGAAATTCAACAAAAGTGATAATATCGCGAAGCCAACCAAAATAAAAATCAGTGCTAATGATCTGATAGCTCTTAAATTTTTTGACTATTCAATTTGGTCGGGTTCGCGATATTATCACTTTTGTTGAATTTCGGAACGCGACAATAAACTAACTAAATGTCACGTGATCTTTCATGTCGTCTACATACAGACGTTTTTGAACCGACGAAAAAACGGAGGATTACTCAATTCGACGCGTATATATTTTTTTTTTTTATGTAGGTATGACCACGCATAGCTTCTTCCAGAGTAGTCCGATTTTGATAATTCTTTTATGATTGGAAAGGGTATACCCCGAAGTTGGTCCCATATAAATTTCGAAGAAAAATTCCAACCCTAAGGGTAAGAAAACAGGGGATGATTGATTGTTTACACACAGATTTTAATACTAAGTTGTGTATTACAAAAAGTAATCAAAAATTAAGCATGTAGTACCTAATTAGTAGATTATAGCCACAAAAAATTATAAAATAAAAACTTTTTAATAAAAAAATTATACCGCCGAAAAACCGAAAAGTAAAAAATAATAAAACTAGCTTTGTCCAACCCCAATACCCCAATAACTAAGTTCGGAAGTCGGTGACTTTGGATATGTATTTAATTATATGTCACCGCCTTCCGAACTTAGATATTGGGGTTGGACAAAGCTAGTTTATTATTTTTTACTTTTCGGTTTTTCGGCGGTATAATTTTTTTTATTATAAAGTTTTTTATGTGAACGTATACATCAAACGTTGTAATTATAACTAGGGTAGGGATTAATTTTATAATGAATACCCTCAATTAACATAGTCTATCGATTAGATAGAGACCTAAAGACGAAGTGACTCGGACGATCGTAGATAACAATTTCATCGCAATTCATATGGGCTTGCTGGCTAGTTCGTCAAACTGCCGGTATGAGTAGTTATGACGACGTTCGGTGATGCGATGGTTCGAATCAAAGTAAGTATTGTGTAGATTATTCGTAACGATTTCAATGTTGTAGCGGTGTAACATTTTAAAACTTGAGGGGTTAGCACATAGTGACGCTGTGTGTACCTACCTGTTTAGAATGAATGATCTATTGATTGCAGAATTTCAAACACATATCTACTGAGGTCTGATCTTTCTACTTAACGCGACAATGGATGACATCGACCTACAGCGATGCACTGCCGCCCGTCGCCCGCAAGAAACCCGCCTCAACGCGCATCAAGTTTTACGAAAAACAACCCATGTTGATTTATCAACACACAATTCAAAGAAAAGGAGTATACTAAAATTTGGGTGATTAAATTGTCTTTTATATGGTGAAAGTTTCATGGAAATACGCCCGATAGTTTTTGCGTGATTATCGTTTTATGTCCGCGATAGACATGACTTTACCAATTAATTACATTATGTTATAAAAATAGGATTTAAAATATTTACATATCAAATGACGAAAAAAATTGTCTAGTTTAACATATATTTTTTCAAATACAGAAGAGAAGCCGTTTAGACGTAATCTTCAAAACAAAGTATGACTTTTAAGGAAACGTCGTCTGTCTGCGCCTTAACAGACTGTTATGCATAAACAAAATCGTGTCCTCATTAGCATAATCGAAGACAGGCACCGACAAAAAAAAAGAATATCGCACTGAAGTGTTTCCCGTAAACCCGGTCCCCGGTAGAAATAAATCAAGTGTACTTACGCGGGGGCACGCGCACCTTTAGAATGCGCGAACAAGCCATAAATACACTTGGTACAGCCCTACGGCAGGGATGACCCACCCGATGGAACATTTTCTTAACACACAAGTAATTAAATTAGGGTCGCTTTTCTGTTTCTATCTTCAGGCGGACACTGACTTGCAATGTTTGTTTGTAATGTATTGCGCTTGTGCCATGTGCCCGAAGCGAGCGTTCACCGCGTCTTGTTTATCGCCGTTTTGTAACTATGCTCGCATCGAATGCTAGATTACACAAAAAACATTGCTAGTAAGTCTTCAACTTTACGTGGTAACAGTGGTTTGGTAGTTTGGTAAAGGAAGGGTTAGTTTCCTTGAATTATTCGAAATAGAAACGTAAAAAAATGTGGCATCAAAAAAAAAAACCGGTCAAGTGCGAGTTGGACTCGCGCACCGAGGGTTCCGTACAAACCTGTGGGTATATAAGTAAAAGTTCAAAATTGTCAAAAATATTTTTTTTTATATGACGAAACTAAAAATTTACGGTTTTCGTAATTTTTCCTATATCTGTACTATAAGACGTGACTTCGTACAAAATTTCAAGATTCTAAGTTCACGGGAAGTACCCTGTAGGTTTTGATTCCCGTGCGAGTTTCGAAAATTTGCGGAAATCTGCGGCCTAAATGGCTGTATCTTTTGATTGCGTTGACTTAGAAGGTTGATTTTTCTACAGCTTCCAGGGACAGTAGAACTAAGTATCGTATAGAAATTTCAGTTTGATACCTCCACGCGTTCCTGAGAAAAACGGTCTTGACAGACGGACGGACGGACGGACGGACAACAAAGTGATCTTATAAGGGTTCCGTTTTTTCCTTTAGAGGTACGGAACCCTAAAAACAAGTAAAAATGTTTGCCATCCCTGTGTTACGTGATTGTACACACGATGTTTTTCATCTCTGCCTCATCTGTAACGCCTTATCGAGCTATTATTTATCTTGGAAAATGTATGGAAATAACTCTTTTCAAGCGGCCGGTTTTTTATCGTGTAGACGGTTGAAAGTTTTATCACGACGCGGCGACATTGCAACATGTCTCGAAGTTCAAAGGGGAAGACAGGGGTGGATGTTTTTACAAAAACGAAGAAAGACAAATGAAAAGTAAAAGGAAATGTGTCGTAATAACAGAACCGTGTTTACTACAAATAAATAAATAATTAAATACACTGTAATTTTCATTGGTGTGTTTATGTACTCTGTAAGCTTTTCGTTGCAATCACAGGCTCTCCAAAAATCCGCAAAACACGTTTGTTTACACCAACTGCAGCATTGACCCTAGCCGCCGCAGGATACGGAGACGCCCTGGGCGTCGGGATTTCCGGCCACCGTAGGCATGAGCTTGCGGACGGCGAGTAATGGGTAGCTCGCTGTCCGGTAAGGACCAAGCCCAAGTCGACGGCGCGTTGTGTTCCACGCACTCCTCAAAGAGATGTCAGCACAATTTGATGGGGCCCGCAAGGGCCGTTGCCTGCCAGGGGTGCGGGTTTGTTCGAAAGAGATACCACAGCCCCTGGCATACGGGCTACTGAGGGAACACGGGTGGGTTTTAGTCAGTAAAAGTCTGACACGCCCTCCTGCTCCACCCAGAGCGGGAGAAGTTATTTGATGATTTCCCAACCAAAAAAAAGGGAAAAAACTGCAGCATTGCACTATTTTGAAAGAATCGTTTGCTAGATAAACTACTTCTCTTACCTATCTATTTTACCAACCACATTTTTTTTTAAATGACGATGTTAAATACTTCCTGCATTCTGATTTTTATGATACACCTTATATTATTTGTGACAATTCCTCTCAATCACTTCGCAGGCTACGAACTACCCGAGTCTTCTAAACAAAATGTCAGTTTCGATTGGTGTATCGGAAACAATACGACGATTGCAACTGATGGGGTGGTTCCTGAGAACCACTATTATTGATGGTCCGATACTCCACATCAAAGGTACCTACGGTGCTGGCATTACGGCTATGTAGGTGTTAGGTAAATCTCGCTTCGGACCTAGAATCTAATCAACTGTTCAGCCGTGAAATGTCCTAGCATATACATATATGCTAGAACATACCTACCTAGGTATGGCTAGATATGGGAAGGCGAACTATCGTTCGTAATATTGGGTTATGTAATAAGTATGTTGCATCAGACAGTATTTTTAACTGACTTCAAAAAGAAGGAGGTTATGTTTGTTTGTTTATATTTTTTTTAAATATATGTTTGGGCATAACTCCGTCATATATAGACGGATTTGTAAAATTCTTTTAAAGTGGAAAAACAACTTTAATTTCGGAAGGCGGTGACAAAAAATTAAAATACATATCCAAAGTCACCGACTTCCGAAAAACTTCCTAAAGTAATTTTCCACTTTTAGTGTTTCCCGGAAGTCGCTTTTTTTTTTGGAAAATGTTTTTGAGCCACCCAATCAACACGACTCATCCTCATCTACCTAGCACTTTCCCAACTATGTTGGGGTCGGCTTCCAATCTAACCGGATGTCACTGAATACCAGTATTTTATATGGATCGACTGCCTATCTGACCTCCACAACCCAGTGGGTAATACCATACCATACTTGGTAAGACTGGTTGTCAGACTTTCGGGCTTCTGAAGACCCGTAACGACTGTCAAAGATCCACGAATGACATTAATATGCTTTCCGAGGCACGGAGGGATCTTGGTATATAAAGATGGTCACCCATCCACGGACCAACAGCAGCAAGCGTAGCTTAACCTGATCAATCGACTTGTGCGGCTGTTATTACGTAGCCACAAACACAAATATGAAAATAATCATCAACTCGTTAAATCATTTAAATTGCTTTGTTCAGAACATTTTGAAGTTGACATTCGGCTTTCAATCTAGCGATACAAAGCCGAAAGCCGTGTTTATGTTTTGTCATATAATATTCTTCCACAATTTCAGTCCCAAAATTAAAAAGCCTCCCCCACCTGCTTCCCATGCCTTTTAATGAGGCGGCTTTACAAGGGCTCATAAAGGGAATTAATTCTGACCCAAACGATGCAGCCGTGGGTACGCATGATCAGGGGTGCCGGCAGGTCCCTCTGTGACCCACTTTAGCCCCGTGGCCCAGCAGCGACCAGGCCCGCGCGGAAGTTGCCACAGTTTAGAATTTTACGTCAGTATTTAGGATACGCGAGCAGTGTATGCGATTAAATATACACCAAGATTTTTTTATGGTTGTTTTCCCCGTTGTTTTTGCTACTTGCCATAAAGACTACTTTCGAAGCTTAGAGTAAAAGTAAAAAAAATAAGATGCTTTTGTTTTAAAATAATTAAAAAAATATTCATCAACTCGAAAACGTGTGAATCAATAGTAACGCTAGAGGTAACTTGTAGATAATACTCGAATCGCACGCGCCGCCAACAAAGGGAACAGCGATGCATAAATGTTCAAAGCAAAATAAACTTAATAAACTCTCGCACGTGGTTATCTTTCACAATGGTTTATCTGCCAAATCTAGGTCTCTAGGACAAACTCATACTTCCGATACTCATAATATCATATAATAGTCGTGACATTGTTGATTGTCATACTTAAGTGCGCACACGTGCGACTTGTAGCTCCACATGCCATTAAATATCCTATTAGACTAGACTCACTAAACTATACAATCATTTTAATTCGGTAGCCTTAGATCCATTTCTACTGTGACGTGAAGCAAGCATACGCAAAGGTATTCCATAATATAAGAGGGGCGCGAGTACGTCGACGGGATACCTCAGAATCCTTAGGAAATGCCTTTTATGAGCTAAAGATGACCATCAGTTGTATTAAGTTGGTTGTTGTAGACGATGATACCTGTTGCGTAGCACGTCGCATGTGGAAACCGTAGTAAATTAAATGAAATTATCTACTTAGATATTTTGTAAAATAAGATGTCAGAATTATTTAAGGACGTATTATTTAAAAAATTAAATAAGTCGTTTAATTTTCCTACGCAAGTTACACGTAGCAGCGTGTTGCACGGAGCGCGTATCTTACTGCAGCGCGTAGCACGGTCCGCGTAGCATGTAAATCGTATCACGTAATGCGTAGCACGTAGTGCGTAGCACGTAGCGCTTAGCATGTAGCATATGTAGCACGTGGCGTAGTTTGTAACTCGTAGTGTCTATTTCCACGAGCTTTCATGTTTTGCCGTCCGCCTTTGCCAGTCAAGGAATAAAACCATATAAACGTGCACTTTATTCTGTCTGTTCATTGGTGTTCCCTTTTTTTTTTTTTGATGTCGTTTCACAAATTCGCCAAAATTTAAACCTGTCGCATATATTCAGGTATAGCGTCCCTATAGCATAGCATTTGCCAGTACAAGCCTGCCTCAACAGTCGCTCATGTAAAAATGCCGCGCTTGCACTTCGCGTGACAGCTTGCTATTTACACACCCGGTCGATTCAAAGGGCCCTCTGTGTGTGCCCTACTTACGACTACTTACGAGATTCATTATGTTCTACGAGCTTGACTTCTTGTTTGAGGAAGAAGTGAACAGAGGGATGTTATTGCTGTTCATGGTGCGCGATGGCTTTACAATCTCCGACCTTGTTCATTCTGATGTCTATGATGGTTATTGAAGTGAAAACTTCTTTAGGCGCGTTGGGAAATTTTTGAGATGTGAAAAAACAATTGAACTCGCGACACTGTTACCGGCACTCCCGGATTGCTACTGTTTTATTTCGGTAGCGTATACTTAGATACACAGTTTTCTGAAGACAATCCGCCGAATTTATTATTTTAATTTTGAATGTAATTTCTCATGGTTTTTAAGCCGTGTTTAAAATCAGAATAACAGCGTTCTTACTTCAATCCAATTAATTTTATCAAATTTAGTTCTGTTGATACAATTACTTACAAAAATCAAATGCTATTCCCAGCCCTCCTTTTAACAGGCCATAAATAAATTGTAAGACACCCTCTCATTAAGGGTCCCCCAGATTGGTGTCCCACCTTTACTCCGATCTCCTTGAGAACCTTGCGTTCTGCCGGTACCCTACAGGCTACAGGTGCGCACAGAACCCCTCATGCCTCATGATGCACATAAATATTCGCTAAGTCGAACGTCAGGGTTACCACATCTTACTGAAGATATTATACCCTAAAGTTGCGATTTTTAACCTAGACCTTGTATTGAGAGATAACAGGTTTTAGTTTTTTTGTGTGTGGTTCAGACAGAATAATGTGTAGTTTTGCATAAATTATGCGTATACGGAAGTCTGTACTAAAGCAGACAGACTTCTGCGCACGAGTAGTGCCGTAACCATTTACATAAATTAGGTGCTTACGCTGTACAAATATCCGCTCACTCGCATCTATAAATAAATGTTTTGCATAATTTTGTTTTTTGGACAGCAGTTATCCACAGGTCAGTTTGGGGTCTCCTTTTGTGGAAAAGTAAGATGTACAAGTACGGTTTATTCCCAAAAACCTTTGCTGGCTTGTAAGAAAATCTTAATTCCGTAATGTCTTTTTAGTTTCACTTATCTTATGACTACTCATGTGAAAACTGAAATAAATAGATTAGTTTCCTTCTAGTAAGACTGCTTATTTATACTTTTCCTTATGGTAAGACTGCTTAGTTATACTTTTGCTGAAAATGTCGCGGCCATTGCGTTTCAGTTAACTGTTACAGTCGGGAGCGGTGGGACTCTTTGTTTTAGCGATGTTGAATGGGGTGCGAGACGTTTTGCTTGTCAACGACACCAACTGGAGCTCGTGGCTCGGGGCTCGAGACTCGGGGGAGCGATATTTGATAATTGCACAATTGACGAATTTCTGATGTTACGTATTGAGTTTATGAATTTGTAATAGAAAACCTGAAAATAGAAGCGATTTAAAATTGTTTTAGGGCCTTTAGTGAGAATGTGAGATCTATATTTTAATCATTTTAATGTTTTCAAGTTACAGTTGCTGATTTGTAAATAAAATTGTAACTACCATTTCGTATATAATGTTGTTGCCTAGGTAGGCACAAAAAAAAATCTAGGTCGAACTTGGAAACCCTTGTAAACAGAAAACTCATTGGTAGAACCTGCTTCATACATAAACAGTACAAAGCGACACAAATCGAACCACTCGATCTTATTACCAACACCATCTGTATCTGCAGGCTCCGTCTGGTTGCCATGGCAACGACAAAATGGCGTACTGCAAGGCTTCCCGCGCTTTCCTCGCGTTCCCGCCGCCGCCATATTGATCCGGAATCCGGTTGCGTTCCGAAACCCTTTCCGCGAAATGGTTCATTGTTGGAAAAATTTATGAAATACGTCGAGACTTTGCAATTACTGGAATGTTGGGGTTTTTAAATGAATTACAGGAAGGCTTTCATTGATGTAGTGAGAGGTCGTTTCAAAAGGCATTTAAAAGGAATTTCCTGTAATGGATTTTCTGATCTTTGTGGCAATGGATTTTTTATAGCGTGAGTTGTGTTCTCTTCTATGAATAGACCCCTAACAGATTCTGTAAAGAAGATTGAATTCAATTATAGCTAACCGACTGACATACCTACCTACATACGTATCTAGAATATATTTTCCAATTTCGGAAACTATAATCAAATACCTACTGTTCTCC
The DNA here is from genome assembly GCA_949987655.1 of Polymixis flavicincta. Lineage (NCBI taxonomy): Eukaryota > Metazoa > Arthropoda > Insecta > Lepidoptera > Noctuidae > Polymixis > Polymixis flavicincta. The sequence goes on from OX465183.1 coordinate 21,123,188, forward strand.
AACTCTGAGCAATCCAATAAGATACAAGCAGTCTCCCGGGCACAGGTTCACTGGCCCGCTTGTCCTTGGCACGGTTGCGTAACTACCGCAAGTACAATGCCGTGATTGTTCGCTAGTTCACGCTCAAGTACCAGAATTATAGAAACAACCCTTTTGGGTGTAATCTAATTTTCTGTTAGCAATCAGAACAGGTCTACTGCGATTTCAGTATTCCCCAATTTCAATTGTTAATGCTTTGACACATCCGGCTTAAAATGGTCAGGAATTATTTATTAATTAACGTAGCTTTGCGGAAGTCTGTTGTTAAAAGTATACTGTTTGGGAAAGGGGCCCCTCTCCACTGGCCCCTAACGAGACCGTTGAGCGACAATTAAATGCCACAACCGTTGGACTTCCTGCTTGCCTCGGCATTCCCTGTTGGATCAAGATTACACATGTTACAATATTAATCCTCCTGTAAACATAGTTATCGTCTGTAAGAGACGAAAGGCTCGTCATAGTCTTCAGACCTTAGGTTGAGGAGTAAGGGTAGATATTATTTATTTTTATTTATTATGTTCCTTTTAGGGTAAAGTGCTGTGTTTAAAACCATTGGCCTGAAACTGCCTGAAAGGCCAAGCGGCTCTAATATATCATTGGATTAAAATATATTGCCTGAATTCGCCGATATAGTCGTTTATCTCTATTAATAACTCGTTTAAAGACCTATTAAAGTAACAATAACTCGACACTAAGTCGCCTTGACAAATTCATGTATACAATGTATTTTTAGATAATTTACTCAACAATGATGACGCGACGTGGCGTCATAATAAACCGTGCAATCACGACGTAGCAACGACGTCGTCGTCTGGCGTCAACGCCGATGGGCGACAATTAAGGGACTCTGTCCGTTCCGTAGTGTCCGGTGTGCTGAACGCACCCTCGCATCCCTACACGCGACTGAGTTGCAAGGTGGGAAGTTACCCTGAAAGGTGGGAGTCTCACTGCGGGGCAAATATGTGCTGAATAAGGTTTATAATTCAACGATTTCAAGTATATGAGATGAAAATTTTAATTATACTTGATGGATAGATTATTGTTGGGGTGTATTATTAGGTATACTTATGGTTATATTAAAAATATAGCAGCTAGTAAGTAGATGAGACGGTGATGCATATATACATAATATAATATATATTCACTGTTTATTCAGTTGAATCAACATCTAAGAAGACGCAGCAGGGTTTCATTGTAGCATTCAAATTTACGTAGATATTAGCATGTACTTTCTTTTTTTTTGTACAAGGGTCGATTTTCAGGACCAGGAAGGCAGGAACACTTAACACAAAAACAAGGACTCTGAAAAGCCACCCTTGCAACACTGACGGAACTCGTCAGTGCGTCGCGCACCTCCTTCGCGGTCGCGCGTGTGTGTCGGTGTCCGTCTATGTCGCTCAGTGTCGCGGTCTAGTGCAGTGTTTACTGTTTTGTTTGGATGATGCCCTGATGCCGAGCCCTCGGTAAGTAACGACAGGCGCGTGCCGCGGTCGCCTACATCTGTACTTTAATTGGGATAAAAAGAAGGGAGCCAGTTTATAGGGTGCGAATTGGGGGTCTATTCATCTTTGTTTGTGAATTGTATCGACAGGTATTTATCAAATTCGCGGATGGTATTGACGTCTTAGATCTGTGTTCCGGTTTTGGATGTTTGTAAGGTATGAACAATTTCTGTGAAAGATGAGCACTTCCTTCAGGAAGTAGAGATTACGAAACATCGTTCCCGAAAACAGATTTTTAGTTTAGTTTATAAAATAAAAAAATACGCATCCCTTACGATTTGAATAATTAATTTTATATGACACAACACAAAGAAAAGTAACAATAAACATGAAAGAACATTCAGTCACTGAAAGGCTGAACAAGTAGGATATTCAACAATGGCCTTGTGACCCGGTTCTCTACAAAGGTTAGTTTCATTGACCTCACGTTACTCATTTACTTTTTAATTAAAACGGTCTTACATTTCCGATTCCGCAGAATAGGTGTATTGGCGCCCAACACGGGGCCACGGAATGTACATTAATATTGATGAAATCGTTGTCAATCAAGGAGTACAACCCCTCGATAATAGTTATAAGGGTAAATTATATCCGAATAGAGTAATCAAATGATATTATCTAGAATGTCCTGTAGCTATTATTTTTCTAACTGTAACCTCGAGATTGTTCAGTGAACCATAACTGTGCGTCATAAAAAATTATAAAGCTGGTACTAAACGAAGGATATAAACCGAGTTATCTATGTATATACAATGTTCGGTTAACGAGGTATTTAAACAGGCAAGTTTGGTGGTCGTACTTTCTTTTGTTCAAATAAGGATGGAGGTGAAAGTTAGGCCTTCCGCTCGCCATCGCCATTCCAACGCTATAGTCGCTTTATTTTATTACTGTGAAATTGGATCGCATAATTAAACTTTACTCCTTTTGGATTTCAGCTGCCATGAATCAAATCAAATCAAAATATTTTACATCACATAAACCTACATGGGCACTTATGAAACGTCAGAAGCTAGGTGCACGGTTCCAAATTGTCGCTTCCTATGGAGAAGAGCTAGCAAGAAACTCCACGGTTACTCTTTTAAAAATAATTGGCTTTAACAATGTTTTCAAATTACACTGATAACAGGTAACTACTTACTTAAAGTTTAAAATCTTTACAAAGATTTGATTAACAACTTTATGTAAGTACACATATACATATATGATAGGTGTGCAGACATTATGTGCGGATGCGCTCATCTGGTAAAAATTTAATTAAACTAGACTTTTATTACCTCCCACTACGTTCATTGCCCTCACATTGTTTCGTGTCATGGGAACGCAAACAAATTGCTATTGTAATAATTTGCTCAGTTGAATAAAAACAGGACATAACGGCACTATTTACAAAAATCCTACTTCCTTGTAAGTGAAGTTTTGTCTGTATATTAGTTTGTATATATAGATGTTTGTTACTCAATCACGCAAAAACGGGTGAACGGATTTGGATGAAATTTGGCACACAGATAGTTTATATAACCTGGAATTATATATAGGATACTTATTATCCCGATAGATCGTTCCCGTGGGTTGATTTCGACATCTATATACGGCTACACATCAAGCTATGCATTTCCACTTTACGCTGATCTCGCACTGTACGGAAATCCTATTCAATGCGAGATCTGGTTATACTAGAAATGTATAGCTTGATGTGTAGCCGTGTTACTACTAAGCTACTAATATTATAAAGAGTAAAGATTTGATTGTTTGTTTGTTTGCATTGAATAGGCTCCGAAACTACTGAACTGATTTGAAAAATTCTTTCACTGTTGGGAAGCTACACTATCCCCGGGTAACATAGGCTATATTTTATCCCTGTATTCCGAGGGGAACGGAAACTACGCGGGTGAAACCGCGGAGCGCTGCTAGTAACTTAATATACTTAATTATGTTGATTATTTATGACATGTAGTCAGTATGGGTGAAATGTATTTGTGTGTACTTATACAATGTCAGAAATAAAAATGATTTGATATTTTTGATTTCGATTGCGAGCGGTGTCGAACCTACTAAAGTTTCGATAAAAATATCAAAATCACTTGCGTCTGACTGATGCTAGCTTGCAAACCTTCCGTATTATTTCTCAACCCTGTCTTAGTAATGTTTATAACAAACTAGCTTTTGCCCGGCGGCTTCGCCTGCGTGGAGTTCGAAAATGATCCCAAGGGAACGTGTTACCGGGATAAAAAGTATCCTAAATATTATTCCAGTGCACCAAATTTCATAAATGTGAATGTACAAACTTTCACATTTGTAAAACTAGCTTTTGCCCGCAGCTGCGCCCGCGTGGATGTCGGTCGCGTAAAAAGTAACCTCCATATCCCAGGCTATATCTCTGCCAAATTTCATGACAATCGGTTCAACAGTTTAGGCGTGAAAACATAACAGACAGACATATAGTTACTTTCGCATTTATAATATTAATAGTAGGGATATAGTAAGGAAGTAGGGATTATGTAGGTACGAAATAAGATTCATCATCAGCCTATAACGTTCCCACTGCTGGGACACAGGCCTACTCCCTGTGAGAGGGATTGGGCCGTAATCCACCACGCGGGTTGCCACATGCCGCCGGGACATGCCGATTTCCTCACGATGTTTTTCTTCACCATTTTGAGAGCAGTGGTGATGAAATAATTTACACAAAGTAAAGCGCCTGTCTGGGTTCGAACTCACGATCTACAACTCGTAAGTCGCAGCCGTTAACACTGGGCCACCACTGCTCTCAAGTAAGATTATGAGGATTTAATTAAGTATAAGAATTTTAATTTTTATTCAAAGCTCAGTAAACAACTGTTTCCCTACAATTTAATAAATACTCAAAGTCAAAGTCAAAGCATTTATTTCAATTAGGCACTTAAGGTGACACTTGTCCACATTTTTTCCATACAAACTTCGGGAGGGTTTTACTCCACTGTCTGACTATGTACATCAAAAATTAAACATGGTATGGTTTTGTCTCGTTATTGTTATTGTCTGTACGGAAACAGAATACTAAAATAAAAAGCTATTAAAAAGTTATGAGCCAACAAAGATTCGTTTTTCTTGCTAATTTAACCTAACTTTGAGCGTGTTTAAGTAATAAAAGGAGTGTAAAATCTCGAAAACCAAGACGGTACCGACAAAGTTCAATTAACAGTAAGTTCAATAAACTTTATTGGTCATTGATTTATGCAGTGGTTTTTTCATAAAACCCGATCTTCTGAAGGACTTTTCTTAATTTTTTCGCGATTTTTTTGCCAAAAATGCTCCTGCATCTCACTCAATAACGTTGTGCGTGTAGACTAGAGTCTAACTGCTCACCACTGATACTATCTCTGTCGGGTACGAAGCCTGGTGAGACAACGTGATTTTTAGCCAGGCCCACCAGTGAGTTCGAGCCCGTGCAAAGTGTGCCCTTAAAAGGCACTTTTGAACGTCAACATTTACATTTAAAAAATGGAATTGATTCTAGTCTATTCTAGTAGGTACCTACTTTACTCCAAGTTCCATATCTACAACAATGGGATTGCTTTCCTTCTTCGTTCGTGGATGTGTGTGGACTGTGGCCGGAACAGCCAATTTATTACGATAACGAAATGACCCAAAGCTGCTTATCAATGTATTTTCAGCTAAGATAGATAATAAGACAGTAATAAAACTAAATAAGTAATGATTAGGAGGCGAGATAAATAGACAGGGTGACCTCTCCGTGGCTCGGAAAGCATATTAAGCCGTTGGTCCCGGCTGTCATTTGTGCATCTTTGACAGTCGTTACGGGTCGTCAAAAGCCCGACAGTAGAGGCCGAAAGTCTGACAACCAGGGCCTGAATTCACTATGACCACTTAACGATTCCTTACTCGAAACCACGTCAATCACACACGACATCTGCTAAGATTCCGCGGGGAATTATTATAACCATACAGAATTGGGGCCTAGTCTTACCAAGGGGTATCGTATTACCCAGTAACTGGGTTGTAGAGGTCAGATAGGTGTTCCATGTAAAATACTGGTATTCAGCTGCATCCGGTTAGACTGGAAGCTGACCCCAACATAGTCAGGAAAAGGCTAGGCAGTTGATGATACATAGGGTGCAACAAGACCTATCATATACTTAACCAATATCATTAGCATTCTGAGACATGCAAGCTGAGAGTATTTTTTTTTTTTTGTTTGGAAATCATCAAATAACTTCTCCCGCTCTGGGTGGAGCAGGAGGGCGTGTCAGACTTTCACTGACTAAAACCCACCCGTGTTCCCTCAGTAGCTCGTGTGCCAGGGGCTGTGGTATCTCTTTCGAACAACCCGCACCCGCAAAAATGATCGCTGGGATTTATAACTTTTATTTTTAGTATGAAAAATCGCTGTTTACGCGCAATGTAATGCACGCAAAACATCTGCTTAAGGGCGCAAGCCGTTTAGCAGTTTTTGCATGATTGAGTAAGACACATCCAAACATCTTCACAAACTTTCACATTTATAATACTAGCTTCCGCCCGCGGCTTCGCCCGCTTGGAAGTCGGAAATTATCCCGCGGGAATGTACTAACGTGATAAAAGTCTCCTGTGTACTATTCCAGGTTACAACCTATCTGTGTGTTAATCTAGGTTATAATCTATCTGTTTGCAAAATTTCATCTAAAACTGTTCAGCCGTTTTTGCAAAGACTAACAAACATCCACAATCTTTCGCGCTTATCCACTTCCACTCAATCATCCAAACTACAGACCTCCTTTTCGAATAAAAAGGTGTAAAAAGCAACCATTAAGTCCATCCATAAATCGATTGCGAATTAGCGAGTACTCATTGAAAGTGAAGCGCTAGTGGCGCGGAAGTAATCGGATTCTCGCAATCGCGATCACTTTAAACCTTTCAATTGTGATTGCCTTCCATTGATTCATATCCTGCATCGGTATTTCATATTCTGCACTACCCTCCATCATAGCATGGCATGACAGACAGACGGACATTACACAACGGGGGTGGCGGTCGTTCACCCGCCTGCCCACCAAACGGTAAATAACTTTAAAACTACCCCCACACGGCACTTATTCCTACGAAACTTGATTCGACACTTACCAAGGGAGTCGTTGAACACGTGTTTATGTTAAACAGACCTTATTTTGAATAGTGTGAAGTTGATAATCGGTTGCGGAAGTGTTTAGAATTTTTTAGTTGTTCGAGAATGAACTTTGTTGTCACATGCTAGGTTAGTTTTTGTAATGTCGTCTTTTTAAATTGGAAAAGCCAGTGTTTTGTAATTCAGTTTAGGTAGTTGCTCGTTGATTGAAATCAACAGGGGTTTTAATTTTGGTATTGCTTCATTATTTTTAAGGGTTTGTAAATATTATGAAAGTTGTGATAGATTGACATTAACGTTGACAAGTTCCTTCACGATTTCTGTCATCGGATCCTTACTTCTATCTAAGTCCACATTAAAAGAACCTTCGTAGTTGAAACCACCCTGATAATTCAGTCTCTCAGCTCAGCAAACAATTTTCCTATCTCTCATGCCCCCGTACCCTTGACCGTCCACGAGCGCGTTCAGGCGTAAGTTACGAGTCTACCAAGTCGGCAGCAGAGCTCCGCAGATACCTACCAACCTACCTATCCGAAAATAAGGAATACAGAACAGAAGGTTCAAAAATAACAAGAGCTGGAGATATCATAAGCGGCGCTTAAGATGATAGTGGATCTCGTAGAGGTTTTTGATAAATGATTTTATTTCTGTAAGCAGGTTCGTCAATCATATTTTTAAAACCAGATGAGGTCGGCGTTTCCTATCTGACTACTCTGAGAAGAAAGGCCGAAACAAACTCAGAGGTCCCAGTCTCTTTTAAAGTCGAAACATACTTCTTACGATCTTGATCAGATCATGTGAAGATTGAAAGGTGGACGCCAGTGGCGTACCAATAGAAAATGGCGCCTAGGGCATGCATCACATTTGCGCCCCTTCGTACATTTCCTTCTCGGTCTACACTGGGCAAAGCTAGGTCGCATAACCTTTGTTAACCAAGTAGAGTCTTCAATAACGAAGGTATTAATTTCAACTTGCTAAAAAATAGCTTGCAATGCTACAAATTTAAGAGAATTTTAATAGAATTAGGCAGATTTGGCAATACGCTTTCATCCTCGTATTGCAAAATATATTCAAGTTGCTCGTCAGATTTCTTAGATTTTTTTTATTTTATTATTATGGCGACTTTTTGCGCCACCCTACGATAGGCGCCCAGGGCTTTTGCCCTGCCTGCCCCACCCTAGTTACGCCACCGGTGTACGCTCAAGGTAAGAACTAACAACACTAACATCATTTGTGTGCAATATTTTACTAACCCTTCTATGTTTTTGTGATATTTTTATTGTGTCCCCTAAATGGAATTTCTCCAAAATACTTAAATAAATTAGGTATTAATTAACCCTTAACAACCGCCTGTCGCATTTTGTCGATTTGTCGATTGCTCTTGGCTACTGAAGGTGAAATGTTCTGGTCTAGGATATTCTACCAGGGTGCAGGATGTTCGAAAGAGATACCGTGGCCCCTGGCACAAAGGCAACTGAAGTAACACGACGGCACGGTTGGCGCAGTGGTTAAGCGATTGACTGCTGCGCTGCGTGTCGCGGGTTCGATTTTCTCACGGAACAAATATTTGTATGACCTACAAGTAGTTGTTCCGGGTCTGACCGTTTGTGTATGTGAGTTTAAATGTTTGTAAACGCACCCAACAATACAGGAGAAATTCCTAGTGTGGGGCAACGTTTAAAATAATAAATAAACACAGGTGAGTTTTAGTCAGTAAAAGTCTGACACGCCCTCCTGCTCCACCCAGAGTGGGAGAAGTTATTTGATGATTTCTTACCCTAAAAAAAAAGGATATTGCTAAAGGAAGGAGCCAAACAACACCTGACAAGCCCACAAACAAAGATCTAGTTTTCTTTCACATTATTTCCTCGGCAATTAATACTTGTACTCTCAGATTATAGAATAACGGGATCTGAGCTTGTAGTGAAAACACTCATTGCTGTCAAATTTTCCGAAAATATTGAATGACGTCACAAGGCCTGCTTTGCTATAGGTACATTATTAACCTTCTGTTCCTACGTATTCCTTGTTGTAGTGCCATGTAGCGCTGTGTTACGAGCCAGCCTCCTCGTAAACCGTTATGATTATGCTCAGTGAGTCAGTGCTCAGCTGCTCCAAGGACAAAGCCTATGAATTTTGCAGCAGATTACCAAGAATAACGACTTTATTGGGTACTAAATGTTGCCAGCGGCTTTGCCTGTGTGGATGTGAACGGGAACATACTACCGGGATAAAAAGTATCCTATGTTTTGATTCAGGTTATAATATACAGGGTAAGTTTTTATCCAGTGCGCAAATTGTAACCATGAATTCAGCATATCATTCTAGAACCCCTAGCGCAGAAATTTTTCGCCGGTTATACAAAAAAATATCTGCTGTTTCATAGAAAAGTGCAATACCTACGCGGTCAAAATGTATGGAACAGCTGATATTTTTTTATTTATCCGGCGAAAAATTTCTGCGCTAGGGGGTCTAGAATGATATGCTGAATTCATGGTTACAATTTGCGCACTGGATAAAAACTTTTCCTGTATATATATATATATATATATATATATATATATATGTGTGCACACACACACATAATGACATAAGACATAACACACACACATACATATTACACACATCATCATAATCATCTGCCTAGCATTTACCAGTATTTTACATGGAGCGACTGCCCATCTGACCTCCACAACCCAGTTACTGGGTAACACGATACCCCTTGGTAAGACTGGTTGTCAGACTTTCGGGCTTCTGACGACCCGTAACGACTGTCAAAGATCCACAAATGACAGCCGGGACCAACCGCTTAACGTGCTTTCCGAGGCACGGAAGGGTCTTGGTATGTAAAGATGGTCACCCATCCGAGACCAACCGCGGCAAGCGTAGCTTAACCTGCTCATACACATTACACACATTATAATATAATTTAACAGGAGAGTAGGATTCTGGTGGATTGTCCTACTTTACTCATCTCAGGGAAGCAGGTTCAGTCGACCTGATAATCGCTTCATGACCCTAAGGTACACTCAAACTCCCACAACACAAAACACTCACACAGGCTTACTTGCAGTGCAGTTTATAAAACGACAATTTATTTGTCAATGTGACAGTTTTAATTTAAGAGAAGTTTTAATTATGAACCGGAACAATACGCAAGCAACTACTTATACGTTACCTACTTATTGTTAACAGCCTAACTTGCGTATAGTTGTACTGAAGCAAGAGCCAGAAGCATACGATAATTAGCACTGCAGTCTTGTTGGCTAGACAGTTAAACGAGAATCGATATCGTCTTAGCGAAACTCTAATGACCGACAGTATCCTTGCTTCTGGGGCTTTGTTATCATATTAGCTCGTTAGTGTAGCCTAAATCTCTACAGCTGAGCATGGGCTCCTCTAGGCGAGTCAATAAAATATACTTTTGTCGATGATATACTACTTAGGTACTGCACAATATCTGAGACTATGCAAGAGCAATAATAAAAAACTTTTTGCAAAAAAATAACAACCGACTTCCAAAAAACACTACAAAGTTCAAAATAACTTTAATTTCGGAAGTCGGTGACTTTGGATGTGTGTTTTAATTATTTGTCACCGCCTTCCGAAATTAAAGTTATTTTGAACTTTGTAGTGTTTTTTTGGAAGTCGGTTGTTATTTTTTTGAAAAAAGTTTTTATTTTTCACTTTTTAGTTGCCTTGGCGTCAAAACAATGTATATTTATGCGATAGCAACATTCGCGGTTGATTTGCTGTATTTTTTTGAAGAGTTCCGTTGTTTGTCTCCGAAACGCATCATCAGATCTATATGAAATTTGAATGGGACCATTTCGGAGTAAACCCCTTTCGAACAAAAAAAGAATTTTGCAAATCCGTCTATATACGACGGAGTTATGCCCGAACATACATAAAAAAAAAAAAAAAAAAACATGTCGAATTGATAACCTCCTTCTTTTTGAAGTCGGTTAAAAATGAGCGCATCTGAGTGTCTAATTAAACACAACTGGGCTTTAATTACTCAGTTGAGGCCGTTTAAGCTTGTTGTAAGAAAGAGAGAGACTGGCTCTCTCTCTCTTTCTAAATTAGAACTGTTTTCCGCTACGAAGAATACTAAATGAGGATTTTTTCATGCATGACGGTTTCTATTTCTACGAACGATAGACAGTGTTTTTTCAATACAAAGTGACATTTCGTTGCTCCATTTTTGACATCGCATCGCAGATATCCTTCCACAATCTGTCATTTTATATTTCGTTTCTAACGATCTTTGTCTAGATCCTTATAAATTTAGACTATTTCAGCAGAATATTTCTGCCCAAACTATCAAAATCACACTGACAACAAAATTTCTACTCGACAGCCACAAAGTATGTACGATTATCTACACAATCATAATTCGTTTAGAACGCATAACTGTGATAATTAATAGAAAAACATCATCTTCTTCTATTGTACAACATTTAATTAATAGTCATGTCTATTCTTCCGTCGACAAATCTGGGCTCGTGCTAAGCATGCAGGAAGGACGTAAACGGGTGCCGTCTTTGAATAGTTTGGAGCTACATAATCTGCATAATCATCTCCATTCAATATTTCGGGATGGGTAATATCCACAGAACAGAAGATAATAACCCTGTAGGCCGGTGGTGCAAGTAAGCACTTTCCCGGACCGGACCGCTTCGTCCATTACCGACGATCATTTCTTATTTCCGTATAACATCCTCAAGTTGGATGCTGTCGGGTGTTCGGGTGTAGGACAGTGAGTAATGGGAGGATTGCTTCGCTCGTTATCAGCTCATTCGCTCCACTTGCGCTCAACGCTCAAGTTTATCCTTAAATATTAAGAAGAGGATTTTAAATTTTCATAAGAAAATACTGACTCTTGTAAGACGCAGGTACTGTCAGGGCTGCCCGGGGAGTGTCCGTGTCTGCCTCAGCGTAGGTAATTACCTCTTCTTCACGAACCTATTAAAGCATCCCTAAAAAACGCCACTACAGTATTTTTTTTTTTTTTTCAAATTGATTGTCATTTAAAAGCGATGGCACTGAAAACGAACTGCCGACTAATCAGATAGGAACTTCTCGGAGCTTATCGGCGACAGTTCACACTGATTTGGTAAAAGTATCAAAACTACCTGCGCCGACCAGCGTTGACAACCAACGCTTGTCAGCGCTTAAAAACTCTGATCTATCGACGTCTGTTACCAGCGTTCTACTTGAATACACCCTATTGCTGGCTCCCTGACATCTAGGGAAGTGTTTTTTCTCCTATATTTTGCATACGTAATGCTATGGCAACAGGCTTAGCGAGTTAGTACCGAACTATAGTGTGACTAATATAAATATTGAATAGTGTGCACTGATCCAATGCTCCACATAGAGATAATTTGCGATTACCCGCGCAGCAAATCCACTCGGCTTTGCTGCTAAATTGCGCGGCAGAAAACTGCCAAATACCCACTGAAACATTTCGTCTATCTCTCGTGTATCATCGTTCAATCCGACCAATAAGAGTCATTTCCGTTCAAATTCGCTCCGGGGCAACTGCCTGTAACTGCTAAATCCCGTTTATCCCAATTTGTCTAAATGGAAATCATAACAGGCCGCATATCAGGGTGGTCCTGGAGACAGCCGGGGGCGACGGGGTCGGAGGGGATGACAGGGGGATGATCAGTTATAACACAGCGATCAAACTGACAGCCAGTTTGATAACGAGTTTCCGTAACTAAATATTTTGCGGTTATTTGTCAAAGTACATTGGGCCGTTTGTTTGTAAAATGTGTAACAAGGACGAGCGTTGTATTGTCCGTATGTTAAAAGCAGAGATATTTAAGGTGAAACTTGTCCATATTTTTTCCATACAAACTTCGGGAGGGTTTTACTCCACTGTTTGACTATGTAAATCAAAAATTAAACATGGTATGGTTTTGTCTCGTTATTATTATTGTCTGTACGGAAACAGAATACTAAAATAAAAAGCCATTAAAAAGTTATGAGCCAACAAAGATTCGTTTTTCTTGCTAATTTAACCTAACTTTGAGCGTGTTTAAGTATTATAAGGAGTGTAAAATCTCGAAAACCAAGACGGTACCGACAAAGTTCAATTAACAATAAATTCAATAAACTTTATTGGTCATTGATTTATGCAGTGGTTTTTTCATAAAACCCGATCTTCTGAAGGACTTTTCTTAATTTTTTCGCATTTTTTTTCGCAAAAATGCTCCTGCATCTCACTCAATAAGGTTGTGCGTGTAGACTAGCGTCTAACTGCTCACCACTGATGCTATCTCTGTCGGATACGAAGCCTGGTGAGACAGCGTGATTTTTAGCCAGGCCCACCAGTGAGTTCGAGCCCGCGCAAAGTGTCCCCTTAAATCGGAACCCTAACCTAACAATGATTTTTAATAAATATTGTCATTAAATTATAATGACACAAGTGAAATAGTAACGAAGTCAAAACTCTATTTACACTGAATATTTTTGAAACAAATATAATAGCTACGAGGTGTGTTCCGAAAGTATGGTTTTTTATAATTTTTGTTTGTTTTGTATGTGTGTTCCGGATTGGCACAAAACAGCCGAACAGATTTTGATGATATTTGACACACGGATAGTTTACATCCTACAGGCTTAGCACGAGAACCGTAGACAAGCGTTTTGCCGTCGGATGAGTAGACAAAAATTACGTTTCCGTATAGACAGTTGAGAATTTTTCACCTTGAAATGTAGACAAGCGATTTTTATTCTACAGTAGAGTAGAAATAGAAAGCTTCGTGCTAAGACTGCTTGACCTTTAATCCCAGTGGTATATTCCCGTATTTTCCGATATCCACGCGGCCCAAACCGCGGGTAGGTAGTACCTAATGACTATAAAATTCAACATTGCCTCTTATCGGCACAGTTTACGCCATTGACAATCCAGGTACACCTTACTGCGTGCGCTATCTTCAATCAGAACTACAATGTCAGCCCGTATCGGGTCATCTGGTCGGGCTATTGTAGCCTGCTCTTCAATGGCCAGGCCGCCTATTGTGGCCAGCTCATCAGTGGCCTATTGTGGTCACACAATGGCTACTCCGAGGCAGACTGGCTGAGTGACTCTACTGTTCATTCCGATTGATGTGTCTCTGTTTCACATTCACATATACCGAGTTAGGAATATAAATCATCATAATAATATGCTAGCCTTTTCCCCTACTATGTTGGGGTCGGCTTCCAGTCTACCCGGATGCAACTGGATACCAGTTTTTTACATGAAGCGACTGTCTATCTGACCTCCACAACCCAGTTACTGGGTAACGATATTCTTTGGTAAGACTAGGCCCCAATTCTGTATGGTTATAATGATTCCCCGCAGAATCTTACTACGTTCAAACTACGTCAATATCGTGTTTTTTAGAAACCAATGTAATGGTAAGGAATCGAGATGTCATATTCTGTATGTTCCAAGACAATTTGTCGATATTAATAATACGATACTAGCAGATGTCGTGTGTGATTGACGTGGTTTCGAGTAAGGAATCGTTAAGTGGTCATAGTGAATTCAAGCCCTGCACCCTAATTGCGTAACTCACGATTCATCATAATCTGTATCGTTTTGAAACGATTGTTAAACCATTGCTTCATATGTTCGAAACATGTGTCTGTTCGACAACATAAATAACGCAATGAATATTGTTTAACTGTGAAGACGAAACCAATTATGATCAATCGTGAGTTACGCAATTAGGGTGCTGGTTGTCAGACTTTCGGCCTCTAATTGAGTTAGGTATATAAATGTTGAAAATTATTATGTACGTACGTATGTTTATGTATGAAGAAACGGGTATCTTTGTAATGATAGACGGCGATCCTTATCCATCTTAATTTGCGTGGGATGGGGGTTGGCTATTAAAATGGAATCACAAATGATGTGGGTAGGTAGTAGGCATTCATCCTACTATCCTACTAATAATGTTATAAATGTAAAAGTTTGGATGTTTGTTACTCAATCACGGCTAAACGGATTTGGATGAAATTTGGAAGGCAGATAGATGATTTTATCACGTTAGTACGTTCTCGCGGGATAATTTCCGATCTCCACGAGGGCGAAGCTGTGGCAAAAGCTAGTCCTATATAAATCTGAAGTTTTGTAAGTAGAAAGATAAGAGCATCTATCTATTCAACTATAGCCTATATTTTCCCACTACAGGGAAAAGGCTACTCTCTCCCTTTTCCACACAATTCTGTCTTCTTCTAGTTCCGGCCAGTCTTTTCGGTGAGAGCCAAGCTGAGAACATGAATAATAACTAACATTGCTTGCTAAGTTTTCTTCTCCGTAAAAAGCGCACTCGAACTCCTGCCACAAGTAGCAAACTCCGAGTATAGCGCGTTTACAAACAAAGCAAAGTTCCTTTAATTAAAGCAGCACGAAAATAGCTAACAAGCAAGTATTAATAAAGAGCGTCCATTAAAATTCAAAATATTGTATTTCACATATGACCCACATGGGCTGGTCGTCAAATAATTTTTAATACAATATTTTCTACAATGTAACTAATCATACAGGATAAGTTTTTATCCAGTGCGCAAACTGTAACCACGAATTCAGCATAATCATTGTAGACCTCAGCGCAGAAATTTTTCGTCGGTTCTACAAAAAAAAATCTGCTGTTCCATACATTTTTACCGCGTAGGTATTGCACTTTTCTATGGAACAGCTGATTTTTTTTTGTAAAACTGACGAAAAATTTCTGCGCTAGGAGGTCTAGAATGATTTACTGAATTCATGGTTAAAGTTTGCACGCTGAATAAAAACGTATCCTGTATTTTATACAAAGTTTTCATATTGCAGGTAATAGGTATTAAAGGACTAATCTAAGTATTTAAAAGCGTCTACAAATACTAGAACCGAACAGGTTTAAGATCTACGTACCTACTTACCGTTAGAGGGCCGATCAGAAGGAATGTCTTAGTATATCTGTAGGTAATCCCATGTTTCAGTGAAGCCATCTAGCGTTTAAATAATAGCACAGAATTCCATTCGTTCCCAGCTGACAACATAATCCCTTGATGCAATGAAACTGTGTACAGACAGAGATCCGGCCACTGAACAGCATTTGTTACGAAACGGAACGGTGCCGGTAATCCGGAGCAGACGGGAGCATTGCATATAGGAGGGGTGTGTGCCTGGGGCTGGCGAGGTAACTAATCGACTATGAAGACTGTAGAAAACCAGGCTAGGGCCGGAAACAGAAGACAATTATTTTATTAAATCAATGTCTTATCTAGAATGTGGATTGAATGTTTCTCTTCTGAAATAGCAGAGACGGACGGCATGCCTCGCTTGAGGACCTCAAACAGGAGAAAAAAGGAGAGAAACCGGTTTTTAACCGATATAAAAAAGGAGGAGGATCTCAATTCGTCTGTTTATGTTTAATACGCGATATCTCCGTCAATTGTGGATGTGATTTCGAAAATGTATGTTTCAGGGATGGTCTTATATAAATTTCATTAACTTTGCTTTGGTATTTTTTGCGTTAGCCTCGATAATACGTTTTTAATCCACTTTATGTACCTCGAGGACATTCTACTCCTTCCTGTCACTGTTCTTTAAATAGCAAGTAGTGATATACGAATTGGTGTGGAGTAGGTATCATAACTAAAAAGTGAAAAGTAAGAATTTGGTTCCGGGTAAAGAGTTTTTATTAAAATCTCAATCGCTTTGAATGCCAATACACAGTTCGTCGAATCACACCTACTATTTCCGATGCAACACATGAAATTCAAACAAACTAATATCTAAGGTGACTGGTAATTAGTGACTGACATTTAAACACATGATTGTACTCAGCATAATGAACAACTTTTACTATGGGACCAAACCCGAAATCGCGAAAAAAAAAACATCTGTTTCTTACATTTTGACGAGTTATGATGCGAACATTAATGTAGGGAACAGCTGATTTTATTTTTCGCGATTTCAGGTTTTGTCCCATAGTAAAAGTTGTTCATAATGATGAGTACAATCATGTGTTTAAATGTCGGTCACTAATTACCAGTCACCCTATATTATTAGCAACAGTTTTGCCGTTTCGTAGCGTTTGCACGACTTAGGTATAAGTACTTCCAAAACACATGAACAAACAGTTAAGTTTACTTTGAGTCATAACAATGTTAATGATACGATACTTAAGTACCTTGGGATACTACTACAGATACCAGATACCAAAAAATAAAGTTTCTAACCGACCAGACTGCTCAGTTCTCGCTCTGATTGTTCAAAGCCTGGCGACACCTCCCGCACCAGGCGTACGTAACAATTGCGTGCTAAATCCAATTTGTTACCCCTGGCTGCCTCCCTCCTGCACCCCGGATTTCAGCCCCCTGGCCCGGCTGCCTGTCTGCCGACACCCCTCCGCACTGTCGATACATAATATCATAAGCTGTTGATAACGTATTGATAGGAACACATGTACTTTTGTTTGAGGTGTAGGTACGTATTCATGAAAAATTAAAGAGGTAAATATTTCATAATGATTTTCTGCGGATAAAAGGTAAATATTATGATCATGGATGAGAAGTCACGTAGCCTTTTTTTCGATTAATTGCATTATCCTGTATTTACAACTATGGTATTCTAGTAGGTAGGTACTAGCATTATTAAGTCTTGTCTGTTTATATATGTGTGTACAGTACACACTCAGTCTATAAACGTTCCCACTGCTGGGACACAGGCCTCCTCTCCATGAGAGGGAGTGGGCCGTAATCTACCACGCGGGCCCAATGCGGGTTGGTAGATGTCACATGTCTTCGAATTTTTGGTTCTAGGACATGCCGGTTTGATGTTTGTTTCTCACTCACGCAAAATCAGCTGAACAGATATGGATGAAATTAGGTTAGCTTTTTCCAGCGGCAGCGCCCATGTGGAGGTCGAAAATTATCCCGCGGGACCGTATTAACCCTTAGGCTAGTCATACATATAGGTATATAGACATCCCAAGTAGCAAAATAATGTCATATAAATGGTACACTAACGTTTTTTATTTAACTTTCAGCCATATGAAAATGGTTTTATAATAGGTTTTTATACGTAAATATAACGCGGGTTTGGGCGCAGATTACATAACATTTAAATCGTGTAAGGGTCGTGTTGCAGGCGTGTCAGCGACAATATATGTTGAGTAAAAGTCATGTAGACGTTGTAAGTTTAACTAGTAAGGTCTGTATAATAGTTTCTAATAATATTGTTACATAACTATATAATCGTTTAGACGTATACAATGCTAATGATCGGTCAGTGAGTGTAAGCTAGACAATTCGTGTGACAATTTCTTGTGTTATGATAAAACTTATAAAAAGGCAAGTCCAATTCATTATTATTTATTAATTTAATACAAAGAAAGTTTATTGTGGTGGAAGATGAAGAGCGATACTTATACATGGGAATTAATTTTTTTCGATGATATGTATGGTTATTTTTGTTAATATTTTAATGGGCCTTCATAATATTGGTATTTTAATATTGTTTATAAAAATAAAATACATTTATTGTCATCAATAGTTTCCGCCATATTGCCAAAAGACATGGGGCGACTGCATTTAGACATGTATATAACTATTGGTCTTATAAATGTTTTTTTTTACGATTTATGAATCCACCATGATAGTTGCAATTAGAGTTCAGTTGGAAAATAGAAAAACCCTTTGTGTATGTCATATGAAAACTTCTGTTTTATTTACAGGGTCATCATGGTGATATATTTTGGCGTTGATAAGTTTTTAAGAAAAAAAAAAATGGCCGAAGGGATAACTCGCGTTTTCACTTAACACATAAATGTCTGACCATTCTTTTGATGCAATAAATTTTATTTACAAACGGGTTTCTATTATTTCATTAAAGCTTTGCAATATACCAAATCTCTTTATTTTATCGATAACATGTGTCAAATTGTGAACATTACTGGTTAAATACTGTTTACCGTATTATCTTCAATAATTTTCAACAAAAGAATTAAGTAAAGTTTCACCCAGTCGATGACACTTAAAATATTTATCATTGGAGACAATAGTAATTGCACAAAAAATAACAAGGAATTATGTAAATCTTTTAATATTATAAGACTTAGGTAATACAAACATGTACGAAATTCTGACACCTTCCAATTAGTTAAAACATCAATAGTTCCAACCGACATGTACGTATATTTCCTTTGGCAAGCGACAACTCTTCATAAACTGTGACAATTTTTCAATATCTCTTGCATACCAAAAACTTTTTTACCAATATTGCCGTCCCTCCAACCTGTGAGTAAACTTTTCAGTATCCCTAAATCTGTGAGGTGAAGGGAATCGCCCACAGGAAAATCTTTTACCGTTTTAATTGGCAGTTCAAGTAAGGGAGTATCGCACTTATGGTGTTGGCTTTACATTTTGGAGCGAAAGTCGTCGTTATTGCGTCTGGGGCAATCAGGCTTAGGAAATATGACTGTAGACTGGTGTGACTACTCGCCAACCACAGTACACACACACATTGAAATTACACACTCCTGAAAAGAATTTCCAATAGAAATAGAAATACAGATAATTTGTTATTTGTAGAACAATCAAAATAAATATGGAGAAAAGCTAAAGGCCACCTTTTCGCCAGTAACGATATAGTACGAGTATAATATGCACATGAGTACAATGTTATAAAAGAAGTAAAAAAAAAATATTTAGTTAGTGCTCTTGCAGTAGAATCGCAGATAAAAGCTCTAACTGGCACCTTAACTAATAACTGTTTTCCATATTTTGTTGTAACTTTCAACAGTTGCAACAGTTCTTTCTTTTCTGCTACAAATGGTCTGAAGAAAGCTTCTAAATCTGCAGGTTTTTCTTTTCCTGAATATATGCCTACTACTAATTACTAATGGTGGCAGGTATTTCAAATAAATTGCATAGTATAGGCCACATTTGTTCTCTAGAACTCTTGTATATTGGCAATCCATTAATGTTTATATTTAACAATATATTTGTCTGGTAGGATGTTCTAGATATTATTTAAGTGGTTTAGTTATACCATTGTGTCAATAGTAGTCCTTATCCAATTGAATTAATGATAAATTATGTTTTAGTTTGAAGAAGTGTTCTTCTATTAATTATTTCGCTAACTTTTCTTATTGTTTGATGAGGAACATTACAAGTGATTGCCAATTTTTTTAAATCTTAGCGAAATTGATCATCAAGTTCTTCAGAACTTTTGTCACTCATTTCCATGGAGTTTTTCAGAGGTCTTCTTCAGAGAAATCGGCATTATTTAACTCGGCTACAAAAAATATAAGCTTTAAGTAATTTAAATTTACGAATGAATCTGTTAAAGGAGCTTCTTATGCAAAAACGTACTTTCGATATCTAGTGTGCTTTCTGGTAAAAGAAGATGAGCGGAACCAATTTGATTCGTAGAACACTTGTCCTGCCTGGATCCAGCAATTAGCGCATTAAATTTTGCAAAATGTAAGGAACCAGTTTCATTTTTACCACTTTCCTCTTGGCTAGGCACAGTTTCTTCCAGATTAAATGTAGGTATCGTTGCTGTATTTAACAATAATAATTGATAATTATTATTTAATTTTCTTCTAAAACCACCACTTCGTTTAATTCTGTTCCACTTTTTGAAATCTTTATTAGTTAGTTAAATGGCGACCGAGTTATATAAAAGATTCTAATTATCGTTTAAACAATCAATTGACTTATATAAGTTATATTAGAATAACGTTTCAAACTGAAAGTTATTTAAAGGTGGGAGTATACGACCTATTATGACGATTTTATAATAGTTAACTATAAAATCATTACTTAACAGTTTGTTATTTAAATGTTGAATAAAAGGTTCTAAATTTACAAAACATGGCGACTCATCACTATTTTCTGACTGAAACGTTAACTCGACTTAACGTTATATGACCGTCATTTAAAATATTGAGATGACGTTTACCAGACACATTAATATGACTTAAAATATATATAACTAATGCGTCGAACTGAATACAACTTTACAACTGTTTAGTTGCAGCAAAACTGTTATAAAGGCCTTACATGTCTGTTAGTTGTATAATTCTAATATTATACAACTTTTTTGCTAGTTGGGATATTAGGCTGATTTTCAGGTCTTAAACTAAATTTTTAATCAATGGAAATGTAGATATTAAGTTTTCAAACTGACGTATTGTAATGGAACTGTCATAAATAAATAAATCTTTGAAAAATAATTCACATTTCCCAGCCGCCACTCCGTCGGGTCCCTCGGACTCCAGCCCCGAGATTTGAAGAGCTCTCAAGCCGGCGAATATAAAAAGATTAATAAACCGCGAAATTAATTCATTTCTTCAATGAATATTTTTATATTTTGAGAACCCTTCGTTGTGTGCTGTTTATAAAGTTATGTTAGGTCGGTATACCATAACATTTACGTCATCAACTTCGGACAAAGCTCTTTTAATTTAAATAAATTCTCAGAAGGCTTGTTGAGCCAGCCTCTCCAGCCTCTGTAACCAGAGTAGGTATATATTTTATCCGGGATTTACTTACGCCAGCCACACAAAGCAGCTACTTATTTACATTTAAATCTTGGTCTTTTCCTCGCTTTATTTGGGTCAGCTTACTCTGAACAATTTACTTGAAACCACTAGGTTTCATACGGCCCAAGAAGATAATATTTTTTTACCACATTTCCTGATAAGTCGTAAATTCGTAGGTAGGTAACCTATGTCACCAATGAGGGTGTTCTTGAATATTCAAGCCACCAGTTGGCGCCACTTTGACAAGAGGTTTTCCTGTTCGACAGTAAACTTAAAATATTTGATGTCATTCGTTTCATTCATTCGTTCACCATTCAGTCTGTAGGAGCTTTGACACTTGACAGGTGCCCGGACCTGAGGTCTCAGTGCTGCCAGAAAACCCTCATTATTCACTTGATCAGAATAGCGTCTTTGCCTTTTACATTGTCTCTCTGTTTTGACGCATGAGATGAGCTCCCAATAAGTAGACCAACCCACTATCAGTTGACTTAGGTTTTCGAAGTCCATTGCTGATTATACTTTTTCAAAATTCAACCCTCATTATGGAACCGTCCTGGCTGGAAAATGATTTAAAGTAGTTTTTTTTTATACTCTTGAATTGGTACCCATTACTTCCACTTCTCTCTATGCTGTGCTTCACCTCGCCAATTCATTGAGGAAGCCTTCTTAAGTTAGATACCCTTAGAAAAATCGGACAGATTTTGAATTTCAAATAGGACAAAACCAAGTAGTAAACATTCTATTACCTCTCGATACGACGATAGCATGTGTAGCTTGAACGTGTCCACAAGTGAGCATCGCGTGACAATCGCTCGCAGCTAACACCCTCCTGACGCGGCGTGACGTGTCTCTTAACCGGGATGAGGTCAAAGGTTAACGAGGTGACACTCATTTTTCAGAGACACGATACACATATTGTCATAACATTGTGGTAGAATGGGGAAAAAAGCAAAGCAGGTACTTAAGATTTACTCAGGCCGCTCCTACAATACCTGTTTTTATTGTTTTTACGTTTTAATGTCCATTATCCTCTTCAGTTTTGAATTGAACAGTATTAATAATTTGACTACAAATATAATAGTGAAACATCGTACAGACGTAAAAATATCGCGGCGGTATTTTATCGCTCTATGGATGTTCAACGCTCGGTGTTGCAACAGAGTGCACCCCGACAGCGTCAAAAACTTGGAAAAACTTTTTAGCTATAATACCTACTCCACACCAATTCGAAATTTAATCATCCTAGGGGTCAAAACAATGCATATTTATGCGATAGCAGCAACCGTGGTTGATTTGCTATCATTTTTTTAATAGTTCCGTTGTCCGTCTCCGAAACACATCATCAGAAGGCCAATTCTCGTAATTAAAAACGTTCGCAGTGTCATCTCGGCGACAATCGAATTTCAAAAATTTGACAAAAATGTATAGGAATTTTTGACAGATTGACACTGAGATCAGACTGTGAACGTTCTTAAAATTAGCAGAATTGATCTATATGAAAATTAAATGGGACCATTTCGGTATAAACCTTTTTCGAAAAAAAGAATTTGGCAAATCCGTCAAATACATATATGACGGAGTTATGCACAAACATAAAAAAAACCTATCGAATTGATAATCTCCTTCTTTTTGAAGTCAGTTAAAAAAACACAATGTTCGATTTTCAACTCTGGGCTCTTAGCAGAGCGTTGAAAATCTAGTCCGTGTAAAAGTCCTGCCGCGATATTTTTACGTCCGCGCGAACGTGGAGTTTGGCGTGATGTATAAAGGCTTCTTCAAACAGGCGCGACGCGACACTTGTAGAACAATTTTCATTAAGTTTTCATAGAAATTGTTCTACGAGTGTCGCGTCGTGGTATCGGTGCTGTCGCGTCGCGCCTATTTGCAGGAGCCTTTCCGAGAACCACAGAACATATTATATACTCCTAACGGAGCCGAGAACGGTGGCGGGTCGGAGCCAGTGACGTGCCGCCGGAGCCAGTGCCGTCCCGCGCGTTTGCCTCACACCAAAAAGTACTCAGTACCTCACACGCATTCGGCAAGCACACTAAACCCGTCATATTCAGCCTAGGCCTACAAATTAATACTAAGTGACAAACGTCACAAGTTTTTAAATATTTAATTATATCCACAATTCCACATAATTACTGACAAGAATTAAAACTCAATAATAATATATTTCTACCTAAATATATTGTAAAAATAAAAGTTCATTATAAAAAACTGTTTTCAAAAAAAAAACAACCAACTTCCAAAAAAAAACACTACAAAGTGAAAAATAACTTTAATTTCGGAAGTCGGTAACTTTGGATATGTATTCTATTAATTTCTTGTCACCGCCTTCCGAAGTTAAAGTTATTTTTCACTTTTTTTATGTTTTTTTGCAAATCAGTTGTTTTTTTTTTTTTGGAAAATGTTTTATTCGTATGTCTACTGATGATCGTCTGTCTCAATGCCTAAAGCTGCGAGTAGCGTTATCTTTTGCGCCTTGTACACTAAGTACGTACCCACCTAGGCAGGCTCGCTGTGTAAGTCAATCCTAATGAACGCCAGGATCACGTCAGATTAGCTGAAGTACCCGGTCTTTGACTCTCACATTTTCCAACACGTATGAATACTGTTGTGTTTATGTTATAGGTACCTACTAGCTGCTGCTCGCGGTTACGCCCGGGACTTGGTTGAAAATTTTCTGGTACAGGCTTCTTTAGCCCAATACATAAAAATGATCATTCAAACTTCCACCCTCTATTCCAGCCCTTAACGGCGGGAGTTTCCAAAAATCCTCTCTTACCTGACATGTCCTACTCATAATCTACCTCTGTGCCAAATTTTATCTTCATAAGTCCTGTAGTTTTTGAGATTTCGGGTTTAATCAGTGAGTGAATGAATGAGAGACCTTTCGGTTTTATAAATAGGTATACAGAGTGTTTGGCAGAACGTTGAACATACGAAAATGGTGGATAGGTGGGGTCATCTGCTACTTACTCAGCCCTAATTTATTTGGCCCTGGACAATGCAAGTTGAAATTAAGATTTAAGTATTTTTTACATCTTTCTGTAAGTTTGAGGTCTCATAACTTTTTTTCTAGCTAACATCTGAATAAATCAATAATTTTATAAGAATCTACCAACATTAAAGATCGGAAAAAAAATTGCCGGTTTTCCCCATTTTTAATAAAAATTACACTTTAAAGTTAAGAAAGTGTTGAAACTAGAAGAAAGCAAAAAAAAAATTTTTTTATATGCAATGGCCAGGGCCAACTAAATTAGGGCTGAGTAAGTAGCAGATGACCCCACCTATCCACCATTTTCGTATGTTCAACGTTCTGCCAAACACCCTGTATATAGAAGACTAACTGAAATAGCGGCAACTTTTTCTTAAGGTGCCTTTAGTTATAATTGGACTTGAAACACTGTAGGTACCTATGTTAAGTGTGACAAAAATAATTTTAATCCCATATCATTGTATTTCCTGTATTTCCTCATGAGAAATAAACAAGTGATCGGCTAAGCGACCCATTTTGCAGTGTATTGATCGGTATACGGTGGATATGTCTCGAGATAACGACGCCGCGACGTCACCGCGTCACCGTTCTGAGCTCTGTTGATACCGTGATCTATGATCCGGGGAACGACTGGCGACGCGCACAAAGGACTTCGAAGACAAAAAAAACATAAAAGACGAAGTTCCTTTGTGTGCTGGAAAATTGTTCTTGCTGGTGTTAAAGAGACGTTTTGGGAAGGAGTAAGGTTATCTATTCTTGTCAAGTCAGGGGATTACTACCTAAGCGTGCAAAAATGTTTCTTTCAAGATTACGCATATGAGATGAAAGGACAGATATAACTGATAATACAGTGTTTGTTATATATCGCTGAGATCACGCCATTGTATATGACCAATCAAAGTTTATCGACAAAAGCACAAGCAATGAAAATCTATTCCATCTCGCTTGTCATCATCATCAACATTTCAGCCGAAAGACTACCACTTCTGGACATAGGCCTCCCCCAAGCTCCGTCACTTCGACCGGTTCTGTGCCTCCCACATCCAGCGGACTCCTGCGGCCCTCACAAGAACATCGGTCCACCTTGTGGGAGGCCTTCCAACTTTACGTCTTCCGGTACGCTATCGCCACTCCAGAGCCCACCGGCCCCATCGGCCATCCGTTATGCGAGCAATGTGCCCTGCCCACTGCCACTTAAGTATGGCAATTCTTCGGGCTATGTCGGTTACCTTAGTTCTCTTACGGATCTCTTCATTCCTTATTCGATCACGTAGAGAAACTCCAAGCATAGCCCTCTCCATCTCGCATGTCATGGCATTTAAATAATGATGTCATCATGAATAGAATAGAATCCTTTAAAAACTAAAAAAAAAAAAACAACCGACTTCCAAAAAACACTAGAAAGCGTAAAATAACTTTAATTTCGGAAGGCGGTGACAAGAAATTAATAAAATACATATCCAAAGTCACCGACTCCCGAAATTAAAGTTATTTTGTTAAGTTTTTATTTTTAATTTTTATACATTTTTATACATAGTACCTACCCCACACCAATTCGAAATTTCATCATCCTTGGGGTCAAAACAATGCATATTTATGCAATAGCAGCAATCTCGGTTAATTTGCTGTCATTTTTCGAAGAATTCCGTTGTCTGTCTCCGAAACGCACCGTCCGATCTATGTCCCTCACCCACATTAACAACATTTTGTTATACGACGAATCTTTAGATGTTTTCGCGACTACTGAGCTGAGATTCCTGAACACGGCTACTCGATACCTGGAGTCCATTGCCACTCTCAGTACAATTTCTATGGAGTAAATGTTTATATTTGTATCTCAATTTCATCTTGTTACTAATTAATGATTTTGCATCCTAATTTTATCCCAGTCCTGTCTAATTTTATTGAATTTTATCTAATGTTATCTAATTGTACCTAATGCTATCTACTTTTACCTTATTTTGACTAATTTTATTCAATCGTTTATCTCTTCAATTTTTGTCTAGTTTTATATTAAAACTGTTTTGCATTAAAACAAAACAGTTATTATGTGATGAAAAGCATAAAGCATTGGATTTGAAGATACGTCTAAGATTTTACCGCATTTAAGTTCAATAATGAAAGAAAACATACCTTCCTTCCTCGATTACCTGTGGCTTCACACCATAGCAGCGCTCGCGATGACCTATGGTACAGCAAGCTGTCACTTGTCAACTGTCAATTCATAGAAGTCTTCAGATCTCCAGCAAGCACCTTGCTCCAATGCTTTATGCTTTTCATCACATAATAACTGTTTTGTTTTAATGCAAAACAGTTTTATTATGTTCTTTCAGCATAAAGCATTGGATTTGAAGACCTGTTTGTTATCTGCTGGTGAAGAATACCCTAAGGATGTAGACGCTATTTGAATTAAATATATATTATGTGGAATTAATGAATATTTTGGTTTAAATTAATTAACTGTAAAAACTAAATATTTAGAGTTTTCGATCGATTAAATCCAAGAAAACGCAGAAATAAAAACATCTCCCATAAACTGTTTTATATAAATTGCAAATCTATTTGCCTTATAATACGTCAGCATGAAATTATTATATTAAGCTATAATGGTTATTTTAAATCCATTATACAATCTGAATTAAATAAACATCTCATTGCTCAAGGATAATTGGATCACTCATTCATATCCATAATTAATACAAGTTAAGTAATATACTTGAAACTTAAGAGATTAATATTTCTAGACATACTGTTATAAAGATGTGTTCTTTTTTATTGTCGTACATGACAAAGTTAAAATTCCCCTGAAACTGAAATTCTTTCAGGATCTTTTTATTATAGTGGTCAAAATACATTAAGCTCATCTGAATGATCTAAGAAGGGGCATTCAAGTCCCTTCATTTATCAATTAAGACTTATAAAATGTACCTACCAAAACATTTTTTAAATAATTTCATAGAGAATCAAAATTCTCATGTGATCATCCTTCCCTCTCACAGAGAGGAGTCTTTCGTCCCATCAGTGGGAGGGTTGAGACAACTTCTCTTGAGGCCCTTTCTTTTACTACATCTCAAAAGTGATAATTCTGTAAGTCTAGTGGCTCTTTTAATGTAAGAGGCCATCTTAATTTCATCTGTTGTGCTAATCACTAGTCAGCCTCCCGAAGGCTACCACAGACGTTATGCTTTTTTGGAGGCTCTTCTATCGTAGTTTGCTTAAAAATCTTTTAAGCAAGCATAGCCATACCTATCATTGTCAACAAAGATTATGGTAGATTTTAAGTAAACAACTTGATTTTCAATTTCTATGAGCCACAATGGCCAACCTGTTATTTAACATTTAAAAGTTGTGAGATATCTTACTATATGTATGTAAATCTCTGCCAATCAAGGGGGAAAAATTATCTATTTCACATGGGTTACTTTCTTGGTAGTGGTTTAGCTAAGGCTAATGCTCCTTTCACTTACTAAATGGACAAGAAAATGTTTAGATCTAACATCAGATCTGTTGGTACAGTAACTGCCTCATGCAAATAAATCAGTAAATTGGGATCAGGTTATTTAGGACTATTGCCATGCAATCTACACTATGACATTCACCTCTGAATAGAAGCTTCATAAGTAATAAGTGTGGATTATCTCCAACTATATTTTAGCAAATCCCTTGTTCCTGTACCAACCATTGCCTCTTGCAACCTGACTGCCTCCCCCCCCCCCCAATTTGCAGGGTAGGAGTAGGAGCTTGTTAGGTCTAAGAGGTTCTTACATAGGTCTTGTATAGGTATTGGCTCTCCGAGACCTCTCGTCTCCAAGTACGGGAGCCAGGTACACTGGGTTCAATATGGGGCCATTTATACATATAAGCACCCGACCCATCTCCGAGTTCAGAGGACTGAGCGCTCAGTTCTAAATTGGACTTGAAGAGAACACCGATACTAATAATTGCAGTCACCTCTGACTGAAAGCATCGCAGAAGCTTGCCAAGCCTTCATTTGAGTCCCATATGACGTTCTGTCGCACAACGGCCGACTAATCTTGACACGAAAAGGTCGACGTCAGGGACGCCCCACTTTGTATACATAGCCTCCGAGGCCTGGGGCCTGGAGCAGCAGGAGCCCATCTGGCTGGCCTGTTCAAAAATAAGCGGTCGGCTAAGCCGTTATAACACTTTTAAACTCCCCGGGAGGTAAACCGCTGACAGAGTAATATCCAGCAAACCTGCTAACTTCGTAATTTTGCAAGTTAGGTTCAAGGGCACTAGGGAAGCGAATCCCTCACTCATCCCAAATGTGTGACAAATGTTGCTGTTGGATTTAACTATATGTACTCTCAAGACTGGCTTTTTGGCTGCTTATTACTGCGTTTATGGCAAACCTCCCCAAGTTCGAATGCCATTTTTTCTGGTTTGGTCAAGTTCCTGACAAGAGTAGGATATAATACCCATTCTTTATAATGTACACCTTATCAATTATAAATATGAAGTGTACAATATTTTACAAAGGGTGGTACAATGAGTGATTTTATCACTAAAAGCGATCTATTAAAGACATTTTTTGAATGTATAGGGTAGCCCTTTCATGTGGACTCCTTACCCTTCCTCCACTGCATGTGTGGACAAGAAGTGGGTTTCCTTACTCATGTGTTGAGGAACTGGGCTGTGGTTTATCAATAGCCTCTAGCTACCACATTGACTTAGGTTTTTTTTTTTTTTTTTTAATTCAAGTAATACAGTACAATATAGAATAACTTAACATAAATGAGCTTATACTAAATAGAAGTTCGGCAAGACATCTGTGTCTGAACTAGATAAATAAATATCTGTATCACAGACAGCAGCGCTCTTCCTTCAAAGACAATTTGTCACCTAAGCTTTATTAGGACTTACCGTCTCCGAGACACAAACCATAAACTGAGTTTTCCTAGTGGGCCAGCTAGCTAATTTCAATCTGAACTACATTAACCAGAATGCGGATACCACAGGCTCGCAAATTCTTTGCCACACAGTTGGCTGATTGTCCAGAGAACTCAAGAAAGGTCAAAAACCATAATTTTCTGGGTTCTAAAAGACTCTTCGGAGTTGTTGGTGTAGACTATTACATGAAAAACTACCTTTAATTAACATATCAATACTCTTGTTTTACTTTTTAATAATATTGATGTGTAATGTAGGTATTCAAAGAAAAAAAATTTATTTTATATTGTTGGTTTAATAGAAATTTGCATAAATTATTTTGATTAAAGATACTTATTCTTATACAAAATTGAATTGTTGTGAATATAAACATATTCAGTGTTGGACTTCCTGTGATTATCTTCAGTATAAAAACAGAAATGAAACAAAAAGGCCTTTAATTCTAAAGTTTTTACATGTTTCTTTAGGAAGTCTGATTTTTGTCAAAAGTATCTTTGCAATGTTTCCCATTTATCAAGTTATTTTTTATTTTTATTTTACAAGTATTACTTCTAATAATAGCTTTAAATAATATATTGTTAGTTTTAAATTGTGTGGTGGATGTATTTATTCCCTTTAATATTCTGATAGTTCAATGATCCTGATCATAACTATAAGATTTCCTTAATTATTACAAAATACAGCAGTATAGCATAGTAAATTAAATGTTCTAAATGCTATATAAATCTGCTAGATTTTAGAGTTCAAGAGAGTTCAGCTCTTCATTTGAACCACTGTAATTTAACAGCAGCTTGCCACTAGACAGCAATAAACAATTTAAATTAAAATACACTTCTGGAAGAAACATTCTCACTACTTCCAAAGGTGACAGTAGGGTACAAGCCTATTGGGTAGGTTGCTGCTTAATTAACAAGTCCTAGTAGACCTGCTTTAGCATCTAGCTCCTTCGGCTACCCACACCCACCCACATTAAGCATCCAACCAAAACTCCCTCCGAGGGAACTAAGTAACCTTTAGTTTGGTTTAGTGGCTTCTTCTAATTCAGAGTGAGAAACATGTGGGGTAGATGACCATAAATTTGAGGTTTTCTTTAATGGGTATTTGGTTTATTTTATTTTTATATTGCTTGAAACAGGAATATCTGTCAATGGGTTGTCTTAGGGGCAGAATTTACGAGTATCTACCTAATTATCTTATTTTACACTGAAATCCTTCAGTTGTAACACTTCTGTCTCATAAAACAAATAGGATTGTGTATTACCTATACCACAATGCACTTCCGAAGTGGATATTTATTTAACCAAAACCAGGTTAGAAGTTTGATAAGTGTTTTTGTAAAGTTAGTGATATGATGTGGAAAGTGGAAATTGTGTCATGTTCACAGAAATTGAACACTTACTTGGCTACTAATTCCATTGTAAATGCGTAGGTCCACTTACAGTAATTGGTCAGCAGTGGGAAACGGCTACTTTCTTCCTCCGAGGATGAAGAGCGCTTTTTCGCCACTTACGCACTTAGGAGAATTCGTCGCTCAAGCTCGCTACAACGGTTGCTTTAAAACGGAACCGGCGAACACGTGTTGTGAGCCTTCAATTTCGTATTTCGGCATTTCGCTGACTAACGATCAGCGTAACACTATGTATCACTTACCAAAAGCACTATTATTCACTTTCTATAAAGTTTTACCAGAAACTTTAGTAATTTTCTAAGAAAATTAACGAGAGAAAAAATTTTACGTTCATGGCGGCAAAATTTTTAGACGCTATGAATTGACAGTTGACAAGTGACAGCTTGCTGTACCATAGGTCATCGCGAGCGCTGCTATGGTGTGAAGCCACAGGTAATCGAGGAAGGAAGGTATGTTTTCTTTCATTATTGAACTTAAATGCGGTAAAATCTTAGACGTATCTTCAAATCCAATGCTTTATGCTGAAAGAACATAATTATGTAATTTAACGTTGTTCTATTTTTCTGTGATTGTATATGTTATAACTTTTATTGACCAATAACTTGTATGTGTATTGCAAACTGTTAATATAAGTTGGTTATTAATAAATAAATAAATATGAAATTTAAATGGGACCATTTTGAAATAAACCCCTTTCGAAAGAATTTTGCAAATCGGTCTTATAACGGAGTTATGCCCGAACCTCCACTTAACTCCTAACCGTTAAAGAGTTGTACCTTCCTTCATCAGCTCAGCGTCGTGAGATGATGATGACCATACGCAAATGTCTCAATAGCTTTAGAAAATGTATGAAAAACATTGTTACTACCTACAAAAAATTGAGGGTTGCCCTCGATTTCCCTGGGATTCCATCATCAGATCCTGACTTGGTGCCAATGGGACCACCTCAGGAGTATACTCTTTCAAATAAAAAAAGAATTTTAGAATCGGTCCTCAAATGGGGGAGAAATCGAGGAAAATACATTTTTTTTTAAAATCTTACATACAGTGCAACATAATAACCTCCTCCTTTTTTGGAAGTCGGTTAAAAATACCTTTAAACGAGCAATTCTTGTACATATGTATAAATGTATATATAATCTGAATCTCGGAAACGGCTCCAACGATTTTCATGAAATTTAGTATGCAGATGGTTTCGGGGGCGATAAATCGATCTTAGCTAGATCGGTTTAATTTTTAGAAAACGTCAAACCAAAAAAAACACATCAGATATAAGTTCTTTATTTCTTAAATGTTACAGATGTTCAGTTTAAAATGATCCTTATAATAACTACCTTAAGTAGGGCATGCAAATTAATTAAGTTATATTAATAAAGACTCATTTATTATACATTATAAACACATTAAATCAAACAATATAAGCTTACCATGTCGAGAAGAAATTCAGTGAATAGTTTGAAATAGGCAATACACACACAAAGTCAGGGCATGCAAAAAGTTAAGTTATATTAATAAAGACTCATTTATTATACATTATAAACACATTCAATCAAACAATATAAGCTTACCATGTCGAGAAGAAATTCAGTGAATAGTTTGAAATAGGCAATACACACAAAGTCAAGTTTAATATAAAATGAGATTACAAATTCGTAGTATAATAAAGTACAGATATAGTATATTATTATCAATTTAAATTCTCATCGAAAAAAAATCGCCAATAATAACATTAATTAATTAGTAGAACAGTCAATTTGTGTTTATTACATTGGGTATTTTGTAAAATATGATCGGACCCACCTACATAGGCTTAACACATTTCTTTTTTAAGAGCGATTTCGGAATCACTATCATATTTTTATATGTCTCCTGCACCCTAATTGCGTAACTCACGATTGATCATAATTGGTTTCGTCTTCACAGTTAAACAATATTCATTGCGTTATTTATGTTGTCGAACAGACACATTTTTCGAACATATGAAGCAATGGTTTAACAATCCGTTTCAAAACGATACAGATTATGATGAATCGTGAGTTACGCAATTAGGGTGCAGATTAGCCGGTTTCTATTTTCGGACGTTTTATTTAAAAGATGCATATTAGATTTAACAAAAACGTGAACGTAGCAATAATAATAAAATTGATACCCAGCATACAACATTGACTAACAGAAAACCTGAATTACAATGAAAAAGTCTAAATGAATTTAAACCCCAATACCGTCCACTGCGTTTATGTGGATATTAGTCATACGGAGTCGGGTCATTTGTATTCACTGTGCGTTGGGGAAGAAAACGCGGCCATCCCTGCTGATCGCAGCCACATCAGGACTTATTGCTTCATAAATGACCCCATCTTCAGCTTCAGATTCTACTACAAGTTTTGTAGTAGGTATTTTGTTTGTACTTATTGCATTGATCTCCCTGCTTTTTCTTCCTGTTTGCATTATTTTGTGATTGATCTTCTTTTCGGCTAATATTATTGCTTTCTTCTAGGAATATACTAGTTACTCTGAACCTACATAAAATAAAAATAAATAAATAAATTGAACTTTATTTCAGACTAAGGTCCATATTTTTGTTAGTATTTTGGTGTTAGTAACAAGTGACCCTGAAAGGGACAGTCCGCTCTAGTAGCGATCATTTTTAGAATGCTGTTGTCACTACCATGCAAACGCTGTACCATGGAGGCCGCTTTCTTTCTCATGATGGCATGGAAACAATCTGTGCGGGTCTCCGCGAACATTCCCTACAACGGCATCCTAAAAGCATTATTAAATTGCACACGCAGGACGCTGTAAGCTCGACGCGTGTATGCCACCCACAGGCCACTCGTGTGAACCGATTGACAGAACGTAACTTTGACGTCAGTAGTACAACGAGCGAACCTGCGGGCAAGCATATTGCTCCTCACTGACAACGCCCTGCGCTCCCCTTCTATGTCTAGGTCATCTCTTAGTAGGTATATGTTGAGTCTAAAAAATAAATAATCATTTCGCATAATCTGCCTTTAACGTTTCCACTGGTGGTTCACAGGCATCCTCATTTTGAGAGGCAGTTGATCACACACCCCACCACACCCAGCGAAGTTTGGTGGATGTCACATGTCTTAGAATATTAATTAATGTTCATTTAATTACATTACTAGGTATTTTATTGACTCAAACCATGATTTGACCATGGTCCACTACCCTGCTCAAACGCTCTACAAAAAACATTATGTTATATCTGTCTTGTTCCATATCCGGCAGCCTCCATTAGTCACTAATTCACGATAAGTGGCGTAGGTACGTATTATGTTGAAACCACTTTCATCAATAAGTATCAAGCTAAGAGGTTGTAATGTAACCCACTGACGGATTACCAGAAGAACCGCAAACAGAAACATTCCATTAGGTAATCCATTTATTCCAACTCATTCTTAAGTTTGGTCGAAGGAGGTCGTAATATAGTGTTATACTCTCATCCATATTGCGGAAGTATCGAATGATTTATGAAGACGTGTTACGGAGTCACATTTATGATTTAAGACAAATCCCATTCCCTAAATGGCCCAGAAGCTGATCTCTGTATAGCTATGGTAAATCGAAACGACGGCGATACGACATTAGAAATATTATATGTGCTCCGGATTCCGGAAATTGAGTTACTCACAGCGACATCTTCTACTGAAAAATAAATGTTCAATTAAGACCTTAGTCAAGTTATTTTCTAGATAGGTACCATAAAACTTTCACCATAACCTAACACAAAGTTTTCCGTTTAAAATAATTTGTTAAAATTGATTTAGACTATCGATTACAATAAAAAAGATATAGCCATAAAAAATACTAAAATCACCAATACTTATAAAACACCAGAAAGTAAGGCACGTTGAAATAACTTTGCAATTTCGCTTATTCCACATTATCCTGTCAAAACACACTTTACCTGAATCCCACCAACAGATTACGAAGCGTATAAACAGTTTGCGTTGGTCCCTTTTTCCAACATTAGCATCCTAATGAAAGTGAACAACAACAACATGGTCCACGTACACACGACTCAGCTTTGTTTTAACGCTTTTCATAGCTGTCGATGTGTGCCTTACCTATCATCGCGCCGATGTATGCCTCACATCGACCTCTTTCTAATCCGCTGGCGAGGCACAGACTCTCGATTAACCCGTCGAAGCCGCACTTGTTAGCTAGCGAGACGAGGTAATGCCCTCTCGGGGTGCTCTCACCCCAGCCTGACCTCGCTGTTTACAGGCCATTCAAGAGCTGAGCATAGAGCAATGTTTGTTAAGGAATGGGGTCTCCGGATAAACTCTGATAACCTATAAAAATAAACATTTGAGCATTAGGAATGTTGCAATTCAGCGAAAATAAATGTGATGTAAATCAGTGCTACTACTGCCCCAGATTTCCTGCAAACTTCTAAGATAAATAAAATAGGAGGTTGCTACTTAAGTTCAAATTATTTTCAACAGTTTTAATACGTCGGAAATTGAACTTGGCGAAACAAGCTGTAGGTATGGCATTAAAGTTATGGCAGTCCTGAAATTATCTCTTAAACCATTCACATTGACCTTGGAAACACTGCCAACGGTCCTAAACTTATTTTAATGTGGAAATAAGTGTCGTTAAGAACCTCACCTCCATCAGTGATATATTGCTCTCTGTCATATTCTACAGGTACAACTTTGTTTTAGCAAATAGGTATAGGTCCCTACAGGAGTCGATAAGTCCGTCAAAGTCACTCCTGATTACACAAACGTGTACCGTCGTCGTCGCATTCACCCTCGACTACTGTAGAGAGACCCTCCTGGTCTCCCCTATATTTTTGTTTTTTACCTACAAGTGTACCAACATGCCGCCGTCCAGGGCTCTGATGTGAATTGTCAAACAAGTCACGTGGTAAACAAAGGGTTGCTGCACTGAGACTAATTATAGGGCGATCGGACTAAATATTTGATGAGTAAAATAAACGAGCCTTTAGGAAAATGGACGGACATTTATGAAGCCATACGTCTTAATATAGGAAGGGTTGTGGCTTTGTCTCGTAAAAGGGTTTAATGTTATTGCCCTGAAGGATATGATTTATCGAATACTGAGCCCGGAGTTATGATAGCATTACGAAGGTTTGATAGTATCCTTAGGATTTATTGCATAAATCTTCTAAAAGATGGAACGTTTTAGTAATAATTTCTCAGTTCTCGAGGTATTCGCAGAATTTCATGACAAAATGAGAAAACCGTTTCTTCCAGCCCGTCCCTCGACCATTCGGTAACCGTAGGTATATTGAACTTGCTACAGAATGCTTGGCTGCCGGCCAACTCAGGAAATTGTTAAGTTCTACAAAGTTTTAATCTATTTAATGCTGCGTCTTACTACAAAGATAGGCATAGTACGCAATCTACGATATTGTTTGGTTTTGTGAGTTACACTGTTACACATACACTACGTTTATTGCATGACAATTTATTGCATACAGAATAGAGTGCGTTACACATTCGATAATGAAATATGGACGGTGTAAATTAGTGGCTATCCATTTTTTCATGTAGGTAACGTACCTCTTTACCGAAATATTAATAAGTAGAAACTAATTCAAAAGAACAGCGTCCTTTGCCAATTTATGAATCGACTACGTTCGACTAATAAATTTACAAATCAGAACACAAGGGCAATCGTCATTTATGTAAACAACCAAAAACAAACTAAATGCTCCTCGATTCTAATTTATATTTACACATTGTAAACGATAACTCCTAAACACGTCCCTACACGAAACAAGAAGGGATTCATTCGCAATAAGCAATACTTAGAGACGTTGAAACGGAGGGTCCTAGCGAGGAGCCCTGGGGGACGCCGGCATTTCATCTACCCCACACGACGACTAGTTGGTGATTTTTATGCACATCGAAGGGGAGTAATGCATTTTATTCGAAGGGACACGACTTTGAAGTCGGAAACTTTCGATTACAGAAGAGGGAAAGACGCAATGTAAGCCACATTGCGTTTTTCCTTGTCAAAAGCCTTGGAGCGTGCAATAATCATATTTCGTTTAAAAGCTGAATCTACTGGGGTTTTGCCTTTGATGCTGTTATAGCATGTGTTATACATTTTTTTTTAGACAGCTGTTGGAATGCCTAATGTGAATAGGTTTTACCCATTCAGTAGGAAAACGCCAACCAAAGGGCCAGAATTTCTATTTAAAAAATTAATACCTACACATGGTCCCTATTTTGATGACTACATTTTCTAAGTAGTTTCAGTTGACAGTAGAAACCTAGTGACTTCAATATGTTACCACTTACCAGGTGCTGGTTGTTTAAGTCTTGAAATACTTTAGAATCTTTGTATGAAAAAACCCTTTTTTGTCAGATGAGATGTGGAGCTCGGTGGAGTGCGGCTGCAGTAACGGGCGGGCGGTACCGTGCGCGCGCGGCAAGCACTCGGCGACGCTCCTGGGCGGGCATGTCTACGTGCTCGGCGGGCGAGGCGCGGGGGGCGCGGTGCCGCTCAGGGATTTCTGGAGATATAGCCTCGGTAAGTGGAATACATGAAAAGCGGTACGGTGGCGGCGCGACATGGCATGCCATAGGATTTTCGTAAACGGAAATTTGAATCTTATTTTCATAATCTTAGCAATCACATTTCGTAGATCTCGTCACAAGGGGACTTGAGCGTACCGCGCCGCAGGACGCTGCGAAATGCCGCCGAAGGCTTCGGTATGGCAGATCATACAGTATAATATAAATGCTTTGCTGTTCCATGCCACGTCAAGCCACCTAGAGTGTCTACAGTGTCCGTACAGATTAAGGTGGAAATTAAAAATATGAACGCACTAATAAGGACCTCATATAATCTGTCAGCGTGATTCCAACTTGAATAACTTTTTTACGATTGCCTTGTAGGAATTATTCTTTAGCAAGTAGATGAGGAATTTCATAACCGCCGTCATCTGCAGCTGCCAAGATGATTCTGAAAGTTTCAACAAGTTTATCAATTAATATCGGGTTCATGAAAATGTAGGTGGAATCACCCACTTGACGAATGCTGAAAAGTCTGCTTGAAGTGAGCTATCAATAGTGTCAATCTCTAGCATCGATGGTGACCAGCTCCCCAACTTGTGTCCCTTGTGGGACGCCGACCTTGCGGCACTCCATATCAATCGAAGAGGCTGTCGTCAGCAGTCGCTGTAGGGTCCTCCACAAAAACGTGTCTTTTCTTCCCGGAAGCGTCCGCTGCATCTTCCGACTGGCGTTAATTAGGTCGAGCCTCATCAAGCTCAAACGCTAATTACAAGTCGGAACTTTTTGCTGCACAGATTGCGTAATGAGTCTTTTGTTTCGTTCTGATTCGAATGTTGTAATGGAAAAGATTTTGTTTTGTTGTACCACCCGTGTTCCCTCAGTAGCCTGTATGCCAGGGGCGGCGGTATCTTTTTCGAACAAACCCGCACCCCTGGTAGATCCAACAAGTCGTTGACATAGATTTATAAAAC
Source organism: Polymixis flavicincta (assembly GCA_949987655.1). Taxonomy (NCBI): domain Eukaryota; kingdom Metazoa; phylum Arthropoda; class Insecta; order Lepidoptera; family Noctuidae; genus Polymixis; species Polymixis flavicincta. The sequence continues at coordinate 21,161,182 of OX465183.1, forward strand.
GTTTAATTAGGTAGTTCTTTAGTTGCTTTACCGTTCCTCGCATAGCTACCTATGCGAGGAACGGTACCTATTTCACAGCACTATGTGCTGTGAAATAGGTACCTATCGTAAAATCGGGATCTGAATTAGTAAGTCATTTCTATGGATTACCTAAGAATCATCCTAGATAAAATTTTCACTTATTTGAAAAAAGTAAAGAACTTCGTGTACCTACCTACCTAAGTATAATGATTTAGGTAAACTTTAATAAATAATTTTAAATAGTAAGGAAAACTGGACTTGTTTAATTAAACCTCAAAATGTATGGTTAAACAGTCGCTAAGTCCCGTGTGGTGCCGGGCGTAATAGAATAGCACCATCCCATTTCTTCCCGTGGCTGTCGTAGAAGGCGACTAAGGGACTTACTAGAGAATGGGCAGCAGCGTTCTCTATGCATTTTACCACCATACTGCGATCGCCAACCCGCCTGCCAAACGTGGCGATTATGGCAAATACCACCCGTCTTGGGAGAGGCTTATGTCCAGCAGTGGACGTCTTTCGGCTGATATGATGATGAACGTTTATAAATAAAGGGGATAAAAATTATAAGTCAACGAACCAACCTGTCAACTCCTTTTAAACTGGCATGGTGTTTAATGCTTGTGCCTTCTTTGTATGAAAAGACGCGAGTGGGACAGTGACAGGCTGATATTTATTATTTTCATTTATATCCTTCCAGCTACTGGCAAATGGGAGAAGCTGGAGTGCCGCGGCGAGCCGCCACCGTCTCTGCAGGAGCACAGCGCCACCGCGCACATGGCGCAGCTCTACGTATTTGGAGGCGAGGCCGGCGCGCTCTCCAACGAAACGCCACTCTGGATATACGATACCGAGGTAAAGCTATTTACCTGTTCTTTGGGCCCAAACTTATCCCTCGAATCCCGGCGGTTTCCCAGATGTGTGCCAGGTTAATGGCAATAGCCTCGCTCTCTGTAACATGGAACTTGAACATAACTGCCGAAATGGTCTAGACTATAGACACACCTCTGTAAATAAGTACAGACTTGATGTTATGTTCGACTACCAAATGTCAATCCTCGCTACTGGTAGGTACCTGTGTTCCTGAGACGTAAGTTAGAGCCATACTATACTGGCAAAGCTTACATAATGAGTGTGTTCACAAAAACACTTTTCTACTTCATTGACTGCTAAAAATGGGTGCTGAAATGACCTGCCATTAATACAACACAGGAGCTTATAATAAAAACGATTTGTTTAACAACTTGTTGCAGGACGAAATTGTAAGCTATAAAGCTATAATCTACATAATTGTTAGCAAAAAACTTGGTTTTGGAGCTACGATTCATGGCTTCAGGCTACTTACAAAATGATTCGTTATACCTGCCTTCTCGCATATTGAGGAGTGTTGTACAACTCGGTCAGCTCCAACTAAACTTCACTTGTCATTGAAGTGTTCACCATTACTTAGCATAAGCTCGCGTGCACAATATTGTCGCATTGCATTTACTGGGCCAAGACCCAAGACATCGACAGCACGCGATTGACTCGGTATCAGACCTCTTCATCTAAGTAGGTTGAGACCTGATACATAGGAAATAACAGCAAAACACAACATTTACGAAGATAATTTTCTTATAGGTACCAATTCAACTATGACCGACAATCGGAAGGTTGCTTTAGCGTAAGACTTAGATTCCTCGGATTTCAATAGCATGTGATAGGTTTAAAAAGTAGGAAGAATGGCAGTCCTTAACGTAATAAAGGAGTCATCTAGAATGACTGAACCGCCAGCCCAACTACGTGGACACAAGGGTCACAGGCTGGCTACTATAATTCCTAGTAGTTACGAGTATGTCATGTTTTGGTAGTCAATTACGTCTTGTTATTGTTATATTGAAGTTTTGTCACTGACTCCAAAATGTTCTTCAATTGTTAATTTATTTGGTCTTGCCAATGGGGTGTTAAAGGCTTACGGTGCACTTACACACGGCTGATTTTTCTTAGTATCACGCAGCAACTGCGCGCTTATCACGAGAACATAGACAAGCGTTTTGTCGTCGGAAGAGTAGACAAAAATGACGTTTCCGTATAGCCTGTTACAGTTCTTCACCGGAATATGTAGACAAGCGATTTCTATTCTACAGTAGAGTAGAAATAAAAAGCGTCATGCTACACCTGCAGGTCCCGAACAGACCGCAGAACCTCGATAACTTGTTTGTCACCTACCTTTAAGCCATTATAGCCATCGAACAGATTCAAGTCATCATCTGTGAGAGGGAGAGGGCCAAAAGCCACCATGCGGGCCCAGTGAAGATTGGTGAATGGCATATGCCTTCAAAGTATTGGTTCTAAGACATGCCGGTTTCCTAACGATGTTCTCCTTCACCGTTATGAGAGCATTGGTGATGAAATTAACTACACAAAGTGAAGTGCCTGTCTGGTTTCAAACCCACGACCTAAAAACTCGGGACCTATACCACAGGACCACCACTACTTTGTTTTTAACATCAGCCTGTCATTATTTTTCAGACACAAATCTGGCGCAAACTCCCTGGCCAGTCGAACTACACGTCGACGCTGCGACGACGGGGCTCCCGCGAGCCGCGGGGCGCTGGGCTCGGACCCCGGGGGCGGCGCGGACACTCAGCGCACGCGCTGAAGGATTGCCTGCTCATATACGGAGGGTACAAGGATCTGAGGGGCTCCACGCATGAGCTCTGGGCGTTTCATTACGGTCAGTGATGAATAAGTTGATTATACGGCAATCCAAAGATGATTTTGATTTGTAATTTTATGCAAAATACAGTTGACTTGAATGCTTTGTTTGTGGTAATGGTCGCAAGCGCCACTGAGTGGGTACAATGTCCAGCTCAGACATAATGTTATAGGGTTTTTTTTTTTTTTTTTTTTTGGGTGGGAAATCATCAAATAACTTCTCCCGCTCTGGGTGGAGCAGGAGGGCGTGTCAGACTTTTACTGACTAAAACCCACCCGTGTTCCTTCAGTAGCCCTTAAGCCAGGGGCTGTGGTGTCTCTTTCGAACAAACCCGCACCCCTGGCAGGCATCGACCCTTGCGGGTCCCATCATTTTTTGTGCTGACATCTCTTTGAGGCGCGCGTGGAACACAACGCGCCGTCGACTTGGGCTTGGTCCTTACCGGACAGCGAGCTACCCATTACTCGCCGTCCGCAAGCCCATGCCTACGGTGGCCGGAAATCGGCCTGGGATTCCCGACGCCCAGGGCGTCTCCGTATCCTGCGGCGGCTGGGGTCGCGAGGGCGCATATGCTGCCTCTCCCTCACGTGCGCCGCCTCCCTCTTCGCGAGCATCACTGCTTCGCTGAAGGAGGTGACGGCTCCCCATGCCCTCTCGCTCCGTACCATGGCCTGGACCAGGGCCGGACGCGAGAGATCGCCGCCGCCGATCGCCTCCACGAGGGCACGGCGGTGCTCCGCCCAAGCAGGGCAGACCGCCACCGTGTGCTCCACCGTGTCCTCAGGGCGATCTTCGCAGTGGAAACACCCGGGCGTTTCCTCCCGCCCTATCCGAAACAGGAACCTCCCGAAACAACCGTGTCCGGTGAGGACCTGCGTCAGGCGGAAGGTGAGGACGCCATGCCGCCTCTCAAACCACTCCTCAAAGAGGGGACTTACCGCCGCAATCGTGGCGTGCCCAGCACTGGGTTGCGACAATCGCTCTCTCCATGTCACCATGAGATCCCGCCGGAGCTCTGTCCGCTGTGCCGCGATTTCCTGCGGCAGCGGACTTACGCCCCGGCGTTTGGCCTCCTCGCGCCACTCCCAGATTTGCGCGAGGACCTTTGCCTCCAGATCCCATGGCGGTAATCCGGCAAGGAGGCCCGCCGCCTCGCCGGAGATCGTGCGATATCCTCGGATCATCCTGATCGCCATGACCCTATGGGACGCCCTCAGCTTGCGAGCTGGTTGGCGCCTCAATGTAGGCGCCCACACCGGCGCCCCGTATAGGGCCATGGACCGCACGATCCCCGCGTAGAGCCTCCGGCAGGAGGCGTTTGGCCCCCCTAGATTGGGCAAGAGCCGCTTCAACGCAGCCCCGGCCCGCTCCAGTCTGGGAGCCAAACGGCGGAAATGCTCCGCGAAGTTCCACCGGCTGTCGAGGACGAGTCCCAGGTACTTCATCGTCGACTCGACGCCGATGTGAACCCCTCCCACCGTTATCCGGGAACCCGTCGGTGGCGCATTCCGAGGACCATGAAACCACATGGCCTCGGACTTGTGCAATGCCACCTCGAGTCCCAGTTGCCGGATCCTATCCACGATTGTCGCAACCCCTTGTGTCGCTAAGTCGGCCGCCGCCTGGTACGACCTCCCTTGCGCCAGGACCAGCGTGTCGTCAGCGTAGCAGACTACACTGACGCCGCCAGGGAGGTCGGCGCGCAGCACCCAGTCGTACCCGATGTCCCACAGATACGGCCCCAGGACCGATCCCTGTGGGACACCGCACGACATCTCTCGCCGGTTCCACTCTCCGAGGTGACCGGGGTAGATGACGGCCCTGTCCGTCAAATAGGCCTCGACCACACGACAGAGGTAGGTCGGCATCCGGTGATACCGGAGTGCCTCCCTTATGCAACTCCAGGGCAGGGTGTTGAAGGCATTGGCGATGTCTAATGACACCGCCAAGACGACCCCACCCCGGGCCACAGCATCCCCCGTCGTGAGGGCTCGCACGCGCATGATGGCATCCACCGTGGAGCGCCCTCTGCGGAAACCAAACTGGCTCTCCGCCAAATCCGGCCCCACCCGCACCAGCCGCCCGACGAGGCGGTCTGCAATTACTCTCTCAAAGAGCTTGCCCACCTCGTCGAGCAGCACAATGGGCCGGTAAGCGGACGGAGAGTCCGCTGGGCGCCCCGGCTTCTTAATGAGGACCAGTTTCCCCGTCTTCCAGCGAAGTGGGAACTGGCCCTCCTCCAAGCATGCGCTTAGGAGCCCTCTTAGTCGAGGCCCGAGAGCCTGCAAGGCCAGGACCCAGGCTTTGCCGGGCAAGCCGTCGGGTCCTGGGGCGGTATTCTTGGCATTCAGCCTACGTACCGCCACTCTCAGGTCTACCTCGGTCACCTCTGGAGAGTCGTCGTCGTCGTCGGTGTGGTCCGCATCGGGCACCGCAGGAGGCGGAGCCATAGGCGGGGGAGCGTGCTCCCCTCGCGAGGGGAACAGAGCGCTCACCACGCCCTGCACGAGCTGAGGCCGGAGACTCTGCGTCAGCGGGGGAGCCCACGGGCGGATCTTGTCCCGCACCGTTTTGTAGGGGCGTCCCCACGGGTCTCTGTTCAGAGTCTCCAGCGACTCCTCGCGGGCCACTACTCTGGCCCGCAGGATCTCGTCTCGCAGGGCGGTCTTCGCCACTCTGTACCCCTCGTACAGCTCCGCCTCAATGTTATAGGGTTAGGTATCTTAGGAATCGCTCATCTGCAGCCCAAATTCTAAATTCGTTCCCGGTTGATGGAAAAAGGGTCTCGAACTTGACCTAACCCTTCCTACAGCCGTGATGCTAGGTTACAGCTAGGTAGGTAGGAGTCCCGATGTCTCATAAAGTCAAAAGCAATAACTTGTATTCCAGATTCGGAGTCGTGGCACCAGGTGCGCACGGCGACGGCAGGCCCTGCGCGGCACCGGCACGCGGCCGCGCTGCACGACAACCGCCTGTATGTGCACGGCGGCCAGTGCGACCTGCGCGACTGCAGCGACCTCTGGTACTACGATACCAGTGAGTAACTACGTCATTGCTAACATATCTCTTATACATTAGCCTTGGTGCAAAACATTAGTTTTTCAGCAAACATTTGGGTGAAAGTGATAGATAAATAGAGGGTAGGCTGCAATGCAAAAATATGTGTGATCATGATCAGTGTGCTGAAGTCGTACCTTATACGGCTTGCAAATTAACAAGTGAGGTGTTCATGATCACACTTGCCAAGTCTATGCATGGTTATTTGCATAGTTACGACTAAATCTCTATGGTAAATTCAGAAAGTCATAAATAAAAAGAACTTCATAGATGAGTCGATTTTCAACACTCGGTGTTGATCCGAGCGTTGAGCTTAACAATTTAACAGAGTGCGTCGAAAATAAAACACTGTGTTTTACTGTTCGATTTTCATTTTACTCTCGGTAAGCAGTGCGTTGAAAATGTAATGCGCGAAAAAATCCCGCCACGATTTTATTACGTCCGTGTGATTGTCGACTGACGATTATTGAAAATGTTTGATACTTCCGTACCCAACCACTCATACGTTTGTCTATTATTTCCAGTGTCCCGTGTGTGGAGCCAGGTGCGCACGCCCGCCAAGCTGTCGCCGAGCGCCCGCAGCGGGCACGCGGGCCTGCGCGCCGGCGCACACCTGTACATCTTCGGCGGAGAGACGCACGGCCACTCCACCAACGAGTTGTGGAGGTTTCACTTCGGTAACACTACCTACTTGACCGATGCGCCTTTCTCAAAGACCTTGTATCCTTTGCTCACCTAATGGTACATAATTTCTTTAACAGCAACGGAAACTTGGGAACGAATGATCCAGAGTCTGAAATGGCCGTCCCCGCGCGTGGACAGCTGCGCGCTGCTGGTGCCGGCAGCGCCGCCGCGCGTGCGCTCGGCACCGGGCACGCGGCCGCCCGCGCCGCACGCGCGGCCCGAGCCTCCCGCCAGCCTGCTGCGCGAGATTTCCAAGCTGTCATCGTTCCACATGCGGCGCGCGGCGCGCTGCTCCTACAGCGTGCTGGCGGGCGAGCGCGACTCTACCGAGAGCCTGGTGCGCCAGGAGGCCGCCGCGCTGTCCAAGTCGCACTCCGCGTACATCATCGATAAGCGCCAGCCCGCAGACGGAGGCGAGAGCCCGAGAGAAGGTGACGTCATCGAATACAGATCAGAACTGTCTAGAGAACCGATCTCTGTCCCCGACTTTGCCGACATGATCCTCCCCACGCCGGTACTGTCTCCGGTGGAAGCTACCAAGCTCGTATACCTCGACTCTGAAGAGGAAGAGGACATGAGGCGAGAAATAAACAGCATTAAGAAGAGAGAAGGCATATCGTCAGTGAAACTTGAGGGCAAAGTCACCGTGGTCACTATTCCGAAGTCAGCGTCCGTTAGGTTCACCAAGGACACGATAATAACTGACGAGGAAGAAGCAGAACTGTCTACTTCTGACTACGCGAGCGCTGAGCGGGTCAATAGATTGTCTGGCAATTCGCTCGGTTTCAGCAATCCTCATTATTTAGGCCCTGACGTGAGGAATTTAGGAGCTGCTTTGACTCCAGATTCCGGCGTAGGTCCCGGAGACATTGAGCTCCAAGACTTGAGCGAGCGGCGCGCGCGCAGCGTGCCGCGCAACGGCGACACGCAGCTGCACCTGCTGCTGGTGGGCGGCAAGGAGCCGCCGCACCTCGCGCTGCTGCAGAACCCGCTGTCCATGTGGACCTACCGGTTGTTGTAATTAGTATTATCTACTCGTTAGCTTAGATCTTCGTCCATTAGCGGAACTAGGGTCCTCCAGGGCTGAACGTAGCCGTCGACTTGACGTTTTCAATTAGATTATTTTTGTGGCTCTAACATTTAAGAAAGTGATCTTTATAATAATATGAAATTGAAGTTGAGAATCATGTGAACGTGCTTTTCGAATCGTTGACGTCCAAATTATTGATGTAAAGAAGATACATAAGAGACTTAGTTTAGGTAAGAAGTGTACGTTTTTGCATTTATAATGAAAGCAGACATGGGTAACGGTGACGCAGAAATAAGAATTTGTTTTATGAAAATGCTTCCATTTTAAAATAAATCAAAGTGTAGAAAAGCTAGAGATATGTTTTCGTGAACGTGTCTTGAACGAGGTGTGTCATTATTGTAAGACCTCTTTGAATGTATAATTTAGAATAGCGTCCCTTCCCCATTGTGCTGCGTTACCGATGCTGTATTTCTCAGTTATGTAGCTACTATGGGTACAAAGCGTGCCAACACATACAAGTATTCCTAGATGTAACCGATGATATTATTATTACCTACTTAGCACAAATTACGGACGCAACCCTCTGCTTACAACGAGCGATATAAAGACGCACATTGATACTGTTTTTTTAGTAGAAATACCTACTAGATCTCTAGTCTAATCTCATATTTACTTGTTGTTTGTACAGTATGTTCAAACCCTTGTTTGCAATTGATGTATTTCCACTTGAAAAATTTCAGCAGGTCTAAATTAATATGATTTCAGAATGACTAGTCATCATCATTTCAGCCGAAAGACCACTGTTAGACATAGGCCTCCCCCAAGCTCCGCCACTTCGACCGGTTCTGTGCTTCCCGCATCCAGCGGACTCCTGCGGCCGTTACAAACAAGGTCATCTGTCCACCTTGTGGGAGGCCTTCCAACTTTACGTGTTCCTGTACGCGGTCGCCACTCCAGAACTTTTCGGCCCCATCGGCCATCTGCTCTGCGAGCAATGTGCCCTGTCTACTGCAACTTCAGTTTGGGAATTCTTCGGGCTATGTCGGTTACTTTGGTTCTCTTGCGGATCTCTTCATTCTTGATTCGATCACACAGGGAAACTCCAAGCATAGCCATCTCCATCGCCCTTTGGGTGACTTTAAGCCTTCTCATGAAGCCCATTGTGAGCGACCACGTTTCGGTTCCATGTCATCACTGGCAACACGCACTGGTCAGACTTTCGTCTTGAGACACTGCGGTATGTGGGCGAGAACATATTGCGAAGCTTCCCGAACGCTGCCCAGCCGAGTCGGATTCGACGAATGACTAGAACCTAGGTACTATTGAAAAAAATCATAAAAATGTTAGAAGTTGTAGCACAAACTGAACTTTATGACTCTTTCCGAAAACACATATTTGCTTACATGCTTGGAAACTAAATTACGAACGCAGTATAGGTGCCTACAGTACCTACTGGTACTGACTCAGTGATCAGTGGCCCTAATGTGAGTTTCTTTTAACCATATCGAAAGACCGTATCGAGCGCGTTTGGCGCTCCGATTGGTCGTTCACCACTCCAGGGCCAATCGGAGCACCGAACGCGCTCGATGCGTTCCATCGAGATAGTTAAAAGAAACACACTATGGCCACTGCACAGGTAAGCCGGGCACTAACTGCAGTTTGGCAAGCTCACGCCGGATAGTCTCATTAGACGTTTGTTCAGGACGATATTACAAAAATCTACCACTCGTGTGACTACTTCACATATTTGCCTCGATTCGCTCGGCATCTATAAATAAGATACCTTTTTATCGCGCATTGTAATAAGTCTGTGGTATTCGTAGTAGTCTCCTAATACTTTTTAAGTTTACCATTAGATACTTACGCCTCCATGTTGCCGTGTTGTTGATTGATTTGTTGTATTAAGTTTTTTATTGTTAGTCGATGGTTTTATATTTTGTTGTTTTCGTATAATTACTAGTTTTTTATACCTACTTGCATTTTTACTGCATAGCATGGATGATTTAAGATTTCTTTGGTAAGCATAATATTTGGTCATTATACCTATAACTACCTACCATGGATATAGGTGCCTATATGTACATGGACATGACACGGACTCACTATATTTTGTCCAGTTTTGGCTTCGCTACGTCTAGGGTCCCAGGCCAACAAATAGTGGTAGACACCAACAACTTTTAAAATTATTAATTTTGTAAATGTAATATTGTAATTTTGAAAGTTACTACTATACTCCTTTTGAAATCAGATAAGACATTTAAATAAACCTTTTTTTACCTTTAACTGATTTTGACTTCTATTGCGTTGGTAGCATGATACATGGCACCTGCAGTAAACAGTTGGTGTTGCTACACTTTTTTGCTTTTAATGTCATCCTTATGCCTATGGAATAAAAGTCAAAATCGATTCAAAGGACTGTAAAAAAGGTTTATTTAAATGTCTAATCTAATTTCAAATGGAGTATAAATGGGTAACGAAAAAAACAAATAGTCAAGAATAAATTTAGCTTTGCGTATGACCCGTTTGCGACCAAGTTTTAATAGTCAATAAATTTTTACCGCCCGCGTTCGGAAGCCACTGCCAGTGGCGTGTCCAGCCATTAGCTTAGCCAGTACGTCTATAGGACGTGCGTCTGAAGATCGTACGTCTGACAGTAGAGCGTAGCATTTGCTAAGACTGAATAGTGAGTAGCGGTTACATTGGGTATCTACTGTAGTCATGTTTCTGTCGACTATTCTATGTAATAAGAGCCCGATCAGGTACATACCAAACATGTTCAACATGAAGTATGAAGATGCAACCGCCAAAAACATTTTCAATTATGTACTTAATTGATACAAAACTTCGAAACACTGCTTTCCAGCATTCCTTTTAGATAATATAGAGAAGGTTTTATTACAAAAATTTACATTTGTAAAATCTTTTTTTACATACCTATTGTGCTCAATAATTATATGATAAAGCCATTTTAAACATCACTTACAACTTAAAATAAGTTGTGGGTTCATTCCTTTGCATGGGTATTTTCTGGGAAAGCTAATTAAAAAAAAAATGAAATCGATCCACAATTACCGGAGATATTAAAAAAAACGGTCAAATCGAGAACGTCCTGCTTTTTGAAGTTGAAAAAAAAAAAACTGAACTGTCGACTTTCGATGCAGACTACAAAGGTAGGTTTCATTTTTTTTTTTCAATTTTTTTTAGGTATCATTTTGCATTTATGTAACTTAGGATGTAAAGTTTTTTTCTTTTTTTACATTTTGTTATAAAGACAATCCTTCCAATAATATAAGTTGTTGTTGTTTTTTTTTTTTTTTTTAAATAATATTATTATTTATATTTATACGTATGTATCTGATCGGCCCACTAGACGTGTTATCATGTATCGTACCTACTCCCGATTATTGTGATGAGTACGTTTCGATCAAGTACAATATTCGAAATGTTATATTACATGTAGTTATGTCCAGCATTGAGTTTTATTTTAACTCCCTTTTTGTTTCATAAATTCCTGCGTCAGAGTCCAAATTAATACCTAATCTGCGATGGCGTTATTTCGTTCTCGGGTTTGATAGGAACACAAAATAAAACAACACAAGTAATGGTTTCATTATAATGGTCACCAATTGTTTGTCATAAGGTTACACATTTAATTACTACATAGAGCTACATACATCAAGAGATTTGACATAACAATATAATTGAGCACGTAAACGTGATCACTGTTGAATTGATAATAAAACATGTATGATTATTAACTAAGACTAAATTCATATGGATGAAATGATGAAGCATGCATTTATTGCGAGGAACACATGTATTCATACCTCGGTTCGGTTTCGTGTTCGGTTCATACTTTTACTGCGAATACACCTTATACATTGAATTAATTCAAACCACTTGTATATATCATACCCAAGTAGATTACATATAGCCCGCACCCTAAATCCGTAACTCACGATTAATCATAATCTGTTTCGTTTTGAAACAGATTGTTAAACCATTGCTTCATATGTTCGAAAAATGTGTCTGCTCAACAACGTAAATAACGCAATGAATATTGTTGAACTGTCAAATTGAAACAGATTAAGGTTAATCGTGAGTTACACAATGAGGTGCTGGTTTCTGAATTGAGAATTTAAGTTAAGAACTTTTGAAACTCTGCTATAACATTACTTAGTGTGACACTCCGCTAAATCCATAATGTTGTTGTAAAAAACGTAATGAATTTTGAATTTTGCGGGCTAATAGACAAACCGAGTGATATTCAAGACAAAATAATATTAATTACATTAAATTCCACGGCTTTTTGTTACATAAAAATGTCTAATGTTCTGTACCATGTGTGAGTGACGATTTGTTTAACTGATATATTCGTTTTGATTGGTGGAATCGCGCTAGAACTCGTCCGGGATGTGCGCGGGCCCGCGCCTCCACGGGCATGTAGTAGTTGTGCAGCGGCCCGCCGAGAACAACAAGCAGTACATCACGAGAAGGTGCGGATTTCTGCATGGGTTATATCATCGAGGGTGTACTGGTAATGGCCCGCGAGGGCGTCTCTAATATTCGCATGGGTGTAGTATGCCGCGATAGTGTAATATGCAACAAAGGCATAGCATCACGCGTGGGCTTAGGAAGCCGCGATGGCGTACTATCGCGCGTTCGTATATGATAACGCGAGGGCGTGTGTTTGCGCATGGGTGAAAGATCTTGTGAGAGTGTACGATAACATGAGGGCGCAGAATGCCGTATGGGCGTGCGATCACGCGTGAGCTTAGAATGTCATACTGGCGTACAATCATGTGCCGGCGTAGGATGCCGCGTACGGTTGCGTAAGCGCGGGGATGTATTCGTAGGATGTCGCGGGGATGTAGGATGTCATGTGTGTGTGTGTAAATTTCCGCGTATACGCAGATCGCTACTCAGGCGCTGTAGCACGCGAGGGGTCCGGGCGAGGCCGCCTCGGTGGCGAAGGATCATGTGCGGTCGAGTACCGCGCGGAAGTAGACGGGTGCGGGGGCGAACGATGACGAGGAAACGTCGGATACTTCGAAGACCTAGAATGTTTCGTGGGAGTAGAATATCTCTCAAACGAAAGATTGATGGACGAGTTCGAGCGCGAGTAGGATACGTTAGGTACGATGGTCGCTTGACAGGTCTGCATAGAGGCGCGCGGCTTGCCCGGTGGCGGGGCTGGAGCGCTACTGCAGCGCAGGCACGTTGCCCGCGGGTGCGGTGGGGGGCGGGGTCACGAACACCACAGAGAACAACGCCTGGCAGGCCGCCTTGGCCGCCTGCTTACGCGCCTCCTTCTTGTTAGACGCTGCGAACACAATACGAAACGTTCTGAAGGAGCTTCGAAACGAGTTACACTTGTAGGGCATTACGTGGCTACAATATTTTAGTATCGTAGCCCAGCTGTTAAAATCCAAATACAAAGTGGCAATCAAAAAATTTATATTATCGACGACCCTATTATTTAATCGCCACCTTTGATTTGGATTTTAGTAAGAAGTTGAATCTAATTAATTTAGAATGTTTCTAACTAGTGTCAAAACTCGGAACTTAATTTTGTAAATGATTTTAGATTAATCAATATTTTCGTGCAATAATAGCGGAAATGTAAAGCCATAGGGTATTTTCCGATTTGATACGATTGAAACTATTTTAATTTGAAGATTGGAACGATATATTTAACAGAAAAATAAAAAATTTGTTAAAACATATTTTCTCAATAATTAAAAACGATTAAAATCTAATTATTTTTCGTTGTTTTGAATTTACCGCCAAAACGCTCCTTACGATGACTTTTTATCACGTGACATGTGACGTCAACTCTGTATAAAAGGCACCGGTACAAACAAATACTTAGTTGGGCGCCGTTTTAGAAGTATTTGTGCACAGAGGCACCGCACACCAGTAATATCGCCTCCATTAAAAATCTTGTTAATTATAAACTCGACATTCAACTTATTTACTTAACTACTTTAGTTTACACAAAGTTGACGTCACGTGATAAAAAGTCATCGTAAGAAGCGTTTTGGCGGTAAATTTAAAAAAAAAAACGAAAAACAAATTTGGTTTAAATCGGTTTCAATTGAGAAAATGCATAGAAATAAATTTATTTTTATTTTTATGTTAAATATTTCTCGTTCCAATCTTCAAATTAGAACAGTTTTATGAAAAATTGGAAAATACCCTATAGGTCACGTGAAATTGAACGCGAATCAGAGCGCAGCATTACACACCTTTTGACTGTGTTTCACATTGTAAATAGAAACAAACTTATGTAATGCGTCGGAAATAAAGATTTTGCATAACCAATAGACGTATGAAAATAATGGTCTTGAAAGGACATCGATTGGTAGTGTGTTGGCTTAATGAGGCATTGTTCATGAATCTACTAAATTAATAGTATTAATAAATATAGATCATTATTGTCTGAAGTAAAGTTTTTGAATTTAAATATCATTTGTGAGTTAAAATTCGAGCAAATACCAATGTGACTTTTCAATACATATGTACTTTCAAACTTTATATTGGAGATAGTGTGTTTACACTGAGTGCACAATTTTTTTTTTTTTTTTTTGAGAAATTGTGCTTTATCAACCCGTGTTGAGCAACCATTTCTCAAGTCCGCCTTCTCCGTATCAGAAGAGGCCTTCGCTCGGCAACGAGACAACAAGGGGAAGGCCTCCTAGTAGCAAGTATAAGGACATGGGCTCACCCTTCCCGATGTAGGTGGTGCCGTCGACGTCCACGCCCATGGTGAACATCATGTTCTGCGGCCGGTCGCCCTCGGAGCCCAGCTCGCGGTACTCCAGGTGCGGCCGCATGTACGTCAGCAACATGCACGGGTGCATGCTGGCCGCGTTCTGGGGCAGCTCTTTGGTCTTCTTGCCGACCGGCTCCATCGGACTCTCCGATGTCTGTGGGAAGCATACGCAATGGAGATCCCGTGGGTTCGAAAACTGTGAATAATTATGTGTAACGCCAGATGCGTTGGCTAAGAGATAGTTCTAATAGAGTGGGTATAGAGTAAATATATATTAAATATGTCTTTTTTTAGCAATTCATCATCTGCCTAGCCTTTTCCCAACTATATTGCACGGGTCGATCGATAAGATAAGCCACGCATGCCGCAGTTGGTCCGTGGATGGGTGACCGTTTTCACATACCAAGTCCCCGACGTGCCTCGGAAAGCACACTAAGCTGTTGGTCTCGGTTGTCATTCTTGGATCGTTGTGTCGTGTTCAATATAATAATGCACTGAGAGTGCTGCTGCGGCTGCCGTGGCGTTGTAGTGCGTCAGGGATGTTTGCAGATAACAACATTGATGGTTTTGCCGCCATTATTAGAAAGAGATGTGCATCCCTGATGTCACGTGTTCGCGGCAGCACCAACAGTGTTTTCAGTGTATTCGCAGATCGGTGGGATTCCCTGATGTTGCGAAGGTGGATGCAGCTCCACGCTGATTTTTAATTATTTAATATTAATCTGTATTTGTACTAACACTAGAGGATAAGCAAAATTGTTACTAACCCTATGGACTTTGTCTGAAATAAAAATATTCTATTCTATTCTATTCTATTAGGGATGGTCAGAATCCCGAAAGTTTGACAACCAGTCGCACAAAGGGGTGTCGTATTACCAGTGTCGGTTTGTTCTGTTAGCGTTCACGCCAAACGCTACGCCAAAATGTATGGGAATGACATTACCTGCGGAAAGAACACGACGTAACTTTTCCGCAGGTAATGTCATACCCATACATTTTGGCGTAGCGTTTGGCGTGAACGCTAACAGAAATGTGTTTTGTCTAAGCCTGCTGAAAGGCAGTCGCTCCATGTAAAATACTGGTAGGGACTACTCACACATATTCAGCTCTGTTCTGCTTTTGTCCATAGAAAACAAGGATTTTGAGATGCGTACGCGTCAGTTCAGCCGCGAAAAGCTGAACGGACTCTATACAAAATCGTTGTTTTCTATGGACAAAAGCTGAACAGAGCTGAATAAGTGCGAGTAGTCCCGTAATCAGCTACATCCGGTTGAACTGGAAGCCAACACCAACAAAGTTGGGAAAAGGCTGGGTGGATGATTATCCCTTACTTAGTCATTGTTATAGAAATTCAACAAACAGTACTTTATTACCTTCACAAAAAAAAATGGGTACAAAGTTTTTGGCTCACCTAATAATATATATACTCTAAGGTTTAGGTAGTTAAAAAAGGGTAAACAAAAAAACCACGTGACTCATAGATGCTAAACCTTTTATTGGTACAGACATACCCATTATTTCACCAGTTTTTTGCACTATGTCTGTTTTTGACGGAAAACAATCTTTGGGCCATGTTTCTTCCACATATTTGAACACATTTATCAATGTCTGTTTCTCAGATGACGAAAGAGGTCCGGTTTTGAAGCGTTTCTTCTTCGGTGATGGAAATGTTTGTGCGAAGTTGGTCTGGCTAGTACCAGCCTCGGGTTCACTCATTTTTCCACGATACGAATTTAAAACCCAATAACGATAAATAACAAAAACGAACAATAACTAAATAACAAAAACAAAACAAGGAAACAAGCTAATATTATCACAATTCAACAAAACCAAAACGCACGGATACAATCGCAATGTCGATAACGCTGTCAACAAAGGCGTTTGGTTAACCGACTAAACGTAATACCTGCCAATTCAGTTGCCAGACTACGTCACAGTTGTACTCTTCAATTTAGCAATGTTATCTAATTAGTTGTATTTTCTAAAAGGTTTGGGGAACCTGTCTTTTTGGGTTCTTTATAATAGACAGATTACAAAATGTTATATTATTATTATAAATCTAACAAAAAAATTGTACTAAAGCAGTTACATCTACGAAAAGTTGTTTAAGAATAAATGATAAAGTTTAACATACTATAATAAAAGGGGAAACTATCATGTGATCGAAAATAAATTTAATTTTGTTCTAATGTATTTTTTAACAAGAAAGTGTCAACTATAAAAAACCCTTTTTACGATTTGTTTACCCTTTTTTAACTACCTAAACCTTTAGAGTATAGGGTTACTGGTAATTAGTGACCGACATTTAAACTACTCATCATTATGAACAACTTTTACTATGGGACCAAACCTGAAATCGCGAAAAAAACATCAGGCTACATTTATGTTCGCATAACTCATCAAAATGTAGGGAAAGCTGTTTTTTTTTTCGCGATTTCAGGTTTGGTCCCATAGTAAAAGTTGTTCATAATGATAAGTACAATCATGCGTTTAAATGTCGGTCACTAATTACCAGTCAGCCTATATAGATAATAATCATTATTTAAGTAGTTAACAACTTAAACACTAGTGTTAGTACAAACATTTGGCATACATTAATTGGCTGATGACGATGAGTAGTGTACGTACCGAGAACGTGGACGGCTTGAGCTGCGGCACCTTGTGTCCGTCGTACTCCCACTCGGCGAACAGCTTGTGCAGCGCGAACGAAGCCAACTGTATCATCGGCAGCGCTTCCTCGTCCGAGCCCGCGTCGCCGTTCGTCGAGCCCGAGTCGGGGATGACCAGAGCCGTCGCTACAAACAGGGAATATTAGGCTTAAGATTAAATGATCTTTCCTCATATCTAACGCCTTGTATTGTCAATTTTTATGCAATAGACACCAACAGAGTTTCATATAGTTTGATCCAAAAGCATCTGATTTAAATATAAACAACTGGATCAGAATACATATGTACCTGTGACTCCTGTGAGTGTCAATTTCAAAAGCCAATTACAAATTGAGTGCTTTAATTTGATTATTTTAATATATTCACGGAATAATTGTTAAACAGTATATTATAAAAGTGGTCAGATATAAAGTTGAAGCGTTCGAAAGATGAATGCGTTACAAATCCATTTTAGTTAGTCAATGCGTAACTGCGCAAGAATTTAATCTGAACAGGGTTTTTTTTTTGAGGGTGGGAAATCATCAAATCACTTCTCCCGCTCCGGGTGGAGCAGGAGGGCGTGTATCCCCATACCGTTATCACTTTACAATGGGATGCAGTGTGACTGTGGAGCCACATCGCAAACTATGCCCCATCTCTTGTGTTCTTTTTGCAATGACACCTGCACTATGGAAGACCTTTGCGAGGCCAACGTTACCGCTGTCGTCGGGAATCCCAGGCTGATTCCCGGCCATCGTAGGCGTGGGCTTACGGATGTCGAGTAATGGGTAGCTCGCTGACCGGTAAGGACCAAGAGCAGGTCGACGGCGCGTTATGTCCCACGCGCGCCTCAAAAAGACTCAACTGGTCGCGCCTGGGGTCGATGCCTGCCAGGGCTGCGGGTTGTTCGAAAGAGATACCGCGGCCCCTGGCACAAAGTCAACTGAAGGAACAAGGGTGGGTTTTAGTAAGTTAAAGTCTGACATGCCCTACCCGCTCCACCAAAAGAGCGGGAGAAGTTATTTGATGATTGCCCACCCTCAAAAAACAAAAAAATGCTGTCAAAGTGGCAGAATTCTTTTCGAAGCTTGTTTAAAACCAAAAATAGAAATCATCGACATGACGAGGAAGAAGTACGGTATAAGGTCACTCACTGCTATCACTGGTCGCCCCTTTGTTCATCTTCTTTATAATGAGATCTCGTATCGCCTGCTCGGCGGCTGCGTTGCGGGCCATTAGCTTGTTGTCACCTACGGAATTGAACAAGTTTATTTTTATTCATTAATGGTTTGTGACAACATAGCATTTGACATCACGCATGTTCTTCCGGGAATCTAGGGTAAAGCGATAGGGTACGATAGCCTACCCTTAATAAGGAAATGTGAATGTAAGTTAAAAATAAGAATAAATGAAAATAATGTGATATGTATGTATATGTTATACAGTGTAGGATAAACAAACAAAAATATCCATATAAATAATAGGTTTTTACATAAGATATTGGCGTTTTGTCGAACTGCGTACTTCTCAAATATTATTAGGAATATTTGGTTAGGAATTCCAAATACAACTTTATTTAAAACTATATATTTGACGTGTAAATGTGTCTTATAAGTGTCTCTACTTACATAAATAAACATTTCATTTCATTTCATGCCTACTTGTTAAATTGCGTTACAATCGGTTCAGTCGTTTAGGCGTGACAACGTAAGACAGTGTTTGATTGTTTACAAATTTATAACATTATATTAGTAAGTAAGTATGTATGTGGATCTTACCGTATCCTTTGTAGTTGTTGCCATCAATAGTGAGGTCTGCGCAGAAGTTGTGCGGTGCGGTTGTCTTGTAGTACTGGCTGTTTGCGGCCGAAGGTTCCACTTTGAATTGCTGCCGGAAAATACAAATGTAAACTGGCACACAATAATGCAATGAGAAAACTTGCGCACGCATGTAATAGATACGCAGGCGCGTTGTTTTACCACGGCCTCCTGTTTTAGAAGCAGAGATCGGATATTCCGATTCATATTCACACTAAAGTTGCGATGTTGGCTAATATGGAAAGTGGTTTGGTATAGAAAAAATCTTAATTCAATGTAAAAAATAATAGTTTAAAAAAAAACTAAAAAAAACACGCTTTTATTGCTGACCGAACTAAAAAGTAGAAAATAATTTTTAATTACAAAGAGTTTATGTTACAGTAGTAGGAAGTCAATAATTCAATTCAGAGTAAAAAGCGTGGGGTGCATTTTCCTATATTTTCATGACTCTCCTCTCATAGATGGTTGCCAATAGAATAGTTGTAATAATTAAAATATCAAGCACCCCACGCTTTTTACTCTGAATTGAATTATTGACTTCCTACTACTGTAACATAATCTCTTTGTAATTAAAAATTATTTTCTACTTTTTAGTTCGGTCAGCAATAAAAGCGTGTTTTTTTTTTAAACTATTATTTATTTTCCATTTTTTAGTTCGATCAAATTTTTATCGGGAATTTTTTTTTTTAATTAATTATTTTTTTTTAAATTTTGAAATGTTTTATCGGGTTATTGCATTGTCATCGGCCCTTAAGACGTGTGCAAAGTTTCAAGTTGATCAGACGTCTAGAAACCAGTGAAAATTAGGCTCAAAGATTCCGTTACATACATACAACCCGAGCTAATAAAAGCGTTATAAAAAAATGTGTTAACTAATAATACACCATCCTTTCTCTTACAGATTTACACCACACATACACTTTTTTGCATCAGGGTTAAATATGCATCTGAGTAATGCAATCCTAATAATTTAGAAGTCGCTTCCATACTATACACCTGACTAGTTATGCATTCCCGGTGCGAGGGCGCTATTTTGAATCCAGAGCGAAGTGAAGGATTCTAAAATAGAATCCTGAGCGTATCGAGGGACTCAAAGTACATTGACTGAGGGAAAATATTTTTGCTCTCGAGTCATGTACTCTACTTTCATCTCCTTCTATGAGAAAATTAATAAGAGTCACTTTTAAGTAATTAATGAATAAGTTAAATTAATTATTATTTCTCCCGGGATTTCGTAGGTAGGTATTTAGTTTTGTATGACGTTATTGGCTTCTATTTTTATTGTTTCAGGAGTTAATTCACTATCACTTTCAGAACTCGACGTAGAACATATTTTATTTATTTTTTTCAAAATACAATCAAGTCCGTACCGATTACAAGAACAGGGAAGTAAATCGCGCGCTTTTGTTTTTTTTAGTTACCGCGCCTCCCCTTACCGTACAGCCAACACTTACAGCCAGTAATTTATACAATTTGCGTTCGATTTCAATGAACGATTCATGTTCCAAATTCAAATCTCATTACTGCCCGCTAAATAGTCTAGTGGAGAAAAGAGCTACTTTGCTCCCTGTTTTAGAGGAACAAAACGACACTTTTCGAATAGAAGGGATGAAAAAATAATAAGCAGCTGCTGCGCGAACTTTAGGTAAGTATACACCCCAATATCCGATCTCTAATTATAAGTATTTAGGGCCGGCGTATACGTGGCGAGGTGCAGGGAAGAGCATCTATCAGACCCAAACAGATTTCAACCTTGCAGTGAAATTAAGATTTTAAAAAAACTTAATCCGATAGCGCATCAAAGCGGACAGACTGGTGACTGAAAACTTTACTGCACTGCGCCTCACCGTGTGTGCGCAGGCCCTTACTGTGATTGAACTGACCGTATTTACACGGAGAGTTTTTAATCACCATACAAAAAATGATAACGATCTATAGTGAACATTTTGTGAAAAACTCAATACTATAATGTTGAGATATGGCATCATAATGTTGTCTAAAAAGTCTCCGTTCGTAGACACCACCCGCGGATGCACACCCCGCAGCCGCACGTCGCAGCTTGCTGTCACTCAGAACAGTACACGTGGCAAGCGTAGTACCTACTCATCGTTCTACTTAGTTCTTGGTTCGCTGAATCTACTATATAAAAATAAGTCGGGTTTTCCTTCCTGACGCTATAACTCCAGAACGCACGAACCGATTTCCACGGTTTTGCATCCGTTGGAAAGGTCTCGGGCTCCGTGAGGTTTATAGCGTAGGTAGGGTAGGTAGGGTAGGGATTCTGTATGAATGACTATTGGACGGACAGGACAACGTCTGTCAGGTCAGCTAGTTTATTATACAAATTGAATTACCAATTCAGTTCGTATATAGTAATGTGACGTACATTTAAAAAAGAATGAGTCTTTTGAATATAACGTAAAATTGGATGGTGATTAAAAAAACTTCTTGCGTATACTAGGACAGTTTGTTTTCCAGATAACGCTGAGCACTGTGACTGGTGACCGGTGAAGCACCAAAACACTAACATTAGCCACCTGTTCGTTGGGCATCATTTCGTTCAACACCATAAGTGCGTTCTTAGGCGTCAGAAGGCGTCTCAGATTCTCGTTCTGACGTCGACGACGCTCTTTGTTGCTCACTTTCTTCACTGTAAACCAAATAACACAAAGGGTAAGGCAGAGGCGAAAGTACACCATCATTTCGCGAATTATGTTTAAGTCTCGTATTGTGGAAAGAGAAAAGAAAATAAAACATGGTCAAAATGATATTCAACAAATTTGTATCGAAAGTAGAAGCCAATAGATATGCTGTTAATATATTTAAAACATACATTTTCGATGTAATGATGTCACCAAAAAAAGAGGAATAGAATTATTAAAGAAGAAATAGCAAACATTGTGTATCAGTTTTGTAAAGAGTAAAGATTTCTTTTAATTCTATTTTTTTTTAATTGTTTTTCTTTTTTTATACTAAGTTTTAAGTAATTTTATAACCCTTGTTGGAAAAAACAAGCTAAATAATAAAGCTCACTGGGAGAAGTCAGTGGCTCCTGAAATACAGGTACTCTAACCTAGCTCTGCAGTCAGGGTTTTTTTTTTATGTAACCCAGTTTATGCCAATGAATAAATAATATAATTTATTTAGTTTGCAGGATACATCTAGTTCTGCGTCTTACGAGATGTAGGTCGTAGGTTCGAACCCAGATAGGCGCTTTACTTTGTGTAAATTATTTCATCACCACTGCTCTCAAAACGGCGAAGGAAAACATCGTGAGGAAACCGGCATGTCCTAGAACCAAAAATTCGAAGACATGTCACATCTACTAACGCGCACTGGGCCCTCGTGGTGGATTACGGCCCGCTCCCTCTTACAGAGAGGAGGCTTGTGTCCCAGCAGTGGGAACACTATAGGCTGATTATACTATACAATCAGTTATGTCGGTCTCACCTCCTAACAGCTTGCTCTTCATCCAATGCGGGCGTGATACCAGGATCATATCGTCGTCCTTGGACATCGATCCGTCAGCGTCCACGTCGTCCATCTTCACGTCGTCTTCTTTCAGCTGTGTCTAAACAAATGACGCACTAAGTTCATTTCACATTTATGCTAAGATCATTAGGCTTCTCCTTGCTGTAGTTTAGGCGTAAGTGGTAACATGCATGATTAGAAAGAACCAATTATTTTCGCGTATTCTGACTTTACTTAAGTTCGACTTTTCTATGCCTTGTATAAAAGACTAGCACTTCGCCTACGACTACGTCCGCGTAGATTTCCTATTTTCCCCTACAAATTAATCCTTCTTTTCGGGGTTTAAAAAATATAAGTACTCGTACTAAGTTTAAGGTTTATAATATTAACTCAAGGAATATGATTTTTCATACAAACGAAATCACCCTTTTTCACCCCCCTAAAGGTCGAATTTACAAAACCTTTAGTGGTCCCCTACATTACAAAAGAAAACCGTATGTATGCTTATGTCAGTCAGTCAGTCAATTTCTCCCTTATACATATTACATATTTATTCAAATAAGCATCTATTTTAAACTCTGCGTCTAATCGCAAAAATGTTCAGAAAAGACTGCGAGCATGAGTGGCGAGGAGAGGGAACATGGTGCATCAAGACATGGAGCTAAGAGTAGGCGTTATTTTTTGTATGTTACGGCCAAACGCTCGTTCTAAATATTCATGTAAGGTGTTCGAAGAGTCACATTGTGTTGCAGTTCCACACACTCGGCTCACCTGAACTGGCTGCAGGTTCTGTTGCTGTTGCTGTTTTCGCGGCGACTGCTCGAACGTCTAACGACATAATACATATTGAGACATCAAGCATTCCCAACGTCTACTTAGGTATAACCCTTCAACAAGCCCACGACGATAACGTTAGATAAAATCAGTCCAGTCAGCAGGCCTAGACTAAACACATTTCTGTTAGCGTTCACGCCAAACGCTACGCCAAAATGTATGGGAATTACATTACCTGCGGAAAGGTTACGTCGTGTCCTTTCCGAAGGTAATGTTATTCCCATACATTTTGGCGTAGAGTTTGGCGTGAGCTTTAACAGAAATGTATTTTGTCTCTAGGCCCAGCTCGTTTATACAAACGCTCATGCACAGTCGGTGTATGGGCGGTTGGCTGAACGAGCCAAACACTTCTATCAAACGCTCATGCACCGACTCCCATCCGCGTCAGATAAAATACGGTCGGACGGACAATATAAAACACACAAGTGCGACTTACTACAAAGCAGCTCATACAGTGTGGCGGACCGTATTTTGTGGTATGCGGATCGGATGTAGGACATTTTGCACCGATGACGCAGAAATATTAAAATACTCACTGATGACCAGTGTTTTGGTGTAGGGTCTTGCCAATGCTTCCAGTCGATGTCCGATCGCAGCCTGCCCGACACCAACTGGCGTCATTCAGCCGAGTGGGAGATGCGCTCCACCATTCACTTACTAGCACATTCATGCATCCAAACCCATCATATTAAAACGTAGGAACGAGGGAACAGCATACTGGTGCCAAAAATGTAGCCAATGAGGTATATGAATGAAAAGTGCGTGAATAAAAATTAAAAGGGCTTTGGGATTTAAGAAACAAACAAAACTGTAGAAAATAAGGCACAGTTTGGAGTAAAGCAATTTTCCGTCATCTCATACACAGTGATGGTGGGCTCACATCACCCATCAACATCCATATTCCTCTCATGTCTATCACCCAGTAAAATTGCAACCTCATCGTTTCGTCAATTGGGGACCGTACGGTATTATAGTATCAAGAAATTTCATAGTTACAATTTCAGAGGGTTGTCACATGTTAGAAATCCGGAGCAGCTTACGGTCTACTTAAGTCTAGAGAATGCTGTATGTTTACGAATTATTTGCTTCGTGACCATACTACTTTCTCAAACCACAGAGCTATCCTCTGAGAGTCTCGCATCGGCACCTTGTGAACATCTTACCACAGGCGCGTTAATAATTCAACAGTACAGTACAGCCCTGGTGGATACCAAACATCGTAAGGGACGGTGAACAAGTCTCTGTTTTGCATTTATCTCATACGATGTTAGAATAAGATGTGCAGGACTTGATCTCAGTCAGAGGATAGCTGAAGACTTTGTGTGGCCAGTACCAGGGCTCTCGAGGCTCGCCAAAGCACTGTGGTAACAGACATTACGAATTTATATAAATTGTTTTATTACTCTTTGTTGACTGGCAATAAAATTGACATAATATAAAAATATGTCACTTCTTTAAACATTTTACTATTATCTATAGTGTCACCATCGTCATGTAATAGGAGTCTAGTGCAAGGTGTGATTCTGAGTTTCAGGCAGCTACCGAGAATTCCCTTACAAAAAAACCCAGTGGCACAACGCCTGCTTAGATAGACAAATCCAGGATGCTTGTAATCCGTCTAGCAACTTTTAGACTGATAAGACATGGCAGCAGATATTTTTTTTTTTGCAACCTTTTTCATTCTTCAAAGTAATTCAAGAAAAAATCATTATATTAACAAAACAAACCTTATTTAGTGCAATTCAAAACAATTAATAAAATCCTCTACTTATCATTAATTTTTTACCCATTAAGAGACATTCATTGGACAAATAAGAATTGTGTGTGACCGAATTTACCTGCCCCGCAGCTACAAATTGTCCCGGTGAGTTGAAGCGCCCGGAGAATCTAGTGTTATCTGTGAAACACAAGAAAAATTTACTATATTAAAATGTGCATAGTACACACAGCTCCACAGAAAACTTTTACACTTTAACTCAAACTTCTAAACTTGTACAGTCGGCTCCACAGAAAGTTTTCTGTAGAGTCGACTGTACATGATTATCATAGGATGTCAAAAGAAAAACCAAGAAGGTAGTTGATGACAAGTTCCTGCAAGCTTGTCACCAATGATTAGCCGTATGTTAAGGGATAGTCTTCAAAAGAACACCACTGATTGATAGTGTGTTCGTCTTCTATGCTAATATTAAAAAGAGGAAAGATTTGATTGTTTGTTTGTTTGCATTGATAGGCTCCGAAACTACTGAACCGATTTGAAAAATTATTTCACTGTTGGGAATTTACACTGTTCACGGGAACGGAAAACTACGCGGGTGAAAACGTGGAGCGATGCTAGGGCTTAATATGGCGGTGTTCATTATTAATCTACTAAACTATATCAAAGTATTCAGTCATACAGGATAATGGAATCATCTACCAAAATTAACTCAACTACAACAAGAACTAAAGTAAGTTGAGCCACCGTAACAGAATGCCCGATTAAAATTAAATTGTATTGAGTATATCCGCTGGTATCCGCAGGATGTGGGAAGCACAAGACCGGTCGAAGTGGAGGAGCCTGGGGGAGGCCTATGTCCAGGAGTGGACGTCTTTCGGCTGAAATGATGATGATGATGAAGTATAAAAAAGAAAATGTTTTGGTTATGTTTCTACTTTGCTGAAATACAGTTTACAACAGAGTATACAGTTTACAAATGATAAAATTATGAATGATAAAAAAACTCACTTTTACACATCATAAATCACTTGTTATAAAACTAGATTAGTATGGTCTTTCTTAACCGACTCCTCTAAGAAGAAAACGAACCTTACACAAAAGTAATGAACTTGAATAAAATAAACCATATCGCACACCTAGATCTATACTGAGACAACTCAAAAATCGTTAATTTTGAGTTATGCCTGTATTCGAATGCTCGGTGCTCATACGCAACTATCCAACGTGACAGGTTCAATAAAAGCTCATAAAATTAATCGCTAGGTAGCGTTAACTTTCTTTTGTTGAATCAACGTCTGCCATCTGCTCCCACCTAAACAAGTCTATTGTGAGTTGATCTTCACTTGCCATAAGGAGTGCAGGTATTAACAAGAACGAAAACGCGGACATTTCAAATTGTTACAGTTTTGATGACACATATACGTGAGTTAATTAGAGTCGTTACGGTGATGGTGAATTGTTCTGCCACATTACTTAAGGATATTTTGACTTGTTCCAGTATTGTTTGATATGGTACGTAAATATTTAGTGATTATATTTTGATTTGACTTTGTTTTGATGGATCAACATGAAATGAATTGATAGTAAATTGACGTATTGAATTTCAGCCCCAGCTTGTATACTGTGACATTTTACAAGCTATTTATTACCTAGAATCAAATTAAATTGTTTATCTTCCCTAACAAAAAATGCAAATATACGTTTTTTACGTCTCCTGAAAAATGACCTTTTTTGAGTTGTCTCACTATAGATCTAGGTGTGCGATATTATAAATGCGAAAGTAACTCTATCTGTCTGTTATGCTTTCATGCTTAAACGGCTGGACTGATTATCATAAAGTTGGCAGATACAGCCTGGGATATGGAGAAGGACATGCTTAGGCTACTTTTTTACGCAATAACCGACATTCACGTGGGCTAAACCGCAGGCAAAAGCTGGTACTTAACAATCTTAGAGCTATAATAAAACAGCCATTATTTTTACATTTCAAGTTAAAGAATAGAAATAAACAACTAGCTTTATATGAAAACCCCAGGAAAGTCAAACGTGAGGTTTTAGGATGTTTCAGTGTGGAGACTTCCAGGATGGAGCTTAAAATAATTCCTTAGCAGTAGCACTTGACACCCATTATAAAGACAATTAAGTAATTGTCTTTATAATGGGACTTCTACTTTAATTCCATAAAATAATATTTTAGTTGCAATAAGTCTATTTGACTTATTAGTTTGTAAATTGTACCTAGTACATAGTAGGTTTGCATTTTGCTTCGCAGATAATCATGCACAGTATTACGGCAATAACTCTGACCAGCAGGCTTAGCACGATAATCGTAGACAAGCGTATTGTCGTCGTAAGAGTAGACAAAAACCGGTCAAGTGCGAGTTGGACTCGCGCACCGAGGGTTCCGTACAAACCTGTGGGTATATAAGTAAAAGTTCAAAATTGTCAAAAATATTTTTTTTATATGACGAAACTAAAATTTTTCGGTTTTCGTAATTTTTCCTATATCTGTACTATAAGACGTGACTTCGTACAAAATTTCAAGATTCTAAGTTCACGGGAAGTACCCTGTAGGTTTTGATTCCCGTGCGAGTTTCGAAAATTTGCGGAATTTTGCGGCCTAAATGGCTGTATCTTTTGATTGCGTTGACTTAGAAGGTTGATTTTTCTACAGCTTCCAGGGACAGTAGAACTAAGTATCATATAGAAATTTCAGTTTGATACCTCCACGCGTTCCTGAGAAAAACGGTCTTGACAGACGGACGGACGGACGGACGGACAACAAAGTGATTTTATAAGGGTTCCGTTTTTTCCTTTAGAGGTACGGAACCCTAAAAATGACGTTTACGTTTAGACAGTTGACAGTTTTTCACTGAGAAATGTAGACAAGCGATTTCTATTTTACAGTAGAGTAGAAATAGAAAGCATCATGCTAAGCCTGCAGATAATCGAGGATACATATTTTCTATGTTAATGTTTAGTTTTTCAATAAAAATGGATAAGTACTGAGCAAAGAAATCCATCATTGTTTTAACAAAGAATCTTTGTGCATATTGTTTAGACAACTGTTTGTAGCGCTAGAAAACCCTATTTTAACGCAGACTTCAGCAGAAAAACCAACGAACTAGAGGTTTGCACCGGAGCAGTGAGTACCGGAGAATAACCGGTGATTTACCGGTAAAAGTACTCGATTGAAATAATCGGTAATTGACCGATTGATCTCCGGTGATCGATCTTATTTTATTTATTTAATTAATTTACACAAATAAAAGACACATTCAACAATATTTTTTTATAATTATTTAACATTCATGACAATTATTTACCAACTTGTTTCTTTGAATCAAAGCGGCCTTGTCCGTTTATGTGATTCATTTCACTAGCAACTAACGGGCCAAAAAATTTGTTGCAATGTTCGTAGTTATTTTTGTAATTTTATGGGTTGCTTTTTTGAAATATTTCTAGCACAATCACCTTCTGGTTCTTCGTCAGAAAATGTCAATGTCAAAAATGTCATGAATTTATTCAAAATGTATACGGAAACACAGTACCTAGGTATCCTGAAAAAAGCCACGATTGGGATGAAGTTGTACAATTCTGGAATAGCATTTAAGATTAAGCTCAGCTGCTTACGCAGTAAGAAAAATAAGGCAGTTGACTGATGTAGCCACAGCTAGGTTAGTTTACTTTGCTTATTTTCACAGTATTATGTCTTATGGCGTTCTGCTGTGGGGATCGGCAGCTGACGTAGATTCAATTTTCATTTTACAAAAGAGGGCAATCCGCGCAATCTATAAAATGGGGCCTCGCGAGTCTCTTAGAAACAAATTCAGCGAAATTGATATATTAACTCTGCCTTCTCTTTATATCCTAGAAAATATCTTATATGTTCGCAAAAACTTAGGCCTTTTCAAAAAACGATGCGATTTCCATAATCTGAATACACGTAGTAAAGATGAAATTGTGATTCCAAAATTTAGACTGACTAAAACTAGCAAGTCATTTCTAATAAACAGTATCCGCTTCTACAACAAGTTGCCAAAGTCGGTTACAGAACTTAGCGATGGAAAGTTTAAAACGCACATCAAACGTGTCCTTATCAAAAAAGCATATTATAAGATGAAAGACTACGTTGAAGACAGGGAAGTTTGGCATTAATCCCTTCTGCACATGTGGCTTCCCTGGTACCTCATTAACAGCATAACTATGTGAAAGTCTATTAACTGCTCTCAAATACAATGTTCTTTTTTTTTTCTTTTTATTTTTACAACGCTGACATAATCTCGTCATTAATTGACATTATACATCAATTTTATTTAGGTTCATTTTATTTATGTAGATTATTTTACATATTGTGAATGAGAGAACGTTGTAGGCCTTACTGACTGTAGATTTGTAGACGATTTTGTATTCTGTATTCGTCTAAGTACTTGGTACTTATTGACAGGCCTGCGCTGTCCTCCCATACATTTAATCTCTGTAATTTGAAAATATTGTTAAAGCCAATTATTTTTAAAAGAGTAACCGTGGAGTTTCTTGCCGGCTCTTCTCCATAGGAAACAACAATTTGGAACCGTGCACCTAGCTTCTGACGTTTCATAAGTGCCCATGCAGGTTTATATGAAATAAAAATATTTTGATTTGATTTGACATGTTGTGTTTCTAAATCAAAATCAGCATTTGTTGTCTTTATAAAACGTTTTTTTTTATTTTAATAAATGATTATATAAAGTATATCAATTTATTATTCTTATATCTTCATTTTTAATGTATAAATTTTAAAAAAGAAACAAAATTTCTTTATTCTCCGGTGACCTCCGGTTTTTCACCGGAGATTGCCCAATCACCGGTGAATTCAATCGGTTGTTAAAATCTCGCTCCGGTGCAAACCTCTACAACGAACTAAACTAAAACTATTGCGGGTTTGAGATAAACTAAAACTATGGCAGGCGTCGGGCCAGCGTCGGATGAAATCAATACTGCGCCTGACGCCTGGAGGCTTACTCTTTCTGTTGTTAGTCATTCTCTCAACATAGAGTTTAAAGCAAAAGGATCAAATATTGCAATATGGGGTTTGTATCTAACAATCATTTTAGGGCTATTCATTTTAGAAACACGGCTAAATACTCTTAGATACCGCAAAAATACCGTTTTGGCAGGTTACAAAGCGACATAAGCGACGTTCGGAGGAGTAAATCACACATTTTAACTCACATTGTTTATTGAAGGCCATTTTAATGACTTGTCGAAACAGATTGGTTGGTTTAAAAGCACTTATTTTGTTCAATTAGTATATCAAAATTACGAAAAATTATTCAGCACTGTGTTGATTCAACGCTCTCGACGTCACGTCAATTAACTACCAGCATTGAAGATGGCGGCGAGCGCGCTGCGCCGCGCCATGCCATAATCAATACCATCCATGGAATTCGTACGTACATACATACTGTAAGTGTCAAATGGATTTAATTTCAAAACTATTTCTAAAAGTAAATCACAGGATAAAGTAGGTGTGGTAATGATAAAATAAATATTAATAATTTATTTTAATGGGTGTAAAAATGTAGGTATGTTTACATTGACCGATTTGTTAGCTCAGCCTATGGCATTCACAGGTAGCTTACTTTCAGTCAGGCCCAAATAAGACGCAAAATATTTATAATTACTTTTTAGATGAGACATGTGACATCTACCAACCCGCACTGGGCCCGCGTGGTGGATTACGGCCCAATCCCTCTCATCGAGAGGAGGCCTGTGTCCCAGCAGTGGGAACATTATATATTCTAGTAGTCTATGATTATAGGCTGATGATGATGACTTTTTAGATGCCCTACGTTTCGAGATACGATAATATCGATTTGAGCGCGCTCACACCCGTTCCGAATTGGCGTGAGCGCGATAAGGCTTTCCCGCGAAACGTCATAGATGACGTCATGACAACCGCCATCTTGCGATAACGCCGACCATGCAATTTACTAATATACAAGGTGTAACATAATAGACGCAAGAACTGAAAGCAGTTTGTTCTTAATTGACTACTGAATCCATTTCAGTAACTTTTAACATGGGTATCTTTTTCAATAATTATGTATTTTTGCATACCTACCGTAAATTGAGTCAAAGAAAAGTCAATCTTATTTCAAGGTGATAAGACTCAATTTTAAATGCATAAAATAACGCTTGGGTCAACATGTTTTTCTTAATAATAACAGTAACCTTTGAAAAGAAAAATAGTTTTGTTCGTTGCATTATGCGTCTAACTCAATACTCTAATTGGGGTGTATCAGGTCTTGCGTTAATTATGTTACACGTTGCATAAAAAAAAAACCGTGAGCGCTGTCAGATATGACAGTTGGGCTGTTTTGTTTTGATTCGCATCGTTTCTTTATCTAACTTTGATTTATTTGAAATTGTGCTTCAATCTAAGAAGAAGAAATATGAGGTGTATACCGTGTATACAAGTCTAATATGGTGAAAATATGTTTTAACGTTGAGTGAGCACAAATGACGGTTCATAACTGTCAGAATCGTGATATCTAACTCGGAACGCAAATTATCGATGTGAGCGCTCACAGCGCTATTTTTCTAATACGGAATGCGCCCACAGCGACATAACAATTGCCAGGTTGTGGCAACTTCTATACATTTTAATTTCTTACTCTTTAGCGCCATCTATCTATCAGGACATAAATTAAAAATGACCAGTGTTGCCAGCGTAAATCCATGAAGCCATTGGTAGTAAAGTTCAATTTAAAGGGTAAACGTATAATCTTTTATTTTGATCTAATTGTGAGTTTTTTCATATTTATCGTATGTTTTTGCATTTGTAAAAGTTCTCCAATCTAAGTATTTTATCAATATTTTCTTTATATTGATAAAAAGTGAAACTATTGGTAGAATTTACAAATATGAAATGGCATTACTGGCTACAAGTGAGGCAGGGGGTATTAATGACACTTCGGCCACGTTCCGAGATACGATGACATCGATTTGAGCGCGCTCACACCCGTTCCGAATAGGGTATTTTCCGATTTCATAAAAACTATTTTAATTTGAAGATTGGGACGATATATTAAACAGAAAAATAAAAATAAATTTATTAATACACATTTTCTCACATAAAAACGATTAAATTCGAATTTGTTTTTCGTTGTTTTGAATTTACCGCCAAAACGCTCCTTACGATGACTTTTTTATCACGTGACATGTGACGTCAACTTTGTTTATACGACACCGGTACAAATACTTAGTTTGGCGCCGTTTTAGAAGTATTTTTGCACAGAGGCACCGTACACCAGTAATATCACTTTATATCCATTAAAAATCTTGTTAATTATAAACTCGACATTCACTTATTTACTTGCCAACTACTTTAGTTTACACAAAGTTGACGTCACGTAATAAAAAGTCATCATAAAAAGCGTTTTGGCGGTAAATTCAAAACAACTAAAAATAAATTTGGTTTAAATCGTTTTTAATTGAGAAAATGGATAGAAATCAATTTATTTTTATTTTTCTGTTAAATATCTCGTTCCAATCTTCAAATTAGAATAGTTTTTGAAAAATTGGAAAATACCCTATTGGCGTGAGCGCGACGTCCCGCGTATCGTCATAGATGACGTCATGACATGCGCCATCTTGCGATAACGCCGACTACGTTATACTAATATCACCGTGAGCGCTGTCAGAAATGACAGTTGCGCTGTTTCGTTTTGAGTCGCATTGAATCTTTAGCTAAAATAAATGTGTGGGATACAAGTTTAGGTGAAAATATGTTTTAACGTTGAGTGAACACTTTTACGCGATCACGAGCGTTCCGTATTGATGACAAAAGTGACGGTTCTTAGCTGTCAGAACGGAACGGAAAATATCGATGTGAGCGATCACAGCGCCATTTTTCTAATACGGAATGCGGCCTTAATTTATTGAAAAATGTCTGCGGTTGCGCATATTTTTGCAATTATTTCGTTTGTTTACGGATTTTGAGTATAATTTACGTTGAGTTTAGTTCGCTACTCCGTATTCACCACAAATCTTAGAAGTAAACGTTCCCATCGTATTTCTACTTTCTAAATTACGTCGAGTTGAGCCCCCTGTATTCCTCCGTGATTTTAATCGAACAAAATAGGCCCTCCCTAAATAGGAGTTTGGACCATATTATTTAAGTATTTTGTGTACAAACAACAATGTCTCGAAACAAGTGTTGTGTGCCCGGCTGCCAAGTCGTCAAAGATAACGGTAAATATAATTATCTTAATAGACCCTTCCGTAAATGTAATGTAGTTTTCATAGAAAATGTTCCCGTCATTTAACCACGTGGAATATCATGTTGTTTACCCATGCTTAAAAAAAAAACAAATCCAATGAATACCTTTAGCCACACCACAGGAAATTATTTTTATTTTCTTTTATTTCAACATGATTTAGATCTGAGTTCCATAATTATGTAATAATAGGTAAACATTGTAGGTACCTATTTAAAAATCTGCACCAGGCATTCTCATGTGATAATCTTACATAAATGCGCCAATTGCTTTTTAAGTAAAATAAATGGCATAATAACATATTTATGTTTCTATTTCAGGTATTCCTCTACATCATTTTCCAGATCCAAAATCCAATCTTGAGAAATACATGACATGGGTTTCAACGATTGGCGGTCTATATCTGCAAGATAAGAAATGTGTTTACAACAATCTGCGAGTATGTCGGAAACATTTCAAAGCGATTTACCTCTACCCAAACCACCAGCTGTGTAAATTAGCAATTCCAGAACTAGAACTATCAAGTAAATTGTTATTTTGATTCTCGTCACAGATATTTTAAATAATAATGAATAATAAATTTTAACTGTATAGTAACAGATGTAATTACTCCTGCGCGAATTAAAAGCACCATCATGCCTACATACTAAATGTACTGCGTACGCTGCGCTTGCGCCGCGCCTTCGCCTTACGCCGTTTCTGTGTAATTCTCGTCTTAAGCCTATACCCAAAAGGTTTAGGTACTTAACTAAATGTAAACAATCTTATCACATGTTTTTATCTAAATAGACAGTTTATTTATTTATGTATTTGGAACACTGGTAGTTAATACAATGAAACATAAAACATTTAAATGATGATTACATTAATTTCACTCTTACTTACAGCTCAAGAACAAGAAAGAGCGCCTGAGAACCTTCCATCAACATCTGCATCACAGTCTCAACTAATAATGGATGTAACTAGATATACAAATGGAACAACATGAGATACCGAGCTAAAGCACTAGGAATTGTTGAAGGGTGGGCGTTTTTGGCAGATTGTCTTATGTATTTTGATGTTCGAAAAGTGCTGATTCTCAGCCTAATTTGAATAAATGACTTTTGATTTTGAATTTGATATTTGTTCTAATATCCTCGAAACAACAAGTTTGTATTTTGTATTTTTGTTGTAGTGTACTAACGAATTAGCTTTGCTGAGGAGAATAATGTAGATTGGTTGTAAATTCTGTTGTAGTAAAATTAAACCTAAAAAAATCAAATCTAGATCCTGTAATCTAGTTTTGAAATATTTTTTTGGGTTAATTTGACTACAACAGAATTTACAACCAATCTACATTATTTTACTTGATACAATTTTAACTATGTATGTGTACTACTACGCACACATTGACAGATGGATAGTGTATGTCCTGATAACTAGATGGCGCTGCCTAAGCAATGCGTTGCCAGTCTATCTCTAGTATAAATAGTAGTCTATGACAATTGCGTTCCGAACACCGACTTGTGTACAATTTTTTACTATTAGCAAATTCTTTTATTTTCCTGGAAATCTTTTTAACGATCGTATATCTGTTCACAATGTTACACTAAAAAAACAATAATTTTACTCGTTGGTGTTTTTACATAATACTCCATCAATGTGAAGGTAAAACTATCGTTGCGATGGCTATCAAGCCAATTATTTGTTTTTATTAAAAAATTGTGACGTGTTTTGAACGCAACCTAGCTGGCTGTCATTCATTTTTAATTGTAGTTCTGCTAAATATTGTTTCGAAAACAATTTTTAGATATTTTTTATTCGATTGTTTCTAACAAAATTTGATGATAAGGCCTCACGATTAAAAGAAAAAGTACGTGACAAAAAACAGCGTTTTACGGTATTCCAAAGTAATTTCATCAAATGGCTGGAACGCTGTATCCAGTACAAATCCAGTAGCATAGCAAGTGGACATTGTTGATAGTTATTCTATACGAAAATGTAATCTAGAATTCGAATAACAAGCGGCAGTCGGTGTCATAAAGTTAGATTGTTTTGTGAAAACAGGTGAGTGCTCATTTCATTATTGCCGTTATGTCGTGAAAAACAGCCAGATAGATGGATTCCTCTGACACATTCGTTCAAACAAAAACTGTGTAAACATTTTGATAAACTATTGGTTGCAAGCACAAACTACATGAAGACGTAAAGGCTATCATTAAAATGTGTCATCGAGAATGTTCAATATTTACAAACTGAGAGATCTTGTGTTATTGTAAAAGTGGACTGCATGTTTACATTATTTGATGTAAAAATACCACAACCAGGACTATTGAAGAGAAGGATTTCTTAAACAATAGGCTGACCATTGTTGTTCTAATATATAGCTTCCTGCAGTAATTTTTATTCATTATCTATTATACCAAGAGTGTTGTAAAAAAAAAGATTTATGAAACTTAAGCATGATTGTGAATTCTGGTTTACAAATTCTGTGCTTGAATTCTACCATAAAATACTTTTATTTGTTATTGAAATTGTTTCTGTGTACTTCATTCTGCTTTTACTACTTGTAAATGATTTTGTCCGAACATTCTCTTACAGTTCAAATGTCATAATTTGTGATGTCTTCGGTTCACTGTGTGGTGGTGTGGGAGTGGCAGTGTAATGGACAGTGGCTGCCGCACACTCCAGGTGTCACACGGACCCTGGAGCGGGCGCACGCTAAGAAACTAACGAGAGTAGTGCTCGCAGATGCTGATCCAGCTCTGAGAGGACATTATGTGAACCTCAGGACACTGACACAGTGCTTAGACACTCCAGGTATGTTGTAGTTACATTATTAGACCTGCAGACTCCTAAGAGTGCCTCAAACATAATTAATTGTGGCTCATTAAGAACTGATTGTAGTAGACTTCTTTATCAATCTGTCATAGAAACAAAAGTCGTTTTTGGTACTAAACTAAAGAAATTAACAATATTTCAAGTCATATCATGAGGTTAACAAAATTATTTTAAAATCTATATCTATACTAATAATAAAGAGTAATGATTTGATTTTTTGTACGTTTGTTTGCATTGAATAGGCTCCGAGACTACTGAACCGATTTGAAAAATTTATAGAGGTATGAGGAACAGGGTGTAAAGTTCGCTCATCCTCTATTGAAAAGGAGGATCCTCCGACCAGACGGTTATTGTGTCTGGTGGGCAACTGCCCGACAGTTGATGTCAGGATTTTGTATATGTTCGAGTGTCGTGGTAAACACTGACTGCGCGATGTAGAATATCTGAGAATAGTTTGCCTGTGGCATTGTAGATGGCGCCACCTTTCTTTCAGCGTTTTTCGATTTTGTTGCGAAGCATTTTTATTTGTAGTGCCGCTACAAATTATTTCACTGTTGGGAAGCTACACTATCCCCGGGTGACATAGGCTATATTATATATTGTTTATTTTTTCCGTAAATGAGGTGAAAAACACAACTCTAGGACTAGTAATAGGGAGCAATTAGTTAAATCAGGTTTCAAACTGGCTAAAGTAAACTAATCCTTCATGGGGTATTCTTTAAAATGTTACAAATAAGCACCTTCCCACATACTCCAAATAAATACAACATAATTTAAATATTGTATAAAATGCACACTATGCAGCCAAGCTTATTATTAGTTGGGAATTGGGAGATTACATTGCTGACAAAAATGGTTGGCTCAACGCTGGTCCTGCTCCACAAGGGCACATAAACTAATATGATTCGCATTCTGAAATATTGTTGAAACTAGATA
Source organism: Polymixis flavicincta (assembly GCA_949987655.1). Taxonomy (NCBI): domain Eukaryota; kingdom Metazoa; phylum Arthropoda; class Insecta; order Lepidoptera; family Noctuidae; genus Polymixis; species Polymixis flavicincta. The sequence continues at coordinate 21,197,951 of OX465183.1, forward strand.
TCTTTGCATCAAATAGTATATTCAATCTCTTCAATCAATCAACTGGCATGATGTGTTGGATCATTAAGTTCCTTTCAAGTTGATCTGAATGGTGCTGATCCATACATCATGCTTGCAAAGGGGCACCGTCAGTAGGGTCATGTCATCTCTTAGCTGCCAAAGTTTATTTTAATTTCTGATAGTTTTTAGGGTTCCGTACCTCAAAAGGTAAAAAAGGAACCCTTATAAGATCACTCTCTTGTCCGTGTGTCACCACCAATTTTCTCAGGAACAGGTGGACCTAGCAAGTTGAAATTTGTATCAGATATCGAGGCCTATAGTCCCTATTAGATGTATAAAAATCAATGTCCTGAGTCAACACGATAAAAAGATATGGGCAAATTTAGATTTTCGTGAAAACTTGTAAGTACCAATATTCACCTTATATGTATATATGGTAGTTCCCGTTGACCTAGAATCAGGAAATTTGGCGAAAAGCAAGGTCTTATAGCATAAGTAAAAGCAAAATTCCGAAAAATAAAAAAGTTGAAAATGAATGTAAATTTTGGTACCTACAAGTTTTTACGAAAATCGAAATTTGCCCATATCTTTTTTACTGTGGCGGTACAATGGGTAGGTACGGAACCCTCGGCGCACGACTTCGACGCGCACTTGACCGGTTTTATGCTTTTATCATGGACACTTTTAATCTAGGTACACATTTTTACATTGTTCTCATGTGTATAATTTCAATATGAATAATGTTTTGTGTATACCAATTTTGTGTAACAATATTTTAAATTAAAACAGTGTCTGTATAGTTTCTTACCCATTCTTTTCCATTGGTACCTACTATGCTATGGAATGGGCAACTAGCTTCATCTTTCTGACTAACCCACCCCTTGACAATATAAAAAAAAAATGTTTTATTGCCAGAAATAGGTTTATTTGAAATAAATGGTTAGAATTTGAGTTTGCTTGACAGAGATGTAAACTAGGCGAAATTGTGAACATGAGACGGGATTTGACAGGTTGCCTTCTTTCCTTTGCAAACAGTCCCTCACATTCAGTGCGATCTATGTCTAGCCTGGTTTTGTATTATTCCGCTAGAAGGCGGTAGTGTGGAGTGTCGCGTGCGTCGCGCATGCTACAGCGTGACGTCACCGGCGGGGCGTGGCGTGCGCTGGGAGTGGGCGAGGTTCGTGTCGCCGCCGCTCGGCGGAGAGCTCAACTACGAGCCGCTGCCCATTGAGGTATTGAAGTTTATAATTATTATGAAAAATCTGCATTAGTGTTCTCCTGACAATTGTAATTTGATAACTCGAAATACCATTATATTTTTTACGCGGATACAGTAAGTTTTTGGCTTTTTATAATCCCCTATTCGGACCGGTAGATTTTCGAGTGCAAACGACGCTCACGCCTACGTGTGTTGCAGGTACAGTGCCTGCTGGAAGAGTCGTGGGCTGGTGGCGGCGAGACGGTGACGTTCGAGGGCTGGGTGGCGTCCGTGTCGCGCATGACGGCGCGCGGCACAGCGGGCGGCGCGGGCAGCGTGGGCCTGCTTCGGCGCGCACCGCACCCGCCCTACCCGCTGACGCGGCCCACGCCGCCCGGCCCCCCCGCCCCGCCCCAGCACCTGCACCCGCCGCCACCGCCGGAGCGGGCGCCGTTGGAAGGTATATCACATTCCATTGATCATTTTGTCATGTGGAATTGTATTATATTGAAGGGAACACATTGGCCTCAAAAGGTTCTTTTAAAACGACTAATCAGATTTTCATTCTGTTGGCCCACCACAATCTGCAGGTCGTCAGCCGCGCATCCCCCAGCAGCACACGGGCTCTAGCGTGCACTCCGTGCAGTCGGTGCAATCGCTGCAGAGCCAGTCGCACTCGAACGCCACGGTACCGCGGCAAGGCGCTCGCAGTGCCTCGCCGCGCGATCGTAAGCCGGGGCTCGCTAGGCAGATACTGCACAACTTAAATATATTCAGTAAGTTACAAAAGGAATTGTTCAGTTTGTTAGGGTGATCTCGCTAAGCATGGTCGATGTCATTTTTATTAAAATACTTGCATTTATAAACTACTTATCTATAAGAAAGCAAATATTATAATAAAGTTGTAGCAAGATCCAGGAATATGCTTCATCTAGCATGTGAAAAATTGAAACTTTGCCGGGGAAAATCTTTGTATTATGAATATTAGTTCAGGGTGAGATGCAGATTCAGTGTCCGAGGGGGTCATCATCAGGAGCGGTATTAGAGTCTATTAAAGAAAAATAAACGTTTGAAGCAGCGAGTAAACACAATAACATCCGCAGTGCACGAAAGAAAAGCAAATAGGTTTTTCATTGTTGTTTGATTTGACATCTCTAACATCAAGTGAAATGACTCAACACAAAATGTGATTTCACTTGACGTTAAAGTCCTTCGGAAGATAAAAAATATTTTTATCGGGCATCTTGTCCACGCTTAGCCGAAACTGGTGATTCCCTTTAGGTAGAATTTTAAATGAAAACTTTACTGTCGTGCCCAAGCCCATCTATCCAGTTTTACTCAACTGAACTTAACACAGATTTGCAAAGAAAAGTATGCCCTTCGGTAATCTTATTGTTTCCGAATAAGCAAAACGTCGCGCCACAGGACACAGTAACCCCCACAGATGCGATTCTTCTGAGTTGTATTGCCGCGGTTTGTAGTACATAGACGCCAGCACATCAAGCTACCCGAACTGTCAAATTTCCCCAACTGAACATGAACCTTATTGTTATGCAATAAAGTTGAAAATCTATCAAAGAAAGGAGATTGTTCTGCATCCATACATCGTTCGCCCCAGAACCAACAGCAAAGGAAAATTACTTTGCGTGTTCTAAATGACAAGTATATGCCCATGAAGACAAAGTTTAATGACGGACAACTTGCGGAAAGGATTTATTTCAAAAGAAAATAAAGATTTTGAGGTTATATTTAGTAAGAAACAATGCTTTCAATACTTAGAAATACATGCTAATAAATGCCTGTAACACTCTAGTGAAGTCATTTAGAGTCCGTAAAAAGTAGCAAGGTCATCGAATGTATTCCGAAAATAAAAGCAAAATGAAATCACTAGGTAGGTACACAAAGCAATCACGAAGAAATTCGCGCGAGTGTGACTTGACTGCATTTACCACTTTGACACTTTTGACAGTAGAGTTGATTGACAGATATGACAATGATTAGGGATGCCAATACAGTAGATCGATTATTTTAAATAAAATCGATACCATTTAGTGCCCAGCGTGTTATTTCTATTTGGAATATTACAATGCATCTCACTTATGTGTAGTAATTGTTTAAAAAAATATTATTTATGGATTAAGATATGAAAGTTGGTTTTGTTGTTGAATTATTTTCGTACCTAGAGCAATAAAAGCGGCGCAAAAGTGCGTAAGGAAGCGTTGAGCGAATAAGGTTCAAAAGAAAGTACGTGTGAATGCGTTTAAAATCCGTGAGCAGGTGGCCAACACAAGTAATCTCGCTCTCGATGAAATGAAAGATTGGACATCACTAATTGTCATGTAAATCTAATTGTCAAAGGCCACGTTCCGAGTTACGATAATATATTTGAGCGAGCTGACGCCCTTTCCGAAGAAAGTGAGCGCGATAAAGACGTCTCGCGAATCGTCATAGGTGACGTCATGACATGCGCCATCTTGCGATAGCGATGACCATGCGTTATACTAATACCACCGTGAGCGCTGTCAAAAATGACAGTTGTGCTGTTTTGTTTAGAGTCGCATTGAATCTTTAGCTAACTTAGATAGTCACAAACGTTCTGTTTTGATGACAAAAATGACGGTCCCTAGCTTTCAGAATCGTGATATCTAACACGGAACGTAAAATATCGATGTGAGCGCTCACAGCGCTATTTTTCTAATTCGGAATGCGGCCAAAGATGGGTGTACGTTACCCTAGCAAGAAAGTGTCTCCTAGAGTTATATGAGTAGAACGTATAATGTTTGCCTTATCTGCTGTAAATGTGCCCCCACATAAAAAATGTGTGACCCCTGTCGTTTTGGAGAAAAACGGAAAAAACGATTCTTTCTGGGGTAACGTTTTTCTAGCAGGAAAATTCTAAACGAATGATCGGAGAGAGAAAAATTGTGCATGGCCAGAGAGCTTATATGTGTGCCAAAATGTGCCCCCAAAAATAAAATCTGTGCCCCTTCAGGTTTTCGAGATATTGCACACATTGATATGGCACAAGTTCGCTGAAAACTGTATTCGGTCCTTCCTGACGCTATTAATAACCGTACAAAGTTTCAAAACTGTTCATGCATGCGTTTTTGAGTAATCTTGCTAAAAGTCAAAACGATGGTGTCTTAACTTTGACGGCAAAATACAAGGAACCGGCTCAATCCCAGATGTGTAGGTGTGAACCAAAATCGTGAGTCAAAAATATATGGTGAAAATATTCAGCTTGGAATGTTTCGCATTAAGTTAATATTAACAAAAAAGTAAATATGTAAGCAACGGCTGGTTATCCGACCAAATTTGAATGACTACTAAAAAGCGACGGATTCATACATATCGATGGCCTTCTTTACTTTACTCACTAACCGATTCACACGTGTTGTGCCTGAGTACACTGAAGTACAAAAGTAATAAGTAATAAAATAAAGTTGTTATTGGATTATATTCTAGTAGCTGTTTCTATTATATTTATTGATAAGCCATAGGTTAGATAAATTAACAGTAAGTTTTTCATCAGTAAGGGGAATGCTCCATCCAGCCCGCGAAGTTCAAAGTTTCCTGCGTTTTTTGTTATTTGCAGGCCAGTGCTAGGTTGTGTGTTGATTAAAATATTATTCGCGGCTGTAAGACGTATGTAGTTTCAGAATTATAAGCATCAAAATTACCAATACAACCCTCCAAGTTCATAAAGGCGTAGGAACAAAAAAACAGAAAAAGTCATCCCTACAGCTTTATGAACTTAGAGCGTAGTATTGATGATTTTGATGATTATAATTAAGTGATTTTTTATGATGCCAATTTACTAATTATATGTTAAACTTAGATGAAAAACTGATCTGTGTTTTAAATAATAACGATTACACAACGTGCAAATAATTTATAATATTTATAGGGAGGAAATTTAATCTGTGATTTGATGCAATACTTACTAAGAATTAAAACTAAGGGAATAAAAATAGTAATTTCCACATCAAAAAGCTGGTTCATTCAATATAGTCACAAGGTGCATATAATATATATTTTTAATTAGCCCCCAAAACTTTTGAACGCGACTGTACGGACAACAGCTTAGGTATAATACGTCCAATAAAGAAGGTCATCGATATGTATGAATCAGTCGTTTTTCTCCAAAACGACAGGGGGCACACATTTTTTATGTGGGGCCACATTTACAGCAGATAAGGCACACATTATACGTTCTACTCATATAACTCTAGGAGACACTTTCTTGCTAGGGTAACGTACATCAAAGATGGTGGCATATTTTATGCGATGTCAATAGTTGCTCTTTTAATTATTCAATATGGAACGCAGAATGTCCGTTTCATACAGATATTCGCAATTAGTCTAATAAAATGTATTTATAATTATTAAGTAAGTCAGATGTTTGTTGGTCCTGGGGCCATTTCCGACGATGTCCTTTGACAGATTGGGGTAGCTTGATGTGCTGTTGTCTGTACATGTACATATGTAATTGCGCGTTTGTATGAAGATTTCTCTCCGTCGCAATGCCAAATTATTTTTTTTGACAATTGATGATCTGAGACCGAAGTGGTTACTATGGTCATTTGTCAGTCAAGTTTTGAAAAGTTTTTTGTTGTTATTCAATAATTTTGTACACATGGTACTCTGAGATCCTTAGGTTCTGTGTACCGAGATTAAACTTAGACACTTTTGTAGTGTAAATTAAATAAGTACATATTTCGTTTATTCCACGCTTTCGTGTTTACAGCACCGCGCCTGCCATGATTTTTAGTCGGTCGTGTACTATTTACTCGTATTTCGTAATTTATGTTGAAGGTATTTTGGACCGACCTTTTCTTTTTATTTTTAGCATCAGTTGAAACTTGTAAATGGCTTTCACTTTCATATTGTTTAAGTACACACTATAAATTAACTGTAATTTTGCCAATTAGAAAAAAAATAATAGTTGATATGTACCGGAAGACGTAGAGTGGGAAGGCCTCCCACGAGGTGGACCGATGACCTCGTGAAGGCCGCGGGTATCCGCTGGATGTGGGAAGCACAAGACCGGTCGAAGTGGAGGAGCCTGACATGATGATGATGATGAAATAGTTGATTCCCAAAGCGCATTATTTTCTTTGAAAAGCTATACGTCTAATTAATTGTTACCCGTTTGTAATATTTTTCACTTTTACCAGGTCACAACAAGCAAACTGCGGCAGTGGTGGAAAGCAAGCACAAAGAAGAACTGGCGGACGATCAGCGACACACTGACACAGAGTGTAGTAGCACGCGCTCTGGCAGGCGACACAGCGTCGACACGGTGTCCACGTACCTCAGCCACGAGAGCAAGGAGAGCTTGCAGGTTTGAGGTTCTACTGGAAAATATTCGGTTTCACCGTAATCTGGGTTTTCATGGTAACGTTATGTTTGTTTGTGTCCAGCAAGCGTCTGTGGGCGAGCTGCTAAACTGCAGCGGCAGTAGCGACGACGTGTTCGACTCGCCTGCGCCCGCGCCGCACATCAACACGGACATGCCTACCTCCGACGGAAGTATAGTGGGTGAGTGCGATCAGGTCGTATAATAACGGACAAGTTTTCTCATTTCATGAACTACGGATTTATTTATGTGTTTGCAGATACTCCTTGGTTTCTCTAATATGGTCAAGTAGCCTATTCCAACTTTGGGATTCAGATTCGTTTTTAGGATACGCTCGGACGCTGATCGATTTTGAAAGCGATCGGTTCAGTAATAAATGCAAATTCATTTATTTGCCAGAATATAGATTTATAATTGTGGTTTACGGTGTTCGAACTTAAAACTATAATGGCTCCTTTACATTGTACTATTACAAAATGTGTGCAAATATATAATTTTATGAATTCTTTTAATCGAAAATATAAAAAAAGTCAGCAACGATAAATAATATTTCATTAATTCCGATTTATATGGAACAAATTAATTAATTGATGTCAAAGTTATACCTACGAGTGTGTCGATTGAAAAGATAAATATAATGTCAGAATAAGAATGTAATAATTGTAAATTGTGATTGTTTAACCTGTTGTCATGCATATATATAACATTTGCAACATTAATTAATTACTAAAATATACCTACCGAAAAAAAACAAATAATAAAGCAAGGCATGCGCGTGCCCCGCAGGCGTGGACGAGGCGTCGTCGCAGGTGTGCGTGTGGGTGCGCAGCGTGGCGTGCCCGCAGTGGGGCGCGCTGTGCCCCGCCTGCCTGGCGCCGCTGGACGCCTGCGCCGCGCCCGCCGTGGCGCTCACGGGCTGCCAGCACATGCTGCACCTGCACTGCCTCAACCGCCAGCTCGAGCGTCTGCGCGCCAGCCAGGTGCGGACCGTGCCAGATTTACTTTTCTTCTTCGTCGTGTCCCTTTCGGTAGGCGTAATAAACGTGCGTGTTACAGGAGCCGCTGTACATCGAGTGCCTGGTGTGCGGGCGCACGTACGGGCGCACGCCGGCGCCCTGCGAGGCGGGCGAGCAGCCGCGCGGCAGCATGGCGTGGGCACTGCAGCCCGTCGCGTTGCCGCAGCACCCGCACTGCACCTCCTCCATACTCGTCACATACAAGTGCGTGTCAATACACTGAACTTACAGCCGCGACAATGGTCGCCATCTTACATTTTCATTGTGACCTCTTTTTCGGCATATTTGGGTGGCCGCTATATTTTATATTATTTTAAGCATCAGCACCCCCAAAAACCACTAAAATCACGCCGTATAAATATCACTTTACATAGCTGCCATCTTTAACTTTGTGAACCGACTTCTGCCATTTAAATTAATTCTTATTGTTCTTTGGCCACCAGTTTTTCACCACTGTTATTGTACTGTTCTATACTACGTGTCTCGTGTAACGTTACATTACCTTATAGTTTCCAGTCGGGGCGGCAGGGGCCGATGCACCCGGTGCCGGGCGCGCCATACTACGCCGTGGGCTTCCCAAGACACACACTTCTGCCCGACACACAACTTGGACGACAGGTACGACAAACACGACAGCCTGTACGACTTTACAAGTCAATAAAAATAAAAAATAAATGCTCTACTGCAAGACCTATTGTCATAAAGAGAAGGCACGAGCGTTGATCACTAAGCTGGCTCACGCCAATACGACGGTTTTACACGTCAATAGCAAATAGCTCTTTGAAAATAGCTCTTAGGCCTAAGGTATAACGCTAAAACTTGCGCTAAGGGCTTCAATTGATTGTCACACCGTCTTTATTAGCGATGCACGATGGTGAGAGGTTTTATTCGATGGTTCTCGATTGTTTCGACTTGGACTCGAGTCCGACTCGCAGGCCTATACAAAACACAATTCTGTTTGCGTTCACGCCAAACTGTACGCCAAAATGTAACGGAATGACATTATCTGCGGAAAGTACACGACGTAACCTTTCCGCAGGTAATGTCATTCCAATACATTTTGGCGAAGCGTTTGGCGTGAACGCTAACAGAAATGTATTTTGTCTCTAGGCCTCGGTCTGATATTGCGACTGGCGCATGACGCGTTCATTCGAGTCGAGAGCTGTTCCTCGATGGTTTAGGGTTTCGCGAGTTGGTTGGTTGGCGCGATTGTTAAAAAATTCGTGGCATTTGATGAATTTAAAAACTAGTTAAAAATAAAACAGTGCATCGTAATCGTAAGTAAAGGTAAATGTTCACAAATTACGCGCAGCTCGCTCGACTCGAGTCTGGCACGCTCTCGCCTCTAACTAACATGCGCCTCGACTCGATGCATGCAAACGACTGACCTCGGGGCCCGAGCGAGACTCGGTGACCGATTCGAACAATCGTTGATTCCACTGACTCGAAACAATCGAAAACTAGCGGTCGATTCCACTAACTCGAAACAATCGACAACTAGCGGTCGATTCCACTGACTCGAAACAATCGACAACTAGCGGTCGATTCCACTGACTCGAAACAATCGAAAAACATCTCGATTGTTTTGTAGAACGGCGAGTCGATGGTTGACTCGATGGTTTATTTTAACGACTTCGATTCTTTCGATTGTTAAAACATGTCGGAATCGCCCTTCGCTAGTCTTTATGTCAATAAAACATTTTATTATTATTTATAATTAAGGAAGAGCACCCGGGAAGCGGTTCGTCGGTTTGGCGTAAACTCGTCTTCTTTCCGTAATTCATTCAACAGATCATATTGCAGATAAACTAGACAGCAAAAATAAATGCATAGGAATCTTTCTAGACCTAGCAAAAGCTTTTGACACCGTCTCTGTTCCCAGGCTGATGGAGAAGATGGGGGATATAGGGGGGTTAGAGGGGAGGATCCCTCTTAAATAATTTACAGTATATGATACTAACAGAACTCAGATAGATAAAATTGACAAATAGGTACATAAGTAATAGTACAAATATAAATTTTGGTGTACCATAGGGGAGTGTGCTTGGACCTGGTTTATTTCCAATGTGTTTATAATTATGAGAAATGTAAATGAAATCTACAAAATGGTCAAATAATAACTTATGCAGACGATACGGAAATCCTGTTCCATGAAAATCCAAACCTAATAAAAAAGGTTTTTGTAAGAATACAAAAACTGTTAAATAGCTTTATCAGATTTGTATTTGCGTGTCATTTGCTGGAGTATCTAGTTGATGAAACAGTGTGTATCTGCCCTTACACTTGTCGGCATTTCTACCCTGTATATATTACAGTGTATTTTTCTCAAAAATTCCAAATCCGATTTTGACGCCACTCTGCATAACGATAAAGACGAGGTATCCCCTACATAAATATCGATTATGTATTGAAATTGATCCTGAACGTGCTACTTTAGCCACTCCAAACGCGGCCATCACGGTGTAGCATAAATCATCGCTTACTCAAACGTGGTCGGTCTGCCAGGTGCTGTCAGCACTACGCGTGGCGTGGGAGCGCGGCGTGCTGTTCACGGTGTGCGCCAGCGTGACGACGGGGCGCGAGCACGTGGTGGCGTGGCGCGTGCCGCCGCCGCCGGGTGCGGCGCAGCAGTACGCGGCGCCGGCGCACCCCGAGCGCGTGCTGCGCCACTCGCTGGCGCGCCTGCACGCGCTGCTGCCGCGTCCGCCGCTCTAGGGCAGGTCACTCACTACTGCATCTTTCCTCGTCTAGAGCTTCACATCAAAGACCATTTCAAAATCTCACGACGTTTAAGTTGGAACTTGATTACTGAAGAGATTGTAAAACAACTTCAATTTGCCGTATTATAGCCGTTCTATAGAAATCTGTGAATCGGAAAAAAATATATGAAAGAAAACGCATTGAAAAACAAAACAACGAATAAGTACTCCAACTGAGTAAAAGCTCAATCACATTTAAAAAAAAACGAAATATCGACAAAAGTAACAGACACTTTTGAAATTCATAGGATTTAAATAATCTACAAAATGGTGGTAATAAATAGATACATATGTATATCCCAATAAAATTATGCGCTCCGGTAACCATCGTCTCAAAAATACGTATTAAGTTACAGCCATGTAAGTCCTTCCCAGTATAGTATTACCATGATCAAGTTAAAATTATAGATTATCAACGATACAATTCCAAAAAAAAAAAAAACGTAAGTCGCACATGACGATTTGCAACTTCATGCAAACGCGCAATCGTAGGTACATTAGTGCAAAGCGCTGCCACACAAAACTTAGAAACTTTGCCAATGTACCAGGGTACTCTGTGGCGCGGCGTTCGTACAGACTACAGCACATCAAGCTACGCCAAACTGTCAAACTTTCCCAATTGAACATGAACCTTATGTTTACGTAATAAAGTTGAAAATCTATCAAAGAAATTTGACAGATTGGGGTAACTTGGATGTACTGGCGTCTGTACTAATTGAGAAACACGAAGATTACCGAAGCGCAAACCTTGTTTTGTTGTAGCTGTATGTATTAATTATGCATTATGTGGATTCTACTACTACACCACTGCTAATTCAAAAACCGCTACGGCAGATCTGCATTTAAATGAAATAACACTTCTACACTAAATAATGTGAAGTATACCTCAATTTTAAAAACCTAAAATAGTACACTCCATGGGATTGACACTGCTTATAAGCCACGACATTATTTAGCAGTATTTTAGCTGTAATTTTACAAAAGACATTTATAAACATGATATACATTTTTTATATTGCCAGTTTTGGGTATAGAAAGGTTGTAAAGAAGATTTAATATCTCAACATATATTTCCTTGTCTTCCAAATGACGCAATAAGTCGCAATGAGTCTTCCTTTTACATGTTATATACTGTTAGTAGCTGTATTATAAGATAAGAGACTGAAATATATTCGTTATGTTACAAATAATCTTATATGAATACATGTTCAAATTAAGTTACTTTAGTTTGATATGGTCACGAATGTCATTATAATTTTAAGATTTAAAAATCGTGTTTAAGCTCTCTATATCGAAACTAGTTGCGTCCCTCGGTTTTACCCGAATTTAAGAATAGTAAAGCGTTCTATCAGTGTTTTTTTTGTAATCCGATATTTCCAAAAATTACCGTTTACAAACAACTTTATCTCTATAGGGTATCAATAAATAATTTTAAACATATATTTTCAAATTGTTATTGGAACAAAAATCAGGTCAAAAATTTTGAATGTTCGTTAACAATTAAATTACCTAGTTTAAAAAACTGTTGCAGCCATTAGCGCCCACTTCCGAGAGGACACGCAGGCGCTCCAACATTTATTATACTAAAGCAAAAAAACAAAAATAATATTACAGTTTCGTGATATAATTGCCTGATATTTACAAAAATAAATTCCAAGTTCTTTTACAACTAGTAATAATTATCCATTCGTCATAATATCAAACTCATATAAATACAATCAGTATTTAGCTGTATTTGTTTAGTTAAGTTTAAGTGTCTTGCCAGTTAGAGGGATGTTAAACATTGCCACGCGTGCGACGATGGCGCTAGCGTCGACACGACTGTTAGGTCATGTGTGCACCATACGAGTTCGAGTATTTAGATCACTTGAGTGATATATATCTATTTAGGACGAGAAAAATATCACTGACTCGTGTCCTCCTATTGGCTTCAAGTAATTTAGGCTATACTCTGTTTGGAATAAGATTAAGCCTTTAAATAAACCTTTTTTACAGTCCGTTCGACTGATTTTGACTTCTATTGATATAAATGGCACCTGCAGTAAACTGCTGGTATTGTAACCACGTTTTTGCTTTTAATGCCATCCTTATGCCTACGGAATAGCAGCCAAAATCGGTTCTACACTGTATAAAAAAAAAAGTTTATCTTATTTCAAATGGAGAAAAGAATCGTTATTAATTATAGATACGTTACAATGAAGAAGATTGTCTGAAGGATCTCGCGTGGACTTAATTGTAGCTATTTTAAACTAGGTTCTTTATGACATGTGTTGTTTCATCCCACGGATCAATCAAATATCTAACCTATATCTTTTCTATCAAAACACAAGAAAGATGGTGTAGATATTGCGCAGCTAACACCAATAGTTGCAGTAAACTGATTAAGCAAATAATTTCGTAATCATTTCATGTACAGACGCCAGCACTTCAAGCTACCCCAAACTGTCAAATTTTCCCAATTGAACATGAACCGTATGCTTATGTGATAAAGATGAAAATCTATCAAAGAAATTTGACAAATTGGGGTAGCTTGATGTGCTGGCGTCTGTACTAAAGTCTGTACATGCCCTAACACTAGACGTTATATATATTAACGTTATGTTAAGTTTGCTCAACATGCCAACGTAATATAATTAGTAAAATATACCCGTTAGGACCTCTTACGACACTAGCGCTATCTAGGGACACAACACTCTAAACTCCCCTGTGCCTTAGTAGGTTAGACCGGAAATAAGACGCACTTTACTGAACTAAAATATTGGCTGTTTAGATTTTCTCGTTTCTTTAAGATTAGTTTTTATGTTTTATTGCAGTATTGCAGCTATGTTAATAGGGTTTTAAAGTGTGTCTTATTTTAATTATACACGAATATTGTTCTCGAATATACCTAGTTAAATATTAAATAATTATAAATATAGTGAATAGTTCACGTTTGCCATCGCTCGTCTTCCGATGAAACATTCTTCTAGTAAGCCTTATTGTTACAGATATATTTAAGACAGCTATTATTAACAAATATTATCTTAGGATTAATTATACGTCAGTTTATAAGACTTATATAGAAAGCAATTTTTACACGATGCTGTTTGCTGGACCAAGTATTTTATTGAATCAATTTATGGTTTTTATTTTTGTGTTCATTTGCTAATTTATGCCTGACTGCAAAGAAGGGTTATGTTCAGAGATCGGATATTCGGATGCATATTTAGCTAAAGTTAACTTTTGCTATGAAAGTATGGAAGCGGTTTCTAAAAAAAATATCCAGGTATGCTCGGAACACCGGGCATGCTTATATAATCAGGTGTATAGTATGGACGTGAATTCTAAATTATCAGGATTGCATAACTATTCAGATGCATATTTATTTAAAATTAATGTTTAAAGTCTGATGCAAATATGTGTAAGAGAAGGGGTCGGCAGTGTTAGTTAAAAAATATATATACATATGCACATTCTATATTAGCCAACATTTATTTTTGTTTTATTTATTTATTTTTATTCAACATCTCAACTTTAGGTAAATATGCATCCGAAAATCCTATCTCTGGTTATCTCTGTAAGCTTATTACAACATAAGACAAAAGATGACATATTTGCACACAGCAGCTATTTGTTTATGCACTGTTAAATGATTGCAAATGACTTATTGTTAAGTGAATACTTGGTTTCACCAAACTATGGTCGCTGGACCTCCGACCGCCAAATGTTGCCATACTTTGTACATTACGACACGACGACTGCTTGCCAAAGTTAAACAAACTGACAGCACTCCGGAATAGGGTATTTTCCGATTTGATAAAAACTATTTTAATTTGAAGATTGGGACGATATATTTTACAGAAAAATAAAAATAAATTTATTAATACACATTTTCTCAATTAAAAACGATTAAAATCTAATTTATTTTTCGTTGTTTTGAATGTACCGCCAAAACGCTCCTTACGATGACTTTTTATCACGTGACATGTGACGTCAGCTTTGTATAATATGCACTGGTACAAATACTTAGTTTGGCGCCGTTTTAGAAGTATTTGTGCACAGAGGCACCGCACACCAGTAATATCACTTTCTATCCATTAAAAATCTTGTTAATTATAAACTCGGCATTCAATTATTTACTTGTGAACTACTTTAGTTTACACAAAGTTGACGTCACGTGATAAAAGTCATCGTAAGAAGCGTTTTGGCGGTAAATTCAAAACAACGAAAAATAATTTGGTTTAAATCGTTTTTAATTGAGAAAATGGATAGAAATCAATTTATTTTTATTTTTCTGTTAATTATCTCGTTCCAATCTTCAAATTAGAAAAGTTTTTGAAAAATTTGAAAATACCCTATTTATATGATTACGTGTAATATTTACAATGTAGCGAGATATATTATATTGTTTCATAAATATAGTTATTTATAAACAAAGATTTTGTTTTGTTATTTTATTTGCCTAAATATGTCCAGTGTTGGGTCTCTCGCATCGCTCGCAATTTAATTAAATTGTAGCGGCACTACAAATAAAAAAATGCTTCGCAATAAAATCGAAAAACGCAAAAAGAAAAGTGGCGCCATCTACAATGCCACAGGCGAACTATTCTTAGAAATTCTACATCACGCAATCAGAGTTTACCACGACAACTCGAATAGATAAAATATCCCGACCTCAACTGTCGGGCACTTGCCCACCAGACACAATACCCGTCTGGTCGGAGGATCCTCCTTTTCAATAGAGGATGAACGAACTTTACACCCTGTTCCTCATACCTCTATAAAATCTTTGGCTACTTCTATCTAGTTGCTACCAGCCACCCTGCGCAGATCCTTGATCCTTACTCCAATCTAGCCTGAGAGCGTCATCATACCCTACGTTTTCTCTTCTTTTAGTGCCTCTCCAACTACTAAAGGTGATCCATTAACCCTGCATTTGCCCAATTAGTAATTACCAACAATGTTGGGATCGGTTTCCAGTTTTGCGGGAAGGAAAATTGATAATATTGAACCCGACTGGGTCATACCGACATCGTACGTTCAGAGGCCTTAGTGTGAGTTTAATTTAACCATCTCAATCAAACGCATCGAGCGTGTTTGGCACTCCGATTGGCCCTGGATTGGTGACGGACCAATCGGAGAGCCGAACACGCTCGATGTGTTTGATCGAGAGAGTTAAATGAAACTCACACAGGGCCACAGATCGTCATACGGTCATACCCCACAGCAGGTTGTACTGATCGGTGAGGTGTATCTAACGCTATCATCAGCATGTTTAGATCCGTAACTTCCAAAGAAATATTTTCGTGACAATCCCGGTGCAAGTGCGCAAGTCTGTTTTCTTAAGTGGTGTTTGCCAGTTGTCTGACGTCAGTTGCATCTTGTGAATATTATGCATGACTCTTGGGAAAACTTTCTACTTAATTAAATAATAATATTGCCCTATTTAATATTGTAAAGGATGCGTCACACTAGGTTAAAAATGTACGACTTTTAGGTGAGCTCCTACTTTAGCATGATGCTGAGAGAGGAGCCTTTTGGCCTCGTGCAGGACTTTCTGTTTTATTTTAAAGTTTGTTTTTTATAATTTTTGTACGATTGTGTGTTTAGTTTAGTATGTGATCTTCCTGTGCGAGTCACAATAAATACTTTTTATTTTCTTCTTTCTTTAGGTGTGAAATCGGTCTACCCTCACGAACGAACAACTTTAGAAAGCTGCACAAAACCTATCGAATTGGGTCGGTTTTGTGCCTGATAACTGGTTGGAATTAAGAAAGCTTAGTTAAGGTAGACCGCATATGTTTCGCGACCGTAACAAGGGGGAAGTATTGATGATTATTGATTATAATTACATACGTGAATTTGGCGGGCTAACCTAAGCACCAAGCTCGGGTCGACGGTGCGTTGTGTTCCACGCGCGGCTCGAAGAGATGTTAGCACCAAGAGGTGAGGTCCGCAAGGGCCGATGCCTGCCAGGGGTGCGGGTTATTCCCGCACCCCTGGCACGCAGGCTACTGAAGAAACACGGGTGGGTTTTAGACAGTAAAAGTCTGGCACGCCCTGCCGATCAGAAGTTATTTGATGATTTCCCAACCACAAAAAAAAACCTGGCGCTTTCCCTTTAAGTATTTCAACTAACAATAAACTAAAAGTTGTTTGATTCATACTGGATCATGTGACTAAGCCTTTATTGTTATCTAAGTATTATTTAACGTTTGCCAACTGTCAGAATATTATCTGGAATGAACTTGAAACGCGAACAATAAACGCTTCACCTCAAACAGTAGCGCTCCTTAATCTTCCTGCAAATACTAACAATTTGCGCTAGGACGTCTAACCGATAAAACCTATATATTTACACAACATACATTATAACCGCTCTTATTTCATAAAACATAAGGTATATAATTAATGTTAGTGCATCCAATTTGCAAATGTTATCGAAGAACAAAAAGGTACAGTTATTTATAGATAAAAGTGTGGTATATAATGTGCTAGTCGATTATTTCTCCCAGAAATATACTTAGAACTTGTCAAGATGGTCGGTGGTACCAGACGATTCTTATTGGAGGATATTTTGAATGAGAAGCAGGTGCATCACATTGTGAAGCAGGCTATTGGGGCTGATGTGTGGTCGCTGCAGGGATGTGACGTCAGAGCGGCCACTGACGGGCTCGCCGGGTTCCTAGGCGACCACATGAGGGCCACCCTACGAGTGACAGTTGACGGGGCAGCGAAGGACATACACCTGTTCATAAAGTGTATTCCAAGGAAAAACCAGCCCAAAGCTGAGTTTATAGATAACAATCAATATTTTAAGAGAGAAAGGTATATGTTCAAAGTGCTGGAGGAGATTCGAGATGAGAACGGTGAGTGTTTTTTTTTTTTTTCTGGAATTTAGTTATGAGTAGTCATAGACTTACTTCTCTACTAGAAGAGAAGGTTCCCAATATAATTTGTCGAAATAATTGACTAAAGTTTCATACCGCCAACCATAAAAAAGCCTCGTAAACTAAATTTAATCATCAATCTTAAAAATAATTACGCAAATTTTGCACTGACCTTCGAAATTTTCATGATCATGACCGTTTTTAGTTCTAAAATCTTCAATATTTTCCATGCCATTTCCTCCAGATCCGAACCCCTGGTGTCCAAAAGCCTACATCTACACGGACTCAATGATCGTGATGCCAGACATGGCGGTGGATGGTTATGCATCCCGCCCCTACCTAGAGACTTTAGACTACCAACATGAGATGCTCGGAGTCGCCACGCTCGCGCGCTTCCACGCAGCCTTCACCAACTACGAGACGAACAAGAGCATCCTCAACAACCGTCCCTACAACTCTAACCAAGAATGTGGCAGCTTGCTGGACGAACCAGCGTTTTGTGACTCCCCATTCATAAAATCCTGCGCGAAACTGACTGCTAACTTCATCAAAGCTTACTCTTCGAAGTCTTATCGAAACATTCCTGATTTGGAGCAGAAATTAGCGAAGAAGTATTTAGTAGCGTGTGATACTTTAAAAGAATATAAGGGAACTCTAAATGTCCTGATTCATAAGGATCTTTGGGTCAATAACATCATGTTTAAGTATGACGACAACGTGCTAACCAACGCTATTATCATCGACTTCCAGTTGATTCGGTACACGCCGCCAGCCTTTGATCTCATGACGTTCATGTACTTGACCACTTCTAGGAGCTTTAGAGAGAAGCACGAGAAAGAAATCTACGATAAATACTTCGCAGTGTTTACGGACAATTTGAACAAGGACTCTAAGCGGAGGTTAATAGATTTGGGTTACGATAAGGAGAGCTTCTTGTACTGGTGCGAGCAGAGTCGCATGTTCGGGTTGTTAGAGCCAGCCGCCATCCACCCGTTCATCCTGATGCACCCGAAGGCTGCGAAGGCGACGTTTGACGACCCGCAGACGTACGACCGGTACGTGAACGAGGATCGGTCGGAGCCGGTGCTTGCGTACGCGCAGAAGTGCGGCGTCTACCGTGAGCGATTGCTGGAGATCTCCGAGGAGTTCGTCGAGAGATACGTACTGAATGAACTGTGATCTAAATATAATTGACGATGTATTTTTGAACTACCTAATAACCTTTAAACCTATGTTTATGCTTTTTTAATCAAAAGCCCTTCCATTTTCTGAAAAAAAATACTAACACGCTGTTTGAATGAATTCACATTCATTCTATTCGAAGATAGTGTCTTTGACTTACTGATAAAACACGTTTAAAACTCAAGTTAATAAAGTAAGTTAGTAAACTAATGTTTAAATAAAAACAGCCTAGTTACCAGGCTGTATTTATTTCGATTTTTGTTTGTTTGTAAACAAACAAAGAATCCGATAATTGTTATAATCAGGCCAGCACCGAGCTATTCACTAGAAGCTCGTCAGTGTCTAGTGTGGCAAGTCTCTCTCGAATCCTCGCTGTGGTGGTGGCGAGTGGTAATGTGGTGGTGAGTGGTGATGCAAGTGAGGCGCCATATGGCCGCGTCCATGTGTCCGCCCGGTATGGACATGCCGGCCGGCTGGCTAGGGGTGTCAGCGACAACGTATAACGAACATGGAATGCTTAGGAGGCGCGTTTTCATTGATAAAGATTGATTGGCTTTCTTGGTTATCGTCCTCGTCTACGGAGCGTTGATTCTAGTTAGACCATCATACCGATTGCATACCCGCGATTCTCAGCCTGAGTAGAAATAACCTTAGAATAAACATAGGAACAATTAGCCACAGACAGACCGAGGAATCAGCCGCCCACGTCACCTTGGAATGCGAGGCCGTGGATTCTCACCGTGAAGAAATCCTCGGAACAATTAGGTCGCTCCGCGAAGCCAGTGAAGCTCCCAGGAAGCTTCTGTGCTTTTGGGCGGAGCCAGGCTGATGGCTTTGTCGCATGCACAACGGACGAAATGACAGTCCCAATCATCATCAAAGGCCATCACAGTTCATCGTAGTCGCAGTATCATTATCATCATCATCATAGCAGCCGAAAGACGTCCACTAGTGGACATAAGTCTCCCCCAAGACGGGGGATTTGCCATAATCGCCACGCATGGCAGGCGGGTTGGTGATCGCAGTATGGTGGTAAAATCCATAGAGAACGCTGCTGCCCATTCTCTAGTAAGTCCCTTAGTCGCCTTCTACGACACCCGCGGCCACGGGAAGAAATGGGATGGTGATAATCTTTTACGCCCGGCACCACATGGGACAGTATATCTCGGGAGTCAAGAGTATATCTAATTACTATTCACTTCTTGGTTTTTTGTTCGTGGGCGCAATTTCCTGCACAGTTGCTAATAGGAATTGCTGTCTAATCTTCGTCAATCAGCCAGGAATATCACTGTTAATTTGCATGGTACGAATTTCTGACCATCTTCCGAAATAGGACACTAATTCTTGTCTATCTCATTTGCGACAATATGTCGAGAGAACAGTGTCCTAATTAAAAGTGACTATGCGTTTTCCAAACCTCAGAAACTCAAAAAGGTCCTGTTACAAACCTAGTTTTGCCAACCCTACGTTATGACACAGTTAGTTCGCTTGCTATGGACATGTCACGACACTCGCCTCTCCTTATCGAGAGTGAAAAATAGCCTGTTTACAGCTAATGCAGTTTATTTGCGACCAATACGCCGAATCTTATGTAACTACAGGTAAAAGTCGCGTATAAAAAACTATGAGTAATGTGAGAGTTTCAAGAGAAGTTTCTATCATAAGATTCGAGGGCCAGTATTTTTTTAATTAAATTTATCAAGCTTTTGAAAATACACCACCGAGTTGCACTGCACCCTAGGTAATTGCCATTGCCAGGGGTGCGGGTTGTTTGAAAAAGATATCGTGGCCCATGGCATACAGGCAACTGAAGGAACACGTGGGTTTTAGTCAGTAAAAGTCTGACGCCCTCCATCTCCATCCAGAGCGGGAGAAGTTATTTGATGATTTCCCAACATTAAAAAAACCCTTATTGCGTTATCAATCAGAATCAGAATCTGAATAATTTTGAAGTATATTGCTAATCCATTGTTTCATATGTCCGAAATATTTGTCTGGTCAACAACGTAAATAACGCAATGAACGTTGTTGAACTGTCAAAAATAAGCCATTCCTACTGTTCTTACGCAATTACCCCTCAGGTCCTTCAGACAGCTGTTAAAAGAAATAGGGTTATGATGATCATAAGTGCCTTAAAGATAGAAGCACTTCGCGTCAGCAGCCTGCACTGACAGGGAGTGTTGCCCACAGTGAGTTTTAGCATTACCTATAAGTAGATGTTGTGGTGAAGAGATTGGTCAGTGAAGGTGATGGTTTTATTTCAATATTTTTAATTATTCTGTTACGTATTGTTATAGTCCTCTGTTACTTTCAATAATTTATTTACAATATAGGTATCCTAATGTTTGTAACGGGTTTTCCTGCTCAGCATTCACCTTATTATTTTCGCTCATGTAGACCCACAATTCGTTATCCTTATTAATGTAGTACTTGTAAATGTGAAGCAACCCGTGCTGTAAGCAGTCAGGTTGCTTGAAGGGCAGCGGGTGTAGCCCGGTGGCCACCTGACCCGGGTGGCGAGCCGTGACACTGCGCACGGTACAACAATAAGCGCATTGTGTCATCTGCGCGGGAGCATACAAGGGTATCTTTATTTGCACTTTTCTTAAGATTTACTGGTATATTTGTAGGTGGAAAGAGCGGAGGGAAAAACATAAAACGCCATCGGCATTAACGAACTTCCATACAAACTTTCATCCCCTATTTAACCCGTTTAGAGGATACATTTTCAAAAATCCTTCCTAAGTTATCCTTATCACCTTCGTTACAAAAATAACTTATGCGCAAAATTTAATGTTTTTTTTTTTATAACCGGCGAAAAATTTCTGCCTAGGAAGACATGCTGAATTCGTGGTTAAAATTTGCGCACTGGATAAAAACTTAACCTGTATATCTGCAACATTGTCCCTAATTAAAATACTTCTCAGATCACACAATCGAATCACGTTGTAAACGTTTAAGTAATGAGTTCAATGTAGACGGGAAATATATAAATACGACAATCCGTTCCATGACAAAGATAAGTGATGTCACTTGGAAAGCTGCCACACTAAAATGGAATTGGGCTGGACACATCTGCCGCATGTCAGACGACCAATGGGCCAAAATAACAACCCAATGGGAAAGCTAAGTGACATCTAATAATAAGAACTTTATCAGCCTAACTAATTGTACTCCTAGTTAGGTCACCGAATGTTTATTGTTAATGTGTCTAGATGGAGGTAGGTACCTACATAGCCTAGTATGCAACAGGAAATATCCTTGAACTTGTGATTGAGGGATCGTTTCAAAAATTTAATAACATCATTCACTGCAATGGCTCTCCTGAATCACACCTTTACGTCCTCAGGGAAGTTAAAGCCTATTCTTACGGGACCTTCATCATTCATCATTTCAGCCGAAAGACGGCCATTGCTGGACCCCCAAGCTCCGCTACTTCGACCGGTTCTGTTTCCCGCATCCAGCGGATTCCTGCAGCCTTTACAAGGTCATCGGTCCATCTTGTGGGAGGCCTTCCAACTCTATCGTCGACCGGTACGCGGTCGCCACTCCAGAACCTTTCGGTCCCATCGTCCATCTGTTCTGCGAGCAATGTGCCCTGCCCACTGCCACTTCAGTTTGGAAATTTTACGGGACCTTACGAAACACTTAATCTAATCTTACTAAGATCAATACCTTCCTGGATTTGGGGGACATGTTTACTATCTATCTAGTTGTGTTCTCTATGTACCTAGCTCTGCATTTTTAACTTGCTAGAGCTGTTTTTGTTAACGCGTCCTCAGTCACATCAACACCTCTTTAAGTAACGCAACGACACCGAATGCCGACAGCTTACGAGCACATTAATTATTATAAATGATCGATACTGAATGTGTACAAAAAGTTATCGTTTAATTGTTAATTAACGGCCAAAAGCCTGTGACTGGTGTAAGGTCGCGCTGGGTTTGGTTGCATCAGACTGTAAATCTGTTGTTTGCGATACGCATCGCATCGTTTACATAGCATTTAATATGATTCAGTTATGTTGTAGGGCTGTAAGAGCAATGAAAGTAATTCGCTTTATTCAAAAGAAAAGGGGCAAGCTGTCATATTCCTGTCTTTACCCCGGCTTCGTTATATGTCATATGCCTCGACTCCCTCGACAGAAGAAGCGTCGCCTGTCATTATATGACTGATAGACACCAGCTTTTCTGTATATTTTTACCTGTCGTTTCCCATTCACATTATTCCTGAAAAAGTCACCAATACAGTAGGGGTGACTCTGGTCTGGAACTCTTGATTCTTTAATACTTGAACTTAAACTGAATGCGGGTGCGGAACATTTTTGGGTACCTACAACTGCATAGATAACTAGCCAATTCTTTTAAATGCTTTAGGCATGTAATGCACCCATATTTCCATGTTTTGTTGACAGCCCTGCCATTCACCCCCTCGAGTAGGACAAGGGCGGCTTGTCTCCCTATACGGCGCGTCAATGTCTGTCCTCTCGGTCTCATGTGCAAATATAATACCTACTTGAAATGTTTTATAGCCGCGATACGTTGTTCTTGCTACATCGTTATTGTGCTTATTTCCACGGTGCCTGAGGAATGGAATGAGCACAAACATTCATGTTGCATTCGTTTGTGATTCTTGTTTGTAACGACTTCGTGTTGGCTTCCCAAAGATGGTATGAGCTACAAATTAGATAGATACTTAGTTTTTTTTTGGGGGGGAGGGGGGTATTTGTAAGCAGTTGAAGTTTAAGTCTTAGAGGTAGAGGTACAATACCGTGTTTTGTTTCATAATCAACTTGTAACGTTCCCACTGCTGGGACACAGGCCTCCTCTCCGTGAGAGGGAGTGGGCCGTAATCCAACACGGGGTCCAGTGCGGGTTGGTAGATGTCACACACCTTCAAATTTTTGGTTCTAGGCCATGTCGGTTTCCTCACGATGTTTTCCTTCACTATTTTGAGAGCAGTGGTGATGAAATATTGTACACAAAGTAAAGCGCCTGTCTGGGTTCGAACCTACGACCTACATCTCGTAAGTCGCGTCGGTTACCACTGAGCCACCACTGCTCTACTAGGCACCTGGGACCTATATTATGGAAATATTGCGTTACGTTCGTTCAACATAGCCGGGTCTAAGAGGCGCTATGTTTTGCAAGCAGTAGTTAGGTGCCAAATGGATTTCCAATAGTCTATTTCACTCCTAGCTACTGATTGCTAAGAGCTGAACACTTAGGTAGGTACTAAAATAGCTCCCAAGTTACTTTGTTGCTGACGACGAGACGTAGTTATGCGTACAAACGAGATGGAAAGAAAATTTACTAAAAATTTCCAAACCGTTTGGATATTCGGCAACTCATATTGGCGACATTGAGAAATGTGAAATATATGGAGCAATTAGAAGCAATATTCCCGAAACAATTGCCGCATTTTATTGTTGTTTCTCAGATTGCTCCACTTAATTGTTCCAGATTGATCCATTTTTGCTGCCGAGCAATAATTGCTCAAAAAATTTATCGCACCTTAACATTACCTTAAGGTGCGCTTACACGAGCAACTAAAATTGCTCCATCCTGGGCAATTCTCGTTAACTATGACGTCGCGACTACATCCAGCAATTTAGGGCAATGGCAGCATATAGCAACATGTTGCCAGAGATGTTGCTCCATATCATGCAATTTGGAGCAACTTATAAAACTAGGCAATACGACCCCCTACGATACCCCGACCGGTTACTCTCGCAATAACGAGACGTAGTTATACGTACAAACGAGATAGAAAATTTATTTAAAATTTCCAAACCGTTTTGATATTTGGCAAGTCATGAAATATATGGAGCAATCAGAAGCAATATTCCCGAAACATATCCGCCATTTATTGTAGTTGCTCTAGATTGCTCCACCTAATTGATCCAGATTGATCCATTAGTGTTGCCGAGCAATAATTGCTCAAAAAATTGCCCGTGTAAGAGCACCTTTACATAATATTCTGTCAGTGAGCACACTCCTATAAATAGGCACCGATTTTGTTTTAGTAAGCGACTCAGACGCACGCGCAGGCATGCAATCGCCCTATATGGGTCACTTTTAGTTTCAATACTAGCATTAACAGGAAAACGGATTTCTTAGAAGTGCAGCATGTTATGTGACGTCACACACCTTGAACTCATTTGATTGTTGTGCTGGTAAACAGGTCATGCGCTGGCAATCATTGGTGATTAATGAGTTTATGAGAAGTTAGCATCGTGATGTCGCGAATTTGATTTAGGTTATCGAAAGCTGCGTTCAGTAGAAAAACGTTACCAGTGTGGGAAGGCCAAGAAGGAATCTGAGGTATCGCCTTAGATTCTTCCTTGGCCTTGGTGCTGCACTTCGAAGTCGTTTATTATGTTTATCTAGGTTATTTACTAGATTTACTAGGTTTAGTTATTTAGGCTAATTTATTTAAATGAGATTTAAATATTGAAAAGTTGTCACTCTTTTAAAGGCTTGTCAGTCTGTCATAGGGTTGCCACTCTATAATAGGGACAAACTCTGTCATTGGGTTGTCATTCTGTCATAGGGTTGATACTCTTGTAGGGTCCCCTTTTTTATTTCTCTACAGCAGATATTAAGTAGGTACCACATAGGCCTGTTATACAGGCATAACATTGACCCCAATGACTAGACTGGTCGGCATGATTTAATTTTGAAACAGTCTTTTAAATAGTATTTAGTCATTGCGGTTTGTGCTCATCCAGTGTGTCGATACATGCATGGCCAATTTAGTGATTAACACAGAATTATTAATAGCCTCAACGTTGTTCTGAGAACAGCCTCCAACCTGACGAGCTTTGTCTAGACGTGGCGCCATCTGTGTGGAAAGTGTCATCTGCCTAGCATTTTCCCAACTGTGTCGGGGTTGGCTTCTAGTCTAAGCGGATGCAGCTGAATACCGGTATTTTACATGGAGTGACTACCTATCTGACCTCCACAACCCAGTTACTGGGCAATACGATAAGACTGGTTGTCAGACTTTAGGGCTTCTGACGACCCGTAACGAATGTCAAAGATCCATGAATGACAGCCGAGACGGCCTAACGTGCTTTCCGAGGCTCAGAGTGGTCTTGGTATGTAAATATGGTCACCCATCCATGGACCAACCGCGGCAAGCGTAGCTTAACCTTTTCGATCGACCCGTGCGGTTGTTATTACTTAGCCAAAAGCCCCTGTGTGGAAAGTAGATTTTCGGATTTACATCCATTTATGTGGAGTCTGTTTGGGTAGCTCGCATCAGGTTCATACAGAGAGGCATTATTCTAAACACAGATAGGTACCGTAGATCGGGACATTTTTTCAGTTCCACTACCCATGATCGCATTCAATCAATTAATCATTTATTTTGTTAAACATAGGTATGGTTACAGTTAGTATATTGTCTAAAATATGTGCACTATGTTTTGCCAATACTATATGGGGTACAAAATTAACAAAACAAGCAGTTATAAAATTAGAAGGTGGCTTGCCATTGATACATTATATACAAAAAACCGGTCAAGTGCGAGTTGGACTCGCGCACCGAGGGTTCCGTACAAACCTGTGGGTATATAAGTAAAAGTTCAAAATTGTCAAAAATATTTTTTTTTATATGACGAAACTAAAAATTTACGGTTTTCGTAATTTTTCCTATATCTGTACTATAAGACGTGACTTCGTACAAAATTTCAAGATTCTAAGTTCACGGGAAGTACCCTGTAGGTTTTGATTCCCGTGCGAGTTTCGAAAATTTGCGGAAATCTGCGGCCTAAATGGCTGTATCTTTTGATTGCGTTGACTTAGAAGGTTGATTTTTCTACAGCTTCCAGGGACAGTAGAACTAAGTATCATATAGAAATTTCAGTTTGATACCTCCACGCGTTCCTGAGAAAAACGGTCTTGACAGACGGACGGACGGACGGACGGACAACAAAGTGATCTTATAAGGGTTCCGTTTTTTCCTTTAGAGGTACGGAACCCTAAAAATGAAATAAAAAAAATCAAATATGTCAGATAGGTAAATAGGTCATTACAGTTTTAGATAAATAAACCATTCATAATAATTCATTCATTTATTTCCCAAAATGACCGAGAGTCGAGACGAGTTTTTTACAGTTAGGTATCCACACAATGACCCACGATCCATAGTGAGGCGACAATATGTATCTTTCAACGTTTGCAGAAGCTAACTGAGCAAATTATACAATAAGGCAGTAGAGGGACCCCAAACATCAGAGAAATCGGTGGTTGGTGACATTGTCTCTTCTAAATCTTTGCGATCATTATTTTGTTCCATAAAACCAGTAGATAAGTCACAATCAAGTTCTGTCAATGAATGATGTTGGTACTGGTGGTGGTAGAGCGCATCATTTGTCAAGCGGTCGTGATCAACTAAAGCTCACGTTTTTTCAAACCACTCTCTCCCTCTATCGAATCCAACGCTCTCTCCGTAGATCTACAATAATTAAAAGAACGTTTTTAATATTTTATAGCTGCATCATTGGATCACCTAGGTGCGTAGCTATAACTTTTTTTGATAGTCCTTGTTTAATCAGTGGGGGCCCAGTAATGAATACCTAAATCTATATACAGGGTAAAATATTAATCACCGTTTTCCATAAAAGGGGTCATTGTACTCATCATTATGAACAACTTTTACTATGGGACCAAACCTGAAATCGTGAAAAAAAATCTGCTGTTCCCTATATTTTGACGAGTGATGCGAACATAAATGTAGGGAACAGCGGTTTTAAAATTTCAACGTGTATATAAAAGTGAAAGGTCACTCATTTATACAGTTATTCACTCACTCATTCACAAATCAGCCGAAAGACGTCCACTACTGGACATAGGCCTCTCCCAAAAGGGGGGATTTTGCCATAATCGCCACGCTTGGCAGGCGGGTTGGCGTTTGCAGCATGGTGGTAAAAATAATAGAGAACGCTGCTGCCCATTCTCTAGTAAGTCCCTTAGTCGCCTTCTACGACACATACGGGAAGAAATGGGATGGTGCTATTCTTTTACGTCCGGTAAGACACGGAACTCACTCATTAGTCACTGATAAATTTCAAATACTACTGGACCGACGAATACGAAATTTGGCTCAGAGCTAGGTAGATTATGAGTAGGAGAAGTCAGCTAAGAAAGAATTTGAGGAAATTCCCCAATTAGGGTGGAAGTTTGTATGATTTTTGAAGAGAAAACTTCCTTAGGCGCGTTGAGCACTTTTTGGGTGAACAAAATCATTGAACTCGCGTCATCGTCACCGAACGCTTTCCATGAGCTATATGTATACTGTCAAATTGGGGTCGTTCCCCACACGGATGAGTCGTGCGTTGATGTCTTTTGGAAAAGTACCTTTCTTTCATTAGGAAATTCTAATTCTTTTATCCCTTTCTTTCCCTTTGTATTTTAATCGTAAAAATATGTGCTGTTTTACCTTTAATGGCTGAAGTCGATCGCTCGTTTATCAGGACACAAGGACCCATATTGAAATCCCGTATTGACGATTAAATAAATTCACACGTAGGTAATTGTTCAAGTTTTACTTCTGTCGGCACTCCCGGAGTGTCACAATTTTTTTTATTTGTTGGGCCAGAGAAGCCTGTTCCAGATAATTTTCAACAAAGACGTGGGCGGAGCCCTTATAGAAAGAACAAGCCCTTAAGAAACTTGGAAAGATTATGATACTCGTAGGTAGATGCAATTTGATTATGGATGTTAGAACTTACTGAGTAGACCACCTGGTGATAGCGTTAGTGTAATAAAAATCAATGGTACACTCTTAACTAACTTGGTGTATTTCTTAAGTGTTTCATCTTTATTGATGGCATCACAATCTCATGTCTGACAAAAATAAAGATAAGTACCACCAGAATACTTACAGAACTGTATCGTTCAGTAAAAGTATCAGATTTATCACGGAATGCTTTGGCTAGACAGTCGACTCGGTCCATTTATCCAGTGATAACGTAAGCTCCTTAGATCTATGCAATGCGGGAAGCACAAAACCGGTCGAAGTGGCGGAGCTAGCCTATATCCAGCAGTGGACATCTTTCGGCTGAAATGAATGCGGAGTATGGCCATGACCTTCGTGCTAGGTGTAACCTCCTAGTTTTCTTTGATAAAATCTATTCCTTCTCCTATACTGAATAACTTTCAGCTCAGCTTGTCGGCAATCTGATGACTATGTTTGAATAATTTCCACTGTTATGAACGGAACCATAGCGCGATTCAATCCAACGTCCACGCCATCTTTGTTATAAAATTCGGTGGTCCTAAACTTGAACTAGCTACGAGTACTTTCTGACTTATACATAATTATTACTGCTTTCTAAATTATAATGATTTAAGGTTTGTTTCAGTTCTCAAGGTTTAATAAACTATAAAAAACTGAGTTAATAGAAAGCTTCTACGCATAGAGTTTCTGAGAAAACAACTTCGACAAGTTATCTTAACAAATTTAATTTAAAAACTACTTAGTATGATTTGGGACAGTCGAAAATGTTCGGAGTTTTTTGATAAAATTAATAACTTCACTTAGATAAAGATAAAAGCGTCTAATGCGTCGTTATAAATCACTTTCTATGTCCACTCAGTTCGCGGATTCACTAATCAGTAAGATGATAATAACTTACATCGTTTCGATAAACGTTTAGCCTTGATTTTTGGTCACTGGGCAGTTGGGTTGCCATATCTACGGAAGTATGTAATATAATTATTCAGGTAAATCCTAACATGTACCGAGTAAGGTACCCGCGTGGTAAGTAATATTATCAATGAGAAAGCAGTAATTCACCCATTTGTTCCACTTGCTGAATATCTCGCATCTGAACATGAGTTGCCTTGGCTTACCTGGAAGTCTTTAAAAGTTTAACTAGACTTCGGACTCAGGGAGGCCGAAGCAAAGAAAACCTGCTCTGGTGGAAATTCTCAGATGACTCCGCCCTAGAGTGTAAATGTGGTGTTGTACCACAAACAATAGGGAACTTAACATCCTGCGTGTACAGCGTGTCCTGTAGCGACACTTTCAGTCTGAAAGTGCCAAGCTCGTAGGCAAATTCTGGGCTAACGACGGCTAGAGATTGCTATCGACAGGCTAAGAAGGATGAGATAGCAAGGTTTACCTATGTAAGTACAAGAAAACACAGTAGGTAGTGCAGAACCTAAATATGTAGGTAAGTATGTACCTGCTTGTAAAACTTTGATATCGCCATCCGAATAATTAGCTTTATTTCATCTTTTCAGTGTATTCATCACTTTACTTTCTCTTACTTTATTTCATCACCACTGCTCTCAAAACGGTGATGGAAAACATCGTGAGGAAACCGACATATCCTAGAACCAAAAATTCGAAGACACGTGACATCTACCAACCCGCACTGCGCCTAAGTGGTGGATTATGGCCCACTCCCTCTCACAGAGAGGAGGCCTGTGTCCCAGCAGTGGGAACTTAATAGGTTGATCTATACATCTTTTCAACTTCAATTGAATTCATTGAAGATTTTAACAAGAAGAAGTGGTTTTACTTAGTTATGTTAGTATTGAGAATGTATTCAATAGACAAAGTAGATGAGGAAATTCAAGATGTTGACAAGAAGAAAAGCTTAACGTTGGCAATAATGACGACAGCAGTAGACCTCTATAGATATAGATTTGTTAGAGATTTTCCTAGCCTTGATTGATGTGGTCGCCTACACAATAAAATATGGCTTTTAATGTAGGTACTTATCTACTGTGTCAATCTTTTCCTCATGAATGGGCCAAGATTTCTTAGGTATGGCAATGAAAAGAATAGCACAACCAGTGGATTTACAAATTTTCAAGGTATACATAGGCTGTACAGTTTTTGCCGCCCTTGCCTCTTCAATTGTCATGTCCTACATTATCTTTACAATCCAACAATTTCGTTGAAATTGCGCGTAAAATAATTTTTGGGTATATTTTTGAGCGAATCAAAGCTCAATCATTACGATTAAGGTGAAACAAGTCCACATTTTTGCCATACAAACTTCGGGAGGGTTTTACTCCACTGTTTGACAATGTACAGAGGCCAGCACATCAAGCTACCCCAATGTGCCAAATATCTTTGATAGTTTTCAAATTTATTACAATGGAATAAGGTTTATGTTCAATTGGGAAAATTTGACAGTTTGGGATAGCTTGACCTGCTGGCGACTGTACATCAAAACTTAAACATGGTATGCTTTTGTCTCATTATTAATATTGTCGGTACGGAAACAGAATACTAAAATAAAAAGCCAATAAAAAGTTATGAAACAAGAAAGATTCGTTTTTCTTGATAATTTAACGTAACTTTGGATAAGTTTAAGTAATAAAAGAAGTTTAAAATCTCCAAAACTAAGTCGGTACCGACAAAGCTCAACTATCGAAAAGTTCAATAAACTTAATTGGTCATTGATTTATGCAGTGTTTTTTTCAGAAAACCGGAAGGACTTTTCTTAATTTTTTTGCGCCTGTTTTACTATATCTGATCCTGCAGCTCACTCAATAATGTTGTGCGTGTAGACTATCGTCTAACTGCTCATCACTGATACTACCTCTGTCGGACTCGAAGCCTGGTGAGACAGCGTGCTTTTTAGCCAGGCCCACCAGTGAGTTCGAGCCCGCGACTAGTGTGCCCTTAAGGGGGCGTAGTAAGCTAGAAAAAAATAGTTCACCCGCGCCTCGTTGCCTGCCCCTCTCTTCATACACGACGAAAACAAAACACAATCCCTTCCCGCCATCGCCAGCAGAAACTTTTCGCCCGGCATTTAAGAGCCCGTGCATAAAATTCACTCGCTAGAGTTTAGGCAAATTCATTGCGATACTATGTTTGTGTGCACCGTTCACGCATACATGCCTAAAAGTCGAGCGTAGTGATCGCTTAAACAGTTTTGATAGTACACAGTAGTAGTTGTAGAGTTGTAGTATTCGAAAAAGCTAACGGTGCTTGACCTTGAATTTTATCCTGTAAGCCATTGTACCTATAGGCCAGACATATTTGCGGCATTGTCATACGACTGTCCACGACAGTCTTCAATATTCAAACCCAAGGTTTTTAGTTCCGAAGTAATGCCAGCAAACATTTCTTCAGCTTTATGTCCCACTGAGGGCAAAAACTTGAGGAATCTTTCACAGGGTGCTCCTGTTTCTAAAACATATCGAATCACGAAGGTGAGCTGGTCCATGTATGCTATATCCTTCGCTTGAACACAGCCGCGTAACTACAGCAACACCCCTTTTCAGAACGTTTCTCCAATAAGTAATTTCTTCATCAATTTGCAAATGCAGTAAATTGTCGATTCGACCATCAACCGCATTTCTAGCTTTTTCAGGCTAAGGATACTGGGTTTATGACGCTCAGAGTTTTCAGAGCTACTTGGTGTTCTGCATTTTTCCAGTCATTAAATCCATCGTTCTCGAACTGAGTTTTATTCTCCAATGGACCGAATGCCAAACACGGTCCGTAATATACGGAATTCTTACTTTCAGAGTAAACCAGGTAATTTCGATCCGTAATTTATGAACATTTTCATACTAACTATAAATAGTATTCTAAAAGTTTGCTCATGTTATCTTGTAGCGTTAAAAAAAATGCATTCGAGGTTTTTTTTTTGGTTTTACTTAAGACTATCTCGTTATCACTTTTCAAGTTTTTTTTAGAATTCGAATTTTCTAAAGCTAGTGTATGTTCAACACATAATAGTCGATACATAAGACTGAAATCGGTAAAATTATTCACTAAATTATTCAAATTAAAATCACAAAATTATGTTCTAACCACCCAATTCGCAGCCTTCAACAAGTAGTAGGACTGGCATGCACGAGTTGATAGTGGGAAGAGGGAAATACATTTTCTACTATTTCGCTCTTGTCACTCATACAAAGTGTGGGCAGAGGGCGCAGAGGCCGATTACTGGTTGGGGGGCGGCGAACTAGCAGTTTTATTCTAGAATAAGGAAGTTTGCTACTCAGAATGTGCAATGACAAGTGAGAGGGGAAAGTCATCGGCAAAATTTGTTGTAGACTTCTATTTGTAAAAATTAAATATCAGAAAACCGTTATGCTAAAATGTTTTTAATTTCTATGAGGTAGCAAAAAAGAAATCGTTCCCCAAATTTGCCGCCCCTAAAATCTGCCGCCCTAGGCTCAAGCCTACTCAGCCTACTGGTAAATCCGCCACTGAGCACAACGGCATAGAATAAAATGTAAACGCCTATTTATGACGTTACAGTCACGAAAGGACAGCCAAAAGTCAATAAAATTAGCCAAACTCTGAGGAACAAGAAAATATGCAGCGTGGTTACGATGAGGGGGCCCCTACGTTTACCCAGCTGCAGATTGCAATAGTTCACATCCTAAGCAATCGAGTAGATACTATTTATTAGTGACTAGCTTTTGCCAGCGGCTTCGCCCGCGTGGAATTTTCATCCCCTATTTAACTCCCTTAGGGGGTGAATTTCGAAAAATCCTTCCTTATTCCTTGTCTACATTATCAAGGAAACCTCTGTGCAAAATTTCAGCTTTCTAGGTTCAAGGGTTTGGGCTGGGCATTGATGAGTCAGTCAGTCAGTACTTTTCTTTTTATTTATATGGATAGATAGATATACTGTCATGGAAATCATGTCACTTGGGTTAAATAGGTTAATTTTATTTATGTGGATTATTTTAAACATTGTGAATGAGAGAACGTTGTAGGCCTTGCAGACCAGAGTTGTAGACGAATTTATATTCTTCATTTTCATTCCTTTTAAGTACCTGGTACTTATTGACAGGCCTGCACTGTCCTCCCATACCTGTTATCACTGTAATTTGAAAACATTGTAAACGCCAATTATTTTTAAAAGAGTAACCGAGGAATTCTCGCCGGCTCTTCTCCATAGGAAGCGACAAATTGGAACCGTGCACCTAGCTTCTTACGTTTCATAACTGCCCATGCAGGTTTATGTGAAATAAAATATTTGATTTTGATTTGATTGACTTACGTACTCGCCTTTCATAACTACTTAGATACCTATAACAGTAAGGTTCCCAAAATAAGATATTTGAGAGCTAACAGTGCGTAGCTAATGTGATTTCTGGACAGTTCGCGGTTGGTGTCAAATGGCGGTCGTTGCGACAGCGTGCCCTGCGGCTTCGCTTGCGACATTCTGTAAGTAATCCTTTCGGTAGTTAGTACCTGATTAATGGCTGATTTTACCAAAGTCAGATATCTTTTATCCGTAGAGTAAAATTTACGTCTGACAATTCTACTATGGAAGATCTGTCAAAAATTCAAAATTTATTCTCAGGATAAGACTTATTCTAAGTATAAAAGTTTGGTGAAATTCACCCTTAGTGTTAGAGTCTGATTTCTCTAAGTTTTGACCAACGGAGCTCTTTTAGCTTTTGAACAATGTAGGAATTGCCATCATTGGCATCATGAGGATCCGTCCTTTAAATATATTAGGAGATCATCCTTAGCCTTAAGATGGCAGTGTTTCCATTAAACTCCTTAGGACCAGACCATTGCAATAATAATAATAAGCCAATGGACTGGCCGAAAGCCTCGATCAACATCTCTCAAGGCTCTCGTTAGGAGGTTGGATCAAAGGCCTAATTCAGAAGGTAGTAGGTAAGTAGGTAATCCTCGATACGGCTCGCATCGTGAGGAGGTTCCTGTCTCTGGAGCCCTAATCACCGGTAGCTTGGACCCTGCTCCCGATACCGGCGGGCTAATATTTTTAAATACTTTTATAATATAAGTTTCGCAATGCTGCCAGCCTTTTGGGCACTTTTCCCATTGACAACGATGCGGATATATTTTTTGATGCCTTATGATATTTTCTTTTTATATACCTGTACATATTATAATTTAAAGTGTTACTTGTAGTTTTTAATATTTAAATATCTCGTGATAATAATTAAATAACTGTGAGTCGGGGACACATCATGCCCATGACATAAATTGATGGGGACAATGATCGAAAATCGATATAAGTTCTCAGTAAATATGCATTTAACGAAAAAAAAATATAAGTTTAAACATGTTACTATATGTGCCCTAAGTTTTATAAAAATATTTAAAAAATTATTTAATAAGGATAAAGACTAAATAAAGGAAATAATAATAAGCTGGGCTGTAATTGGTTAATTTTTATTTAAATTGTTTGTCAATTTAAAAAACCCATCTTTTCTAAGTTATGTGTAATGTTATGTTATTATGTTATGTGTAGAAATTCTATTGTTTGAAAATTTTACATGCCATAAGGTAAAATGTATCGGGACTGTTTATAAAACTATCTCTTTATGTAGGTGTAACTACATTATAAACATACTTACATAATTATTTCTAAACTAGCTTCCGCCCGCGGCTTTGCCCGCGTGGAAGTCGGAAAGTATCTCGCAGGAACGTACCACCGGGATAAAAAAAGTATCATAAGTGTTAATTTAGGTTATAATCTATCTGTGTGCCAAATTTCATCCAAATCCGTTCAATCGTTTTTGCGTGATTGAGGAACAAACATCTTCACAAACTTTCACATTTATAATATTAGTAGGATAAATATTTCTCTTCTGACGTCAACAATATAAAGTGATATGATCACTATCCTTCACACAAAACGACCTAAGCAAGTTTCAGGTTTATAATAATATGGCTCAGGTAAATGTGTATATTATTTAGTTCTCCACAGAAAACTCTTCAAACAAACCATATCTCCCTTTTCACCCTCAAAGGAGTATTTTTTTAAAGTCTTTTGTTTCTTTTACATTATTTGACTTATAGGTTATTTATACCAATTTTCGAGTTATTCAAGACACGCAGTAAAATCATCCCTTGTAAAATGAACTACCCTTTTTTACCCCTTTAGGGGTAGATTTTCGAAAAATTCTGATACACGTTATTCTTTATTTTTGGTTTTAGGTATAAATACAGAGTTTCGAGTTAATCAGACAGCGCGTTAAAATTCTTCCATACAAACTTTGTCACCCCCCAATCCCTCTTTAGGGGGTAGTTTA
Organism: Polymixis flavicincta; assembly: GCA_949987655.1. Taxonomy (NCBI): domain Eukaryota; kingdom Metazoa; phylum Arthropoda; class Insecta; order Lepidoptera; family Noctuidae; genus Polymixis; species Polymixis flavicincta. The sequence goes on from OX465183.1 coordinate 21,233,340, forward strand.
GAAAAACAATAAATAACCAACTTTATAATTTACTTAGATAATTATTTGTGCCAAGTTTCAAGTTTATTAACTCAAGGAATAAGATTTTTCATACAAACAAAATCCCCCCTTTTCACCCCCTAAAGGTCGAATTTCCAAAAACCCCTTCTTAATGCTCCCCTACATTATAAAAGGAAGCCGTGTACAAAATTTCACTTTCCTAGTCCTAGTGGTTTCGGCTGTGCGTTGATTGATCAGTCAGTCAGTTTCTCCTTTATATATAGATAGATGTCATGTTGTTTGTGTCAACTGCCAAGTGTTTTATCGCTGGATGCGAGAAGCTCAAGGCTGGCCGAAGTGCCTACGCTTGGGTGAGGCATATATCCAGCGCCAAAACACTTGGCAAACATAGCAAAATGATCAAAATGATCGATAGGTAAATTAAAATCAATCAAAATAAACATGCTTATTCCGTATGAATATTTTGAAAACTCTGTCTTATCCGATCCGGAAGCGATGAAATCATAACCATCACCTCATCTCCATCGGTCCGTCTGTGAAGGCTGCGCCCATGCACCGTTTGATTCATGCGCTCTACGACACCCGCTTATTAATGATCGCTGTCTTTCTTGTCTATTCTTGCTAAGTGCGTTTTTCCTTTGGCTATACTCGGTTTTTAATTATTATTGATTATTTTTAGTTTTTTTTTTGCGTCTTATAATGAGGTCAAAGGATCGTCAATTCATGCATTCCTGATGGGGAAAGTCAATTTTAGCAGGCGAAGCAGCACTTTAATTGCCCCACACACGATCAATCACAATTTGTTTAATTTTGACAGTTCAACAATATACATTGCGTTATTTACGTTGTTAGGCAGACATACTTTTCGAACCTATGAAGCAATGGATTAGCAATCTGTTTCAAAATGATTCAGATTATGATTGATCGTACGTTACGCAATTAGGGTGCAGGTCTTCAAATCACATTTGGGGCATTGTCAAGTTCTGTTTTATACAGTTCATATCTTTTTTGTAATGTATAATTATGCCGACTCTGCAGTGGAGGATATGAATTTAAAATAACGGTTATAGATCTACATAATTATTTAAAGTGTGTTTATAAATAAGCTAGTGATCGCCCATGCAGTGGCTGATATTCGATCATGATTTTTAATTAATTGAATATATTTTTAAGCATCATTGCACCAAAAAAGAATTGCTTTGTGCCTTCTTTCTCTATACAAAAAAACATCTGTTTCATAGAAAAGTGCAATACCTACGCGGGCAAAATGTATGGATCAGCTGATTTTTTTTTTTGTATAACCGGCGAAAAATTTCTGCGGTAGGTCTAGAATGATAAGCTGAATTCATGGTAAAAAATTTGCGCACTGGATAAAAACTTTTCCTGTATAGACTTTAACGGTGCCAAATTTCATACTCATCCGTCCGATCAATTTTCGTAAAAACGGGAACAACGTTTTTACTTCAATAGAAAATTATGAGAACGATTCTCAAACTAAAACTAGATAGCTGCTATGAAATATAACATCTGCTTTACTCATAAAAAGGGACTACCATCTGTGAACTTTGACATAGGTACCATTGTGAGATGGGCCGATGGCCGTGGAAAGCTTTACGCTTATTTATTTTTCAAAAGGTTCCCAAAAACGCCATTGGCGCATCATTTAAGGACCTGCCCTTTACAAAACGATGTCATTGCCACAACCGAGGTATATTGATATGAGAAATGCAACACTTTTCATAGAGGGCTATCGGCAATGCGTGTGCGCATCGTCACGCACTCGTCCATCGCGTGCGCGTGCACTGCTCATCGTGCGCCATGCGTAGCACGCTTTTGTGCGATGTATGGTGTTGGAAGTGGACGACAAATGGTGGAGGTGGAGGTCCTAAGTTTAAACATGAAGAAATCGAAATCGACATAGCTTACTAGTTCGAAATGAGAAGTGGCACTGAACCTAGCTATCACTGCCTGCGCAGGCCCACTTCTGATCGAATCAGACCTGTCTATTAGTGGAGACCGCATTCACTTAAAAACGCGCCTGATTAGTTGAAAAAGTCTGATGTTGACTGGCTAGATCGTTTTATACCTGACACTATTTGTAAAGCTTTACACACAGATTTATAGAAAACACTTGATTTCCCTACATAAGGTGATTTCATTCACAGCTCAGATCGCGCCATGGTGCGTAGGCGCCGGTGACGTCACCGCGGCGCGCGCACCCTTATATGGCGAGTTGCGACCACTCTCGCGCTGACTCGCGCAGCCTCGCAAGTACAGCTTAGTGTGTAATCCGATTAGCAAGCGTTGATTATTTCTCACGTTCACGGAGAATTAGTAAGTCTTATGTCAGGAGCGGCTTAATTCAAAATCAAGGGGACTTAGGGAGACCTGTATCTATGCTCAACTGGTAACCTCACCATCCTGCCCCTCCCCGAGGTTCGGTTTCTGACGATCCGAGTATATTGGATATTTGTAATTAACTCCAAGATGTGAACAGTCGCACCAGTCTTAAAAGATCTTTGAACGTTCCAAATTTCCAATGACCTAGAGGTCTCAGGGGTTCTCAAGCATCCCACGTCTTTAACCTTTAGGTACCTTTGTTTTTTTCGTGAGAGAGATCAGCAGGATTTACATTTTTTTCTCTTTTTAGTTGAAGACCACAGATATGGCAATAGGCTTGCCCCCTATTCCATAGGACATAAGCATAACTGGCGAAATGTGGGTGTACACTTCTGCCCAAACTTTCGGGGAAACAAAGCGTGATGTTATGTGATGTATGACAGTTATACCACTTTACTTCCAAGTGCAATACAACCTATTGAGCTTGAGATGGTACCAGTGGCGTAACTAGGGTGGGGCAGGCAGGGCAATAGCCCTGGGCGCTTATCGAATAGGGGTGCAAAATGTCGCCAATTATAAAGAATTAAATAAAAATCATCAATTAACCATTTCATAGGTACTGTTACTTGTAAGAAGTCTGAAGAGCTACTTGATTATATTGTGCGGTACGGGGATGAAAGCGTATTTCCAAATCTGCCTAAGTATTTCCATTCAAATTCTCTTAAAATTGCAGCATTTCAAGCGATTTTTTACCCAGTTGAAATTAATACCTTCGTTATTGAAAGTCAATAAAGCTTATGCAACCTAACTTTGCTCAGTGTAGACCGTAAAGATAATTTACGAAGGGGCGCAAATGTCATGAGTGCTAAGGGCGCCATTTTATATTGGTACGCCCCTGGATGTTACAAATTTGTAAGCGTTGTATTACCTACTTGCCTAGTATATATTGCGATGTAAACTTAAATTCAATGCGCCCACTCTATGGGACAAACCTCAGTTGACATTTATCATGACACACACCTTCCCAGTTTATTGCATTTCATTGGGTAGATATAGTCTAGCTCGTAACTGTTGCACTTTTCTTCAATTCAGCCCATTCACAGTTATTTTACCTCTGATATTGAACACTGTCAAAATCAAAGTTATCTTTGCTGCCATTTTAATAAGATTGCTCTTCGGTTGCTACCACTAAATAGTCTGCCAATATCACAGTGGTCTTTATTGCCGATAGAATATGGTTGCTGTTGAGTTGCTGCTGTCAGAGGTAAAGTAAATGAACGGACTGTAAGCATCACAAAGACAAATTTGAAGTTTTATGACGAGGGAGTGATAGTCACCTTTAGAGGGAAAGAAAAAATTATTCTATAAATCTATTTTTCTTTAAATGATGAGATCACATTAAAAAAATGCATGAACACAACACAGATTTATACGGGTTGTTCCCAGTGGTCCACGAGTAATTTGCTCTAGGGCCCACATTTTAAAGAGTGCATAGACACACACATAGAAAATAAAAATAGGCGGCAGCCGTGACTGTGACAAGAAGGCGTCCACTCAGCATGATGCTGTGCTATGGGACCCACAGCACTGCGCTGATTTTTAGTGGTCACAAAAACAACGTACGAAAATCAAGCCAGGGTTAGAGTGGTAACCAAATACCACCACTAAGTGTGGTTAACTCTATGTACTTACGTACACAGTATGTAAGTTATGCTTTGTATATACTTTCCTTTATCTTTACCTAGATAATTTCTGCATAGTCTCTTGTTGCCTCATCGTTTTCCCTTTCAGTCAATGTCTGAAGGTTAAAGGAACTAACAAACATCTGATGTTATGATAATGTGGTGATTAAGGTCTTCAGTATTTTAACTTATTTTATATTATTTTAATCTTATTTTTGTATAACAGAAGTGGCAGTAGAGGTTTTTAATACGATAGTCATCATTTTCATCATTTGAGCCGAAAGACGTCCTCTGACGAACACAGGCCTCCCCCAAGCTCCGCCACTTCGACCGGTCTTGTGCTTCCCGCATCCAGCTGATTCCTGCGGCCTTCACAAGGTCATCAGTCCACCTTGTTGGAGGCCTACCAACGCTACGTCTTCCAGTACGCGGTTGCCACTCCAGAACCTTCCAGCGCCATCATCGGCCACCTGTTCTGCGAGCAATTTGCCCTACCCACTGCCGCTTAAGTTCGGCAATTCTTCGGGCTATGTCGGTTGCCCTGGTCCTCCTGCAGATATCTTCATCCCTGATTCGATCACGTACCTAGGCAAAATCCAAGCATAGCCCTCTCCATTGCCCTTTGAGTGACTTTTAGCCTTCTTATAAGGCCCATTGTGAACGACCACTTCTCACTGGCAACACGCGCTGGTCAAAGAAATTCGTTTTGAAACATTGCGATAATTGGGCTGAGAAGATTATGCGTACAATACGATACGACAATAAAATAGTAAAACATAATTTTATACTTTCCCTATCACATTTCTATTGTTTATACCTACAGGGGTAACCAAATCTCAAGCGAAACTGCGCAACTCTAGACTTGTGGCAGTTAACTCTTTAGTTTATGGCCAATTATGAACTATAAACATTACGGTCTTATTCATAAACGCCTTGTAACTTTTAATCAATTGGTAACTAACTGATTAGCAAAATTCTTATTTATAAACGCTATTTAGCGCTATAAGGTCGCTAAGCAAATGATTTGTAGCTGTCATATTTAAACACCACCGGTGCCCTGTTTAACTTGCTAAGAGGCAACATGGCGGATTTTATTTTAATCAGCTGATCGATTCAAAATGATTTTTAGTGTACTTCAAGGTTATTTTGTTCTTAAATATGGAATTATCATTAGTAAATGTGGATTTCGATAATATTTTACGGGATTTCAGAACGACACCGAAGAATTAAATAGTTTTGAAACGCCGCGGGCGCCTATTGTTAGTAAATGGAGGAAGACCTACAAGACTCGTTCAAATCCGCTACGAAAAAAACATATTCCTCATTCTAAATACACGTGATGATAGGATTTATAGGGTAGTTCAATCAGTAGGAGGTTCAGTCAGTTCGTGAGGAAGCTCATCGGAGATAGTGATTATCCATTGTTATCCCATGTACCCCTCGTTTTATGACGCAGAGAGTACTTTATACGATACTGATGACGCCTTCTAGGGCCCAGAACTAAAGAAATGCCACGTTATGGCAGTCATGCATAATAAAACAAGATACTTTTTATAAAAACCAATTTATTTCGATACGCAATAAAGCCATATTTGTGTTATAATTTCATTATTTTTGATTTCCAATTCTTCTTTGTCCAAAGACGGGTGCATTTATTTTCTCATGCCACTCTCATTCCTCATCTTTTTCACTTAGCATGGTAACCCCCGTTGCCACCTTTGCAAGGTTGAATAGTAATGGTGCTAACTGCTAAGTAGTGGCTTTCATAGCAGCAGTCAAAATTGTAACTGTAAACAAGAATAATATTTGTTATTTAAAGACACTGAAACCCCAATGCAAAAGCAATAGGAAGTTATATAGAATAGGCACAAGTACCTACATATGTTTCTCAAAGAGAATATCCATGTTAACAAGTTTAAAGAACATGTAAATACATAGCTGTATCGGCTACTGTGTTATCATTCATTTGGTCACTTTACAATAGAAAGTAAATAGGTACAAATTCAGAGATACATTACCTTTTCCTGTTAACTCCTTTCTTGGGAGCATATTATTATCATTGCTCATCTTTTTCACGTAGCATCATCTCCATCGTTGCCATCTCAAGATTGAATAGTATTGGTGCTACGTGCTAGTAGCTTTCATAGCAGCAGTCAAAATTGTAACTGTAAACAAGTATAATTTTATTGTTATTAAAATACACTGAAACCCTGCAAAAGCACTAGGAATTTTCATAGAATATACATACATATATACGCATATGTTTTTAAAAGATAATATACATGTAAATAAACGTAAAGAACTTGTAAATACATAGTTATTATCAGCTAATACGATAGCATTAAATTGGGTCACTTTACAATAGAAACTAGATAAAAATTCAGACGATACATTACCTTTTCCTGTTTACTCCAATCATGGGAGCGTATTATTTTCATTGCTGGTTTGCTTCCATCGTAAACACAATAAAATAAACACAATAAATTATTTTATTCAAATACAAATAAATCAATGAAATTTTTGACATAGGTCTGTCGAAGTCACGACAGATACAAAAATCATGCATTTGACAACTTGATTCTTAAAATCCTGTTTTTTAGGCGACTATTTTGATTATAATCTGTGCTGAACGCATAATTTCACCTCTATTTCGTTTCGCTACTAATCACCTGCAAACTAGCGTTTATAAATAAAGAAAAGTTAATAAATAATTAGGAGGTAACCAATTGATAAGCTAAACAGTGGCTAGTGAGTGATTAGCGAGTTTTTTATAACTAAGGCTGTAAGTATCCGTGCAGGAATTGAAGTAAATCATATGTATAATAGGCTGTTTGTTGGCTACGCAAGTTATTGCGGCTTTCAATACTGATAGTGAACTTAGCTTTACTGTGTGGCCTTTCTTTACTGTGAGTTCTTAAGCAAGAAGAAGTCGAAGAAGAAGTTCTTAAGTAAGAACTCACAGTAAAGAAAGGCCACACAATAAAGTTACTGTGAGGGTCTCCTCTTTACTACTTAGGACCTATAGGCGTAGAATGTCTAAATCTTGGTACCCTATTCACCTAGGTTGCCATCTCTAAAATTTGCCAACCAGGACAAGACGCGTGAAAACCCCGGATTTTAGAGCCCAGAACCCGGACATGTCAACAGGTTTTTTTACACATGTGTACCTTATAAAAACAGTTAAAAATGTCATAAATCACCTATTTATTTATATTAATACCTTAAAATTAAATTTAGTCATTTCTTATCATCATTTTAAATGTAGGTACCTAACAGGACAGATTCTTATTACGTTCGTCGGATGATCGCAGCGTGCGGGCACAGTGCGTGTGCCGCGGGCGGCCCAACGCTTAATTTTTTTAAACCTGGACTACAAATGAAGCCCCCCCCCCCCCGGACGCTCCCTGGATGCCCTCTAAACTAAGACATATCCGGGGAAACCAGGACGGACGGCAACCCTATATTCACCCGACTGCGCGACGCAATGGAGGGTAATGTGTTGATCAGCATATGTATGTATGTACCTACTCGTGTGTTTGTTCCTTTGTGGCACTCTAGAAATCAAACGCGTGGGCCGACTTTGACAATTTTTACGTCAATATCATATAATATGTGTCTTGCAAAAGTCACTAAAGATACGATAGTTATAAAAAATCAATAGGTATGGCGTCAGGCGTCAAATCAGACACCAAATGATGCCGTTGAATAATAGGCCTTTGCTTATAAAGATTTGTAAAGCCTCCAAATGCATGAGATTGCTTATAGTATTAGGTTTTTGTTGTTATCACGCACGGCTACACATCAAGCTTACATTTCCAGTATAAGCTGATCTCGCATTCTATAAGATTTACGTGCAGTGAGAGATCAGCGTAAACTGGAAATATATAGCTTGATGTGTAGCCGTGTGTACTTATTTTTAACATAGGAAAAAGGTTGTGAATGGAATCGAACAGGGCACATCATTGGAATAAAGATGATGATATCATAAACCCTTATGTAGTCTTTGTATGCAATGCCAATTTAGTCCAAAAGCGGTATGTTAACACGCAAATTATATGAAGCGTGTGCTTCATACAATTTGCGTGTCTTTGTTCTAAATAGGTATCTGTTTTAGGTGCGCGTGGGCAAGTGACTTCGGTGATCAATGCGACCACATAACGTCTCGCAGTCTACCAAGCTTTTATAACATTTGATTTAGTGAGGTAACGTGATTTAGGTACTTAGTGGAAGAGTGTGTCTTCTCTGTGCGGGGAGCAGGTTCGACGCTTGAATAATGGCCAAGGTGTCTTCGTCTTTTCCAGGCTGGACATTTGCTTTCATCATCTATCTATCTATATAAATAAAAAGACAAGTCCTGACTGACTGACTGATTGACTGACTCATCAACGCCCAGCCCAAACCCTTGGACATAGAAAGCTGAAATTTTGCACAGAGGTTCCCTTTATAATGTAGACAAGGAATAAGGAAGGGTTTTTCGAAATTCAACCCCTAAGGGAGTTAAATAGGGAACGAAAGTTCCGCGCGGGCGAAGCCGCTGGCAAAATCTAGTCATTCATAATTTCAGCCGAAATAAGTCCACTGCTGGACATAAGCCTCCCCCAAAAGGGGGGTTTTGGCATAATCGCCACGCTTGGCAGGCGGGTTGGCGATCGCAGTATGGTGGTAAAATGCATAGAGAACGCTGCTGCCCATTCTCTAGTAAGTCCCTTAGTCGCCTCCTACGACACCCACGGGAAGAGATGGGATGATGCTATTCTTTACGTCCGGCACCACACGGTAGGTACTGTACATTTGCTTTGATGGGTTCTAAATACTGTTGAAATTTATCAGCCAACTAAAATACTTGCTCTCGTAGCGGGATTTCCAATTTTGCTTTTGGGTTGACGTAGGCGTCAGGGAAACAAGATTACTACCTGGCTTCTGTTTCTATACCCCTAGCATCAGTGGTTAGAAAACCTGAAGATTATAAAGAATCACTACGATTTTACGCTTCAGAAAATGATTGTTTTTCTCGAAAAAATCTTCCATCTGCAATAAACTAGGTATATGTAAGATGATTTATCGCATTCAATAAACTCGCGGCTCCTATTAGGATAATCTCCATACCTCTATTCAAATGTCATCAACGCGGCAGCGGCCACAGCCACTGTCTTCAAACTTTAAATCCATCGTCCATACTTTTGGCTCGTTGATTTATTCTGTCGCTATCTGTTATACAGTATGAGTAATTTGCTGTTTCCTTTTTCGTAGCGATCTGGGATTAGATACAATATGGCAGCTTGAAATACGAGCGAGTTAGTAAAGGATTATATACTGGCCGAGACTTGATCGGCGCTTAGTCACTTGTCATGTTGTTGTAGCGAGGATGGAAATTCATTGATGGCGGACTGCAATTGAATCGAAATTGCTTTTAAATTACATTATTGCATTGGGTAGGTAAAGTTGCATAGCACTTATTTATTTATTCTCGGCTATAATTTTTAATATCCGTTTTGATTTAAATACTGGTCCAGCCAAGGTTTTATGTAAAGCAAATTCTGCCAGATTGTCATCTTTAGCACGGTTAATTCCCATTACAACAGAATCTAAATATACAAACAAAACAAATTTTCAAATGACAACATGGCGCTGATTATCATTTTTACGACCAGAGCACCCTAATTGCGTAACTCACAATTAATCATAATCTGTTTCGTTTTGAAACAATTGTTTAACCATTGCTTCATATGTTCGAAAAATGTGTCTGCTCAACGACGTAAATAACGCAACGAATATTGTTGAACCATCAAATTGAAACAGATTATGATTAATCGTGAGTTACGCAATTAGGGTGCTGATCCTACAAAAACAACCGACTTCCAAAGTGTGATAAATATTCAATAGTTTTATTTCGGAAGTTGGTGTTAGTATTGGTTTTGTATTTTAGTTTTTCGCCACCGACTTTCGAAATTAAAATTATTTAACAATTCATAGCGATTTTGTTTGGAAGTCTGTTGTTTTTGTTTTTATTAGAAATTCTATTTTTCAGATTTTAGCTGTGGTAACTACGCCACATAAATTCGCGTCTAACCTTCACTTGCTAAGAACTTACTAAAATAACAGTGACAGGAAATTATTATAAGATCGTCAACTAAGTGAAAAAGTAAGTTTTATTGAAGCTAATTTAAAAAAACCACTAATGAGAACTTGACCTTTACATGGGACCACTCGGTAAATTAATTTGGGATCCTTTCAAACTAAAGAATTACTCAAAACGGTTTCTAAATGACGGAGTTCAGACAGAGGTATTTATGAGCGTTTATTCTGAAAGTTGGCAACGCGAACGTCGCAAATAGCTGTCAAATATTTACCTGTTTTGATTAAAATGGCAATATTACTGTATGAAAATATGAAATATCGCTAACTAACTATCTAAAATACAGATTATGAAATGCAATAATTAATGTTTTAACATCGAATGTTAAGTTTTGGATGTAAAAAAGAACTTGCAAACTTTCCAAATGTCTTTTTTTCACCTAAAACGGTTACATCTAATTCAGTGTTATAATTGCAAATCATTATTCATATTTTAGATAGTTAGTTAGCGATATTTCATATTTTCATACAGTAATATTGCCAAATTAATCAAAACGGGTACATATTTGACAGCTATTTGCAACGTTGCCAACTTTCAGAATAAACGCTCCTACCGAATTCAGAACATCCAAATATTTTTAAGTTGGTTAAAAATAAGATAAGGTGCAAAATAAATATAATTTTGCTCCATTGCGGACATTCTGTGCTTCCAATAAGATACTACTTTGGGATATCGATACTCCCATATTAGCGAGTGCTAGGTATTTATGAAGTCATCGACTGGTTGTGCTCCAATTCCATAAATTCAGATGACCATACTAGTGTTATCGCATCGTTTTAATACAAGCAAGCCTGTTGAATTGTTTTGCAGTTATTTTGAGCAATGATGTAAATAATACATTGTGGTTCAAAACAGATGGTGTTGACGGGAATTTGAAATAACATCAATAAGTATAGTTTGACCCTAGTTGAAACTGGACATAGTAAGAAGCAAGTACTAAGCAAGACAGCAAATTGAATAAAAATTGTCAAGAAGCAAAGAGTAACTATATTCAAAAGGACTGTCATAGATATTGCTATGAAAAACCGGCTGACATGTTGTTAGAGACTGCACCGGACTCGATGTCTAAATGAAGGCCCATCCAAGGACTTTTCATGGCAAGTGTAGGTTATCTGCGTAGATTGAAGATTCCGTCCGTCTAAACGAGCAATAAATGCAAACCATAAGTCCTATATACCTAATGCTAAGTGGTACAGGCAATTTCCTTAACACTGCTTTAAATACAGCAATAGCTTTGTTGACTAGCATCTTCACACAATTTGTTTGGCTTTGCAGCACGCACGGGTGTATATCTGTTTCTTCACAGGAACCAATTTTACCAATACTTTCTCAGCCGTAGCAAGTTACCAGTACCTACAATGTTTATAATATTACTGCAGAATGATTCGATACAGTGTCCAGTGCCAAAACAATGAGCGACGCGCGGGCGCAGTTTTATGCAAAATATTATTGTAATGAAATTAATTAAACTGTTTTATTATTGCGGGTGTAATTTGGGCAGTAGGTCTGTACCAACAATTGTAAAGGGCCAGAAGCATTACAAATACTGTCTTAATAGAAAATGTGTATTTATTGAGGCACATTTACATACAGATGAAATCATAGGGGATGTAACGTTTAAGGTGGATCTTGTCGAAATCTTTTCCGTACAAACTTCGGGAGTACACTCCCGGAATTTGTACTCCACTGTTCGAGAATTTACATAAAAAATTAAACATGGTATAGTTTTGGCTCATTATTCATATTTTCTGTACGGAAACAAATACTAAAATTAAAAACTATTAAAAAGTTAGGAGCCAACAAAGATTCGTTTTTCTTGCTTATTTAACCTAACTTAAAGCTAACTTAAGCGTATTTAAGTAATAAAAGAAGTGCAAAATCACCAAAACTAAGTCGATACCGACAAAGCTCAATTATCGAAAAAGTTCAATAAAGTTTATTGGTCATTGATTTATGCAGTGTTTTTTTTTTTCGGAAAACTCGATCTTCCGTAGTACCTAATTTTATTTAAAAAAAATGAGTTCGAGCCCGCAACTAGGTTCCCCTTAATACTCAGTCCTATAAACAAAAACGAATCGTTTTGCTCATCAAAATGGTAGCATTTTTTATTGCCAAACTGGGTATTTAAATAGATCCGTAAGCTAATTTTACCTGTGATAGCTACTTCCAGGAGGGTCTTCTTCTATGCAAAGCTATGAGGTCTTTGCTTAACTATTGGTAAAGATACAAGAGTCTTAATTTTAACCAATAACGGTCCGTAAATTATCGAAATCGGCCTTTAATCAACTTCTACAGGTAATTTACCCCTGGATCTAGCTGGTGCACCAACCATAATAGTTGTTGTTACGCAAATTATTACGTTGCATGGAGTTATGGGAGTTTATATAATATTGTAGTGGTTACCTATGAGTTAATCGGTGTAGTCGTAAAAGTGAGAGAAATAGGTCAAAGTATTGTTCGCAAAGTAACGCACTTTCGCTTTTCATGCAGGTAGGTGGCAGTATTCCCAACAGACATAAATCAAATCTATCCCAGATTGAGGTCATATAATTAAGATCGCTTATTTAAAAAGAAGTTTTCTTCAAACTAACAACTACCTTCAACTAATTGCATGTAATTTTTTTTTGTATTTCTTTCGGTATTGCAAAACTTTTCCATACTAGCGGTACATTCGTTGATACACATGATTGGCAAAAAAATAAATAGATAAACTTTAAACATTAGATCTGAACCTAGTACTACTACTTACTGGCTGGCTGCATAGTTAATTTTTTTATTCAAATTTAAATACTTCAAATGTTTCGCATGTACTTACATAAAGAAAGTCATCTCGGCGAGATGATCGAAACATCGTTCGTTTAGCAAAACAAAATCCTTTTAAAAGGTATAATGAGCTGAGAAAAGAATATTTTGGTGAAAACAACACTAGCAATCTCTGCAGGCACTATTCGACGGCGTTTGATATGAAACCTGGCCAGTTAGACAATGGAAACATATATTTTTTTCTGACGAGAAAAAATAAACAGGGTATGTTCTGATGGTAAACGATACGTACGACGCCCTCCGAATAAAGCTTTTGACTCTAAGTACACCAAATTTGACCAAAAAGACATTAAAGCATGGTGGGAGCGATGTGAAAATTTGCGGGTGCTTTTCTGGAGATGGTATTTGACCTGTTAAGCTGATAGAAGGAAACATGGATCAATTCCAATACAAAAATATGCTGGAAGAAACAATGTTACCTTATGCTGAGGACGTGCTTTCGGTTATTTGGACATTCCACCACGACAATGATCCAAAGCATACTGCACGCACCGATAAGGAATTTCTCACATTGCAATCAGTTTCTGTCTTAGATTGGCCAGATACCAGCGCAGGAAGGCGATTCTCGCGCATCTCGTATTCGTTTTTATCATTCGATTCGAGCTTTTCACTCGAAAAAATCAACTTGAGCTATTCTTGCTAGGTCTATTCGAGATTTCTCGCAGGAAATCCACACGACATGCGTTTACATGTGACATGCAAAGAGTGGTGGAGACCAGTAGATACGGTCATGACGTCATGTCTACCGGCGTACGAACGTCAAACAGTTGTTATATAAATCATGATTGTGTCAATTGCGAAAGAAAATAACAAATATTTGTAAAGAAATGTGTAGTTCAACTAGTTCAGTAGTAGTAAAACTAGGTCATAAATATCTTCGCAGACGCTGCGATCGCCACAACAAAGAAAAACACACGAATAAAAGTTCATGCCTCCGCCAAACATGTCGACTATCCACTGCTTGGGTGAGATCGATGAGACACATCTGAGGTACAGAACCGAAAGGCGCCAGCTTCAAAAACCAGTCAGGACGAGGACGGTTTTACTCTAGTTGAGAGCAAGAAAGGTCTATCGCGTGGCAATCACAACAAACGTGGTACCAACAAGCCTGGTGTACCAAGGGTGGTGGTACCAAGGTCCTGCAAGCGAGGAGTTTTGAGCTACAGTGATCACCATTCTTCTGAACATTTGGCGTTTGCACCCAGAGACATCGAGAGAGAAGGACCGAAGGCCAAGTCAGTACCAATGGAAGGACGTTGCTATAGCTGTCGCGGATGAAGTCGAGCACTACTACAAATTGTAAGACCTTCAGCCTCAAGGTTCCCGCGCTGCAAAAAGGGCTGTCGACCTTAGCCCAGAATTTTGCCATAACGTGGAGTTGCGTGTAGACGTTACAGGGAAAGCATGACCAAACCCAAGTGTGGTGTGATAGTAATTATTATGTTTTTCTGGTTTATACTGAATGTAAGTATGCTAGTCTGTGATGTATTTAAGTAGAGGGTTTTTCGTCACCTGAATAAATAGAAGATACATCTATTATTATTGTATTACAATATCGCGCATCAACATGATGGAGAATTTTAATAGCATAAACAAACAATACATTTTTTTAATTAATAGTAGAATTTATTTAAATCGAAAATAGAAACAATAAATTAAATTTTAAAAACGTTTGTTTCGTTAAAAAGGTTTATATTTGTATGAACATAGATAATTGAAAAAAAAAACTGTCTTGCTTAACTCGACGAAGCTTAACCCGAAACAAATAAAAAAGATGCCTAAAAGTGTAATAAATGATCAATAGTCAAAGATCTTGTTCGTTGACGTTAAAAATATCTACGTAATTCGAAAGTTATAAACAAAATTGTATACAATACAAAAATTACAAAACGGGTGCAAACTCAGCGAAAGACTTTCTAAATGAGATGAATATAACGTGATTTTGATTGTTATAATTAATTGCACATTTGACCATTTGTGACTTATGTACCTGACTATAATAATATTAATTGACTTCATTTTAATTTTTTGTTTTGTTTTGCTGACATTATTTTTTAATTTGTATTAATATTTAATTTATGTAATAATTTGCACGCCGCGCCGTAAGGTAGACTGTAGCTGATCTCATTAATTTATGTACAACATCTTATACCTGTACCTACATTCCTTGCAAATAAAGTTCTGATTCTGATCTGATTCACTAAAAACGCAGAAATTCTAAAAATAACAGAAAGTTTGGGAGGAAATTTTCAAAATCTTCCAAAGTTTCTGCCTGCGACCTCGTTCGCGTGATTTTTGTTCCCCTGACTCACCGCGTCGCGTCGCATCGTCTCTCGCGCAAAAATGACAAAAAGAACGCTAAGCGAAAACTTAAGCTCTTTTTGACATTTTTTTTTGTTTTCGGCCCCTGATTGTTCGGGCGTGGTGTTAAATATCCTATAGCCTTCCTCAAGATTTAGGACATCAAATGCACAAAGAATTTCGCTTTTTTATTGGTATATCTAGATAGATTAGTACTGTAAAGGTTGTTCACCCACCCTATATAACTGGTAGCCAATGACTGGCTGGCTTTGTCGATGTTCGAAAAGTCAGAAAGTTCAAAAATAAGAACGTCAAATCATTTTAAATAGGTTTTGTTCCGGGAGTTTTCATTCTATTGATAGGCGTGGACTTGTAAACCCGTAACTCTTGGGACTTGTCAACCTCTAACTCTTGAAATAAACGTGAAGTCTCACATTTTAACGCGAATGTGCGTTTTATTGTAGTTAACGTCACTCCGCATACATAGAGGGTTCGTTAGAGCCCTCACAGTACCTATAGATTTCATCATCATCATCATTTCAGCCGAGAGACGTCTACTGCTGGACATAGGCCTACCCCAAGCTCCACCACTTCGACCGGTTCTGTGCTTCCCAGCATCCAGCGGATTCCTGCGGCATTCACCTTGTGAGAGGCCTTCCAACTTTACGTCTTCCGGTAAGCGGTTGCCACTCCAGAACCTACTGGCCCCATCGGCCTCTGTTCTGGGGCCAATGTGCCCTGCCCACTGCCACTTAAGTTTGGTAATTCTTCGTGCTATATCGTTGCCTTGGTTCTCCTGCATAGGTATCTCTTCATTCCTGATACGATCACGTAGCAAAACTCTAAGCATAGCCTTCTCCATTGCTCTTTGGGTGATTTTAGCCTTCTAATAAGGCCCGTATAGGATTTGGATCTTGTTTATATTAAAAACCTTATTTTATTACTGACCTAGAATACCTCATGTTTTTCTTCACTTTTCTATGAGATACCTAATTAATTGTTAATCGGGTCATGTGTGTATTGTTTGCGTATGGTGTCGCTGGACAATGCGTGGTGGCGCACGATTGTGATGCTAATGCGTGACGTCACCTGCGCCTGCGCCAGGACTGCGATGGCCACTGCGTCGGGGTGCTGCACTTTACTTGATTTTAATGTGAGGAGGAAAGTTAATTAATTAAATGATAAAACATTACTGCTGCAGTGCTGTTAATTCATTTACTTTTGATATTGTGCCTACAACTTACATAAATTTCGATTAAAATCTTATACCATGTTAGGTAATGTTGACCTATGTTCATATTAATTTATTGATAGGTAAATCCCCGTAAGGGTTATTCTGAATACGATCACAATATATTATCTCTTGCTTTAAAAAAGCTGCCTTGGTTCTTCAAATTGGGCCTAACAGCATGAAAATTTTAACACACAATTCCTTTATTTAGTACTCGCTCAGTGGTCGAGATTCAACTATAATTCATTTAAAATGTATTCCTAATGCATTATTATTACATGAAAATACTAGCAGTTCGCCCGCGACTACGACTGCGTGGATTTCGAAGATACAGCATAAGTAGGTATTACTCGCTGATATTGTAGATTTCTATAGGTCACACAATTTTATAAAATTTCATTTAGGTAGTAATCCAAGTTAAATAGGTATTTAATTTAAGGGGAATCTAATCGCAGGCTCAAACTCACTGCTGGGCCTGGTTAAGAAGCACGCTGTCCCATCAGGCATCGTGTCCGACAGCGATAGTATCAGTGATGCGCAGTTAGATGCTAGTCTACATGCTCAGCGCTACTGAGTGAGATGCAGGATCATTTAAATTAAAACAGGCGCGTAAAAAATTAAGAAGAGTCCTTCGGAAGATCGGGTTTTATGAAATAGCCTCTGCATAAATCAATAGCAATAAAGCTTATTGAACTTTTGGATATTATTTTGAGCTTTGTCGATGCCTACTTGGTTTTTGAGATTACTTACACACGCCCAAAGTTACATTAAATTAGCAAGAAAAACGAATCTTTGTTAGCGCCCAACTTTTTAATGGCTGTTTATTTTAGTATTCTGTTTCCACACAGACAATATTAATAATGAGACAAAAACATACCACGTTTAATTTTTGTCGAACGATCCCGAAGTTTGTATGGAAATAATGTCGACTAGATTCACCTTAAAACTTCCCCGTAGGTATACAATGTTTTAGGTTGTTTTATTTTCCGGTAACAAAATAATCTGGATTGTGGTTGATCCAACTCGTGTTAAACCAACATATAAGTTACATTATTTTCGTAGGTCAATGCCAGCCAAAGAGAATGTTTGTCCCTGGGACTAATAGTCAGGGAAAATGATGTTTAAACGGGAATCTGGAGTCGCTTGAACATTATAGGCTCCGTGGGAATTATTGGAAGTCTCGGGATCCGCGCCAACTGGCGATGAAATGGTCGCTGTAATTAAGTTGTCTTTTAAATCTTTTATAAGTAGCCTTGTGCCATTACACAGGTTGGGTTGTATTACATTTCTTGAAATCGTGATAGGCTTTCCGATTTTTAATAGCAGTTTGTGAGGTGGCAGCTCGGATAGATTATGGGAGTTTAAAAATTCTTGCGGATAGTTGACTGCATCTTCGATACTACACACTGTATCAATGGATTTGTAGATTTTGACTTGACTGGGGACTTTTTGTAAAATTAAATTGTTTGTATCGTTCCTATGTGAGACGATAGCCCTTGAACAAAGCCGATGAATGTCTCTATTTAGTACATATGTATTGCGATATGTACGGGGTATTTGACATGAACCCAGGTACAGGGTAATACGACACCCATTACAATTGGTTGTCAGACTTTCAAGCTTCTGACTTCCTTTCTCAACGATATTACCTATAGATACCTATGATAGCGTTGTCTTTGCGTCGTTGAAACAAATAAATTATTGAACTTTTATTAACAGACATCATAAATAGGACCACACCTGAAGCTGTCTGGTGGTCTACTTTGACCGGAAATCGCAGGTTTTGAAGCCACCTTTATTTAAGAACAACCCGTATCTCGCAATGTCATCATCATCATCATCATTTCAGCCGAAAGACACCCACTGCTGGAAATAGGCCTCCGCCAAGTCGACTGGTTTTGTGCTTCGCATCCAGCGGACCACCTAGTGGGATACCTTCTAACTTTACCTCCTCCCGTGCACGGTCGCCACTCCAGAACTTTTCGGTCCCATCGGCCATATGTTCTGCGAGCAATGAGCTCTGCCCACTGCCACTTAAGTTTGGCAATTCTTCTGGCTATGATGGTTATCTTGGTTCTCCTGCGAATCTCTTCATTGCTGATTCGATCACGCAGGGAAACTCCAAGCATAGCCTTCTCCATTGCCCTTTGCGTGACTTTAGGCCTTCTTATGAGGCCCATTGTGAGCGACCACGTATCGGTTCCATATGTGATCGCTGGCAACACGCACTGGTCAGACACTTTCGTCTTGTGACACTGCGGTATCCCCCACAATATCTAGGTACTTAATAATCATAATGATAATGTGGGACGAATTTACCAAGGCTCAAGCTCATGTTGAAGAAGTGGATCGAACACTTAAGGACTTGAGAAACTTGGCTGGTGTCACTTTTGTGTTTGCTGATGACTTTCAGCAAACAGTCGCCACAAAACGGACACGTGCGAACATCATCAAGGCGTGTCTAAAATCTTCGCCCCTATGGAGTATACATAACTCAAACCGTAAATGACATTTTTAACAAAAAAAGAATTTTGCTAGTCGGTCTTACGACGGAGTTATGCTCGAATCTGCACCTAACTCCTAACCGTTACAGAGCTGTACCTTCCTTCATCAGCTCAGCGTCATGAGATGATGATGACCATACTCAAATGTCTCAATATGTTTAGAAAATATTTGAAAAATAATTTAATACCTATAAAATTTGAGGGTTGCTCTCGATTTCCCTGGGATTCCATCATCGTATCCTGACTTGGTGCCAATGGGACCACCTCAGGAGTATACTTTTTCAAATAAAAAAAGAATTTTGAGAATCGGTCCACAAATGGGGGAGAAATCGATGAACATACATAAAAACAAAAAACAAAAAAATACATGCACGTCCTCCTTTTTTGGAAGTCGATTAATAATAACATAAATCAAGAAAGTAGCTGCTCTACAAATGCAACATAATAATAAGGACAGATCGCACCAATTATTTCATAACGATATAAACATTTCCCATAATTAACGACATTTATGCGGTAATATACTGAACCGATGTTGATATGATCGTAAGAGTATTGAAACCAGTTGTCATAACATTTAATTATTTGATCTAAGCAGGTACAACTTGGTTGCAACGATCACAACGTTCTCTTGTTTACACTTATGTACATTATATTGAGGTGGGTTTTGTTTAGCATTCAATTTCTATGTTCTTTCTATTCAATATTCGGTATAGACTAGAGACAATAGACGAGCTGACCTTTCTCGAAAAGAAGTACTCCCTCCCAAAGAAGGGGGTTGGTGAACACATCAACATTGAAAATAGAAGATATAGACTAGCAGCACTGCACGGTTTCACCCGCGTAGTTCCCGTTCCCGTGGGAATACGGGGATAAAATATAGGGGAACCAGGGGAAAGTGTAGCTTCCCAACAGTGAAATAATTTTTCAAAACGGTTCAGTAGTTTCGGAGCCTAGTCTATGCAAACAAACAATCAAACCTTTCCTCTTTATAATATTAGTGTAGATTATTATAGTATAGAAAAGGGGAGGCATAACTACGGGGTCATTGCGTAACACATAACAGAATCAGTGGCTTTCATTTGAACAGTTTAACATATTCACTGCTTAATTATTTAGGTTATTGAGCAAACAATTTTTTCGAACATACGAAGCAATGAATTAGTAATATTAGACCAGGGTAGAAGCCTTTAAAAATAATGAAAAGTGAAAAAAAATTATAATAGAATGAGACCCATTAGAAAAGGAGGGAAATATGATAAAAATGAAAGGAAAAATAATTTACGGGCGATCTGAGGTTGGGAAGGGGATGGGGGTGAGTTTTTAAGGGTAAAAAACGGTTTTTCTCGATTTCCGGCAAAACTAAAAGTCCTATCGAAAAAAGTCAAATGGAAAAGTTGTAGATACCTAATAAAAAGATCTAAAACTTTTGTATTTACACTTTTTTCCCATAACCTCAAAATTTATGTGAAAAATTCAAAAAAACAAGTTTTTGGTTTTTTATTTTTATCTTTTACTAAAAAAAATTTTTTTTAACGAAATTTTGTGAAAACTTACCTTTTTATGTCCCAAATACGCTGTAATTTATTTAATTAAAAATATTTATTTTTTCACCTTATTTTGAATTAATATCGAAAAAACACCCTAATTTTCAATCGAAAATTCACCCGTCAAAATATCAGCTTTTTTCAAAAAGTTGGTGTGGTTTCTGTTCGTTGGAATCTCTACTTTCCGATGGTAAAAAAATATATATGTTACTATGGTAAATCTTCTCAGAAAATGCAAAAATTCAAAAAAAACTTGAATTCGAAAATTGCAAATGATACTAAACTGATTCATCCATACTGATAATCTGAAAAGACAAAATCGAATTAATAATGTCTTCACTATTTAATCGTGAATAAACTCCCATGAAAAAAATATATTAAAGAAGTCAACGTCAAAATGTATAAATAATATATTATAAATCTATAAAAAAGTATAAAATATATATGAAAATCGGCCAAAAGTTTGTTTTATTAGAAATATATTTACGATATATATTTTATATATTTTTTATAGATTTTAAATATATTTTTTATAGATTTTGAAATTTTTTTTTTTTTTTCATGGGATTAACTAAATTTGTTTGTGCAAAATTAAGGAGATAATTATTTTTTTATCTTGTACTAAAATATCATTTAATTTCAATCTTTAGGTTATGTTAAGTTAAGCATACTATTTTTTAAAGAAAATATTACGATTTTTATGGTTGAGTTGATTGATACAGATAAAAATAGAGATAGTATTTACCTTCCTATGCAGATTCGAAAAGTTTTATTGTTTTTTTAAGTAAACTTGTCACAATTATCTTCAAGAAACTCAGCGTGCACGTGTATTTTTATAAACGATGTTGTATACTGTACTGTATTTCGAATACTGGTTAGGCTAGCGGTTGTAACAGCTGCTACGAAATATATAGTATATAATAGTAGGTATGTATGTAGTAAGACCCAGACCCGCCTAGCCCCTTCCCCACTTCTCCACGAAATACCTTTTGATGGGCTACAATTTTTCGTAGGTCACTCAGGTATATCTACTCAGGTATATATATAATTTATCTCAAAATAGTTATAAATAAGCATCTACGCATATAATTTAAAGAAAATTAGACAACTTTCTCCAAATATTGTAGATGTCTTATTAAATATTAATTTAATTAACTTATTTGTTTGTTAATTATAGTAGTATATTTTTATTTGCAATTCCGGCAAAACTAAAAGTCCTATCGAAAAAAGTCAAATGGAAAAGTTGTAGATACCTAATAAAAAGATCTAAAACTTTTGTATTTACACTTTTTTCCCATAACCTCAAAATTTATGTGAAAAATTCAAAAAAACAAGTTTTTGGTTTTTTATTTTTATCTTTTACTAAAAAAAATTTTTTTTAACGAAATTTTGTGAAAACTTACCTTTTTATGTCCCAAATACGCTGTAATTTATTTAATTAAAAATATTTATTTTTTCACCTTATTTTGAATTAATATCGAAAAAACACCCTAATTTTCAATCGAAAATTCACCCGTCAAAATATCAGCTTTTTTCAAAAAGTTGGTGTGGTTTCTGTTCGTTGGAATCTCTACTTTCCGATGGTAAAAAAATATATATGTTACTATGGTAAATCTTCTCAGAAAACGCAAAAATTATAAAAAAACTTGAATTTGAAAAAAAATAATTAATTATTATAAATAATTTTGAGCTATTTATTAAAATTTAGACTTTAATTACTCGAAAAACGTTAGATTACATGTGACGTTGATAACAAAAAAATTGCAAATAAAAATATACTACTATAATTAACAAACAAATAAGTTAATTAAATTAATATTTAATAAGACATCTACAATATTTGGAGAAAGTTGTCTAATTTTCTTTAAATTATATGCGTAGATGCTTATTTATAACTATTTTGAGATAAATTATATATATACCTGAGTAGATATACCTGAGTGACCTACGAAAAATTGTAGCCCATCAAAAGGTATTTCGTGGAGAAGTGGGGAAGGGGCTAGGCGGGTCTGGGTCTTACTACATACATACCTACTATTATATACTATATATTTCGTAGCAGCTGTTACAACCGCTAGCCTAACCAGTATTCGAAATACAGTACAGTATACAACATCGTTTATAAAAATACACGTGCACGCTGAGTTTCTTGAAGATAATTGTGACAAGTTTACTTAAAAAAACAATAAAACTTTTCGAATCTGCATAGGAAGGTAAATACTATCTCTATTTTTATCTGTATCAATCAACTCAACCATAAAAATCGTAATATTTTCTTTAAAAAATAGTATGCTTAACTTAACATAACCTAAAGATTGAAATTAAATGATATTTTAGTACAAGATAAAAAAATAATTATCTCCTTAATTTTGCACAAACAAATTTAGTTAATCCCATGAAAAAAAAAAAAAAATTTCAAAATCTATAAAAAATATATTTAAAATCTATAAAAAATATATAAAATATATATCGTAAATATATTTCTAATAAAACAAACTTTTGGCCGATTTTCATATATATTTTATACTTTTTTATAGATTTATAATATATTATTTATACATTTTGACGTTGACTTCTTTAATATATTTTTTTCATGGGAGTTTATTCACGATTAAATAGTGAAGACATTATTAATTCGATTTTGTCTTTTCAGATTATCAGTATGGATGAATCAGTTTAGTATCATTTGCAATTTTCGAATTCAAGTTTTTTTTGAATTTTTGCATTTTCTGAGAAGATTTACCATAGTAACATATATATTTTTTTACCATCGGAAAGTAGAGATTCCAACGAACAGAAACCACACCAACTTTTTGAAAAAAGCTGATATTTTGACGGGTGAATTTTCGATTGAAAATTAGGGTGTTTTTTCGATATTAATTCAAAATAAGGTGAAAAAATAAATATTTTTAATTAAATAAATTACAGCGTATTTGGGACATAAAAAGGTAAGTTTTCACAAAATTTCGTTAAAAAAAATTTTTTTTAGTAAAAGATAAAAATAAAAAACCAAAAACTTGTTTTTTTGAATTTTTCACATAAATTTTGAGGTTATGGGAAAAAAGTGTAAATACAAAAGTTTTAGATCTTTTTATTAGGTATCTACAACTTTTCCATTTGACTTTTTTCGATAGGACTTTTAGTTTTGCCGGAAATCGAGAAAAACCGTTTTTTACCCTTAAAAACTCACCCCCATCCCCTTCCCAACCTCAGATCGCCCGTAAATTATTTTTCCTTTCATTTTTATCATATTTCCCTCCTTTTCTAATGGGTTTCATCCTATTATGATTTTTTTTGGTTTTAAAAATTATCGACCCTGGACTATATAGAACAACTAGCTTCTGCCCGCAACTCGTCTTTCTTGCTCCCCGACCATCGCATCGAATCGCCTGGCCATGCGAGTACTTCGTATTTGTGACTTTTTTCTTTTTGCTCGGTTCCTTAAGGCCTTAGCGTGATGTTATATAGCCTATAGCCTTCCTCGATATATGTGCTATCTAACATTGAAATAATTTTTCAAATCGGACCAGTAGTTCCTGAGATTAGCGCGTTCAAGCAAACAAACAAACACTCTTCAGCTTTATTATTAGTGTTAGATTTATTATAAACTAGCTGTGCCCGCGACTTCGTTCGCGTGCATGTCGGAAAACAATAATGTGTCGCTTTGACGGTGTAGGTACCACTCCTCCGATCTTCCGATCTATCCTGGTAGGAATCTACCACAGCTTTCGAATGCAGTCCAGAGCCTAGAGACAAAACACATACTCTTGGCGTTCACGCTAAACGGTACGCCAAAATGTATGGGAATGACATTACCTGCGGAAAGGACACGGTGATGTCATTCCCATATATTCTGGCGTAGAGTTTAGCGTGAACGTTAACAGAAAGGTGTTTGGTCTAGGCCTGCAGGCCTCTTTAGGGGTTATAATGATATTGCGACGAAGTCTCACTCAGATTTTTAAGAATAAATATAGATCAAAGCGCCTGGTCGAGGCTCATTTTATAATAAATGTGCACCTGCCGTAGGTACAGTAAAAGCTCTTTATTCGCGAGGTATACGTTCCGTAAAATACCTACCGCGAATACAGAAACCGTGACTATGGAATGGTAATTTATATGGGATTATAGGGGATACGTTCCTAAGTGACATAAAAAAAACAATTTAATTGAAGTTTTTGACCATATTGACTAATTGTATGAGCGTGATATATGGATGCAAGCGACTCTCCAAGGCGTAAACGATCAAGCATTTCTATGCGTTAAACAGATTTTTTCGCGTCGAAAATCGTTTTTAAGTAAAAAAAAAATTTCAACATTTTGCAATAAATGGAAAGATGAAACAATAGGTAAAACACGCAAAGCGGCTCGTACCAAAGGATGGAATGTCAATTAAGTCGCAGCATTTATAAATGTGGGGGAGGCCTATGTCCAGCAGTGGACGTCTTTCAGCTGAAATGATGATGATGATATATAAATATACTTTATGGTGATGAGGTTGGTTTCAATATGTTTGTTTACATTCTCTAAAAACTTTTTTCAAAAAAATACCAACCGACTTCCAAAAAACACTACAAAGTGCAAAGTAACTTTTTCGGAAGTCGGTGACGTTGGATGTGTATTTTAATTATTTGTCACCGCCTTCCGAAATTAAAGTTATTTTGCACTTTGTAGTGTTTTTTGGAAGTCGGTTGTTATTTTTTTGAAAAAAGTTTTTATTTATCACTTTTTTGTTACCTACCATACACCAATTCGAAATTTCATCATCCTTTGGGTCAAAACAATGCATACTTATTTATGTGATAGCAACATTCGCGGTAGATTTGCTGTAATTTTTTGAAGAGTTCCGTTGTCTGTTTCCGAAACGCATCATCAGATCTATATGCAGGGCCCAATCTAAGGGGGGGCAAGCCGGGCAAATGCTCAGAGCGGCAAAAATGAGCGGCGGCAAAATGTATACTTACAAACATACTTTTTGTATACTTGTTCAGAAGCCGTAGTAGACTAACGTATGTGAATATTATATAGTTAAAAGAATATCACATAATTATGGTCATACCATCTTTGATGGTGTTAGTGCAAAGGGCGGCGAATGTTATTTTTGCCCGGAGCGGCTAAATAGCTAGATCGGGCCCTGTCTATATGAAATTTCAATGGGACCATTTCGGAGTAAACCCCTTTCGAAAAAAAAAAAGGATTTTGCAAATCCGTCTATATACGACGGAGTTATGCCTGAACATACATTAAAAATATAAACATGTCGAATTGATAACCTCCGTCTTTTTGAAGTCGGTTAAAAACACCGACCGTGGCGAAGGTGGCTATTGTAGATGTCAAAGGCCGAACCAATACAGCGGCGATATCATTTGACAATGTACTTTAGGCGAAGTTGTAATAAGGTCTATTTCACTTTTTTATAGTCCATCTGACGACGCGTTTACAAAGGATATTGGGTTGGATACCTATTGGAATCCTTTTTGTTATTTGTTAATATGTATGTACCGATGTACCGATTAGACCCGCAAATAAATAAATCTTTAGCCGCGGATATAGGAATTGGGTCGCATTTTTTTAATCCGCGAATAGTGAAAACGCGAATGAAGGAAGCACGAATAAGGAGCTTTTACTGTACTTACTCAATAAATCGACTGCGCGTCTGGTTGAGTGTGCTGAAGCATTATTCCACGCGGGGGCGGGCGCCTATCTCGGCCCGTACAGGCGCGTGTCTTTTAGCTTTGTTTATCAAACGTTGACCACTGAATAAAACCACAGCAGTGGGAATGCTCTGCACGGACTGCGATAGGCCTCGACAGGTAGCAGTGCAGTAACACCTGACGCCACCTGTCAGTTAACGGCCCGTGGGACCATGGCGTTATCACGATGAAGAAAGATCACGCTGTAAAGGTGGATACTGACCGGCGTCACGGGTAAAAATGCACCTAATATGTTACCAAGCAAGTATTCGTGCAGTCAGTAGTACCTACGGCAAAACATGCGAGCGAGCAACACTGATTTTAGCACACGGCGACATTACCTACGCCCCGTAACGTCGGTCATTATCCACATTAAAAGCGCTGTTGAAAAAAAAACTATTTAATTGTATAGCACGGGTTTTCTATGAACATAGTAAGTACGATGTTGTTGCTACGTAGTGCAATACCGCGCGCGCCCCCACCTCTCTCCGCTGCTGACGCAGGCAGCAGGAAGAGAGAGAGCCCGATCCCGAGGATAATGGACGTAACAGAGCGATCCTCCGCGACTCTCAGTTACGATGCCTTTTTATTGTAAATTGTAATCAAAAATGTTTCAGTGTTTCTTTTGTTCAGCCATACATTTATTTGTAGACCAATAAATAATTATATTTAAAGTAGCGACTTTAAAATTGACAATATTTTACTATTGTGATTTCTTTTGTTCCTGTGTAGGTAATGTATCCTTTGTTGGAGATGCCAAATGGCTAAATAAATACATTTTTAAACTTGTTTTAACTAAGAAAATGCTTCTCTGTAAGCGATGTTGCTCGGAAGAGCATCGACATAACTACAGTTGCCCGTGTGAAAACCTATCTATTTACTCAAATCCACCAGTAGTTATGGTCGCAATTTTGGATTTTTTTTCCTGACTTTCACCATCCGACCTCGCTTGAACCCCTCCCCACCTCGAAAACTAACATCACGAAAATTAGCACATAAGTATTTACAACTCTTTACTCCCAAAACTCCCATTATTTGAATCGAGTAATGCTGTGAACACGCATTTAAATTTAACATTATCAAATTTCGCGCGAAATCAAGTTGTTGTCTTTGCATGTTTGCTATTCAAACCTAGATGGCGTTACTGACGCTAGAGATTAAGAATTTCTATGGAGATGTTCCTCTAGCCGCTCTAATTTTGCTATATTATGCTAGATGGCGCTACTAAGACTTTTATCACAATTAAAAATGAGATTTCTTCCCCTCTATTTGTATTAATTTGATTGATAAAACTAATAAATATTTATCTAACATTGCATTCTAGGTATATGACTCAGAACACCACGTCAGTTAATATTATCACAACTTTTTATTTGAAATTCTTTAAGCTTTTTTGATTCGTGGGAATCAACCACCAACGGAAAGCGATTTTAGTAATCAGTATCATTACTTTTTGAAATAACACAGACACAGTAAGTAACTTAAATGAGAATGACGTGTTAATATTAAGTATTCGTTAGTACCGTTTCACGCCAATAGATGTCGCTAAGTGTTTCAACATTACGTAAATAAATTCTTCTTGAACACTTTAAATTATTTAGATAGGTTGACCGAAGCGATTGCGATGAAACAAAGACTAATATAAACTCTGAGTTATAAACAATATTTGAGTATGAAAGATAACCATATTAGTTTCGTTCTTTTGACGTGATACTTGATCTATTCAACATAGAAACTGAAAAACCGAGCTACAGACAAAAATTTTGATGAGGGTTAAAATGTCATCTGTTGATTATCCCTTACCACCCCAAGCAATTATTTTCGAAATATTTTAAATGTACAGAAAAAGTTCCTTTACAGATTTATTATATGTATAGAATAGATATAGATAGATATATAATTTATAACCTTCAAATTGATTCAGATTGTGATTCATAGTGCTTTGCACAATAAGGGTGCTGATCACAGTGATCACTCTAGAGCGGGGATGCACAGACTTATTGAGACCATGGGCCACTTAGACAAATGATGAACTTATGGCGGGCCACTAGCACAAATTAAAAACATAAAAATAGCTCCAGATTCAAATTATTTGTAAACCTCAGCAATATTCTTCCTTCAAATGTACGAGGGAATATTTTTGCTGGCGGGCCACTGGAATATTGCCCGGGGCCGCGGGCTGTGCATCCCCGCTCTAGAGTGACCATACAAAATAATGATAACTGTGATGATCCACAATATTGATAACTATGTTGATGATGATACTTTCTTCTAAATACATAATTATGTATGGTTCTTACAGCAACTGCTTCTTGAGAACGTCTTTTTGAGATAACTGTAGTCCTGCAGTTAAAAGGTAAATCTCAAATGATTGCGATATACTGGTGTAATACAATGCCAGAGATCAAGATGAGCGAGTATTTAAATAAAGTTGTAAATACATTGTTGTACTCATTATTTAGTACTTTATCGAACAAGCCTGCACAGTCAGAGTAGTTTTTGTTTTTCTGTCCTATTGATTAAGGGGTCAAATGGGTCATCCTATTTGACCCCTAATAAAGAATTCGGGATGAGACATAAACAAGCAAAATTATCTGAACCAATGGTTTTTGCAACAGCCTAGATTTTTTGTTTTGATAATCATGAACTGTTCCCAAAATATTACAATCAAAACACAATAACAACAGGACCCATTTATCAAGGACAAAAGGGATTTTCCCTTAGCAAATATGCTGACAAAGGTGGTCAAAATTTTCCTTTTGGGTTTGTTGGCATTTATTTCTGAGTCTCTGAGTTCAGCACGACTACTGACAAATGCGTTCACTGACCGGACAGGTCCACTCATGCTGTGTGGTTCGATTCGTTCCTCAAAAGACCATTTCATACACCAATCTACATTGTCTTCTCGAGATCTAACCAAGATTAAGTCTAAACTTTAAAAGACACTGTGACCTGTGACCTCTGAGTTTGTTTCGGGTTTTCTTCTCAGAGTAGTCTAAACTATGCTGCCGTCCTTTAACTAAAAAGGAGTTAGCCCTCACTTGGTAAATTTTTACTTTTTAATCGAATCTAAGCGAGTTCACAGTCTTTCTGTCTAACAAACATTTTCACAATTACAATAGTTCCCAAGGTAGGAGAGTTTGTAGGTTTGTAACTGGAAAGGATTCTTTAGGATAAACAGAAATGAATATCAATTGATGTTTTCTACGGTCAATAACGTAAGTAGGTATCACAGTTTTTAAGAAATAACGATTGGCGCGTTTTTTGCCATTTCTTCGGAAACAACTTTTAGGGCCTGTAAGGACGGCAGTATGATTGACGTGTAAAAGTGTTAGTTCAAACCTACTTACAGAAATATAATCATTTATTATTTACCTTTCGTGTTTCCCTAATAGGATATTTTTTTATTATTCCTAAGTTAACAAGGAAGGTGACTTCAAATCTATATCTTACAAACACG
Source organism: Polymixis flavicincta (assembly GCA_949987655.1). Taxonomy (NCBI): domain Eukaryota; kingdom Metazoa; phylum Arthropoda; class Insecta; order Lepidoptera; family Noctuidae; genus Polymixis; species Polymixis flavicincta. The sequence goes on from OX465183.1 coordinate 21,263,054, forward strand.
TATTACCTCTAAAGGCTCGGTAATCATCACCTCAGTAATTGCTTGTTCTAGCTTCGAATGAATATTAATTATTTAGTCGTTTCCGTTCCTTCAAAACAAATGACGATTATTCTAACCGCGTGCAGTAATTAGTATGGGTGTTCCATGCAGGCCGTTACTATGAAGGTTGGCGGTGAGCTGAATGGAACAGTGGGCTGGCTATATTGCCGCGCAGGTTGGGAAGGTCATGTGGAGGAAACCTGTTACCAATGACATGGGAAAAAAGGAGTTTTCTTGATTGGTCTTGGCTTGATTCTGGTTCCACACTATCCTATTCAAAAAGCGCAAAGTATCCTAATTACCCAAAATTTAGGGACTTTGGGGTTTGGTATTTCCAATATTTGTAACGTATCCCTTGCCAGTCTCATTGCTGACTCTATAGTTTCCCTCTTACTCTTCTTTAGCCTAATTCATCTTCTTCAAAACTTTCTTCCAATTCCTAGATTAATTTCTGCTCCATTTATGTAATTACATTGGCCTTTATACCATTATACCTATCTCCTGTCAGGAGCCGGCGAAAAATACCTTGAACTTGGCGACGTTTAGTTTGAAGTTAGTTTTATGATACCAACCATTTAACAGTTTGAGTAAATACTTCATCACAACAAAAGTTACTTCAACAATAGGCACTTTAACATAAAATGAGAACGAGTAACCACAAATATTACGTGATGTTTAAAACCGATCTCGGATGGGTGGGCGATTATCAGAATCGAGTGATGTCATCGGCTTAAACACTACCTCTCTGTGGGATGTAGACATTGAATCAGTTTGGACGGCCTAGGCTTAAGGTCTTAGGCCTTTTACGAGTAAGACCTACGCCTACTTTCATTTATAGCTCCAAAATATCCTAGGAGTGCTGCTAAGACCTTGGATTCTCAAGCTGCATACTGCCATGTTATTGTAATAAATCGTTTCTTGGGAGCTAACGCGACATTGACAATGTATTCGAAAAATATGCTATTCTGCTAATACACACAATTACATGTTTTTTAGCTTCCTTGACCAACTCCACTAACTGAGCAAGCGATAGGCGACAAAGTTAATAAGATAACATTTATTATTTCATACAAAACTGTTATATATAACGCAGCATTTATGATTAAATAAATAATGTGAAAATAAAAACATCAACATCTGGGACATGCGGAGTAGGCAGCTGCGTCTAGCTCAGCCTAGGTAGCCCTTTTAGGGTGACCTGTAATAGGTCATGGCTTCATTGATTTATTACGTCAACTTTTGCGTGATATACTAAACCTAGCAAGCTAATAAAATTTTTTTCCTCCAGGTCAGTATGGAAATCCAGCACCATAAACAATTTTACAAGGCGAACGAATTCCTTAAATTCATTCGGTCCAGTATGGCAGTTGTCATGTATCTAGTGGCTGTGGTATTTTATGGACCTTATCGAGGCCGTGTGACTCTCGGTTCTCGTTTTGTAATCTACTACATAACACCCTGGAACCGGAGCATGGATCAAGGGACGAAGATGTTGCACAGTTACTTGCAAATATTCGGAATTCCTCTGATATTATCTCGCCATTTGATGCATCTGTATTCATTTAAGTTCTATAAGGAACTGTGGGAGTGAAGCAATCGCCTCTTATTCCAAGAAGGGCACGGAAAAGAGAACATAAAAATGAAACAAGATCCACAGTAAAAGTCCCGTTGCTCAAGGCTTGCAAAGGTTGACCTCGAATCATCAATAACTGATATCATCTGTGACAGTTTGTTCCTCTTCCATCCTTGGAGTGGTACATTCTGAAGAGTTCGGTAATATTCGCAAGAAATCAGTAAACAAATGGTAGGGACCCAATTTCTTCGCAATATTCAATTGTTTAGCCGGATCAGCAGTTAGTTCCGGTTTTTCAACAATAGGGTCGGCCTGTCATTGTCCAGTATCGGCTTCATCGCTGCCACCGGCCATTGTGCACCCAAAACCACTTTTCGATACATTATTGTCTTAAAGATTATCGCATAGAGCGTTTATATTTTTATGATTATGGTCTCACGAGTCATGCATGAATCATTACTTTCATCAATAGTATCTTCAAAAATAGTGGTTTCAATTCTATTCCAATAAGAGTCCAATGAATGTGTTCCGATCAAGTTCTAGACGGCGTTTTCTGTTATCAAAACTATAGTGACAAATAGTAAAACGACCGATAGACATAAAAATATGACGGTCGTCGTTACACGTAGCCATAAACGCTGGCTGTCGAAGAACAGGCTTTTATCGCATCAAAATAAATAACACACTTAGACTAATTAGCCTCGTATGTGTGTATTGTGGCATCGCTTTCTCGGAACGCGTTTCGATAAGTGTTTTATCTTTTAGGGCACGAAAGCCTGCGGGAGAGGGTTGAGGGAGGAGTAGGAGGTGCGCGCGCGCATCCCGCAGTGGTCGGAGAGCTAGCCGGCGCGGGTCACTTTGCGGCCCGCAGTGATCGCTCGGACGCCGACCGCGCCGCACGCCACGTCGACCCAAGCTCGCAAACTCAAAGCCGCACCACGCGAAAAAACACAATAAAACCAATCGACCCCGAGTGACCCCAAAAGTGCATACCGAGCGGCCGACACGAACGAAACGACTTCGCGAATACACAGAATAAAAACAACTAACACTAACGCTTTGCAGTAACACGTGAGCTTTATTAACTGTTAATATAAGTTATAATTAACATAAAGGTGGAAATTAAACTGTGCACTGGAAGATATCTGAGTTTTGAGCGATTGTTTAAAATTTAAATGGTAACGGGCGAGCTGTATTAGCGGCCGGTGGCTGTGCTCGAACACAGGTAAGTTTGACTTAAGTTTTAAATTACGATCTCATGTTTCGCTCAGCTGAGCGCTACAGATGGCGGGCTATTTGACAGTTGTATTTTTTTTTAAACGTGTCCACGCATAAATTAAGGAGTAGGCTCACGTATTCATTCAGATACAGCCACATTTTTTTTAGATTATTAAGTTTATGTTGCATGAGTAATATCGACGTAATGAATGTTTTAAGACTTGGTGATTGTTTGCTTACGTTGATGTTTGTCTCTCCAGCGGAATGCGCCGGCTTTGTCCCGTGTGTGTTGTGAACTGTTGTCATCATAACAAATATCTTTGCGTCTAGGTGTGCGGCGGCAGGTTCGGATCCTCTTGTTTGCACACCTGCTTCTTGGATTCTTGTACCTACTTTATTATCTTTGACATCTCATAAGTTACCCTTTATCTAACCCCGGTATTCCGTAAGTTTGTCAACTTTGTCATCAGTAGCTAAGCTATGAATGTTTGTCCAACACTTGGTCGTTGTAGTCATAGGGCGCATTCCGTATTAGACAAATAGTGATAATATCGCGAAGCCAACCAAAATAAAAATCAGTACTAATGATCTGATAACTCTTAAATTTTTTGACCATTCAATTTGGTCGGGTTCGCGATATTATCACTTTTGTTGCATTTCGGAACACGGCACTAAATAAACTCGTTGTGGTCTTTATCACCTATTTTGGTGGACACACACAATGCTTGTAGGTTTGCCTTTAGAAGTTACCTCCTAAAGGCAATGGTCTGACTCATAATCAAGTTCTCAAAGTTTTTTGTTGTTTCTCTGTTCCTTTATATCTTTGCCTCCATCGTTTATGTTACGGATTATGTTCTAGACTTATGCATTAGTCACTGCATTTTGTTTTAAAAAACCACCCACATTTAGTGTCATTCTAGTAACAAAGTTCTGTGAAAAACACTATAAGAAAAACAATTAAGTAAAAAAAATACTAAAATAACTTATGAGTCTTATGACTCTATGACATATGAAGTCACGAAACCAAAACATGCCCTCAATTCAATAAAAGGACAAACATTCACAAGTTCATCTTTTCATAATAATTGAATGGCATGAAACTCACTGTATTATGTTTGAGAATATCAAGAAACAAACAAACACGAACCAATGAGCACTGAATGAGTCAAAGTACATCAGACAGGTATAATGTTCACAAGAATAACGATTCTTCGCACTTCGACTTCTACAATATATTTGTACCTACCAATATACAATATATATACCTATACATATAACAAAGTATATTCAGCTATAATGACATCGATGTCATCTGTCATCAAAATCTCATTATGAAACGGCAACAGAATACGATAATTTGGTGATGGTATATATATTGTCAAAAGCTCTTCTTTGTGCTATCAACTGAACCTTGAGGAACCCCTTGGTTTGATCAGATCAGAGTACCTTTAATATCGATTGAAAGTTCAACAAAACTTAGTAGAAACTCTATCCCCCTCTTATTCTTAAGCAAAATTGATCATGTTCAAAGAAGCACTGCGGACCGTACATTTACATCTACCGTACGCACATATGTATAGCGTACCTGTACGGCGGGTTGCAATCAGGTTCTGGTTTCTCGAAATAATCTTACGCGATGTTGAATAACACCGTTCCCACGCAGCCATTATTAAACGAGTTAATAAAACAATTATCGAAAATAATAATAAAAGAGTCTGTGTTATGAATGAAAGTGAATTTGATAAAAGTGTTTTGAAATACTTCCTTTATTTCTATAAATAATGAAAAGGTATGCAGAATTCCATTGCTTTTCATTAGAACAAACTGCTTTTTCAGTTGCGCAATATTAGAAGTCCTTCAATCCTAACCACTAACCACATGTTATGGCAACATTGCAATTGTTATAATATGTAATCAAAACGTCGAGTTGAGTCTATCGAAAGCATCACTGGAAACAAATCTAAACAATTCTACTGTCGTTATTTAATCAGAAAACTATTATCAATGAAATTGATAATAAAGACTTGGTAATGAAGTTGTTATAGACGAGCTTCCAATTTATTGTTGTGTGTTATCAGCTAATAAGTCATAACACAACAACCATAATCTGGACCATAGTGTCGTGAAGAAACTTTTGATATGGTTATGATTTATAGGAGAACATTAAAAAAGAAACGATGGATATATTGTATGAGTAGTATGAAACAGATCATGTAGATAGAAAGGGTGACTTCTGAAATAACTGCTAATAGAGATGTATGGATGAAGCAGACACATGCTGCGTTCATCCCAAAAAAATTGGAATCATCAAAAACAAACCATCTAACGAATTTGAAGGTTCCGTCTCTAATTAGCGGATCGCAAAACCTCTTCAACGTCTGCCTACGCTTGAAACAATACCCGCTAAGCCTTATTAATAAAAGTAGTAATTATAATAATTACTCGTGTGATGTGCAGGCCATACACGATGAACATGACGTCATCTTTCTCAAATACAAGGCTTAGCTTTTGTTAAAATATATTGTTTACTTTGAATGTTTAGAGCATTCACTCAAATGGAACCAATTGGTTTTCATGTGTAAAATATAAGATTGTAGTTAACTGTGCTAGAACTAAATGCCTTTCCAGCATGGCTTTGCTGTGACACTTACAGTTATAAACTTACATTTACAGTATAACATTAATTCATGAGTTTGGTTCATATTATCCTAAGCTTTAAGTTCTTTAAAATGAGCAACTAATGTATATAGAGTTAAATCTTTATACATATATTACTTTTGTACGACGTATCTACTCCTAAAGGGTTGGACGGAATTTGATGGACAAAATGAGACCTTCGATCGAGTTCTAGGAAACAGCAAAACGTCTGTCCGGCCAGCTAGTTTTTCATATTAATTTTGCGTTAGTAGCATAAACACATTAGGTTCCTGCAGGCTTAGCACGAGCACCGATTTGTCGACGGAAGAATAGACATTACTATTAACTAAATGATGTACAATAGGAGAAGATGGCTATGTTTTTCTATTCATTATCACAGTTATGCGTTCTAAACGAATCATAATTTTGTAGATAATCGTAAAAACTTTGTGGCCGTCGAGTAAAAAGTTTTGTTGTCAGTGTGATTTTGACAATTTGGGAAGAAATATTCTTCTGAAATAGTCTACACTTATAAGGACCTAGACAAATATCGTTAGAAACGAAAGACTAAATGAAAGATTGTAGAAGGATATCTACGGTGCGATTACAAAAATGTAGGAACGAAATGTCACTTTGTATTGAAAAAGCACTGTCTATTCTTCGAAGAAATACAAAGCGCCATGCTAAGCCCGCTGGTAGAACCTGATTTTCCTTCTGGATATGCATATGAGAAGAATTGCGACCTCAGATGATAGTAATTTCGTCCGATTTGGATTTAGAGTGTGAATTAATATCTGGATGTATTTTTTTGACGTTTTCTAAAAATTTAACCTATCTACATCGATTTATCGCCTCCGAAACCCCCTGCATACTAAATTTCATGAAAATCGTTGGAGCCCTTTCCGAGATTCAGATTATTATCTATATAAATATGTAAAAAGAAAAGTCGTGACTGACTGATTCATCAACGCCCAGCCCAAATCCTTGGACCTAGATAGCTGAAATTTTACACAGATATTCCCTTAATGTAGACAAGGAATAAGGAAGGATTTTTTGAATTCTACCCCTAAGGGGATGAAAGATTAGATTGTTCAAGACTTGAGTTTTCATCGCTTTATCTTCGCAAATACAGCGTGAACACAGCCTTAAAAGTGTAGGTTTCGTTTTCAATATATCTGTCTGTCTGTGTGCGTATTGACTGGTTACACGTTGACCGTGACATATTCCTTACATACTGTGATTCAACCGTATTGTTGGTTTTGCATTTAATGTGGTAATTTCTTTTTTAACCGACTTCGCATTAATCGCCACGAAGTTTTGAAGTTAATATTTTCAAGATACTTCGAAGTCCATCTATTATGAACAATCTCAACATATCAGGTTCGAAATGATAGTTTATTTTTTGTCTAAAACTCCTTTAAGAGTCTTTATTTCGATTTCCATTTTTCTTACAAGTTGGCTAATGTTCCGTTAGCAATTTCCGTAACTTAGAGAACTCCCATTGATTTTCGATAAAACCTTACTTTCTTTACTTAGTGCCTTATCTTGGTAAAAGCCTTCTCCGAATCATAGCGACATGCCACATTATACCTTTATCAGTTTCGTTTTGCACAATAGCCGATAGTTACAAGTAACCTTTACAGACAGTGTTTATCTCTCGTAGGAGACATGTCGAAAGATGTCTAACGCAACAGATATCACTGATCACTGCACGAGTGCACGTGTCTATCGCACAATTAACTACATTGTTGTACACATCACGCATATTTAGATTTTGGGCTCGCGGCTGTTGTGATCGATGTTAAATTCTGTTGATCAGAGAGAGAGAGAGTAGATATAGGTGTTGTGTCCGGCAACTAGAAATTATTAAGAATGTCTTGGCAGCTGACTTCAGCAAATAATAAAACTAGGGTTATCTTATTATTTGCTGAAGTTAAAAAAGCCAACAAGCAAACAGCATGTTGTCCAGTACTGTTAAATGGCATAATACGAAAATTTTGAGACATCGAATTTTTCCAAAATGTGAATGAAAGTGCAAATAAGTGTACTTTAATGTCCACAACTCAACAACAAACAAACATTGTGTTTTGCAGTACACAAACACTGACACTTCATGTATTGGAAAATGTGTGATGTTCTTAAGAGCAAATAAATATATTTGAATTTGATGGACTGCAGTAAACTTGGAGAAAAATGAAATTGAAGCCAGACGGAAGGCATGGCATTGAATTGTGCAAGGCAAAGTCAAATGTTTAGTACAGCCGCCAGCACAACAAGCTACTCCAATCTGTCACATTTCTTTGACAGATTTTCATCTTTAATACATAAATACAAGGTTCATGTTCGATTGAGAAAATTTGACAGGGGTAGCTTGATGTGCTGGCGTCTGTACATGTTTACTTGGGAAATGAACGTATAAATCGTAAATTCTAACTGATGTTATAATTTATTCGCTTTGAAGCCAAAACGGCTGGATGGATTTGGATGTAATTTGGCACATAGGTACACCATTACCTGGATTAGAACATAGATACTTTTTATCCCGATTCCCAACGTATCGAGACTTATGCGGTTAAACCGTGAAACTGCAGGGTGCAGCTAGTATTTCATCGTCGTCATCATTTCAGCCGAAAGACGTCCACTGCTGGACATAGGTCTTCCATCAATAGGGGGTTTTTCCATAATCGCCACACTTAGCAGGCGGGTTAGCAATCGCAGTATGGTGGTTAAATGGATAGAGAACGCTGCTGCCCATTCGGTAGTAAGCCCCTTAGTCGCCATTCACCACACCCACGGGAGGAAATGGGATGGTGCTATTATTTACGTCCGGCACCACACGGAACAACTTGATGTTCATATATACATCTGAATGTATCTATGATACTGTAGATAGTTCTGTGGTGCCCAGTGGTAACGACACCGAATAACAAGTTGTAGTTGTAGGTCGAAGTTTCGAACCCAGGCACGCGCTTTTCTTAGTTTAAAAAATATCATCACCACTGCCCTCAAAACGGTGTAAGGAAACATAGTGAGGAAAGCGGTAGGCATGTACTAGAATTGCAAAAAAAATGGGAGATATGTGGCATCTATTATCTCGCACTGGTCTGGCCCCGCAGGATAGATTACAGCCCACTCTCTCACGAAGCGAGGAGGCCTGTGTCCCAGCAGTGGGAACATGATATAGGCTGGGCCTGAATTCACTATGATCACTTATAACGATTCCTTACTCGTAACCACGTCAATCACACACTAATTCTGCTAATATCTTATTAATAATATCGATTAATTGTCTTGGAACATACAGAATATGATATTTTGATTACTTACCACTACAAAAGTTTCTCAAAAGAAACGATATTGACGTAGTTTGAACGTAGTAAAATTCCGCGGGGAATCATTATAACGATACATAATTGGGGCTCTGATTATGGAATGACACTATTAAGGACTCGAATACACACAGAGCCCACTTTGTGACATAAAACAGTATGCGTCCTATTACTAGACTAACAACTAGGTATTTAGCCACAAATTGTACCTAATTGAGCATTACAATTAATTAGCACCGTATCATGTCTAATTCGGTGCATGACATGTTAAGTGTGCTCAGCTACTGATACCGAGGAATACGCATCTATTTACCGGTCGAGTTTACCTATTGATCCTGTATGGACGTGACGTTTATCTAGTTTATTACATACTATGAGTATATTACTAATAACGGTTGATATTGACTGCCTGCGTGAGTACTTAAGTTTAGTAACTATGCGGTGGAAATATTAGATATTTAAATTAAGTTAAACGATATTTCTTTTATTTGAGGTTATTATCGGTGATATGAATAGGTAGTGCCTATTTGCCTAAGCTTCGAAGAACAGAGACAAGAAACGGAGACTTCCTTAGGACAATTTTTTTTTTCCCGGGATTAGGGAAAAATCTTCAGTAAGTTGTAAAAATGGTTAATTTAAGATCTGCAAAAGCTATATTTAACTAAACTTGCAACTACCCAATTTTCAGGATTTTCACGTAAAATCCCGAAATAAATAATCTAACTTTAATTCATGATTTGATACAACGGTTAGTTGGATCGTAAATATAATGCGAATACATGAAATTAAAGTTAGATTATTTATTTCGGGATTTTACTTGAAAATCCCGAAAATTTGGTAATTCCAAATTTAGTTAAAAATATGTTCTTCGAAGTTTAGGCAAATAGGCACTACTATTCCTATCACTGGTTTATTATCCTACAGTATCGTACTACTGGGATAAAAAAGTACCTACCCTATATGTTATTCCAGGTTATCTATACTATTATTATAAAGCTGAAGAGTGTTTGTTTGTTTGCTTGAACGCGCTAATCTCAGGAACCGATTTGATAAATTATTTTAGAGCTGGATAGCCCATCTATCGAGGAAGGCTATAGGCTATATAACATCACGCTAGAGCCCTTAGGAGCTGAGCAAAAAGAAAAAAGTCAAGAATACGAAGTACTCGCACGGCCAGGCGATTCGATGCGACGAGGTGGGTCGGGAGCAAGAAATTTGACGCAGACGAAGTTGCGGGCAGAAGCTAGTAAACTATATGTGTGCCCATCTAAATCTGTTTAGCCGTTTTGACGTGATTGAATAACAAACATCCAAACATCTAAACATCCAAGCATACAAACTTTTTCATTTATGATAATAGTAGGATTTACATTGATATACTAAAATATATTTAATAAATAATTAAATGAAGACCTAACTGAGGCTATCATACTAGGACTCAAAGACATAATGCATTCAAATAGAGCTTTATACCATACAAGCAAGTTAAAAGTATGATATGACACTTAGCCATAACATGTATGAACCATCATCTGCCTAGCCTTTTCCCAATTATGTTGGGGTCGGCTTCCAGTCTAACCGGATACAGCTGAATACCAGTATTTTACATGGAGCGACTGCCTATCTGACCTCCACAACCCAGTTACTGGGTAATACGATACCCCTTTGGTAAGACTGGTTGTCAGACATTCGGGCTTCTGACGACCCGTAACGACTGTCAAAGTTCCACAAAATACAACCGGGACCAACGGCTTAGCGTGCTTTCCGAGGCACGGAAGAGTCTTGGTATGTAAAGATGGTCACCCATCCACGGACCACCCGCGGCAAGCGTAGCTTAACCTGATTGATCGACCCGTGCAGCTATTGTTATTTAGCCACATGCTCCTCATATCATATATAAGAACCCAACTAACAAATAATACATCAATATTACTTCAACAATCTAAATCAATTTGTCTACTAGACATCAGGCAGGAACAAAATTAATTAAAAACTTTCTAACAAAATAATTAGTATACAATGAAAGCCCCATCACAGACAACCGTGGTAAGTAGCCACGCTGGCTATAAGAAATGCAGCGCGCTTCCCGCCTCGATGCGCAAGCGCAAGCTCACGTGCGATCCCATGGTGTAATGGGCCCATTAGTAAGCTGATGTGCTTAATTTAATAGTGGCTGAGCGAAAAATGAGTGAGGTGAGATGAGCTATGTGTCATTTAAAGCATTGAAGACTCATTTTTGGATATGGACCACATTCGATGGGAATGTTTTATACATTGTTCTCACATATCGAAGCAACAAGAGTAATGTTATCAGGATTTTGTAATATCTCGATTTCAAAGAGTGCCCTTGAGTTACTTGACCGTTCTTCTACATAGAGATCTCCGCTTTGGAATGGGCAACTATCTTCATCTTTTTTATTAACTGACCGACTTTTTGACAATTCGAAAGTTCATGTTAACTCAAACTATTTATTTCAATTAAACCAATTGAAATGAATGCTTTGGAGTTTGACAGTTTTAGGGACCTGCTTGAGATTAAAAGAACAGTTGAAGAATGAATAGGTGAAACTTTCGCCTGTTTATCAAGGCGTCCCTAATTCGGCTCGACAAATCTTTCTCTTAAAAATCGTGGAATACATTAGTAACATGCATGTAAGACAATGACAATATTCAACTCAAAGAAGACATGTTTTATGGGCAATTAAATTAACGTCTATGTTAATTTAATTGCCCATAAAACATGACTTACGTATGCTTAAAACATCTCAAATAGATTTTCCTGAGTCAATTACACTCCTCTCAGCTCCGCTCGCATCGCTTCCAGCGCTCACAGACAGGTGGACACGAAAGTACAGATAACTACGAAAGCCCCTCACACCACACACGGCGTACACGACAGTCATTAGACGATACATGAAGCACATGCGCAAGCGCAGCTACATGCCTTGCATATTGCCGAGTCTAGCAAGAAAATGTTCAATACTTTAATTTTGTTTGTAACGTCTGATATTTTAAATTGACTGCAAATTCTGGATTTCTTTGGTGATTATTAGGAAAGGATTCAGGGAGAAGGAAGAGATTATTATTATTATGGGTATATTTATTTATTCATTAGTAATAACGATAATGATAGACGACGTCATTTTAAAGTTAACTCGTTGATTGCAACGGGCGGGGTCCTGGGCTTCTGAAATTATACCAGTAACCTGTACAATCATCCCAGGCTGATTCCCGGCCACCGTAGACGCGGGCTTGCGGACGTCGAGTTATGGGTAGCTCGCTGTTCGGTGAGGACCAAGCCCGGGTTGACGGCGCGTTGTGTTCCACGCGAACCTCAAAGAGATGTCAGCACCAACTGGTGGGGTCTGCAAGGGCCGATGCCTGCCAGGGGTGCGGGTTGTTAGACAGAGATACCGTGGCCCCTGGCACACAGGCTACTGAGGGAACACGGGTGGGTTTTAGTCAGTAAAAGTTTGACACGCCCTTCTGCTCCACCCAGAGCGGGAGAAGTTATTTGATGATTTCCCACCCTCAAAAAAAGAACCTATACAGTCATAGCGGTTGCGGTTAGTCTAATGGTCGCAAGCGCTACTGCCGAGCATGAGGTTCTGGGTACGATTCTAGGTCGGGCAATGTGTCATTGGGTTTTTCTTTCAGGAATTTCCGGTAGTCTGGATTGGTGCATCATCCTCATTTCAGCCGAAAGACGTCTACTGCTGGACATAGGCCTCCCTCAAAAGGGGGTTTTGCCATAAACACCACGGTTGGCAGGCGGGTTGGCGATCGCAGTATGGTGGTAAAATGAATAGAGAACGCTGCTGCCCATTCTCTAGTAAGTCCCTTAGTCGCCTTCTACGACACTCACGGAAAGAAATGGGAAGGTTCCATTCATTTACGTCCGGTACCACACCACGGATTGGTGCTTGGTTGATGGCAATAGGCTCGTCCTCTATAACATCGGACTTTACATACCTGGCGAAATGTGGGTATACTGATAGAGATACACCTCTGTACAAGCCTTCAGGGTAACAAGGCGTGATGTTATGGTACTATCAACCTCAAAAATTTAAATGGTGACTAAAACTTCACCATGTATATGGACAAGAGAAGAAAACGTTGCGTATTTTAAACCACCCCATCATTTATTAACATATTTTCCGCTCCATAAACATTGTCCTTCATTGCTGGTTTAGACCTACATTATCGCTTCCCATCGGCAGTGAGCACGCAATCAATCACGCGTCTAACGCGACCATTACGTGTCATTACACGCCCACCATATTCTGCAACTGAATAACTGATGCAATGCCATTACCGCCACTTAAACACTGCCGAGGATGTGCAGGGTTCTCGCCAGAAAACAGGGGCCTAAGAGGTCTTCGACTAAGTTTTAGCTGACTATGGGCTGATTTTTCAATACTTAGTCAAATACCTTTTATCTGAGGGATAAATATTTCGGTTTGACAGCTTTTGTATGGAAAATATGCCAAACCGTCAGATTTATTCTTCTTAAAATAAAAGTTAATTATTATTATATATTTTTAATTATTATTTAAATGTGTGTGTTAATTATGTGTGTGTATGTTAATTATGTGTGTATGTTAATAATTATTTTATAATATATTATATATTCAATTAAAAGTTATTAATCTTCAAATAAAAGTTATCTGACTATTGAAAAGTCTCAAAGTATTATTTATTTAGGCAAAACATCGCTAAGCAGAAAATCATGCGATGTTTTGCATCAGCCTGTAAGTTATTGAGGAAAATAGATAACCTACACAGGGTAAATAAAAATAGGAAAAATAAAACAAATATGAACAGTTGAATTCAAAATTAATGGGGATTAGGAACTTTGTAAAAAAAAAAAAGGCGTAATGGTGTTGTGTTAAACAGTCGTACCAAGGGGTATCGTATTACCCAGTGACTGGGTTGCGGAGGTCAGATAGGCAGTCGGTCTATGTAAAATACTGGTATTCAGCTGCTTCCGGTTTGACTTAAAGCTGACCCCAGGATAGTAAGGATAAAGCTAAGCAGATGATGAGTGGAGTTGTGTTAACAAATAAAAATTCTGCAGCATTAGTCTTGCAATGTTTGCTTGTATTTACTGACTTTTTAGCAAACAATCACATTCAGTGTTAGCTTCCCTATCCGTTGAGGAAACTATTTATTGTCTACTGACGGTTGTAATACAAACCGCTATTGTATTATGATTTATTGTAGTATTGGTGACGCATTCGTTTGTTACTGAGAAAGAATTATAATAATGCTTGTTAGTGGCTATGCCTGCATGGAGGTCGGACATTATCCCACGGGAACGTGTTACTGAGATAAAAAATTGTGCTAATAAAAGTTGTATAAACTCTATTTGCGAGGCTAATTTCATCAAAACAAGTTCGGCCGTTTTTGCGTAATTGAAACATCGAAACATAAAAACTTTCAAACTTATAATTTTACTAGCTTTTGCCCGCGGCTTCGCCAGTGTGGATGTCGGTTACCGCGTAAAAAGTAGCCCATGTCCTTCTCCATATCCCAGGCTTTATCTCTGCAAAATTCCATGACGTTCGGTTCAGTGGTTTAGGTGTGAAAGCGTTACAGAGAGAGTTACTTCCGCATTTAGAATAGGTACTAAAATATATAGTAGGATAAAGGGGAAAAACGGCCTAGTGCGAGTTTTGGGGAAAATTAGGATTGAATTTCCCAATATCCTCAGGTCACGTCAGGCAGAATCGTAGAATAACAGAAAATGGTGGAATAACGAACGTCTGAATGTTTGAACTTCTTATTATAAAACCATCAGGTGCTGTCACTTATTCAAAGTACATTGACTTGATGATCACCATATTTGCCATCACTTATCACATAAGTGAGTATGTTATTGTTCTATTGGCAAGGATCGCGCTTTTGTCCGTCGCTTTGACTGGGATACGCTAATGCACTATCTCTCTTATTTATAACTAGCTTTTGCCAGCGGCTTCGCCTGCGCGTAGGACGGAAATCACCACGCGAAAACGTACTACCGGGATAAAAAGTACCCTATGTTTTAATACAGGCTATAGACTATCTGTGAGCCAAATTTCATTCAAATCCGTTTAGGAGATTTTTCGTGAAAGAGTAAAAAATATCCATTCATTCTCACAAATTAAGTAGGAAGTTACTTGTAATATAATTAAGTATGTAAACATACATTTGTTTACATTAAGGGGCATTAATAAACGACGATTAAAGTTAAGAGGTGTTTAAACGTCAAAAATGTATGGTTAATCAGTCGCTAATCATTACTAATCTTTTTAAAAATTTACCCTGTATGTTACCCTTATTTATAAACGCTGTTTGCGTTTATAAATAAGGGTAACATACAGGGTAATTTTTTTCTCAGTGCACAAACTGTTACCATGAATTCAGCATATCATTCTAGACCCCCCAGCGAAGATGAATTCAGCATATCATTCTAGACCCTCTAGCGTAGATATTTTTCGTAGGTTATTCTCATTTATCTTTACTAATATTATAAATACGAAAGATTTGATTGTTTGTTTGCATTGAATAGGCTCCGAAACTACTGAACCGATTTGAAAAATGATTTAATTGTGCTACACTATCCCCGGGTGACATAGGGTATATTTTATCCCCGAATTCCCACGGGAACGGGAATACGCAGGTGAAACCGCGGTTCGCTGCTAGTCCTGTATAATAATCATGTGTGTATACCCCGAAGGGTTAGGCAGAGCCAAATCCAGCCTCCAGGCTTTTACTAAAAAAATCCTTATGTAAAAACCCAATAACACTTTTTGCCCGACCCGGGAATTGATCCCAGAACCTTACATTCAGCAGTATCGCAAGCAGCTACTTTTTCAAATTAATCCGACCACTAAAAATTTATTTTAAAGTACAACCCTTACATTGCATTGGTTACAATTTCCCAATAATAATTCGACTTCTGGTTACGGCGTAGCGTCGTAGCGCCGTAGCCCCGGGAGTGCTACGAGAATCCCTTAACTACTCAAAAACGTAACCAAACTAAATGTTCCTTTTTGGTCTCTTCTCTTTTTTTTTTGTACAATAAGTAGTACATAAGACGTATACATAAAATATGTGTAATAAGCGTGATATTTATGCCTAATTCCCTAAAAATATGTGATAGACTAGCGTAGACCCTGTACAAGGTGGCGCAGGATCATTTTCGTGGTAGGAGCGCGACGATTAGTATTGAACTGGTGACGTCACGCGCCGATCTCGCCATCAGATTGGCCCCTGCCGTGAAGTGTATTAGGCGGTTGACCATTTTGACCCTATTTTTTAACATCACTCCGCAAAAGCAAAATGTATGCCCACAATATATTACATTTACATTTATAACAATTACGTAAATACATACTATCTATGTAAATAAGGTTTCCAATTTATTGCAACGAATTAATTAATTTTCCGTAAGTAAATGAACATTATCAGTCAATACCCTCATAAAACTGTTTGTCTGTCCTACATTCATAAAATTATTTTTGCCAAGTAACAAATTCACTACCATTTAATTAATTAATGTTTGTTTTCGTTTTCATTTCTTTCTGTTATTTCATTTTATTTGAGGCCTTAAATAAAGCAGCTAATAAATCAGTTGGTTTAATTCCCTGGAGTTTTGTTTTAAATCATTATTTAGGTAAACGCGTAGAAAGTTGGGCACGCCACGATTCCGGCGGTAAGTCCCCTGCTTGAGACGCGGCATGGCGTCCTCACCTTCCACCTGACGCAGGTCCTCTCCGGACACGGTTGTTTCGGGACGTTCCTGTTTCGATTAAGGCGGGAGGAAACGCCCGGGTATTTCCATGGCGAAGATCGCCCTGTGGACACGGTGGAGCATACGGTGGAGGTATGCCCGGCTTGGGTGGAGCACCGCCGTGTGCTCGTGGAGGCCATAGGCGGCGGCGATCCAAGCCATGGTACGGAGCGAGAGTGCATGGGTAGTCGTCACCTCATTCTGCGAAGCAGTGATGCTCGCGAAGACGGAGGCGGCGCACGTGAGGGAGAGGCAGTATATGCGCCCTCACGGCCTTAGTCGCCGCAGGAGACGCTCTAGGCGTCCGGTATCCCAGGCTGATTCCCGGCCACCGTAGACGTGGGCTTGCAGGCGGCGAGTAATGGGTAAATCGCTGTCCGGTAAGGACCAAGCCCAGGTCGACGGCGCGTTGTATTCCACGCGCACCTCAAAGAGATGTCACCATAAACCGATGGGGCCCGCAAGGGCCGATGCGTGCCAGGGGTGCGGGTTGTTCGAAAGAGATACCGTGGCCCCTGACACACAGGCTACTGAGGGAACACGGGTGGGTTTTAGTCAGTAAAAGTTCGACACGCCTCCCTGCCCACCCAGAGCGGGAGAAGTTATTTGATGATTTCCCACCCAAAAAAAAATACGTAATAAGTGGAGAAGTTGCACTTGAGAAAAAATGTGATTTAATTATACCAACACTATACATAATACCTACCTGGGTAGGAATTGATGGTACGGAAAATGTCAAAATACTGGATCTAGGGTTAAAATCAATACCAATATTAATGTGTTACCTAGTGTTTTATTAGTCGTGTCTACGTGTCTGCAAATAATATCAAAACACAATTGTATTGCTTATTGATTTGTTTATACCTATAAATATCAAAATATACAGTTCAACCTACACACTGCTTGTTTTCAAGTTAGATTTTTTGAGATTTTTTGTCCTGGCGATGTATTTAAGTTTAAGCATACGTAGGCGATGTCATTCATTGAATGATAATGCATAATGTTTTATTATTTGATGTCACTGACAAACTAATTCATGATAACTGAACTCGCAGTTGAAATACATTTTTGAAACGGCTATGACTGAAGAGGTTCACAAAAAAACCTATCTAGATTTTTTTGACGAAAATTCAAAAAATTGCAAAATATTTTGCAATAAAAAACCGCCGCATCTGTGCTTGGACTTAGCGTGGGCGCAGGAGTGCACAGATCGAGCGATTGTTTCATCTAGCGCCCCCGCGCCGATTAGCGGCGACGCGCACTCGCCCGCCCGCCCGGACAGGTGTCGCTCGTCTGTGGCCCATCTTAGCTAGCCTAAAGTTAGTCTCTAGAATTCACCAGCAGGAGACGCAGCCTCTGTTTTCGATTAACTTTGGTGAGTGATAGAAATATTATGCTTTAAAGTGAGGTCTTAGCAAATAAGTAAAGAAGGATACAAAAAAAAGAAAAACAAAGAAAACTATGGGAAAGTTCGTTAAATAGTTACTAATGAAAATATTTTTGTATATCAAATGAGAATACAGTGAAAATTGCCTTAATTTCGTGATCGATCATTAGTGTTTTGGGAAAACTTAGGAAAAATTACCTCCACAACTTGAAAAATTCAAAAAGTGCGGCAAACTCGGAAAAATGCTGACTTGAAAAGTCTTCTACAGTCTTTCCGTCTTGTTCTGTTTGAATTTAACAAGCACCCTTTGAGGGAAACAAACATCAGTCTATAGTTAGTTTAGAGTCTCCCGTCCGATTCCAAAGGGCCTTTATGCATTTGACCCATCTTCACATAATCAGGCCAAAGCACCAGATAAATCCTTGCGTAGGTTGAGCAATAATAAAATAATGATAGGTTGAAACAAAAATGTGAAGTGACATGTAAATTATTCGTCTATTGTAAGGATCGCCTCACAAATTGAGAAAAAAACTGTTTTAGAATCTATGAGTGTGGCCAGTGTGGGTTTGTTGGTGGGTTTAGCATTTGTCTTGTCATCTAATATTTTTTCTATACTGAATTTTTTGGCCCGTTTCGGTTGAGCGTCCAAAACAGAATTTAGCCTGGCTAAGATTTTTTTTTAAACCGTAGAAGTGAGCCAATTTATTTCTTTAGCAAGACTTGCCATAAGGTACCTATTTTGTACGTTGTATGAATTTACGAAGTTTGTTTACGTGCACTATTTATTCAAATTGCTTGGGAATTGCGGACTCCTGCTATGAACACACTACGTACTACCTTTTACCTACGTCCGTGTGTCGCTGCGGGGTGCCAACTGAAAACCAGCGCTGGGTGTCTCACGCCCAGCAAATGCTGAGATGGTAACCCTTTCGGTATGGACACGCTCAGCACAACTGATATAGATTTTTTTTGTTATGTTTAACGTTCTCTTTTTTTAACGTGTTTGTTGCTGTTGTGTTGTGTCGAATAAAATGTTTTCTATTCTATTCTATTCTATTCTATTCTATACTTAGTTCTATGCTTTACAAGCTTCTGTAAAAATCCAGATAAAGGGTTAATACTCTATATATCCCCCAATAGCTCCCAACGGATTGAATTAAGATCGATTGACTCTTAGACAGATGAAGGGCATGTAATCATATCATAATTATAATCGTTTATTTGATTAGAAAGTAGGTAAATAGTCGAGTCTAAGTGTTAACAACAGCACAGGTTGATTATACCGTGGCCCCTGGCACAAAGGCAACTGAGGGCACGCCCTCCTGCTCCACCCAGAGCGGGAGAAGTTATTTGATGATTTGCCACCCCCCAAAAAAAGCGCACGTTTTTCGATCAGGTTAAGCTGTATCCTTGCTGCAGTTGATCTGTGGATGAGCCTTTACATACCTAGAACCCCCTGTGCATCAGTGGCGAAGGGTCAATACAAACCGATTCCCATCGGCTTCCCTTTCAGAAATCCCACCTCCCACCGATTCACCATTCATTATTTCGAAGCAAAACAATTAATTTTTATGTGTTTCAAAATTTTATAAAAAATCGCCTGCACGCAAAGAAAACTAGTTTATATTCCGTACAAATCTATCTGATTCCAACTCAGTATGAGTGAAAGTGGGGGTTTACCCTCTGGGGAAACTAAGCTAGCGTAGAGTGTTTTTTTTTTGGAGCGGCTTACCCTGGCCATTATTCCACCCCTCGCCACTGCTGTGCATCGATGTTAAGCCGCTGTTACTTGTAGATCTTTGGCAGTTGTTACGGGTCTTCAGAAACCCGAAAATCTGACAACCAGTCTTACCAAGGGGTATCGTGTAACCCAGTAACTGGGTTGTGGGGTCCGAAAGGTCACTCACTATAAAATACTTGTATTTAGCTGCATTGTGTTAGACTGGAAGCTAACCCCGACATAGTTAGAAATAACTCTTTGACAGATGGTTGAACTAACTCAACCAAGAAAAAAATTACTGTAGTATTGATTGGAACTTTAACTTCAGCTGCTCCTATCGACAAACATCAACTATATAAATATGAGTCATCAAAATTATGTTGGTGTCATATAACAGTACGTATGTACATTTTCCTGCTAATCGCCGTTTGATCACGATGTATCGCACAGAGGCTCTTTATCCAATATGTGACAGTATAAGGCATGACTTCATTCACCTCAATGTCAGATGTCTTCTGAAGCAATAAACATTCAGCTTCATTTACTAGTTTATTTTCTACGTGGGGATTTTATTTTCTTAAGTGAAGTCATTATGTCTGCTGTCGTTGACTGCGATTGGAGCTAGCGTACCGTCTTTTGTTATTAGTGGTTTGAACTAACTACGAATTAGGTTCATGGGAAAAGTCCTGAAAACAGCAACTTTAGTCTCTTCAAAAAGTAAGTACAATTTACTTAATTTTATCAAATGTTTATCTTCGAGATGAATTCTTAATTTTAAAACCAGCTGTATTTTACAAGATTATATCACACATTATACACACGCACATTACATACATACACATTATTACACTTTTTTTTAATATTTTTATTTGTATTTTTTTTTTTTGACAAGTAAATAATGTAATTTTATAAAATTATAAGTTGTATCAATTGTTTAATCAAAGACGTTCCCTAAGGTACCCGATACTGTTTAACCAATTTGTAATGTATTTCCTTTATATTTCGATATTTATGTTTTTCAATTAACCTCAGGTAAAATCCATTTATTTTTTCCTCAAAGTTTTGTGGAACAACTTATTCACTTCAATGTTTCATTAATTACCAAGAAATATGTTGAAAAGCAAATAAACATTGATTCGTAAATATCATCGGAATTTATATTAGTCCGAAATGTATTATCAAATTCCCGTTATTTATCCTCTGAGGCAAAAGCATGTCAATCTATATTTGTATCTCTTGTGTAAACAATTAGTATTGCTAGTTATTATTTATTTTAATGACACATGACATATTCGAGCGTTCCTAGGTAATATCCCCTTTTCCGTAATTATTTTAAAGTAATAATACCAACCATCATTTACTTAATTATGTAGATATTTACATTGTTTTTGGGATTTTCAGTAGTTTTTACAATATATATCCTAGCGTTCCTTAGACTGGAAATATCGTTCAGAAGAATCAAGAAAAAGGCTTTCAGTAATGTACTCGGGATTCCAACTTTTGTTATGTAGGTATCTAATTTCCATTTTCCTTGAGTAGATAATTTCCAAAATTTGTTTTAAGACTGGCAACTGGCTTTAAGTCAGGTTATACATTTGTATCCGCTTTAAGAACATATTTTATATTTTTGTTGTCGTTTATTTTTGTATTTAATAATAGACCTCCAAATCACCTTCATACTGCACAGATGCAAGCAGTACCTATCTAGAGACCACAAAAATGGAGAACATATTAAAATTGCTATTTTCATTGTCATTTTCAACAACAATTTTTAATCCATTCTCCTGTGGAGAAAAGGCTCTATTTCAATGACGTCACTCTTAACTAATCCTTGACACTAAAGTCTGCAACCTGTCCTTATGACTAATATGTATATTTACGCCAACATTTATAAACTACCGTCATTGTGCGCGTGAGTTGCCGATGTGTGTGTGCGCATTGAACAAACATTCGACATTCTGTCAAAGAAAATTATGTAAAACGGGCGGTTGGACGTGCTCCACTGGATTTTATTTAATTATAGTTATTATAATGTAACTTTGTCATGTTTTGATGTTATTCGCGAAATTGCGAAAGACATTAGTGTTAGTGAGTGATTAAAATTAATTTGCAAGTGTACAAGACTAAGTAACGAGTGTTGATGAGGACAATGGATATGAATTTATATAGATTAGTGCTTCATTGATTTTAAATATATTTTTCAAGTAAGTAAGTAACTTTTAGTAGTTTATTAGTGAAAGAAAGGTCAAATGATGATTTCATTGTGAATTATTATGTGATCGGTTTATCATGCCAAATTATTTTATTGATGACTCGTCATATAAATGAGCTAAGTATAGGAGATTCGTAGAAAAAAGAACATGTAATTTCTAAAGGAGTGACTCATGCAAGTCATGCATTTTCTTCAATATAGTCTCCAATTAGTAAAATTATGTCAGTTTTCAATTGTGCTCTGTTTCTAAAATCGTGAATTTGCTTGGTTATCTATTGGAAGGATTTTATGAACTCCGAAGGAAAGTCGACCAGCATCCTAGCCATGTCCTTATTGTCAGAAAATAATACTCTTTAGCTATTCATAAAGCTACCTAACATCATCATCTAAATTTCAGCCGAAAGACGTCCACTGCTGAACATAGGCCTCCCCAAGCTCCGCCACGTCGACCGGTTCTGTGCTTCTAAATAAAATTAAAAAAAAACTGGTAGGTACTCCGGGAGTGCCGACAGAAGGGAAAACTTATACGAACTAATTGTAAATACTCGTATGTACTTTATTCAGAGGTGTGGTAACGGTAACAGTGTCGCGAGTTCAATTGTTTTTCCCATCGCAAAAAATGTCCAACGCGCCTAAAGAAGTTTTCATTTCAAAAAACTAACGGCTTTGATACTCATTAAATAACAGAAAAAAGGATATCAGCAATTTATTTATTTATTGCACAATGTTAAAGGCTAAAACTAGGCTATGTAATGGGTACCTTAATGACCCTGTTATGGCGCAGAAAGCTCATTCACAACTAGTTTTTATTCCTTAAATATAGTGCTTTTCAAACGTCATACATCATACAGCCCACACAAAAGGTGCTTCGGTGCCTCCTTACAACCTCTTAAGACATCCACAAATTAAGGACAAGTTATCCTATTCCTTCACTCGACCTACCTACCTGCCCCACTTACGTGTACCCACACAATGGGCCCCTCAGAGCGTGCACTGCGCAGCGCTGGCCAGATCGCGCAGACCGGCTCCTGCGCGGCACGCCGTGAAGGTTACCCGCGGACCGAGTGCGCTTGTATGTAAGAATGTAGGTTCCTATACTTTTGGCAGAAAAGGAACAGGATAATTTGAGGCAATTAAAATCTGTATGGAGGTTCTTTCAATTGAGTTGACGTTGCAACGACACCAGTAGGCTTAGCTCGAGCACCGATTTGTCGACGGAAGAAAAGACATGACTATAAATGATGTACAATAGGATAAGATAGCTATGTTTTTCCATTCATTATCACAGTTATGCGTTCTAAACGAATCATGATTTTGTAGATAATCTTATATACTTTGTGGAGGTCGAGTAGAAATTTTGTCGTCAGTGTGATTTTTACAGTTTGGGAAGAAATATTCTTCTGAAATAGTCTACATATATAAAAGGACAGATGACAGATTGTAGAAGGATATCTACGGTGCGATGTCAAAAATGGACAAACGAAATGTGACTTTGTATAGAAAAAGCACTGTCTATTCTTCGTAGAAATAGAAAACGTCATGGTAAGCCTGCAGATAGTATTATCATGAGAAGGAAAATAAGAATATGGTCCTGTTTTACGATTATCTATGTATGACCATAGGATCTATGGGCGGGGTACTTAAGGGGACACTTTTCGCGGGCTCGAACTCACTGGTGGGCCTGGCTAAAAATCACGCTGTCTCACCAGGCTTCGTATCCGACAGAGATAGTATCAGTGATGAGCAGTTAGACGCTAGTCTACACGCACAACGTTATTGAGTGAGATGCAGGAACATTTAAAGCAAAACATTCGCTAAAAAATTAGGAAAAGTCCTTCGGAAGATCGGGTTTTATGAAAAAACCACGGTATAAATCATTGGCCACTAAAGTTTATTGAACTTCGATCGATAATTGAACTTTGTCGGTACCGACTTGGTTTTGGAGATTTTACACTTCTTTTATTACTTAAACACGCCCAAAATTAGGTTAAATTAGCTAGAAAAACGAATCTTTGTTGGCTCATAACTTTTTAATGGGTTTTTATTTTAGTATGCTGTTTCCTTACTGACAATATTAATAATGATACAAAACCAAACCGTGTTTAAGTTTTGATGAACATCGTCAAACAGTGGAGTAAAACCCTCCCGAAGTTTGTATGGAAAAAATGTGGACTTGTTTCACCTTAAAACACTAACATGAAAAATAAAAATGAAAGCCATTCATACGAATTGCTTTCATTGTTACAATTAAACAACGTTGATTGCGTTTTACGTTGTTGAGCAGACAATTTTTTCAAACATATGAGTTTAGCAATATTTTCGAACTGATTCAGATTCTGATTGACAGTGTGTTAGGAAATTAGGGTGCAGCTCTATTTTAATTCCAGAGTTATTTTTTTTTTATGTAGGCAAGACATAAAAAAATATCTAATGTTCATTGTTGTGAGGTGGTTAACAAAAAAGTCGGTAACGAATAAAATATGTTAAGTTCGAGGCCATTTTCTCAATGATACAATTTCGTGAAAATAATTTTGCTCTTAATTTTATCTATAGCTTCCGACTAAAGAATGGTTCCCAATAAATACCTCTCATGGCATTACATAGTAGCGAAAACAGCCATGAAATATTCATCTCCCTGAACATTGAATCGTATTTTAGTATTAAACTAAGGAGCTGTTGAATATGTACAGCCTCATATGTAGTTAAGTTATTTGAGACAATAGTTATCTACTTGACTTGCAGGTTAATGTGGCAGGTAATGGTGGGATGGGCTGTACTGAGGTATTTATAGGATGGGCACTTAGTTGAACGGGCATGTCTTATGCAACTTCGGTACAACCTCTAAACCTATGTGGTCCTACCAGAGTTGGTCGTAATGTGGACGTTATTTATACAAATTGAGTTTTCCTAAGTCTTCAATACTTTAAATATTTCTGACAGAAAAGCATAACTTCAATTTTAAAGGATTATCAATGGAATTTCATTTATGTCGTATGTCAATAATAGGTGCAATTTTCAAATATATTCCTTTCCAACATATCGAGCGCATGTACTTTTTCGAAATATCATTTTCATTCAAAATATTGGTAATGTCGAAAAAATAATGAGATGTAAATAAAAATTATGTTTCAAGATGCTTAACATATTTGTTCTTTGACTTTTCCTTTTTTGGTGTAAAATCGTCTCAAATACATATACAGAGTGGCGAAGACATCGACGCGCAAACTGTTACCATCAATTCAGCACATATGATTCTAGAATTCTAGACCCACGCGACTTTATTCTAGCGTAGAATTTTTTGTCGGTTATCATAAAAAAAATCTGCTGTTTCATAGAAAAGTACAATACCTATATAGATAGGTATTGTACTTTGGCTGTCAAAATCAAAAATCAAAATGTGTTTGTAATAATCTACGAAATATTTAAACTCAGCGGGTTCAGAATCATTTGTAATAAATAGTTATTGCTACCTGCCACTTCATACAAAGATTGCTTGCATGTTGTTTTTACTGCGCTTGATTATAGTATCGAATGGTAAGTAGTGACAAAATTCACCAGTTTCGCTGTGAAAACGGAGTCGTATTTAAATTCAAAACATAAGTGTGAACCGTGCGTCCACCTTCATGATAGTTTCCCACTAGAAAGTCTAGCTGAGTCGGATGTAGTGCATGTTTTGAGAAACAGGCGGCGCGCGCGCAGGCGTCGGGTTGCGTTCTCCAAAACATGCACTCTGCGGGTTCTTGGAACTCAAACGCTGTGGGTACAGAATCAGATCGACTCTGAATGGTAATGTAGTAACTAGACAACTTGGCAATGTTAGGTATTTTAAAATATTTTTTGATACGTAGATGGGAGTGCACAATTATAAGATCTAGGTGACTTGGGAGAAAATCTTAAGGATAACTGTCGTGTCCGCAAAAAACGCTCTTGACTCCGGTCTTCATAGTTTCGAATTTTACCACTTTCAAAGATGAGTCTGATAATGATAATGCATATATTGTATTCAATTGCTGCACGTAGGTCTTTATGAAGCAGTGCTCGCCCGGCCCTTTAACTGTACCCTAAGATAACTGCGCATAAATATTAAAATTTCGGCCGCGTTGCTTGGATTATAATTGTTAAATAACAAACCAGCATAGTGTAACAGCACATCACATACCTCTATGGCCCTCTAACAGGGATACGCCGAATTAGAATTAATGCCGAGGCATGTGTCGAAGCTTCGCGGAGCATAAATAGTGTGGTTTATATAAATGCTCTATGATAATTTATAAGCAGTAGCAGTAACTGCAGTACGTCATCCAGAGTCATGTTCACGACCAATTCCTTCTATTCCCTAGATTTTGCATCTTTGTTTATGTTTGTCATATTTAGCTTCGGTTTCAAATGGCTTATCTATTGCTTCAATCTGAACATTCTACTATCCTATGTTTGGATGTTTGTTGTCACGCAAAAACGGCTGAACGGATTTGGATGAAATTTGACACACAGATATTTTATAACCTGGATTAACACATGGAATACTTTTAACCCCGGCAGTACGTTCCCATGGGATAATTTCCTATATTCACATATTTTGTCTCTGGAATATCTAGAATCACGTGGTTTTTCCAGAATTATTTCAAGGTTTTTATAGACTTCTAATTAATTACGGTCAATTCAAAGACTTTGGCATAGCAACATCTTTGTTGGCCGTCAGTAGTGTCACGGTCTCATGGTGCGGGTAAATTAACTCATAACTCGAAACTGTTTGTGGGCGGAACTGAACGCTCATATGGCGTTTAGTCGCTATATTAGGAGATGTACCAAATAAACTTTTATTTACCGATCCTCTGAATATCTTCACCTCTTTAGGAAACCTGCAAAGATTTGGGAAGTTAAACTGTTATTGGTTGTGTTAAGGGTTACTTTTGATTGGCATTTTGTTTGGAATCCTTTCAGTATCTTCGCCAATTTTGGTAACTTGTTTGTAATCTAGTTATATATCATCAAAGTCAAGGATCGGTTCTTATTTTGTGCTTATATTTTTATAACGAATTTTTATTTGCCCAAAAAGTTTATTATTACACCAAATCGGTGCTTTAGTTGCACTGCTGGTAAAGTGGCTCATATCGTGGAAAACAGTTCAAATCTTTTCTCCTATACCAAACAATACGAACATCTCAATCACAACCTTATTACAAGTGTAGACGATTGTTTAAGAAGCCGTAATATTGACATCTCAATGATATTCGAGGCGTTCGAAGAATGCTCCACACTAGCAGAACCGCGGAGTGCACGCTACCGCTCTATTCTTACAAACATAACTTAATTATTGACAAGATAATAGCTTCCAATTATCAATTATTTTCACATTTCAAATTATATTACTTTCTCTATGTTCATGTTTGTCTGTTACCTACTAGACAATCGTCACTTTTTTTAATTTTAGGAATCCAGTACCAATCTCCATTGTTCTCGAAACATTCATCGCCTACCAATTATTCATCTTACTTTACATAAACCACATCATCACAGGTTTCTCCATAAGTCTTTACATAAATTCAAGTTCATCAAATATTGGCCCAACACATCCCACCTATATTTCTTTCGCCAACATCCAACGCCAACTTTGCCAAGCGATTGGTCGCGTCCCACGGTCGGCTAAACCAGTTCGGTGCAGGACCTAGGTGTAGGTACAGGCCATAATAGTACATGTAGTTCCTACGTATAGCCTATAAGATACACAGCCTGTTTTGTGATAGCAGGTGAAGTTGGGATGCGAAATTAGTAGGTTGTAAAATATTTAATAAAAGTTCGAGATCTCTAGAATCAAAAGTGAATTTTCAGTAGACTTTTAAACGGGAATGTGTTTTTTTTAACGCGTAAGCACATTAGCGTGGACATAACGAGCAACGGTAGAATAAGATAGAACTCCAGTTTCAGTTACTAGGTACTTTAATTTGAAACAAACAAACCAAAGATACAACGGCATATAATATTATAGTTTTTAACTCTTTGCATATGAGTGCTAGCCTAGCAGGCAACACCAAAACAGTAGTTGTTAATTTTCACAAATCACTTTCAAACGTTCGCACTTGCCCACATACAGTTATAAGGAACCGTCCATTAGCACCCAAACACAATTGATCATGACTTGATCGATCACCGCATTCGCAGCCAGTTGGACAAGGCCCGAGTTACGTGGGCGGGTGATTCAACTAGCTACATTTATTTGTTTATTCCTCTATTACCGTTTACCAAGGTCACCGAAGGGACACTAGATTTTGATGACACAATTTCGAAGTTCGCACTTTTCAAATTATTGACTATAATTTCATTTGTTTTTCACATCTTTTGTTTTACGTGAAGCGATTGTCATTTGTTTGTTTTGAAGAACTCATTGACTTGGATGACACAACACAACTTCAAGCTTTCACTGTTCAATTTTTTTCTGGAGTAAACATAGGTTTTCCATATGTTTGGTTCTACATGGAACGATTGTCTTTTGTTTCAGTGTTTTCAACATCTCGTTATTAATTATTGTTTTTATCCATATACGTGAGTAACATGACTTCATCTGGGGTCCATTATCTACCTACCATTAGCAATCAGTAAAATGATACTTCTCCATGTAACTATTCCTTAAATGTCGTCTCCAACGAGATACAAATCTAAACCACTTATTCAATCAACCCAGGTACTCAAAGTCTAAAATAAATACTGCCAAGGAAACGGAAATGATCCTAGCTAAGTTTGCACAGATAAAGCTAAGCCTGATCTCATGTAAACGAAGTGACGTCACTCGGCGGAAGCGAGTAACTTTTTTATAGCATGTTATTGTAGTGCTAACATAGTGGGTGGTGCATAAATTGAACGATTTAAGGAATTATTGTTTTTGATGTTAAATTGCTGAATTGTAGTAATTTGTGGGAATTGTATAAACGCTGGATCTAAGGCCGTGACTCCATTTGCAGCTCCTGCGTATACTATATTCCACTATAATATATGTATTATTATAGCTGTTGCCCACAGGCGTCGTCTTCATAAAGGTCGGGAATTATTCCACGGGAACGAACTAACTCAACTAACTCAGCTCATGGTGTACCTATCCGTGCGCCAAATTTCGTCAAATTCCATTGAAATGGTAAAAGACAGACAAAATTACTTTCACATTTAAATATAGTATAGATTCTGCTTCGTATTTTACGTGGTTCACTAATAGGAATTTACAAACAATACAATTTAGATCTTTAGTAAGAAATTCTCGTCCAAGACTACTGTTTTAGTGTCAATTAAGAATCTGCCCATTTGGCACTAATTTGTAAACACATTCTACAAACCAAATTAAAAAAAAAAAGTTTACTGTAGTTAAATCATGTGATCAATTAGAAAATGTTTCTGTATGTGCAAAACTGTCTACCTGGCTGAGTTTATCTACCTGCCGTGTCAGCAAAATGAGCTTATCAACATTTCTATAAAATTTACATTTGAATGTATTGTAAACTTAACTTATTGAATTTCTGCTTGTCCTCAAACCGCGATTATTATGATTACAAGAATGGTGTTATAAGTCATTATGTCATTTAACATAACATCCATTATGCATTTAAAATATAAACAAATACTTAAGTAAATCACGGCTCGTGTTACTTCGGGGACCTTCGGATCAATTCGGGGTGACGTCACCGGCGCAGACGCATCCTCTGCAGCGCCTTGTTTTTGACAAGGTCGAACTAATGCCAATATGAACACATTAATGTATGTCATCATTGTGTCTATGTTTTGACTGGATTTTGTGGTAAATTAATTTATTTGATGACTTTTAAAAAGGTGTCGTTCTCAATATAGTTTTTAATTTGTTTAAACAAGTTTGGTGATGTGTATTTCTATTTCTAGTGAATCTGATTCTTCTTTGTGATGTTATTGCCAAGTTAATCAAGGAACTTTATTCTTTGGATGAACCGTCAACTGTGGAATCTTTACCAATTTTACCCATTAGAGGTACCCACAGCTTAAATATCTTTCGATTACTATTTTTTTTTTACAAATATTAGAGTTTTCTACTTTTATATCGCTTTGATATCAATAAATGATTTTTAGTAAACGAAATATATTTCAGTACATTCAGTATGGGTAATTTGCTAATAGAAAGTAAAGATGCCACAGTTGACCGGAATCAAGGGTTATTAGTAGTTAGTGCCATCAAAAGCTACTTTTACTGAAAGGTCTGATCAACTTTAATTATTAATTCATAGTTCAAAATCAAAATATTTCACATAAACTTACATGGGGCTTTATGAAACGTCAGAAGCTAGGTGCACGGTTCCAATTTGTCGCTTCGTATGGAGCAGAGCCGGCAAGGAACTCCACGGTTACTCTTTTAAAAATAATTGACTTTTACAATGTTTTCAAATTACAGTGATATTAGTTATGGGAGGACAGTGCAGGCCTGTCAATAAGTATTAGGTACTTATAGGAATGAAAATACAGAATAGAAAATCGTCTACAAATCTAGTCTGTAAGGCCTACAGGTTGTTCACTGGATAGACCCTAGCACGTTATGCTACCACACTCGGGTGTTCACCCTCTCTGCACTCAGTTATTGATTTTTGTGTTTGAGAAAAGGATCTTCGACGTGGTGGTCCTTTATAAGTCAGTTCCTAATTCCTAATGGAATTAGGACCATTCCTTGCATGTAATTTTAAATGCGCATAAGTATCGCCTACACTCAACTACTACAAACAAATCACTTCGGTAGGGCTTTTGTATACAAATTGAGTGATATACTCTTTGGAGTGTGGCCAGCTCAGGCCATTGTGTGTACGCCATAATAAGTGGTGGTAGATAGAAACAGCCGTTAACATCATGGTTTAATAATAGTCTTCGGATATGGTCATAGGGCCTGTTTATAACCCAAGATACATCAAGATAGTTTTTTTGTACGATAAAAAAAATCTAGTACCTACTACTTGAATTTTTCTATGTAAACATAGACAAATACTCGCCTTTTTTCTTGTGGAAATCGTTAAATCTTCCTAAAATAGAGAGTTATGCTGAACTTCAGAATCAGTGCCATATTGTGCCCATTTGAAAAGACTCTGGGATCTCCTGTAGGCTGTAATTATTCGACGAGATACTGAATAATACCTATCGCCTGCTTTTACTACGTGCTAATTACTAATCTATTGGCCCGAATAGGTTATCGTGTATCGTCTAGCGGTAAATTAAATTAAGTATAAACATTTGATGTGATGTGTAAACAAACCGCTGCTCTTTGACCTTTACTGCCAATACCAATACCTACTGCTACCAATTAGATAATAAGATGCAATCAAAATTACTTGCTATTCTAAGACCGACAATTGCATAAAATATGTTTCCTGTGGCATTTAATTAGTTAATTTTACACAAACCAAACAAACAAATTGTTTAAATGTCAGACTAAATCCGCTTAACCTTGAACTTTAAGCTATTCAAATAAACACACTTGAGTGACTTGAATATTTAAGTTAAGCTGAAGTAACTTTCGCTTGGGAGTTTGCCCGTTTGTGAGGAAATTCTCACTTTCTTGTACAATAGGACATACAATAACGATTTTGTTTAGTAATTACTCAATAGGGTCATTACCCTATTGAGTAATTACTAAACAAAATCGTTATTACCGTGCTAATGAAAACACTTTTACTATGGCATTTTAGATACATAACTAACTTGAACGGTATTGTAATTATTCGAAGTTTGCAACTCTAAGGTCTTTTATAGTCAAAAATACCTATGCAGGCGGTGCTGTGACATTGTGGTACAACTATTTCCATAGAGCTTTAAGATAAATTATTCTAATTGAATCGCGTCGCGCGTGTCTTCGGCAAAGTTAAAAATGTATCGGATTGACTTATGCTACCGAATAGCTTATGACAATCCTGCTTATAGAAGTTCTAGAAATAAGTAGGATGTGCTACGAATGCATCCTATACAGCACAATAGGATTTTTCTTCTCGATCGGCTGAACGTTACACACGCGTCTAGTATTCTATTCTGTATTCGTCTAAGTACCTGGTACTTATTGACAGGCCTGCGCTGTCCTCCCATACATTTAATCTCTGTAATTTGAAAATATTGTTAAAGCCAATTATTTTTAAAAGAGTAACCGTGGAGTTTCTTGCCGGCTCTTCTCCATAGGAAACAACAATTTGGAACCGTGCACCTAGCTTCAGACGTTTCATAAGTGCCCATGTAGGTTTATATGAAATAAAAATATTTTGATTTTGATTTGATTTTGAGTAGCTGATGTCTCATTCACAGCCACTAGCCCAGATTAACACCATCAATATCCTGCTGCTTAAACGAATATGCTTTCACTCTCAAATCTTCATCAATTCTGGCCACAGTCCCACACATCGTTTCCATTCAGAGCGCGTATCTACACGCGTGTATTTGACAGTTCTGCGCAAAGTTCTGCCAGTACCGGATGCAAGATGAAACGTGAATCAGGTGACGTTCTCACGTGGGCTGTGAGTGTCATAGTGATGAGGAGTTTCTCCGTGGAACTTATCTTTCTACATGACTTGGGTAAAAAGGCAGTTTCCACTGTCTTTTGAATTGCTGCTTGTTTCCCTTTATGCAGCATTCGGAAGGTGACTTCTAATGATGGATAATGAATAGGCCATGGGTTTAGCATAATGGCACTTCGAAGGCCATCATTGGTTAATGCCTAGTGCATTTTCTTCTTTGCCTCATATGAAGATCGTATATCAGCTTTGCTGTTCCACATAGTCTGTAATTTATAAGATTTTTGAAAGTGCGCTTATCGCAGTCAGTTTTGTTTTTAAACCACCTAAAAATATTTAATTTTACTTTGGCACCTAGGTAGGTACCCACTTACCTCATAAAGCATTTGACACTTTTTTTAAAGGTGCCTTTGTTAAATAACATAGTTACATTTGACATTAATTACTTGTTATTCATATTTTTTTACTCCATTTCGATGGTAAAAAGTTTAATCCTCTCGTTCTATAGTCAGAATGTCCGAACATCAATACTTAGGAACCTGTTCACGTATTAATATTCGTTTGTCGTAAGTACATGTTGTTCGCCTCACATTATGTCACCGTGTTACACGTACTGTGGTCATAGACCAGTTAGGCCGCAGACGGCAAGAAGAAGAAAAAAACGCCTCAATAACATTGACAGGGGCGTGTACTTAGTAGGTGAAAGTTTGTGAAATTTTCCAGAAGTTACATTGAATAGATAAAATGGCGGCGTTACTTCCAAGTTTAGCCATGCGCCAACAGATCCTTGTACCGCTGTAACTTGATCTATAACGACGTAGAAGACACCTTTGCACTAAATTGTGACAACTGTAATTCAGTGTTTTACAGGGTTATAAAGTCTCCGAACCAAATACATAGCATAATCAGCCAAGAACGTTCCCACTGCTAGGACACAGGCATCCACTTGGTGAGTGGGAGTGGGCTATAATCCATCACGCAGGCCCAGTGCGGGTTTTTTTTGGTTCTATAGGACACACATTTCTCACGATGTTTTGTTTCACCATTTTGAAAGCAGTGACAGGCTGTTTGGTTCGAACCTACGACCGAAGTCGCGGTTACAGATACGTAACTCCGTAAAATCACACAAACGTATCAACTTTAACAACCAAATAAAAACATGCAAACAGCCCATTACAAAACATCCCGTCCAGATATCCGAAATATTTGGCGTCCTCAGTGAGTTGGTCACCGTTTAGGCATTCCGTTTGTCCCGATCTACGGAACGCGCGTGAGTCACGGTCAGGTTGCGCAGGCGCCGCTGACCGGTGAGGCCCTACCCGAGTCCTCTGACCTTAGGAGCGGCCCTTACGACCACTGTAGACAAGAGAAATGGAGCTAATTTTATAAGTCTGCCAAAGTTGAAGTGCTATAAGGTGCCAAAAAGAGGCCTCAAAATTCAGTTATTTTTATGTCAGTTTTATGAACACTACACACAATATTTTGTACCCCAAGAGTCTTATAAAGTGTTACAACAATTTGTCACAAATTCAACATAACTTCGTAGCTAAGGTTTCGCGATCCCTTTCCCTTCTTGATCAGTCGATCTATGCACGTGAGTCACTAGCAGGTTCAGCGCGGCCGGTCCTGCTCTCGCCCTACCTGAGCCCGGAGTCCTGTGACCTTTAGGACGTGCCTTACTGCCCAACCCACCTGCTTGTATAGTGCGATGGGAGTACCTAAATGGCTTATGTTGAAAATGATTCTCTTCTATCCTATTTAAGTTACGATACGTAATGGTAAAGCTTAAAATTATTGATTTTTTTTTTTTTTTTATCGAAAATATTGAAATTCACTTCGTGTTAACGGATAGAAGTACCTTTAAAGCTTAATTAGCCGCAGTTTTGTGTATTGTGTTTTGTAAATTTATTTCAATGTTGTTGATGCCCAGGCTAACTGAATGGACAACATCCATCACTCGCCATCACCAAACCCATTAAAGCCCAGTTTAGTTGCAACACTTACTAGTCTAACCCTGCTGTCCTACTCATTTATCACTAGCCATTAGTTTGGCCACTGGGCCAATCGCGGGTGACAGGCAGACAGCCATTAGGTGACATCATGGCTTATTGAGATACTAACATAACTGACTACTAGGACGAAAACATTCTGGAATTTTCCGTCAAAACTTTGGTGTATGATGAAGACGGGCAAAAGGCATGGTGCCTTCGTCTGGCATTCGGAATTCCTTGTGCATGTATGTAGCCGGTTTATTTAGTCATGCATTTCTCACAGCTGCCTCTTTATAATTTCACGGAATGATATTAAAGTGCGGATCATGTGATCCTCCTATTTCTTTGTAAGTGTCTCAAGAGCGGTTCTTGGTATCTTCTTTTCAATGTAATCGAAGTTCACTTTCTGACGGAGGAGATGCAAATTGACGTTTGAGTGTGTCGACGCAAAAGCAATACCTACTTATTATTTCATTAGTTAATTGGTTTAACAAAAATAAATTACAACTAAACGACCTCTGTATCTAGGACACGTAACTAAAAATAAAATAAAATAAAAATACCTACTCAATAAAACTTTACTCGTTTTTGTCGAGTTGTATCGAGATAAAAGTTATGTCTCCTTATAAGATGCTGTAAGAGGGGCAAGGGCACCGGGGTGGCGTATGTGTACCATATATGGCCAGACCTTTGGGCCACTGGCCATATGGCGCAAGGATTGAGGTTGAGCTAAATTGACAGATGGCTCACGACAAATGCTTTAGTGTTAGCTATTAGGAATGTGTCAATGAACATGTGTTAATGTGATTGCTGATCAGAAAAAAATGGTGTTTGTTTTGAAAACTAGGTTCCTTTTATTGCAAATCTGACAGCAAACATAACTACCTTATGATTAGATTTCAGCTGGCAGCACACATGACTTCCCTCGGCATTGTACTGTTTAAATTTGAAAATCTTAGGTTATCTTTTACGCTATCTTCCTTCACTTTTGTTTAGTGCAAAATTCTTTCTTTATTTTAAATGATACAATTACTTATAATCCTTGCTTAAAGTTAAGTAATGATTAGCGACTGTTTAACCATAAGTTTTTGGCGTTTAAACATCGCTTAACTCTAAGCAGCGTTTATAAATATGGGGGATAAAGTATAGCTCCGAACCACCAATATGTACAACCTGAAACATTATATGGGTAGCCTCGCGACGTCCACCCATAAATCCGGCAATGAGCCAATGACAGGCTGCACAGCCACTAATTGTGTCGCCAAGGTCCTTCAATTGCACCGCGCGACCAAACGTAACACTCCAGCGAGATTCATACAAGTTCATTTAGCGATCACTTAAGTGTTAATTGGCAGTGATATAGTCATCATATTTGCGTGCATATAGATAGCTCTATTTTCTTGAGAAGGCTGTTGTGATTGCACATGCCCTGATGATTGTATTTGGTCGTTATTGTATAACCGGTTTACCTTATTATGACATTCTTTATCATCATCATCAGGAGCCTTATGCTATCCTCTGATGAATGTTCCTAAAGCTTTCAAACGGAGTTTTTGGCGGGATCGCGTTGGAACATGTCGCGCAAATTTTCATTTTCATGAAATTTCGTGAAATAGCGAATTAGATTGCATAATTTTGGTATTGAATTATTCAATTTAGTTACGTGTGAGTGCACAAGTGTAGTGAAGGTGAAATTAAGTGACTAACGTGGACTTTTCGTGTTCCCCCCAAAAACTCCTAATAGGTTGTTGTAAAGTTACTACCGCTTTACAATAACTTTGACTTGACTGACTATGACTTTTTTGTAACTTCGTGCCTGATATCGGACCATTTACTAAATTGAAAAGTAAAATTACTTGACACTGGCTAAATGCACAAACCGTGCGAAGTCAAAACCCAAAAAAAAGCATTCAAACCATAGTTTTACTGTGTATAGTCTCAGTATTTTAGATAATTACCTAAGCTGTAATCTTTTGGTTTGTGGTTTTGTTTATTTTTTCTTAAAAGTACTACGATTAGTCAACTGGTTTTGTCAAACATATACTACTTCCTTTTAAGTATACGCCAACTAACGGTCATAAAGAAAAAAAAAGCACATTTAAGTAAATTCCCGTCGAATAGAGGTTGATAAATGAAATCAGAAAACCAGATATATTTATTTGATGTGTGTCGCAGATCAATTCATCAGTCCGAGTCCGGAACCAATATGGTGTATGTGTATATCAGAGTGACGACGATATTGGCTGCCGTTTTAATGAATAACACGGTTAAAATTGCCGGCTGTTTGTTCGTATTTAAAGATCAGCTCGTGATTTCAAAATCACGTGCTTGGATTTCAATCTTCCTAAGTTTGACAGTCTGTGGTCTAGGATTTATTCGAGTCTGCTTGATTGGGCACAGGCCGGGCAGCTAAACCAAATGTAATATTTTGTTGCCCGTGTGGCAGGGGCGACGGTATCTCTTTCGAACAACCCGCACCCCTGGCAGGCATCGGCCCTTGCGGACCCTTTGGTCACCCTATGACGGGTCAGCACTTTTCGGCCGCAGGGGATAGGGAGAGCGGCCAACGCTATACCGCCACTCCTCCTCCCCTGCAGCCCCACCGCATCCGCCATCAACGGACGGGAACCCACTCGGGGGTTTCCTAACATTTGGTTTGGGTTAAGCCTATGCCATCTTTAGCTTCTTCTCCCATTAGATGGCGATGCCATTGAAGTCAGTCTGCAAGCAGAGGGCTTACAGGCCAGTGTGCAATGATTGCACTTTCAGTACCTATATAAGCTCTTCATGTGGCTTATTTTTAAATGCCATGAAATTCAACCGATTTTCTTCAAGTCAAGTCCTTATTATTCCAGATTGGGTTGGGTTTGCTCAGCAGGTTTCGTCTTTCGGCTGGTGATGATGACGCGGCTCGGTTACTTTCTCCAAATAAACGTTTGTGTTTATTTGGAGGTTGTGCAGTTCAGATAGGCAGTCGTTCCATGTAAAATACTGGTAATCAGCTGCACCCGGTTAGACTGGAAGCCAACCTCAATTTAATTGGGAAAAGTCTAGGCAGATGATGATGGAACGTTTGATTTGATTTCATGAGTTGAATTTATTGTGTGTGGGCGTCAGATTGACTATTGCAACTTGGGTGCATCTATTAAAATACCTAACCTTATGTTTACTAGGGTTCATTGTTTAGAATGTCATCATTACAATCACGAAGTATTGCCAGTTTTGGTGCAAATATCAATAGGTTAACTGATTCGGGACCGATAGGACTCAGGCCTTGGTATACGTAGTGTTGGTATTTTGAAAATTTAGTCCTTTAGTAATCTTTCGTTAATGTAAAATCAACTGTATATTGTTACCTAAAGGTCTAATCTGCTTCGGGATATTTTCTTTTTGTGTTAGTACTTATTGAGATTGTGTATTGAGCAGCTACTAATTATTTTTCCTATGCGCTTTATCAGTGGAATGTCAGTTGTTGAAATGTTCATCCTGTTATCAATTTAAACATTACTAACTTTATGTAGCTTACTTACCAATATTTGAAAGTATTTTTGGTAGTAAAGTGGAACATTAAAATACAACTTGTCAAATTACCCCGCACTGTTTTCTTTTTTTAATGTGAGTACCCCAGTAGAATATTTGAACCGAAGTTCTCTTTCGTTCTTTTTTATTTAAAGTAGGGATGCCCGATCTGAATCGATCTTCCAGAAAATCGATTCGGGGCCATACGATCTACCGATTTTTTGAATCGATTCAACGGGACGCGATTCACCCGGATCATATCGTAGGTATGCGCCCATAGGATCGTATGAAAAAAACGAATCATCTAAAACCTGAACGTCAACTGAAACGTCCAGACGCCAGTACATCAAGCTACCCCAAACTGTCATTTTTTTCCAATTGAACATGAACCTTAAACTTATGTGATAAAGTTTAAAATCTATCAAAGAAATTTGACAGATTGGGGTGGCTTGATCTTTATATGCTGGCGTCTTCTGTACCGTACAAAGTTACGAACTACAACAAAGTAAGATTACCTACATAAACATTGAATGAGATTAGTTTCGAATTTTAAAGTAATGTTTGATATTGTTGGTTTCGTTCTCTTGAGTCTACTGTTGTTGCCATAGGCAAAGTAGGAATAATCGTTGGTTATTGTAATAAGATAAATGAATAATGCATTAAATACATTTATTGTTGTTTACAGAATGTCTGAAGGCGACGTGTCGTTGATCCGCGACGAGGACTTACTGCGCCGCATGGTGAGCCTATTTATTTAGCCCCTATTTATTATAATTTTTCATAAAATATGTGTGCTATTTTCTCATACTTGCCGCGGTTGTTCTGTGGATGGGTGACCATCTTTACATACCAAGACCCCTCTGCACCTCGGAAAGCACGTTAGGCCGTTGGTACCGGCTGTCATTCGTGGATCTTTGACAATCGTTACGGGTCGACAGACGCCCCAAAGTCTGACAATCAGTCTTACCAAGGGATATTGTTACCCAGTAATTGTACCCAGTAGCTGCATCCGGTTAGACTGGACGCTGACTCCAACATAGTTGGGAAAAGGCTAGGCAAATAATGATGAGTGCTATTTTCTTGTCAAATTATTTTCATAATTGCTGTAATATACAAATCCACAAAACGCCTTATTCTTTATTTCATTGTATCGAATTATTATGTTCTTTAACATCTTTTTTATTTGTTTATATACAAACGCTAACATGTCTACTTGATGGCTACATAAAAGTGTAAATATTTGAGGATTATGGCGTTGATAGCCGAAATACAGGCTTTCGCCTAGTTCGGCTACAGATGTGTAATTTAATTGTAAAAAGATAATATATATAGCCTATAAGATATTTGTGTAATTTTAAACAATTATTGAAATAAACTTACTATTCTGATTTCATTGTAATGGAAATAAAAACGAAAGTTCCGACGCCTGGCAGAAATCACGAGCATTGCTTTTCAACTAACACTTGGTGCTACAAGACCGAAAGGCGCATATTATTAATAACGTGATGCAATAACATTCACAATGACATTTTGTCATACTAATATCCTAATTCATTCGACTGATTCCATGAAATATGCCAGCTGTGAAAGTATTTTGGAAAGCGAAAGCCCTAAGATCTCCTAAAAAAAAATGTAGGCAGCCTTAATAGAAATTGAAACCACATGAATATGGCAGTTAAATTAACATATCCATCATAAAATTCCAGTGGCAGCAGACGGAGGACTTCTCCCGAAAGAAAGAGATCCGCGCGCACATGTACCGGCTGCGGGAGGAGCGCTTGCGCAACCTGTACTCGCCCGAACCCCCCAGAGATGGGAAAGGTAACACACCCACTTAATTCAACTGTCTTGAGTAGTGAGGGTAGAAGGAAATAAGCCTCGTATTTATGGTAGACAAAATTTGTGCAATAGTGGCTTGAGCAACATCAAATGTTGCTGGCAACACTATTTACAGCATCCTTACAAGTGAGCAACATAACCAAATAATTATATCTTCTTAGCTTGAAACTTTTGTTAACTTTCAATTCGAGGCTTCAGAATGTCTGTAGATCAAAAATTCAACTGCTAGAAGTAAACGTAGTGTTTGTAGATGGAATAAAAGCTTGAATAATTTATGTCTCTGTCCAGTTGTCATTTATTAGTTGTGCATGGGATTTTATATGGGCATGGAAACGACTTGGATGTTCGTAGTTTAAGGGTAAAACTGAATTCAGTAGATGAGATATCAAAACTATACCCATTGAAAAAATAGTCTGTTGTACCTGTTTCTACTATTGTAATCAATAAAAGTTAGAAGGTCACGGACCAAATGGCGTCCAGGGGTGACCAGTTGTGAATACCCATTGTTGAACGTGTTTGATGTTTTGCTTGTCATATAAATCTCTCCCCTGTCTTTACACTGAAAATATGAAAGTCTATCTTCCCAAAACACCACAAGTTAGCGTAGTTGTGCCCGAATTCAACAGGTAGTGAGTTCAGTGCTGCGCAGGGCCACGTCAAGTCGTTCGCGGACCAGAGCTTCCAGTCGATGAAGAGCAAGGAGGTCCGTGATGCCGGCTCCCCGCCCAAGGAGTTCACATACCGTGGCCAAGGTGCCTGCACGACACACCCATGCCTAACCTTAACAGAACTAACGCTTCTTAACCGGTAACGGTGTAAATAGTTCACGATCAGCAGCTAATACTAATCTCTTTGCAGATCTGAAGGCGCTGTCGAATGCTGGATGGAATGTGGAGTCGGAGAACAAGACCACAGACGACGGCCACACGCATGTCAAGTCTGTCCACGCCAACATCGAGGGCAGGTACGACGTGGATGGAGGCAAGGGACAGTTCGCAGCCGTCGACCATCACAAAGAAGCTGTCACCGAGTACCACGATGACAACAGTAGCCTGAAACGCAACGAGACGTCGTCGAACACGGCCGCCCGAGAGCACGTCGTCCGCAAGACTGACGATGGGACACAGATATCGTCAACCACCAGTTCTTCGACTTCCTCGTCAAAGTTCCAGCAGATGTCTTCGACGAAACATGAAACAGTGCCATATTTGACCAACGACGACTATGACCTACGAAGTTATGATACTAACCGCAATGAGGATGCGTCCTCTTTAACAAGACAGATCAATAAAACTAATGACTACGAAAAAAACCTGAGGAAGAATGAATACGATCAAAATTTGAGAAAGAATGACTTCCAACAAAATGTAAGAAAAAATGAGTTCGAGCAAAGTGTGAGAAAGAATGAATACGAACATAGTGTGAGGAAAAATGACTACGAACAGAATGTGACAAGAAATGATGTCGAGACTGGAGAACTCCTGTCCAGGAAGATCGACTACCCCGACGATAACACCAAAGTGATCGTAGAGACGCGGTGCCTGCCTGACGGGACTCGAGTAACCAGCACCAAGAGAGAATTTAGGGCTCCAGTACAAAGCACCCGCTCTGAACAATCATACCAGACAAGGGAGAACAAGTCGTACTCCACTCAACAGCGATCAGATGCCAGGGAATCCTCTAAAATAATTCGCCACGTAATTGACGACCACGCCACTGACATTGTCGATTCTCAAAGAAAT
Source organism: Polymixis flavicincta (assembly GCA_949987655.1). Classification (NCBI taxonomy): domain Eukaryota; kingdom Metazoa; phylum Arthropoda; class Insecta; order Lepidoptera; family Noctuidae; genus Polymixis; species Polymixis flavicincta. Next base: position 21,304,524 of record OX465183.1, read on the forward strand.
GTTGATGACTCCGACTTCAAAAGACAAATAGCAGATTATACGACGAAGGATAACGAAGATTATTCGGATGTGCAGCGCCATGAAACTAAAGTAAACAGGAAAGTGACAGATCATTCTAAAGCTAACGATGACTACTCGCACACAACTCGACATGTGACACGCGTCAATAAAGTAATTGAATCTACTGACAAAGATGACTACGTACAAACTCATCAACAGACGAATCAGACCCATCACCGGAAATATGACACCACCAATATCCGCCGTGACACAGTAACGCCACGCGACAGTCGCCCTGAAACATTTACGCCGCGCAATGAACGCCTTGACACTTCTTCACCACGTCATAAACTCACCGAGACAATAACACCTGGTACTGATCGTTCCGAAACATTCAAACCGCGGGACAGTCGCCCGGAAACATTTACACCACGTGAAAGTCCCCCTGAAACATTTACACCGCGTAATGAACCCGCTGCAGATTATACACCGCGTAATGAACGCCCTGGAGATTATACACCGGGCAATGAAGGTCCTGACACATTTACCCTGCGCAGTGAGCATCCAGACACATTCACCCCGCGCAATGAACGTCCTGACACATTCACCCCGCGCAGTGAACGTCCTGACACATTCACCCCGCGCAGTGAACGTCCTGACACATTTACCCCGCGTAGTGAGCATCCTGACAAATTTACGCCGCGTAATGATCGTCCTGACGTATTCACCCCGCGCAATGAACGCCCTGATACATTCACCCCGCGCAATGAACGTCCGGATACATGCACCCCGCGCAATGAACGTCCTGACTCTGATACTCCGTGCAACGACCGCCCGGTTCAAGAAAAGGATAAAATACCACAGCAAACCAGGCACACCGAAGAGAGAGTCCATCACGTTACGAGAGACAAAAAAGTTGAAGAGACTGTAGAGAGGAAGACGAGCACCGATCAGTATCAAACCACGTACCAAACCGATTACCCCCAAAAGAAGATTAGTAACGATTGGAGCCCCACACACCAGGCGTGGGCAAGCACATTGCGTGCTGATACTCCTACTACCAATCGACCATCGACCAGGGCCTCATCTCCTGGTAGTAGAACTTTCAAGTCAAGCACATCTTCGCTGCGAAGCAGTGTAAGCCCTGATAAAACCTCCAGAAAACCAACAAGCCGTGGTGGTAGCCCCAACAAAATTGACAGATATTCACCGACTCGTACATTCTCTGACAGGCACTCCACTACTTCTACTCATTCCGTTACTGAAGTTAAGACGCATAAGTATACAAGTCCCGATGGTAGAAGACCACCAACTGGTCGTTCTCCAACTAGACCTGGATACAGCCCTGAAAGGAAGCCGCAAGATCATCGTCAGAGACCGAGCACAAGTCCAGAGAAAAGACCTCAAGACTTATCCTTCAGGCCCAGCAATAGCCCAGATAGGAAACCAACACAGAAAGGATCTCCAACGGACAACTATCCTAGAATCAGTTCGCCGACTCGTCCTGTAGATCGTCGCGAGTCCCCAACTAGGCCACGGGCAAGCCCAGACAAAAATACAACTCGGCACACTTCTCCTAATTCGGGTTTCCCACGTACAACTCCAAATAGATCCAGTCCCGATAGAACCACTGATAGTTTCCCTAAGGATACTTTTAAGAAACCAAGTCAAAGCCCAGATAGGAAACCAGGTCATCAAAAGCCTAATGACAGTCAATCAAGTCCAACCTCAGAGTTTCAACGAACCACTTCTCCGTCTCGGCCTTACTATCCCGCGGACAGTACCAAAAGACCTGGCACAAGTCCTGACCGCAAGCCTGGTTCTCAGCCTTCTGCTGATAGACCGGATACGCCTACCGACGAGCAGCCTCAAGATGCTACTTCAAAGAGAGGAAGTGTCAGTCCTGATCGGAAACCTGGATATATGAAACCAACTTATAATAAACCATCAGGCAGCCTGAAGTCTCCTACAAAACCATCAGACAGTACGTCACCCACAAAACATGCACCTTCACAAAGCCCTGAGCGCAAACCTCAGGACATCTCTAAAACCACGACAAAAACACAAGCAGATCATTACAAGTTTATCGACGAGGAAACTAAAATGTACACTCGTACTGATAAAATTGACACCAACTATCCAAACTCACCATCTGGTCCTGAACACCCCTCTCCAAGATATAAGGATTCTTCACCCTCAAGGAACAGTCCTAGCAAAGATACTCCTGACTTCCCGAACAAGAGGTCACCTTCGCCTAAAGAGCATGTTACTTTTATTGACCAACGTGACCAGCTTGACACGACTCAAGTAAAAAATACTGACATTACTGAAGAAATAACAACAAAACATCGTACTCCAAAGTATAAAGATTCTCCTACTGATAAAACTAGTCCTAGGGAACTATCGCCTTCGAAATATGGGACTTATGATAAGAAAAAGCCTTATGATCGTGACGTCACTGAGGTAACAACGACAACAACTACTAAAGATAGTAAAGATGTCAAGTTTGATTCGTTAACGCGCCGTGAACAATCTCCTAAGAAAACACCTGAGCAGCCATCGTCCCCCACCAAAAAGGCTCCACGAGCCAGTGTATTTCCGGTAAAATCTCCTACCAAAGACACCAAATTCAAGCATACTACCGACTTTATTTCAACTGAGAGAACTACTGAAGAATTAAACAAAAAGACCTCTAAAGAACATCCCAGGCAACTGGTCACTCCATCTTCCAGCCCTACTAGAAAGCCCAAACCTACAGATACTGAGCCATCGACTGGTCAAAGCTCTCCTACTACTTCTGTGAGTGGTTTTGTGTACTTTAGCTCTCCAAAAACTGAGAAAACTATTGTTACTGACTTGGATGACCAAGAATATTACTCAGAAGTACGCTCAACAGATGAAACCTCAACGACTTATAAAAGACCTGAAAGCCTCGATATTAATAGATCTCAATCGCCCTCAAAGATACCTTGCAGATCTCCATCTCCCGAGAAACGTACCTCTCCTTCCAAGGACAATCTACCGAGAAAGAGCTCCTTAAAGAAACCGGCAACTGAGATAATGCAGGCGTCTCCGATTGAAAAACCGCCATCCAGTTTCCGTGTTTCCCCAACAGAAGAACCAAAAGACTTGCCTGATCATAAAGTTGTGAAAAAAGACCGCCCGGAAGGGCCTGGTACTGATTCTCCCGTTGGTAAACAAAAGCCACCTCTAGAACGTAGAGAAACTTATGAAGACCGCTGCCGTAAGATCCTCGGTATGATGGATGATACCACTAAAACCGAAACTATCAAACAAACGACTTATTTGAAGGAACCACAAACTAACTTGAGCTCACCTAGTGTCTCCCCTTGTCGCAGTCCTGTTCCAAGAGAAACTCCATTCGAATATCCAACTGTTAAGAAAACTACTGACACCAAAACTGATGTTACTGATTTCATATCTCGTGAACAGGAAAGTATCCTCAAAACAACCACTCGTCACGAAGATGCTCCTACTGACAAAAAACCCAAAACTCCGCGAGAGATCTCTCCAACTAAGCTTCAAGATATTAATAAAAAAGAAACAACTATTTTAAAGTCCGATGTATTGACTGAAGATACCGAAAGTATAACGAAAACTGCCAAGACAAAGTATCCTTTGCCAAGACAAAGTCCTGAGAGAAAACCGTCACATCAGCCATCTGACGGCCTCCCTAATAGACTCAAGAAGGAAGACACTCCAAAAACTCGTGAGAGTCCTGAACGAACACCAAAAGATTCAGAGTATCCTCGTACCACCAATCCATCGAGTCCTCGCCCATCAGGTACTTCTCCAAGATCTAGCTTGAGCCCTGAGAGAAAACCAGGATACGAACCAACTGAGAAGAAACCAGGGGATAAGCATCCAGAGGATTCTTCTCCAGATACTCCGGGCTATATGAAAATCACATCAGCTATTTCATCTAAAAATTATACCACAACGGACAATATCAAACAGACAGTAACGACCAAAACAACTGAAAGGAAATCTTCACGAACTTCTGAGTCTCCGACACGAAAAGCTCCTTCTGAAAAACCATTAAGGCCAGATCAGCCATTTGACAAGAGTCCGCAGCGCAAACCTAGCGTTAAACAAAATGCCCCAACTAGAACAACTCCGGAGAAAAAACCTAGTGACGAATTCCCACGAGAAACATCTCCATCTAGACCTGGGTACACTAAAACTACGACTTCTATGGTAGTTGAATACGATTCCTCGTCTACAACAGAAGATTTAGAGGACTCTACCACAAAAACAACAAAAACCCGCCCATCTTCTAGCCCTTCAGGGTCCGCTATACGTCAAGTCCCCAAAACGTCACATGATGCTTCAACTAGACCCGTTTATACTTCTGATAAGAGTCCGGAGAAAAAGCCATCGAAGCCTAAAGAGTTATCCCCGTCAAGACCTGGTTACATGAAAACGACTGCCTCTTTGACGTCTAACTTTGAAACTACGTCCACTGAGGATCTACTTGAGACCACTTCTGAAATTGTTCAAACCAGGTATACTTCTCCCCGATCTTCTGATTCGCCTACACGGAAGACTTCTAAACCTTTAGATGAAACTAGGCCACAACCTACTCAATCTCATCCAAAAGATCCGAGTCCTGATCGGAAGCCGCACAGCCGTGAACAGCTATATCCTACTAGATCTAGCCCCGAGAATAAGTTTGTTGATAAATATCCACGAGATACTTCTCCAAGTAACGCAAAGCCAGACAAAATCCCTAACTACATGAAAACCACATCATCTGTTTCATCAAAATATGATACTATATCTACAACTGAAGACGTTGAAGAAACCGCATCACTCAAAACTACAGAAAGACGTCATTCTCAACGTCCGTCGGATTCACCAACAAGAAAAACTTCGGAACCTGAAGACTATCCTCGTACAACTTCACCACCTAGATCTACTCAGCAATCAAATAAGAGTCCTCAACGTAAACCAAGAGACGAAATCACACCCAAAAGGGCTAGTCCTGAGAAACAACCCGTTGATAAATACACTAAGGAACCGTCTCCGACGAGGCAAAAACCAAGCACAGAGAAAACACCTGGGTTTATGAAGACAACTTCATCTCATGTCTACAAACAAGACACAGTGTCCGCGACTAAAGATTTCTTAGAAACCTGTAAAACAGAAACTGTTGATAGGAAGCATCCTTCTTCTCGTTCCTCGGATTCACCTACTCGCAAACCCTTAAAGCCAAGCTATAAGCATGAGCCAGAATCTGACTATCCTCGAACTGTTTCACCGTCTAGGCCTCATCCATCGGAAAATATTACAACTACAAAAAGTGTTAGTCCTGATCGTAAGCCGGGGCACCAGCAGCCGTCTGAGTCACATGGCAGAAAGCCCACTGATAAACAACCGAGAGAGATTTCTCCTTCCAAGCAAACTACCAGCCCGGAAACTCCTGGATACATGAGAACCACGACATCAGTCAGCACTAGAGAAGACACTACCGAGGTCTACGAAGACGACACCTCCATCAAGACAGTGCAAAGCAAATATTCTTCCTCGCGCCTTACGGAATTACCCGGTGAAAAAATCCCAAAACCTGATGCCGCTCCCAATAAACCTCATTTGGACAGAAGTCGCAACTGCATGCCAAAATATGATGAAGCTCCTCCTCGACCCAGTCCTGAAAGACAAATAGGTGATCGATATCCTAAAGAAACATCACCGTCTAGGAAAATGCCAACTTCTGGTGTGAAGGAACCTATTCATTTGAAATCCACAACATCTGTAAAGAATACTTATGATTCCACTATAGAGGATATTCAGAAGACAACAATGTCCAAAACCACCGAAGATCACCACCATACTTCCGAACCATCAGGCAACTCGCCTACAAGAAGAGCTCCTAAACCTGCTTATGGTTCCAATTCCACTCCTGAACATTCTCCAACAGAATCACGCACAAAGCATCAACCTGATGTTTCTATAAAGAAACCCTTGACGCCTAAAGATAGTCCAACCAAGAAGCCTGGGCCTGGACCCAAATATCCACAGGAATTATCTCCAACTCGGTCAGGCTCTAGCCCGGATAGAAAACCAAGCTACATGAGGCCGACTGCTGCAGTTACATCCAAGTTTGAAACTAATTCTTCTACCCTAGAGTTTGAGACTACTGAAGATGTCGTAAAAAAACATCCGTCACCAAGATCATCAGAATCACCATCACGTCACACTCCTCATGAGCCGTCAAAAACAAAGCCTGGCTACCTGCAACAACCAGAAGAGCCTAGACAGCTCCGTACTCCTTCTCCAATGAAGAAAACAACTAAAGTCACTGAAGTGAATACCGACTTCCTTGTGTCTGAGAGAGAACAGGAAATTTTGGAGAGAGTGCAAAAATCTCTAAGAAAACTTTCTCCAGAACGTAAAGAAAGGTCACCAAGTCGAGAGAGAAGCCCTGGTAAAACAACAACCAGCTTGCAAGACATTGATATAACCAGTCATACTGAAATAGACGATGAACCTTTAACTGAAGATTGCACAGAAATCACAGAAAAGTTCTCGGTCACTAAATTAACACCTCGTCCGGAAATGATCTTGTGTGAAAAACCAAAAGATCAGAAAGTTCCAAGCAAGCTTTCTACCAGAACTGTTTCTCCAACTAAGAAACCCTCAGGTATTGCAACGGCCACTAAACTAGACAAAAGTCCAGAGTCTCCGACGAAAACTAGAAGTATATCACCGAAAAAACCTGTTTCGCCGTCTGAGAGGCCGCAGTCTCCTCAGATATCAAAGCCAAGCGGCATCAAACCTAAGGAACAGATACCCTCTCATCTGACTAAAAAACCGGCTACGCTCAGTGTCACTAAAATAGAGAAGACAGCAACTGATCTTAAGAAGACTACTTCTGTTACCAAGCAGAATAGTTTTACGCGAACTACAATGGGTAAAACTCCAACGAAGACCATTCCATCACAGCCAGGTCGTCCGAACGAACCCGAATCTAAGCGGACCCCGACCTCCAAAGGCAACAGAGAAAGTGTGATCCCTACAAAGAAAGACAGTGATACTAAGGTCACACGCACAGTTAGCGATATAACCATAAAGTCAAAGAAAACATCGCCTCAAAGAATGAAGTCCAAGCCAGAAATAACAGTTAGTGACGTGTCCACAAAGACATCGGTTAAGACTACGAAGTCCAGTTTTAAAGAACCCCATTCAAAACTGCCAAGCAAACCTAAGTCTGCAACGACGCTGAACACGTCCACTGATGAAGATGATGTTATTATTGATGTGCAGCAATCAAAATCATCCAGGGAGAACTCACCGGATCGAATCTGTCCAACTCCAGTTAATTTCGGAGAAGATGTTGGTACTCCTCGCTACCCTGACGAAGTAAGTGAACCCGATGATGAATTCAATAGACGAGCACATCACACTATCCATGAGACCGAGACCATCGTCGATGATATTGTTGAAATCTGTGAAGATGATGAACTATTTGTCAGGAAAACAGATGTCGACATCGTTACTGATGACGATGAAAGCCTTCTTAGCGTAACGGATAAAGTATCCCGGTTCACAAAAGGTGTTGAACCAGTGTCCAAGCCTAGTACTACTACTACGTTTAAAGATATGGAAAGAAGAATGCATTCTGATTTTATTGATGACAGGTTGAAATCCGATGAGTGCTTGCTATCTGTATCAGAAAAAGTTAACAAGTTTGCTAAAGGACCAAGAGATACGAGAGATAGTAAAAGTCCGTCGCGTAGGGTCACCGATGAGTACGATAAGAATACTGTTTATCAAGATGACTATACAAAACTTAGTGTACACGACAAAGCACACTTGTTTGTAGAGACCGCAGAGAACGTTAAGACACCGAAAGTGAAACCGACTCCACAAAGGGTAGAACGTCCTGACTTGACTAACATAGATGACTCATTGAAGAGTGATGACTGTTTGCTCAGTGTTTCCGACAAAGTACATAAGTTTGTTAAAACAGCTGAGCACTACTTGACGGAATCCCATGAGGTTGAAGAGAAGGAAAAGAAAATTAAAGAGCAACATGACATGATCATGCAAAAGATAGTCGATGACGCTGATGATGAGGAATACGAGATTGAGACAACAATTGAGGATGTAGAAGTGACTAATAATAGAAGGACTCCCGAGCATCGAAAATTTGACGATAAGCTACTCAAACCGAAGGAAACTACATCATCACTTCCAAAAGTTAAGGATCACAGCAGCCCCAATATGAAACCAACGGAAAGGACGCCTACTGTTAAAATAACCGCTCTCCGCAGTAGTGAGGCTGTGAAAAAAGCAAAGGCTTTATTTGAAAATATTGCAACATCTACTGAAAAAACAAAAGAAACCACTCACGCTAAAACTGCAAAGCTGACAGACATCGGTGTGATGAAAAAGTCACCCAAAACTGATTCAACCATTGTTCTACATCCTTCTGTTGAGGATGGCTCTCCTAATGTAACTGACGTTGATAGCGAAGTAGATGCCGCTCCTCATACACCTAAAGACCGCCCAACAAGTGGCACACTAACTCGACCACACTATCGTTCTGACGATAAGACTCGAAGCAGTCCCTCTCGTGTTGCTGCCCAATCACCTGAAGTACCCAGGTCTAAGTCTCCAATGCGAATGGAAGCTACAACTACCACCAAAACTCTTTTATCGAGATATCCAGCTTCGCAAAAAGCCGAATCTCCGAGACAGCGGCCCGAGAATGATAAGCCCGATAAGGTTCCCGGGTACCTCCGCCCCACAAAAACCAGCCAAATCAAGGAGGAAACAAAGGTGGTTGAGGATAGCGAAGTAAGCAGTCGACGAGGTAGCGGCAAGTTTGGAATAGAGCTTCGAAGGACCAGCGTTGAAAGATCAACGTCGAGTAGCGAACGCCGACGCAGCGTCGAACACCCCTGCATCGAAGACATCTTCGACCTGGACCTCCTGGAACAAATGGTCAGTAAGCACAAAATTTGCATGCTCATAATTGTTATTTATGTTTCCGTATTATTTTTATACTTTTGCTGACTATATTCTAATTTTCAGTTGGAAAAGGTCGTTGGTTACGAGCAGAGGCGACGCATCAGATCCCAAATTCGTGTTGCTAAGAAGAAGGCAGAGAGCGAACACGTTAACACTAACACTTACACTAAAACAACCAGACAGACCATGACTAATCAAAAACTGAGGTCTCCTGAGCGTCTACAAACAAGGTCACCAGAACGGGCTCTAAAATCAACACTCCACAAAAACACGTCCCCTGATCGTCACGCCAAAACTCCTCAGAGATCGATTCCTGAACGCACTCAACCTAGAGAGCATGTACAACCAGTGCTTAACGGACACGCTAAGCCGGGCAAAACTGTGATCGACAGGCGCCCAAGACCACACAGTCCTGACAAACCTTCTCCAAAATCTGCACCCAAAACAAAGAGTCCTGTTCGTCATCCCAGTCCAGACAAGATGACTAGAACGCAGTCACCTAACAAAACAGCTACTCCGAAATCTAAACCTAACCGTTTCAATGAGTATGCATCCGCTTACATGAAAAAAGTAGGCCTTAGTGAGGCTGACAAGATCAGATTCGCTGAAGCTAAATCGAAGAAGGCGGCAGAAGAGAAACAGCGGACAGTAAAACAAACAGAAGAATACAAAATTGTGGAAGAATACTCTACGGCTAAAAGCTTTACTGAGAGGACTTCTTCTAGGGACGTCTTAGATGTGGTACAAATGAATGGAACGAATAAAAGGTCTCCATCACCAGAAAAGCGTCAGAGTCCGGAGCGAAAGGCACAAAGTCCGGAGCGAAAGGATCAAAGCCCGGAACGACAGGTTCCATACCAAGACCGAAAGGCACAAAGTCCGGACCGAAAGGTTCAATACCCAGACCGAAAGGCACAAAGTCCGGACCGAAAGGTTCAATACCCAGACCGAAAGGCACAAAGTCCGGACCGAAAGGTTCAATACCCAGACCGAAAGGCACAAATTCCGGACCGAAGGAGTCAATACCCGGAGCGAAAGGCACAAAGTCCGGACCGAAGGAGTCAATACACGGAGCGAAAGACACAAAGTCCGGACCGAAGGAGTCAATACCCGGAGCAAAAGGCACAAAGTCCGGACCGAAGGAGTCAATACCCGGAGCAAAAGGCACAAAGTCCGGACCGAAAAGCTCAATACCCAGACCGAAAGGCACAAGTTCCGGACCGAAAGGCTCAATACTCGGAGCGAAAGGAACAAAGTCCGGACCGAAAAGCTCAATACCCAGAGCGAAAGCCACAAAGTCCGGACCGTAAGGCTCAATACCCAGATCGAAAGGCCCAAAGCCCCGAGCGAATTTACGACCGTACTCCAAGCCCTACACATAAGCAGCTGAGAACAGAACCTGCTAAGAAAGAGACAATTATAAAAACTGTGTATGAAATTGAGAAGAAACTACCACAAAAGCCTGTTCAAGAAGAGAAACCGTCGTGGGTGACGAACAGAAACCTCAAGAAGATTAGTTCGGAGACCAGGACGTTCAGCAGTAAGAAGATAGAGGAGAAACCAAAGTTCAGAGCTCCTAGTCCTAGCAAGGTGATCACGAAACCTATTGACGTGATCACGTCGAGCTACGGGCCTGGACCAGTGGACTCGGATGGAAAACCTCTCTTCGGTATCAGGGCTTTGAGGAATGGAGCCTCTAACTACCAAGGTAAGGAGGCACTCTTTGCACAACACTTGGTTAGAACATACATATTTTCTATTTTTCATTTCTTTTTACCAAAACCACATTAGATGAATCAGTTAGTCATTGTATCTATAATAAAAGTCCTGTGAGTAATCACTTCCCTTCTCTCACAACGTTTCTAAATAGGGTTAGGTACACCGCCGTCGCCACCGTGTTTGTTTGTTAAACACTTTTCGTATATAGACGATCCTGAAGAGATAACTCACATAATCACAGACTTGTGCAATCTGCAGTTTTATAAGTAATACAATTCACAGAATGAAATGACCGACCGAGGATGTAAGCATGAACACAGTTCAAAACATTAGGGTAAGTATCGGATGAAGATGTAAAAAATAAAAACTTTTTTCAAAAAAAAAACAACCGACTTCCAAAAAAACACTAGAAAGTGAAAAATAACTTTAATTTCGGAAGGCGGTGGCCAGAAATTAATAAAATACATATCAAAAGTCACCGACTTCCGAAATTAAAGTTATTTTTCACTTTCTGGTGTTTTTTTGGAAGTCGGTTGCTTTTTTGTTGAAAAAGTTTTTATTTTTCACTTTTCAGTTATGGTACCTACCCCACACTAACTCGAAATTTCATCATCCTCGGGGTCAAAGCAATGCATATTTATGAGATAGCAGCAATCGCGGTTAATTTACTGTCTTTTTTCGAAGAGTTCCGTTGTCTATCTCCGAAATGCATCATAAGAACAGATCTTATGATGCATTTCGGAGATAGACAACGGAACTCTGAAATGAAATTTAAATGGGACCATTTCGGGATAAACCACTTTAAAATATAAAAATAAAAATCGGTCTTTATATTATGGAGTTATGCCCGAACCTCCACCTAACTCCTAACCGTTAAAGAATTGTACCTTCCTTCATCAGCTCAGCGTCATGAAAAAAGGGTGACCATACGCAAATGTCTCAATAGCTTTAGAAAACATATGAAAAACATTGTTATTATCTACAAATTTTGAGGGTTGCCCTCGATTTCCCTGGGATTCCATCATCTGATCCTAATTTGGTGCCTTTGGGACCACCTCAGGAGTATACTCTTTCAAATAAAAAAAGAATTTTGAGAATCGGTCCACAAATGAGGGAGAAATCGGGGAACATACATTAAAAAAAAATACGTTCGGTGGAACATTAACCTTCTTCTTTTTTTGAAGTCGGTTAAAAATAATACGACTAAACAGAGCGTCATTTCTTTGCAAATGCTGTAGAGTAGTATGGGATTTCAAAATCCTGTTAGCTAAGCTAAGGCATCACTTAACATTTAAAAAAGTCTTATCAAAAGACGTTGAGTCAGTTTTCGTTCAGTAATTACTTTTATAATGTAATCGGGGCCATTCTGTTGTATCGAGGTCAATGTTAAGAAATTGACAACGGTAACACATGACGTCACCAACTTTCTAGTTTTCGTGTCGATTTTCAGAACAACTGAAAGTTGACGCGTCCTTACTTGTTTAGTACTCAAGTAACTCGAATTACTAAGCGTTCTACATCTTGAATCATATATATGTAATTGTTCACAAAACAAATGTTAGCTCAGCTGAATGTGACTATTTCTGTCTAAAGTGTACAGTAGTTGTCTAAGTGTGGGACCGTAATGACTGATTTGTTGAAGAGTTAAATAAGTTGGTGAGTTTAACTTAAAGTCAACTTTGTTGCTTACTTTGTCAATCTGTTTTTCATAAAGTTCGTTAAGATAATAGGTACACATGTTTGTGTGTTAGTTTATGAAAGCAGAGGTGGTGTAAGTGTGTCATCTTTTGAAAATCCATATACGTAATAGGTACTGTAGCGAAATGTTTGTAGTGTAACAAAGATAGAAATCGCAACACTACACCCAATAGCTCGGTGCCTTGCATTGTCGCCTCGTGTGCTTTGCGACACCTATATTGTTCATCTTTACAAAGCACGTGTAGATGTGTAGAACGCTATATTAAAATCTACATACCTACTTACTTAACTAAAATATTATTTTCAGTATTTTCCTGTCCAATCGCTTACAGTTTCCTCCTACAACCGGTATCTGTTCTAAGATAGCGGAATTAAAAAGCATTCGATTAAAACTCTTCATTTAGTTTAGTCGTCATTCGGTGAACTCATAACAATTTAATATAATATTTCTCTACTCAGTGAAAGGCACGGTGATCCGTCAAGAGTACCACTCCCGCAACGGGGGCGAGCCTGAAGGTACCGTCTCCGTGACCGCGTATTCCACGGAGCCTGAGCACCTGGAGCGCCTGCTGCAGGGCCAAGGAGAGCCCCCGTCCCGCATCCACGGCCTGGCTGCCATCACGACTACGAAGAAGTTTGGAGGTGATACTGGCACCACACTGAAGGAAGCTCACGGGGTAAGCCTGGCAACACCTGACGGATTTGTCATAGCAATGTGTAGTTACTGCGCTTCTGATATTTCAACGAAAGATTTTAATTCCATGTTCCACATGTTAACAGTTTTTGGAAGATTGATAATCCCGTTTTCAAATGACCACAAATGTCTTTAATAACACTTTCCTTTGACCTATCTTCCGGGTGTCTTCTTGTGAAATGTAACGGACTCGGCAACTCTAATTTCATATAGCTACATAAACACACTTCGAAATCCCTGAATTACAAAAACTAAGATAATTTTATAAACAAATCTAAAGAATGGCAACTATTTATTTCCTTCCGGCTGTTATGGTATGGTAATAATACTTATCAACTTATCAAATATGTAATACAAATATGCACCTTATCTCGCGTAGAGAGAAGATCGCGCCGCAATAGACCAGTTCACCTACAGCGACCGCCGCGTCTCCGACACCAAGAAAGAAGATATCACAGAGACGAGCTTTGACAGCAGGCGGGAAGAGATCGTAGGAGAAACCAGACGCATCGAGAGCAGAAGGGAGGAAATTGGAGGAGAAACCAGACGCATTGAAAGTAGACGAGAAGAGATAGTAGGAGACACAATAAGAGACAGGACCAGACAGGCAAGGGAAGAAGTCGTAGACAGTGCAAAAGACAGGAGAGAAGACAAAACAGAGAGAATGCAGAGACGAGTAGAGAAGGTGGAGAAGAAAGGAGACAGGACGCAGGAGAGGATCGAGAGGACAGATGACAAGAAGACGGTCAGGCAGAGTTCAGTGAAGTCGCTCACGGAGAAATATATCAAGAGTGCCAGTGAGTATTATATTGTATTAACAATTTGGTGAATCAGCGAGCAAAACGTTGCCATTTTGCTGTCAAACAACAGGTATGACAATTAACTGATGACCAGTAGGTACATATAAAGTACAGTCACCTCAAACCAAAGTTCGCTTAGTCATAGTCTCATCATCATGGGAAAATACTTTTTTTCCCCGAGATAATAGAAGGTACCTTGCTGTAGACAAATATCAAAAATATTAAAAAAAAACTATTTTATAGAAACATCCAAGTACACGTCGTCGTTACGTCTATTCTTAAATATTGAATCTGCAATTTCGAGGTGATGGAAGTTCTTATACAAGACCAATGAGGCAACAAAGTTACTAGAGTCGGCCGAATAAGCCTGCGCCTGCACCGGTCTAATGAAGGGAATCGGAGCGTACTAGAGTTACAAACAGTTGCAACATTGCTTAAAAATCACGATTTTTTCTTTTATGATTTAGACGACAATAGTGAAATACTTAGCCATGACAACGCAATAGTAAATAATCAATTTTGTTAAGTTTGTACAATAAGCGACTCGTTTTTTGGTTTAACACCGAAATAAACAAAAGCAAAGACTACCTAAAGGTTATAAATTTACTGGAGGAGAAAAAAAACACTTAATTTTATCACACCGGGCACCTTGGTGGTTTAGTTGTCCTAGGTTCGACTCCCGGGTCACTATATTGGTTGAAAATTCTTACTTTGAACTAGGTCTGGGTTTGTGTCTAAGTAGATATTTTAATGATAATAGGCTTGCTTCCTATAACGAAAGAGTTCAGTACAAAAAAAAAGCTAAATGTGGGTATGCTAGCTACACAACTCTGCCTGCTCCTTCTTCACAATATTCATTAAAATAATATTAAGACTGACTGTATTCAAAACAAACCAGAGTGTCTACAGCGCATGCGCATCGCACTTGATACATTTCCCACCAAAATCTCATGGAAATTAATCCACAGTTTCGTGATATCACATAATAATAACGTAACGTAAACGCACGCAAGCGCGTTAGCGTGCGGCTCCTTACGTAATAACTTTCATACTTTCATATTGCACTGGCTGCGTTTACGTTTTCAGTCGTCAACTGCCTCTCGGACTAACCCGACGAGGTTCCGTGAGCAGTCCTTACTAGTTACATGTGCTTTTGAGAATACTTCGTCGAAATGGATGCAAACAAGGATTGTAGTTATAATTTTAAATTGTTGCTGAGTATTTATCAGAGATTAGGTAAGTGGGTTTTTGACAGTTTTAATAATAATAATAAAAAATATTATTTCATAAAACAAGAACACTTTGCACTGTATATTTGTAGATTGTCGTGAGAATGCGTTAAGTATGCATTGTTTTGTTTTGAATAAGTATTTTCTTAAGGCATGCCTATAGGTTTTATTTATCAAACCATTTATACAGTACCCTCACAAATATAGGAAAATAACAATGTACAGGAAAACAAAGCACAAAGGTGATGCTTTTTTGAATTGCAATTTCTTCCAGCATACCTGCGGTAAGAGAAATTAAAATTAATTTAAATCTAATTGAGAACCTCATCCTTTAAAAAAAAGGACTTGTACCTATATTTTTTGCATATAGGTATGTTACACGATAATGCCGGCAATTGTAGACAAATTTTGAAAATGTATTAACCAAGCGTATATCGCGTATAAATTGTATTAACTTAGCTTGGATATTTTTTCAGTTAACATCAATAACATGTATTTTTTCCGCTTAGTGTATTTTGATTGATTTTGATGATGTTGTGTGGGGTAAGTAAGTTCCGCAACTTAAAAGTGAAAAATAAAAACATCAGAAGTAAAAGTTATTTTTCAGTTTGTACTTAGTTATCTGACAGTTTTTGGAAGCCGGTTGTTTTTTTTTTTTTTTTGTAAAAAACGTTTGTTTTTCTCAAAAGTTATGATGTCTGTCGTGTCCTAGTGATTGTTTGCTGTCTACATAAAAATAAAAATGAAATAAATACATATAAAACTTACAGTATGGGAACACATTTATGTACAAAGACATACAGACTACATTAGTATACATACAGACCTATTCTAATTTACTTTTTAATTTTTGAATTGTTAAAAAAGGATTTTTGGATTTGAACGATCGCGATGTACTTGTGTATGAGTTCAATTAATAAAACGAAGCTCGTTAAAAAGATTTTTGACACTTCAAAGTACCTCTTGTCATAGAAAATGAAGGAGTAGTTTTTGCAAAAAAAAACCGGTCAAGTGCGAGTTGGACTCGCGCACCGAGGGTTCCGTACAAACCTGTGGGTATATAAGTAAAAGTTCAAAATTGTCAAAAATATTTTTTTTATATGACGAAACTAAAAATTTTCGGTTTTCGTAATTTTTCCTATATCTGTACTATAAGACGTGACTTCGTACAAAATTTCAAGATTCTAAGTTCACGGGAAGTACCCTGTAGGTTTTGATTCCCGTGCGAGTTTCGAAAATTTGCGGAATTTTGCGGCCTAAATGGCTGTATCTTTTGATTGCGTTGACTTAGAAGGTTGATTTTTCTACAGCTTCCAGGGACAGTAGAACTAAGTATCATATAGAAATTTCAGTTTGATACCTCCACGCGTTCCTGAGAAAAACGGTCTTGACAGACGGACGGACGGACGGACGGACGGACAACAAAGTGATCTTATAAGGGTTCCGTTTTTTCCTTTAGAGGTACGGAACCCTAAAAAAACCATGTTTTTTTTTTGCTGAGTCAGTATTTTTTTGCTGGCTGTACCTACACAAATCAGTATAAAAGAAATAATGAAAAAACAAATCATAATTCATAATTAAGCATGATTACAATCAACAATGTTACAATGTTTACATACTGAATTATGTCGGTATGTTATCAGATTTCAACACTGGTGTCGAGTGCTATCTTATCGTCATTTCACACGAGGGATTACTCATCTCGGGTGTTGTGACCGCTGGGGTCAACTACCTATTTAAATGTCATTAGTATGCCTTAGCCCGCGGTGTTCCCCGTACTTAAGACATGATGTCTTACAGGAAGTTATCAAATACTTTAAAATAAATGCCTTGTATGACGATGCTTGTTTTAAATTCGGTGTTATGACAGATTTAACGTCAATACAGGATGTTTGGTAGTGCGTTACACGTTATAACAGAGGCAAAGGGGTCGAGTTTCAATCAATTATCTATATACCTATCGTTGCAGGCTATGTGAGAATCATTCATGATTTTCGAAACAAAAATGTTCTGTTTTGACTTCGAAAAAACCCAGACTAGATTTTAGGGACACACCTATCTAATCTACTTACTGAAAAAAATGGGATCAATACTAACTTATATACCTACATACCTGGATACATTTATTATTTGCTAAAGCAAGTACCTACCTAGGTAAAATCACGAGCACTAATATTTATACCCACGCCTACCAACTTTTAAAAGCGATTTTCTCCTTATGAAAATAATATTTTGGAACCCACACTATATTGAACACCTAGGACCTAGGTTATCTCAAGGTTCCAATTGTTATTTAAGAGAAAATCGTTTTTGAATTTGGCTATGTGTAGGTACTAGGTATACATATTAGAGCTCGTGCCTTTACATTACATACCTACATAAACTTTTAATGAGGGTTTTCATGAATATCAACATAAGACTGTACCCAATAACGGTCATCACCAAATCCTAGTGCTTGTGTGTACTATATTATAGGTACACCTGTCAAGTCGTGATGTAATGTTATTTTATTTTTAATAGTTACACTAACGTGGCTTTAATGAAAATTTTGTATAATCACACTAATATCTTCGTAGACGAGAGCGCCAAGACTGAGCGCACCACGTACCCTAAAGCCGGCCTGATCCTGCGCACCGCCACCATGAAGGACAGCGTCTCCAGCGACTCTTCAGCACACGCTGGTAAGCCACCTGCTCCTCATTTTATACCACTTGTTCCTCTTTGAAGGAACCTGTAGAATAAAACCAGAATTTGCACAGCGTTGCACCGATATAAAACCAACAATTGTTTCCTGTTTACTCAAATTAACCTTAATAATTCCATAAGATATTAATAAAATTGCAATTTTTTTTCCTTCCTCATTGTTTTTTTTTTAACAGAAAAAAATGTTAATGTGCAACTAGCCCTCAGTCACCTTATGTGCCACACACACCGTCACACGGTTTCATTGAAGATTGTATTCTGACATCTGGTAGTACGCGTTACACGGCCATCATTAATTTCGACAACTTGGCTGCCTCTCTCAGCAGGATCACCAGGCATCTCCCTTATCCACCAAAACTAACCATTCCATCCTTCCCAGGTCTGACCCGCACAGACAGTGAACACAGCCTGGGCTCGGTGGAAGACACAGTGGTGACCACAGAGCGCGTTGATGGTGGGGTGAGGACCGTGACCACCACCACCAGCCGTCACGGCACCACCACGCATCAGGGCGCGCGGGGGGAGAAGTCCTTCCTAGATAGCAGCACCAAGGTCACGGGAGTACAGGATATACTGACCAGGATGAAGAATGCTGATATAGGTAAGAACTTACAAAACTTATAAGTAATAGTCTCAACAAAACACGTTTTTTTACATTAAAATGATTTCTCACTCTATCCTTATTTTTAATACTTTTTTTTTCTACTTTTTTAGTTTTTTTTTATATAAATAAAGCGTGATTTTTAGTGTTTTTTTAACTATTATTTATTTTGTCTATTTTTAAGCATGTTATGAAATTATTGAATTGTCATCGGTCTTTGTGCGTGTAAAGTTTCAAATCAATCCAACGTTTTGAAGGGGGTGAAAATCATGGTCAAAGATTACCAACTGCCCCCAAACCCTAAACTTTATTATGATGTACCTCATCGGTCTTATAAATAATGATTTGACATTCGTCATGTAATTCGAAACTACACTTGGCACCAGCGTGGTTGATGGAAAGTCAATGGAACCTCACAGGTGGCCAACATCTACATAAATATCTGTCACTTTCTCTACAACCGTGATTCCTGTGTCGTTAGTCACGATTGGCAGAACTATTGATTTCCTATCATAGTAATAAGCACCTCTGGTTTAGTAAGTTGGTTCTTTATGTATTAGGAAGCGCTGGTTTGACGATTTGGATGTCTTGGAAAGGTAACTGGGAGACAAACAGAATTAACACCTATTTAGACATACGTTGAAGCTAATCTTTCCATGTAGCTAGTCTAATTTATCTATCTACTCCAAGAACTCCACTATGATGGTCCTATGACCTTTTAATAACAGAATTTAAATTGCCGTGTAAACTTAGACGACATGTCTTGATCATTTTGGTCAGTAGGACAGTAATTAGCTCAATTTTAAAAGCTAATGTCCCCACATGGTCGGCTGGTCACGTTGACATTCAAAATATTTTTGTTCTGCAAAAACGAGCTGTACGTGCAATTTACCAATTAGGTGCTAGAGTTTCTCTGAGAGATTTTTTTAAAGATATTGGTATTCTCACGGTGGCATCACAATTCATCTTCGCTAACATCTTATATATTAGGCAAAATATACACTTATACACTAAAAACAGTGATATTCATAATATTAATACCACAAATAAGGACAAACTACGTGGTCCCTTTCACCGGCTTCATAAAGTTCATAACTCATTCGTTGGGCTCGGTATCACCTTTTATAACAAGCTTCCCTCTTCTTTGCTAGATTTACATTTTAATGCGTTTAAAGCTAAAGTAAAATTAAATCTTTGTTCGAAGGCATACTATTCAATCAACGTCTACTTAAACGATAAGAATTGTTGGTCGCTGTGATTAACTCAAGACAACGTTTGTGTTCTTTCACCAGAATTAGCTTACCTACTGACAGGTTATATGAGTTACTCCATAGCATTGTTTATTTTATTTGACTGTATAAACCATTTTTTTATTTTTTTTATTTTTAATATTGAAATTTCCATTTTTTTGATGAAATTTAATTACTTACCTGTTACTGTATAGAATCAAGTTCTTCCAACTTATCAGACAGCTGTGCTGCTGGGGAGTTTGTTGCGCCACTTCTTCCCAGCTAAAGCACTAGGAAGTGTCGAAGGGTGGGCGTTTTTGGGGGACTGTCTTATGTAATTTTGACGTTCGAAAAGTGCTGACTCTCAGCCTAGTTTGAATAAATGACTTTTGATTTTGATTTTGAATATGTAGCTATCGCCTTGATATCAACACGATCTGATAAAAAATGGCGTAACATTGAACACGCTACATGCTTGCTTATTGTGTGGAGAACTGGAGATGCATCATGCCTTGAATAGGCAAGAAACTAGTCTTCCGTTTGTAAATGAGTAGGCTTTCAGGAAAGGTCTCATCTAGAAAGCAATTATTGGAATCGTGAAGATAAAAAAACTCTGAAAAATATCGTTTACCATTACTTATAAGGCTATAACTACCACCATTTTAGATCAGTTTAATATCTTAACAGTAAGTAATTACGTATTTACCTTAAAGAGGTTTTCAAAGGAAGTTCCTCGTGAATCACGACCACGACTCGTGATAGCTTCAACCATTGTATAGACTACTCGCAGCTTATCCAAATAGGATTTAATATCAACTTTAGGGCCTTCTCTCTGTTGGTGAAAGGTAGCAACAAAGAGAAGATACCTTCTTTCAACAGACAACAATGGTTTTACTCTATGTTCTGATCTCTCTAATATTCTTTAACGATGCAACACAAAAACCTATTTGTCCTTTACCAGTACTTTCCCTTATCAATTTTAGTGACAGTTTTCTGTAGACTGTGCCTTAAAGTCTCCACAACAATACAAACTTAATTCCTACATTAAATTCTTCGCTCCTCCCCCAGTAATCCAGGAGGGTGACACAACGGAGGACGCGGAGGCGCGCGCGCTGCTCAACAAGTTCCTGGGCGCCACGGTGCTGATGGCCGGCATGCAGAGCTACGTCACCGAGAAGCCCACCGGCAAGCTGGTGGTCAAGCAGGTACGAAAAGGATGGCTTATTGATTATGATGATCTTATGTGAAGTTATTAGGGATTTTAGCACCACAAATATGATTAGACCTCATCAGACTGAAGTATTTTCCATTTTCATCCAAAACACATCATAGCGTTGTCTGTTGTTGTACATAACTACAAACCGCTACAGTGAGACAATTGATGGAATTCAATATGTTCGTTATTAGTTACTTGGCCAATGGTACGGTATTATTGACCTACTTACTACAATTTTCGCGGAATAGCGCTAAGTGTAAAATACGTACATACACAACACACATTGTCTTCAATAAGATTTTAAGATGTTATTTCGAAAGCTGAATTAAAATCGGCAATACTTACTGCATTGTAACTAAACCTACTTGCTACACCCGGGAAAAGCGATCTGTATTCCTATTCTTAACATGTAACCCGGTAACCACATCCACATACATCACGCAGGTGTTAATCCAATACAACATTACGCTAAATGCAACACTGCAGTGCATTCACACACATCTACAGGAAAACAGAAGTGCAACTTTTTAGAACATTCGAAACTAGCACTTATGTAATCTGTAGGTAAACACTATAGTTTGGAAGTATCTACTGTCCCTAATATACTCTGCACGGTCTATACGGTTACACTTTCAGGTTCGGTCTTGATATTATTTTCTTCATTTTTTTTTTCAATTTTGCTCAAACTCCAGTAGGCATTGTAGGGATTTGAAATTGTACAACGAATTCTGAAGCAATTTTCAGGCACTGATACATTTTGCTTCGAAGATTCCTAGTACAAATTGTGTCTCATTGCGGCTATAAACAAATGGCCAGAGAGTGATATAGTGCTCATATTTTATTTTAGTTTTTATTGAGGGGAACAGCAAACAGTTACATTATAAGGACTTACAACTAGTTTAACAAAAAAACAATTTGGTTATAAAGTAACCCTCAACGCTGTCCACAAGTAGGCATAGAAGTTTAAGAAAAAAAAGAGCTAATCGCTAGGAATATTTATAGCAGTACGTGTGGCAAATACTTAATTAAAAGTTAAAGGATAAAAAAGACTATTAGGAAAGAAATTAAATAAGAAAAATATAAAATTATATTGGTGGCACACTTACCAGGTCCCGTACTCCCTATGTCGAATTCATATTATTTTCTAAATCTAAACAAAACGGTTGGAAACCATTTTAGGGCTGATGATGATGACTTACATGAACTATGATTGAAGATATTATGATTTAATATATTTAGCAAAGGCCCGTTACTTTGCGTCATCATTTCAGCCGAAAGACGTCCACTGTTGGCCATAGGCCTCCCCAGGCTTCTCCACTTCGACCGGTCTTGTGCTTCCCACATCCAGCGGATTCCCGCGGCCTTCACATGGTCATCGGTCCACCTTGTGAGAGGATTAATTTAAATTTTACTTTGCGTAGTAAGATTTAAATTCTGGTTATTGGCAATATCGCTTATGCGAGAAACACACAAAATTGCGTATGTCTGTTTTTTTTTTTAATCTGATAACATTAGGCGGCGTCGCCAAACTTCTTTAACTAAGCCAATAGGATAGGAAAAACCACCGCGTGTCCCACCACCTTTCCGTCTTTCTTTTTGAAAAGCAGTTCTTCTGATATCCCTATATTTGGTGGTACAATTGCAGTATCGTGTGCAGTGCGCTTGGCACGAGATACGCATGAATCACGCGCATATGCGCCCGCGCGGCATTGATTTATTTATTTATTTGAAACGCGCATTAATGGTGGACTACTGATTGCTTTTTAATACAACCGGTGCTGAAACGGCGCGTGATTGGCAGGCGAGATGTGTGGGGCAGGCAGATATGCAGGTGCTTCGCAGTTTCAATTAAGGGGATGCAAAATTATTTTTGATATTATATTGTATTATTTTGACTTGATCCTACATATTTAAGCTGGCTTATATCAGCCTCATCCTGCCTATTGCAACCACCTGTATGGAATATATTTGGGAGTTAAACATTCAAACAGTAGTCCCTGCTGGAAAATGTCCTCGTTGCCTATCTGCAGAATATGATAGCCTGACCAAACTTTTGAAGTCACAGTGAGAACTGGCAGCCCGAGCGGTGGCCTGTCATCCCGACTCTGGGTCAAATGTATTTTACAAGAAAGTCAAAATCGTTTATTCCATTTAGAATAGGATTAGCAAGTTCCTTTAACACTTCAAACAACACAACACAATTAGCCTATAATTTTCCCACTGCTGGGACACAGGCTTCTCGTGTGTGAGTTCCTCTCAGTGTAGGCCATAATCCACCACGTGGCGCTCGCCCAGTGTATGTCACATGTCTTCGAATTTTTAGTTCTCGGACATGCCGTTTTCCACACGATGTTTTCCTTCACCATTTTAAGAACAGTGGTGTAGAAATTAGATAAACTATGTAAAGTGCCCGCCTGGATTCGAACTCACGACCTACAACTAATAAGGAGCCGATACCAATGGGCCACCACTCCTATTTTAACACTTATATATGACTAAATACAAAGACGCATTCGCCTACCTAAAGCTGTTTTCGCCCTAGATGACTTAGACTCGTAAAACAATCATTCTATGCCTAGCACTTAGCTACGAACTTTAATCAAAAAGTGACACCTCTAGATTTCAACTTAAAATAAACACGAAAATTCCTTTTAAGGTACTCAATATGACAAAGAAGGATGTCCAAACGTGCTGATGATAAATAAGGGTGCGAAGTAGTGCGCAGCTCGTAAATCCCGCGCGTGGTGTGCGCACGCGCGGTCATTTGTTTATCATTCATACATACGCATGCGGGGCAATGTTAGCAATGCAGTAGTAGGTAATTGCGACAGGTCTAGACGTAAAGCACAGATCCAGTAGCATCGGTTAGGCTGGAAGATGAAGGGAAAGCTCTTGAGTAACAGTTATGAAATATTAGAATATTTATTAGATATTATTTATTGGTTATTATTTTCTTTGGCTTTCTCAGAGCTAAGTAGCTATATTTTCGTATTTTAAATTAGCAGTATGTAACCAAGTTTGTTAAAGAACAGCAGATAGTTATCAAAGAACTATCTAGAATCATTCATATACATATAAAATATATCTCACGCCCTTTTTCCATAGCATAGGGATACGCAAAAACAATCTAACGTGCTACACAGAAAAAGTTGCACGATATTCTTTGTCGATCAGTGTTTATCAAGCCCTGTTAAATTTGGCCGCAAGGTTATGTCATGGTATGTTGCTGTGACCCACTTCAACCCATTAAAGAAAAAGGTCATTAGAAGTAAACAAACATTGTTGTTTTTATAACACAGCAGATAACTCCACATTCCATTATTAAAACAATCTCTTCAATTTTGTTTTAGCATTAGAACATTTCAGAATCGCAATAGACTTTATTTTGTAATGAAAGATTTAAAATTTTCCCATGCTGAAACATCTTTGTCGCAATCAGCGTGTGGTCCAAATATCGTCCAATCATTGCCCTTGTACCCTACATCCACATTACTACGAACCGCGAAGTTCTCGTAAACAAAAGCTCTAAGCAGATGCGCTAGCGCCGGCTTATTGCCGTTTAAAGCCACGCGTTCTAGCGCGGAAAGCGATGAAAATCCTATGCAAAAATAACACGCCCGGCCCGACATTTCACCACCATTTACTACTTAACGCCTTAACTCACACCACACACCAAGCGAAAATTTACTTTAAACGCTTCTGGGTTCGATTTTGTGGGGGTGAAAATAGCGTGGTGTGGTCCCCGCACTATATTTGGCTCGCTGACGTCACAGCGGGCGGCGCGCGCAGTCCGTCCCCAACTCCCGCGCACGGCACGCGCCGATATATGCCATGAGAACCATCAAATGAACCATAATATTATGGTATAAGTAATTAATTAAATAGTGCAGTAGTACCGCGTGTAATATACACCGGTGTAGACCCTATCATAGTGACCATCGGATACCTTCAGGATTTGCTATAATTTTCAGCTCTACGTTTTGTGGTGAGTTCACACTTGACGATTATTTTCTAACACTTTTTCCATAATAATATTAAATGCATGAGAAAATTAATTAAGAAGACAGTGATGTTCTACAATGTTCATTTGTTTTTTTATTTATTGAAGTTTTTTTTTAATTCCTGAAAATCACTAAAATATTTGATTCTGTAACCTGTGACTCGGTTATATTTTTACCGACCGTCTTTTGTCGGCATCAGTTAAAATCCGTCGTTGACGTCACGCAAGCTTTCAACGGACTTTGAACTTTAACACTAAAATAGATAATTATTGTAGCGAATTATCCATAACTAAATATGTATAGAAGGTAAAGCTATTAAATACTTAACTTTTTTCTCGCAAGAATTTCAAATTCGCAAAGTTTTTAATTTAAAATGTTTGGCGCCATTTTCCAATATTCATATATTCTTTCTGCTTGACAATAGACAGGTATGAAGTAAAGCTCTTAAATAAATAAAGCTTTTCTATGTAGGTTATTAGTTATTGCTCGTCACCTATTAACACCAATACATACAACCACGACCCGTTTCCTGAAACTGAATTTCAGTGGAACATGGTCTAAATACATAAGCAGATTTCTTTGTTAGTATTCATTTACTTGCAAAATCCTATCCTATTATTACCTATGCCATTATTTACTCTTTCTACCTGTGACCCAAGTACACACTGCTGGTTCGTCTGTCAAACGTGACCGTGCGTCTGTCAAGCGCTTGTCAACCGGAGGCCGGTTGCGACACATGGCCGCTAGAATTAAACTACAAATAAAAGAGTGTGTAGTGGAATAGTCAAGGACAGGTTACTTTAGTTTGGAAAACTTTCTTAAGATAATTATATTTGGTCTGTAAGTAAAAGATATTTCATGCGTTAAAACAGAAAAAACAACTTCTTCATGACGCTAACTACAGCTGAATCGCAGAAAACTGCAAGCTTTGCTTACAATATAATGTTATAATTAACTACACTTTGTCATAACTTAAGTAACGAAGATAATAAAAATATCATCATCAAAGGAAAGATCATCAAACCTCTTTTTCAATAATTAAATAAGTACACGACTAGTTGTAGTACCTAATAGTTTTCGTACCGTTCGACCATTTCACTAGCTCAATAACAACACTTCAAATAATGTAATCACTATTTATTTTCTCTGCAATTACGGCTAGTTTTCCGTAACAAGCCGTGAGACAGCTTGCAACGAGCCGCACAAACCACAGCTATTAAATGCAGCTCGCGAACAACTCAAAGCAAATGATATCCTTACTTGCCATGTATTTAACTACATCTGAAGTTGTTGGCGGTGAAGTTGTATTCAGACGGGGCCAATTTACAGTCTGTTTAGTCAGTGTATTGCTAAAAGGGAGATAACTCTGCACAAAACTTTATTATTTATCATTATTGATGCATGCAAAACATGATATGTTTTGACTAACTCAATAAAATACATTTCGGAAAAAAAACATGTCTTGAAGTCATTATGATGTCCAATTTACAGTGATAAACATTAAACAATAACACACATAAAGTCATATCTAGTCAGATTGCATTAGTAAAAGTAGGTAGAATGGGTTACAATCATACATTTAAGGCTTGTTCTAAAGCTCCAGATTTCACAATAACACTGTGGGCCGTCTGTGCAAGACCTTATCGCCGGCGGACAGCGGCGATTATGTTAAATTACATTATTTTCACAACATTATTACACTGTTATTATCTTTCTCCGCTTACTGGCATCACAAGTAAATGCCAGATACTTATCTAGGCAGCCGCAATGGCGACTCTATCCATTTCTTACTAGATAGTCGAAGTTGGGGCAGATACATATCTGAAGGATTGATGGTTAATTGAGAAACAGGTCGAAACTGACCTTTTGATAGAAAATAGCCGTACTAACTTGTAGTTATGGTACCAAATATACCCACCTAGGAATACAAGGTAACAGGTCTACAGATTGCAAATGTCTTTCGAATCTTACAACACAATCACTGCTTCTTCTAGAATTTACCAGATAAATTAAGCCATATTTTTTTAAAATTTTATTTTCTTTCTTAACTCAATCAAACGCTTTTGTCAAATCCTCGCAATGCTCAAACTAATTGTCATTTATGTAAACATCATAATGAATGATTTGCCAATTATCACCTTTCACTATCACATATGTCCTCACACCATGATCTGCAGTTTCGTCTGAGACAGGAAGTTCTAATATGCCTCATCATCATTATGTAATAGAGGTAAGCTTGACAATTTTAAATTTCATGAATCTTTCACTTTAGTATAGTTAGTTGGCATTCATGAAGACATTCTTAGTAAAGCCTCGTTTGCTAAGTTTACATTCGTTAGTTAAGTCAACTTAGATAAAGGTTCCAAAGTCAAGTTTCAAAGTAGAAGTTAACTAATTTAGAAGGCGCTATACCCGATTAGGATTGATCAGTAGTTTTCACCAGCACGCAAATTACATTTGGGGTACTCACTGCAGGGTAGTATATTGGGACCCCGACTGTTGGAAAATATTGGAATTGAAAAAAAAGGACATACATGATTTAATTGTCAAACCACCAAATAAGTGTGGTACTTCCCTACAAACTCAATGCCACTACAGAACAATAATGAGTCTTCGGGCATTTTATTATCATTCATATTCCATGTATAATCTCAGTACTCATTACATTGTTTTGATTTTAATTTAATGCGAAACTTTATGTATCCGGCGGTATGCGTCAAACATGCGACATTTACGTTTCATCTCCAAATTATAATATAAATGAATGTTTCACATGTCTTACTGTTCTTAATTTCTCTCAAGGTTGATGTCTTTTGGCACTTTCTTAGAATTATATTAATAGCATAATTTTTGGAAGTAAATAAAGACAGTGTAGATCTTACGATTTCGGGAGCATTAACCCGTATGTCGCCGCTGATTTTTGTTCATAATATAATAGGCACCACGTTTGATTAAATAGTCGGATTGTGCAATTTGCAGTATTATTTTCCATCATCACCAGGAATCCAGCAAGGTGATTTTAATAATCTTCAATAATCAGAAATTCTTTCACTAACAAACTGTTTGTCTACGTTATTAATTTTAGCATAACGCTCTTACATCGATGACATTATGAAGACAAGATTTCTTACAAGTACTGAAAATCCGCTGAACTCTCTGTGAGATCCTCACAAATCAATGTGATTATGAACTTACTTACTTCACTTATAACACTTACTTCACCGGAAACAATGACGTTACGCAACATAGTTCACAAATGGTGACAAGCATAAAATGTGGTAATTAATTGGCAATCAAAGAGGCATCAATTAGGTTCGAAGTGCTGTGTCACTAGCCAAGTGAGTGTAGGATGTGGATATGGTGCTGGGGAGAGCGGAAGCGCATCTGAGGTATACTCGTTTGTTTACTTTTGTTTCAAGAGATTATTAAGTTCTTTTGTAACCAAACTAACATGGGTCAAAAGCATATATTATGAGAACCATCTGTCTTAGAAGCAAAGACGAAAGTAGATGATAGTTTTAACTAGACTATGACGACGTAGCTGAATTTCTAAGTATTTTTAGTTAGGTTAATAGACCAACTCGGAGAGAGTTTTGTTATTCCATTCTGTTCTTGGATGAAAGCTTTATTCAGCTGACTTAGTATACCACACCTCGATTAGTAAAAAATTTGCAGCTCGATCTGCTTTGATTCCAAACGTCAGTTTCAATCAACACTCAAACGACCAAATGTCAGCTGTCCGCTTCCGCGTCCACACCGAGCCTCTCAGGTCAAACCGAGCGGGTAGCGGTCGTTGACCGATGCGCCTGCGCCGATTATAATAGCACGCCAATCTCGCGCCAACACAACTGGGTCACCACGGTTATTAGGTCTCTTGAGGAGTTGCAAAGGTGTTGAGTTAAAATTGCTCATTATTAAAAAATCCTCGTGAAAACAACCTTTTAGATGTGTTTTCTCATTTTGTCCTTCCTAATGTTTATTATGAAGATAAGAGAGCGTCTACAAAGTTTTTTTCGTAACATAGTCTTTATTAAATTTTTCCTGAAATCCTTTCAATAAATATTTATATACAATTTCCTTGGAGCTATTATTCGTTCCGATTGTCAAGACTTAAACATATAAATAGTTTTTCCCACCGCAAGTTTCTGCGGACTATTTGCGTCTTGGAAATACAAACAATAAATACATTATTGAACAAGTAAATACTGGCTATTTGGAACACCTCGAGTACACGCGGTGCCTCTCTACGTACATCGCACACATGCCCGATTGCTCGTGAAGCCACAAGGGCTCTATTAATACCTCAAGTAGTGCAAGGTGAAGCGAGTGGCTCCCACCTATCACAAATACATTTAGTGCTTGATAAGAGAGGAAAGTGAAAATAACTCGATTACTCTCCATTTCGTTTGGGAAAATCAATCATTAGCATCTGCAAAACTATTGTGTTCAAGGCAAGATGTCCTTTACCCGGAAAATCTTTCATGGAGAATTAAAGTTGGTAAAACTCAGTGGTCTAAAATAAACTATGGGTATTTAACTCCACCAAAACACAGATCACCAAAAACAGTTATGTCAGGAAGTAAAAGCTAGGTCATTGGTACAACACTGCAGTCGATCTACGCAATCGCTCTTTGTAACAGTGACAATGTAGGTTTTTATTTCCTCTTAAAACACGGAAAACGTTAAAACGCCAAAACATTTTTCACACCAGCCACAGAATTTTCTCAACCAGGAAAAATAGCTCTGAAACAAACAAAACCCTTTATTTTCGTGCATCATTCAGGGAGCATCTTTGCCGTGGGAGTGAGTCCCTTTGTCCAAGTCTGACCGCCAGAAATATAGCTGTGACGTATGTGGCAGAATTCCCTAGTCACTACCACGTGGCGAGCGCGTGCGATGACTTCGTACGTCCGTGGTACGGGGAAGAGGGTAGTCTTGTTTGTTTGTGTGGACTTTTATGACTGAAATGGACGTGCGAATTTGATTGAGCGTTTGTGTTGGGAATATTTAGACTTGATGCGAATTTTACAGCTTTGTGTTCACTGAACGAAATTCTTCCCGAAACAATTTTATTGAACTTTCCTTTCGTATGTGAAAAATGAATACAATGTACTACTTCTCAGGATTCGACCAACTATGTCGTCTAGACTTAGGAGTACCAGATTTTTTAATCAACGCCTCATAGAGAGCAATATTTGGCACTACTCATTCTTACCTAACAATCACACGTGTTTCTATTTTCGCATTTCTTCTATTAGTGCTCCTTATCACCTTTGTAGAATGGGACAATCTGCTGCATCCACACAACTGTTTGGCATCTGTCTGTCCATATATCATACTCCTACGACAATTCCACATGTGCTACGTTCTGCCATCAGTCAATACGTAGGTAGGAATTGGCCTACCTACGTATTGAGGAAAAATATCGTAAGGAAACTAAGATCATAATCTCGTAATAAAATCGAACATAAATTATAGACCAATAAAGCACCAACAAATCTTCTATGGATGTCGTCAGAAATTACTACTGCGTATTTCAACTGGAAACTAGTTCAGTGTCAATCCATTAAACAGAAGATCTGAATAATAATATGAATTGTATGTAGTTTAAAGTTTCTGTTAAGTTCATAGAAAATGGCTATGAATTCATCCATAGCATATCTATCGCGTATACCGATGCTGAGATTTATTTTGGCGGTGACTTGTTGTATACTGATTTGACGATGACTGATGACAAAGCCAGACGGCAAACAATGTCAAACACACCACATTTTCTCAGTTTTCCTTATTTAATTTCACCAAAATCTGTCGGCCATCAGCCCTGCGCGCGCGCTGTTCAGTTGGTCCCGTGCCAAGCTGCGTACAAACACAAGCTAATGACCTTACGTCTCTGCTTCCCCTATATCCACATATGGAGCGCAATACTTCTTAGTAAAAGGGCCAAGGTTTACAAAGAAATTATGAGGAGAGAAGTAGAAATGTTTTGGAACTTGTCGGGATTACAATGCAGATTAAACTATATCGTGGCATTGACTCCTTTCGACTTTTCCTGATTTCGTGTGCCAAGTTTTTATTTAGAATTTGCGAAATATTTATGGTTGTTGATATTATATATAATATTACTAGACTATTGGAGAATAATACGAATCTTTTGGAATATGCAAAGAAACAGCTCTCTCAACATCAGTAATGGTTTTTCGTACTGTTATTCTGGCTCTAGAGTTTTCCGATCATTTTCGAATATTACAAGACTCCTTTACTACTAGCGCAATTTTTCTTCAACAAATTAGAAAGCATGACATCCACTTACATAACGTTTCCCAGCAGGACATTTCTATATGTTAGTTACGTTCATTCGCACCGATCAATCAATGGAAAATCTATTACACTTTCCTTGGATTTATTAGGTAACTAAAACTCATTACAAATTTCTAGCGTTGCTGGAATAAAACTTTACTACATTAGGAATAGAGTTTCATATCCCGTGGTTAATATCATTTTCTCCGGACGTTGCAAGGTGCAAGTCTTAGAAATTACTTGATATGACTTGTAATGCCTTTTGAATGTGGTAAACGTTAGTATGGTTACTGATTTAATGAAGATAATCATATTAGAGAAGACACAAAAACCAACTAAAACTAATTTCAAAGGTGAATCTCATTAGTTAAACCTAGCGTAAAACTACATAAAAAGACAACAAGTTCAAGCTAATTGCAGGCTATTTTCTCTTCACAACTAAGATGGAAATCACCACCATCTATTACAGCTATAACTGTGTCAAAATGAATATTCAGTGCTGCTGCTACCGTTCCAAGAAGATGGCGTGAATGTGGGCGGAACGGAGTGTAGTCATGTATATGTATGTAATAATAACAATTGGCGTAATTGCTTATATACCAGTAATTATGTTCAAGGCATCGGAGCGTGTCATACTGCGAATGAAGAGCTCATAAATGCTCGTGCAAGATTTAAGTAGGAAGAAATTGTTCTTTTGATTCAACGAGTCGCTTAGTCCGAGGCTTTCTGCTTACCGTAAATAGTACAGTAGAGTAATATGTATAAATAGAAACTGTATATGAAACAAAAGGCGTGTAAATGCTCGTGGGAACGGTCAGCGTTCCCAGCCAGAAGTCGAGACAGTTGGAATACGATGCCAAGTTGTGTCTCCTATTGTAGGCATGATGCCGTTTTGGTGTTTAAATGTATATGTGACAATTCAAAATGTAACAATGTTTACCATTACGAAAGACGAAACTTTTATAGTTTTTAGATAATTTTATAAATACTAGCAGCCACACCATTTACTTTCGAACTCGGGTTTAACAATGATTGGTGAATACAGATGTACTCAGATCAAGCAGATGGACAGCAAAATCAATTTGCGAAACTTGCACGTGTGACTTTTATGTAGAAACCATAAAAAATACCGCAGTAAATGTCTGGTAATGATATTAGTATGATACCTATCCCGCCATTACGACTTTCACCGCCAATTATATCTGCATTATATCAAAATAATTAATTTCAGAAGTTCCATGCTACTCCTTCACCACTTTACTGATAGTACGCTAGTCTGGCTACAATTCCCGTCAAGTCTTTAGTAGTTTTAGAACCTAAAGGCTCCTCAACTGTTACCCTTATCTTAGATACCTCTCGTCTGACCGTAGACTACCGATCTCACAAATTTTGTCTTTATCTCTCTTTCTTGCCTTCTCTCTTTTCTATATCTCCTGTCTTTTCCCTGTTTTCCTTCTCTCTCTCTTATACCCATGGGCGTCCTAAAACGCATTATGTTATAAGCTTGGTTTATCTCTTGTACAACCTCAAATTCATTTGTCTTGCGATTATGAACTGATGCGATTGTTAAACTGGATCTTCTGTATTATTCTGTAATGTTGTCGCGTTTAGTTTTTGTCGCAGCAACAATCTACTAGTTTTTACTCAGATGTAATATTAAATTGCTTTTTCTTAGTTATCCATTATATCTATAGATGTTGCTAGACTATCACTTTTTGTATTGTTTCAATTATTGATTGATTTCGATACTCGATAAATACATATGATATATTTATAACAAATATATATGTAACTGTTATTTGCTTCTTAGTGAACTCTTTGGAAGAAAAATGTATCATCTTTTTTCAAAATCTCATTTTTATGAATACCTATTGTCCATAATTTACTTACTCGTATCCGTTTTCATTTATCTATTTCCTTTTCATCAGCGTGAAATATGTGACTGAGTGAAAACTCCGGAAAACATTACCCACCTTTCATCTCCGCAATTGGTGAAGGAAATGGCATAAGTTTTCCGTCACGAGACGGCATTAACATTAGTTTTGCCGCTGGTTTATAGAGACCGCTTTACAAAAACGTCCGTTAAACTTAAATGTGCTGATGGCGTCGCGTGCGCATCTCACTGAGCATGCGCAGTGGGACGAATCGGTGCAAGCGCTAGAACACACTATAGTTACTATAAGTATTAGCTATCATAAGTGTAGCCTGTCACCAAATGTTTTGAAGGTTCCAAGGCTTCGTGTTTTCCCAACTGTAGTTGATTATCTGATTTTCAAGATTACCCGAATCATTTCGTAAATCCTAGAATATTTCAAGCACCGAATCGTTTTTTTTTATGGATTACTTTACATGAGGATTATCTACACTAAGAATCTCCAATAAATTCATGTCTCTTAATTCTACATTTTGCATAAGAATTGCCTATTTAATTACTTCAATAGGTAAACAAATAGCTTATGCAATTGGCTGCAAACATTGGTGTGTTAATGATGATTTGTTAAGTTGTTTGACAATTACTAGCTGTTAATTAAATATGACATATCCATGTGTAGGTACACTATGCGTAATAGTATTTACTATTCATTTAAATGATAATAGTCGAAGGTGAACTACGTGATCAAGTTGACATACATATAAAGTATGTATTGTGGTAATAATGGCATCTGCTATTACTTTACAAGGGTAACGGGTATCGTCAGATGTGACATCAAATACTATAAACAAACATAAGTGGATGGGAGAGTCTAACACAGGATAAGTTTTTATCTAGTGCGCAAACTGTATCCAAGAATTCAGCATATCATTCTAGACCACCTAGCACAGATGTTTCATAGAAAAGTGCAATAGCTACGCGGTCAAAATGTATGGAACAGCTGTTTTTTTTTTATGTAACCGACGAAAAATGTCTGCGCTGGGGGTTCTAGAATGATATGCGGAACTCATGGTTACAGTTTGTGCACTGGTTAAAAACTTATCAGGTATATCTGTACAGTTTTTACAAAAACCTGAATTCGTGATAGCTGGCCAAAGATTCTACTGATTTAGAATAGTTAAAAGTGGCTTCTATAGTCAAGTTTGTATTGATTTATTTAACCATTTATGCACACACATGTAAACAGACAAGAAGAAAGGGACATAAAAATACGTACCAAAGTAATGCTTAATTCTACAGAAATCTCTTCCGGTATACCTGCGATAGGAGAAAAGATAAAAGAGATGTAGACAACGCGTGTAATAACAGTAGAAGGGAGAACATACAATTTCAAATTAAACTCTAAATTAAATTACACATAATGATATGAGAATTTACAAACATACATAAAGACTTCTAAAATAAATATCATTAAAATATACATATCAAAATTATAATGTAATTTAAATAATAAATACATAAGCAATTATGACAAAGTGGAGAGATAGTGTTCTTTCACTGAAAATGCTGAAATTCTGTTAAATCTGGTTAGACAATTTGGACACGCACGTGACAATTATCTCAACTATCCATCACCAACATTATCACAATCTCTACTCTACGAAGAAATGTCACAATATCTCTTTCCAAACAATGTGACATTTCTTTTCTTCATTTTTGACATAGCGCTGTACAAATCTTTCTACAGTCTGTCATTTTGTCCTTCGTTTACGTGTGTTGAAGCTTTATCCAAACATAATTATGTAGTTAGATTACTAAGTGAGCAACTGAGCATATAGCTATACGTAATGAATGAATACAGATGTACTCAGATCAAGCAGATGGACAGCAAAATCAATTTGCGAAACTTGCACGTGTGACTTTTATGTAGAAACCATAAAAAATACCGCAGTAAATGTCTGGTAATGATATTAGTATGATACCTATCCCGCCATTACGACTTTCACCGCCAATTATATCTGCATTATATCAAAATAATTAATTTCAGAAGTTCCATGCTACTCCTTCACCACTTTACTGATAGTACGCTAGTCTGGCTACAATTCCCGTCAAGTCTTAGAGACGGCATTAACATTAGTTTTGCCGCTGGTTTATAGAGACCGCTTTACAAAAACGTCCGTTAAACTTAAATGTGCTGATGGCGTCGCGTGCGCATCTCACTGAGCATGCGCAGTGGGACGAATCGGTGCAAGCGCTAGAACACACTATAGTTACTATAAGTATTAGCTATCATAAGTGTAGCCTGTCACCAAATGTTTTGAAGGTTCCAAGGCTTCGTGTTTTACCAACTGTAGTTGATTATCTGATTTTCAAGATTACCCGAATCATTTCGTAAATCCTAGAATATTTCAAGCACCGAATCGTTTTTTTTTTATGGATTACTTTACATGAGGATTATCTACACTAAGAATCTCCAATAAATTCATGTCTCTTAATTCTACATTTTGCATAAGAATTGCCTATTTAATTACTTCAATAGGTAAACAAATAGCTTATGCATTTGGCTGCAAACATTGGTGTGTTAATGATGATTTGTTAAGTTGTTTGACAATTACTAGCTGTTAATTAAATATGACATATCCATGTGTAGGTACACTATGCGTAATAGTATTTACTATTCATTTAAATGATAATAGTCGAAGGTGAACTACGTGATCAAGTTGACATACATATAAAGTATGTATTGTGGTAATAATGGCATCTGCTATTACTTTACAAGGGTAACGGGTATCGTCAGATGTGACATCAAATACTATAAACAAACATAAGTGGATGGGAGAGTCTAACACAGGATAAGTTTTTATCTAGTGCGCAAACTGTATCCAAGAATTCAGCATATCATTCTAGACCACCTAGCACAGATGTTTCATAGAAAAGTGCAATAGCTACGCGGTCAAAATGTATGGAACAGCTGTTTTTTTTTTATGTAACCGACGAAAAATGTCTGCGCTGGGGGTTCTAGAATGATATGCGGAACTCATGGTTACAGTTTGTGCACTGGTTAAAAACTTATCAGGTATATCTGTACAGTTTTTACAAAAACCTGAATTCGTGATAGCTGGCCAAAGATTCTACTGATTTAGAATAGTTAAAAGTGGCTTCTATAGTCAAGTTTGTATTGATTTATTTAACCATTTATGCACACACATGTAAACAGACAAGAAGAAAGGGACATAAAAATACGTACCAAAGTAATGCTTAATTCTACAGAAATCTCTTCCGGTATACCTGCGATAGGAGAAAAGATAAAAGAGATGTAGACAACGCGTGTAATAACAGTAGAAGGGAGAACATACAATTTCAAATTAAACTCTAAATTAAATTACACATAATGATATGAGAATTTACAAACATACATAAAGACTTCTAAAATAAATATCATTAAAATATACATATCAAAATTATAATGTAATTTAAATAATAAATACATAAGCAATTATGACAAAGTGGAGAGATAGTGTTCTTTCACTGAAAATGCTGAAATTCTGTTAAATCTGGTTAGACAATTTGGACACGCACGTGACAATTATCTCAACTATCCATCACCAACATTATCACAATCTCTACTCTACGAAGAAATGTCACAATATCTCTTTCCAAACAATGTGACATTTCTTTTCTTCATTTTTGACATAGCGCTGTACAAATCTTTCTACAGTCTGTCATTTTGTCCTTCGTTTACGTGTGTTGAAGCTTTATCCAAACATAATTATGTAGTTAGATTACTAAGTGAGCAACTGAGCATATAGCTATACGTAATGGTAGACGTTAAATATTTCGTAATTACAAACACATTAGTCGGAAAACTTTAGCAAATGCAATCCAGAATGTTGATGGTTTACTAGTATTCATTTTAAATAGTTATACAGTTTAGATGCAACGAAGATGTCGTTGCTTTTGGAACATGCCGTTTTCCATTTTATCACGCGTTTAATAAATTTCAGCATTAAAAACATTAGAAAATACATTGAAAATATCGTGATACCTTCGAGAAAATTTTGTGAGAGCAGGCCTGTTACATTAAACATAATCAATCAAAATGAAAACGTCTCAAAATTGTCATATAATAATATCTTCTCCATAGTTGTATCTTCTATTCTCTAACCACATAGTGTTCTTCCTACTAATTATAAATGTGAAAGCTTGTATGTTTAGATGTTTGTTACTCAATCACGCAACAACGGCTGAATGGATTTATATGAAATGTGGCACACCGATAGATTATAAACTAGATTAACACATAGGATACTTTTCTGGCAGTACGTTCTCGCGGGATAATTTCCAATCTCCACGCGAGTGAAGCCGCTGACAAAAGCTAGTCATTAATAATATAACAGTATTCAACAAGTAAGGTTCATAAAACTCCACTTTTCAGTGATTTGCTTTAACGAGCCTTCGTGTTTATCACACGTTACGAAACTTCTTATGAGGACCACTTTCGTAAACATAATTATTACGTTTATATATTTGTCCACTTTCGTCCAGTTATTACTACATTTTTCTTGAGATTAACAGTTAATGTCAATAATTGTATCCGTATTAAGCGTCTTTCGATAAAGTATTGACGAAACATTAAGGAAAAATTGCCTCTTACTAATTAACAAAACTATGCTTCCTTGGTTAGCAGAATTTATGAAGACGTTAAACTAAGCTTATTACCATAGGTTCATCGTAATACATATTCCTTGACATCTACGTATATAATAATATTTCTATGGCTAGTACTCTATCATAGCGGCAACATTATGTCCTAGAATTACGCACATTATATCAAAAATAATCACTATTTTTCGAAAATTCATATTCATTTATTGCATTCCATATTGTAAAAAAGATGTTACAAAGGGGCTTAAAGCTAAGTACAGAAACATGGACCCTGTAAGGACACAGCAATGTTAACTACACAATTGAATGACGATAGATCCAAAACAGTAATTTGAAAAGAGACAAAGCCACTGCCGCGCTACCGGGTACCAAGTCTAATAGGACAAAGTTTTGGTACAGTCGAACTGTCCAACACCTAGTAGAGGCTTTATAATTAGCTTAATTACCAAAACAGAAAGATAGGATTGAAAAAGCAGTAATTGCACTACAAAACAAAACAGAGGAAGGTCATGTAATAACACAAGTAAACCCACATTAGATGACGTTCATGTTCACCCACTACTCCCACTAGTTTGTAAACACCGTATCATCTTACGTCGTGCACAATTTATTTACAATCCAGCCACTTCCCGCCTCTACGGATCTATTGGAAGCGGAGATGCGCGCGCGCGGTTTTATTTTTACTGCGCAGTTTCGGAGCGACCTGCCAAAAATGTGGCCCAGTGATCTTCTGAAATATAACGCGCCTATTATTATTATACGATGCGCGATTGTAGATCGATTCTTGTGGAATAGGGTCAGGTTTTAATGTCAGTTTGGAGGAATGGGGAGTCTAGAGTGAGGAAGACTAAATAGGTTCTTGGATGCTTTTAGGAAGTAAAAAGAGAAAATGACTTGTCATGAAAACTATTCTAAGATCATTAAGAAGCTCACTAACTCAACAATTCTCCACAGCTAACTAAATTCTATGGCAAACCTACATACAACTAGATATTAGCATACTGAAAACGGCAACTTAAGTAGAAAGCCAGAAACTCCTGAAACTACATTTCAGACACCATCTGCAACATAACAAATGCTTTGTTAACCATCATCTGCAGATCATTCATACATCTCAATCTTCCAACAGCTGAAACAACTACTAAAGATGATTATCTCATCTCTCTTTATTTTCTCAACTGAAGTATTCGCGAATAAAATAAAACGTGTGTAGAATATTACAATTCACATTTCTAGACTCCCACGCAGCTCTGTCTGTAGGTAAATAAACTATCATAATATCACGCTATCGTTCGAGACGTGTATACACAAACAAATCACAATAAAGACACATATTATTTAAGTTAAAATATTTCTAGAAAATTAAAATGTCTTGACCTGAAAATTGAAGTTACTGCCAATGATATTGTAAAGGAAAGTGTATTTAACGCAGATCAGTAGACTTTGTAAATCGTGAACCACCGACCCCAAGCTTCTACTGTGTTCTGCTATTGAAGTTTCAGCCCTGTTCAAAGAGACTTTACCTCTGAAAGTAGCAGATGTCTAGACAACATTGGCCAACCGATCACAAAAGAAGATCATTGAAGCGAGACCACCTTCAGACTGCCATTATAACAACCAACAAAACAGTTATTAGGTCATCAATACTTGCAAACGATATGTTATGGTTTAACTATCAACTACTCTAGTTAACAGTTTCGGCGCCTCACAGACTAAACAAGGCCCCACATCAAAGGGCTGCCTACTTGGCACGCGCCTCTTAGAGCCACAGATGACTGACTCATGTCGATATCGCGCCTATCACTGATGTCAACGAACGCCCACGTATGCGTTACTTTGTTTTGGACGCAACCAATCATTGAGTGATGATCGTTCAAATGTAGTTGCAGTTATTTAAGGAAATTCCTGTATAGTTTCTGTACCCATTTGGTATTTGTCAAGAATGGAATTTTAAAAATGCTCATTGAACTCCATGAACACAGTTCTTCTAAAAATGGCATTTGATTAATGATCAAAAGCACATTTGTATCAAATTTAAACTTCCCAATCCACCACGACTACGTTGACTCCTTCAAACGAAAATACGCCTCAATACTAAAACTGTCTTCATCCTTGAAAACGTCTTTGTCCATAACTAAATTCTCAAAATTCTTGTCCCCTACTGAAATAACTGCAACCAAAAATATCCAGAACTCTTGGAAAGTATTAGTTTCTTTGCATTCTTGTGCAAGGACACGAGACATTGTCCCTACTGGAATTAGCCCGGGCCGCACCGCCGGGCCGCTGTGGTGAAGGAATGCAACAAGACTTAGTCCTCTGGCATTCGGGCCATTTGACCTGCTGACTCATGTGCTAAGTATAGCTCACTGACTGACAAGACGGAGCAATGGGTAAATGGCTGGAAGTCTGCGACAGACGCGCGGGAGACTGACAGACGGTTGATGAGAAGATTAAGAGTAATTGGTTAAAGTGATGATGAGTTTAAATATTTCTGCAGTCATACAAGTGCGTTTTGCTTGGATAGGCTTCTTATATTCTGGTGTTTATTCATTATGAATTGCTGGTGGCCTTACCATCAATAATTTATGAAAGTAATCCATTTGAATGTAACCGTTTCTGCATGGCATTAGTAGGCAATAAAACATACAGAACGTTTAGTCCAAGTTATTTTTAGCATTAGTGCACTGAAATGCGTTTTGCATGGACCGAAGTCCTAGCTAATGGACGCTCTCGCAGTAAATTTACCAGCTATAAAAAGTCGCCCATTTCCTTCCGAAACATGTGGTAAGAAAATGACGTCTTAGGTCGAAGTAATAAATCTTAAAAGCATTTCTAAATGGAAAATTTACTCTCCACATCGGCTATGACAGACCGAGCACTCAATCATATAGTCAGGTAATAGATGATAACAGAAACATAAATGATACAATTAGGTTGCTGGCAGACGACAAATTGGTCGCACAACCAACAGCTGAGCGTCTTCCTAGTGCATCTAGTAAACATAACGAGCCTATCTCCGGAGACATCAGCAGCACTAATATAGAACACGTCATAAGTTTAGTGTCCGCCCGTAAAAGTGGCGAGTTCCGCGTTGGAGCGGCGCCCGCGCAGCATAGGATAAACACGCGGTATTCATCACCCGTGTCATAAAGTTTATTCATGACTAGCTGTGCCCGCGACTTCGTTCGCGTGCATGTCGGAAAACAATAATGTGTCGCTTTGACGGTGTAGGTACCACCCCTCCGATCTTCCGATCTATCCTGGTAGGAATCTACCACAGCTTTCGAATGCAGTCCAGAGCCTAGAGACAAAACACATTACTCTTGGCATTCCCATATATTCTGGCGTAGAGTTTAGCGTGAACGTTAACAGAAAGGTGTTTTGTCTAGGCCTGCAGGCGTCTTTAGGGGTTATAATGATATTGCGACGAAGTCTCACTCAGATTTTTAAGAATAAATATAGATCAAAGCGCCTGGTCGAGGCTCATTTTATAATAAATGTGCACCTGCCGTAGGTACAGTAAAAGCTCTTTATTCGCGAGGTATACGTTCCGTAAAATACCTACCGCGAATACAGAAACCGTGACTATGAAATGGTAATTTATATGGGATTATAGGGGATACGTTCCTAAGTGACAAAAAAAAAAACAATTTAATTGAAGTTTTTGACCATATTGATTAATTGTATGAGCGTGATATGGATGCAAGCGACTCTCCAAGGCGTAAACGATCAAGCATTTCTATGCGTTAAACAGATTTTTTCGCGTCGAAAATCGTTTTTATGTAAAAAAAAAAAATTTCAACATTTTGCAATAAATGGAAAGATGAAACAATAGGTAAAACACGCAAAGCGGCTCGTACCAAAGGATGGAATGTCTATTAAGTCGCAGCATTTATAAATGTGGGGGAGGCCTATGTCCAGCAGTGGACGTCTTTCAGCTGAAATGATGATGATGATGATATATAAATATACTTTATGGTGATGAGGTTGGTTTCATTATGTTTGTTTACATTCTCAAAAAACTTTTTTCAAAAAAAAATTGTACCGCCTTCCGAAATTAAAGTTATTTTGCACTTTGTAGTGTTTTTTGGAAGTCGGTTGTTATTTTTTTGAAAAAAGTTTTTATTTTTCACTTTGTTGTTACCTACCCTACACCAATTCGAAATTTCATCATCCTTTGGGTCAAAACAATGCATACTTATTTATGTGATAGCAACATTCGCGGTTGATTTGCTGTAATTTTTTGAAGAGTTCCGTTGTCTGTTTCCGAAACGCATCATCAGATCTATATGCAGGGCCCAATCTAAGGGGGGGCAAGCCGGGCAAATGCTCAGAGCGGCAAAAATGAGCGGCGGCAAAATGTATACTTACAAACATACCTACTCTCATGAATTTTTGTATACTTGTTCAGAAGCCGTAGTAGACTAACGTATGTGAATATTATATAGTTAAAAGAATATCACATAATTATGGTCATACCATCTTTGATGGTGTTAGTGCAAAGGGCGGCGAATGTTATTTTTGCCCGGAGCGGCTAAATAGCTAGATCGGGCCCTGTCTATATATGAAATTTCAATGGGACCATTTCGGAGTAAACCCCTTTCGAAAAAAAAAAGAATTTTGCAAATCCGTCTATATACGACGGAGTTATGCCTGAACATACATTAAAAATATAAACATGTCGAATTGATAACCTCCTTCTTTTTGAAGTCGGTTAAAAACACCGACCGCGGCGAAGGCGGCTATTGTAGATGTCAAAGGCCGAACCAATACAGCGGCGATATCATTTGACAATGTACTTTAGGCGAAGTTGTAATAAGGTCTATTTCACTTTTTTATAGTCCATCTGACGACGCGTTTACAAAGGATATTGGGTTGGATACCTATTGGAATCCTTTTTGTTATTTGTTAATATGTATGTACCGATGTACCGATTAGACCCGCAAATAAATAAATCTTTAGCCGCGGATATAGGAATTGGGTCGCATTTTTTTAATCCGCGAATAGTGAAAACGCGAATGAAGGAAGCACGAATAAGGAGCTTTTACTATACTTACTCAATAAATCGACTGCGCGTCTGGTTGAGT
Source organism: Polymixis flavicincta (assembly GCA_949987655.1). Lineage (NCBI taxonomy): Eukaryota > Metazoa > Arthropoda > Insecta > Lepidoptera > Noctuidae > Polymixis > Polymixis flavicincta. The sequence goes on from OX465183.1 coordinate 21,347,333, forward strand.
GTGCTGAAGCATTATTCCACGCGGGGGCGGGCGCCTATCTCGGCCCGTACAGGCGCGTGTCTTTTAGTTTTGTTTATCAAACGTTGACCACTGAATAAAACCACAGCAGTGGGAATGCTCTGCACGGACTGCGATAGGCCTCGACAGGTAGCAGTGCAGTAACACCTGACGCCACCTGTCAGTTAACGGCCCGTGGGACCATGGCGTTATCACGATGAAGAAAGATCACGCTGTAAAGGTGGATACTGACCGGCGGCGGCGTCACGGGTCAAAATGCACCTAATATGTTACCAAGCAAGTATTCGTGCAGTCAGTAGTACCTACGGCAAAACATGCGAGCGAGCAACACTGATTTTAGCACACGGCGTAAAGACATGCTCGCTGCGAATGTTACATTACCTACGCCCCGTAACGTCGGTCATTATCCACATTAAAAGCGCTGTTGAAAAAACAACCAAACCAGGCAAAAAAACTATTTAATTGTATAGCACGGGTTTTCTATGAACATAGTAAGTACGATGTTGTTGCTACGTAGTGCCATACCGCGCGCGCCCCCACCTCTCTCCCCGCTGCTGACGCAGGCAGCAGGAAGAGAGAGAGCCCGATCCCGAGGATAATGGACGTAACAGAGCGATCCTCCGCGACTCTCAGTTGCGATGCCTTTTTATTGTAAATTGTAATCAAAAATGTTTCAGTGTTTCTTTTGTTCAGCCATACATTTATTTGTAGACCAATAAATAATTATATTTAAAGAAGCGACTTTAAAATTGTCAATATTTTACTATTGTGATTTCTATTGTTCCTGTGTAGGTAATGTATCCTTTGTTGGAGATGCCAAATGGATAAATAAATACATCTTTAAACTTGTTCTAACTAAGAAAATGCTTCTCTGTAAGCGATGTTGCTCGGAAGAGCATCGACATAACTACAGTTGCCCGTGTGAAAACCTATCTATTTACTCAAATCCACCAGTAGTTATGGTCGCAATTTTGGATTTTTTTTCCTGACTTTCACCATCCGACCTCGCTTGAACCCCTCCCCACCTCGAAAACTAACATCACGAAAGCACATAAGTATTTACAACTCTTTACTCCCAAAACTCCCATTATTTGAATCGAGTAATGCTGTAAACACGCATTTAAATTTAACATTATCAAATTTCGCGCGAAATCAAGTTGTCTTTGCATGTTTGCTATTCAAACCTAGATGGCGTTACTGACGCTAGAGATTAAGAATTTCTATGGAGATGTTCCTCTAGCCGCTCTAATTTTGCTATATTATGCTAGATGGCGCTACTAAGACTTTTATCACAACTAAAAATGAGATTTCTTCCCCTCTATTTGTATTAATTTGATTGATAAAACTAATAAATATTTATCTAATATTGCATTCTAGGTATATGACTCAGAACATCAGTTAATATTATCACAAATTTTTATTAGAAATTCTTTTAGCTTTTTTGATTCGTGGGAATCAACCACCAACGGAAAGCGATTTTAGTAATCAGTGTCATTACTTTTTGAAATAACACAGACACAGTAAGTAACTTAAATGAGAATGACGTGTTAATATTAAGTATTCGTTAGTACCGTTACACGCCAATAGATGTCGCTAAGTGTTTCAACATTACGTAAAAAACTTTAAATTATTTAGATAGGTTGACCGAAGCGATTGCGATGAAACAAAGACTAATATAAACTGTGAGTTATAAACAATATTTGAGTATGAAAGATAACCATATTAGTTTCGTTCTTTTGACGTGATACTTGATCTATTCAACATAGAAACTGAAAAACCGAGCTACAGACAAAAATTTTGATAAGGGTTAAAATGTCATCTGTTGATTATCCCTTACCACCCCAAGCAATTATTTTCGAAATATTTTAAATGTACAGAAAAAGTTCCTTTACAGATTTATTATATGTATAGATATAGATATAGATAGATTATCATGTGTTACTTGTGTGCGGCTAACATAAACCTAGCTAGGTATTAAGGCCTGCAGTCTTGGTTTCTGTGTTGAAAATCTGAACACTTGATTGAGTTATATAATCGCATTTCACGGGAACTGCAAAAAAAATGCGTTGCGCTTGTAATGAAAATTAGAACATCTGCTGCTCTTTTGCACAATAACATATAGGTATTTATCGCAGTGTAATAACTGAGATCAGTTTCTTTATGTCGGTTGTAAAAATGCGTTGCGGTTTTACCCTCAATGAAATCAATTAGATATAAATTCTGATTAATGGTCAAAACAAATGTTGCAATGGCTTTGATTTTGATATTTCAACAATAATAATTGCGTTGTTTACGTTGCTAAGCAGACAAACTTTTTCGAACATATTGAGGGTCGCTACGTATAATCCCCTAACCTAACTACAAATGACAAATTTTACAGGAAAGCGCTTCAAAGTTTCAAACACGCGTATATCATGTTCTAGTTAATGTAATGTCATGATGGACAGGGCATTTTGCCATCTTAGACTTATTTTTGTTAAAATTAACGATAGTATATAGGCTGGCCTGAAGGTCACGAAAACTAAACATGCAAATCACATAACTATAAAGGGGATTGAACCCGGACGCAAAATACGCGCTTTGACGTGGAGTTGCGGACCACAGCCCGTTTTACCTAAGGGGATTGAACGTAGGGACCGTTGATATGAAGCAATGGGTCCTATAAATTATGCAGTCTGATCGATAGTGTGTTACGGATTAATTAATTAGTTTATTACGGTGCAGGTTAGAATTAACTGTGTGAATGACACGACATCTATTAAATGAATGGACAGGCGTATACATGTACAAATCCGTAACGTGAGTTTGTTGTAGCTTCTAAAGATGGTGCACGGTTCAATTGTGCTAGGGAGTGACAATCATCATCATCATCATTTCAGTCGCAAGATGTCCATTGCTGGACATAGGCCTCCCCCAAGCTCCGCCACTGGTGCTTGTCATTTTTTGGGCTAAATAGAATAGAATAAAATCTGTTCGGATGAAATAGATATTTGTAGTTTGCAAGCGCATGCCAAATGGCTGCATCACGTTTTTTTTTAACATTCGATAAATCGTATGCGCTGCCGGCGGCGGCGCCGCGCAAGTTAAATAAACTTTGAGTCTGTTTTATTTACAGTGCTAGGTGCACTAACAGAACAGACTTGTGGCTAAGTAGCAAGCACGTGTCGATCGATCAGGTTAAGCTACGCTTGCCGAGGTTGGTCCGTGGATGGGTGACCATCTTGACATTCCAACACTCCTCCGTGCCTCGGAAAGCACGTCAAGCCATTGGTCCCGATCCCGACTGGCATTGGTGGATCTTTGACAGTTGTTACGGGTCGTCAGAAGCCCGGAAGTCTGACAACCAGTCTTACCAAGGGGTATCGTATTACCCAGTAGCGGGGTGTGGAGGTGAGATAGGCAGTCGCTCCATGTAAAATACTGGTATTCAGCTGCTTCCGGTTAGACTGGAAGCCGACCCCAACATAGTTGGGAAAAAGCTAAGCATATGCCTGTATTTGATTATGCTTTATTTAAAGCAAACTGGGACCATTCGCAATTTCGCACTAGGATAAAACATTTCTAAGGAGGTCATTCTATCTATATCTAAATAAATACACATCTTTTTTTTTTAAACATTCCAATAAACAAACTATGTTTAGCATTTACTAGGTAGGTACCTAACTGCGTACGTACAATCTATGTTAATGTAAACCCAGATTATTTCAGGATTCCTGAAATAACTCGCCGTTCAGTGTACTATCACAACAAACTATTTAGTGATGTAGATTATCTAATGAACTGAAAAATGTGGTTATTGTACCGTTGTGTGTGTAGGTATTGTTGCGCAAATCTCAGAAATAGACTATAAAACTATTCAACCGTTACTTTGAAATACTATAATACAGGAATTAGGGCTGTCTGCCATTAATTATGGGTGAATTGCCTGCAATAAAACAATATTAATTTTTTTTTTATTTTTTTTTATTAACAATCCTCTGTATTATTTGTCTTTAAGATACCTGAGAATAATTTTGACGGTTCCATCCGTCACCTTTTTAATTCACCATTAAGCCAATCATTAAAAAAAGTGCTGACTCTCAGTCTAGTTTGAATAAATGACTTTTGATTTTTACTACACAGTTCACATCAGTATCACCTATTTCACGACCATCTAGTGTACCAAACGTAGCGATGATGTTATTCCATTCGTTCATTTCCTAGACCATTTACTTTATTGAAGATTTACCCTCTTACTAATAAAAAACACGGAATAAAGTTATACTAGGAATAACAAAGGAATAACCATACATTTCCATAGATTAAAACTTGGAATTATTTTATCCTTTGTTTAATTAGTAAAAGGGGTAAAGCTCGTTTTTTAAACCCAGAAACTAATTTGACGGGTGTAATGTCAAACTCATGTCAAACTCCCATATTAAAACAGCAAACACAAAAGACTTGAAATGTCGGAGTATCAGGGATTAATTCAATTCAATTCGATTTATTAATATCAGAGAAAACTCCATATATGGTTACACAATTCAAAAAAACAGCATAGAAATCATAAAACATAAGTAACCGTATGGATTGAGGAGCCATGTCTAATATTTATCAGCAAATTACCTGAATCTGGAGCCCCGATCCTGGAACGCGTAGTAAAACCTTTTCAAAGTTACAGGACGTTTTATCTGGCTCCTCAATCCTGACAAAGACAAAGTAGTTGATCAAATCGAAGCCAAACGAACTTAGCTTCAGATTATTTTAAAAACGAACTTTAGCTTCCAATTATTCTATTTTAAAAACACTATTTACACAACTATCTTTCCGCAATAAAACATCTGCTACTCATACATAATGACGTCAATATTGCCATAAACTTTATGAGCCACAAACGGGCAGCCCTGTACGAACGTATCGTATATTCAAGGTCAACGCAGAACGTATATCTCTTCAGCTCCGTACAGAATTAGATGCGAGCTTTTACCACATCTCTCCGTATCAATGAATTTTAAAATTCTTTAACTTTTTTAATTTATCACGACATGTTGTAACAGCTGGCTTTCTACTGAAATATGTAAAAGACCACAGACATCGTATTTCAGACTAAATTAAGATTGAAATGTACTTTCAAGATAAAAACTCAATAGAAGATTTTTAAGTGTTTCAAAGTTAGATGTAATGATGTCGCAGAAACATTTGATTATTGTTAGTAAATCATTTTGACTCATGTTCTGAACTTGGCTGGGTTATTCCAGGATTTTTTAGAAGAGCCACACAACTAAATATTAGTACCAATATTTCGCGGTTCGAGAGCAGTATGTATTCAAATTACTTAAAATCCACATTAGAAATCTGTCAACATGTCTAACTCGAAGAGCTAAATGATTCATTGACAGCAATGTAAATGAGCGGCGCCTGCGCAGTCGGCCTTTGACCAACTTTCCAACAAGGTCAGGTCGTGCTATTTGTGAAGATGTCACTGTTGTTATTATTACGTGAAAATAACATCGTTTTGCAATAGTGGAAACATTGATCTAGTGTGAGTCACAGTCAGAAGGTTGGGGAAATTGTGAATAATGTCGTGAAAATATACATTTTGTATTTTTTCCATGGATTTTTGTGTTAAGCAATAGATCAGTGGTAAGCTAAAAGGTAATCTTTGGCTTTATAATCTTGTTGTATCACAAAATCAGATAAGAGTATCCTATATGTTAATTCAGATTTTAATCTATCTGTGCGCCAAATTTCATCCAAATCTGTTCAGCTGTTGTTACGTGAATGAGTAACAAACATCGAAACATCTAAATATCCAAACACACAAACTTTCACATTTATAATATTATAAGTACCTACGATAATTCCGAAGTGCCACAGATTTGGTAGGAAGGTACTTTTGTTAATCACTTGGTAAACCATCATCATACTAATGAATTTCCTCTCTTTGTCCCTCAGGAGACAGTTCGCACAAGCAGCAGCGGCGGTGGCAAGGTCACCAGCTCACAGACCAGGACCCTCGAGGACTTCGACGTAGACCAGTGCTGGGACGAGCGTCTTCTCAGGAAACTCGTGAGTTCTTTATAACCTTTATTAAAGTTCACCAAAACACAAACCTTAAAATTTACAGGCACGTTTGCATTGTCAAAAGAATTAGTCAATCTGAAAGATGAACCTAGTTCCCAATTCCAAAGCGCATAATAGGTTCCTATGGAGAAGAACATACTAGAATTCCATGGGCACTCTAAAGCCGTTCCCATCATCATCTGCCTAGCCTTTTCCCAACTATGTTGGGTTCGGCTTGCAGTCTAACCGGATGCAGCTGAATACCAGTATTTTACATGGAGCGACTGCCTATCTGACTTCCACAACCCAGTTACTGGGTAATACGATTCCCCTTGGTAAGACTGGTTGTCAGACTTTCGGGCTTCTGACGACCCGTAACGACTGTCAAAGATACTCAAATGACAGCCGGGACCAATGGCTTAACGTGCTTTCCGAGGCACGGAGGGGTCTTGGTATGTATCTAAATATGGTCACCCATGCCCGGACCAACCGTGGCAAGCGTAGCTTAATGTAATCGATCAACCCGTGCAGCCATTGTTATTGCCGTTCCCATTGTGCGTACTTTCCTATTTGGGGCTTCTTGGATTCGCGTCTCAAAAATGTATTCTATAGACTGGATATATCTATGTTCACTTTCCGAGTTTAAAGCTTCGCCACTGAAGTTCTAGTTGAACCTGATTACTAATTAGTATTGTTTAATGTAAGAAGTGTGTATGATGTCTATGGATATTTTTTTGTTTCAACAGAAACGTTAGCAACAGCTAACGTCTCGAGCTCAAAGAAAGCTGTTTCCGATGTGCGTATATTATGTTTTCGTCCAATAGCTTACGACTGTAGAGATTTTTTGTTATGAAGGCACGTGGATATCCATTTCATCCACATTTTTTGCCGAAGGAATTGTCCTGTAGGATTATCAAAAAAGGTTCTGCTAGTCATAATTCCCATAGATTTCCGATGCAGTTTAATCTTGTCCAGTAAAAACGAGCTTATTGCCGAATATAATTAAGTTTCTCATCAAATCCTTACGTTTTTAGCTCCATATAAGGCAGAGTGAGTCACCAGCTCCACTACGTACCTACTGACTACCAAGTGTACCGACCGGTCTCGTTCTCGTCTACATTCATACGCGACTTTCATTCATTAGCCATTAGCTGACTCATTCCGGTCCTCCGCCGGTTAATCTCATTTCAAAACATTAACATTACCGCCTCTACTCTCATATATTAAATTGAGTAGCAGTTTTATTAGCAGACGAATTTCCAAGAAGCCAGATAGAAATATGGAAAGCTTAGTACCTATAAATCCATTCGTCAGGAGCATGAAATAGGCTTTCGTTATTGTACAGCTTTGATTTGATTAGATTGATGTATCTTATAAACAATGTTTTTGTACACTTTCCAATTCGATAGATCTATAATTTCAACCAGATCTAGCAAGAAGCATACGATCTTCGTAAAAGTCTAACACCACGCAAAATATTGTCAAGTCATTGCGTGGAAAGTATCGAAGGAGGCTTTCACGGTGTGACGACGATGTCCACTCACGCGCAGCGACACGCGTGAAACTTGACGCGACGAACTGCCCGTGTGTCTGCCAGGCGAGTGGTACAAGTTGAGAGCGACTTTGTCTAGTAGTTCTCAATTAATCAATCCTTACAGTAACTAGGACGTTAGGTATCGAGAACTTCTTGGTTTGAAGTACAAAAAGAAGTTGTTAGGTCTCCACATTCAGGCTAAGAAACAAGGGAGAATCCTAGGAAAATTATTTGTCTATAATTTACATGTTACAAAATTTAAAAAAATCAAGCAAGACATAGCTAGCTTACTGGTACCTATCTAGTTAGGACTCAAGAGAGAAACCAATGAAGTTATTCCCTGCTTCCAGGTTATAGACTTATTTAGTACTAGCTTTTGCCAGCGGCTTCGCCCGCGCGGAACTTTCATCCCCAATTTAACTCCCTTAGGGGTTGAATTTCGAAAAACCCTTCCTTATTCCTTGTCTACATTATAAAGGGAACCTCTGTGCAAAATTTCAGCTTTCTAGGTCCAAGGGTTTGGGCTGGGCGTTGATGAGTCAGTCAGTCAGTCAGGACTTTTCTTTTTATTTATATAGATAGATAAATCGCTAGCGGCTTATGTCTTTCAAAGTATTTTGTCACCACTTTCGCTGACGCAGCATGGCAGCATGGGAACCCGTGTGTACTTGACACTGGACACGTCCAATTTGAGTAGGTACCCACTGTGTTGTGAAATATTATCATGTCTTCACACGGTGTCATAATGTTGAGACAATCGGTTTGCTAACGGTAGCTGTGTTAGCGGGAGAATCGTGTTTGTTTGTGAGTGTCTGTAGATGTGCTTTAAATATTTAAAAATACTAAGTACATGTTTTTTTAAGATTTTTATGAATGATGCAATACTGACATGGTTTTAAAACCTTTACAACTAATAATAATGGAAATTTATTTATTCTAAAAATAAATGAATTTACTTTTAATTCATGATGTCAGACGCTCTTCGAAAAGACGCGTTTAGATGAGGAGAGGACGTCCGCGTAATAATCATAATCCATTAAAAAGTAAAATAAAAAAAAGTTTTAAGAGTCAAAAACAAATATTATCTACCTGTTCACACAATATAAACTTTCACTACGGTCAGTGAGTAAATAACCATCGCCGATAATGACCTCAAACAAATTCAAATCAAATAAATCCAACATCATAATATAACCACGACACAGCATTGTGATGAGAAACGAGAACACATTGTCAAATCATCGTGTCGCCAACAAAGCCGTGCAATTGAGGGCAGCCCTCACTTCCGGCTTCCGGCTGCTGTAGGTACTTCCGGCCCGGCACGACTCGGTACTCGAACCGGTTGCCGCCCGCAATACAAGCGTCACTTATCGACAACTTGACCACTCGTGCAGAAAGCTCTCGTTAGGCGCCGTTCATACTGAAGCATTGAGAATTGATTTAGTTTGGTTTGCGGAATACATTGCATTCACAACTAGAGGTGAAGACCGAGAAGATATCATAAAATGCTCCTACTCTTGTCTGTAAGGATTATTTCATGAAGCCAGCCATGAAATAATCACTTAGTAGTTATAAGAAATCTTCCTTTCATCTCAAAAGGTCCAGCTAATTGATGAAATAATTCTACCAGTCAATGAATCAGACTAATAAATCATTGTGCCTCTTAAAATATAATTTTTAGATAGGTAATACAAATAGAAGAAACAAGCAGAACAGAATAAAATTCCACGAAAAGATTACAGGTAGCATTTAAATTTTAACTAACTTTACTCATCAACGTCAAAATGTAATCATTCCGATTTTTGCTTCTCCAATATGTACAGTGCCTTATCTGAGTTACCGCAGTGCAAATAATATATCTAGGCGGTGAATACACAGTTACTGTACGGTAGCAGTCTCGCGCATGCGCGAATGAGAAACATTTGAATAACAAATATAGTTAATATTATTGTTTTTGTGTAAATAAGTGTGTAGCGATGTTGGGAGGGTGTCAGCAGCTATGCGTGAGTGTGTGGTGTAGGATAAGTTGTGTGACAAATTGTCACGTTACATTGTAGTGGAAATGAGAAAGCTTGCAACAATTTTGACTATTTTTATTTTGTCGTTCATGAACACTAAAAAAAAACTCATTCATAGGTACTGTAGTTTTCTAAGAGCTTACCCAATAAACAGCAGAAAAGTTCAGTATTCTCAATTCTGAAGACAGCTTCTGCAGTTTTTCGATGTGTGTAGGTTCTAAGTACCTACCTACCTACTGTACAATAATTGTACATGTCGATGGTAAAGTTATAGAAACTTTATTGTTGTAATTGTCTGAAAACATCTACGAAAATTTGCCCCCGAAACCACGACAAACTTTTCTTCTGAAAACATTTTCAACAAAAACCATAAATTCTAATTCCAGTTGGACGAGTGCAACGACTACGAGCAACGTCGACGACTGCGCGCGCGCATTCGTACACTAATGGCTGAACAAGAAGGTAATTAACACCACCACTGTTTCCACAGTTACTTGGCTACGATCACCATGAGACATGACCACCATTTTCCAATCATTTACGTCTGCAGATGCAGTTTCTGTATTTAAAATTAATTGTTCTGTCACAGTACGTATTTGCTGGACAGTTTATTGCAAGTCTTTGCTGTAAGGCTTAGAGTTCTCTAAATTAACAAAAACAATAAATTAAACCACCTCTGCTCTCAAAACATCATCATGTCCTAGAACAAAAAAATCTAAGTTATGTGACATCTTTAACCCGCACTGGGCCCGCGTGGTGGATTACTGCCTACTCCCTCTTACAAAGGGGACCTGTGTCCCAGCAGTGGGAACGTTATAAGTATGCTAATAAATTAAGAAAATAACTAAAAGGAAGTAGCTAGACCTATTTGAGTGAGTAGATGTAACTACGTTTTTAGTTTTTTAGATATTTTTCTTTGCTAATGTTTATTTACAGACTTTGTTAACAATTGAGGATCTACAAGGTAACAAAAATGCCATAACTTATGGAAATTACTTTACTACTTATATGTTCTTCGGTCTTCCCACTGCAACTTTAAATAAGTTCGCACATGAATTATTCTACTATTTTGGCAGCTTATTTCTGACGACAATACTTAGATAATATTCCGTGTTTTAAGCGAATGTTGAATGTTGGCAGCATGCGCGAGCGCCGTGACGGAGGCGCTGGCGGCGGCCGGCGAGACGAGCGGCGTGGACGGCGACAGTCGCGGTGAGTCCCTCCTGCTCCCGCTGCTGCAGGGCCTGCTGGGCGGCGGCAGCGAGCGCCTGCTGGCCGGCCTGGGCGCCGCGCCCGCCGACGTGGTGGCCGACGTGCGGCGCTCGCTGGCCCGCCTGCGCGCCGCGCTGGCGCCGCCCAGCGAGCACCCGCAGGCGCGCGCGCTGCTGTCGCTGGCCGACCGGTTGGAGGACGCGCTGGACGCCGCCGACCGGCTGGACGGCTGCCGGCGCAGGCCGCGGCGCCGCAGCCGCGCCGCGCGCCACACTGTGGGTGTCACCCACGAGGAGCTGGAGGAGGCGCGCCGCCTCGTAGACCGCGACCAACTTGCGCTCGGCGCTAAAGGCCCTCTGTCCTCAGGCGCCACCTCCACGGCCTCCATGGCGACTAGCACAGACGAACCTTCCACCCCAGAACGCAAACAAAGTATTGACGAGAATGTCAGTTACCACGACGCCGTCGCGTCCCGAAAGAAACCGACACCAGTAGCGCACTCTGTGAGCTACGAACCTCCAAAGCTGAACAGGGACGCGCGCGTTGTCGTCGAGAAGCGAGCCCCGACCACTCGTAAACCTGACTTTTACCGGCACTCGGTCGCCGACGCGGGCGGCCAGCACTCCCAACCCTACGAACAGCCGCAACCTCTGCAGCAACCGCGCCAGCAGGTGCCTCCTCCCCCGCAGCCCGGGCCCGCGCCCCAGCCTGTCTTCCAACCACAACCGGTGCAGGTGCCGCACCTGCTGTACCAGCCCCAGCCGCTCCACCAGTCGTATCAGCCGCAGCCGCGCATGGACCGGCGCCCCTCTGACTGTAAGAGTAGCATAGCGGCTATAGCTAACAAGTTCGATACGCACGCTCAGAAGGAAAATATACCACGACGTGCACCCGTAGAGCCCGCGCTCACCCAAGAAAAGGAATATAAACGTGAGGACCCAAAACGTGCACCATTATACATGCCACTCCCGCCCACTTACAACTTCGCGGCACCGCCAACCGCCACTCAAGATGACTCTAAACCATTCAGTCGATTTGGAAATGGTAACAATAAACGGTTGCGCATGAAACGTGCCAACACTATCGACATAGGAAGGCCACTCGCCGGGTACCGTATCGACAGCGACAACGATGACGAGACATCCCCGCGCCCCATAGTACCCGAGTTCAAGCCCCAGACCGAGAACGATAGAAAGTTTGTAGCGTTCATGAAGAAGAACGAAGCGGCCGACCGTGAGGCAGCCGCCACCGGCCCCGCCAACTGGAGCAGCAGGTTCGGAAACATTAAGCACGCATTCGAGAGTCGCGAGCGGGAGGACAACAGTATGACCAACAGTAGGTCGTCGAGTGCGTCATCTGCGCGACGCTTCTGGCGCACAACAGACGAGACCACGGTGAACCCGGCCGCCGCACGACCTAGGAAGTTCTATAATGAGAATAACAGTGACATAGTTAAGCCACCGTGGGTTAACGAACGTAGGGAGCAGATGCGCGTGCACATCCCGCGACAAGTGCAGCACCCGCTCCCGCCGCCGACCGCGCCGGCTACCGCGCCCGCGTCTTTACCCGTGCATCGCCCCGCGCAAATCACAGTACCAGCATCTCTGCCCGCGTACCGCCCCGCGCCTATCACTGCGCCGAAGTCAGCGCCCATACTTCCACCGGCGCCGGCGCTGCCAGCTGTCCCCGCGCCGGCTGCGGCTCCGTTACACCCGCCGGTCCCGCAGTCCCCCACAAAGCCGCTAGTTGTCAAACCATTCGTAGCGCGGCCTATACCCGTCAATCAGTTCTCTCACGCACCTATGTCTGCGTTTAAGCCGCCAACCAAAGTGACGTCGCCGATAGCGGCTCCCGCTTACATTTGGAGTCCACCGTCCGTCTTGAACGTGACCTCCCCTACGGTTGACCATACACCCGCGTTCCCGGTAAACCTAATGCCTCTTGCCACAAGCCCGCCGGTGCCAAGCAAACCTTGGGCTACAGATGCAGACAAACCAAGAAGGGTGGTTGGTATGGCTGCCGCCAAGTTCGAGAGCAACAAGCACGAGCCCACGCCCGCCCCCTACCGGGAGAGACCGTCCGCCTTCCACCCACCCGCACCGCCGACTCACGCTCTCCCGCAAATACAAAACTATCCGGTGACGACCATTCCTAGTCAGAATGACCTCTCCGCTCCGGAACTCGTACGGAAAATTGATGACACCAAATTCCCTGCACAAGATGCATATTTACCCAAGGTTGATGCACAGAAACTGCAAATCGAGTTTTACGAGAAACAAATTCGTGAAAAGAACCGGCGTGAGACAATCGTGAATGGCCACAGTGACCCCACTGAACGGAAACCCCCCGCACCACCTGCATATACCATTACTGACTACACACCATCCAGTGGCATCTCCACCTTTGTGCCTCTGCAGCGCACGCCCGACATTGAAAAAGCTCGCGCCCACAAGGTGGACTACCTCCCAGACGTTGTCACCAACGACACGGATCGCCACCGCAATGGCGCTTCGCCCCTGCAGCCTCGCGCGCTCACCAGCCCGTACTCACCGCGAGCCACAAACCCGATAGAGTCGCCCCACACGTACCAGAACGGTGACGTGCCTTACACTAATGGCGTCGAGGAAGGCATCACAACGGAGCACAATAGCGTGGTGACTCGCGTGATGCGTGGCCCGGTGCGTGGTGCGGCTACCATCACGACCGGCGTGCGTACACGCAGCGACGAAGGTCGTCGAGGTTCGGCGGCTGACAGTCTGCGCGGCGCACTCGACAAGTTCTCGTCACCGAAAAACGACGTCATCGCGCAGATCGAACGGAAAAAACGCGAGACGGCGAGGTCCCAGGTACGGGCCCCTGTAAATACCGGCCGCTCCCCCCTGCTCGCGCCCGCCCCCCCGCACGCCCCCCAGTCCCCTGGCGCGCTCGCCGCGTCCCGTGAGTCCGTGCTGTCCAGCGAGTCGGCAGGCAGCCTCGGCTCCAGCCCACTCAGCAGGTCGGGCTCGTGGCACCAGATGGTCGCCAGTCCCAAGTCGGCGTCGCCACGCCGAGTGGTCGCACGCGCCAAGTCTATGCACCTGCTAGCTGTACCCAAGCTATTTGAGGGTGGCATCGCCCGCGAGGAAGTAACAGAAAAGAAGCGAACGGTGGAAGCGTATTTCTCTGGGCAGCAGCATCAACCAATGCGGCCGGCGACGGGAGCGGGTGCGGCGCGGCCGCGAGCGCTGCGGCAGTCGTACGCGGCGCCGCAGGCCTACTCGCTGGGCCGCAGCCGCACGATGCCCACGGTGTCGGAGCTGCAGTTCCTGGACGAGAGCAACACTGAGGACGCATTCGAAGACCTGGTGTCGGCGCTCGCGTAGCGTAGCGTCGCAACATTCCACTAGTTAGGAGCGGGAGGAGAGCGAGACGCGCGTGAGTCGTGTGTGTGTGGGTCTGTGCTTGTGCCCGCCCCGCATGCCCCCCCGGCCCCCTCCGGCCCTGCGCCCGCGCTATCACGTCGATGTACATATGTGCTCGTAACCTCCGAACCATCTTCATCCGCGCCCTCTGTAACCGTGTTATTTGACTAATAGCTTATAGGTTATCGTTGTACTGTCTTGCTGATTGTTTTCAAAGTGTTTCGAGTTAGTGTTAGATCTGTGTCTGCGTGTCAGCGACAGCAACTAATGTGAACGTTTTGTTTGCAGAGGAAGAGGAAGTAACTGTGACATCGAGTGTGAGGAGGAACTCGTCAGAAAAAACTGTTAGCAGTAGTACTACCACCACTAAAACATCTAAAGGTTGGCTGTCCTTGCTTGATATTATTATGATCTGAATAAAAGTCAAAAATATGAATGGTGGTAAAATATGTAATTTTGAAAATTCACAGTGATAGAGAGTATGACCAAGCCGGCGCCCAAGCCCGTGTCGCCATTCGCCAAGTTCCGGCAGCTCGAAAAACAAAACTCAACCAACAGTCCCAAGTAAGTGTCATCCTCCCTCTACCGACGACCACGCGTCGACTTCAGACTATATCGTACATGGAACAAACGACCGACCGACCGATACATAAAGCTCCTTACCATTCAAGTACTATATTTTATGTATAAGATCCTTTCGCTTCATACGTAATGTAATGCAATATATTTTATTTATTTTTGGCAGCCATATCTGTGGATACGAATAAGGATTAGATACAAGTAAATATAAAAGTTAAATGATATGCATTATAACATGTATATTAGACGCTTACCTTTACTATAATCATTTTATTTCCGAGAAGCATATAAGGCTAAGTACATACGAGGCCTCTGTCAATAATTGCACGTGTGTACTTACCCTGTCATGAGAACATCCAGTATCGTTCATAAACGAAGCTCGGCTGATAGCTTGACATCTAGTTGCCATGAAATCAGCACGCGTTCTTGTAAATAACCTGCGACCCCCATTAATAGCACACGCGTTCCGTAGCACACGATGTGACACACGAACTAATAGTTTGACCGTCGACGAACTAACTGGCGAGGCCGCAGTTAGGTGAACCTCGGTGACTAACATGCGTGCCCGGTTGTAGCTCGCCCAAGACCCCGCAGAGCCCGGGCTCTCCGGCGCAGCCTTACTTCAAGTTCACGGATCCCGCGCTGCAAGCCAGCGCCGTCACTATTAAAGAACGATTGCTGCAGTGGTGTCGCGACAAGACCCGGGACTACGAGGTACACTCCACACCTCCCGCCCTCCTCTCCGTCCGCACGCAACACCCCCACTGCGTATATATTATCTCGTCTAAATGTACATGGGTTACGTAGCTGTATTGGCGCACCAAAAAGCAATTTTCTGTGTTTCTTAGATGTTTATGGTTTGTTAGTATTTAGATATTGTAAGTAAACGTATTGGGGAGGTTAAAAATGCGGTTAGATTAGGCAAATGCATATTTTCATCGAAATCTCCAACTGTTAAAAAGTCGAAGCGAGGTCGATATTTCAAAATTTGCATCTGCCTTAAAGTCAGGGCATTCGGATTTAACGGATTTAACCGCGTTATCGAGATGTAGCATGTTGATAGCGAACGCTGCGCACGCGCACCTAGTATTAACACACACGTCAATGACGTCACTACCACTCATACTCCACGCTTCTCTTATCGCTTCATTTTGCTGCTACTTTCCTGTATATATATTTTATACGTTTTGTTATTTTCACTAGTTATTGTTTATTTATTCCTCCGTCACTGTACGACCAAATGATATTGCTTTGGTTTCGATCTATCAGTATAATATGTCTTACATGTATACATGGACTATGTATAATATTTTATATTTAATTATTATACATTGGGACGAAATTGTACCTTTAATCTGGATTATGTGATTCGTGTGAATATTATAACAAACCAAAACTGACTAATTTTATAATCGATTTTAATTTTGAATTTAAAGGCATGGGTTTATAAAAAAAGTACGTCAATTGAAGTGTGAGTGAGACTTTCCAGGTTTATGCATGATTTTGTGTTGTTAACTTTAGATAGAAGTGTCCAAGTACATGTGGGTTTGAGTTCTTTGTAAATAAATTGGGTGAATCTTGATACTCCAAGGTCCTTATTGTTGGTAATGTTCACTGTGCCTCTACAGAGTTCCTTTGTAGATAATTCTTAGATTAACATTTAGCCAATCACACAAAATTTATGTAGTTTGCGACAAGCATTTTATGGAACCATAAAAAATTGAATATATAAACATTTTGCTGATTTTGATGTGTGCCGGAAACTTGACCGTGCACTTCCATTTGATTAAATTGCCTTAATTTACTAGGTCTCAGATATAATAAAACAAAAAAGTAACGAACTTCTGCGAGAACGTCCTAAATTCTTCCTCATTCTACACGAAGTACAATGTTCTCCTCGTGTTTCTCCAGAATGTGAAGCTGGAGAACTTCTCCACGAGTTGGGCGGACGGGCTGGCGTTCTGCGCGCTGGTGCACCACTTCCTGCCCGACGCCTTCGACTACTCCCAGCTGTCGCCTGAGAAACGCCGACACAACTTCACGCTCGCCTTCAAAATTGCTGAGTGAGTATTAACCAAGATTATATTCCACAACACCAATAGGATGTTTCGTAGGATTGGGATATCGAAAACAACATGATATTGGGCTGTATGCTCTCCATAGATGATTAGTTGGTTGGTTTGGCATATATTGTGGTTATTGCAGCATTATATTATGGTATCCTACGATCATATTTGTGCAAGCTTTGTGGATATAGTTGATAATATCATTGATATATAATTGTAGAATATTTCGTCGTCACCTTCGGAAGAGAATGGAAACTAATGGAGCCACAAGCAATATTGTCTTACTTGTAATGTTTACTAATAAGCTGTCGTTTGTTTCCAGTGAGAAGGCGGGCATCTACCCCCTGCTAGACGTGGACGACATGGTGACGATGCGCAAGCCGGACTGGAAGTGCGTGTTCACGTATGTCCAGTCCATCTACCGCCGGTTCAAGGACCAGGACTGACCGTCACTCGTCGCCCAGCTATGGAACCCGAACACCCTGTACTGTCATACAGACAAATTAAAGCCTCGAGGGGTAATTGATTAGACTTCCTTTACGTCTAAGTTGGCGATTATTTTTAGAAGGCTCCAATGGTTTAGTCATGAGATTTTCCATTCATAAATTAGTTGGTCCATCCTTTTAGAAGGTTTTGTATTGACAATAGATGGTGTTCTCGTTCGCGGGGAGTCAGGCGCCTGCGCCGAGTAGTTGAACGCTGTAGTCACAAATAGTACGTTAGGAAGTGTGTTATAAATCCAAAGAGCGTATGTTGTTGATTTGTTCGTTTGTTATAAATGTTTATATGTCAGTGTCCGCCCAACTCGTATCTCCAAGCGCTGTCTCGATACAGTCCTCCTATTTATTATAATCTCAAGATGTGATTTTTTTTACGTTAGCTTGTAAGTTTTAACTAACATTTATATATCGAGCGACTACTGTTAGGTCATAGAGTAGTACCGCACTGCTAAGGATCGCTTGCACTTATATACCCACATAAGAGAGTAGAATCCTTTGCTTATCAGTGTACATACTGTTTCACGATTACATTTAACATACCTATTATATGAATTTGACATTAATAATAACAGCGGCTTGTTATATTCGCTACTGATTTTATGAAATTTGATATTATTGTAATGATTATTATGTTAATTTATATTGATAACGAAATAAATATTGATTAACAAAACAGGGGTGTATTATTTTATTGTAATATTTAAATAGCGGTCACGTTTGCCGTCACCACAGAGTTCAGTGCGAAGTCGTTAAAATTCAAGTAGGTCTAAATTTAAAACTTGATGGCAAAAAATTAGATGCTATTTCGGAAACTGTACTGGCATTACTTTAGATTCAAAATTGCAATGGGGTTCCCACATCAAAACTCTTTCAAGTAGATTAAGCTCAGCTGCTTACCTACGCAGTAAGAAAAATAAGGCAGTTGACTGATGCAGCCACAGCTAGGTTAGTTTACTTTGCTTATTTTCACAGTATTGTCTTATGGCGTTCCGCTGTGGGGATCGGCAGCTAACGTAGATTCAATTTTCATTTTACAAAAGAGGGCAATCCGCGCAATCTATAAAATGGGGCCTCGCGAGTCTCACTGCCTTCTCTTTACATCCTAGAAAATATCTTGTATGTTCGCATAAACTTAGATCTTTCCAAAATATGATGCATTTTTATAATCTAAATACACGCAGTAAAGATGAAATTGTTATTCCAAAATTTAGATTAAGTAAAACTAGCACGTCATTTCTAATAAACAGTTTCCGCTTCTATAACAAGTTGCCAAAGTCGGTTATCGAACTTAGCGACGGAAAGTATAAAACTCACATCAAACGTGTCCTTATCAAAAAAGCATACCTATTACGTAAAAGATAAAATACTGCGTTGAAGACAGGGAAGTTCGGCATTCATTCCTTCTACACATGTAGCTTCCCTGATACCTCATTAACAGCATAACTATGTGAAAGTCTATTAACTGCTCCCAAATAACAATGTTAATTTTTATTCTTTTTATTTTTTACAATGTCTGACATATTCTCGTCATTATTTGACAGTATACATTAATTTTAATATCAACTATTTATTAGTGATTGTCATGGAAATCTTGTCACTTGGTTCAAATAGTTTCATTTTATTTAAGTATGTAAATTCTTTTATATATTGTGTATGAGAGAACGTTGTAGGCCTTACAGACTAGATTTGTAGACGATTTTCTATTCTGTATTTCCATTCCTCTAAGTTCCTGGTACTTATTAACAGGCCTGCACTGTCCTCCCATACCTATTATCACTGTAATTTGAAAACATTGTAAAAGGCAAGTATTTTTTAAAGAGTAACCTTGGAGTTGTCTTGTCGGCTCTTCTCCTTGAAGCGACAAATTGGAACCGTGCATCTAGCTTCGTACATTTCATAAGTGCCCATGCAGGTTTATGTGAAATAAAATATTTTGATTTGATTTGAATGTCTCAACGCTCAAAACTGTTAACTCTATGTACTCTTAGGTACTCTTTATACTCTATGTACTCTTAGGTACTCTCTAGGTACTCTTTATGTCGTGACCATAATCACTTACAATATCTGTTTTATTTAATTGTATCATTTTGACGATCTCCATCATGTCAGGTTTGCATCAAAAGATGTCAAGATCTTGATAAGTAGGCAGAATTTTGTATCACGTTATTATTTTAAAAAGTCCCTAGGTACACCGTAAAAATGTAATGCATGGTGAAGTGTTACCGACTTAGGTAGACTTGCCAAAAAAAAAAAAAAAGCCCCAACCTACAACCACCAACCAACACCACCAACCCAACCAAGTAACCTTATTAAGCAAAAAGAAAAAAACAGACTTGAAATGGATTGTAGCTTCAGAAATATTTATTTAAAAAGGATTTATATACTTTATTCAAAATAACGTAATGAATGAAACTCGGATGGTCAGGAAAAAGAAGAAGCCATGACGTTCGCCGTGCCCCTAGGAACGTCACACTTACTTCCTCAAGTCATGTGTTATCTTTCTATGGTTAATTTATAGATTACGTGGTAGCATCCGAGCTGATTCTCATATACCGAAATACTACCAGACTGGTAAAAATGATAAAACAAACGCTGGTTGTTAGCACGAAGCATATGGACGAAGTGGCCACCATAGTCGCTACGGTATTATTATATTTTCTCGGCGATCTTGGTAGTGCTCTGCTTCTAGACGATAGTTTGAGCTGATTTTTTTATACATTTCTGATTTCATGCAGTTTGTATCTGTGGACAATATAAAATACCTAATTAGGTATCTGAGTACTATGATATCTGAAATTTATTGATAAAAAGAACATGGACATTGGCTCTATATTATAATAGGAACTTAGGCAAAACCACATGTCAGCTGACAATTCTGTTAATTTTTTCAATGAAATTATCTACCGAACTATAAAAGACCATACACCTATAACAACCACGCGCTCCTCAAAATTCCCCATTCATCAGGTCTTTAATACGTAGTTTTAAGAAAAATAATATCCGCATCACGCAGCGTAGCGCGGGAGTGCGTGTTCTTACGTTGTTTGCAAGTATCTGTGTTTGTATAGAAAATACGCGTAGTGCAACACACAGAAAACGCATTCACGCGCAGTGTTGCAGATCACGCGCCTACATGCGGAGGAACACGCACCGCCGCGCATGGGTGCGGGGCAAAACGCAAGGTATGTCTTCCTATATAAATATAATGTACTCTGTGTGCAGTATCGTGCGTGATTTTGACAGATCTAGACGTACTATTTCGCAATGGATCTCGATATCGATCGATTTATATTCGAAATCGAAAGTCGAAAAGCAATTTGATTTGATTATGCAAAAACTAAACAGATAATTTAACTGCGGCATCGACTCACCCGCGTAGTTCCCGTTCCCGTGGGAATACGGGGATAAAATATAGCCTATGTCACCCGGGGATAGTGTAGCTTCCCAGCAGTGAAATAATTTTTCAAATCGGTTCAGTAGTTTCGGAGCGTATGCAATGCAAACAATCAATCAAATCTTTCCTCTTTATATTTAGCAGTATAGACAAATAAAGCGTTCATTGTGAGAGTTGCGACTTAACATCAGTCTCAACCATTCTACTCACTCGGTGTCCACATCAAATCTCGCTGTAAGAAAAAATAAACCGCTAACCTCACGGTTCAGGCAGATTGTACGGAAGTGAAACCATAAAAGGATCAGCAACATTGGTGCTTCTGTCAGCAGTGGCGTTGCCATCTTCGTCGCCGACCACCGTGGCCTCCGACGTTTGCGGGGTGAGCGTGTTCGCCTCGTCTGCCAGCGTCACGTGCACGTGCAGGGTGCTGTCGCGCCATGCCTGCCACGACATTTGGTGCTCCTGGATCTTCAGCAGCATCCATGTGGTCAGCAGACCGTTTAGCGCGCCTGGTGTGACCATGCAAAGACCCAGCAGTGAATATGGTAAATCTGAGACAATGAATGAGACATTAACAGGAATATGGCAAAAGGCCGAATTCGGGAGACTTACGAATAGTGTCTTGGTATGAATCCCTAAATTCTGAAAAACGAATACTTAAACCATTCACCACCCACTCACCGATAACTCCAATCAGCAACGACGAGAACAGATTGGCTGCGAGCGCCGCGCCACCTCCCCTGCGCGCGCCGGCCTGCAGCACAGCGTCACAGGCGTGCAGCGCGCGTGCCGTGCCCAGCACGCTGGCCGTGCCCAGTGCCAGCGCGCGCCACACGTCAGCTGCCAGCGCGCGCCCGCGCCCTGACATTGCCCATTCCGCCATTGAGCGCACCCACGACCATCTGGATGAAGGATTGTAATAGACTCCCGAAATATATAGGTATATGATACCAAGTTTCAATTTAAGTTTTGGTTATACAAGAATCACGAAATTCAAATTCCGAATTCCATTTTCAAATCAACTCACTTATGGCTCCTGGTGACGACATAGTGATGCCTGCACAGCTCGCAGTAGGACGTAGCAGCTTGTAGCAGCCAGCGCTCGAGGCAAGAGCGGTGTACGGCGGCGATGGTTCCTCTGCACGAGCAGGGCCGCACCAGCCGCTCTGCCGACTCGCCGCCGAAGCAGATCCGGCAGATGTTGTCCGAGCGAAGGCTTCCCGTGAAACTGGACACCTCCTTCGCGGCTTGCGCGCCCTAACGACGGTGCAAGGCCAAACATTACAGTCGTTGAGATATTACACGTCGTGAATTCTCTTAGTCGTCAAATAGGTAATTATAGTAGAATATGAGTTAACAAAACCGATGGTACACGCGGATACACATCAAGCCAATTTCCTATATATTTGTATAAGCTTGATGTGTAGCCGTGTGTGTGTGTGTGATCTAGTTTTTTCACTTATATATAATTCCTTTCAAAAATGGATAGCGATAGTTGTGGACTGGCACTTGAAAGCTCTACCTAGGTACCTCCGGAGCCCAATCAGGCCAACCGTAACCACGCTTACCTATAGAAGGGTGATACTAAACGATATGTAGGTAGGCACCTACCTAGTCTTATCAAATAGTTATACCTGTTTGTTGAGCAACAGCGCACACACGGAGCTAAGGATAGACATGGAGCGGCCGGCCGGCTGCACCAGGGACGATGCGGGCGAGGAGAACGTCAGCGAGTCCGCTATGCGAGCGCGCATCTGACGCTGCTCATCAGTTTCATTCGGATTCGCTGTTTCACGATTGCATAGTGGTCAGGAATATTAGGTCTTTACCTATGAAATTGCCGTTCTGCAGTACTGGCCATTTCAAATCAAAATAATTTTTGTTTGGCTAAGAATTCTAATTTCAAATTAATTTTGTTTTAAAAACATGGATTTTTTTTTCTAAAAGTAGTCATTTCTTTATTGATTAGTGTTACATTTTCATCGCATTTCAATCTTTTTCGTCATCATGGATACGTTAAAAATTCGAGTAATTATGGAATATGAGTACCGTCGTGGCAGCAACGCGGCACAAGCGGCACGCAACATCAACGACGTTTACGGAGCTAACACTACAAACCAACGCACCACCTGTTATTGGTTTGCTC
Organism: Polymixis flavicincta; assembly: GCA_949987655.1. NCBI lineage: Eukaryota > Metazoa > Arthropoda > Insecta > Lepidoptera > Noctuidae > Polymixis > Polymixis flavicincta. The sequence continues at coordinate 21,370,243 of OX465183.1, forward strand.
GCTTCCGTTCTGGAAATTTCGACCTGAAAAATGAACCTCGCGGTCGTCCGAAGACTTTGGTCGACAATGACGAATTAAAGGCGATTGTGGAAGCTGATGATACACAATCCACGGCTGAATTAGCAGCAGCTTTCGACGTTAGCGTCAAAACAATAGTGGTCCATTTGCGTCAAATTGGCAAGGTAAAAAAGCTTGACAAATGGCTGCCCCACGAACTCAATGATCGCCAGCGCGAAGTACGCGTCGAGACGTGCCTTGCACTGCTCAACAGACACACAAATGAAGGAATTTTGAACCGCATTGTTACCTGCGATGAAAAATGGATTCTGTTTGATAACCGTAAGCGCTCAGCAAGTTGGTTGGATCCTGGTTCAGCACCTAAACAATGCCCTAAACGAAAACTTACCCCTAGAAAAGTGATGGTCACTGTTTGGTGGTCTAGCGCCGGTGTGATTCATCACAGCTTCTTACCAAACGGGGTGAGCATTACTGCAGATGTGTACTGTGAAGAACTGAACACAATGATGGAGAAGCTGGCGCATCTCCAACCAGCATTGGTCAATCGCTCGTCTCCGCTGCTCCTGCACGACAACGCGCGACCTCATACTGCACAGCAGACGGTCTCCAAGTTGCAAGAACTGGGGTTGGAAGCTCTCCGTCATCCGCCCTACTCACCAGACCTTGCGCCTACAGACTACTACTTTTTCCAGAATTTGGATAACTTCTTGGCGGGAAAAAAATTTAATACCCGAGAGGCAGTACAAAATGCCTTTGAAGAATTTGTTGCCTCCCGTCCAGCTGATTTCTTTAAGAAGGGCATCAATAAACTGCCACTGCGATGGCAAAGATGCATTGATTGCATGGGTGATTACTTCGATTAATACAAATAAAAAATTCATGAAAAAAATTCGTTTAAATTTTTTCATACAAAACGGCAATTTCATAGGTAAAGACCTATTATATATACAAAGTAGATACACTGGGTTCCACAATAATTAAATTAATACTACGGTACCTACAGGATTATTTGGCACGTGGCCAAAATCAGAACGATTGCCGCCATTTTGTTTTCTCAATTCCATTTCTGTTGCAATTTCACAAATGTTTACCATCGTCATCTGCCTAGCCTTTTCCAAACAGGGTTGCCACCTTTAGGGGAAAAAAAAAACGGGAGGATCGGGCATCCATAAGAGACGTTCGGAGTTTGGTGAAAAAAAAAATTACCCATGAGACAGTCAAAGGAAAATGAATCTTTATTTTGTGTTTATGTTTGTATTTATTTTATATAATTATTTTTGCCATGTGTATTTCTTATTGTTACGAGCCGCTTTTAGTAAATCTATATCATTTTTGTATTTATTTATGAAGTCTGAACAAGACATGTGCATATTCAAACAAATTAGACACTCCAATGAATGTAATTTTTTCACTAACTCAACGAAGAAAGAAACTCGCCGCAAAGTACAACCACAGAGTCCACAGATTAATGCGCGCGCGGGAGGAGGCGAAAACGAACACGCGCGGTAGATGACGCCGTGGCGCGTGACTGGGTTGGGGTACCCGTGAATGAATTTATTGAGCCTGTCGCATATTGTCAAAAATCGGGACAAAATCGATAGGCCGTCGGGACGCGGGACAATGTCTTCGAAATCGGGACTGTCCCGGCAAAATCGGGACGGGTGGCAACTCTGTTTCCAAACTATGTTGGGGTCGGCTTCCAATCTAACTCGATGCAGCTGACTATTGACTATCTGACCTCCACAACCCAACCATTGTGTAAAACGATAAGTACCTACGCCTTGATAAGACTGATGGCCTGACTTCCGATGATCCGTAACGACTGTCAAAGATCTACGAATCAAGGAACAACGGCTTCACGGGCTTTCCAAGGCTCGGAGGAGTCTCGTTATGTAAAGATGGGCACCCATCCACGAACCGACCGCGGCAAGCGTAGCTTTAGCTGATCGATCGACCTGTGATGCTATCATTACTTAGCCACAATCCCCCCTTTTGTGCTGAAATGTTTACCAACAACACACACAAAATAAAATCAGGCGCCAAAAGATCCTTATAGCACACACTAGGTACCTATCTAACCTCTAAAAAAAAGAAAGAAAGACCTGCATAACTACGTACCTGGTGAAGAGATGCCGGAGTATCTACAGCTTATATCAGTTTGTTGGGCAGTGGAACGCAATTCCTTGTCACGATGGGAGCTCGGTGCAGTCGTCTGTGCAACCAATCACAGCCAGCACTTAGTCGCATGCAGATTCAGATTAAACATTAGACGTTTTAAGGGGACACTTTGCGCGGGCTCGAACTCACTGGTGGGCCTGGCTAAAAATCACGCTGTCTCACCAGGCTTCGTACCCGACAGAGATAGTATCAGTGGTGAGCAGTTAGACGCTAATCTACACGCACGACGTTATTGAGTGAGATGCAGGAGCATTATTGGCAAAAAAAATCGCGAAAAAATTAAGAAAAGTCCTTCAAAAGATCGGGTTTTATGAAAAAACCACTACATAAATCAAAGACCAATAAAGTTTATTGAATTTATTGTTAATTGGACTTTGTCGGTACCGTCTTGGTTTTCGAGATTTTACACTCCTTTTATTACTTAAACACGCTCAAAGTTAGGTTAAATTAGCAAGAAAAACGAATCTTTGTTGGCTCATAACTTTTTAATGGCTTTTTATTTTAGTATTCTGTTTCCGTACAGACAATAATAATAACGAGACAAAACCATACCATATTTAATTTTTGATGTACCATGTCAAACAGTGGAGTAAAACCCTCCCGAAGTTTGTATGGAAAAAATGTGGACAAGTGTCACCTTAAGATAAAATGTTGAGCTAAGCCAATCACAGCACGGAACTGGCCTGGCCCACTGTTGAGCTACGGGGGACCATAAATTAGTGGGGGGTTAAATTGCCGCTTTATTTACGTCTTGCGGTGTCGTATCACTTAAGTAAGTATTTCAAATGCTCTTACCGGTAAGTGTAAGGAGGTGCAGCTATCAGTGGACATACTTATGGTAACCTTGCTGTCAGAGCGCTCGTAGCCCCAGAACATCAACAAGGTCTCACCCTCGCCAACATTACATTCCTAGATTAACACCATGTTTGTTATGTTTTAGATTTAGAAAGTTAAAATATCTGGGTAGTATTTACAAACAATAATGAGATGAAGGTTTTGGAGTAGGTGTGAAAATTAGTCAGCAAATGGATGTTGATAATAATTCTGGTTATAAAAGGGATGCGCTTATGGTAGCTAGTAGTTATTTTTTTTTTTTCAATTTGCAGAGTTTTATTATAATTCTTATAGGTACACTAGCCTTTGTCCGCGTCGATTTGGGAAATTATCCCACGGGACGTACTACCGGGATAGAAAGTATCCTTCATGTTAATCCAGGATATAAACTATATGTGTGCCAAATTTCATCCAAATCCGTTCAGCTGTTTCTGCGTGATTGAGTAATAAACATCCAAACTGTCACTTTTATAATATTAGTAGGCTAATAGGGTTGCGAATAGGCACGCCACGATTGCGGCGGTAAGTCCCCTCTTTGAGGAGTGGTTCGAGAGGCGGCATGGTGTCCTCACCTTCCGCCTGACGCAGGTCCTCACCGGTTTCGGGAGGTTCCTGTTTCGGATAGGGCGGGAAGAAACGCCCGGGTGTTTCCACTGCGAAGATCGCAGTGGAAACATGCATGGGGAGCCGTCACCTGCTTCAGCGAAGCAGTAATGCTCGCGAAGAGGGAGGCGGCGCACGTGAGGGAGAGGCAGCATATGCGCCCTCGCGACCCTAGCCGCCGCAAGATACGGAGACGCCCTGGGCGTCGGGAATCCCAGGCCGATTTCCGGCCACCGTAGGCATGAGCTTGCGGACGGCGAGTAATGGGTAGCTCGCTGTCCGGTAAGGACCAAGCCCAAGTCGACGGCGCGTTGTGTTCCACGCGCGCCTCAAAGAGATGTCAGCACAAAAAGTGATGGGACCCGCAAGGGTCGATGCCTGCCAGGGGTGCGGGTTTGTTCGAAAGAGACACCACAGCCCCTGGCCTACGGGCTACTGATGGAACACGGGTGGGTTTTAGTCAGTAAAAGTCTGACACGCCCTCCTGCTCCACCCAGAGCGGGAGAAGTTATTTGATGATTTCCCACCCAAAAAAAAAAAAAATTGGGTCGCGAATCATATTTAGTTCAACATACAATTTACCACTAACATACAAATCGCAAAAAAACGCAACAAAGTTGTATGTCGACAGATGGCTACCCTAGCGCTTATTCAAAGAACAGAATAGAAGATAATTTTGATACGATAATAATGCACAGCCAACTTATTTTTAAACATCTTTCACATTTATATCTCCAAATAAACTCTTCTAAGGTATAAATCGGTTTACTGCTCGATTTCGAATGTCATAATTGTCATATTGTGTCATACCCGATGGCTAATTAATTCCTCAAAGTCATCAGACCGAACGTCCGAATTGCAGAAATTCCATAGCAACGATGTACCACAATTTCGAATAGCCATTAGATCGAGCGTCCGTTTGACCGAAAAGCCATTGCAACGATAGTCCTTTCCATTGAATGTCTATTGGCTCGACGTACCAGTAAGTCGAAAGCAAAGAGGAATGTAAAATGGGATTAAAAACAAACCAGCAGGGTTTGATCATCATATCTATAAATTGGGTCAACACACCAGTATCAACATTGCCAATACGTTACATAGTAAAAATGTCATAGCCATCGGGCATATGACATTCGAAATCGAGCAGTAAACCCTGTAGGTATAACTACCTGCCAGGGGTGCATGTTTGTCCGAAAGAGATACAGCCGCCCCTGGCTTAGGCTACTGAGGGAAGACAGGTGGGTTTTAGTCAGTAAAAGTCTGACACGCCCTCCTGCTCTACCCAGAGCGGGAGAAGTTATTTGATGAATTCCTACCCAAAAAAAAAGGTATAACTAACGAGCCAAATTATGGCCACCTTTCCTAAAAAACCGAATTTAGTTTTCATACTAATATTAAAAATGTGAAAGTTTGTGAGGAATGGATGTTTGTTACTCTTTCACGCAAAAACTACCGAACGGTTTTTGATGAAATTTGTGCATAGAAATAGTTTATATCATATAATAACACATAGGATACTTTTTATCTCGGTAGAACGTTCTCGTGGGATAATATTTGAGCTCGACGCGGGCGAAGCCGCTGATAAAAGCTAGCAGTTACTAAAATGGTAATTATTACCTACCCGTAATAGATTCGAGTAACTACAAGTCCTGTGATATCTGAAATTGATCCTTTGTAAAGCTTGTTGGATCTTCGGCGTGTATGCGATTGGAGCAATCACAACCTGCCTCAGATTTTGAATAGCATCACTTGGGAACACCTCCGTATCATTGCAGTCCGCCAAGCAATTTAGTATTATGAATTTCCGCATCTTTCATCTTCATCGCGAATACATATAATCATGTCTATTAATTTTGAATATAAATTGAATACAAAATAGTTACATAATTTCATCCATTTTATTTACTATTACAGGTGATGTCAATCATTGGCAGAACTAGACACCTAGATTTTGTCAAAATTATTGAATTTTAATTTTTATGTTTCGTCATAAAAGAGTCGGCAATGCTGCCGATAATCCTTGAACGTACCACAGACAGAACGTACCTACCTAATAGGGTATTTTCCAATTTGATAAAAACTATTGTAATTTGAAGATTGGGACGATATATTTAACAGAAAAATAAAAATAAATTTATATAAATCCATTTTGTACATTAAAACGATTAAAATCAAATTTATTTTTCGTTGTTTTGAATTTACCGCCAAAACGCTCCTTACGATGACTTTTTATGACGTGACATCGTGACGTCAGCTTTGTGTAAACAGCACCAGTACAAATACTTAGTTTGGCGCAGTTTTAGAAGTATTTGTGCACAGAGGCACCGCACACCAGTGATTTCACTTTGTATCCATAAAAATCTTGTTAAATAAACACGACACTCACTTGTTTACTTACTAACTACTTTGGTTTACACAAAGTTGACGTCACGTGATAAAAAGTCATCGTAAGGGAGTAGAATACGTAATATCGATAAATGCTAATACGATGCTACAAAATTGTGATGCACGTTAGGTACTGCGAAAGACCGTCTCTGCGAAGCCAACTACACTTCGAAGCACGTTACCGCGATAGATCTTCACTGCGATACTACTTGACTTTGATGCATATTACCGCGAAAAATCATTTCTACGAAGCCGCGGGCAAAAGCTAGTACCTAATAAACGCTAGAAAATTATAAACAAATTACGGATTTTTTTAGGGGAAAATTAGTTTTACCTCTTCCATTCTTCATTTTTAAATAGTACATTTATGCAAGGCCATCTTAATACGTTAAAATGTTAATGCCATCTTTTATATTGAGATGGTTTTGAAGTTTGATTTGTCTATACCTACCTATTAATTTTTTTCGTGTGCAATAACTAAAATTTTTCATAAATATTTTTTTTGAGGGTGGGATATCATCAAATAACTTCTTCCGTTCTGGGTGGAGTAGAAGGGCGTGTCAGACTTTTACTGATAAAAACCCACTCGTGTTCGTTCAGTTGGCTGTGTGCTACCCACGGTATTTCTTTCGAACAACGCGCACCCCTGGCAGATCCTTGTGGACCCCACCAGTCGGTGCTGACATCTCTTTGAGGCACGCGTGAACCACAACGCGCCGTCGACCCGGGGTTGGTCCTTACCGGACAGTGAGCTACCTACTCTAATGAGTAATCTCGCCGTCCGCAAGGCCGCGCCCACGGTGGCCGGGAATTAGCCTGGGATTCCCGACGCCTAGGGCGTCTCCTGCGGCAACTAGGTCCTTGAGGGCGCATATACTGCCTCTACCTCACGTGCGCCGCTTACCTCTTCGCAAGCATCACTGCTTCGCAGAAGGAGGTGACGGCTCCCCATGCACTCTCGCTCCGCACCATGGGCTGGACCAGGGCCGGACGTGACAGATCGCCGCCGGTGATCGCCTCCACAAGGACACGGCGTTGCTCTGCCCAAACCGGGGTTACCTCCACCGTATCCTCAGGGCGATATACGCAGTGGTAACACCCGGGTGTTTCCTCCCGCCTTATGCGAAACAGTAGGTAACCTCCTGAAACAGCCATGTCCGGTGAGGACCTGCGTCAGGCGGAAGGTGAGGACGCCAAGGCGCCTCTCAATCCAAGAAGTCAAGTAGTTTTGCAGTGAAAATCTTTCGCGGTAGGTAACGTGCATAGAAGTCAAGTAGTATCGCAGTGAAGATCTATCGCGGTAACGTGCCATGGAGTGTAGTGGCTTCGCAGAGACGGTCTTTCGCAGTAACGTGCATCGCAATTTTGTAGCATCGTATTAGCATTTATCGATATTTTGTGCGTCGAAATTGCGTATTGTAGATACTCATCGTAAGGAGCGTTTTGGCGGTAAAATACCCTAATGTATTGTACAGACGGCCAGCACATCAAGCTACCCCAATCTATCAAATTTCTTTGATACATTTTCAACTTTATAACATATGCATAAGGTTCATGTTCAATAGGGTATTTTCCAATTTAATAAAAACTATTTTAATTTGAAGATTGGAACGATATATTTAACAGAAAAATAAAAATAAATTTATTTAATTCCATTTTCTCAATTAAAAACTATTAAAATCAAATTTCGTTTTTGTTGCTTTGAATTTACCGCCAAAACGCTCCGTACGATGACTTTTTACCACGTGACATCGTGATGCCAGCTTTGTGTAAACGGCACCGGTACAAATACTTAGTTTGGCGCAGTTTTAGAAGTTTTTGTGCACAGAGGCACCGTACGCCAGTAATTCCACTTTCTATACATTAAAAATCTTGTTAATTATTAACTCGACATTCACTCGTTTATTTACTAACTACTTTGGTTTACACAAAGTTGACGTCACGATTCTCTACCGCCATCTCTGTAGTTCCCTAGTGCAAATAACAAATATATAACATTCTTCCCGTCAGGTCAATGTTTTGTTATGCTTATCTATGAAAATTCTGAGTATTGCCAATTCAGAAATCTATCGGACGGTAGAATTCTTCTGTGAATACCGAAGATTTTCTTAATTTATATTTGCAACTAGCTTTCGCCCGCGGCTTTGCCCCCGTGGAAATCGGAAATCATCCCGAGGGAACGTACCGGCGGGATAAAAAGTATCATATGTGTTAATCTAGGTTATAATCCATATGTGTGCAAATTTTACGCCTGTAGGGGTAGATTTTCGAAAAACCCTGATACACGTTATTCTTTATTTTTAGTTCTAGGAATAAATACTGAGTTTTGAATTAATCAGACAGCGCGTTAAAATTCTTCCATACAAACTTTGACACCCCCCAATCCCCCTTTAGGAGGTAGTTTAGGAAAACAATAAATAACCAACTTTATAATTTACTTAGATAATTATTTGTGCCAAGTTTCAAGTTTATTAACTCAAGGAATAAGATTTTTCATACAAACAAAATCCCCCCTTTTCACCCCCTTAAACGACGAATTTCCATAAACCCCTTCTTAGTGCTCCTCTACATTATAAAAGGAAGCCGTGTACAAAATTTCACGTTCCTAGTCCTAGTAGTTTCGGCTGTGCGTTGATTGATCAGTCAGTCAGTTTCTCCTTTTATATACATTTAAATAGATACGGTGGTAGTACACACGGCTACACATCAAGCTATACATTTCCAGTATCAGCTGATCTTGCATTGTTTAGGATTTCCGTACGTTGCGAGATCCGTAGATTGTTTATTAGTAGCAAGTGAGTCAGAGTTGAGAATAATTATTTCAATATTTTTATACTGTTTATCGAAATACTTAAACTAGGTATGTACTTACTTGCTTTAGATAAAAAATAAATTTCAAATTTAAAAAACCCCCGACCCAAACAAAAACTGTAAGAAGTAAAAATTAAATATTTATTGGCCTTCTAAGTTGAAAGTAATGTTTTGATCAAGACGTTGTCAAGTCGGGGGACGGCTAATGAAAATGCTAGGTTGGCAAAAAGAATCATACGCGTAAGTGGGATTAAAATCAATACAGTTGGCCAATAGCGGTCATCTGTTTGAATTTAGGCCTGTGCAGACGAGAGACTATCCGCGGAGTATACATTTTTGTCCAAAAGTACCTACCAGGGTAGGTACAGTCGCCCGCAGGTCAAGCTATCCCAAACTGGTAAATTTTCCCAATTGAATATAAACCTTATTCCTTTGATATAAAATTGAAATACTATCAAAGAAATTTGACAGATTGGGGTAGCTTGATAAGCTGGCCTCTGTACTATTAGTCGTTAACCCGAATAACCGAGGACGCCGAGAGACCAGACTAGACAAACGATCCGAAATAAAGGGGTGGGCCCAGTATTCTGTTTTTAGTTAATTACCACACAACGTATTTTTAGAATGTTTTTTTCTTTAACGTGCACTTCATTTAAATTTCGCGAGCTACTCTGGCACTTCGTCCTTAAGAACTACTAACTCCAAAAATACTAGCTTTACTTAGTTTGGAAGTTGGTTGATCATCTTTATTTACTGAGCGAAATATTACTACAAATTGTTTTCTTTTTTCTTTGAACGCAAACTTAAATAACGCTCATTGAAGTGCGAGAGCCGCGTTCGTTGCGAGAGAGTGAGAAAGATTATATGTGTTCCACTAAAGAAAGATAGAGACAGATTGTACGTTTGTTTGAGAATTTGTTATTTAAATGGAACACGACATGACGACACAAACTGCGAATGTAGCTGTCAGTGATGCCAATTTAACCCTTCGGGTCTAGATCTAGCCCTTTTCAGCCCAAATAATTGATTTAGCCCCTAGCCTGTAATCTAGCCCCAAATATTATTGACTGTCAAAACCATATTAACATAAATTACGAAACAGGATGAACTTTGAGTCCATAGACACGAACTGGCCTTTCCAAGTTAAACCAAACTTACTACACATAGGTAATCCCTGATCTCTTTAAAAAAAGTATCCAATTTAAAAATTATACTGATCAAGGCTGCGCGCAATGAGGCCTAAGCCCAACCATCAACGTTGTCAGCGCAAAGTGCAACCCATTGAGAGGAATTAGATGAAGACTGCTATCTACCTAGATTGTAATTATAAGATTAAACAATATTTTACAATCCAGAATGATGTATTTAATTAATAATTTACACATTACTTTTTCATGAAATTTATTTTATTAAAGAATCTTTATTTATCGTCATTTAGTAATTCTGTAATTTAGCCCTATTTTTCTTAAATTGGCTAATCTAGCCCTTTTTTTAACTCGGTTTAGCCCCAAAATCTGACACCCAGTTGGCAAGACTGGTAGCTGTCAAAGTGACGTTAATGTAACCATTAGAACGAAGAACCCCGTGTTTTTTCTTTTCTCCCCACGTGAAGCTTTATTATTGTGAAATACTTTGTAATTACAAGTAAAGTTTGAATAAGTCAAAATCATGGCAGTCCGCGTCCAATTCGAAAACAACAATGAGGTTGGGGTGTTTAGTAAATTGACAAATTCCTATTGCCTCGTCGCAATCGGTGGATCGGAGAACTTCTATAGCGTGTTCGAGGCAGAGTTGGCAGAGACCATCCCCGTAGTGCACATGAGCGTCGCGGGGTGCCGGATCATCGGCCGCATGACGGTGGGTAACAAAAACGGACTGCTGGTTCCGTCATCGACAACAGACACAGAGTTGCAACACATTAGAAACAGTCTGCCGGACACCATCAAGGTGCAGCGCGTGGAGGAGCGGCTCAGCGCTCTCGGGAACGTGATCGCCTGCAACGATTACGTGGCGCTCGTGCACCCCGACCTGGATCGCGACACTGAGGAGATCCTAGCAGACACACTCGACGTGGAGGTGTTCAGACAGACGGTCGCGGGGAACGTACTGGTCGGATCATACGCCGCGCTCAGTAATCGTGGAGGGCTCGTGCATCCCAAAACCACAATCCAGGACCAGGATGAGTTGTCATCTCTGCTACAAGTTCCGCTGGTAGCGGGCACAGTGAACAGAGGCAGTGACGTCATTGCCGCGGGGATGGTGGTCAACGACTGGTGTGCATTCTGTGGTCTGGACACTACATCGACAGAAATCTCAGTTATCGAAAGTGTATTCAAGCTGAACGATGCCAAGCCCACAGCAATCACATCAACAATGCGAGCATCGCTTATTGACAGCATGTCCTAATATCTAACTACGTAAAGTTGACTGTTTGTGATATTATTTGTGTAACATACACACACAGTGAATAGAAAAATTTAAGAAAACAAACTGTTTTTTACAGTTTACAACTTAATTTCTGTCTGTTTTATTCATCAAAACAAGATAATAAATTGTGAATACTATGAATATCTTTTGATTTAAAATTTCTAATTGAAAATAAAATTGATTTTCTGTTTGTGACCTGTATTTACTGCACAATCCGTTTTAAGTAGAACTATTATTAATAGTAATTTTTGTTACAAGAGCTATGTTAACACTGGGACACTACACCCAAGATGCAATGATAATGAAAAGAAGATTGTGTCTCATTCAGTGTCCTTCAACCAATTAACAAGTACTTTTTTCTAATTGCAAGTTGTTAATATAAGGACTCATAAGGAATGATTGAGCAAAGAAACATGATGCCACTTATAATACATTTTATTTATAAATATTTGTTAGATACAAATCCATCCTATCTACAGTTGCCACAAGTGTTTCTCTGGAAGTTCAATCATTGCCAACAAAACAATATTAAATCTAAATTAATAAACTATTATGCGAAGCAATTTCCTAAAGTTAAACATAAGTTTACATAATTTCCTACTGACTGACCAATCAAATGTAGTGTACCAGACAGCTAGCGAGAATTAAGTTACTGATTTCCTTTCTTTTGATTTATTACTTCCATACAAATTGATGTAGCATTTATTCATTATTTCAACTGTAAATTACTAACAATTTGCAACAAAAAAACGTGTGCAGTTGGGGGACCCTATCAGGAACAAAATTCCGTATGCACTTACACTTGTAAATAATAGAAAGAGACAGGGAGAACGTCGCATGGAGGCAGTATATCAGTTTTTCCATATGCAACCATTTTTTCCATTCAACTACTGCAAGCTGCATAATGGAATTTCACTAAAACTTCATTCCAAAAGTATTGATTGCTTTGCTTAGTATTGCATTTATTTGCCGGTCTTTATACACTACATTCCAAAGGTCTGACAAGCTCAAACCCCAAAACTTCACTCAGCGATGTGTCATAGATTCAACAGATTCTATAGCAACGTTACGCAAATTTACACACTGTCGGAATAGGTCACAAAATAAAGAAAGTTTCTTGCAAAAGTTGTTACAATATAACACAGATACGTCCTTAATTAATTCTGTTTTCGGAGAATTTACTGAATCAAAGGGAAAAGTAATTTTGGATCCCCAAACCACCAATTGTTTTACAATATTATGTGATTGCGCAACATAATTGCAAACTATGACTCATGCTGAGAAGGTTTCAAACAATTCTTCATAATATGGCGTAAAATAAACTATATTTTTACAAATATAAATGTTTCTATAAAAAGATCACTATTCAATATTTTTTTGCTTTTCAAAACAACAAACATAATTATGCAATGTTTAATTTTATATTTTACTATGTTTTTAATTAAAACAATTCTGTAGCAACATATTTTACAAGATAAATAACCTAATATTCGTCTAAAACTAAAATATTTTACAGAAGTACAAATTATAGAATACCATTATTTCTGTAAATTCCAACAGATGACGCTACATATTTTAGAAAACTTAAATACAGCTTTGTAAACTTCATAGTCAAACATATTTCAGGATTTATAAGCATTTCTATGTGGACGCGTGGGACGAAGCGTATCGTGTGCAGCAGGTAATCCAAAAAGAATAGCAACAAAAGCAAGATTCACACAAATAATCACTCTATATTCCGTAGCCCTGAACGCATCGAGCCTCTAACCGTCAGAACATAATAAATAACATCTACAGCTACATTTATGCGATAACGATATAAAATGGCAACACTGCTCAGTCATATTCACAAATGGCCACAATTTAGGCACCAATACTCCCTCCCTCCTTCCCCCCTCACTACACGAACTGGACTATAGCCTCCAAAAACGTTAAATTTATAAAACACTTTTTAATTCGAATTCGAAAATTTGATTTTCAAGACAATCGTTACAATAATAATATTATTTACAGGAAGGACACAAGTAGACAAGTCAATCGTATAAAATAAATGCATAAGTACTTGCTGTAGTGGGTGGCGGTAGGTCACTGCTGTAGATAACGTTATCACTAGTTATCAATGGGTACCGATGCTTAAATACATGAAGTAAGAAGTACATTATTCGCGCATGGGAGGTAGATACTACCAACGGGATTTGCCCACAAATATTGGTATTTTTTTATATTATCATGACATTGAAACTGACCTACCGCCTAAGAACAAAATACAAAGTAAAAAAGCTTGTAAAAATGACATACATCTAAGTTATGTACATCAATACAGATTGGACGACCAATACAGTCCATGAAATGTAATTACTATAAATTCACAAAGTGTATAGCCAATAGTAATAATAATTAACTTTGGATCGGTTACCAATACATTTAAATTTGATTACTCTCAGGCTTGTAATATCAACTTTCTGATAGACCTTCACCAACTCGACATCTGACTAATACAGAATTTCCTTTAATGAGAAAAAAATAATCAACTTTAGGGGCATAGAAATAAGGTCCATTTTTTTTCTTACTTTTTTGAGATGTAAGGTTCTATAGCTTCGGTCAAGTTTATTATCTCATTACTACAAAGCAAATAAAGTTAATTATATTTTTGTCATTAAAAGTCTGTAAAGTCGGGTTTGCGTTTAGCCAGCTTACAGAAAAATAAATATTCTCCATACATCGACCACTAATATAGATCAATGATCGATTTGTACAGACGCCAGCACATCAAGCTACCCCAATCTGTCAAATTTCTTTGTTAGATTTTCAATTTTATAATATAAAGCGTAAGGTTCATGTTCATTTGGGAAAATTAGACAGTTTAGGGTAGCTTGATGTGCTGGCGTCTGTACATAACGTGCTACATATTAAGTACTCATAGAGAAGCGAAAGCATCGTACAAAGTCATGGCACACAATTTTCAAACTATATACCATACAGTACTCAAACAATATGGCTTATCGAGTTTTATGCTACGGCTGCATTGTCATGATCGTAGTAGACGTAGCATTAGAGACAGTTACTCCGGTAGGAGTGACAGACGATGCTCTACGATGTCAATGTTTTCTGCTCTAAATGACCGTGTACTGTTCAAATACAACACGAGTTTTATATGAAGTCTACAGATCTATTAAATTGATGACAAACTAGTCACGAAAGGCAGTGGTGGCAGCAGCAACCTGTGACCAGGACTGAAATACAGGTATTTTTGAGAACCGGTACCATTGCCTATTGGTATAATCAGTATCGGTATTGTACCGGTACTCAACAAATATTTCCGTAGGTTAGAGTAAGAAAACTGATACCATAAGTAAAAAGGAGAGTTAATAGGCACTAGAATCAACTTCAAGGTTGCCAACCAAATTAGGTTCGCCGGGTACCTGAATCTGGTACCGGTACGTATGGAACCGGTTCCCAAGTACCGGTAAAGGACCTGTACTATTGGTACTAGTTCCAAGCCCTGCTTGTGACATAATTCATTATGTCGCAGCTAAAATTTAACTACTGTGACCAAATTGTATTCAAACACTGCAACGCATGCTAGATCAGAACTGCGCAAGCGGCGAGCCACCACACCCTTTTGATAAGTATAAAAATTAGGATTACTACTCCACATTAATATATTGTGGCCGTTTTTATTACAAAGAAGGTGCCTTCTAAAGATTAAACTCGAAATCGTGTAGATTTGTACAAAAAGGTAAAGGATTAGTACCGCTGAAGATATCGGGCGAGTGGAAAAATAGACTCTTTATAAATATTAGGGTTTCTACCTAGGAAACGTAGCGTGCCAGGATGTATATACACTACACTGACTAGCCTAAAAGAGTATTAATGTACCTACACACAGAGTCATATTTATATTGTGACGAGTGCGCGCACGACGAGCAGCGAAGCTGGCTCAGCAACGACTAGGAAATGAACAAGCGTGCGAGGTGTCCGAGTGGAGCGAAGTGAACGTCTGTCGAGAGTTACAAGATCTCAGCGGTAGAAATGAGGGTGCAAACCGAAGGAGGTATTTTTAAATCCTCAGGTCGCGTCAAACTGTATGTACAAAACACGGACAGTCAAGTATCGTTTAGCGCTTCAGTTTTTTCTTGCACTTTAGTATTATTGTTCCAACTACATATTTCTAATATTCTGTGAGAAAATTACAATTAGTATTACAAATGAGAGCAGTGGTGATGAAATGATTCCCACTAAGTGCCTGCTTGAGCAGTGGTGGCTCAGTGGTAACGGCCGCGACTTACAAGAGTAGGTCGTAGGTTCGAACCCAGACAGGCGCTTTACTTTGTGTTAATTATTTCATCACCACTGCTCTCAAAACGGTGAAGGAAAACATTGTGAGGAACATTGGGAGGGCATGTCCTTAGAACCAAAAATTCGAAGACATGTGACATCTACCAACCCGCACTGGGCCCGCGTGGTAGATTACGGCCCACTCCCACTCACAAAGAGGAGGCCTGTGTCCCAGCAGTGGGAACATTATAAGCTGATTATGTATGTATGTGACAAGTATGTCGGAAGGAATATGTTTGAAAAATGCTTAACATTTCGCTCTACGACCGTACGTTGTTGTCCTAACGCGCACTCGCCATTTCGAGACGGCTACGTGATATTAATCTTAGTGTAATTGTCATGACAGTATAATCTATGGCTACAGTAGGAACTAGCCCAGCACACTACGTTCGAGTCCAAAGCTAATACGAGACCGTTACATACGATATGTAGTTTTTTAATGCAAGAAAAAATGTATCGAATTCAAGAATTTTGTGAAATCGTCCTAATTTTGTACACTGGCATAACTTGAAACATCAGTTTGAAACTAAACATTTTCTTCAAAACCATTTATTACAGAAAAATATTTAGTTTCAAGGCAAAAGAAGCAAGCTTTTTTATTTCGTACTGGATTTGTTCGATAAATGTTTGGTACCTTGCATTGCATCGCGTAACATCGTGCTTGGCATGTTTCTAGTTCAGTAAATATTCAAGAATTTATAAAAGTAAAGTGAGGTACCTCCGCCAGTGTACTTACAACGTTTAATATATCAAAAGCAGACTTAAAATTAATACTGATTTTATTCAAAAATGAGCTTTATGTGAGTGAAATTACGTTAGTAATAGTTATTAGTATGTGAGTGACATCTGTACAATTGATAAGGGCACAGCCAAAACTTTATAATTTTAATTTATTTTATACAACAATTAGAATTTTTAGGGATGTCAGTTCTAGTCATTGATATTCAAAAAACCCAAGAAACACAATCAGCGTCTCAAAAACGTCCGCATAAATGGGAGCAATGTACGCAGGCGTCAATAGTATCGTCAGTCAGTCTTTTTGGACATTGCTTCATAAAAACCACTTTAAGTCATGCGTGTAAGGTTGAATTTGCAAAAGAATGTGTTTTATTATAACTGACGTACAATTGGGGACTGTTTAGAGTGTTACCTTTGTTCGAAACTGTGCGTCTTTTGTTTTTTGTATATCAATGGTTCTAGTGATGATATTTAATAGTTGATCACTTACGCGAAAATATAGTTTCATAAACATCATCATCATCATCATCAGCCTATAATGTTCCCACTGCTGGGACACAGGCCTCCTCTCGGTGAGAGGGATTGGGCCGTAATCCACCACGCGTGCCCAGTGCGGGTTGGTAGATGTCACATGTCTTCGAATTTTTGGTTCTAGGACATGCCGGTTTCCTCACGATGTTTTGCTTCACCGTTTTGAGAGCAATGGTGATGAAATAATTTACACAAAGTAAAGCGCCTGTCTGGGTTCGAACTCACGACCTACAACTCGTAAGTCGCGGCCGTAACCACTGGGCCACCACTGCTCTCATAGTTTCACAATAACTGCATAATCTGCTTGTAGACCTGTTTCTATGTAGTCTGCATTGACTTAATACGATACAATACCATAAGTTGAAGCAACAATAGAAGTTGCACTGTCTAAACAGTGTCGGGTCATTTGAGGCTTACATTTTATGAGGCAAGAAACTTGCATTGTGTAAATGGGGCTTGCGGGAATATTAGCTGCTCAGTGTTTTAACTTCAGATAGTATTTTGATTCTGTCTACAATTTTAACCGCCACAGAAAAATTACTGCCTTGCTGTCAAATCCTCTTCCTACCCTAACGCTATCAAACTAGATCCGAAGTCCGCGCAGAATTTAGTTTCGAAACTATATTTTCCCGTAAGTGGAAACGTATGCTTCCGGTTGGGTCCGGATGAAGCCCTGTCCGAAATGGATATGATTGTCCGGCCGCTAAAGTGGATATTCTCAAGAGTGATAACCCTGGTGTCCGGCAATGCTCCGTGTTCGGTGTCCGGTCTAGAAGTGGTGCGAGTTGGTGGAGGCCGACATGCTGGCCTCGGGCCGCACGCGCTCATAGAACAGCATGTACGCTGAACATCGCAGGACCTCTTGGAGGGACACCTCGTGGACTAGTGTGTCTGAGGTATACCACCATCTGGGGGCAGAATGTGGTATTTAATTATAGAATCTTTATTGATGAGATAAGATGCCAGGAACCAGTTTACATTTACTTACACTTTTGAAATAATTTAATTGCAGGTTGCTATTGTGTTTTTGAATGGCATTGATGGGTTGAGAATTATGTAGCAGGCAAGTCCTAAATAAATAACCTGTTTTCGAATTCATCTGTGGTTTACCCTTTCGTTTTCACTTATTGAACAGCATGGTAAGTGAGCATGCATCTGCTTATTATGAATATAGTTTAGTTTTAAATTGGTCCTCTTTTTCATGATTGTTTTATTGTCATCGTACCTCTTAGCCTCGAAGCCGTTCCCCCGGCGGTAGGTGGCGAAGTGCCCAGACCTGGGCCCGCCCACGTGCACCACGACGGCCGTGAGGCGGTACAGCGCGGCGCCCGCCTCGCCCGCGCCCGCCGCGCCCGCGTTGAGCGCCGTCAGGCCGCCGCGCAGCCGGCCCGGGCCCATCAGCGACACCAGGTCTACCTGCGGCCGGTCAGTGCCAACGTGAGCAACTATAAGGTTCTTCTACATGTCGCTTGCACGACATAATTCCAAATTTTGTTGGCCCAAAACTTTACCACTCTCACGCATTGGTCAAAAATCAAAATCAGACAAAAGGTGCACGGTTCCAAATTTTTGTTTCCTATGGAGAAGAGCCGGCAATAAACTCCACGGTTACTCTTTTAAAAATAATTGGCTTTAACAATGTTTTCAAATTACAGTGACAATAGATATGGGAGGACAGTGCAGGCCTGTCAATAATTAACAGGTATTTATTAAGAGAAATGAAAATAAAGAATAGAAAATGGTTTGGTAATCAGTGGTAACCGATTTATCGGTCGGTGGATACCGAGAGAATTTAGCGAATGGGCCACTGCTGGCATTAGAAAAAGCAGAGATATATCATGTATAATTTGTATCAGGAAAAATTGTTGACTTCTGATCAGGCCCTTCATAATTATGTAAGAAAGTATTCTAAGAAATTCAAAAGAGTCTGCGCTCAAGCTAAATCTAAATTAATAAGTAACAAAATTAGTATCTCTAAAAATTAAATAAAAGCTGTGTGGCAGGTAATTAACAAAGAAACAGGAAACAAAACAGCGAGATCAGAATGAGTTAGCTCTAAAAATTGATAATAAAACCATTTCAGATAAGTTACAAGTTGCTGAGGCTCTTAGAAAATTTCTTTAACCAATAGAAGTTACGAAATCTCTCCCCTCATCATAGCTGTAGTTGTATTAGCTGAATCTCTTCTTAAAGAAAACTTCAGCAAGTTTTGAATTCAAACTCATTTCTATTGCCACAATTAAAACAGCATTTAAAAGTCTTAACATATTCCGTTAACGTTCTTGAAAATATCATTGACACAATTGCCCCTGTCCTAACAGGCATATTTTATCAATGTTTAGACAGCGGTACGTTTTCTGACTTTATGAAACATAGTAAAGTAGTACCAATTTTTTAATCGGGTAGTAAGAGTGATCCCTCTAATTATAGACTTATATAGGTGCTTCCAGCATTGAGCAAAATTTATGAAAAAAGTCATGCTAGACCAGATGTTGTCACATTTTAACTCAAATGGGATATTACATAGTCGACAGTTTGGTTTCACGACGACTGACGCAGGAGTAAAACTCATCAGTCAAATTTTGGAATCCTGGGAGAATTCCCAGGACGCGATTGGCATTTTCTGTGACCTCTCAAAAGCGTTTGACTGCGTTGACTACAATACACTGGTCTGTAAAATTACACCACTACGGAATTCATGGATAAGCTGCTGATCTTGTACTTTCCTATTTATCAAACAGGTAGCAAAAAGTAAACGTTAATGGGGCGACGTCCTCGGGGTCTCTAGTTAAGATGGGCGTGCCTCAAGGTCCAATTCTTGGCCCTTTTTTATTTCTAGTTTATATTAATGACCTCCTTTACCTGATGGCTTACTTCTCGGATATAATTTAATTCGCTGATGACACTTCTCTTATTTTTAGAAAAGATACGGATGTCTTACATGTCAACGATAGCCTAGCTGTTTTTTCGAAATGGTTTGCTGCTAACAATCTTTTACTCAATGCGAATAAAACGAAATGTTAAGTTCTCGTTACCAAATGTACCCTAAGTACGTCTAAATTTAATACTTGATGGCAAGAAAGTAGATGCTATTTCGGAAACTGTATTTTTGGGAATTACTTTAGATTCAAAATTGCAATGGGGTGCTCACATTAGAGCTCTTTCAAGTAGATTAAACTCTGCTGCTTGCGCAGAAAGAAAAATAAGGCAGTTGACTGATGTAGCCACAGCTAGGTTAGTTTACTTTGCTTATTTTTACAGTATTATGTCTTATGGCGTTCTGCTGTGGGGATCGGCAGCTGACGTAGATTCAATTTTTATTTTACAAAAGAGGGCAATCCGCGCAATCTATAAAATGGGGCCTCGCTAGTCTTAGAAACAAATTCAGCGAAATTAATATACTAACTCACCCTGTTCGCAAAAAAAGATGCGATTTCCATAATCTGAATACACACAGTAAAGATGAAATTGTGATTCCTAAAACTAGCAAGTCATTTCTAATAAACAGTATCTGCTTCTACAAGATGTTGTTTTGCATCCTCGTCAAATTTCAGGTAGTTGTCATAAAAGACATAAATAATCAATTGAAAGTACAGTACCGGGCAATAACTAATAAGTGCTGCTTTTTTTTGTTGTTGAAATTTAACAGTATTTCAGAATTAAACCCTTAATTCAATACAAATAAAAGAGAATCACCCGACTACGCAACAGCGACAATGCAGCTGTGTGCGTGAGTGTCGACGTCTTACCTACGAACCAAATTCAAGCGTGCGCGACCGAGCGGCGAGCAATGAATGACCTGAGCGACCGGTAGCAATAATTTTACCTAATTTTATTTCGAAAATCACCTACATTATTGTCATAAATTTAGTTTGATAATTAACTCTTTTTAAGCATCATTAGAATACGGAAATCTTACTAATGACAGTAATACTAGTGCGCCAAAGAAAAGTTCACTGACCTGGTATCAGATGATTAATAAAATGTTCGTTTTGCTCTAATGCTATCGTTCAGCCTAAACTTTTCGTAATGATTTTGTTTTTATTTGTGGATTAAATTGGTTGATTTGAAATTTTCTTTACTACATATTGGCTTAGGACCGGTAATGATACCTACCTTAGTTGATGTACCGATCTACTAAGTTTAAAAATGTTTTTTAGGTTTGATGGAAATGGAAAGATTTGCTAAAGGTGGTGATACTTTCGACTCTTAGGTATTATTGGCGTAGTTAAAAATTTAAAATCAACTTATTTACACTAATAAAATTGATTAAGCTAACAACGTATTTACAAAATGTACAAATAAATAAATTACCTACTTAAGTTACCCGGAGGAGTTGTTCAAAGTTGCCACCATCACACTCTTGGCACAATCGAGCACGACGTAGCTGGTTTTCCTTTAGCTTACGTAACACTAACACATTAGTTTTAAAGTGTCGAAAGCACTAATGATCCTTGCACGTACACTGTGGTGTGTTGCACTCCAAAGCGTCGACCAGCCTCCCGCGTGCTTGCCCGTGGTTCTCGTTGGAAGTATTCCAGGATGTCTTCCTGCAAGGCGACAGGCAGGCCTACCTACGCTGCCGCGAGCTTGAGCATGCCGGGGAACGTCAAACTGCCGATGATCCCGCAGTCTCTGCGTAGCAACTGGCATGACGCTCTGTGATGGGGGTTCCCGATCGGGAAACATTTCCGTGAACATCCGGATGGCTCCACGTAGGCTGTCTCCACTGATGGCATACAGGCGGACCATCTCCACCAACTCGACATTAGTGTAATTGTCCGTCATCTTGCATTTTTTATCGAATGACGTCTCAACATTTTACCGAGAACTGAGAAGCGCGCACGCACATTTCGGCGACATCAAACACACTGTTGGTTCGGGGGCGGGCGGGGGGCCGCGCACGCGGGCGGCGCCCGAACGAACGATCGCGCAAGCGTTGTGAATGGATGTATTGTTTGCGTTTGTGTGTGAAAGCGCGGTTAGGCTAGTAACAGACGGGCCGCGTTTAAATACGGCTGGTTCACATTTACGGATTTTAGTAAACAGGAAAAAATATTTTAAAAAATACCTACCCATTTTATTGTTGATTTGGGTCGAGAATCATTAGCATAATAACGTCCTTGAATTTGACTAGGATGCAAATCAACATCTTGTATAACAAGTTGCCAAAGTCGGAAAGTTTAAAACTCACATCAAACATGCTCTTATCAAAAAGCATATTTATAAGATAAAAGACTACGTTGAAGACATGGAAGTTTGGCATTAATTCCTTCTGCACATGTGGCTTCCCTGGTACCTCATTAACAGCATAACTATGTGAAAGTCTATTAACTGCTCCCAAATTACAATGTTCTTTTTTATTCTTTTTATTTTTACTGACATATTACTGACATATTCTCGTCATTATTTGACATTATACATCAATTTTAATATCGAATATATTTTTTAGTGATTGTCATGGAAATCATGTCACTTGGTTTAAATAGGTTAATTTTATTTATGTAGATTATTTTACATATTGTGAATGAGAGAACGTTGTAGGCCTTACAGACTAGATTTGTAGACGATTTTCTATTCTGTATCTTCATTCCTCTAAGTACCTGCATGGTACTTATTGACAGGCCTGCACTGTCCTCCCAATCATTGTAATTTGAAAACATTGTTAAAGCCAATTATATTTAAAAGAGTAACCGTGGAGTTTCTTGCCGGCTCTTCTCCATAGAAACGACAATTTGGAGCTGTGCAGACGTTCCATAAGTGCCCATGCAGGATTATGCGTTTTTTTTTTTTGATTTCTTTACAAGTCTAGTCTACAAGGCCTACAACGTTCTCACATTCACAATATTTAAAAGAATCTACGTAAATGGCAATACACAGGCAGTGGTAACACACGGGTCACTTTGCATGTTTTGAGGCAAATAGAGGACAGGATAGGAGGGTTCATAATTTGCGACACTGCTTTACATCGACACCCCGCCGTGGCGCTACCGTTCCTTGGAGGTAGCCTCACTTTCCGACGTTGGAATTACATCTTACCACTTGGGTTCGGTCCTATTACCTATTACCTACCACTAGCCGTAGATCGCTCATTAACGCTCAAAAAATGGGACGGAAAAGTAGTGCACAAATAGCGACGCGTGCACTCCTTTCCCCCAGTGTGTGACAAGGCTAGACGCCGCGTTGTC
This sequence comes from Polymixis flavicincta, assembly GCA_949987655.1. Classification (NCBI taxonomy): domain Eukaryota; kingdom Metazoa; phylum Arthropoda; class Insecta; order Lepidoptera; family Noctuidae; genus Polymixis; species Polymixis flavicincta. Next base: position 21,393,294 of record OX465183.1, read on the forward strand.
GCCTCAATATGGTGAAGTGTGCGCTAAAAACTTGCAAAAACAATAGCTTAAAACAAAGGAAAAAGGACGGCGTGTCGTATTTCAAGTAAGTACACACATTGCGCATCTTATCGTACTAAAAACCTTGTATATTTCGCAGTGAAAACCACTAAATTAATTGTTTTTATCATGAACAATCTATTTTTCTCTTAAACATTGGCACTCGAAGCCATCTTTCTCTAACGCATCAAACTGGCAATGAGTGCGACAGAGACTGGCGCTCAGACGATGAACACGGAAATATTGAAAGTTATGGAGTAGCTACGAGTATGCGCGTTTTATTTTCTTATTTAATTTACTTAATATTATCTACTGTAATCGAAATGAAGTGCGGAATTGTTTTTATGGATATATGTGTTTACTAAATGGTCACTGAATAATTTTAGTACGTTTCCACGTAATCCGATACAAAGGGAGAAATGGAGGAAAATTGTGGCAATCGAGAGAGGCGATGAATTTTTTAAGCCGAATGATTCAAATGTCATCTGTTCGGACCACTTTGCAGATATCGATATATATTATTGCGGTAACGGAATGAAAAAGAAAGCAGCTGTTCCACGATTAAACGTAAGTACCTAACAACAAACTAGCCATTTCAAGAATAGAGTGCAAAATTAAGGCGCCTAGCGATTTTTTTTTAATATTATGTGAATCAACTTGTTGTTTATTTAATAAAATATATTTATTTTCTAATGGTAAAGTTCATGCCCATCCACAAGTGAAGATCTACTGATGCAACCAAGCGTACTGTAACAAACCACGTACTGATGCCCACAACAAAGACCAGTTTAATCATATGTATGATTTAACAAAAGCAATTATAGAAAAATATGTAGATGTCCGTTTACATTATATTTGCAAAAAAGAAAACCAGGAAACGAAAGATAATTCAAAGAGACAAAAATACAACAAATTGAACCATTTTCACGGAACGTAACTAAGCATTTTGAATAGATCACATTATAATTTTAGTGCGACGTGATCATCGTTATTTTCTTAATTAAACTATTATACGAGATAACTCGACTTTTATTTCATAACTGCTCTGTTCCTATGATATATTTTGTTTAATCTCCCAGAAGGTTAGGTAGTTATAGTCAATACAATAAATGGCAACTAATTAAAATATTATCGTTCAAATAACATTTTGCCAAAAAAGTATATCTCTAATGCCAATCTTACGAGTTGATAATACGTTCTTTGATTAACAATAAAAATGTTTTATCAAACAAATGACGAATGAAAATAAAAAAAACTTATAGGAACAAACCTCCTTTGCTTTCGTGTTTCCGTCAGCCCACCATACCGAATGGAGCCGAAAGTCACCGATTCTAACACTCGAGCCGTATAATCCGGATGAATTACAAAGCACTACGCGCCGCTATAGATAATATAACGGCCAGATGTCTAGTGTATTAGACGGGTTGTAATACATCGATATACCGATATGTAGGAATTTAGGCATGAAATATCAAATCTAGAGTTAACACTCTACTACTAACATGCTTTAAATTAACTCTAGATTTGATATTTCATGTTAACAAGGCCTAAATTTAAAAAAAAAAATGACACCGAAGTCAACCAAATAATGAGTCTCCTGAGAATGACCCATAACCGGTAGCCATAAAATTCGTCTGAAAAAGTACAGCTTGGCTTAAGTAATGAGTTGTACCTTGGGCTGCTGTACGGCGGAGTAGGGCGCCATGGACAGTGACTCGGGAAAGGCCACGAACTCGCCTCGTTTATTTAGGGCTCCGCCCAGCCACTCTACGCGCCCGATGTGCAGACATAAGCAGTATGGCAACTGTAACAGTGTGAAGTACATTTTTCTTTCAATTATCAAACACATTGAAAAAAAAAAGTCGGGGTCGAGAGGACGTCGTTCTCCGTTCCTTATTTTATTGAACTCCTTATGTAACGTCGTTTACACTGTCTTTAAAATACTCAAACTATATTTTGGCTCAATATCGGCTTCAGCACCCTCGAAAACCCTGAGAACGACACCCATGATGATACATTTGAAAGTCTTCGCAGCCACCATCTTGGATTTAAATTTTACCCACGCTATCGGCTTCAGAACCCTTGAAAACCATGAAAACGATACCCATGATGAAAAATTGGAAAATTTTGGGAGGCGCCATCTTGGATTTTTATTTTGGCCACACTATCGGCTTCTAAACTATCTCACTCTTTCTATTTCTACTATACTAATATTATATAATAAAAAGTCGCGAAGTAATGGAAATCGCATAACGCTCTTGCGTTATGTGACGGTTTCTACAATTTTATTCCTACCGCAAACTGCGTTAAAAAAGTTCGTCCCAAAAAAGTGGTCCTAGGAATAGTGTACCAACGGTATATTTCTGGACATAAAGAATCTTATCCTTTACGGCTTATATTATTCAATGTAAAGACGGGCGTACTTTCCCGAAGCTGACGGTGCGTATGTGCTTGGTGTAGGCGGTGGGCGGCGCAGGCTCGCCGGGCTCGGGGCAGCACTTGCTACAGCGCACGCCCTTCACCATCTCCGGGGCAGTGAAGGCGCGGAGCAGGCCTGAGGGACCAAAGTAAGCCGGAGTTATTAGGGGCCAAGCAACCTACAGGTACCTAAGAAGTCTTCGATATTATGGTCAAATGATTTACTATTAATATTAATTAACAAAGTTTTGCAATATTTACATTCGTGAGCGTCACTCTAGTTCAAAATAGAAGAAGCAACGTGCTAGTCAATCAAATACAGCCCTAATCGACATCTCCTTCTGGCTCAGAAAGAAAAAGAAAAATATCGCATCAAAATAACCCTCGAATGTTTAAGTTCAATCAAAATCAAAAGTCATTTATTCAAAATAGGCTGAGAGTCAGCACGTTTTGAACGTCAAAATTACATAAGACAGTCCTCTAAAAACGCCCACCCTTCACCACGTCCTAGTGCAATTTCGCTTAAACAATGTGTGCCGGTGAAATTGTATAAGCTATCTTCATGAATCATGATTAAAGAAACATTGAAACCAAAACAAAAGGGCTGTTTATTTTAGCCTTGTGTTATTCAACGTTATTTTCGCTCGATCTTGTTCAATGTTGTAAACATGAAATGTTACTTTGCGTTACAAACACTTATGAAAAAGTTAATGAGTTTTTTGAACATACTCCAATAAACGTTTACTTGTTTACCAAAATACAGTAGTAGGTAATAGATTAACCTAAACAGTTTTTTTTTATCTTGCGTTTATTACATGGTCCTACTTCGATAACTAATACTTCGATGACGGCGACCCCGCGTTATTACTTTCTGCGTGAGCCCCATTACCGGGCAACAAGAAACGTTGGCCTTCATTGGATACCCTATAATGTTGCGAGAGCGGTGGTGGCCAAGTGGTAACGGCCGCGACGTACGAGTTGTAGGGCGTGAGTTCGAACCCAGCCAGGCGCTTTACTTTGTGTAAATTATTTCATCACCACTGCTCTCAAAAACGGTGAATGAAAACATCGTGAGGAAACCGGCATGTCCTAGAACCAAAAATTCCAAGACATGTGACATCTAGCAACCCGCACTGGGCCCGCGTGGTGGATTACGGCCCAATCCCTCTCACCGAGAGGAGGCCTGTGTCCCACTAGTGGAAACATTATAGGCTGATGATGATGGATATGCGGTTTCTATAGCCAAAATCAGCTTGAAGACATCATCATCAAGGGCTGTATACTCAAACTCAATTCAATCATAATTCACCGTTTAGTCTCATGCTACCTGTGTCACTTTACGATGTATTATAGCGACAACAGAACTTGGGTATTCAAGGGTTTCCCTTTTACAGATCTGACGATGATCTGGCTGCAATAATAAGCATTGAAATCATTAGAATATGATGTGTGTTCAATATCTAGTTCACCTGACAGGCTAAAGGAGCCGGTGAGCCCGACGCTGGCGTTGGTCATCGACAGGGAGATGCTATCGAACTTGTCGTACCGGATTGGACTCTGTGGAGATTTTTTTTTTAATTTAATGACAAACAAAAGCATTTTAGTCGTGGTGACATGGTAAGTTTACAAAAAAATACGTCTGCCAAACTGCAAAGCATTTTAGGTTTGCTTGCTTTATTGAGTAGATAAAATACAGTATGAGGTCAGGTGGCACAGCGATCGGGATACACCTACCATACTGATGACTATCTCACCTTGTGTGAGCACACAGTGCACTGTAGCCTGGAGGCAAGGGTGCCGCGGAAGGGCGGCGCGGGCGGAGGCCTGGCGACTGCCGGCGTGGCCCAGCGCCGCCCCACTGAGCTCAGGTGGCACAGAGAGCGGGAAACGCCCTTCGTAAGGCGGGGGGGTTCCATTAATGGTTCTGAGGAGCAAAAAAAGTGTTTGGTTCTGATGGCTTTTGGCTTGGTTAATCATCAGAAAAATGAGTGGGAGAATTTACCCAGTAGCATCTATTTATTGCGTTCCACGATATCCTACTATCCTACTAATGTTATAAACTAGCTTCCGCCCGCGGCTTCGCCCGCGTGGAAGTCGGAAAATATCCCGCGGGAACTTACTACCGGGATAAAAGGTATCCTATGTGTTAACTGTGACCTCTGGACTTCAGTCCAGACTTAATCTTGGTCAGATCTCGTGAAGACCATTTGGATTGGTGTATGATAGATAACCTATTATTACTCTCCTTATAAATACAGGATATGTTTTTTCATAGAAAAGTGCAATACCTACGCGGTCTAAATGTATGGAAAGGCAGATTTTTTTTTTTTTTGTATAACCGACGAAAATTTTCTGGTCTAGCATGATATGCTGAATTCCTGGTTACACATTTCCGTTCCTGGCAAACGAGTGGTTCGCTTGGAGGACGAGCAGCAGCTGGCCATGATAGCCAGAGGCTGCCCCCAAGGAGGGGTACTGTCCCCCCTCCTATGGAATCTGGTGATCAATGATCTTATCACCAAACTCAACGCCAACCATTATTTTACAATAGGTTATGCAGACGATCTCGCAATTCTTGTTTCGGGGAAGGTGACGGGAACGATCTGTAACCTCACACAACAAGCACTACGTATCGTAGAGAGATGGTGTAGGGAATTTGAGCTATCAGTTAACCCCACCAAAACTGAACTAGTAATGTTCACCCATAAACGAGCATTAGGCCCTTTCTGCCTACCGAAACTGTTCAACACGGAACTTCAGTTGGCCAATGAAGCTAAGTATCTCGGGGTTACTTTGGACAGTAAGCTAAACTGGAGCAGTCATTTGGACACCAAGCTAAACAGGGCCTGCATCACATTCTGGCAGTGCAGGAAAATGATTGGTAAGAAGTGGGGTCTATCCCCCAAAATTATACTATGGCTGTACACTGCAGTAATCCGCCCCATGATCACCTACGGGGCCGTGGTCTGGTGGCCCCGCACCAAGCTAGTTACAGCTACCAACAAACTACAGCGCATGCAAAGACTAGCCTGCATGGCGACCACGGGCTGCATGAGGACTACTCCGACTGCAGCGATCGAGGCCATGCTGGGGCTGCCGCCGCTCCACCTGTTCATTCAGCAGGAAGCAACGATGGCGGCGGTGCGTCTAAAGGCTACAAATCTATGGAGTAAGACAGACACACAACACACCGGGCTGCTTAAGGAACTCAACAGTGAGTTCCCCATTACGAAGGCAATAAATGACCGGGTGCCCAAACAATTTATCTTCGATTAAAAAATACAGAATCCAACTGCATGAGGATCGACGATGCGAAGGCTTGCGCCCCGCAGAGCTGCGTATCTTCACGGACGGATCAAAAACAGGTAGTGGCACAGGGGCTGGAGTCTTCTCGGAGGACCTCAACATCCACATAGCCACACCACTGGGGGTCCATAACACAGTGTTCCAGGCCGAATGCATGGGCATCTCCCTTGCCGCGTCTGCCATCATGGCCAGGGAAGTTAAGGATCACTCGATTCGCATACTCTCAGACAGCATGGCTGTTCTGCAAGCGCTGAACAGTCACACGGTTGACTCTGGGCTGATACACGAGTGCCACTCAACAATATTACCATTCAGTGGATCAAGGGACACAGCGGTTCGCTAGGCAACGATGCAGCCGATGAACTTGCCAGGAGGGGGTCGAGCATGACACCAGTGGGACCAGAACCCATTGCGCCACTTCCCTTCGGGTATCTACGCACTCTGGTAAGGAAACGAACCAGGGATCATCATCACAAAATATGGATGGACCTAAGTGAGTGCAGGCAGGCTAAGGAAGCACTTCCTGCGTTCGATGTCCGCCTCACGAAACAGGTTCTCCGTTTAACAAAACCACAGCTGCGTACAGTTACAGCAGCCGTAACTGGCCATGGGTCATTTAATAAACATCTCTTTGTCATAGGAGTAACAGACAGTCCGCTGTGCAGGGCCTGCATGGAGGACGACGAGACAGCGGCTCATGTGCTGTTAAACTGCCCGGCGGTTGCTAGTTACAGGGCAAAATACTTCGGTAACCCAGGTACCCTAAGTGAGATTGTCAGCAACACCAAGGCGTTGCTGGCCTTTTTCGAGGTGGGGTGGATCGAATGACCCATTCTCCCACCCGTACGCAAAATACGCGCTTTGACGTGGAGTTGCGGACAACAGCCCGTTTTACCTATTACCTATTACCTATTATTCCTGGTTACAGTTTGCGCACTGGATAAAAACTTATCCTGTATGTCGTTAACAGCGGGATTAAAAACCATTCAACTTTTAGGGTTCATCATCTGCCTAGTCATTTCCCAACTATTTTTAGGTCGGCTTCCAGTCTTACCGGATGCAGCTAAATACCAGTATTTTACATGGAGCGACTGCGTATCTGGCCTCTACAACCCAGTTACTGGGTAATACCCTTAGTAAGTCTGGTTATCAGACAATTGGGCTTCTGACTACTAATAACTGGCTGGAGGCTGTCAAAGATCCACAAAATGACAGTTTTCCGATGCACGGTCTTGGTATGTAACTGTGGTCACGCATCCACGGACCAACCGCGGCAAACGTAGCTTAACCTGATTGATCGAACCATACGGTTATTACTTAGCCGGATGCCACAACATAAAAAACAAAGTTCAGTGTATACCCTTACCTGGTTCCACAAGATCGGGTTCATCAGTGGGCGCGGCAGAGGCCGGGCGTATGGACAGGCCTGAGGGCGTGGGTGGCGTGGAGTCGGCCCGCAGCGGGTGCGGCGCAGCGGGCGGCGACGCAGGTGACGCTAGTGCCGACCATGCTCGGCTGCCGCCTAGTCCGAGAGCATCTGAGAGACAGCCAGGCTGGGACGAAGAGAGTTCTTTCAATTTTAGCAACCTTAGGGAGCGATATGAGCAGAAATAACCTTAGAATAATAATAGGAACAATTACGGGCCATAACACCCTTAACAAACACCTTTTTAACATAGGCGCCACAGACAGCCTGCTTTGCAGGGGCTGCCTTGACGCCGAGGAATCAGCCGCCCACGTCATCCTGGAATGCGAGGCCGTGGCTTCTCAACATGAAGAAATCCTTGGAACAGTGAGGTCGCTCCGCGAAGCCTGTGAAGCTCCCAGGAAGCTTCTGTGCTTTTGGGCGGGGCTAGGCTGGCCCTGTTAGCCAGTATCCCCACGAACAACAGACCGAATGGGAGTCTACGTGCGGAAAAGGGAGTCCCACCATCATCATAAGGCGCGATATGCGGAAATATGAAGATAAAATGACAAATTAAACTACCTATAGTTGTAGCACATCTTGCGTATTTACTACGGAAATGTGAATAGGGAAGTCTACGAGTATGACAGAGTAATCTGTGGTTAACACAATCACTGCTGAGTTACTGACTCCGGGTTTTCTCCAGAAGCAGGAAATTACTTTCTATTACAGTTTCTAATGAGCACTCTCATTAGAAAATGTCTAATAGAAAGTAATTTTAGACATTTTCTAATGAGAGTGATCAAATTATATAGCAAAATTATATTTAAAATCATACATATTCTACTCCCCTGGTCCCATGTTGCCTAGGGTTGACACAATATGTTTTCCTTTTACTTTCCCTGTCAGCAATAGGATTATATTTAAAGATTCATTTCATACGGACATGCACAAATGCACCACAAATAATGTAAAATGTAGCAAACATTTCAATGAAGACCAACCAACCTTCTTGGACATGCTAGTGGTCTCCTCCTCAATACAAGCCAGCAGAACATGGAGCAGTTCGTGAGCATCCTGCTGGTCTGCGGGCACCACCCAGCCGGCCGCCCGGAGGGACTGCAGCACGCCTAGCGGGCAGACAGGGGTGCCGCGCGCTGACTCGTGGGTGCCGTTTACGACTGTTTGAATTAGAAGATTGAATGGGAAGTCAATAGGGATTGCAATTAAGAGCGCTGTCACAGGTCCACTAGCGCCACTCCTTTAAAAAAATATTATCTCGTGACTGAAAAGGAATGATGAAAAACAGCTCAATCAGCTGTCTCAGTAAGTGTGTCTACAATTTTCTAATACCTTTTTCTAAAGTTTTATATTGAGACACGAAGCAACAAAATTCGATCTAGAGGAATGTGGCCGTTTTTCTTTAGATCGAATTTTGTTGCTTCGTGTCTCAATATAAAACTTTGAGCTGTTTTTCATCATTCCTTTACAATCACGAGATAATATTTTTTTAAAGGACTGTTTCTGTAAATTGTTGATAACATATTAGCTGCACCATTCAAGCAGCCCAGGTTTTCCTATGTTCTATAACTTTTCTTTCTAAACCTGACACACACAATATTGTGATTGATTGCAGGCATGTATCACCTGTTTACATAGCTATTATTGCATCACTCTTATAGATATGGAATATTTTGGTGAAATAAATATTTTATCCACAATATTAAATCATTATGCAGTATTTTCAGAAATCTTCATTCAATCTCAACAGTTGTTATAGGTAATATGGGCTGGTGTCTCGAACTCCACCTCAAAGCGCATATTTTGCATACGGGTGGGAGAATTGGTTATTTGATCCACCCCAGCTCCCCAAGGGAGGCCAGCAACATATTGGTGTTGCTGACAATCTCACGTCTTATTTTTACAACTTGGTAAGGGTTTGCAAAAATATATGGGGCAATTGCAGCTCAAGGGAATTCATATTTAAGGCGCAAAAACGTTGCATTAGAGCGATGTGTGGTTTGAAAACCACATACAGTAGCGAACCAAAGTTTAAGTCCCTAAAAGTGCTTACATTTCCGTCATTGTATGTTCTGGAAATGGCCATGTTTGTAAAGACTAATAAAAACCTATTTCCTACTATGTCAGAAACTAGAAAACGACCTGTCCGAAACCAATACAAAAATTTATTACAAATTGAGTCCTGTAACACAGCGCTGTTGAGAAAAAGTGTTATTTGTATGGGTCCTACCATATACAATAAATTGCCAGATGTAGTGAAAAATTATACAATTATAAACTTTAAAAAGAAATTGGTGGCTTTTCTAATAGATAAATGTTATTATTCAATTAATGATTTTTTAAAGGACAAAACTTGTTAAACAGCAATGTGTATATATAATATAATTAGTGTTACCTTGAAAATGTGGACCTAAATATACATTTATTTTTAATTTTATCCTATTTCAGCATTTTAATTTGACATTTTTTTTTATATTAATGTATATATATAAGTATAATTGTAATAATTCTAACTGTGACATTTTAATTTATAATTCGCTTCTTAACATTTTTATTTTATATTTATAATTTTTGCGTGCCTATTTCCAGGCAGAATGTACATGGCACTCTCTTATCTACTCCACCTGTATTTCAATGTAACCTACATTCATTGCAAATAAATGATTGATTGATTGATATGTACATAACTTAGGTAAAAGGTAGTATGTAATGGCAGATTTGCACACACTCACTCTATAAACTTAATATGGTTAGTTTCCATTACTGTCTTGAACTGTTCATTCTATAAATATTTAATCTTAGCCTTGCAACAATAGATGTTTTTAAAATGACCTATAGGAATCATAACATTTAAAATAAAATAGTTGATTAATTTACCATTGACAATGATGTGGACGTATTATGATAGATGCCTTGTGATTATTTTATTTTTTGTACATATTATTATTTTAAGATTTACCAATTTGTAAAGTCAACAGGTACTTAGCTCATTTTAATGAACTCGTCTAAGACATGATGGATTGTTTTACGTTTTTAAACTACAAATTTCAATAGTTATATTATTCAGTGACATCATAAATTGTGAATGTTTAGTTTCTCTTTCAGTTCCCTGGAGGATTTTCTGATGCTGCTTAGTAGAGTTCAGGAAATTTTAGATCAATTTATTTATTACCTATAGTAATACTGAATAATTAAAAGAATGGTGGTTCATATTTATATGCGGAATATGAATATTTTACGTTATTAATATGTTTTGAGGCTCAAGTACTACCTAAAACTTAATTAATCAAAGGGAAAAATTACCTTCAATAACTGTATACAATGTAGTGATCATACTGTTGTGACCGTCTGCTTTAGCATAGTTTTTAAGCCAGTCGATGAAAGCGGGGCAGGCTGCGAGCGCCTGTAACAGGGTGTTAAGGAAGCACGTCCTGCCCAGGTTCTGGAGACCGGCGATCTGCCCGCGTCTCTTGCGCACCTTCGGAGCTCCACCGGGACCCCACAGCACGAAGGCTCCGACCACTACAGCAGCCGTCAGCCCCGCAGCCACCAAAATCCTGTCTCCACTATCCATCTTCCCAAATTTATGAATGAGCTTCACACTATATTTCACATGCTAACTGATTTTTTATGTTCGAAAAACCATAGCAATTATTTACGCGAACCATACGGTGTTATTGCGTTTTTTCGAAAAACCCATGAAAAAAGAAAACCTGCGTTTGACGTCTGCGTTCTGACATTTTGATTTTTTAATTTATATAGCACTAAATCGCTGATTACGCAGATTGAAATGGTAGATAACAGAGAACACATTGTTTTGATTGATTCAAAGGGATCAAGGCTAAACGAAATAAAAATGAATAGAATTACTTCGCATGCTTGTGCAATGCACTTCAATATTAAAAATAATTTCAAATGGACTATTGGAGAAATGAAATCTCTGTGTTGCAGTTAGATGAAATTACGTGGAACGTTCCGCAAATGCCACACCAGTGCAACTGTGGGCCAGTGTTGCCGCAACTGAGTTCCCAAAAGGTACATATCCAGCGCTGAAAAGGTACATTTTTGGGTAAAAAGGTACATAAACAACGCTTTTACTAAAATCCCTCACGTCCTTCCGACCTCGCCAGGAGTAATAGTGTTCTGTGACCTCGCCGCCGAGGTCCTCGCGCCCCGCGGAGACCCCGAGCTTACGATGAGACCCCCGACCGTCCCTTGCTCGTTGACAGTTGGCAGCTGAGCCAGTAGAGTTAAATTCCCCGATTGTAAATAATAATGAAAATATTTTGATCCAGCCTGTCCCCACTTGCTGTCTCCCCCCCACCAGTGACGCCCTGAGCCGAGGCCCGTACCCCACAGGGGGTGCCCTCAGCGTGCTTTTGCTTTAGTTAAGTTAGTAAGTTTTATGCCCTGGCTGGAGGCTTTTAGTATCATTAAAAATGCCTTCACAGGAAAGTCCGGTTAAGAAGTTACGGCCTCTCAAGGTCAACTTCGAGATGCCACACAAAAAAGAAAAAAAAAATCACTCACTACTGTTTCTCTCGCTCTCTTGCAATGAATGCGAGACAGGGAGAGACTGCCTGCTTGCCAGCATAAATTCATTTTTTTGGATCCTAGGTGTGAGAAAACTTACTCTAATATTATAAAATCTCGTGTCACAATGTTTGTGGTCGCACGCCTCCGAAACGGCACGACCGATTTTAATGATTTTTTTATGTATATTTGATAAGTATGAAAAGAAAAAAAATAGGAAAACATTAAATAGGGTATTTTCCAATTTTTCAAAAACTATTCTAATTTGAAGATTGGAACGAGATATTTAACAGAAAAATAAAAATAAATTGATTTCTATCCATTTTCTCAATTAAAAACGATTTAAACCAAATTTATTTTTAGTTGTTTTGAATTTACCGCCAAAACGCTTCTTACGATGACTTTTTATTACGTGACGTCAACTTTGTGTAAACTAAAGTAGTTGGCAAGTAAATAAGTGAATGTCGAGTTTATAATTAACAAGATTTTTAATGGATATAAAGTGATATTACTGGTGTACGGTGCCTCTGTGCAAAGATACTTCTAAAACGGCGCCAAACTAAGTATTTGTACCGGTGTCGTATAAACAAAGTAGACGTCACATGTCACGTGATAAAAAGTCATCGTAAGGAGCGTTTTGGCGGTAAATTCAAAACAACGAAAAATAAATTCGAATTTAATCGTTTATAACTGAGAAAATGTGTATTAATAAATTTATTTTAATTTTTCTGTTAAATATATCGTCCCAATCTTCAAATTAAAATAGTTTTTATGAAATCGGAAAATACCCTATTGTAATTTTGATAGGACAACGTCTGGCGGGTCAGCTAGTATCTAATAAATATAAACATTAAAACATGCGGGGCAATCTTTGGGGATTGCCGATAGAAGATAAAACAAAAGTAACTTGTGAATTGTATCGTCGAGCTGTTAGATTATTGTTTTTGAATTATTTTTGGTTTATTAAGAAGTGTTTATGATCAAGGACTAAATGAAATTGGTCATTATCACATCTATACAAACAAAAAATAATTCGAAAATAATAATCTAATAGCTCAACGATACAATTCACAAGTAACTTAGTTTTCACTTCTATCAGCAGTCCCCAAAGATGTTTAGGGAATCATTTCTCATGAATTGTTTTATTTATCAGTAGAAAGTATATACTATCATGTATTTAAACGGTGAATTACAATTTTCATTTATTGCGCTATCGTAGGTACGAGTACACAATTATTGCATATTATTTGGCGGCGGTTTCAAATTTTGGATGTTTCGTTGAAAAGGTACGTAAAAGGGACCTCATTACACATCACACATGGGAGGCTTAAAAGGTAGGTACGTCAAATGTGTAAAATGTACGCTAACGGCAACGCTGCTGTGGGCGCATTCCGTATTAGACAAATAGTGATAATATCGCGAAGCCAACCAAAATAAAAATCAGTACTAATGATCTGATAGCTCTAAAAATTTTTGACTACCGTAAAACGCTGTAACTTTGCCAACTATGCCCAAATTTGCCTATTTCGTTTCAATTACAATATGTCCCGTTTCCTTACTTTTTTCTCGATTTCTACCATTTGGTAGGAACTATTTGTTATTAGGGCAACATATTTTTCATTTTTTATACTGGTAACTCCATTGATACTCTATCAGCTGGGCGACAAAAACCGTTGCGAGTGGTTGGATTTTTTTGGCCTTTTATAACTTTTCGTATATTAGCCACAGTGACGGTGTTTTCGCGGAGGAATAACATCCCAAGGTAAGAAAATAGTGTCCTTTTTTCGTATTACTTGATAGTGTAATGAAAAGGACCAGATTTCATAAAAATAACTTAGTAGGCAATGTTTCGCCCTGTTTTGGAAACTTGAGTGACACAACTTTGCCTGGGTCTAGGGTTGTCACTAGTCGGATTTTATCAATAAAGAATTCGACTTAAAATCAATCTGTGATTGTTACTGATATGGAAAAGCTTCTCTGAGGTTCAAACATAATACAAATCATTAGTAGTTTCGAGGCTGACATTGTTGACTATTGACAAAGTGATTTTAGATACATAATATCCAATCATGACAAAACGGTACGTACTTAGTGTACCAACTAGCGACCACGACTGCTGCACGACTTAAAAGTGTAGCGACTGTGAAGATAATTAAAGGGTCGCCATTTATTTTACGTTAAATTAATTCGCGAAACTTCACACACGTGATAAGTATCAATATGTTCGGTGTAATTTTTTTTTTAATTTCCTCTCGAGATTATATTTTTAGTAACACTTTTACATGTTAGATAACGAAACTAAACAACTGCTAGAACAAAGGAACTAAAATTTATATTGCATACTTACGCAGGATCAGCTGTACACTAAGTTTCGCTAGTTAATTTAATGTACACAATTTAAACCTTTGTATCGGAATCAAAAATCATAGCTGGCAAAATATGATGTAGTAGGTATACACTTCTGAAAAACCCTTCGGGCGTTGTTTTGTGTCGTAGATATTCAAGTATGTCTTTTTTCCATTGCAGTTAAATGAAAAATGCCAAGTAATAATAAAAAGAGCAGGAGAAAAGCAGGATCTCGGCATTATGCTGATTACTCGGTGGAAATGTTAGAAGTAACAACTGATCTCGTGCGAAACAAGGTTATTTCATCTTATGAAGCGGAAAAACAGTTTGGGATTCCTCGTCGGACCATCGTCAAAAAATCGAAATACGATCACAATAAACCATTTGGTCGCCCCTTAAAAATTTATATACTTACTTAGATTTTTTTTTAAGAAGTACATACGCCAGCACATCTAGCTACCCCAATCTGGCAAATTTATTTGATAGACTTTCAACTTTATCAGTGCATAAGATTTATGTTAAATTGGGAAAATTTGACAGTTTGGGGTAGCTTGATGTTCTGGTGTTTGTACCAAAAATTAAACTAACTTTGTTCTTAAGTTGTGTCCCAAAAAAAATAATTAAGTACATTATTTTAGGAAAAGTATTAAAAATGAATAAAAAGTAAGTAATTGGATTTTTTATTTTGGTTCAACCCTACAGTCAACGACGTTTTTGTATGGAACGTTTGTGTTACCTGCCGCAACTTTGCCTATGAACAGTAATTTTAAAAACTATATTTTCATTGCACTAATTTAACTGGCGGGGACAAGCATGGTGTCTCATGCACACGGAAAAAAAATACTGGAACGATAAGCATAATAAGTATTGAGTTATCCTTCTGGGCAAAGTTGCGTCTTTAACCTGTGGCGTCCAAATATCGTAAAACGTCAAACTTCCGTCAAGCCCGGCGCCGATTTCTGACAGTGACAGCTGACATGTTTACGATTACGAATTTACGACCTCGCTCACAAAAAAAGGTCCACTCAAGTTTCTATTGCTTCTAGCTAAAAAAAATAAACAGTGTTGGGTTCTTGAATCACCAGGCCATTATATAAATTGTTTAGCGTACTCAAATTTTAACATCGTTTTTTATAAACCAATGTTGAAAACGGACAAGGGGTCGAAAGTGTGTTTGTTGCCGTAATAGGATGATTTCTGATAAAATTACAGTGTTGGTTTGCAAGAAACTTTGCTTGTTTCTTTTTGAATAGACAAGTAATCTACCAGGAGTGTTTTTTTGAAAGTTGAACCTAACATCTTCATATTATTGAAACTCAAACTTCAGACTACGCGGAGCCATGTTTATGAGATCTAGTTTACAACGCATGACTTTGTACGCTCATCAGAGTTATTTTGAGTGTTTCAAATAAAAAAAATGGTACTAGAATACTATATAAACCTTTATCTACCGATGTTTTACTGGCATATTGTAAAAATATGCCAGTATAATTGTAATATAAGATTTTCTGGAAGAGATAACTAATTGGACATGTTTTTTTTGTATTAGCTAATTTTACATGGTACTATAGGTTTCAAAATTTGAATAATTAGTCTAAGCCGCATAAGAAGGAACTAGACTTTCTAATTAGTGTAAAAACTTACTCATTGTCATGGAAAAAAACAAAGATATCAAGCTCTGAAATTACCTATATAAATGTAGAGTTCGAGAAAATCGTACGGACGTGACTCACTCACTCTACGAAAATATCGATTTGGTTTAGGAATAGAAGTTCACTGTAGGAAATAATAACAAAATTCAAGTTACATGATTTTGATTTATTAAAAAACGTATTTTACTATAAATGTTTGTGTACTGTGTGTGTACCTATGTCACATAGGGAAGAAAAATAATAAACATTATTCTTGTAATCAGTTATTTTATTTGTACATAACATCCTAACCTGTTACACATAACATCAAGCTTGTATTCCCTGAAGGTGTAAGCAGTTGTGTATACACCCACATTGATTGTCTGCTCATCAGTAGGTACACAGAATATAGGTACTTATTGTAAGCTTATGCTTCAACATATTTGCAAAAATTGTGGCAGTAGAATGAACACTGTACTAAATATAAGCTACTTATTTCAAATAAATGTTAATTTATTTTACATTCACATTTACAAATCTTGATAAAAAGGTAATTACAAAAGTGTTGCTTATTTCTTAAAGTAATAACATTTTCATTTATTACACATTCACATTTATAAGTTTTACATCTCACAATTACACATTCCCATGTATCAAAATAGAAGGTGAAGTACAAAGATGCTGTGTATTGCTAACGCAAAACATTTGCAAATGGTGATAAAAATAGAATTGTGAAATACAGTGCTGCTTATGCCTAAAATTATAAAAAGTTAATCTTTTACACATTCAGATTCACACAATTTTACATCCCACAATCAGTTTTATAAATAACAAAAATAACTGCCAGCAGAACAGCAAGAGGATTATACACACAGAGAAATATATGGAAATAGGCTACAAAAACAAAGTACAAAGGTGCAGCTTATTTCAAAAGTAATACAAGTTCATTCACATTATTTTATAAATGTTGATAACAATATAAAGAACAGCGGTGTTGCTTACTTAAAAAAAAACTGCCAACAAAAATAATGTGGACTCATGATACAATGCGTAACTTACAAAAACGCTACCCTAGCTTCTCTCATTCTAACAATATACATGATCTTCTCCCGAACATCCTCAGGCACTTCGTCATCATCCACATGGACTTCTCCCGATCTCTCACCCATTGGGGGTCACCAATAGGCGTTCCGCCCCCTCGTTTGGCCACACTGAGCAATGCCACCGCGCCACACTGCACCACCGCACCGCGCTGCACTCGCCACGTCGTGGCCGACGCTGCGGCTGCGGCTGATGCCACGTCCTTGACCACTTCCTCTTGCTGGAACAGCAGGTACTTGTCAGCAAGAGAGAAGTGGTCCTGCTCCATCGTGATGTCGTCACCCACTGGGGCCATGATGACGACATGACATCTAAAATTAAAATAGTCAAAATAATTACCTACGTGTAAATTACGAAGAAAAGATATAAGATAAATGAATATAAGTTTTAACACTTACGGCCTAAGGACGCGCGGCGAGGCTGAACCAGCAGCAGCAGTGGACGACCCCGGAACTGGCGATGAGGATATTGGCCTATCAAACAGAGATTTCATTTATTATACAACTTTTTTTCGAACCTCGTTTGTTGTCTCTATAACCGTCAACGGTCCGAGGGTCACAGTCCGAAATCATTGAAATGTACAAAATATAGTATGAAATACACCAAGAATGACCAAACATATTGTTATTATTAGATTTAGAGTATCTCAAATCATACAGATACACTCAATTCATTGTAAAACAGACAAAATTCATCAAAGTTATGACGCCATGAACGTAACAGATTTTGACGTAAACATTTCTTTGGTCAAAAAAAGTATTTATGATGTTATTTCTAGTCCAAATATTATCTACACGATGTAATAACTACTAATAAATAAGTATGCATCCACTTACCGTTGCAAATCACCCAATAACTCACAAAATAAAAAAAATTGTCGACACAGCGCGCACCACAATATTGTCGTGTTGAAGCGTCAGTAATGGCGCCGGTTTCAACTTTTTTTTTTCTGTTACCAGCCAATGTTTTTGATAGATAATTAGTGAGTCGACTGTGTGTGTATCTAGCTTCACAGAAAAATTACCATAGACGATATTGAAAATTATTTATAATAAAAATGAATTAATTATTTAATGTGAAGGGGGGGTAACCACGCGGTGGGCCAGCCGGACGTTACGGAAGTTTCGATAAGTGGCCCACGCGGTGGGCCACCTGGGCGCTACCGGTTAACATACAACTTTGCCTACGTCTTTGAGTACTTGTAATTCCTAAGAACAGCATGAATTAAAAAGATTTCGGTTCTACCAAGCAAGATATTAGGTCTATTTTCCATCTAAAACTCACTTGAAGTCATAATAATAAAAAGGTTCAGGGGTACGAACAAAAAACGTCAAAATCCAGGCAAAGTTGCAGCGTTTTACGGTATTCAATTTGGTCGGGTTCGCGATATTATCACTTTTTTTGCATTTCGGAACACGGCATGTCATTGTCAAA
Organism: Polymixis flavicincta; assembly: GCA_949987655.1. Classification (NCBI taxonomy): domain Eukaryota; kingdom Metazoa; phylum Arthropoda; class Insecta; order Lepidoptera; family Noctuidae; genus Polymixis; species Polymixis flavicincta. The sequence continues at coordinate 21,411,528 of OX465183.1, forward strand.
TTTGAATGACAAGTTGACAAGTAACCTCAAAAAATACAAAATCAGTCAAAATAAACAAGCGATTTCTATTGTTGTAATGGTTTTATTATGTAAAAAATATGTATAAAATAAACTTAGATAACTTTCTTTCGTCCCCAATTACAAACAAGGTTTTATCCTGTGATGATTGCTGAAAAGCGTTGTGTGTTAAATTATCATGGAACAATTTATATAAATTTCTTGTAATTGTTTTGATAAAGTTTATTGATAATGATACCGTCGAATACAATATGCGTGTCCCAGGAGGGGCCCGCAAACGCATTGGCTCTAAATAAAGACTGTTCACAAGTAGTCATAGCTGGGCGCAATGGTAAATCATATCAAATAAGACATTTATTTAATTTGCATAAAATTACTTGCCATGCATGACTAAGTTTAGTTTAATGATAATTTTTGTTACAGTATTCAAAGTGTTTTCCATTGGCGAAAATGAATTTTCTGAAGTCTGCAACTTGAGGGTTGGGAAAAACTTGAACCTGAATTTTTCTTCCATTGATGTTGCTTGGAGTACTATTGAAGGTAGGTACTTATATTTACGATTTTCTAAAACCAAGTCTTTCTTACTTAGATGTTAGAATTATAAAACAACCACAAACTATGAGTCAGCTTAGCTTAGCCTTGTGTACTATGCCATAGGAAACGCCTTTAGCAGTGCCCATCTAATTGGCCCCCTAAAATAAATCATAAATCAGTTAATTATATTTATATGAATCACTTTAAGGAATGCTATTCTCAAAAACAGTTGTTATCAAACGTTTTGATAAGAACTTTAATGAACTTTCAATCTCTGTGCCGATTTAGCTTTAAAATTAGGTCTTAAAATAACACTCTTGATTTCTAGTGTTTCATTATTTGAGAAGAAAAAGTTTTAGATACCCTGAAACATTCCAATGAGAATCCTATGGTAATAGGTACAATAAAATACTCTTTTTTTTATATAACTACTCTTTTCAAAATTTTCATTTTTGCTAAAAATGAAAAATGACACATGTTATTCTTTTTTTTGTTGCAGAAAACACCCTAGCCACAGCAGCTACCAATGGCGCTGTGGTGGTGTGGAACCTGGGCAGGTCAGGTCGCTCCAAACAGGAGCATGTGTTTTCTGACCATAAGAGAACTGTTAACAAGGTAAAATTAGGCTAAATATTGATAACCATGCTAATAAAATAATAATTATTTCCGTGTGATGCCAGACGTAAAAGAATAGCACCATGCCACTTCTTCCCGTGGGTATCGTAGAAGGCGAGTAAGGGATTTACCAGAGAATTGGCAGCAGCGTTCTCTATGCATTTGACCACCATACTGCGATCGCCAACCCGCGTGCCGAGCGTGGTGATTATGTCAAATTCCCCCTTATAGGAGAGGCTTATGTCCAGCAGTGGGCGTATTTCGGCTGATATGATGATGATGAAATAATAATTAAAACGTAATGATAATATTTGGCACAATGACCTGCGATGACCACTAATAGGTTACAGTTCAAGTGTTTGCTAAATAAAATTATTAGTATCAGTAAGTGATCATAGAAATATGTTCACAATGCATTTACTGAGCAATATTGTACTTGCATGTTTTAAAACGATATGGACTAGTTGTCTAGGTGACAGTTCATCATCATCATTTCAGCCGAAAGACGTCCACTGCTGGACATAGGCCTCCCTCAAAAGGGGGGGGGGGATTTGCCATAATCGCCACGCTTGGCAGGCGGGTTGGCGATCGCAGTATGGTAGTAAAATGCATAGAGAATGCTGCTACCCATTCTCTAGTAAGTCCCTTAGTCGCCTTCTACGACATCCACGAGAAGAAATGGGATGGTGCTATTTTTTTACGTCGGACACCACACGGAATAGTTACCAGTTAGGAAGTTTTAATCTTAATGAAGTTTTAATTTATTAGGAACCCGCGTGGATGTCGGTTATCGCGTAAAAAGTAGCCTATGTCCTTTTCCATATCCCAGGCTATATCTCTGCCAAATATGACGATGGGTTCAGCTTTTTAGGCGTGAAAGCGTAACAGACAGACAAAGTTTTGCATTTATAATATTAATAGGGATTGTTGTCAAAAGTGGTCAAGAAATGAGGAGGCTGTACATAAATTGGTGTGCTTGAAATATTAATAATAGGACCAGCTTTGATAAGCATTAAGCCAACAGCCAAATGTGTCAATTGAATACCTATCTCTCATATTATAAAACAAAGGCAGATAGACCGCGCGGAACACCAAGAGTGAACCCAAAAAACCAAATACTAAAGCGTCGCATTGTATACAATGCGAGGCTTTAGTATTTGCTTTTTTGACTCTTGGGTGTTCCGCGCGGTCTATCTGCCTTTGTTTTATAATCTGAGACCTATCTATGTGGTACATTTGAATGCAGGTTAGCTTCCACCTGACCGAGCCAGCATTGCTCATTTCTGGCTCTCAAGATGGTATGATGAAATGCTTCGATCTGCGCATGAAGGAAGTGGCCAGGACATTCATAAGGTGAGATAGTAAGAAGCAATCATATTTAATATAATCAGCCAATAATTTTCCCACTGCTGGGACACAGGACTCCTCTCTGTGAGAGGCAGTGGGCTGTCATCCACCACGCGGGCACAGGACGGATTGGTAGATGTCACATACCTATCTTAAAGTTTTTGTTTCTAAGACGTGTTGGTTTTCTCACAATTTTTTCCTTCACGAATAATTTACACAAAGTAAAGCACCATCAGGGTTAGAACCCACGACCTAGAACTCGTAAAATGCTGCAGTTACCACTGGTCCACCACTGCTTTTCTCAAATTTAATTTGTATCTCTGTGGTAACTTTGTATAAAAATATGTTATCTGTGTGGTAACTTTGGCAGGGCTCTAAAAATCATATGTATAAGGAATTGGTTTTGAAATGATTTGGAACTTTCCAAGAGCACCAAAAGGCCTGGATTGATTACTAAGTTGCTGGTCCAGCTACCACAATTAATGTTTAGACAATCATCATCTGCCTAGCCTTTTCCCAAATATGTTGGGGTCGGCTTCCATTCTAACCAGATGCAGCTGAATACCAGTATTTTACATGGAGCGACTGCCTCTCTGACCTCCACAACCCAGTTACTGGGTAAAACGATACCCCTTGGTAAGACTGGTTGTCAAACTTTCAGGCTTCTGACGACCCGTAACTACTGTCTTTCCACAAATGACAGCCGGGACCAACGGCTTAACGTGCTTTCCGAGGCCCGTACGAGTTTTTTTTTTTTGTTGAGTGTGAAATCATCCAATAAAGCAGTTATTGGATGATTTCACACGCCACTCGTCCTCTCTGAGTGGAGCGGGAGGGCGTGTCAGACTTACTGACTAAAACCCACCCGTGTTCCTTCAGTTGCCTGTGTGCCAGAGGCCACGGTATCTCTTTCGAACAACCCTCATCCCTGATAGACGTTAAGCCGTGGGTCTGTAAGCAGGTAAAGACGTTCACCTATCCAAGGAACAACCAAACAATGTTTAGACAATATCACCAGTATTATCTGTTTTTGTAACAGTAAAAATATCTCTATAATTTATTTTTAAGCAGCAACACGGAATCGATCCGCGACGTTCAGTTCAGCCCGCACCAGGCGCACACGTTCGCGGCGGTGTCCGAGAACGGGAATGTGCAGCTGTGGGACGTGCGGCGCCATGAGCGGTGCCTCCTGCAGTTCACGGCTCATTCCGGGCCGGTGTTCGCCTGCGACTGGCATCCGGAGATGCCCTGGCTGGCTACCGCTTCTAGGGATAAGACTATTAAGGTAACCCTCTAAAGAATGAAGGCTATTTTCCCAACCATTATTCTTTCAAGTGAACACAGAAGAGGATAAAGGCACTCTGTAAATTATTAAAGGACATTGAACGGTCGATATTGAGCGCCCCGAAGTTTAATCGAATGTTCGATCATACCTACCAATTCTCTCCGGTTCTGATTTGAAATTATAACTGATTTTATTTCTGGAAGTAGGTTTGTACGAACACTTTTACACTTCAATCATATTTTTAAACTAGACTAGGTAGGCGTTTCCTATCTGATTACTCTGAGAAGAAAGTTCGAAACTAACTCACAGGTCACAGTCTCTTTTAAAGTGCAGACATAATCTTGGTCAGTTCATGTGAAGACCATGTAGATTGCGGTCTGTAATGGTATTTTGGGGAAAGATCCACACAGATAGAGTGGACCCGTCCAGTCAGTACACGCATTTGTCACCAATCGTGCAGCTCAACTCGGAACTTTAATAGCTCAACGATTCGACGAACAATACCAAAGAAAGGACATTTGGGCAAGCCGCATACATTACTCAAAATGCTCCACACTCATGATCATGGTCGATCTGAACCGCAAACATGTTAATTATTTGGCAACACTAATCACCTACCCACAGTGTTCAGATATTTTGCCCTTTGAATGTATAAATAAACCATTTCTTATCCTCGAAACATTGCATCTCCAAAAATGCTATTAATCCATCGTCTTTTGTGTTATTCAGCTAATTGTGAAAGAATAAAATAAAAATGAATGAAAAACAGAGTAAAATTAAAAAAAAAAAACATCTAGAATTTAGCTATTAATAATTCAAATATTTAGCAGGTAAATAACATTGAACAAGAGGTTAAGCGCCTGAGTTATCAGCGCCTATTAGATAAACAATTGGGTCACCTATAGCTGGAGCCTATTGGTCACACGTCGTATCATCGTCATATTATTATAATTATTATGAGTTCATATTACTCGTTAGTTGCGATCTTATCTCCTAGTCCAGTAACTGTCCTGTTACATCGCAATGTTTCATTATGAATTAAGTCATGTCATTGGCTAGGGTTAAACTTAAAATACAACCTGCTTTCGTATAAATACTTTAATCTAGAATTTCATTGCTGACGTAATCCTATTTTATCAGATTCACCATAGTCATAAATCGTTTTCAGTCTGCAAACCTTTTTGTTTTAACGATATTTGCTAGGCCGATGCAGTACTATCATACATACATACATACTACTCAGCCTATAAACGTTCCCACTGCTGGGACACAGGCCTCCTCTCCATGAGAGGGAGCAGTACTATCATACCGGCCTAATAAAATCGAGCATTTAACACAAACTGGATTAAAATATACAAAATTAGCGATAGTTCTAGTCAATTCTTTATCATAATCTTCATTAGCCTGACGAACCTGACCCCTGAATAACTATGCGAGTATGATAGAAACGTGTACGGTCGGGGGACCCCCGGGAGGGACAAAGTTCTTAAAGTGATACTCGCACACACACGTATATAATAGAAAGATACAAAAGTCAGAGTCGATAGTAAAAGTCGCACGGAGCACGGAGGGGCCATAACGCCTTTTCATTACATAACGATTTCTACCAGTAAATTCCTACCGCAAGCCGCGGTAAGGAACTCCGTTCGAAAATACACTAACCGGTATTTTATAGTTGTCACGAGAATTAAATTTACATAATTGAGTAAAAAAGCAATTTTTCTCCTAGAATCGGGGGCTTGCCAAAATATGAAGCATTTGTTACGACCCTTACGAAACGGTGTAACACTTGAACAATTAATTAGATAATTATTGTGTCCACTGTTATCAACGTGGCGCATGTAATTGATACAATGCTAGGTACGTTCTTGCGTATGAAAGGTCCCGAGATAAGGATTTTGTACAAGTCGAAATTTTCTGGGAAAGACCTGTTGTGATAGGTTGCTTAGAAAGTGCTCAAATATAATTTACTTTAAACTTATTTGCCTCACCTCTACTCCTTTAATCTAGCTGAGCAATGGCTATTTGCAATAGAAGTGGTAACAAAAAGGAATACTCTTCTATTGCTGTCATTGAATCTTTTGTACAAGCCCAGTACCTATGTAATTGAAGAGGTTTTGGTAATTCGTAGAAAAAATTAATTAATTCCAGGTTTGGGACATCTACGGCAAGCCTAATTTGGAGCATACCATTTACACCATAGCCTCCGTCGGACACGTGAAATGGAGACCGCAGAAAAAGTAAGCGCAGTAACTAGATTCCTCCCTGTTTAAGAAATTATATCTAACTAACTTTTGACCCCTGTTGCCTGAAAATCCGTCGAATCAATCCATAAAACTCATATCCCATTGTTTTTTTATTCCCTTAAGATAGTGGTTTTAGCGATATTGCCATTTACAATGTACTTATCTGTCGCAGATGGAGTCGAATCCGCTGTTTTACAAAACCGTTCCGTTATTTAAAACAGCTAAACGACGTGCAGCTGGATTGCCATTGAATCATCTACAATCCGGCGCTGTACCACATCCGACTCAGTCGGTAATCACTGCAGACACTTCCAACCACAGATATGAGGTTCCGACTCACTGTGTAATAAGCGACACCCAGTTTTGACATTTTATACACAACTCGGCACTTCGGTTATGTATAACAGCGGATTCGACAATCCATTTGTAACATATCTATCACTATATATACATATATCACGTCAGTTTTTGTTGAATTCCCTTTGTAAAAAAATATATTCTCGATCAGATATCAAGTAGCATCCTGCGCTCTTGTCTTGGACTGCGCCGTCCACGTGTGGGATGTCAGACGCCCACACGTGCCGCTGGCAACGTTCGCGGAACATCGTGATGTCACCACCGCCATCGCGTGGCTGGCTGAGCCACACACATTCTTGTCTACTAGCAGGGTAAGTACAGTACGGATGAGGCGTAGATTCGCATCATGTCTTCCGTTTTAAAAATGGTGAGTTCAGCATAGCGATTCACAACCATTCGACAGGTTGTCATACCGAAAATTACATATTTTCAACTATTAATTTGCATTGACCCCGACAGCAAATAGCTGTCCGAAGTTTCTATTGATTTAAACTAACAAAAGTGTAGGGATTTGGATTTTCCAGCAGCCTTTAGAGGACTAATTTTATAATATTGATTGATGATCGATGCGGCACGGGAGAGTATCGGATGGTTGTGAATAGCTATGCTGGTGAGTGGTTTATGGTTCCGCGTCCAAGTAACATATTTCATATAATAATTTGGCATGCAAAACTATATTAAAAAAAATTGCGCTGGGATTTGCGGTTACAACGTATTCGTTATCACAGGAAACGCTTATAGTCTGTTACAAAAGAACCTGATGATAATGTAAACAAATGGATCAGAATGTACGTGTGGGTTTTTTTTTTTTACACTCACATAAATGCTGATGCTTTGATTTAATTATTTAAACCCCATATTCAAATTTATCTCAACTTAAAGGTGTAATTTATTTGACCAACCTCAATTTTCGTCGATGATTTATCAATTACTAGCTTTTGCCAGCGGCTTCGCCCGCGCGGAACTTTCATCCCCTATTTAACTCCCTTAGGGGTTGAATTTCGTAAAATCCTTCCTTATTCCTTGTCTACATTATAAAGAGAACCTCTGTGCAAAATTTCAACTTTCTAAGTCCAAGGGTTTGGGCTGGGCGTTGATGAGTCAGTCAGTCAGTCAGGACTTTTATTTTTATTTACATAGATAATTTAATAACACACTACACACAACAATAATTATTGTTAAAAAAAATTGTATGGTAAAACGTGTTGTAGGTATGTGAAATCTTTTAATTACACATGAATGTGTTATATTATTAATTCCTTTTAGTCGAGTTATTGCGTAAGAATTGAACCTGAACAGAGCTTGTTAACACTTTCACTAGCTACTTTTGGAACACTCGTAGTTATTTTTTTTTTTTGTGTCATTTATTCATCCAGGACTGCAGCCTGTACCGCCACAGGTTCAGCGAGGCGGCCCACCCGGTGCTGTGGGCCAACCCGCAGGGCGTGTGCGTGTCGGCGCGCGGCGAGGTGGCCCACGCGGCCCCCGAGCGGCCCCTGCCCGCGCTGCCCGCCCTGCCCGCGCAGCCCGACCGGCACGTGCCGGGACTGGGGTGGGAAATGCTTCATTACAAACATTTAACTAATATTATAATTGTGAAACTGTGTTTGTCCTTAATTAAAGCACTAAAGAAGCAACGGATTAATGTAATCTTAAACATCGAGAAAAGTTAGAACTGCTGCCATAAAGAGTATTTCTCTTTACTGCTACTTTAGACCGCAAAAAATGTATGGTTCTTGTGAGATAAACCGTGCCGTTGCGAAGCCGCGGGGAAATTCATACATAAAATTTCTTGATAGCAAGTTGAAATTCCACTTTTAACCTAAAAAAACAGAGGTCTAAAGTCGACGCGTGCGTTTTATTTTTGTATGTTTGCCCACGCATAACTTTTTATAGAATGCTCCGATTTTGACAATTTCTGTGTTCAACTCTTCAGTCGCAAGCAACCAACAGCTGGCTCCTTATCTCCAAGTGCACAAGCCGCCCTAGAACGTGCATTTCCAGGCGGAGCATCGTCCACCCTGTACCGCTACGCGGCGCCGGCCAGCGCGCGCACGCACGTGCTCGTGCAGTGCGCGCGCGCCTACCGCATGCGGGGAGCGCCGCCGCACGACCTCGCCAAGCACAACGCCGATGTGGCTAAAGCACATAATAGACATATGGTGAGCGAGAGACGTCATCCCACTATTTAATGTAGGAAAAACCAGAAAGAAGAAGAGTGAGTAAGTATGCGTCTAGGGCAATTTTTTGAAATAAGAACATACGACGTACAAAATTAACGACTATGCTATTATAATACTGTTGCGCCGCACAATTAATGTTTGGTTGCCACTAGCGACATCTCGTATCGAGTAGCGGAGTTAATCGTCAAGATCTTTCTTTATAGTTCGATGATGTTCTAGAACTTTCTGGAACTATCGACATGTGTTCGGTCAGGGCCGATATGTACTCGAACATTCTAGATGCTTCTACGGTAGAAGGTTCTGGAACTATCCGAGGGCCCTATATAAGCGGGAACGGAGCGCGTCCCGGGGTAGTTCATTGGAAGCGATACATGCGAGAACATCTAAAGCGATCTTCAAGTGCGACTTAAGAGTGATCCGTAGTGCTATTGTGTTGTGTTATTAGTGAGTTTAATTAAAGTGTTATTTTTGGCAGTTTTTAATTGTCACGAACCCCTAGCTCGTAACAATACTAAAAACTTTTCAAAACTCTTCAGACTTATATAACGATCTGTGACCGGAGTACGTAACCCGACAGAGAGATAGCTTCATGCAATCGCGCAAAGATAGTAGTTTGTACTCCTGCGTTTCGTAGTAGTGAGTACAAAGGTCGATAGTACCAATTTTTTAAGTTTTGCGTCTGTAGGGCGCGTCACTGTGTAGTGACGCGCGGTTGGTGCTATAAATTCAGAAATTAGTTTACCTACCGAAGTGCACACCTATAACCGTTTGTAAAACATGCCATCTTGAGTTAAAATTAGCGGTGTAATGACTTTTTGTCCTTTTTTACTCCCCTGCAATCCCACTGACTTTTTAGTGGCGAGATTCGGAAACCGATTTGTGATTTTACTTTGTTAAGTACCTACGTCAAGTTATCTATTACAAATAAGCTAATTTTCTTATGAAAAGGAAAACTTGCGCATATACGGTTAAAATACGAATAAAAATATTATGTGCATTTACAACAATGTTTATCTACTTAATGGTATTTAATCGGGGTGAAAGTTTAAATGGAAGTTTGTAATTTTTGTCGATGGGAAACCTCATCGGGCCCAAGCCTTGTATTCACAGAAACGCCAACTTATTGTTGCGCCCCACAATTAATGGTAACTTATTATCACTAGCGTCATCTAGTATCGAGTAGTAGAATAAGTGTCGTTTTTGGTAATTTATATTGGCAGTTTTTAATTGTCATGAACCCCAAGCTCGTTACATTAGTAAAGTATGGTCTGTATAAGGTAAACTTTTCCTTAAAATGCGACGTGTGCCCCGCAGGTGTGCCACGTGTGGGAGGTGGTGCGCTGCGTGTACGGCGCACGCGCCGGGGCTGGGCGCGGGCCGGCCCTGCCGCGCCAGGACCGCGAGCTGCCACGTCCCGAGCCGCCGCCCCTGCCGCCCTATACACACACCTATGCGAAGTGAGACATCATTACCAATATCGTTTTATTCAGAGCAGAAGTCAAACATAAATTCGGGTCTCCTGACGATATTTCATCATTTCGTTTCAGTAGCTTTTTTTTATAGATTCATTCCTATTTTTAGAAGTTTCGATTTATTGACCATTTTTTATTTTGTTAAGTACCTGGTACTTGTTGACAGGGTTACACTGTCCTCCCATACCTACCAACCGGTTCTTCTTCATAGGTAATGGCTAGTTGGAACCGTGCACTTAGCTTCTGATGTCTCATAAGTGTCCAAATAAATTTATGTGAAATGAAATTATTTGAATTTGACAGTCTAGGAAAGTCGGAAGTATCAAGTCTAATATTACACTCATAATGTTTTTGTCAGTAATGCAGTAGAAGAAGAACCTTTAGAAGAAGTAGAAGACTGGGCAGAGACACAGTTCCATAACAGTGGGGTGCTGGGCAAGCCCACGCTGAGCATCTACATACCACCCACCAAGCCGGCCAAGCCTGTAAGAACCGATGGTGAGTACAATATTAAGTTTAGAATGGGATGTCTAAGTATATCACCGTAAGATTGTGAACACCGTTAGTTAAAATCTATTTTGCGAGGTTATAAACTGTCGATAAATTGTAAACTACAACAATTTAACGCATTATTTTCGGTAGATTATAATCTATCGAAGTTAAATTTATCAGAATCACAATCTGTCGCGCGTTAAATTGTCAACTGTCCGAAGGCTGTCTCTGGTTGGTCGGTCTTACAGTAGGCCGTTCTATGTCCATAGAGTTAGGAATGAAACACAGAATTCATTTTACTTTCACAATAATTTTAAATACGAATTCTAAAGCTGTGAGTTATTTTCAACACGAAATCAATTTACGATTATCAAAACACTGTTTGTTTACATCCGACGACAAACGAATTAACAAACAAATATGGTGGGCGGGGCATTTCAGCCAATCAGCGCGCGAGGTGCGTTTCGTCGCATGCCATTTCACAAATTGACGGTTTCACTTCGATAGATTATAATCTACCGAAAAATAATTAGTTAAATTGTAAGCAGGATGTTACGATTCACAATCTTTCGACAGTTCACAATCTCGTTAGATAGATTATAATCTAACGGTATTTAAAGTTTTACGGTGGCATCTCAAATCAAATTATTTCTTGCATCACATCTCTTATGAATTACAGTTATAATATACAGGATAAGTTTCTGCGCTGGGGGTCTAGGATGACATGTTGGTTAGTTTGCGCACTGGTTAAAAACTTATCCTGTAGTTACTGTCGTTGCTATATAATTGCCAGTCACCAGTAAAATAACTGTTTAATGGCCGATTCCTATAGTTTACGGACCGTAATTGGTTAAAATTAAGACTCTTGTATCTTAACCAATAATGTAGCTAACACCTCATAGCTTTGCATAGTAGCCCCCCCCCCCCCCCCATATGGAAGTAGCTATCACAGGTAACATCAGCTTACGAAACTATTTATTTGCCCATTTTGGAAATAAAAAATGCTACCATTCATTGGTATGCAAAACAATTCGTTTTTGGTATTAGGAACCAAGCATAGGAACCCCCCCGAGTGGGTTCCCGCATTGTCGTTGCAGGGAGGCTCAGTAACCGTGGATTCCGGCCACGGTGAAGCCAAGAGGAACCCAAAGGTGGGGCCGCTCGTCAGGGCTTTTGCCTTCAAGCCATTGACGTAGCGGCCAAAAAGTAGGTTGCGGTGAGGTGCACGTCAACTGAGGTGGGCCGCGTTGTCGAATGGGAGGCATCACGGCTGAGGGTTACGGGCTGCGGTAGAGGAGGAGTGCCGGTGCTTCTGAGCAGCGCTCTTCCCTTCCGTGGCCTGGACGGGGCCGCCACCGTTTGATGGCGGACGCGGTGGGGCCGCAGGGGAAGAGGAGTGTCGGTATAGCGTCAGCCGCTCTCCCTATCCCCTGCGGCCGAAAAGTGGTAGACGGGACGGCGCGTTGTGTTCCTCACGCGCGCCGTCAAAGATGTCAGCAAACACTGGTGGGGTCCGCAAGGGCCGATGCCTGCCAGGGGTGCGGGTTTGTTCGAAAGAGATACCACAGCCCCTGGCATACGGGCTACTGAGGGAACACGGGTGGGTTTTAGTCAGTAAAAGTCTGACACGCCCGGTGACTGGTAATTAGTGACCGACATTTAAACACATGATTGTACTCATCATTATGAACAACTTTTACTATGGGACCAAACCTGAAATCGCGAAAAAAAAATCAAATGTTCCCTACATTTACTCGTATGTTCGCATAACTCGTCAAAATGTAGGGAACAGATGATTTTGTTTGTTTGTTGGGTAAGTAATGTCAGTGACACAGTTGCAGTGGCGGGCTCGTCGCCGGCGGGCTGGGTGTCGGCGGCGTCGGCGCACTACGTGGACACGGAGGCGGCCGACTGGGCCCTGCCCGAGGAGGCCTTCCCACTGCGCAGCGCGCCCTCGCCGCCCGCGCCGCGCGCGCTCCCGCACGACGCCGCGCGCGTGCGCCGGGATGACAAGGAGCATCACGGTAACACCTCATCGCGTTTGGACATTTTTGCAGGATGTTATGAGATGCAAAAATAATGATTCTGATCGACAGTTGAACTTGATGAGGACAATACCTACAACTTGTCGAGCAATTGTCAAACTGCACGTCACCAACATCAACCAGACGGCAGATATAGCTGTGTGTTCTATCTGGTTATAAGCAAAGCTTCTCGTTATCACCCAATTTTCACATTAAAAACCAAGTTTCTCGTTATAACCCAATTTTCTAGTTATAAGCCAAACTTCTCGTTATAACCCAAGCTTCTCGTTGTAACCCGAACTTCTCGTTTTAACCCAAACTTCTCGTTTTAACCCAAGCTTCTCGTTATAACCCAAGCTTCTCGTTTGAACCCAAGCTTCTCGTTTTAACCCAAGCTTCTCGTTTTAACCCAAGCTTCTCGTTTTAACCCAGACTTCTCATTTTAACCCAAGCTTCTCGTTTTAACCCAACCTTCTCGTTTTAACCCAGACTTCTCATTTTAACCCAAGCTTCTCGTTTTAACCCAACCTTCTCGTTTTAACCCAAACTTCTCGTTTTAACCCAAACTTCTCGTTTTAACCCAAGCTTCTCGTTATAACCCAAGCTTCTCATTATAACCCAAGCTTCTCGTTTTAACCCAAACTTCTTGTTTTCTTAAACTCAATGTAACTCTCAACAACGACCCATTCCAACAGCTGCATACTTCGTGTCGATAATATTAATGGAGTTATAATTGTGATGTGATGCAGCATCGCACCGCGGCAGTGGCGGCGGCGGCACGTCCCCGGGCGGCAGTTCGTCGCCCGGCAGCGGGTCCAGTGGGTCCGGCGGGTCCGGCGGGTCCGGCGGGTCCGCCTGCACCGCGCCGCCCAACCTCGACCACTCCGGGTACCACCACAATAACATGCATGTGAGTTTATCGTTATATGTTACCTCTTCTATTTATTTGACATTATTTGTTTGTTACTTGTTTTTTAGATTTAACATTTGTTCAATAGCAGTAGGTGTATTGCTATTGGATACATAAGTCTTCATTAGAAAGTTATTTACAGACTAGTGACTCCCCCTGCTTTGCACGTGTGCAATTGCACATGTCAAAACATCGAGGTTTCTTTTCTTTAACTATATTGTATACACGCGCATCTTCCGCAATAAATACCACCCAAGATGGTGGTGGAGAGCGCATCCAAATCTAGTATAAATTTTAAAAGAACTCTACGGTCAGACAGTCGGACGCGAAAAGCGGCTTTGTGTTTATACTATGCATTATCTAGGTTTCACATTCTTATACATAGGGTATCTGACGCAGAATTTGAAAAAATCAATACAGTAAAACAATCGAATCAAGAATGAAGACATCGCAATGTTTCTGCACTCCACTACACTTGTGTGTATTTTTCAATCAACTCAGCCTATCGCAGTCCAGTGCTACGCATAGGCCTCTATCAGGCTGCGCAATACCCTGTCCTTCGCCTTCCGCGTCCAGTCTGTCCCAACCACCGTTTTCAGCTTATCGGCCCATCGTCGCTAAGGGGCGTCCCACAATACGTTTGCCGATACATGGTCTCATGGACTCGAAGTCGTCTCCACCTCCTCCACCGGTAATCGGCCCTTCGACAGACATAACCAGCCCACTGCTACTTCACATTCCTTACTCTACAAGCTATATCGGTAAATGAAAACTTGAATGAATATCTTGTGAATAAATAAATTCGTTTCTTTTCCGAATAATTTCATTTCTGATTTAGCCCGCAATTTATTCCTCCCTGACCATGAGTGTGATCCAACCAGATGGACGAGGGCGAGGGTGGAGACTCAGGACTGGCAGTCCGGGTGGGAGAAGCCAAGAGTCCTCAACTAGAGGTGGCGCCCTTGCTGGCTGCGGCGCTGAAGCTGCACGCCGAGCTCGGCGATGTGCAGACTGCGGCGGTGGTCATGTTGGTGCTGCAGGAACATAGGTGACGATACTCATTTTTCACTATAACCAGTTAAATTTATTTCTCATTAATTTATTTCAGCTTGCAGTAATCCATAGGGGGCATCCATTAATTACGTGAGGCAATTTTGTCGATTTTTCGACCCCCACCACCGCTCTGGTGAGATTTCGTGAGATTTGGCTCGACCCTACCCCCCCCCCCCCTATTATCTCACGTGAGATATATCAAAATTCGTATTTTGAGTTAAAAACGTGTTAATCTGTGCTTATTTACTTTGGATTTATGCGTTGCGTTTGGCTGGCTCGACTGGCTGGTGGCGGTTTAACAATCGAGTAGCTAATGTGCGCTATATTGTCATATAGTCATTTAAATAAAACTGCATAAATAAAATAATACAACGACATCTATGAGATGATTGAAATTTTGAACATAGTGTGTCAGTTTTGTCATGAATGTAACAAAATATCTCAACAGTCAGCTGGAGATTAGAATGAAAATATTCAGATGATACATTTGGTGAAGTTATTTTTAATCTTCTCAGGAGTGACTTGTTCCCGTACATTGAGGAGAGCTTACAGGAGCACTGGCTTCTGGGATACATCGACGTGCTGCAGAGACACAAACTGTGGAATGTCGCCACTGAGGTAATGTTTTCATCTGCTTATTACTACTGATTTGATTGATTATTGAAATGTTTATTTTTTCTTTGCCAGCCTTGTCTGCTGTATCATAAAACGTCTGGTTTCTCGTCCAGGTGGTGCGCTGCGCCTGGCTGAACAGCGTGTGGGTGATGTCGCAGCAGTCCACCAGCGTGGCGGTGTGCTGCGGGCGTTGCGGGCGGCGCACGCGCCCGCACGCGGCCTGCGACTCGTGCCACCCGCATCTGCGGCACCTGCCCGACCTGTGCGCAGTGTGCCATCAGGTACTTTTAGTTTATTTTATACTGTTCGGGAAACTTATTACAGTTTTCTTTAAAAACAATAAAATGAAGAGGGCCCTTCCCGGTCCAATATCGTCAACGCGAGTATTATTGAAAAGCTTGTGGTTATATCCAACGCAATCCAAGCGAACTGAAGGCCAATTCTCGTAACACAATCTATGCCGTATTCCGAAATGCAGCAAAAGTGATATTATCGCTAACCCGACCAAATTGAATAGTCAAAAAATTTAAAAGCTATCAGATCATTAGTACTTACTGATTATTATTTTGGTTGGCTTCGCGATATTATCACTATTTGTCTAATACGGAATGCGCCCCTAGTCGCAGTGTCATCTCGGCGACAAGCAAATGTCAAAAACTTGTCAAAAATGTATGGAAACTCAAGGTATTTTTGACAGATTGCGACTGAGATCAGACTGTGAACGTTCTTAAAATTAGCTGAATTGGAAGCGAGTGAGAACGCGATAACATCGAACGAAAACTGGCGCGCAGTTTGACAAAACTTGTTCCAGCAATTTCGTTTTTTAAACAAGCCCTACAAGTTAAAAATTGTCATTAAGAATCTCCATTACATCTACGAGGTTTTTATCTATTCGTAGGAAAGAAAAAGAACGGTCGAAGCAGTGGCGTGCAGTCCATAAGACATTGCCTACCCTACCTAAATCTGATAAATATGTAAAACTAATATTATTTTATCAATATAAAAAATCTTTATTCATAAATCAGCGCCACCAGTCGAGCGTTAGACGTATCATTAGTATTATCGATACAATACCCGTTCGTTCGTACAATTTGATGCAACTTTACATTGCGATGCACTAGCGCCGCTGAGTGCCTCGGGAGAGACACGAACTATTCGCGTCTTGATGTTTACATGCGTGCTCTTGTGGTCATGCAGATTTATTGTGTGTGCTTTCCCATACATACGTGGCACATAATTTAACAAATAACGCAAACAACCGTACAGGGTAGTCACTGGCTTTTTATGATTTTTACAACGAGACGAATTACGAAACTTACCGAAGTTATCCGAAAAAAGTTGGCTATCCGACTATTTTTAAAAGTAGCATTGTTTCATTGAATTGTCGCTACTTAAACAACCATTACTTTTTTGTCGTATTATTTTCATATCGTTTTCATTTGTTTTGATTGTGAGCTATGATAGCATGTATTTAAGATTTTAACGTTGATAAATAGTGTGAAAGTTGTTCAAGTGGTGCGTGTATAGAGAAAAAAATATGATGCATTTAAAAAAAAAACTATCGGTGAAAAAAAAACAAGTTATCGTGAAAAGTAGTTGTACACCGGATTTGCACTTAATAGGTTACAAGCTAAAGGTAAAGTCAATCGTAAATTAAATACAAAACAATATGATTCATTTAATTGCCGCACAGGTTGCATGCTGTGTAGTTACAGTAATCGGTTATTCTGGTTTTTCTTTTGCCTTTTTTAATTTCTGCCTACACTGCCTAAAACTCTGTGCGACACTGGGTCGAAGCCAGTCCCAAAACATTTAGATAGTGAGCTACCCAGACCAAGTTCGTCATCTGTGCCTACTGAGTACCTACTGTCCCCACCACGGAGCAAATACAAAGAGGAGATGTTGTAATCAGATTTCCCTAAGAAACAACGCGTGACAATTTGCGGGGTGAGGGGGTGTTAGATCCCGCCCACTTATTTATTTTCCATCTACTGGTCAATAGCTAAACTACTCCCTCGTTCTGTAAATTTTACTTTGAAGTTACGTAACTATCTCACACTAGATGTCACTAACTGCAGGATGCAACAGGGTCGTAGTCAGAATGGGTATTAGACACATTTTTGAAAAGTGTCTTTAATTAGATTCTAAAATGGTAACAAACCACAAAAAAACATCATTTTTATTGAATCGATTAGTGCCATAAAAATGCATTTAAATTTTCATTTTTCGCGCGTAATTTGACGAAAACGCTGGACGCCGTGGACGCCATATTGCTCTGAGGGTATGACGTCAGCTTGCTGTATAAACAAATGCGCTGATATTTTGTATGATAATTGTTGGTAAATAAAAAAATAGTTATTATTCTACTTATAGTCTGTTTGCTGTTCCTAAATGTAAGATATTATTACCAATAAAAATTACTTTGGTTACGAAAATAATAAAAGTACAAAGTTGTTCATCCCTATTTTATATATATATATATATTTTTGTATTACTTTGTGTTACTTGATTTTTATTTTATATTTACTTTATAATCAATTGCAAATGAATGGTCAATGCCAAGTGGAAGAGCGGAGTCACCTAACACAAGCATCTCGTCCTTAAAAGGTGATCTCCAAATTTTGTTTGTAATGTATCTTCTTTGTAATTGAAATAAATTCTCTTTTTTTTTTTTTTGTTCAGTTGATTAGTTTAAACAGCGGTATTACGTAATAACATGGTGGGTACTATTTCATGGTGTTCAAAAACAGATTAAAAACACTGAAATCTTTGAATTGAATTTTCAAATTTATTCTGTTCTTTCATGAACTAATACTAACATTTTCTAACTGCTTTTTGCCTAAGCTATCTCAATCATATATTTATAGTTTTTTTTTCTCATATAGAGTAAAATACCCTATTGTCGTACCGGGAGTACTCCGGTTAATTTATTAATTTTGCGGACCATCTTGATACGTATTTTTATAATGAAATATTGATATTAATTTTTTAATCCATTGCTGTCTTAGATTATCTTCGGAAAGAAATCTGAACATACATCGTTTAAAAACTACATAGGCATTAAGATCTTTTAATTAAGTAAACAACAACTGCCATACTTAATTGTGTCACGGAGGGAAAGTACTTAATTTTTTTTTTAGATAGAATATTTAATTTATAGGAGATTATATTTTTTAAGTAACTCAAGATATGAGACAGCCGCGGGACATTTGGTACACTAATTAGATTCCAATTACGGCCCTGTCTTTTTGTTGTTTCCGTTTGTTGTTCATAGTCGACGACATATGGCGGCCTGTTTACAAAATGGTATAAGAACTACAAAAATATTATTTTGTCTACTAAAGGGTATTTAAGAATGAATGTTGAACAAATCTCAATACATATGATTATTAAAATATGTTAACATTGAGCTCTACGTGCCTAAATGTTTTTATTTCCCATGACACAAACTGTCGCCATCTAGTGTCGGGTAGAATTATATTTGAAAAGACCGACGTTTAGAGATTTTTCTAGAACTATTTTGATAAATTACTCATAAAATTACTTAGAAATGAAATGTGATGCCATCCATAGCATCAGAATGTCTTTCCGAGTAATTTTTACAAGATACAACACAACATTTCATGCTTTTTTTTTCTTCTAGCGCGAATATGCTATAAAATGGGAACGTGTTCAAAGTTGTGCACAGAACTTAACAGGACAAACGCCAACAATACACTGACTAAGGCCACGCCCACGTGATGACGTCAGGGCCTGGTTGAGAATAACAGTGCACAGTTGCTTAGGCCGTCTCCTCTTTGTATTTGCTCCGTGGTCCCCACGGATATAAACATATTTTTTTTAATTCATCATCATCATCCTTTCAGCCGAAAGACGTCCACTGTTGGACATAGGCATCCCCCAAGCTCCACCACTTCGGCCGGTTCTGTGCTTCCCGCATCCAGCGGACTCCTGCTGCCCTCACAAGGTCATCGGTCAACCTTGTGGGAGGCCTTCCAACCTTACGTCTTCCGGTGCGCGGTCGCCACTCCAGAACTTTTCGGCCCTATCGGCCATCTGTTCTGCGAGCAATGTCACTGGCCACTGCCACTTAAGTTTGGCATTTCTTCGGGCTATGTCGGTTACCTTGGTTCTCTTGCGGATCTCATCATTCCTGATTCGATCACGCAGGGAAACTCCAAGCATAGTCCTCTCCATTGCCCTTTGGGTGACAATAAGCCTTATGAGGCCCATTGTGAGCGACCACGTTTCGGTTCCATATGTCATCACTGGCAACACGCACTGGTCAAAGACTTTCGTCTTGAGACAGTGCGGTATGTGGGGCGAGAAGATATTGCGAAGCTTCCCGAACGCTGCCCAGCCGAGTCGGATTCGGCGATTCTCTTTCTCGAAGTTGGACCTACCTAACTGGACAGTTTGTCCTAGGTAAACGTACTCGTCCACAACTTCGAGTGCAGCGCCTCCGACCGTTACGAGTGCAGGTGTTACATGGGCATTGGACATGGGCTTCGTCTTGTCCATGTTCATTTTAAGACCCGCGCTTTCGGAATACTGAGGTCATCCAGCATTATGCTGAGGTCCTCCATGGTCTCAGCCATGACAAATATAATCGGCAAACCGAAGTTGAATGATGTACTCGCCATTGATATTGATGCCAGCCCCTTTCAAATCCTGAACCTTGAAGACATCCTCCAGTGCAGCGATGAAGAGATAACGTTTCCCAGTCTAACACCACGCTGCAGAAAGATAGTTAGTAGATAGATTTCGTAGTCCACAAACGCTAAACAGAGAGGCAGGTTATATTCTTCGGTCTTCTGTATAACCTGCCGCAGCGTATGTATGTGGTCTACTGTGTTAAAGCCTTTCGATACCCGGCTTGTTCGGGAGGCTGGAAGTCGGTTCGTGATGATTCTGGAGAACAGCTTGTGGACATGACTCAGAAGTGAGATGGGCCTATAATTCTTAAGGGCATTGTCACCCTTCTTAAAGAAAAGTACCACCACACCAGTTCCATGCTTGTGGCGTTTTGCCCTCGAGTATGATGGAATCAAACAGCTTCTGGAGGGCCTTAAGAACGGGGTTCCCGACAGCCTTTTGGAGTTCAGCCGTAATTCCGTCATCACCCGGCGCCTTGTTGTTTTTGACCTGCTTCAGAGCCATCCTAACCTCGTACAAGCTGACGCCCGGGATGTCTTCAGTATAGAAATTAGTTACGGGGAATTATTTAAATCTACTTACATGAAGAAAGCGACAACTAAAATGCTGACCGTCGAATCTTCAACCCTCAGAATCGTAGACTTGGAGTTCAACGCTCGACTCTCAGCGTATATTTTTACAACCGCTTATTTTATCTACTAACTTACTTACCGGGTCTAACCCCGGTGGATTGCCCATCTAAAGTTCTACCGCACGTTTTTAAACCGTTTGTCACTTTTCGTCAAATATTGACCTGCTTTCTTGCTTGCAGGTGGTGCGAGGCCTGTACGCGTGGTGCCAGGGATGTTCTCACGGCGGGCACCTGCACCACATGCGGCGCTGGATGGACACGCACCAGCTGTGTCCCGCTGGCTGCGGCCACCAGTGCCAGCTGGCGTGACCGGCCACTGCTGGACTTAGGGCCTGACACTGCACCACATGCGGCCTGGATGGACACGCACCAGCTGTGTCCCGCTGGCTGCGGCCACCAGTGCCAGCTGGCGTGACCGGCCACTGCTGGACTTAGGGCCTGACACTGCACCACATGCGGCCTGGATGGACACGCACCAGCTGTGTCCCGCTGGCTGCGGCCACCAGTGCCAGCTGGCGTGACCGGCCACTGCTGGACTTAGGGCCTGACAATGCACCACATGCGGCCTGGATGGACACGCACCAGCTGTGTCCCGCTGGCTGCGGCCACCAGTGCCAGCTGGCGTGACCGGCCACTGCTGGACTTAGGGCCTGACACTGCACCACATGCGGCCTGGATGGACACGCACCAGCTGTATCCCGCTGGCTGCGGCCACCAGTGCCAGCTGGCGTGACCGGCCACTGCTGGACTTAGGGCCTGACACTGCACCACATGCGGCCTGGATGGACACGCACCAGCTGTGTCCCGCTGGCTGCGGCCACCAGTGCCAGCTGGCGTGACCGGCCACTGCTGGACTTAGGGCCTGACACTGCACCACATGCGGCCTGGATGGACACGCACCAGCTGTGTCCCGCAGGCCGCAGCCACGGAAGGTTTCAGTCGATCTAACTGTTGCAGAGCATAAGTGTGTTTCCATGTGAGACTTTGTTACAAAGAGTTGTTTTTTTTTTTAAGATACGCCTAGCGATTTCCTAGTCTTTTTGTCACGAAGACAGTAACTCCAATTGTTGAAAACGTAAGTCATTCTCAACCTTATGTTCATGTCATTAAAGCTTAAATTGCACCTATTATTCTAATCGGATTGCCAGAGAAGTTTCGTGCTACAGTAAATAAGTTAAGATTCAGATAAATCGTTTAATCTGTTAAAGCCTTTAACTTTGTATTGTTATTTAATAGGTCTTTACCTATGAAATTGCCGTTTTGTATGAAAAAATTTAAACGAATTTTTTTCATGAATTTTTTATTTGTATTAATCGAAGTAATCACCCATGCAATCAATGCATCTTTGCCATCGCAGTGGCAGTTTATTGATGCCCTTCTTAAAGAAATCAGCTGGACGGGAGGCAACAAATTCTTCAAAGGCATTTTGTACTGCCTCTCGGGTATTAAATTTTTTTCCCGCCAAGAAGTTATCCAAATTCTGGAAAAAGTAGTAGTCTGTAGGCGCAAGGTCTGGTGAGTAGGGCGGATGACGGAGAGCTTCCAACCCCAGTTCTTGCAACTTGGAGACCGTCTGCTGTGCAGTATGAGGTCGCGCGTTGTCGTGCAGGAGCAGCGGAGACGAGCGATTGACCAATGCTGGTTGGAGATGCGCCAGCTTCTCCATCATTGTGTTCAGTTCTTCACAGTACACATCTGCAGTAATGCTCACCCCGTTTGGTAAGAAGCTGTGATGAATCACACCGGCGCACAGTGGTCCGGATTTTGAATATGGTGGACTTGGAACCCAAGGACAATGTTTCGCGCTGAAAAAATTCATACGAACAGATAAATTAACGCTCATCAACGTTTGTTCTAGCGGTTTTTAAGGAATTGTTTACTTTTACGAAAAAAAAAATATTGAAAAAAAATATGTATGGAGCAAAACTGAAATATATTTTTTTCTCAAAATGTTCAAAAGTGTTAGCAATGAAACCTTTTGTATGTTGTTGCATTACACTTATTTGATCATTCCACAAATATATTTTTCGCATACACTTGCAGCCTTGGCCGAAATAAGTATCGGAACTTTCAATGTTTTTACTCCAAGTATTTGTGACAATTAAAGGTTTTTACTAATTTTTAGTCACATAATATATATTTTCAACAAACTAAAAATATTAAAATTCGTTATTTCTTGACTTTGAATGATAGATAAATGAAAAAATAGATAAAATAAAATAAAAAACATATTTTACTTTTTAGTGGTTAACGCTGTTACTCAAACCGCAGTGAATGACGCATTGTCTGCTAATTTTCCCCTCCCATTACCTAATATTGCTATCTCTTTCATTCTCCACTATTGCTGTCTCTTTCATTCTCTATTGTTCTTTCTCGTTAAGACCCTTGCAACTTGCGCGCTTATGAATCAAATAAAAAGACGGAGCTCCTGCAGGAGTGTGTCATCACAGCAGCCATTCACAAGGGCTCGCGCTGACCGCGCGAGCCCTCATGTTCCATATGCCCAATGGGCAACCAAAAGGAACGGCCCGTCTTTACGGGCCTCAGTATGGCCTCTGCGGTCAGGGGGCGAAGCCCCGACACCGCCTGCCGCGCCCCTTGCGGGGACGCTGCGACAACCTCATCGGAGTGTGTCATTAGACATTCAGCCCTTGAAGAGTCAACATACCTGGAAATTTTAACGTGAAGAAAACTACCTACTTAATAATGGCTGGATTTGGTACTTACCTGGATATTTACGTGTTTCTACGAAAAGGGGACCTCAAGGACTACAAAAGACTGCATCAAGCAATTTTGGACTGCATTTTGTTTGAAATTTCGCAAGAAGATTCTGAAAAAATATTGAATTTTGCAAGATCTCTCACTGTGAACTTAAATCGTCGATGGACCGAAGCACACAGGGTGCAAAAAACATTCATGAGAAAGCACATGAGCTGGTTAGAAACAAAAGTTAAGTGGCCTGAATGTGAATCTGTGAATCTCTCCCAAATTTTTGAAGAGACCGAAAATTTGGATCTTCGTTCCATAGAAGAAGAAGCAGCTGTTCTACCCTTTGCATCTACTTCGAAGGCGACTAGTGACATGGGAACTTCTACAGATATCGTATCAAGGAAGCCATTTGAAGACTTGGGAAACAAGCAGAAGAAAAGGCGATCGGGTACATTACTCGACTATCCGGAAGAGGAATTGACGTTTGCTTTTATCACAAAGCTTAAGTCTAATGGGAAAGAAGTTCTTGCTCGCATCATCGATCATCTTATGAAGAAACCTGAAAAGGTTGAAGATGTCGAATCATTTTTATTTATGAACGAAAAGAAGGAGACTATGCAGACAGATCAAGTTTTGGCCCTTACTACTTCATTGGATCTGTCAAAGTGGAAGTACCTCACTTTAAGGTCTGCATTGTCACAACAGTTGAGGCTTCCGTCTTACCACAAGTTGTTAGAGGCTAAGAAAAGGTGTTATCCAGATGCCAGAGATATTACAATTTCAGAAGATGGAGCAAAGGTAAAACTACAAGCACTTTTAGATGTCACAACTAGAAGGATTCTGCAAGTCGTTGGTGATGATTTAAAGATTTCCAGTGGAAACTTGAAGCTGACCAGCAAATGGGGATTCGATGGTTCATCAGCACAGAGCAACTACAAGCAAAGAAGTGAAATGGCAGAATTCGATGACTCCTCTGTGTTCATGACGAGCCTCGTTCCTCTGAAGCTAGAGGCCGGAAATGTTGTTATTTGGAATAATCCAAAGCCATCTTCAACATTTTATTGCAGACCTATTAAATTTCAGTTTGCGAAGGAAACGACTGACTTTGTTAAGCAAGAACAAGAGGCAATGAAGGAAGAAATACGAAACTTAACTATTTCAAGTTGAGGAAACTTGGAAGTTACTCATAAGCTGCACATGACAATGATTGATGGGAAAGTGACTACAATAATCACAAATACTCCATCTGCAGCTACTTGCAATGTTTGTCTTGCAAAACCAAGCGAGATGAATAATCTTTCTCAAATGTTTTCAAGACCTGTGCGGGAAGATGTATATCAATATGGATTGTCAACACTCCATATGTGGATTCGAAGCATGGAGTGTCTTTTAAACATTTCGTATAATTTAGATTTCGAAATGTGGAGTGCACGAGGTGAAAACAAGAACCTTAAGAAGTTTCGGAAGGACATGGTGCAATCTGAGTTCAAACAACAGATGGGACTTTTGATTGATGTTGTGAGGCAGGGCTTTGGAACAACAAATGATGGGAACACGGCCAGAAGATTTTTTCGGGAATACGAAAAGACAGCTCAAATAACGAAGATTAATGCTGATTTGATAAAACACTTCGCAGTCATATTGCAGGTGTTATCTTCTGGACAGGCTGTGAATATCGATGGATTCCGTGGATACTGCAAGGAGACTGCTGAGCTCTTTGTGCATCACTACCCCTGGTACAACATGCCTTCCAGCGTACACAAAATGCTGATACATGGCGCTGACATATGCGAACATTTCTCTTGCCTTCCTATCGGAATTTTGTCAGAAGAAGCAGCAGATGCAAGAAATAAGGACTTCCGAAATACCAGAGAGCGCCACACGAGGAAAACAGGAAGATTGCAAAATAATGAAGACATTATGCATAATTTTTTGATATCTTCAGATCCTTATATATCTCATCTGAAACCGAAATACAACAATTTTAAATCATCAAGTATGTTTCCAGAAGCTTTGCAGTTATTAATAACAGAAGAAGTAATAGAAGTTGAAGAAGAAGAAGAAATAGAAGTTGATGAAGAAGTTCCACAAAATGTGCCAGATCCTTTAGAATGATTTTTAAGTTTTCTTATATTACTTTATTAGTTTCTATTATTTTGTATTTTCAATTTACGTATATAATTTTATTATATTTTTATTATTGTTGTTTTCGTGTACTATTTTTTTTAATGTGTTAAATTTAATTCAAATTGTAAACCACCTTCGATTATTATATTGTACTGTAAGAATTTATTATGCAATAAACAATTTTCAATAACTATGTTGTTTTGTAATTTGATGTCTGTGTTGATGTAAACAATTTTATCTTAGTATTATACTTTCCCGAAACCACTTAACAGACCAAAAAAGTAATGTTTTAATGGTATTTTTTTTATTATTAAATATTTTAACTTAAACTGCGCATAAACGCCAAAGCTGCAAGTGCATGCGACAGATTTGTTTGTGAAATTAACAAATAAATGTGGGACAATGATTTACAAAGGGTTTCATTGCTAACACTTTTGAACATGTCGAGAAGAAACAATTTTTCAGTTTTGCTCCATACATTTTATTTTTCAATATTTTTTTTTCGCGAAAGAGAACAATTTCTTAAAAACCGCTAGAACGAACGTTGATGAGCGTTCACTTATCTGTTCGCATGAATTTTTTCAGCGTGAAAAATTTACCTTGGGTTCCAAGTCCACCATATTCAAAATCCGGACCACTGTGCGGCGCTAGACCACCAAACAGTGACCATCACTTTTCTAGGGGTAAGTTTTCGTTTAGGGCATTGTTTAGGTGCTGAACCAGGATCCAACCAACTTGCTGAGCGCTTACGGTTATCAAACAGAATCCATTTTTCATCGCAGGTAACAATGCGGTTCAAAATTCCTTCATTTGTGTGTCTGTTGAGCAGTGCAAGGCACGTCTCGACGCGTACTTCGCGCTGGCGATCATTGAGTTCGTGGGGCACCCATTTGTCAAGCTTTTTTACCTTGCCAATTTGACGCAAATGGACCAATATTGTTTTGACGCTAACGTCGAAAGCTGCTGCTAATTCAGCCGTAGATTGTGTATCATCAGCTTCCACAATCGCCTTTAATTCGTCATTGTCGACCAAAGTCTTCGGACGACCGCGAGGTTCATTTTTCAGGTCGAAATTTCCAGAACGGAAGCGAGCAAACCAATAACAGGTGGTGCGTTGGTTTGTAGTGTTAGCTCCGTAAACGTCGTTGATGTTGCGTGCCGCTTGTGCCGCGTTGCTGCCACGACGGTACTCATATTCCATAATTACTCGAATTTTTAACGTATCCATGATGACGAAAAAGATTGAAATGCGATGAAAATGTAACACTAATCAATAAAGAAATGACTACTTTTAGAAAAAAAAATCCATGTTTTTAAAATAAAATTAATTTGAAATTAGAATTCTTAGCCAAACAAAAATTATTTTGATTTGAAATGGCCAGTACTGCAGAACGGCAATTTCATAGGTAAAGACCTAATATTTGTATTTTGTGTTGGTGTGCGTTACGCCATCGCCAGCGGAATGTTGTCGCTTTTCAGGATTTCGGCTTGACAGATAATAGGGTATTTTCAAATTTTTCAAAAACTATTCTAATTTGAAGATTGGAACGAGATATTTAACAGAAAAATAAAAATAAATTGATTTCTATCCATTTCATCAATTAAAAACGATTTAACCCAAATGTATTTTTGGTTGTTTTGAATTTACCGCCAAAACGCTTCTTACGATGACTTTTTATCACGTGACGTCAACTTTGTGTAAACTAAAGTAGTTAGTAAGTAAATAAGTGAATGTCGACTTTATAATTAACAAGATTTTTAATGGATATAAAGTGATATTACTGGTGTGCGGTGCCTCTGTGCACAAATACTTCTAAAACGGCGCCAAACTAATTATTTGTACCGGTGCCGTATAAACAAAGTTGACGTCACATGTCACGTGATAAAAAGTAATCATATGGAGCGTTTTGGCGGTAAACTCAAAACAACGAAAAATAAATTAGATTTAATCGTTTTTAATTGAGAAAATGTGTATTAATAAATTTATTTTTATTTTTCTGTTAAATATATCGTCCCAATCTTCAAATTAAAATAGTTTTTATGAAATCGGAAAATACCCTATTAGTACCCCGTCTCGTGTAAGTGTGCCCGAAATTTAGAATTTGTGCTCCCAGCCGATCCAAATTCACGAAAAACAGATTCTGCTGGAGTAACGTTACGCCAGCGGCATGTTTTAATCGTGAAATTTCTTTTCCCACATCATGGTTTTTACTTATCTGAGTAGTTACAAGGATTTTTCAGCTGAAACTTTAACGATAACCAATTGGAGGTACAAATTCTAAATTTCGGGCACATTTACACGAGACGGGGTATAATTATCTGTCAAGCCGAAATCCTGAAAAGCGACAACATTCCGCTGGCGTAACGCACACTTTGTGTTGGCAATTTAACATCACTTTCGAAACAAAAGAACTCCGTCAGTAAATAGTTTCAGTATCAATGTGAGAGCTAATCTTTAATAGTAATCTGCTATATAGAAGCTAATTATGGAATTTATTATTTTGTATATATTTAATAATAAGAGCACTTAAAGTGTGAGCAACTTATAGCATTGTAAAATAGTAATAATAAGAATAAATGTGTATTCATAGACTGAAATAAGGGTACATTTTGTAACAGATATTTTTTAATAAATAAAAATGCACAAATATAATACAATTGTTTTATTATAATAATTATTTACAGACATATTAATATTAATCGAGTAACTAGGTAGCTGGTTTTGGCAAGATAGCCGATAACATCGCAAGAGCGAAAGTGACCTAACAAGTTCTATTAGAGTTTTACGAGATATGAGGGGTAATTTTCGTATTTCATTCGCAATCTAAAGAGTTCTATGCTCTAGATTGCAAACGAAATACAAAAATTGCCCCTCAGTCTCTGATCTAATTTTTTTTTTAATGTAGACGATTTAGAACCTCCTCCTTTTAGAAGTCGGTTAAAAATACCTGCAATTAACCTACATTTTTGAGTCGAGATTTCAACTAAATTTTCAACGTTCTTAATTGCGAGAATTTCTTTTTTGTATAAAATGTTTTATAAATGCCCAAATCTGTCATTTAGGTCACTTCTGCTATGCACACTCAATAAACGTTTCGATTATGATTGGCAAAAGCAGAGCTTATGAGATTGAGCGAGCTGTTCGTATTTAAATATCACAACTATAAACAAATCTAGTATCACCTTAAGATGGCAGCAGAACAGATGATATAAATAACAGTTGGCGCCACTACTGAATAGTCTTTTTTATAATCAGTCCTTGCTCGGAATGTAACGAAAACTGAGAAAAATGCAGTACGAAAATTATATCTTATAATATGCATCGGTTAGTGAGATGAGATTTACTTGAATTCTATAATAACATACACTTTAGACCAGTTAAATAAGTTAGTCCATAACACTATTCTTATTTCAAATAGTCAGTTATCAATAAAAATACTTTTATCCCGAGAATTCTGGTTTATGGCACAGTACCATAATAACAGACATCTCGAAGACATGTATAATATAATTAAAAAACTGGCAGTGCTAATTTGTTAGAAATATGAACGTAGCCAACGCTTACTAAGAAAAACCTTAGCACGAATAGTCTTTACAACCTACTTAGTGTACATAAGAGGTAGCTGCGGTTGATCTTACCAGATACTGCAAAAATTGTATGACATTTTTATTTTTTTATTGCTGAACTAACCTGTTCCTGACCTTGATCGTGCTTGATGGAAAGCGGTGGATGAGGTCTATAATGGAACAATAGTGCCCAGAAGATGCCCGTTCAGTCTTGCTGACGGGCAGATGGGTTAAATATGGAAGGGAACGCAGAGAGTTCCACACTTTGGCTGTTCGCATAAAACTGTGGAACAGAAGCGCTGAGTACCATCGGTCGGAATATCAACCAAGTGTGGATGGTACCCTGCAATACGTCTGGTGGTCCGGAAGTTAATCGGCGTTGGTGTGATCAGGGCGTGAAGCTCCTGCGCTCACTCTCCGAAGTTGTATTTTAATTGATAAGCACTGTGATATGACAGAGTGAAACCTGTATGAGGTTAGATCTCTTTCCTGCGGCTACGTTCATACTAGTGTCAGTGTAACCACTTACCGCTATTCAATGGGAGCGTTTGCGCAGAGCAATCGTGCGATTTATGGCATGCCACAGGCAACTAAATCGCACCGTATATATGTAACAGCTCCATTTAAATGTATGGGTTATGAGCCACTGTAAGTAGTTGCACTGTGCTAGTGTGTGATCAGTCGAGTACAGTGAGTGAGTAGCTAGCACATGACACAGCAAGGTCCTCGCTTCTTGACTTCTTCCTCTTCTTCGTCGGCCGCCAGCCCCTTCTTTATGCGCGACATCTGGCGGATCAGTGTCAGGAACGCCTGCAGGTTTTATATTTACAAATTAAAATTAACAATTACGATAATTTTGCAAGACGTTACATACGATTATTAACGAATAAGAGTGAATTACACACAAATTTCAACTTTAAAAACAAGTGGATTCCAGAATGATAGAAAAGATTAAAAGACTCGTTAACTAATATAGTTCTTATTTCAGTAGAAATAAGGTCTATTTCCAATGAATCGCTAAGTGCCAATACAATCTACAAGGAACATGCTTTAGTTTGTAAAATGTAATCTAAATAAAGTATTACCTGATTGTTACTTAGTGCTGGATTATTCGTTATTTTGAATACTTACATAACAAGACAGATTATTAGTCTGGAATATATTATTTGGTGCAATTTACACGTAGTTGCGTCTACGACGGTGAAGCCCGTTCTTTGTAGGCATACTAATGTCTTATACTGCCCTCAACATTATTTTCTTCTCCGCGTTATGGTAAAATAATACACATCATTTTGCAAATCTGTATATTTCCTGCTTTATATCAATCATTTTGTTCCTGTGACTTCGATATACATACATACTCGTAGGTACATAATCCATACATTTGTGAACTAAAATTACTAGCCTATAGAAAATTACAAGTACATTTAGGAATATAAGTTTGAAAACACCGCCATCTGTCGACAGTAACTGCGAAACACGATAATTATAAAAGTTTAAGCCTATATCGACAATTTCTATCGACACATGACGTCATTTAGAGGAGCGACGTTATAGAATAGGTATCCTAGTTGAAGGATTGCGAATGGACTTATAAAATTACTTCGTCTTGGCAGTTGGGGACCATCTAAGATATACACATCTGGCCCCGATAACAGTATATTATGCTAACATGTTATTGCTACGCGTGCATAGCACTATGTGGACAAATATATCGTAATGGCATTACAATGTAACGTCAACTCTCGTCGACTGATCACCTGTGTTCAGTCACTTACTCATTGTCGTGTAGTAAACAAGTCTTCATTCAACGCAAATAGAAGTTACTGCTTGAATGTATGTAAAACTGACCATATCTATGTTTACTATTTCAAATGTTTCAACAGGAAAATCCTGCCTCTCAGTAACCACTACAAAAAACTAGCGTGTGTGTGTTTTAGGTGATTTCAAGAGTTTTTTAAAGTAAACGAGTAAGTTCAAAGAAGGCGAACGGCCCAAAATGGCGGATCAACGGCCAAATATAAAAAGTAAATCGTGAAGATTTAAAAATATCAGACTTTATTGCATACAAAACTTAGCATTACATTTATAGTTTAGGTTGATTTTCAACTGCCACTGTGCAAAACGAAAGGAAATACATTTAAATGAATAAATTGGTTTCTATTCAAGTTGCGGCACTAGAAATGCTACTACACTGCAAGTTTTTTTTTTTTTTTTTTTTTTGAAAAGTGGCAGTCAAAAAGTTCAACCGTATAACATACAAGACATGACAACTATCGGCTACTCCGAGAAGCGAACCTATACATTCCGATGCAGACATCACATACTAACTGTTCACTGAAATAGTATTCGTATTTCTTATAGAAAAGAAAGAGAAATTAAAAAAAAAAAAAACTTCTATCGTCCCATAAATTCGTGACTCTTAAACAGAGACTTCTAAAAGTCTTTAATATCCAAGAGATTCTATTACTGTGAGATTTTGACCGAATATCTTAATGTTTTTGAGACATCAATATTGACTAGCTCCTACATTCCGTAGTCTGAATAAATACTATTTCCGCAAACACGTATAAACAGTACCCCGCTCAACACATTACACAATACATTTAGCACTTATTACATAGAAAATAAATACAAAACTTACGCTACCGACCATGCGTGTTCGAGTGTGTGAGTAGTACTATATTGTTCATATTATACGTGAGTTTCTTTGAACCATCTTGATCTAATGTATCGAACGTGTTCAGCGCTCCGATTGGCCCTGGATTGGTGAAGGACCAATCGGAGCGCCGAACGCGGTCGATACGTTAAAAGAAACTCCCACTGGGGCCACTGTTCTTCCCTTGTATTAAAATCCCTTTCATAGGTACCTATATTTGTTTATATAAAATGACCCTGAGCAAGGAATTCGCTTTCTATCAACAATATCTTAATTAGGCCACTTAATTATGACTTGAGAAGTAAGCGTATATTAAAAAGTATTTAGGTTATAAAACCCTAGAAGTGGTAATACGCCTAATTTGTCTCGCTTACCCTTATTTTATTAAGGGCGAATTCTATCGAACTTTTATACCTAGAACTAGTCAATCCTGAGGAAAAAGTAGAACTTTTGACAGTATTTCATACTAGAACCAGCTAGACGTCAATTTTATTCCACGGATAAAAGATATCTGAGTTTGGTAAAATCAGCCCTTAGCGAGATATGGAGTCGTATTAAGTGTTAAAGCCATTATTGTCCCGCTGTGAAAAAAGATAGTGCTATCGGTCCTGTATAGCTCCATCTCTCTCACACTGGAAGAACCATATTTCTAAAACGTCATAATAAGGCCTCTGTTGTCATTATTTCTTAGCCCGAGATCTATGAACATAACTCAACATGTATTTTGGCTAAGCGTTATTTCTGTCACTGTCGCACAACTGTCAAACGACAATTGCAAGAAAGAGACGGGATTATGTCAAGTCAAAGCTAGAGCTAAGTAACGTTTATAGATTTCGGCCTTAGTGGTGTGTGAAAAGCCTTGTAATTAGACATACAATATGAACAATATGTAACAATTAAACTTATTGTCAGTGTATACCTACACTTGGCTGAGTGACGTCACCCCGGCGGGTAGACACGCATCATAACCGCGAAGCACTAAGCTTTGATACAATAATAATAATTAATCCATAGAAAAACTTATGGAATTCTGTTTGTAATGAGTTCGGTCAACATATTTCTTGAAAGGTAATTTATTTTAAAGATTTTATTGTAGATTGAGCTTGAGTGATTATTTTAGTGAATTCAATGGATAGTGACCACATATTTTTTTATTACAACAAACATTTGATGAGCTTTTAGTTGTTCAAGTTATAGTCAGAATAAGTTTTGACCATGGCTTGGAGAAATAATATTAAAATTTCGTTTTTATTAATATTTTGCAAATTACTTTCGACCGCATCATTACAAACAGTATTCAATAAATGCAAGCACCAAAGTGGGCGAAATATATTAAAATTTACAGTAGCCTGCTTACACCTAGTACATGTGAACGTGCTAGTGACACCTGACACGCGATTGTCGACCTTAACGTCCACGGCACAGAGTCCACAATACAATAGACGAACTTCAAATCAAAATCGGTGATGTTAATGTATGTGATCATTGTTATGGTGTGAACCTTTATGAAAATAAATAAATATAATTGTTTGATCTTGTCAAACAGTTTATTGCATTGCACTATATTATTATTGTATTGTAATGTTGGATACATAGGACAATTATCACATACACAACTATGGAACGCGGCACACACAGTAGACCTGCACAGGTTGAGACGATATCACTGACAAGACAAGCCAAGCGGACACGGACGCGCTCCGGACACTTGCGAGTGCAGCCGGACGACCCCGGACACCGCCGGACACTACTCACGGCAACTTAACGTTCTACTGACACCGTATTTACACCCTGAGCATACAAAAGAACCCCATAGACGTGGCGTCTGTAATATCATAATCATTTGAGATCGCGTGTCGTCATATCCGGGCCGTGTCTACAAGATGGCGCACTTGATTTTCCTCCGCTTCTTGCCCTTGACGTCGCCGTTGGTGGCGCGGCTGTCGTCGGACTTGCGCGACCGGATCTCCCGCATGAGGTCAAAGAACACCTGCGGACGAGCCACCATCACACACCGGGACAAGCACACACCCTCACACTCCCCCCACCACCCACATTGACCTACACACTGGTTTGCGTGCCAGAGTAGCCCACGTTTTTGATTTTTTGTTTTTGTTTTTGCAGTTTGCAGGTCACTGGTCAGGTGTAATAATTCTGTGAATACATAATTATATGCATGTCACAATCGCGAATAATATTTTCATCATAATACAACTTGGAGCTGGCCTGCAAATTGCAACAAAAAAAAAAAAACTTAGAAAATTTGAATTTCGCGGGCTACTTTGGCCCATAGCAATGCTTGACATATTTCAGTTATACTCCTTTAAACTTCTCGAAATAATTATCTTTTTATGATTATAAAACAGGTTTTACATTGGCAAGATGGTTGCGCAATTGAGTCGGACTGAAGTCGACAAGATCATCGACTGCAGCGCTACTAAAACAAACATCCAAATCGCAAATGTAAAACCACGTCTTTGTTACATTCGTAATGAGAACTGAACGGGCAGGTTTAATTACTGCTAGACCCTCCACTATTTTACTACGGGATGAGATTTCGTTTTGAGAGAAAAGGTTTTGACTTGAATTAGAGTTGCACCGCGCACTGCCTGGTCTAAAACCTAACGCTTTTGAAGATGATCCTACAGTGACAGAACCTATGAGTAACTAGACCTCGGATCAATATCCTGAAAACACTGTTATTAAAAACGTGTAAGTGTGTGTCTGTAAGTGTAGGTGAAGTAATAGAAAAGCGTCAGGCGAGCGATGCGCAGCGCAACTCTACAAGCCAGCCGGAGCCGCACCGGGCGTCGTCGTCAGTCGGCGACGGACTCACAAGCGTGCAAAGCTCAGGCTTGGCTCGGGTGGGGCAGAGAGGAAGGCGAAAGACTTAGATCACTAAGATTAGTTAGGTATATAACAGGTGGGGAGAGGCTCAAATGTGTTATTTATTAGGGTTTCCTAAACTGTAGAGCAGTGATTCCTAAAGGGGTCAATATCGACCCCTTGGAGTCGATATAGGTTTCCTACGGGTCAACATAAACGAAAACTGATTTTGGGGGTCGACGAGGTCTAACAAATTACCCCTAAATACACCATACTACATTGAGGTATCAGTTAATTGTGGAATAGGGGTGTCTTGCCCAAAATAGTTTGAGAATCACTGCTGTAGAGTTTAGCAATTCAATTTAAACTTTATGTCACAAGTGCGGAAAACCGTAAATCACTAGAAAAACTTGAATAAGGAAGGCACTCTTACTGCTGCTAAGGCGGTGCCAAAGACAATTAGTTAATGTGCCGGTTGTCAGTACTAAGACCATCATTTTGGATACACTTCAGCTACGACCTATTGGCGAGCACTTCAGTCCTACTTCAGGTCTTGTCGTGGTACTGATAAAATTCTTTCTATTCGAAATAATAGCAAAAACTCAACTTAATTCGGTTTTCTCTAGAAATTACTTTCAGTGTTCACATACAGGTGTTATTTTCGATGTTCTTTGTTTTAGTGTACCATTAAGTATACGATTATCAGTCCATCTATCTACGTTTGACCCCGCCCACATGAGCCCCCTCCCCGCGCCCGCGCACACGCACCTTGTCCACGTTGTCCCGTGTCTTGGCCGAGGTCTCGACGTAGGGCACCTGCCAGTGCTGCGCGCGCTCGCGGCACGTGTCGAGCGGCACGCGCCGCTTGTCGGCCAGGTCAGACTTGTTGCCCACCAGCAGGAACGGAATGTTCTCATCGTTTTTTACGCGGAGGATTTGTTCTCTGAAAGTTACACAATGTTCATGGCATTATTATTTATTTATTAACACTTTATGCACAAGTATAACGGACTTAATCTTAGGTAAACTATCCTAGTCTACCTTAGGATGATGCACAAAATAAATAATTACATATAAAAATCAATTGCCGTACGTTAGTCTCGCTAAAAGTTGAAAATAGCTCGACCAGTTGTCACGAAACTTTGACAAGTTATTGTGTACGTGGCGAGGTGTCTAACAAAAATGGAAAAATGAAAGGGTCCCATTTAGCGACACATGTAGAAGACCGTCATTATAACGATAAGAAGCTTTATTCTGTTTCTGCAACACCTACTTAAGCAAGACAGTTCCAGTTTAGACGGGTAGTTCAAAACGTCTTAAAAGATATACACTCGGCGTCACAAAAATCGCACCTCTTTAAGAATTCCCTTCAAAGTCATTTTAACCCTATTAATCAATGGTAGACATATGACTGTAAGGTATCATTAGAAAGGCAATTCATTTAAATTTCAGAATAAATCAATGGATTTGGTTTTTTGTTTACCAGGGAATAAAAAAAAGCAAGCAAATGCAAATGATTAAAAAGTTAAATTTTATTTTATCAGCAAAAATTACAAAGAAGTCCTTAAAAACAACTTAAAACCTAGTGTTACCCCCTTTAGCCCTGATGACTGCTTCCATGCGTCCTCTCATGGACCGAATTAATGTGACAACAGTCTCTTGAGGAATGTTGTCCCATTCTGCAACGACGGCATCTTGGAGGTCTTGGAGAGTGGTAGGGGCAGGATCACGTGCCCGTACTCGCCGTTTCAGTTCATCCCAAAGATGCTCAATAGGGTTCAGGTCTGGACTTCGCGCCGGCCAGCGCATAACAGGGATTCCAACTTCTTGCAGGTAGTCTCTTACAATTAAAGCGGTGTGACAGCGGGCGTTATCGTGCATTAACGTGAACCCACTGCCAACAAAACCAGCATAAGGGACAACCTGCTCCTCTAAGATCTCTGTTATGTACCGAGCAGCAGTCAGCGACCCTTGCCCGCGAGCACTTCCAGCCCGAGAAACGCACACAAGGATCGTTTTACCCTCGATTGACATGCCGCCCCAGAACATGCACGAGCCACCCCCGTATTCCACTGTCTCTTGAATACAGGCTTGCGCGAATCGTTCCCCTTGCCTCCTATACACTCTTCGACGCCTGTCGTTGCAGAAAAGACACACCCTCGTCTCATCCGAGAAGAGCACAGCCCTCCATTGGTCTATTGTCCAATCCACATGGTCACGGGCAAATTGCAACCGGTCTCTCCTATGCTGTGCAGTTAATTTTGGCCCTGTGGCAGCCCTATGAGCTGCAATTTTCTTCTCCCGCATTCTTCTTCTAATCGTGGAGACGCTTACAGAAGTTCTGCGAGCTGATCGCAGTTGTTGTTGCAGCTCAACAGCATTGGAGAACCGATTACGTAAAGACGTCGAAACAATGAAGCGATCGTCTCTTTCGGATGTGCACCGTTGTCTTCCAGATCTACGTCTTCGGATATAGCCACCAGTCTCTTGGAAGCGTTGGAACACTCGTCGAACGGCAAAACGACTCAAGTTCAGTTGCCGAGCAACATCACATTGCCGCATGACTTGAGCGGCTTCATCTGCAGTGGTATCCATCTTCTGGGGTATTTTTCTTGCTGTAGCTGTTCACGTGTGTTCACTTTAAAGGTTGAATAGCGAATGACTCACATTTAACCCGGGTCGCCCGTTTTATACCCTTGTAGGGAGGTGCAATTAGTGGCCTTTGTAATGCGTATTTTGACAACATTTTTTTTAACGTTACGTGCTAATGAGATCTGTTGTATTTAGGAATTCTAACTGTTGTTAATTTAAAGGTCGTTAAACATACTTTCAATTGATACCAATATTAATAAGGTTTAATGTATTCGTTACTGGCGGGACATGTTTTAAACTTATTTTCGAAGAGGTGCGATTTTTGTGACGCCGAGTGTAGTTGCAAATCAATTACTACAATCGGAAGTACGATTCGTACGAGCCTATAAACATAAATACTGGAAGACGCCTAGGTCCAGCTGTAGACGTATTTCGGCTGAGATAATAGTGATAATATGTTCAAAGGTTTTATATTGTTTAAGGAACCTATTAAGGCGTTCGCACAGTAGACGTCTTCTAGCTACTATAAAGAAAAACCATAAAAAGTATCTACCTGAACTCCTGTGTAGCATCGAAGCTCTCAGGCTCGGTGATGGAGAAGACGCAGAGGAAGCCTTCTCCGGAGCGGAAGTAGTTGTCGCGGATGGCGGCGTAGTCCTCTTGCCCTGCCGTATCCAGGATGTCGATCTGGACCTCCTCGCCGTCTAGTACCACCTGGAGACACCAAGGTAAAGGAACATTAGAACCTACTCTCACATACTGATAATGATGGCCACCTGAGGAGCAACAATTGCCCCTCAGGTGGCCATGGCGTATTTTTAAGATTGTTCGAACAAACGATCTATCTAAAATACCTGTATTTTACCCTACATTTATCACAAGTTTTTGGCATTGACTGTCGTTAACATGAGATTGAGAACGTCTTTAATTACGGGAATTGGCCTTTTGATTGCTCGCATCAAGTTCAACAGGTAAGCACGAACGTACACTTTCTCAAAGATTTTTTGAGTATTAGAAAAAAATGCTGAATAGGGTCTCACACTGTTTTTTTTTATTTTATTTTAGATATTTCTAATACTACAAAAAAAAAAAAAAACTAAGCCAACATTACAACAAATTATTTAAATCACTAAAAATTGGCATAGTTTTTTTTTTAATACATTTTATTAATCATATTTTACCTTAAGTAACGTCTATGAAATAAGTTCAAATTCATTTATATTTTACTACTATCTGCTTACGCGGTGATAAGAACAAAATATTTACTTCTACGTTATTGAAATAATTTTAAACCCAAGCAGTAGGTATCAGCGCAGTTTTGTCTTATTGAGACAAAATGACTTGCAAAACATTATTATTCCCACTGCAATTTATAAAACCTTGAAACAAATGAACGATCGTGTCGTTTAGCTGCATCGCGTTGTGAGATCTTTATACTAAAAGCACTTAGTTGACTGGTTGCTTCGTGATCACGAATCTTAATGGTTTGCAGTGAGTTATAAAGCAGTACGAATGAATGGTCTGAAATAATGATGTCATTGAACGTTTGAAGCGAATACAACTCCTTTAAAACATCGTTGTCCTGTCTTTATCCAGTCGCTCCATGTATATTGCTGATATTCAGCTGCATCAGGTTCGACTGGAAGCCGACCCCAACATAGTTGGGAAAAGGCTAGACATATGATGATGATGTCCTGTCTTTATCCCAATTTATTAGCGGTCGGCGCAACGTCTTTTTTTTAACACGCAATTATTAGGTCCTCCTGTATATTTGTAACCGACTCCTTTGGACTTGATGTTCACCCACTTCAAACGGTCAGATTTCATTTAAACTTTGTAGACTTATCGAGGACCGATGGCAATTCAAAAATTTCAACAAAAAAAAAACACGCTTTAAAAATATTAATTGATTTATAAACATACCTCAAAAAGAACCCCACGCTTTTTTGAAATTATTTTCTGCTTTGTTTAGTTTGGTTTTTAAATTTTTGATACTTTTCTATCAGTTACCTAGTCACCATCTCGGTGGTACCGCTGGTCACCTCCTTTTTTTTGCCATATAATTTTTCACACAGTCCATCCATTCGTTTCTTTGGTCTTATAGCCATCCACAAACACACATTCATATTCAAAACATATATACATACATAACATCAAAAAATGTTATGAGAATCAAAATTCCGAATTGCAAAATTCCGTATGTGCATACCCTAAAATCGCCAAGAGAAATCGACGCCCTAAAATCCTAAAATACATTGGTACATGTGTACTTATTTATAGCAGCAAAATAGTAAACAGCTAATTACCCTACGTTTTTCATACAAACATGGGAAGCTCACAATGGGCTTAAAAGTGCTGATTCACACGTCAATCACATAGACACGGTAGATTGCGGAGATTGACTTAATATCTCTCATTTTCTCCCTAATCGTGAGAGTAACTCATTGTGCATATCAGGTAGAAATTCTCAACGAACACGGAAACTGCCAGGTATGAGCAGATATTGAGACTCCCTTCCAGTTTTATCCTGTTAGTTACTGGCTAATTCTAGTTAAAAACATGTCGTAACGTAGTTACGAGTATTTTATTTGCGTTTCGGTAATCTTATCAAAACCAATCCTTATTTATTTTTCTGGCTTCTTTTCTTGGACAAAATGGTAGATCCAGCTTTTCGAAATCACTTGGTGTAACGTGGACGCTATTTAGAAAAGCTAAAGATTGGTCTACTTATACCGGAGATCACGGTATATTATGCCGGACACACTATCGCTGGAAGTGCAACATAAACCCCTTTTTTTTCTTCACAAAATAAGGTTATGAACACCAAGAACATTTTTATAAGTCAAAATGTTATTTATTGGCAATAAATAGTCTTGCCCCTATTTCTTGAGACAAAAACAATTGCTAAAATGTAAGTGTAGGTAAATTACACTTCTGCCTAACCCAAAATTACAGGCGTGAATTTATGTCATGGCAAAGTTTAAAGATTTTTTTTTATTTTTATTTTTATTGATCTATCTACAATTGCTATACTATTCAACCAATTAACAGAGAGTTACATATTTTGGTGGACTTGGTGCATGAATTTTTGAAGTAAAGTGCCACAAATATCAATTTCTTCATCACAATTTTTTAGGAGTCTGTAAGTCTTCGGAGGGGAGTTGGACCACGAACAGTTTTGCGGAATTGGGAACGTAACAGATCGATAGGGTGACTCGGCTGAGAATTGCACGAACTATTTTCAAATCATCGGCGAATAAAAATGACGTGGTGGTTATGAATCAATTAGGAAGATCGTTGACAAACATTATACATTTTCCAGCACCTAGGTGGGGGACCCTGCGGAAACCAGAGGTTGTTATTTATAATCATTGACAACCAAATAAAAAGAACTTTCGGTGAGATAGGAGTGAAGCTAGTTAAAGAGAACCAGTAAAGCCGGTCGCAGCAAGCTGCTGAATAAGCACTACGTGTCACACTTTGTCGAAAACGACAGCGAAACTGTAATATTTTCGACAAAAGTATAGAAATTATGTTTATTTCTCTCTCTCTCCGTAAATAGATCTTCCAAGACGCTTTAACAAATACATTTTTGGTCAATCTTTTAAAACAAGATGGCGCCGGCAATTCCTAGCTGACTGATCCCTGAGAAGAAATGCCGAAACAAACTTCGAGGTCGTGGTCTCTTTTAATTAACTAGAATCTCACCTTCTTCCTGTAGCTGTCCGCCTTGGTCGGCTCGTAGTCCTCCACGAACTCGTCATACATAAACTGGAGCGTGAGCGCGGACTTCCCCACGCCACCCGAGCCCACCATGATCACTTTGTGCAGCGTCGGCTGCGCGGCCGGCTTCTTCGACATTTTGCCGCACTTCACTCGCGGCTCTAGGCACGAACACTGGAATACACGATTTTTTAAATTAATAAACAAATTCAACGATATGTTGACAGTACCTATTCAGAGGTGGCATTTTAACATTGTATTTTGGTATTTTAACAATGTAGACAAGGCGGCGGCGGTGGTGATGGTGGAATAAGCATATCTAGAAGATGCCCTTTGAAGGATGCGATCCAAATATTTTTTTAAACAAGTTGAGGGAAATCAATTGAAGTCTTTCTCAGAAGCTACGAAGATAGAGAACACAGTCACTGGCAAGGAGTTCCACTTCTATTACCATTTACAATATATCTCATCATGAGAAGAAAGACTTTCTAGATTAGTACTCAGTTCTGTATTTACATCTAAAGTAACCAACGAAAATCTCGCAGCCTGTGGAATCCACGAATAACGAGTAATTTTAAGAGCCAAGATGTGTCCTGTGATGTCTCAGTTTGCTCGGAGGAATTTCTCAAATCTACAAAATGACAATAAAAACGTCTATTTAAGCTAAACAATTCATTAAGGTGACACTTGTTCACATTTTTTCCATACAAACTTCGGGAGGGTTTTACTCCACTGTTTGACTATGTACATCAAAAATTAAACATGGTATGGTTTTGTCTCGTTATTATTATTGTCTGTACGGAAACAGAATACTAAAATAAAAAGCTATTAAAAAGTTATGAGCCAACAAAGATTCGTTTTTCTTGCTAATTTAACCTAACTTTGAGCGTGTTTAAGTAATAAAAGGAGTGTAAAATCTCGAAAACCAAGACGGTACCGACAAAGTTCAATTAACAATAAGTTCAATAAACTTTATTGGTCATTGATTTATGCAGTGGTTTTTTCATAAAACCCGATCTTCTGAAGGACTTTTCTTAATTTTTTCGCGATTTTTTTGCCAAAAATGCTCCTGCATCTTACTCAATAACGTTGTACGTGTAGACTAGAGTCTAACTGCTCACCACTGATACTATCTCTGTCGGGTACGAAGCCTGGTGAGACAGCGTGATTTTTAGCCAGGCCCACCAGTGAGTTCGAGCCCGCGCAAAGTGTGCCCTTAATGTGGGCGCTAGGCCTCGAAATTATTTGGCGTCGTCGATACATAAAAATATTTATATAAGGTGTCGCAACCGACAGGCCGTGTATGGTAACCGAGACATTGAACTTGACTGAATAAGTGAGCACCTGCAAAACCTTGAACGTGGATATGACACAATTTTAGGCGATTGACAAAACTTGTTTGGACGATTAGAAAAACTTTCCGTCTCGTAGCCACACTATCGATGGAACCGTATATAGGGCGGCAAGATATAAGGGTATAAAGTACATCAAAGGGGGTTCAGAATGATTCTCGTTTAATATTATAACCAAAATTTCTAAATCTTTTTCCGGATGTGGTTGTAAAGCCTTTGGGGATTGGATAATTTGGCTCTATATTTTCCCCTGTACGCTGTATCGGATAATGAAGGATTCCCCCTTGGGAATCCTTCATTATCCGCGGGTTGTAGTGAAATATGAACAGCACGGACATAGACCCTGCTCAATCTGATTTACATACAGATGACATACGGGATATGTTACGGAATTACCTAGTGAGCGGATCTTGTTTTTTTTTTACATTATGGAGTTAAGCATTTCTGGATAATTTTTCGGTAGGTAAACCGTTTTCCAATAAAAGTAGATTCGATGTAAAATCAACTGCTATAGGTATCGGACGTGTGATAAAGAACATAATGCCCATAGCCTATCGGTCAGTAATTCGATGACAACAAAGAGATGTAACATTCATGTACCTATGCCCGATAAGCTAACGATATCCTTATCAAATCGGTCAACAGTAATTATGGAAGAGATTACGTCAATTTCTAATGAGTGCAGTATTGTCAGTTTTGAATGATAGTGATCATTTTCGTGACTACACGCGATGCTCTGCTTAGCGTTACTTTTCTTCTCTTGGGAACAAAGCACAACTGTTCATCAATATTCAAACTAAGCCAATTGATAAGGTTGATGTCTGGATAGTTATCAATAATAATAGGTATCGAATCTTCAAAACCTGTGCGGTATTGAAACAATTAATGCAAATTACCTGTTCTTATAATGATAAAATGTCATTAAATCTACATTGAAATCTAATCTCACTGACATAATTGAAGCTGGTGATAAAAAGTCGTAGACTGTGACGTCACAAAAAGGGAGCGAATACATCAACGCGTCCTTCAAACGTCGAGTATTGGTTGCGGTTAAACAAAAGGATCGATTGCGTCTAATTGATCGCTGTTAACCGACAAAGGAGAACGTGGATTGAATAACTATGTTAACAATAAGCCCGATTACCTTGAAACGTGGGAAATACTGTTTACGTGCACAGAGCAATACCTTTTTTGGGAAAGCCAAACCATCACTCTAATTCTGCGGGGTGATGACGTAAGCTACTTACAATGGCAACGCTTTTCATTTTGACAGTTTCGCAGACGCAACTTTCTTTGCGTTTTACGTTGTTGACCAGACAAATTATTCGAGCATTGAATTAGCAATATCCTTCCAAATTATTCAAATTGTGACTGATGGAGGGCTAAAAAATCAGTAGGTTTAACCTCACGGTCTGTGTACTTAATACGCAAAGTGCAGTATCAATGTGCGTAGTAATTTCAGAGTTAATTGAATGTGAACAAAAGACTGATGTGTCGGTCTAGAAGCTAGCAGACAGACCGTGAGACAAAGCTTAACGTGAACAGAATTCATAATGAGGTAGTAGGTAAGTACTATTGTGTTGATTTTCTTGTTATTTGGGAAGACACCCAAATAACAGGTCATATGTACGAGATCATTTAATGGTCCAAAACAAGAGTACATACTGAGAGCGTAATGTTGCCGTTATATAGATTTTGAGGACCTTAAGAACTAGAAACTGACTTGCTTATTAATCTTATGTTTTACACACGCGTACTATATCGTAGTCAAATTCAAAGAATGAATACACCAGGTAACTAAACTATGTAAGTACCTCGTTTCAGTTTGGTCAAATTGTGAAATCAGAAAAGAGGTGTGACTCATGACTTCAATACCATTGATGTGACATAGATCCGAAGTTTTAGCTTATTGAAATCGATAGAAAAACGGTTCGATAACCAATCCCATCATAACCCCAAGAGTTCTTGGCTTCCTCTGCCCTAACTACCACAAACTAAAGCTTGTGACTCATGACTTCATTACCATTGATGAGACTTGAATCTGAAGTTTCAGCTTGTTGAAGTCGATAGAGAAACGGTTCGTTAACCATCCCATCATAACCCCAAGAGTTCTTGGCTTACTCTGTCTTTAACTACCACAAACTAAATCAATATTCCGACAAAATTTTCAGTGAAAACGGCAACTCATCCGAAAATCAACAAACAATGAAGCATCGTGAGTCGTGACATACATACTGAACAGTAGATCATTGGCAACCGTCGCACGTATGAGAAGTTCAGTTATTAAACAATACTGTTCGATTTCCTGCTAGATAGCAACGGGATCCAATCACCTGTGCATGTTTGCGGTTTCTTGTGGTCCCCTGTATGTTA
This sequence comes from Polymixis flavicincta, assembly GCA_949987655.1. Classification (NCBI taxonomy): domain Eukaryota; kingdom Metazoa; phylum Arthropoda; class Insecta; order Lepidoptera; family Noctuidae; genus Polymixis; species Polymixis flavicincta. The sequence continues at coordinate 21,455,894 of OX465183.1, forward strand.
GAAGACCAGAACATTTGTAACGTATGTAGGAATTATTACAAATGTCAAAAATAACGCAGACAGCGGTGTTTTCTGAATCTTCTAGTCCCAAAATCTAAGGCAGTTTTTTTGATGTAAGAATTACGATTGAAAATATAAAATCACTACAATTTTTATTCCTATTTCCATCTTGGACTTCCGAACCCTTTTTGCGAGCTTATCCGATACCACTCTAGTCTATGGTGTCTCTTTCTTTTATTTTTCAAGTAAGGCATACGAAATTCTCTGCGTCTTGCAGTACGAATGTCTTTCATTTCGACATTTCAACAACATTTCGTTATTTACGTCGTTGAGCAGATACATTTTCCAGCTGAAGCTATGGTTCAGAAATAACCATCATAATGATTCAGATTCTGACTAATAGTGTGTTATCCAATTAGGGCGTTGGATACGCATACGCTAGGCATACACCGATAAGGCATTTGTTTCGCACCGTTCACGCACTTCAAATCTTGAATAGATGTAGATAAAGTTAACTTATCTAGAGCGTCCGTCGCTAGACAGCCTCTGCGCCGCCTACGCAGACAAAAATAACTAATTTCCTTTAATTAAAACTTCAGATCTGGGGCGGATACGTCAGCGGTTTATGTTCGTCTTTCATCTTTGCGTGTTTTTGCTCCTTTGCTGAAGTTATCGTTTGGATAGCTATTTTAGTAACTGTTTATGGCTGTTGGTTATAATGGAATGTCCTTCTGTACTTTTATGGTGTCGCTTCGAGAGAGTAAGGAAATACCTATTTCGATTATTTGTTTACGCCACCAGGGGCCATCCTTAAATTATGTTACACGTTAAGGGGGGGGGGGGGGGGGGGTGACAAGGGACAGGTGAGGTCAAAAGCTTTGTGACAACACATGACAAATATTTGACTTTCTGTTAATTTTATTAAATACTAGCTTTTGCCAGCGGCTTCGCACACGTTAACCAATTTAACAAAACCTTAGCAAATTATACACATAAACTTTCATCATGAATCACTCTGTCTTTTTGAGTTTATCGCGAACAGACAGATATGCAGACGCGGCGGCGGACTTTGTTTTATAATAAATATGCAGTGATTACTTTTTATTTAAATAAAAAAAAATATGTAAAAACTGCTGTTTTAATTGAATTCTAAATATAAAATTGAAAAATATGTGACGTCACACAAGAGGGAGTAGGTCCCACAAGTGTGACCACCTGTGACAAGGACGGCGAGAGGGGTTCAAAAAACCATAAAATTTGTGTGACGTAATTTATGGAGGGCCTCTAATTGTTGTTGTTTACAACATAAAAGTATAATTATTGGTGCCCACTGCACAGTGGGGTAAGAAAATGGGGAGGGTGATGGAACTTCCATCATAGAAGTTATTGTCAATTTACAGTACAAACGTATGGCTATTGTTTCGAAATATAGATCTCGCCGACTGACTTATTCTCAAGTAGTTTGTCAAAACAGGTGATATGGATGACATCAAGTGGATAGGCGTGGTAGTACTTAGGAATTGCCACCTTAACAGTGGGTAGGCATTCACAACAACATACACAGGCGCTGATAAGAATAAAAAGGAGATCAGTTCAGGATAGGCTTGCCAGATGGCCGGGAAATCCGGGATTGTCCCGGAATTTTACGTGTTGTCCCGTGTCCAGTAATTAGACCTTATTGTCCCGGATGTCGAAAACCTACTAGTTTTGTAACAAAAAATAAGCAACGAATGCCGCCCGGACTCAAAGGTGAGTGCGGGCGGCGTTCGGGAGGGGAGTGCTTACTTCGCCCGCCCGCGCTCGCCCCTTCTCTTACCACCCGTCCGCTGTCTGGCTCCTTCACTCGTACAGCCGATAAGAGATTTATAAGAGAAATATATTGTTACTTTTTTATAATATAGTTTTCATTTTCTACCAAAGTATAAATTTATTGATAAGCTAAATACTCAATTTTATTAATATTTAACGTGTTTATTTACTACCAAAGTTTTAAGTCTAATCTGCATCGTTAAAATTGTAGATAAGAGGCGTTAATTACCTACTAAGTACATAGATACCTATCCATTAAAAGTATGTATTTGAATATAAATGGCATTTTCCTTTTCAAATACAAATTCTTTGAAAATAGAAATAAAACAAGATACTTTTTACTATGGCCACGACCCGACACCGTTGTCCTAGAATTGTCCCGGATTTGATAATCTTATATCTGGCAACCCTGGTTCAGGACAAGACAGTATTTTTTCTGTTGTGGAACTCGACGGCAACGGTATTACATGAGGGCTCAGTCGTTTACTTGCACGACAGACAGATACAAGTCCCTATACCTACGGTTAATTGCAGTCACATGTAAATGTAAGTACTTGCACTGTGCAACTAGGCGCCGAGATACGAAGCCCTAGTACCTACCTAGTTAATAGGATTTAATATCAGCTTCGTTCCAACTCCAGCGAAATTGAGATAAACACAAACAATAGGTGACCTTGAAACGCTTGAATCATAAATATGACTCATTATACGATTAGATGTGAATCAACAAGTACTTACACACAACAAACGAGGCATCACACAGAATTCTTTTTTATTCGGAACCAGAGCGCGGGAGAACTCAATAATTTAACACACACGACTGCTCGCGTCAGACTCTAAAGGAAATATAAACTTTTCGTATCGTTTCCACCACCATGACGGAATGTGTCAAAGGGCAACCATGATGACATAGATGATGTTCATTGTCTAATTAGTCTAGTTGTAACGAGTGTGGCTTCCGCTGAATGTGGAAGCTCTCTGTCTGTGGGGTTCGCACACAAGCCGCTAAAAATGATGGATTGATTGGAATGTCTGTCCAAAAAACATTGCTGAATATCGGAAGCCTGATAAATGAAGGAAGGCTCACAGTCATTATCAAATGGGATGATTCATGGTCATCATTGTCTAAAAATACTCCAGACAAACCACAGCCTAACCTATTTGCGAATCATACGCATAACGTTTTGATAACACAGTACCTCAACTACGTAAGCAGAGGGTGTCCACCGATGCGTTTCGTGCATCATAACGTCTGCAGTAAATGGCAAAATGGGTTATAAATAAAGCGGTGAAAAGTTATTATGTATATCAAAGTTAGCGAGGTACACGTAAGACGTGTAATATTTCATTTTTATATTGCTATGCATAATCAAGTTTGATGTAAGACCATGTAATAGGCTAGCGTGCCAGACCCGGCCTTCCACCTTCCGCGCTTTCTGGACAGAACGATAGCAAAATTATCATTCCAACTTGCCAGGGCAAAAACAGAGCAAGACCTGACTCTACGACTAATATAGGGACAACTAGTATTATAGTTTTAAGGCAGGATTTCTAAGGGCAAATACAATCACGCAGCAGGTCCCAAGCAGCAGTAAACGACATCCCGGCAGGCCCAGAAGCAGATGGCGGATGACCGGAGTCATATTTATCTAACGGACTGGGCTCACGTAGTAGTCTAGACAGAGACACGTGGAAAGGGAGAAGTAAGGCAGGGCCTTGACCTGCGACGTTGTAGGCTGACGAAAAAAAGTTAATAAAAATCGTTTAGTAAGTAGGTCGTCACAATTTTTAACCGACTTCCAAAAAAGGAGGAGGTTATATGTTCCACCGAAGGTATTTTTTTTTTCATGTAGGTATGATGTTCCTCGATTTCTCCCCCAATGGTGGACCGATTCTCAATTTTTTTTTTATTTGATATAGTATACTCCTGAGGTGGTCCCATTGGCACCAAGTCAGGATCTGATCATGGAATCCCAAGGAAATCGAGGGCAATCCTCAAATCTTATAGGTATTAACAATGTTTTTCCTATGTTTTCTAATGCTATTGAGACATTTGCGTATGGTCATCATCATCTCATGACGCTGAGCTGATGATGGAAGGTACAACTCTTTAACTTAGGAGCATAACTCCGTCATGTATAGACCGATTTGCAAAGTTCTTTTTTTTAGAAAGGGTTTTATTCCGAAATGGTCCCATTTACATTTCATATAGATCTGATGATGCGTTTCGGAGACAGACAACGGTACTCTTCAAAAAATTACAGCAAATCAACCGCGATTGCTGCTATCGCATAAATATGCATTGTTTTGACCCCAAGGATGATAAATTGGTGTGGAGTGGGTACTAAAAAGTATAACTAAAAAGAGAAAAATTAAAACTTTTTCCAAAAAAAAAACCGACTTCCAAAAAACACTAGTAGGTAAGTGAAAAATAACTTTTTTTTTTGGAAAAAGTTTTTTGGTCTTTGAGAGTAAACTTAAGAGGTGTATACCTACACGAACACGTATGTGTTCTTTGGGTACGCCAATAATAAGCAGAATGCGAAGTGGTTTCAATTGCCCGCAAACGCCCATTCAGATATGCAATTTGCAGGAGCGATCTAATCTCTCTAATTGGTGCGTCTGTCTTGGATAGGGCAACGGCCTGCGAGACAGTATTAATTTATGGATAACTGAGCCTGGCAATGCAGTCGATTGCAAGTTCGGAGCAATGAAGACTGCCATTTCGTTTCAAATGAATGCCAAATGAAAAGTTAGGAACGAAATGCAATTTTGGACTGTTGCTGTCATTTGTATCAGTTGAACATCTCGCAGATAGAATCTGTTTTAGCTGAATGTAAAAAGCGGACACATAACCGGGTGTTGTAACTTATTGGAAAAGACTTTTATCTAGCCGTTCTCTGCGATTGACTGACTAGACTAATAAAATTTATATCTATGATTATACAAAAAATCCAATAAAACGGCAAGTAAAAGTGATTCTTCCATTACATAAGCAAAGTAAGTGATTAACTAGCCACTATTTATAACAAGCGGGCAGTATGCGCAAGCGCAGCCTCGTGGTTCGTCACAGTTGCCACAGATGCGATAACGATCTATTACCGCTGTGTTTGTACTTGTAAATTGGTGTGACGAATTAAATGAATGATTTTTATGGCAACATAGTTAGCTTACGTCATTGTTTTAGCCTAATCTGTATGAAGTCTGCTGGCCTAGTAATGTTTTTTTTCTGGGTGTCGATTCAGTATTATTTGTTTTAATATAAGTAAAAGTTAACGGGGATCAATGAAAGCACGCAATGTGGGATAAATTACGGAAGGTAGACTATTTTTTGGCAGTAAACAGTCCATCAATCGACGCTATAAATACCTTCCCCTATTTAACCAACCCGATCTTTCAAATTCAGTATGGAGGGCCAAGCTGAGCACGCGACATAGGTATACCATCAAAATAATCGGATTATTTATACTAGCATTAGTCGCTATACAGGAATCAAAGCTGCAGTCTAGGGCTATTATTTCATTAACAAAATTACAGTTTCACCGATAAAATATGAACCTACGTAGCTATAGTATGCAAATTGTCGATCGGTACCAGCATGCTCGTGGTACGGGTGCAACTAACTATGATTAACAAAGGAAGATACATTGGAAAGCATCACGAGAGCTCTTATTTCGAGATGACACACTATTACCTTCACTTCTACCTTTATTGGCTTCAGTTTTGAAGACCAAAGCGATGAAATATAGGGCGAAGTGGTAAACTGGGCTGATTAAGCTGATGCCCACAACCATGAGGGACATGGATAGCATTCCTTGTAAAGACAATATTAAAGCTCGGTGGACACAGTTTCGGAGAATCTAGTAGAGTTAGGCGGCATTTGGAAAACTACGTCAAGTCTTCGTCACCTATCTCGCAATGTCTGACTCTGAAGACAAAGGTGTTCAACCAGGGCATTCTGCCCGTTAAGACGAACAATAATAATGGTTCCCGCGGAATCTTACTACGTTCAAGCTACATCAATATCGTGTTTTTTAGAAACCAATGTAACAGTAAGGAATCCAAATGTCATATTCTGTATGTTCCAAGACAATTTGTCGATATTATTAATACGATATTAGCAGGTGTCGTGTGTGATTGACGTGGTTACGAGTAAGGAATCGTTAAGTGGTCATAGTGAATTCAGGCCCAGGCTGGTCCACAAATTTCAGGTCGCGCAGCTGGCTATGCTCCAAGGTTCTCTGACGGATAAAATGAACGAAATTATCCGGAAAGGAACCGGAGTTACTGACATAGCTTGCAGTGGGCTGGCCATGTTTATCAAAAGACCGATGGCCGGTGGAGCAGAGTCCTGGAATGGAGTCCACGTATCGGCAAGCGTAGTGTGGGATGGGACGCCCCCCAGCTACATGGACCACCTTTTTAAGGTCGTTAAAAAGATGAGTGGACAGATTGGATGCTGAAGGCTGAGGACACAGCTTGTTAGGTAGAGGCCCCTGTCCAGCAGTGGACTGCGATAGGCTTAGTTTTAAAACAATATCGCAGTCAGATAACAGATGGTTTCCAATTCCAGCTAGAAACAGTCCCAGAGGTAGCTTGAACAGAGTTGCTGTAATGAAACAGAGGTTAATTTCCAGATTCATCAGTAAGCCTTCGATATAAATCTCGCTTTCTCATCCTCATCTAGCTAACTTAGTACCTTCTATCAAAAATATTACCAGGAAAGCTTTCATTTCAGTCTAATGAGATGCTAAATCGGATCGTATTCGCTACTCGGTGAGCTATTTTACACGAATCGATTGACGCCTGACCTCAAAAACCCAATTATGAAGCATACCGATATCCGAAAGTTCTGCTTGCTACTGTTTCAAGAACAACAGTTATTCTTAGACGGTACATTACTAAACTCAATCAAGCAAGAACAAGGAGATTGTTTCATTAAGCCTAGTAATAGAAGAATTTTTTTTATGAAAATGATTCATTTAGCCTTGACCCGGCAACCATTCAGACAGTGATGTATGAAATAAAAAACTTCTTCGATAGATAATTTTCAATTTTGATAAGAACAGTTACATCAAGACAAATTGATGTCAAAGCAAGATTGATTGATAAACGCGCCACTTCTCGCGCCTCGCGCCATACAAATATGCATCAATCATCACGCTACTTCCATGACAGGTGCATCTTTATGCGTCTGCGTCGTAAAAAAATGTGCGTTTTATCCTTGCCCCTTACGACCTGTTCCATACATGGAACGCTGGCGATTTATTAACACCTGCATTACTTATATCGCAGGCTGTAATTAATTCCACAGGCGGGTTCCAAACTCAGAATCAAGTGTCAATTTTGGACAAGAATTTTGGAAGCAAAACCTTATATGAAGTCCTTGGTTACTTATAAGTTTTACGTATCTTTTATAGCTATTGCAGCTACAAATATAATGGAATGCCGCAGTGAATGGCCAATGCATATGGAACAGATGCATTCACGACAAACAACGCTAAATGCGTGCACGTTGTCTATAATGCTCTCAAGTGCAGCACTATTTACGTTTTAATTACCCGCAAACATCCAATCAAAGTGTCTTACCACTAAATCAATTATGATCATCTGAATGATGTAAGAGGTTTCCCTTAGAGATCGCATGAGGCATGTACCGCCTGTAATAGCTGGTAATTTAGTAAAAACTTCACGTCAGCAGCACTGGTGCGGAAAAAGTTTGTCGCTTTCCAGACGAGTTGGCGCGAAATAGAAACTTGTGTGACAATGCACTGTGTGTTGCGGCACAGTGAGACAACTTGCAACAATATCTGAACCAACACAGGGGTACTATGACGACTGGGATTCCCTAAGAACCAGAACATTACTGATGATATTTATCCTGGAAATAGCCTGGTTGTGCGATACATAAGTAGGTACATAAAGGGAGACTCACAGTTTTCCAACGATTATCCTATTTATCAGACTTCATACAGAGTCCTTTGCCCAGCACGAAATACTACACACACACGTGAAGCATTTCTTCAATAAACCAATGGCCAATAAAGGTAGTTATTCCAGTGAATATAAAGTTCACATCAGCATGAAGATAAAAAATTGAATGGCAATATTCAGAATAATTTATTTTCCAAAGCCAGAGGCACTGTTATCGCGAATATGCAAATCAACAGAGTGAAACATACAGAGTCGAATACATAAAAAGATAAAACATAATCATTGAATGCGACGCAGCTGACTCATAAATACGTCACTGATTCACTGAAACAGGCACTACATCACTAGCCGGAAGACAATAAACAATACCTGAACGCGCAATCGTTCAAAGCGCAGTCATTGTTTAAAAAAACTAATCTGAATGATAATTCTGGGAACAAAAACTGTGATCGAAAAATGTTTCGCCATACTTGCCAATATCGATTGTCTTAAAAATGGAACAGCTCAGTTGAAACTGAACGCATTTGATGCTGCAATATTTTTTTAAGATCAATATAAATGATCTACTACCGTCGAGAGTAGTATAAGCTTACAGCCGATTTTTTAAAGACAACGGTTATGTGAAATGGATTCGAAAGGAGTCATTATAAAATCAATACATACGTCAAAGTTAGATCCACTATCGCGAAATCTCACGTTTCACATTTGGCCGCTTTCTAGCTAAAAATATGCATTTGTTTTCATTCATCACGTTTCGCATACCGACAAAACTTTATTCGGAAGCTTTCATCATTGATCAGATACAGTCTGCTAAACATTATACTTTGTACGCTTATGTTTAGAGACAGGTGTTTATTCATTTAGAAATGCGAAAATTATACAGACATTTCAGTCTAGACCACTGTGGTAAGTAATTAACAGTCATTTTCACCTCACAGGGGAACAAAATATACGAAAAGATGCCCACTATTCCTCAGGGACCACATTAACTGCCCTGAAAGATGAATCACACAACTAGCACGAAAGTTCTCTCCGTACAGGGCAACGTTCGGTACGTTATAAAGAATCAATGTGTTCAGGAGATGATTTGTCGTTGTGGGGGGTTCGATGCGTTAAGTATATTGGGGACGTTTGAAGGGGACTGAACCAACGCTTATAACTAAGCGGACGACTAAACATTATAATCAATCTCCACGGATACAGTGCAGGAAATAACTCCCAACTTCATCCTGATGAAGATGAAATATTCAGAAACAGTTTTAGGTCTTTTATTTTAAGATAAATGAGCATGCGACTGCCGCTCTCTGGCCAACGGTAGTTGAAGGAACACCAAGTGGTTTGAGTCAGTTAGAATCTGACAGATTTCTTTGATCGCCCTTGGACGAAGGGCTCGTTACCCGTGAAAAACACGATAACCCATTTTTTTACATGGCATTCAAAACATGACGCACATACTGTATCACATATTTAACTATTCATTAGTGCAGACCAACGACCGAAAGTTAATGTAATTAGCAGCTAGGTCACATTACAGACTGTAGATAGAGCATGGTGTCACCGTTAGTCACGGACGAGTGACCGACATGGTTCGCGTGAATATGGCTTAATTGTGCGCTATTGTGGGCTTGTTTACAGTTACCGTGGAGGTATTTAGATACGGGTGATAAGTAATCGAATAAACTCGTTTGAATACACGCACTTTTAAGAGACACAAGTCACCATCCGCTTTCTCTGGGGGCCTACACTCCAACTCCGTCAACGAAGACACAAGCCCGTCCGAAAGTAGCTCGAAACTTCTTGGTGAATCCTACAGCCGACTAAAACGAACTTTTTTGGACGGGCAAAAACATATCCGGAGTAGGGACAGCTGTCAAATCGTGTTGTCATTCATTCTTAGTTCGGGATTCAAACTAATCTTCTGTCCGTAAGTGATACGGAGTTGGAAACACCCGTTACTTCGACCGAAACGACGGACTACGTGCATAGGTAGTAGGCCCCCTGAGCCGAATTATGGTCTATCAATGATGTCCCCGTACCAATTACTTGGGGAATGGGCAAAAGTAACATAACCCAGTAACTGTGTTGTGGATCCGAGGTGAACAGAGGTTATAGAGGTCTAGACAGACCTCCACAACCTCTGCTCACCTCCAAAGTCAGACGACTTTCAGGCTTCTAATTAATGACTTTCAAAGCTCGGTATGCCAAGAAATAAATATACTAACTAATAAACGAGAATCATTAATAATCCTGTTGGGTTACTTCAGTTAAAAAACTTTTTAATAAAAAAATGAAACCGCCGAAAAACCGAAAAGTAAAAAATAATAAACCTGCTTTGTCCAACCCCAATAACTAAGTTCGGAAGGCGGTGACATATAATTAAATACGAGTACATATCCAAAGTCACCGACTTCCGAACTTAGTTATTGGGGTTGGACAAAGCAGGTTTATTATTTTTTATTTTTCGGCGGTTTCATTTTTTTATTAAAAAGTTTTTATTTTATATTTTTTTGTGGCTATAATCTACTAATTACTACATGCTTATTTTTTGCATAATACACAACTCAGTATTAAAATCTGTGAGTAAACAATCAATCATCCCCTGTTTTCTCACCCTTAGGGTTGGAATTTTTCTTCAAAATGTATATGGGACCAACTTCAGGGTATCCTTCCCTTTCCAATAAAAAAAGAATTATCAAAATCGGACTACTCTGGAAAAAGTTATGCGTGGTCATACATAAAAAATAAAAATAAAATATACGCGTCGAATTGAGTAACTTTTTTCGTCGGTTCAAAAATATTGTTGAGGATAAGCAGTCTATTTTCGTACCAACAGTTCATCTATGGATATACGTATGTATCCCAAGCGGAAGATCATGCGCATTCATACTAAGGTTAGAATATCCTTGACTTGTCTCACTGCTTGAGCTGTACTGTGGCGTGCTATAATAAATTGATCATTGAATCCGATCACCGTGTGGAATAGAAACCGCTTATTGTTTAAAAGTATATGTGGAGTACCTATGTAATGTACTTTGAACCGCTTTCACGTGTTATCATTTACACAAAAACGTGATTTTCTGTGGTTTCACCCAGCGGCATGCGCCATGGGAGAAAGTGTTGCCGTTGTTGAAAAGCATGAGGGCTTAGCGTGGCTCAGTGGTTTTACATACGCCATGAACTATGCTCATTGTTCTCAATTTTCATAGGAAACCAGGCTCCTTATTGCGTTACACACTATCCATCAGAATCCAAATAATTTTGAAGTATTCATTGCCATAGAAGTCAAAAAGTTTGTCTGCTCAACAACGTATCTAACTATTGCAGTAGGGTATTTTAGTCAAGATGAGGAAAAAATCGAAAACTATATTATTCAGATAGATTAGCCAAAAAGCAGTCAGTCGGAAAATGTTGATGAAATAACAAAATAAATTATAACATTCAATTCAAAGATTTCAGTTTTTTTTATCTGTTTTTGAACACCATGAAATAGTAGCCGCCGTGTTATTACATCATACCGCTATTTAAACTAATCAACTGAACAACTTTGTACTTTTATTATTTTCGTAGCCAGAGTATTTTTTATTGAAATAATATCCTGCATTCAGGAACAGTAAACCAACGATAAGTAGAACAATAACTCTTTTTTTTTTAATTATAAACAAATATCATACAAAATATCAGTGCATTTGTTTACACAGCAAACTGACGTCATACTCACAGAGCAATTTATATGGCTTCCACTGCGTCCAGCGTCTTCGTCAAATTACGCGCGAAATATGAAAATGTAAAATCTAAACGCATTTTTATGGCACTAATCGATTGATCAATGATTTATTGCTGTAAGTAGGTTTGTACAAACACTTTTACACGACAATCATATTTTTTTTAAACTAGATGAAGTCGACGTTTCCTATCTGACTAGTCTGATTATATAACATTGTTGTTTTTTTAGTGGTTTATTAGCACTATACAGGATAAGTTTTTATCCAGTGCGCAAACTGTAACCATGAACTCAACATTTCATTCTAGACGCCCCAGCGCAGAAATATTTCGTCGGTGGTACAAAAAAAAATCAGCTGTTTCATAGAAAAGTGCAATACCTACGCGGTCAAAATGTGTATAACCGACGAAAAATGTCTTCGCTGGGGGTCTAGAATGATATGCTGAATTCATGGCTACAGTTTGCTTACTGGATAAAAATGTATCCTGTATCTTTTCCAAAAATTGGTATAATATCCTATTAATGTTGTTGACATGTCAAAACGTAAGCCATTTCTTCTACTAGTGTGTTAGGTACGCAATTACCCCTCTGATCAGCAGAATCACTTGACGCTTTCTAATTAAGGCTTTTCCATAAAAATAAACAGTTATTAAAATGTCTACTATATCGACTATCGCACGAGCCGATCTTATCAAGATTGTTATCGCAAATAACTATGAAGCGCTACCTACTAACTCTGACATTGCTGGCTGCCATGCCTGTCGTTAATAAAGTGATCGATGGTTGATAGTGATAAAATTACTGGACACATTTCTACCAGAACGTAAGTATATCGTAGAGTCGTAAAAAAGAAACGAAACAAACGCTGTACAAAGAAAATATTTAAGAGGCGGCTCAAAGCATTTACGGAAATAATTTGAAAATAACGACAAAGTAGCTTGTATCATAATACTTCGACTTTAAATTATTGGATACACAATGGAATCACGAAACCGGATTCCAGTGGTTTATCAACATTAGCAGTTGCATCATCAACTGTACTATCAGATGTTCTGAAAATCTGATAATGTCTTATCACCTGCTTATCACATGTGTTGTCATTTTCTTTCTATGATTACAGTTCACAAGATAACTTAAGATATATTTGATGACCAATCCAATACTGATAATAAATTATTAACACGGAATATTGATTGCAACTGATTGTTAAAAGCTATTAAGTGTGTGATAAATGGAAAAAAGATTAGGTATATATGTTCATCGATAAAATACTGTAAATATCATAAAAAGATATGGTGATAAAGAAGTCCTCTTTAAAAAGCGATGACACCATTTAATGAGTATGCAAATACGATAATTGTACCACACTAAATTTTACATATTCAGTATTATTCACCCTCCTACACACACTCGCACAAAAGGAGGTCCCCACTCCACTTTACTTCATTTCACTTTATTTGTATTTTTATTTTATTAGTTGATCCAAAAATAACGAAAAATTTATATAATCAAACCAAATTTGAACTTGTAAGCTATAAATGTATATTCAAAGGAAGACTGCTGCTGCCCGAGATACAGATATTTATTAATCTAGTTCAGACACAGATGTTTTGCCGAAGTTCTGTTTAGTATAAGCTCATTTATGATATGTTATTTTATAATGTAAGTTATGTCTTACTTGAATTTGAAATAAATATAAATATAAAATTTCCAGCCAGACATATTAAAACAAAACAATATGTTGGTGAGCTCAAGTTGAGAGTACATTGGAAAGGTTTGACCTCACCTTGAACTGTCAATGTAAGGTCACTCTCAGCACAATCTTTTTCAGTGAAAGGATTAACAACAAAAAAACACTGATTTTATAAATAGACTCCAGTAGATACTGAAAATAACTACAGGAGTATTTATTGAGAATGGAAAGCAGCATTTGACAGTTAAAAAGACAAGTTTGAATGTCGCGAAAATTATATTGGTTCGGAGATAGAAGCTTTTTAGGTACTTTCCAGATAAGTTATTGATCGCTTGTTCATAATACGCTCGATGATCTTGGATAATACAGACAAAATAGCAATGGGTCTGTAATTAGTAACTCGGTCTCTATCCCCAGCCTAATATACAGGAATAATTACTTACAGATTTTTTTAAACCTTCTGGAATTTACCGCTGGCCAGATTGCAGATGTGCGTCAGATTCAGTATACTTTTGTTTTCTTTAATTATCCTAGTAGAAATACCATCCCAACCAACAGCGAAGTTGGGACGTAGAGGTTGCTATTGATGATCGAAGACGAAGATACATTATTAGTCGGCGAGTTAGGCAAGAATAGTTTCTAAATCAAAGATATTTTTATGTAAACTACGACGACTGTTCTGATTTATAATAGGGTATTTTCCAATTTTTCAAAAACTATTCTAATTTGAAGATTGGAACGAGACATTTAACAGAACATTAAAAATAAATTGATTTCTATCCATTTTCTCAATCAAAAACGAATTAAACCAAATTTATTTTTCGTTGTTTTGAATTTACCGCCAAAACGCTTCTCACGATGACTTTTTATCACGTGACGTCAACTTTGTGTAAACTAAATTAATTAGTAAGTAAAAAAGTGAATGTCGAGTTTATAATTAACAAGATTTTTAATGGATAGAAAGTGATATTACTGGTGAGCGGTGCCTCTGTGCACAAATACTTCTAAAACGGCGCCAAACTAAGTATTTGTACCGGTGCCGTTTATACAAAGTGGACGTCACATGTCACGTGATAAAAAGTTATCTTATGTAGCGTTTTGGCGGTAAATTCAAAACAGCGATAAATAAATTAGATTTTAATCGTTTTTAATTGAGAAAATGTATATTAATAAATTTATTTTTATTTTTCTGTTAAATTTATCGTCCCAATCTTCAAATTAAAATAGTTTTTATGAAATCGGAAAATACCCTATTTTAAGGTAATTGTTAAGGTTATAGCAAGGAGGTATACATTGGTCAAAGTCGCAAATGGAGGATTCCGCCATCGAGATAGAATCTACATATTAGGAGTTAGCTTCAAAGTTATTGAATGTTAATATTGAGGATTAACGGTTCAATTATAAATTGCGGTAAAATATTGGACTAATAGAGGTATGAGGAACAGGGTGTACAGTTCACTCATACTCTATGGAAAAGGGAGGATCCTCCGACCAGACGGGCGTTGTGTCTGGTGGGCAACTGCCAGACGGTTGATGTCGGGAAGTTGTAAGGGCACATACAAATAGTTTGTATTTGTGGATAAGCATTCGGTATTGTGAAGATAGGCTAGTAGCTCTGAAAATTATGAGATGTAGGGTGTAAATGCTATATGGATGACAATGCGCTGTTATAGATTGAGAATGTGTATTAGTGTGGTGCGCAATTGTGAGGAGTTTTTGGTCGGTGTGTTGAGAGTAATATAATGAGGTGAGAAGCAGTGGTTTTGGTTTGTTCGATACTGTGATCACAGTATTAGACTTATGAACTAAATAAAATAAAATATTAGCATGCATAAAAATTATACAAATAATCAAGTATTTTATAAAATTATTACGACGATAGTTAAAAATATGATAATAACGTATAATAAATCTAATAAATGGTTGTTCAATAATGTTATCAGAGTTTAGGTTGAAAATTACAAGAATACAGGCAGGAATGCATTATTTCTTAACCTATCTAGGTCTGCTTCGGAGTTTATAATGCGGATTTGCAGATCGTTCACGCGTTTGCGCAGGAAGACTACGCCATACGACGTCCAGCAGAATGAGTAGCCATAGCTGTTCCGAATAGATTGTGCTATGAAATTCAGTTGTCAAATATTATCTAGTTATAATGGAGCACACACTACACATAATAGTTTAAAGTTAGTAGGATGCCTATTGGCAAAGTCATTACAAACACATTAGCTGTTATGATTAGATCTACCTGGTAATTACTGTCATACAAGGAACTGCTGATAAGTAAAGCTTCCGATTGAAATGATGTCAGTACTAACTTTTGTTGAATAATCATTTACATAACCTTTTCCAAACTATGTTGGAGTCAGCTTCCAGTCTGATAGGATGTTAACTGACCTCCACAACCCAGTTATTGGGCAACCCAGTTATTGGGCCCTTGAATCCTACATATTTGTTTTTCATAGCCTACAGTGTCCCACCACCTGGGAAGGACTTCCCCTTTTGCCCTCCATACTTCTCTCTTTAGTGTGGTACTTCTGGTACTTCATTTTTGTTCAGAAAATATTTTTTTCAAGAAACACAAGTACACCCATATATAAACTCACGCCTCCTCCCTATGGGGGCAGAACGCCGCGTGCAATTAAAGGACTATGTAGGGATTTCAGCCGATGACATTATTTTTCTCTTTCATTAAAATAGGTAGTAGCTATGCCATTAATTATTTTGTTTTAGATAATTATCAAACAATGGTGATCAATTTACCATATAATCAGACTCTAAACACAGCATCCATACAAATACCAAATCTAGAAATCCTGAGTTAGGACCTAATAACTATAGATTGTTCAAAACCAGCAAAACAATTGCCTATTGACAGGTTTACAGTATAAATTAACAAGCAGCCATTAATATTCAATCCATTGTTTAAGTTGACCATTATTTATGAGCATCATGGAGAAAACCATGCCATAAATGTGTGAAAGTCATGTGAATAATTTGTTGCTGTTATATTAAACCACATTTAATGTATTATATTGTAATGTATTGAGCACAAAAGGAAAGGGATCCCATTGTGAGTCCTTGTGTGGCTTGTGCAAGTTATTTCTATTAGATCACAGAAGCATTCTAAGCCACATTCTTACAGTTCAAAGAATAACACAAAGATGTTAATGTTATTAGAAGATTACTCATAGTCTTGTATTATTTAAATAGAGAACTCATATATGGCAGAACAGATTTTTTTTTAACAAGATAGCTGTCTTGATATGTGTTTTGTTTGTCTAAAGATTATGATATTTAGTTAGGTATATCAAAAATTCACTCTCACCTTTTGCTCTTCCAGAAACTTAGTAGATAACTGGTAGGCAAGGGCTGAGAACATCACTGGGGGCTCAACACAGTCTCCACAACGAGGGAGACGGGAGAGAAGGCCCCAACAATACCATGATACACACACACTGCGCCCGACGCACTCGATACAACAATAAACGATTAACGAATTATTATCATTAGCGACGACTGCTAATTCCGAGGAAAATACGCGGAAAATCAATCACAAAACGAGCAAGTGAGTCACTAACGTCTGCTGTGACGCCTTATGGAAACTCGTACAAACACTTAACTGTAGCACACACGACCGCCGACAATACAGTAGGTTTGGCCAGCTAACTGGGTCGGGAAAAGTGCATTAACACGTGAGAACCGTAAGACAATGCGCGAGAAACTGTGGGAGAAGTCGAGGCGTTGCCATTGTAGTAAACATTCATCACGTCATTGACCTACACAGCCCCATCGCCGAGCCGCCCGCCGCTACACTTTCTGAACGACACTCTACATGAATTCTAGAACTTACCTCAATTACCAAGTCTCCGCCGGTTTATCCTCCGTTTTATTGTTTCGGTGTAAATTGATTTCACTTATTTCGTCAATGGTCACTCACTTCACGCGACTGTCAAAAAGGGTTGATGATCGGTGCCGATATCGTAGGTAGCGACCTCTTTAGGGCGGTATTGTTAATTAAAATAAACATTTCCTTTTATGTAGGGAGATTTTATTTCCGCTACGATCATGAGGATAAATAGTTTTATCAGTTTTTTTGAGGCTAGCAGGTATAACGTAGTCTGTAGTACTCAAATGTTTGGTAAACTATAATGTTTCACGATTTTAAAATGAATATTCATGCCGTTTAAATAAGATAACGTAGCAGATCCATGTATTTTCATCGTCTTGGCGTGTCGATAACATTCTAAATTATATTTGGCCAAAAGAAGATCTATATATTTTTTAATAGCGTATAATACAGAGATCTACAATAATAAATAGCTATGTCCCTATCTTATCCTTTGCAGTCTTTCTTTTGTTCTCTTACTTCTTTTTCAGTTCATGTTAAATACTTTATTCCGAACCTTATTTGTAACTTTTCTAATTCAAACTGTGTGTCTTCTACAGAATATCTCTGTTTTTAAACACCTTTTAAATGTGTGATTGCACAAAAAGTGGATATTATAAATTTTATGCTGGCAGCACCAAATTCATGTGACACTCAAAAACACGTTCAAAAATGGTTAAAACTTAAAACGTTTTGATAGTGCTCCTGGCTTGATTTAGCTTTTATTTTTTAAATTGCGTGACATAAACGTGTTTATTTTAGTGTAAGAACAAAACGTTTCTATCGTCAAAAGTCAAAACATTCATGGAAGTTTCGTATTTACTCGCAAAACAAACATGATTATTAAATTGATTATTTCAGAAAACGTCTAAAATAAAAATAAAATGATGTCAGGTGTTAAGCTGGAAGTCCTTTGGTCACCGATACACCACGACAAATTTATATTATGGGGCCCAGATATAACCTTATACGAAGTTTCTCGGATAAAGGAAATCGAGAAAAAAACAACATGTACGTACAAAATTATATTTTATTGAGTTTATAGTGAAAACGACAAGAGCTAACGATAGCTGATATGTCTGTTAAAAATACTGAACAGCAAAATTCCATAACTTATTGAATTCTTCGTTATCTTGTTGTTATCATTAGAGCCAAAGTTTATAAATATATTTAAGCACATAACATGCTCATTAGTAGACTAATTAGTACGATTGTGTGGGTATTTTTAGCGCTACTTTCTAGTGCATATGAGCACAGCATAAACTTGGCTTGCTATATGCAAGTGTAGTTGGCAATAAAATGGGATGAATCAAATCAAGATGAAAAGTAATTAATTCAACCTAGTCTGAGAACTACCACTTTTCGAACCTCAAAATTACAGAAGGGAGTCCCCCAAAATGCCCACCCTTCACCTCTTCCTAGTGCTTTGGCTGGTGACAAAATGTGGTGTAACAAACTCCCTTGCAAAATAGCTGTCTGTTCAGTTAGAAAAATTTGACTCAATGCAATAGTCATCATCATCATCATCATTTCAGCCGTTAGACGTCCACTGCTGGACATAGGCCTCCCCCAAAATTTACATCACACAACACAAAATAAATTTAGTAGCCATAACGTCAACTAGGACAAGCATACGAATAAATAAAAAACATTGAGCTCAATAATAAAATAAACAGAATTTTATGGTGACCCACTTGTTCTCAAGTTACTTATTATTGATATAGATAGAAATATTATGTAAATACATGTATACATAACATCACACCTTGTTCCCCAAAGGGATGGCAGAGGTGTAACCCACATTTCGCCATTATGTTTAAGGCCTCTATTATAAGAGGCAAGCCTATTGCCATCAACCATACAAATCTAGATTCGAGCTGCTACTGAGAAATTCCAGTTAGAAAAACCCAATCATATTTTGCCCGACTTAAATTGTCACCATGACCGTGAGGTCCTGGACACTAGACCGACGAGGTAGATAGATTATGTAAATAATATTATAATATGTAAAATCCTTACTAATATTATAAATGTGAAAGTTTGTATGTATGGATGTTTGTTATTCTTTTATGCAACAACGGCTGAACAGATTTGGATGAAATTTGGCACACAGATCGATTTTAACCTAGATTAACATGTAGGATACTTATAATCCCGGTAGTACGTTCCCGCTGGATAATATCCGACTTCCTCGCGGGCGAAGCCGCGGGGGGAAGCTAGTAATAATATTAACCACAACTAAAAAAAAAATCTTTGTGAACTTAATTTAACTGTCTTCCAGTCACTCCAATATCTTCAACCCGCGGAGCAACAGTTCTTGCATCACAAAGCGCCAGTGGAGTTCGCTGTGTGGACATCAGCGCCATCCCAGAGCAGCCAGAGCCATTGCTAGCACTAGGCAATGCCAGTGGTAGAGTTGCACTGACTACACTGAAGCAGACATATGACCCATTGGGTCTTGTTGGGAGAGAGTTTAGTAAGTATCAATAAAAACAGTATGCCTATCAAATTAGTATTTGGTCCTGATGGAACAATAAAAAGCAGCCATCCATAAATTAAGTCACCTCTTAGGAGGACGGGTCACATCACATGTATAAATCTTTAGTATTAAAACTCCAAACTTCAACTCCAACGATAAACTTTAAAATGACCAACTCTATCAAAA
Organism: Polymixis flavicincta; assembly: GCA_949987655.1. Classification (NCBI taxonomy): domain Eukaryota; kingdom Metazoa; phylum Arthropoda; class Insecta; order Lepidoptera; family Noctuidae; genus Polymixis; species Polymixis flavicincta. Next base: position 21,475,605 of record OX465183.1, read on the forward strand.
TTAATAAAAGGTTCAAATTTGTTTGTATCATTTTTGGCACGTGGCTGCTTACGCTACGGTGTCGCGCGTCGGCCACCTTTGACGTACGCCTTTGAGGCGTTACAAAAGCCGCCTTGATTTCGGCAAAATTTACCGAATTGTTAAAACTTAAAAAGAATGTGTTCATTCGACACTTTCGCTGAGTCACGTGTTTTTCAATGAACTTATACTTTTGCATTTTTTTAGGGTTCCGTAAAAAACGAAACCCTTATAGGAGGACCCTTTTAGTCCTTTGACATTTATACTACTTATTCTGAATTTATTTTATGATGTGTAATGTTATTTTAATAATTATACAATTAGATTATCGATAATGTACCTAAATATTTGCAAATCTTTTTAGGTGAAGATACAGTGTACTTTATATTTATTTGTAACATCTTTTATACCTACCTGTATTATGCAAATAAAAGATTTGATTTGATCACTTTGTTGTCCGTCCGTATGGCTGTCTGTCTGTCTGTCAAGACTCTTTATCTCGGGAACGCTGAAATTAAAACGATGTACTCAGGTCTAAAGTCTCTTGAAGCTGTGAAAAAATCAATCTTCTAAGTTAACGTAAAAAGAAGATACGGCCGTTTATGCTTCAAAAACTTACATATATTTCGACACTCTCAAGGGAATCAAAATTTATAGGGTATTTTCCGTTGGCCTAGAACTATGTTTGGCAAGTAATACCGTCATATACTACAAGTATAGGGAAAAATCTGAAAACTATACATTTGATCATAAAAAAATCAGACAGGTTCTTTATAGATTGGCAGTCCATTTTTTTTAATAATATTTACCTACAAATTTGTACGGAACCCTCAGTGGGCGAGTCCGATTCGCACTTGTCCAGTTTTTTACATTTAGATTAAACATATAATATGTGAATTGTTTCTTTATGTGCCAGTTCCCTCTTTCGTTTTATGGAAACCAGACATCATTTAGGTGCCATCATTTTCTTTTGCAAAATCTTTTAAATTAATTTGCTGAATGGATAAAATTGCATTGGATTTTTAATGGTGCCATAATTTCCCCAGCTCCCCGCTACCCTCGGCTCTGCAACTCAGTGGCATGGAGTCACATGGAGACCAACATGCTGGCGGTGGCCATGGAGAAGCACCGCAGTGACCACTGCATACTGCTGTGGGATGTGTACCGGGGATCCACGCTGTCCGAGGAGGCTAAACGTAAATGACTTTTGTATTCACAAAACCAGAAAACACTTTTTCGGAAAAAGAAGAAACAATAATTCATATAAAAGTAAAAATTGGCGTAAAAGGCGCTTCATACAGCTTGTATGCAAAAAGTGCGATTCTGATCACGTCAGTAACGTCTCATACGTAAATACAGAATCCCTATTTTCCTACTATCCCTACTAATATTTTAAATGCTAAAGTAACTGTCTGTATGTCTGTTACGTTTCACGCCTAAACCGCTGAACCGATCGCCATGAAATTTGGCAGAGAAATAGCCAGAGATATGGAGAAGGACATAGGTTAGGTTGAGGTTTTTTACGCGAAAACCGACATTTACGCGGGTGGAGCCGCGTGCAAAAGCAAGTTTTAAACAAGGTGTAACATAAATAACGCACAGCCTCTTAAGGGGTCAGTGTACTCATCATTATGAGCAACTTTTATTATGGGCCAAACCTGGAATCGCGAAAAAAGAATCAACTGTTCCATACATTTTGACGAGTTATGCGAACATAAATGTAGGGAACAGCTGATTTTTTTTCGCGATTTCAGTTTCGGTACCATATTAAAAGTTGGTCGTAATGATGAGTACAATGACCCCTTAAGAGGTTGTGCGTTATTTATGTTACACCTTGTATATTGAACAATCAGTGGTGGATTTACTAGCTTGGCTGGAGCCTAGGGCGGCAAATTTAAGGGCAGCGGCAAATTTAGTTAAAAAAAAAATATTTTGCCTTTAATTACATAATTAAATACACAGAGAATGGAAGTCTCGAAAATTAGGTACCTACTATACACATTGATATCCAAATCAATGAATACAGTCAAACTCAAACTCAAACTCAAAGCATTTATTTCAATTAGACCTTTCACAGGCACTTTTGAATTGTCAAACAAAAATCGAAGTTGAAGCTAGGTGCCCATTCCAAAAACGTAGATCTCTCTGGAGAAGAACGGGCAAGAAACTCCAAGGACACTCTTTTAAATCGTGGGTATTACAAAATTTTGGGAACATTATTCTTGGTGCTTCTATATGTGAGAACAATGTAAAAAAATATAATAAAAAAAAATTAAAAAAAATAAGATTCAAAATAAGCCATGGCAGATAAGAGATGACCAGTCTCAACCGACGGCGCCCGTTCACGAACTTGACGCATGGATCAGCACCATCCAGCTCAACCATTTTCTAGGGAACCGAATGATCCAACACACACGCCACCATCAGTGAGACATTTAAGTGAGCATGACATACTCTCAACTACCACGTTTTTTCAAGTCGACGTACATCAAAACAACATATTATAAGGATGCATGGTACTCACATTTACAAAAATTTGACAAAATGCTTCTAAATTATACAAAACTATAGTTTCAATCCTATTTGAGAAATTCATAAAATTTGACTTCCAAAAAGAAAGAAAAATATATAATAAGTATCTATTGAAATTTTAATAAATAATACTTGGTTCAGTAAAATCAAAAACAAATTCGTAATGTCACAAAATTAATAAAAATAGGAACAGAAATGTTCGCAATGTCAGAAAAATAATAATAATAGGAACAGTGTTCGTAATGTCAGAAAACATAAAAAAAAAAGGGGAAGCATCTCTTCCAAATATTAAAATGTTAATTAGTAAGCCCAGGTGGCTGTGGAGCAGGACCAGCATTAAGCCAGGCATTTTTATCTAAGATATAATCATCTAACTTATAATATGCTTGTCTACAAAGTGTGCGTTTAATGCATGACTTAAATTTATTTTCACTTAGTTCAAGAATATCGACTGGTAGTTTATTATAACATTTTACACAGTACCCCATAAAAGAAGTATGTACTTTAGACAATCTGAAACGTGGTTGATCTAATTTGTTCCTATTTCTAGTGTTAAAATTATGCCTGTCACTTATCTTACTAAAAAGATGTAGATTTTTCCGAACATACATACCTAATGTTCTCATAAATATATTGAGAAGGTACCGTCATGATGTTAATTGTTTTGAACAGTTCCCTTAGAGATTCGCGTCTGCGGAGGTTGTAAATGGCTCTGACAGCCCTCTTTTGCAGAATAAAGATCGACTCAACATCCGCAGCCCGTCCCCATAGCAAAATACCGTAAGACATGATGCTATGAAAGTAACTAAAATAAACAAGTCGCGCGGTATCCACGTCTGTTAATTGGCGGATCTTCCAAACAGCGTAAGCGGCAAAACTTAGCCGCCCTGCAAGTGATGTTAAGTGAGGACCCCACTGTAGCTTTGAGTCAAGCGTGATCCCCAGGAAAACCGTCTGTTCGACGAATTCTATTATCTCCTTATTCAATACAACGTGACATTCACTACTTCTGACATTCGGTAACGTGAATCTTATGCATTTAGTTTTCTTTCCATTTAATACCAAATTATTTACAGTAAACCAATTATGGACCTTAACTATAGCGCTATTTACCTCGTCAAGCTCCTGTGCGTGTCTCTTAACTTTAAAAATCAGTGATGTGTCATCAGCAAATAACACCATTTGTGGTTGGTTTTTTAGTAAATGAGGTAAATCATTTATATATACTAAAAAGAGGAACGGACCCAATATTGAACCTTGCGGTACTCCCATTTTGACTTTTAAGCCCAAGGAATTCACACCGTTTATTTGAACTTGCTGCAGTCTATCATTCAAGTACGATTTTACCAAGCTAAGCGCAAGTTCACCCAGTCCGTAATGCTCAAGTTTCAAGAGAAGTGTTTCGTGATTCACGCAATCAAACGCCTTGGATAGGTCGCAAAAGATACCTATTGCATCTTGCGCCTCTTCCCATGCGGTAAAGATGTGTTTTAATAAGGTGACACCAGCGTCAGTTGTGCAACGTCCTCTTGTGAAACCATACTGTTGATCGTGTAGGATGTTATTACGATTAAAATGATTGAGCATTTGATTTAACATAACTTTTTCAAACACCTTGCTGAAAACTGGCAAAACCGATACGGGTCTATAATTATTCATATCTTTGCTGTCGCCAGATTTGAAGAGTGGAATAACTTTACTGTACTTCATTAAATCTGGGAACACCCCTTGATCTACACACAAATTAAATATTAACGCCAAATACGGTGCAACTGTCTCAATAATGGATTGACATACTTTAGTAGACATGCCCCACAGATCTTCCGTAATTTTGATCTTAAGTTGCTTATATGTCTTTACAACGACCACAGGGTTTATATGTTTAAATTTAAATTCCACAGGACAGGTTGAAACATTCGCTCTTAATAAATCAATAGCAAGTGCGGGCGAAGAATTTAAAGTTTCTGTAGTTTTAATAGGAATATTGGTAAAGAAAGTTGCAAATTCCTGAGCTACATCGATGTTATCGCTAATGAGACCGCGGGAAGTGTCCAGTGTGTAATCGGTATTAAGCCTTTTGCTTCTGTTCGTTTCATTGTTTATAATTTTCCAAACTGCCTTAATTTTATTATCTGCTGATTTGACCTTGTGGCTAATGAATGAAGCTTTAGCTACTTTGCAGATATTTTTAAAAGTTTTAGAGTAAGTGGCAACATACTTAGTAAAAGATTCTGTGTTAATATACGGCTTAAGGCCATACAGTTCAAATAATCTTTCTCTACTTTTCCTGATGCCTTTAGTTGCCCAGTCACTAAATAAAAATTTAGGGCAAAAAGTTTTAGATTTTTGCCTAAAATAATTATTGAACTCTGTTTGTACTGATGAAAATAATTCTTTGTACAAAATATTACCATTATTCACATTTAGTCCCTGAACACTTAACTTGCTAATTAATGCGCTATTAAACTTATTTAAATTACCCGATGTTATTGGTCTAGTTTGTCTCTGTACTTTTTGAATTGGTGTGTTGGACTCAAAAGTAACGGTTTGACCGCTGTGATCAGAAGGGAGATAATTTACAATGGCTTTATCTAAATAGTCGCAGTCACAAAAAACATTATCAATACATGTAGCAGTAGCCGTAGTTATTCGCGTTGGTTCCAAAAACACATTTGAAAGATTGAATGATTTAAAGAGGCTTAACAATCTGCTACTATTTGAATTATTTTCCAAAATATTAATATTAAAGTCCCCACAAATAATTACTGACTTATTACCAGTTGCAAGTTTTGCCAAAACATCTTCCATTACTGACTCAAATATAGAGTAGTTTTGATAATTAGGAGGCCTGTAAACGCACACTATACAAAGCTTATCAAGCTCAACACACGACAGTTCAATGCTATGTTCCACTGAAAGTTTAACTATGTCTGTACGAGTCTTCGATTTTAGACAATTTTTAATTAAGATTAGCGAACCTCAACGAAGCATGGATTGTCGGTTAAAACAACTGCCCACACTATAGTTCTCATAATTAATTAACATTTCATAATATTTCAACCAGTGTTCAGTTATACAAATAATATCAAACATTGTTTTTTCTAAAAATAATTCAATTTCTAATTGTTTGGAAGAAAACCCTTGAATATTTTGATGAAACAATGTCAAGGAATTCTGCTTAGCCCCTTTTTTACATTTAGGTAATTGAATGCTAGAAGATACCTTGTTGATGGTGAGCTTAAAAACATTATTACTGGTACCTTCTGTTGTCTTACTGACTAGTTTAAATTATTATCACTAACCACCTTAATATTAGTATCAATACTAATTTTTGTGGTACTAATTACAGTAGACTTCGACATACTACTTATGTCTGAGTTTATATTAAAAGCTAATAGCCGTGCTATTTGACGTCTAAAACTAATAGGCAGATACGCAGTATCCCTAGTCAATTTTAATCTCTCAACAAAAGTGTTGGTGTCAAAAAATATAAATTTGTCACTATAGCAATTAGCTAATAAATGCATATGGTTATTTAGCATATGTATATTATGATTTTGCCTACTTGACAAGTGCTGAAAGTATGGAAAAGCACATAATATTATTTTCTGGCACTTAGTCTTCATGATTTCAGTGACACTATCAGTGATGTCATCTTGTTTTACATTAGTACTATTACCCACTAGTACAGAAATAATTGCCTTTGGATTATATTTATTCCCAATTACTGATGACATTATCTCTTTGTAGGATTTTCCTGGCATACAATAATTAACAGCAGATTGACTCACGTTGTTACTCAATAATTTACCTAACCCTCTCCCTAAACTATCTGAAAACATAATAGAACAATAACAAACTGTACTAGAACAGGCGAGGCCACAAGTCTCTGTCTGTGCTACTAGAGACGAACCTTGTACAACCTGCGGTGTCTCTTGAATGGTAAAACAGTCTCGAGCCCCCCCAGACCGGGACGGGTCCTCCGTTGCCTCAGGTTGGAGAGTCTTAAGGTTGGATTCCAATTGACAAGGACACAGAGTAGAGCCCAGAGTCTTTGGGTCCACTCTAGCTGGGTCATCCTTACACATTTTCACTAACTCATTTGCAGCGAGGATGTGTTCATTTATTTGTTTTTGAGAGCTCACATATTTAATGTAAAGTGAATGTATTGCCTCTTCAAGTACCTGAATTTCAGACTGTAATCTTTGAGTGTCAAATTCATATATGTTTTTACTATTTTCTAATTTAATTTCAAAGTTTTTCAATTTATTTACTAGAAAAACACGTTCTTTCCTTAGTTTAATATTATTGGAACTGTGTTTTTGCTGTTTCTTGAATTTATTGCATCTATTTATGATTTTATTTAGTTTTGCATATTTTTTAATTTTGTTTTGACTTACTTTATAGCTACTATTATTTATTTTCAATATAGAATCTTCAGTTAGGTCTATTGTTACTAAGGAATGAGGGTTACAATTAGTTTTAAATAGTTCATGATATAAGTTATTGGTTTCCTTAGCCTGAGTACATTCTTTTTGCTGCTTTAGCTTATTAATTCGAACATTTGCATGAATTAATTCTTCTTCTAGATCCCTAACCTTACACAAAGCCTCCTCATACAAGTTACTGCAGTTATTGAAACCATCTGTGACCAATCGCAGTTTGTCCCGTTCATCAACAACATCCAGATATTTTTGATGTAGTTCTACTAGCTCTTGTTTCAAGCTTGTATTTTTGAAAACGATCTTCTCGACTTCCTTCTCACTATCATCTATACTGTATACTGAATACTCCGACGTCTGTAATTAAATAAAAAAATACTAAGCGCTGTGTAAGGCATACTATCGTGTTTTTTTTTTTATTATTCCAATAGTGTTTCAATATTACAATTTTGACCCATTTTTTTTATTAATTATTATTAAAAAAAACTGTGTACCTAAATGTTATAAGGTCCACTTACAAAATCCGCTAACGCTAAAGGTATGCTATATTGGCGTCTAAGAATCAAGGTCTCCGTGTTTCGTTACATTATATCGTAATTAACAGATGAAACATACATTTAAATAATACAAAAACCATCTTATTAGAAATCAAAATGATTTCTTACTGACTTATCATTTTTTTTTTCAATCGATCAATTATCTATAATAATAATTATTATCAAAAAAAAAAAAAAACGTTTTAACGGCTATAAGCCGATTTTCTTAAACAAACATTTTTTGTTTGTAGTAGACTTAAGTATTTTAATTTTACATTTTTTAAATGCGAATTATGAACTTTTCTATGGGTTTCTTTTGTTTTATTTTATTAATTATAATTTAATGTAACTTTTTATCGTAAGTTGTAAGAATAATGTAGGAACTGACACAACAATCCCTTAGATCACAATCATAACGGTAAAAAGCTCATGTAATGATGACGATAGAGCACAAATCATAAAATTGAAATTTTACTGACGAAGAATGAATATGATTGTGAACTAGGGTTTTGAATCGCAGTTAGTATGGGCGGCAAAAATTGAATAGCCTACTGACGGAAAATGTGTAAATCCGCCACTGTACACAATGTTCACACAAATACAGACTATGAATATGCGTAACTTATGAGTAAGTAGGTTCCGGTACCGTGTGGTGCCGGATGTAAAGAATAGCACCATCCCATTTCTTCCCGTTGGTGTCGTAGGAGGCGACTAAGGGACTTACTAGAGAATGGGCAGCAGCGTTCTCTATGCATTTTACCACCATACTGCGATCGCCACGCCTGCCCAGCGTGGCGATTATGGCAAAACCCCCCTTTTGGAGGAGGCCTGTGTCCAGCAGTAGACGTCTTTCGGCTGAAATGATGATGATGATGAGTAGGTTCATGATCTAACAGGATCGGAGCAAGTAGGGACATAAAACTTATAGCTAGGTTATACTTAACATAAAATATTGCAAGCCTACTAGATAAAATATCACAACATACATAGTTATAATATTAGGCACTTTTTCTCTTACTAACAATGTATATCTGGTATTCTTTTTTCTGTGATAAATATTTGTTGCTACAACAAATGTTTTATCAAGAATTCCCAACTTCTGTGTCCCCAACAGCTACTGACTCCGCCTCTTCGTCATCACCGACGGAGCCTCCTCGTCCGCTGGCCGAGATGGGGCTCTCGGAGACGGCCCACTGCGTTACCTGGGCCAACTTTTCCAGCAGAACCCTCATTGCCTCCATGAACCTGAAATACATCAAGATATTTGATCTTAGAGGTAAGAATTGTAGAAATAAACATTAAGGGCTTTAAAGCCTGCGATGTAGGTACGTGTGGATCATTCATATTATCTTGCTGGGCAGTAAGATCCACATTATCGTATTGCATTATTTTTTCAAAATCTAACGGAGATAATCTGCAACCACGGCTGCAATAACCTATTATTTTTCAACGGACACAATTCATGACGCTGACGTGTAACTGACTCATAAATGATGCAAGTATAGCCATTACGCCTGCAATTTTCAAAAAGTTAGTCAGTGGCATTCTGAGAACCAGAATTCACAGAATATTACTGAGTAATGGGAAAACTTGGTAGGGTTTCCTTAATCATTTTAGGTCTCTAAAGTTGGTGCTATTTCTTGTTTCTAGTTTTTCCTAGCTCTGTCATAGACATAATTATTTTCTGGTTCAATAATATTCTACACTTGAAATCCCAATCTTGGATCATTTACATGTATTGGCACTTGATCAACTATCTACTTAAGCATTATGTAGTCTATGTTGATTTTAGATTGACCGTATTAATACAAAAAAGGTAAGTACTCCTTTTGTGGTTGCCATAGAATTTGAATTCGTCATTGAACATTGAGTTTGTGTTGTATTTCGAGAACTTGCAAATCATCTGAGGACCTGAAGTAAAATATGTAACGCTACAAGGTTATCGTGGCGCGTAGAAAAATTAAACTAACGCTGACATCTTGTTTTTTGAAAACATTTCAAATGACATTACACAAAATAATTGCACAAATGTTTATCAACGGCGCCCCATTTCTGCCGCCTTCTCCACATCATTCGCGCGCCATAATATCGTCGTAGTAGTATGTGTAGATTTTTACTTTTTTATATTTATAATAATTATTTTTGCGCTCGTTCTTCATTCCCAGACTTATCCAACAAGGCGGTAAGTATGACCACGACCCGGTACTGCTACGGTGTGTGCGCGGAGCCGTGCGGTGGCTACCAGATCGCGTCGCGCGGCGAGGGCGTGGCGTGCGTGTGGGACGCACGCGCACTGCAGAGGCCTCTCCTCACTATGCAGCATCCCCGGCCACTGGCGCAACTACAGTGGTGCCCCACGAGGTAAATAACTAAAGAATATCAGTTTTCAGCTACAGCCAGCTAAACATTGTCTGGGTCCACAAATGTATGTGATGATGTGACTGAAAAAAGAAACAATGACAACGTGACAATTCTGAGGGGCCTAGAATTAAACAGGAAAAAATATGGTGCTTCCGCTAACGTCAAAAAACGTGAAACGTGTACAAGCAAGCAGCAGACGTTATTTTTCGAACGGGTTTCAACTCAAAGCGTTATCATAATTATGTAATGTAGAAGGATGACCTTTCTACTTTGCTTCTTTGTTTCTTATTCTAGACGTAATTTACTGGTGTCACTGCAGCGCGATTCAAGCACTCTTCGCATCCACGACATTCAACAGGCCAACAGTGATAGTAAAGTTAACATTTCCGACAGCATGGTGAGTTCACAAATAAAAAACTTTGACTTCAGAAGATATCATTTTTTTTTTTTCACAATCAACTTTCGAGGAGAAGCGTTCTAAATCTGTATTTACATAAATACGTGATGCTATGAATGATAGATTGTCAAAAATCTAGAGCAGTGGTCACAATATAGGTCCCTGTGGCATTCCGTTTGACATTGACGTCTTAATTCTAACATAAATAATAAAAGTACTTTTTTTTGCTGTTCAATGGTCCGACGTGTTCCGACTAAATCCATCATATGTTTATATGTTATCATAAAAGAGTTAGGTTTTTATTACTTCTGTGTTATTAAGGAATGTTATCTCTATCAAATGCTTTACTAAAATCAACGAGAACGTTATTTCGTTCGGTAAATGGGCTAAAACTGGTCCATATCTATTTTTAAAACATTGTCTCATGCAGATGGCTGCCCCAGCTGTGGAAGCTGAGCTTGAAGAGCAATACTCTCGCGGCCCTAGCGTTATAGAGCGAGATGTGTGTGTCAGCAGCACGCCTGCCACGCCGCTCGTAGCTTTCACCTGGCATCCCACACACGAGGGAAGGTTGTTGGCTGTTTGTGCTACAGGTAAGCTGTGATACTGCACTACAGTATAGCGTCATATAAGTGCACAGAAAATGCCCAAATTGAGAACTATGCGTGAAGCGAATAACTACGATTGTCACAATTATAGTTATTTCAGAGCACGTGTTTTTTTTTTCAGCAACATGTACCATCTCTGATTGTTCCTAACAAATGCCTGACACACCACAGCGATAAAATGCTGACACTGAAAATAAAAAAATCGCTTTTTCAAATAAGGTTTTTGAACGCGAAATAAAAAAAAACGTACAAAAAGAAAAAAAAATGGCCTTTTAAGGTGTAGGTAATATTTTGATCAAAGCATTGTCACGTCGGGGGACAGCTAATGAAAATGTTATCCTTTCTACAATAGCATAGTTAGTTAAATTCATTATTGTTGAGCATGGTCTGTTTTGGCGTTTTCATTGACCGTCCCCGACGTGACAATGCTTTGATCAAATACTATCTACAACTTAAAAGGTCAATAAAATATATTTATTTTTTATTGGTTTATGTTTAGGTCGGGGGTTTTTTTAAGTTCTTAATTTAACTTTTATTTCCTGCTTTTTAAACTTAAAATATTAATAGTATACACGCTACGATCCACACATGTCACGCTTAAATCTGTGCAGCTTTACGTATGTTTCCCACAGTGAAGTTTGTTACTAATTTATCCTCATTCCTCGTCCTGATCACCATTTACCAATAACCTATTCATTGAGCCCTTTTCAATGAGCCCAAACACGATACTTCTGCTGTTTGTTGATGAGTAACTTGGGTATCCTGGAAATTCCAGGTGAGGCTCCAGCACAAGTTTAACGTTACTTTATTCGTCTAATATCATCATCAAGTAATAGAATCCAAATTTCGACACGATCAAAAAATGCTCAAATCCCTTCATCAACCGGAAAAGAGCTTATAATTTTCAAACGGCTGAACCAATTTTGATGAAACATGTCTAAGAAATACCGCTGAAAAAACTACTTAAAAAAAAAACGCACCTAAATCGGTTTACCCGTTTAAGAGCTACTGTGCAACAGACAGACACACATAGCGGTCAAACTTATAACACCCCTCTTTTTGCGTCGGGGATTAAAAAAACAAAAAACAGACTCCATAACGTCCGCCCTCATCTTTTCATAGTGTTCCTACCAAAAAGATATAAACTCAAAGCATTTATTTCAAATTAAAAAAAAACCAATTACAGGCACTTTTGAATTGTCAAGGTCGGTGAGTTGATGAGGAGGAAGATAAGGCTAGTTGCCCATTCCAAAGCGTAGGTACCTATGGAGAAGAATGGCAAGAAACTCTATTGACACTCTTTTAAAATCATGATATTGTTACAAAAAATGACCAACATCATCATGTTATATGGCACACTATTCGTTTGTCTGTTAAGTTACAGGAACTTGAAGTGAAAGTAATGAATTACATGTCTTCAAAACAGTTACTCTATCCACAGGGGCCCTAGTAGACTACACAGTGTGCGAGCGGGTGACAGTATCATGGGGCGGCGGCGGCTCCCTCGTGTGGACGGGCGGGGGCGGAGCCCTGCGCATGATGAACGACGACTTCTACGGCGCTATCAGGGACATTTCCTTCGTCATGAAGAAGAGAGCTCAGACTGATTATGGACTTAAGGTCAGTTACATCCAATAATGCCCGTTATACCTGACCCTAGGCGACGTGACACCTCAATTAACGACTGAATTTAAACGTTCTGTTTCGATTCTCAACATTCGGTGTTTGAACGTTGTCGCTCTAGACCCAAAATATGAAATTCCAACACTGCCCTTTTATTTAGGCACATATTTAGGTGTTGCCTAGTGTTAATTGAAACGGACTTAAGACCTCTAAAGGGTCACAAATTCTCTTGAGTCGTTTTGTGAGATATTTGGTGTCAAAAACTCGACTGTAAGGTTAAATGGTCTAAATTAGAGTGGTGCCCTTTGTTTTAATGTGTGTGTGAAGAATTTCGTGACTTTAGTATGTTTTAAACAGTTGCATGTTTGGTTGCAGCCAGATTTATGGCAAAACGCAGACTTAGCAGATGATGACTCACTCAGTGGTCTCTGGCATTTCCTGGCACTCAGCAAGTCACTTGTTGAAGATGGTAAGATTGTTATATCTTCGTTTAGCCGTCTACTTTTATCGATAATGTTTTCTTTGCTTTTGGATTCTTTAGCTTCCATTCACGATATTTTGTCTTTACATTCTGTTAAAACTAATGATTGTATACATTTGTAAATAGTCTATTTAGTTAAAGTCTTGTGTTGTTTAGTTTGATATTTTACTAGTAATTTTTATATTATACAGGGTGTTTGGTGCATGGACCGACACAATTTTTTGGAGGGTTGGCAGGATCATTTGCGAGGTTTCACCCAAAGACCCCATGTCCTAAGTCTCACGGTTATTAAGATGTTTTTTTTTCTCCCAAAATTACCCAAAATCTCGCCTTTAAATCGTCATTACTTTATTGTTTATTGTTGTAATTGCACGAAATAGCTTTTATTGTATTCTGCAATGTATTTTCATTCTAAATAAATCATTATTTGATGCAATTGATCTGCAAAAAAGTTAGTTTTTTTTGGAAAACAATAAAAAAAAAAACTTAGTAACCATGAGACTTAGAACCTTAGTCTTTGGGTGAAACCTCGCAAATGACCCTGCCAACCCCCCAAAAAATTGTGTCGGTCCATGCGCCAAACACCCTGTATATTCTATTTTCGTTTTGTACAACGCTTTTACCTTTTCATAATTTTGTCATTGAAGAGCGGGATCTCCTAGCACAGGTATATGTTTTACTTTAAAGGAGGTCCCTATGTAAGATTTACTCTAAAATGTGTGCAAGTTTCTGCAATACACCTTTCTATTTAATTTATTATATCTTAAAACTCCCCTGTGTTAAAGTATTGAGTAAAATATCGAATTTTGTCATGTTACTACCAGGTTGTATCCGCAACAGTCCGTGGAAGCACCCTGGCGTGCGCACGGTGCTTCGCTCAGTGGGTGACGGCGGGTACCGCTCCGAGATCGTGCCCTCTCTTCTACCAGACCTACCTAATAGAAGAGTTACTATTTATAGGTAAGTGACGCCGACTGATCGTGGTTGTCATTTGTTAATATTCTGTTTCTCGGCACTTGAGAATTCTCAACCAGAAACCCTAGTCTATGCAAGGTGGTAGGGATATTGAAGTTCAAACTGTAACCATGGATTCTGTACGGTGCAACCGCACACTCTACAATTCAGCAGTTTACGTCACACATTCATTTCAATTAAAAATAATTACCTCAGTTCGCGCTGGGCTATCAAGTCAGCCAAGCGTTCTCGTTACAGCCAACAAGGGCCGCGTCACTCACTTCATTGCCACACCATCAGTTCATTAAGCTCATTTTACTTTAAGTACCTTTGGGACAATACATAGTGTTTCGGTACTTTACCTTCTTTCATTCCATTCATCCCGCATCTAAAAGTAATGTTTGGTCTACTAAGGGATCATACAGATTTTCAACATTGTTGTGTTGTCATTTTTCGTCGGGAACTAAGAAAGAAATGAGCTTTTTCATACATTTTGACCGCATGTGCATAGAAAAGTATAACCGATTACAAAGGAGAATGCCCACGGCACAATGGACAAATGTACTGATTTGAACATTTGCGTGTCTTCATCAAATCATCTTCGAAATACTCGATGACATGTCTCAATACTTCCTCAAAAAATCAACGCAATCTACCTCGGCATTTCGGAGATATTTATAAAAATAAAATGACTATTTTGAGGTTATGTTCGAACACAAAATGAACTGAAAAAAGCAATTTGAAAGGGTCTAAGTGGGTTTCGAGTGAGCCTTGTGCCTTTGAAACACATTTGTGTAAAATCTGTAGCAGTGTATTTATGTTTAGGTGGCCAGTTACTGGTGACCACCTCACCAAGTCTTACTGTTTTCGATTTTGAGTATCTTTGTGCCTCAAAATCTTATTTCCGCGTTTCATTAAAACGTAAAGCATGGAAGCAAACGTTATATTATATAACATAACATCACACCTGTATTCCCCGAAGGATTACGTAGAGCTGTGTGTACACCCACGTTTCGCCAGTTATGTTTAAGTCCGATGTAATAGGGGGCGAGCCTATTGCCATCAAGCGGGCACAAATCCAGACTCCAGGCTTCTAATGAGCAATTCCAGATGGAAACACCCAACAAGACTTTGCTCGACCTGGGAATCGAACCCAGGACCTCATGCTCAGTAGTAGCGCTTGCGACCGCTAGACCAACGAGGCAGTCAATATTATATTACTTTATATTATATTATCTATTTAAAGTAATAGTATATTACTTGATGGCCCCATACCAAAATACGCGCTTTGACGTGGAGTTGCGGACAACAGCCCGTTTTACCTATTACTTTATAGCCGATTAGCTTAGAGCCCCTTCACACTAGTGTTGCCCAGCGTAGGCGGTCGATGAACGTATGCGCAGCGGAGTCGCCGCGTCGAAGTATGTATAATGAAATTGTCTAAGTAAATGTAATATCAAATAGGATTGTGGGTACCCGTATTAATAAAAGAAACATTTGATTATGACTTTCTGATTGATGCAGATGAAAATCTTTTGTCAACGTGGGTCGGATAGTATTATATCTTTAGACGTTTGCTATTCTATTCCGATTTCAATAACAACAATAAATTAAAAAAGGCTTTATCAATGGACTAAACAATGGTGTGCGGTGCTCACCACACACCATTGTTTAGTCCGTCAAATAATTGAGTGAAAATAAATGTACCCACTACCTAATATTTAGTACTGTGGGATATTAGAAACTGATTTATTTATTTTATCTTGCTAATCATTACAGAATCGATATCATTTATGGGCGATATCATATAATCGATATCAAATAGGTAGGCACATTAATCGCAATAGAAAAATGGACATCTTAAAATTGACAAATGACAGCCGATTGAAAAAATGGCACTAATTATTGTTCAAAAAACTATCCCAATAGAAATGTCATTAAAGTCCTATTCAAAAAATATATTTTCATTTTAGATATTTCATACTGTTCAACTTTTTGAGACACGAGACATTTTTGAAGAGTACTTTCAACGGGCATTCTCCTTTATATGCTTAGGGGGGTCTAGAATCATATTATGCTGAATTAATGTTTACAGTTTGCACGTCGATGGGACATCGCCAGCTTTTATTGGTTTGAATATTGCTAGATTTCCTACTATACTAATCCAGTTGGATAAGAATACAATCAAATCTTTTGTTTTCGTCTGTTTTTATCCGTTCCTCTATCTAGTCAGGACACATAAACTGCTTTTGAAGCTACGGCACTGTGCAGACTATAGATTTAAGAAAGATCAAAGTAGCCTACACCTGTGACCAATTTCAACACACCTAAAAATATTTGCTATTTTATCAATAATAAATAGATTAATTTGTAAAAAAGATGGCTAAATGTCATGCACATACATTGGTAACGCAGATTCTATCGTGCAATGAGCAGACAAAAATATCGTAGGAATCGACTGCTTTGTGGAAATGGTTCAGGAGAGCATATTTTAGTAACGTTTATCTGCGGTAAACTGATGTTGATTTCAATGTTCGGGGTATTAGTTTGTATATCGTCGTTTGTTACTTATGTTATGTCTTTGGTGTTGCAGAAGTGCAGAGCGCACGCGCGCGCTGCAGCTGTGTGGCTGGGGCTGGGGCTGGGAGAACGCGCTGGCCGGCGTGGAGAGGGCGGAGGCCGAGGGCACGCCCTGCCGCGCCGCCGCCCTTGCCGCCTTCCAGCTGCGCGTGCGCGCCGCGCTCGACGTGCTGGCGCGCGCGCACGAGCCCATGCTGCGCGTCGTAGCACTCGCACTCGCAGGTACCATCTGAGGACAGTGTCCAGAAACATAAAATGGTTTACCCGGGTCAGATTTATAGCTTTCGTTGTTTCTGTCTATTACAATGGCAAAAAAAGACGCAATTGATACTAAATGTAAAGTATAAACCACAACCTCTGCCAAATGTGTGCCGTGCCCACCAACCAGGCCTGTCGGACGAGCGCCTGTGGCGCGAGGCACTGACGGGCGCGGCGTCGGCCCTGCCAGACCCGTACCTGCGCGCCCTGCTGCGCTTCCTGGCGGCGTCGGCGCCGGCACACCCGCACCACCACCAGGCGCCCGCACACCATCCGGATTTAGCTGCTGTACTTGTGAGTGCCGTACTGTACTTGGGGCTCCGCGCATAGTGTTAACGTTGAACATAACAGAAAGAATTCAGACTGCAATTCGAATCAAAACATCATCTGCCTAGCCTTTTCTCAACTATGTTGGGGTCGGCTTCCACTCAAAGTAGATGTAGCTGAATTTAATAAAACTGCAATTCTACGCAAGCATACTACATATTCATGTAATTAATAGGGTATTTTACTCTATATGAGAAAAAATATATGACTTAGAAACCTTAGGCATAAAGCAGGAAATGTTAGTTCATAAAAAAACAAACTAAATTTTAAACTTCGATTCAAAGATTGAAAGATTGGTTTTTTTGAACACCATGAAATAGCCGTCATGTTATTACGTCATACCGCTGTATAAACTAATCAACTGAACCACTTTGTACTTTTATTATTTTCGTAACCAAAGTAATTTTTATTGAAATAATATCTTACATGATGAATTGAATATGGAGATTTTTATTTTTATCTGTTAATGTTATCAATCTCTATTATTTTAATTTGTCAATTATTTAATATCAATGATTATTGTTAGGCATGGATAACCAAAAAATATTGAATAACCCTAATTGTAAATTTCCTTTTTCGCTTTATATTATTCTGTAAAACCATTTATTGTACATGTTGTGTAATCCTTTAAGGTAATTGTTGCACTATGAACGTACCATTATAATTATTTGTAATGTATTGTGTAAACAATTGTTGATTAACCTAAATAAATAACATTCAATAATAGCAAACCTACGATAAGTAGAATAATAACATATTTTTTTTTTATTGATAAACAATTAAGTATCATAAAAAATATCAGCGCATTTGTCTCATCTCATCTGCTTCCAGCGTTTTCGTCAAATTACGCGCGAAATAGGAAAACTGAAAAATGTAAATGCATTTTATGGCACTAATCGTTTAAATAAAAATGTTGTGTTTTTTAGTGGTTTATTAGCACTTTAGAATCTAATTAAGACACTGTAAAAAAATGAGTGTAATACCCTATTTAGGATAACATGTGTCGTCATTCTGGGGTCCACTTGGACTCACCACCGAACCGGCAAAGGCTCGTTCCTATCATCAGCGGTGTATGGAGCTATATATATTGTATGCGGGCGGGCCGAACTGTATGGTTAACGAAACAAAATCACTAATTCAGCCTGTGTTGTCCCATTGCAGACCAGAGCAAAATCAAACAATATAATAATGTTTTTCTTATAGAACGAGACTGAAATGCGGCTAGAGGACCGCGTGGCATTCGCGTGCATTTTCTTATCAGACGCGAAGTTACACGAGTACATCCGACAGACGTGCGACTCGCTCGTCGAACAAGGAGACTTGTCCGGGATACTGCTCACTGGCAAGTTGTGTTTCTGTGTTTTGAACCTTACCTAGAACAAAATTGAGTGTTATTTTATCAAGCATGAAGAGTGCATTTGGTTAGGCGTAAGAATTGGTAATGGTTTATTAAAATTATAAATGTGAAAGTGTGTTTGTATCCTGCTGTTGTCTGTTCGCAATTAACTTTCCAAACTGTAAACAGAAATCTGTTGATGAAAATATAACATCAATTCATATTAACGTTACACATAGAGTTCAATTTGCGCTACAACTTGTTCATTACTTTTTCAACATTATAAGTAATTTTAAACTCATCAAGGATTTGAGTATGGAATAGGTGTGTTGGTTCGTCCTTTTTTTGTGCAATGGAGCAGCGGATATACATTTTTTTTGCAGAATATTGTATATGCCGGACATACTGGCAATTTTTATCCTACTAAATTCAACATCCTATTTCATCACACATTTCAAATAGGTTGTTGAAGTTCGTTTGGGGAGATTTTAAATCCACGCGGACGAAGACAAAGATATTACTAGCTAGTACAATAAGCTGGTGTGTTCTACAGGTGCTAGTACGGAAGGTATAGCGCTGCTGCAGCGCTGGGTGGAAAACACGGGCGACGTGCAGTCTGTGGCGCTGGTGGGAGCCAGGTGCTTCACTGCCGAGCTGTTGCGGGAGCCGCGCACCAGGAACTGGCTGGACAGGTAGGAGAGCAGGACTGAAGGTATAGCGCTGGTGCAGAACACGGCGACGTGCAGTCTGTGGCGCTGGTAGGAGCCAGGTGCTTCACTGCCGAGCTGTTGCGGGAGCCGCGCACCAGGAACTGGCTGGACAGGTAGGAGAGCAGGACTGAAGGTATAGCGCTGGTGCAGAACACGGCGACGTGCAGTCTGTGGCGCTGGTAGGAGCCAGGTGCTTCACTGCCGAGCTGTTGCGGGAGCCGCGCACCAGGAACTGGCTGGACAGGTAGGAGAGCAGGACTGAAGGTATAGCGCTGGTGCAGAACACGGCGACGTGCAGTCTGTGGCGCTGGTAGGAGCCAGGTGCTTCACTGCCGAGCTGTTGCGGGAGCCGCGCACCAGGAACTGGCTGGACAGGTAGGAGAGCAGGACTGAAGGTATAGCGCTGGTGCAGAACACGGCGACGTGCAGTCTGTGGCGCTGGTGGGAGCCAGGTGCTTCACTGCCGAACTGTTGCGGGAGCCGCGCACCAGGAACTGGCTGGACAGGTAGGAGAGCAGGACTGAAGGTATAGCGCTGGTGCAGAACACGGCGACGTGCAGTCTGTGGCGCTGGTGGGAGCCAGGTGCTTCACTGCCGAGCTGTTGCGGGAGCCGCGCACCAGGAACTGGCTGGACAGGTAGGAGAGCTGGACTGAAGGTATAGCGCTGGTGCAGAACACGGCGACGTGCAGTCTGTGGCGCTGGTGGGAGCCAGGTGCTTCACTGCCGAGCTGTTGCGGGAGCCGCGCACCAGGAACTGGCTGGACAGGTAGGAGAGCTGGACTGAAGGTATAGCGCTGGTGCAGAACACGGCGACGTGCAGTCTGTGGCGCGGTGGGAGCCAGGTGCTTCACTGCCGAGCTGTTGCGGGAGCCGCGCACCAGGAACTGGCTGGACAGGTAGGAGAGCTGGACTGAAGGTATAGCGCTGGTGCAGAACACGGCGACGTGCAGTCTGTGGCGCTGGTGGGAGCCAGGTGCTTCACTGCCGAGCTGTTGCGGGAGCCGCGCACCAGGAACTGGCTGGACAGGTAGGAGAGCAGGACTGAAGGTATAGCGCTGGTGCAGAACACGGCGACGTGCAGTCTGTGGCGCTGGTGGGAGCCAGGTGCTTCACTGCCGAGCTGTTGCGGGAGCCGCGCACCAGGAACTTGCTGGACAGGTAGGAGAGCTGGACTGAAGGTATAGCGCTGGTGCAGAACACGGCGACGTGCAGTCTGTGGCGCTGGTGGGAGCCAGGTGCTTCACTGCCGAGCTGTTGCGGGAGCCGCGCACCAGGAACTTGCTGGACAGGTAGGAGAGCTGGACTGAAGGTATAGCGCTGGTGCAGAACACGGCGACGTGCAGTCTGTGGCGCTGGTGGGAGCCAGGTGCTTCACTGCCGAACTGTTGCGGGAGCCGCGCACCAGGAACTGGCTGGACAGGTAGGAGAGCAGGACTGAAGGTATAGCGCTGGTGCAGAACACGGCGACGTGCAGTCTGTGGCGCTGGTGGGAGCCAGGTGCTTCACTGCCGAGCTGTTGCGGGAGCCGCGCACCAGGAACTGGCTGGACAGGTAGGAGAGCTGGACTGAAGGTATAGCGCTGGTGCAGAACACGGCGACGTGCAGTCTGTGGCGCTGGTGGGAGCCAGGTGCTTCACTGCCGAGCTGTTGCGGGAGCCGCGCACCAGGAACTGGCTGGACAGGTAGGAGAGCTGGACTGAAGGTATAGCGCTGGTGCAGAACACGGCGACGTGCAGTCTGTGGCGCGGTGGGAGCCAGGTGCTTCACTGCCGAGCTGTTGCGGGAGCCGCGCACCAGGAACTGGCTGGACAGGTAGGAGAGCTGGACTGAAGGTATAGCGCTGGTGCAGAACACGGCGACGTGCAGTCTGTGGCGCTGGTGGGAGCCAGGTGCTTCACTGCCGAGCTGTTGCGGGAGCCGCGCACCAGGAACTGGCTGGACAGGTAGGAGAGCAGGACTGAAGGTATAGCGCTGGTGCAGAACACGGCGACGTGCAGTCTGTGGCGCTGGTGGGAGCCAGGTGCTTCACTGCCGAGCTGTTGCGGGAGCCGCGCACCAGGAACTTGCTGGACAGGTAGGAGAGCTGGACTGAAGGTATAGCGCTGGTGCAGAACACGGCGACGTGCAGTCTGTGGCGCTGGTGGGAGCCAGGTGCTTCACTGCCGAGCTGTTGCGGGAGCCGCGCACCAGGAACTGGCTGGACAGGTAGGAGAGCTGGACTGAAGGTATAGCGCTGGTGCAGAACACGGCGACGTGCAGTCTGTGGCGCTGGTGGGAGCCAGGTGCTTCACTGCCGAGCTGTTGCGGGAGCCGCGCACCAGGAACTGGCTGGACAGGTAGGAGAGCTGGACTGAAGGTATAGCGCTGGTGCAGAACACGGCGACGTGCAGTCTGTGGCGCTGGTGGGAGCCAGGTGCTTCACTGCCGAGCTGTTGCGGGAGCCGCGCACCAGGAACTGGCTGGACAGGTAGGAGAGCAGGACTGAAGGTATAGCGCTGGTGCAGAACACGGCGACGTGCAGTCTGTGGCGCTGGTGGGAGCCAGGTGCTTCACTGCCGAGCTGTTGCGGGAGCCGCGCACCAGGAACTGGCTGGACAGGTAGGAGAGTTGGACTGAAGGTATAGCGCTGGTGCAGAACACGGCGACGTGCAGTCTGTGGCGCTGGTGGGAGCCAGGTGCTTCACTGCCGAGCTGTTGCGGGAGCCGCGCACCAGGAACTTGCTGGACAGGTAGGAGAGCTGGACTGAAGGTATAGCGCTGGTGCAGAACACGGCGACGTGCAGTCTGTGGCGCTGGTGGGAGCCAGGTGCTTCACTGCCGAGCTGTTGCGGGAGCCGCGCACCAGGAACTGGCTGGACAGGTAGGAGAGCAGGACTGAAGGTATAGCGCTGGTGCAGAACACGGCGACGTGCAGTCTGTGGCGCTGGTGGGAGCCAGGTGCTTTACTGCCGAGCTGTTGCGGGAGCCGCGCACCAGGAACTGGCTGGACAGGTAGGAGAGCAGGACTGAAGGTATAGCGCTGGTGCAGAACACGGCGACGTGCAGTCTGTGGCGCTGGTGGGAGCCAGGTGCTTCACTGCCGAGCTGTTGCGGGAGCCGCGCACCAGGAACTGGCTGGACAGGTAGGAGAGCAGGACTGAAGGTATAGCGCTGGTGCAGAACACGGCGACGTGCAGTCTGTGGCGCTGGTGGGAGCCAGGTGCTTCACTGCCGAACTGTTGCGGGAGCCGCGCACCAGGAACTGGCTGGACAGGTAGGAGAGCAGGACTGAAGGTATAGCGCTGGTGCAGAACACGGCGACGTGCAGTCTGTGGCGCTGGTGGGAGCCAGGTGCTTCACTGCCGAGCTGTTGCGGGAGCCGCGCACCAGGAACTTGCTGGACAGGTAGGAGAGCTGGACTGAAGGTATAGCGCTGGTGCAGAACACGGCGACGTGCAGTCTGTGGCGCTGGTGGGAGCCAGGTGCTTCACTGCCGAGCTGTTGCGGGAGCCGCGCACCAGGAACTGGCTGGACAGGTAGGAGAGCTGGACTGAAGGTATAGCGCTGGTGCAGAACACGGCGACGTGCAGTCTGTGGCGCTGGTGGGAGCCAGGTGCTTCACTGCCGAGCTGTTGCGGGAGCCGCGCACCAGGAACTGGCTGGACAGGTAGGAGAGCTGGACTGAAGGTATAGCGCTGGTGCAGAACACGGCGACGTGCAGTCTGTGGCGCTGGTGGGAGCCAGGTGCTTCACTGCCGAGCTGTTGCGGGAGCCGCGCACCAGGAACTGGCTGGACAGGTAGGAGAGCTGGACTGAAGGTATAGCGCTGGTGCAGAACACGGCGACGTGCAGTCTGTGGCGCTGGTGGGAGCCAGGTGCTTCACTGCCGAGCTGTTGCGGGAGCCGCGCACCAGGAACTGGCTGGACAGGTAGGAGAGCAGGACTGAAGGTATAGCGCTGGTGCAGAACACGGCGACGTGCAGTCTGTGGCGCTGGTGGGAGCCAGGTGCTTCACTGCCGAGCTGTTGCGGGAGCCGCGCACCAGGAACTTGCTGGACAGGTAGGAGAGCTGGACTGAAGGTATAGCGCTGGTGCAGAACACGGCGACGTGCAGTCTGTGGCGCTGGTGGGAGCCAGGTGCTTCACTGCCGAGCTGTTGCGGGAGCCGCGCACCAGGAACTGGCTGGACAGGTAGGAGAGCTGGACTGAAGGTATAGCGCTGGTGCAGAACACGGCGACGTGCAGTCTGTGGCGCTGGTGGGAGCCAGGTGCTTCACTGCCGAGCTGTTGCGGGAGCCGCGCACCAGGAACTGGCTGGACAGGTAGGAGAGCTGGACTGAAGGTATAGCGCTGGTGCAGAACACGGCGACGTGCAGTCTGTGGCGCTGGTGGGAGCCAGGTGCTTCACTGCCGAGCTGTTGCGGGAGCCGCGCACCAGGAACTTGCTGGACAGGTAGGAGAGCTGGACTGAAGGTATAGCGCTGGTGCAGAACACGGCGACGTGCAGTCTGTGGCGCTGGTGGGAGCCAGGTGCTTCACTGCCGAGCTGTTGCGGGAGCCGCGCACCAGGAACTGGCTGGACAGGTAGGAGAGCAGGACTGAAGGTATAGCGCTGGTGCAGAACACGGCGACGTGCAGTCTGTGGCGCTGGTGGGAGCCAGGTGCTTTACTGCCGAGCTGTTGCGGGAGCCGCGCACCAGGAACTGGCTGGACAGGTAGGAGAGCAGGACTGAAGGTATAGCGCTGGTGCAGAACACGGCGACGTGCAGTCTGTGGCGCTGGTGGGAGCCAGGTGCTTCACTGCCGAGCTGTTGCGGGAGCCGCGCACCAGGAACTGGCTGGACAGGTAGGAGAGCTGGACTGAAGGTATAGCGCTGGTGCAGAACACGGCGACGTGCAGTCTGTGGCGCTGGTGGGAGCCAGGTGCTTCACTGCCGAGCTGTTGCGGGAGCCGCGCACCAGGAACTGGCTGGACAGGTAGGAGAGCAGGACTGAAGGTATAGCGCTGGTGCAGAACACGGCGACGTGCAGTCTGTGGCGCTGGTGGGAGCCAGGTGCTTCACTGCCGAGCTGCTGCGGGAGCCGCGCACCAGGAACTGACATGGCATGTATACTAATAGACCAGAAAATGTACCTGTGGATGCCAATTTGTAGTGCCACTTACAAATTATCTACTTTACATAGTATAAAACAAAGCCGCTTTTCGTGTTTGTCAAGTACGCTTAGGTCTTTTAAAATATGCAACAGATTTCAATGCAGTTTTCATTAATAGACAGAGTGATTCAAGAGAAAGTTTATATGTATTATACACCGACCGCCATGCGGGCAAAGCAGGTGGCAAAAGCGAATTAATAAAAATAAAAAACTTTATTCAGTTCAGAAAACATTAGAACTATATTAAAAATCAAAATAAAATACATCACATAGACTCCTACGTGATGAATGTGTGTGTGTTTAAGAGTGATTGTTTAAGAATTTGACCTGAACAGGATTTATTTACAATTTTATCAGATACTTTTGAAATAGACCATAATTGTCAAGTCTTAAAGCAAATATAGACCGGGACTTGTATGACGTGAAACTGACATTCAACCTTACGGTGTCGACTATAGCGTGCATTGTGCCATGTGTGATGACCAGGCTTAATGTGAGTGGTGTTTCATAATATCCACGACAGTGCTAATGCGACTCAGAAAATGAAACGTAACACTAGTTGGAATCGACATGTGGAATTTTAGTAATGAAATAATTCAGACGAGATATGATGATAAATTTGAACTATATGCTCACAGGGTAGCGTGGCCGAGCGGTCTAAGGCGCTGGTTTAAGGCACCAGTCTCTTCGGAGGCGTGGGTTCGAATCCCACCGCTGCCAAGAATTCTTTTTAAACACACAAACGACTTATTTATAGTGCAGTGTAAACGGTATTTTTGCGCTTTCTTATCTTAAAAATAATATTGCAATGTTGAAATAAGTAAACTTATTCTAATAATCTAAATTGGTAATTTGTTTACCATAATTAATGAATGACGAAAATATTATTTTTATAACGCTAAACCTCCTGAAACGTCGATGTTAAGGAGAACAGTAAATAGTAAAGCCAACCGAATGACGGTTGCCAGACATCCGTAACTGTTACGGTACAAAGTTATTGTTTCGTTCATCTTCTATGACATCTCGAACAAAAGACGATTGCCTGTTTTCAGCAACTCTTAGAAACACCAAAATGTATTGCAGATTGCTTAACTGTTATTCAAAGTTGCATTTTCAACTCTGGGTGCTGAGCCAAACGCTAAAAAATCTAACAGTACGCTTTTGTTTAGGCAAAACGTTTAGGTGCTCCCTAAATTTAGTGAAAACGGGCAGATATGTTGCTGATATGCATAGCATTCCGTGTAACTTGAACGAATGCCAACATTGTCAATATTAAACATTTCTGCGGCTAATTGCGTCACACTCCTTCGTGTAAACTATTTCATTGAAATCCTAGCGAGCTGTTAAATTGAGCGTAACATCTATGGGTAGCGTGGCCGAGCGGTCTAAGGCGCTGGTTTAAGGCACCAGTCTCTTCGGAGGCGTGGGTTCGAATCCCACCGCTGCCAGATAGTCTTTTTGTAGTATGTACCCTGATTTTACAATGCAGTTATTATGTCGAAAAATTTGTTTTAGCTGTTTCAAATTCAAATTAATTTTACGACGAATATAATACGCCCTCATATTAAATAGACTCAGGTTCTAGTAAATAGATATTATACCGAATATTTACTTATACCTTTTTTTTCTATAGGTAAAACGTATGCTAAGTTCAGAGTACCTCGGAACCTTTTCCTCATTAATTCTTCGAAAGTTTGACTGTATGCCTTTCTGCAGCTACCGCACCATCCTCGACAGCTGGCAGCTGTGGTGGGCGCGCTGCGCGCTGGACACGTGGGTGTGCGGCGCGGAGGGGGGCGCGGACTGGGGCGCGGGGGGCGCGCCCGGCCCCGGGGGCGCGGGCGGCGTGCCGCGCCACGTGTGCGTGGCCTGCACCTACTGCGGCAAGTCCGTGGCCGCGCCGCCCGGCCACAACCGGCCCAGGGTCGCCTTCCAGCGCTTGCCGCCGCCCGCCGCTAAGATGAAGGTATGCTGATAGTTTCGTCGCAGTGGACTCTAATGTATTTGGAATCACATTAAGAGGGATGCTCTAAGGCAGTCCACGAAATTCAATTTTGTTACGTGGTTTACGGGTACCCTAGCGATTACGCTTTAACTTGGTTTTATTTTACATGCTTTTAAAAACACACATAAGAAGTTCAAAATAAAAGCGCTATAATTAAGTAGGTAACTAAACTGGTCTAAAAGAGAAAACATCTAAAATCACGACCAAATTGTGATTTGATAAAATTAAAACCTTTTCAGAACTGTAGTGAAGGTTCAATTTCTGTTATATCAATAATTTGGTAATGAATGTATCCACCGCCAGCAAATCTCGTCGTGCCCCAACTGCCGCAAGCCACTGCCGCGCTGCGGCGTGTGCTCGCTGCACGTGGGCACGGGCGCGGGGGGGGCGGGGGGCGCGGGGGCGGGCGCGGCGGGGGCGGCCTTCAGCGCGTGGTTCAGCTGGTGCGTGGCCTGCAGGCACGGCGGGCACGCGCAGCATCTTATTAACTGGTTCAAGTTAGTGTGCTTTACTTTGTTTTGGTTATAAGTTACAAATCACCGTATACATTTTTTCTGACATTTGTCATTTAGTTTAATCTAGCAAAAAATCTAAATTTTGAGTGACTTCTACACACACATCACTTACACCAGTGATGTTTGCATGCCTTATGTAACTTAGATTGTTCAGAATTCAGCCGTTTTATTGTAACAACTTATTTAAGTACTAACCTACAATCTACGTAAATGTTTACTTTGTAAAAAATGGCGTTCTAGCCAAATCTTTAATCAACTTATCTTATAATCCAATAATTTCCTTATTTGGTTACTTAAAGCTACCAATTTTATTCCCAGGGAGCACACAGAGTGTCCAGTGAGTTCGTGTAACTGTCATTGCGCAACACTCGACCCGCCCGACAGACACTAGCCGAGCTTAGCCGAACGTAGACGAAAATAGGCGAACAGTCACTAACTATACTATTACTACTCAGGTAAAGCTGTTGCATTTCACGACCATGCACGAATTATTGCAGTTTAAACCTTATGTTCATGCAATAACTTATAAATTGAATCTTCGTGGAATGGAAGGACTTTGACAGTAAATAAGCTTATATTTTGTTGAAAAAATATACTATTTTATAAATTGTAAACTTTCCTATAGAATAAATAATAGAATTGCGATAAAATCATTGACAGGGGTCAAAACTGTGGCCTTGTTAGTTGGGACTGCAAATACTGCATTCACAAAAGAATTCCATTTTAATTTTTCAAATTTTATATGCCTACGGATTTGATTCCCTTAAATAAATGTAAAGTAAAAACTTACTGCATTCATAAACTCGTTTTAAACCATTCTAGTCTATTTGCATTATTGTGGTACCTCGAGACAATGAAGAGGGCGCCACTGGTACTCAAGTCTATAATTAAAATTCAAGTCATTTTGTTATCATCATGCTTATAACTTCTAGAGCGTTCAAAAAGATTAAGAAAAAACATATTATTTACTTTTTGTAACTCTGTAAAACGCGTAGCTTTAAATAGATTTAGGCCCGTTTGCAATCATCAGAATCATTGTCTATAGTTTATGGAGATAGATCTGATAATTGTACAATTGGACCACAGTATAAACTTGGTCAGTACTGTAGATAGAGTATGGTAGGTATAGATTAGCTGTTGGCGTATGCCTTACGAGATAACGATAGTCTTTGACAGTCCCATCTAAACTGGTACTATACAGGGTAAGTTTTTATCCAGTGCGCAAACTATAACCATGAATTCAGCATATCATTCTAGACCGCAGAAATTTTTCGCCGGCTATAAAAATAAAAATCAGCTGTTCCATAGAAAAGGACAATACCTACGCGGTCAAAATGTATGGAATAGCTGTTTTTTTTTTTTTGTACAGCCGGCGAAAAATTTCTGCGCGGTCTAGAATGATATGCTGCATTCATGGTTACAATTTGCGCACTGGATAAAAACTTTTCCTGTATAACGTAATCTATCTATATAAATAAAAATGAAATGCTTTTCGTTGGTAAACGCATAACTTGAGAACGGCCTTTGTTTTAAAATCTTTGTAATAATCCAAATTAGGTTTTTAAGGAAATAAAAATTCGCAATTTTTATCGGAAAATGTTTATATTCGATAATGTGCTTTTTATATAGGATTTAATTATTGGACAAGACGACGTCTGTCGGGCAGCTAGTCGGGATAATACTTCCAAAAAGTCGTACCGTAACGCCTAAATCTATGACTAACAACTGTGGTCAGACAAAAGTTTACATTCGCGAAGGATGGAGGCGCGTGGAGAAAATGTATTTCCGTCTCGTTTACTCTTATTACTGCGGATCTTATAAGTGTCCGTGTCTCATTAATTTTGTGACAAGTCTATTGCTCATACTTTGTCTATGGTCAGTACCTACCAATGGCACTTGTTTTAATTCCAACGCCAGCTACGTCTAGTTATACTATCGTGTTTAATAATGTACTATATTAAGTAATTTTGTGTTCATAGCGTAAGTAAGAATAACGCGGTTGCGTATTATCTCTTCCGTTTTCAATTCAACATTGGTTGCGTGAAATCCTACTAATTGCAAAAAGGCATTATGTGTCCTAACATCGAAGGCAAACGATCGCGCGGTAATTCACCAACACGATGGACCGATCAGGTGAAGGAATCATCTTCCTCTAAATTCTACACGTGAGGGATGCGCTGGACAGAAACCGGTGGAGGCGGATCATCCGCTCCAGATCCAACTCCAAAACTGACCGCGATCCTCAGATATGAGGGACCGACTACAGAGTCCTAACTTGATAATGAAAAGAATTTGGAAACTCACAAAGATAAAAAAAGACTATACTGTACCGTGCTACAAAAGCGAGTAGATTTCACGCAACCAGCATCTCGAATTCAACACGGGAAAGGGAAATACTCGTCACGGATATTTTTCTATCTAGTTATAAGAGATGGGTTATTTTTGTACACAATATAAGCTTAAATGTCTTTCCTATAAATTATGTTATTTATAAAATTAATCACGCATTCTGTTGTTGCATTTTTATCATGTTTAACAAAATGTAGACTTCTTTTGAATTAGCATAAGCTTATTTTGTTACATGTCGTCTTCTATCTTATTATTTTGTTATACTTACGACGATCTGGGTGCTTACTCTGGAATATAATTCCGATAGATCGACATTGGAATTATCTGTTAAGAGTCCTGTTACATTTTTTACGCAAATTCATGATTTTTGACGCTGTAATTATCAGCAACAGTAAGTTATTTTAAATATTTGATTATGAATAACAATAGTGCCATTCTCATTCTTGTAAGTTGGAATGACACATTTTCGATTATTTTTTCGTGTAATTTTCTATAAATATTTTACGAACTCAGTTTGCAAGAAAAACCGTCGGCGATGGAAGTTTGACGCTCAAATTCACATTGTTACATTCAATTATTATAAAAGCTAAAATTATTAAAAGATACGTTGAATGTTGTACTTGTTTATTGGAGTTCTAGAATTTCTTTAAAGTCCTTGAGTATTCACGGAAAAAATCGTAAAGAAAGCCTAATTTAAGCCATAAATGTCTTGATTCAGCGTCCATTATATTCCAAATAAACACAATTTTACCAAATAAACTAATATGATATAAAAATTCGATCTACAATTAATACGTTTCCTTAATTTTCTTTTGTCAATATAATAAGACAAAATGACAATAAATAAAATTAAAGTACTATATATTCTGCAACAATTCAGCGCGCTCCTCAGTCTCGCGCGAGCGCTTTACGAGGTAGGACCTGCGCACGAAATTTTCGCCCGCAATCGTCCGGAGAGCGCTACTATTATCGACTCGTGTACGCCGATTGAAATAATTTGATCCAGTGAGTAATATTTCAAATCATATTAAATGTTTTTAAGAATGAGTGCTTCCTAAAGGTAATCAATAACTACCTACATATTAGACTTTAACTTTTATCTTTTATTTATAGGTAGATATGGGTCGAAAAACACCACTGTACGCCTGCATAAAAAAAGGGGAAGAGACACAATTATGCCCGCTTACAGACAGCATTACAAGTAAAAATGTCACTAAAAAGGTAGACGCAGACACGATGTTAATTTAACCGTATTACAGAACACTTATCTCTTAAGTTCCTACCTATTTTTTTATTTTATTTTATTAATAGTACTAAAGCAAACATAAATATTTATACTCACCCCTGATTACCTGCCTAATAGTGTTCAGACTCTGGATAAAAAAAAGACTATCGTACTATTCAGATTAGTATCAAAATTGTTTCGCGGACTATAATTGTACTCCCAACGCACACCAACGTAACTTCGTGTATTGCAAACGAACACCAGCGCGCGGGCACGCTAAGCGAGCGTTTACGATTCGTAACAGGACTCTTAAACGTCAGGGATTGGCCGGACTCACTCCCCCTTATTACAGAACAAGGTTTATCTTTAGGTATGGTTTAAACCTTCGAGCCTGTTTTTTAAATTAGAACCTAACTGAAATCGAAATACAGCTCCTTTTACAAAACTGACAAGTTAGTCCAGTGCTAAATTGTCAGTTTTGTAAAAGGAGCTGTAATTCTATTTCAGTTCTAAGTTCTTATTTCAAAAACAGGCTCGATGGTTTAAACCATACCTAAAGAAAAATCTTGTTTTGTAATAAGGGGGAGTGAGTTTAGCCAATCCCTGACGTTTGACTGACAATTCCAATGTCGATCTATCGGAATTATATTCGAGAGTAAGCACCCTGCTGAGTGTGATCAATAAAGTATTTTTGATTATCCACATTTGTTGTTTAAATCATCAGCCTCTTTACCAAATGAAATTAGGGAAAGGAAGGAATTTTATTTTGTCAGTGTTCATGGGAAATTAGTACAGTACCCGGCGATAAATATGGCACATCGACCTTTGGAAAGAGACAATCGACTAATTTCGGCTTTGTAGAGCGTTATCTCTGTCGCACACTACCTATGTGACGTTTTGTCAGTCGTTGTTCAAGTGCGATAGAGTGCGGTCGCGTCCAGTTCAAAATATATATTTAGAGTTGTTAACACCCTCAGATTTAAATAATTTAAAGTTGTACTATGGCATCTGTGGCATTGGTGTCTATGGCATTTTATTTTACCCCAACCTAAAGCCATCACATAAAGAAAAATTGGTGTATTTTATACAAAGAATAAAAATAATTATCAAAAGAAGCCAATCATAATTGTTCTAACAGCTCCTAATAGATAACGGACTGTTTGTATTTCGTGCGACAGAGATAACGCTCTACGAAGCCGAAATTAGCCGATTGTCTCTTTCCAAAGGTCGATGTGCAATATTTATCGCCGGGTACTGTATGTCCCTATGTTCCAACTGGAGCTTGTTACTGGTAACGGAACATTTTACGGTTATTCGTCCAATATGACCGAGGGAACAAATAAAATGAAAATCCGATTATATTTCCAAATATATATATAATATATATACATTTATTAAATAATCATTTCATCTTTATTCCAATTTAACAATAAAATTCTCAAAGACACAACATTTGTTTAACTCTGTTTATCGTACAAGGATCCCATCCCGTAGGTACGTTGTATACACACAGACAGCCGTCATACAAAAATATATAATTAGAGGATGCGACGAACGCAGGACAAGTAGTCGGCTATAGTCAACAAGTTCCACCATCCAGAAACATCTCATATTCTGCTAGTTAAATATACCATTCTCATATCAACATTTACATCTGACTTTACATAAATCTAACTTCTCTTAAAAGTTTGCATCGCCTCGCGGACGATTAAGAATCCTTCAGGATCCGATCACATAGTGAAAATATTAAAATCAACACAGATACACAATATTCTCCTCCCCGCACGTCTACGTGTGCGGAGGTAATAATAAGAAATTCATTGTTTCAATAGTTTCTTTTAGACATTTTGTCCAAAAATCTAATTCGTTTCATATTAAGTTATCACACGTTACAAAAAGTGGGAGCAGCGTCCAACAGCGACGTACAAGTACATATGTACTACTAAACAAGTGTGTCACTTGCACAAGTTGAATCTGAACAATAAATACAAGATACGAGTTACAAACACGCAGCGACAACAGACACGGCTCACGAACAGTTACTGTACAGGTGTTCGCCACTACGTCGGCTACGTGCGACAGGGACACAGTTATACAAATATTTTATATCCACCATAAAAATTTACTTTAGTTTACAACAATAGATTTGCACAATTTCCATTATATACACATTGAATAAATACTTTTTGTAACATCAGAATTTGAAACAATCTTTGGTATAGTAGGTCGCGTCAGGCGTCGGGCGTCGGGCGTCGTCGCGGACTGTTCACTACGCCTCGATCGTCACGTCATCATTTGTACACTACACGTTACACGTTAAAGCTTTCGACTGAAGATACACACGACACGCGCCTCGCGCACAGATTCGAGTACGTCTCACTCCACGCTGCTAACGGCTAACTACCGGAACCGGAATGTTGAAGTGTGGCGGGGCGGGGCCTGGCGGGGCGGGGCCGGCGGGGGCCCGAGCCCCTCACTTGCCCTCGTCCTGCTCCATCGGCTCCTCCGATGCCGAGCGGGAGCTCTCCGCAGACCTGCAGGAGGACAGCGGTGTTACTGATTGCAGTACGCAGGGGAGCGAGGCCGCTGGCAGTGCAGTAGCCCATACAGACCTGTGCGCGGGCTGCTCCGTGCCGGGCGGGTCGGGCTGCGCCTGCTGGTGCATGCTGAGCGTGGCCATGGCCTGGCACGTGTCGGCGGCGTCGCGCTCGGTCTGCAGCCGGCCCAGCCGCAGCGCAGCCACGGCCGGCGCCGCGTCCAGCGCCGACAGCGGCAGCAGGTCGGCGCCGCGCTTGAGGCCGCGCCAGTGCGCGCCGTGCACGGCGATGGTGCTGCGCAGCGCCTCCTGCGCGCGCGCGTGCGGCGGCCGCGCCAGCTCGCTGAGGGCCGGCGCCGCCGCCTTGTCGCCCAGCAGCGCGCGCACGCACTCCTGCGCACAGTCGCACATGGCGGGCAGGTCGTAGCCGCCCTCCAGCGCCAGCACCAGCTTGCCGCCGGCCAGCTGGCTCAGCTCGCGCGTCATGTGCGCGAAGCACGCGGCCGACACGTTGTAGCCGCCCAGCGGGGCCGGGTGGCCCGCCGCCGCGTCGAACCCGCACGACACCAGCACTATCTCTGGGTCGTACTCCTGCGGAACAGACACACCAAATTACTGACCATTGCACTAAACAGTAACGTTAGAATTGACAGTATCGTATGAACCTCACAACTGAACCTTAAGAAAATCTAAAATATAGGCTAAATTGTTCGTATGAAATAAGAAACTAAAATTTATCTCAATTAGATAAAAAAGCTACAATATCGTTGATTGTGTTGATTCTGAAACATATTCCCACTATAGTAAAATTCTTACAATTATTTTAAACAATCGTATCCCAATACTTCAAACGCATGCTGACATGCTCACCTTAGCAATAGGCATGATGACGGAGCGGAAGGCGGCCAGGTACTCGGCGTCGGCCAGCGGCGGGTTGGTCCCCTGGCACCAGGCCACGTTGACGGTGTAGCCCAGGCCTGCGCCCGCGCCGGCCTCGCTGGCGGCGCCGGTGCCGGGGAAGAAGTTGCCGTCGTCGTGCCGGTGGATGCTCATGTATAGCACGTGCGGGTCTGAGTAGAAGATCTGCTGCGTGCCGTTGCCGTGGTGCACGTCCTGGGGACGGGGACGGTTGTTAGCGTGACGTAGTGAGGAAGACAACTGACGAATTAATTCCGCGTATATCTACGCGTCTAAGTTCAGTGTCGTGGCGTCGTCTATCTAAGTTTAGTGATTTCTCGCCGACTGGTGATTCAAGATGATTTTGAAAGTGACAAACAATCAGCGTTCTGTCGCGGCGAAGCTTACAGCAAGCTACCCCATTAAGTAAAAGAGATTCAAAATAATCATAGATAAGTGATCTGCATATGTGCGCAGTAGGTACGATCAAAAAATGTGCCAAATATCAAATTCCTGTGTTACATAGCATTTGCGGCGTAAAAACTTTGTGACTGACGGTCGAAGAAAACAGTGATCCTATAAAGGTTCCATGTAACATTTTGCAGTAGCAAGCAAACCAACAAAAGTGACTCATTTGATACACAATAGGGTATTTTCCGATTTCATAAAAACTATTTTAATTTGAAGATTGGGACGATATATTTAACAGAAAAATAAAAATAAATTTATTAATACACATTTTCTCAATTAAAAACGATTAAAATCTAATGTATTTTTCGTTGTTTTGAATTTACCGCCAAAACGCTCCTTACGATGACTTTTTATCACGTGACATGTGACGTCAACTTTGTCTATACGGCATCGGTACAAATACTTCGTTTGGCGCCGTTTTAGAAGTATTTGTGCACATAGGCACCGCACTCCAGTAATATCACTTTATATCCATTAAAAATCTTGTTAATTATACACTCGACATTCACTTATTTACTTACTAACTACTTTAGTTTACACAAAGTTGACGTCACGTGATAAAAAGTCATCGTAAGAAGCGTTTTGGCGGTAAATTTAAAACAACGAAAAATAAATTTGGTTTAAATCGTTTTTAATGGAGAAAATGGACAGAAATCAATTAATTTTTATTTTTCTTTTAAATATCTCGTTCCAATCTGCAAATTAGAATAGTTTTTGTAAAATTGGAAAATACCCTATTCGGTCAATTTTAAATGAATATGAACACTAATTGTGGATAAGTAAAAAAAAAACACGATTTTTATCCTTTTTGCGAATCATCCTAAAGCTCAACACTTCCAGTAGTGTTTATACGTATAAGCAGTGCACCCGACCAGCATCGCCTCAACTGGAGCCGTTTATCATTCGTTTTATTAAACTCCATACTGCAACGGTGCTGCTGAGGTGAGTTAATGCCCTAAAAGTCCCTATCACTGCTACTGCACAGTCGCCAGCAGGTCAAGCTATCCCAAACTGTCAAATTTTCCCAATTGAACATAAACCTTATTCCTTTGTGATAAAGTTGAAAAACTATCAAAGAAATTTGACAGATTGGGGTAGCTTGATGTGCTGGCCTCTGTACATACCCAGTCCACAATAAGTATCCTCTGCAGGCGGTGCCGCGTGTGCAGTAGGCGCGCGGCGACGGCCACGGAGTTGAAGAAGCAGAAGCCCATCGCTTGGTTGGGCTCCGCGTGGTGACCTGGTGGACGTACCACTGCGAACCTGCGGGTTGAAGGTTTTGGTTAGGAGACTGCAGTCCTTTTGTGGTAAGATGCTTTAGGGAGGAATTATAGTAATGTCCTGATTTAATTCTTCAGGTACAACAAAGAGATAAAAAAAAAACAACGATCGGGGGACTTAGGAAGTTTCTTATACCAAAATTGCACGAACACAATAATAAATAGAAAGGGACAAAGTGAAACTGAATTTAATTCCGTTTTTTTTACAGAGGCATTTAGTATATTTAAGTTTAA
Organism: Polymixis flavicincta; assembly: GCA_949987655.1. Taxonomy (NCBI): domain Eukaryota; kingdom Metazoa; phylum Arthropoda; class Insecta; order Lepidoptera; family Noctuidae; genus Polymixis; species Polymixis flavicincta. Next base: position 21,511,415 of record OX465183.1, read on the forward strand.
AAAAAATCTTATATAGTTCTTGCCATCTTGGATTTTCTTTAGCATCTTAAAAATCATGAAAACAACACACAAGACAAAAAATTTGAAGTTTTTGAAGCCATTTTCACTGTGACCTCGCAATCGGCTTTGGCACCCTCGAAAACCATGAAAACAATACTCATGATAATGTCTTTTATGGACATCTCGCACTTGACCAAAAAAAAATAGTACGCCAAAAAAAGAGAAAAGAGCAAATGAAATCCTGTGACAGTTTCCCGAATTTCATAAAGATTCGTAATTTCCTATAATCGTCCCAGTAAAAATAATATAATTTATGAATAAACGATCTATGTATGTAAATAATAAGCTCGTTCAAAGTAATTTCAAGGTCCGTCAACGTCTCTAAAGACTGGAGGGCAGCATGAAACAGTGATTAGAATAGGTGTGATGATGTGAGTGTGCGGTACAACTCACCCATTTCGCAGCTCTCCCTTGGCGGTGCGCACGGCCAGGTCCAGCACGGCGCCGGCCGCGGCGCGCGCGGCGGCGGGCGTGTGCGCGTCGGACCAGGCGGTGTCGGAGTCCACGCCCAGGCCGCCGCACGCCAGGCGCACCAGCTGGCGCACGGCCGGCGCGCCCGCCGCGCGGCCCTCGCCCGCCGCGCGCGCGTCCGGCTCGCGCGCGCGCCCGCCGAAGTGCGCCACGTGCGACTCCGAGTGCACCGACTGTGGGGTACACTCGGTTACTTGTGATCGGGACCTTACACACGGGGAGATTGGTCGGAGAACGCAACCCACAAGGAACTATGGGAAGCATGGGGCGAGACCTTTGCCCAACAATTACAACTAACATGCATAGATTACCTAGTTCAGGCACGTAAATCTTAGGAATATCATTTACATTTAAGCAAAACTGTACATATTTTTAAGCCTTATAATTTTTTGAATAAATATATTATTATTATATTAAAGATACGATTGCGATTTACTAAGTACATGATTTAGTAAAAGTAACTTTAATATCTATTAAAATTAAGTTACCAATGTAATTTAAATATTAATATATTTTAATTGCCAGTAATCATTCTGAAATCAACTTATTTAATCATTCATAATATTGACCTTTTGTCTCAGTATAAAATTGTATTGAAACAAGAAGTTGAATTGAATTTCAATTATAATGCTCAATTCTTTAAAAATAAAAGTACACAACATTAACGTGACACGATAAAGGCATTGGAAACCAAAATAGTGAAAGTAATTTTCTACCATAATTGTCAAAAATTGCACCTATCAGTATGCGCGTACGCATGGTGTCCGTACCTGTAGCTCCTCGAACGTGGCCTTCCTGGGCCGCGTGCGCTCGGCGCGCGCCACCAGGCCCGTCTCGCACAGGCGCGCCCACACCGACTGCAGACGGCCGCCGTGCTCCGGGTGTGTGGGCGCGTGCGCGCCGCATGCGCAGCTGGGGACGACACGTGGTATTAACATCTACTTCATTTTAAGTTGGCGGATACACAAGACCAACTTCATGTTCGCTTAACCTAAGTGGCTGATAGTCTTGACCAAGACTTACTTTGTGTTTTCTCGCGTGCAAGAGCGAAACTCATGCCATACCATGGTAGCTTATCAGCATGGTTGGCAACGTCCATAACCTGACTATTCAGGTTCGCCACGCCCACTTTTGTATTTTTATGATCCCCATCTCACTTTTGTATTTCATTTTTTGTGCATTTTAATTAGCTCTGATTCTAGCGAGCTTTTTTTGGATTAATTTTCATGTGTTAAAGCATCATAGGTATTATGGTAGTGTCGACTCACCCATGTTTAAGCATAAGCGCGTCGTACGCTAATCCAGTAGCAGGAGTCCGCGCGCCGACCAGCGGCGAGCTGAGTGCGCGCGCCAGCGGGGCCGGCTCGCAGGCCTGCGGTGGGGCCTGCGGTGGGGCCGCCGGTGGGGCCTGCGGTGGGGCCGCGGCCGTGCTGCACGGGGCCGGCGCCGCGGGGGCCCGGCGGGACGTTAGGTCGATGACCTCGCCTTCCTCTTCGCGGAGTTGGGCTGCGGCCGCGTCGTGGGCACGAGTTAACACCTGGTGGTGGTAGGAGATGTTTAGTTAAAATTTTAAATGATGATATCTTTAAAAATTTACGAAGACTCGCATGTTGTCAGGTTTTTTCAGAACTGTCTGCCTTTTTCTGTTCTGTTACTTCAAGCATTAAACGTTAGAAACATGTGGTTCTAAAAAAACGTTTTTTTTTTTTAACGTGCCTCCTAAATAACCTACATTTGAGATAAGGTTTTGAAATTGACTATCGCTGATATGAGATTGCTTCTAGATTTTGAACGTTTTTAATAACGGGAATTGGCCTTCAGCTTATTAATCTCACATTCGAAGCTCACAATATCGACGTCAGCAAATTTTTCTAAAATCATATCAAAGAGAGAGACATGTTTCGTGACGCACATATAGCGCCTCGCAACAGCTACTCACAGTTTTCCGTATCTGGTCCCGCAGGTAGTGGTGCGCGGTGGGCGGCGTGAGCGCCGGGTCCCCGAGCGGCAGCGGGGCCGAGTGCGTGCGGCCCAGGGGCCGCTTGCACAGGCGCGCGTGCGGCAGGGGCCAGCCCGGGGCCTCCGACACGGGCGGCAGCGAGGATACCACCTGCAGGACGAAACCGAACTTATAAAACCGCTTTTGGAGTAACTTGGTAAAACTTAAAAGCCTAAGACTATAGCCGCACTCCAAAAAGACCCACATTTTAATTCTTAAATTCTTAGAAGATTGTGTAAGTTTTTGTATGAAGATTTGGACCTCAAAATAATCACTTCAAAGAAGGCTAAGGCAAAATGATTCATGTGACTCACAATATTTTCTGACTTAAGAAAGTTTTTATGTAGGTACCTACTTTAATCTTATGTTATTGTAGATCAGGTCTATCGTTGTTCTGAAATATAGGGTGAACTTGTATCGCACGGGCATTTCTAGAATGACACGAATTAATCAACAGAGTTGAAGTTATTGGATTCTTGAAAGATAACTATTCAATTATCGACGATCCCTTAATTCGACTTTGTTGGTTGGTTACAAGTTGGCCATTGTCCTTTGTTTCAATTAGCTGCCTCCTGCGCCAGTTCTCCAACTTACACGATAGTATATCGTGATAATATGTCGTATTGGAAGTTTTTTTTTTTAATATTCCTCTATATTTGGATTGGTTACAGCACAGATGCATACAGGGGGTGCGGGTGCGGGTGCGGCACGGGCGGAGGCTGGTGCGGCCGGCCCAGGCTGATGTTGGGCATGGAGGGCGACGAGCACAGCAGAGCTGGTACTGGGTGTAACATACCGGGGGGTGCGGGTGCGGGTGCGGCACGGGCGGAGGTTTGGCGGCCGGCCCAGGCTGATGTTAGGCATGGAGGGCGACGAGCACAGCAGAGCTGGTACTGGGTGTAACATACCGGGGGGTGCGGGTGCGGGTGCGGCACGGGCGGCGGCTGGTGCGGCCGGCCCAGGCTGATGTTGGGCATGGAGGGCGACGAGAACAGCAGTTCGGCAGCGCGGCCCAGGGCCTCCTCCTCCTCGCGGATGGGCGCCGTGGCGCCGCCCGGCGGGGAGCCGCGCGGGGAGCTGCCGTCGCAGTCTGCGGGAGGAACAACCTTGAAGTATGCCCAAATAATGGAACTGTAGTCATGATCAATTCTGTGACGGCTTACGTCAGTTTTGTTCTTTTCGTTGACAATTTCTTTATTGTAGTGATCAATATTTCGATTTCCTCTCTTGAATCTAAAAACACATTGGTAAAATAAAAGTTGTCCCAATTTTGTCAATGATATTTGAAATAAAGTCATTTATTCAATTTATAAAATTATTTTAGAATTCACTAAAATCGGATCTACCTTTCCCAAGATACATGCCGAAAACTTACGGAAAGAAAGGAGCATTTTATATTAGGTCTTTACCTATGAAATTGCCGTTCTGCAGTACTGGCCATTTCAAATCAAAATAATTTTTGTTTGGCTAAGAATTCTAATTTCAAATTAATTTTATTTTAAAAACATGGATTTTTTTTTCTAAAAGTAGTCATTTCTTTATTGATTAGTGTTACATTTTCATCGCATTTCAATCTTTTTCGTCATCATGGATACGTTAAAAATTCGAGTAATTATGGAATATGAGTACCGTCGTGGCAGCAACGCGGCACAAGCGGCACGCAACATCAACGACGTTTACGGAGCTAACACTACAAACCAACGCACCACCTGTTATTGGTTTGCTCGCTTCCGTTCTGGAAATTTCGACCTGAAAAATGAACCTCGCGGTCGTCCGAAGACTTTGGTCGACAATGACGAATTAAAGGCGATTGTGGAAGCTGATGATACACAATCTACGGCTGAATTAGCAGCAGCTTTCGACGTTAGCGTCAAAACAATATTGGTCCATTTGCGTCAAATTGGCAAGGTAAAAAAGCTTGACAAATGGGTGCCCCACGAACTCAATGATCGCCAGCGCGAAGTACGCGTCGAGACGTGCCTTGTACTGCTCAACAGACACACAAATGAAGGAATTTTGAACCGCATTGTTACCTGCGATGAAAAATGGATTCTGTTTGATAACCGTAAGCGCTCAGCAAGTTGGTTGGATCCTGGTTCAGCACCTAAACAATGCCCTAAACGAAAACTTACCCCTAGAAAAGTGATGGTCACTGTTTGGTGGTCTAGCGCCGGTGTGATTCATCACAGCTTCTTACCAAACGGGGTCAGCATTACTGCAGATGTGTACTGTGAAGAACTGAACACAATGATGGAGAAGCTGGCGCATCTCCAACCAGCATTGGTCAATCGCTCGTCTCCGCTGCTCCTGCACGACAACGCGCGACCTCATACTGCACAGCAGACGGTCTCCAAGTTGCAAGAACTGGGGTTGGAAGCTCTCCGTCATCCGCCCTACTCACCAGACCTTGCGCCTACAGACTACTACTTTTTCCAGAATTTGGATAACTTCTTGGCGGGAAAAAAATTTAATACCCGAGAGGCAGTACAAAATGCCTTTGAAGAATTTGTTGCCTCCCGTCCAGCTGATTTCTTTAAGAAGGGCATCAATAAACTGCCACTGCGATGGCAAAGATGCATTGATTGCATGGGTGATTACTTCGATTAATACAAATAAAAAATTCATGAAAAAAATTCGTTTAAATTTTTTCATACAAAACGGCAATTTCATAGGTAAAGACCTATTATTTGAGGGTTTTTTTCTTGTCACACATCTTAATCGTAAAATAAAGAATTACATATATGGTAAAAAATCATCATTCCAATGCAAAAACATCTAAAATAACACAACATTCCATCTAAGACATAAAGGCATCAACTCACTGCGGTGCTTGACGCGCGTCTTGAAGGGCGGTCGCGCGAGCGGGGAGGCGCGTCGCTCGATGACGCGCGCCTTCAGCCGTACCTTCAGCATGTTCGGCTCCGACGCTGTGGGTTAGTGCACACGCATGCTCACGTTAACGGGTTAAGACAAACTCACAACATTAATGTTAACTTAGTCTCACGTCATAGTTTTCAAATCATTAGAAATTTCAGGGGCTGTGGTATGAATCGTTTGAGCCATCACTGTTCCAGGGCGAGAGAGAGAAGGAGCTATGCAAGACAAATTAGCAACATCTCTTTTTCACAATGGAATAAAAAGTGTTAAAGTCTGGAATTAACATTTGAGTATGGTCCCCATATATTGGAGACGTTTGATCGCGTATTCGCGCGTCTTCACGCGTTTAGTCGATCTTATGTACAGACGCCAGCAGGTCAACCTACCCCAAACTGTAAAATTTTCCCAATTGAACATGAACCTTATGCTTACGATATAAAGTTGAAAATCTATCAAATAAATTTGACAGATTGGAGTAGCTTGATGTGCTGGCGTCTGTACAACATTCTTTAGACAGTTTTTTTTTGTACATCTTATTGTTATTCTCAATCTCACGTCACACTTGAATCTTAGGCTACGTCCACACAACACGGATGCATCACACTGTAACTGTCGGACACGTACCGGTCTTCCGGAGCGGGTAGTCCGGGGACGGTTGCGGCGGCGCGGCGTTGAGCGCGAGTGGTAGAGGAGCCGCCAGCCGGTAGGGGTGCGTCGCCGTCGCGCCCGTCGACGTTATCGACTCGCCTGATGATGACTTTACTATACCCCTGTGGAGTGATGGGGGCGTTAAGACTTGTCACCAACTCAGGAAATTAAAGTTATGCAGAAGTTTCAGGTTTGATTAACTTACCAATTTCTATACGACGAACCAGGTACTGTTCCATTTGCACTCGCTTGTTTCTTTTTTAGGAATTGCTGAAAAGAAGAAAGATTTCTGCTATAATCACGTCCAAAAATTTACTTTTGCATGACATTAAAATAGTCTTTAAACTTGGGAAAGCGATGTAGAATCGAGAGGTAATAATGTACAACTTGAAAAGTTTTCATTAATTCACTTCAAAATGTCATTTTACAACGCTCGCTCAATGCTAAATGAAATGCACATACCTATGCATTTCTCTCGTCATATGGTACACTTGAAATTACTTATGTATTGGGGCGAAGAACTGTCTTTATTGGTAGTGGTCCATACCTGCAACTTCTGCTTGACTTCGCTAGAAGCATTGGCGCTGTGCTCATGCTTGTCCTTCTTGCGCATGAGCTCGACGCGATCGCGCTCGTGTCGCTCGTGCGCCTCTCGAGCCTCCAGCGCCTCCCGAGCCTCCCGCCGGGCAGCTTCCTCCATGGCCTTCTGCTGTTCCCACAACTGGAACGTTAGTCATGCCGTTATTGTTGCTAACAGACCCCTCTTAGGGAGGGTCAACAGTACAATAACGGGAGGTTTCGTAATCAATTCAGATTGAAATCCAAGATAGTTGGGCAAGATTCGGTTTAACAGTCTAATATTCAACATAATAGCCACACCTGGATAGCTATCTGAATTGGTTATCTGCCCTTGTTTTTTTTTTTTTTTTTTTTTTTTTTTGAAGTCCAGTGACTAGACTTCATTGTTTTGTGCGATTTCTCTTTACATAAAACAGTTCTTCAACAAATTAAAATGATAGATCTTGATACAAGTTTTCCTAATCTTCAATGATGGTTACTAAGTTCATTCATACCTACAATTCGATTATTTTGAAATAAGTCCAATCTGATTATCTGAATCACGGTGACACTGTAGTATTTTATATCAATTCTTTATGAATGTGTGATGTCGATATTAAGCTATTTATATTGATTTCGTATCCACACACACCTCTATTCTGATTAAATATTCGTAAGTGTCAACTTACTATTGGACGTTGGCTAATTAACAGCTGTCTCGCTGACATCACTATCATGACTTGTCCAAATCCTCCTAAATAAGCTTACCAAAAGATAGCACCGATTAACTGCGGGTGGGTGTGGCTATTATATTTACTTTTCCTTAAGCATTGATAGAAAAAAAAAAAATGTTCCCAGTTTTCAAAAAACTCGGTACAGACGCCTGCACATCAAGGAGTGCGTTACGTGACCTAGAAAAGTGTAACACCGAATAACATGTCCCCGTAAGTTTGCTAACACGAAGCACATAACAACGAATGCACGCTACCACGAAAAACTTAACAACGAATGCACGCTACCTCGAAAAACTCAACAACGTATGCTTGCTACCACGAATAACTTAACAACGAATGCACGCTACCTCGAAAAACTCAACAACGTATGCTTGCTACCACGAATAACTTAACAACGAATGCACACTACCACGAAAAACTTAACGCCGTATCCACGCGATCTCGAATAACAAAATCTCAAAAAGTATCCGTACAAAGTCTTAATTCATATAAAAATCTACCAAATCAAAAATTTGAAGAAAAGAAACAAAATATGTCATATGTATTTGTCAATCAACCAAATAATCAATTTTTCACAAACTACATAGAGATACATTTTTCCTCGGAAAAAATATTACCTTTACGTGCATGATAGTGCTGTATAACAAGCGTTCTTACAATATTTGTTGCGGGAATTTGCGGTCAGTGTTGATGGCGCAGTTACAATTTATATTATCCAAAAAGAATAAAAGTCTATTGCTACACGAAGGATATTTGTTTACTTTAGACAGACGTATAAATACAAAATGTTATTGGCAGTGTGTAAAAAAGTGGGCATACAGTTGTGGATCGCGAATAATAACTCAGGTAAGAAGTGTTTTTATGTATTGTAAAGTTACAAACCAGTTGTATAATTATGATTTATTTTTACATCAACTTTACGATTAAAATTAATGATAAATCATAAGTCTTTTGTAAAGGCAGCCCGGTTTTATAATTTTGTACTAATTTTTTGTATAATTTTTTGTTATTAATTGCAGGAAAACAACAGCGGGGTAGAGGAAATTACAAAATATAAAAATGAGCATTGCCACAGTCCTGAACCAGAAGTAAAAGATGATTTACAATTGAGAGCTAGATTAAAAAGACGAGCGAACCATAGTATGGATGGAGCGGCACAGGTAATACAGGCGGCGATCCAAGATATTCCTAGTGGAAGTGCCCTCTACTTACCAAGTATAAATGCTATGAGGATGGTGGTACATAGAGCAAGGAACAATGGTGCTCCTACATCTCCTAAAAAGCTGGATGATCTAGTCATTCCAGATAAATACACTAATTTTCTGCTGGCTCACTACAGTACAGAAGAAGACTGTATTTTATTGTTTGGTACATCAGAAAACGTCAGACTTCTCCAACTTTCACCATTTTGGATCCTAGATGGTACATTTCGTACCTGTCCAAAAAATTTCTATCAAATTTATACGGTGCACGGATTAATTGGAGTGCACGATACTGTGCAAAAGGTGGTACCATTGGTGTTTGGGCTTCTGTCCAACAAAAATGAGAAAATTTATCGTTTATTTTTTGAAGTTCTCAAGTCGCGTGCATCTCAATTTGGAACGGATTTACAACCCGATATAATAATTACTGACTTCGAGAAGGCGTCAATAAATGCGGTAAAACATGCGTGGCCTGAAACTAAACACACGTGTTGTTACTTCCACCTGGCTCAAAGTATTTGGAAGCATATCCAATCTGCTGGTCTATCCAAACAATACTCAGAATCGACATCTTTTGCTCACAAAATGCGTCATTTGGCCGCGTTAGCCTTTTTAAAACCAGATGAGATACCTGAAGCTTTTGAATTACTATAAGAAAAGGTCTTGCCCAAGGATGCAGTGAAAGTCACCGATTGGTTTTCCAAATATTATGTCAATGGTACTTATAAAAAGAGGACTACTCAAAACCACAAAACATTAAAGACAAACTTGCAAAAAGTGCCTGCATTGTTTCCGCCTAGCATCTGGTCGGTAAATAGCTCAATTGGGACCACTGTTCCAATTACACAAAATGAGGTGGAATCATGGCACCACCGCTGGAACAGCCTATTGGGCAGAAAGAAATGGAATTTATATAAGACCATTGAAGAATTAAGCAAGGAACAAATCATACAGAATTGATGGTATAAAAGTTGAATTCACAGTCTCAAGAAACCAAAAGAGCAAAGAAAAAAGAAAATAGGGAAGAAAAAATTAAAAAACATTTGGGAAAAAAGGAAACAATGGACTTAACTACATTTTTAGACGGTTTTGCATACTTGTGCTATTTTAAACGATAACTGAACTCATATTCTGTTTTTTTTCCTCAAATTTTTGATTTGGTAGATTTTTATATGAATTAAGACTTTGTACGGATACTTTTTGAGATTTTGTTATTCGAGATCGCGTGGATACGGCGTTAAGTTTTTCGTGGTAGTGTGCATTCGTTGTTAAGTTATTCGTGGTAGCAAGCATACGTTGTTGAGTTTTTCGAGGTAGCGTGCATTCGTTGTTAAGTTATTCGTGGTAGCAAGCATACGTTGTTGAGTTTTTCGAGGTAGCGTGCATTCGTTGTTAAGTTTTTCGTGGTAGCGTGCATTCGTTGTCATGTGTTTCGTGTTAGCGAACTTACGGGGACATGTTATTCGGTGTTACACTTTTCTAGGTCACGTAACGCACTCCACATCAAGCTATCCCAAAATGACAAATTTTCCCAATTGAACATGAACCTTATTATTTTGCAATAAAGTTGAACAATTATCAAAGAAAATTGACAAATTGGGGCAGTTTGATGTGCTGGCCTCTGTACACTAGAAAAATGGAAGGGATGTCTCGTCCGTGGACTGCGGAGTAAGATGGTAACTAAATACAGGCTAACAATCATCTAGCTATGCCAATCTAAAGTAAAATAATCAAATCAGCAACTACATAAGAATGCTCATTATTTACTTTGCCCCATAAACTGAGCACCTTCGCAATGAGTCACAGGACCTCGTTCTGTCAAACTAGTTAATGATACTAGCACAAACATTCAGCGAATGATTCGGTAGTGAGCAAGAGATGCGTCACGGATGCCATTCCCGTTAAACATGGAATCATCAGATCATTGGGCGCCTGCGCATGCCGTTCGAAATAACACTGTTTACATCGTTTGCCAATGTCATCATTCTTATTTACTGTATCATTTATTGTGAAAGTATTTCGGATGTTGTTTTTGTTGGAGAAATTTCTTTTTTAAATCGAAATTCTTTGAAAAAACTTGCTGTTTGAAGTAACTTCGTTTAAGAGCGTTCATCCGGAATCGTGATTACCTTATTTAGTTGAAAACAAAGTAAGTACTATTTTTTTCAGCCGAGCGTTGATATTTATACGTTTTTATGCTATTTTTTACATTTATTTTGGTATTTACTTATAAAAATCGGCATACCGTCAGTTATTTTCAATTGTCATTACTTATTACGATTAAATGTTTTTATTTACGAGTGAATGTTAAAAATAATTATAAATACCGACGATACAGTGCTTGGCTAAAAATTTTCTTTGATTAAATTAAATTAATTAAATTTTCATTTCAATGAAATAATCACGAAAAACCATTATAAATGTGACATTACCAGCCCACGCGGTATGAATCAAGTTTTAAAATTCTTAGATTTCAATGTGCTGAATTAAAGTTTAAAAAGTCTTTAGTCATTATGAATAGCTAGCTACATTCTATTTACAATCCACACTTGTCAGTAATATTTACAGCGCATATTAATCGATTTGATAATAATATAGCTTATCAATTCGCCGTCGTACTTTCACGATTGGATAGATTATCGTAACTTTTTGTATCTATGATTTAATCCAAACGTTTTTAGCAGTGCGATTATTATTATTATCTTTAAATTGTGGAAAAATATTTGTTCATGTTTTTTAATACTTGTGTGAATGTCTGCCATTGATGGTGAAAAAGTATTCCACAACAATCTTTGTTGTGGCATACTTTAGTATAGAGTGATTAGGTAGATTGTTATATAGGGTGATAGGGACATCGACAAGGTACTTGTTACCATGGATGCTGCACACGATTCAAGACTCCCTTGCGTAGTAATATTTGACGACTATCAAACAAAAAAGTCTACTTACTGTTTACTATAGAAAAGTGCAATACCTACGCGCTAATTTTGCATTAATATTTCATGGTTATAGTTTGTGCATCTGTATAGTTAATTAATTGAATTGTTTTTAATATTCAATACCGAAACAATAAAAAGAAAGCATATATTATAAATTATTCCATCTAAAACAACATCAACAGCACATTCCATTCGCATTCCACACCCCTACAAAACTACTAGGTAATATAAACAGTAGCATATTCAGCTTATTCTTTTTTTTTTACTTTGCCCCACACTAGGAATTGCTCCGGTATTGTGGGTGCGTTTACAGACATTTAAACTCACATACACAAACAGCCAGATGCGGAACAACTACTTGTAGCTCATACAATATATGTTCCGTGTGGGAATCGGATCCGCGACACGAAGCGCAGCAGTCAATCGCATAACCGCTGCGCCAAAAAAAAAACCGTGCCGTCAAAAGTTGATTCGCACCAATTTACTCGCCAGAAAGCGGTGAATAGACACTTTTAAATACGATATTGGCGATTGGCACGAAGTTAATTTGTTTCCGGCGAGTACATTTGTGCGAATCGAGTAATATGCGACAAAATCACATTACTCTAGACGACATACGTACAATCTATAATAAAAACAAAGGGCCACTAATGATGACGAACTATGGACCACCTGCAACGTGCTCAAGGGAGTGGCAGAACTAAGGCGCAGCTTAACACAATTAGACGAAGTACTAGTAAGTATGAATGATGTAATTACTAGTAGTTGTGCAGTCCATTCATGACTATTAATACGGCGATGTCGAGCCGGCTCCGTGCCATATTCCAGCCACGAGTAATGCTCGACTCTTTGTTTTTATAGATTTATGGGGAATCTTGAGGAATGGTACTATGAATTGAGGTTATTTCAGTTGTAAATGCATTTGCTTACCGTTCATACACAGCGTTACCCTATGCAAGACCAAATTTATCTAAAGACTTTTCTAGACGTATGTAATATGTAAAGTGTGGAGGGTAAACTAAATCAACACCAATCCTGTATGTGTTCGACTGCGAGAGCCTTTGTGTTAGCGCTAAAAACCGACAGCCGATCAACGCAAGCGTAACATGTAATGCTCGTAGTGCCGTCCACGCGCAGAATTAACGTTACATTACACAATAGACGCGTCTGAAGGGGAAGAAGAAATATATGCAGATCTTGAATCGCAAACTAACAATCAAGCAATCAATATAAAGAACATTGATATATCTGACTGGCCTTTGCTCTGCTGTGGTGGGAAAATTTCGTACTTTTTTCTTTAATCGAATAGACCTATCTCAATCTATTCAATCAGTTCAAAATCACGAGCTATTCGGTATATTACCCCAATCGCGTGATCCGCGCATCAATCACGGTCCTTCATCGACTGGACGAAATAAAGTAATTACACTCGCTTACGATTTGGTGCCGACCGGTCCGGCCCGTCACTTGACACGTGTGACGGATTCTCAGAAACTTGTTCTGTTGATTACTATTTATAAATATACCTATGTCCTTTTAATTAAAGGTAGGATCAATCTGCGTATTTCGTACCGAAACATGTTTCGGTTAGAGTTCTCAATTTTGATAAACAAAGTAACAGTGTCAACCATTGATCCCAATAGTCCGTTGGTTGAATTTTAAGTTCGCTCACGAAAGAAAAATCGCACAAAACAAAGTAAAAAAAACTAAAATTAACTATGATCTAAGAAATAAAGTGTTCGATTTGTATTTACCTGCAGCATATTTACCTTCAAATGGTGCATCAGCTGCTGCTCATGCTCCTGCGCGAGCTGCTGCCGCTGCTGCTGAAAGTGCTGCAGCAGGATCTCTTGCTGCAGCTGCTGCTGTTTCTTCAACTGCAAATGTTGTCCGAACAATTAGGCAAAGCGTCTCTCAGGGATCTATCTTTGGTTTAGTATTGAATGAGGTGATTGACACACTCGATGATTACCAACAATCGGCAAAATTGTGGGTGGAGATTTGACGATTTCTAATTTATTTTTTATGGTTTTTTTTCCATCATCAGCAGTAATAGTTTAGAGATATTGTTTATTGGCAATAAAATAGTAAATTAGAAATCTAACCTCCTCTCACAACACATGCCGTTATCCTTTTTTTTTTAAACAAGTATTATGGTATTTTATAAATTGGAGATGGGAAAACCAATGCTTTTAACACTCGTTCAAAATATAAGCTATTTTACAGTAATGTACAAAGTATAATAATGTTACGAGTTCATAGATTGTCGGAGTATTCACACTAATTGTATTAATTTGATCATCCTTTATACCAATACCAGTGTAGATAATGTTATTTTTGAATTAGCCAAAACCTCTGCGTCACATTCAACTACTTCATCATTAGTATTGTTTGATTCACTACTACACAAGAATATTAAAAGACATTACACCATGTTGATCATCATGTCCAAATGTTTGTCTTAATTATGATATTATTTTTGAAATGTGAAATATGTTTCATAAATTGCTTTATTTGTTAGGAGATGACAGACGTATGGCTTCGCTGAATTAATTAGTCTCTGTAGAAATGCCTCGAAAAGTGGCATATAATGATTTAATGGTACAATGAGACATGACTCAAGTTGAAAGATACAAAATGTATGGCGTGAAAGTTTGGCGTCTTTTCAAATATGTTTTGGACAACATTTGGACATGTTCATTGAATGCGACACATTGAACACTGTTGAATGCACACATTATTATTATAATTTGAACTCACTTGCAGCAGGAAACTACTCTCTAATGTCTGTTTCGCCCTCTCAGCAATATGGTTCTTTCTTGGGTTTGTATTCTGACAACGAGAGATGAAATACATGTAGGACACCAGACGACCACAACCGTAAGGAGGGGGCTATTCGTTCTAGGGGAGGACCAAACAAGGTGCACCAATACGCAGCATTTACGCATTATACAAAGCCTTTTACTGTCGTTATTTAAAAGTCGGAGAAAAGAATTGAATGAAATATAAATAAATCAATAGAATAAAACTACAAAGCTATTAAGCAATTCAAACAATGTGAAAAAGCGTTAACAAAAATAAGGAACTTAAATGAAGACACGGAAAAATAAGGCATATTAGTGCTCCTTGATTCGAGAAACTTTTCTCTACACTTGTATGTTACATAGGTACATGTGAACATATAAATATGGTAACATTCCCTCGACAGCCAAAGCATACATATATGTATGTATATCTATTGACCAGACAATGCAATCTTGCACCACGTGTCGGAAGTGTTCGATTTACAAAAAAAATACATCAAAAGGCACACCGAGGTGCGCGTGCGCGTATTTTTGGCGACGCGCGCATTATTTTTGTTCGATGGGGAAAAATGGCGGGTGGTCGGAATGCGCCGCGAATAGATTGCGCGAACGGATGTTTTGCGCGGGCGCGTGGGTGGGGCCGAATATTGTCGTGGTTCAGGAGAGCCCGGGACTTCGCCACAGACCATGTAACTTCCACATTCATATGCAGGGTAGTCAGGAAGTTATGGCAGATTCCGTAGTTTTGAATGACTTACGATTGGGTCGTTACTTTTATCTAAACGAACTGGAAAGCTTGGTCGATTATGACCGACGACTGATGAATGACTGCTGATCTTTCTCTATTCCAGATGAATGGGATTGTGTATATTAATCCTAATTGAAACGCAACGTTTATAGAGTTCTCTAACTACTCGTTAAAATGGAAATCGTATTGAATTATTTGCAATGCGTTGAAACACCTAGAAGTCTAGACACCTTGTAGGGAACCTGTTTAATATTTTGACGTCAATCTATTTAGTTAACTCGTTTTATCTTAAGGGCTAATTAAAAAAAGACCATTTTACGCACAATAGGTGAAAAATATTATCATCGAATGGAAACATCGCAATCTTTGATCGCAATTCATACTATCTTCTTAAAATGGTGTGTGTTTCACACCAATTACTATTCAATTAAATAGCATCAGAACTACAAGCAATATTCAGAAAGCACGCAGAAAGGGGCCGCGAATAATTTCATATCTAAAAATAATCCGTATAATACGCATATAATCATAACATATGCAGACGCGAAAACACATACATACACACGAACGTATACGTGATATTAATAGTGCGCGCGCGCCGGTGTCGGTATAAATATCGCGTAAAAATAATATGTATGCGGCGAGCGTTCGCTATATTTCGGGAAAAGGTCACGGTAATCTGCGGGCTTCGCTCCTTCACCTGCATTTGTTATCTGCTTTGTGGAGTTTTTGTAGTTTCATATTTAAATGATGACGAGTTTGATTTAAATATAAGTCTAAATATTTTAAGGGGTTCTAAAGCTCGGGATGAAGATTGAAGAGTGCAGTAGATGTTAAGGAGTCAAGTGAATTAAAAGGAGAACTAAGGAATTATAGAGCCAGTTGAGTTTAAGCGAATACCATGAAGATTCTATTAAAGTAACCAATATTCCTCCATTTTATCAAAAGACATTCACGTACCATTATAGATAGGATTTCGAAGCCAAATAGTGTGTTGGAAATAGATATAGGAAAGTGCTACATTTATTCAAAACGTTTGGCTGTTATCAATTTCTATCTTTATCTTTCGCGGAATTATTATTTTTATAGTTCGTCGTATCGGCAGAAGATAGGGCGCTCCAAGAAATAAACAAGTTATATTTAGAACTGACATGAATAAATTCATCAACTACAAATCTGTCAGCAAATCTATTATTTCTGTCAGCTAAATATAAAACTCTGCCACTCTCTCGAATTATATTTTTAATCTATTCATGAATATTGTTTGCTTTGTCTGTGATGCTATTACAGGATAGTACAATTTCAGTTACTCTCTACCGGATACGTTTATCAAGACACGGTACAATTTATCAAAATATACGACTTCTGAAATATACTATTTCAAACAATCGTTAAATCGGCTTGCTATTTATAGCTATCGTAATGAAATAGATATAAATCTTTATCAAAACTCGGTATTTTACTTAGATAGTAAAGAATACCAATAATTGTATATTGTGCTATTTTTATTGACAAAGTATTAAAGACTTATAGTACGTATGAGATGTAATCGGGTCTTCCGCCCACTCCCATCAGTGCTGTGTTTACAAACACTGCACTATCTAATAAAAGAATGAGCTATTTAATAGCTGGGGAGCTTTGTTTGTATAATCTATGACTCATTATGACTGAAACATATGGTAAGATTTAAAATGACAAAGGCCAAATTATAAGGATGAGTGAAACTTCCAAATAATAGATCAAGGACAGCTTTTGGATAGCTAAAAAGTAAAAAAGTGCACGATTCACCAGAAAAAAGAAAAACTGAGAAAGACATAAAATATCAAACTACAAAAATAGACAAACCAAAATCAATTTATATACACAAAAAAATAAATTGAAAACAGATAAAAATAACATAGAAGTCTTAAGAGAACAAAAAGACAAAGAATTAAACATAGAGAGAATTTAAGGCTTTAAAGGAGCGTCCCTTTGTTACACCTATTGATGCTTACCTGCATGATCTGCTGATGGAAGCTGGTGTCAGCGAGGGGCAGTCGCGGCGCGTGTGGGGGTGAAGGTGTGTGCTGCGGGGACCCATCTGCGCCCCCACCGCTCTCGTGCGCCATCTCTGCTGCAAAAGAGATAAACAACTGTTAGTATCGAAGATATAGATACAGGTACATAAACTAAAAAGAAAACTCAACAAGGTACTGACTACTAAACTCTTCGAAACAGTGGTTAAAAACGACTGACTGTAGGTATATCCTAGTAAACTTATTTAAAGATTCTTCTATGAAAGATGGACGTCGAATTGAATTTAAAGTGACTTGAACTAAACAGATCACCACACTCACTCACGCAAAGCAAAGCATATTAAAAGAATGAGGATATTTCCGCCATCAATGCGGACAAAATCTAGTTAGTAATAAAGCTGCACCCAAAATGCCGCATAAATAAACTATAAATCATAACCATTATGATTTAAATTAAATAAAGTCTCCTCAACCATAGAGCGCGGACTCGCTGCGCCGCCGGCAGTGTCTTGAGTCTGCAATAGGTACCTACTATAAGTTAGTAAAGTGAGTTAAGCGCGCAAGTTCTATAAAAATATAATAAACTAGCACTTCGCCCACGACTTCGTCCGCATGAAATTTACAGTTCATGTTACTCCGGAATAATGTAGTTTTCTCTAAGTGAAAGATTTTTTATATCCGTTTAGTAGTTTTTGAGTTTATCCATTACATACAACCAAATCATCCCTTTTTATAATATTAAGTGTAGATAAATAATAATATTTTTTATCATATTGCGAGTAAACGGTGACAGGCATATTATGTCGTTGTTGACAATGCCGCCTTTAGTAGAGGCCGCCCGGCCGCCGAGACGACGACTCCGTGATCTATGTCCTAAACCAACCAGTTTTATATCTTTAAACTATTCTCAAGATAATCAGAATTGCGAAACGAAGCGCGCGGGGGGGGGGGGGGGGGGGGGGGTAAGAAAGCCATATCCGTAAACATTTCCGTTCGAACAATGTTGTTGCTATTGGAAGTGGAACACACCTTGTGTATATCATTCGTAAAATACATTTTAGGAAAAGCAGTCTGTGTTATGTTAACTTATGTTATCCTTTCTCTAATTCTTGTTTCTCAAAGTTTAGATTGGGTATGTGCTCAGCCTCTTAAATTGGACATAGTCGGCATACCTAGGAGTTTTTCAATTGAGTCTTTAAGAGAGTTTTCCGTAGTCATCTGATTTTATTGGGTAATTCATTTTGGAAAAAGTATGCCTACCATCTCGATAATAATTGTATGTTTCGAATTATTGCAATTCTTGAATAAATACTGCTCACATGCAATAACAGACCTGCACCATAAATCACTGGTACAACGAAGAAAAATTGTCACCATCAAAAATTACACAACCCGTTCGATTAGAATCATAGATTAGAATAATCACACACTAAACAAGTCCGGAACGACATTGCAGGTACAGCACACGTCTGTACGCCGCTGTGTGGACGCGACTTTACGCCTGTGACCTAAATAACCTAGCCTAGGTGGAAGGGGGTACCTAGTGTACCAAGTTACTACTTGAAAAATAGTTGCTTTTATTGAAGTATAGGTACAACTGTAAAGCTCTTTGCTGGTTCAATTGTTTGAGACTTTGAGTGGTGTCCTCCAAAAACGCGAGTGTTTACGTTTGTGTACTTGTTGGCTGTTTTTGGGGGGGTGGTGAAGGGTGGGGGAGGGGATTTGAAAGGTTCTCGTAACCTTTATTATTTTCCTCCACGCGTTTGCTGTTACTCATTTTGTTATGCCGATGCTATTTTTGGATATTTACGTTTTAAATCGTTATCGGTGTCCGGTTAGTCATTTTCTTTCGAACATTCTTTAGACATTTATAAAAATGTAAGTAATAACGTCTTTTGAAATGAAGAAACATACCTATACTTTCCACCTAGGTGTTGTCGAAGAAGAATATACGCTCTTAAAGACCTGCAACAAATCCGTCCTCGCGCTAATAGTAATTGAGCTGCACTTTAAGGACTGCACACTGCATAAGCGATGTTTTGAGTCCCGACGCGATCTGCTTCACCCGTTTTAATGTAGGTCGTCGGGGGATTGCGGCGAAGCCTGCGGGCCGCCCCCAAGCGGTGAGGGCCGGGGTGGGGTAGCAAGGGGGGAGCGACAGTTATTTTTGGCTCTGGATATATTTAGAAGAGCTGGTCGCCCGGGACTGAGGACTTGGGGTCCTAGCTGGAGGTCACGGAGGCCTAATTATTATCTCAGTGAAGATCGGCGTGAAAGGTTAAATCTTATTTTAGCCTGCCTTGAGAACAGCGCTGTGATTTGGGGATACACGTGTTTTGGATATATGTATTTTTTTGGTGACCACATTATGGCCTTTTAATTGATTAAGTACGTCATTATTTTCTTTGTGTCTGGCCCGTTTTTTCGTCAATCATAGCAGCGTATATCTTGAGAAACATACGCATTTATAGCGACATTAGAATAAATATTGAAATAAGTACGTAATATCAAAATGAATTCCAACACCGAAACGAAATGTGTAACCTAAACATTTTTTTCTATGTTATTGCTTCACAAAACTGGTTTTTTTTTGGGCGTTACCGGATCGTGCAACAAAACGGATTGCAAATGTTGCAGACATTTAGAATTGTAATAAAAAACTCAGCATACGACGCAACTAAACATTTAGACAAAGTCATGGGTGGGTGTGTTACATGACCTCAATCAAACTACATCAAATTATTAGTTTTTTATTAGGAATGCGTAATGGATAATATGCTTTTATCATACATAAATTATTATTACATTTTCGTAGCTAATGTTAAACTAACATTTTACCATTATCTTCTATCGTAAACAACAAAGGTTAGGTTTCTTCAAAACTATAATCTTCATTACTAGAAAAATTAAAAAAAAACCAATAAAATCGAAATACCTGGATCAAGATTCAAAAATATTTTTAGCTCCCCTGTCACCCTAGTTCTAATAAGGAGACCTAATACTGAGTGTCCTCAGAATAGAGCCTCTTAATTATTCAGCTCCGCCCCACTTTCAGAGGAGATTCGAAGACAAGTGGACAAGTTTTTCTGGGTTAAGTAGACCAAATTGGATACCGGTGATTGGTCTATTTTTGTAGGAGGCTGATATTAAATAGCTTTAATAATAGTCCCTTGGGGAAGTTTTGTGAAACGGTTGCTGAATAAGTAATGCTTGAAAGAGAATATCTTTAACTATTTTAGAAGCTTTGTATAATTTTGCAGGAGTAACTGTTTTTAAGATTAAACTGTTCCCAAAGCAAAACAAACAAAAATGAAACAAACCACACAAATTCGTAGCGCGCTACGAATAGATCTACGGGAGATGGTAGCGGGCTACGAGAGCGGGACGCGCTACGACGTAGCACTTTCTACGCTACGTCCGGCTACGAGCCTGTCTAGCGTATCGTTATTTTCCTAACAGGAAAGATAGAGGGTGTTTTATTTTGTTGCTTCGTAGAAAGTTTTATTTTAAGTGTATTTTTTATGTACTTTTAATGAATAAATAAAACGTACGTATCAACTCGCAATATAAAGTAATATAAATAGCTACCCAATGCTTTCTATAAATATATGTAAGTTTAAAACTCAGATCAGGTTCGAAGCACGTGCACTTAAGTATGTGCTCATACTATTCTTATCCACAATCCATAAGTATCAATACTGAAATAGTAACAGTTGCATATAGCCTAAAGGCAGTCAACCGTAAGGATTCTTTACTACCTATAATTAAATTACGTACTATTTGCTCTCTGATTAGTTCAATACATGAATATGTGGATGTATGTAAATAAATGAAGCTTCAGAAGGATTATTTACAACAAAGAAATTCTGGAAATTCATAATTATAGTGTAAATATGTTTGGCTCGTCAACGAAAAGTAATATGTGTCCTCCAGAAATACACTTACTTTGAGGTTGTTCAACTGAACGCGTGCTTTTCAATCCAAATAAATTTAGTGTTTTTTGTTTACCCACTTGAATAAAGTTAGTTTAAATCAATCTTCTTTACTTTTATTTGTCGACGTTGGATGTTACGACTTTACGCGTATTTAAAAAAGGCTGTGTATCCGGCTCGTGGGCAGATTGCGACTATGCCCGGACCTGGGCCAAGCCTTAATAAGTCATTAAAATAAAAACAGAGTATTATAATGGCAGAAATACAACAAAGCTAGATCAACAAAGCCGGTCGCCGCCGCCCGCGCACCCCGCCCCCCGCTATTTATATTTAGAACACCCGGCAACGCGGCGCGCGACAAGTGAAGGACGCGCCCCGCCCGCGCCTCTCTGTCTGCATCCCTCTCGCACACACTTAGTACAATGCTTGAGGAAACGAGAAGAAGCACAATACAGAGCGAAATTATTGAGTTATAAAAATAGAACATACACGCGAGCTACGAAACGTGACACAGTCGAATTATTTGATAAATTCGCGGAAATCGGCCAGTGTAGTACTGCGACACGCGACTCTGTCTGCAATGCATCACAACACGTCACTTTGTTGTTGTCGCCGCGTCGCTTGGTGTAACTAGTGTTTTTGAACACTGAACAAAACTAATTGTTTTTCATAACTCGGTATAATTGACTATTGTTATCGTTAACTTTTTGCAGCTATACAAAATATAGAAAAATGATATGAATTACTGATGCAAGTTATTAAACAGTTTGCAACGTATGATAATAACAATGAATTGGCATATTTTTTATGCATAAAACCGAAACTATTCTTGTATTAAGGAAAACGAGTTGCCAAATTAATTTCGTTTAACATTCGTGTAAATATTTAATTTCAATAAAATATGTTTTTTCCCGTCTGTGTAATCAAGTGACGTAGCGAAAACTTACTGACCGACAATGATTTATATTAAAACAATTTATCATTCATGTTTTTTTTCCATATACTAAGCAAAGTTGCCAGAGAAGCATTAAGTACCTACCAAGATTTGATTAAATTCTGCGACCTTAAATGATTACTTAACACTCTGTATTTTATCAAGCTACCTCAAGGCAGTCCATAAAAAAGTAACAAAATAATAAAACGATATTTTCGAAGACGTGGTTTTCCTCTTCGCTACCCATGAAGCCAAAAAACTGAAGACTCTTCTGTTCAGAGTGTATTTTAACGAGAAACAATCAATGGTACACCGTTTTTAGCAACGTGAGACTCTTCTGGTATAATGGCGGCTTTTTTAAAGGTCTTGTAAACGTGACTCTTCCGGAAATGTAGCCCAGTGTAGCTATAATCAGTTATAATTATGAAAATAATTTTCACAGTAAAATTATTTATTTCAATAAGGCACATTTCATTGCAAAAACGAACAAAATAGAATTGATCCTAGTTGCCCCTTCCAAAAAGTAGTTTCATATAACGAAGATACTCTTTTTAAATGTTTCACAAT
This sequence comes from Polymixis flavicincta, assembly GCA_949987655.1. Classification (NCBI taxonomy): domain Eukaryota; kingdom Metazoa; phylum Arthropoda; class Insecta; order Lepidoptera; family Noctuidae; genus Polymixis; species Polymixis flavicincta. The sequence goes on from OX465183.1 coordinate 21,533,903, forward strand.
ACGTTGCCCATCACATCGATCGGGTTGTTGAACGTGCGAATTATAAAAACTTGATTTATGATGTGGGCGGATCGAGTTAATTTATTACATAATTAACAACTCTTTCATAATACTTCAAAGTTCAAATTGGGCAAGGACAAAGTTCCTACAGACTATTAAAACTCAATTTACACGTGTAAAGTAGAAAACAACTACATACTACATAGTGAATTAATGACCGTACGCATTGGATAGGCAAATCAGTACGCGGGTGATTTACATTAATTAATAGACAATTTCGTGTTCATCTACAGCTATTCAAATACATACACATTTATGTTTTTATACAGATAAATTATCCTAAAAGATATCTCTGGAAAACGTTACTAAATCAACTCATTATTGGCCCTCAGGCTAAGCAAGCAACAGCGATGCGGATGAATTTCTCGACGCTTCTTGTTCGTTTCAGTTAAGTTAGGATATAGAAAATTTTGGTATTTTCATTTAATAATTAGTTATGAGTAGTTAATTTAATGATAACAGTATAGTAAAAACTCAACATATATGTAAAAACTCGAATATCCTTGTACTTTACAAAAAACATCCGCCAAATCGGTGGAGCCACCGCCTATTGGTAGTACCAATACGCGACCCCTCCGCCTACTGCCCACTACGCACTTTACTCCACTATTGTACCACATCACATCTTCCCACAATTCCTACATCCTAAACAGACGGCTCCACCAAAAATAGATGTCCATAAAAGCCAAGTGTTCACCCGTTCCACATCCAGAAGCGAACTGCTGCTATTTCGGTCAGTGTAAACAGTTTGTTACAGTATTCGTATGCGCGGGCGCTTCGTCCGTTGCTATTTTCAATCGGCTAAATGCAGCAGCCACCGGAAAGATTAGAAATGGATTCTGGTATGGTGTCTTTATGAATGTTCAGTTTGGATTTTATAGTTAAATTGTGCCAAGAATTAGGTATTATGGCGTCTTAAAACAGGGAATCTTGTTGGCTTTGTACTGGATGAACATGAGGAATTGTAAGGCGTCGTGGAAACCTCGTGGACCTTTTGTCACGGATTAAAATGAAGAGTTAATAAGGATTTAACTTAGGTACGTCCAGTTTCCAAAAGCCAGAATTCTACTTAAAATTATGTTGAGATAATTTAATGCCAGTTGCTATTTTGTCAAGCACAAGGGCCAATTTAGACAGCAGGTTTTCTGATCAGAGAAGTATTCGGAGGCTTGCGAAAACCAGATGAAATGTAGTCAATAGCAAAAGTTTTAAAACTACATCCAGTATTGGATGTTTTATGGCTGTAATTTACTTAGTTAGCAAACTGTAAGATATGTCTTTACCACCCATTGCTGTAACGTATGCACTAATAAAACACTCGCGGGTGGTATTACAGTGATTTACTGTGCCTTATATTAAACAGTGAGCACATTAGTTTGAAATATTGAAACAATATCTTACAATGTGCAATAACTATGTGGCTAGCTTGGACACTGGCCTAAATAATGAGCTGATTTTGAATACAAACGTAGTCCTCATACTATTCTGTATTTTATCTATATGTTGTCCAACATAAATTAAAGTTTATTTTCGGAAATTGTTTTACGTCTAAAATTAACCTCCCAAATATATGTTAAATATCTATACATTAACATTAAATTAACATACAAATAAGATTTGATGAATTATTTCGAGTAGGTAATTTACATAAAAAATGCTTCCACTACTACTTCCAAAAATGTCTTCGCGCCAAAAACACACAGATTAAAAATATATGAATGTAAAAATAACGTCACAGCATCGCTTCGGGCGCAAGTACTTACGGGAATGTATGGCGTGCGCGCGCGACGCGTCTCATTGATCTTGGAGAGAGCCGGAGGTTATGGCGTAGGTAATGTGTTGTATGATGTACTACAATGTTTTGTTTGTTGCTGTTTGTCTCATTAGTCTTATTGTTCCGGTAGACGAATTGTTTTTGTTATAAAGCTTCATTATTAAGAGAACTTTTAGTAAAATAAACGATAACCGTAATATATTAATATAAATCTTTAACACGGCACACCTCGACCACATTCTGCAGAAATATAACGTCAAGCTCGAATCTAATACCATATAGTCTAGACCTAGACAAAGACTACGTAAAAATGTATGCAGTACGAAATTAGCAAGCGTAACTTTGAGAGCTGAGGGCTCGCGTGTTCCGCTAAATCAGACCTTGGAGTAATGCAACGTTGATTGTTTCATTAGAAACTTGAAATATCAAGTTTCTCAGAAGTCTTCGCAATTTAACTTGATAATGTCCTTCAGTACTTCGTTGCGTTGTTAATTTCACGTTGTATATTTCATTGAGGGTTGTTTTTCCTTGTGCTTACAGGGTTTCCAATCCATTAAAACTTCGAGAAAATTAAAATCTTTCAACATAACGTCTTGCCGATTTTACATCCTCATACAACCGGAAACCGATATCAGATGATAAATATTAACTAAATTTTCCTGTACAGTATCGTAAGTGTTACAAATAACATAGACAAACTATTCCAACACGAAATATAACATACAAATATTTAGGAGCTACGATCATAACAAGACGAAGGCTTTAGTATCATAAGATCAAGATTTGTAAACGGCAAATTGCTGAAGTTTAATATTCCAACTAACTATACTCCAACAACAAACGGTTAGCTAATGAGGTACTTTAACCGCTTACATGGGACTTAGCCATTACTGGCGAGATGTGGTTGTAGTTTGGGTACAACTCTGCCTAACATTTTGAGTATTACAGGCGTAATGTTATGTGTTTTGTACTAAACCTAATGGTATTTCTATAAACACACTCGCTTAGTAAACCGACTGATAATCGCAGTTTAGGTTATTAACTCAAAAGAGGATGATTCACCCTCATCATCTTTAAAAGCCCTCACAGAAAATGGCTATCTGCTAAGATTGCATTACAGGACATTATCTCACCAACCAGCGCTAGCGTTCACACTCAGAATAAGTTCACGTATATTTCGATGCTGTATTTACTCTCGTTTCTGTGAACCGACGCGCACTGAGCTGAGCGTCCGGCCCCACTTTTATAATAACACCTCGATGTACGAATAGGTATATTAAATATATAAATAGAATATATGTATGTTAAATATACTATATGCACAGCACGCGGTGCTCGCGTGGCTTGATGCAAATACTGAACCGAATCCAACACAAATTGATTAGCGGAACATGGCTTTATTTGAAGATCGAATGTTGATATTTATCTAAATACAAATTGGTCTGCATTTTTTACCCTGTGGTATGACTATAGTCCTATTCTAAAACATCTTCGTTACAGAACTATGAATTCAACTAGATTTAATATATGACACAATAATGTTCATTGATGAACTGATATAGAGGTTATTATCAAAATTCATCTTCTATCGTATTCATATCATTTGACTGTGCTTACATATTGCAAAAAAAAAAAAGTTTGTTTGTAAGTCTTTTACTTTGTTGAATACAACATCGCAGAGAATTCGGCTTACGAATTACAATATCATTACCAAAAGTACTACAGAACGCCCACGAGTGAGTGTTCCTAACATACGCTCATCTGGTCATGTGACGTCGGAGCCATCACTTATAGAATAAGACGAAACGAATCGGCATGTTTACGTCTCGATTCAGATGGTATACAACGAGCTTCGAGTATTGATGCAAATAGAAAAACTTTAAAAGAAATATTGCTGCTCGTTCTTGAACATGGAATAAGTGATTTCGATTAATATTCCGCAACAGAAAGAAACTGGTTTGAATATTACATCACAGAAGCAACTCTCTTATTTTTAGCTAGGCTTAATTAATATTACCTGCATTAAAAAGTATCACGTTATAATGCTGAGCTCAATAAAACTAGAAATATTCTTTAAAACTAGTTTACCAATGAAAACTACTATCGGGTCATAATGAGTTTCGTTCAATCGTTATCGTTAATGTGAGTGTAGCGGATTTATAATAGTTTACTTATGTTTAAATTACCTTCCATATAAATTAATCATCATAAGAACGTGAAAAACGAAGTTAAAAATATCAAAATAATATTACATTAATGCACAGGATAAGAGTCGATGATAAGCACATAAAACAAGAATTAGAAACGCTTTGGAAACCAACACAAAACTAAACAAAGCTACAAAATCACCAGCATCATGCTCACAATTCATATTCACAAATGTTAACACATTAACACTAAGTTTTCGTAAACACGAATAGTAACCAAATGTCCGATCTATTTACGGACAAAACAGACCTAAACTAATTTGACACATGTGTAAAAAAATAGGCCATGTAGGCACATGCATGTAATAATTCACGCCTATTAACGCAGACAGAGTGGGCAGGAGTGAATCACGGCTATATTTAGCCGGTGTATAATTAGTACGCCATACAAAGGCTAGTCATATTAAGGATCTGATTGAGTCATGTGTGAATACTCTTTGTTTGGGATCAACCTATGGGACTTTTAAGATGTTACTAAGATTTCGACAGAAGCGGAATTGTAAGGTGAAGCAATAGCTCCTTTTAAGACAGGCGGTGAACACAGACCACTGCTGTGATAGGTATGTTGTTCATGATGAATTGAACGGGTTTCGTTATGTAATCATAGCCGGAATAAGGCGAAAAGTGAGAGGAATCCATCTATTAATAATAGGACCTGATAAAACCACCTTTCATGTGTCTTAAGAGATCTATGACAAATGTCAAAGATATACCATTCACCGTCAATCTGCATGCTGCACTTTCACGGACGATTATATCACTAACAGATCACTCGTGTCGAACAGGTCACCCCTCACTACACACCCCTGACATACTTCACTTGCTTCAACCCTCTCATTCACTTGTCACTGAACAAGTTCAATTTTTTGTCAACCTGTCGGGACCTGTCCCCCATGCTAACACAAATAGACTAGTAAATCTCCCCCGCTTGCTCTATAAACAGATGGGCGCATTCCGTCCTGGGTTATTTTTAGTTGTACTAATTCGGGAATCACCGACTCTTGGTGAGTTTTTTTAACATCAAGTTTTTATAGATGAGCAGTTATGATTGAGTTCCATTTAGGTGGGAGGAAAATAGTTTTCTGTTAGTGTTGGTTTAATTTTGTTTGGATTCAGCGCTCCGTTTGGCATTGGATGCTCTAAATAAAAGATTTGAAAATGTATGTAGTTCCTACTCAAATAGATGGGAAGGACCGATGAACCTTGGATTATTTACAAATTCTAATAATTGTTTATCCGAATCGAGACGTAAATATAGATAAGCTATTCATAAGATTAAAGATATCCACATGATTATCATATAATCTTAATAATAATTTTATGTGCATCTACATAATGTCTTTTTAACCAATATTTACCTTTATAGCCAACTCTGCAAAGCTTAACATAACACGTAAAAAAGCTCATTTTAGCTCATGAATCATACCCAAGTAACATTAAGTTACGCCTCATCAGTGATGCACACAATCAAATGCCTTACTAAACTCGGTGGGTACATCGAAACCGGACTGCCGAAAATAAGTTCAGAGTAAACTCTCCAGCCATGGCGGGCAGAGGGGGGAGGGGTGCGTTGCATGGTTATTTTGAACCAACAAAGAGTGGAACAAGTTGGCTCGCAGGCACTAATAATAACCCGGTCGATACTTTCCCACTACGTTTATTCCCAGGCTTGGTTATACAAGGAGCTATTTTGGGACCCGTATTGTTCGAGTTAGATGAAGCAACAAATACAATTTTATTGTTTTCATTGCTTCAGACGATTGTGAAGTTAATTTTGGAATAATTTGCTCATTTTTTTAAATGTCCAGTCATAAACTTGGATATGTTCGCTAACATTTTTTAAACTGTTTAAGTGTTGACTTTTGGAGTCACTTTATAAATGGACACGAGCAGATAAAATGCATGAATAGTTAATATTAAAAAACTTGGAAAACATCAGTAATGTTTCGATTCTTTGGCCTTTCGACTCTGTCTATTATAAGCTAATTTGTCCCCAGCCGGAAGTAACTTATTAAACCCAAGTTAAAAACATAATTATGCTGTTGACTATAAAACACCATAACGTAAGCAGGTCATGTGCACGTGGTGACGGACCATTAGCTTGCACACCATAGCGACCCATTTCCCATTAACATTTGCCCGTGGGAAGTAGGTTACGGTCTTCTCAATATTTGCTATAAGTATAGTTAGAAAGACATTCATCCTTTTAACACGCTTTTACTAGCTGCACTCGTTTATACTCGTATCTATGTATCTTTGAACGTGATTTTGACCCACTAAAACGTCAGATAGAATTGTAATTTGGCACACTTATCAAGGACCGCTGACAATACAATAATTTAATAACTTCATCCCATTAGATTTTTATTCCTGACCTACATCTTCAGGATTAGCGTTTTTTTTAATGAAATTTTTCCGTAGAGAAAACCCGAGAAACGGTTACGACTACCAAGGAAGGCAGCAGGCGCGCAAATTACCCACTCCCTATTCTTATAAAAACCAATCGAAATTAAAAGTCTAAAGTAAAATAATAGTTTCAAAAGTTAGACGCTTTGATAGAAAACCAAACTAAAATGTCAAAAATAATCTTCAATAAGTTTAAAATAAGAATAGAGTGATTACTTTGTGAGCGTGTTTTATTTTTTTAACTATTATTATTTTATCATAAACAGACGTCAGATATTCAAACACATTCATGTTTTACTAAATACGCCTTTTGTATCTGCAAATCCTACTTGGGACCAAATATGTCATATTTACGATAATAATATAAAATTGATGGCACTTTGTTATTCGTATTTAATACAAGTAACAGGTGACCTTAACCTAAACTCAAATAAAAAACCTGATCAAACACGCAAACCACTTTATTCCAACATACACACGCACGAAAACGTATTATTTGCACAACGATGTACATGTTGCATATATTCTTCAAGTATATAAGTACCACGCACAGTTTCCTTTGTACCTGTATGTCATTATCATCATTTCAGCCGAAAGACATCCACTGCTGGAAAAAGGGGGTTTTTGCCATAATCGCCACGCTTGGCAGGCGGGTTGGCGATCGCAGTACGATGGTGAAATGCATAGATAACGCTGCTGCCCATTTTCTAGTAAGTCCCTTAGTCGCCTTCTACGACACCCACTGGAAGAAATGGAATGGTGCTATTCTTTTCACACGAAAACCACCAACTACCTGAATGTAGTTATTTTAAAATATAAGCAAACTAGCTTTCGCCCGCGGCTGCGCCCGCATGGAAGTCGGAAATTATCCCGCAGGAACGTACTGCCGGGATAAAAGTATCGTATCCTGTGTATTAATCCATGTTATAATCTATCTGTGTGCCAAATTTCATCCAAACCCGTTCAGCCATTTTTGAGTGATTGAATAACAAAGATCCAATCATCTTCACAAACTTTCACATTTATATTACGGACTACCCTTTTTTACCCCTTTAGGGGTAGATTTTCGAAAAACTCTGATACACGTTATTCTTTATATTTGATTTTAGACATAAATACTGAGTTTCGAGTTAATCAAACCGCGCGTTAAAATTCTTCCATATAAACTTTGGACACCCCATAATCCCCCTTTAGGGGGTAGTAGAAAAACAATAAATGACCAACTTTATAATTAACTTAGATAAGTATTTCTGCCAAGTTTCAAGTTTATTAACTCAAAGAATAACATTTTTCATACAAACAAAATCCCCCCTTTTCACCCCCTCAAAGGTAGAATTTCCAAAAACCCCTTCTTAGTGCTCCCCTACATTATAAAAGGAAGCCGCGTGCAAAATTTCACATTCCTAGTCCTAGTAGTTTCGGCTGTGCGTTGATTGATCAGTCAGTCAGTTTCTCCTTTTACATATATAGATTATGGGTTCGTTAACCATAACCCAAAATTAACTCTTTTGTCTTAATGCACTCCCGTCATACAATTTTAACTTTTCCAGTTAACTTAATGTTGGGCAATGAGTTAATTGGGCATGATCACGTAACTCTTTAGTCTAAGTTAGTCATAAATCAAGTTGATATGATCAAGAAATGTTTCTGAGAAATTAAATCAATGAATTTTCATAGGGCTTTATATAAAAAAAAAACTCTTTAGTTCAAAATAACACACTAACATAGCTTTTAAGTTTTATTTTTGTACCTAACTTACTAACATGAAAATGGATCACTGTTGTCTAAAGAAATAAATAATTTAATTTATTTTAGTATCAGATCAATTATTATACCAAAGTCAAGTAACGATACGATCTAATAGGTACTCTAGCTCTACAAATCTAGATCAGCAGGCTTAGCGTGACGCGTTCTATTTCTACGTAGAATAGACAGTGCTTTTTCAATGCAAAGTGACATTTCGTTTCTCCATTTTTGACATCGCACCGTAGATATTCTTCTACAATCTGTCATTTTGTCTTTCGTTTCTAACGATCTTTGTCTAGGTCCTTGTAAATGTAGACTATTTCAGAAGAATATTTTTCACAAACTGTCAAATTCACACTGACAACAAACTTTCAAACTCGACGGCCACAAAGTATATATATACGATTATCTACAAAATCAAGATTCGTTTAGAACGCGTAACTGTGGTAATTAATAGAAAAACATAGCTATCTTCTCCTATTGTACATCATTTATTTAAAAGTCATGTCTATTCTTCCGTCGACAAATCGGTGCTCGTGCTAAGCCTGCAGTAGACGAAATACCTTTCGCCATGACACAATCATTGTATATCATCATCAATTCACACTTCAACTTCAACACAATGCTTGCCAGACAGTCTGGTGATCGTTACTTACAAGATATTAATTGTACTTGTCACTTCCAATTCTTCTAATTCTTATCTATCACTTGGATCGTGAATCGTGATTGTATTATCAAATAAAACGAAAAGTAGCCCGTCTATATACCGCCTATATTTAATTTGCACGAGTTCGGCGCGTGATTGAAGCCGGCGGCTAAAAATAGCCGGCGAGTTATAGCCGACGTATCGACGAGTGCGAGGGCGAGCCAAACAAACAATCAAATGCTTTTGATTGAAAAAACGATGCTTTATAACAAGACTACGATTACGAAGTGTCGAGAGGGAATGAAGGTTTGTTTTATCGACACTATGTTATCCAACTTCTGAATGATTCTATTTACGCTACTACTGCTGCCAATTGATACGTCATAAAATATATTCCTATGGAAAATAACCCCCATAGTTACACTTCTAATCTTGTTGATAAGTCTAACAGTGTTCTCAGTTACATTGTTTTCGTGACAAAGACTACAACCTCATTACCTAGTTTTTTTACAACCATGCCATGTATAAATAGGATTATTGTGATCCGATGCTAATCAATGCCTCTATAACGGCTATTTCTGTAAAATCCCTACACATACAATTGTGCGGATACATTTAATTGAATAAAAAAGAGCTTCATTGAAATAAATAATAGGAAAATAACCGTTTAATAATAGATGACAATGGAAGTTAACATGCATGTTGAAAGGGAGTCGCATTTGTATGCGCACGCGACTTATTTCATCAACATAGATGGTTGTTGTTGTAGTGCAAATCATTAGTCATGAAATAGTGGAATGGCTGGAATATTTTCTATGAGAGCAATTGACTAAGTTGGTATAGACAAAATTAAACAATTCAATTAGAGCACGTTTTGCTTTGAATCGGGGAACATAAAAGCAGGAGTTTCTTTGATTTTATTAGTGCTGGTGTAAATAAGTAAATGACGAGGTATACCTACTGTATGGAAAGCAGTCTATCTGACCGTCGTTAGTGCAAAAAGACAAAGAAAGAAGAATAAAGAAAAAAGGAAGAAGATGCAGAAAGGCATCGCGAAGATGAATGATAAGTAAACTGCAAAGGCATGTCCATCTGAAAGTTAATGTAAAACGGAGCGTTTTACTTTTGAAATGCTTGTAATTTCCCACGAGTTACGAGTGTGAGGAGACTGAGTTATTATGGCACTAATAGACGATATAGTATTTATGTACAATTGTAAAGATTTTAGTGCGCCACGTGCATTTTATGGAGGTGGCCATTGACTGAGGCGACGCACTAAATAGCCGTTTGGGTCACTTGAAGCGGAGAGCAAACTAGATGGCATAATTATGGGTTTCTATTTTCACTATTAAGTGTTTAGTCAGTTTTTATTATATTTTAAGCAGTTTCCTACCTTTTTCATGGAGTGTGTAAGTAACAAGCGTACATTTGTCAAAGTTTCTACCCTCAAAGTGCGTGTTTGTCGACTTAAGTACTTTGGGCTAGTGGAGTAACAACGGGTCACTTACGGTGTGATTACGTTCTACTTAATTTGTAACATTAGCGCGGAAGAAATGATTTTCATCAAATTGTCATACCTACTTACTGTAAGATTGTGTAATATCTTGATCGTTTTTTTTTTTAATTATTGTTATTTGATGCATACGTATATGCTAATGTGTGCATCATATGATTAGTGAATGCCTAATCATCTACTACAACATACGATTTTTATATTTAAACAAGCTAACTGGTTCAGTAGATATAAATCAGCTAGCCAAAATGCATATTCAGCCTTTTTTATAATTTTGTTATTTCTGATTATTTCGGTAACATTATGATGCTGAAAACGTGCTTAATCATAGCTACGTCGCAGAAACAAGAATAGAATTACAAAAATAGACACTATTTTTCGCAATAAATAAAATTGTGCTGTATCAGCGATCGGGAAACACGTCGTACCTACTGTTGTTGACCAAACCGGAACACGCCGATATTATCAAAAATAATATGAACTTTGAAGGTAGACCTTTGTACACAAACCTTTTTACTTTCTTCTCAACACCTTTAACATTTTTATTGGTATCATTAAATGTATCTTAAAGTTATAAAGGTGAAATTAAAATAACATCAGCTTATATTAAGTTTCTGTAGCTTTATCTTTATTTGAACGGGTGCTGTCCGTACTTTTGCAACTGTGTCCTATTCTCCGGATCCTATACATTCAGACCTCAAGATTACAACAAATATTCTTTAGGAGAACAAATAGCCACAACCAATAATGCCTTAGAAAATGTAAATTCAATAACATACCTATTTCAAGTCCTATAACTCTATTTCCCACTACGTATGAGACTACTGGCTACGTACATAAACACGTTATATATGCCACGTTATGTATCAGCTCAACAAAGCGATTGTCGCCAACTAGCACATAAAGCTGGCCACTAAAGTTATTTATGTCGCGAACATAATCCAAACAATGGCAGCTATTTTTACACAATATTACCGACACTTTTCCTGTCAATGTGTTATATTTATAGCGGCCACACTGTTGCTATTTCTGTTTTTATCACCGAACAACAACTCTGTTATACAAATGTGGGGAATTTACATTTTTAGGTGGGATTCAACTGAAATACTGTTGTGAATGTCCTCTGCGACACTCCGTGGAAAATGGTGACAAAGTTAGGTACTTTATGATTTGATTGTTTGTTTGGCATTGAAGGCTCCGAAACTACTGAATCGATTTGAAAAATTCTTTCACTGTTGAGAAGCTACACTATCCCCGGGTGACATAGGCTATATTTTATCCCCATATTCCCACGGGAACGGGAACTACGAGGGTGAAATCGCAGAGCGCTGCTAGTAGCTAATATGTAATTTCACGCTCTTCGAATTAAAAGGTGTTTTTCAGGTGTTTCATTTTAAGATTATGTGAGAGCACAGTTTAGTAGAAACAGTAGTGCTATTCTGTAAAAAAAACACAGTGAAAATTTAGGTGAAGTGAGTTTGAATTGAGCTATCAATATTGTCGATAGCGTAAGTCACCTGACGCTAAGGATTTCCGATTTTTACTTCACCGAAATTTTCATGATGACATTTTTACAGATGACATTTTCTGATTCAGTAAACTGAACATTCAATTGTTACAATGGAAAACACAAGTATTGAATAATCCATTACATGATAGAGATAAATAATTGTTCATCTACGAAATACAGTAATACAGGAAAAGTTTTTATCCAGTGCGCAAATTGTAACCATGAATTCAGGATATCATTCTAGAACCACTAGCGCGGAAATTTTTCGCAGGATATACAAAAAAAAAATCTGCTGTTCCATACATCTACACCGCGTAGGTATTGCACTTTTCTACAATTTTCGCACTGGATAAAAACTTACCCTGTATTAGATAAGCTTTTGAGAGAACCTAGTTACAGAAACATAAACAAAACCGCAGCGTACGTACCTTATCATATCCGTATACAGAAATAGCTTAGTAAAACCGTGCTGTAATCAGTCAGGGCGATAAGGCTGCCCCATCTATTTATACACGGTCAAATAACGGGCCAGCGTGACACTGGTTACACCCCAAACGAGGAAAAATTCACAACAGTACTAATTATAGGGTAAAGCGACCATTAAAACTGTATAATAGAACTTTAGGGCACAAAGCGCATACATTTCATTCATACATTCGAGATAATTTGATTTGTCTCTTTTACTAAACTGTTACGTATACAGGTTATGTGTTACTCACACATAAATTAAGGTTGCGTTTTAATGTGAATATGTCACCGTAAGATTGTGAACACCGTTAGTTTATAATCTATCTCGCGAGATTATAAACTGTCGATAAATTGTGAACTGCACCATACTGCTTACCGACCGAATAGGTTACGTTAGGGCAGAACTGAAACTGAAATCAACCGCGCGCGAGCCGAGCGAGTGAAGCGAGCGGTGTCGCGGTAGCGGCCAGCGAACGCTACTTCCTTCCTTAGTGGCAGTTATGTACAGACGCCAGCACATCAAGCTACCCCAAACTGTCATTTTTTGCCAATAGAACATAAACCTTATGTTTATGTGATAAAGTTGAAATTCTATCAAAGAAATTTGACAGATTGGGGTAGCTTGAGGTGCTGGCGTCTGTACTTGAGTATTTAGTAATAGCGCAAGATACTATGCGTCTTGATACCAGAACCGTAATTGCGTAACGCACGATCAATCATAATCTGAATCATTTTGAAACAGATTGCTAATCCATTGTTCATATGTTGAAAAAATTTGTCTGCTCAACAACGTAAATAACGCAATGAATATTGTTGAACTGTCAAAATGAAACGGATTATGACTGATCGTGTGTTACGCACTTAGGGTGCCGTTCAAAATTTGACGGACAGATTATAAACCATCGAAAAATAGTGCGTTGCAAATGGTTTTTTGCAGTTCACAATTTATCGACAGTTTATAATCGCTAGATAGATTATAAACTAACGGTGTTCACAATCTTACGGTGACAGATATAAGTTACGCTGAATTTGCGTTTGAATAGTATCGAAGTTTTTTTTTTTTTTAAGCAGTACTAAACAGAGTAAAACTTTCTTACACGTTGTGCATATTATTATCGAATGCCGTATTTTCTATTTTAGACGAGAATTTCTATAAACCAACATTACCTATAGGTAGAGCTCGAGTAGTGTAGTACAAAATTGCTCGTAATTGTATAACCATAATGACAGCGCAGTTATTAAAACTATTTATTTTCCTCCATTCACTTTTACAAGTAGGATTTACACGCAGCTGATGATCTTCACATTTGTTTATCTAGCTATGTTCGCGATGCGAGGAATGTTAATAACTTGCTAGCGAACATTTCTGCCTGTGTAACCACTCCTACTTTAACTATTTATATTGTTAGCTTAACTTATAGTCACTAAGCACGATATTCCTTCAGTCAAAATCAAAAGTCATTAATTAAACTAGGCTGAGAGTAAGCACCACTTGAAAGTCAAAATTACATAAGATAGTTCCCCAAAACGCCCGCCCTTTACCACTTCTTATTGCTTTAACTAGGAAGTAACTAATACTTAGTTACAAAATTATGTAAAAGAGTGTCCGTGGAGGTTTTGGCTGTTCTCTTCCATATATACCTACTACGCTTTGGAATGGCCAACTAGCTGATTGACCGACTTCTTGGCAATTCAAAAGTGCCTGTTTGGTTGTTAAGTACAAATACATTAATTTTAAATGGTTTAGATGGCTGCTGCATTTTTTTTTGTCAGGGGTGTCGTTTTCATAGTTTTCGAGGGTTCTGAAGTCGGGTTTTTTCTAAATATAATGTTTATCCGTCCAGCACAACCTAACAGTATACCTATTTAAAGTAAACTATGTACTCGTATGTATACAGCTCTAATGAGTATATAATTAAAGTAGCTTGCATTCGCTCGTGCAGCGGGCGTTCGCGACAATAATAGAGAATTATAATATAATAATATGTGCATATTTAATTATCTCATGAATATGTGCGTAAACATGTTGTTACGTACAGTTGCATTACGAATCTGTTTGTAAAGCATTTCTTTGTATCAGGCTGAATTTATAGTTCTCTTGTATTGATAACAAATAAGTACTCAGAAAATGATTAAGTATTGATTGACTTGCGTTTTATGCAGACCGAGTGCCGTCTCAACCACAAACTGGTGGGAATTACCAAAGACAAGATGACATGATTATGAGTTTCGTGCGATTCAAACGCTACCTACATATTCAACAGATTTTATTCTGGCGGTCAAACAAGACACGCTTACATACAAACATATCGTCAAACTAAACTTAGGAGCACTAACAACCAGTCTGATACCTATACCATCACACACACAAAACATGTTAATGTATGCAGGCAAACAGACCATATACTAAAAATAGCACAGACTTATATCTCGGGTCACGTGGCCACGTTCTTCTATTAGGACAAAAAGTTGGTGAATAATCTAAGTTCTATTATTAGAAGATCATTAATATTATCTCGTAGAAGTTTTTTCTGTAGGTATAGATACAAATTACGTCACTATGTAGATGCGGGACCGCGTTGCTATTTTTTTTTTTTTTAGACAAAGATTTTTACATTTGCATTGAATTCATTAAGTTGGACCTAATAAAATGTTGTCGTGGTAAGTTCTATTTGGACAATTAAGAAGGTACAGGATGAATAATTATGGGAGCATTTTAAGACCGTGTGCACCTTACCTGTGCAGGTGTTTTTCAAATTAGATAAGGAAGTTTAAAAATATAAAGTTTCCTTGTACTTCCCCCCGTAGGTAAAACTAGTCACCGTCAGGTACAACATATTTTCCTCAAGTAATAAGCTACAATCATTGTTTTTAATAGGCCCCTACTCACAATTTCAATGTATGACTATGATTTGTTCAAGTTGTTTATTATAAGGCAGTTAAGTTATAAGGTAGTTACCTACCCAATTATGAAGCAAAACCATATTGATATTCTTTCACATCACACACCGATCGCTTGTATTTTTAACTAGTAGGTAGTCGCCTAGTAATCGCTCAAACATAACTTATTTAAATGTTAATCAACAATATTCAAAAATAAATATTTTTGATGACTGTTGATTAACATTTAAATAAGTTTTATATTTAAATGAGTCGAAGGAGTGCAAATGCACTCACTCCTTCTCCATTCAAACTTTAACTGTGCCAAATTGTATACTCCCACGTCCGCGTAATTTTTGTAAAAAGTTACAAAGTTTTTGCTTCACATTTTAAAATATAGATAAATAATAGAAAACGAAGCCATATTTCCAAAAATACCACTATCTCCATAATGATAACCGTAGACTCAAGACTTATAAGACATTTAATAAGCACTGCTACTTAGGGTTGCCAACTTTTTCTAGATGAAGTAGAGTACAGACGCCAGCACATCAAGCTACCCCAAGCTATCTAATTTTCCAAATTGAACATGAACCTTATGCTTATAAGATATAGCTGAAAATATATCAAAGAAATTTGACTAATCGGGGTAGGTTGATGTGCTGGCGTCTGGCGTCATTAATTTCTCTTTATGTATTTTCACAGAACCGGTCGAAGTGGCGGAGCTTGGGGGAGGCCTATGTCCAGCAGTGGACGTCTTTCGGCTGAAATGATGATGTTAGGTCTTTACCTATGAAATTGCCGTTCTGCAGTACTGGCCATTTCAAATCAAAATAATTTTTGTTTGGCTAAGAATTCTAATTTCAAATTAATTTTATTTTAAAAACATGGATTTTTTTTTCTAAAAGTAGTCATTTCTTTATTGATTAGTGTTACATTTTCATCGCATTTCAATCTTTTTCGTCATCATGGATACGTTAAAAATTCGAGTAATTATGGAATATGAGTACCGTCGTGGCAGCAACGCGGCACAAGCGGCACGCAACATCAACGACGTTTACGGAGCTAACACTACAAACCAACGCACCACCTGTTATTGGTTTGCTCGCTTCCGTTCTGGAAATTTCGACCTGAAAAATGAACCTCGCGGTCGTCCGAAGACTTTGGTCGACAATGACGAATTAAAGGCGATTGTGGAAGCTGATGATACACAATCTACGGCTGAATTAGCAGCAGCTTTCGACGTTAGCGTCAAAACAATATTGGTCCATTTGCGTCAAATTGGCAAGGTAAAAAAGCTTGACAAATGGGTGCCCCACGAACTCAATGATCGCCAGCGCGAAGTACGCGTCGAGACGTGCCTTGCACTGCTCAACAGACACACAAATGAAGGAATTTTGAACCGCATTGTTACCTGCGATGAAAAATTGATTCTGTTTGATAACCGTAAGCGCTCAGCAAGTTGGTTGGATCCTGGTTCAGCACCTAAACAATGCCCTAAACGAAAACTTACCCCTAGAAAAGTGATGGTCACTGTTTGGTGGTCTAGCGCCGGTGTGATTCATCACAGCTTCTTACCAAACGGGGTGAGCATTACTGCAGATGTGTACTGTGAAGAACTGAACACAATGATGGAGAAGCTGGCGCATCTCCAACCAGCATTGGTCAATCGCTCGTCTCCGCTGCTCCTGCACGACAACGCGCGACCTCATACTGCACAGCAGACGGTCTCCAAGTTGCAAGAACTGGGGTTGGAAGCTCTCCGTCATCCGCCCTACTCACCAGACCTTGCGCCTACAGACTACTACTTTTTCCAGAATTTGGATAACTTCTTGGCGGGAAAAAAATTTAATACCCGAGAGGCAGTACAAAATGCCTTTGAAGAATTTGTTGCCTCCCGTCCAGCTGATTTCTTTAAGAAGGGCATCAATAAACTGCCACTGCGATGGCAAAGATGCATTGATTGCATGGGTGATTACTTCGATTAATACAAATAAAAAATTCATGAAAAAAAATCGTTTAAATTTTTTCATACAAAACGGCAATTTCATAGGTAAAGACCTATTATTTTCTAGCACTTTTTGCGGTACATATTTTTTAAATTGATTTTACAACAATTGTAAGAGTCCAAACATTCTAATATTTATGAAGCCCTGTTCCTCTCTTCTCGCTTCTTCGCATTGATGACCGACAAACAGTCAAATCACACAGTGGAAAATATAAAAAAGCCGTAGAGAAACGAAATCACTTGCCTCAAAAAAGTCAGTTTATGAAAAATGAGTATTTTGGCGTACTTTATAAGAGTTATAGGGTACACTCATTAGAAAAAGAGTGCAAAGAGTACGGTTGGCAACCCTAGTAGCTACTTATCCTTCTGACATAATTGTAGTATTCCATTCAAAAAGTGTTTATTACATAATAACATCCAAATTAAACTCCCATGACCCAAACAATAATCACCAAACGTTTCCATAACCGAACCTAAACGGGTCACTATACCGCCATTTTGTTTCGTCACCACGTTTTAAATATAGAACACTAAAACAATATACTTGTAATCAGCGTAACACGTCCGCCATGTTGATCGCTGCATACACCGCGAATGGTAAACGTTCTATAAATAGCACATTTAATATGGTCATGTGTCGAAATCATGAGCTGTTATGCCGATTTTATGAGACAACTGTGTTTTGGCTCGTTTTTCTGTGGGTTGTATGTTTTGTAGGGGAATATAAATGGGTATCGTGATAAGAGTAGCTGGTTCCATTATGTATGAATGTGATTTTTATTCACGTAAGGGTATTTGAGGCTATATAGCCTATTTTCCAATTTCCTTCTTCTATTATTGTAATTTCTTTTGCAGTCAAGCTACGGGCTCTCGAAGCTCTATGTCTGTTTGTTAGGTACGTTTTGAGACTTAAAAGCTTCATTTTTTTATTTAGCATTTACTCTTGCTTCATGCTTCAAGAAGGATCATAGGGCGCTTTTTAAAGATCATGTGTTCCTAATTTGTTTATGAAGATGTCCCTTCAGTTTCTGCAGGATAGTTTTTCATTCCTTTGCGACCTAGACCTAAACCTACAAACTACAACAGAATAATACTCAAGAAACCTTATTTATATTATAGATGATTTGATTTATTGTATGTTTGTTTGTTACACTTTCACGCTAAAATAACTGGTCGGATTTGGATGAAATTTGGCACGTAGAAAACATGACATGGATTAGGACAGGATTTTATATTCCCACGGGATCGAGACATAATATAAGTAGATTATTATAGTATAGATAAAAAAAAGTCGCTTTTTGTGTCTGTACGCTTAGACGCGTAGAAATTTGAGGGTACTATAGATACACCTCTGCTCAACCCATCGGGAAATATAGGCGTGATGCTATGGTTAATATTTGATATAGATTTCAACACTACCAAGACAAACAGCCTATTGCCTCAGTTTCTTCCACACGTCGGCTACAGGGACACGATAAACATACACTTTGTTGACCCATAACATCTTCAAACATACCTTCACTGAATCATGTACATGATATCAATAAAAAAAAATAGTCAGCCTATTCCGATCACTGGTTAAGTGATCGGAGTAGGCTGACTATATTATTTTTACATCATCAAATGTGCCTAAACTTCAGAGAACAGAGACAGAAAGTGGAGACTTCCTTACGACTATATTTTTTTTCCCGGGTTTCGTCAAAATCTTCAGTAAGTTGAAAATTAACTTTCTTAAAGAAGTGTAAAGGTTATTTTTAACTAAACTTGCAATTACCAAATTTTCGGGATTTTCAGGTTTATTCGGGATTTTTCCCGAAAATACTTATTGACAAAACGTAATGTATTCAATGATTTGATACAACAGTTAGTTGGATATAATTCGAATACATAAATTAAAGTTAAATTATTTATTTCGGGATTTTACGTGAAAATCCCGAAAATTAGGTTATTCCAAGTTTAGTTAAAAATAGCCTTTACACATCTTGAATAAAGCTCATTTTCAACTTACTGAAGATCTTTCTCGTAAGGAAGTCTCCACTTTCTGTCTCTGTTCTCCGAAGTTTAGGCAAATATAGTCAGCCTATTCCGATCACTGATCATAACATATGCAAGCTTAGCTGCTTCTAAATATATCAGTCAAATCAATCAAAAGTCATTTATTCAAATTGGGCTGAGAATCACCGGTTGCCGAACGCCAAACTAAATAAGACACTCCCCAGTCAGCTGGGAAGAAAAAGTGGCACAGCAAACATCCCAGCAGCACATATAAATGGAAATGTTTGGTTACTATACCTCTTGACAGAACGGCAATTACTTCAGTGTCCTCGATGTGACTCAGTCTTACCTGGAAAACAAAGATGATATAGGTTTAGAAAAGTGTTAACGATATCAAATACCATAAGTTAAAATACATATGAATGAAAAGGAAACGAGCCTTTCTCGTTTCATATTTATTCGGGTATAATTTGGTATAGTACATATTAAAAAGTATAGGCATGCAAGTTCTAATGTCGAATCACACGTCCGAGAAACAAATTAGGAATGTCCGCTAGGCAATTATATTGCCGTTCAGTTCAGGACTGCCTTCTCAATATAGCCGGCGATAAAATGGCTATTTAGGAAGACTATTCCGATAGTGCAAGTGCTAACCCGCTGGCGTGCTAGAATCGTTCGCGTTCTGCGCGGCTACTGCGCGTTGTCGCAAAATTCTATTTTCGCGTCCATACAAATAGGATTTCCGCGAGCGAGTTTTTACATCCATTCTATTTATAACTGGCGGTGTTGCCTCACCTACGTTGTCGCTAGGGCTGATTCTAGACATTTTACGATCTCTATCGCGTATCGCTTCTAAAATTAACTGATAATGTGTCTGCTATAATATTGCAAAGCTCCGACGATTTAATTTTATTTTTACCGAGCAACTATCTCGCTTTGTGTTCGTTTATTTTGAATTCGCAACGAGTTTATTATGTACTGAAATCGCTGAAATGTGAGTTCATTTCCAGGGTCATGCTGATTGTGAAAATTATAAAACTGAAATACAGCGTCTAGACGCCAAACGTTTTAAACACAAACGTTCTTTTCTTTTCACGTTGTAATCAATCACTGTATTTGTGAATGATGTCTGCAGCGCACGTCACAACACGGAATAGATTTGTTAGAAGTCAGTTTAAAATATGCATTGATTGACACCTCTCGTTATAAAACGAGAAATGATTTGGTATCACCAGTATGATGTGACAAGTTTTCCAGTTTTTTCATGTTTGTCAACCCTAAAGCTCCTCAAAAATAAACGTTACGATATTTGTGATGCGTGTGCGTGCAACGTGTCGTGGTCGTGTCGTGGCCGCGTGTGGGGGCGGTGCGGCCCTGAACTTGGGCCATCACCCACCTGCCATGGCACACTGTGGCCGATCGATCCCATTCAACGCGAGCCAGCAATATCATTCGTTCGAAGGTAGAGGCCAGCACGAGGCAGCGATTTGAATGGAATATGAGCTGTAAGTGAACTTGGATTGATATTTAAATAGGGTTTATCGGAAACATTGATTGGTTATCTATGATACTTATAAGTATTGATGCGAAATAATCGTATTTTAAAAGATGTATCAATTTGAGACACAGACTGCAACGGACTGATAATAATTGATAACGATGATTTATTGAGTTACGTAAGTAGGCACCTACATTTATTTGAACTTTGGATTACGTAAATGCTGCTAATTATTTTTGAGCTTATTGAATTTAAATTTTTAATATTACTCAATCCTACCTTAGTATTATTACGTAGGTAGGTGCCAAATTATCATATTTTTTTTCATTATCGCATTATAATTGACGAAAATTAGCATTTTTGAAAATAAATAAATTTTCTAATGTAAGTTATTCGGTCTATACATTTAGTTAAAACTTTAATAGAACCAACTTAAAACATAAAAAGGTACGCGTAGTTACAAGTTACTGTCAAAGTACGTACATGAACAGGACATAAAAAGCTACGCGATAACTGATGGTTACTAAGAACCAGCACGAGGGCGGAAAGCCGAGCACGCGACATTCGAAGAACTAATCGGAAACTAGTTAAAACAACCCTTACGTAGACATCGATCTGCTTAACCTGTTCCTTTATTGCAAAACAAATATATTTAGATCAAGTTTAAACCAACAAGCCAGTTTTTGAATTCAGCTCACAAATATGTATAGAAATGCACTTATTTTATTTTCAGTTTAACAATGCCACAGTCTGACGCCAGTCTAAGGTATTAGACTAATGGATAAACTTATAATATTAAACATTATGAAGCAACATCTTGAATTTCCTGTGACATCAGAAAGGCTAGAAGAACAGATTGGGTCAAGGAACACCACAAATCTCCTCAATCAAAATCAATTCAGCAGTTCAAGATGTACGAGGTCCAAACTATCTCACATACCTTCATACTGTATTACCAGGGTGTAAGATTCATAACAATGTTTATTTATGTAAGTATATCTTATAAGACACTTTTGCACATCTATATTTTGTTGGGTTTCCTAGCTGTCTGTCCCCTAAGAAGAAATGCCGAAACAAAATCAGAGGTCATGGTCTCTTTTTAAGTCCAAACATTATATTATTTGAATTTTATGTGAGTCTTATATGTATCAGTCATCGTGTAGCTCAACCCTACTTTAGAGAGCTCAACGACCCGTCACAAGACACTACCAGATCTGCAGGACATTTGCATAGGCCATATACGAAATACTCAAAACCGCCAGACAGTTGAATAAAGTCATGTATTAGTTAAAATTGACCGTAGATATATAGAAATGGACTTTTACAGATATGATATCTTTGTAACTGTATCTCTCAGGTCATATATACTATACATATAGGACATAAACATCCTCATCGTGGTACACAGCTAGTCCTTGATAAGTGGTGGTACCGAGAAGTGGGTGTGGGATGAGTAGCGTGGTGTATCCAGCTGATAAGGCTTCCGGCGAGGTCGTCGCCCTTCCGCCGATAGTGGTCAGCTGGCGGCTCCCACTGACATTGCTAATTACACTAGTAAATAAATTACTTGTCATTTGGAATGAGTTTGTTATAGAAATGCGGTAACAGAGACTATCAATAAAACATTTCAATTATCAATCAAATATTATGTGCAAAAAACAATTGTTTTGTATGGGATACAATAATAGTTTCTTGCACGTAATATTTTATTCATAATGTAATTTTTTTATTGATAGTCTCTGTCACCGCATTTTTATATCTAATAAAACAGGGATATGCAGGAATTCTTACTTTATTATAAGTTATGGAAAGTAGGAAATTCTATCTAATGAATTCTATCTCTCTCTTTAGATAGAATTTCTATCTATTATTTCATTAAACCCCATTGAATCAGATAATGTAGGAAGCAAATCAATCTGAGATTGTAAATTGCATTCAGCGAATTCAAAGACATTTTTATCAGAGTTTTTCAATAACTCATTTCTTCTTCATCAACCTACTTGTCGGATGCATTTCATGACAAATTATATTAATCAAAAGAAGACATATAAATCACGCTATACTTCAACAATTTTATTGATATTATAATAAAACCTAAACCACTAGTGAAACTTTATTTTTCTTTTTCTTTGTTAGAATAGAACCAAATAAAGAGGTCTAACTTCAAACTAAAAAAAGGCCTTATTCCATTTTACAGCGAGAACTCAAAATCATTCGTCATCAAATACAATTAGTCCTCCAATCTATCTCAAACTACCTGCCAACAATGGAAACTTCACCGGCTGCTCATCTGCGCGCGCGCCGGTGATTTTCCTACAATTAATGCACTCACCGATACAATAGCACGGGAGTTTCCTTTGACACACTTGTGTTGAGCA
This sequence comes from Polymixis flavicincta, assembly GCA_949987655.1. Classification (NCBI taxonomy): domain Eukaryota; kingdom Metazoa; phylum Arthropoda; class Insecta; order Lepidoptera; family Noctuidae; genus Polymixis; species Polymixis flavicincta. The sequence continues at coordinate 21,556,992 of OX465183.1, forward strand.
ACAGCGCCGCCTCGGCCTCGGGGATACATTCCGTTCGTTGATAGCAAGCATCTGTGATGCTATCATTGAATAGGGTACGTAGAACTGTATGTCTGTGCCTACCTTTGAATATGGTACGTAATACTGTATATTTCTGGCTACGTTTTAATAGGGTACGTAGAACGATATATTTGTGGCTACCTTTTAATAGGGTACGTAAAACTGTATGCTTGTGGCTACCTGTTAATAGTGTTAACTCTATAGGTATTTAGAGCACCAACTATTAATTGAAACCACTTTGTACTTTTTACAATATAATAACTTCGAACTATATAATAAAGATACAGAATGACAAGAGAAATATTTAACACATCAAACGACTGCCTCTTACAGCGGTCTCTAAAGAAGTCCCTCCATAGTCTCTATGAAACTCTCCTGAGAACGCTGCTGTTGTTTCTGTTCCCATACTGAATTTTGACCCTATCTTGAGGATGTTTACGTCTGGCTCGGGATACTGCAGCACAAGCACCTCGTCTGTTGGAGGCCACCATGCCGCTCCGCTGATGTCACTCTTTACATTGTAAAGAGAGCGCGGCAATCGCCAACACGGCTGTCCTGCCAGGTGCCTGTCCCACCAGGTACCCCACGAGTTCAGATAAAATGCTGAAACACAAATTATTAATAATTTACCAGTTTGCATGTTGCGCATGAATTGGTTGTCTATCGAATGTTCAGGATTATAACTGCCATATTTCATTACACATTATTTCATCAGTGTATCCGAGGGTAAGCTTCGAATGAATTCAAAAATCGATAAGATGACTTGCACTTAAAGGGCTTTTAGCCTCACTTAAGAGTACCAAGTTCGTTTTATTGTCACTTGCGCTTAAAGGGCATGTAGCCTCACTTAAGCCTACCAAGTTCGTCCCAGGACCACTTGCACTCAAAGGGCCTATATCCTCACTTAAGTGTACCAAGTTCGTCCCAGAACCACTTGCAGTCAAAGGGCATAATTTCCTCACTTAAGCGTACCAAGTTCGTCCCAGAACCACTTGCACTCAAAGGGCCTATATCCTCACTTAAGCGTACCAAGTTCGTCCCAGAACCACCTGCACTCAAAGGGAATTCCCGACTTGACCGTTCGTTTTCCATTTGAACCTACCACTCGGCTTCGTTCTTTAATGTGTAATTTACGATATAGAACATTTATTATTCCTTAAAACATTTTATCTTGACTCGCACATCGTCTACGATACATTTCAAATTACCATCGCCAACACGGGCAGAAATGCTTTAAGTTAGAACGTATGTTTATTCATCTCCCAATCGTCACTCAATCAATGTGTATCAATGGTTTCATGTTCTCGGCAGTGGTTAAGCCTGTGCACTTTGTAGTGCTCTTTCCTCTGCCTTTTACATTCGTCACCTCATATCTATTATTTCGCAATACCTTATTCATATGAAAGGGGCAATGGCCGTCATTGTTCTGGCTTAGTATTTTAATGAGTATCAGATCTCCTTCGACGTAACTCGTGCTTTTGTACAATTTCTATCAAATCGCTGTTTTGGGTGATTTCGCATTGGACTTATTATTTATCTCTGTTCTCTCACGTAATTCAGTTACATCAAACTACCACTATCTCCTGTATATTAGCACCTACTATTTTTAGTGCTTCTAGAGTAGTCTTTTTTTTTTAAACGCTCAGCCTGGCTACTAAAACAGATGCAATTTTAAATATACAATGTTCAAACTTCATATAACGTCACTCGATTTAATGACAAACTCCCTAAAGCGTCGAAATCACTCGGCTTTAGTTGGTTTAGCTTACATACAATGATATACTCTATATAGCATTACACCCACTCTTAATAACGACAACAATTAAATGGCTGTGTACGTTCTTTGTCACTTTTTATCCTAGCCCGTAATAAACTCGACTGTCGATATTATACACACCGAACTTTCTAAGAAATCCGTTCTTTTGTTTACAAATTGGGATTGCTTGCACGTGTAAACTGTTGTTGGTAGGAGTCATGAATTATATATATATACCTACGTTATCATCACACACTTACTCACAAAATTTTGATTGTAATTACTAATACTAGTCTGAAATAAACTTTCTATTTTTCTAATATACAGTTTTCTTCTCTCCATTTAACGACAACTATCAATAACGCCGTAAAATGCGCAGTCCCTTCAGTGTCGTTACATAAGGTGTTTTTTAATGATATGTCGCGTTCTAGGAAAACAATACAGATGGCTTACTCGTTTTACAGTTTTATCAACCGCCCGAGGTCGTCATGGTTACATTTAATTATTTGCTAAATACGTTTCTTTGGGACTGGCCACCCACTGGCGACCTCGGGTTGTTCTTTTGTAAACTTTGCCATCGAGGACTACACATACATTTTTAAACATCTTCATTTATTTATTGCATTCCATATTGTAAAAAAAAGATGTGATTAGCTTCGGCCTCTCCTGATTCTATGTATAATTGTTCTATTACGTTGTGACTCGGAATCTTGTAGTTGTACCGAAAGCAACCAATCCGCTTCCGTTATTGACATTATAATCTCGATGTCTGTTTTTTTTTTGTTTTTTCAGAGTGCATTGGGTTACGAGTCGACTCAAAGCGTCTATGTGTATCTACGATATCAAACGAGAATTCTCGAATAAAACCCAACGCGCGATCCGAGGAATAATCTCTTCTTTTTTGTTAATGTGTAACGTACGGCGTTGCAATCGGTCACTATTTTAAAGGATGATACGAATAGGGATAATCGGAACTTCCTAAGCGAATTAACAATCGTCAATAACCCCATTTCAAACGAGCGGTACTTTTTCTCATCTTCCGTAATTTGTCTATTATTATAATGGACTGGTTTCTCCCCTTCATCGGTGATTTAAATAAGTATACTAGCAACACCATCTCTACTAGCACACACTTTCAGAAGTTAATTTATTCTTAAATTATTGAAATACGTTTTTATGAACCTTACCCCATACCCAGACCGAGTCGTTCTTCAACAGATTTGAGAGTGGAGCAGTAATCATGGTGCAGCTCTTAATCAATTTTATTAAGTAGGTAGCTCACAAGGCCAAGAAACTGTTGAAGTTGGTTTATTGTTTAGGGAGTGGGGTAATTTTGAACAGCGTCCAGTTTGCGCTGATTTGGCATCACACAATCCAGTTTGATTTTGAAGCCTATAAATTCGATTTCAATTTTGAACAAATGTTTCTTTAAATTCTACGTAAGCCTGACTTCCCTAAAGATTTGGAGAACTATTTACGTTAACTATCATTTCGTGGCTGTTTAACTTTCCTAGTTCTTCGATATTCGACGCCACACCGTCATCATATTTTTGAAAAAGTGTTCATAATTTATTCTGATGGGAATTGTTACCGAACTCGAAACTAATAATTGTGTTACAAAACTCTGAATATGTATTCGCATAGTCAAATTAAAATCTGTCACCCACTCGTGAGTATATCAGTCAATCAACCTGAGTTAGACATAGACACAGAATCAACTTTCAGATCAGCTGTTAATCTTGTAGGTTACAAACTTAGAACTTTCTTTTGAGAAACCTTGAAACGGAACTGGCGCAGCCAGCATAATGTTTTCTATTTAATGGCTTACATAATATTTTCACAAATTTGTTTCGCAGGTCAGGGGTTGAAAATCTTTTTGTTTTTTGTTAATCTGGTATGAATCTACATGTTATATGTGTTGTTGCTCAATTTAACTCAATATTTTTGTAAACAGGAGTCAAGGGTTTAAGCTGAAAACCAGCGCTTAGTAACCCGCTAGGGGGACCGAAGCATAATGCTGACGCTTAAACCTTTTGCTTCCGGTATTATAGTTTTTTGTATAAGTGTAACTGCTACTACTAGCTGTAATACTGGAGACAATAAACGTTATTCTATTCTATATGTCGAATCTAAATGACCGCCCTTGCCACAGTAATCACATTTATTTGTATCACATTGACTTCGTTTATGGTTACCGTCGCATAGAAACCTAACACTTGATCTGTTTCCGACCATGTGCCTGGTCCACGTCTTAATTATTACTAGCCGTCAGTCAGATCAGTTTTGTCTGGCCAGCGCGTGTGTTTGCGCCTATCTGTTTCGCAATTTTTGATGTAAACGTTCGATCAGGTAGTAAACTAGCCAAACCGTCGTGGGTATGTCACAAAATTGTTTTCTTCAATTGATGCGCCTATACCACTGTCTCCTTTATTGCCGACAATAATAGAAAAAATATCTTGTTCCGAAACCTAGTCGCGTAAAAATTAAGAAAAGTCCATCGGAAGATCGGGTTTTATGAGAAAACCACTGCATAAATCAATGACCAATAAATTTTCCTGAACTTTAGATATTTGAGCTTTGTTGTTACCGCCTTGGTTTTGAAGATACTATACTTCTTTTATTACATAAACACGCCCAAAGTTTGGTTAAATTAGCAAGAAAAACTAATTTTTCTGTTTCCGTTCCTACAATATTAATAATGAGACAAAACTATATCATGTTTAATTTTTGATGTACATTGTCAAACAGTTGAGCAATACACTCCCAATGCTTGTACGAAAAAAGGTCGACTAGATTCACCTTAAACGATCTATTTTACAGTGTTCTTCAAAATAGAACTCGTAAAGCCACTGATTTTCTAACACCCTTTTGTAATACTTAATATCATTTAAAAGATCGTACATATTCCGACGGATTTAAAAACTGGAAGCCAACTTACGTGTCCAGTCCATCCACATCCACGTAGGCCAATAACTATCCGATCGTAACATTGAGTCATACCACCAATGATATTACCACACATTTGCGATCCCTTTAGTTTGTTAAGAGTTTGATAACGAGTCATTTCATCAGTCCTTTTAAATTTTAGGCCTAGGACCTGATAATACTAAGCCAAGCGTTCACGTCTCTCACCGGATCGAACTCGGGTATAGTGATATTCAAAGTATGATTTGTACTCACAGTTGAGGTATCAGCCTTACTTAGTGATACCTGTTTCCTGTGTTTTGGCGCCGAGTGCCGAGTCCTGGCACTACTACTGCTGCAGCTAGAACTTGAGCTTGAACGTATGCGTTTTGTTTACTTTATTTACCCATAGCTGTGGGCGGGTATCGCGTGTCACTTCTGATGTCAACTCTATAGGTATTTAGAGCACCAACTATTAATTGAAACCACTTTGTACTTTTTACAATATAATAACTTCGAACTATATAATAAAGATACAGAATGACAAGAGAAATATTTAACACATCAAACGACTGCCTCTTACAGCGGTCTCTAAAGAAGTCCCTCCATAGTCTCTATGAAACTCTCCTGAGAACGCTGCTGTTGTTTCTGTTCCCATACTGAATTTTGACCCTATCTTGAGGATGTTTACGTCTGGCTCGGGATACTGCAGCACAAGCACCTCGTCTGTTGGAGGCCACCATGCCGCTCCGCTGATGTCACTCTTTACATTGTAAAGAGAGCGCGGCAATCGCCAACAATAGGGTACGTAGAACAGGGGCCTAAGTCTACTAATTTATAAACGTCACAATGGTCTCTCAATGGTAAGTTTTTGACAGATTTGCCATACAAAAACTGTCAAAAACACACCATTGAGAGACCATTGTAACGTTTATAAATTAGTAGACTTAGGCCCCTGTATGTTTGTGCTGACCTATTGTTTTTTTCTAACCTAATGTCATGTTTCTTGTTGTCTTTAGTTTAAGATACATAGTAGTTTGGTGTACTAGCGAAAGAACGTCGTCGAGGTCACCAACATAGGAAAATACGTTACTCATCACAGTAGGTACTATAGTAATTAATCCGCTGAAAGATAATGCCGTCTAATTTTAATCTACTGTTGTATTTTCCTTGTTTCCTCACAACTATAGTTGTTTACTTTCCCAGTGATCTAATGCTAGTAACTCTTCGACATTTGACCTGTGACGTCACAGCCACTAATACCTACGTTATCAACGTGTTTATGTTTATCTTGCTCCAAACACTCTGTTTATGTCTCACTGTTTCGTCTATTTGTTTAATAGAAAGTTTTGTTTATGTTTCTTCGTACAAATTAATTACACTATCACATTCGTTGATGTTCTATTGTAGATCGTGTACATAAATAACTTGTTCAATTAAGATATTGGTTCAGTTATTCATTAATTGATTAATATTGTTTGTCTAGTTGAACTACACGGAAAGTAAATGTGATGAGTACGTGAGAGTGTGAGTCTAAAGTTCACAAAACGAATAAGTATGTCACGTCTAATTAGATCACCGTACAAACAAAATGAAGGTACAGTATTTTCCACATGAGTGTTCCCTTTGCACCTACAAGATAATTATACCGAAGCCACTGATATAGGTAAACTGATGATATCAATGAGCTAAGCGTAATATATTTTCCATACAGACAAATAAACAACCTTGCAATACCAATAGGCTCGTCCCCTTATTACTTGGGACCTAAACATAAATGGCGAAACGAGGGTGTACTATAGGTACACCTTTGCTTACCTCTTTTGAGAATACAGGCGTGATGTTATGTGATATATTAGTTCGAAATGAAACACAAACATCTGTTCCACTCTCACTTGGAAGAGTGTGAAATTCTCAAACGGGTCAAAATGTTCTTTGACCCGTCTTAAATTCTGTGGCAGACTGGCAGCGTCGTCCCCGCTTCCCTGTTGGTTGCCAGGCCAGTTGGCGCCCGCACCAGCTCCCATCCATCACGCGGCGTGATTGGCAAGCGTGCCACTTATCATACCAACACCGCCATGATGTGATAAGACTGTTGATGGAATTGGCAAATAGTTTGCGGAAAACGGAAGACGGAGTATGTGTTAGAATGTAATTATCGCATTTTTTTGGCTTGTAGTCAGTTTATTTACGTGTTCTGTATATGAATTTCAGATTAATAGTAAGATGTAGAATTGTAGATAAATAACACACTTGGAATAAATACTAAACGATATGGCACTGTAAAATATTCATGAAACACATTGCAAGCATATGACGAACTCAAGAATTTTAATTCCTGTTCACATATCTGGCTAGTAATGAATACTTTCCATGGAGACACTGTCTAGCAGAAAGAAAAAATTACGACCACTCATCTGAGTTTCTAATGTTCTATATTTAAAATCTTCTGTTCTTTCGTTCCATTATCATTTTCGCCAGTTTCAGTATCATTACTGTCACAAATACACCTATCAGCCATCAATCTGTTGGCCATGGAGCATGTTCCACAAATCCTCGGTACACCAATAGTACTCGAAGTGGGTCACAGCGGGCACGGTGACTGGTGACCAGCTGTTAATTCGGTGGGACCTTGGCCCGGCGGGGTGCGTTGCACAACGAACTATTCTGATGCATCACCTTGCCCGTGTTACAACACCGCAGGGAGACGGATAAGGGATCGCTCTATATCGGTGCATTGGTTTTAGAGCCTTGGTATATATGCGTGATAAATTTCGAGGTATTTTTCCCTTTTCTTGGGAATATAATTACAAAAAAATCCGGAAATTTCATAGCTTTCTGTACAAATTGAGAATGTTACAGTCAGTAAGTACCAATAATAATTTTCTTTAAAAAAAGTTTGAAGTTACTTAGGATAATTTTAACTTACCTAAAACTTAACACGTAGTTCTGTGCCCCAAATATCGAAAAACAGGTAAATAACACTAGGATACGAAGTCTATTTATAAAGAAAATTAATAGCCAATAACCGCAATAAGAGCAACCACAAATAGAACTGTTGGATTATATCGCGCTTTAATTGTAGCGGTCTAAATACGGACTTAATTATCGCCGAACACAAATATATGCTCGTACAGGAAAATACAAACAGGATAAAGTATCAATAATACCAAATTTTGTTCCAAAGTTAACAGTAGTAACTCTTTGCTCTAATTGCTTACAGTTTCTCGTCTAATAATTTTCCACATTAATTACTACATAGTTAGTGTTGTACTAATCTGGAGGCGATAAGTTCGCTAAGCATGCGCGTGCGCAGGCCGCAGCGTATGCGTGCGGCGACCCACAGTCTACCGCATCGCGGTCAAGGCAACTGCACTCCACATAGATGCATTCATTACACTTTGGACCTGTCGTGTTAACACAGAGGCACTGGGAAGTGGAAAGATAGACGTCGAAGGAAGTGTCACGTGGAACGCTCTACCGCAGTAAGTGTTGTCTTTTCCGAGACTCATCCTGCTTAAGATTGGATAATGGTATATTTTGATAAAGATCTGTTAAGGATCCCAGTAATATTTTTAAGCAAACTTCATCTGTACGCAAAATACGCGCTTTTGACGTGAAGTTGCGGACACCATCCCGTATTTCTAGTATTTGGCATCAGCTCTCCTAAAAAACCCGATGAGTGAAAGTTTTTGTCAACCCATTAATGCCTAAAACAAATATCTCTAAACAAATAAATCTTTAACAATAACGTTTTATATACTCTCAAATGCGCCCACGCATACCATACGACATAAATCACAAAGGTTAGTCGCAGTTAACGGCCGATTAACATGCCCACCGTGCGTACTTAATTATAATTATTTTAAATTTACTCGCAGCGTCACGCCTAGTCACCTAATTATAGATCTAGGTGTTAACTACGTTTTACCGTGCAACCGACCGCTGAATCTAAAGTAAATGTTTAAAACAAACTTGTGAAATATTTCTTTGTATATTTTAGCTCGGTTTAACATCTCACTTTTCAAATGTTTGAAGAAGAATGTGACTGATATCGTGTGTTTTTAAAATCATTTCTGGTGGGATTTTGTGAATACTAAAATAACTCTGACGGTAACCCATCGATAAGATTTAAGATGCCAAAAAATCAGAAGATACCATTTGTACTGGTTCCGAAATCATGAAGAATAAAGATCTCTCTAAATAGTTTTTCGCACATATATTATCTGTAAAAGTACGACGGCTCAGCTGTCATGTCGCACATCAAACGAGAGCTCAGCGGTGATACATTGAGTGCCAAACATTCATCAATGGTGACACTAGGTTTTGTCCACGTGAGTAATGTGGGAGCAGAAGTTATCGTCCCTTCGAAACTTTGTGAAACATTCTATTGTAATGAGGTTCCAAGAATGGGATGTCTAATTACTTCAGAATTAAGAGATATACGTAGTGCCAAGCACCTCATCTACTCTACACCTTCGGAGAGGATAAATCACGGTCGCACAGGTCTGCCAAACGCACGGAGTGGCTCGGCCGCTCTAATATATGATATAATTGTTTTAGATTGGACAATGATTCAGTAATGTTTTGAGCCAATTCACGTTAGAAACTGTTTGTAAATAGTCTCGTGTTTTGGTGTTTGGTGATTGAGTTCAAAAACCGTTTAAAGTTCAAAAACCGTTTAAAAACCTTTATCATTCTACATTGGGTGAAATCAAAAGAGTTATGTCATTCTACTACGTTAATGCATTAATTGGATTGCAATGTCTAGTACTCTCGTTCCACATTTGTCTATTTTGTCGCACCAAACAAAGCCATATGACGAAACGCTATATAACCCAGTTTGCTTGTAACATGCAGTTTTCACGAGCGGGCAATCGGGATCCGCTGTGATCCGCTGGCATCCGGAGCGGCGACCTCGCGGGATGCCTGCGGACGCCAACTAAAACAAAATCAGATGACACGACACGCCTCCCCACATAAATATAACATGTAGTAGGAGTAGTGGGTCATACATTATGTGGCAAAATGGTGAAGGTTTCGTAGTGACCTGGTTTGGCATGAGAAATGTTACTGAAACTATAACTAGCGTCATCTTTCTGACAGACCGACCCCTTGACAATTCAAAAGTGCCTGTAATCTGTTTATTTGAAAAAACTGCTTTGAGTTTGAAAGCTAAGATCGAGACGAAACTGATTTTCATGAAGTAGGTAGCTATCAGTTCAAATTCGTTTTTTTTTTTTAATCCATACCTTAGGAATTCATGATTGATAAAAAAAAACGAATTAAACGAAATTGCGTTTATCAGTGCTGACAAGACACACAGTACCTACATGTAACTTTGCATATGAAAGTTTGCAGAAGCTATGAAAGGACGGTAAGATAATAAATAATCCTTTGTAAAGTTTCGATTACTTACTACATACATACTCAGACAGAACCGATTAGTCGATGTCATCAAATCAGCTTAGCTTTATCCACTTTCTTTTCCACAGTTTATGATCAATAAATCAAAACGATTAAGAAACCAACATCCAAAATCTTAATTTAGTGTTCTCTATTTTGATTTTCGCAAAGCAGCGACTAAACAAAATACTACTTGTAACTGAATAAGCATTGAATCGGATTAACTGGCAGACGGAAGGAGGGAAATTTCCCGTGATGCTATTACTGTGCCAATGCCAGACTGAGATTGTTAACCAAGTTCCTGCTACGGACTCAAGACTAACCTGATTATGTACAACGTACAAAAAATTCCACCACAGAAAAATGACCGAGTCGACTCTCTTGTATCAAACAGATGTGCACATGTTCAGCAATATGATTCTAGTTCTTCCTCACGGAAAAATCAATCAGTGAGCCAATATAATCTCTGGCATAATGTGCCACGCGCAAGAGAATGCAAAGTACCCGAACTTCGCTAGCCAGTCGCACTTGACCAGTACCATTATAGTCATAGTTGACACTCGAGTCCTGAGCGAGCATAACGAGGTCTATATCTGGCCACCATCCAATCAGGTACGAAGCATTATGTTCGGGAGTCGCGCGGCCAATGCTAATAATACCCGGTCGAAGCGGCGCCATTTATAGCCTAACGAGAATAGCCGGCCAAACATATAGACGCAGCGATAGATATGTCCGATGTCGAGACAGATTTAGACGGCGATGGGAACGTCATTTACGGAATACTTATAATAGAAACGGCTTTCAGTCGAAGATAATCGGTGCTTGAATAAGGATCAAAGGCCGAAGAGAAAGGCATGTGCATTAGAGTTGTAAGAACGGATGACTCAGGAGTTCCAGAGGAATTAATAAGGCAGTTTTTGCCATTCAAATTTCTTACTTCTAAAGTGGAACAGATTTTTTTTTTTCAATTACCAATGCGTTCGTAATAATCGCTAACGTTTAAGCATCACAAATAAAAATGAGACGAGAGATTTTCTTAAATGTGGCGCAATACTGTCCGAAAAGCATTCTTCGAATGATATCTTAAGGTGTTTCAGAAAATTGCTCCACGATTATGCATGAAATACGGTTTCTGGCACATCTGAAACTATAAAGTTTTCAGTGGGAGCGCCATTCAGGCGAGTATGTACGAGAACGCTAACGAGCCAAAAACACTGGCAGCCAACTCTGGCAACGCTGCCCGCGCGTCATTTCCGGTGGTGCATTATTTAGAGTCTGAACCCTTTTAGATTTCCGGTAGACCCGCCTTCTTGTATAAAGTTGATACTAAAATTAGATATAGGTTCCGAAACTATTGGATTGAAGGATATTATAAAACTATCATTAAATATTTCTGTATGTAACTTGTTGTCTTCAACAGATCTTTCTAATACTTGCTTCGCCACTTTTGCAAATATGATCTTATAAGCGGAACAGTTAAAATCATCAATTAGCCGACATGTGCGTGAGACAGTGCGGTGATCATGACGATATATTTAGACGTTACCGCATAAGCCCAAGTTTCTGGTCACTACTAATTGATATCGCCTAGCCAACATACATTGTTCAACTGGGGCCGATGTCACTGTTGTTTTAAAACTAAACATATTTTGGTTTTAAAACAATCAAACTTACACAAAAATCATTAAAAATAAATATATTAGTACACGTGTATAGCATTCTTCCTGGTTGAATACTCCCGTTACAGTGTTTAACCCTTAAAGGTATACCTGCTTAACTCTTTAAATAAAAAATACAATACGATTCGGAATTCATTCTTGACCGCTGAACCGTACCAACTCCAGTACTCGTGTACTCAAAACTGTTATAAGTTATGTCACTTTGTATATAATTTTTGCACTATCTTATGTAAATAATTTGGCAAACATTTGACGGAAAATCCTGACTTTATCCATTCACGAATTCACGATAAAGTTATTTTTTTAATCCATATTCATGAACGTATATTTCATAATAGCTTTGACTGCGGGTTTGCCCGCGTGGGACGTGGGATTCCACCGGGACAAAAAGTAGCCTACGTCCTTCACCAGGATTCTATCTGTCTCCTTGCAAAATTTTATCGAAATCCATTCAGTTGTTTGGGCATGAAAGTTAACATACAGACAAGAGTTACTTTCGAATGTACAAAACATATTACCATGTATAAATCGTCAATTGATACAATGACCCGTTTGAAAGTACTTCTGATTCAAATGTCACTGATTTATTGGCAGCTGAGCCATCGGAAAATCACGATATTTAACAATGTCATCAACATTTCAAACATTAGCATTTAGATAGCATTAGTGACGTAACACATGGTGCTGGGATACATATAAGACAAGCAACACACGCAGATATAGTAGAAGCATTAAATTAAAATTTACTCAATGGACATTTGAAAGATAAAAGGATGAAATCAAACGATGAAGATAAAGTAGCATTTACACATTAACCACCTGTTGTTGTGTTTACAGCCGGAGCCGGGACCTAGACCTTGCACGCGCGTCCCGGTGCTCGCGTGCGGTAGGTCGCGATGACCCAACGGAAGCTGACAGCTTACTAAGTATCTAGGCTTGGTGATTGGCGATGTCATACTAGTGATCCGTGTCAGGAATATTTAACTAACAACTACAAATGTGCATACATTCGTGAATGGAATATTGACACATCATTGACCATGAATATGCAATGTGCGGACTTTCCCGAAAGAAGGACATTTTGTGAGCACTGTTTTCGTGATTTGCTTCAGTTTCCCAATAATATGGTATCCAACATTTCCACTCCCATCCCAAACAAATTACGATTAATATAAAATCATAGATCACAAACAGCTATTTTCACCAGCAATCTCGTCTAATCTTGAACTGCAAAGAGATAAATGGATATCGACAATTTGGCAGGAGTGCAGGCGGAAACTTCCTACATTTGTGCATTTGATGCGCAAACTCTGCAGCTATTATAGAAGAGTGCTTGTGAATCAGACCACGTAACACCGAAGTATTTGATGGACGGGTTTGATGTCCACGGCAAGTTTAGTGGTCGTTACGTGAATAATGGCAGAGGAATTTAAGCTGCCCGGTCGAGGGCAATGGGCTTGCCCTCTATTACATGGGACTTTTAAACATAACTGGTGAAATGTGGGTGTACTATATATGCCCAACCTTTCGGGGAAAGAAGGCGTTATGTTATGAATTAATTGATTTGTGAATGATTTTTTTGTGGTAAGATACTCCAGAACGACAAATATAAGAAACTCATCATGGATCATTTAGTAATTGAAATAGTCATGTAATCATGTAACGTAAGCCTTTCACGACTGTGGGAAATATAGTAAAAAAAAACTGCTGTCAAATAGACTTTCACATAGTTATGCTGTTAATGGGAAGGGAACCAGGGAAGCTACATGTGCAGAAGGAGTTAATGCCAAACTTCTCTGTCTTCGACGTAGTCTTTTATCTTGTAATATGATTTTTTGATAAGGACAAGTTTGATGTGAGTTTTATACTTCCCATCGCTAAGTTCTGTAACCGACTTTGGCAACTTATTATAGAAGCGGATACTGTTTATTAGAAACACGGTCTTAGAAGTTGGTTGTTAATTTGTAAAACAAGGAGTTCATTGAACTGTGCTTGGTGTAGAGTATCAAGACTTCCCAGCTGAATGCCAATGAGGTCATCACGGACGAGTGATTTGGACCACAAGCATGAAGGAGACTAGAAGGTAACTTGAACAACATTTTTTTTTTATGTAGCACTTGTCCTTAGTTCAACTTCATTGACGTTTGGCCAAAAGGAAACAAAATCAAATTAGCATTTCACAATTCACGCACATTATACTATACAAACGTCTTTAAATGTTTGCTTCAAACAAACATCTAATAAATACAATAGCCCCCAGCCAATATGAATGAAAACTCACACAGAGTCATGCCGACAATTTTATTCAATGACCCGACCTCTATCCAAGCCACGTGTATTACGCGAGCATTATCCAATGAAGGTTACTAGTTGCCGCTAGTACTCTCTGGTACACGCAGTTCCGGAGGCCATACACCAATAAGCCCATGTGACGACTTAACGAGGATAAATTTGAGCCAACGTTGGCGCTAACCGGCAGGTGGTGGTCTACTCCAGTCAATTTCGGAGTTTGATCCGCTGACACTGGGTTATTGCCGCTTCCTGCCCACGACTGCAATGAGGCCAATTGTCGTGAACCTTTGTGTCTATACATATATGTAACCAGTTAAATCCTTGTGCTCTAGAATGCAAATATCATTCAAGACATAAATAAAGTGATGTAACAAGATAATAAAAGGATGCTTTACACAGCACATAAACCTAATGAAGATAATAAAAACATTGTTTTTACATAATAATCACTCTGAACAATATAGCTAATATAGGCTTCTAAAAAATACAGAATTTATGATCAAGGAAAATCTTAGCAAAACACAAACCGCTAAACCATAGGTGCTTCAAGAAACGTTCAACTAGCCTAAAAAAATATTGGGTACCTATAAGCTAATCAGTGTGTTGCCGGACGTAAATAATAGCACTACCCCATTTCATACCGTGGGTGCCGTATAAGGCGAATAAGGGAGCTACTAAAGAATGGGCAGCAGCATTCTCTATCTACATATTTTACCACCATACTGCGATCGCCGAAGGCTTGGCGATTATGGCAAACCCGCCCTTTGGGGCCTGGGGAGGCCTACGTCCAGTAGTGGACGTCTTTAGGCTGAAATGATGATGATGAAGCTTACTTCAAAACACACTTACACACACACACACGCACTTTAAAACTTTACGATGCCTGAAAACAAAACAAAGGCGGTAAGGTAATAGGCGACGATTGTAAAAATTAGGGCTTAAAAATTAGAGTTAAATTGGGCAACACAAATTGTGGGCATTATAGAATTTATGACGTCTAGCCAGCGCCCATTGTCACTCTCACATATGCGCTTGCGAGTATCGACGAAACTATCATAATAACGAAGATTTCAGAAACGATATTACGACAATAAGTAACGATTAAAGTTAATTTGAATAGGACATCATTGCCAATATCCTCTTACTAACTCTGCATTAAAGTTGATACTGCGCCATATTTTTATTATGAATGCTTCAGGCAGTGAATCATGCGCTTATTTCGCTCGTGAGAGTTAATTGAAAGAAACGAGTCGCATAGTGTTAGTAAGACTGGTGTTTTGTTACATTCGTGAGAAAATATTAAAAGAAGAAGAGAGATATTAACTTGAACTGACATTAACCGCTGCTGGTAGGGTCGACGGCGACGGCGCGTTGTGTTCCACGCGCGCCTCAAAGAGACTTTAGCACCAATTGGTGGGGTCCGCAAGGGCCGATACCTGCCAGGGGTGCGGGTAGTTCGAAAGAGATACCGTGGCCCCTGGCACACAGGCTACTGAGGAAACACGGGTGGGTTTTAGTCAGTAAAACTATAACACGCCCTCCTGCTCCACTCAGAGCGGGAGAAGTTATTTGATGATTTCCCACCGACAAAAAGAGAAAAACCACTGCTGATTGGGGTTTACGGTTAAGTCATAAGTCGGTCTATCCATCAGGTTAAGCTACGCTTGTCCCGGCTGTCTTTCGTGGATCTTTGACAGTCGTTTCGGGCCGTCATAAGCTTGAAACTCTGACAACCAGTCTTATTGAAGAGTATCGTGTTACCCAGTAACTGGGTTGTGGAGGTCAGATAGGCAGTCGCTACATGTAAAACACTGGTATCCAGCTGAATCCAGTCACACTGGAAGCCGAACCCAACACAGTTGGCTTGGCAGATGATGAACTGGTATTTACCGCAATGGTCTTTAGATGAGCATGCATACAGCTATTGCAGCAGTAGTAATAAAACTGAAGCATCCATCTACAATAATCAAAGCGTCGATGAAAATGATGAAACGAATCGAGTCAATCAAAAATTTATACCGTTTTTAAGTTTGGAAATAACATTAAGCTTCACATTTAAAACATTGCAAAATACAATTTTGAAGGCAGACACAAGATATTTTTTGAGTGTTGCGTCACTTTTTCAAGAGAAGTCTTCACGCCTCTTGACTTTCACTTTGTAGCGCGAGGAAACAAAAAAAATTGTTACGTGTCTTTTACATTTTGAAAATTGAAAGGCATTTGTTGCTACAAAGTTACCTTCATGTTAATAAGTAGTATTATTTACAGAATAACTGTTATCAGGATGTCTAGTTTAAGCCACGTTTATTCCACGCGACTGATATTTCAGGAACTTATCAACAACATTCCCAATATTATTGTTATTAATCTACTGTTCATAAAAGTCTTCGAGTCTCAATCTCATCATCATTTGCCTTTTCCCAATTATGTTGGGGTCTGCTTCCAGGCTTACCGGATGTTGCTGAATACTAGTATCAGTGACGCTGAGTCCGAGTCTGCCTCAATCTATGTATACTAAAATTATAAAGCTGAACAGTTTGTTTTTTTATTTGAACGAGCCTTATACTTATACCTATCATCAGTTAGATTTCATAAAATCTTTTTGTATTTGATAGCTCAATTTTTGAAGAAGGTCTTAAGTCATCACGTTACGACCCTAAGGATGCCAGCAAAGGGAATATATCAGAGTAAACGCTAAGCGGAAACGAAATAATAGCGTGGACGGGCCACGTACTTCGACAGGGTAGGTCTAGGGAACAGAAAAAATCGCGCCGACGAAGTCGTGGGCATAAGGTAGTACAAAATATGTCACAATTAGCATCTCTTGTAGAGTAAGCTGCAAGCAGAGCTTACACGTGTAATCCATTCACCTAAAAATCCTTGTAATAATTGTTATATAACTAATTACTATACATATTTGATTACACGAACTTGGTGGGAATGTGCCAAGGCTGGCAGGTGTGTAGACCAGTGGTGGAAGCTACTTCAGTATGAATGGGGTGTAATTATGGGAGACTGACATAGCATGCCGTCAGCCACCACCTTAAAAACTTATCCTGTAGTGTACTAAGCATTCAGCCTAAAATGTTCCCACTGTAGGGACACAGTCTTTCTCTCCTCGAGAAAGACTGCATTCCCCATTGCGGTTTGAAAGTATGGCAGTTGAATTAGTGATAGTATCATACATTCAAAACAAATTGAGACCTCAAGTTGTTTTTTAATAAAGCTCGTACCTGCATTATGAATAGAGGAAATAGAAACAGAGGTATAGACTGAAGGGCAAATAATTTACTATACGTAGATAGACATTAATGAAAAGCCTAGTAACAAAACTGATCATTCATGACGAAAAATTATTAGAAAAACCTAAAGACGATTTTCAAAGACCTATACAATGACAAGACGACTGACGTTTCATTAGTGCCCATGGAGGTTTATGTGAAATAAAATACTTTGATTTTGACCCCACTTCACATAGTACGTCAACTTTAACCTCTTTCTTTTTGACAATATGGCGTCTGGTATGTTATGTCTTTAGTGACACTCGCAAGATTATGACAAATCGATGGAAGTAAGAATCATCAAAATAGACCCACGCGTTGGTTGGTCCCTGGACTACCACAAAGGAACAAACATACATATACCTATATACATAGACTGATAAACACATCAACCTCATTGGCGTCAGGCAGTCGGTTAAAAATAGTTACAAACATGTTATCAATTCACAGGCGAAATAATTAAAACAGCAAACAACTCGAGACGAGACAGACCAGTTAATGAAGGCAATGAAAATAACTACAAACGCTATTTGTTAAATATTCACACAGTCTACATTTAGTTCACCCATTAAGATAACGTTTCACGTCATGAAATTATATGTGATCAAATGAACATGTTGAATGAGCAGACAACAAGACGACACAACAGAAAAGAAATAATGTTTGAAGACAAGAAACAACCAAAGATCATGTTCCTCTAGTGAATATATAACCTGTAAAATTCAAGTTTAAGCAGTATAATATTATCTCGAGAGTCTAGACATATATTAAAGTGTCGAGTTTCGCATATCTCAAAATAACATGCCTACACATTAAGATGTCATGTTTTTTCTTAAACCTCTCGGACTAAGGTGATATAAACTGTGTACTTAACTACAATACGAACAACGAGCAGATTATTCTTAATTGCAGCCACGTCAAAGTTTTCACCGAAACAAACACTTGTGGCAAAGCAGGTTTTGCAACAATTCGTTTATTTTAAAATTTAGTTGAATACATTTTATTTTGCTATTACTGTCGTGTTATATGCGCGGCGGTCACAAAATTTGTCCGAATCCGAAACAATTAGATAAGTCGGTTTTGTTCTTTTGATAACGTTTGGCGTAAACATCAGAGAACCTTGAAACGAAGTTATTTCATGAACGAAATTGACCGCTGAAATTGCTCATCACGACAGGACAAAAGTACTGAAGCTAATCGAGCGGAATAAGATACGTCCAAGTTTTTCACTCACTCATCACATCCGCTTATCTCATTCATTCGTTTTCCATAAACGATACAATTGTCTTAGTACGTTTTTCGTGGAAGTATGTTGTTAGGTAAACAAGCCTCCCACTCCACTACACCAAAGGTCAAGGAGTAATGTCAGCACCTACACACAGTTTCAAATCAAATGAACGATATTCTCTTTGAATTATGTACATTATCTTAGATCCCACGCACGAGTGGGCGGTGCTATTTGAAAATATTTCTGAATTTGTTTTGTGAAAAAATGCTAACAAAATAACACAAGTTTTCAGCACTCAGTTTGTTCAACTTATTATTTAATTATTAAAGGAACTAGCTTTTGCTAGCGGCTTCGCCCGCGTGGTGGTCGACAATTCCTAAAAGTCCAAAATCCCACGGGAAAATACTAGCGGGATAAAAAGTATCATATGTTTTATTCCAGGTTACAAACTATCTGTATCCGTTCAGCCATTTTTGCGTGATCGAGTAACAAACATCGAAACATACAAACTTTCACATTTATAATATTCTAGTAGGATGTAAGCAAAAGCAGTATACAATAATGTTAAGTGAAGCCTTGCAATTCTCCTAAAATAAATACCGCTAGGGGATACCCCGAGGTAATGCCTACACCGGTTAATCGATGACTTTTTTATTGCTCTGGCTCCAATCTCAATCATGGTCAAAAACTACTAAATATAATATAAATCAATGTCCAACTTCCTTCTCTGATGGTTTTGTTACGGAAGCCTATATTTGATGAAGAAAAAACTATTGATTCGATTTTACAGTTGATTGAAGCGAAATTGACTAGCATTTAATCCCAGTCGACTTCCTCGGAAGAGTTCATGGCAAACAATCAGTATTTAATAACGTTTTGTAACAAAATAATCTCAACGTTAATTCTTAAGGTATTTTATCTGTAGAACTGCTGAAAAGCTTCTGATTTTCAACAATGGAGTCAAATGTGGGCGATGCAAAAGCATTGGGAAATTTGAGACTATGACCTCTGAGTTTGATTCGACCTTCCTTCTCAGAGTAGTCAGATAGGTCAGCCCGGCCTCATCTAGTTAAAAAAAATATGATTGACGTGTAAAAGTGTTTGTGCAAACCTAGCTACAGAAATTAAATCATTCAACAATAAGAGAAGAGTTACAACGGCTAATTGATCGTGATCAAATTCAAATACAAGAGTTCAAAAAGACATCATCAGCAAATAACAAATTCTTTAGCTCCAGGAATGCTCAGACTTCAGTTGTTTACCTTAAGGTAAAATTATTTAACTAAATTAACGTATTCTGAAAGAATTCTTTTTCCAAAGAAGTTATACAACTTGTTTTTGCATTGTAACTGTAAATGCGGAAAACGAAAACACGGAAGCCTGAAGTCTTAGAAGTAACTAAACTAACACAAAAGTTTTCAAGGCTCGAAGTTTTTGTACGCCAGTGTCTCGGTTCATCGACGTGATGGAAGCAAGAACCACGCAAATAGACGCAGCCATGCATTGATGAACGCACAGTGTAAGTAGTGTAAACACCTATAAACAACGATTAACAGTAAACAAATAAATAAACCTACGTATATATTCCCAACAATAAACGCCAAATCGAAGTGATTTGAACAATAAATAGTTTATTCACGACGCGATAAAAGCTTTCCTAAAAAGTAGAACGAGTTCATGGAACATAAGATTATTAAAGAAAAGGGTAAACACAATGTTTCACAAAGGTTGACCTGTTTTCTTAGAACACTTATAACCTTTTAAAGGCAATTTTGCGATACATGATCACGCTACAATCATCGAAGACAAAATAAAGAAAATGTCTTGCATACCGACAACACTGTACAACTTCTGGGCGTGAAACCTACACATAATTTGTACTAATAACTTTTAACTCATTAAAGACTGTCGACTAACGGTTCGTATTTCCAACAATTATTCTCTTTACCTGTAAGTGAGTCATCGAGACAAACAAAAACGTTACATCGTCGTACGCAAGTATTTTCCTGTTACTCGACCACAGTGATGATTCCCATTCACTAACCCTGAATGAACTCTTCAAGCCACAACAATACTAATTAAATGATATTATTTCTGTAAGTTGTACAAACACTTTTACACGTCAATCATATATATTTATTAACTAGATGAGGTCGGCGTTTCCTATCTGACTACTCTAGGCCTTAGGCCAGTGAGGTTCGATTAGAAGCAGTTTGATTTGTCCACATGAACTTGGCTATACCCGGTAATGAAATGAAATATCTGAAGAACCGGAAATTCGTATTTAACTGCTAGGTGACTGAGTATTTAGTCAGTCATGTCATATTTACCTATAAGTTGTTGACGTCAATGTGGTTGAGACTGTAGCCTTTATTGCACAAAGCTTAAGCTCATTGAAGTAACTCAAGAGTTGAGAAACATTACGGAACAACATATCCGCGTAAATTATATTCAGCGCTACAAACTTTACCAAGTGTATGTCTTTTCAGGACTACATTATTTTACTTTTCTTGCTTTTTTGTTCACACCTGACTAAATGGTTTCAACATTTTTTTATGATGCGTTACATAAAACATTATTTACAACGACGCGCACTAGTCATATTTCGTTTTTATTTATTATCCATGGCGGTTATGACTCCAGTGACGATCGGTGACGATTAACCACAAGCTACAATAACAGGATAATAAGTGAATAATGAAAACGAAAGCAAACGAATGGGAATTACTGTTATGAGTGCTTATGAATCAGGAAATACTGTTGTTTTGTTGCGCAAAAAAGTCTGTATAGCTTTTTATACTATAAAGGAAGTGATTTAACTATAAGTGGCACATTTAACTTTGCCTTTAAACATTGCATTTGAAAATGGTCTATCATGAAATGTTTAAAAAATAAAAGCATGACTTTCAGTGTGCTCCATCGCACGCAGTTCGTCTAGACAGCAGTTCCGTAATTATTTCTGTCGCGAATCCAAGATGCGTGCGTCATTCGCTTTGACGCAATGAACCGAAAAAAACGCAATCATTGTCACCACACGAAATGCACAACCACCAACACAATAACCGTTACTTGTTATTCTAAATATCAAACGAACAATGAAAATGTATTCACTTAGCTGAACATAAGTCAGTAAGACAAATCGTATTCATGAACAATGTGAATTAAACAAATACTACTGCTCATATAGAATTAGATGCTTAAAATAACAACTAAAACGTGAACAAATTATTCTTAGAACTGGATAACGTATCTTTAAGAATCAAGACATGTCAAGGTTTTGCACACATAAATTAGATAGTCGAGTGTAGAAACTAGATAGATTAATTTAAATCTACCAACATTACACTTATCCATCATTTAATGCTTACCCGATGACGCTAGTCCAAAGATAGCCCCTGTTATCGGTGCTGGCAATTAAGGTTATTTATAGAACTGATAAGGTTTTTACGCGAACCTAATGGTACTCCAAACGACAAGTTGTCACTCATTATGGAGGTCGATATGAAAATCAACAATAGTATTTGATGTTTTATTACTTCAAAACTTATGTAACAGTAGTCCAAGAGTAATTAAGATATTCTTGAATAGCTTACTCGTATTCTAGAAATAACTACAGTTTTAAGATAAGTTAAGGTTGCTCTTTGCAGCAATTTTTTTTTAGACAAGCTGTAATATGTGGTAGTATCCGGCTGAGGGTCAGTGGCCTGCGCGCGCGCCTGTGCGTCTGCACCGGCCCTTAGACAGGTTCCGCGTAACGGGAGCCGGGACCGTGTCAATCACGACAATTATTTAGCCCTCACCATCGAGAGATCTCGAACACTTCATGTTTGCGGCGAGTTTTTGCTATGTTGGCACTTTAGTATGGTGTACCTATTAGTATCGTTGGGAAAGTGTGATGTCTGAAATGTACGTCTTTGTTTATTGTGCATGGTAGCGGTAACATTCGTATTGTCATGTTGCAATATTGCAACATGTATTTGGTTAATTGTACTATTGTGTTTTTGTTTGTTTTTCAATTCGTGGGCAATTAATAAATAGGTATGCATTGATTTATTACTACTATCGCTTAATGACATTTACTAATGATTGAATGTGTCCAATTTTGTATTTGGCATACAATAACACTTTCACACAGACAGTTGATTCAATGTAATATTTTACATACCAATAAACCTTTTTACTATTTGGCTGATATTTCAGCCAAATAGTATAAAAGGTATTACAATAGTATTAAGGAATAAGCTAGATCTGCAAATGGGAATAAAGGAAAAGTATTAGGTAATGTAAGCTAGACTACCTGAAATTTACTTTAAAAATAACCTTAACAGAACAGAGAAAGGGTATTGACAGCCATCTGGCCTTTTCAAGAACATTGTACGAATTCCTCTTACAGAATCCAACGGGATGCAAACTCCTCGTACCCCAGTATAGCGTGCAGCTTCCTACTCGAACACCAACAACAGCTGATAACTGAGCAATTAACAGCACTCATAGAAGATACCCATCGAACTGTCGACAACCGTGAAATCAGTGAGAGCCGGCGACAAGATTTTTTTACTGTGCAGTTATTATGTTCAATTATAATTTTAACAGACGCGATGCTTTCTCTGAACACATAAACAGAAGTGGAAGGCTTGACAATACTGTTCCTTCTTTGAAACGACGCCACAAGCACTGTGGAGAAAATATATAATTGACTTGCAGAATGTTGCAGAATTCATCGAAATCACACCATATTCACTCTCAATGGAGCGAATATTTGTATAACAAGATAAACTTTGCGTTTATCCGTAGTTGAGATATAGCATTTATGGTTTTATTACAAGCTGATAAAACGAATTAACAGACGGAGTTTGGTGGACACATAGGGACACAAAAGTGGGGAAAGATAGGCACACTAGATGACTAATTTAGATACCTTTTGGAATCAAAGAGAAGAAATATCACCAAATGGACTCGACTAGAATCTCAATCGATCAAAAACTGAATTTCGGATCTAATTTGTGTACAAGCAATTTTGCTCGCGATTATCTTTTGATGACGTATGACTTCAAGCAATTTTAAATGATGGCTGTAACAAAGGTCCTGTGGTTTATTAAACTGGCATTGTTGACCATACTAAAGAAAAGAAATATCATAGAATACTCTCTATATGTGTATCTTCGCGTGTCATCCGATAAAGATTGAAACGAGCTGTGGGAGATAAACCGTTCCACCACTTGTGTGCCATTATGCAATGCCTTATACTCTGATGCGATAGCTGGAGTTAGATTAGGTTGAGTATTATAAACAAACTTGTTGGTTTCATCATCAGCATTGTTCTAACAATGCTGATGATGAAACTCGACAAGACTACGAGTCTTGTTGAGTAGATTAGTCTCGATTTTTCTCGTTGCCTCCCTAATTTCGGTCTATCACATTCAGATCTTATCCGCTTTGCAAGCCATCTGCATATAGGTAGTTTGCCATACGGCTCTTTGGTTCTGTAATATTTCGAGTTACAGAGCGAAATAGTGCATAATAAATTGGTCTTATACAAAAGATAGATTATAAACAGTATTTCTTTTCTACGACTTCCAAGTATGTAGAGCGTCAAAATAAATGTTAATTATAACATTTCATTAACATTCGGTTAATGGTGGTAGTAAGTTGATAGGCGTAACTATTTATGCAATATACTTTATTTTGTTGAGATAACTAACTTGTTGTTAATTTTAAGTAACTATTGAACGGGCAACAATTTTTTCAAGACCCTAGGTTAAGGTGTTTATCTTCAGTAGTTGTGTAATGTTATAATTTGCGTGGTTTTAAAGCATCATTAACATATTCATTGCTTATGCTCCCACTCTCTGCAAATATACGATACTAAAACATGTTTATAATAAAATTTTATTATTATTATAATTTCATTATTAATCAACTAATTTGCACGACAACAGTTTAAACAAATTAAAATACACTCGCGAGTACCTACAACTACATCGCAAAAAACAACTTTGATCTAGAATAGCAACAAGTATCGATAAAAGGAGAAAATTGAACCTGTATTGTTTCATAGACAAATAAATAGAAGCAAATAAGGTATTGTTTAGCAATGACTTTCTCTGTTGCTACGTTGCACCTGCAATAGTGGAGGAAAATCTATGTAGTCGTACATGGATTTTCCTCCACTACTTAAAGTGTAAGTTAAACTGTGCAAACGTCATGAGTGACATAAATGCATGTTAAGGATATTTACTTTGTTTTCCTAGAGTTTACCTGTTTTGTGTTTTCATTGGGTAGACAATGCACTTGAAAATGTATTTACTTATACGCATATACGCATTTTAAAGTATTACAAACCTCCGTCATATTGATTCCAGTAAAATATTCAAAAAGAAAATCATAAACGAAGACATCACGTAATTCGCAACAATATCAAGCGAAGAGAATGATAACAGGCCGAACGCGGATACGACGTCCATACGCGCACTCTCACAACGCCAACACAAGCACGCACGCACACACGCACGCGGGACTAAAATAACATCGCCGATAGCGCAAACACACCAACACACGCCCACACGTTGTACGTGAACTGTAATAAAAACATACATAGACACGCACAGTGCGCTATGAATAAGACACAAATTGAAATGGAATCGTACGAACGAGCCGATTGTGAACTACTCCAACAAACACGACCTCCTTCAGGATGCGGCCGCACCTCGCCCACCAGCAACCGGGGATCGAAAACTCGATCAGAGTGAAAGCCGATTTCGAGAACCGACCTCGAATTTATTTGCATACCGCAATAAAACTAGGCTCAAACGACAATAAGACCGGGACCTCTTTACCACCAAGTACCGGTCTAGTCTAGTTCCAATTATAGGAGCGCACTGCAATTCTATGTCACGCAACATATCGAGGAATGTGGATCTTCGACGTCGCCGTATGTCGAAGCGGACTTACCTAAATTTATGACATACATGGCCTGGGAGCGCTCGAGCCTCCGCGCATGCTCCACGGCCTGATACAGTCCGCCGGAATCCACTTTGAGGCACTAAAAAACTTTAACACAAACAGAAACCACTGCGACAAGCGCAAGCATCTTATGGTGGCACTAGCACTTGCCGTCGAACGGCACGGAACGGATAAGCGCGACACTCGATGGAGCGACAGGTGAGCTCGGATCGCGGTCGAACACTGACTGAGCGGCTGGCAGCGCGGGGCGGCGGCGTAATGACGCAGCGGCGCGCGCGCCGCCGCTTTCAGCACCCGCAGCGCTCCACGCCAGGGCCCTACAGCGCTACAAACGCTGATAACTGACGCATCAACGTTTTCGCTAAAACTACTTAAATCTTGGCAATAGTTTCTATACAAAAAACACGGTAGACTGTAGGATGCAGTTTCTAAGAATCAATTCTCACCAGATTACTGAGAACTTTTCCAGAGAAACGTACAACGCTGACATGATGGATGGTAATGTTATTATTTACATATTTCCAAATCTAAAATTAAGTAATTAGTAATTCGCGCAAGTCATCGATGGACGGCCAGCATACTTGGCACGCTATTAAAGCACGGGTTATTAACGAGTCCATCTACGAAGTTTTCCGACCAGGATACTGGAGCACAAAAACTGCCTAAATGACCGACACGTGAGTTCAAAGTTTTAAATGGGCAATGACGCAATATGTGCGAACTTATATTTACAAAGGTTACAGACGAATTTACAACACACCAAAAGTGAACAAACAAGTCGCTAAATACTTAACAAGAAGAACAATTTTATGTAATTATAAACTTAGAACAGACAAAACAAAATACAATAATGGACGAAACTGGTCTTGTGAAGGACAAAGATGACATCAAGCAAAAGATCAAGGATGAGAGATGTAGTTAAATACAAGTATATTCTGGAAACAAACAAACTTTCACCTGTTGTGAAACAAAACAATGTTTGAACACAATCTGGCAAATCGGTCGACGTGACAACTGTAGCGGTGAGCCGTGTTGTGTAAGAGCAAATATTACGCGAACAATACAGGAAAATGTTGATCAAAACATGCACGACGTGCTGAAACGGGTTTGGAAATCAATTTGAAGAATGAAGAAATGGAAAACTTGAATAGAATATGTCAAAGCAATTTTGTAAACAAGGCTACCAGGGATTTAATTCTACGAGACAAACATTTTAATGTAACTTCCAAGCACATAAATTGCATTACTTACTTGAAATGTTTTAGGATAGCTGATGTCCTCCATTACTTCAGCCGTAAAATGAAGAATAAAAAATTTCACACAGAGCGCGGTAAAATTGTATCTTAATCTTCAAGATTTTCAAGACGAAAACGTACTATTTGGCAATGTTTGGCAGAGCTTTGCTCACATAGCAATCTTTTAAACATACGGTGTCAGAAAGCAAGCTCCTGATTAAGATTTAACCAAAATGGATGCTGACCATCCAAAGCTCTATGATGGCGGGTATATAAACAACGCAATGATCAATAGATGGTCGGGTGGGCTGTCAACGGAGCGGCTCACACCAGCTATAGGTCAACCGCTGAATATTTAGGGCGCTCTGTGACGCTGCCGTGACGTCGACTGATTGCAGCGCGCGTCCTCGCAGCTAGTTTATGAGAATATCGCACGCACGCACTATCTGACGACACGTTTAGGAATCTAACTAATTTGTGTAGAAGTAGAAGCAGAAGGCTTTTTTTTTAATTATAAGCCTGTGTTGTCCCACGGCAGGGCAAAGGCGTATTCCCTCTATCTACTTTTCCCGGTCTACAGCAGGCTTAGCACGAGCACCGATTTGTCGACGGAAGAATAGACACGACTATTCAATAAATGATGTACAATTGGATAAGATAGCTATGTTTTTCCATTAATTATCACAGTTATTCGTTCTAAACTAATCATGATTTTGTAGATAATCGTATATACTTTGTGGCCGTCGAGTAAAAAGTTTTGTTGTCAGTGTGATTTTGACAGTTTGGGAAGAAATGTTCTTCTGAAATAGTCTACATTTATAAGGACCTAGACAAATATGAGTATTGTTAGAAACGACAGACTAAATGACAGATTGTAGAATATCTACGGTGCGATAACAAAAATGTAGGAACGAGATGTCACTTTGTATTGAAAAAGCACTGTCTATTCTTCGTAGAAATATAAAGCGTCATGCTAAGCCTGCTGAGATTGTGGGCCAATCCTTTAAGGAGTTCAGCTCATCCCGCCATCTATTTTTGGGCCTGCCGCGTAGTTATTTCCTGAGGTTTGGGATCCACTGGGTTGAGTTGTGGTTTTTGCGTATTCCTGCTGTATTATTGCTATTTGGAACGAAGTAAAGGTATAATATTGAAAAAGCAAAATGTATAAAGAAAAGCAGCATAAACTTAGCAGTGCAGGCATTTTTAAAAGAAAGGAACGTAGTCAAGGTAATAACCCCAGGGAAAATGGATGACTTAGACAGAACAAACAAATTTTTGTCTTTCTTTTCCTATTAATTTTTCCTTAGATGAATCTCTCGATTTATGAAGGTCATGTGTGTATTATTTCCTTGATTAAAATGAATTGGAAATTCTGTGTAATTCCGCGGCTTTGTATATATATATGTGCGCGGATAAAGTTTGTTTTGTTTGACCTGAACTAATAACTAAATTCATTCGTGTTTGGCGATTAACGTCCCAGATTCAATTATAAAGGCGCGAGTTTATGTATGAATGCATTCAAGTGCAAACAACAAAAAAATGTAATATTCCAGTCTTTGTCAATTCAAGGGAGTAAAGAAGAAAAACGATTTCACAAACGATGGGACACTTAATTCCATGTCATTCGTGTCCTGGCAGCTGTAAGTTACAGGAATTGATGAACGCTAGTGATGGCGCCTAACATGTAGCCGAATTCTGGGCCGAGTACATTTAGATTGCCATCGACACGATAAGAAGCAGAAGTAAAGAAAAAGTATCAGTTGTTTCGGAATGTGACTTCAGTAACTAATATTCAATCACATATTTTATGATTTTTTCAATCGATGTAGAGTTTAAAACTGCACTATGTCCAGTAACGATCAAAATACGACCGTGTCTTACGACAAGTCGTTCAGAATGTCTGGTTATATACGTATGTGACTTTGAACTTTAGACTTTAACAGCAGTTAAGGGTTCTACACACACGTTCAGCTCGACACATTCAATTCGGTAAAGAAGATTTGTCAAACAACAAAGCCAACCCGAAATAATTACTACATATATTAGGCTCTCATTCGGCTCCTGCCGATTGCCAAAGTCCGTTTAGCATTTGCCCTGGCTGAATGAATTCGATGGTGTTTTTTTTTTATTTTTTTTTAGTTTTTGGCGCCTTGAATAATCTTAAAATTCGTACAATTTTTGAAAATGAATTCCTGTGGAAATACAGCTGCGCAAACAACTCAACATTAACGACGTGTACGGGCCTAACGCTTGTATAAACACGGTCCATTTTTGGTTTAATTGTTTTAAATCTGGACATTTTCAGTTGAAGAACGCGCCCCGAGGTCGGCCGGTAACCATTGTCGACAGCGACGATTCGAAGGCGATTGTGGAAGCGGATCAAACTCAATCTACGGCTGAGCTTGCTGCGGGCCTTGGACTTAGTGTCAAAATAACATTTAAGAATTTGCGTCAGATCGGAAAGATAAACAGTTGGATAATTGGGTGCCATACGAACAAAGCGACTAACAGCGAGAGTTACGCGTCGAAGCATACATATACTAAATCGACATAGAAACGAGGGAATTCTAAATCGAAAAGTTACCCGCTATGAAAAGTGGATCCAGTACGACCACCGTACGCGTTCGTCGGTTCGTCTCAGTGGGTGGACCCAGGTACAGCACCTAATCAATGCGCTAAAAAAAGATTATTCATAGGAAGACGATGATGATGATGAGTGACTGTTTGGTGGACTTGTACATCACAGCTTCGTACTGAATGGAACAACAGTGACGAATGACGGCAGATGTACATTGCCAAGAATTGCAAACAATGATGGAGAAGCACGCAATTCAACAACCAAGACTAGTCAACCGCTCTTCCCCAATGCTTCTCCACGCGAGCTCACACTTCACGACAGACCATCTCAAAGCTACATGTATTACAGCTGGAAGCTCTCCGTCACCCACCGTACTCATCGGACCTTGCCCCAACAAACTACGTTTGTTTTTTTAAATTTAGACTTAGGTACTGTAATTTATTTTATCATTGAGACTTGGCTGGCTTGATACTTACTCGTACTTACAAACGTCTGTACGCCCTCTGGTATAGCATAGCGCACTCTTATATACTATCTTATATTTTTATCTTTATATATCATCATTATTGTACCTACCTATGTTGAACAAATGACTCATGACCCTAAAGACACCATGCAGAATTAATTGTCATTATCATCATTACAGCCGAAAGACGTCTACTGTTAGACATAGGCCTTCTCCGAGCATCGCGACTTCGACCGGTTATTTTTTTTTGACGGTGTTACATCATCAAATGTCTTCTCCCGCTCTGGGTGGAGCAGGAGGGCGTGACAGACTTTTACTGACTAAACACCCCCCCCCCCCCGTGTTTCCTCAGTTGCCTGTGTGCCAGCGGCGACAGTATCTCTTTGAAAGAAAAAATGTTTATTCCGCACAAACAAAACGCACATTACATAAAATAAACTATGAAATAAAATGCACACATGCAATGTGGCCAAAAGCCCCGTATTCAAGTCGATTATTTTTTACAATATTGTCCATTGACTTGACTGATAGTGTCAGTCAAGGCTTGGGACCGACCATAGACAAATGGATTACGTACGACACATGCAATTATATAATCATTAACAAGAAAACAAAAACAAAATGCCGAAAGCAGAGTGCATTAGTGACTACTTTTATTTCAACCAACTCACAAATATAAAAACAACTAGGCCGTGCGTCGCATCTGTGCACGAACAGAGGCCTTAGTGCGAGTTCAATTTAACCATCTCGATCAAACGCAGTGAGCGCGTTTGGCGCTCCGATAGGCTCTGGATTGGTGACGGACCAATCGGAGCGCCGAACGCGCTCACTGCGTTTGATCGAGATGGTTAAATGAAACTCACACTAGGGCCACAGGTCCTTGTTCAGCTAAATGCTGCGACTTCGGACGGACCTATTGTCAACAGCGCTGGTATTCTGCAATCTTTCGAACAACCTGCACCCCTGGCAGGCATCGGCCCTTGCGGACCCCACCAGATGTTGCTAAGATCGCTGACGGCGCGCGTGGAACACGACGCGCCGTCGCGTCGGCCCGGGCACTTTTGTTTTTTTTTTTTAACTTGAAGTTCTTCGACCGGTTCAGTGCTTCTCACATCCAGCGGATTCCGGTGACCTTCGCTAGGTCGTTGTCTAAATTAATTTTAGCGGATTAAAAATACTTGTAAACCAAAAGTAAACCTTGTGTTAAAAACTACATTCTAAACTGGTTTAAAAATAAAAAAAACGTAAAAATAAAAAAAACAAGAACTATTAACTGGAATGACTGGAATAAAATGATTAACAAACGAGTATTTAAAGTGTGATCGCGGTTTTAGTTCGCGTGCACTGACGATGATATAAAGTCTTCTAATCGGCTAATGAGACACAATTGATTTTCTATTGTAATGGAGCCCCAAGGCTCCGCGCTGTTGTCAACCAGTTAAGCAACACCTTTAAGAATCAGTAGCAGTGGTGGCCCAGTGGTAGCGGCCGCGAGTTATAGGTGGTAGGTTCGAACCCAGGCCTTTTACATTGAGTAATTAATTTCATCACCACTTTCTCAAAACGGTGAATGAAAAACATGGCAAGGATACGTCGTAGAATCAAAAATTCCAAGACATGTGGCATCTACCAACCCGCACTGGGCCCACGTGGTGGATTATGGGCCACACCCTCACACAGGGAAGAGGCCTATTTCCCAGCAGTGGGAACATTGTAGGCTGATTATGCGTGAATCTTAGCTCGTTCTGCAGTTTTAAACCACCCACATGAAGACGAGCCTTGAATTTTATGAAACTAAAACACCTTCGTTTATTCCATGATGAGACGACTGATAAAAAACTTTTTAATAAAAAAATAAACCGCCGAAAAACCGAAAAGTAAAAAATAATAAACTTGCTTTGTCTAACCCCAACAACTAAGTTCGGAAGGCGGTGACATATTAGGTCTTTACCTATGAAATTGCCGTTCTGCAGTACTGGCCATTTCAAATCAAAATAATTTTTGTTTGGCTAAGAATTCTAATTTCAAATTAATTTTATTTTAAAAACATGGATTTTTTTTTCTAAAAGTAGTCATTTCTTTATTGATTAGTGTTACATTTTCATCGCATTTCAATCTTTTTCGTCATCATGGATACGTTAAAAATTCGAGTAATTATGGAATATGAGTACCGTCGTGGCAGCAACGCGGCACAAGCGGCACGCAACATCAACGACGTTTACGGAGCTAACACTACAAACCAACGCACCACCTGTTATTGGTTTTCTCGCTTCCGTTCTGGAAATTTCGACCTGAAAATGAACCTCGCGGTCGTCCGAAGACTTTGGTCGACAATGACGAATTAAAGGCGATTGTGGAAGCTGATGATACACAATCTACGGCTGAATTAGCAGCAGCTTTCGACGTTAGCGTCAAAACAATATTGGTCCATTTGCGTCAAATTGGCAAGGTAAAAAAGCTTGACAAATGGGTGCCCCACGAACTCAATGATCGCCAGCGCGAAGTACGCGTCGAGACGTGCCTTGCACTGCTCAACAGACACACAAATGAAGGAATTTTGAACCGCATTGTTACCTGCGATGAAAAATGGATTCTGTTTGATAACCGTAAGCGCTCAGCAAGTTGGTTGGATCCTGGTTCAGCACCTAAACAATGCCCTAAACGAAAACTTATCCCTAGAAAAGTGATGGTCACTGTTTGGTGGTCTAGCGCCGGTGTGATTCATCACAGCTTCTTACCAAACGGGGTGAGCATTACTGCAGATGTGTACTGTGAAGAACTGAACACAATGATGGAGAAGCTGGCGCATCTCCAACCAGCATTGGTCAATCGCTCGTCTCCGCTGCTCCTGCACGACAACGCGCGACCTCATACTGCACAGCAGACGGTCTCCAAGTTGCAAGAACTGGGGTTGGAAGCTCTCCGTCATCCGCCCTACTCACCAGACCTTGCGCCTACAGACTACTACTTTTTCCAGAATTTGGATAACTTCTTGGCGGGAAAAAAATTTAATACCCGAGAGGCAGTACAAAATGCCTTTGAAGAATTTGTTGCCTCCCGTCCAGCTGATTTCTTTAAGAAGGGCATCAATAAACTGCCACTGCGATGGCAAAGATGCATTGATTGCATGGGTGATTACTTCGATTAATACAAATAAAAAATTCATGAAAAAAATTCGTTTAAATTTTTTCATACAAAACGGCAATTTCATAGGTAAAGACCTATTATAATTAAATACATATCCAAAGTCACCGACTTCCGAACTTAGTTATTGGGGTTAGACAAAGCAAGTTTATTATTTTTTACTTTTCGGTTTTTCGGCGGTTTATTTTTTTTTATAAAAAAAAAAATATTTTATAATTTTTTGTGGCCATAATCTACTAATTACTACATGCTTAATTTTTGATTACTTTTTGTAATACACAACTCAGTATTAAAATCTGTGAGTTAACAATCAATCATCCCCTGTTTTCTAACCCTTAGGGTTGGCATTTTTCTTTACCCTTTCCATTAAAAAAAGAATTATCAAAAACGGTGTACTCTGGAAAAAGTTATGCGTGGTCATACATAAAAAAAAAAAATACGCGTCGAATTGAGTAACCTCCTCCGTTTTTTCGTCGGTTAAATTATAGACAGTTGGTCATCATTGTGAGAGGTAGCGTCATTGATAATTATTATACACCTGACATACCTAACCTTGCGCGGGCGCAGCCCGTGACCTTTGCCGGTAACGATCAAAATATTAAAGTATATTATAACACAAAAAGTTAAATTTCGTAGTGAACATAATGTACCAGTCACCGTGTGACTAACAATGTATTTCAGGTTAGGAAGTAACGAAAATTAAATAAGAGATAAAATAACTACGTGTTTTGTCTAAAAATAAATATGACTTTTACCGGCATCATGATGATTTGCACAAAACAAAAACTTATTTTAACTGCGTTGCGGAAATTTTCACATCGAAAGTGCACACTAGAAATTAAACTGAGGGTAATTCTCGTAATGTTAAGAACTTTCACCATCTGATCTCAGTCCCAATCTGTCAAAAATACCTCGAGTTTCCATACATTTTTGACGTCTAGATTTTGAACGTTATAATTACGAGAATTGGCCTTCAGGTATTCATAATAAACAAAAGACGGATCCTACAGAACACAGATATCTTGAAAGAGTTACAAACACCAACGAAAATTGGTATATAATCGAATAACATTGAACACGAGTTCACCCACGCCTTGTATTGACGAAAAGCCGACCCAACAACTTTGACATATTTCCCGAGCCGTAACATAGTAACCCTGACATTGACACCCCCAACTTAAGTGACACAGCAGACATAAAAAGCAGGACCCACTAAAAATACAACAAACATTATATCACACTTCACAGTATCAAATAACACAACAGAGACAATCCAGCTCGGATTTGAATCACTAACTTCTTGATTTAACTCTGCGCCCGCGTCACTCGGTGACACACACAACCTTGTGTCCTCACTTGCCAAAATTCAGTTAATTCTGTAACTCATTTTGTCTACGTGTTCATGATTAAGATGGCATATTTTGTCTGTAGAAAGAATATTAAATTAAATCGCTGCTGAAGTTCAAAGAGATCTTGATGATATAATTAAGTTGATTGTAAAACAAACAGCTAGATAACATGGCATTTATCACAAAAGAGAATATGCTCAGTCAGCAGTTTTCATAGTATCGGTAGATGAAATAGCGACCACCGGTAGGTAAACTTGACGCAGGTTTTACGAACAATCCGCTGTTCGAAAGTAACGATGAAAACTGTATCATCAGATAAATCGTAAGAACGATCTATGGGGGTGAGCTCGATTGTGAAGCTTACAAAGCCTACATCAGCCCACAAGCACGTTCTGAAGAGATTCTTAAACCAATTACAGCCACTATTCATCAGTCAATGAGACGGTCAGTCAAAAATATGAAGCTAGATGTCCATTCTTAAGCGTAGTAGGTCCTATGGACAAAACGGACAGGAAACTCCATGGACACTTTTTTAAATCAAAATATTGTCATAATTTTGTACACCATTGTTCTCTCAGTCTGCTGGGGATTACTGACGCCAGGAGATAATCCACTATTAATAAGTTATAATTTCAGCGAACTAATAAACAAGAACGGTTGGGAGCGCAGGCGCCGGGCGCGACGTGGGTGATCAACCTTGTCTAGACCGAACTTGACTAACTCGTATTTACGTAACTACTTCATTATTAGTCATCGTTCACAGTTTTCAGGCACACTATTACACATTTTGAAGAAAGAACAGGGAAAAGATAGAGACATCATTCGCACGAAACTCCTGCGCGGGATATAAGTAATCAGGATTCTCCAATGTAGGAATAATCATCTTCGCAATTGGAATCGCTGTATCGTAGAACTTACTCGTAGACGACATAAGATCAGATAATCTGGCTGATAATGTAGCGGAAATCAACTATAGAATAGCTGGACAATAGCGTAACACAGTATTAATGGCAATTCCTTCCATTCTCAAAATCAAAATAGTTTATTTCACATAAACCTGCATGGGCACTTATGAAACGTCAGAAGCTAGGTGCCATTTTGACAATTCAAGACTGTTTATTAATAACTTTTCTGTCGAGCTTCTGCTCGAACATTTCTGTTCAAACATTTGAGGCAATGTATTAGCAGTTCCTTTCGAATTCTGGCTAAGCAATTGAGGTGCAGGACTGCATCTTTTCGCAGAATGCCGTGTAGCTTATGAAGAATAAGTGTTGTCGAGGACTCAGAACTCTGAAGAGTCTGGATCTCAGAAAAAAGTAAGATAATGGGGACAGTCAATATTTTCGAACTATCACATTCAGTGGTGCCGGACGTAAAAGAATAGCACCATCCCATTTCTTCCCGTGGGTGTCGTAGAAGGCGACTAAGGGGCTTACTAGAGAATGGGCAGCAGCGTTCTCTATGCATTTTACAACCATACTACGATCGCCAACTCGCCTGCCAAGCGTGGCGATTATGGCAAAACCCCCTTTTTGGGGGAGGCCTATGTCCAGCAGTGGACGTCTTTCGGCTGAAATGATGATGATGATGATCACATTCAGAAAACAATACAGCAGTAACTGGTTTAACTGTAACAAAATTGGTTTGCCAAAGACAACATAGAGGTATATTAATGTAGTTTACCGATAGGTATTATTAAAACCATGTTATGGGGAAAGGTGCCTCACTATTGACCATGGCCATTTTTAATGGCCTTCATAGCCATGGGCCGTGACGAGTTATGGTTGTAGCCTTAATACCACCATTACAACATTGCCTAACTAATTTGGACTTTCTAAAATCACACACAGTGGCCTGGGCACGCCACGATTGCGGCGGTAAGTCCCCTCTTTGAGGAGTGGTTTGAGAGGCGGCATGGCGTCCTCACCTTCCGCCTGACGCAGGTCCTCACCGGACACGGTTGTTTCGGGAGGTTCCTGTTTCGGATAGGGCGGGAGGAAACGCCCGGGTGTTTCCACTGCGAAGATCGCCCTGAGGACACGGTGGAGCACACGGTGGCGGTCTGCCCTGCTTGGGCGGAGCACCGCCGTGTCCTCGTGGAGGCGATCGGCGGCGGCGATCTCTCGCGTCCGGCCCTGGTCCAGGCCATGGTACGGAGCGAGAGGGCATGGGGAGCCGTCACCTCCTTCAGCGAAGCAGTGATGCTCGCGAAGAGGGAGGCGGCGCACGTGAGGGAGAGGCAGCATATGCGCCCTCGCGACCCCAGCCGCCGCAGGATACGGAGACGCCCTGGGCGTCGGGAATCCCAGGCCGATTTCCGGCCACCGTAGGCGTGGGCTTGCGGACGGCGAGTAATGGGTAGCTCGCTGTCCGGTAAGGACCAAGCCCAAGTCGACGGCGCGTTGTGTTCCACGCGCGCCTCAAAGAGATGTCAGCACAAAAAGTGATGGGACCCGCAAGGGTCGATGCCTGCCAGGGGTGCGGGTTTGTTCGAAAGAGACACCACAGCCCCTGGCTTAAGGGCTACTGAAGGAACACGGGTGGGTTTTAGTCAGTAAAAGTCTGACACGCCCTCCTGCTCCACCCAGAGCGGGAGAAGTTATTTGATGATTTCCCACCCAAAAAAAAAAAAAAAAAACACACAGTGGCCAAAAAATGTGTCCGGAGTTTTTGGTATACATATTATGTTTTTCCTTTTGAGAAAGTTTGCCTGTTCTGCGGTTAAAATTCTCTAGGTATTAGATATAGTAGATTATAATAAATGTGGTGTCGTCACGTGACGTTTTAATATTTTTTTATTTATGTCATTCCGTGTCTTCCAACCTTGAATCGCGGCTCATTTCCTTCGCACGTCTGGAGCACGCTTCCTGGTTTCAAACTGTTGACATCTAAATTAAAAATCATCGAGTTTGATAAGAAATAGGTATAGTGACTTCATCTATTCAACAAACTCCAGTAATCTAAACTTATAGTAGCTTTCAATGAACGTCGTGAATTCGTGACACTACCTGAATTCTGGAATTTTCTTTCAGATGTTCAACTGTTCAGACCTGCACCCTAATTGCGTAACTTACGATTAATCATAATCGGTTTCGTTTTCACAGTTCAACAATACTCATTGCGTTATTTACGTTGTCGAGCAGACATATTTTTCGATCATATGAAGCAATGGTTTAACAATCCGTTTCAAAACGAAGCAGATTATGATGAATCGTGAGTTACGTAATTAGGGTATTTATTAATTTACTAGCTTTTGCCAGCGGCTTCGCCCGCATGGAGGTCGTAATTTATCCCACAAGGCGTTCCATAGTACGTTTACTATAGGGATAAAAAGTACCCTTTGTGTTAATAACTATCCTATGTGTTCATCCAGGCTATAAACTATACATATGTGACAAATGTCATCCAGATATGTTCAGACACATTTACGTGATTGGGTAACAAACATCATAACATCTAAATAAACCAACATACAAACTTTCACATTTATTTTATAATATTAAGTAGGATTATCATATTTTCTGACAAAATACTAGCTAAACTAACAGATCTAATAAAAGTGTCACATCACAGAGACACCTGTCTCCGATAACTCCAAAACTACACAACCTAGCCAAATCGTAATCGGCTCTCAAACTAGGCATTACTCAACAAACCGAATCATCTCCATGAGCTAAACATCAGCAACTCATCAGTTTATATTTAACGCGGTATCGTCGCGTCGCCGTGTCGCCGCCGTGCCGTCCGCCGGTCGCCGGACCGTCACCGGCGACTCACGGTTGCTAACATAAACGGTTATAGCCGGCGCCATGTCAAAATATCCCGTCACGGCGATATAAGTGTTATAGTATTTATGTCATAGTCGATCTAATAGCTGAGTTACGCATTCACTAGGCGACGGACGAACGAACGAATGAAAATCAATGATTCAATAGTTGATTAGGATGTGAGCTATGTTTTCTGCGCAGAGTATCCCGGTGTTTATTTCCCATACGGAACAAACATTTGCAGCAACGGGTTATTTGTATTCAGCCAAAATGTTTTGGGATGTGGAAATTGTATCTACGACTCCAATCCACCAAAAATTGGAGCACCGTAACGTAGAATACGTTTTTAAACCAATTTTTGGTGCACGGTTCCTGAGCAGTTTGCGATGCATCCTCTATCAAAGTGTTAATGTGTGGTGCAGGACTTCCTGGCGATCAGTGTTCCACCATCAGTCGTCTATAGAAAACAGGTTTAGGTGAATCATCGCCCCTTTCTTCCGGGAACTCGCGAAACGTAGATACAAGGCTGAACTATTTTTGGGAGCCCACTTGAAACTAAATCGTTTTCGGTTAGCGGGAACACTAGTATGATGAAATCGTATTGTTGCTCTATACAATAAGATCAGAGTTTGATCGAAAACGATTGGCTGTTACATATAACATGATCATGATCGATATCAACTGCGTATTCTCTCATATGTTTACCTATAATTCTCATATTAGTAGTTCGATAAGAATAGGTCGAATTTTGGGCACAAGTCAGTAAAGTATGGCTGTTCTCCATCGAAGTAGAGAAGACCTATTTATTAGAGGACAATTACTATTCAAATACTTTGAACTAGTTGACATAAATGGCACAGGTTGCCCGCCCATTGCTTGTTTACTAGCACGGTTGTAATCAGTTCACATGAATAGATAGAAGTTGACAAATTATGCTCTCTTTAATATGACAAGCAAAACTATAACGACTCTTAGGGAACTGGCATCAAATTCTATATGTTCGCCCAATCGATGTTTTAAATAACTTCATACACTTTTAGATGAAGTAGGTAAAATAAATAAATAAATATCCACACAAAAGTGGAAGATTTTGTTAAGTTAATCCATACGAATTTATGTAAAACAGCATACCAACATAATAAACTTTATAAATAGCGAGACAAAGTGGTTCTCCTACAAACGACACTGATTATATTAGTATGCGCGTGGGCAAGTGCAGGTAGTACTATTTTAGTCAAACTTAAACAAGGGAATACTGGAATAACTGGTGCGGATCAGAATTGGTTCTGTATCTGGCGGGAATTAAGGCCAGAAATTATGAAAAGATCGTGATGGATCTTCCTCGGAGCGGTGGACACCTTTCACTCCTGGGTGAACAAGCGGATATTCCAGCGAAACTTGGATGTTTATTTTATATTATCAGAATATCGGTATGTCTTTTTTTTTTAATTGAGGGATTGATCAGGTTAAGCTACGCTTGCCGCGGTTGGTCCATGGATGGGTATGACTATCTTTACATATCAAGACCCCTCCGTGCCTCGGAAAAAACTGTCATTCGTGGACCTTTGATATCAAAATCAAAATCAAAATATTTTTATTTCATATAAACCTGCATGGGCACTTATGAAACGTCAGAAGCTAGGTGCACGGTTCCAAATTGTTGTTTCCTATGGAGAAGAGCCGGCAAGAAACTCCACGGTTACTCTTTTAAAAATAATTGGCTTTAACAATGTTTTCAAATTACAGAGATTAAATGTGTGGGAGGACAGCGCAGGCCTGTCAATAAGTACCAGGTACTTAGACGAATACAGAATAGAAAATCGTCTACAAATCTACAGTCAGTAAGGCCTACAACGTTCTCTCATTCACAATATGTAAAATAATCTACATAAATAAAATTAACCTAAATAAAATTGATGTATAATGTCAATTAATGACGAGATTATGTCAGCATTGTAAAAATAAAAAGAATGAAAAAGAACATTGTATTTGAGAGCAGTTAATAGACTTTCACATAGTTATGCTGTTAATGAGGTACCAGGGAAGCCACATGTGCAGAAGGAATTAATGCCAAACTTCCCTGTCTTCAACGTAGTCTTTTATCTTATAATATGCTTTTTTGATAAGGACATGTTTGATGTGCGTTTTAAACTTTCCATCGCTAAGTTCTGTAACCGACTTTGGCAACTTGTTATAGAAGCGGATACTGTTTATTAGAAATGACTTGCTAGTTTTAGTCAGTCTAAATTTTGGAATCACAATTTCATCTTTACTACGTGTATTCAGATTATGGAAATCGCATCGTTTTTTGAAAAGGCTGCCTTATTTTTCTTACTGCGTAAGCAGCTGAGCTTAATCTACTTGAAAGAGCTCTAATGTGAGCACCCCATTGCAATTTTGAATCTAAAGTAATTCCCAAAAATACAGTTTCCGAAATAGCATCCAGTTTCTTGCCATCAAGTTTTAAGTTTAGACCTACTTGGGGTACATTTGGTAACGAGAACTTAAGACATTTAGTTTTGTTCGTTCGATAGTCGTAACGGGTCGTCAAAAACCCGAAAGTCTGACAACCAGTCTTACCAGTGTATCGTGTTACCCAGTTACTGGGTTGTAGAGGTCAGATAGACAGTCGCTCCATGTAAAATTTTGGTATTCAGCTGCATACGGTTAGACTAGAAGCTGACCCAAACATAGCTGGTAAAAGGTTAGGTAGATGATGATGTTGATGGAGGGAGGCAGTACAGCATCATTCACCACCTATTTAAGGGATATTGTTATTATCGTCCATGTGGAATGAATGAATTGACCACGGTGAAAATGATCTCATATTAGTAGTTTAGATAAAATGTGTCATACATCGAAACGGATATTTGTTTTCGCGATACTAATTGAGCAATTAAATTGTATTGCAATTGGATCACTGCCAAAGTAAAAAATCTTATTTTACTATTTAAAGTACGTTAGTGGTCTACGACACATAACAATTACAACATAATGGCTGTCATCCATTGATATATAAAAAACTGTCATCAATATTTGTAACGTTGGGATGAGATGGTTTGAAATAACAAGAGCGGTAAATAGCGAGCGTTTTAGTGAACGCTTGCTTTTCTCCGCGGCTACGCTCGTGTGCATGTCGATTATCGCGTAAAAAAGTAGCCTTTGTCCTTCACCGTATCCCAGGCTATTTCTCTGGTAAATTTCATGACGATCGGTTCAGTGGTTTAGGCATGAAAGCGTATCAGACAGACAGAGTTACTTTCGCATTTATAAAATTAGTAGGGATTTATGACGTTTGACGCCCAAAAATTGCATATTTTTTTTACCTAATTCAATATTTTTGATATGATCAAATCGTTCATATACACCAAATCACATAACCAACCCGCACTTGACCTGCGTGGTGGATTACGGCCCATTCCATATCTCACGAGAAAAGGCCTGTGCTGTGTCCCATCAGTGGGAACGATACAGGCTGATTATGCTAAATCATATTTATCTATCAAATTCGTATCTTTATTAAAAACAAAATGACGCACAATGGATATAAATCTGCAATAGACGCCAAGTTTTCACAATCCGAGCCAAACTTTCCAAACGGATGTTTTGTCTTCAATGAATAGACTTCCAAAACGGATCGGAACAGCTGATCCACACACACATGTAACAACATGGCTGACATGCGTGCGCGCAGCATTACGATACTATTTCGGCAGGTGACATTAGATGTGAATCATTCCTTTGGGAAATCCCGACACTTATTAGGGGTGACAGGATTTTTACGATCGAAATTTAAAAAAGAAAAATTAAAGCGATTTCTTTTTGTAATGTTACATTTTAAAACCTTAATGTCTGACTGAGAGTAGAGTAGAGCACTGGTGGCCCAGTGGTAACGGCTGCGACTTACGAGTTGTATAGCTCGTAAGTTCGAACCCAGCTAGGCGCATTACTTTGTGCAAATTATTTCATCACCACAGCTCTCAAAACGGTGAAGGAAAACATCGTGAGGAAACCGGCATGTCCTAGAACCAAAAATTCGAAGACATGTGAATTCCTCCAACCCGCACCGCTCAGATTGGTGGATTCCGGCCCATTCCCTCTCACAGAGAGGAGGCCTGTGTCGCAGCAGTGGGAACCTTACAGGCTGATTATGCTAATGTGTTACTGGTATTTCGCTGTTTCTCAATCCGAATACTAAACCAATGGCCAAACACTTTCGAAATGAGCAGAGTTCATAATATCTAATAGCGCCAGGCCCAGTGAGGCTACTCTCTAACTCCTTTAACGAAAATACGGGCCCGTCCGAAAATAGTTCGAAACTTCGAATTGATCCTTCAGCTGCTTTATTTACTTTTTTAGACGAGTAAAACTATATAGGGAGTAGGGACAACTGTCAAATCGGGTAGTAATTCATTCTTAATTTAGACCCCAAACTAATCATAGGTCTGTAAATGATACGGAGTAGGAAGCGCCCGTAACTTCGACCGAGATTTCGGATTTCGTGCTTAGAGAGTAGGCCCCCAGTTTCGAGCCGGACTAACAATTCATACAAACAGAAACCAACGAAGCATCTCAAATCTAGGGTACCTAGATGTCGTATCGAAGTTACTATTTCGGCAGTTGACATTACCGCTGTGACTCACTCCTCTGGGAAATCCCGGTAGTAAACAGGGCTGCCGGTTACGTAACCTACATTTACAACTCATTTACAGGCTAATAGCTTTTACATTGAAGCAAGGCTGAGCACATTTAGTGAAGGAAGTGGGAGTTATATTGGATTTATGAAGTTGATGTTTGTTGAAAGTGAATTTGTGAACGTTGAGAGCAGCGCATCTGAAAGACTTGGAATGCCTTATATAGGTAAGGTTCCTTCGACCAGTGACAAGTTTATCAAAAACACGATGAATAATTTTAACTAAGGTTCTACTTCTGTTCAAATCGCAAATTCTGAGGTTACTGTAATAAATAGAACAAAGGGGATAAGTAGAATAATTATTTGCAGTTCTTTTACAACAAACCATGAATAAAGCAAAACCAATTCCCGGTTTCAAAGACGTAAAAAGTACCACTTATTCTTGCGCTATAATGGCTAAAACTGAAGCAAACTTACTGAAACGAATATTTCGAAATGAATGCTCGTTTCATTACAGCGTGACAAGTGAATAGTAAATGTGTCAGCCCTGCGGCCTGATGGCGGCAGACGGTAATTGCGCGCATTGTGCGTCAATGTTCTAAATAAACCAAAAAGATCGCGGTTAACAAGCGTGGCTTTTCCGTATTTTATGAACCATCATCTTCTGACAACTCTATACTTTACCACTAATGATATTCTACCTATAACTTGGGGACTTTACAAACAAGAGCACACTGAGCTATCATTCTAGGTTTACTTTGTTGATCCCTATAAAATAGATCATAATAAATTTCGCGCTCGCTCCATGTTACGAAATTAAACATAGCTGGCGAAATATGGGAATACTGTACACCTCTGCCTAAACCTTCGTGGAATACAGGCTTGTTGTTATGTTTAGGTATACGATAATACATTTGAAGGGACGAATTGTCATTCCAGTGGATGCGGGTAAACAATCCAAGAACCGGTCGTTGTGGCGATGTTTTAGAGGGCAAGTCCAGAATTGACGTCTTTCAGCTGAATGACGACAATGAAGACGGACAGAACCCAAAAAAGACTGAATAATTAATTTGCAATGTTTACCACTGCATATTACGATGTTGGCATCCCTGGGGCATCAGACAGTCATCACTTCGTGCGTCAATGTCCTAAATACACGCTCAGTTGGCGGTTAACTAAGAGACGTCTTCCGTGTGTTATGCTTTCTTATTAATCAACTATTCCATTTCAATAAGTGGGCTGCAGTGAATTAGCTTTCAAAACTATTACTCATTGTGGAGGGTCATTGTGCCTTACCGCAAATACTTAGAGTTTCCCCTTGGCTCTAAAAATGGAAAATTGGGTTTTTACTACTGAATTATTGTTTCTACTTAGGCTTTGGTTTCAGGTACATATTTGCATTGTTTCTGTTAAATTATTATTCAGGCAATTAACATTTCGGTTAATTGCATGATGGCTAGCGAATAAAGCAGTTAGTTATGAGTACCGGTTTCCTTGAAAAGACCTTAAACTTGACAATTTGTACGAACTTTACAACTTATCATTGGATCTCTGGGCACGCCACGATTGCGGCGGTAAGTCCCCTCTTTGAGGAGTGGTTTGAGAGGCGGCATGGCGTCCTCACCTTCCGCCTGACGCAGGTCCTCACCGGACACGGTTGTTTCGGGAGGTTTCTGTTTCGGATAGGGCGGGAGGAAACGCCCGGGTGTTTCCACTGCGAAGATCG
The DNA here is from genome assembly GCA_949987655.1 of Polymixis flavicincta. Classification (NCBI taxonomy): domain Eukaryota; kingdom Metazoa; phylum Arthropoda; class Insecta; order Lepidoptera; family Noctuidae; genus Polymixis; species Polymixis flavicincta. The sequence continues at coordinate 21,601,438 of OX465183.1, forward strand.
CCCTGAGGACACGGTGGAGCACACGGTGGCGGTCTGCCCTGCTTGGGCGGAGCACCGCCGTGTCCTCGTGGAGGCGATCGGCGGCGGCGATCTCTCGCGTCCGGCCCTGGTCCAGGCCATGGTACGGAGCGAGAGGGCATGGGGAGCCGTCACCTCCTTCAGCGAAGCAGTGATGCTCGCGAAGAGGGAGGCGGCGCACGTGAGGGAGAGGCAGCATATGCGCCCTCGCGACCCCAGCCGCCGCAGGATACGGAGACGCCCTGGGCGTCGGGAATCCCAGGCCGATTTCCGGCCACCGTAGGCATGGGCTTGCGGACGGCGAGTAATGGGTAGCTCGCTGTCCGGTAAGGACCAAGCCCAAGTCGACGGCGCGTTGTGTTCCACGCACGCCTCAAAGAGATGTCAGCACAAATAGTGATGGGACCCGCAAGGGTCGATGCCTGCCAGGGGTGCGGGTTTGTTCGAAAGAGACACCACAGCCCCTGGCTTAAGGGCTACTGAAGGAACACGGGTGGGTTTTAGTCAGTAAAAGTCTGACACGCCCTCCTGCTCCACCCAGAGCGGGAGAAGTTATTTGATGATTTCCCACCCAAAAAAAAAAAAAAAAAAAAAACATTGGATCTCAGTCTAAGAAATGTTCTATTTTATGACAAACAGCGAATTTAAAAATTATCGACCTTAATCTAGACTGAATTGTCAGTAAAATTATCACTGCCAAACCTATAGCAACACACATAGCAACCGCTTAGACTTTGATTACCAAATCTTCTGTTATCGTGACGTTCTCCTCGTCACAACATGACTTGCCGCGTTATCTTCACAACAAATAAATCCGCATTTTTCCACCGATGACGTATAATCCGTTCATTGAGAAACGTTCCAGAAACATTATGGCGGCGTGAGTTCTCTATGGTGTGAGCACGCGAGCCTGGTCACGCACCGAGCTCGTCATTGACGTCAGAGACACCACTACGACCAGTGACCATTATTGTTGCCAATTCTATAGTATTGTATACATGACTCTGTTCTCCTCTCTCTCGGGTCTACCTTTGTCAAAGAACTTTTCGCAGAGTAGGTTCTTTCTGGGACAATAACATGGCCCTGTTAGAGGTCCCAATAATGATCAACAATTTTCAAAATCGGATGGAAACGATTTCGATGTTCTTTTGTATTCGATATTTATCATTTTATGATACCGATTTGATGCATTATACGTTGGATATCGTCAATCTATCAGTTTTGCAATATGTGCCATTATTCAACACATTTTAAGTCAAATAATATGTATTATGTAGCATGCAATATTTAAGTTTTTCCGGCTTTCATGATTCAAGCTTATCACAATAATATCCAACATTTGGGTCAGTAAGCACGAACTGTATTAATGAGAGTGACGTATCGGCCCCGTCACTGTAGCTGACGTCAGCCATCAAAACACGTGTACTGTGTAGGTAAAATGTCGTCATTAATATTTCAGGCACGCTCATTTTCGGATTTTCCAGTTTAGAGGTGATCCTGACATTTGAAGATAATCTAGTAATTATTCACAGGTATTCATATGTAAGCAAATAGCTACTATTTCGTATCGCAATCAGATACGTTTTAGCGTTATGTTTCCAGAAAGCACTGTGATAGGAAATTAATGATAACAATATTCTATTTAGTATTTTGACAGCCGCTTTGAGTGCAGCAGTGTCAAGATCATACCAATCAGTTTCATTACCTTATGCAGAGAATATTTATTAATTTATTAGGGTATTTAACAATAAATACACTATCGAGACACATTACACAGTAACACAGTAAGTAATAATTTTACAATTTAACCAAAGCAAATTGAAGTCCAAGTGTTCCATATTATTACATGCATTGGTCCTTCGAGCCGGATGAAACAATTTCTGTCTTTACCCGAAGAATCTTTGAATATTTGAAAACATCAAGCAATCGACTTTAGAACTTATCTAAGAGCATAGCAGTATTTTCTATTGTTTTCCCAGCGCGATATTTTAATATTTTATACTGCGTACCTGGTAGCGAAGGAGAAAGTTCTCATAAAGGAAGAATTGAGTAATAATTGTTAATTTTAGAAAGGGGTGCCGACCAATTCACGTTATAGACCATTCACCACTCTTTTTCGAAGCGTTTAGGTTGTTCACGAACGAATACCTACAAGTCTCAAATTTCTCACCCTACAGTGTAGCACTATTCCGAATTTAGAACAGTGTATTTTCAGAAATTGGTAAAATAAATTCTGCATTGCCAACGGCTTGCCCTTTTCGTTAGCTAACTAAATGAGCAGTTAAAAGACCGCTAGATCGTTGGAGTCGGTTTGTTAGCAAAATCATTTGGATAAATTCCACGCTATCAACAGCATCAACCTTGATGTAGTGGTGACGCGCCAACAATGCACTAATATATCAACCAATATCTCTCCATATCAACGGTGCTGAAACCTAATCAGTTAAATAACAGCAAATCCATTGAAAAGTTCTGAGTCAATCGACAGATAAAGTCATAAAAAGAAGTAGGTATGTTTATAATAATAAGTAGTTATTACCTAGGAAATTATGATCATAAATTACGTGGAAAAATAGTTATTTGCTATGCAAGGCTGCAAAGTTGTTTTTTGGCGCGAGTACTTGTATTGAAAGCTGAGCAAGCGAAGGACTCTAGGATTAAACCATGAGCGAAGCGAGTGGTTCAACTATAGAAACCTGAGCGGAGTAAGGCGTTCAAAGGTACGAGACGCAGAATACCTTTGCTGCCGAGCAAAACACAAAATGTTTCATCTCACTACAGCGAGGAAAATGCTAGGTGCGAGAAACACAGCCTTAATAGTATATTAAATTAGTGTAGTTCAATGAAGTATGATAGCACTGCATTGTCGTCTTCGAAAACGTCTTCACGCGTTTAGAATGTCTGTATGCATTGAACAAATTGTACGCTTTTATGTACTTTTCGCGTGATTTTTTCGGAAGATAACTCAATTCGGTATAATTTACTGCTTGCACTAACGCAGAGTTACAAAAAGGTTTTCATTTAAAAAAGTTGTTAAATTTATATCTTCGTCGCTGCTGGACAGAAATCATAAAATATGAGCGATCATATTTTATGATTTCTTACGTTTTTAACAAAAAATTAACCAAAATGATGGAAAGTGAACGGAATAGAGAAGAATTTTTTTAAAGATTTTTTAGTTTCGTGATGTCGTCCTGCTAGCCAGTGCGATTATTCTAGAAGTGAGCTTGGCGCACTGACATGAAATAAGTATTAATTTATTTTCATAGCATAAACCACTTATGCACTGAGGTTGTGAGGTGAAAAATAATATGAATTGAATAGAGAGACTAGGAGGAATAACACATTAATCTAATTTGATTGTAGGATGTTCTTCAGGAAGGTCAGGTGCGTAGTACTCGCAACCAGCGTGCGTGTCCGGTGGCCCTAGTGTGTTACATTTAACCATCTCGATCAAACGCATCGAGCGCGTTCGGCGTTCCGAGGCCTTAGTGGGAGTTTAATTTAACCATCTCGACTGGATTGGTGACGGACCAATCGGAGCGCCGAACGTGCTCGATGCGTTTGTTCGAGATGGTTAAATGAAACTCACACTAGGGCCACAGATGTATGGACGTAAACGAGGCAAAAGGAGTATTTTTCGGTATGGACACGCTCAGCACAACTGATACTGAATGTTTTTTTTGTTATGTTTAACGTTCTCTTTTTCTAATGTGTCTGTTGCTGTTGTGTTGTGTCTGTGTCGAATAAATGTTTTCTATTCTATTCTATTCTATTCTTATTGAGGATCGTAGCACGTGGCGTTCAGTAGTTTCTCCATGGGAAAAAGCCGTGAGTTTATGTATGTAGAAATCCAGTACTTGATATTTTCTTTTTTATAAACTGAATCATTTACTTGACTTAATCGGTTGACATCGGCGCGGAGTCTTGGGGCTCCATTACAATAGAAAATCAATTGTGTCTCATTAGCCGATCTTGAGCGATTAATTAATAAAAATATAGGTATTTTTGGCTTACTTGACCTGTTATCACACCGAGACTGTCTACAACAGAATCATTTGTCGAATCTGTGATAGACGAGCACTTTGTTTTGTTGCCTAACAATACCATTTACAGCTTATCTCACGGACCGCTTACAACTAGATTGAACTAGATTTTTTGCGAGATAATATTCCAATTGGCAGATAGTGATTAGTGGCTATATCGTTCTACATGCCGATGCCAATCGTCGAACAGATATAAAAAGCTAATTTTCGCCGATTACTAGAGTCATGGAAAGTTTCACATATACATATGTTTGGGTAGCAATAGGTTAAATTTTTTCGATAACAATGGTCCAATCCATAGCCTGCCCGTATCACAAAATGTCTTTAATAAGTTGTTACGATAAAAAGACAGATATTATAAAGATTAACAAAGAGCGGTTGACGCGGAAACAATTAAAAAGTCAATTTCTTCGTAAAAGTGTTATGTGTATGTTTTCATAACTTATGAAAAGAAAAACACATAAACAGATGTATAAAACTATTTACAAAATCAAAAAACCCGACTGCCTAAAAGTGAACTATAATTTAAAAAGATGGAAACAAGAAACTATTTTTAAAAGGACCACTATTAGACTGAATACTATAAGCAATCTCATGCTGTCGGAGGCAATAAAGGTCTTAATTGTTAAATTTAAAATGATGCCTCCGACTGCATGAGATTGCTTATAGTATTCAGTCTAAGTGAATTTGTAAATTATTTTTTATTTCACAGTTTTTAGTTAATAATATAATTATTGTTGACGTTAATGAGACCTATTTATGAGACCCTTTATTTTGATATCCCACTCAATAGGGTTTGAGAAAAAAAATTTTTTTGAAGACACTATATTGCGCCAAAAATCGGCAATTTTTTTTTACCAATTTTGGTATACCCAGTGTCACTCTCACAATTAAGACGAATCTAACGACACCTCTCAAGCTGAAATCGATCAAGCCATTTAGGCTACGGAGCGTGCCAAAGAAATATACATATATACATACATACATACACTCGAAAAACATAACTCTTCTTCTGGCGCAGTCGGGTAATAAACACTTGTGTTTTGAACAATCTGCTTATTTAAACGAAGTTTTTCTAAGGTATACGGAAGATATACGGAGGGATATGCCCAAAGAAGGATGGCGAGTTTGGACCCACATTATTTGTAAATTAACGAAGTGTCGTTCACTTGCAAGATAATATTTACTATATTAAAGAGGTTGTAAGAGGATCATATAAAAAAATTGGAGACACTAGGTGATGGGAATTCAAAGTTAACAAATATTTTTAATTGCTTAAAAATAAGTCATCATGCAGTTATTAAACGCACCGTGTTTCGTTTTACATTCCAACCTACTCGTTACATGATTTACTTTCTTACATTTGACGTTTATGCTTGTCAATTTTTTGTTTTTAATAAACAAAACTTGTAAAATATAAGAAAAACATACAAAAGTAAATATTAAAATGCATTCACATTTTTCTACAAAACTGTACAATATCACAATATTATTAATCTATTTTCTTTCATACATTTTTAGTACATTTTTAAATATTTTTACAAAACTCGTACAAAAACATTTAAAAATATAAAAAATTGTGGCCCATCGGCATCAGGAGCAGGGTCCAAGATGTCGGTGGTCAGGGCTCGTTATAATATTATTATTACGATTATTTGTGCTATCGTAGAATGTAACGTTATGCTGTCAATAGAAGTTGGCTGTCAGTGTCAAAACCAATTAATTTAATCTGTCGTTTGTTTTTTTTTTTTTCATTTAGTTTTATGCCAATAATGATTATAGTAATAACCTATATCAATCTAGTCTATGATTCCATATCTTGTATTTACAAAGTCACAATAGTTCCTAGCTCCCAGACGTATTTTTTATTTTGAGTAGGTAATTACCTATATATGGCCAGCGAAATGCAGAACCACGATGGTAGTCTTGTTAGATATTTTTATTCTGACCGAACACCTTTTTGAAACTACATTATTATAAAAAGAGTTATTGTATTATTAAATACAGCACCTATTAGATTCGTTTTAGGTTATAATTTTTTACCTTGCATATCTTTTTTCTCCCATCCTCTACGACTTACTGCCCATTAGCTTTTTTGCTAGTTTTATATAGTTCTACAACTAGTTAGAAGTTTCCATACTGTACGATGCTCCTAACAGTGGGTCCCATTGTACAAACAACCTCGCCATCCTCCTTATGGTGATATCATACAATCGCTACTAATCTATATATATAAAAGAAAGTCGTGTTAGTTACTTCACTTATAACTCAAGAACGGCTGAACCGATTTAGCTGAAAATTGGCAGGGAGGTAGTTTAGAGCCAGGAGAAGGACATAGGATACTTTTTATCCCGGTATTAGGTAGGGTAGCGTAGGTAGGGTAGGTAGGATAGTGTAGAGTAGGGTAGTGTAGTGTAGGAGGTAGGGTAGCGTAGGTAGGGTAGGTAGGTAGGGTAGTATAGTGTAGGGTAGGGTAGGTAGGATAGTGTAGGGTAGGTAGGGTAGGGCAGCGTAGGTGGAGTAGGTAGGTAGGGTAGGATAGTGTAGGGTAGGGTAGGATAGTGTAGGGTAGTGTAGGGTAGGTAGGGTAGCGTAGGTAGGGTAGGTAGGATAGTGTAGAGTAGGGTAGTGTAGTGTAGGAGGTAGGGTAGCGTAGGTAGGGTAGGTAGGTAGGGTAGTATAGTGTAGGGTAGGGTAGGTAGGATAGTGTAGGGTAGGTAGGATAGTGTAGGGTAGGTAGGGTAGGGCAGCGTAGGTGGAGTAGGTAGGTAGGGTAGGATAGTGTAGGGTAGGGTAGGATAGTGTAGGGTAGTGTAGGGTAGGTAGGGTAGCGTAGGTAGGGTAGGTAGGTAGATTTTGTATGAATGACTTTTGGATGGATAGGACAACGTCTGTCGGGACAGCTAGTAATATTATAAATGCGAAAGTACCTATGTCTGTATGTTAAGGTTTCACGCCTAAACCGCTGAACCGATCGTGACGAAATTTTGCAGATATATAGCCCGGGATATGGAGAAGGACATAGGCTACTTTTTTACGCGATAACCGACATCCACGCGAGCGGAGCCTCGGGCAAAAGCTATATGTTATAAGTATTGCTCTTCCCACGCACAACGGACCGAATGGGAGTGTACGTGCGGAAAAGGTCATCATCATCATCATTAAGTATTGCTCTTTAGAAACAGACTGGAATGAAGACTGGAATGAATTATTCCTTATACTTACTAATATTATAAACACGAAAGTTTGTTTGTATGGATGTTTGTTACTCTTTCACGCAAAAGCGGCTGAACGGATTTGGATGGAATTTGACACACAGATAGATTATAACCTAGATTAACACATAGGATACTTTTATTCCGGTAGTACGTTCCCGCGAGATAATTTCCGACTAACACGCGGGCGGAATCTAGTGTTAAATAAAGTTTTAGCAAGTCATCTAAGCACACAAGGTTTTAACTAAAATTATTTTATTATTTATTTACAAGGTCTACAAGGTCGACATCATCATTTATTATTACAGCAGGTCGACGCGTCGCTGCGTAACGGGTCGTCGGTTTAAGAACTATACTTTGATACTACATACTGTAAGTAGGTACCATTTTGAAGATATTGTTCTGACTATTTATTTGCAAACCTTTACTTTACTCATCATCATCTGGCTAGACTTTTCCCAACTGTGTTGGGGTCAGCTTCCAGTCTAACCGGATGACCCAGAGTCTGGATAGCACGATATCACTTAGTAAGAATGATTGTCAGACGTTCCAGCAACCGGAATCAAAATCTTCTATATCTATATATTTAAAGGAGAAGCTGACTTACTGACAAATCAACGCACAGCCGAAACTATTACAACTAGGAACGTGAAATTTTCCACACGGCTTCTTTTTATAATGTAGGGAGCACTAAGAAGGGGTTTTTGGAAATTCGACCTTTAAGGGGGTCAAAAGGGGGGATTTTGTTTGTATGAAATATCTTATTCCTTGAGTTAATAAACTTGAAACTGGGCACATATACTTATCTAAGTAAATTATAAAGTTGGTCATTTATTGTTTTTATAACCTACCCCTAAAGGGGGATTGGGGGGTGTCAAAGTTTGTGTGGAAGAATTTTAACTCGCGGTCTGATTAACTCGAAACTCAATATTTATACCTAAAACCCAAAAATAAAGAATAACGTGTACCAGGATTTTTCGAAAATCTACCCCTTAAGGAGTAAAAAAGGGTGCTCCGTAATATTATAAATGTGAAAGTTTGTGAAGATGATTGGATCTTTGTTACTCAATAACGCAAAAACGGCTGAACAGATTTGTATGAAATTTGGCACACAGATAGATTAAAACCTAGATCAACACACAGGACTACCTATACTTTTTATCCCGGTAGTATGTTCTCACGGGATAATTTCCCACTTCCACGCAGGTGAAGCCGTGGGCGGATGCTAGTACAGACATAAATTAAAGAAAAAAGCTTCAGGACTAAATCAAGAACTTGACGAATACCAAAGAGTATGAAGCAACCCTATTCAAACAGGAGCAATGAACTCATTTGTGGCACTAGAAGCGTGTCAACCTTGTTACAACAACACACGTAACTGCACGTAGGTCGTATATTGTAGCGCTTGCTAAATATAATGATGTACAATGTGTTGTAGTTCGAAACTCTTTTCTCATCGTGGGAGAAACTTATAGTGAAGCAAACAAAATAGGAAAGAACAGCATCATTATTTTTTACTAGGTTTTTTTGTCCCACTGCTGGGCAAAGTAGGGAGTCTATCTCTTTCCACTTCTCGCTGTTCAACAGCCAAGAATCAATCTTAATTAAAGGAGTCCAACTCATCTCGCCATCTCCGTCTGGGCCTAACGCGATGCATCATCATTGCCAAAATGTTACTAAGGCTAGCATTCGGGGAGCTGTTTGTGTTTGTGTGTGTGTGTGTGTCTGTGTTTGTGTTGAATATGAAGAATAGCTGGCATTTAACTATTAAACTCATTATACGGCTCGGGAACAAACAAGAATGTATTTAGTAAAGGATGAAAAGCGCATACAAGCACTATTGTTGACGTACTCGTAAGAAATAAAAGAGGAATTATGTTAACTTATAATTGATTACGCATGTTTTGATTATACAAGCAGTATCTTTAGATTACCATTTCAAGCGAAGTTATTTTGATGCTAAAGGTTAGTTACCGAACCACCAGTTTAAATTCAAAAAAGTTTAAATGAATGCTGTATTTTTTAAATATTCCATTAATTTGCAGTCAAAATTAACATAAAACCACACCCATTATTTGTAGCCACAAGTTTTATTTGAACACGTTTTTGTTACATTTGACAGAAATAAACTTTAAAAACAATGAACAATTTAAGTGAAAAAAGTTAATATGGATAAAAATTTGGCGTATCATGGACCACCACATGTGTCTGAAGACACACACAATATGTACAGAATAAATAACAGTCCTGAAAAAGAAAGTATCTGCACAGTTATCAAGCACCGACCGAATATAAATTAATACGAGTATCATGTTCTATACTTACTCGTATCAACCGAAGACACCTCATTTCAGTAAAACAGACACGTCAATGTAAACAGGCGTCAATACACAAACAGTATTGATAAATACGATTGTAAATAACGGTAATGGACGCTTTGAACTTTGAAGCGACCCGCCCTTCGATGGTCAACCCAAGTTCTAGGTCAAGCCCGCAGGAACTGAACCAAGAGACGAACTCGAAAGTTATCGATGAAAAACAAAATAATGTAGAGGCAAATGATCGTTTTGCAGTGTCAATTTTTAAACTAATCGATTATATGTAAACGGGAGTACACCCTAATAATACGATGTCTGGTCCAAAAAGGGCCAGCCGTATTAATTGGGTTACCATCACGTTTAAAAATGCCTCAAAACGGGGTCACAAATTAATGTAGCTGACCCACAGTCCCTACGGGTGGATCCAGTAAAATGTTATAATCATGCATTATCTGCAACATCAGAAAGCCTTGACATGATTTATTATTTAGCACTCACATTTTAGATTATATTACACGGCAGTTTCGTTTTTACACAATGCATTAAATTATTCTGGATCACGTTTACATACATACAGACATACACTTCATTTCCACAGACGAGAAAACTGTCCATTTGATCTGTTATTTAAAGAGTTCAAGAGCAAGCGGGATTATTTCCGCAAGTCGTATCATCAACATTGGAAGTAATTGCTATCACATTACGATCAGGCTGTCTCGTGTGGAAATGGAAAACATTGAAACGACTACTACTCTTATCTTAACTTTACCTTTAGCAACAGCAGTAGGATTTTCCGACATTTTTAATAGTTGTCCTTCAAAAACACTTAAATGTTCAACTACAACTCCACTATTATTTAACACGTTAATTTCACTTCTATTAATTTTTACCTACATGGCTATTCCCGATAGCATCACAAAATTAATTAACTGTTAGTAATAAAGCAAAATGTTATTTACATGAGATAAAGTTTAATAGTTCGAGGTACTTGAGCGGGCGCCACTGCAAAATGCGGGACACTAATTGTTTTCAAATAATCGCATCGAAGTAGATATTACCGGTTTATGAGCCCGATAAGTCATACATAGATTATTTAATAATCAAGCAAAAATTTTCGTAATACATTCCAGGTAAGGTGAGGAACGTCGGGCCACAGACGTGCGCTCGCCGCAGGCAGCCGATTCCGACTGGAGGTGGCGGTCGGTATCACGCAGGGTGGGGAGGCGCGCGAGGTGGGGATGCGCCCAGGAAGCACAGCCTCCGACCAATAATAATTATGTAAGTAAGGGTTGTTGCTATTTTTAGAGCAAAGGCGCATACGTAACGAGTTTGTATGGAAAAGTATATTATGCCATCGCCTTAGTATAAATAACTGGTGTGCAGTGCAGTAGGCGTAGTTTGCAACGTTTCTATTTGTGGAACTCTTAATGCTGTTTCTCTAGTTTCGCAAGTAGCAAGTTTAATGTGCCCGTTGTGTATGTAGTTATGGCAGGTTGTTCGAACTAGATCGCCATTTGGTAGCACTCGTACTTGGCGGTTTTCTTGTATCCATCCAAGTAATTAAAGTTCAAAAAGCTTTTAGTGAGCGTTAGCGAAAGGTATTTGTTTTCAGGTTGAATAATGGTTTTTTGTGACGAAGATAGATGGTTGGAAATTTCTCGGCTGACTGGTTATCAAACACTGTCAGTGTTGTTTAGGTTCAGCGTAACGTTCAGCGTAAAGGAGCATTATGTCTTGCAACATACTGTACTTCCATTACTAACTTTATTAGTGCCAAGTTGCTAACTAAGTTATAACTTAGTGATCCATCCATCATTTAATTAATAACATGGCTGCAGCGCCCCTGCGTCTCTTCCCCCCTCCGCCTCCGGTACGACCCCTGCTGCACCCCCTGCAACCGCATCCGCATCCGCGCGGCCCACGGCTGGAGCGCCCACCCCTTACGTAACACTGACACACTTCCGAGACCACTATGATATTTATGTTGTTTACTACCGCGAAGTCACAGTTAATATTGAAGTGAAAAGTTGGGAATGGCTTCGACCAACAGGAAAGGTGAAGTGAGAAAAAGGGATTACTCACACTTATTCAGCTCTGTTCAGCTTTTGTCCATAGAAAACAACGATTTTGTATAGAGTCCGTTCAGCTTTCCGCGGCTGAACGGACGCGTACGCATCTCATACAAATCGTTGTTTTGACACTGACAACATACTTTTCACTCGACGGCCACAGCGTTTATACGTTTATACTATCATGGATCAGGGCGCATAGTGCCAACGTCTGCCAGCCCTCGAGATTATACAGCACAATCATTATCAGCCTATAATGATCCCACCGCTGGGGCACAGACCTCCTTGAGTATACCATAGTCAATTACGCGAGCCCGAGGACTTGCAGCAGCAATATTATGGTCCAATTCCAAATTTAATGGGTCGGTATTGATAAAGTTACCCTGATCAACTGTTACCGGGCGGTAAACAAATGTGCCCCCCACACCGAGCCCCGCGTCTCCCAAGGGTGTTCAAGCGGAGGGATTATATCAACTGGATGGACAGCGACGTCTAACCGATCGCCAATAACATCGCATTGCGAAATCCGTTTGCTAAGTCCTGTTTCTTAGGGGTTGCGAAAATTAATGTAGAGTTGCTCCACTTATTGGGAAAAAGAAAGTCTGTGTGATATAATAAAACTGGGTAAAGTTGTAATGAGCGGTGAGATACACATACCATAACGCCTTGTTACCCCGAAGGATTGGGCAGCGGTTTTACTAATAGTACAGCCACCACATTTCGCCATATGTTTTTGTACTATAAAACAATTTCGCTTTTCATGCCTGTACGCTTAATTCTTTTAAACAACGCAAAGGATTTTAGTACGATTTCCTTAATAGATTGATTCAAGACGATGGTTTATGTGTATAATACACCGTCCAGGACGCGGGCGAAGCCGCTGGTTAAAGCCGGTTTTTTTTTTTTATTATAAAGTCAAATCATTTACATATTACCATTAGGAAATTTTAAATAACTTTTTTTTCATCCAATCAATTTCATCATAATTCGACTAACAGTTTCGAGGAAACTGCTAATGTGATCAGTCTCGTTTACCGAAATACAGGTTCCTATCAGCTGGCATAGAATGAAAGTCATTCAACGAAAAACTCACGTCAAAATGCAATACAGGATAAAAATACAAGTGAACGAACTTTTATTACGTAGAGGACTGATAACATTGATTAACACAAACAGTACTCTACGTATATTTAGCATACGTGCACCTAAGCAGGTGTCGTGGTGAACTAGGAAAACAAGTGTTTTTTTTGGTAACTTCGAGCACCAGGTACTAATGGAAATAAACCGCAAAATTGTGTTCGGATGACTAAATATTTAAATTAATTTCAGAAGAGCTATTACCAAAACGGCACGGTTGGCGCAGTGGTTAAGCGATTGACTCCTGTGCTGAATGTCGCGGGTTCGATTCCCACACGGAACAAATATTTGTATGACCTACAAGTAGTTGTTCCGGGTCTGGCCGTTTGTTTATGTGAGTTTAAATGTTTGTAAACGCACCCACAATACAGGACAAATTCCTAGTGTGGGGCAACGTTTAATTATAAAAAACAAAAAAAAATGTGGGATTCAAATCACGTCTTGAAATGATAATAACACCGAATATGTTTTGTTCTTGTTATGACAGCGGGAAATCCTAGTTTTAAAGGATGCTGAGCAGAAAACCTTGAATCAATTAAAGCTATGCTTACAATCAGCTCCTAAACGAGGACTACTTCAGAACTTTCCATCAGAAAACGTTCTAAAAGGAAATTGATAAATTACGAGCACAAATCAAAACTCCGGAAGACTGGGCTGCTACTAACAGTTTTCTAATAGAAAATTCCAATTAAACATTGCCTGACTCAGGTATCGAATCCAACACCTCGCACTCAGCAGTAGTGGTAGCGGCCACTTGACTAACAAGGCAGCCAAGCCATGTCAGTATTATTTACTAACTATCTTTTGTCAGCGGTTTCACCCGGCTGAAGGTCGAAAACCACAAGAACGTGTTACCGGGGTAAAAAGTATAATGTGTTATTCAGGTTATTATCTATCTGGTTGCCAAATTTCATCCACATCCGTTGTTGCGTGATTGAGTAACAAACGTCCAAACATATAAATATCAAACATACAAACTTTCACATTTATAGGGGCTTGTGGCTAAGTAACAGTAAATAGCTGCGTGGGTCGATCGATCAGGTTAAGCTACGCTTGCCGCGGTTGGTCCGTGGATGGGTGACCATCTTTACATACCAAGACCCTCCGTGCCTCGGAAAGCACGTTAAGCCGTTGGTCCCGGCTGTCATTTGTGGATTTTAGACAGTCGTTACGGGTCGTCAGAAGCCCGAAAGTCTGACAACAGTCTTACCAAGGGATATCGTATTACCCAGTAACTGGGTTGTGGAGGTCAGATAGGCAGTCGCTCCATGTAAAATACTGATATTCAGCTGCATCCGGTTAGACTGGAAGCCGACCCCAACATAGTTGGGAAAAGGCTAGGCAGATGATGATGACAAACTTTCACATTTATAATATTAGTAGGATTTAGTACAAACAGTGGCACCGTGACATCACATCGCTCGGGCCCTATCAGAATACCAGCGCTGCGACACTTTTTAAATGTCGCAGCATCATGCTGAGGTAAGAGCCTTTTGGCCTCGTGCAGGACTTTGTTTTTTTTTTTTTTTTTACTTCCAAGTTTGTTTAATTTTTGTACGATTGTGTGTTTAGTTTAGTACCTAAAAGATCTTCCTGTGCGAGTCACAATAAATACTTTTTCTTTCTTTTTTTTTTTACAGTAGTTGGGAGCTTGTGGGTGAGTGATTATAGCAAAATCCAGACAGATGGTTACGGTAACCCTACACAAGATAGGATACATAAGATAACTTAGGTACAGAGGCCAGCACATCAAGTTACCCCAATCTGTAAAATTTCTTTGATAGTTTTTCAACTTTATTCCAAACGAATAAGGTTCATGTTCAATTGGGAAAATATGACAGTTTGGGATAGGTTGACCTGCTGGCGTCTGTACTTGTCCATAAACAAGGATCACAGTGCGATTTATCATCGTCGACATGGGCATAATTATAATGATCTCACTGCACACAAGTCTCCTCTCTTTGAGAGGAACTAGGCGGTGCGGGTCGGTAGGTGTCACATGTTTTCGAATTCTTGGTTCATCATGGTTATTTGCGTATAATTATGTTCATGAGCAGTTATGTAAGTGATATTTTTCACAAAACATGTTGGCCTTGCTAGACACAATTCTTACCGATATGTACGCATAATTTGTTATCTTATTACTCTCTATTACTTTATCATAGCAAATCAAATGGTATCAACAAATATATTATTTGTCGATACCATTAATCAACAAGCTCACTACGACATATGGGCACGTCCAGTATTAGGCATAAGTATAATTTCGTTTATACTGAATTTCTGCTCTTCTTCTTAGCGTGTCGATAGCAATCTTACAGACAGCCCATAATTTGGCTACGAGTTTGGCACTTTAAGGAGCGTCCATCAGATCCTGTAGCGTGCAGGCAGCAGGACACGCTGGACAAGATATTAACTGCCCCATTGTTTGTGGGACAGCACCACATTTACACTCCAGGGTGGAGTCGTCTGTGAATCTCCACCTGAGTAGGTTTTCTTTACTTCAGCCTACCTGAGTCCGGAGACTATTTAATAATTTCCAGGAGTTCGCCCTAGGCGTCAGGAATCCCAGGCTGATTCCCGGCCACCGTAGGCGTGGGCTTGCGGACGGCGAGTAATGGGTAGCTCGCTGTCCGGTAAGGACCAAGCAAAGGTCAACGGCGCGTTGTGTTCCACGCGCGCCCTCAAAGAGATGTCGGCACAAACCGATCGAGCCCGCAAGGGCCGATGCCTGCCAGGGGTGCGGGCTGTTCGAAAGAGATACCGCCGCCCCTGGCACACAGGCTACTGAGGGAACACGGCCGGGTTTTAGTCAGTAAAAGTCTGACACGCTATCCTGCTCCACCAAGAGCGGGAGAAGTTATTTGAAGGTTTCCCACCCAAAAAAAAGTAGGTTTTCTTTACTTCGGCCTACCTAAGTCCGAAATCTATTTAATGACTTCCAGGAATTCGAAATCTTCCTACTCTTTTCTTTCCTCATAATTTCGTAAGCTAAGACACAATAACTTAATCAAAGATACACAACAACTTCGGGAATAAACAGATCAATTTGGATATATTTAGCTTTACAAAGGGCAGACGCTCGTACCCTTTTGCCAACAATCGGGGTGCCAATCAAGTTACGCCGAACTTTCTATTTACTTGCTATTTCAGTACGAGTATCGATACTGTTACTAAATACTGTTAATATGATACAGTTCGGTATTGTTGTTTATTTTTAAAGTTCGGTTATAACACTGAAAGTGTTTATAAATGTTATGTGGCTCGTCCCACGCAGATTGTATTTGTAACCCGTAACTAATTGGAATGTATTTTCGTGTTTTTTCGAGAGGTGGGCGTTAATTGATTTTGTAGTTGTGATAAATGGAGTCATGGTGACGATGTGCTGGGGAAGCTGTGGTGGATCGGATGCGTCATGAAATGGTTATGAGGAGCTACTTCGGAGGCTTCAATTGAATGGCTTTGGAGAAAGCGCCTACACTGAAAAACCGAATAGGTTGTTTTAACCTTTTTTCAACCTTTATTTTAGGTTAATATAGCACCTACGAGTACCTACATGATTTGTTGAATTAACAAAATAAAAATAGTTGAACTATAAAGGTAAATTTAACCTGTGTTCAGTTTGGTTTAAACTGATTATATACGTCGCCGCGAAAGCGCCAACCTGTTAAGATTATAACATAATCTTATGCGTAACTATTAATTGTAACCATTTGCATGGCATCAATCAGTGTCTATTGGTTTTCTTGAGATCAATGTCATCTATTGGCCAGGTTGTAATAGAAAACTCAGAGTACTGCTGGTTTAATTACTAGCTGAATAACTATAAAACTAACAACAATGTCTTAGTTAAAACTATAGTCACAATTATAAAGGAATAATGGTTTTTATTGTCTGTGGGCTCTTAGTTTTATGATACATGGCTACCTACTGTGCCGAAAAAATGGCGCGTATTGCGAGTTTCATGGTCAATAACTGACTGTTATATTTTAATACGAAAACGAAATCAGTTTCAATCAAAATTTACAATCTATAAAGTAGCAAGATTATTTCACACACACATTTATTTATGAATACCTGTTCTTTGATTAAATTCCTTGAACTGCCGGAAATGTTATAAAGTAGTAATATTTGTGTTGTAAAAAGTAATGACGTTACTAATTAAACTTTCGTCTTAAACCGCCATTGCATTTGTGAATATTAGCATTGTTTAATTGTAAAAGAATTAACTGATAAGCGTTTCACCATTGTTAGTAAATTTTATAACACTAACTAAGTAATAAGATTACTTTCTGTGCGATACGCATTACTTCCGCCCACTTGAGGAGGTGGTCGAGAATGGCGGCCGGACAGTATCGCTATGAAAGTGTGTGAAAAGGACTAAAATTATAATTGTGGAATAAGAAACCTCTGTAACATAATGTTTTGATTTAAAAGAGTGTCCGTGGAGTTTCTTGCCCGTTCTTCTCCATATGAGACCTACTTTAGCTTTGGAATGGGCGCCTAGATTCAGTTTTAACTCAAACTATCTGATTCGCTGTTCTATGAAAAATCCAAAGTGCGTGTAAAAGATTACCAACTACCCATATACCAACGAAGAAATACACCATAAACAACAGAGACGGCATGCATTGGGTTTCCCGCCGTCTCATATATATTTAACTTAGTTATTTTGTTGACTCTACTTCGTCAATATGTTGACTTGACTATATTATCAGTTAGACTTACTTAGATTCGAATATTGTGTCGTTTTAACCTCTTTTAGTGGTTGGTTTAACCTATTAATTTTTAACAATTTTATTTTTGTAGAAATAAATGTCATATAATAGTTGTTTAAACATAATATTAGGTTAATGCAACTTACATGAAATCAACATTATGGAATTCAACCTATTCGGTTTTTCAGTGTACGTAGAAGTTGTATTGTTGAATTTATTAATACAATTCTTAACTCGACTATTGGCTTTTATGTCAGAGTACCTTATTGTAAATTTTCACATTCAAAAGTGCCTTTTAATGGCCTACTTGAAGTAAATTATTTGACTTTGAGTATGTGTATTTTATGTTAACTTTACAGGAAGTACCTACCTACAATAGAGCAGTGGTGCGCTTACGAGTTGTATGGCGTAGGTTCGAACCCAGACAGGCGCTTTTCTTTGTGTAAATTAATTTCATCACCCCTGCTGATGATGATAGGGACTCCCTTTTCCGCACGTTGACTCCCATTCGGTCCGTTGTGCGTGGGAACACATCACCCCTGCTCTCAAAACAGTAAAGGAAAACTTCGTGAGGAAACCGGCATGTCCTAGGCACAACTATTCGAACACCTGTGACATTTACCAACCCGCACTGGGTTACGTGTCCCAGCAGTGGGAACATTATACAATACGCGGTCCTATCACAAGTAATTTCTTATAGACAAGACAACAATTGTAATTTGGAACGAATCAAATCTAAGAAAACAATTAGATAAAAATTAGTTTCCCGGCCCATTTCCGAATCAGAAACAATAGACAAAGGATAAAGAGCCGATATCAAAATGAGGTAAAACAACCAATTTATTTGAAACAGACAAGTTTGTAAGCGAGTATGGAGCATCAATAGGTTTCAAACAAACTTGTTTACCGATCCATCTCGCTGAGAAACGACCTGCCATAGCCTTGGTGTATTTGAACATAGATCTTGTAAAATTGTCTGTGGGTTGTTTATATCTAGACTCAGTCAAACTGGGTGTGGCTATGTAAGCAAACCGCATCTTTCTGCAGCTCTGGGTGAAAAACATAGAATTTAGTTTTTAAGTTCCAAGAAGGTCGACCTGAATCAACATGCCGGCGACGTCGTGAAAAGATGCCCTCCTATAAATAAATACCACCCGTCTCTTCACTAGTCCAATGCTTACTCAAGGATGCATATCCGGTAGCCTCGCAATCCTTTCCTATCCTAACGGCTCGTCTACCTGACCATTACCGCGGCCCCTGGTCTACTTCTTGATATGCAATGGCCTCTGTAACACCATGAAGCATGAGGCTCCAGGAGCTAGTGCAACTTTGGGGTTCATTCGATTCATCGAGACTGGTCAAGCCACACTGGGACCGGTGTATTTCATTCATTCATTAGTTCAAGATAAGCCTGATTAGATAACTACCTCGTTGGTCTAATAGTCGCAAACGCTACTACTGATCATCGTGAGGTCCTTGGTTCTGGAATTTCTCTGAAGCAGCCCAGAGTCAGGATTTGTACCCGGTTGATGGCAATAGGCTCGCCCTGTATTACATATACTTAAACGGATCTGGCGAAATGTGGGCGTACTATAGGTACGACTTTGCTCAACGCTTCGAGGAAACGAGGCGCGATTTTATGTTTGTTTGTTCTAGAAGCATACAACTAAATATAGGTCAGTATTAAAATGTGTAATGCAGTCTCCACACATGGGGTGATTTTAAGCGCTTTAACTTATTAAAGCGCTTTATTTCACCGCCCCCATTACTTCTAATGGCAGCCACTAATTGAGTGTGCAAGTCACCCCTTGCCACTTTATCGGTGAATATTATATTATCATTGGCCAGGCAGGGGAGACAGTCTTTCCAAAATTCAAGTAACTAATACACGGTAGCCACCCCAACCCATAGTCCAATATAATTTGTTTCCATATCCCGCAATAGTCCTGCACCAAATGGGGTTGTCCTGGTGCACTTGGTTAGTGCATATCAGGGATAATCATCGGCTGGTGCCTCATTCCAGTTCGAATCTGCCTAGCCTTTCCCCAACTTTATTTTGGTCAGCTTCTAGTCTAACTGGATGCAGCTGAGTACCTATATTTGACATGAACCGACTGCCTATCTAACCTCCGCAACTCAGTTACTGGATACTACGATGTTCCTTGGTAAGACTGTTTGTCAGACTTTTCAATGGTCAGATAGCTTTTATCAGAAGAATAATTATTATGTCAATCTGACATATTATTTATACAAAAGCTGTCAAACCGCAATATTTATTCCTGTGATAATCTGAGTACTGAAAAATCAGCCGTAAGCTTCTTTATATATGCATACACACGTCACCTTGCAGTATTGGTATAAAGCTGATTTACATCCGTCACCTCACACGTCAGGGTGCTTACTCTCGAATATAATTCCGATAGATCGTCATTGGAATTATCAGTTAAAAGTCAGGGATTGGCTGGACTCGCTGAGTCTAGCCAATCCCTGACGTTTAACTGATAATTCCAATGTCGATCTATCGGAATTATATTCCAGAGTAAGCACCCAGGTCCAGTTGAAAACCAGCGCCAGGCACTAGTTGTCTGGCATTTATTCTGAACTGGGCCTTCTTGGCGCAGCCGTGAGGCACACTTTGACGCACTTTACACTTTTTAGTTGTTTTTTTTTATTATTTTGTTGTATATTGTGTGCCTTTTAGTTTGTGCTAAATAAATGTATTTTCTTTCTTTCTTTTCTTGCATAAATTATCACTACATTATGCTTGCTACTTCTTGAATGAGGTATATTTGAGGTGTTATAAGTAAGTACAGTTACTGTCAAGGCATGAAGGCTACGGTATGTAGTGGTTTTCAAAGACTTAGGTAATAAAAATCAAATAAAGTTATTACGAATCAGTCGCCATTAATTAAAGTTAAGGTGCGTCACAAGTTGCGTGAAATCACTCAGGAAGGGAGGAAAGAGGAAATAACCTCAAATAACTCCAAAATAATGATGTCATAACATTTTACTATTAAGTAAGCCAAAGAGTCTGTACTTTCGTGATCTCCGGCAGTTAAAAATATTTAGATAGGCGTCTAATGTAACACGATTACACGATGCATTGGGTGTTGCATCTAGCCATTACGTCCGTACTTCTATTCTACTTCTATACTAATATTAGGTCTTTACCTATGAAATTGCCGTTCTGCAGTACTGGCCATTTCAAATCAAAATAATTTTTGTTTGGCTAAGAATTCTAATTTCAAATTAATTTTATTTTAAAAACATGGATTTTTTTTTCTAAAAGTAGTCATTTCTTTATTGATTAGTGTTACATTTTCATCGCATTTCAATCTTTTTCGTCATCATGGATACGTTAAAAATTCGAGTAATTATGGAATATGAGTACCGTCGTGGCAGCAACGCGGCACAAGCGGCACGCAACATCAACGACGTTTACGGAGCTAACACTACAAACCAACGCACCACCTGTTATTGGTTTGCTCGCTTCCGTTCTGGAAATTTCGACCTGAAAAATGAACCTCGCGGTCGTCCGAAGACTTTGGTCGACAATGACGAATTAAAGGCGATTGTGGAAGCTGATGATACACAATCTACGGCTGAATTAGCAGCAGCTTTCGACGTTAGCGTCAAAACAATATTGGTCCATTTGCGTCAAATTGGCAAGGTAAAAAAGCTTGACAAATGGGTGCCCCACGAACTCAATGATCGCCAGCGCGAAGTACGCGTCGAGACGTGCCTTGCACTGCTCAACAGACACACAAATGAAGGAATTTTGAACCGCATTGTTACCTGCGATGAAAAATGGATTCTGTTTGATAACCGTAAGCGCTCAGCAAGTTGGTTGGATCCTGGTTCAGCACCTAAACAATGCCCTAAACGAAAACTTACCCCTAGAAAAGTGATGGTCACTGTTTGGTGGTCTAGCGCCGGTGTGATTCATCACAGCTTCTTACCAAACGGGGTGAGCATTACTGCAGATGTGTACTGTGAAGAACTGAACACAATGATGGAGAAGCTGGCGCATCTCCAACCAGCATTGGTCAATCGCTCGTCTCCGCTGCTCCTGCACGACAACGCGCGACCTCATACTGCACAGCAGACGGTCTCCAAGTTGCAAGAACTGGGGTTGGAAGCTCTCCGTCATCCGCCCTACTCACCAGACCTTGCGCCTACAGACTACTACTTTTTCCAGAATTTGGATAACTTCTTGGCGGGAAAAAAATTTAATACCCGAGAGGCAGTACAAAATGCCTTTGAAGAATTTGTTGCCTCCCGTCCAGCTGATTTCTTTAAGAAGGGCATCAATAAACTGCCACTGCGATGGCAAAGATGCATTGATTGCATGGGTGATTACTTCGATTAATACAAATAAAAAATTCATGAAAAAAATTCGTTTAAATTTTTTCATACAAAACGGCAATTTCATAGGTAAAGACCTATTATTATAAAGAGGTAAAGTTTGTGAGGTTGTAAGGGGTAATCTCTGTATCTACTGAACCGATTTTGAAAATTCTTTTACCAATAGAAAGCCACGTTATTCGTGAGTGTCACAGGCTATATCATCATCTGCCTAGCCTTTTCCCAACTATGTTGGGGTCGGCTTCCAGTCTAACCGGATGCAGCTGAATACCAGTATTTTATATGGAGCGACTGCATATCTGACCTCCACAATCCAGTTACTGGGTAATGCGATACCCCTAGGTAAGACTGGTTGTCAGACTTTCGGGCTTCTGACGACCCGTAACGACTGTCAAAGATCCACAAATGACAGCCGGGACCAACGGCTTAGCGTGCTTTCCGAGGCACCGAGGGGTCTTGGTATATAAAGATGGTCACCCATCCACGGACCAACCGTGGCAAGCGTAGCTTAACCTGGACGATCGACCCGTGCAACTATTGTTATTTAGCCACAAGCCCCTCATAGGCTATATATTAACCTGAAAAATTAAAAGAGTTCTTCGTGCTAGTCAGATTTGCAAAGTAAGTCGGAGAAAAAACGGTCGAACGAATAAAAATAGGGATCCCACCCCCGTGTGAATTGTGTTCCACGCGCGCCTCAAAGAGATGTCAGCACAAAAATGATGGGGCCCGCAAGGGCCGATGCCTGTCAGGGGTGCGGGTTCGTCTGAAAGAGATACCACAGCCCCTGGCATACGGGCTAATGAAGGAACACGGGTGGGTTTTAATCAGTAAAAGTCTGACACGCCCTCCTGCTCCACCCAGAGCGGGAACAGTTATTTGATGATTTCCCACCCAAAAAAATAAATTAAAAAAAAAACCCCGTGTGAAGCCGTAACGGGCAGCTAGTAATCTAATAAACTAGCTTCTGCCCTCCGCTTGGATGTGCAGAACGTGCAAGCGGGACGAAAAGCTATTTTGCTCCTTATAACATCAGCTATGTCCCAGTGAAAGTTCCGTCAAAATCGGTCCAGCCTTTTCGGATATTAGCCGGGACTAACAAGTGGATAGACAAAAATTAAAAAAAGTTTAAGTACCTTAGTTAAATGCGAAGTAAATAAGAATTTAGTAAAATGCTGTTATTTTGATATTACAAACAGACACTTCAATTTTATTTATTTGTATGAATGCGAAAATAACCCCGGTTGTTTGTTACCTTTTCACGCCTTAACGGCTGAATGGATTTGCATGAAATAGCAAACGTATAAACCATGACCTGGGTTAGACTATTCTAACCCGTATACCTATGTATGGGATACTTTTTATCCCGGTAGTACTGTACGGTAGCATAGCCTTTTCCAAACGATATTGGATTAGGCTTGCAGTCTAACCAGATGTAGCGGAATACCAGTATTATAGTATTCTACATGGAGCGATAGTATGCAGGGTAAGTTTTTATCCAGTGCGTAAATTGTAACCATGAATTCAGCATATCATTCTAGAACCCCTAGCGTAGAAATTTTTCGCCGGTTGTACAAAACATAATCAGCTGTTTCATAGAAAAGTGCAATAACTACGCGGTCAAATTGTATGAAACAGCTGATTTTTTTTTTTGTGTTTCCGGCGAAATGTTTCTGCGCTACGGTGTCTAGAATGATATGCTGAATTCATATTCAGCATAAAAAAAAAATCAGCTTCTACAGGAAAAGTTTTTATCCAGTGCGCAAATTGTAACCATGAGGTTACAATTTGCGCACTGGATAAAAACTTTTCCTGTAGAAGCTGTCCCGACTGACCATCTCGACCAACACACGGGCGAAGCCGCAAGAAAACGCTAGTTTATCAAGTTCAATGTAACGTCTACTTAAATTCATCATCAGCCTATAATGTTCCCACTGCTGGGACACAGGCCTCCTCTCGGTGAGAGGGATTGGGCCGTAATCCACCACGCGGGCCCAGTGCGGGTTGGTAGATGTGACATGTCTTCGAATTTTTGGTTCTAGGACATGCTACTTAAATTCATCATCATTATATCAGCCGAAAGACGTCCACTGCTGGACGTAGGCCTCCCCCAGGCTCCTCCACTTCGACCGGTCTTGTGCTTAAATTACGTTTAGATTATTACGTAGTCTTTACGTAGTCTTTGCTAAACTACATTTTGATTACAGTTCTCATCTCAGGATTAAGGGACAGAAACCAGGACCAGGGACCATTGTGATTGATATACAATTCTCTATTGTGTCGGTATTTCCGTCTCATTGAAGTACCTAAATTAATTTAATATAGCAGTGGTTATACTACAAGAAACCACAAGAGGGCGGGAAAAGTTGAAATAATTGAAACCATGTTTTTTCATCTGCAAATGTATGAAGGAGATGAAAACTATAAAGTCTACGCAGGGAAACGATTAATCTACTGCGAAGTACGAAAAGACGAACGGGAGGTAAACATAATAATATCCTTCTCAAATTCTCTCAGAGCAAAACAAAAATCATCCCTGATGCTGCACAGTATACAAGGTACACGTCACATCATTTAAATAAGCTCACATTACGCCGGGACACGACGTTATAGCAACGATCCATCATCCACTAAAACACTTCGCCTTCCAGGAACGTATTAGCAAAATTTGCCCCCAAGTTCCGAGAAGGGGGAGCTTTTCTCCCCGTTTCGGCCCTCCACTAAACTCCGCTCCCGGGAATCCCCCCCGGCCGGAGCCACGCTACGTAGGCGTGTGTTGACAAACGTTGCTGTGTCTATTTCTGGCCCAAGCTCAGCCACGCCCATCCCGCGCACCCCGCTAGCCCCCCCTCCCTCCCTGCCCAAATGTGCCCTTGACCTTGGTAACCAAACAACCGCAGTCACAACAAGGGATGGATGATAATTTGTTTTTCTGATACAGTTTTGTTTTGAATTCAGGGGATAGCTCCGTGATTGTAGGGCGGTCCCTGGCGACAGGAAGGTACATTAGAGGTTCTGGCTCAGATATTATAATGTCCGGGAGAATTGCGGGTTTTGAATAAAGCTAATTTAAAAAGGTTTTGTGTACCCGAGGATATTTTTTTTTTTTCAATGCTTAAAGGAAGCTGTAAACGAGGCAAAGTAACTGTGTAATCTATGAAGCTTTTATCAAGTACCAAGTACCTACACTTTGCCGAAAGATGGCGCCACAGGTTGCCCTTATGTTTATTAATCAAAGAACGTTAGAGTACTTCTTGGCAGCCATAATTACTATGTTTGAGTTGAACTTGAAGTTCTTTCGCCTAAAAACCATCAAATTAGCTGGCATGGTGAAAAATCTTATATTTCACTTGATTCTTGGAACTTGAACTACAAACATCAGTAGGTAGGCCCTGTACGTAACTGATTGAGTTAAATTAATTACATTTACAGTAAGGCGCTAACAAATCTGCAGAGTTACGAACGGCAGTTTAAATGTTTTATAGCCGACAGAATTTCCCC
The DNA here is from genome assembly GCA_949987655.1 of Polymixis flavicincta. Taxonomy (NCBI): domain Eukaryota; kingdom Metazoa; phylum Arthropoda; class Insecta; order Lepidoptera; family Noctuidae; genus Polymixis; species Polymixis flavicincta. The sequence continues at coordinate 21,626,825 of OX465183.1, forward strand.
GACATGGGTCAGTAGACTAAGTACATAGGGTACGGCGAGTTCACAACCAAAAGGAACTTAAATATTAAAGAATCTATTCCTGAGAAAAAAGTGTTATTAAATTTTAAATCCAATAACTTATTGCTTGACATACGGTAGGTATTAAGAATTTCTCCGTACCAGCGCTGACACTCCATTACATAGGTATGTGTGAACACTTCTGCCTAACCCTTCAGGCAATATAGGAGTGATGTAGTATGTTGATTTTACTAAAAATGGCATACATTGGTTTCAGCTTTTTGCCATCGCGCCCTGTTCATAATCATGATAATATACGGGACAGTGGGCAGTTCGTAGGCGTTGGCTACGGGCTACGCGCTACGACTCGTAGCAGCCTACGAAAGTTTATTCGCGTCGTCGTCTTCAGGGCTTTGATGTTATATTTTGGTTTTAAAGTGGATAAAGATGGGTCTACTAAGATCAAATTATGATCCACAAGACTAAGTTTTAAAAGGGAAAGTGACCTCGTTTGCTGTCGCTATCTTTGTACAGCTGAAGTTAGAACCGCTTTTAATAATTTTGTGAAGGTTTTTCATTACATAGACATACATAAACTCACGCTTTCTTTCCATAGGCAGAAACTACAGAACCCCTCCTGCTACGATCCTGCTGTAATTTAGTACTGCGATTTTGAACGCATTTGGAGCGAGAGCGTTCGCATATTTATCTATTACTTACTTTATGTAGGTACATTATTATTTTCTTTTTCAAGTAGATCCTTAAATACTTCTATTGCTTCGCTTACGTCATTGCACAATACATAATAGACACACACACACACATCCCATTATCAACATATCTGCAGGCATTACATTCAAGTCTGTTCCAAAAGCCAAAATATTCGTGATTTATTGATTATAGATTTGTGAATTAACATATTCTGAGTGATATTAAAATATTCCACAAGTGCGCTAAGAGGTACCGATGCCGCGGTACAGGTACATACTGATGTAATCATAATTACTGATATCATTCATTTTATGCATGAATAGTATTTTTTTTAAATATACAACAATTTAATCAGAGTTAAATTATTTTGCGACCAATTTATTACGAAGCAAACAAGAGTGGGTAAGTAAACAATTCTGGGATTTACTAGCATGGAAAACAATGTCGACGTGAATTTATTATGAAGGTTTATGTCAACGTCAAGAACATAGGCAGCGGGGCCTTGTCTTGTTTACATCTATCTATACAACATGTAACGGAGAGGGTATATACATACCAAGGGCACGGTTTCTTTAGATGATATCAAACGATATTAGAAAGGTTTTTAATCCTATCTCTATATGTTCGGAAGTTGTGAGAATTTTTAATACATTGATACCAGAAACCAAATCATCAAATTGAAATAAACACATCACTCGGAAGAGATATCGTGATATTGGCAAGTAACGTGGAAAGTTATTGACCTACGTAGTACGGTGACACGTTTGTTATGATTTGAATTTATGAAACATATGAAACCGAAAATTTTGTATCAATTCTTAAGAGTATTATTTTGAGCTGAAACTATGTATAGTGATTCTATACCAGCTGTTATCTGTAATGCTAAAGGATAGGAATAGGGGTTCTGTTACACCCTGGTGTATTATGAATGTTAATACGTGAAGCAAGACTTACAAAGTTTTTACCCCTTTCAACGAAAATTACGCGGACGGATGAATATGCAATATAGGCACAGTTAAAGTTTATATAAAGAAAGAGTGCAGAAAGCTAACATTTTTGATAAAGGTTTAAATCAAATATGGTCAAATTTCCACACCAGGGCGACCACTTGTAAATAAATTAGGGATGCCTCGATACGCCTTTTTGCCGATACGATACCGATACCGACGCTCTTATAAAAATATCGGCGATACCGATACGATTACTGAATTCAAAAATGAAGGTAAAATAAATAATACACAAGTCAGGTAATTTTTTTAAATAACATAAAAATAACAAATAACAGGACAAACTAAATAAACCGTTTAAAACTATAGACAGGTTGAGATTCGATAATATGTAGTATATTTTAGTATGGTTAGTTCGTGCCTCGTTTGCAACGAAATAGACGAGACAACACGCGCGTTTACATTACATTTTTAAAGCGCGAAATTTGAAAAGTATCGTCGTATCGGCCATAAAAATATCGCCGATGCCGATATTTCGGCAAACTTCGAGTATCGCCGATATATCGGCATCGGTATCGATATCGGATGCATCCCTAAAATAAATATAACCACTAGTAATTATAAATATAACAGCTCTGCGCCTGCACATCGTGCACGCGGATTTCTCTAAAAACTCCCTTTATAGGGTAGTTTTGTAAAATCAATCATTATTATGTTTATTTTTTACCTAAAGAAGTATTTTGAAAAGTGGTGACTTCAGATATAAGACGGCTAATAGAGGATGTATTAAGAAGAACACAGGCTGCGCCTACCCCGAAGAGGGTATTTTCCAATTTATCAAAAACTATTCTAATTTGAAGATTGGGACGAAATATGTTACAGAAAAATAAAAGTAAATTGACTTATTTCCATTTTCTCAATTAAAAACGATTTAAATCAAACTTATTTCTCATTGTTTTGAATTTACCGCCAAAGCGCTCCTTACGATGACTTTATCACGTGACGTCAACTTTGTGTAAAATAAAGTAAGTCGTTGTAAGTAAACAAGTGAATGTCGAGTTTAAATACAGGATTTTTAATGGATAGACAGTGATATTACTGATGTGCAGTGCCTCTGTGCACAAATACTTCTAAAACTGCGCTAAACTAAGTATTTGTACCGATGCCGTTTACACAAAGCTGACGTCAGGATGTCACGTGATATAAAAGTCATCGTAACTAGCGTTTTGGCGGTAAATTCAAAATAACGAAAAATTAATTTGATTTTAATCATTTTTAATTGAGAAAATGGATATAAATCAATTAATTTTTATTTTTCTGTGACATATTTCGTCCCAATCTTCAAATTAAAATAGTTTTTAATAAATTGGAAAATACCCTATTAATTGGTGTAGTAAACAATATGTCTCTTGCCGCACATGCCATCTGCATGAGAACTTTCAATGGCTAAGCATTCCAGCAGAAGTTAGTTCACGTGCTGTTTACAATGCTTTGTTGTCCACAATCAGCAAAACAATATAACCAGGTCATCGTTGATAAGTCAAGGATTTAGTGACGTAAACAGCTTACGTGGCGATAACGTCAATACCTGAGGGTTTGTCAATGCGTGATCGATCTACCTATGATCGGCGTACGCGCAGCTGATGTCACAAGCATTTGACGATGTGTTGGCAGGGAGCCAATCATGCTGATGAACCTAAACGCTAATGAGATTCATGCGATTATATTATTTGATTACGTTAAGTGGAAGTAATGTGAGATATTTTATTTTTCGCACTAAGATTTTTAGTTATAGCGTATATTATTAATATGTAAAGAGGAAAGTTTTGATTGTTTGTTCGTACTGAACCGATTTGAAAAATTCTTTCACTGTTGGGAAGCTACACTATCCCCGGGTGACACAGGCTATATTTGATTCCCGTATCCCCATGTGAACGGGAACTACGCGAGTGAAACCGCGGGGCGCTGCTAGTAGCGTATAATTTGGTACTATTACCGGGCTCATGGCTAAGTAATAACAGCAGCATGGGTCGATCCATCAGGTTATGTTACGCTTGTCGGGGAGAGATTCCTCCATGCCTCGGAAAGCACGTTAAGCCGTTGGTCCGGCTGTCATTCGTGGATCTTTGACAGTCGTTACGGATCGGCAGAAGCCCGAAAACCTGACAACCAGTCTTACCAAGGGTTATCGTGTTACCCTGTAACTAAGTTGAGGAGGTCAGGTAGGCAGTCGCTCCATGTAAGATACTGGTATTCGAGCTGCATCCGGTTAGACTGGAAGCCGACCCTAACATATTTGTGAAAAGACTACGCAGATTGATTGAATTTGGTAATATTAGACAAAAATAGACCTGAGGTAAGTATTTTATTATTGAAGAACAACTCATCAGTAAACGCCCACTTAGTTCTCCTACGCCTACGTCTTTATACATAGTATAACCTACGTTTCAAAGAACTACGCCTATCATGACTAAGTACTTACCTACTAAAGTCATTATACCGTTAAATTCTATATTGTATGTAAATGCTAGTACAATATTGACATATTCTGGCGCGGTGCCAAGTAATGCGGTCAAATAACCTAAATACTGCTTTCAAATTAATGCAACTATATGCTGGAGATTAAGCAGGTAATGCTCCTTAGTACGAAACGTTTTAGAACTGATAAAGATTGTGGAATACAGAAGACTTCGCCCATCCAAGAAAGAAGGTTGAAATGTCTCGTGTGCTTGTATTTACACCTGAACCTTGAAACCGGAATACAGAAACGCTGCTTAGCGTCGGTAAAAGGTTAGGTCTTTATTTTACGTTGGTTCCATTCGGGGACTGAAAATAATATTAATAAACTGTTCCACCGAACCGCACGTTTTAAGGTTGTTTCAATGTGGTTCATCATCAGCCTACAATGTTCCCACTGCTGGGACACAGGCCTCCTCTCGGTGAGAGGGATTGGGTCGTAATCCACCACGCGGGCCCAGTGCGGGTAGGCAGATGTCACATGTCTTCGAACTTTTGGTTCTAGGACATGCCGGTTTCTTCACGATGTTTTCCTTCACCGTTTTGAGAGCAATGGTGAAGAAATAATTTACACAAAGTAAAGCGCCTGTCTGGGTTCGAACTCACGACCTACAACTCGTAAGTCGCGGCCGTAACCACTGGGCCACCACTGCTCTCCACTTCTCTCTGGCAATGTGGTTACTGCTATTGAAATCAGTGCTCTGAGTGGAATATCTCAAAATCTCTACGTAACACTGCAGAGAAGAGAGCTATGCTCAGTGCGCCAATTCCCGCAATTAAAAACTTTCAAAATCTTGTCGCAATATCATCTCAATGACAATCAATACAAAATGTGTGTAAATTAGAGTGCTTTGATTGATTAGTTGTGAATCTTAAGGGTACACTAGTCGCGGGCTCGAACTCACTGGTGGGCCTGGCTAAAAAGCACGCTGTCTCACCAGGTTTCGAGTCCGACAGAGGTAGTATCAGTGATGAGCAGTTAGACGATAGTCTACACGCACAACATTATTGAGTGAGCTGCAGGATCAGTTATAGTAAAACAGGCACGTAAAAAATTAAGAAAAGTCCTTCGGAAGATCGGGTTTTCTGAAAAAACCACTGCATAAATCAATGACCAATTAAGTTTATTGATGTTTTCGATAATTGAGCTTTGTCGGCACCGACTTAGTTTTGGAGATTTTAAACTTCTTTTATTACTTAAATATGTCCAAAGTTACGTTAAATTATCAAGAAAAACGAATCTTTGTTGGCTCATAACTTTTTAATGGCTTTTTATTTTAGTATTCTGTTTCCGTACCGACAATATTAGTAATGAGACAAAACCATACCTTGTTTAAATTTTGATGTATATTGTCAAACAGTGGAGTAAAACCCTCCCGAAGTTTGTATGGTAAAAATGTGGACTTGTTTCACCTTAAGTCCACTAAGTGCCTATTTTTTTCCTTTCGGTTATAAGAATAATAAATAAGTCACGTAAACAATACCTACAACGTTGTAGTGGTTGTGAGCTATGACTTATTTACTTTCAGTTACAAACCTCCCACGGAAAAGATCAAAAACTAAGTGCTCCGCCCCCATCAGCGGCAGTGGGCGCGAGTAGTGGGTGGAGTAGCCTTGGAGCGATGGTATATTCCCGAAAATATTCTCCTACCGAGAATTTTGCTGGTTCTCGAGAATATTCTTTAGAAAAAGAATTTCCGAGAATAAAAAAATTGGATTGTACCTGTTGTATCCATCTCTTTTCTGAACGTTTTACGCAGTTAACGTCAAAATAATCTACTCCACAACTTAAATTGTTAGATTTTCGATAACATTTCGAATTTGTCAATATTTCGTATGGTGTCAATGTTTAATTAGAATTTCTGTGTTAAAACTAACTTTATTATTTAAAAATAATGAAATTATAAAAACATTGATCATATTCCTGCCCTTGCCCCATGTTACTTGGGATATCTGCGCAATACGTTTTAATCTTGCATTCTCCCCTGTCAACCGTCATGCTTTTATTCACTCACTTCTCTTTGATATAATTTCCTACAAATCCATCTTTTTTTGGCCTTCCTCTCCCTCTCCATCCACCAACATTTATTTCATCACTCTTTTAGTCACATGCGCCTCCTACCTCCTCCTCATAAAGGAAACGTAAACAATTTTAAAAACGAAAAATTTCGATTCTTGGTATTTACAGTTACATTTAAGTATTGCCTCCTGCTCATCATAATGATCACTAGCTACTACAAACATTTCAAATATTTCTATTTTAAATTCTCCATGATCCGTGAGTATTTATTATCCGTTCAGAAAATAATATTGCAGAATATTTGCTATCGGAGAATATTCTCCGTGGGGAATATTCTCTCGACCCATCGCTAAGCGCGGTGCGGCGCGAGCGTCGATCGATTGACTATCCACACAGCTTCGCGCTTTTATCGGCTTCACGCGCAAACAACGTGTAGACATGGGTTGGATTAGGTAAAAAGGATACCTAATCTACCTAATCCTAGTATTTCAAAATACCTAATCCATGTACCTAATCCGAATATTCATTCAATATAGCCGCTGGCCTGTTACCGATATTATGTATCGTATGTGGATTGGGTAAGAAATATTCGGCATGGAGTATGGACGTTCCGTTTCTGATATATTGTGGAACGGTGGATTATACATATTTAGTTTTTTATGCAGATTACTAACTAGCCCAGTGGTATTCTACATATATGGCGCTGGCAGCAGTGCTAACTAAACTTTAGCCACATTTTAAGGTACAGAATATCTTCTGTGTAGACTGTACGAATATTTTGTGCCATACCTAGGGTTGCCACCTTTTATTCATGCAGTTATAGTACATTGGTTATTATAGGTATGAAAAAAAAAGTACGTAGTATCAAAATAAAGTACAGTTTATTTTTCTTTATTATTATGAATAAAAACATATTTTTTATTGCTTTTTGCAATTTGTATCAAATTAGTATCTCTACTAAACGATAGCACAGCATCAGCAGATCCGTTTCACTATCAAAATTACTTTTTGTAGGTGTATGTGGAGTAGTCTTGTCCATGGTTTACTATAGCATGAATTTATAAAACTTTAAATCGTATTCATATTGAACCTTTGTAAGAGTGCCTTTGTGATGTGGCGCTGGCGAGTGGCGACATCGATTCAGCACCAATAGAGAAATTTCGTTTCGCGAAAAAATACTTACGACTAAACTTTTCAAAATCCCAAAGAAATCAAATCATGTCAAATAAAGTATTTTGGTGTACTTTATTGTTCTCATAAAGTATAGAGTACAATTACCTGAAATAACGTACAATACTTTATTATAAAGTACGGGTGGCAACCCTAGCCATACCTAATCCTCGACTCTTTGGATTAGGTACGGACTAGTAACGAAAAATATCTAATTAACATACCTAATCCAATATTTATGCCTCACCTCTAACAACGTGTACCCTTCACGAAAAGCTAGGGTTTGAAAGGGGTGCTCAAAACATAAGTGTTACATTTGTTCTTATGAAGGGCAAGCAATGTCAACCTTTACGCCTCCACGGCCTCAATTAAGCTACCAAAAATCGCCAAGATCCATCTAAAATAAATGCAGAATAACCAGAGCTATTCTCTACACTCTAATTTCCTCTTCGATGAAGATAATTGGAATCTTAAGGGTACACTAGTCGCGGGCTCGAACTCACTGGTGGGCCTGGCTAAAAAGCACGTTGTCTCACCAGGCTTCGTGTCCGACAGAGGTAGTATCAATGATGAGCAGTTAGACGCTAGTCTACACGCACAATGTTATTGAGTGAGCTGCAGGATCAGTTATAGTAAAACAGGCACGTAATAAATTAAGAAAAGTCCTTCGGAAGATCGGGTTTTCTGAAAAAACCACTGCATAAATCAATGACCTAATACATTTTTTGAACTTTTCTATAGTTGAACTTTGTCGGTACCGACTTGGTTTTCGAGATTTTACACTCCTTTTATTACTTAAACACGCCCAAAGTTAGGTAAAATTAGCAAGAAAAACGAATCTTTGTTGGCTCATAACTTTTTAATGGCTTTTTATTTTAGTATTCTGTTTCCGTACCGACAATATTAATAATGAAATAAAACCATACCATGTTTAAATTTTGATGTATACATATAGTCAAACAGTGGAGTAAAACCCTCCCGAAGTTTGTATGGAAAAAAAGTGGACAAGTGTCACCTTAAGATCAATATATGGGTTTTCCCATAACTCCGATGACTAAGTCCCAACACGGACCTAGAATTTGGCATTGAAAATATTTAATAAGATTATTATTATTTATCTACAATTCTACATACATTTTCGATAAGATACTGATCTATTTAATAAAATTCATTCATTCACTAACAGTTAACAGATAACGCATAGCGTAGACCGCTGGGTTTAGTTAGAAATTTGGGGCTTTAGAAGCTATACATTTTGCACAAGAGTTCATTATATAACGAAGGTGAGCACTAAAGAAGTATTTTTGAAAATTCATCCCCTAAGGCATTTAAACAGGGAAAGAAAGTTTGTATGGAAGTTACAAATTTTTGCTGATTGGGAAATCCCGTCGCGCTTGTAAATTCTATAAATTTCATGTTATTACTCCTAGGAGATGCTAGGAAAGACGTTATGCAGCGACCACATGTCTGTCTAGGACTCGACAACGGACAACAAACTGCACAAAACCATGATTAGTGTTATGTCCATGTGAAACGTTTAGGGGAGTGAGTTACGAGTTGGCATTATGTGTCATCTGACCCCGGCAACCCAAATAATAGAATATGTCGGAGCTAAGGTCAAATGGGACCGACATAGGACGCCACCGGGCGACGCCCACTCCATTCTATTACAATGGCATCAAGCCATTGTTCATATTGGTTTATTAGCATTCTGGGTTTAACCAAGGTTGATAAAAAAGTGTCAATTGTTTTGACATTAAATTCAAATCTACGTTAATAAGATAGGTAGATACCAACTGAGGAATTACCCAACCGGAACATTAGACGTCATCGAGTAACAGCAAAAGGATGGGCATATCTAATGAATAAAAAACAAAAATGGCACTAGTTTTTCGTTGAAATTTTCGTTTAATACTCAGTAAACGAATATTTAAGTGCTATATAAGGTGGCAGGTTATCGACGCGCACACTGTATCTATGAATTCAGCACATGATTCTAGACCTTTACCGTAGACATTCTTCGTAGGTCATCAAAAAATATCTGCAATTCGTTTCTTAGAAAATTGCAATACCTACGCGGTCAAAATGTATGGACCAGGTATTTTTTATTTTATTTTAATTAAGTAATACACAAAGTATACTTATTTATTGAAAAATTCATAAATATTAGAAAAAATCCCAAATACAGATGTTGAGTATAACAGCTTCTGCTCCAACTATTTACCTCAATACCTCTGCCGGACAAGGTCCATAATGATCTTATAAAACATAGGCCGCTAGCAACATCCGGATATACTCGTATTTTGATAGAAGTTGAGGGGGTGTGGTGCTGACGCCAAGAAGTGAACTCTCAGCATGATTACATATAGGTAGTTTGCCGTTGATTATCAAAAAAGAAATTAGACATTTTTAAAGATATACGGATATATTTTGATAGAAGTTGAGGGGGTTTTTTTTTTTTTTTTTTTTTTGCGTGGGAAATCATCAAATGACTTCTCCTGCTGAGTAGAGCAGGAGGGCGTGTCAGACTTTTACTGACTAAAACCCACCCGTGTTCCCTCAGTAGCCCGTATGCCAGGGGCCGTGGTATCTCTTTCGAACAAACCCGCACCCCTGGCAGGCATCGGCCCTTGCGGACCCCACCTGTGGTTGCTGACATCTTTGACGGCGCGCGTGAGGAACACAACGCGCCGTCCCGTCTACCACTTTTCGGCCGCAGAGGATAGGGAGAGCGGCTGACGCTATACCGACACTCCTCTTCCCCTGCGGCCCCACCGCGTCCGCCATCAAACGGTGGCGGCCCCGTCCAGGCCACGGAAGGGAAGAGCGCTGCTCAGAAGCACCGGCACTCCTCCTCTACCGCAGCCTGTAACCCTCAGCCGCGATGCCTCCCATTCGACATCGCGGCCCACCTCAGTTGCGGTGCACCTCACCGCAACCTACTTTTTGGCCGCTACGTCAATGGCTTGAAGGCAAAAGCCCTGACGAGCGGCCCCACCGTTGGGTTCCTCTTGGCTTCACCGTGGATGGGAGACCACGGTTACTAAGCCCCCCCGCAACGACAATGCGGGAACCCACTCGGGGGGGAAGTTGAGGGGGTGTGGTCCTGACGCCAAAAAGTGCGTTCTCAGCATGATGGTTGACAGACCTATCTATCAAAAAAAAAAAAAAAAAAAAAAAAACTCGTACATAACAAGTAACTAAAACATATCGGCGGAAGCTGATGTTTTATAACAATCACTAACTTCTGCCCACGACTTCGACCGCGTGAAATTTCTTGTTCGGCCGACTCACCGCGTCGCATCGCATCGCCACTGTATTACATCGTTTTCGCTTACCGTTCTTTCTGACGTTTCTCGGCTACTAAGGGTCTTAGTGTGATGTTAAATAAAAAGCCTATAAGCCTTCCTCGGAAATTGGGCTCTCAAATGAAAAAAAAAAAAGAATTTAGGCACACCGACTGGTAGTTTCAGAGATTAGCGCGTTCAAACAAATAAAAAAAAACTCTTCAGCTTTATTATCAGCACATGATTCTAGACCCCCAAGCATAGACTTTCGTTGATTATCAAAAAAAAAAAGAAAGTTTTTAAAGATATTCGTATATAGGTATTTTGATAGAAATGGAGGGGGTGTGGTGCTGGAGCCAAAAAGTGCACTCTCAGCATGATGGTTGACAGAGCTAGTTATCAAAAACCTCATACGTACGTAAACAGTAACTAAAACATATCAGCGGACGCCGATAAGCTTTTATAATGATCACTAGCTTATGCCCGCAACTTCGTCCACGTGATATTTCGTGTCCGCCCGACTTACCCCGTCGCATCGCATCGCTTGTCCACGCTACTACTTCGATTTCGCTTAGCGTTATTCCTGTTAATTATTTTAGCTCGGCTCTTAAGGGCCCTATCGTGATGTTAAATTAGTGAATAATGTACTCAAACTCAAAACATTTATTTATACTAATTTTATAAAGAGGTATTTTTTTTTTGTAAGTGTGTGTACGGGTAATCTCTAAAAACGACCAGTCGGATTTTTTATTTTTTTATTTGACAGCTCAATGTATAAGAAAGGTTATGGGTTATTTAACATCACGCTATGACCCTTTTAGACGAACAAAAATAAAAATAAAGTGATTGCGTGCGGGCGATGTGATGCGACGCGGCAGGTCGGAGGCCAAAATGCCACACGGGCGAAGGAAGTATAAACCAATTACAGGCACTTTTGAATTGTCAAAGGGTCGGTCAGTCAGAAAGACGCTAATTTTAAAATTATTATGGCAAATTCGACTGATTGTTCCAGATATGCGCGCGTTCAGACTTATAAAAATAAAGCTTTATTATGAGTATATACCTAGATAATATGTTTTGATAATGATATCGTCATTTTACATGACTAAGACCTTACGCGACTGTATTTAATAGAATAAAATGCGAGTCGCCATGTAATTTAAACTTAGTCGCAGGTCGCAGATGTCTAAGTATTCGGAGAATTTCAAGGTGCAGCCGTGGTACGATTTGACGGATATAGTCAAATCAAGGGGTGCGGAATTTATTCACTATACTTTGTCTACTAGCTAAAGAACCTGGGCAAATTCAAACACAAGACATAAAAAAAAACAAGACATTTGAGTTTTATTAACCCAACTAGCTTTTGCTCGCGACTCCGTCCGCGTAGAAGTCGAAAATGGTTCTAATAGAATTTTTTAATTGTTATTTTACTATATTAATTTTGTTATAACAAATAAAGTGTGCTCCTACCGAGGCATGACAACCTGGTACTTCGAAGGCATAGCGTTTAAAAAGGTGACTAACAAAATGTATTGAGAAAACGTTGCCCCCGTTTTTCAAATCCTAAAAAAGGGGGGTTTAATATCGGAAAATCCTTTCTTATCGGATGCCTACGTCATACAGAGAACACACCCTCCAAGTTTCAGGTCTCTACGATCAGCGGTTTATGCTGTACGTTTATCCGTCAGTCAGTCATTCAGGACAAAGCATTTTATATGTATACAGGAAAAGTTTTTATCCAGTGCGCAAACTGTAACCATGAATTCAGCATACCATTATAGACATCTATAATGGTATAGTAGCGCAGAAATTTTTCGCCAGATAAACAATAAAAAATCAGCTGTTCCATACATTTTGACCGCGTAGGTATTGCACTTTTCTATGAAACAGCTGATTTTTTTTTTATAACCGGCGAAAAATTTCTGCAGTAGGGGGTCTAGAATGATATGCTGAATTCATGGTTATAATTTGCGCACTGGATAAAAACTTATCCTGTAGATTACAGGCACTTTTAAATTGACAAAGAGTGTCGGGCAGGAAAATGAAGCTTTAGGGACTACTCAGACTCATTCAGCTCTGTTCAGCTTTTGTCCATAGAAAACAACGATTTTGTATGAGATGCGTACGCGTCCGTTCAGCTGCGGAAAGCTGAACGGACTCTTTACAAAATCGTTGTTTTCTATGGACACAAGCTGAACAGAGCTTAATAAGTGTGAGTAGTCCCTTAGTTGCCTATTTCATAGCATGGTAGGTTCCTTTAGAAAACAACGGGCAAGAAACTCCATGGACAAACTTTTAAATCAGTATAATGTTTTAGTTATTTAGTTAAAACATTTTGGTAACATCAATAATGTTCATAATATAATTTTCAGATTTATCCTTTAAAAAATATGTAGAGAATTTGGGCAGCAACGGTCACGGACATAATTACTACACCTGCACGCGTAGCATGACCACCATAGAAACGAGTTTTGTCGACGGAAGAATAGACAAAATGACAGTTTGTGATTGTTTATCTGTAATTTTGTCTATTCTTCTATGGACAAAACCCGTTTCTACGGGGGTCATGCTACGCGTGCTGGGAGACAGATACTTATTTAAAAAGAGTGTCCCTTACTGCTTATGTTTCTTGTTCGTTCTTCTCCGTAGGCACCTTTTTGCTGTTTTTTGTTTCTGGCGGGAAATTTTCAAAAGGCGCCCGGGCTTCTGGATAATGCCGGAGAATGCGGGATTTTTGCCTCAATTATACCACCTTGGTGGTCACCATCTACACAATGGAAGTGGCAACGTTAACTCTTAAAAGACCTATCCAAAACCCGCTCTGTGCACCTTCCATAGCAACCTACAGACACTGACTTTAAATTAAATAAATGCTTTGAGTTTTGCTATTCTGTATGACCCCACAAGAGTACGCTGCTGCCGATCTTCCTGACCGAATCTCGCTGTCATCTAAATAGGGATTAAAATACCCTCGCCTCTAAATGGGGTGGGGCAATTTTGTAAATATCAAACGGTACCTTCTTCTCTACCGCTCCATTTACACCAGCAGGGTTGTTGTTTCAATATTAGAAGCGATGTACTCGTCTGGAAGTTTCTGGAAGCGTTTCCGAGCAACCAACCTATCCAATATTCTCTATACAATAGGTAATGAATGATTCAGTTTTCCAAGAATTTGAACAAGCAATAAAGCTTCGATGGCATATTGTTATAGATCGTATTGTAATCATAAAGTTCTGAAAAAGATATTAGTTCATATAAAAACATATCTATAGATATCTTGTAGAAATGGACAAAGAGCTACAAGCGTCTGTAGACGATAGAAAGATGCTAAATTATCAAACAAAAAAAAACAATCTCCGTTACGAACAGAAATCATAAAATATATTTTTAAACTACCCTCAAAAGCAATTAAAACAAAGGAAACAAAACTCGTGGAAAGCAAGGACGGGCATCGAACCTGCTGCTCCCGGTTCCCGGGCGGGTGAGCGAGCGCATACGGGGCGGGGGTTGCGAGGGGCTGCTTCTATTTATATAAAATCGATAGGGCGCCCGTGGCCTTGGCGGCATCGATCGAGCCGCGACTGATGGGTGTGCGTGACGAGCCCCCGAGCCCGGTTGTACTACGCAGCGTGAAAATTTTCCGCAAAGGAAATGTGCTCGAAAAATGCTTTGATTTCGCGATAAAAAGGCCTTAAATCTTCCATTTGTGTATGAAGAATTACGAGAACGTTACTATGGCGTGAATCCACCATAGAAATTAAAATACGGACAAAAAAAACCCAGCCATATCTATCATATTAAATTATTTTATTAATATTGAACACAAAACGATATTTTGTTCAGAAAATGTTAATGTAGAGACCAAAAGGCGGACCCTGGCAACAACTGAGATTCATCAAATTATTCCTCACACCCTGGCGGTATATCTGTGGAGCCCGCTAACACCCTCCAATTCCCTCCTCCACCCACTTTCCCCCTCGCTGTGATTGGCTGAGGCGGCCGAGTGACAGACCCCTACAGATTTTTCTTCGTAGAAGATGCACCACGCCAGCATTCTTGGGAACGTGTGCTTTCGCGCGGGAAATACGAACTGAGAAGCCAACGATGCGATGTTAGCAACAATAATCTAGAGATGTAAATCCGCTAATATCTAGCTTAATGAACAGACGTGTTGCTAAGGAAGTTCCGCCTTTCAGTGATATTGCACGATTTAAAAAAAAAAAAACATTCGAATGCTGTATCAACCCGCGTTCGAATAATATTTTTCGAATAAATTGACAGTTCCTTTCGAATGCTTATTTGAATATTTATATCCTCTGTCTAACCATTCCAATGCCAAAATAACCGTTTTTATCTCAAGTTACGTAATTAAACCCGAGGTAATTATTTACATTAATTAAAGAAATACTAAAAATAGGTAGACAGCTGCATGTATTAATAAATTAGTTATGGATGAGATATTATTACTGTTGCACAATTATCTTTATTATTTAGATGGAAAATAGTAACTTTAAAACAAATTGTCTGAACACGTGTTAGTTACTGTTTAATAAAATAATAAGTCAAACATTTTACTAACTACTTCCTGATAAGAAATAGTTTTTTTTTAAATGAAATACTGTCTAGAAAGCAGCATGTTTGTATATATGCATAGCTTTTTAAACTTAACAGTACACAAAAAAGCATGTCACTATAAACGATGTGTCTTATCCAGAGCCTAGTCTCAACAAATAATAAAATAAATATGTTATGTCTAGTCTACTTAGACTAATGTTGAGGTAGTCAAGGTAAGGTTAACAAGTACCAGTCTGTGCTGTTTATACTTACATTATTTTATTATTATTGCTGTGCCCAAGTGCAAAAATATTGTATAAATACGCAACTGTGATAAATTGATAATGTTGTTAAACAATCACAGCCTGTGATGCAAATCACGTTTTAATTATATTAAGAATTTGAAATTCCATATTAATAATTATAGCTAAAGAAAATGTATCCCTACTAATCCCTACTTGCGAAAGTAACTCGGTCTGTCTGTCTTTCTGTCACGCTTTCACGCCTAAACCACTGAACCGATCGTCATGAAATTTGGCAGGCTATAGCCTGGGATATGGAAAAGGACATAGGCTACTTTTTTCCGCGGCAACCGACATAAACGCGGGCGGAGCCGCTGGCAAAAGCTAGTACCAGATGAAATAATTTTCTTTTTTTTTTTTAAGTGAAAACTTCTTTTGGCGCGTTGAGCACTTTTTGGGTTAACAAAAATCTTGGAACTCGCGTCATCGTCACTGAACGCTTTCCATGAGCTATATGTATACTGTGTATAGATGGGTTAACGAGCACACGCACACGGATGATTCGCGCGTTGATGTCTTTGGAAAAGTCCCTTTATTTCATTAGGAAATTTTAATTCTTTTATCCCTTTCTTCCCTTTTGTATTTTTATCGTAAAAATCTGTGCTGTTACCTTTAATGGCTGAAGTCGATCGCTCGTTTATAATTTTTTACCGAGAGTAATCAGGACCCAAGGACCCAATGTGAAATCCTGTATTGACGATTAAAAAATACACACGTAATTGTTCAAGTTTTCACTTCTGTCGGCACTCCCGGAGTGCTACTGTATTTTTTTTTTTTTTGTTATATTTTTATTAATTATATTTTATTTGACATTTAGAACAATGAACATATTTATATTTTGTTTGTTAAACAATTAGAATTAATAACACAGGATGGCAGTGACACCAACTCGCATCCTGTTGCCATGGATTATACGATTCTAAACACCCCTGCATTAAATGTTTTCATTGGTTTTTCTTTTTATTAATACATTTTGACAATATTTGTATTGCACTTTTGTAGGAAACAGCACATTTTTTTGAACAACCAATGAAAAATTTCAACGCATGGGGAGTTAGAATCATGTATTGAAATAGGACTCCCCATTTCAAAACTTGATTCTTTATAATAAAATCTAAATTTGATAAAAATAATCTAAAAATTGAAGAAAAAGATATTATATCACTCTAAATAGAGTACAAAGAACTTAAATATACAACTGCAGCACATACCTGAGTTGTTTGAAGAGCGGCCGGGTTCATCAGCCATTTCTCCAGTTTCCTGCAAGGGGAGCAAACTAATTAGATAACAAGTTTAAATACTTATCTACTGTAATAATGATGTTCAACAATGCAATTATAATCCATAATGGTATGCAGGGGATAACTATTTATTTATAAAAAACTTCACACACAATAAGGTACAAAAGCGGACTTAATGCCTTAAGCATTTCTACCATTCAACCTAAAGTGGTGAAGAGATAATATGTAGGTGCAAGTATTGCTGATTTCTAACGTAACATTTACATATTAGAGCTAAGTTGTAATTCCATGTTTTTTTTTGTCTTTTAGTGCAATACAAATTAGAATGCCAGATATATAGGACACACAGTCGAGGAGAAAGAAGAAACACTAGGCAGATTTAAAAATGTTGAAGCGTTTCAACTGTTTATTGAAATATAGATGTAACATTGAAATTAGAGCATTCTTTTGTCTTTATTTCTTTCACAAAACAGCATAATGGTAATAAATAGTTCAGTGGATGGCATTTGTCTTTTTCCATTTAATGTTACGGTAGCTAATTTTACTTATTAAAAATCTTTTACTATGCTTTAAGCTATTTAGGCTCAGTTGAAGCAAAACATTATTAAATGCTTTTCCATAGTAAATAATAACATTGTTCAACACAATATTTTGTCACCAAAAACAAAACATTTGCAGTAAAATATCTATAGACAAACAGCGTTCTAATGATATACTCAAAGGAAATATAATTGAAAGTATGCAATGACTACAAGATATCTGTTCAAGAACATTTCATTGATTTAGTGGAACATCATCATCATCTTTATGGAATACTATAACAGATTCTAGTTCGAAAGCAAAACAAGCACAGTGACAACAACTCGTACATCTTATTATCTCTTTAATATTGTATTTATTACAATATATAGGAGTATACGACATAGTTCAGTTGTGCGATGTGGAACATACAATAACAACAAAGTGATGCTTTCAATAACAAACACACTACATCATAGACGGAAAAAATGACGGCCACGGTATTAAAATAACTTAATACGGCACATAAATACGTGAAACAAGCACACTACACCAACTATTGGTACCTTGCTTACACCAGCTGGGGTTCCAAACACTTGATCTTATAAATGTCCTGAGAACTCACAATCTTATAGTTTTACATACTAATTTGTATCGTTTTAACGTCACGATGGACACAAATAACAACATTTTAATGACGAATTCATCTCAAAGTACTAAAGTTCACATAATATCGCTTCAAAACAAGCCAAAAATCTATGTTTTGACCAGATTTTGACGTAATACTTACGTCGAATGATCAGTTCGTTCGCATTTTCTTTATGTCACTTAGAACAATTTTTCTATTTTTTTATTGGCCAAGATGAATCTTATTGGAAAACTTGAGGGTTACCACCAATCAGTACAACGCTTCATGATGACAACATTTTAGGTTCCACCCTAGTTTCTGATAGGTACGAAACCGATGTTTCCTAAAGTGCGGTTTCTTAATCGATTTGTAGCGCTTTTCATTTATCAAAAAATCTACTAAATTTAATCCAAAAATCCCACAGTAGTTAGAAAGAAGAATTTCGTTTTTAAAATAGTTTTTTTTCACACATCATTTGTTATGAATTTTTCTTGATGATTTTTTTTTGATGTCCTTTGTCATGCAGAGCGCTCATTACAAGCGAAAGTTACTTTATTTATTTATTTATTTAAACTTCTCGCACACAAAAAAGGTACAAAGGCGGACTTAATGCCTTAGGCATTCTCAACCAGTCAACCAAGGGTGGTGAAGAGATTAGATGGCAGGTGCTTAGGTTGAGAGGAAATATGATTAAAAAAACAATACAAATTATATTATAAATAAGCTAGGTACATAAATAGGTTATAAACTTATAATACACATACAAGCATACATATCTACTATAATACTACTACTTACACTATTACTTTGATTGTTATGTTTTGACGGCTGGACGGATTTCGATGCGATCACGGCCTGCAACTATAAATACGCTTAAAAAAACATATAAGCATAGAGTACTTATATTTTTGAGCTCGCTCTTGCATCCTTTTGTTCATATGTTGACAACGTTAGTCTTATGATGGTTAGTATGAATAAACAAAAGGAAACCAAATGTATCTTGGGCGGGGTATGTATACGTCAAATTTTCGAGCTCTCTCTCTTTAACAGGGTGTTTTACCCTCTCCACGATGCAGAGGGTGGTATTTTTCTCCTGGACGTCGCCTGACAAAGCTGCTCACAAGAGCAGCTTTGTCAGGCCGACAATGGCTAGAATCTCGAATGTTGACTCATCCGAGAAACACACCTAAAAAAAAACTTAGTTGTTTATTATTTCGAAAATATTATTTTGAATGGTGTAAAATACCACTAATAATGCAAATAGACCTTATTCCAGTCCGCAACAGTCTTTTGGCGATGTTCCCGAGCCCAGGCAAGGCGTTTCTTCTTCATTTTATCAGTCAACCGTGGTTTTTAACCCCCGACGCAAAAACGACGGGGTGTTATAAGTTTGACGTGTCTGTGTGTGTATGTGTGTGTGTGTGTGTGTCTGTCTGAGGCAACGTAGCTCCCGAACGGATGAACCGATTTTGATTTCGTTTTTTTTGTTTGAAAGGTGTATTAGTCGGGAGTGTTCTTAGATATGTTTAATCAAAATCGGTTCAGCCGTTTGAAGATTATCAGCTCTTTTCTGGTTGAAAAAGGGATTTTACCCTCTTCCATGGGTCTGATCAACTCAAAATTTGGGATTCTATTACTTCAATGATATTAGACGAAAAAAAAAACCTTGAACTGATGCTGGAGCAACACCTGGAATTTCCAGGAAACCCAAGTTATTCACCAACAAACAGCAGAAGTATCGTGTTTGGGCTCATTGAAAAGGTCTCAATGAATAGATTATAGATAAATGGTGATTTAAGGGAGACATTAAGTTTAAAAAGCAAGAAATAAAAATTAAATTAAAAATTTAAAAAACCCCCGACCCAAACAAAAACTCTAAAAAGTAAAAATAACATTTATAGGCCTTTTAATTTGAACGTAATATTTTAATCAGGGCATTGTCAAGTCGGGGGACGGTCAATGAAAACGCCAAACAGAGGCCTAGCCGTCCCCCGACTTGACAATGCCCTGATTAAAATATTACGTTCAAATTAAAAGGCCTATAAATGTTATTTTTTACTTTTTAGAGTTTTTGTTTGGGTCGGGGGTTTTTAAAATTTTAAATTTTTTTTTTTTTCACAGGAGGATGACCTGTCAAGCCTTCCTCTGCCAATCTGCGCTGCACAGTTCTCTTGGAAACTGGTATTCCCGACTCCTGGACTAATTAAGTTAAAAGTCCAGCACTTTTTTTTCTGTTTTGCAAACAGATATCTCTAATTTTCCTATCTGAACGTGGGGTAGTGATGCGTTTTCTGCCACAATTGCCTTTTTCCTTAGGCGAAATTGGCTGATTTAGGTCCAATTTAATTTTATTTTATTATCTGCCGACTTAGAAACACCAGCAATGTCTGCTATTTTCCTTTGGGAACGACTGGTATGCTGCAGTAGGGTTTTAATTTCAAATAATATTTTTTTGGAGTTAAATCGCACCCCCGACCCATATATAAAGCAAAAAAATAAATTATAATATTATTTTATGATAATTATATAAATAATTGAATTTTATTACAACACAATAACAATACCACAGAAACAATACTCACATTTTATCAAAATTTTGTAACACATATCAAAATAACCTGGTTTAAATATTCAAATTCCTCTTTCACTGATTAGCGTCTAAAGTTCACTACGGCTCTCACGTAACTTAAAAATTTGTAGAAAATAAATATATCCTTTAAACATTAACATCCACTTAAAATTTGAGTTACAGAGAGATGACGAAAATAAATAATACATTCCTGAAACGCTTGTACACACGGCTACACATCATACTATACTTTTCCAGTATAAGCTGACCTCGCATTATAAAGGATTTCCGTACATTGCGAGATCAGTGTAAACTGGAAGGTTTGCCTTGAAAAAAAAAAACTGCAGTAAAGTGCGCCCAAAGTAAGAAATTTATAAAAAATGTGACTGTCCCTAATAATTTGGCAACCCACTGTAAAAGGTGGGAAACATACTGTGCGTACTTTTAATATATGATTTTGTACTATGTCGGTAAATACTAATTCCTTGGATTTGAATGAATTGAATATGTCATCGTCTGTTGGCCGTCATGGTCATGTCATTCTACTGTCAAATATTAACACTAGTTGGGGGGGTGACAGTGACAATTTGACTCATTATTACTCACAAATAAACACCAGAATATCAATTATATCTCTTTGTGACGCAGTGTTAGTTCTATAAAAATGTTTTCATCAATATTTGGTAAGCGGAGATCTTCGCCAGTGGAAGTAGAGGTGGAGGGCGAGATTCCTCCGATACCTGGAGCGCGAGCGGACGATGGGTTCGTCGTAGTGGATCCTAGCTCACCCAGGAACAGCATTTACCCAAACGTGAGTGGTGGTGGTATCGCCGCTCCCTACGCGCAGAGACCAGCGCCGCCTGCGCCGACGCCAAGAGCTGCGCTAATAGATCCCACATTCCACTACTTACAAGGAGTCCCATTCACCATGTCAAAAACATTACAAATGGCTTCAAACAAAGATGCGTTCGCTACGGAATTGGCAGATCTTCTTGCATTCCTCACTAACAAAGTAAATGTGAGCAGTTATGATTATGACTTCTCTGTAGAACGGAGTGTTCTGAAGGAATGTTGACGGTGTTTGCATAATCAATACAGAAATCAACAGCAATTAATAATGATTTATATGGTCTTTTATTTTCACAATTAATATCATTAGGTATTTGTGTTGTAAAGAATGTTAAAAAATTGCATGATATCATTTTTTATCTGACTCTCCTAAGTTATTTATATGAAGCAAGCTTTTTTATTATTTTAGCACATTTTATTAATATAAAATATTGTTACAGTGAGGAACTATAGAAAACAAATATTTAAATGCTAGTAAATATATTTAATAATATGTAAGTTGGTATTATTTCACATACATTCAAAATACAGAAAACATTTATTGATATGATGCAATAAAGTATTTTTTTTTATCTGTACCATTTGTCCTACTTTTAAGTTAAAAATATATTGTTTTGTATAAAATCAGCAATCAGAATGTGGTATAGTTTGTAATTGTAACCAAAAGCACAATAAAAACATCAGCTACATAAACAGTGTAAAATAACTGTATGAAAAGTTCAAGTAGGCCTAGAAAATCTATGTGATTGTTCTATCTCATGCTTACATGTTAAGTTTGACACAGCAATGCAGGTCATTAGAGGCACCATAACTCTAGCTCATGCTTTAGAGTTTGGTACTACATTAAATTAGGCGAACAACACAGTATGTGAAACTTCTCTTTTTTACCAGACATGAAAATCTTACATTATGTACTTATGTTTTGGAATGTTTAAGAAATGGTTATTATCATTACACAGTTTGATCAAATTGGTAGGTTCGTCCAAGACAAGGAACTACCTGTGATAAATGTATGAGGCATCTAACATGAAACTTAAAAAACTCCATGTATTTTTTATCTTAAAGCTACAAGAATAAGAGTGTTCCACTGGAAAATGTACATTTTTCATTTTTGGTAAGTAATAAAAGGATTCCGTACAAGGGTGCTTACTCTGGAATATAATTCCGATAGATCGACATTGGTCAAAGAGTTAAACGTCAGGGATTGGCTAGACTCAGTCCCCCTTACTTAGAACTGAAATCGAAAAACAGCTCCTTTTACAAAACTGACAAGTTAGTCCAGTGCTAAATTGTCAGTTTTGGAAAAGGAGCTGTAATTCTATTTCAGTTCTAAGTTCTTATTTTAAAAACATGCTCGGTGGTTTAAACCATACCTAAAGAAAAACCTTGTTTTGTAATAAGGGGGAGTGAGTCCAGCCAATCCCTGATGTTTGACTTACAATTCCAATGTCGATCTATCGGAATTATATTCGAGAGTAAGCACCCTGATCTTATAATAATCGAATTATATCTGTAAAATATATAATGGTATGCATAAAAATATATAAGAAAAATATGTATAAAGATGTAAATAAAAATTTGTGAAATGTAAATTAAAATATTTTATTATAATACACTCCAACACTGTTTTTTAAAGGCAGTAGTTCCTCTTGCTACCCTTCAGTAAAATATTTCGTTCAAAGAATAAAAACAAAGAGCAAAATAATTTTGAAACAATATCTTAAAAGATGTGGCAAAAACAAAATAAAATCTCTTGACTAATGTACCACAGGTGCTTCATAACATAATTATAAATACAATACAATACTAATACTAGAGACACATTGCAACATTTAGCATAAAATCAGAATATTATCAACAATATAATGATTATTGAGAATGTACCATAACAGTCACATAGCATACACAGAATACCACATTATACTATAAATAATAACTAGTAAATCTGGTTAAACATTGTGGAACCATACTCTATGCTGCACAGCACATAAGTCCACTACCCTTAACTTCTACCATCCAACAACCAGCACCATCATTTCCTCCACAGTTTTTCACTAAAGAGTCAACTCCACAGCAGAAAACATGGATTCGTTACTTATCCATAATTCTGAATTATTATGGAATTTTTAGCATTATTTATATCATTGCCGCCAAGCCAACTATAAATGCTACTATTATCAGGAATGGTATCCAAGTCTTCAAAAATGCTCCGAAACTGGAAAAAATACGAAGTGTTAGTTAGATTCAGTTTCATTCAATAAAAAACCAATAAATTTACAAAAACCAAATCATTTTGTAAATTCAAATGATGATTAATTAGATTACCTGACGTATTTAGAGTATGGTATCATGTAGAATGCCAACTTCACCATATTCCAATTCCTTGAGCCACTATAGCTCATAATGTTGAGAGCAGTAGCCACATGAGAGTGGCAGTTATCATAGAACAAAATGTGCTGCAAATTAGCAAAACATTAATAGATTACTAATTTATTTATACTGAATAATGAATAGGAAAATTATTTAAAACTGGGTTCTACAGTTTTCTATATTTGGTTTATGTGCCAGCTTTAAGTAAAAATAAAAGCGCGGGTAGGCGTTGCGATGCGACGCCGTGGGTTGGGAATGTGAAATTTCATGTGGAAGTTGTGGGCTAATGGAATATAATACCAGTCTATTATTGTCCCACTGTAGGGCAAACGCATCTTCTGATACAGAAAAGGAACAAACATTACCATTAAACTAAATGAAAATATTTTACTATTAAGTACCATTCTCTTTTTATAAATCTCCGAGGCCTCAGAAACAGCAGCATCCCACCCTGCTTGCCCATTTGCAGCCTGATGCGGAGACAACTGCCAGTACTTAGTGGGATTTCCAAATGCCATCAAATCTTCAGATACAAAGTAAGGACCAGCAAAGTCCCTGATTATTCCTGACGACATACAGATGCCCATGTGACCTAGGAATGGAAATATCCATCTGAAAATATAATATAACATTTTCCTTATTATTCTGAACTATTATTGCATTGTATTTATTATTAAGTTGTTATTGTATTACACCTATAAATAGGGAAAAGAGGGTTTCAAATTGATAAGCTAGGTCTATATTAATAAATTTGTTCTTCTAAATTGCTATGATTCCAATTATGAGGCGGATGAATTTATTTTTGCTCTATTTTAGTTTGTGAATATGTAATTTTAGTTAAGTTAGGATATCATTTTGTTTTTTTATAAATTATTATAGTAAATTTTTCCATACAATTTTGTCTTTTGATAGTACTGGCTAGTCCTTTCAGTAGGAGTCAACCTTGTCTCGTCTCAGAGAGAGGGAGGATTTTGCTTTGCAGTGGGACAGTATGTTGCATTAGATTAGATTATTAATTTTAGTAACTCATTTTTATTTATGTACATTCGGGTTCTTTTATGTTATTAAAGAAATCCTAAATACATCACATATTATAGTAATAATCACAACATCATTAATATTATTAGAACTTTAACAAATAACATGTTTTTGCATATTTAAAATTGCATGCCCTTCACAAAATTATGTCCGAATAAATAAATAATTCCAGTCTTAACAAGCAGTGGAAGGAGGTGGAATGTTAGATCACTTTTAAATTGAACAAGCCGTCCCCCAATTTTAGAGTAACATTTTGGAATTTAAAAAATGCCTGGCCTATGTATAACTGATCAGTGTGGAAAGGAGTGGTAAAACATTATTTCGTTTGTTTATATAAATTATGCAAAACATGAAATCTATTTTCAAATTATATGAAAAATAAATAAAAGAAATCTGTTCTCGTCATTTGGAATCTGCGTAAAAACCGGTTGGTTGTACTATTATTTTGTGCTCAGCTTGACGAACACAAAATTAATTGGAAATCGTAATATGGTAATCGGTGAGTGGTAATTGTTAATGAAATTATGAATACTCACGTTAGCACAGGAATAGGCGTCCAAACAATACAGTAAGGGTAGCGACAGCGATCGTGGTCTATAGGATCCATTAGCGCTTCTTCAGGATCAGTTAAGTCAATAGTACTACCGGGGCTCTGGTCACCTGCCATGGTTTTAGCAGTCATGTATTTGAAACAGTACCATCACCATCAATAGAATTATAATTCAAATACTTACAACGTATGAAGTCAATAAATAAACCTGCCTGCCTGACGTTTTGACGTTTCATGATACTCGTGCGTTCCAGGTTTAGCATTTTTAGGGTTCCGTTCTGTCCGTCCGTTCGTGTGAAAATCAGCAATTTTACTGGAAGACTTTAATAAATTACTTCAATTTTAGATTTAGTTCTGTCATCATCTGCCTAGCCCTTTCCCAACTATGTTGAGGTCAGCTTGTTGAGGTCTTTAACCAGATGCCGCGGAATACCAGTATTTTACATAGAGCAACTGTGTATCTGACCCCAAACGTTACTGGGTAATACGATATCTCTTGTTAAGACTGGTTGTCAGACTTTTGGAATTCTGACTAACCGTAACAACAATCAAAGGCCTGATAATGCATGATAATGACAGTCGGGACCAACGGCGTAGCGTGCTTTCCGAGGCAAGGAACTTCAAGGAAGAGTCTTGACGTGTAATTTTTGGCACCCATCCCGCGGGAACTGTAGCTTAACTTTTGAACGACCCGTGTGGCTACTTATTACTTAGCCATGAGCCTCTCAAAATCTTTACCGTTCAAGCGTAAATATTCATCCCAACAACGGAACCTTCACTGTGCGTGGTAGAATACGCATTTGGCCGGTTTTTTACTTCGACTTTTTTAACAATATAACTGGTGGCAAATGTGTAACAAAATTCACACAGACTTGGTAGATCCGACTCCACACCGAATCGACTAAATCAGTTGAATCAGTTTACGGTTTTTTGTACCCATCATGCTGACCCTGTTGATTAAATTAATGGCTGACAGTATGACACTTGTTTGACAGCAAACATTGTTGATGTGACGATGTTTGGCGCTATTATTTTATTTAGGTGATTTATCTCTAATATTTTCGAATGGTGATACAAAATTATTTATCAGGAGCCATAATGCCGGCGTTTCTTAAGTATATTGATATGGAAAACTTCAAGTCCTATCGGGGACACCACCGCATAGGCCCCATGGAATCGTTCACTGCGGTGGTAGGCCCCAACGGATCAGGTAAGAATTAAAAGTATTTTAGAAAACGTCTGTAACATTTGTAATGTATGTAACTGTATGTGTACTAATCAAAATGCACCTACAACCTCGGTCAGGAACAAAAGTGCGTTTGTTTGCATAACTTGTGTCTCTTATTTAAGCACTTATTGCCTCCAAAACAGTTGTGACTTGTGTAACTGTAGCCTGATAACCTGAAGATTAACATAGCTATACTTATTCTTCCACAGGCAAATCCAACTTCATGGACGCAGTGAGTTTTGTGATGGGTGAGAAGACATCACTGCTCCGTGTGAAACGTCTCAGTGATCTAATACACGGGGCTTCCATCAACAAACCTGTGTCTAGAAGGTAACACTGCTAGTTATTACAGAAGAATCTCACTAATCCGGCACAATTAAAAACCAGAGGGTGCCGGATTATTGGAATGTTCGGACTAAAGAATTTCATAATGAGAATATGATATATTTGTATTAATGTTCTAAAAGTCTTTTTTAACTGTAACATAACTCGTAACTAAATAATTACATCATCATCATCATCATCATATCAGCCGAAAGACGTCCACTGCTGGACATAGGCCTCCCCCAGGCTCCTCCACTTCGACCGGTCTTGTGCTTCCCACATCCAGCGGATACCCGCGGTCTTCGCAAGGTCATCGGTCCACCTTGTGGGAGGCCTTCCTACTCTACGTCTTCCGGTACGCGGTCGCCACTCCAGAACCTTTCGGCCCCATCGGCCATCTGTTCTGCGAGCAATGTGCCCTGCCCACTGCCACTTAAGCTTGGCAATTCCTCGGGCTATGTCGGTTACCTTGGTTCTCCTGCGGATCTCTTCATCTCTGATTCGATCGCGTAGGGAAACTCCGAGCATAGCCCTCTCCATTGCCCTTTGGGTGACTTTAAGCCTTCTGATAAGGCCCATTGTGAGCGACCACATCTCTGTACCATAGGTCATCACTGGCAACACACACTGGTCAAAGACTTTCGTCTTGAGACACTGTGGTATTTGGGACGAGAAGATATTGCGAAGCCTCCCGAACGCTGCCCAGCCGAGTCGGATTCGACGATCGACCTCTTTCTCGAAGTTGGACTTACCTAACTGGACAGTCTGTCCTAGGTAAACGTACTCGGTCACAACTTCGAGTGTAGCGCCTCCGATCGTCATGGGAATGGGTGTTACATGGGCATTCGACATGACCTTTGTCTTCTCCATGTTCATTTTAAGACCCACTCTTTCGGAAGCTCTACTGAGGTCATCGAGCATTGCACTGAGGTCCTCCATGGTCTCAGCCATGACGACTATGTCATCGGCAAACCGAAGGTGAGTGATGTACTTGCCATTGATGTTGATGCCAGCCCCTTTCCAGTCCAGAACCTTGAAGACATCCTCCAGTGCAGCGGTGAACAGTTTCGGAGAGATAACATCTCCCTGTCTCACACCTCGCTGCAGAAGGATAGGTTTCGAAGACCGGTCCTGGAGTCGGACTGACATAGTGGCGTTTTCATACAGACACTTCAGCACCTCGATGTACCAATAGTCGATCTGGCACCGTTGAAGAGACTGCAGTACAGCCCATGTCTCGATCGAATCGAAGGCTTTTTCGTAGTCCACAAACGCTAAGCAGAGAGGCAGGTTATACTCTTCGGTCTGCTGTATAACCTGCCGCAGCGTATGTATGTGGTCTACGGTGCTAAAGCCTTTACGGAATCCGGCTTGTTCGGGAGGCTGGAAGTCGTCAAACCTGCGCGCGAGACGGTTCGTGATGACTCTCGAAAACAGCTTGTAGACATGGCTCAGAAGTGAGATGGGCCTATAATTCTTAAGAAGAGTATTATCACCCTTCTTAAAGAAAAGTACCACCACACCTCTGTTCCATGCCTGTGGCGTTTTGCCCTCGAGTATGACGGAATCAAACAGCTTCTGGAGGGCCTTAAGAACGGGTTTTCCGCCGGCCCTCAGGAGTTCGGCCGTGACTCCGTCATCACCCGGCGCCTTGTTGTTTTTTAGCTGCTTCAGAGCCATCCTAATCTCGTACAAGCTAACGTCCGGGATATCTTCGGTGTAGTGTCGGGTCAATCTGGCTCTTGGGTCGTTTGCCAGATCCGTAACGGGGTTGCTTGTTGACGTGTATAACTGTCCATAGAAACTCTCGATCTCTCTCAACGGCTCCGGCTTGGAGGAAACGATCCTGCCATCATTGGTCTTCAGTTTCGCAAGCTGACTCTGCCCAATAGACAGATCTCTTGAAAAGACCTTGGAGCCCTTGTTCGGCTCTATCGCGTCCTTTATGCGGTCCGTATTAAAACGGCGAAGGTCGCTTTTCAAGGCCTTAGATATCTGTCTATTGAGCTGTCGGTACTTTAGCGCGTCGTCTGAAGACTACAAGATCATTTCACGCCTCTCCTCCATTAGCTGCAGAGTAGGATCAGAGAGTTTCTTTTTGCCATTAGTACGGCGGGTCTTGAAGAACTTAGACCCGACCGTATGGACAGTTTCCACGAACCCATCGTTATAATCGTCCACGGAGCTCCCTAGGCATTCGAAACGATTCTGGAGTTCGAGCTGAAAGCTCTCGGGGTTTTGGACCTGGATCGGTGCTGGACGGAGCGTAGACTTCATTAGTCGACATCTTTCTAGCTTGATGTTGATATTCAATGTGCCTCTTACCATGCGGTGATCGCTTCCGGTTTTCACCGCGTTGATCACAGAGACATCATTGAATATTTGCTTCTTCGTCGACATAATGAAGTCAATCTCGTTTTTAGTTGCACCATCAGGGCTCTGCCCGGTCCACTTTCTGTGCTCCCGTTTTCTGAAGAAGGAGTTCATCATGAAGAGGCCTTCCTTCTCCATAAAACTGGCCAGTAAGTGACCCCGGTGGTTCCGTCGTCCAACTCCAAATTGCCCCACTCTCAGCTCATCCTCGTTCCGTTTGCCCAGTTTCGCGTTGAAGTCCCCCATGACAACGGTGAAATGAGTTTTAGAGCCATGCATGGCTTTGGATATATCCTCATACATGGTCTCCACCTCATCGTCGGGGTGTGTCGAGGTCGGGGCGTAGACCTGTATGACCTTCAGCGAATATCTTGCGGATATTCTGAGACTAAGGTACGCCACCCTGGTCGACACACTCTCGATCTTCACCAAGTTTGTCACAAGGGACAATAAACCCGACACCACCTTGGGACTGCTGGTCGCCCTCCCGGAAATAGAGCAGGTTACTGGATTTGAGGATTATCGAGTCCTCCCCCTCTCTTCGAACTTCAGATAACCCTACTATACCCCACCGTAACCTGCTCAATTCTTCCTCGAGTTCGGTAATCTTCTCGTCGGTCCGGAGTGTACGCGTGTTGTACGTTGCCAGGTGCAGTTTCCGTTTGTTTTGGTAGCCAGATCTCTTCCGGAGATTCTTAGCACCCCTTGCCTCACCGTTACCTTGGCCGCTACCGTAGCCAAGGGTAGGCGGGTTGCCGGGTACTAGGGGCCGTTTTGCTGGGCTGCTTGTCATTTTTTGGGGGGGTTTTGCCATAATCGCCACGCTTGGCAGGCGGGTTGGCGATCGCAGTATGGTGGTAAAATATATAGAGAACGCTGCTGCCCATTCTCTAGTAAGTCCCTTAGTCGCCTTCTACGACACCCACTGGAAGAAATGGGATGGTGCTATTCTTTTACGCCCGGCAACACATACGGGACCAATTACATAGTTTTATCCTTGATTAGGGTCTTTTTTTTTTGTAAATTATGGGCTGACGATGCCGGATTATTGGACGTATCGGTCTATTGAAGTGCTGGTTTAGTGAGATTCTACTGTAGTTCCATGTTATGTTTTGTATTTATTCAATACTGACTTTTAAACATTATAGAGAACGAAAATATATAACATACTTTTTACATACATTGATTGAAAACTGATTCAAGGTTGGTATCAAGTAATAGCTTTCAACATAATAAGCTGCCTATGGAGACTTTTAACAATTCTAACAGTTGCATAGAATAAAAAATCCTACTTCCAGCAAAGCAAGGATTTTTCTTTGTCTTTGTCACCTAGTAATATTGTTTCACATTACTTATCTCTGAAATGCCCAATAATTGCAGATTAAAGTAATGGTTTTGTGTTGCAGTGCATCAGTGACAGCAACATTTGTGCTGGAAGACCTGACAGAGAAGCAGTTTCAGAGATCAGTCATAGGACAATCATCTGAACACAAGATTGATGGACAGGTCAGATCTATTTTACATTGTTTTTTCATTCAATTTCATGTTCTTTTTTGCTGTCTTTAAATAAATTATTTAAATGTCATTCATGGGTTTATGTAGCTGTACGTCTTCAATGTTCTAAATAAATGACACATGATAGCCCTGAAAGGTGTCTCTTGAACTACTAACACAGCAGCGTGCACAGTCCGGGAGCACCCTTCCCCAGTCTCACCCCTCACGCTCCGCGCGATTGGGCTGTCTAGACGTTTTCGTTGGACGACTGTATGATTTATAGACTGTGGTACAACTGTGATATAGTATGGCAAGTAAATTGGCAGGTATTTGTCGGTTAACCAAACGCATTTGACCAGGTGCCTAAGTCTACTAATTTATAAACGTCACAATGGTCTCTCAATGGTAAGTTTTTGACAGATTTGCCATACAAAAACTGTCAAAAACACACCATTGAGAGACCATTGTAACGTTTATAAATTAGTAGACTTAGGCCCCAGGGCCTCAAGTCTGCTATTACAATAGTGTCAGAATGGTCTATCATTGATTTCATAATTGTTAATTTTGACAAGTTTTGTAATCTACTAATATAATGGCGTCATTATGATTTTCCAATGGTCAGCCACTGACACTCCATTTTTTCGAAAATCATTTCTACTAACGGGTTTTATAATAATGGCAATACGACAATGCCATTATAACACAATTATATTACGAGACCATTGACCGACCACTGATCGACCATTAAGAATTTAGCAGATCACGAACTTTTAGCATAATGACGATGGGATCGTTTTGGAATGACGAATTTACAAAAATAGCAGACTTAGGCCCCAGAGCTCTCGACATTTACGAATTTGCGAGTGCGTTTCGATTTTGTTAAATTGTGTTATTATAGCTAGCAAAATAGTAATACACAGAATGGAACGATTTATTATTAATGTGACATAGTTCATCAGATTCTCATTCATATTCAGAATAGGAGCCATAAAACATTTGAAATAAAAGGTTTCGTATCTATGAGGCATGTGTTTTTTTTTACCTTTATTTAACTACCTAAACCCATGGAGATCCCCCCCGAGTGGGTTCCTGCATTATCGTTGCGGGGGGGCTCAGTAACTGTGGATTCCGGCCACGGTGAAGCCAAGAGGAACCCAAAGGTGGGGCCGCTCGTCAGGGCTTTTGCCTTCAAGCCATTGACGTAGTGGCCAAAAAGTAGGTTGCGGTGAGGTGCACCGCAACTGAGGTGGGCCGCGATGTCGAATGGGAGGCATCGCGGCTGAGGGTTACGGGCTGCGGTAGAGGAGGAGTGCCGGTGCTTCTGAGCAGCGCTCTTCCCTTCCGTGGCCTGGACGGGGCCGCCACCGTTTGATGGCGGACGCGGTGGGGCCGCAGGGGAAGAGGAGTGTCGGTATAGCGTCAGCCGCTCTCCCTATCCCCTGCGGCCGAAAAGTGGTAGACGGGACGGCGCGTTGTGTTCCACACGCGCGCCGTCAAAGATGTCAGCAACCACTGGTGGGGTCCGCAAGGGCCGATGCCTGCCAGGGGTGCGGGTTTGTTCGAAAGAGATACCACAGCCCCTGGCTTACGGGCTACTGAGGGAACACGGGTGGGTATTAGTCAGTAAAAGTCTGACACGCCATCCTGCTCTACTCAGCAGGAGAAGTCATTTGATGATTTCCCACCCAAAAAAAAAAACCCATGGAGATAGATAACAGGTTTAAAATTCTATATGTCATTCAGAAAGAATATCATTATTCACTTCGATGAGGAAAAACTGTTTCACTGGGTGATAAAACTAAAAAGAAAAAAAACTCAGTGTGTAAAAAATTAGTTTAAATATTTTCAAAACATGGTGCTTTAAGCTATAAACTATAAGCCTAACTAGTGATTATCTGAATAATTCCAAAATATTACCATTTGTTAACAGTCAGTAAACACATCCCTTTACCTGAGTGAGCTGGAGAAGCTGGGCATCAATGTGAAGGCCAAGAACTTCCTGGTCTTCCAGGGAGCCGTCGAGAGCATCGCCATGAAGAACCCCAAGGAGAGGACT
This sequence comes from Polymixis flavicincta, assembly GCA_949987655.1. Classification (NCBI taxonomy): domain Eukaryota; kingdom Metazoa; phylum Arthropoda; class Insecta; order Lepidoptera; family Noctuidae; genus Polymixis; species Polymixis flavicincta. The sequence goes on from OX465183.1 coordinate 21,659,569, forward strand.
GCACTGTTTGAGGAGATCAGTGGGTGGGTGGAATAGTGGCACTGTTGCCTAGACTTGAAAAAGAATAGATTAAAAATACCTAAAAAAAAAACAACTGACTTCTGGAAAAACACTACAAAGTGAAAAATAACTTTAATTTCCGAACTCGGTGACTTTGGATATGTATTTTAATTTTTTGTCACCGCCTTCCGAAATTAAAGTTATTTTTCACTTTAGTGCTTTTCTGGAAGTCCGTTTTTTTTTTTCTGGAAAATGTCCTTGGTCCAAATAATGCATTTTTATGCGATAGCAGCAATCGCGGTTGATTTGCTGTCATTTTGAAGAGTTCCGTTGTCTGTCTCCTTCTTTTTGAAGTCGGTAAACCAAACTAAAAAAGTAGGAAATAATTTCTAAAATATTCTAAATAAGGATAGAGTGATCAATAAATGAACCAACTGCTATCTGATGTTTTCGCCGAAACTAAAACCGGACCCTGGGTCGGAGACTAACAAAAATACTTGGGTTCTAAGTGTAAAAGAAGTCTAAATATGCCCTATAACCATCCTCCAATCGTAAGTTTAATGCGAATTTATTTAGTTACGGAACAAAATACGGTGATTATGCTTTGGGTATTCTGTAAAAGCTACGCGTCGGAATGTTAGGCGTGTTTATTAGGTCTATAATATTTTTTAAATGACTAATGTTTGACATGTTTTCTTAGAAAACATAAGCATGGAATTTTCCGTCGCACAATTTTTGGCAGGTGTGACCCATGGTCCGTTTTTCACATTAATGAGACGACTCCACCAGATCTGGAGTCCTCAAGGAGCAGTACGAGCACTGCCGTGCTGAGGTAAATCGTGCTGACGAAGAGGCTCAGTTCTCTTACCAGAAGAAGAAGGGAGTGGCCGCTGAGAGGAAGGAGGCCAAGTTTGAGAAGGAAGAGGCTGAGAAGTACACCCGGCTGAAGGAGGAACTGGTGAGTTCAGAGTAGGAATGTATCTTGAGGAGATTAAATAGGACAAAGCTAGCTAAGCTCACTGTTTCCAGCTCTATTCTAGTTCTTAATATACTATGCCGTTGCCGCCAAGCAGGATGCCGTGATTATTAGCGACATACCAGTGGCTTTCGTAGCTGCCGGCGGCCGTAGCGAACCGAGCCGGTGTGATATAAGTATAAATAATTATATATAATGTAAACTCACTAATGTAGACTCAGCTTAGTTACACCCCCTGACCAATTAGATCACAGTAAATTAGAAAGCCGTGTTCACTTTGACCAGTTAAAGTAAGCCCTTCAGACCATACACTATAATTTATTATGATCTAATTGGTCACATATTTTAAAAAACTGTACACATTATGAACATTCTTTAGTTTTATCTTTGCCATCGACACGCTAAGAAGAAGAAGATTGGTCAAGAGCCGTGGTTAAGCTGAATGGCCATGATGAGATACTGTTTTCTTAACGCAAATAGACTATAGCTAGATAATAATTTTATTTAAAACCTTAATCATCCTTTACAGCAAGAACAAAAAATCGAGCTCCAACTCTACCACTTATACCATAACGAGAAAGAGATCCAATCCATGGAAGAGGACCTTCAACACAAGCAGACTGAGCTGACCAAGGTGGAGAAGAAGCGCCAGAAGCTGGAGGAAGCGCTGAAGGAGAAGAAGAAAGAAGCTGGTACTGTGCAGAGAGAGACAGCTAAGATTGAGCAGGAGATACGGGAAGTGGTGAGTGGGACTGTGACTTGTTGATTCTTGTGGCAGCGTATTTACAATTTGAAACACAGAAAGCATACTGCTTTGTTGGTCACCCTGGGATACTCAGGACCTCATGCAAAGTGTTATTATGTTCTTTCAAAATACATTTCTCAGTTATAAAATGAATAAGTAAATCTGTGACGTACATTTGTTAATCCTAAAATACATAATATGTTTTATTGCCCTCTTACCTGACTACAACGTAGCAAAGGGAAGATACCGATCGTTTTATCTACGCAATAATTCTGTAACAAATATTTTTCTCCAACAGGAAGCGGAAATCACGAAGAAGCGTCCGACCTTCATAAAAGCTAAAGAACGCGTGACCCACACCCAGAAAAAGCTAGAAAGTGCTCTGAAGACCCTGGAACAGGCTCGCAAAGCTCACGAGGCTCATCAGGCTGACATCAAGAAGTTGGATGATGAACTGCGCCAGATTGAGGAGCAGAAGGCACAGTGGGAGCAAACGACGTTAGGGACTGCTCATACGGGAAGGGCTGATGTACATCTTGAGGAGGCACAGGTAAAGACTGCAGCGCTTTCTTTAGGGGGGAGCATTTGCTCTGAAGTAGCCCCCGAAACTCAAATTGTACAGCTGGACATCTTATATTCATGACAGTGGTGTAATAATGTTGGTTGCCAATTGTTAATACTAAACTAATTCTTGCTGCTAAGCATTTCACAGAAATCAGCAGCTACATCTACCTTTGCGGCGAGTCCGCTAATGATTCGAAATCGAAACTATGAACGACTGTGAACGTAACCGATACAAACTGAGTCTGTAAGGATTGTAGCAGGTGTTGTTCTTTAGTTTCTGCCTACCCCGCATCGGAAAAAGGCGTGAATTTATTTATTTATTATTTACTAGCTAACGCACGCGGCTTCGCCCGCGAGGAGGCCGGAAATTATTGCACGGGAACGTACTACCGGGATAAAAGTATCCTATGTGTTAATCTAGGTTATAATCTATCCGTGTGCCAAATTTCATCCAAATCCGTTAGTTATTTTTGCTTGATTGAGTAACAAACATCCAAACATCTTCACAAACTTTCACATTTATAATATGATGTAGGATGTACACACAGTAAAATCATTAGGTGATGATACGCCATAATAATACACTTAGTTACAGCTTATTAAAAAAAACCTAAAAAGCCTTAAACCTTTCTTGTTTATCCAGATCCGTGAATACGAGGAGTTAAAGATGGAAGCTTCTCGCCAGGCGGCGCGGTACTTACAAGAGCTGGACTCTGTTAACAGGGAACAGAAGGCTGACCAGGATAGGCTCGACAATGAGAACCGGAGGAAGGGGGAGATCGAGAACAAACATCGGCAGAAGGTAAAAATATTTTGATTTTGATTTTGGTAATACATGGCTAACCGTCTTCGCCCGCTAATCATTAAAAAAGGGCCGACTTATTTGGCCGACTAGTCGGCTGTTAAATGGCCGACTAATCGGCCAATTAGTCGGCCGATCATCACTTTCGGTTGAGTTCGGGTGACATCGGTAAGGACGTGTTTTTATTTGCTTTGCATTTATTCTATCATTGTACATTTGCGAGCGCCGGGCGTTTCTTCTTATCCAATTCTAGATTGAACTAAAAGTAAACTGTAAAACTGATTCTATAATAAAAATAATTACAGTAAAGACGATACCGATACCGATGCTCTTATAAAAACATCGGCGATACCGATACTGATGCTCTTATAAAAATATCGGCAATAGCAATACCGATACCGATACGATTATTGAATTCAAAAATGAAGGTAAAATAAATAATACACCTGTCAGGTTATTTTTTTAAGTAACATAGAAATAACAATTAACAGGACAAACTAAATAAACCGTTTAAAACTATAGACAGGTTGAGATTCGATAATAGTATATTTTAGTATGGTTAGTTCGTGCCTCGTTTGCAACGAAATAGACGAGACAACACGCGCGTTAACATTACATTTTTAAAGCGCGAAAGTTGAAAAGTATCGTCGAATCGGCCATAAAAATATCGCCGATGCCGATATTTCGGCAAACTTCGAGTATCGCCGATATATCGGCATCGGTATCGGTATCGGATGCATCCCTAATTTCAATTTCATTTCAATCAGTCTTTTAAATTTTAAGCATATTATTACCATTAAAAATGGGCCGACTAGTCGCTGATTGATCGCCGACGCCAAATATGACAGATTAATCGGCTTTTCCGACTAGTCGGTACATCAGTCCTAATAATAAAATAATAATGATAAGGCTTATCACCCAGGGTCACGAACGGAACGAAGCTATGAAACGTGTGGACAAGCTGAACGAGCACATCAAAAGTTCTGAACAAGCGCTGGAGGAGCAGAGGCGGCTGCGTGCTGAACTGCAGGTCAGGGATGGATTCAAATGTCTTTATTAAAGTTACCTATGGATACTGGAACGGGGTAAAAATTATAGTCCAATGTTAACACATTAACATCCAGGTTATAAATTATCTAGAAAGAAAAGTTTTAATGTGACTCACATATGAATGTCACAGACTAATAAACTAAACATAGTTTATTTAATAGAAAATAAAAAAGGAACAGAACAGAAACAGAGAGAACAGCGGGCTTAGCATGACGCTTCATTTTTCTACGAAGAATAGACAGTGCTTTTTCAATACAAAGTGACATTTCGTTCCTACATTTTTGATATCGCACCGTAGATATCCTTTTACAATCTGTCATTTAGTCTTTCGTTTCTAACGATATTTATAATAATAATAATAATAATTTATTGAAACAAAAACTCAGTTTACATAAACTCTGTGTTCGATAACAACTGCATTAGTATAATACTGTGTCGCAGTCATTAACGCCCACCTCCACAAAATCGAGACAGAAGCAAAACTAAAAGACTAAAAACTAAGTTAAAAATATTAAAATTAAAAATTAGAACTTAAAATTAAAACTAAGCAATATTTTCACTGCGTAATTTTATGTGAGATTGTGTGTCTGTATGGAAGGATTGTGTATGTTTTGTGCGTGGAGTGTACGTGAGTGTGTGTGAGGTGTGTGTGTATGTGTGGGAGAGGTGTCCGTTTGTGCAAAGGGTAGGGTGTGTTTGCGCATGTTATACTAATACATAGAAAGGGAACTTGGGAAGTGAGTTTAAATTTTTACATATGTTTCTAGTTCTTCATAAGAGAGTGTGTGAATCCATTTATCCGTGATCCTACGACATTCTCGCAAGGTCAGTGGATATATATTAAGCTGTTTATTTATACGATTATACAAAGTGGAGCTAAGAAAGTGATACTGCCTCCGAGCAACTTGAACTCTGGCAGATTCCACCTGGCAGACTCTATCCGATCTGCGTTTTTGGTTGGCGACAACAGTATCGAATGGGAGGTCTGAGTGTTTACGCAACACTACAGCAAGAAGAAATGCGTGTCTGACTCTTGGTAATTCGCAAAGAGCGTATAGTTCGGCAGTTGGAAATCGAACAGGTTTGTGGGTCATGACTTTTAACACTGCCCTCTGTGCTCTTTCCAGACGGAGCATTAAGCACTTCCCAGCCCCACCCCAAGCTGAAATACAATATTTCAGGATGGAATGTGCCAGAGCAAAGTATACTGTTCGTAGTGTAGCATAATCAGCAGATGTTCGCAAATTTTTAAAAACAAATATTAATTTTCTAACCCTGGAAACCAGAGCCTCAATTTGCTCCTTCCATGTTAACGTACTATCAATTATAACACCCAAGTATTTAATACTATGGGTGCGCGCAATCTGAGTACAACCGGTGCAATCAGTCGATTTTAACCCGCATTTATGGGCCGTCAGAGTATAGGGACAGGCAGGTTGAGAGGCTCTACTTGGAGCAAATGTAATGAAGTTGGTTTTTTCTACATTGAGGGTTAGCAGGTTTTCATTTAGCCATTTCATTGCAACAAGCAGAGCGGACTCTGCATATGAGCGGGTTTCTAACCAATCCTTACCATGAATGAGCATGACGGTATCATCCGCGTAGGTTATGATTTTAGCATTGGTTAGAGCCAGATTACACAGATCATTTATGTAAATAAGAAACAGGGTAGGTCCAAGGACGCTACCCTGCGGGACTCCATAAGTTAAAAATTGCTGTTTGCTAATGTGATTTCCTATCTTTACGGTTTGAGAACGCCCACTCAAGTAACTCCTAAAAATATCCAGACACACTCCTCTAACACCAATATGCTCCAACTTTTCCAGTAAGAGGGGAACAGAGACTGTGTCAAAAGCTTTCGAAAGGTCTAGGAAAATTGCTATTGTTTTGAGTTTATTCTTTATATTTTTTGCTATAGTTGCAGTTACTTCTAATACTGCATCTTCTGTGCTTCTACCTGCTCGAAAACCATATTGGTTCGCTGAAATTATGTTGTTTTTATTGAGGTAGTTAAGTAGACGACTATTTACAATTTTTTCTAAAATTTTGGACAAAATTGTAAGAACAGAGATAGGTCTGTAGTTATTTAGTCGATATTTGTCTAGGTCCTTATAAATGTAGACTGTTTCAGAAGAATATTTGTTCCCAAACTATCAAAATCTCACCGACAACATACTTTCTACTCGACGGCCACGAAGTATATACGATTATCTACAAAATCATGATTCGTTTAGAACGCATAATTATGATAAATAATAGAAAAACATAGCTATCTTCTCCTATTGTACGTAATTTAGTTAATAATCATGTCTATTCTTCCGTCGACAAATCGGTGCTCGTGCTAAGCCTGCAGAAAGTCAAATGAACAGATTAAACGGTGACCCCTAACTAGGGATTTGCTTGAGGCTTGGGGGTTCGGAATTTTTCATTTCTGGGTTAGTACAAAACAGGTAAACATTACCAGGCGGAAGGCACTACTAGCATTGTTTCTATAGCGTTACATAACCATTAATTTAATATTACTAACAACCATTAAATTTGTTGTCGAGTTCGATTGTAAAGCTGTTTACGGGGAATGTTACAAAATGGTATGTAGGTATTTTTGGGCACGTTCGATCGACCATAGACCTCATCAATCGCATTACATCAGGCGCGATCGAGGTCAAGAGCGGGCCCTTCTAGTAATAAAAAGAATGAAAAAAAAAAAAACTTTTAACGGAAGAAAATGTTGACGTGATAAATAAATAATTATAATTTGGTGTTTTGTAATAAATCTTAGCACTACTATAAAATATACATGGAGTGATTGATTAAAAAAGAGAAACAGGGGTCATTTATAAAATATTATAAGTAATAATATGTTTTCTTATTTCAAAAAACTTGCTTTTTAAACTTAAAGAGAAGTAAACGTCTGAATTAATTGATTTAATAAACACACACTTAAACATTTTGGGGGGCTTGTGGCTAAATAACAATAGCTGCACGGGTCGATCGGCCGGGTTAAGCTACGCTTGCCGCGGTTGGTCCGTGGATGGGTGACCATCTTTACATACAAAGACCCCTCCGTGCCTCGGAAAGCACGTTAAGCCGTTGGTCCCGGCTGTCATTTGTGGATCTTTGACAGTCGATACGGGTCGTCAGAAGCCCGAAAGTCTGACAACCAGTGTTACCTAGAGGTATCGTATTACCCAGTAACTGGGTTGTGGAGGTCAGATAGGCAGTCGCTCCATGTAAAATACTGGTACTCAGCTGCATCCGGTTAGACTGGAAGCCGATCCCAACATAGTTGGGAAAAGGCTAGGTAGATGATGACACTTAAACATTTTCTACCATAAAAGTTACCATTTCGTACCGTTCCTCTTAACTAAACGGAATCTATAATCGAATTCGGCGGCGAATTCAATGATAAATGATTTTATTTCTGTAAGAAGGTTTGTACAAACACTTTTACACGTCAATCATATTTTTAAACTAGATGAGGTCGGCCTTTCATATCTGACTACTCTGAGAAGAAAGGCCGAAACAAACTCAGAGGTCACAGTCTCTTTTAAAGTCCAGACATAATCTTGGTCAGATCATGTGAAGACCATGTGGATTAGTGTCTGAAATGGTCTTTTGAGGAAAGAACCACACAGATTGAGTGGACCTGTCCATTCAGTGCACGCATGTATCAGTAATCGTACGGCTCGAGTTGAGCCGTACGATCAATGGTTTTGATGTTGGCCAAATAGGTTTAATTACATGTTGAGTTGAGGTCGGTTGAACCGCGTTAGTCTACTGCAAAATTTGTGTAATACAGGCATTAAATGATAATTTAGATTCTAGAGGCTTTAACAGTTTGATTCTGCTCCAGGCTGACGTGGGCGAGTGCCGCGGCCGTGCGGCAGAACTGCAGTCCCAGCTGGAGGAAGTGGCCGCCGCGCTAGGGGACGCGCGCGTGGACAAGCACGAGGAAGCAAGGCGCAGGAAGAAGCAGGAGATCGTCGAGAGCTTCAAAAGAGACATTCCTGGCGTGGTGAGTTAAATACCGACAAAGGTTTCTTTTTCTTCGTTACATTCTTGTCAGGGCGGTCGTGGTCCTCATGGATTTTCTTGTCTAGGGGCTGATGTAATTCGCCTCACGATATCTCGCCATCTACTTCGCGTTTTGGTTTCTTATTGGGGTCTTTTATAATTCCAATGTGTATGTATGACAGTCCCATTAATAACAGTGTTATAGTGGTAGATCAATATAGGAGGGTGTCCTATACACTTAAGAATGGACTAACACACAGCAACCTTTAACGCGTTAAAGGTAAGTGTATATTACCGCTGCATCGAAACGCAGCGCACCGCATCGTAACACAAACAAACTCGCTACCTACATCCCATCTGTAGTGAGTGATGGTTCTTACAAAATGTATGTTCGGGTTTCTGCGACAGGTTGTCGACGCGTTAGCCTCGTTGATTGAAACCAGACGCTAGACTCCTTATGATAATGTGTTATATCGTGTTTACAGTATGTGGGATGTCTTTGTCACAATATATTAATTGGCGGTTAGTATTTATGTAGTAGTGATGTGTCCCTCACTCGTGGGGCACCTCATTTGAGGTACTCGTGAACGCAAATTGAAAGAGTTACTCGAATTTCATTATTGAATCACCTCATTCCTCATCACCCCTCACTTAAAAATTGACATTGACATTATCGACAATAGAAAATCGAGACAAGCGAGTTGGTGAATCGCGAATACTCGCGAATGAGTATTGAGGGATTGAGTGAGCTCAGTGAGCGAATGAACCGACTGAAAAATTGTATAGAGAATTGAGAATCAGTTCGGCTCGTGCTCACGAGTCGTGACGTGAATACTCGTACGATTTCTCACCTCAAATGAGGAGAACCCCTCGTGAGGACGTCGCGAAGCAAATTGAGGGGCTCCCTCATCCTCACATAAAATTGATGAGTTACCCATCACTATTATGGAGATTGTTGGCATGTCACAACATGTATTTTTCTCTCATATGCTATATTCACGCTGTAGTCACTCTCTACCTCACTTACCCTGTCTAGCCATATGATCTTTAACACAGACCAGGTTCGTTTCTTTGGTCTTCCCCTAGTCTTATTGCAAATCATCATCATTTCAGCCGAAAGACGTCCACTGCTGGACATAGGCCTCCCCCAAAAGGGGGGTTTGCCATAATCGCCACGCTTGGCAGGCGGGTTGGCGATCGCAGTATGCTGGTAAAATGCATAGAGAACGCTGCTGCCCATTCTCTAGTAAGTCCCCTAGTCGCCTCCTACGACACCCACTGGAAGAAATGGGATGGTGCTATTCTTTTACGCCCGGACACCACACGGGACCCAATTATTGCAAATACCAGGCTCAAATGCACATTCATACTCAAAACTTCAGACTTCATCTTAAACTCATTTTTTACTCTATCCATTTGCGAAACACCTCTTAGCATTCTCACCTCAGCTGCGTGCGATTGATCTACAGTCAAAATGTCTTACTTCTCTTTCTTCAATATTTCTCAAGCAACATGTCTTCGTCCACAGTACGACCGCATGATCAACATGTGCCAGCCGACGCACAAGCGGTACAACGTGGCCATCACCAAGGTGCTCGGCAAGTACATGGAAGCCATCGTCGTAGACACGGAGAAGACGGCCCGGAGGTGCATTCAGGTAAGCTTGAAAACTTATTTTACGCTTATAGACCAGGGTCAATCCTTCCGTTTCCTTTCTATAAGATGCATAGTTTAGCCGCAAATAGCAAAAAAAAAAAACACCCCCCAAAATATACTGGTAATACACCACCTTCCGGAACTTTCCTTCAGTAGGATCGATTTTTCCTTAATTATTTACACCATTTACTACATTTTTCGACCACTCGCATACCTCTAAGAATTTATCGTCTATTACGGTATTTAAAACGGTTTCGCCCTGGTCTATTAATTATCCTGATCATACCATAATAATTAGGGACGGTTTACTTGAACGATTCGTTTGGTACTCTATTTGATACTTTTGATCTACGCTTTTAAAACCGGACCGGCTTTTTTAACCGGTTGAAAGGACTTTTCAACATTACGAGCAGACCTATGGCTGGACCATATTTATAACCCTATCATGAAGGTCTAGATTGATGTTATCAATTTTTTTCAGGTGCTTAAAGAAAGGATGTTGGAGCCGGAAACGTTTCTGCCTTTGGATTACATCCAAGCCAAGCCACTACGGGAGCGATTGAGGTTAGCTTACGTTCAAGCACTAGTAGAAATAGAGTTACATACATACATATATTGTTACCCGAATACAGCGAAGCCAAAAGGAATTGTACTGTGTTTAGCAGTCTATTTATGTATGATTGTATTTACGCATGCTCTCCCATATGGCCTACTCTTCCGTTTTTGATAAAAAAAGTGTCAATTTAGGCTTAATTTTTCCCCAACTACAGCAAAGCGAAAGGAGGGTTATGGTTTTAATAGGCTACTCCTAAACTACTCGTATTTTGTCGTACGTGGTATCGTTGGAAACGTCATGTTGTTCCGCGGGCCATATGAAGTCACATAAAATCCAACATGGTGGCTTATAACTAATGCAAAGTGTTACCTACTGTGTGTGTTATGTAATTAAAGGTCTTGAGGAGTACATGTTGGAATAATTATCTTAAATTATATATACACTAGCAGCGCTCCGCGATTTCAACCGCGTAGTTCCCCTTCCCGTGGGAATACGGGGATAAAATATAGCCTATGTCACCCGGGGATAGTGTAGCTTCCCAACAATTTTTCAAATCGGTTCAGTACTTTCGGAGCCTATTCAATGCAAACAAACAAACAATCAAATCTTTCCTCTTTATTAATAGTATAGATTCAGATTAATAGTATAGATAGATAAAACCTATTAATGAATAAAACACTCATGTTTACTCTGGCTGTTTTCAATAACAGTTAGACGCATTCTATAATGATAAGGAGCTACCAAACTGAATTATTTATAAAGTATTTAAAAAAAGTTAAATAATAATAAAATTTATAATACATACAGTACACAAATAATAATGTTTTTGTCCTAGTTGGTTTTAGCTGGCAACTTTATTTTCTCTGAATTGACAGAAGCGTTTGCGTTTACGCAGGGTACATGCGGCTTCAACGCCTACACTGGACTTTCATTCAGCATGGAGATACTAAAACCTCACCATTTCTGATCTCCCAGGGACATCAAGGAGCCCAAGAACGTGAAGCTCCTATTCGACGTGCTCAGATACGAGCCCCCTGCTATCCACCGAGCGGTGCTGTTCGTCACCAACAACGCGCTGGTCTGCGAGACTCCTGAGGATGCGTCGCGCGTCGCCTATGACCTGGACAGGTCCAAGAATAGCAGATATGACGTTAGTATCACAAACTACCTACATGTGACGTCACAACAACACGCACATAACAATTACTTGGCATTTCTTGTGGTTCACTTTTTAATTTCGTGTAGCCTAATCAGCCTAAATCGTTCCCATTGCTGGGACATAGGCCTCCTCCGGGTAAGAGGGAGTGGGCCGTAATCCACCACGCGGGTCCAGTGTGGTTTGGTAGATGACACATGTCTTCGAAGTGTTGGTTCTTAGACATTTCGATTTCCTCACGATGTTTTTTTTCCTTCACCGTTTTGAGAGCAGGGGTGATGAAATAATTTACACATAGTGAAGCGCCTGTCTGGGCTCGAACCTACGACCTACAAATCGTAAGTCGCGGTCGTTACCACTGGTCCACCACTGGGCCACCACTGGGCCACCACTGCTCTTCTTTCGTGTATTTAAGGTTAAACACAGTTATCGCATCTTGCCGTCCTCGTATGATTGTCATGTTATCGTCATGGAAATTAGTAACGTTACCTGAATCTTAAATACCTATCTTAAAAATCTCTTATGTTGTAATAATGTTGTATGCCTATTTTATGATAGATTGTACAAGGATCACCCATATAACTCGTCTTATTTACTGTACCTGCAATCTATGCAAATAAATGTTTACTTTACTTAACTATGAACGAACGATCCTGAACCATTTGGGTGCGTAGTACTCACAACCGGCGTGTATGACAGATGTATATGACAGATAGAGGGCGCTACTGCGCAAAGTAAACATCAGCTCCACATTTAAATTTCTTTAATTACGTAAAACCAACGCATTCCTTCTCAAAATAGTGTAAAAACAAAGTAAAGTGTCTAATAATACCGTGATATCGTTATCCAGTAAAAATTTTAAGGACCAAAACAATTACGTAGAAAATCCACAAAACCAATTATCGAAGAAGAAAATAAACATACGAAGTGATGTTATCCAGTGAATAGTTGTGTTCTAACTTAATTGGAGATAATTGAGTGCCCCAGGACTACAATAAATGCAGTAAGTGCTGAAAAACAACGTTATTCAATAAACCAAATAACAGTCAGAAATTTAAATTTGTGTAAAAACGGTGACTTCCATAAATATCGAACTCTTAATGCCATCTATCGATCCTCTGCACTAAACTCCTGTTGATTAATCAGCGCCATCTATTGTTAGACTTACCACACTTTTTGCCTACTATAACGAGAAACAGAGGGCAGCACTCTAGCTACTTGCAACCAAACATGGAAAACAAAAACAATGCACTAATGTGCGAAGGATGTCAACAGAATATATTCAATAAAAAATTTATAGTTTGCCACGATTGTAAGCAAAGCTACGACCTAGAATGTGCTAACATCTCCGAAAACAGACTCTCTGATTTCAAGAAAGTATGGAAGTGTCCTGCGTGTACAGCAAAAAAACCAAGAAGGAATAATGAGAACGTTTCAGCTTGCTCTGCTTTGTTTGAAAACATTAAAACTCTCTCCCAAGATGCTAATGTCACTCTAAGAAAACCAACCCCATCTGGCAGACAACCATCGCCCGAACGGAAAAATAATGACGACTCTTCATTATACGAACTATCTACTTTTGATGACAGCCTCTTGGGAGACACGTTAACCACCCAGGCAGTGCCATCAACCTATGTACGAGCTTCCGTGCCCACATTCACACTTGATCAACTCAGCCTACTTTTAGATAAAAAACTTGAGAGTAACGAAATTAAAATAGTCTCACTAATCAAAACTGAACTAAAATCTCTTATGCAAGAAGAAATAAAAAAATATATGGGGAATTTAAACACTGAAATAACAAGTAAATTTAATAATGTAACCAACGAACAACACAAACTGAACAGTGAGGTACAAAGTTTAACAGGGAAAATCAATATTTTAGGAATAGAATGCGACCGCCTAAAAAGTGAAATTAAATACTTACAAAACCACTTCAACTTTAAACCTGAACACAATACCAGCAACAACACGAAGAAACTAGTTCTATATGGACTCGAAGAATCCAACTGGGAGACAGAAGACGAACTTTATGAGCGCATCCTACACATGTTTTATGATGTTATGAACATCAATCTAGAAGGACAAATTGATGAACTAACACGAGTAGGAAAACAAGGATATCGCAGACCCATTGTGATAGAGTTACTTAGCAAACAAATGACCAGGTACATCCTCCAAAATAGACAATTTCTAAAGGGATCTGGAATTGTGATTGGCGAATTCTTGGAAAATGAAGCACTCCAAAAACGAAACAAACTAAGGAAAATCTTACACGAAGCAAGAAAAGAAGGTCACCATGCGGTGATCAGATATAATCAACTCATAATCAACGGCCAAGTACAAAATATGATGGAACCTGAGAATGACTCACCAAATACACAAATCAACGTCCTTCCCGAAAAAAACCCAGATGCCAACAAAGAAAATATGGCACTAAGTAACAACGACTCCAACAACTCCTTTAGGGCCAACTCTACTCTCAACCCAGCAGACCGTTCCTTTCGAAACTAAATACAGTATCATACTTCAAAACGTACAAAGCATAAACAACAAGATCCATTTATTAGAGAACCTACTTCAAGAAAATCAATACCAAGCTGTTTGCTTATCAGAAACTTGGATCACCGATAAACAACACCCCTACGTAGAAATTGACGGCTACGAGATCGCTGCAGCATATTGTCGCCGACAGTACCGCGGCGGTGGCGTGGCCATCCTGCTGCCAACCGGAACTACGTATACTGAAAGGTCAGACCTTAGCGACTTGACTATAGAATATGTCATCGAATGTTGTGCGGTAGAAATAAAACCTAATATACTTCTCATTACTTTGTACAGAACGGACCGTAAAATAGACCAATTTTTTTCATTTCTCGAACTGTTACTCACAAAACTAAAATCACACCACTACAAGAAACATATAATAATAGGAGGCGACTTTAATATTAACGCAGTCCCGAGCTCCAAACACTATAAAAAACTCATGGCAACTATGCTAGAATATAACTTACATCAAATTGTTAATAAGCCAACTAGGGAAACTTCAACGTCATCTACCTCCATAGATCTAGTCTTCACAAATAATAAGTATGTATCAGTATCCGTTGAGGATAAAGGAATCTCCGATCATAAATGCGTAACTTATAGCTTTGACCTGTTTTATAGGAAACGAATTAAACCTATTTACAAAATCATTCGACCAACAAATCACCCAAAATACTACATACCTTTCAAAAGTAAATTAAGAGATATCGCTTGGGAAAACATTCTAACACCTAACAATAATATAAACGACAACTACAACCTCTTCGAAGACAAATTAAAAGAAATTCTTTATACCACTATCCCACTGAAACGTGTAAAAATAACTAATACCAAAAATAAGAACTATATAACCAAAGGTATGAAGAAATCATGTAAACATAAAAGAGTTTTAAAAACTTTAGTTAACCAATCAAAAAATAAAGTACTAAAACACCATTACAAAATTTTCTCTAAAATTCTGAAAAAATGTGTAAAAGTTTCTAAAAAACAAAATTATTCACAAGAGATGGAAAAATCTAAAAATAAAACGAAAACTATGTGGCGTATAATTAAACGCATAACACAAAAACCTAAACAGATTCACAGTGACAACATAAAAATAAACATAAATAACAACACAACAAACTGCCCCTACACTATTGCAAACAGCTTCAATCAATACTTTGCTTCCGTAGGCTCCCCAAACACGCAAAACAACATCTTGCATAGTCCCAAGGACCATGAAGTAATTACGCCCACTATTAACTCCATGTTCTTAGAACCTGTTACAGAAAAAGAGATATTTGATATTATCGAAAGCCTTCCAAACAAACACAGTTGTGGCATTGACGAGATACCACAAACATTAATAAAGGCATGTGTCCTAGAACTCACCCCCCTGCTAACATACCTTATAAACCAATCTTTTACGGAAAATACGTTCCCGTCCCGACTAAAAATAGCAATAATTAAACCTATACCAAAAAAAGCCGGAAATGCTGATGACCCTAGCCAATACAGACCAATAGCACTTCTCTCAGCATTCTCAAAAATATTTGAAAAAGTAGTCACCAAACGTATGTGTAGATTCTTTGATAAATACGACATTCTCGACAATAACCAATTTGGATTCCGGACAAACCGATCGACGACCCTAGCTGTTTATAAATACACACAAGAAATACTTACACATATTAAAGATAAAAACTATGCAATAGGTCTCCTCCTAGACATGACTAAAGCCTATGACAAAGTATCTCACTCGATCCTTTTATCAAAATTAAATGGAGTTGGCATCAGGGGAGGCGCACTGGACTGGTTAAAATCATATCTCGCTGATAGGAAACAGTGTGTACAGATAGAACACCTAGATGACGACACATATGAGTTACAAAACGTGCGCTCGAATATACTAACCACGAACTGGTCAATTCCACAAGGTAGTGTAATAGGATGTATACTTTTCCTTGTCTACATTAACGACCTGCCAAAAATTTGTGACCAACTATGTGTGTTGTTCGCTGATGACATCTCCATACTCTTTAAAACCCCTACTAACAACCTTCAGTATAACGCAGAAATTATTGAAACTTATAACCTCATAAAACGTTGGCTTCAGAATCACAATCTTGAAGTAAACAACAAAAAGACGAAAATTATACAATTTAAACCCTACCAAAAACAGAAAATTAACCTAAAAGATATAACAGACACTATCCATATTGAAGAAGTTGAAGAATTTAAATTACTAGGTATCACATTAGACTCTCACTTAAATTGGAAAAAGCATGTCGAAAATACTAAAGTTAAACTATCACAATTTTCATATGGACTCAGTGTGCTAAAATCAAACACAAAAACTCACTGTGCCCTCTCTGCATACTACGCATATGCCTACGCGTGGCTACGCTACGGTATCATCATGTGGGGACACAGTGTAGATGCGAATGATTTATTCATTGCACAAAAGAAATGTATGCGAATATTATTTCAAATAAAACCTAGAGACAGCTGCAAACCCCACTTTATAAAAGAAAAAATGCTAACTCTGCCCTCCATCTACATATTAGAAATAGCTACTTTTGTTAAGAAAAACCTAAAAATGTTTAATTTTGATAAGAACGAGCGCCGCAAAACCAAATTAATTCTTCCAGCACCTAGACTACAAATGTACAAAAACAGCCCAGAATATCGTAGCATACAAATATATAATAAATTACCTGAATATATACGGTCCACGAGGACTCTATGTGTATTTAAAGCGAGGTTAAAGGCATTGCTCTTAAAAAAATGTTACTATAGCATCCTTGAGTTTATGGAAGATAAATGTAACTATAGAGTTTAAATATTGTATCCATGTGTTAATTTTATTATGTATTCTTTTTAATGTATAAAGCTAGATATAAGTTTAATTAATATAATATATAAGTATGTAAGTCCCTATTCTACGTCATGTTAGATCTCACAGAATAGGTATGTATTATTAGTTTTTAGTTTTAAGTTATCTTGCTGCGCCCTAACAGGGTCATGTACCACTAGTTTTAAGCTTAGCTTATAAATATGGTTGTGTACATCATGCATTTAACAAATAAACAAATATGTATGAACGTGAACTATCCAAAAAAAGTATGCAAGGATCATAGCATGTGGTGTTCTGTAGTTTCTGCCTTCCCTCATGAGAAGAAGTCGTGAGTTAAGTATACACCTTGATGACTGTCCTCAGCGCAGGAGCTTATGCAGAGGTCATCCCTAATGCAACTTATTTAATGTTTTCCATTATTTTGTAGGCCCTGGCACTCGACGGCACGTTCTACCAGAAGTCTGGCATCATCTCCGGAGGGTCGCTTGACCTGGCGCGGAAGGCCAAGCGGTGGGACGAGAAACACCTCTCACAGCTCAAGTCTAAGAAGGTACGTGTAAAATACCTAACTGAAGTGGCAATCATCATCTGCAACATCTAAAAAGTTGATTTTAATTTCGGAACTTTGATTGTACTTTAATTGGTACCCTACAAAAGAATCTTTAAAATATTCTTTACCCTAGAATTTGTTACAAACAAGTTATAATAATGAGTAAGTTTTAAAATTGCCAACTGTGCTTTGGCTAGGTCGAGGATCTTCAAAGTAAACCGGTTCACAGATTAATTGACAAAGAATGCCAGAAGAAATCTTGTTATGGGTTTCCATCAATATTTTAATAGGTAAACAGTCCTGGAAGAAACCCTTCAGGACTGTTTATCTATTAAAATGTTTTCACAATGACATACACAACTATAAGTAACTTACAGGAAAAACTGACAGAAGAGCTTCGTGAGTCCATGAAGAAGTCCCGCAAGGAGTCGGAGCTGACGACCGTGGACTCGCAGATACGAGGCCTTGAGTCCCGGCTCAAGTACGCCATCACTGACAGGGACACCACAGTATGTAACTACAATTACTAAAAGTCAGGCCACAAATTACCTAATTTTATATTTCCACATCGCTAGGCCCTATCTTTTTCTTTTCTTTTCGTGTCGACGGTCCTCGTACACTTCTTTTTATTTTTTAGTTATATAATTAGAGCCCAGTAGGTGGCCACGTTTATTGCGACTTCAGTGGCATTATTGACATCATCCAAGGTGCAGGTGAACGGGCACTTGGGGCACTCCAGCACGTGGGGTATGGTCTGATCAGAAGTACTGCACTCGCACTGGGTGTTGGTAGGCCCTATAAATAAAATTTATTCAATTTATTGCTTTTTTTTTTCAATTAAATACCATTTTTCGAAGTTTTCCGATGGGGTAGGCAGAAACTGCAGTACGCCACCCACCACATAATGGAATATTCAGTTACATAGATCCCGTTAGTGGTGGAGATTTAGACTAATTTTGCCAATAGTCTTTTTTCGATTTCTAATAAAATACGAAATACAAAAATTATTAATCCACATAATTTTTATTTGCAGTTAAAACAAATCAAAACGTTGGATGCAGAACTTGCTGAGTTCGAAAGGAAGATTGAAATGTTTGGTGTAAGTATGCCGTAGCCCCCGCGTACCGGAAGACGTAAAGTTGGAAGACCTCCCACAAGATCGGACCGATGACTTTGTGAGGGCCGCAGGAGACCGCTGGATGCGGGAAGCACAGAACCGGTCGAAGTGGAGGAGCTTGGGGGAGGCCTATGTCCAGCAATGGACATGTTTCGGCGAAATGATAATGCCGTAGCTATAGGAGCGGACGCATAATTTTTACGCGGGGTTTTTTTCGGGCACTCAATCTTCATTGCACTGCCGCACGTCGCTAACGGCGAGAGTTGAAAATAGAATATTGTGTTTTTTCGCCGCCCTGAGACTCACTTGTGCTGCACTCTGTTGAATTCTCAACGCTCGGTTCAACACCGAAGGTTGAAAATCCAGTGCGCGCAGAAATCTTGCCGCGATTTTATAACTTCCGTTTGAACGTCGACATATTTATGAAGTAACTGTAACTGTGGAACCAACAGACAAAGTTGTCCAATATGCATCTCTTTAGTGCAATGAATAATGTATGAAATTTCTCAGTTTAGAGCGAAAAGTATATTGTTTTGCAGATTATAACAGAGGAATTTGTTTTAAGCTTTTTTTGGTACTAAAATGAATCACATGTCTTGCAGCCTCAAGTTGAGGACATAGAGCGAACAATCCACGCGCGTGACCTGAAGATTCAGGAGATCAAAGAAAACATGAACAACGTGGAAGACGTCGTGTTTCGCGGCTTCTGTCGCGACATCGGCGTGGCTAACATACGGTAAATATGTACCTGCATAGATAGTATAGTCGAACTTGTAATTGCTTTATAACTCTAAGGCAGAATGTCACTTAAACGTCATAAAAACGACAAGGTCTTCAAGGGGTTCTAAACAATTACGAGATCGACTATAATTTTTTTCAGAAAAAGTTAAATTTTCTGTAGCTGTCTGTGTCACTCATAAGTTCATGTTGTGTGTGTTCTTCAGCAAGGCCACTTTCTGATTCAGTCTATACTAATAGATCCTAAGGATTTTATCTTTTGAGCAACTGTCGCATGGTTGGTTCATCCATAAGGTTCTTTGCTAATAATAGGTCTTTACCTATGAAATTGCCGTTTTGTATGAAAAAATTTAAACGAATTTTTTTCATGAATTTTTTATTTGTATTAATCGAAGTAATCACCCATGCAGTCAATGCATCTTTGCCATCGCAGTGGCAGTTTATTGATGCCCTTCTTAAAGAAATCAGCTGGACGGGAGGCAACAAATTCTTCAAAGGCATTTTGTACTGCCTCCTTAACATCGACGTTTCAGGAGGTTTAGCATTATAAAAATAATATTTTCGTCATTCATTAATTATGGTAAACAAATTACCAATTTAGATTATTAGAATAAGTTTACTTATTTCAACATTGCAATATTATTTTTAAGATAAGAAAGCGCAAAAATACCGTTTACACTGCACCTATGAAATTGCCGTTTTGTATGAAAAAATTTAAACGAATTTTTTTCATGAATTTTTTATTTGTATTAATCGAAGTAATCACCCATGCAATCAATGCATCTTTGCCATCGCAGTGGCTGTTTATTGATGCCCTTCTTAAAGAAATCAGCTGGACGGGAGGCAACAAATTCTTCAAAGGCATTTTGTACTGCCTCTCGGGTATTAAATTTTTTTCCCGCCAAGAAGTTATCCAAATTCTGGAAAAAGTAGTAGTCTGTAGGCGCAAAGTCTGGTGAGTAGGGCGGATGACGGAGAGCTTCCAACCCCAGTTCTTGCAACTTGGAGACCGTCTGCTGTGCAGTATGAGGTCGCGCGTTGTCGTGCAGGAGCAGCGGAGACGAGCGATTGACCAATGCTGGTTGGAGATGCGCCAGCTTCTCCATCATTGTGTTCAGTTCTTCACAGTACACATCTGCAGTAATGCTCACCCCGTTTGGTAAGAAGCTGTGATGAATCACACCGGCGCTAGACCACCAAACAGTGACCATCACTTTTCTAGGGGTAAGTTTTCGTTTAGGGCATTGTTTAGGTGCTGAACCAGGATCCAACCAACTTGCTGAGCGCTTACGGTTATCAAACAGAATCCATTTTTCATCGCAGGTAACAATGCGGTTCAAAATTCCTTCATTTGTGTGTCTGTTGAGCAGTGCAAGGCACGTCTCGACGCGTACTTCGCGCTGGCGATCATTGAGTTCGTGGGGCACCCATTTGTCAAGCTTTTTTACCTTGCCAATTTGACGCAAATGGACCAATATTGTTTTGACGCTAACGTCGAAAGCTGCTGCTAATTCAGCCGTAGATTGTGTATCATCAGCTTCCACAATCGCCTTTAATTCGTCATTGTCGACCAAAGTCTTCGGACGACCGCGAGGTTCATTTTTCAGGTCGAAATTTCCAGAACGGAAGCGAGCAAACCAATAACAGGTGGTGCGTTGGTTTGTAGTGTTAGCTCCGTAAACGTCGTTGATGTTGCGTGCCGCTTGTGCCGCGTTGCTGCCACGACGGTACTCATATTCCATAATTACTCGAATTTTTTACGTATCCATGATGACGAAAAAGATTGAAATGCGATGAAAATGTAACACTAATCAATAAAGAAATGACTACTTTTAGAAAAAAAAATCCATGTTTTTAAAATAAAATTAATTTGAAATTAGAATTCTTAGCCAAACAAAAATTATTTTGATTTGAAATGGCCAGTACTGCAGAACGGCAATTTCATAGGTAAAGACCTAATATTAGGTCTTTACCTATGAAAGTAAAAGTAGTC
Source organism: Polymixis flavicincta (assembly GCA_949987655.1). Lineage (NCBI taxonomy): Eukaryota > Metazoa > Arthropoda > Insecta > Lepidoptera > Noctuidae > Polymixis > Polymixis flavicincta. The sequence continues at coordinate 21,680,872 of OX465183.1, forward strand.
ATTTCTTTATTGATTAGTGTTACATTTTCATCGCATTTCAATCTTTTTCGTCATCATGGATACGTAAAAAATTCGAGTAATTATGGAATATGAGTACCGTCGTGGCAGCAACGCGGCACAAGCGGCACGCAACATCAACGACGTTTACGGAGCTAACACTACAAACCAACGCACCACCTGTTATTGGTTTGCTCGCTTCCGTTCTGGAAATTTCGACCTGAAAAATGAACCTCGCGGTCGTCCGAAGACTTTGGTCGACAATGACGAATTAAAGGCGATTGTGGAAGCTGATGATACACAATCTACGGCTGAATTAGCAGCAGCTTTCGACGTTAGCATCAAAACAATATTGGTCCATTTGCGTCAAATTGGCAAGGTAAAAAAGCTTGACAAATGGGTGCCCCACGAACTCAATGATCGCCAGCGCGAAGTACGCGTCGAGACGTGCCTTGCACTGCTCAACAGACACACAAATGAAGGAATTTTGAACCGCATTGTTACCTGCGATGAAAAATGGATTCTGTTTGATAACCGTAAGCGCTCAGCAAGTTGGTTGGATCCTGGTTCAGCACCTAAACAATGCCCTAAACGAAAACTTACCCCTAGAAAAGTGATGGTCACTGTTTGGTGGTCTAGCGCCGGTGTGATTCATCACAGCTTCTTACCAAACGGGGTGAGCATTACTGCAGATGTGTACTGTGAAGAACTGAACACAATGATGGAGAAGCTGGCGCATCTCCAACCAGCATTGGTCAATCGCTCGTCTCCGCTGCTCCTGCACGACAACGCGCGACCTCATACTGCACAGCAGACGGTCTCCAAGTTGCAAGAACTGGGGTTGGAAGCTCTCCGTCATCCGCCCTACTCACCAGACCTTGCGCCTACAGACTACTACTTTTTCCAGAATTTGGATAACTTCTTGGCGGGAAAAAAAATTAATACCCGAGAGGCAGTACAAAATGCCTTTGAAGAATTTGTTACCTCCCGTCCAGCTGATTTCTTTAAGAAGGGCATCAATAAACTGCCACTGCGATGGCAAAGATGCATTGATTGCATGGGTGATTACTTCGATTAATACAAATAAAAAATTCATGAAAAAAATTCGTTTAAATTTTTTCATACAAAACGGCAATTTCATAGGTAAAGACCTATTATGTTAAGATAGGTCGCAATTCTTGCCTTATATTTTATTCATTTTGTCCTTTTTTTTCTTACCAGTTTTTATGTTATGGTTACGATGTGATATCTGTCATTTGTTATACAGGATAACTTTTTATCCAGTGCGCAAACTGTGACCATGAATTCAGCATATCATTGTAGACCTCCCAGCACATAATTTCTGCGCTGGGGGGTCTAGAATGATATTCTGAATACATGGTTAAAGTTTGCGCACTGGATAAAAACTTATCCTGTATACTATTGTGCGTTCGCTATCATTCCTAGCATTTTAGATTGCAATCTCTGCAGGATTTCAATAATTGAATTTGCTGCTGTGCCCCATAGTTGTAGTCCAGTACACCAGACAGTTTTGATTATAGATTTAGTGATACTTGTGGCTTTTTGTTCAACATGCAGTATATTTCTGACCCACTGTTCCATTGCCAAACGTTTGGTGAAGATATGCTTTCTCCATGTCAGTTTCTTGTCAAGGTGCATTGCTAGATACTTGGTGTCGGATTTGATTTTTCAGTGTGACTGGTGGCAAGTGTTACGTCGATAGGTGAAAGTCACTTGGATCGATCTGGATGTATTTGCCTTAATACTAGTCTTTAAGCCATCAAGGCAGTTTTGGAGTTTTGGGTAGCTTTTTCCAGAAGTTCATCCGATGATAGGACTCAGCGAAAGGTCCCGTTATATTCGCCTCAGGTCCCGTTATATTCGCCTCAGAAGTGGGAAGATCTGCAGTATTAGATACAGGATGGGACCTATAACGCTGCCCTGTGGCACTCCAGCATGAATTTTGTGTTGTGGTGTTATATCTTGACCTTGCTTTATAAAGAAGTGTGTGTTTACTAAACTCGCATTGATGTACTCATAGTACTTTATTGGCAGGTATTTTTCTAATTTTGTGTAGGAGTCCATCATGCCATATGCCGCGGTCTTAAGCTTAGGAAATGTCCAAGAATGCAGCTCTGCAGTATGGTGTGTGTTCAAAAGCTTTATTTATTTTGTTAACGTGTCTATGGACTTGTTCTGTAGTCCCGTGATGTTGCTTGAAGACAAATTTATTATTAGGGATCAAATTATTATTTTTCGTGATCGGCATTAATCTGCTTAGGAATATGATTTCCATCACTGTAGACTGTGTTGGCAGTCGTTGTGATTTTACATAACGGTCAAATTCATTCATTGATCTATATTCTCGTTGTACGGGCTGCTGTCTGAGGTAAAATAACTGTGACCTTTCCCCTATTTGATAAGTAAACAACCCAGTGTGATGTCCCCACAGACAGTACGAGGAGCGCGAGCTGCGCGCGCAGCAGGAGCGCGCCAAGCGCCGCATGGAGTTCGACGCGCACATCGACCGCATCACGTCCAACCTGGAGTTCGAGCGCTCCAGGGACACGCAGAGTGGGTGGCGTTCTATGTTATTACTATTTACTGTTACTCGCCTACGGTATCGAGGAAGAGTTATGATCATATATTATTGATTTTTTTGGAACATTTCGAGGGAGGCAGTGAACTGACAAAAGTAGTTTGGGCCGTCCTTAAGCTCGATGAAGCGATGATTGTTGCTGGTAGTAGCCGGATGATAGAAGCCAATCCAGCAGTGGACTACGTTAAGATAAAATCATGTTAACAGTTGTTATAGATTAATTTAAAATGCAATTTTTCTCGTTTAGTTTGTAATGTAATTGTTTGACTACAGAGAACGTAACCCGCTGGGAGCGTGCCGTGCAGGACGCGGAGGACGAGCTGGAGGGGGGCCGCCAGGCCGAGGCCAAGCAGCGCCAGGACATCGACGCCGAGCTGCGCCGCGCCGAAGGGCTCAAGGGCGAGCGGGCCGCGGCGCGCGCGCGGCAGGACGCCGCCGACGACGCCGTCAACAAGGTGATAACATAAACCCGAGTTTGACTACCAAAAAAACTGCATTATTCAAGTCTCGTAATCATCATCATGTGCCTAGCTTTTCCCAACTATGTTGGGGTCGACTTACAGTCGAACCGGTCGCAGCTTTTTCTTTTTTTGGTTCTCCCGCTCTGGGTGGAGCAGGAATGCGTGTCAGACTTTTATTGACTAAAACCCACCCGTGTTCCCTCAGTTACCATTGTGCCAGGGGCGAAGGTATCTCTTTCGAATAACCCGCACCAAAAATAATACAACAAAAAAGTAAAGGTTATTTATGTAGCAAAAGTTCAATGAAACACTTTTTAAAATAATCGCATAACCATCTTTGTTCGGAAAACTTCGGTAGGTTTCGTAATTCGTCGTGTAGTAACAAAGCGTAAAAAAGCCACTGCCTAGCCTGTACGGTTGTGTGCGTTATTTGTTACATTGTGTGCCACATATGTATAAGAACGCACACCGAATAAATCTGCATGCCCACGATAGCACACATATAAAGAAAGAAGACGCGAATAGTTTGTGTCTCTTCCGAGGCACACAGCGGCGCTAGTGCATCGCAATGCGAAGTTGTGTCAAATTGTACGAGCGAGCAGACGGTATTGCATCGATGATACTAATGATATGACTGCTCGACAGGTGGAGCAGATTTATAAATACATTTTTTTTTTGTTTATTGATAAAATGACATTAGTTTTAAATATTTATCCGATTTAAATAGGGTAGGCAGTGTCTTTCTGTCTTTATGGACTGCACGCCACTGAAAAATAGTCACCCATCCACGGACCAACCGCGGCAAGCGTACCTTAACCTGATCGATCGACCTGTGCGGCTGTTATTTCTTATCCACAAGCCCCTCATTATTCGAGTCTTGTAATAATACATTTATTTTGAAATAAGGTGGACTCGTAGTGTTACTCCCATTTTAATTACAGACTATGTTAATATGAGTACTAATTCCGGAAACAGCAGCAAATTTCTCGCCGAAAATACTGAAAAAAAAAAAAAACCTTTTTTGTTTCATCTTACTATCGAAGTTCGGAAGGCGGTGACATAAAATTAAAATACATACCTATCGAAAGTCAAGTTTTATTTCATAATTTTTTGTGGCTATGTAATCTACTAATTACTACATCCTTAATTGTACCGATTTAAGCAAAAATGATCCAACCCACAACCTCGACAATTTCGAGTTTTTGTGACCTATGTATTCCAAATAAGGTATATTTTAACATATCAATCATCTCATTTTTGGTATTGGAAAATATACCTTATTTGGAATACATAGGTCACAAAAACTCGAAATTGTCGAGGTTGGATCATTTTTGCTTAAATAGGTCCAATTTTTGATTACTTTTGTAATACACAACTCAGCATTAAAAAATCTGTGAGTGAACAATCAATCAACCCCTGTTTTCCTACCCCTTAGGGTTGGAATTTTGTTTCGAATTTATATGGGACCAACTTCGGGGTATACCCTTGCCAATAAAGAAAAAAGTATCAAAATCGGACTACTCTGAAAAAAGTTATGCGTGGTCATAAATAAAAAATATACGCGTCGACTTGAGAACCTCCTCCGTTTTTTTTCGTCGGTTAAAAATATAAAAAAAAGACTAATAATAATATTGTCTGCATTTGGAACTAATTAATTCACACTTCAACAGGCCCGCAAAGACTTGACGAGCATCCAGAAAGAGATCCAGACGATCCAGAAACAGATCGCGAGCATCGAGGCGCGCATCGAGAGCAAGCGCAGCGACCGACACAACATACTGCGGCAGTGCAAGGTGGGGCAAGGCCTGCAGCCCTGTGTTGGCACTGCTTACAAATATCCACTTTACTGTCGTTAAAATAAAGTTGAAATTAAATAAACTTCCACTAGTCCGAGAGTGTGTCATATTGGTTATTTATTTTCAACTACATTTTAAGATAGTAATGTTTGGTAGTGTTAACGGGCCCTTAGGATATTCTAACTACCGTATTTTTATTTTGTTCCGTTTCGTAGCTTGTAGAATGTGGTGTAATTACAGCCACTTGATGAGACATTATAGCTTTCTACGACATCAGTGCTCCCTCGATGCACTTGTATTACAGAAGTTCAGCTGCTGGTGATCATCTAGTAAACTTCCAGCTACATCATGATGACGTTTTAAGTAATTAGGTCGAAACCACGTTGAAACAGCTACTGCCTATTGCCGGGTACAGATTGGTGATACGCAACATGAAATGTAACACAAGTCAGCCGTTCTAATTTATGAAATGTAAAACAACAACCGAAAGACGTCCATTGCTGGACATAGGCCTCCCCTAAGCTCCGCCACTTTGACCAGTTCTGTGCTTCCCGCATCAAACGGATTCCTGTTGCCTTCACAAGGTCATCGGTCCATCTTGTGGAAGGCTTTCTAACTCTACGTCTTCCGTCGTCTTACACAACAACCCGACAAAAAATTTACTTTAAACCTTAACATCTACGACATAATGCGTATTTTAGATTGCTATATAAAAGTCTTTTCCAACCAGATTGATGATATAACAATCCCTCTGCTGGAGGGTAACCTGGAAGATACTGCGGAAGGCGAGTCAGAGCCCTCGTCCATGTCCACCACGCAGCAGTACCGCAAGGATTCTAGGTAACTATAGTTTTGTTGTGGCATGTTACATTTAAGTACCTACATTCAAGATAAAATAATGACCCTATAATGTGCCTACTGCTGGAACACGGGGCTCCTCTTTGTGAGAAGGAGTGGGCCATAATTCACCACGCGGGCCCAGTGCTGTCTCCGAATTTTTGGTTTGTGGACATGCCGGTTTCCTCACGATGTTTTCCTTCACCGTTTTGAGAGCAGTGGTGATGAAATAATTTACACACAGTGAAGTGCCTACTTGGGTTCGAACTTCCCTGCCGACCTGCAACTCCTAAGTCGCGGTTGATAACAATGGGCCACCCCATTATTTATAAAAATGTGCAAATTACCGTCATTATAAGATGTTTAACTTATTGAATATTTAGGCTGCTGACCAAGAGCTACGCTGAGTTGTTAAAGGTGCTGTACATTCTGTACACACAGCATGGAGACGCCTCAGCTGGCGCAGTATCCGTGCTCTTTGCTTGTCTGTTTTCATTATTTCATGGCGTTGGCATTGGAATTATTCAATGGCATCTTTTTCGTCAGAATCCGCAAACTGTTGAACTCTTACAGGTAAACGGTTATGAACGTTGCAAAAATCGCCCGGCATGTATAACAAATTCCTTTGGTATTTTTTTGAAGTAAGCATAAATATTTACTTGTCCGTTCGTCAGGATCCGCGTGGACTACCGGTCCTTATCAGAAAACCTGAAGGAGTTGGAGGAACACGACGAGATCAAGCGCAAGGCTGACAAACTGCAGAAGGCCATCAACTCGCTGCAGAACACTGTGGACAAGATACAGGCTCCTAACATGAGGGTAAGTTGACACTACCCTTGGCCGCGTTGGGGGGTGCTTTTTAACGCCTCTCACGTCCTAGATTAACAACTCTCGACGCCGAACTCAGTGTTGAGAATCCAATAGAGTTATCCCTAGAGCCATTAAAAGCGCAACATTGGATATTCAACTCTTGACGCTAAGCCCAGCCTTGAAAATCGCATACACGGTTGCAAAATCGCGCATTTTTTGCGAAAAAAACTCTCTCCTTAAATCTGATTTTAGAAACTGCCTCTTGACTACCACAGCCAAATCTGTGATTGGCTGACCAAAATATCATTCATTAGCCATACGTCAAACTGTATGCAAGAAAATTCGATTTTAAATATGTTTTCAGAAACTGTTTTAGGTTTAGACTTTGAACTGAGCAAACTTTTATAACTCGTGCGCATTTCACATCGTCAAAAAATACAAACTTTTATCCCTTACTTTTCTTTTTCAAATATCCTATAGTACTCACCTTCGTTATGTAAGTAACTCTTGTGCATGCTTCTAGACCCAGTGTTAGGGTGTGCGTTGTCTGTCAGTGATTTTTTTTATTTTTATTATGTAGGTTTACCGTGTATTTGCAGGCGATGCAGAAACTAAACGAGGTTCGAGAGAAGGTGAACGCTACGAATGAAGCGTTCGTCACTGCCAGAAAGCGAGCGCACAAAGCTAAATTAGCCTTCGAAAAGGTAAACAATCCGATAATACTGTAACTGGTGTTAAAAAGAGATGGCGCTGTTCATCTTGTATAGCTTCATCTTTTTCTCGCACTTACATAGCATGTGTACTGTGTATGAATTTATCTAATCATCCTTTTTTTTAATATTTCAGGTGAAAAAGGAGCGTCACGACAAGTTCATAGAATGTTTCGAGCATGTGGCCAATGAAATTGATGCTATCTACAAGGTAAATACAATTCCTCACACGTCATAATATTTACAAAGTGGTGATACGAGATTTCGCGTCTGGCTTTGGTCTATGCCGCATGGACATGAATTTATGGAAGGAATTAAATTAACTTTGTTTTTGGGTGGTGTATACGTTTGGCAAACGGTTACACTCGATGCGGAAGGTGCCTATTTCATTTTGACAATCTGCCAATTGCATTTAACTCAACATAAAATTACACAAAAATATGAGCTTCCAAATAGTTTAAGAGAATCCATAATAGCAAAAAATCCTATATTTTGCAGGCTCTAGCCATGAACCAGTCGGCGCAAGCGTTCCTGGGCCCCGAGAACCCCGAGGAGCCCTACCTGGACGGCATCAACTACAACTGCGTGGCGCCGGGCAAGCGCTTCCAGCCCATGTCCAACCTGTCGGGCGGGGAGAAGACTGTGGCCGCGCTGGCGTTGCTGTTCGCGATACATAGGTAGGAGCTGGACGTTTTATACGACCGAAGAAGTAGGCTTAAGCTAAGTTTCTTGCACTAGTTTTTGAGGTCAAGACTAACGAGAGGTGGTGAGGTTACAAATATGAAACGTACGCTACAGTAAATAAAATCGACTTTCAGTTGTTATAGTAGTTACTCGCTTAGCTACCACTCAGTCGGTCTGCGCTTACCCATAAACATTTCTGAAAGACGATCCATGTCTATGAGCACTAGTTACCCACCAATAGCTTTCCTAGGCTAATCTCCCCCCTATTGTTCCAGCTACCAGCCCGCGCCGTTCTTCCTGCTGGACGAGATCGACGCGGCCCTGGACAACACCAACATCGGCAAGGTGGCCTCCTACATCCGCTCCAAGAAGGGCAACCTGCAGACCATCGTCATCTCGCTCAAGGAGGAGTTCTACGGCTGCGCGGACGCGCTGGTCGGGATCTGTTCAGAGGTAAGACCCTACTGCAAAGAGGGGCTTTTATTAAGTTTGTAGTCAGGATGCTTGTTCCAGAGCAGTTTGCTGTTAAGGATCACCCTCAAGTACTTGACTTCGTCTTTAAGTGTTAGTTCTGTGTTGAAAAGTTTCTTATCGTATTCTTGAGGAGTTGAAAAGTTTCTTCTCGTATTCTTGCCTAAGCGACCAGCAGCAAGTTCGTCATGCTTCCCTTAGATGTCACCGCTTGCGGTAGCGTCGAAGGTCGGGTTGCCTCCTTCCCTAAAATATGGAGAGGCGGGCAATGGCTGATCCTTGCGTTATGCTAGTGAACAGGTGCTGCTTGTGGTGACTGGTCGTCTTGCTGACCATAGTTTTGTAATTGTTACTAATAATTAACTGTTTATTTATTTTACTCCGAAGGTCCTAGCCTAACATTTATTACTTCAAGTTAAATCTAAATGAACATAGTGCAGCATTGCATAATATGTAAGCAAGCGGGTACACCCTTTGTGCCTAGAGGCTTTTATGTGGGTATTGAGTTCTGTTTACGTTCATTGTTTTGTTTTTATTATTTAGTTCTGCTTGAGTTTAGGTTACTACGTTTTGTTGGTAGATTGACTTGACGTGTGCTAGCTGACATATGGCAAATAATTTAATGTTTTGTGTTTAGTGATGTTAATTACTTACCTAACATTGTATAGAATCAAGTTCTTCTAACAGACAGCTGTGCTGCTGAGGAGTTTGTTGTGCCACTTTCTTCCCAGATAAAGCACTAGGAAGTGGTGAAGGACGGGCGTTTTGGAGGACTGTCTTGTAATTTTCACGTTACAAAAAGTGCTGCTTCCCCGCCTAGTTTCAATAAATTACTTTTTATGATTTGTGAAATCGTATTGAAAAACGAGAAGGCGCCGTTTTTTTTTTTTTTTTTTTTTTGGGTGGGAAATCAACAAATGACTTCTCCTGCTGAGTAGAGCAGGAGGGCGTGTCAGACTTTTACTGACTAAAACCCACCCGTGTTCCCTCAGTAGCCCGTATGCCAGGGGCTGTGGTATCTCTTTCGAACAAACCCGCACCCCTGGCAGGCATCGGCCCTTGCGGACCCCACCAGTGTTTGCTGACATCTTTGACGGCGCGCGTGAGGAACACAACGCGCCGTCCCGTCTACCACTTTTCGGCCGCAGGGGATAGGGAGAGCGGCTGACGCTATACCGACACTCCTCTTCCCCTGCGGCCCCACCGCGTCCGCCATCAAACGGTGGCGGCCCCGTCCAGGCCACGGAAGGGAAGAGCGCTGCTCAGAAGCACCGGCACTCCTCCTCTACCGCAGCCCGTAACCCTCAGCCGCGATGCCTCCCATTCGACATCGCGGCCCACTTCAGTTGCACCTCACCGCAACCTACTTTTTGGCCGCTACGTCAATGGCTTGAAGGCAAAAGCTCTGACGAGCGGCCCCACCTTTGGGTTCCTCTTGGCTTCACCGTGGCTGGAATCCACGGTTACTGAGCCCCTCCGCAACGACAATGCGGGAACCCGCTCGGGGGGAAGAAGGCGCCGTTAGTTCCGACTTTCGCCACGTGCCAAAATCCTTCCACAGTTATATTCTATTACTTCATTGCCTTTCTGTGTGATTTCGCCATTTAAGTACACCATCTTAACATCATTTCCTTTGTTCCAGCCGGCAGACTGCCTGGTAAGCGACGTGCTGACCCTTAGCCTGGAGTCGTACCCCGACTAACTACAAACATTACGTTTTATATAATGAACATATTTTAATAATGACGTTTTACTTCATTCTTCATTGTCACACTGTGTCCATTTATCGCTACGATTAGTGTTTTAATTAGTATACTAATGTTAAGAACACAATCATTTTGTTTTATTGAATATTTTTCCTTACACACTTACGCATCCTGTGAACCCTTGGCTGTTCCCTTGAGCCCTTGATGGTACAGTGGAAGATCATTTTTAACCTCTATACCCGTAGAAACACGCCCGGGTCAGCGGCGCGTTGTGTTCCACGAGCGCCTCAAAGAGATGTCATCACCAACTGGTGGGATCTGCAAGGTGCGATGTCTGCCAGAGGTGCGGGATGTTCGAAAGAGATACCGGGCCCCTGGCTCACAGGCTACTGACGGAACAACACGTGCAAGGGTTTTGATTTCACAACCTCAAAAAAACCTCTATTCCCTTGGCCGTGAAACCCTCGTTAACACACTCCGTCGGAGCTCACCTAACATATGTGTGGCAGCTAGAAAACGGTTTATGCCTAATACAATTTCGGTCTTAACATAAATAATTATGAACAAGTATATGAAGTTAAAAAGGGAAGAGCTCACTGGCATCAAAGAATTCGTCCGCATCGCTGTCAGTGGGACAAGGCCAGCCCTTTGGTCACGTGAAGAGTCTACCAACCGCTTGGCGATGTCGCGAAATACTCGATGACCACTCGGACCCCACGGCCCTAGTGTTTCAATTCAACCCCAAAGGGCTCAAACATATAGCTCCCATTTAGGTTGTTATATTCGCGCCGTTTGAGGTTTTCTGCACCTGCAGCAGCCGCACCAGCGCAGCCCGCCGTGCTCAGATGGGATGGCGCGAGGGTGTCGACACAGGTAGCATCCCACACCAAAGGCCTACCCAACTTCCAAGGCATTATGGTAATTGCGTCTGGCCTCTTCCCATCGTCGCGTGCCAAGCCATTGGGTTCTCAGACAGCTGGCACCGGTGACAAGAGCCCGACGGATGATGTCATAAATGCTGGCGTTCCGTGTCAGCCGACCAGCGCTCTTTCTGTAAGCAAGGCCATGGTGTCCGAGGCGATCAACTGCTTCACCGCACTGACAGCGATGCGGAGCCACGCAAGGTGCACCCAGACGCAGACGTGTAGCGAGCCGGAAGGTAGTCTCCCAGTATTTATGTTAGGTAATGGTAGTGCCTGAAGCCATAGGCCCGACTCCCATTCTCCCACAGCCAGCAGGTGGGCGCGCTCAGCAGTATGGTGGACGTATTGAGATTATTCCGTACCAACCTGCAGAGCGGCTCATCCCACTGTCTCTGGGAAGATGGGTTCACGGGCTGAACCGTATTCGGACGGTTTATGCCTTCGAAGTACCAGGTTATCATAACTCGATAGGAACTCACCTAACAGGTTTCAGCTAGAAAACGGTATATGCCCTCGTAGTACCTGGTTGTCATAACCCGGTAGGACCTCATCAAACATAGGTGTGTTAGCTAGGAAACGGTTCATGCCTTGTTAAGTACCAAGTTGTCATAACCCGGCAAGGGTACAGCGGTTAAAATTGATCTTCAACTTTGCCATCAGGGGAATAGCAATACTAAGGGTACACAGGAAAAGAAAGGACTTGGAATGCCATTTATGGCTTTTTGCAAATACGTGATGATGAGGTGTCCTATATTAGGGCACAGTTTGTCTATTATCGGGCAAAAAAAAAACCACCCAGTAAAGATAAATAAAAAAAAACATGTCAATATGGAGCTCTTTTATTTACAATAAAATATCTTTATATTACAACTCTTATATCTACGTTATCACTAGGTGTCATAATTTACTTATAAAGTGTCAGCACATTATCACTGCATCTGCCGGTCGCACTCACTCCCCTCAAAATCAGCAGCTTTCAACTAGCCGACCAAGATGATTAGACAACTGTCAACGTTATGATATTATGTCGGGTACGGATACGCAAGAAGCTTGTACGTAAAAGTGGAGGCCATACTCCAAATAAAAAAGTGAACACAACCTGTGGGCTAACGCTCTCTTTCTAAATGCATACATAAGAACGAGACAGTAATATGTGTTTTCTCTTTCTTATGTATGTATTTAGAAAGAGAGCGCTAGCCCACAGTAGTCTTCACTTAGGTATTTAGAGTGTTGCCTCCACTTTTATGTATAAGCTTCTTGCGGATACGATACTCAGGGCGAGGCTCTATAAACGTTATTTAGCATGCTATGCGTTATTCCTGGCACTGTCGCACAACTGTCAAACTCCAGGTGCAAGAAAGAGACGGTAACATGTCTACGTCAAAACCACCTAACGTGTATAGATCGCGGAACCTGAGACGGTGAGTTTAGATTTATTCCACCCAGCTGTCCGAGCTCCTTGGTCGGCTTATACATCCTGAGATTCCTGATCGTATTCCGGAAACACGGGTTAATTCCAGATTAACTCCAGATGAGTGAGGTAATTGTTTGGATAGCTCTATTCAAGACTCTCAATTTTGTATGTACAGAGGCCAGCACATCACTACCCAAATCTGTCAAATTTCTTTGATAGTTTTTCAACTTTATTACAAAAGAATAAGGTTCATGTTCAATTGTGAAAATGTCATTTTAGGATATCTTAATGTGCTGTCGTCTGTACCATAAATTAAGCCCACAGGATACATTTGTATGCAATACTATAGGGACATACTTCATGTTTCGGACATTTTGTACCCAAAAATTAAAAGCTAGAAAATAAATAACGGTTTTATTAGAAAAAACACCATTAATATTCTTTACTCTTACAACGAGAGTATACAATTAACCCTTCTACTGGTATTTAAGTTTGAAAATACTAATACATAATTATATTATGACTGGTGATTAAGTAGTTGTGGCCCATGGGTAATGGCCGCGACTTACAAGTTGTAGGTGATGGGTTCGAACCCAAGCAGTCACTTCACTCTGTGTAAATATTTCATCACCACTTCTCTCAATGAAAATATCATGACAAAAGCGGCAGTAGAACCAAACATATGATTTTTGGTATGTACTTTCAAACTCAAATAGCAGCCAGGGGGTTATTTATACACTTTAATTGTAGTATTAAGTTATTTCCCTAAGAAAACAGTTAAATTTATCTGGCCAGAAATTAAAATGTTGGTTACGAAACGAATGATGATTATTACTAACATGGCCATTAGTTAGGGCCTACGCACACGTCGTCTTGACCAAAATCGGAACTTACTTTGTTTTTTCAAGACAATTTTACAAATGTTTATTAATAACGGTCCCCTGTCGACGTCATTCAGGCGCCAACAGATGCTTTTAGCACTCTACATACAAATAACTATTTCTGTTCCTAGTCTCACTGATGCAACGAGTCAAGTTAATCAAGGTACGAAACGCGCCGTTATATTAAAACGCCGTGTGCATAGGTCCTTAACATAGTCATCGATCACCCTCCATAAGGCTGTTGATATACTGCAATTCCAACCTTTCAACCAAACAAGTCAACAACAAAAATAATTTAACACAAAAACTATCATCTAGCTACACTTGTTCTACTTATAATGCCGTTACCCTATGAGGTGAATAGAATTCCTTGTTTAATATAAGGTACTTTAGTACGAGATTTGCACGTAATATTTGGAGGGATAAAGGTCTTAAAAGCCACTTTTTATTGCATCTTGAACCTTTTGCAAAGACAGGGTCCATTCATCCACCCGTTTAGCAGTAAACCCGCTGTCAGGTAGATATTGATATATTTTATTAAACGCCGTTTAATAACATAAGGTTATTAGTATATTGGAGGAATACAATTGGATAACCAAAGTATTGAAGACTGGGTTGATGCTGTAGCTATAGTTATGTTGGATAATATTATTTTTACAATGATCTTTGAAGTGTTATTAGCACAAGTCATGAGGTAACAGGGCCTAGAGACAAAATATATTACTGTTATCGTTCACGCCAAACGCTACGCCAAAATGTATGGGAATGACATTACCTGCGGAAAACGGATTGCGTCCTGTCCTTTCCGCAGGTCACGGGCGTAGCCAGGGGTAGGGTTTTGGGGGTTCAAACCCCCCCCCCCCCCGAAAAGTTCAGAGTTCAGATATTAACATTCATAGAATTAAAATAAGGACAGGCGTGTGGCATATCTCATTGATTACTAACTATTACCTACATTAAAATATAGGGTGGTTTGGATTTTCGGAACGTTATTTTTATTTAGCTTGTAGTTTAAACTGTCCCACTGCTCGAAAAAGGACTCTCCCAATTCCTTCGAGATTTTTTTGTATATATTTTTCACATCTTTAATCTTTTTTTACATAGGGGTTATTTTATGTACTTTTAGTCGTTTTACGTACTTTTAGTCATTTTCTTGAAACCCCCCCCCCCCCCCCCCCCCGATACACAAACCTGGCTACGCCCGTGCTGCAGGTAATGTCATTCCCATACATTTTGGCGTAGCGTTTGGCGTGGACGCTAACAGAAATGTATTTTGTCTCTAGGCCCTGATCACGATGGTAAATATATGACATCGAGTTTTAGAAAAAAAAAGGCTTTGCTTCATGTTGTCGCTGTCACTCATACTTTTGTGTCAGTTCCTTTGTAAAGCTCAATGTTCCTTAACTACCTCTGGGTTTTGCAGTTCAAGTATTGGACGATAAGGTTTAGGAATTAGGAATCTAAGCGAGTCGAATGACCAGACTGAATTCATAGTATTTTTAGATAGATAATTTTTAAGATGACTTTTATCTGAAGAATAAATTATGGCGGTTTGACATATTCTCTATACAAACACTGTCAAAATTTATTTCTCAGATAAAAACTATCTGAAAATTGAAAAATCGGCCCTTAGATTTATTTATAGATCTTTGACAGTCGTAATGTATACTTAGAAGCGCGGTTACAGTAACTGGGTTGTGGAAGTCAGATAGGCAATCACTCCATGTAAAATATTGGGCTTCAGCTGCATCCTGTTAGACAGTACGCCGACCCAACATAGTTTGAAAAAGGCTAGCTAGGTGACGAGCTTGTACTAAATCTTGTTAGTAATGTGGCATTGAAGAGGGCGTGTTCAGCGCAGGTATTGTCCCCTCAGTTGGAGTGTCGCCGGCACTAGCGGCACTAGCGGCACTAGTCGGGCGAGCGCGGCGGGTCGGTGCTGAAGTACGGCGCGGCGTGCGGCTGCAGCAGCGTGCGGCACACGGCGCACACGCGCGCCGGCACGCCGCGCGGGCCCGCCGGCACCGAGTGCGGCAGGCACGCCGCGCAGAAGATGCGTCCGCAGTGCCGGCAGTGCACCTGCGAGTGCCAATGTGCTACAGTACTATCGACCATGGGTGTCAAACATAATCTGGAGGAACTCGACTTAGGGCTACCGTCATGCAACACTACAGAAAGCTGCAGAATTTTCAGATAACTATACAATGGAAATCGCTTCTTGTTTTCAAAAGTCATACGTTTTTGCCTCCAAATACTTTCTAAGATTTAAAGAGAGGGCGGTAGTATATTTTAATTTGTTTCTAAGGTAATACAAAATAGATCAATCCGCGCGATCTATAAAATCGGTCCTCGCAAGTCGACCGATTTTATAGATCGCGCGGATTGATCTATTTTGTATAATGAAAATTGAATCTACGTCAACTGCCGATCCCCACAGAAGAACGCCATAAAACATAATACTGCGGAAATAAGCAAAGTATTAGTATTATTACAGAGTTCGCCTTGTAGTAACACAAGTAATCATCACATTTTTATCCCATTAGTCATTATTATATTATGTACAAATTGAAAATACGAGAAAATTTGATGTAACTTCGTGATGATTTTTTATCGGGATAATTTTAATGTATCGTGTTTCTGTTTCACAAAAAGTTTGAAAATATCATGTAGTTACTTGTAATATTTTTATTTTATACCTAAGTCTTATAAATTTCATGAGAAATCAAATTGAAGATGGTCAATTTTGGTATATACGCCCTCTTAATCGGATCGGACAAAACTAGAGGCTCTCATTACCAAATGTATAATTTACAAAATCAAAAAACCCAACTGCCTTAAATTGAAATTTAATTAAAAAAGATTGTCTAATAGTCATCCTTTTAAAAACAGTTTCTTGTTTCAATCTTTATTAATTAAATTTTAGTTTAAGACAGTTGGGTTTTTGATTTTGTAAATTGTTTTTTAATTTGACAGTTTTTAGTTAATATAATTATTTTTGATGTTAATGAGACCTATTTATGAAACCCTTTATTTTGATACCCCACTCAATAGGGTTTGAGAAAAGAATTTTTTTTTTGAAGACGCTATATGACGCCAAACACCGGCCGTTTTAATTTTTTTAAATTTTGATATACCCAGTGTCGCTCTTACAATTATGACGAATCTAACGGCACCTCTCAAGCTGAAATCAATCAAGCCGTTTAGGCTACAGGGCGTTACAAAGAAATGTACATACATACATACACTCGAAAAACATAACCCTCCTTCTGGCGCAGTCGGTAAAAAGATCAGATCTATTAAAAAAATAAGAGAAGTTTCATCAGCGAATATAATTATATCCGCTCATCATGAAGGAAGATCATTTATTTATAGAAAATAAATAAGGGCCAACAATTGAACCTTCAGGCATGCTCATCCTAACTAGAGACCCCGAGAACGTCGCCCCGTTAGCGTTTACTTTACGCTGCCTGTTTTATAGATAGGTAAGAACAAAATCAGCAGCTTGTCCACGAATTCCGTATTTGTGTAATTTACAGACCAGTGTATTGTGGTCAACGCAGTCGAATGCTTTTGAGAGGTCATAGAAAATGGCAATTACACCCTTGGATTTCTCCCCGAATTCCGAAATGTGACTGACGAGTTTTACTCCCGCGTCAGTCTTCGACTTTTCGTGAAACCAAACTGGCGACTATGTAAATTCCCATACATAACATAAGTTGACTGAACATGAACACAGTGTGTTGCTTACCTTCTTCTTGTTGTTGGACAGATGAGCGTGGCAGGCGGGACAGACGTGCACGTCGTCCTCGTGCTGCCACCGCACCTCCGTGTCCGCCTCGCGGATGCGCTGCAACTGCACCTGGGACATTACACTCACTTGTGAACTTGTAGTTTAAACTTTGTCAATCTGTATATGAGCTACATGACGCGTGCTCGAGATTTTTTCTTTTTTTGTCTACGTTTCCACTGTAAAATGAAAATATAAATAAAGTGAATGATATACAAGGAAGAATGAAAGGGAAATGGGACAAGGGCCGAAAGATGATGATGGGTCTTCATTTTCCGTAAAAAAAAAATCGTTGTACGACAGTCGCTTCTTGTAATATGTGACGCCATACCTGCAACGACTGCGACAGTCTGACGAAGTCTTGCTGCACTTTCTCGCTGTTGTCCAGTTCCTGCTGCAGCACGGACACGCGCGAGCGCACTTCGTGCAGCGAGTTCTGCAGCCGCTTCTTGTCTTCGAGAAGGCTCTCGATCATGTCGTTGGAGTGACGTAGCTTGTCGCCCAGTTCTTTCATCTGTTCGTGTTCCGTTTGTAGTCGGTCTACTTCATCTCTACACAAAGAAAATTTTAAAAGTGTTTTTAGTCGACCGTTGAAAACTTAAGTCATGGTAAGGGCGAAAGGCAGTCGAGTTACCTGGCCAGCTTGAGCTGCCCGCGCAGGTTGTTGAGCTCGCCCTCCTGGCTGTGGAAAAGGCTGCCCTGCTCCAGCAGCTGCACTCGCAGCTCTCTCTCTGCTTCTCCAGCTTCCTCTCTGCCTATCTGGCAGAAGATTAGCTGTTCGCGGAGTCGGAGGGTCTGCTCTTGGAGCTCCTGGGAACAGAAAAGATACGGATGGCTAATAAGGTACGTAAAATGTACGGACATGTTTTATCTCATTTTAACATTTGTGAAAGACTAAAAGCTAACGCGAAAAATAACTGGCTTCGAAAATGTTATTATACAATGTTATTGACACTCACCTCTACATTATCAGGTAAGTCTATGATTTCGTTCTGCATCTCGGCTGCTCTCTTTATGTACTGGCCAATCAACATCGCGTTGTCTCTTTCTAAACTGTAGACGAAGAATCATAGTTTAATTTATAACGAACCGAAGAAGTAATAATGACAAATTCACTTCTTTTCTTTTATATCAAAATCAAAATCAAAAGTCATTTATTCAAACTAGGCTGAGAGTCAGCACTTTTCGAACGTCAAAAAAAATTAAACATAAGACAGTCCCCCCAAAACGCCCACCCTTCGACACTTCCTAGTGCTTTAGCTGGGAAGAGGAAGTGGCGCAACAAACTCCCCAGCAGCACAGCTGTCTGTTCAGTTAGAAGAACTTGATACTGTACAATACAATAGTAAAAAATAAAATGATTTAATATCATATGTCATACAATCCTTACATCTTTTCTTTGGTTTTCTTCTCCCTCTCCATCCATTAGAAGTATCGTTTTAATACGAAATATCATTATACCACAAAACCCTGAACCACAAAACAAACCTGTCAAGTTTCTTCTGCAACGTTTCCCTATCCACTGTCAACTCGGTCACATTCTGAAGCGCTCTCTGCGAGGCGGCCTCGGCCTGCGCCACCTGTACGTCTAGGACTTCGCGCGCGTCCTTTACAGCGGCCTGTAGTTCTTCTAGCTGTTGGGAGGAGGACTGGCGTTCTGAGTGCCAGGATCTGACTGTCTCGTCGTGGAGGGAACGGACGCCTTCTAACTCGTCCGTGGCCTGGAAGAAAGAAGAGAATACGGTATTTGACTGCTATCAAAAGACACTTTAATAAGAACTTATTGTAAAGATATTCCTAAAAAAGACGATTATTGAAAGAAAAAAAAAGGTGGAAAAATTGAGAATTTATTTTGATATCCTTGTCGCGTAAAACGTTCACTGTTCTGAATTGCACGAAATTACTAAGGCGTTCATGTGTTGTGACGTCAGAACGCAGAAGTGCTGTCAAGTCCGATTGAGGCAATTTAATGGTCCTTCGAGCCGGATTTGGTTAAGCTACTACAGCAGACTATTTATTACACTACATGGCGTCGTCAAGTGACGCAGGAGGTGGTGCCAGTTTGCTCTGTATCTAGAATAATAAGATGATGAGACGAACCGACAAGCAGTATGGTAAATGGTCGCTTACTTTTGACTGTGTAGGAATGATAAAAATGAATTATACACTTTTTCGTCGGTTTTACAATAAAAAATCTGCTGTTCCATACATTTTGACCGCGTAGGTATTGCATTTTTCTATGAAACAGCAGATTTTTTTTGTAAAAGTGACGAAAAATTTCTGCGCTGATGATATGCTGAATTCATGGTTACTTTTTGCGCACTGGATAAAAACTTATCCTGTATAAAAGAAATTATTGACACAATGACAACCAAATTAAATGATTTAAAATGAAAAGTGAACTTTATCAAATGGCATTAATGCTCACTTCACCAAAACGCATGGTAATTCTAACCTACCTGTTTGAGTGCCAGTTCCTTCATATTAGCGCGGTCTCTGGACTGTTCAGCCTTTGCCTGCTCGAGGACCAACTGCTTTTCATAGTTCGCACACATGTCGCATTGTCTGTTCGGTTCTACAAACATACAATGTTAACAATATTATTTGTATAATTAATTATTAAATTTAAATTCAATCTTGAAGAACAATCTTAAATTGCACCTACCTTATTTTTAAGATCTTCGTATGTAATGTTTGACAAATAAATTATTATATTCTATTCTAAATGTAAGTGTAGGTCACAAAAAGAACAAATTTGATTAAAGTTGTCAAAAACTAAAAGGTCCATTTTGACATTTAAGAAAGACCCTAAAATGTAACTTGGAACGAAACTGAAAGAAACAATAAATACATATCTTTTTTTGGAGCGTTAAATAATATGATGGAATATATTGCGAGTATTGTTTTTGCGCTTACTTTATGTAGCATGCAATTACTAAATATTACGAAACGTCTCAAAAACAGTTACGTTCTCAGTCTTTTTTTTTAATACTAGTGTTGTAACCATTTAATTACTGAATTTCACCAGCTTTATTCGATTTTAATAATAATAAAATATTGTGTAGTGATCTTTACTGAAAATAATGAGCTTGGCGCTCAAAGCCGTAAATAAAATTTTGAATTGGCGACACTGGTTTCTATAGAATGGCTTGGCTCTGACCAAGCGGCACGTTTGATATTTTTCTCCCGAGTCTGCTTGGCTTTTGTACTATTTCTGTTTACTACTATTTTGGACATTGATTTAAATAAAGATAGTGATTTGGACTCGATTTTGGTGTTTGTTGTTTTATCGTACGAACTGTTTCAACATGTCGAAAAGAGGACGTACAATCCACAGCCAGTCACGCGAATTGGTTGTGAAGTTAACCGAATACTTCGAACAGTTAATGGTGGACCTTTATTGCCCGTAACGCAAGTGCAAGATCGCGTCGCAGAAGCACTTGGAATCGGCAAAAAAAACTATTCGAAGAAGAATCTTCAGATAAAGTATTACGTACGCCTAAAAAGAGGAAGAAAAGCAAGCCTGTAATAGGTATTGACACATTTGACGCAGACGCTATTCGCAACCACGTGTATGCTTATTACACAAGAAATGAATACCCAACTGTGAGTAAATTGCTGATATCACTACGAGAGTGTGGCCTGTTTACTGGCAGTTCCACGTCTTTAATAACAATTATGAAGCAAATTGGATTGAAATTTTTGAAATACAAGAAAACCGACAAGAGGAAAATTATGATGGAACGATATGATTTAATTTTGCACAGAGTCTCATTTTCAGGGCGATGTACAGAATCACAAATTTTGACAATTTCATATTTATCGATGAGACTTGGCTGGACAATACCAAGGCATTTTGCTCAAAAGTGCCAATGGGAAAAGGTGGACGTCTAAAAATTTGCCACGTCGGATCAGCCGGGGGAGGTATTATGACTGATGTCTTACTCGCATTCGAGTCTAAAAGTGCAAAAGAATATCACGAAGAAATGGACGCAAATAAATTCACAGAGTGGTTTACTAACTTGTTAACAAACCTCTCCGAACAGTGCATAATCATTATGGACAATGCATCTTACCATTCAGTTGAAATAGATAAAGCCGCCATTCTCCACTAAGAAAATGATGACATTGCTGAAAGAAGCTTGTGTCAAAATTACTAAAGAAGACTGGGCAAAAGTGGTAGCAAAAACTCGAAAAATAATAAAGGAAGATTTTGACAGAGACGTAAATATTGATAATGTAATTCAAAATGAAATATGTAATTACATTTACAGGTGACGTTGAGTTGAGCTATCTCAACTGACGATTTTGGCTCATCCGAAGAAAATGATTGAATGAAGATTCAATCTGTTTCGCTTTTTCTTGATTTTTTGTGATTGAGTGAATGTTACTGTACCTAAAAATAAGACAAATTTACCTTTCTTACCATTGTATCATTTCAAAATACCTACAATATTAAAGTTTAAATTAAATTCAAAAAAAATCCAATGCACTTTACAATACATAATCAAATCGATTAAATACTCATACAAACTTGAATCGGGTTATTGTGAGTATTGAGTACCGAGTCATATGGTTACTTCTCTAGTTACGTCGCGATGACAAATGTCAAAACGGGCCTTTTCTTTTTTGACAACTTTAAACGCTAAAATAGATGGCAGAGAAATCAATTTACGGATGATTGAATTCAAGTATTCAAGACTTCTAAGATTGAAGATAAATACACACCTGTTTCTGGTTTAGCGTCTCCACTTGATCTAGAGACGGCTGCTGCTTTCTCTTTCTGTAACAAATACATAACATAAAATATGGCCACACCAAAAATATTTACATGTTGCTACTTGAAGCTTGCTAGACAAACATCTAAACTTTAGATGAACTGCAGGCTTCAGATTAGGAAACCAGCTTCTTTTAAATGAAAATCTTTATTGCAGACCACATGATCCATTAAATACAATTAATGTCTTTTCCTAGAATTTGAAATTAGGTACACACATACACACACAAAGTCACGCCTTCCTTCTCTTGCACAATAGTAGGCACAAATATTTTACGCGGCTATTTTTAAACACCGCTCTAGGTCTTGGTAGCGTACATCCTATCAATGTCCTTAATTAAACTGTTTCTACACGTACCAACCCTGGACATGGTTGAGGCAATTCCGCTTCTCTGAATGGTATTGAACGCGTCGTCGTTTTAGGGCAGTATTCGTTGAGCAGTTTCCTGTCTCTGGCACTGAAGCTAGCAAGTCAACGATCACAGTACGCAGGAAATATAACAAAGATTTACTTACCGCCATGGCTTCTTGTAGCTGTGCGTCAGTCTCCCGTAGCTTGCCTTTGAGTGCCACAATTTCCATCTCTAAAGGCTTTATAATGGACCGTAGCAGCTCATCTTCCTACATACAGAGAAACAAGTAAGCAACGATACCTGCTGATAGTTTTGTTTAAAATTCGTGAAAATGCGATGAAGATAAAGTCAAAATATTTAAAACTAGCTTTTGCCCGCGGCTCCACCCGCGTGGATATCGGTTATCGTGTAAAAAAGTGGCCTATGTCCTTCTCCATATCCCAGGCTATATCTCTGCCAAATTTCATGACATTAAAATTATTGAAACCACCAACATATCATTTATTCAAATTAGGCTGAGAGTCAGCACTTTTTGAACGTCAAAATTACATAAGACAGTCCTCTAAAAACGCCCGCCCTTCACACTTCCTAGTGCTTTGCTTGCTGGGAAGAAGAAGTGGCGCAACAAACTCCCCAGCAGCACAGCTGTCTGTTCAGTTGGAAGAACTTGATTCTATAGAATAATAAGAAAGTATTCCACAAAAAAAATGAAATTTTTATTAGTAAAAAAATAAATGGTTTATAGTCAAAAAAATAAATAAATAAAAAGTAGCAGTTATAAGCAGAGATGGGATATTCGGATCGATATTTACGTAAAGTTATTTTTTAGCTATGGAAGCAGCTACTTAAAATATATAATTTGGAAAAAAAAGAAGTTTTATTTAATAATTTGAATATTAATTCCTTATTAGATTAAGATGCCAGGAACACCGGCAATGCATAACTAGTTGAGTGAATGGTATAGAAGCGACTAATTAAATTTAAAAAGTCCCGGGATTCTTGGATTGCTAAACTATTCAGATACATACTTATTTAAAATTAATGTCCCCGAAGCAAATGTGTTTGTAGGATGGAAAAAAAATCCGATACAAAAGCGCATTCCATATTACCCAACATCTCAACTCTAGTTAAATATACTTCCGAATTTCCCGATCTCTGGTTATAATACTACAGTTATACGTACTTTCCTAGGCTGCTGCTCCTCGGTCTCGGCGCCCAACTTGCGTGCTAGCGAGCGGACGATGTTGGCGGGTGCCAGCGACACCTCCTGCCACACAGCGCGAGCGTTTAGCAAGTAACTCACGTCCATTGTACTAGGATACGTATTAGGGTAGGCAGGATTGTAGGGGGTGCGGGAATGTGTGGTGGTTTTATCCGTGGCGGAACGTATACGGTTTCGGGGTAAGAGGTTGTCTGAGAATCATTTACTATAATAATTTTACGAGTGTTTTGGATGAAAGCTCATTTTTAACAAGAGAATTTAACTAAGCATGGTTTTTGGGAATGCTATTTTGTGGGAAAGAATGATATTGATTATTGTGAAGTGAAACTTGGATGGATGTGGAGAATTAAGAAGAAATAATATATCTCATATCGCTCTATGAGCACTTATTTTATTAAAAAACTACGTATTTTCCGTTATTTCCCTTCACAATTTATTACAAAACAGATACATTTTGAAAACACTACACCCAATATTATTTACACAACACAGCTACACAAACACTACCGACTTCTAAGCTACATTTAAGTATTTTCCAAGTAAGTATGTATGATAATTCTATACTTGTTTCACTCCGCGGATCCGACAATATGTAAATGTTTCGATAAACGCACGACAGACATAAATTACGACATTGTTCTGTAAGTAATACTGGAATAAGTTACATCTAAGTTACTTTACTTATCCGAACCGGTTTGCTTAAGTTTATGTACTAATGTGATACGGTATAGTGTATAATTTGATTCTAGTGTCTGCGCCAAACGGTTTTCTAAACATATGTAAAGTAATTTAGGCTTATACAAGGTGCTTTTCGAAAGATAAGTATGGTTTTTCCGTGTTGCTCATTTTTATCTTTCTTTTCCTTACGAATGCCGTGTCGAGTCTTGAATTGTTTATTTTTGTGCAGTCGGGTTAACCAAATTGCCTTTAACTTTCGAAAAACTCTTAAACAGTATTCCTAATCTTTCGATTACTTGTAGCTACGTTTACATTTTCAGTATAATATTCTTGACAAAAATCTTAGAATCACTCATTCACTGACAGACAACGCAATGCGCACAGCCCTAAACCGCAGACACGAAACATGCAATTTTGCATCACAGTTCCTTTTATGACTAAAGTGCTCGCTAGTGGAGCATTAGTGGCCTGGAGGTAACGGCCACGGCTTTCGAGTCTTTTAACGAGGGAGGTTTTATAGGCCCTTGGTTCGAACCCAGGTAGACACTTTACTTCGTGTAAATCACCACTGCTCTCAAAAAACGGTGAAAGCAAACATCGTGAGGTAATCGGCATGTCCTAGAACCAAAAATTCGAGGACATCTACCAACCCGTCACTGGCCCCGCGTGGTGGATTTCGGCCCACTTCCTCTCACAGAAGAGGCCTGTGTGAGACAGATTACACGCACGCTAAGGAAGGATTTTTGAAATTCGTGCTCTAAAGGGGTTAAATAGGGACGAAAGTTTTTATGGATTTTGATATATGTCCTAGTTATAAAACAATATATTTAGTTACAGCTTGCTCTAGTAAAAACAGCCTGTATTCAAATTATGTACACAGTGTGTCGGCCCGAAGATAAACATGGACTACCTTCAAATGATAAAGAACAACAGTGTTGCTGTCTGCTGAGGTCAACGCTTAGGATTCACCGTAGTCACATTTTGGAACTTGCACCGGTACGTACGAGTATTATCGTACTATATTTGAGTTACTAATCGTGGTAAACGGATCATTCAGCTACACTCTACCGAGTGCAAGCAGTACCGGGTGTGTGTCCTATAGTACATTTGGTTGAAATCGGCACGTAAAGAAGACTGTAATATACAGTTGGCAGGGACATCGTAGCGTAATCTGTGACCATGAATTACAGTACAATATAATTTATTTCTTACCACAAATTATATAATATTGTAATTTAATAAATTCAGCTATAAATTTCATTCTAGACTCCCTAGCGTAGACATTATTAGTAGGCTATAACAAACCTGCAGTTTCATAGGGTCAAAATATATGGAACAGCAAAATTTTATTTAATAACCGATAAAAATTTAGACTTCACTAATTCCAACAATCATGTACTAAATTCATGCTAACAGGTTGCGCGTCTTTGTCCCAGTCATCCCGTATGTACGGTCAGCAATGAAAGCCCGCTTCAGTGGTAATGGACCTTCTTTTAGTATGAAAGTAACAGTTTACTTACCCACCTGCTTGCAATGTTGCAGCAGGCGGGTGGGTAAGTAAACTGTTACTTTCATTCCACCGTTACTTTCATACCGTTAATTTCATTTAAGGAATAGTTTGTGTTATTTCAATTTTATTTCCGTTCCAAATTATTGAAATAATTGAGTGTTAATAGACTTTTCTTTTTTTTTTTTTTGGGTGGGAAATCATCAAATGACTTCTCCTGCTGAGTAGAGCAGGAGGGCGTGTCAGACTTTTACTGACTAAAACCCACCCGTGTTCCCTCAGTAGCCCGTATGCCAGGGGCCGTGGTATCTCTTTCGAACAAACCCGCACCCCTGGCAGGCATCGGCCCTTGCGGACCCCACCGGTGGTTGCTGACATCTTTGACGGCGTGCGTGTGGAACACAACGCGCCGTCCCGTCTACCACTTTTCGGCCGCAGGGGATAGGGAGAGCGGCTGACGCTATACCGACACTCCTCTTCCCCTGCGGCCCCACCGCGTCAGCCATCAAACGGTGGCGGCCCCGTCCAGGCCACGGAAGGGAAGAGCGCTGCTCAGAAGCACCGGCACTCCTCCTCTACCGCAGCCCGTAACCCTCAGCCGCGATGCCTCCCATTCGACATCGCGGCCCACCTCAGTTGCGGTGCACCTCACCGCAACCTACCTTTTGGCCGCTACGTCGTCGGCTTTGAGGCAAAAGCCCTGACGAGCGGCCCCACCTTTGGGTTCCTCTTGGCTTCACCGTGGCCGGCATCCCCGGTTACTGAGCCCCCCCGCAACGACAATGCGGGAACCCACTCGGGGGGGGTGTTAATAGACTTTAGTTGCTAACTGTACTAGTGCCTAAACTATGCGCCATTATCGGTCTTAATGCCAAATTGTTCCGATAAGATGCGCAAGCGTAGGTCGCGTTAACATTCAACAGTTACTGATCCCATTTACAATAGAATCAGCGATGAAAGATGGTTCTGTTGTTTAATAAAACATTTATATATCGTTTCAAAGGTAAAAACTATGTAAATGAGGAGAGACTTGTGAGGACCAAAAATGTCGGTAAATATAAAACTTTCAGGTTTGCGTAAATTACTCATTCCTTATTGAAACTTGACTCTTGTCGCTAATTCTGATCAACGTCATCATCTGCATCCGGTTGGGAAAGGTTACTTTTCCAGAAAATACCAGTATTTTACATGGATCAACTGATATTAAAATTTGACCTCCACAGCCCAGTTACTGTGTAATACCCCTTGGCAAGAGTGGAGATAAGACTTTCGTGCTTCTGTAACGACTGTCAAAAATCTACAAATAACTGCTATGCCTTCCGATGCACGGCATAGTGATGTTCAAATCCAGTATATAATAGTAGTTTAGGCAACTATTGCATATTGAGGGGTAGGGGGGGGGAGTTATCTGCAGTTTCATACACTACTTTTATCTACTCTCATTCATTGGGACTAAATCTACTAAATAAAAGATCAAATTTAAAAATAAGAAATAGTTTTGTAATGTTATAAAAATGGCGTGCCTCGCATATGCGTTTCATTAGAAAAACATAATTGATGGACACTCCTTGGTGATATTAACTTCTTGGATTTACCCTGTACGATACACACATCATGGGTAAAAAATGTTCTATATTTTGAATGAACGATATGAATATAATATACCATGAAGCGTTAAAAATTAATTGGCTTTTCAGGCTTGGGACTTTAGGTGTGCATTATAGGACAATTTTTTTCAATGTTTTTGATTTTAATATTTTGTCATTAAAGATTCAGAGTTCATTGATTATATGATTTCCATTTACAAAAATCAACTATTTACATTTCATTGTCATGAATGGGCAGGACCGTTCTCGTTATATTATCACCACACTGCGATCACCAACCCGCCTGCCAAGCGTGGCGATTATGGTAACCCCCCCCCCCCCCATTTGGGGGAGGCCATGTCCAGCAGTGGACGTATTTTGCTTGAAATGATAATTACAAGAATTTATGATGGCTATAACAGTAGGGGGAGACCAAAGAAACGTTGGATGGACTGTGTGAATGATGATATGGTTAGAAAGGGTGTGACTACGGAAATGACGACTAATAGAGAAGTGTGGAAGAAAAGACATGTTGCGCCGGCCATAAATACATTGGGGTAAAGTTAGGAGAATGATGATGTCATGAAATAATGATGATACGTTATTAACCACCACGGTCTTACGTTATTAACCACCATAGTCTTACGTTATTAACCACCACGGTCATACGTTTTATGAACCACCACTAGCACGGAGTAGTGTCGATATGTAACGGATGGCCACAAGGGCTTATTTCTGACTCACTATCGCACTCATTTCTAACCCTTATGAATTTTGTGCCTATTATTCTTTAAAAGATAAAATGTCAATGCCTTTAATAACAGTTAATCAGGCAAATTTTTTAAGCAACGTATTATGAATTTCTATCGAATCCCACGGATTGTGATTGGAAATGTGTTATGCGTTTGGGGTACAGGCCATCCTACATCTATTTTATGTGTTTGGAAATTTCTTAGCTCACCTGCTGTTGTGCGTGATGTCTCATTTGGCCTATTTGATTTTCTAGCTCCATAATCCTCTCTCGCAACCGTCTTACTTCTTCTGTACCTGAAGATGAGACTTCCACTGTTTCTGTTGGCATTAAATAAAGATTCAATAAGATACTGCCGTTTCTGTGGCTATATAGTCACCATTTCTGTAGTTTGGGTTCAATGTTTTTTTTTTTTTTGGGTGGGAAATCATTAAATAACCTTCTCCCGCTCTGGTTGGAGCAGGAGGGCGTGTCAGACTTTTACTGACTAAAAACCACCCGTGTTCCCTCAGTTGTCTGTGTGCCAGGGGCGGCGGTATCTCTTTCGAACAACCCGCACCACTGGCAGGCATTGGCCCTTGCGGACCCCGCCAGTTGGTGCTGACATCTCTTTGAGGCGCGCGTGGAACACGCGCTGGGCTTGGTCCTTACCGGACAGCGAGCTACCCATTACTTGCCGTCCGCAAGCCCACGCCTACGGTGGCCGGGAATCAGCCTGTGATTCCCGACGCCTCGGGCGTCTCCTGCGGCGTGGTTTCAATGGTAAGTTTAGAGTTAATTTGTTTCTGTGCTTTATCAGTTATCTTCTTCAACTAATTTTCACAAGGTCTCAAGTAAAACTCTTCAGCTACGAATTACGGGAAACGGCTCTGAGTAAATATTTATTTATTTCAATTACATTTATAACACCTTAACAGATTTCTCCAAGGTGATGTTATAAGTCACAATGTTTAAGGTCACACAAATTTAGAAAATATATTAAAATACAACTATTATTTATTTAGTAGGTACATACAATAATACTAATCTATCTATCCTTATAATAAAGAGGAAAGATTTGATTGTTTGTTTGCATTGAATAGGCTCCGAAACTACTGGACCGATTTGAAAAATTCTCTCACTGTTGGGAAGCTACACTATCCCCGGGCGACATAGGCTATATTTTATCCCCGTATTTCCACGGGAGCGGGAACTAGGCGGGTGAAACCGCGGCGCGCTGCTAGTGTAACAATAAATGGGTGATCATTGTACAATCTTCATTATATTAGGCACGCAAATATTAGTGTATGTATGAGTGAATATAAAATGAGAAATTAGTGACAAAATTAAATTAATATTATGGTATTGAATTTAAATTACAGTTGGCAAGGTACATTTGTATTGAGAATGAGTGCGTTTGAAACTCATTTCAATCAAAAAAACTCATAGTTTAATTTTTATTTCAATTAAAGATTATCTAGCTTTTGTTTACACATTAATATTTTTTTTAATTACCTCTGGTGCCCCATCCTAAACAGAAATCCTGAAACATTGTTCACTTTTAGCTTGATCACACAACTCTATAATGAAAACTGTTAATTAATGGATATTTTTTAGTAGGTACTGTACAAACATATGCTTGATTTCTGACTATACATAGTCATGTCAATAGAGTTAGTTGGTTTGTTCGTAAATACTTGTCTTCTTTATGCAACTGACAGTTCCTATGAAAATAGCCGTGTTGTCCACCACTAAATCCTTTTAGAGAATCCGGCCATATGCACCCTTGCAAAATCTTTTACTTATTGTTTTTTTTTATATATACATTGCATTTGTTTATGAATAAAGCAGATTTTTTTTAATAGTATCAACTTGACTGATTATAAAATAATGTGATAACAGGAAAAGTTCCACATGACTTCCCATCAAGTTAATTAATGAAAACTATTTTAATTACTTGTATTTTAAAATTAGTGTTATCAGTATACTCAGTGTAGGAACAATATCCTGTTGATGTAAAAAATCACCAAGCTTTCATTTTAGTTTTCGGGATTCCTAAAACATTACTGCAAAGTGTGGAATAAAATAAATAATAGATTGAAAAAGGGGTGCTTTTTGAGGATTTTTATAATCAATTAATAATATCAAGCACCCCACGTTTTTTGAAATTATTTTCAGCTTTTTAGTTTGATTTTTAAAGCCTGTTGTTCAGGTTTTTTAAACTTTTAATTATTTTCTATTTTTTAGTTCTGATAACTACAAAAGCGTGTTTTTTTTTTTTTAATTGTCATCGGTCCTCAATAAGTCTACAAAGTTTAAATGAAATCTGACCGTGAAGCTAATAAAAGCGTGTTAAAAACTGAAAATGAATCGTGCTCATAATAATGTACCAGAAATTCGAAGACATGTAACTTCCACTAACAATCTCTGGGCCAGCGTGGGGGATTACGGCCCACTGCCTCTCTCAGAGAGGAGACCTGTGTCCCGGCAATGGGAACATTATAGGCTGATTATGCATAGTTATGTGTAGGACACAGTTGCTGATAAGGACATAACCCTGTGCAAGGCAGGAACAGTATATTGTTCATCCATTAAAACAACCTATCATAGTCCACAATGATATTTAAAGCAAAAGAATTAAAGAACTACCTACTTGTATTGAAGATCCCTTTTAACCATATTTTTAATTTTAGACAGTGAAAATTGCTGCTGGTTGGCCGGTTATCATTACATGGCTAAACAGATTTCGATGAAACACAGCATACAGCACACAGCTCCACCCAGGTTATGGTCTAGCTGTATGCTCTGTGTAGGACATTCTATTATCCTGGTACTATGTTACCGTTAGATAATTTTCGACCGCGAAGCGGGCGAAGCTGCGAGCAACAGCTAGTCTTCTTCTTCTTCTCTTATATATCTAATATATCTATATCTATACTATTAATAAAGAGGAACGATTTGATTGTTTGTTTGTTTGTTTGTATAGAATAGACTTTGAAACTACTGAACCGATTTGAAAAATTCTTTCACTGTTGGGAAGCTACACTATCCCCGGGTGACATTGGCTATATTTTATCCCCGTATTTCCACGGGAACGGGAACGACGCGGGTGAAATCGCGGAGTGCAGCTAGTAGCTAATAAAGATGCAATGTTACATACCACTAACAAGCATCTGCAAGCTCTGTATCTCCGACTTTTGGTTCTCGCTGAGGGTCTGCAGTTGCTGCAGCTCCGCCCGGAGCCCCATCACCTCTGACTCCAGCTGTTCCTTGTCCTGGATCATCTTCCTCATGTCCTCTGCAAAGAGGGAAGGAAAGAAACTTCAATATTACGGTATACACCAGGTTCCGCTTGGAGTGATCTTTTGTTGGTGTGATTGTGAATTTAATCAGCAGTGTGATGGAACAGGTCAAAAGTAACTGGTTTTATTGTTATAGAAGTGTAATTTAATAGGTAAGGTGTTATGTAACATGATGTCTTGAATTGCAACCATGCACCTAAATATTAAATGCATATGAAAATATATTACAAAAAAAAACCGGCCAATTGCGAGTCGGACTCGCGCACCGCGGGTTCCGTACAAATCTGAAGAACCAGATTATATTATTTGATATAAATTTCAATTTAATATCTCTATACGTTCATGAGGAAACGGGTAGTAAGTTTAAAATTATTAACAATATTTTTATTATAACTAAAAATTTAAGCTTTTCGTAATTTTTCTTTTATCTGTGCTATAAGACGTTGCTTCGTACCAAATTTCAAGATTCTGAGTTCACGGGAAGTACCCTGTAAGTTTTGATTCCCTTGTGAGTGTAGAAAATTTGCGGCATAAACGGCTGTATTTTTTTATTGCGTTGGCTTAGAAGTTTGATTTTGTCACAGCTCCAAGGGACAGGAAACCTGAGGATTTGATATGAATTTCAGCTTGATAGCTCCACGCGTTCCTCTGAAAAAGGGTCTTGACAGACAGACAGACGGACAACAATGGTTCCGTGTTTTCCTTTTGAGGTACAGAACCCTAAAAACAAAAATCTGTCTGTCTGTTTGTTCCGGTTTACTGACAGATAGCTCATATTTTAAGGAGTAACATAGGCTACTTTATGTATCAGTGGCACATTGCTGTGGCATAATTTCCGAGACCCATGCGGGCGAAGCCGGGGGGGGGGGGGGGCAGCAGCTAGTGCTACAATATAAATGCATTGATTCTATTATCTGTTAAGATATAACAGCTAGATTGCTACCCAAATGAGTAATATATACATAACCTAATCTTTACCAGCAGGCATTAGATGTTGTTACTATTATATCCTAAATACTACACTATTATCCAACCACCACTGTTATTTGCTTTACAGTAGTATTTATTTAATTATCATAACAATGACACGTGTTTTGTTAGGACCAGTTGTGCAGACCAGTCTAGAGATCTGAATGGTTCTAAACTTCAGACTTCACTCTAAGAGCTAATTAGCCGAGTGACACTGAATCACAGAATAAATAACTAAATGATACTGCTTTTGTACAGAATGATTTCAGTAGATACAGGGTAAGTTTTTATCCAGTGTGCAAACTGTAACCATGAATTCAGCATATCATTCTATTCGAGCCCCTACCACAGAAATTTTTCGCAGGTTATAAAAAAAAATAGCTGTTTTTTTTTTTTTGCACAACCGGCGAACAATTTCTGCATTCATGGTTACAATTTGCGCACTGGATAAAAACTTTTCCTGTATAGGGCAAATATTTCAATAGTCAGCTAATTTTCATCTGAAGAATATCATCAGAAGTTTTTCATATTTTCTATACAAAAGCTGGCAAACCAACATTTTTATTCCTCAGATAAAATTTATCAGACCATTGAAAAAGCAGCCCTTTTTTTTCTTTTGGGTGGGGAAATCATCGAGTCTGGTCTTTACCGGACAGCAAGCTACCCATTTCTCGCCGCCCGGTAAGGAAGCCTTTAATTCGTAGTAAAACAGGGGACTTGTTCCGGGGGATTCATACCGTATTTTCTAGTTTATCAAAGAACCTCTGTTCTCTAATCAGTTAGCTTCTGTCAAATTAGATATCAGGTGATCGATTATACTTTTCAAAATTACAACAACCAAAACATAAGTTGGTATGAAATATGACAACGGATTAAAAATAACCATATGGCTATAGAAAGTCTTACTAAATGTTTGGTTAGCTGAATTAACCAAAGATTAACTAAGACTTTTGTGTTAGTCATTCTTCTCAAATATTACTGTGTGACGAACTTATCACTCATCAAGTATTGTGTCTATAGCATGGCAGGGACATTGCACTAACTGTTACCATGAAGTCAGCACATGATTCTAGCTTCTAATCCCCTTGCGTAGACATTTTTTTGTTAATAATAAAAAAATTAGCAGCAGGCTTAGCACGAGAACCGTAGAGAAAATGATGTATCCGTGTAGTTGACAGTTTTGTACTGAGAAATATAGACAAGCAAATTCTATTCGATAGTAGAGTAGAAGTAGAAAGCGTCTTGATAAGCCGGCTGTTCCATAGCATTTTAACCGTGTAGGTAAGGCACCTTTGTATCTGACAGCTGATAATTTTTTAAATAATCAACAAAAGGGGTCTGCAATCATGAGTCAAATTTATGGTAACAGTTTGTGCATCAATATCCTTGACACCCTGAAGTCAATTAAATGACAAACCATCACCCACAAAAAACGTAAGTACTGTATTCCACCAATTCACGCATTTGGCAATAGACATGTTTTATTGTACATTTTTAAAAACTTCTTAGCACTAAGCAAGTGACCTTTCACAACTTGTTGTTGTATTTGAATGCACATGTTAAATGTATGCCACTGTAAATATAGCACAATAACAACTGAAAAATTTAAGTCATACAACAAACATATTGTTATTGAAAAACTGGCACAAACATTGAGCAAGGTGAAGTTTACAAGTAACAAATAGATGTTAATGTTGTCTTTGCTTTGTAGGAGGTTAACATACAAAATAAATGCATTCAGGGAACTAAAATATAGTTAATGAATGTTGTTTTGTAATTTTAATTACCTACTATTGTACAGAATCAAGTTCTTCTAACTTAACAGACAGCTGTGCTGCTGGGGACTTTGTTGCGCCACTATTTCCCAGCTATAGCACAGGATGTGGTGAAGGGCAGGTGTTTTGGGGGGACTGTCTTATGTTATTTTGATGTTCAAAAAGAGCTGACTCTCAATCTAGTTTGAATAAATGACATTTGATCTGTGAAAATGACCCCATACCTAATGTTATGAAGAAACCAGTTTGGGTACCTGTTGGGGCAGGTCTCACAGGTAACACAAGGACAAGGTCAACATAATCGGACGTCAATCACCAGAGAACCAACCAATAGCAGAACAAAGGTACTCTACAAAGTAATATTCAGTTTGAAATACTTTGACATACAGGCACAACAAAAACTAAGTTATCACGTGAATAATTGTAATTTCATGCATTTCAACAAACCAGAACCATTTCCTACAATACCCCCGCGCGGCCTACACTGCTGATAACGGACAACGAACCTTCTTTTTGCAAGAACAACTCTTTCATTTTCGCTCGCTGAACATTAAATTCTTCTTCAAGTAATCGTCTCGCTTCGTCTGGAGCCGGGCCGTTGCACTCGCCCGCGACCTCCACTTGAAACAGAAACACCATTCAGTGCCTTTACGGAAGACATTAAAGCCTAAATGAACAAACAATTTGAACAAAATATCACACCTTTTGGAGTCTCTGTTGTATCACTTGACATCGTGGACTCACTGTCCATTAAGTCTAGTTATTGCTAAATTGATATTAGTCTTGGAATAATTCGTATCATTGCACCAATTTACAACTTCAAAAGTCTAGAAATTAAGAATACCGCAGACAAAAAGAAAAGATGAAATCACTAAAACTATTTGACGTTTCTCATTCTCAGACCTCAGTTGACGTATTTAACGTGTTGACAGAGGGCGCATTCCGTATAAGAAAAATAGCGCTGTGAGCGCTTACATCGATATTTTGCGTTCCGAGTTATATCGCATTCCGAAATTCAACAAAAGTGATAATATCGCGAAGCCAACCAAAATAAAAATCAGTACTAATGATCAGCACCCTAATTGCGTAACTCACGATTGATCATAATTGGTTTCGTCTTCACAGTTAAACAATATTCATTGCGTTATTTATGTTGTCGAACAGACACATTTTTCGAACATATGAAGCAATGGTTTAACAATCCGTTTCAAAACGATACAGATTATGATGAATCGTGAGTTACAAATTTTTTGACTATTCAATTTGGTCGGGTTCGCGATATTATCACTTTTGTTGAATTTCGGAACGCGACCTTAGATAACACGATTCTGACAGCTAAGAACCGTCATTTTTGTCATCATTATGGAACGCTCGTGATCGCGATAAAAGTGTTCACTCAGCGTTAAAACAGATATTCACCTTATTAAACTTGTATACACCACACATTTCTTCTTCTTAGGTAGGAGCACTACTTCAAATAAATCAAAGTTAGTTATAGATACGATGCGAATTAAAACAAAACAGGCGCTCACGGTGATATTAGTAAATTGCATGGTCGGCGTTATCGCAAGATGGCGTATGTCATGACGTCATCTATGACGTTTCGCGAGAAATCGTTATCGCACTCACGCCAATTCGGAACGGGTGTGAGCGCGCTCAAATCGATATTATCGTATCTCGGAACGTAGGGCTGTATTGCTTGAATTGAGTTTGTTTTTTTACCTGTTTTGGTATAGTAGTAATTTTATTCTGGGTGCACCGGTTTCACACATAATTATATAATGAATGTACCTTGTTAAATTGTATTTAAATTCAATTCAATTCTATTTTAATGTAAATATTGACGTTCAAAAGTGCCTTCTATGTGCCTAATTGAAATAAATGCTTTGACTTTGACTTTGTGTTTTTTCACTCCTTTTGAGAGACTATCAGCGTTTGTTCTGAAAGTTGGCAACGTCGCAAATCGTTGTCAAATAAAGACCTGTTTTTATTAATTTATTCATATTACTGTACGGAAATATGAAATATCGCTAACTAGTGACCTAAAATATGAATAATGATTTGCAATTATAACACTGAATTTGATATTGAACCGTTTTAGGTGTAAAAAGGGCATTTGGAAAGTTTCGAAGTTCTTTTTTACATCTAAAACTAAATATTCGGTGTTAAGATATTAATTATTGCATTCCATATTCAATATTTTAGGTCACTAGTTAGCGATATGTCATATTTCCATGCAGTAATATTAACAAATTAATAAAAACAGGTAAATATTTGACAGCTACTTGCGACGTTTCCAACTTTCAGAATAAACGCTCTTAAGTATTTTATAATAATAGGTCTTTACCTATGAAATTGCCGTTTTGTATGAAAAAATTTAAACGAATTTTTTTCATGAATTTTTTATTTGTATTAATCGAAGTAATCACCCATGCAATCAATGCATCTTTGCCATCGCAGTGGCAGTTTATTGATGCCCTTCTTAAAGAAATCAGCTGGACGGGAGGCAACAAATTCTTCAAAGGCATTTTGTACTGCCTCTCGGGTATTAAATTTTTTTCCCGCCAAGAAGTTATCCAAATTCTGGAAAAAGTAGTAGTCTGTAGGCGCAAGGTCTGGTGAGTAGGGCGGATGACGGAGAGCTTCCAACCCCAGTTCTTGCAACTTGGAGACCGTCTGCTGTGCAGTATGAGGTCGCGCGTTGTCGTGCAGGAGCAGCGGAGACGAGCGATTGACCAATGCTGGTTGGAGATGCGCCAGCTTCTCCATCATTGTGTTCAGTTCTTCACAGTACACATCTGCAGTAATGCTCACCCCGTTTGGTAAGAAGCTGTGATGAATCACACCGGCGCTAGACCACCAAACAGTGACCATCACTTTTCTAGGGGTAAGTTTTCGTTTAGGGCATTGTTTAGGTGCTGAACCAGGATCCAACCAACTTGCTGAGCGCTTACGGTTATCAAACAGAATCCATTTTTCATCGCAGGTAACAATGCGGTTCAAAATTCCTTCATTTGTGTGTCTGTTGAGCAGTGCAAGGCACGTCTCGACGCGTACTTCGCACTGGCGATCATTGAGTTCGTGGGGCACCCATTTGTCAAGCTTTTTTACCTTGCCAATTTGACGCAAATGGACCAATATTGTTTTGACGCTAACGTCGAAAGCTGCTGCTAATTCAGCCGTAGATTGTGTATCATCAGCTTCCACAATCGCCTTTAATTCGTCATTGTCGACCAAAGTCTTCGGACGACCGCGAGGTTCATTTTTCAGGTCGAAATTTCCAGAACGAAAGCGAGCAAACCAATAACAGGTGGTGCGTTGGTTTGTAGTGTTAGCTCCGTAAACGTCGTTGATGTTGCGTGCCGCTTGTGCCGCGTTGCTGCCACGACGGTACT
Source organism: Polymixis flavicincta (assembly GCA_949987655.1). NCBI lineage: Eukaryota > Metazoa > Arthropoda > Insecta > Lepidoptera > Noctuidae > Polymixis > Polymixis flavicincta. Next base: position 21,718,242 of record OX465183.1, read on the forward strand.
CATATTCCATAATTACTCGAATTTTTAACGTATCCATGATGACGAAAAAGATTGAAATGCGATGAAAATGTAACACTAATCAATAAAGAAATGACTACTTTTAGAAAAAAAATCCATGTTTTTAAAATAAAATTAATTTGAAATTAGAATTCTTAGCCAAACAAAAATTATTTTGATTTGAAATGGCCAGTACTGCAGAACGGCAATTTCATAGGTAAAGACCTAATATAACGTGAAGTGTCAATTTCAAGTAATGATTGCATAAAACTTCGGATTGGCGCCACCAGATGGCAGACACTTCAATAGTTTATAGTACTCTGTGTCCCTTCTCTACGACGGCGACGCGCTAACGAACGACGCGACGGTTTACCAAGCATTTTTTTATTGTGGTGGCGCACGGCGTAGCCCGTTTCCGCGAGTGACGCGTTGAGTTTTGTTTGGTGGAATTAAGCGTCAGTTATTATTTTTGTTGCTCCTGGTTATCATGAATAGGTAAGTAATAAACAGTTTTGATTGCCAATAATGAGTATTTGATAAATTTTGCACAGAAAATATATTTCAACAAACATCCTACGCCTTTTTTGCCGTTGATGATTCGTGCGCATGCGCCGCCTGAATTAGGTATTTTTTTAAAGCCTCTGGTGTGAAAAAAATGTATAGGGAGGGTTATTATTTTTATTTATTATTGTTAAGTATTAAATATTCAAGTAAATAAAACAATTTTTTTTAAATTGAATTTTCTTTCTTTATTTGTCGCGGAAAATTCGCACATGCTGATTTAATTTCAAAATAATCAATACATATCAGGAAAAACCTGGACTAGTCTGTTTTTAACGTGGTAGCTTATTTAATCACGATTCCGACGGTATAGCCTTTGTATATGGCTCCCGAACAAAGTTTTTGAAATATTTTCATTTTAATTACTTCCGGGAACATCTCGCGGGACCACCCAGAAGTCGCTTGACAGATCGCGCATTCGCGAAAATTTTGCCCGACAGTCGGTTGGATATTTTTGAGTCTTAATAAATTAATAATGCTCAGTAAGTTTAATCTTACTGAGCATTATTAAATGAAACCAGCAACCGTATAACCCAACAGACGCAAAAAAATAATGCTTCATCTATTTATCGCACCAAAACAATAATGTGTCAACTAGCCTTTCGCCTGTCTAGAACAAGTGTCCAATTACGAGATAACCGTCAGACACTAATGGGTGCGCCTGCGCATCTTCGGCCGCGTGGGCTTAAAACGACGATAACTCATAAGGGTGAGCGTTGCGGCAAAGAACCGTTTCTATAGACCGTTTTGTGTTCTGCGACGATGAAACTGTTTTACGTCCTGGATTCAAAAAGTCTTTCCTCGAACTAGTTGGTGCGATTATTTATTATACTCCTATGAAAATACAGTCAAGAACGCAATGGTTCAATTATCGATCACACTCGTTCGTCGCGTTGCGTCGTCCTTATCTTTTCGCGTTCGTTTACAAAACAGTCCTTATAATAAAAAAAATGTACTTTTCATCACTAAAATACAGTCGATAATCTATTACCAGCACCTTAATTGCGTAACTCACGATTAATCATAATTGGTTTCAATTTGACAGTTCAACAGTATTCATTGCGTTATTTAAGTTGTTGAACAGCCACATTTTTCGAACATATGAACCAATGTTTTCAAAACGAAGCAGATTATGATGAATCGTGCATGAATCGTGAGTTACGCAATTAGGGTGCTGTTGTCAATGATGTCGTTCGTGATGGAACGGTCAAACCCGTACAACCTTATGTTGACTGGGCCGATTTTTCAATCCTCAGTTAAACAGACAGATAGGGTTTATTCCATAGATACCAAAAAAATCTGTTGTTCAATCGTCAGTTAGACTTTTTGGTCGAATAAGTCACTTAACTGAGGAATAAATCTATTTGCCTCTTTGACGGCCAGTTAACCGCTTATTCCATTGATAAATGACGTAGACGGTAGATGTTACAAAATTTGACGTTACCTAGTCTTCGTGTTTTACATGTTTAAATAATTAATAGTATTTTCTTATAGGCAGATTCTTTGTCTTTGTTGTAACAGCGTCATTTTTTTTATTTTCTGTAATTGGCTTAGGTATACCTCTCGACTAAACTAACAAGTAATTGAACCTCAGCATTAATAAAGATTACTGAATGCTCCCTGTTTTTGTTTTCTATTATTTCAATCAATTTAAAAATAGCAAATAAACAAATAAAAGACTACACGGCCAAGCTTAATCCCCCTCGTAACGTATTAAAAATGGCATGACGCTGCCATCTGTTTGAATAACATTGACAACAATAAAAAAAAATTGTCCGTCCCGTTCTAACCTTCGTTTATTCTGTATATTTGTTTCACCTCCCTGAAGTTAGCGTCATCACAGATGAGATACCTATTCGGTCAGATAGTTATACCTACCTAGGATAAATATTGTTTGAAAAATGTACAACCACTTATCCGACGAATAAAGAGTCTAAAAATTTTATTCTTCAGGTAGCTATTGGTACTTTTACCTGACGATTGAAAAATCGGCCCTTGTCTTTTTCTTTTTTTTATTGACTCTGAATTATTTGGGAGCTCCATCTAAAAATAAGTAATATAAAATAATTAATTGTTGTTTTTATGACTAATTTTGTTTTAAACTGAAAACTACTAATATTTAGTTTTCGACAGATTAGGTACAACTACATGGTTGCTTGCTAAAATCATTATTAAACGGACATTTCAATAACCAACCAAATTAAAAAAATCAGACGTGGTCGCATACTCAATTAAATTTCATACTTATTTCTGTTAGCGGCCGTTATTTTTCTCATACTAAATGATGGTGGCCGGAAACCAATGTCGTTATTTTGATTATTTTGGTTTACGACCACCTGTTCAGCACCAATTTTGTACGTAAATTAAACAAAGTTCTTTCAAAGAAACTGGTGGTCGCTTACTAAAGAACTACAAAGAAAAACTTTTCCAATGCTACATTCAAAATTGTAACAGTCCTGTATGGAGCATTATGATCATATTAATCAAAACAAAATAATTCGGTTCTCGTCGGTTTGCGACCATGTGGTCGCTATCTAACGTTTTCGTTAAATAAGCATTTCGATTACCGACCACTTGATTTTATCTTAATAATACGTTTTAAAATAGAAAAATACAACTAAATAATAACCAAAACTTATCGATTGTACAATTTAACATCTAACTTTTATGTAAAACATGAAATAAGTAATAAAACTTACCTTTGAGCGCCGCGCGCCGTGTTATTTTTTTTCCAACTCGCGGTACGTCCACTCACCCCTGAATCAAGACGCACATTGAGCAATTTTTTTTCGGGTCTGGTTTTCGGTATTTGTTTCAAACTGTGTAAATTCTTATTTCATAATTATTTATAAAGCACCTTACATTTATTTTTTCTTTATTTTACCTCTACAAGTACTATTATCTCGATTTAAAGAAACTTAGTCCGTCAAATGGTCGCCTACTGAAGGTGGTCGCGATACCGGCGAAACGACCCTAATTATCTTTTTGAAAAAACACGCCACATCTAAACGTTTAAATTCAAGCGAGCAGGCATGGTTTCTGTCACGGCTCCGGCGCTGCGAGGCTCCGGCGGTCCCACGCGAGCTTATCGTCGCAGATGGCTTAACGCTCACCACCGCAACTTCGGCTTGCTGGCCGGCTTAGCCGGCCAGCCTCAGCTGCGGCGGCGAGCGTTACATCCACCTGCTCCTCAGCTCGCGGGCCGCCTCGCCCCTCCGCGCCTACGCGGATTTAAATTACACTCCAGGGGTAGGGCAGACGAGACTACGTGGAGTCGGTTTTGCAGCGATTCGTTTCTGCCACTAACATAATAAAATATCATGGACAAAATACACCGAACAGCAATTTAGCACATGGAACATTCAGGAATATTTGGTGCACGATCAGTATTTTTCGGGGAAGAATAAAATAATTATTGTTACAATAGAATATTTGCAGCGCACTACAATAAAAAAGTGTTATATCTTGGTGTTAATTTGGAATTTGTTTGATGTAACATATTTTGCTGGCCGAGTAGTTTAATTATAGTAAAACAATTAAACGGGTTTAAGATCAATATTTTACAAATGCATACGTAGATGTACCTTTAGATTTTTGGTGAACAAAAAAATATTATCCAAAAAAAAATATCAACCTCAAATTAAGTAGGACATAGGTATTATGATCTTTAAAATCATCATCATCATCATATCAGCCGAAAGACGTCCACTGCTGGACATAGGCCTCCCCCAGGCTCCTCCACTTCGACCGGTCTTGTGCTTCCCACATCCAGCGGATACCCGCGGTCTTCGCAAGGTCATCGGTCCACCTTGTGGGAGGCCTTCCTACTCTACGTCTTCCGGTACGCGGTCGCCACTCCAGAACCTTTCGGCCCCATCGGCCATCTGTTCTGCGAGCAATGTGCCCTGCCCACTGCCACTTAAGTTTGGCAATTCTTCGGGCTATGTCGGTTACCTTGGTTCTCCTGCGGATCTCTTCATTTCTGATTCGATCGCGTATTGAAACTCCGAGCATAGCCCTCTCCATTGCCCTTTGGGTGACTTTAAGCCTTCTGATAAGGCCCATTGTGAGCGACCACGTCTCTGTACCATAGGTCATCACTGGCAACACACACTGGTCAAAGACTTTCGTCTTGAGACACTGTGGTATTTGGGACGAGAAGATATTGCGAAGCCTCCCGAACGCTGCCCAGCCGAGTCGGATTCGACGATTGACCTCTTTCTCGAAGTTGGACTTACCTAACTGAACAGTCTGTCCTAGGTAAACGTACTCGGTCACAACTTCGAGTGTAGCGATCTTTAAAATATGCCTGGTAAAAAGATAAAGAGATCAAGATCTGTCTCGGCCAGTCCTGAGCCTGGAAAAGTACCTATAAAGGAAAGTTAATTTAATTGTATAGGTACCTACTTAGTAAAGTTGATCGATCAAACGAATTATGTATTTAGTTAACCATTTCATATATTTCAATTAAATCGTTGATAGTTGTAAGAACTAACAAACTGCAACTATTTCACTCGACGAAAACGTCGAAAACGCAATTCTATTCCATGTTGGATAAGTTTCGTCCTATAAGTCGTCTTGAAACCAGTTGCAACGACGCGACGCCCGTTTTCTGCAACCGTTATTGTCGTCAGGAAAACGGTTGCGTTTCGTTCGTCAAAAATTCGACAACGACCCACCACTACTGTCAACTAGCTAGAGATTGGTCTAAAATTAATAAGCTGCTAAATTAACACTGCATTTTTTTTTAGTATCAAACACCTGTTAAATAAATTCTGAGATAGTCTATATAAATAAAAAGAAAAGTCCTGACTGACTGACTCATCAACGCCCAGCCCAAACCCTTGGACCCAGAAAGCTGAAATTTTGCACAGAGGTTCCCATTATAATGTAGACAAGGAATAAGGAAGGATTTTTCGAAATTCAACCCCTAAAGAAGTTAGTTAGGGGTTGAAAGTTTCGCGCGAGCGAAGCCGCTGGCAAAAGCTAGTTGTTAAATAAAGCAGTCAACCCACAGACACTAATGAAAACAGATGTGGAGCGGCGCGGCGCGGCGCGTGTGAGGTACTCTGCGCGGTGCTATACCCCGCAGTCGCACCACCCACGGATATATTTGACCGCAGGCAGATGGCTATGAAAAAAACAAAGGAAAGGGAAGGACAAAATGATTTTCCGTCTCTATTGAATTGTTTTCAAGTTAGCAAACTTAGCAACTCGGTTCAGTGTTCAGGCAGACAGATTGTTATTTAGTCGAGTTGATTTAATTTACTGCTAACTGCTGAATTCGGAAAAGTATGAGGGGAATGTGAATTAATTGTCTGTGAATAAATTTAGTCTGAGCCTGCGGGAGGCCTATGTCCAGCAGTGGACGTCTTTCGGCTGATATGATGATGATGATGAATAAATTTAACAGTTGTTAAAAATAACTGCTAATTTTAGTGTTAATTATTGTTAGCATTAGCATTTAGCAGTGTTATTATTTTTTAACAAGCCCATCTCTACAACTAGCTGAGGTATAGCGGGCTACTGTGTTCTGATTGGCTGGCCCCACTGAGGTCATTACATCTCACTAGAGATGGGACAGGTTTAAATACGACGTACTTTTCTGTTATGTTAATATTAATGTACAAAATATTTCAGACACAATGCGAATTGTTTTATGAATAAATAAAAATAGAACACGAAGGTATCGATATTTTTGTTTAAATTGTACAAAACAAAATGTTTATTATACCTAGGTATATTTAATTTGCTTTCTAACTTCCTATTTCTTAATATTATATTAAAAAAATATTCAGTAAAATTCCATGAACATATTGCACTATGTGTTGGTGGGAACCAGTTGATGATGATGATGATGATGGGACTCCCTTTTCCGCACGTAGACTCCCATTCGGTCCGTTGTGCGTGGGGATGCTGGCTAGCAGAGCCAGCCTAGCTCCGCCCAAAAGCACAGAAGCTTCCTGGGAGCTTCACAGGCTTCGCGGAGCGACCTCACTGTTCCGAGGATTTCTTCGCGTTGAGAAGCCACGGCCTCGCATTCCAGGATGACGTGGGCGGCTGATTCCTCGGCGTCAAGGCAGCCCCTGCAAAGCGGGCTGTCTGTGGCGCCTATGTTAAAAAGGTGTTTGTTAAGGGTGTTATGGCCCGTAATTGTTCCTATTATTATTCTAAGGTTATTTCTGCTCAGGCTGAGAAGTTTTTTGGTTAATCGCGGGTGTACAGTTGGTAAAGCCAATTTTGACTGTCTACAGTCTGTTGCCCGTGACCATCTGTTGTTATGGAGTTCGGTCGACCTTTGGCGAATCCACGCACGAAATTGTGAGAAAGGCAGGGGGAGAAGTGGGTACGGGCCTAGCACTTTCATATCAGAGCCTCTCTTCGCAAGTTCATCTGCGGCATCATTGCCTAAAGATCCACTGTGCCCTTTGATCCACTGGAGTGCAATACGATTGGACGTCGATAAACTCTCCAGGGCAAGATGGCACTCAAAAATTAGTTTGTTGTTAGTTTGTTTGTTTTCTAAAGCTTTGAGCACAGATAGGCTGTCGGATAGGAATTTAATGCCGTAGTTCCGGATGTCTAAGCGCTTTACTGCTGTAGCGGCTTGTGTTAAGGCAACACATTCACACTGAAAGATTGAACTGTGTGTGCCTAGCGGTATGTGAAAGTTGATGTTGAGGTCAAGGGAGTGTGCGCCAGCACCTGAACCGTTTTGTGTTTTTGAGCCATCTGTGTAGATGCGCACTTCATTGGCTCCCGACTGATCCCTTTCTTCCTCTACTGTTTGTATAATATAGTTTTTGTTGAACATAGGTTGGTTTGGTGTTCTATCACACGGGGCAGCGATGAGTGGCTGGTACTCAATCGCCCGGTCCAGGATTTTAGCGTGTGGGCTGGTTAAATTCTTGCCCCATATGCCCAGATGCATTAGCCTGATAGCAGCTAGTGCGGCCTCCTGCTGTATGTACAGGTCCAGGGGAGTTAATTGAAGGGCTATCTCCATGGCTGCTGTTGGGGTGGTTCTCATGCAGCCAGTGGTAGCTGAACAGGCCAGTCGTTGGAAGCGCTGTAGTCTAGTAATGGTGGTTGAGAGTTCGGTCCTCGTCCACCAAACCAGAGCGCCATAAGCCAACATTAGCCTGATCACCGCTTTATATAGCCACAGGGTAATCTTCGGAGAAAGCCCCCATGTTTTTCCTAACATTTTTTACATTGGTATAGTGCAATTGTGCTTTTATTGAGTTTGTAGTCAAGATGCTTGTTCCAGAGCAGTTTGCTGTCAAGGATCACCCCCAAGTACTTGACTTCGTCTTTGAGTGTTAGTTCTGTGTTGAAGAGTTTTGGAAGCCTATGGGGTCCCAGGGTTCTTTTGTTGGTGAACATTATTAGTTCTGTTTTCGAGGGGTTAACCGATAGGTCGTGTTTCGTGCACCAACTCTCGATTATTTTGAAGGCACTTCTCATGAGATCACACAAGATGCCCTCAAATTTCCCCGAGATTAAAATTGCTATGTCGTCCGCGTATCCCACCGAGTACAGACTGCTGGCGTTGAGCTCTGCGATGAGCTCATTTACGACCAAGTTCCACAGTAGTGGTGATAGCACCCCACCCTGTGGGCAGCCTCTACTTACGATACCTCGCGTGGTGGTGTTCACGGTAAATCGAATAGCACGGTATTTTAGCATGTTATTGATCCATTCTATGAGTGTTCGCGCAACACCGTGCGTGGCAAGTGCCTGTTCGATGCTGGCGAAGTTAGTTTTATCGAAAGCACCTTCTATATCAATGAAGGCGCCTAGGGTTGGGGTTTTTGCTTTAAAAGCACTTCCTATGCGTGAAACTACGCTATGGAGTGCTGATTCAGTTGATTTGCCTGCACAGTAGGCGTGTTGATTAGGATGTAAGGGTCTATATACCGAAATTTGGGACCTAATCTTCCTATCCACCAGCCTCTCCAGTGTCTTCAGGAAGAACGAGGAGAGGCTTATGGGTCTAAAAGACTTGGGTTGGGTGTAGTTACCCCTGCCCGGCTTCGGTATGAAAATTATTTTTACTTCCCGCCAGTTCAAGGGGATGTAGCGGTGGGCCAGGCAGCTCGAAATACCTTAAGGAGGTAATCAGCCAGTAGATCTTGGCTCCACCTGAGCAGAGCTGGGAAAATACCGTCCAGCCCTGCTGCCTTGAAAGGTAAGAAGGTGTTGATTGCCCATGTTATCTTGTCTTTGTCAATTACTTCTAACGCCACCTCCCAATCCAGGCTACTCGTGGCCCTCTCCCTATGTGGTTCCCAGCTTTGCTGGGTGGCAATCTGGCATCCTGGGAAGTGGGTGGTTAGAAGTAGTTCGCTTGTTTCAGCGTCGTTTGTAGTGTAGGTGTTATCTGTTTTTTTCAGGCATCCTATTGAGTGGTCTTTGTCTTGAGCAAGACAGGTTTTAACCCTCATTGCCTGGTTGTTACTTTCGATGTTAGTGCAGAAACGCCTACAGGCGTATCAGTTTTTTATAAGTTTTACGAGCTATTGTATAGCAGTCCCAATCTACTGGCGACCGTGTGTTCCTAGCTCTGTTGAACAGTCTTCTCAGCTTGCGTCGGTGCCTTTCCAGCTCAGGACCCCACCAGGAATGGCGAGCTCCCTGCTTAGGTACCGTCAGGGGGCACGACTGCTCATAGCTAGATAGAAGGATGGATGTGATGTTGTTTACATGTTCGTCTAAATTGGTTACTGGTATTTCAGCCGGAAGGGTGGGTAGTCTACCTAGTTCAGCCTCGACGAGTTTTATAAACTTGGCTTGGTCGGTATTGCGAGGAACCCTTCTTGGCTGTGGTTTGGTTAGATTGAAGTTAATGGTATAGCGAATCCATCTGTGGTCCGAGCATGATATTTCGTTGGACACATGCCAGTCCTGTATGGAGTTGGAAATACCTATGGTTGCTATAGTTAAGTCAATTATTGTTTGCGATCTCGCGTTTATGAAAGTAGGTTCGGAACCTGTGTTGAGTAAAACCAGGTTATTACTAAGAATAAAATCAAGCATTACCTCACCTCGGTTGTTGGTTTTGACATTACCCCAGAGCGTGTGATGCGCATTGGAGTCTGTCGCGATGATTAGTTCCAGTTTCTCCTTTTCACAGTACTCGACCAATGAGGCGAGCTCTGGCAGAGGCACGTCCTCGTCGCCTGGCAGGTATGCCGAGGCTAGTACAATGTCCGGGAGTTTCTGTTCGGTTCTGAAAAGCCTGATTGCTGTCAGGTCCCTTGAACAGAATTCGTTGATTAAAAGGTTAGGTACATGTTTTGGGACAAAAATGCAAGTGCGCGGATTACTTACGGAGGTATCTAGCAGCAACTTACCTCCGATGTTACCAAGACCGCATATTCTGCCACCCTTGATCCACGGCTCTTGGATGAGGGCGATGGTGTTCGGTTGTTGATGTTTTATCTCCAGCACTCTGCGCAAGGTGGCCGACGCAGATTGGCTGTGCTGGAGGTTGGTCTGCAGGAGGAGAGGAGCAGAGGCTGCTGTCCTCGCCCTCACTTCTCTCCCCTGCCGGAAAGCAGTCCTCGTCTGATTTTGGACCGGGCGAGGGGGGATCTCCCAATGATCCCGCTGTTGAGACAACCTCCAGTGCCGCCATGGAAGTTGCCAACTCCACTGCCTCCCCAACGTTCTCCACCGCTGGAGGCGACGGGGAACGTCCAGGCAGCGGTGGACCAGGCTCCCTCCCAGGCGCTCGAGGCTGTTGCTGATGTCGACGCAGCGGCAGCGTCCCTGGTTCCACCCTCCTCCAGGAAGCGGATGTATAGACTACCCATTAGGTAGTATACCCGCCGCTGCTGGTCCTTTATGGTTTTGACCATGGACTCCGGCACACGAAAGAAGAGACAGGTACCCGGGGGCTCCTGCCTAACCCTTTCGTGTGTCAGAGTCCAGGTGTTCATCCTTAGATTCGGGTTCTGCCTTGCCAACAACCTAAGCAGCTGTGTAGTGTCCTCGGTGGTCTCCGGGACGTACAGCATACACAGTGCCTTTTTAGGTATGTCGGCTTGGGGCCGAACGGTGAGCTTGGTCCCCGGGAGCGGGGACGATATGTTAGTGACGACCCCTTTGAGCCAAGCCAGTGTGAAGTCGTCCTCACACCACGTTTTGAGGACGCCTTCGGCGAAGTGGGCCCGGCCTCTAAAGTGGATCGCGGTGTTTGTGTCCGTTTGATCAGGAGCTGCCATCAACAGAGCCCGGAGCTGGTTCTCAATCATTAGACGAATCCCCTCCGCTTGCTCCTGTGTCATGTCCGAAAACGGCTCGGCCATGACGGCGACACACAGCTCGTTAGTTCTAAACGACGCGGCCGCTTCGGCGTAGCTCACCAAAGTTCCGTCAACCATACGGGAGCGGGCATGCTTGCTCTTCTTGCTAATCCCCGTTGGTGTGACGGAATCTTCAGGACGCGTACGCTTCTGCGCCCGGGCCGGCGCAGAAGCGTACGCGTTCGAAACAACAAAAAAACACTAATATGGTACCGCCGCGGCGGTACCATATTGGTGTTTTTTTGTTGTTTACGTCCTCTTGGCCTCGCGCTGCGCTTGCGCTTCGTGCCGGTGGCAGCCTCGCCTTTGGGCGTCTCGGCCGTTGCCGACACCGCCTTGTGGGACGTCTTTTTATATGGCACTATTTGCCAGTTAGATCCTCCTGCCAATGGGGCATTGGCCAGACTCGTCGGGTCCCTCTCAGAGACCGCAGCCGTTGACGCAACCCGTGTTTTGGGCGCATCCACATTTGCAGTACTCCTCGAGTCGCCACGAGCGAGAACTGTCCTTGGCCTTTCGGTCAGGGTAGTGTTAGAGGGCGCATCCATGGACGCAGATGAGGTTGGGATCGCTCGGGACGCAGCCTGTTGTGGCGCATCCCTTACGGTTGCCTTCCTCATCGCATCCTTGGACGCAGCCGATCGTTTATGATTAGCGGGTGCATCTGTGGACGCAGCCTTAGGCGGTTTACGCTTAGGCACATCCTGAGACGCAACCCTTGTGTCGGCCTTTGGTGCGTTGGTTTCTGTAAGCGCATCCGCCGAGTGGGACGCAGCTTGTGGTTTGGTTGATTTTGAAGTCTCTTTGTCCATGGGTTTGGATGTTAGAGATTCACCGTCGGAGCTCTCCACCCGCCACGGAGCCCTCAGTCGGAGACGTCGCTCGTTCAACGAGCAAACGCCAGAGCTACTCCTTCGGTATAGGATCAACCTAGTAGGAAATTGACGAGCCCGCACGCGACGGAAGATCCCGGGACTGTATACGACACGAGACTATGCCGCAACTCATCCCGAGACCCCACGCCGCGCCGGCTGCCCTCCCCCACTAAGTCGACCCTCGCTTGACAACCCGCTTATGGGATGCCTCAGCCGATTGATCGTGGGTAGCTACCCCACGACCTCCCGTGTAGGACGAAATCCGGGCCAAAGTAGTGTGTTGTGTGCAACCTGCTCCACTCAACTACCAGGATTCCTTCATCCCTCCGTACGGGTCGTGGGAACCAGTTCTCTCATCATCATCATTTCAGCCGAAAGACGTCCACTGCTGGACATAGGCCTCCCGCAGGCTCCTCCACTTCGACCGGTCTTGTGCTTCTCAGTTCTCTCGCTTGGTTGCAATAATCCATTTATTTTTTATATCAGGATCTTGTGCCTAAAATCAAGAATCGTTTCACAATTAATTTAATGTCTATTATAATTAGTTCTTCAAAAGATCTTCGTATAAATAGTAGGTATAGGTTTTTGCTTTATCGAACAATTTTATTTGTGTCATAGGATTTGGTGTATCACTAGTCATGTTTACCAAATAATATAGGAAAAGAGATAGTTGAAAAATTGCATTCAGAAAAAAGGGACTCAAACATAAAAGACATCAACGAGAGTCCTTGCACCTTTTTTCATGTAGGTACGAGAATGACCAGTATACGATGAACTCCGATAAATAATATCAGAAAATAATTCTAATTATGTTACTATTAACTTACCGATGAAATGTTATGTCATCCTTACGGAAACTCGAAGTTTGGCTATTGTTACCACACCAACTTATTGTGCAGGGGGCATTACAATATTTATTTTCACAATTTTTTATTTTTACTAATGCTGAAGTGTTTACAGAAGTGGTCGAAACTGAATCGAAATTTTTGAGTTAGATCTATAAGTCTGATGTGTTGACAGACTTGTCGCCTGTTATAAGGTGTCTATGGGTTATATGGTAGCTGAATGAAACAGTATGTTTAATTATTATCATGATCTACTGTTATTGAGTCCAAGAAGAGAGCCGGTCTGTGGATATCTCAAAAACCATATTATATACCATACCATACCAAACATTACGTGGGCACAGCGACCCAAGGTATGGTTGCCTGTTCGCATGAGCAATGATAATGCTTCTGTGAATTCAATCCTCTCTTATCATCGCTTATTACCACACTAGCTGTGCCCGCGACTTCGTTCGCGTGCATGTCGGAAAACAATAATGTGTCGCTTTGACGGTGTAGGTACCACTCCTCCGATCTTCCGATCTATCCTGGTAGGAATCTACCACAGCTTTCGAATGCAGTCCAGAGCCTAGAGACAAAACACATTACTCTTGGCGTTCACGCTAAACGGTACGCCAAAATGTATGGGAATGACATTACCTGCGGAAAGGACACGGTAATGTCATTCCCATATATTCTGGCGTAGAGTTTAGCGTGAACGTTAACAGAAAGATGTTTTGTCTAGGCCTGCAGGCGTCTTTAGGGGTTATAATGATATTGCGACGAAGTCTCACTCAGATTTTTAAGAATAAATATAGATCAAAGTGCCTGGTCGAGGCTCATTTTATAATAAATGTGCACCTGCCGTAGGTACAGTAAAAGCTCTTTATTCGCGAGGTATACGTTCCGTAAAATACCTACCGCGAATACAGAAACCGTGACTATGGAATGGTAATTTATATGGGATTATAGGGGATACGTTCCTAAGTGACAAAAAAAAAAAACAATTTAATTGAAGTTTTTGACCATATGGATTAATTGTATGAGCGTGATATGGATGCAAGCGACTCTCCAAGGCGTAAACGATCAAGCATTTCTATGCGTTAAACAGATTTTTTCGCGTCGAAAATCGTTTTTAAGTAAAAAAAAATTTAATATTTTGCAATGAATGGAAAGATGAAACAATAGGTAAAACACGCAAAGCGGCTCGTACCAAAGGATGGAATGTCTATTATGTCGCAGCATTTATAAATGTGGGGGAGGCCTATGTCCAGCTGTGGACATCTTTCAGCTGAAATGATGATGATGATGATATATAAATATACTTTATGGTGATGAGGTTGGTTTCATTATGTTTGTTTACATTCTCAAAAAACTTTTTTCAAAAAAATACCAACCGACTTCCAAAAAACACTACAAAGTGCAAAATAACTTTAATTTCGGAAGTCGGTGACGTTGGATGTGTATTTTAATTATTTGTCACCGCCTTCCGAAATTAAAGTTATTTTGCACTTTGTAGTGTTTTTTGGAAGTCGGTTGGTATTTTTTTGAAAATAGTTTTTATTTTTCACTTTTTTGTTACCTACCATACACCAATTCGAAATTTCATCATCCTTTGGGTCAAAACAATGCATAGGTACTTATTAATGCGATTGCAACAATCGCGGTTGATTTGCTGTAATTTTTTGAAGAGTTCCGTTGTCTGTTTCCGAAACGCATCATCAGATCTATATGCAGGGCCCAAACTAAGGGGGGGCAAGCCGGGCAAATGCTCAGCAGGCCTAGACAAAATACATTTCTGTTAGCGGTAACGCAAGACGCTAACGCCAAAATGTATGGGAATGACATTAGCTGCGGGAAGATCACGTGATGTCACGCTAATTTCGTAGACAAATAGCAAATTGTAACAAAACGCTACTGCTAACGTGACGTTAGCATGGCGTCTCTCCTGTAAAGTGATAGACAAGTGGTATTTTTAACAAACGCAAACGTCAAATTTGGCGTTAAACGCTCACGTTAGCTAGCGGATGCTTGGACCCTGCTGCTAATGGTGTTGTGGATTATTTTTATTTGTGAAAAGTGAAAATTTATTTATTTTTCTACAAATGTAGAAGTCTCAGAGGACATCTCCAATGTAGGAAGCCAAAATGAGCTAATCCGGGGCAGAGCTACACGAAACAACATAGTATTAAGGTTGCAATAAGAAGCTAGTTGTACTCATCCATTTAGTGTCTGTTAAAGAATTAAAACACGTTTATTTCAAGTATTATTTAGTTTAATTACTGATCTAATTAACATTTAAAAGAATTACCTATACTTAGTAACAATTAATGTAACAATAAAAAAAAAATATGTACCTATTTGACAAACTGTAATACAGAATTACTGAGAAATTTAATAATTGTGGAAATCCTAACTCAAGTTTACTACTATCAGTCAAATTTTAGTACACCTCTTATAACTATAAGTTCTTATAGAAAAACAACACAAAAAAACACCTAAGTACTAAAAATTGCTGTAAACTTTAATCTAATGGAGTTAGTCCCTGACAAGCCGTGACTGTGACAATAACTCCATCACATTAGTAGCTATGTCAGCTATTCTTTGAAAAATGTTATTACGGTTTTCATCCATCACAATCAATTTTCATATTCACAATCCTTCGAGATTCTACTCTCAACTGCTCCATCTCTTGCTCATGCTGTTTCATAATGCGCATTTCTTCCAACCGTAGCCTGCCGTTTTCTACACAGACGAACTCTGATGTAGCTTGTTCAAACGGCGTCTGATGACACCGTCTGCGTTGTACGGCTACACGGTGTTCACGTGGTGTAGACGGGCCAGCTGAAGGGGATCTTATGACCTCTAAAAACATTATACAGGGTGTTTGGCAGAACGTTGAACATACGAAAATGGTAGATAGGTGGGGTCATCTACTACTTACTCAGCCCTAATTTATTTGGGCCTGGCCCCCTGGATATTTAAATTTTTTTTTTTGCTTTCTTCTAGTTTCACCACTTTCTTAACTTTAAAGTGTATTTTTTTATATTTTTTATTAAAAATGTGTAAAACAATTGCCTGTTTTACACATTTTTAATAAAAAATACACTTTAAAGTTAAGAAAGTGGTGAAACTAGAAGAAAGCAAAAAAAATATTTAAATATCCAGGGGGCCAGGCCCAAATAAATTAGGGCTGAGTAAGTAGTAGATGACCCCACCTATCTACCATTTTCGTATGTTCAACGTTCTGCCAAACACCCTGTATATGTTTAAAAAATTATAGTGATATAGATAGACTACAGTTCATTAAATGGTTTTTGAAATTATGTTTTTTACCTTCTTGCCTTCTTGAATTAGAAGCCACATTCAACGTGCCCGTATTACTCAAGGGCTGTGGATCAGAAGTATGAGGTAGTTCCACTTGTTGCCTCATACTTGCTTCTTGGACTGCTGGTAGAGATGATGCCTGATCGGGCTGAGGAGATGGTGTCCTCATAATAGGCTCAGAGGAAAGTGGTACCTGAAAAGCATAATTACACCTTTAGTATTCATTCAAAAGTCACATCTTCATAATTCAATTTAAAATAAAAGCACTTCTGGGTGCCCCGTAATGGATCGAATGCCAATAATCCTTAGCAGTCTTTCCGCTAAGGGATTAAGTGGCCTTACTCTACATGGTCCTCCACCAGTGCCCTGTGAATCTCTAGTAATTGTGAAAGCCTTCTTTTTTATTTTAGTCTTCCAATCAGACCATACCTAAAACATATACAAGGGAAAAAATAATAGCCAATCACTCCATGTAAAATACTGGTATTCAGCTACATCCGATCAGACTGGAAGCCAACCCCAATATAATTTGGAAAAGGCTAGGCAGATGTATGGGTGGATTTGCTATTTTAACTAATAGGCTACATTACATACTCTTTTCCATTTATCAGCTTGTTTTGGAACTCCACTCCCACCTACAGAATTTAAAAGTTCAGTGAGCTCATTCCACAGATGTTCAGCTCTTAGTCGCCCTTGAGCTCCTGGCAGAGGCCTTGAAAGATCACCAGTCCTAAAAATAATAGTATTGATTAGCTTGTACATTTGAAATAATAAAATGTTATACTTTCTGACAGTTTTAATTGTTTAGAGTCAATTATACAGTTCAAAAGTGCCTGGAAATGGTTTCATTGAACTAAATGCTTTCAGTTTGAATTGTTTTTTTTATTGTTTAGGAATTCAAGACGAAAACACGATAGTTTAAAATGCTGTTGCAGAACACAAGCCACTTAGGTATAAACTGGTAGCGTTGGGAGCTACTCTTGAACAAAAACGTAATTGGGTCATTGTGTAAACAAATTCTAGGTATATACGAAATGTTTCGTGATTATCGTGTATTTCTACATACTTTTCCATAAAATCTAACATTATTGCAAATTGTTCTGGACTCGCACGTAGTCTGAATTCCATCTAAAATATACAATAAATAAATTCTATAGTATCAATTCTTCAAAACCTCTAACTAGGAATATCTTTAAAAGACTGATTGATTTTAAAACACTTTTTAAATTACACATACAATTGCTAGTAGCAATATACACAAATAATTAATCATAAATATGTAATAAAATTTACCTTTAAAGTTTACACTCGAAATACACTGCATTGCACAACTTATTGAAATTTTATTGCTATATTGGTTTCAAAACTTTCAAATTACCACCATCGCGTTTGACTGTTTGTTTGACACTGACATTTGTTTTTTTTTTCGTTCTCACGCTAACTTCCATAGAGATTATAGAGAAACTATCGTGTTTCCTTCCAACGCTGCGGAATAAGCGGTTGGCGTGAGCTTGGTTCTTTGTCTACCGTTTTACTCACGCTATCGTTCAGTCCGTAGCGTGTGGGGAAACATTTACGGATGTATTTTGTCTAGGGCTGCAGAGCGGCAAAAATGAGCGGCGGCAAAATGTATACTTACAAACATACCTACTCTCATGAATTTTTGTATACTTGTTCAGAAGCCGTAGTAGACTAACGTATGTGAATATTATATAGTCAAAAGAATATCACATAATTAAGTATGGTCATACCATCTTTGGTAGAAGCTCATGACTTATATGGTGTTAGTGCAAAGGGCGGCGAATGTTATTTTTGCCCGGAGCGGCTAAATAGCTAGATCGGGCCCTGTCTATATGAAATTTCAATGGGACCATTTCGGAGTAAACCTCTTTCGAAAAAAAAAGAATTTTGCAAATCCGTCTATATACGACGGAGTTATGCCTGAACATACATTAAAAATATAAACATGTCGAATTGATAACCTCCTTCTTTTTGAAGTCGGTTAAAAACACCGACCGCGGCGAAGGCGGCTATTGTAGATGTCAAAGGCCGAACCAATACAGCGGCGATATCATTTGACAATGTACTTTAGGCGAAGTTGTAATAAGGCCTATTTCACTTTTTTATAGTCCATCTGACGACGCGTTTACAAAGGATATTGGGTGGGATACCTATTGGAATCCTTTTTGTTATTTGTTAATATGTATGTACCGATGTACCGATTAGACCCGCAAATAAATAAATCTTTAGCCGCGGATATAGGAATTGGGTCGCATTTTTTTAATCCGCGAGTAGTGAAAACGCGAATGAAGGAAGCACGAATAAGGAGCTTTTACTGTACTTACTCAATAAATCGACTGCGCGTCTGGTTGAGTGTGCTGAAGCATTATTCCACGCGGGGGCGGGCGCCTATCTCGGCCCGTACAGGCGCGTGTCTTTTAGCTTTGTTTATCAAACGTTGACCACTGAATAAAACCACAGCAGTGGGAATGCTCTGCACGGACTGCGATAGGCCTCGACAGGTAGCAGTGCAGTAACACCTGACGCCACCTGTCAGTTAACGGCCCGTGGGACCATGGCGTTATCACGATGAAGAAAGATCACGCTGTAAAGGTGGATACTGACCGGCGTCACGGGTCAAAATGCACCTAATATGTTACCAAGCAAGTATTCGTGCAGTCAGTAGTACCTACGGCAAAACATGCGAGCGAGCAACACTGATTTTAGCACACGGCGTAAAGACATGCTCGCTGCGAATGTTACCATTACCTACGCCCCGTAACGTCGGTCATTATCCACATTAAAAGCGCTGTTGAAAAAAAAACCAAACCAGGCAAAAAAAACTATTTAATTGTATAGCACGGGTTTTCTATGAACATAGTAAGTACGATGTTGTTGCTACGTAGTGCCATACCGCGCGCGCCCCCACCTCTCTCCCCGCCGCTGACGCAGGCAGCAGGAAGAGAGAGAGCCCGATCCCGAGGATAACGGACGTAACAGAGCGATCCTCCGCGACTCTCAGTTGCGATGCCCTTTTATTGTAAATTGTAATCAAAAATGTTTCTCTGTTTCTTTTGTTCAGCCATACATTTATTTGTAGACCACTATATGATTATATTGAAGTGACTTTAAAATTGTCAATATTTTACTATTGTGATTTCTATTGTTCCTATGTAGGTAATGTATTCTTTGTTGGAGATGCCAAATGGATAAATAAATACATTTTCAAACTTGTTTTAACTAAGAAAATGCTTCTCTGTAAGCGATGTTGCTCGGAAGAGCACCGACATAACTACAGTTGCTAGCTGTTCCCCTAGGCGCTCTAATTTTGCTATATTATGCTAGATGGCGCTACTAAGACATTTATCACAATTACAAATGAGATTTCTTCCCCTCTATTTGTAGTAATTTGATTGATAAAACTAATAAATATTTATCTAACATTGCATTCTATATGACTCAGAACACCACGTCAATTAATATTACCTATCACTACTTTTTATTTAAAATTCTTTTAGCTTTTTTGATTCGTGGGAAAAAACCACCAACGGAAAGCGATTTTAGTAATCAGTATCATTACTTTTTGAAATAACACAGACACAGTAACTTAAATGAGAATGACGTGTTATTATTAAGTATTCGTTAGTACCGTTTCACGCCAATAGATGTCGCTAAGTGTTTCAACATTACGTAAATAAATTCTTCTTGAACACTTTAAATTATTTAGATAGGTTGACCGAAGCGATTGCGATGAAACAAAGACTAATATAAACTCTGAGTTATAAACAATATTTGAGTATGAAAGATAACCATATTAGTTTCGTTCTTTTGACGTGATACTTGATCTATTCAACATAGAAACTGAAAAACCGAGCTACAGACAAAAATTTTGATAAGGGTTAAAATGTCATCTGTTGATTATCCCTTACCACCCCAAGCAATTATTTTCGAAATATTTTAAATGTACAGAAAAAGTTCCTTTACAGATTTATTATATGTATATAGATATAGATATAGATATTTTTAATAAAACTTCGACCTAGTGTACCTATAATGTATCTTTGCTCTCTCATATGCCACAGTTTCGTTCCTTCAATGCCAGTGCTATTGAGCTCGGTAACTAGTTGTTGGGGTTCTCGGTAAAGCGATATGCTGAAGTGCTCATCCGCTCGAGCATTCTCACTACACTAAACACTATAATAATTATTAAAATATACCCAGAGCAAAAATAATTAATAATAGCGTTGCCTGTTCATGTCATGCGGCGTCTCTTATTACGAATTAACCATAAATGTTTTGCATGTCTTGTCTTTCATTTATCTTTTTATTATCTCCACCGAATACTCACTATCGGCGTGAGGCAAATGAAAACAATTTGTTAATACAGCAGCAAGTCGAAAGTCTTGGAACATAATTAAGTAGCTTTGCACTGTGGAAATATTCTTGGCGAAACAGTTTGAAGTCACGTTTAAAATGGCCATTAACTAGGTACTTCAAAGTCTCATTGAATAAGCGTGACATAACAGGAGTCATTTGCTTGAGATGTCAGCTGTTTCCCCACTAAGAATGGAATATGGCATATACCTATACTTCATGACTTAACGCTTCAAGGTCTGGAATGGCGTCTCTGAATCCGCTATCCGCAATGAAAATATCACCTGGCCTGAACTGTCAATGAAATGGATGGTCTTTGTGCATTATTGATGTATTGATTTTTTAGCACCATGTGGACCTATGACCTCAATTATATAGCCATCTGAACACATAAATATAAACAGTTTTAGTAGATAGCTGTAATTGTGGAACTTGGAATAAAAAACTTGAATTTTTATAAATATAGGTACATTATATACAATATCCAGTCACAAATAATTATGGCTTTTCTATTTGCAAAGACTTTTTGGTCACATCACTAGAAAAAGTGAGAATTCCATGGAGATACTAGTGGTTCAGGGCCGGGTGGAGGGCAAGAGATCACGCGGTTGATCACCAACTCGCTGGACTGACCTGATCAAGAAAGCTACTGACTCTGAGTCAACCATGGTCCAGTGTACTCGCAACGTCTCCGGCAGAAATGGAAGCACATCGCTGAAAGAGCAATCCTTGGGGAGGTCAATAACCCACCGAACGTCTCTCAGTGTACCTCGTCTGCGCTACCACGACCACTCTGACAAGAGTGTTTCGACTAAGAAAAATCTGCAATGACCGCATCAAAATTTCCAATAGTTCGTTCGGTACTTGCAGATTCCGCTGAGCTCTTTGTTCTCGCATAATATTTTAGAGGTATGAGAAACAGGGTGTAAAGTTCACTCATACTTATGATGGTAAAGGAGGATCCTCCGATCAGACGGGTATTGTGTCTGGTCCGGGCAACTGCCCGACAGTTGATGTCTGTATATTTTATCTATCTGAGTGGCGTGGTAAACAAACTCTGATTGCGCGATGTAGAATTGCTTAGATCGTTCGCCTGTTGCATTGTAGATGGCGCCACTTTTCTTTTTGCGTTTTTCGATTTTTGTTGTGAAGTATTTTTTATCTGTAGTGCCGCTACAATATTACCCCAACCCAAGTGTCTCGGAACACACATCACGGGCGGACTTTATTAGTCGTTCTAAGCTACTCTGACTCATGTGAAATAACGACGATAACCTCGTGTTAGATTCTCCCGTTTTGAGTCTCGCTAACATTATTCCAAGAACAGTATTCGACTGATTGCATGTTGTGGATAATGAGAGAGTCTGTTCCTTAGTTATTAAGAATACGCTTGTGTCCATTAACAAATTGCTTGGTTTATAGTTTCTAATTATAAATGAAGGGACGTAGATAAGAAAAAACCAGCCTATTTCTCATAAAAGTTAAAGATTAAACATATTTTTAGAACATAAATTCCAAATAATAGGCATTAAGTCACGTGACAGCGAACACCAATCAGAAAATGTTACGTCACGCCACGCAAAACATCATTGTTGTTATTGACGTTTTCATACAACAGAGCAGGATACTCCGTAGCCATGTTCCGAGTTGCGATAATATCGATTTCAGCGCGCTCACAGCCGTTCCAAATTGTCGTGAGCGCGATAACGACGTCCCGCGAAACGTCATAGATTACGTCATGACATGCGCCATACTAATATCACCGCGAGCGCTGTCAAAAATTATAGTTATGCTGTTTTGTATTGAGTTGCATCGAATCTTTAGCTAACTTTGATTTATTTGAAATATTGCTTCTACCTAAGAAGAAGAAATGTGTGGCATTTTTATCGCGATCACGACCGTTCCGTATTGATGACAAAAATGACGGTTCTTAGCTGTCAGAATCGTGATATCTAACTCGGAACGCAAAATATCGATGTGAGCGCTCCCAGCGCTATTTTTCTAATTCGGAATGCGGCCTTTTTTCGCAGACTATGACGTCATTCAAAACGCCATCCCATGACACTATTCAGCGTTTTCGAGGGAAATCCAAATTGTTTTTTTTTTTTTAATAAAATACGTAATGTAAATATTGCTTTTTCTTTAAAATATAGGTTTTTTGTGAAAGTTTTCAAATTTAGTCAACTAGCCTATTCTTCACGCGTTTTCTGTGAAGTAGGGCAGTTCGTCTTCGTCAAATAGTTCTATGTTTTCAAAATCTAAAAATATAGCTAAGATACATCAGGGATATGTAACATGCGTTATGTATTAGAATAAATCGAGGTGTTATATATAAAATTCCAATGTAATAGTAATCAAAAATAGATGAAATAAAACTTTAATACAGGAAGCAATTTGCGGCCCTCGTTACGGTAAAGATTGTTAGTACCTTAGTAAAGTAGTAGTAGTGTAATTTTGGGAATTTGTAGTCATCGGCACGATTCCTTTTTCTTATTTAATTTAAACAGTCAAAGTAGTGTTCTGAAATTCTTCCTGAAGACTTGTAAGAAACTTGTGTTATTTAATCAGGTTAAGTACCTCTAACCGAAGTCGATAAAAACACCCCCTTCTTAGACGATAGTCTGGAAACTGTTTCTTAATGGGTTGTCTCAAACGTTGGTACATCTGGAAAGAAGATGAAGATATTTGGAATCTATAGGTGCTGGACGACAGCGTCCCGTGGACTGGGAGACCTACATACACACCGGGATAAAACCTGGATAGACCCTCCCTACACACCCTCCGCGTCCAAGCGATCACGCCTGTCCGGCACACTAATAGAAGCGTTTTAAAAAAACGGAAAAAATCGAGAACTCGGTTTAGTTTAAACTGAAACCCAGTTCCTAAAAATTACGTGAAACCCGGTTTCGCCGGTTTTTTTCGATTAAGGTGAAACTGGTTTTGTGACACCAAAACCGCCATTTTCAAGTGTTTTGCTTGGATAATCGAAAATTGTGGATACGATTTCCATAGATTTCAATGTTATAATTTTCTGGTGATTTGTGTTTTTAACCGACTCAGAAACGAGCCCTATTTGTAGTCTGCGACTAGTCTGCTAAAACTACCGACTAGTCGGCTCATTTTTTACTCTTATTATGCTTAAAAATTTTAAAGACGGTGCGGTGATTGAAATGAAATTGAAATGTTTAAACTTTTTTTTGTTATAGAATCAGTTTTACAGATTACTTTTAGTGCAATCAGGAAATTTGGATTGTAAGGAATAGGAACCCTTCGTTTAGTCCATTAATTAATTGGACTTAGATCCAGAAATTAAATACTGGAACTAAAATTAATTAAAATTTCTAACAAAAAAGAAGAAACTTTACAGCAAACAATTGGCAATAAGTAGGTTTGCCATTTTAAACATAGCCGATGTCACCCGAACTCAACCTAAATCAATGATCGGCTTAGCCGGCTAGTCGGCCAGTCATAGTCGGCCCATCTCTAGTATTTATGTATGTACGTTTGTCACGCCTTTCTCCAAAACGATTAATTGTAATTAAATATTATAATAAAATAAAATTTCTTTCTTGCGTATTTCTTAGTACCTTTTTGTTGCTTTTTTTAGTGAGTCAAGACGTTCACGCACGCGTAATCCGCGACGCGGGAGGGGTGTGCGTGTGCGAGGTGGACGAGGAGCTGGAGTTGGTTCACATGAACCGCCAAGACCCGAGGAGGTGGCAGGGAATGCCGGCCGTGGCACAGGACGCGGGCTTGTGATGCATGGTGTAGCCGGGGTGCAGGTGCTGCAGAAGGTGGTCCCGGTTGCCGGGCCCAGCTCGCATGCCAGAGGGCGTGGAGGCCGTCGCATTCCTCGACACAAGACCCTAGGACCTCAAACCATTGAAGAGTTAGTTAGCTATAATGCTTAATAAACGAATTCTTTTGTTATTTTATATTGAGTATTACAATTGAATTGTTTTTATTTTAGACTCACGATCCACAACATTATCGACTTACCAGTGGGCCATGGCCTTGAGACCCCCCTCCATCCCAAGAGGATGCGCATGCAGCCACCGTAAGTAGTTCTACTTGTGAATGTTAGTTGTAGATATTATTCTGGTTGTGCAAGTTTTAGCTTTTGTTTTAAAATGTCTATCCAGATCAAACTGGGATCCCGCGACCCGGCTATCACCAGTATTACCATCAGAAACACTACCTGAAATTATTACCGTGCCACCAGCATTACCATCAGAAACACCTGAAATTATAATCCTGCCGCCAGCAATGTAAGTCGCTTACGGACTTTTTTATTTATCTAAATATCCGAAGGTATAGGTACTACAACACTGCTTTCGTTCCAGGTTTGTTAATCGTGACTGGCTCAATGAGTCGCCAGCGTCATCGCCCGCCGATAATCATCATCCTCCACCACCTCGTTACCCTAGTCCGGACTTACGAGATGACAAATTAGCCGTAATACTCCACTATGGTAAGTTCCTGCTCATTTTATTTTGGTTTGGGCTTAAGGTTAAACTTCTGGTTTTCACCAGATTTGAAATCAATCAATCATTTGTTACAGGAAGCGATCAAGGGTCTGATGAGAGCGGCGACGAAGACCAGGTGGGGAAGTATCCACCAATGCCAAGGGTGCAAGCGCTGATCTTAGAGACACCCATGGACGCTGACTTTGGTGATGCACTCGTCGCTGACCCTCCACCTGCCGGTGATGCTGTGCCCGCCGATGTACCTCTAACGGCGACGGACCGGCCGTGGAGGTGGACTGATTTTGACTGGAGAGACTTTCCGAATTCCCCGATTCAACCTGAATCGAGGAGGGAACCATTCTCCCAAAGTAATGTTGGTCCGACAAATCCACGTGACGACCCATTTGACATTTTCGTTGACATATGGGATCGGCAAATTATGGAGCACATTGCCTCGGAGACGAACAGGTACGCTCAGCAGGTGGCAACCCAGATGCTCCAGTCCAACAGTCTCCGTCCCAATAGCCGCATCGGCTCCTGGCAGGATACCACGCCTGAGGAGCTGTATGTCTATTTTGGCTTAATTATGGCGATGGGGGTAGTGGTCAAGACCAAGCTGGAGGAGTACTGGTACGCCACCCCTGACGTATTCTGCACCCCCGGGTTTAGCGCACACATGCCTTACAATCGTTTTGTACTTCTATCAAAATGTTTACATTTTAATAATAATGAAGACATGTGTGCGCTAGAACTGGATAGCTCCGAGGCACGGCTTTTTAAAATACAGCCAATATTGTCGCATCTGAACTCCAAATTTTCGGCAATGTACACCCCGGCGCAGAACATTGCACTAGACGAGAGTCTTTTGTTGTGGAAGGGCTGGCTGACCATCGGCCAGCTCATTCCAAATAAAGTTGCACGTAAAGGCGTCAAAACTTACGAGATTTGTGAATCTCAAACCGGCTACCTGTGGCGGTTTGTGGTTCACACGCATAAGAAGAACCGATCTCCACCACAGCAGTACGAAGATCCACTGGAGGCATCTACGCCGTCAATTGTCATAAACTTGGTTAAAGGTCTTGAGCACAAAGGGTACACTTTGTGGATGGACAATTTCTATAATTCGCCATGTCTCGCTCGGCGCCTTAAGTCCATAGGCTTTGACTGTGTAGGAACCCTGCGGACCGATCGTAAGTTCGTTCCGCCAGCCCTGCACAGTCTGTGCAAGCAGAATATGGAAAAAGGACAGGTAGTTGGTCTAACCTCGGGTGACGTCGATGTCATGGTATGGAGAGACAACAATAGGGTGGCTACGATCTCTACATACCATGGCATCGCCCAGTCAACACAACAGGAAACCACTAAACCCATCGTGATATTAGATTATAATATCATGATGGGTGGGGTGGATAAAAAAGATCAGCTACTTGCCATGTATCCAATCGAGCGAAAACGAACACGAGTTTGGTACAAAAAATTATTCCGGAGACTACTTAACGTCTCCGTATTAAACTCCTACATCATTCATAATCATAATAATTCTACTCTTCCTCATAGAAATTTCCGTATGAAATTAATAAAAAAACTTCTTTCATTTCAAGCACCTTCTGCCCCTTCGCC
The DNA here is from genome assembly GCA_949987655.1 of Polymixis flavicincta. Classification (NCBI taxonomy): domain Eukaryota; kingdom Metazoa; phylum Arthropoda; class Insecta; order Lepidoptera; family Noctuidae; genus Polymixis; species Polymixis flavicincta. Next base: position 21,744,596 of record OX465183.1, read on the forward strand.
TTTTCCCGTAACCACACAGCTCACCCGTATTAACGTCACACACCGCCTCGACCTGACACCTATTGGCAAAAATCGCCAACGCTTGAGGCGGGCGTGCGTTAAATGCAAAAACCGCACTCAGTGGTTTTGTGTTGGTTGCGGGAAAAGTGTCTGTAAAGAACCCTGCTTTGTCAAAGTCCATTCATAAAACTGTATTTATAAATATCTATTTATTTTTATGTATCTATATATTGTATATGTACAATTTTTTTGGACCACACACTTGTTCGTTTCAATGACTTGGCGAATTGCGTTATTGTCCACACACCATTGTATCCTTTGTTGCATATTTTTTTTCTTTTTTTTTTATTGTACATCTAAATACATTTTCAGTGCTTATTTCTAGATTTTGGTGTGCATCTAACGACATTTTCAGTGCTTATTCGTTTTTTTTTTATAAATTCAAAGTAAATGACGGTGTAGCATGTTATCTGGTGGTTCTTCTCTCTGATGCGACGGTGGCGGGCGGTGACGCCTAATTTGCAGCTTTATAAGTTTTTTTTTTCTTTTCTAAAAGATTCTCGTCTATCGCAATGTTCATTTTATTTTTGTATTCGTTTTTCTTTTTTTTTTCTTTTTGTAACTACATATTATATAAATACGCTAACAGACTTAACTTAAAATAATAATAATATGCGTACAGAGGCCAGCACATCAAGCTACTCCAATCTGTCAAATTTATTTTATAGTTTTTCAACTTTATTAGAAAGGAATAAGGTTTATGTACAATTGGGAAAATTTGACAGTTTGGGATAGCTTGACCTGCTGGCGATATTTTAATGTGTTTTGATTTTTTGAAGTTCAGATGTGACAATGTTTGCTGTAGGTATAAAAATCTTATCCATTTTCTTTCGTCCTTCGTCATGTACTTGTTCATTTTGTAGTGAAATTTTTCGTTTTTGTTGTTGATTTTTGTAAAGTTTTTGTTAAGCAGAATGCCTTTTAATTGTGCTTATCAATTTCTAAATATCTTCAAAATGTAGAATGTTAATTTATATTTAAAATGAATGGAACAGAATGTAAACTGTGACCCAAAGTTTGAGAGGTTGTTTTTAGCGCTCTTTTTCAAGTGGCTTGGTTGGGTATTCGATAAGTTCAAACTAAACACTTGTAGCAGCCGATACTCCGTCTGTGATAATCTTATGTACCAAACAACACATTAAAATAGTAAACCAAAACCACTTGGCCTTCAGGCACAAAGGAATTGAACTATGTGTAGACCCTTTGTTAATCGTTCGCCGCACGGTCAACGAAATGAATTATGATTTTATGATGAAATTACGTAAACACTTTTGGTACGAAAAAAATTAATGGGGAGGTGTGTTATGTTCTTTTCGACGAGTCAAGCTCGCAACTACGATTCCAAGCGAAGACAAAATTGGGCACGCCACGATTGCGGCGGTAAGTCCCCTCTTTGAGGAGTGGTTTGAGAGCCGGCATGGCGTCATCACCTTCCGCCTGACGCAGGTCCTCACCGGACACGGTTGTTTCGGGAGGTTCCTGTTTCGGATAGGGCGGGAGGAAACGCCCGGGTGTTTCCACTGCGAAGATCGGCCTGAGGACACGGTGGAGCACACGGTGGCGTGGCGGTCTGCCCGGCTTGGGCGGAGCACCGCCGTGTCCTCGTGGAGGCGATCGGCGGCGGCGATCTCTCGCGTCCGGCCCTGGTCCAGGCCATGGTACGGAGCGAGAGGGCATGGGGTAGGAATGCCCGATCTGAATCGATCTTTCAGAAGATCGATTCAGGGCCATGCGATCTACCGATTTTTTGAATCGATTCAACAGGATGCGATTCGCCCGGATCGAATCGTATGCACCTATAAGATCGTATTAAAAAATCGAATCAGTTAAAACCTGTCATCACTGTCAATTGTTTCCATTTGAACATGATCCTTATGCTTATGTGATAAAGTTTAAAATCTATCAAAGAAATTTGACAGATTAGGGTTACTTGATGTGCTGGCGTCTGTACCGTACAAAGTTACGAACTATAACAAAGTAAGATTACCTACATAAACATTGAATGAGATTAGTTTCGACTGTTTCGAAGCGGTACTGTATGAAATATGAAGATACCGTGAAACAAAAATAAACACACACATACTTTTATTTAGATGTGCAAAGAGCTATGGAGGAGATTGATAAATAAAGTCAAAAAGTATAGTGACATTTTTTAAACACAGTGTTTCAGCTTAAGGCGGTACCCCGACCAAGAAACCTTGAGCATTCGTGCCCTCTTTGCCGCACCCCACCTCTACAATACTTCGTAAAACATTGCTAGCGCCACCTGGCGAACAACTAACGAATGTAACAATCACTGACCTTAGAATTCACAGACAGGGCATTCGATATTTTTTTGGAACGAAGTTATAAAGCGCTGTTTGCTGTAGAAGTTAACTAGTAAAAATCGTCACGCGAAAAAGCGTTGATACTTATATGCCCCCTCGATGCGACTTTCTTCTTTCGAATTCACACTGAATTTCGTCAAATGAAATCAAAGATGGCGGCTGCAAACATTTTCCAATGTTTCGTCATGGGTATCGATTTCTTAATATTTGAGTAATAAAGCCGACAGTGAGGTCAAAATGAAAATCCAAGATGGCGGCTGCGAAAATTTTCTAGTTTTCGTCATGGGTGTCGTTTTTAGAGTATTTGAGGGTAATAAAGCCGACAGTGAGGTCAAAATGTAAATCCAAGATGGCGGCTGCGAAAATTTTCTAGTTTTCGTCATGGGTGTCGTTTTTAGAGTATTTGAGGGTAATAAAGCCGACAGTGAAGTCAAAATGAAAATCTAAGATGGCAGCTCATTTCCATGATTTTTGTGGACGCTAAGTGTGCCTCATGGTACTCTATCAGAAACATAATGCGGTGTTTATTTTTTAGATTGAAGGTTGGTTACCTGTTATTCAGACAGTGATAAAAGTATAAAAATAATAAAAAAAACAACAAAGTCAATGATATTATCATTTATTTTAGAGTAGGCAGGCATATACAAATTATTATTAAGGTAACTTTTTCTAGTTTACATATCCCTAAAATCTAAATAACGTGTACATGTAGGCATGTTAAGGTCAGAAGGTTCGTCACTTTCAGCTGAAAGTGACTGTGAGTTACGAACTCTCCTATCTAAATCAGGTGAGTTACCTGATTTAGATAGGAGAACTCCATCTAAATCAGGTAACTCAATCTCTTCATTTAATTGAGGATCAATATTTTCTCTACCTTTTTTTTTTGCTTGTTATTGCCTCTTCAATGTAGGAAGGATTTCTTATAGTCATACCTCGAGGGTAGCGGGGGTCGACTAATTCTTGCAACAAACAATCTACGTAAAATGATGTAAGCTTTTTTTTCATTTTCTCCTTCCAGAATGTATCATCTTTAACAATGTATTCCGTTTTCAGCGGAGAATTTTCATTTGACCAAACTGCAAATATGCACTTTGATCGTTTAGTAATGTGTAGTTGACCCTGCACTTGATAATACCATTGGTGGTTTTTATTGATTTCCAGCCCTTTTTTTGTGACTTTCCAAAAGGTCACTTTCCTTTTTTTGATTTCTTCGTCTAAACCTAATTTGAATGCCGTTATCGGGCATTTAATTTCAACGATTGTATCTTTGCTACCTAAGCCATCCGGAGTGGCTCCTAAAAATGGCAATTCTTCGTCAATGAATAGACCACAAGGATCAATTTTAATTTTTTCTTGCTTCTCTAATTGCTCGATAGCAATTTTTTCATTGTCCTTGCCATGTTTTATTGACGACACATGGTCAATGTTACTTTTGTACAATACATTTTTTATAAAGTTATGACAACTTGTGTCACTTCTCCGTGTGATAACTTTTCCAAAGTTGGAAGCGGTTAACAGTGACCTACGCAATTCAAGCCATTCGCTGCATTCGCTTTGTAAAACTGTTGTCCGTTCGATAACAACGGGAGGTTGATTGCAGACATAAGTTCATCCAGCTGTGAATGCCCCCCACCTATTGCAATAGTACCTGCGACAGCGCACGTATTAATACTTAGGTAGTTGTCACTGCAGTTGTCTCCATTAATTACAAACTTTTGATTGCAAAGCCGACATTTAAATTTAAATTTTGACTGTAGACCAATTAGGGTTTCAGCTACGAGGTCAAGTTCTGTGAAGCTACATCCAAGTGGTCCATGGTTTGAAATGCGTTTTAATTCAGAAAGGAAGTGGCTGACATCAATAATTCTTCTGTTTATATTTTTTTCGTAAGTTTCTGGTTCCTTTTCATACGAAACTTGTAACTAAAAAAAAAAAAAAAAACAAGTTTTATTATGTAGGTACCCAAAAGTAGAAACTGTTATTTATTTTGAAACATAAATGCCCTTTCAAACTTTTATTTTTATTGAAGTTCAAAACACACATGGAAGGTATCAGAAATTTACCTCTTCAATGTTTTTATTGGTTTCTTCAGTGTTTTCAGCTTCTGTCAAGTCTCTTGTAAAGTCTTCTCGTAAACTGCAAAAAAAAAAATATTTTGCATAATGATGGCAGATTTTTAAGTTTCGGGTGACTATATGTGACAGGGATAAGATATACTTACAAAATACCAGGGCTTGTAAGTACGGGTACGTATGTAAAAATACCGGGGTGGAAAACCAGGTTTTAAAATACTTGAAAATATTTGGTAGCATTAAGTCTCGTTGGCAGCCGCCATCTTGGATTTTCATTTTGACCTCACTATCGGGTTTAGCTGGCTCAAATACAATGAAAGCGACACCCGTGACGAAAATTTTTAAAATATTCGCAGCCGCCATCTTGGATTTGAATTTGACCTCACTATCGGCTTTACCACACCTTCCTCAAGAATTGGGCTATCTAGCGCTAAAAGAATTTTTAAAATCTGACTGGTAGTTCTGGTGGTTACCCCCCTAACAAACAACCAAATTTTACCTCTTTATAATACAGTATGTTAACTAACAGAGGGCGTTCCCGTTAACCCGCAATAGTATAGTGTCCATTCATGCTAGTAAAAATATTGAAAGAGAAAAAAAAAAAAAAAAATTATTTGTACGTATATGTAACACTCTGTACACGCTCACTTGTCTTTTAGCTTGGAAAGACAAGTGCGACAAGTACGCGTGTACAGAGTGTTAGTTTTACGTATGAAATTAATATTTTTCGTGAATATTTTATGATATTTTTTTTTTTTTTTTTCGATTTAAATATTTTTTCTGGCATGTATGGACGCTATACTATTGCGGGTTAACGAGAACGCCCTCTGTTAGTTAACATACTGTATATTGGGTGACTGGTAATTAGTGACTTAAACACGTGACTTTACTCATCATTATGAACAACTTTTACTATGGGGACAAACCTGAAATCGCGGAAAAAAGTCAGCTGTTCCCTACATTTATGTTCGCAAAATTCGTCAAAATGTATGGAACAGCTGATTTTTTTTTTTTGCGATTTCATGTTTGGTCTCTTAATAAAAGTTGTTCATAATGATGAGTAAAGTCACGTGTTTAAGTATCGGTCACTAATTACCAGTCGCCCTATACGTATAATGTGTCTTATTTGTACAGAAGTGAGGATAATTGGCGCGAACTAATCTAAAAGAAGTTGAGGCGATTAGCTAAAGTTACGAATAAACATAATGTTTACGCAATTAAGTACCTACACAGATTGCGGTTCATTTTCTTGACGCACTCGGGCAGCTTCGGACCGAGCGGGTACTTCGGGCACGGGCACCGAACTCGCAACCAGCGCGGCAGCGCCTGCCCGCGCCGCCGAACGCCGCGAGCCGGCTACCAGAGATACTTGTATAGGAAATCGATCCTTGTTGCTATATAAATAAGGAGCATAATCGCTTTTGCAACAATTTTTTTTTTTAATCAAAATATTTTTTTGAATCAAAGTATTTTTTTGAATCAAAGTATTTTTTTGAATCAAAGTTTTTTTTGAATCAAAGTATTTTTATGAATCAAAGTTTTTTTTGAAAATATGATTGTGCTCCTTATTTGTATGAAGACATGAATGGATTTCTTATGCGAGTATTCCTGGTGTATTCCAGTTCTCAGCCAGCGCCCGACTAGCAAATAGGTACTTTCACAATTGCTAGTATTTCCCGCCCACACAGAGGGTGTGTAATAGGAATGTGCTACTTTTTATGAAATGAAAGTTCTGTTTTTATCGCCAATTAAAATTAGTACGAAATGTAATAAAATTGTACTTTAGCATGCTAAAAAGGAAATTTACCCTGTAAACGCTACGTAACCGAGAAAAGGATTATATTATCTAATACTTACTCATTATTGCTTATTTTCATCGGTTGTATATTCGAAATTTCCATTAGAGGTGCATCACTTTGGTTATCTTGTAACCTAAAAAATATTATTTATTTTAAAAACAATAAATCTCAAATAAATAAAATTAATACATAACAAGCACAGAACCACGTAAGTACTGAATCAATATGAATGTTCATGTCTGTAGTTTCATAACTCTATGGCACACGCATGATAACGAAGATTTGCGCGAAGATTCATTTTTATTTGTTGATAAAATATTATATGTCAATGATGAGATTTGTGATTTTACTCACACCTTAGAACAGTACTTATTAGGTTTAAAGTAGGTAGGTACATACCCGCTATCAACGAAATTTTGTTGAGAATGTGTAGATGTTGTTGGTGTTACGTCATAACTATTTTGTCCTTTTCTTAAGCCCAGCTACAAAAACGAAAAAAGATAAATAAATTGCATTGTTTTTAATAAAAATATATTTTATAGTAATTTAAAATATACGATACTTAGATAAATAAATAATTTCACTGTTATTTAGAATAATACTATGAGACAGCTTACCGAACTTCATTTATCTTAGCCATTATTGCACGTCTTTGTCGCACAACATTCTTGCACTTTGGCATTTTGATTGTTTACACAACAGTAGCGTCCTTTCGCAAAATTCAATAGTTCTAAATACACACACAAAGCGTCCTTTCGCAGTAAATAACACAATAAATAACTAACACAAAAATCTATAACCAAAACAAACGTCAATAACAAACTATAAACATAGACTATTATCTACTGATAATGTGACGAGTCACGTGATCGACGTGGTGACAAGCGATACGTGTTTCACCCTCGAGCCCTTGCGGCAGACTGAATCCCGATATGGGGCGCATGAGTTACAGTAGTGAATACGCCCAGATTTTGGAATAAAATCTTTATAAAATCTAAATTTGGTATTTTGAAAAAAAAAAAAACGTTGTAAATGTTCGTTATTAAATTGCCTATCCATCAGTGTCAGTAGCAAAATTAAATAATGTTTACTTTACGAGTAGATTCATTTTATCAATCATTATTTCACATTTTTAAGGTTTCGTTGGAAGCAGATTAATTAAACGTATACATATTGTTACGAGCTTGGGGTTCGTGACAATTAAAAACTGCCGATATGAATTACCAAAAATAACACTTTAATTAAACTCACTAATAACACAACACAATAGCACTACGGATCACTCTTAAGTCGCACTTGAAGATCGCTTTAGATGTTCTCGCATGTATCGCTTCCAATAAACTACTCCGAGACGCGCTCCGTTCCCGCTTATATAGGGCCCTCGGATAGTTCCAGAACCTTCTACCATAGAAGCATCTAGAATGTTCGAGTACATATCGGCCCTGACCGAACACATGTCGATAGTTCCAGAAAGTTCTAGCATCGAACTTTCTAGAAAGCTCCTGACCATTAATTCCGCTACTCGATAAGAGATGGCGCTAGTGGCAACCAAACATTAATTGTGCGGCGCAACACTGCCCCCACCTAAGAAATGCTCGTCCCGAGCATTATCGGCCCCATAATAACGCGCTAGTCGATCCACGTGGACTATCTTAGGGGTACCTCTTGCACCTTTCTGTATCCGGTAGGTAACGTCATTGATCTTTGTCACAATCCGGTACGGTCCGTCCCAGTTAGCTTGAAGCTTAGGAGATTTCCCTTTGCTACGGACGGGATTGTGCAACCACACTAGTGAACCTTCGTCAAACCCTTTATTGTTCATTTTACGGTCATAACGGGTTTTCATCTTTTCAGACATTTGCTGGCCTGAGTGTCTGACGTGCTCATAAATGTCATTCATCTTGTTCCGCAAGTCATTCGCATAATCGGTTATACTGCGGGGGGCATCAGGTGGTATTCCGGTGATCAGGTCTGCAGGTAGCCGTAATTCCCTTCCAAAGTTTGCGAAAGCTGGTGTCACCGATGTGCTTTCGTGAACAGCGCTTCGATATGACAACAAAAACGGTTGTATGTGCTTGTCCCAATCTCGTTGCCGATTTTCCACAACTTTTGCTAGGTACCTCTCTAATGTCTGATTAAATCGTTCTACCATTCCGTCCGATTGTGGGTGGTAAGAAGTTGTTCTTGTTTTATGAGTACCCATAACTCGACAAGTTTCCTGGAATATTTGGGACTCAAAATTCCTTCCTTGATCACTGTGAATCTCTAAAGGTACTCCAAAACGACAGAAGACTTCATGAACTAATTTATCTGCAACTGTCGAAGCTTCTTGATTTGGAATGGCGAAGACTTCCGGCCACTTAGTGAAGTAATCCATCACAACCATGAAATACTTGTTACCACTTTCACTTTCTGGAAACGGCCCCGCAACGTCAAGGGCTATCCTCTCCCATGGTGCACCAACATTGTACAATTTCAATGCACCTCTGCTACGCGTCTGAGGTCCCTTTACAGCTGCACAACTTGTACATTTGCGACACCAGTCCTCGACATCGTCCCGACAGTGGATCCAGTAAAACCGTTCTCTTATCTTCAGAAGAGTCCGTTTTACTCCTAGATGACCTCCTGAACAACCATTATGGTAAAGCTGGAGAACATCCGGTACTTGAGCTTTAGGGACTACCATTTGCAAATGACAACTGTTTCCCCGAGCATTTTCCCATTTACGGCACAGAACTCCATCCTGAATCACCAAGCTGTCCCATTGGGCCCAATAGCTCTTTGTGACCGAACTCATTGCTGAGACGTCGCTCCACTTGGGCTTAGGAGCTCTGGCCTTCATCCACTCCAGAATCGGCCTGATTTCCGAATCTTCCTGCTGTGCACTTTGTAGGCTTTCCTTCCACTCGTTGCTGAGGTCTGTCCTGAGCATCCTCACAGGTACCACTTCCTTACTCTCTTGTCTAGTACAGTGCTTGCAGTCTTCAGGACAAGGTCTTCTTGACAATGCATCTGCGTTGCCATGAGATTTCCCGCTGCGATGTTCGACCACAAAGTCGTATTCCTGCAGTAGCTCAATCCATCTCGCAACTTGGCCTTCTGGATTTTTGAACTGTAATAGCCATTTCAGTGCAGCATGGTCGGTTCGTAAGTGGAATTTCCGACCCAGAAGATATTTGCTAAAATGCTGCAATGACTTTACCATAGCAAGCAATTCCCGTCTCGTGACACAATAGTTCCTCTCCGGCTTTGACAACGACTTGCTGAAGTACGCTATCACAACCTCTTGATCACCATTCCGTTGAGACAACACACCACCAAGTCCTATGTCACTTGCGTCTGTGTCAACTATAAATTCCTTGCCTGCATCAGGGTACCCCAAAATAGGTGTTTTGCATAGTCGGTCTTTTAACTCCTGGAATGCGATATCGCAACTTTCATCCCAGCAGAAATGTCGCTTCTCTTCGGTTAGCTTATGCAGGGGTTTGGCAATATCCGCAAAGTTCTTAACAAATCGCCGATAATAAGAGCACAACCCCAAAAACGCTCTGACCTGCGTCTTGTCTTTTGGAACTGGCCAATCCTTGACAGCGGCGATTTTTTCTGGATCCGTGCGGATACCTTCTTCCGACACCACATATCCCAAAAAGCTAACTTGCCGTTTGAATAGTGAACATTTCTTCGGACTCAACTTGAGGTTGGCACTCTGGATTTTCTTGAGCACGCGTTCCAGGTTTTGAAGATGTTCTTCAAACGTACGGCCTACGATGATGATGTCATCCAAGTAGACCAGACAGGCATCGCCAATCAACTTAGTTAGTACAAGTTCCATCAACCTTTCAAACGTTGCCGGAGCGTTGCACAATCCAAACGGCATAACTTTAAATTGCCACAGACCCTTTCCTGTCGAGAATGCTGTTTTCTCCTTGTCCTTGGGGTCAATTTCAACTTGCCAGTAGCCACTTTTCAGGTCCAGCGTGCTAAACCACTTTACTCCAGTAAGCATGTCCAACGTGTCATCAATTCTTGGCAAAGGGTAGCTGTCCTTCTTCGTAACGTCATTCAGACGACGATAGTCAACACAAAACCGCATGCTGCCGTCCTTCTTCCTTACCAGCACTACAGGTGAACACCATGGGCTAGATGAAGGTTCAATAACACCATCCTTCACCATTCCCTCAATCATGGTTTCTACTTCCTTTTCACGCGCTACCGGCAATCTCCTTGGCCGCTGACGGATAGGCAACTCGTCGCCTGTATTTATTTTGTGTTGAACTAAGCCAGTCTTCCCAATGTCACTATCGTTTAGGGAGAAAACTTCGGCGTACTTCAGTAACATCTTCTTCGCCTTGCCCATCTCATTTTGAGACAGAGCGCTGCGACACTCTTCTAAAAGTGTGGTCACTCTCGTTTGTGCATCCTTGCTGGGGGTCTCAGTCGATAGATATTGGCATTGACGCAGCCAATCCACTTCCTCGCAAGTACCAATCAGTGTGCCTTTTTCAATAGTCTGTTCCTGATCACAAAGGTTCAGCACACGTACCCCTGAGATGTCGGTGGCTCTGACCAAAGTTCGTGCCACTTTCCATGGAAGGTCATTGTCTACCCTTTCCACGAGTACACAACGATGAGTTTTCCCAGGATTCCGAGGAAGACTAACCGGAACAATCGTTTCTGATCTCGGAGGAAGAACAATTTCCTTAAGGCTGTACACATTCCCTGGTAACGCCCCTTCCATAAAAAGTTCCTCTCGTCCACATTTCATAACTCCCTGCTTGACGTCAATCTCGCAAAAATTCTTCCTCATAAAGTCAAGACCCAGGATGCAATCGTCCATTATATCAGCCACGATGACATTATGCAGGTAGGTCCTGTTGCCTAGCTTCAACTCCATCTCCATCTCTCCACGGACGGGTATGCGCTGACCGGTGGCTGTCACCAAATTAATGCGTTCTCGTTTGTATGCAGAGTCCCCAAGGGGCTGACTCATAACTTGGGAACTGACGACTGTACGAGAGGCTCCAGTATCTATGGTCAGCTTACAAGGCGTTCCGTTGACCTCGCCCTTGATGATTAAGCTGTTCCCGTCATGGGTTTGTGTGATCGAAATCCTTGGGGCTCTTTGAACATCAGCCAGCACCCGCCCCGCAGTCCTGGCTATTACTCGTTTCCCTGCTGCTGCTGGGTAGTGCTGTTAGCCGCGCTACCCTCTGGAGACCGGCCATCTTCCCTTTCTGCAGTTCGCTTAGGGCAACTGGATCGAAGGTGGCCCCTTTCCCCACAGCCGTAGCACCTAGGGCTGTATCCTTTACGATCGCGAACTGTAGCCGCTACAACCTCCCTGACGCGATGGGAACGATGATCCTGCCGCACAGCTTCCACCTCCAGTGCATGGGCCAAGGCGTCCTTAAGCGTCCCGTGGTGACCGAGTCTCACAGCAGCTCTAACTTCAAGGTCCCGGATGCCGTCGATGAATGCCTGCACCAGGTTCCCATCAATAAGCGCAGGTACGGACTGGTACGCTTTTCGAACCAGCTTCTCCACTTCAAGGGCCCACTGCTGCAGGTTTTCGTTACTGCGTTGCACACGATCCTTGAGCTGCGCACGAAACACGTGTTCCAGGTGAGCGTCGCCATATCTAGCCTCCAATGCCTCGAGGAGCTGCTCGTAAGTCACTTCCTTACCGAGAGCTTCCAGCACATTTAAAGCCTGGTCGCGCAGGCCTAGGGTGAGGGCAGTCATGGCCTGACTTTTATTCCACCCGTTCGCCTTCATGACAGCCGCAAACTGAATTTTGTAGGCCGACCAGGAAGAAGTCCCATCGTACGGCGGCACTTTGAATCCACGTAGCGAAGGTGTTGTAGCTACGGGAGCTGCGATTCCATCCCCAAGTTTGAGGTTACCCAACTCTTGCTTCACATCAGCAATAACGTCACTAAATTTGCTGATCTGAGTTTCAGCTTCTGACAAGCGGTTGTCATGCTGGGCAACCTTCTCCTTCACCTCCTTCATGTCTTTCCCGAAGGTTGCGTGAAGGTCCTTTATGAGGAGCATCTGCTCTTCCTGGCGGTGCACCTGCTCCTCCTTATCCCGTTTGAGCTGTTCTTCCAAACGGCGGGCCTGTTCCTTCTGTCGGCGGGCCTGTTCCTCCTGTCGGCGGGCCTGCTCCTGCAACATCATCATCAGAGCAGCAAAATCTGTTGCTGGTGATGCTGGAGCAGCTGCGGACGGGCCGGCCTCTGTGGTTGGTAGCTGGCCCTCCGACGCCTGTGGCATTGCTCCAACAAATCGCCTCTGGTCCGTCTCCTGCTGGCGTTGACTCCGGGTACGGATACCCTCCGTGTCGTCTTTAGGTAAAATCGGCATGATTTTAATCCTTGCTTCTGACACCAATTGTTACGAGCTTGGGGTTCGTGACAATTAAAAACTGCCGATATGAATTACCAAAAATAACACTTTAATTAAACTCACTAATAACACAACACAATAGCACTACGGATCACTCTTAAGTCGCACTTGAAGATCGCTTTAGATGTTCTCGCATGTATCGCTTCCAATAAACTACTCCGAGACGCGCTCCGTTCCCGCTTATATAGGGCCCTCGGATAGTTCCAGAACCTTCTACCATAGAAGCATCTAGAATGTTCGAGTACATATCGGCCCTGACCGAACACATGTCGATAGTTCCAGAAAGTTCTAGCATCGAACTTTCTAGAAAGCTCCTGACCATTAATTCCGCTACTCGATAAGAGATGGCGCTAGTGGCAACCAAACATTAATTGTGCGGCGCAACAATATGTAAAAAAAAAAAAAAAACGATCCGTTTGGACTCAAGATTATGTAGAAATTTAATGTATTTTTATTAGTTGATATTTCTTTTTAAATAACAAGTAGTTAGCTCCTAAAAACTGTGCAAAAAACGGCTAGCGCGGGGTTTTGGTCAGGGAGCCGCCTTAAGATGAACTAACGAAACTTCAAAAAAGAAAACATTTATCACCGGACAAGTTAGTATAGACGCCAGCAGGTCAACCTATCCCTATTGGGGTAGCTTGATGTGCTGGCCTCTGTACAAGACATCGTCATAAGGTGGAGTTTTATATGTTACAGCGATTTGTTGAGCTTTGTGATTACGTAAGCACTGTTCTACTGATCTGACAACTGTTGCAACTTCGGTCCCTTCAGGGGCCTAAGTCTACTAATTTATAAACGTCACAATGGTCTCTCAATGGTAAGTTTTTGACAGATTTGCCATACAAAAACTGTCAAAAACACACCATTGAGAGACCATTGTAACGTTTATAAATTAGTAGACTTAGGCCCCAGAACGTTTGTTTTCTCTAGCTAGAAATACTTTGACAGATAGTCATAATAGGATAGATCCAGTGCGTCTGTCTAAATTATTATTTTTGTAAAGATTAAATGTAGACAGTTGGAAGCTGTAATGTAAATAATGTTTTATACTTTTCAAAAATAATAATTTGGACAGACTCACTGGCTGGATCGCCTATTACAGCCATCTATCACGAAGGCGTTTGTGGCACATAGATCTATATTATGTAGATTAAGTTAAAATAATTTATTTTGAATTCATAATGTACTTTTTATTATTTTTATAAAATTACGATACCTACGATCTTCCGAGATCGAAAAGATCGATTCAATACAATACGATTTAGATCGTGAATCGATTCACGAGGTTACGATCCATTACGATCCAAAAGATCGATTCAAAGCAAAAAATCGGGCATCCCTAATGGGGAGCCGTCACCTCCTTCAGCGAAGCAGTGATGCTCGCGAAGAGGGAGGCGGCGCACGTGAGGGAGAGGCAGCATATGCGCCCTCGCGACCCCAGCCGCCGCAGGATACGGAGACGCCCTGGGCGTCGGGAATCCCAGGCCGATTTCCGGCCACCGCAGGCATGGGCTTGCGGACGGCGAGTAATGGGTAGCTCGCTGTCCGGTAAGGACCAAGCCCAAGTCGACGGCGCGTTGTCTTCCACGCGCGCCTCAAAGAGATGTCAGCACAAAAAGTGATGGGGCCCGCAAGGGTCGATGCCTGCCAGGGGTGCGGGTTTGTTCGAAAGAGACACCACAGCCCCTGGCTTAAGGGCTACTGAAGGAACACGGGTGGGTTTTAGTCAGTAAAAGTCTGACACGCCCTCCTGCTCCACCCAGAGCGGGAGAAGTAATTTGATGATTTCCCAACAAAAAAAAAAAAAAAAAAGCGAAGACAAAATTGCGTCGAAATATTGCTATCTCTGTTTGACAAAAGAAGCTGCGATGCGCAGCCCTGTTTGTGAGCATAGTTACTCGTAGGCATTTTTACTTATTCGTAATTAATTAGGTATGTTCATTATTTGTTTGTTTTTGTTGACTTCTTTAGGGGAATTTTTAGTAAATGTACAGACTAGTCATGCTTTTTTGGAAATTTCTCTACAGTGCTGGGATCTCAACATATTAGCCTTGTAGAGAAAATCTAGCAGATATCGACGTTATACGTACCTTACCTAAATACGTGGTCGGTTTATCCATGTATTACGCTTTGATTATATAATTATAATCAAAGGTATTACGGTTGTTCTGGTATTTTTATTATATCTCTTTAATTATTCATTGTAATGAGCTGAAATTTTGCATGTGGATAGTTTTATTAATACACTTAATATTTAAAAATGTTTTATTCTTCTTTTCTATTAAAAAATCCTACAATCGGATGTCATACAATATAGTGGTCTAGTCGTAGTAAATTATGCCATTGCCCATTAATTACAAAGAACACATAAATGAAATTTGGCAAGACATTGTAGACCCTTACAAGAAACAAATAAACGTTATAAGTTAGGCTCTAGACTTCCTATTTTAAGTAACTTTTACGTGTATATCTTCTGAACGGTATATTTTTATCTAAATTCTGTTTTCACACACTTTATACACAATTTCAAAGATATCTTTGCAAAAAGAGATAATAAGTTTGTCTTTGAAAATTATAGGTACCTATCCTTGTCTAGGGCACTAGACGCACTGCTTCTGTGACTATGAATGATCCTATTCTGTAGGAACTCAAGACTAAGACTTTCAAATATTCTTTGATTAGCAGAGGAAAATAAAACAATGCACACACGATTTAAAATAAATAATTTTATTTGGTATGAACTAATTCACATTTATTTCTCTACATTATAAGAAAATATCTTTGACTTATTAAAAAAAAAAATTAAACTATTTTTACTATTTTTAACAATCGAGAATCTGCGTCTGTCATGTGTCATGAATTATTGTAACAAATAAATAAATATCTTATTAGCTATTTAAAACAATGTTTTTTATTTGTATAGCGCCATCCTCTAACAAAAATACTCTCTAGTACATTTAAAGGCACAGACGTATCACAGCTTGATGTCTAATGTTTTATAAGAACATTATTACAATGTAATCATTATTTACAATCTCAATCAGAGAATAACACGAAGATTAATAAAATGCAAAATTTGCAGCATCAAAAAAAATCTGTGCATGCATGACACACTATCGTGACTACTAGATGGCGCTGATGTGTTTAATTCCGCTATTCTCCGCTAGATGGAGTTAAAAACCGAGCCTTGCATTACGAAACCGTCGCGCGTCGTCGACGTCCTCGAGGCATGGAACTTGGACGATGTTGAAGTATATGTGTCCCATGAGGTGTGAGGCAGAGGTGTTGGTGGTCTTGAGACATTCGAAGAGCATGTCATCGCATATGCAATGCGACTTGCTGTAGAGTGAGTTGTTGGTGAGATTGTAGCGGCTGGAGAAAGCGCGGACCTTGGTGGGGCAGAGGTCGTGAGTGCGGCAGCAGCGGTCCAGACGTCTGTCAGCGCCCAGGTCGTGGTAGTCTGCTGCTATGTCGCCTGTGCCACACCACTTTGTACCTGGAGTGAAATAATTTAAATAATCTGTTAGTTTCTTATGACAGGTCTTAGATTACAGATAAACTAAAGAAGCTTGCTATACAACGTGTTGATTTGCATCCTCGTCTTTCAGGAGGCTGTTATGAAATACATAAATAATCAAATAAAGTTACGATACTTGCTCACTAGTGAATACATACTTGTTTTTTTCGTTATTTAAATTTAACAGTATTTCAGAAAACACCTCTTTCAAAGAACAGAATCGCCCCGTTCCGTATGCGGTAGGCAGTGTCGCACGACTACCTATATCGCTGTGTGTTACAATGCGGTATCACACGGGCCGCGTTCTATCAAGCGTGTCCAAAAAAAATAATATGCCAAATGCCCATTTCCGAAAATATGAAAAAAAAAACCTACTTATTTTATTATTCGTGTCGAGAATCATTAGCATAGTTACCTCCTTGAATTTGACGAGGATGCAAAACAACACGTTGTATATCTAGCTTCCTATACGTATAAACGAGTCATATTATATTAATGTATGATGATGTATCGCGTAGTACCTAATAGTCGCAGTAGCTTTGTGTGATCCCTCTAATTATAGACCTATATCTGTGCTTCCAGCATTGAGCAAAATTTATGAAAAAATCATGCTGGACCAGATGTTGTCACACTTTAACTCGAATGGGATTTTACATAGTCGACAGTTTGGTTTCACGAAAGGTAGGTCGACGACTGACGCAGGAGTAAAACTCATCAGTCACATTTTGGAATCCTGGGAGAATTCCCAGGACGCCATTGGCATTTTCTGTGACCTCTCAAAAGCGTTTGACTGCGTTGACCACAATACACTGATCTGTAAATTACACCACTACGGAATTCGTGGACAAGCTGCTGATCTTGTACTTTCCTATTTATCAAACAGGCAGCAAAAAGTAAACGTTAATGGGGCGACGTCCTCGGGGTCTCTAGTTAAGATGGGCGTGCCTCAAGGTTCAATTCTTGGCCCTTTTTTATTTCTAGTTTATATAAATGACCTTCCTTACCTGATGGCTAAATTCTCGGATATCATTTTATTCGCTGATGACACTCTTATTTTTAGAATAGATAGAAAAGATACGGATGTCTTACATGTCAATGATAGTCTAGCTGTTCTTTCGAAATGGTTTGCTGCTAATAATCTTTTACTCAATGCGAACAAAACTAAATGTCTTAAGTTCTCGTTACCAAATGTACCCCAAGTAGGTCTAAACTTAAAACTTGATGGCAAGAAACTGGATGCTATTTCGGAAACTGTATTTTTTGGGAATTACTTTAGAATCAAAATTGCAATGGGGTGCTCACATTAGAGCTCTTTCAAGTAGATTAAGCTCAGCTGCTTACGCAGTAAGAAAAATAAGGCAGTTGACTGATGTAGCCACAGCTAGGTTAGTTTACTTTGCTTATTTTCACAGTATTATGTCTTATGGCGTTCTGCTGTGGGGATCGGCAGCTGACGTAGATTCAATTTTCATTTTACAAAAGAGGGCAATCCGCGCAATCTATAAAATGGGGCCTCGCGAGTCTCTTAGAAACAAATTCATCGAAATTGATATATTAACTCTGCCTTCTCTTTATATCCTAGAAAATATCTTATATGTTCGCAAAAACTTAGGCCTTTTCAAAAAACGATGCGATTTCCATAATTTGAATACACGTAGTAAAGATGAAATTGTGATTCCAAAATTTAGACTGACTAAAACTAGCAAGTCATTTCTAATAAACAGTATCCGCTTCTATAACAAGTTGCCAAAGTCGGTTACAGAACTTAGCGATGGAAAGTTTAAAACGCACATCAAACGTGTCCTTATCAAAAAAGCATATTATAAGATAAAAGACTACGTTGAAGACAGGGAAGTTTGGCATTAATTCCTTCTGCACATGTGGCTTCCCTGGTACCTCATTAACAGCATAACTATGTGAAAGTCTATTAACTGCTCTCAAATACAATGTTCTTTTTATTATTTTTATTTTTACAATGCTGACATATGCCGTGTTCCGAAATGCAACAAAAGTGATAATATCGCGAACCCGACCAAATTGAATAGTCAAAACATTTAAGAGCTATCCGATCATAGAACTGATTTTTATTTTGGTTGGCTTCGCGATATTATCACTATTTGTCTAATACGGAATGCGCCCATAATCTCGTCATTAATTGACATTATACATCAATTTTATTTAGGTTCATTTTATATAAGTAGATTATTTTACATATTGTGAATGAGAGAACGTTGTAGGCCTTACTGACTGTAGATTTGTAGACGATTTTCTATTTTGTATTCGTCTAAGTACCTGGTACTTATTGACAGGCCTGCGCTGTCCTCCCATACATTTAATCTCTGTAATTTGAAAATATTGTTAAAGCCAATTATTTTTAAAAGAGTAACCGTGGAGTTTCTTGCCGGCTCTTCTCCATAGGAAACAACAATTTGGAACCGTGCACCTAGCTTCTGACGTTTCTTAAGTGCCCATGCAGGTTTATATGAAATAAAAATATTTTGATTTGATTTGGCTAACGATGCTCTGGCCACCCATCAGCCGACCGTTTAGCACCACAATTCACGACTCACGTAACAGCATTATGCAGAGCGATAGCTGTTATGCGTGGATGTGCCGTATATTTTCCCAGCTTATTTTGTTTGTGCTTTATCATTTAGAGCAAAGAAATGTATATCGTTATTTCCATGATTAGGTACCTGGTATGATCCCCTGGAACAGGGTAAGTGGACTGCCTCCAAGTAGCCCTGCATGGGCCCCGCCAGCATCCAGCCTGGCTCTCGCCGCACCAGTCTCGTGCCAGCTGCCGCCACTGCTGCCGGTTGTGGGTGTGTCCCCACCCTCGTCGAAAACTTCAACACCTGCCACCTGGAATAGATTGTTTATTGAGTGAGAATCAGTATTAGGTACATTCTCCTTGGTTCCGAAAATGCTAGTTTACTGTCAACATGTCCACTATACCAAATTGCCAACACATGGTTAAACAATCGGCCCACTCTCTCTGTGAAGTAGTTTTGAGTTTTGACGGTGATTAGGTACCCATATACAGGATAAGTTTTTATTCAGTGCGCAAACTTTAACCATGAATTCAGCATATCATTCTAGACCCCCCAGCGCAGTTATTTTTCGTCGGTTTTACAAAAAAAAATCTGCTGTTTCATAGAAAAGTGCAATACCTACGCGGTCAAAATGTATGCAACAGCTGATTTTTTTTTGTAAAACGGACGAAAAATAACTGCGTTTGGTATATTGTTGCACTGTTTACACTTGCGTGCATCACATTCGTGATACAAAATAATTTCGATCATATCACGCACGATCTAACAGATAGCACATAAAAGTATTTCAATGGTGTTCAGTTATGACACGACATAATATTACCGTGGTCGGAGTGTCTGTCACAATTATAAGTACGGTACCTAATACTGATAAAAATAAATAGATAGTATGTATATTATGGATTGTTTCACAGCACAATAATTTCGGGTTAACGACGTTTGTGAGGTCAATGTAGTAAACAAATAGTGGCATATAATGAGAAAAAGGAACTCATTATCTATATCTACAATTCGAAGAGGGCATCAATGGCAATGGCATTTTTTGAATTATTATAATTGATTAAGTATCTACTTAGATAGGTATTTTTTGCACAAAATATGGATTGAAGTAGAGTTAAAAGCGTAGTACGTTTCGTGAAATGCCTTGAACTCGTATCACGATAATACGGAGCTAAACCATCTTAATGAATGTTCTGGTGGTTGTGTGGTTGTTGTGGGTGAAAGCAAATGACCCGAACGACAATGTTCGGAGGTTATAGTAAGGTAATTGAAATTGCAATAGACAGAGGTTACCGCTGTCAGAAGGCCATCACTCACGTACGAATAAAACAAAAACAATAAAGACCGAAATACGTGAAATGTTTATGTTGCACAAATAAGACGCACTCCTAATAATATTCTAGCAAAAATATAAAAGTGCAAAGGTACCTAACGCCAAAACTGCTAAACGGATTTGGATGAAATTTGATAAATCGATAGCTAGTTTATAACCTGGATTTAACACATATGACCCTTTATCCCGGTAGTAAATTCCTGTAGGATAATTTCCGACACCCACGCGAGCAAAGCCGCTGGCAAAAGGTAGTTTATATACAAACAAGAAGATAAGAATAAGAGAAAACCTACAATTTTATCCCCACCTATACCTATTCAATTCCTAATACCTACTTTTACGTCTAACTGGCAATCATAGTGGCCGGTGGACGGTGATTGCCAGATGCAGAAAAATGAGATTGACAAAAAAAAATCGGCTCTTCGAAATCAAACCTTATGAAATCAAGTAACATTTCTGAGGTTCGTAACAATGAAGTATTATGATGAGGGCTGATTTTGCAGTATCAGATTTCTATTTTACTCAAAGATATTGGCAGATTTTGTACAAAAATCAGTAAAATTGTATTACTAATGGCTGTTGAAACATCAGACATAACTTAAATAAACGCCTTTTAGCAGACTTGCTACTATTAGCATAGATATGCGATTAACAATTAATTCGTTTTTCGCTCGAGTGCTCTAATGCCCGAACCTCCACCTAACTCCTAACCGTTAAAGAGTTGTACCTTCCTTCATCAGCTCAGCGTCATGAGATGATGATGACCATACGCAAATGTCTCAATAGCTTTAGAAAATAAATGAAAAACATTGTTAATACCTACAAAATTTGAGGGTTGCCCTCGATTTCACTGGGATTCCATCATCAGATCCTGACTTGGTGCCAATGGGACCACCTCAGGAGTATACTCTTTCAAATAAAAAAATAATTTTGAGAATTGGTCCACAAATGGGGGAGAAATCGAGAAACATCCATAAAAAAAAAAACGTACAGTGGAACATATAACCTCCTCCTTTTTTGGAAGTCGGTTGATAAAAAGAAAAGTCCTGACTGACTGAATGACTCATCAACGCTCAGCCCAAACCCTTGGACCTAGAAAGCTGAAATTTTGCACAGAGGTTCCCTTTATAATGCAGACAAGGAAATAAGGAAAGATTTTTCGAAATTCAACCCCTAAGGGAGTTAAATAGGGAATTAAAGATCCGCGCCGGCGAAGCCGCTGGCAAAAGCTAGTATGTACATATAAAGATGTGGGTTTACCTGTTGGCATTGTGCCATGAGTCTCACCATCTGCGGGAAGGTGACGCCGAGCGGCCGGTTGATCCTGCTGAGCTGCCGCAGCAACCGGCCCGTGTCCTCCTCATCACTGGAAACAAGAGAAAAGTTGGTGAGCATGATGGTATCTTATACAGGATAAGTTTTTATCCAGTGCGCAAAGTTTAACCATGAATTCAGCATATCATCCTAGACTCCCCAGCGCAGAAATTTTTCGTCGGTTTTACAAAAAAAAAAAAAAAAAAACGGCTGTTTCATAGAAACGTGCAATACGATTTTTTTTGTAGAACCGGCGAAAAATTTCTGTGCTGGGGGTCTACAATGTCTACAATGATATGCTAAATTCATGGTTAAAGTTTGCGCACTGGATATAAACTTATCCTGTATAAACAGGGGACTCAGGTCTGTTATAGACTGAGATGTATCATAGGTACAAAACTCAAACCGATGGGTTTGAGTTTACAAAAAAAACTGTAACTAAAAAGGTTACAAATTTTGTTCGTAATAATTTGTAGCCCGAAAGTCTGACAACCAGTCTTTTCAAGGGGTATCGTATTGTCCTGTTACAGGATTGTAGAGGTCAGATAGAGAGTCTCTCCATGTAAGATTCTGGTATTGAACTGCATCCGGTTAGACTAGAAGCTGACCCCAACATGGTTGGGAAACGGTTAGGCATAATAATTGATAAAATTTTAGCGACCTATGTCACCTTATTCATCAAAATAGGATTTGTAGTTGAACACAGACATACATAAATACCTACATATACTGCTAAAACCATAACTATATACATAACTAAGTAAATTAAATCTGTCAAAGACGATAGGTATCAACATCCGCAAAAAAAACCAAAGTCATCATACAAACTGTCGCGAAATTACAACACCGCTGGAATATTAATTTCCAGTAATCAATAATCGCTTCCGTAACTAAACGAAGGATATCCTCACACCGGGACGCGCAAGTATTTGGGACTGGTTCGGTCGCGCGGAGAAAGTGGTCAGACCACTGACCACCACCTGTCAGTGTCACTGAGCGGACATTACGTAAACCTATTGCCTATTACTGGGATATTGACCTAGTCCGTCTATGACGAGATAGTCGCGTAATTGGGCCAAGGGCCGCCCTCAAAGGACCTTGCCTTTGAGGGCGGCCCTTGGCCCAATTACGCGTGAATCTCAAGCCTGAATCTCTACCTAAGCCTGAATATTATTATCTGAGCGTGGCTGAATGTTTATTGTTGTTGGAGCATGTCAATGAACTCAAATGTGGTTAAAGCGGTCAACCATAGACAATGTTGTAATCTCCCACGTGTCTGTGATTTCAACGACCTTTTAATCCGGAACAGCCTAACCGGCCATTCCTAGTTTCCTGGACGAACTGTTTCACAGAGATACTTACACTGTAATAAATAGTTTTTTTTTTTTAATTGGCATCCCGCCGGTCAACTTAGGAGGTTGTCGGCTGCTTAACCGGACTTGCCTGTGGCTATGCCTCAATATATTAAGGCCTCCAGCCAGGACTTGGAACCAAGCGACTACACTCTAGGGCACCCCCTGTGGGGTACCTACGTATCTCGGCTTAGAGCGTCGCTAGAACGCAAGAGCAGCAAGGGACGGAATGTACCGGCGAATTTAAAATCTACAGGCTCAGCGGCGCGGGCTGACAGCTGACTCAATGTAAGAGTCGGGGCGGAATGTAGAATGAAAAGTAACTAAATAAAATGATTTACGATTACCTATGTACCTACTCTTTGTTCGTTCTTTTAGATTCAAGTAACAAGTTAACTTGTTGCGCCCTAACAGGCACGGTGTAAGTAATTGTTAATATAACGCACAACAGTAGGAATGATTTTAATTTCGTCAGGTCAACAACATTAAGTACATACGCGTAATTTACGTTGTTGAGCTGTTATTATTTTTTGCTTCTTATTATTTCGAACATATGAAGCAATGGGTTTTGATTGATAGTTACGCAATTAGGGCGATAGTCCAGGTATTCTATAACTTGGCGTATAAATTAAACAATATACAGTAAAATGCAATAATTAAAAAGGTCGTCTACCTCGTGCCTGGATATAATCCATGCTCTACGTAACTCGTAATACCACAAAGGTATGATAATAACACCTACGCGGTCACGCCACCCTCCATTCTCGTCCTATCGCCAGCCCGCGGCATACCTACTGGCCACTTGGCCAGGCAAGGGAAATAGTCGTGCGATCGTCGTGGATACCAGGACATATCAATAAGCGGTCCATTGTCCACTATTGTGGCCGTACCGAGCGCCCATTGTGCTTGCAACGGCTAGGCGGAGTCGGAGTCACGTGGCTGTAAATATGCCTGGATTTAGACGGGAGAAGTTCTGGAAAGTTTCCCAGTTTTTATGGCTTTATGGGGCTTAGGGATGTCGGGATTTGACGATTTAAAAGTTATTAAGGTTTACTGAAGTATTTAAATTGAAAAACGTGTCACAAAATAAAATAATACTTAATTTGCATTATTTTATAATCGTACTGAGCTGCGCTACCCTATCAAAATCAAATCAAATCAAAAATTATTTATTTCTATTTATTAGAATAAATTGATTAGTGATTGGAGCCTAATGTCTGTGTTGGGAGACTCCGCTTATAAAGTCGGGACAAGGCAAAATACTCCATGGGGATTCATTAAAATCGATGGGAGAGTGTCCAGCCTGGAGACGCTCTTTGGGGCAGTACGGCTCATCCCCTCTAAATACTTCATTATAGCACATAAATAATCAAAGCAATCGCAATCATAAACTTGTAATTATAATGCAATCGCTGTAGCAGCAGAAACGTTTTAGAATTCACTCACCTTAAAAGGATAAACAAGTAAGTAACCAATTAGGTTATGCTCTGTGTGAGAAAGAAGAAAATAATGTTGATATAGTAAAATCTATTTGTACAGCCCTCGCTGTGAAACCGGTGAAGGTTTTTGGGCAAATCAAATTTGAAATACTGACAAGGCAGCGACAGGAAGAGGATGAAGAGCACTAGGTAAAGATCACAGGAGAATTTAAGAATGAATTAAAAGAAGAATTAAAAATCATTCGTCGTACAGCAACATCGCTTGGTAAGCCTACCGCGCGAATGACGAAATATAAATAAAACAATAAACTAGTTAGCACTGAAAAGGCTTCGCTCAGCTCTGGCAGGTCACCGTCACCCAGTGTGCTGGTTCTCCAGCAAATTGAATTACATATCATAGTTTTAGCACGGTACGGTTGTGTAATGGTTCGGTCACGTTTAGATGAAGGGCTGGTATTGAACGTGTTGGTAATAGAAACGTAGGTGAATAGTGTTTATTGCTAGTTTTAAATACACCGGGTAATACGAGTAGGGTGTTTACACGGACTGTGATTCTTTAATTTAAAACTCCTCTTCTCTAATTTAGAAGGGAACATAAGAGTATGTGGGAAAAGGCTAGGCAGATGATGATGAGTTTCCCGATGAAGATATCAGCCACTTGTAAGGACGTGGCGCCTGTCGGATTGATTGTCTTTCTTGATAGATGTTACAATTGAAATTATAAGAAACTATCTTTTGCCAGCGGCTTCGCCCGCGCGGAACTTTCATCCCCTATTTAACTCCCTTAGGGCTTGAATTTAGAAAATTTCTCCCTTATTCCTTGTCTACATTATAAAGGGAACCTCTGTGAAAAATTTCAGCTTTCTAGGTCCAAGTGTTTGGGCTGGGCGTTGATGAGTCAGTCAGTCAGGACTTTTATTTTTATCGATTGATAGATGAATTACGGTAGATGAGAGCAGAGGTGGCCCAGCAGTGACGGCCGCGACTTAAGAGTTGTAGGCCATAGCTTCCAACCCAGACTGGCGCTCACTTTGTGTAAAATATTTCATCACCACTGCTCTCAAAACGGTGAAGGAAAACATCGTAAACGGCATGTCCTAGAACCAAAAATTCGAAGACATGCGACATGTACCAACCCACACTGGGCCCGCGTGGTGGATCACATAGAGGGGGCCTATGTCCCACCTTTGGGAACATTATATGCTTATTCTGCTATGTTATGCATTAGTAGATTTAAAGCACCCCTGTAGGTGCAGGCGAGACGAGGCAACCGAGATTGCTCTTGAGTAAAGTAGGCTTGAAATTCCAGTATTTCAGAATGCTGAAGTAGGTCTCTTTGCCGTCGCGATTGCAAACTTCGATTTAAATTTAGATCGTCAACAAACTGTGTACGGTTGTAACTCAGCCTAACGTGTCGGGAAGAATGGTCGTGATGTAAGTTTAAAACTTGAATGAATGCAACCAATAACCACCGCCTCCAGTCATGAACACGGAATATAGTACATACCTACATCGATTTGCGCACGCGCAAGCGCAACCACACACGTATTGTATTTCCGACATCATGTTTTTGTACTAAGTATAACCAATTGATTTCGATTCCGCAAGTTACAGATTTGAGGAAACTGTGTTAACACGCATGGCATGAAACCATATCACTATGTTAGAGACTGTTTAAAATGTGTTTAAAGTATGTACGTGACATGTAGGGAGCAGGTACTTACATGTAATTACCTAACGGCTGATCCGGAAGTGAGCATAGCCTTTTTTATGTTACTAGCTTTTGCCCGCGACTCCGCCCGCGTGGATGTCGGTTATCGCGTAAAAAAGTAGCCTATGTCCTTTTCCATATCCCGTGCTATATCTATGCCAATTTCCATGACGATCGGTTTAGCGGTTTAGGCGTGAAAGCGTAACAGACTGACAGACAGAATTACTTTTGAATTTATAATATCTGTCGGGATTTCGACTACAACATCAGTGTAATCTTTAATATGTTGCAGATAAATCACCCTACACTAAAATCTTCATCACTTAAGCCTAGAAATGACACACCAAACATTTCTTTTGCGTAGCCAATATTCGAGACCTTTATAAGTCATTACCTACGTAGTCGTCCTCTCTTTCATGGTGAGATTTTCGGAGAAATCCATTATTTACTGGAAAGTTAATTCCATTAATCAATTTAATTAGCTTTCCATGACAAAGGCTAGCTTAGGCCTCAACCGTTGCATTGTGAGCTCTCACGATGCTCCCGCGAATGTGGAAACTGCGCGCGCGCCGCTTTCTAGTTTTCACCTCAATCAGGTGTTGCTTGGAAACCATACCAAGGAGGCAAGATGGAGTAGAAGGCTCATAGTCATATATGGCTCATGCACATCGCCCAAAAGCATTTCACGCTAGTTGGCTAAAGAGGCCCTGATGTTCACACATACATCCCAGTGTTTTTGAAAACTCTGTTACATTGCACTGCACTCTGGTCCTGGTGGTTGCGTTGCCACAGTAGGCAGTATTGAAGGGTAGTTTTGGGTTGTACACACTCAATTTAGTCAACTAACAACAGACGGAAACTTAACACGCCTATAGATGCACGGAACTTCTGTATTGTCTGTTCTTCCCTATTAATGTGACTACCGTGGCGATGTGGATAGACACTACGATTTGTTACGGGCTCGAAACTAAGTACTTGACATTGGCGCGACTAAGAAGAAAGATACATTATAAATAGGTATCACTATCTTACGAAAAATTAAGTTAAGTTTGTTTACATTTGGAAGTTGGAAAAGTCAGTGCTAATTTCAATGACCCTTGACATAAATCGAAATAGGGTATTTTCCAATTTTTCAAAAACTATTCTAATTTGAAGATTGGAACGAGATATTTAACAGAAAAATAAAAATAAATTTATTTCTATCCATTTTCCCAATTAAAAACGATTTAAACCAAATTAGTTTTTAGTTGTTTTGAATTTACCGCCAAAACGCTACTCACGATGACTTTTTATCACGTGACGTCAACTTTGTGTAAACTAAAGTAGTTAGTAAGTAAATAAGTGAATGTCGAGTTTATAATTAACAAGATTTTTAATGGATATAAAGTGATATTACTGGTGTGCGGTGCCTCTGTACAAAAATACTTCTAAAACGGCGCCAAACTAAGTATTTTATATATCAAAGTTGACGTCACATGTCACGTGATAAAAAGTCATCGTACGGAGGGTTTTGGCGGTAAATTCAAAACAACGAAAAATAAATTAGATTTTAATAGTTTTTAAGTGAGAAAATGTGTAGGTATTAATAAATTTATTTTTATTTTTCTGTTAAATATATCGTCCCAATCTTCAATTTAAAATAGTTTATTATGAAATCGGAAAATACCCTATTGCAGATACACTGGAGGAAGACTCTCAAATACAAAACACATTGAAGTTGCTTCAAAAGTAAACCTTATTTCCCTGAAGCAGCCCGAAGTCTAGTTTTGTGCCCGGTTGATGGTAGTAGACTAGACCCCAAAGTTACATGGAACATATAAACATAACTGGCGAAACATGTACGTGTTTAAAGCACCTAACAACCAGGAACAACGCAACAAAGGGAACAACTGATTTCACGCTTGTGAATTAATTAATTGCTGAGCCTACAAGAACACAATCCTAATAGACATGATAAAATCAAAACAAAAAAGAGTAACGACCAAGTTACCGCAATCTCAAAATTTCCTTGTCAATGTTATAAAGTCATCATTAGCAATGTTGCATGCATGCCGATTGTTGCGCATCGCCGCTATCTGTGTTGCTCAAGCTACCGGATGTTTGGTTGCAACACTATTTTCGATGCATTGCTACTCCTGCTGTAACCACTGCTTCATTATCTACATCATCGACCTTTAAATACTGACAGCAGTAACGATAGCTCGCCCATTGTCCCACAGTATGCTCTAAATCTCCGCATTCGATGATAAAATGATCAATGTTCGAAGTTTTGTTTTCCAGGCATTCAAGGTCAAGAAAGAAAAGCCAGGTTTTTGATCTACCGCTTTACATATAGCTTAGAGCTTACTATATTGTTCGCTTTATACAGTAGTAGCTCCATACTACCAACTTAACTTCAATAACTGCTGTAAGTGCTGTAGCATGTTCATTCATAGTTTTCACATAAAAACATCCAGTTCCTGCTTGACCTTGCATTCACACCATATCACCACCAACCCGGCTAGCCAATTATATGCGATTTGTAAGCGAGTGTGCACATGCACAATGCAACAGTGCATATGCCAATTGGTTATACGTCATCATTCAGTGTCGTGGAAATTCATTGCTAAGGCAACAATTCCACCACTCAAGGAAGCGACTAGCTATCAACGATTTTCTCGCTCAAGGAACGTAGATACAATAGTTTGTAGATCCCGTGTAAGTAAAACCGATAAACACATTAATAGTTGATCGCTGACTCATGTTAAGAGTTTCGTTATAAACAAGGAAGTTAAGGAACCCTTATAGTCTCACTATGTCTACCGTCTGCCGGTCTGTGTATCCGTCTGTCCGTGCCTTAGCTCAGCTCAGGGAGTCTTAGTACTAGAAAGCTGCATGGGTACATATAATAAAAATGACGCCGACTCAGCTGCTAAAATTAAATCGTGACTTTTCTTTCCCATTTCCCCTACAGTTCGACATTACACCAATAGTTGGAATGATTATTTTTTTCGCGTCTATCGCATGCGGAGTGTCGTTCATATTGCAGGTGTATGAAAAACATAATATGCCACGGCCCCAGCCCGTTAACAGACAGGTCGCGCCGGGTGTTGCTACGCCTGTCAAAGCCTGTCACGGCCCGTGCCGAGCATTCCCATTTAAACAAAGCAAAAAGAAACGCGTTCTTATAGGCTTCGACAGGCAAACCCGCGCCGTGCCTTTGTATTTACCAACTCTCAACGGATCGGACAGGCTACGACGGGCCACCGCAGGCCTCTTCGGATGCGATGGTTCCCACAACCTGTAGGCCTGTACTGGGGCCTACTCCCTAAGCACGAAGTCGAAGATTGCGTTGGAGCCCGAACTAAGAATGAATGACAACATAATTTGCCAGCTGTCCCTACTCCCGATATGTTTTTACCCGTCCAAAAAAGTTAATAAATTGGGTGTAGGATTCACTAAGAAGTCTCGAACTACTTTCGGACGGGCCCGTATCTTCGTTAACGGAGTTATAGAGTAGGCCTCCCGGCGCGGGGCGGCGTGGGACCTCAGCATTAGTCAGATCTATAAGCGACTTCGCATCTAGTCGCTAAGGCCTCATTAGCACACTATCGTAATGATTGCCTATAATGACCCAATTATTATTTATCCAACGTTGTTTGCGTCCTCATAATAGTGCGACACCAACATATATTATATACTAGCTTTCGCCCACGGCTTCGCCCGCGCGGAACTTTCATCCCCTATTTAACTCACTTAGGGGTTGAATTTCGAAAAATCCTTCCTTATTCCTTGTCTACATTATAAAGGCAACCTCTGTGCAAAATTTCAGCATTCTAGGTCCAAGGGTTTGGGCTGGACGTTGATGAGTCAGTCAGTCAGTCAGTCAGGACTTTTCTTTTTATTAATATAGATAATAGGATACCTAAGCTCATCAGCACAGTATGTATGGGCTTTGAATTTCTGCATCATTAAAATTCAGCACGATAAGGTGAATAATCCAATTTGATTCTTAGTTGACCTTGTGGCTAGACCAAATAGTCACCGTATTTAACTATAATTTATGCAACAGCCCAATTACACATCATTTGTAAGCGCAGTGACTGCTTCAGTTGACCTGTTAGGCTACTATGCGCAGGCGCATCCTTGTGCTACATTATGTTGCACAATCCGATTAAGTGAGATGAAGTTGCTGTGGTTAGTGGCTTTTTGTAATAAGTGGTGCTTCTGGTTTGTTACACATATGTATATTATCTCTTCTCTAATCTCTAAATACTATAAAGTCGCTGTTTTCGTCTGTCTGTTTCTCCGCTTACTTCTAAACCGAGCAACGGATTTTCATACGGTTGTCACTATCATTTAGAGAAATTCTTCCGAAAAGTTGAGAGAGTGTCAAAGATTTTTAATGATGTTGTAAAAAACATATTTTTTGGCGGTCCGCAGTGAAACGGGCGGTCGGCTGGCATGCCCCGTTTCCGTCCACGCCGCGGAGAAAAATTCACACACACTGTACACGACACCCGTGCGAAGCCGGGGCAGGTCGGGTTAAAATTAGTGGTCCTATTTAGCATTTTCCACCTTTTTTAAATGTTAGTGAGTTGAGTGAGTGTCACACTTGTTGTTACATAATTGTTTATCAATGTCTGTATGGAATTTTCTTTATGACATAAATCATAATCAGCCAAGACTTTTCTCAACAATGTTGGGGTGGCTTCCAGTCTAACCTCACAGATGAAAACCAGTATATCTAATTATGTTACATGAAACGACTGCCGATTTTCCCTCTACAACCTAGTTTTCGAGTAACGTGATATCCCCTAAAAACGATCACATTAATGCAACGAGAAAATACTCGTACCTACTTCGAATTAAACAGGGTTTGTTGACAGCGGTTGAAGCATTGTTATAGTTATTGATTTAACTAGCTTTTTTCATGTTTTTACAGGAAAACTTTTTAAAAGAGTTTGCAATGTGATCTTTGAACGTATTTGGCGGACAAAGAATCAGCATTGTCACACAACGTAGCAATGCTGTCAGCCTCTTGGGCACTTTTCCGTTGACAATGATGCGGACGAACTTTTTGATGCTATGTGATCATTTTATTTTTATATACTTGTACAAACGCTAGCAGAACAAGCTACCGTAATCAGACAGATTTCTTTGATAGATTTTCAACTTTATTACATAAGTTTAAGTTTCATGTTTAATTGAGAAAATTTGACAGTTTTGGGGCAACTTGATGTGCTGGCGTCTGTACATATTATTATTTTAAGAACGGTAGTTTTTAAATTATATATCTGTACAAATAAGTTAAGTATAACAACTGCTTCCGACTCGCCAAATGTAATTAATTAATTACATTTGGCGAGTCGGAAGCAGTTGTTTACTAAGAAATAGAGAAAGGAATAGTAGACTACGGTATGACTAATGCGTGTGCACTATGTACGTGTTGCGCCCGCGCCGGTTGCGCGTGACCTTGGCTCTGTTACATTTTGCTTACCCGTGCACTTATAGAGTCAAGGTGTTAGTATAATGTGGTTACTTGGCTGACCATTCCACTCTAGCCGCTAAGCACTTTATTCTAAATGTTGCCGTTTGATCTTATATTCTATGTCGTTTAAGCATCTCTTAGCTTTATTCAGCAACGTTAATAAATAAAATCCCTTCATTCTACAGGATAAGTTTTTAACCAGTGCGCAAACTGTAACCATGAATTCAGCTTATCATTCTAGACGTCTAGCGTAGAAATTTTTCGTCGATTTACAAAAAAATCTGATATTTCATAGAAAAGCGGTCAAAATGTATGGAACAGCAGATTTTTTTTTGTATAACCGACGAAAAATTTCTGCGTTGGGGGGTCCAGATTGATATGCTGAATTCATGGTTACAGTTTGCGCACTGGATAAAAACTTATCCTGTATAAGGAAAAGTATATTAGGTACCTACTTAGGTATGGAACAAGATGATTAGAGTCTTCCATTTTATTTTTTGCTTCGAATAATTAAATTGTAGCTCAATAACCTTTACATTCCTCTTTGATTCCCCATTGACCCTTTAGAATTAGTTTAGATTAAAAGCTCACATATAGAGTCAGCTAAATAAAACGCGTCACACCAATGGAAATAATTGGAACGAAGAGTTTATTTCCGGTCGTCCGATTGTTAATGAAACACTTCGTGTTCCATTTTCCCCATTTCTCAGTTTGTGCTGGCAATGATTGGTAGCGGCGCACTTTTGGACAAACAAACACTCACACGTGTAACGTGATGGATTTTATGGTGAGATGACGGTTGATAGAAAAAGAAGAAGTAGAAATGTATGAAAAAGGAAATTGCACCAACGACCACAAAATTATTTGATACTTGCTTTGACCAGCGGCTTCGCCCGCTTGGATGTCGAAAATTACCCCCCGGGAACGTACTACCGAGATAAAAAGTATCCTACGTGTTAATCTATCTGTGTGACAAATTTCATCTAAATCCGTTCGGGCCATTTTTGCGTGATTGAGTAACAAACATCTAAATATCCAAACTTTCATCATCATCTCAGCCGAAAGACGTCCACTGCTGGACATAGGCCTCCCCCAAAAGGGGGGTTGGCGATCGCAGTATGATGGTAAAGTGCATAGAGAATCCTGCTGCCCATTCTCTAGTAAGTCCCTTAGTCGCCTTTTACGACACCCACAGGAAGAAATGGGATGGTACCTACTATTCTTTTACGTCCGGCAACACACGGAACATCCAAACTTTCACATTTATGATATTAGTAGGATAGTAGGATTTCAATCAATCAGTCAAACTATCAATAGACTTCATTTGTAAAATACGTTACATCCACAGACATGGTTACATCAGTGTGCAATGTGTTACAATTGTTATAGGTATTATAGTTTCTCTGTTTTTCCTTAATCCGTTGTAAAAAGGAAAATTTCGTCTTAACTTAAATGAAGGTTCGAGGACGGCGGCGTGTTCTAAATAATGTCTCACTGTGTACAGTCGCATACAAAACCCTTGCCAGTCAGCGACTTGACGCCGAACAGTGAATGGGCAACAAACAGCGGCTGACAGAGACACTCATTTTTCAACGTTTGGCAGAAACATGTTAAGGGTACTATAATACCAAATTTTACATAACATAACATAATGCCTTGTTTATCTGAAGGGTTGGGCAGAGGTGTACCCCACATTTCGCCAGTTATGTTTCAGTCCCTTGTGATAGGGGGCGAACCTATTGCCATCAACCGGGCACAAATACAGGCTCCGGGCCTCAGAAATTCCAGAGAGAAAAACCCAGTCTCACTTTGTCCGACGTAGGAATGGAACCCAGGGCCAAAATTATCGTACCCAAATTTTACATTTCCACCAAAATTATATTTTCTATTTTTCATAGACCTCGAATTCTAGCTGCATATCCAGTAACCTCACCCGTGTCTGTTACATTACTCAAACTTAAAGCATTAATGTCAAACTCAAACCATTTAGGCACTTTTGAACTGTCAAGGAATCGTCGCTCAGTTAGTCAGAAATTTGAAGTTAGTCGACAATAAATAGCAAAGAGTAGGCACGTAAGTACTAACTCAACTAACTCGATAGCTAGACAGACAGACGTGGTGGTGACGCGTCTGTCTGCCTTATCATCATCATATTATTATTATTGTTGTTGTTGTGCTGTTTAAACGACACTGCACTCGCCAGTACCGCACGTGTATTCAGGATGGTCACATTCGCGAGTGAGCAATCTACTCATATTATCCCTACTAATATTTTAAATGCGAAAGTAACTCTGTCGTCTGTCTGTGTATTAGGCTTTCACGCCTAAGCCGCTGAACCGATCGTCATGAAATTTGGTAGAGATATAGCCTGGGATATGGAGAAGGACATAGGATACTTTTTCACGCGATACCCGACATCCACGCAGGCGGAGTCGCGGGCAAAAGCTAGTATTATAATCAATGCGCTTAGGAGCCATTCGGTTTACTTATATCTAAGTGGGTTATACGCATGACTTCGTCGCAGCATCGGCGTGCATTTTATTGGTCTATGAGCATCTTGGTGGTAATATTTATGTATTTATTGACACACATAGCCGATGAGCAGGGAATGTCTTTGTTTTGGCGCAGAATATTAGTAAATGGAATGTAGAGTATGTAGCATATTTAGTCTATGCCCTTAGTCTGTTAAGTCTATGAACCTTAGTCAGTGAAGTCGATGGTTAGTCAAAATGGAATTACTTGTCAGACTGCAAGGTGGGCGCTCCCTATTAAAGATATTAATAAAATACAAGGTCTTGTTTCATCGTTTCTCTTTCTCGTTTTATTTCAAGAACCTTCCTCAGCTTCAGCAGAACCCAGACAGACACAAATACAACAGAGTATAATTGGTGGAACCCTAGAGGGGTAATTACGTTGTTGAGCAGACACATTTTTCGGACATTTATGAAGCAGTGGATTAGCAATATTTTCATTTTTTTTTAGATTGTGCTTGATATTGTCATGATTATCATTTCAGCCGAAAGACGTCCACTGTTGGACATAGGCCTCCCCCAATTTGGGGGCGTGTGCCATAATCGCCACGCTTGGCAGGCGGGTTGGCGATCGCAGTTTGGTGGCAAAATGCATAGAGAACGCTGCTGGCTATTCTCTAGTAAGATAGTGTGGTACGCAATAATTGGTGTGCAGGCTGCTGGTTGCAGTTCAGGGATATTCAATGCTGGCCTGAAAATCTACTTGTAAATGTAGGGTTTTAGCCAGAGAAGGCTGAGTTTGTATTTCGATATTGGCATAAGGTTTTTTTTACCAACGATTAAAAACCGCATTAAAAGCGTTTCATTCGTTTGGGAAGAAAGTCACAGCACTTACAGACAGAGCCAAAGAAATTAAGCTTTTAAAATTATGACATCACTCTTTATGCATGAGGGCAATAATAGAGACGGATAATATTTATACTAACCCATTTACAAATCACCAAAAATGATAAGTAACCAGGGTGGTCGAATATAGTTGAAGTTTAAAGAAAGAAAAAGTATTTATTGGACTCGCACAGGAATATCACAAACGTAACTACAACACAATACAATTAAACACACTCAAAAACTAAAATACTCCTACGCAACAATAGGTACTTGCTTAATCAAATTAAAATTAGTTTTATACAAATAGGGAAAATAAAAAAACAAGGTCCTGTACGAAGCCAAAAGGCCAGTATGTCAGCATGATGTTGCGGACATTTAAAAAGTGTCGCAGCGCTGGTATTCTGGTAGGTATGGCCCACTGTGTAGTAAGAAACCGATGAATCTTTTCTAATAAAATTTAATTTAATTATTTGAAAACAAACAGTCAATTTATCAAATTATATTTCATTCAAAAACATCTATCTGTTTCTTATTAATCTGACAATAGGTACCTACTTAAGTACTCATTACAAGTCATTACATGCGTTAACTAGCACACAAGATTGCCATGAATCATTAGAATGTAATGAAAGGCTAATTTGAATATTATGCACATAAGCATATTCGTAATGACCGCGTTAGGTGATATTATCATACATACGGTAAATAAATAAAACTTTAGACAATTTACTTCCTGAAAACTATTTACGCTAATATTATTCGGAATTCAATTCCTTCCGAAATTAAAGTTATTTTTCACTTGTAGTGTTTTTCCGGAAGTCGGTTATTTTTTGGGAAAAGGTTTTTGCTTTTTAGTTATAGTACCTACCTAACACCAATTTGAAAGGAGATTGCCCGATTTGTAAGGAAAGTTGGGTCCAAGTGGAAAATTGTTGTGCCCTAAAGATTTTAATTTTAAATAATAGTAAAACCATAGTA
This sequence comes from Polymixis flavicincta, assembly GCA_949987655.1. Classification (NCBI taxonomy): domain Eukaryota; kingdom Metazoa; phylum Arthropoda; class Insecta; order Lepidoptera; family Noctuidae; genus Polymixis; species Polymixis flavicincta. The sequence continues at coordinate 21,780,293 of OX465183.1, forward strand.
TTTTCATAATCAGAAACCATTTTTCATTTATTCACCCTGGTTCAAGAGATATCATTGTTTTTCTGTTGTAAAAATCTAGGATATAGGTAATTAGAAATAGACATTGATATAATCAAGCGTTATAGATCAATCGGTAAAAACTGCTTTGTTAGTGGTTTTCTAAATAAATATGGCTATTATTTTGTGTCTACTGCTTTTGTGAACATTTATTATTATTTATATACGTAGGCCTATTATGAATGTATGCAACCTATTATTGTCATCGTTCCATCGGTTTTACTCGCATCTATTATTTATCCAATAGTTTTCGTCATCATGAATACTTTACAAAAACTCATATTTGGCGTACACCTGTTGTTCATTTCAGATAAATATGGTACAATAATACATATAAAACGGACAGGGATAACATCATTCTACCTCATCGTCGTAAAACAAAATGCTAACGTTGAAGTTGTCAAATGTTGAGATTTAATTGAGATGTAAACTGCCCATAGGATAACAACTCAAGTAAAATAATTGTTTTTTTATTGTTTCACTATAGTTTTATTTTGATATCGATTACTCAATTGATTAAAAGATGGCATTCGTTATTTAATTCTTAGATACCTGGCAACTTTTTTTGTATACCTACCAATCAAACCACGGACTACATTGAATCAAACGGATGTCGACGTAATGTTTAACTACTTATTAATTAACGTTATTCCCAGGGTGAAAGAAATTGTATAAAAATACCCTGTCCACAAAAAAACTAATAATATATTTAGGTTATTATTAAAATCAGGCACACGATACCACAAAGCTCCGTGGCAATCTCCTTTCATCATCCTTGGCAGCAATCTCGGTTGAATTGCTGTAATTTTTTGAAGAGTTCCCTTATGTCTGTCTTCGAAACGCATTTAAATGGGACCCTTTCGAAAAAAAAAAATTGCAAATCCGTCGTCTATATTTATGACGGAGTTATTCCCGAAAATACATAAAAAAAAACATGTTGAATCGATTGATTGATGTTGATATGACTTTCTGAAGTCAGATAAAGGTAAACTGTTAATTTTGGGTATTTCTTTTTAAACTTCTGTCAACAAGGAGTTCCTATTTACGGAATTGAAAGCATTCTTAATGTCAACCATAAGGATGACCTCACCTTTATAGCTACTGAGGTAATGCATGCAAATATTCTATAACCTTATAGGTAATTAAATTCCATAATAACTTTATTTACAAATATTTAAATGATTTTATTGTGACCGTAAACTGGCCATTCATTGAGAAATTCCTTCAAATATTACGCACGTAAACACCAACATACGATAGCTCATGTCATTCAAGAGTTCAGTTTGTTATTACTTATGTGCATGACACACTATGGCATCACGCGAACCTATAACAATTGCTCAATGATCCAATCAGATGCCCCCCTCGGGACGTAGCCCCGCACGTGCCCCCTCCACTATGTCTTCCTAGCTAGGCACTTGACACTTCTAGAACTAGGTTGTAAAATCTGGCCGAGATTTGACTCAGTTGTGTAATGTCATTGACTCGACAATAAGGCCACTGCGATTGGCTGATGGAGTTGTTCAAGGTTGTACCTACAAGTGCTTTAAAGTAAATGTAGATATAAGTTTTTTCGTTCAATATTATATTTGCTCGTTGTTAATGCGAGAGCATACTATTACCACAGTATAGAGAGGCAAACGAATTGTTACTGAAGACAAAACAAATAAATGTTTGTATTCATTCATACATCGCTACGACCTCATCAAGTGTTTGAAATTGGTGATCTGGCACCAACTATCCCGTTTTTAAATCTTAGATCTTCACTTTCAGCTAGGAGTTAGAGACCGAATAACAGGCCTGTGCGGATAGAAATGACTACTTCTTGAAGTTCCTACCACTTCTATTTTTTTTTAGAGGTTATAATTATGTTCCACCGAATGTATTTTTTTTTAATGTATGTTCCTCGATTTTTCCCCCATTTGTGGACCGATTCTCAAAATATTTTTATTATTTGAAATACCCCTGAGGTGGTCCCATTGGCACCAAGTCAGGATCTGATGATGGAATCCCAGGGAAATCGAGGGCAACCCTCACATTTTGTAGGTATTAACAATGTTTTTCATATATTTTCTAAAGCTATTGAGACATTTGCGTATGGTCATCATTATCTCATGACGCTGAGCTGATGAAGGAAGGTACAACTCTTTAACGGTTAGGAGTTAGGTGGAGGTTTGGGCATTACTCCGTCATAAGACCGATTTGCAAAATTCTTTTTTTGTTCGAAAGGGGTTTATTTCGAAAAGGTCCTATTTAAATTTCATTTAGATCGGAAATTCTCCCGCTCTGGGTGGAGCAGGAGGGCGTGTCAGACTTTAACTGACTAAAACCCACCCGTGTTCCTTTAGTAGCCCGTATGCCAGGGGCTGTGGTGTCTCTTTCGAACAAACCCGCAACCCTGGCAGGCATCGGCCCTTGCGGGCCCCATCATTTTTTGTGGTGACATCTCTTTGAGGCGCGCGTGGAACACAACGCGCCGTCGACTTGCGCTTGGTCCTTACCGGACAGCGAGCTACCCGTTACTCGCCGTCCGCAAGCCCATGCCTACGGTGGCCGGAAATCGGCCTGGGATTCCCGACGCCCAGGGCGTCTCCGTATCCTGCGGCCGCTAGGGTCGCGAGGGCGCATATGCTGCCTCTCCCTCACGTGCGCCGCCTCCCTCTTCGCGAGCATCACTGCTTCGCTGAAGGAGGTGACGGCTCCCCATGCCCTCTCGCTCCGTACCATGGCCTGGACCAGGGCCGGACGCGAGAGATCGCCGCCGCCGATCGCCTCCACGAGGACACGGCGGTGCTCCGCCCAAGCAGGGCAGACCGCCACCGTGTGCTCCACCGTGTCCTCAGGACGATCTTCGCAGTGGAAACACCCGGGCGTTTCCTCCCGCCCTATCCGAAACAGGAACCTCCCGAAACAACCGTGTCCGGTGAGGACCTGCGTCAGGCAGAAGGTGAGGACGCCATGCCGCCTCTCAAACCACTCCTCAAAGAGGGGACTTACCGCCGCAATCGTGGCGTGCCCAGCACTGGGTTGTGACAATCGCTCTCTCCATGTCACCATGAGATCCCGCCGGAGCTCTGTCCGCTGTGCCGCGATTTTCCGCGGCAGCGCAGTTACGCCCCGGCGTTTGGCCTCCTCGCGCCACTCCCACATTTGCGCGAGGACCTTTGCCTCCAGATCCCATGGCGGTAATCCGGCAAGGAGGCCCGCCGCCTCGCCGGAGATCGTGCGATATCCCCGGATCATTCTGATCGCCATGACCCTATGGGACGCCCTCAACCGGCGCTTTTATAGGAGTCTTGATCCTATATTTGTCAGGAAATATGATCCTATATACCGATATAAGTACAAATTATTGGATTAAACGTACTTGAGTAAAAACAGCATGTATTTATGCTGTTAAAAGCGCAGTAGCGGCCACCAAAACTATCATCGGAGTGTTATAAGTCCACGTAGCATTATAAAATCGCATTCCAGGATTATTTTGCTTGTTGGGTCGCAACCCCTTGTGTCGCTAAGTCGGCCGCCGCCTGGTATGACCTCCCTTGCGCCAGGACCAGCGTGTCGTCAGCGTAGCAAACTACGCTGACGCCGCTAGGGAGGTCGGCGCGCAGCACCCAGTCGTACCCGATGTCCCACAGATGCGGCCCCAGGACCGGTCCCTGTGGGACATCGCACGACATCTCTCGCCGGTTCCACTCTCCGAGGTGACCGGGGTAGATGACGGCCCTGTCCGTCAAATAGGCCTCGACCACACGACAGAGGTAGGTCGGCATCCGGTGATACCGGAGTGCCTCCCTTATGCAACTCCAGGGCAGGGTGTTGAAGGCATTGGCGATGTCTAATGACACCGCCAAGACGACCCCACCCCGGGCCACAGCATCCCCCGTCGTGAGGGCCCGCACGCGCATGATGGCATCCACCGTGGAGCGCCCCTTGCGGCAACCAAACTGGTTCTCCGCCAAATCCGGCCCCACCCGCACCAGCCGCCCGACGAGGCGGTCTGCAATTACTCTCTCAGAGAGCTTGCCCACCTCGTCGAGCAGCACAATGGGCCGGTAAGCGGACGGAGAGTCCGCTGGGCGCCTCGGGTTCTTAATGAGGACCAGCTTCCCCGTCTTCCAGCGAAGTGGGAACTGGCCCTCTTCCAAGCATGCGCTTAGGAGCCCTCTTAGTCGAGGCCCGAGAGCCTGTAAGGCCAGGACCCAGGCTTTGCCGGGCAAGCCGCCGGGTCCTGGGGCGGTATTCTTGGCATTCAGCCTACGTACCGCCACTCTCAGGTCTACCTCGGTCACCTTCCCAGACCGCGTAGAGATTACTTTTTGTTTGGACTCCATTAAGATTTCATTATATGCATAGTCGATAACTGCTACGTCCTTGGAAGGTTCAAGAATAAGGCTTTCACGACATGACTACTTAATGACGGTGCCACCTGCTTGGATCCCACACAAATCGTTAAGTCCGCCGAGGAAAAGGTCACTATTCTATTGAGCTTATTAACTAAATCGTTACATAGGTTGAGGAATTGAATCCATTTATCTTTTAACTAGGTCTCTTCATTAAGTTTTCAAAGTGGTGTTCCACTATCTAGACTTTGGCCTTATTTTGAAAAGGCCTATGGACTTCAATGAAATGATAACCTGTGCCTTTTGGAATTCTAAATAATTAAATAATAGCGTAATCTAAATGTAATTTTTTCGTGTGTACGAATTTACAACAAATTACCTAGTAATCTGTAAATGTTAAACTCGAGATATGCTTTTAAGAATAAATTGTATGAATGGTTAATTGATAACAACTTCTATAGAAGGTAGGTATAAAACAATTCCTAGAACGAAAATAGTGTTGTTTTAATATTAAAATATTTTTTGCTAATGAAATTGTTATTAGAAATATTTGCATGCTAGGTTTAATCTTGGCAAAACATGTCTGCTCTATTTTTGTACTGTAAGACCTTCTTATTCCATGTTTTACGCAAATAAATATAAAAAATATCTCACAAGCTACCTAAACATTTGAAACAGAATAGCACTGCAGATGAACCCCCGACCGTCCCTTGCTCGTTGATGCGCCAGCCCGCGCCGCAGCTGAGCCAGTAGCTTTAAATTCCCCGTATAATAATCATGAAAATAATATCTTGATCCAGCCTGTCCCCAGTACTAATAGCTGACTAATATATGATTTGGTTAGGTAAGGTGTGTTGTGTTGTTGATATTTTTATATATTTTTATGTAATAGTCTAAGTTTCATAAAACTGGAACCCTTGAAAACTAAAACCAATTGTCATACCAACGAAATTCGGTTTCGTCCAAAATGAAAATGAAAACTAGGACAAAAAAAGTTTACGGATGTGGCATCAATTACCATAAGACCGACGAAATGTTACAAACACGATCACGTATGACTTACACTTTCATTCTATCGATTTAATATACGAGCGGAATTAAACGCAACTTTCACTGATTGCTTCGCATCAATTTCAATCAAATTCAACAATTATATCGAACTAATCACGATCACGATGATCGATTGGCGTAGCGAATCAATGAATGTGTAAGAAGTGGTCACCACGGAGCAAATACATGCTCCGTGGTGGTCACTCACTGGATATTACTTTGTTAGATCAGTCAGATTTCTCAGAGTGAACTTGACTATGTTAACGTCATTTAATTAATCTGTCAAATGTTTCTACATTGGATTGCTGGGTTTCTGGCCAATAAGCGTGAGGATCTCGGGTCTCTTCCTTGGATGAAAAGTATATAATTAAGGCTGCGAAAGATTTCTAGTAGCATTTAGAATTTGTTTTAAGTATATCAAAGCTAAAGTCAAATCATTTAAGCTGATGCAGTTGTTGCAGTTTTTACTTCAAATACGCACATAAAAGGCACTTGTGAACGTCAAAATTTACAAAACAAATTGAAGTGATTGTAGTTGCCTCTTCCAAAAGCTAATTTCGTATGGAGAAGAATGGGCAAGAAATTCCACTTGAAGCATTTTATTAATCCATTTAGGCTATGCAGACATGCATCAGTGCACGAAATTGAGCAAGTTTGTGCAGCTACAATGTCAGTGGTGTAGGTCGGTACAGTATCCTACTGGCCGTGAGCTGGGACCGCCGGAAGACGGGCAGACGTAGAAAGCGGCTCCTATTAGCGATGCCCTGCTAACTGCTCGATATGTGTCTATTTTTACTCGTTCACGGGTGGGTTTGAATTTTGTAGGCGTGTTGTCAAACATTGTGATCTTATTTTTATCAATTGGGACAACGAATAAAAAATGCGGCCAGTCTTCTGTTAATTACGAAAACAAAGACGTTTTTCTGAGACAGAATTCTGCCTTAGATGTGAAACTAGGAGACATGTAGGAGGCAAACAAGTACTAAACCATCAAAGAGGAAAGAAAAGCCAAAGACGAGAAGACTTTTTTAAGTGCAATCTAAGAACTACGATGGCGACATTAGTGGTACTGGGTGCCACTTTATACGGCTAGGCGTGAGCCTTCACACAACGCAGCCAGTTCAATATTTCCAGCGAACCCTTCACAGTGTACCTAAATGATTGATACCCAGCTGCTAGTGCGCGGCGTAAATAATGTCAATTAATCACCTTTTAAATGGGTGGTAGCAGAGCACTGGAGCGCATTCTAGGAAACTTACATTATTCCTATGTGTTCGTCAGTACCTAACCCTACCCAATTTTACATAATATGTTTTCGGGATGATAATCATATAATTCAAAAAGGTAGAGCCTAGGAAGATTTCTAGCTGCTAGCTTTTTGAATCACAGCGTGTTATTGGTAATTTACCCAGGTTGGGTCCCGAAAGTAAAATTAAGTATACAAAATCAAAATCAAAATATTTTTATTTCATATAAACCTGCATGGGCACTTATGAAACGTCAGAAGCTAGGTGCACGGTTCCAAATTGTTGTTTCCTATGGAGAAGAGCCGGCAAGAAACTCCACGGTTACTCTTTAAAAAATGATTGGTTTTATTCAAGAGAAATACCAGTAATATACCGATACTAAAAAAACTCGGACCGGCAGCCTAATTGCGTAACGTATTAACTTTCTGATGACGATTCCGAAACTAAGCAAACTCCCTTCGTAATCGTGTTCTATAATCCGAATTGCGAAACTAAATTGAATCAAAATCTGTAGAATTGTATAGGGATGTTAATAAAATCTTGCCCAATCTATTACGTTTGCGCGTTTTGTTTCATAACATATGAACTATTCGCTTCCGAATAATATTACTATAAATTAATATTGTTTTAATTACAACTGGTGGTCTACTATTGCTTCAAATGAAAATATACAATGATTCCCTAAAAAACGTAAAACCAATTTATAAAACACTTTCAACCAAAAACTGCCATAATTGAAAAAAGCAACGAAACGTTACAATGTTCACGTTTTATTTATCTGTAGTCGATGAAAAAATCGTAGAAAAGCAGTGTTGTCAACTTATTGGGATAACTCCTAAAACTGGGGGTTTGGACACCCCAACTAGCAGATTAAATTTTGCTTTAGCGGCTGTTCGTTTTGTTTTGATTAGTCTAATTTAGTTTGTGGAAATCTGTTATTATAATAACACGATGATGGCATGTTTTTTTACTGTTTGCATGAAACCTGTGATAGTAATTTTCCCATTATATCTTTATAATACCGAAATCATTTTGGATTCAAACGCTAATATGAAAAGACTCTTCAGCATGACGAATATAGTGAAGTCACACAGAGGCTGTGCCCGTGTCGAGATCGAAAACAGTGTCATTTCGACCAAATAAATCCCATGAAAACATGCTTCCAAAATATAAAGTCAAGCCATTATTGTGTATCTAACAATCATCCATACATCTCCACTTACTTTTTCAGTAACTATTTTGTGATCCCTACTCAATATTATAAATGCGAAAGTAACTCTTTCTGTCACGCTTTCACGCCTAAACCGCTGAACTGATCGTCATGAAATTCGGCAGAGATATATTCTGGAATATGGAGAAGGACATAGGCTACTTTTATACGCGATAACCGACATCCACGCTGGTGGAGCCGCGAGCAAAAGCTAGTAATCTATAAAGTACGTGACGATCATTTGAAAAACTATGACTGATTGTGACATAATAAGTTTTACTTTCAATTTCAAATCTTCAAATGGACCTCAAAAAGGACGACAGAACGTCAGCAATAGGAATTTAAATAAAATTAAAAATTGCGATTAAGTGGAGTCGGGAAAAAGTTGGCAACACTGTAACAAATAAAAAAACTATGAAATGTTTTTGTTTGTCTTGAATTTTGTTTTAAATTCGTTGTTTTATGTTTTTCAATAAACTAAATTATATTTACTATTCGCATACAAAGACATGGGCCTATGATAAATAGTATCGGATTATTTTTGTGGTTTCTGCACAGAACACGTAATTGGCAAATGGCAAGGAATAGGGCTCTGTCTTCGTTTTGTACTGGCTGCACTACGTCATAAGCTGTGTTTCTCAATAGCGAAAAGGACGAACCAGTTACCCATAATTCAGTATCAGCTGTAGTGCTGTAAGTAAGCCAATATAAACAGGAATTTCGTGTGTCTAGTGATTGTAACTTTCTTAGGTTAACTATTTATTTTGGGTAATAATGATTGTCTGTCAACCTCACATTCTAACTACTGAGATGTTGTTATTTGATATTTTGGTCAGTGGGTCGTCTTAGGGGTTGTATGTATGTAATTCTATCAGCATCTACATAAGCAGCAGATACTAAATTACAAACTATAATAACCAATTACAACCAACAACATAACGTTAATTATTATAACATTTTCGCAGACGATGCTAGAGCTACTAACTTCAATCTAATATTGACCTATGAGGGTTTTACCTCAAAGAATTTGGTGGCAACGCAGAACATTGAAAACCAAGCTTTTGTATTTATCATTGAAGGTGAGCTTTTTAACACAGTTAAGTATCAAGCAGCAACTCATAATTATGAATGAATTTTTCTTTGGGCGAACTTTATACATAAATGTAATCACATCATAAATTTCATATGTCCCTATTTTTTACAGTTCTAGTTTCGTGCCATGTTAAATAAAGAAATAGCCATAGGTTGATGACGGCCTACTAAATATTGCCTAGTTTGGCCCATAATTAAGTACTTTAATTGAGCAGAAAATAATTTGATTTTGTTTTAAAATTGCAGGAGTCCCCGGAACACTTCCCCTGCATAGACATGAAAGCAGCATGAATGATGTTGGCTGTTGCCATTTGTTTCGGCTACTTCTGACATCACTGTTACTGCTACTGCAACTACTTCAGTTATCAAGCTGCTCAAGTGCAAAAGTAGAAACTGAAGATTGTTATGAACATACTAATTTTACCTATTTAAGAAAACTGCTGACTAGTTTTGCTCAACAGCAATATACTTAATATGTACTTGTGTTAATTGATATTGGTGTAAACTTTAATACTTACAAAGTGTTTTAATTATGAACTAAAATAACTGTTAAATGTTGAAATACATATAGCATTGATTAAGTTTAAAAAAAGACAAGTTATTGATCATTAAAGTGATACTATTTAGAAAATAGCAGTGTTTATCTGAATTGTCATTTATTTGGTACATAAAGGTAAATTAAAAACAAATAAAATAATGGTTAACATAACTGCTTTATTTATATCATTTCACCCTTCTGACTACAGCATTTGTTCATATTTGACATGAATTTGTTGGCTATGAGGCAAAAAGAAATTCAAACAAGTATATTGTATAGATTAGTGGAATTTGGCAAATTTGGGCTACTGTTTTCCTGTGGAAGTCATTTATAATTTAATACAGCTTGGTAATGTTGCTGAGAGAAAGTTTACATTTTTCCTGTTTATATAGTTGAGCCACCTGAAAGATAAAAAAATAATTTAAGTACATCCTCATTATTTTCCATCATCCATTACTCATCCAGTCTTTAATAGGCCTCTCCCTTAAACGCTTCAATGCACAATCTACTGATGTACTTTACAAAACTACAATATTCTGCTATTAGATAAACAGTAATTAGATGCCTACAATTCTGCTGATGGATGGAACATAGATACTTGACTAAAAAGTATACATTATCTTTATTTAGGTACCTCATAGGCAAGTCATTTTTTTAATAATAAATAAAAAAATTGATGGACGTATTATTTAACTATATACATTGTGTATTAATATCAAGCAAAACCAATTCAATGAGAAATATTTTTTGTAGGCCTCCACATAATAAACATAACAAATAAATAGGTATTATGGTTTTTCAATAATTAGAAAACAATGTTCAATACTACCATAGTCTGATGCATGTAGAGTACAATGCTTATTTTGTGGATTTCCACCGAATGTAAAGAATAATATTGTATGATTGAAAATCTTCACACACATTGCATAGTAATTTTACAATGCAATGTGTGTGATAAACTTGACAGGCACAGGCCTCTCTGTGAGAGGGAGTGGACTGTAATCCACAGACAGAATAATTGAATTGGATATTTTTACTAACTTATTATTCACAATAATTAGTTGAAAAATATTTAAGGTACCTAGTAGGCCATCATCATCATTTCAGCCGAAAGACGTCAACTGCTGGACATGGGCCTCCCCCAATTTGGGGGGTTTGCTATAATCGCCACACTTGGCAAGCGGGTTGGCAATCGCAGTATGGTGGTAAAATGCATGGAGAACACTGCTACCCATTCTTAGTAAGTCCCTGAGTCGCCTCCTACGACACTGACGGGAAAGTACCTACCTACCTACTTTGCTTAAAGTAATTATGCATTGCCTTATCTATATTTTGTATTGACAACAAACAACATGTGTAGAGACAATATTTAGGCATATTCAATAGGTTCTTTTATAGGAAATAATATTGATATTACCTTGAACAGACAATGATGTGGAAATAAGTCTGTATTTACGGTGTGTGTAGCTAGTTCATAGAAGTCTTTAGATAGGTAATACATTGACATTAACTGCTTCTTCAATGTGTGCTTCTTTTGTTCTTCCTGTTTAAATTGATCGCTTTTTAGGTTTTCTAATTACAATTCGTAAATGCTCGACTGGCTTGCTAAGTTGGTGACATTATGATAAGTTTCGATACGAGGTACCTACGAATTTGTATTTCGTTAAAACGCCACCAAATTATCTCGTTTCTGAAATATCATCTAGGTAGGTTCTCTTAGTAGGAATCTTTATTTTAGGTTGTAAGCACACGTAACAGAAGAAAACGATTGCAATTATCTCTGTATAATCACCTCGTTGCTTCGCTATTCAAAATACCACAATACTGATATAACATTGAGGTTTTACACAAAATCACATTCACAGTTTATCAGGAAGACTACCACTTATATGTTTTCGTTATAATTTAAGAGATTTAATGATTAAATCCCATTAAAATGTAAGAAGAAAAATGATTGCGGCGAGTACGTTGCCTTCGGCTTGCGAAACAGACTACTCGTTGGTTTCAAACAAACTGATAGCTGTCAAACTAGTTACGCAATTCGCTTTAGTTAGAAAAATAGACCGTATACCCAATTTTTCCCGACATATCATTCACTCTAATAGAATAGTAATCGCTTTCACAGATATTGGAGTTTCGCAATTCGAAATTCGTAAATTTAAGCAAATTGCGATAGAAACGAAGCAAATTAATCTGAATCGTTTGTCAATAATGCATTACGCAATTAGGTAGCGGTTTGTTATACCATCGATAGTATTTGCTAGGCGATGTCCTTCAGCATTGACTCATCTGAGAGGGTCACACTTAGGACTCTCTTCACTTTATAGTCCTTACAAAACTAGTTCATCAATATTCTAATCTATTTTGTTATTTCTTTTTAGGTATTACTCGAGTTAACTTATCTTATTGTATGCACGTGGTTCTGTGACAAATGCACCCAATTTACTTTTATTTTTCTTTCAAAATGTCCAGTGGGTATGTTAAAACGAATAAAAAATTGTTAATAGTATTGTAACTATAGTTTGGCGCACACTGAGTCTACTTAATGCAGATTCTTCTGTAGATTCTACAATTTCTACATCTGAAGGAATATTTCGTTAATGATAGCTTCCAGTCTTCACTGTGCATGCTGTTGGAACCAACTGGAAGTTAAAGGAATCGGACCTTTTAACATTTAACACTAACCCCTAAAAACACCAATAGGGATTATTTTTGGGGTATGCCAGATTCAAAATCATTTTTTATCATAAGTATACCTCCCTACATGGGCACTTATGAAACATGCACCTAGGTACAGATAGCCTGCTAGAAGCAGGGGCAAATATGAGAATGATTAACTTGTTATGCCAAATATTTGTTAGTGGAGAAAGGAGAAGAAAGCGAACCACTCAAGATTTCCTTCCTGATGGTGACACAGGAAGGAAAGCGAGCAGTTTAATATGTATGTTTGACTGTTCGCCCTACTTCAATGTTGGAAAACAATAGATAATCCGATATATTGACGGTTCCAGTTGTGCGGTGTTTGGTTTCACTCAGAACGAGTGATGTTGCCTACCGCGTGTCGGACCTATGCCAGTTCACTTTACAACATCGTACTTTATGATATTGAATTCTGTTGTTTAAGCATGCTGCTAATCCCTTGAATGAAAATGGACGGGAGACATGTTTTCCATATGTGTGCTTTATTTAGGAACGCAACATAGCTACTTTCTGCTTACTTTGACATAAGAAAATCGATTTGTTTGGATTTATTGGAAAATGTCAACATAGTTTTAATAATGAAATCATAATGAACCAGATATTTAGATTGATTTAGTCCATGTTAAACCCCACAACCTGTACCCCCGGCCATGTTGAACCCCTAAATGCTGTCCATGTTCAACCCCTGGGGGGGTTGGGCACGCCACGATTGCGGCGGTAAGTCCCCTCTTTGAGGAGTGGTTCGAGAGGCGGCATGGCGTCCTCACCTTCCGCCTGACGCAGGTCCTCACCGGACACGGTTGTTTCGGGAGGTTCCTGTTTCGGATAGGGCGGGAGGAAACGCCCGGGTGTTTCCACTGTGAAGATCGCCCTGAGGACACGGTGGAGCACACGGTGGCGGTCTGCCCGGCTTGGGCGGAGCACAGCCGTGTCCTCGTGGAGGCGATCGGCGGCGGCGATCTCTCGCGTCCGGCCCTGGTCCAGGCCATGGTACGGAGCGAGAGCCGTCACCTCCTTCAGCGAAGCAGTGATGCTCGCGAAGAGGGAGGCGGCGCACGTGTGGGAGAGGCAGCATATGCGCCCTCGCGACCCTAGCCGCCGCAGGATACGGAGACGCCCTGGGCGTCGGGAATCCCAGGGCGATTTCCGGCCACCGTAGGCATGGGCTTGCGGACGGCGAGTAATGGGTAGCTCGCTGTCCGGTAAGGACCAAGCCCAAGTCGACGGCGCGTTGTGTTCCACGCGCGCCTCAAAGAGATGTCGGCACACACGTGATGGGGCCCGCAAGGGCCGATGCCTGCCAGGGGTGCGGGTTTGTTCGAAAGAGACACCACAGCCCCTGGCATACGGGCTACTGAAGGAACACGGGTGGGTTTTAGTCAGTAAAAGTCTGACACGCCCTCCTGCTCCACCCAGAGCGGGAGAAGTTATTTGATGATTTCCCACCCAAAAAAAAAAAATCCCTGGGGGGGTTGAACGTCGAATTTTATTTTTGAATGTCTTTAATCCACGTTCAAACCTCAATGGACAGTAAAACAAAAAATAATTTTTCATCTTCTCAATTTTTTTGCTATTAGCCAGAACATTGACACAAAGGCGAAACAACAAATTCAGATGATTTGATCGCAATTTTATAATGCTTCGGATTAATTAGAGAAGATGAGACACGTTTCCCTGTAGTATAAGAACGATACAGATAAACATAATAGCTGAAATCACGCCACATTCCTATCCAACACTTAGGTACGACATGAGGTGACAACTATTTAAAGTCAGTAGCAACATGTTACCGACTCCTATTTCATAGTCAATGCACATCGAAGTAACATCTGAGTGTGCCAATGTGAGCCGTCTGCGTCAGTGACGTAGCGTAGTTGCTACTGAGGTAGTCTTGTAGAATATATACGCAAGGGTTCAAGGCATGTCCGGCGCACCCTGGACAGTCAGTCAAGATTCCATCTTGCATGACAAGTTAATCTTTTTAATACGGGCTGGCAAACGCGTAGATTGATAGATATCCATGGCCAGTCAGTAGATTGAATATGGTTATTAGTACAACATCATTAAACAAATACAGTTGCTAAGTTATGAAACTACAAAATCTGACATAGGATCGTTTGTTAAGTTTTGGTTAATTGATAGGATGTACCTATTACTTAACCAAAACTTGGCAACATGACCGTTAATCTGCTAATTACCGAAGTTAACATTTTCGGTAACGGATTTACGTTTAAGTTTACTTTAAAAATGTTAATGGACACATTAACGTCCGTTAGCTTTCCATTAGTCCGATAACGTTAATTATTTAGGACATTATCTAAACAATAATTATTACAAACTCTAATGATACACTAACGCAAATATAAAATCAATTTCTACCACGAGTTAACGAATATTGTTAAATTCGTTATAATATCTTCCAAATGTAATGCTTTAACGTTTACCGAAGTTGACTTTGAGAAAAATAAAACTTTTGTTTAATGAAGAAAAGTGCACTGACTTCTTACGCTGTCAAAATGTATGGAACAACAGGTTTTGTAATAACCGACATATTAAACCCTAGTAGTGAAAGGCTATCGAACAAGATTGATGGAGGGCAAACTGTGCTAAACTTCCATTTCTCTCCTCTCTGCACAATCTTTAACGCTGTCCCGAAGTTTGGTTGCAAGGACTCCCCACATGACAAAAGAGTCGTGTTCGTCCAAAACATCGCCTCATCGGCGTGCTGCTTACCTGCCTTCATAAACGGCATGATACACAATTGCGTAGTTAACGTGCACACACAAGCCGTTCCCGTCTCATATAAAAGCGTATCGTCTATTGTGTATTGTGCTCGACTGCTCAATAAGCGTTAGCCTACACCTCACATTATACCTCCGCTTGATTTCCTTCATCGATGGTCCCGGCATTTCTGTCTTCGGTACATCTTGGGCTTTCATGAATTGGGAGACTATAGTGTTTGATGTTTCGGATAGGTTGTATGCAGTTTATGAAGTTTAAGGTTGTAAGTCTATCTGATAGGTACTTATTACGTCAACCATTTTTTAATCAAATTGTGATAATCTCATAAAAGCTCAGATTTGCAGGATTTCGAGGGTCAATGGTCCGTTTTGTCAAGGGCGTCTTGACTCGAAACGCCCTTAAAAACTCTCAATTTGACAGCAAGTGTGTCTTAATTCTGTTTTTCGCACAAAAACAAGCTTACTGTAAATTGCAAGTCTTGTTATTTTAGCATGAAAATTTAATTAGGGCTTCACATTTTACTAATACTACAAATGTGTTTGGATTTTTGTTACTCATGTCACTTAAAACAGCTGAACGTTTATTAAATAGATGTTTGGCACACAGATAGTTTATTACCTAAAATTAACACATGGGTTATTTTTATCTCCGTAGTACGTTATCGTAGGATAATTTCTGATCTCTGAGCAGACGACCCCGCAGGCAAAAGCTAGTCCCAAAGTAAGTGAAACGTAAACTTCATTCATTAATGTTGATCTTGATAGTCGTTTTTATTTTTCTAATGTCGGCAGAGATATAGGATATGGAGAAGGACATAGGCTACTTTTTTACGCGATAACCGACATCTCCGCGGGCGGAGCTGCGAGCAAAAGCTAGTATAAAATAAAATAGAAATGTTGATCTAGAAAGCAATTAATTACAATTCAGTCTCACCACCTACACAGTATTATGTAAATCATATAGCTATGGCTTATGATGAAATGGATAGAAACAGTGAAAGCGAAAGCAAAGTTATGGACAAAACTTGTATGCAAAAACTATTTGAACGAGTCCATGACTTAACATAACTTTAATGACGTTTCTTTTTAACCGACGAAAAAACGGAGGAGGTTACTCAATTCGACGCGGTATACCTCGAAGTTGGTCCCATATAAATTTCGAAGAAAAATTCCAACCCTAAGGGTAAGAAAACAGGGGATGATTGATTGTTTACTCACAGATTTTAATACTGAGTTGTGTATTACAAAAAGTAATCAAAAATTAAGCATGTAGTAATTAGTAGATTATAGCCACAAAAAATTATAAAATAAAAACTTTTTAATAAAAAAATTATACCGCCGAAAAACCGAAAAGTAAAAAAATTTAAACTTGCTTTGTCCAACCCCAATAACTAAGTTCGGAAGTCGGTGACATATAATTAAATACATATCCAAAGTCACCGACTGCGGTTTAATTTTTTTATTAAAAGTTTTTTTTTACAAACATTGGCTGATGATCTTTACTTCGGTGTAAATACAGCCGTATGGGTCAATCAAAGGTCAAACTTCGTTTGCCGAGCCTCCGAGGTCAGCTCATGGAAAGGTGACCATCACAAATCGAGACCCCTCCGTGCTTTGAAAAGCACTTTAAGCCGTTAGTCCCGGATCTTTGACAGTCTTTACGGGTCGTCAGTAACCCAAAACTCTGACAACCAGTCTTACCAAGCGGTATCGTGTTACCCAGTAACCGGGTTAAGGAGGTCAGATAGGCTCGCATGTAAAATTCTGGTATACAGTTGCACCGAGGTAGACTGGAAGCCAACTCCAACTTAGTTGGGAAAAGTCTTGGCAGAATGTTTGATCTTTGCTTTGGCCACTCAATATAAAAATGGTGGTAGAGTCTGCATAAAAGTTATTATTATATGTAGGTACCTACCTAAGTTTAAAACAGTACCTAAAACTATGAAAATTAATAGTAAATACTTCGTTTATATGAAATTGCCGCTTTGTTTAATTTAAAACTATTATGAAAAAAAATACAGCCGACTTCCGGAAAAACACTACAAAGTGAAAAATAACTTTAATTTCGGAAGTCGGTTTTTCACTTTGTAGTGTTTTTCCGGAAGTCGGTTGTTTTTTTTTTCAAAAAGTTTTAATTTGTATTTTTTTAGTTATAGTACCTCTACTCCACACCAACTCGAAATTTCATCATCCTTGGGTCAAGACAATGCATATTTATGCGATAGCAGCAATCGCGGTTGATTTGCTGTCATTTTTTTAAGAGTTCCATTGTCTGTCTCCGAAACGCATCATCAAATCTATATGAAATTTAAATGGGACCATTTCGAAATAAACCCCTTTCGAACAAAACAAGAATTTTGCAAATCGGTCTATATATGACGGAGTCATGCTCGAACCTCCCCCTAACTCCTAATCGTTAAAGAGTTGTACCTTCCTTTTTCAGCTCAGCGTCATGAAATGATGATGACCATACGGAAATGTCTCAAAAGCTTTAGAAAATATAAGAAAAACATTGTTAATACCTATAACATGTGAGGGTTGCCCTCGATTTCCCTGGGATTCCATCATCAGATCCTGACTTGGTGCCAATGGGGACACCTCAGGAGTATACTCTTTCATGATTATTTTTTTGACAGTCTGTCAACAAATGGGGAGAAATCGATGAACATACATAAAAAAAAGAAACAGTCGAACATATAACCTCCTCCTTTTCGGAAGTCGGTTAAAAAGTATAGATTCATCGTCTTCAAAGGAAACCCGTGGGCAGGTTTAAATACTTCAAAGCCAATAAACATACCGGTTGTGGAAAAAAACCTAATGGTAAATGGAAGTGTAATAGTTTAATGAATGGATGATGGGATGCGAAGAGTATCATAATAGAAGTCAATGAACTGGCTATTCATTGGGTAAATTCGTTTGGAAGGGAAAATTGCCGGAAGAGTCCTAGACTGGAGAAGTTCGCTTGTACCAAGGTAAGTGAAAGAATACGGTGGTATACCTACCCAAAAGGTAGATTGGTATTTGCAAACAAACAACTGATAGCCCTAAATCCAGTTAAATTAGTCTTTGAACTACGGAAGCCTTTGATATTTTTCTACTTACATAGCACGGTCACCCCAAAAATTGTTTCCACTGCTGTGAAACAGGCCTTCTTTCTATAAGAGGTAGTGGGCCGTAATCCACCACGCGGGCCAGGTGCAGGTTGGTAGATGTCACATGTCTTCGAATTTATCGGTCCTAGGACATATCAGTTTCCTAGCGATATTTTCCTTCACCGTTTTGAGAGCAGTGGTGATGAAATAAATGACCCAAACTACTTTCCTACTCAACTCCATTAATATTAAATAAAAATAACAGTACTTAGCTTTTATACTGAAATCAAAACAGCCTCTAATGATAATAATTTGCCATCTAAATCTCTGTGATCATCGCATAAGCGGCGCACACGCAACGCAATCTCGGCGGCTGCTTATTGTTCTAAATCATTATCAAATTATACGAGACAACGTCAATCTCAACGTGGGCTCTATCCCATTGTTGATGTTCGAGAACTACACAATAAGTGTAATTACTGATGAGATAATATTGTTTATGGCGTGTTATTGTATCGTGATAATATCTTGGAAAGTAAATAAGAAAAGTGTGGAGAAAACATGAACAAATTGCCACCTGCAAGGCCATCATATTTTTTTAGCGTTAGAAAGCACAGCTCTAGAAATCATAAGATTTTGGAGAGCATTATATTTTGATCGATAAATCGTTATCTATCTACATATAACCGTGAATAAATTACTTTGTAGCCCTTTTTACGAAAATTACACGGACTGAGGAGAGTAAAATTTGCAAATGATAAAGTTTATATGCAGAAGAGGTGCAGAAACCGGATATTTTTTAATAATGATCGAATTTCGGCCGCTCAAAATGAACCTGAAACAGCTATTAAGGAAGTTGAAGAGATCTGGCTCTTAATACTTATTATGCAGTAGATTGGCCAAAATGTTGTATAAGCCCACCTTAAAATTACTATATAGTCTGGCCTTGAAGGATGCTCGAGATAAGTCGGTTAGTTTAACAAACTACCTCATTAATTCCGACACACGTGTTGTAATGTTTCCAGCTAGCAAAGAACTAAACAAAACGTTTTTCCGCGGGTCAACCTAGGAGGTGGTCGGGTGCTATAGCCAGGGCTTAAATACTAAAAACTAAGCTACTACACGGGCAGCCCCCGTGGGATACGGAGCAGCAAGGGACGGGCTTCATCGGAGTGGTTCTAAACAAAACTTCACGACATGTATAATGTAAGGCCGCCCATTGTATATTTTGTAGTGTACCTTGTTTTTTTGTAATGTATTTTTGTAGTGTACAATAAAGTATTAAATAATAAATAATGTTGTACTCTGTCTTAAAGTAGACTATGATTGGATTAGCCATCATTATATCGCCTTTCTAAACTTGGATTTCTCACCTTCCCAAAGGCAAAATGTACAGATGTTGCTGGCAACACTACCAGTATTACTAGTGCCATAAACAAAATAGAAAAAGAAGGAAGATTGAATATGTTTGTTTATGTTACTCTGTGCAGGGGCTACCGTTGATTGCAATTAGGCTACATTCTAAAGTTGTTATTCAGTGGGAAAAGTATCTTACAATATATCTGAAGGCCAATTCTCGTAATTAAAAACGTTCAAAATCTAGTCGCAGTCTCATCTCGGCGTCAATCAAATGTCAAAAATGTATAGAAACTAGAAGTATTTTTTTACAGATTGTGAACGTTCTTGAAATTACGTGAGCCGCCTCTATGATTACTAGTCAATAAACAAGTTCATTTCGTAACTCCTAGGCCTAGATTCACGGCCGAGCCATCTCATTTGCTAAGGTTTAGGTAACGTTTGTTGATACATGTGAACTTAGCTATTCCTGTCTCTTGCACGCCAACAAGTTACACATCATTTACATGTGTCGCCTTACCTTACGAAGAGTACCTTACGAAGTTAGTTTTTTAGACATCTATATATCATCATCTGCCTAGCCTTTTCCCCACTATGTCGGGGTCGGCTTCCAGTCTAACCGGATGCAGCTGAATACCAGTATTTTACATGGAACGACTCCTTATCGGACCTCCACAACTCAGTTACTGACTTACTTTAAACATCTATTATATCTGATAGTGAATGATGATTTTCTATTAAGTATTTTCATTCCTCTAAGTACCTGGTACTTATTGACAGGCCTGCACTGTCCTCCCATACCTATTATCACTGTTATTTGAAAACATTTAAAAGAGTAATCGTGGAGTTTCTTGCCGGCTCTTCTCCATAGGAATCGACAATTTGGAACCGTGCACCTAGCTTCTGACGTTTCATAAGTGCCCATACAGGTTTATGTAAAATAAAATATTTTGATTTTATTTTATTTGCACAACCCTGAAAACAGAAGGGCATGAATATGATACTAAAGCTGCGGTTTCTTAAGATTCCGTTGACCGCCAGATAACGTCCGCAATTTACCGTCGGTTTTTTGACATCGTAAGGTCAAACCCAGTTGTGCAGTGGTCACCATGTGGTACCGGACCCGACTTATGAGTGGGTCGTGGGTTTGACCAGGCAGGACCTTGGAAGGCTTTACTTTGTTTAAATAATTTCACCACTGCTGTCGAAATGGTGAAGGAAAAAATCGTGAGGAAACGGCATGTCCTAGAACTAAAAATTCGAAGACATGTCACATCTACCAACCCGCAAAGGGATTCGTAGTAGATTACAGCCAACTCCCTCGAAGAGACGTGGCCTGAGTCACAGCAGTGGGAACCTTATAGGCTGATTTTGATGATAAACCCCGGTGCAATAATTTTTAGGACAGCGTTTCCTTCTAGGAAACTATAGCTGTAGAGGATAAGTGAATGTGCTAAAAAAGTAAACGGCATACAAATCAGAATTGTTGTCTTGCCGAAATAGCCGGGACACCATCGAAATAGCGGATCAAGGTTTGTAAGAATTTTGTTGACCTTAGCTCAAACATTATGTCATGCGTTTGCTAATAAGATTTCAATGTAAAATGCATTTACAGTTCTACATGTAACATGTTCAAATGCGTATGGTTGGTTTTTAGAATCTAAGTAACAGTACTTTACTTACTGAAGAACTATCGATCAGATCAATCCTTAATCTATCGACAAAATCAAAGCCGATTTTATCGATCAATCCGCAATTATGCCAAGACCGTAATGTACCCTTAACCGATCGAACCTCTGAAAAAAACCAATCTAAATAATAATCGAAAATGCTATCAAATAGCTTTCTAACATCGTAGAACACGCAACGAAGTCTAATGTCGGTTCCATATTAACTATCGATTGATTCCCGGTAATGGCGCCGATGGAAAATTGCTTTAAAATTTAATAAAGGCTTTAATGTCATGGTCGTCACTACGTGGTGTGTCCTTGGGGGGGCAGTCAATCATTAGGTCTATGATAAATGACGTGGCTTGCACCCCATCATTTAGGACTTAGGTAAAACATTTTACAAACAGATTAACCCCTTCAGTAGTGACTTATGGCGTAATTGATATGTTTCTTGTTGATCCAGTGATCGCAATCGTGAGCTCGATTCTCAAGTCGACTAGTGGTATTGAATTTTTGTGTAAGGATTCTTTAGTAGCTGGTAAGTATCTTGATTGGCGGTTGGTTTATGGCAACAATCTGGCTCCATAGTCGCATGAAATAAGTAACTAGATCTTTCACACGTTTTGATATTTTGTTGGTCAATATTTTAAAACTACATAGCATTTCCTTGCTGAAAGATCCCTGAGAAGTTATGCCGAAACAATGGCAGATCGTGGTCTCTTTTAAATTCCAAACATGATCCTTCTCATTTATAAACATTGCTTGAAGTAGTGGTTAGAATAGAATAGAATGGAATTTGATTTTGCAAATATGGGTAATACACAATAGTTGTTAAGATACATCAGAGGTCAGCCATATTTTACCATTCGGCATTCAAACATTTACATTATTTATGTAACTTGTATTTACATTTCGCCGGGTTAGAGGCAAAACCAATGATTTAGTCCAAAAAGTCAATATAAAATTGATCGTAATCGCATTTGGAAAGTTTGCTATTAAAATTATGTCCTTAGTGATAAAATTATGTCAGTCGCAAATATAAGAGCGTGTTATATAATAATCTAAGTTTTAGACAGTTAAATATACTAAACAAAAAAATAACTTAATTACTGCAAATAATAAAAATAAATTATAAACCCCTTTGCAAATGCGCTTATGGAAAATTTTATTTTGACTTTTTTGGACTAAATAATTGGTTTTGCCTTTAACCCGGCGATTTTGAAAACCACAGCAACAAAAAAAAATTATCATTAATGATAAATGATTTTATTTCTGTAAGTAGGTTTGTACAAACACTTTTACACGTCAATGATATCGAATATTAATTACAATTTCGTTTATTCATTTAACTACTTTTTTTAAATATTTTCATAAAGAAAACACACAAAAAAAAAAAACGATTAATACAACAATTATCATCATTACAATTGTCATTTTAATTAGAATTACCATTCAATTGATTGATTAGTCAATAAATAAGTTTTTCTCTGTTAGAAACCCAGTCACGCTGTACTACGTTTTATGTATCAAAAATTTACGTAATCTACTCTCAAACAGTACTGTAAATAATTGGGGCCATGCAATACACACTCCCATTTCTTCCACTGAGTGTCGTAGAAGGCGACTAAGGGACTTACTAGAGAATGAGCAGCAGCGTTCTCTATGCATTTTACCACCATACTGCGATCGCCAACCCGCCTGCCAAGCGTGGCGATGATGGTGGCAAAACCTTTTGGGGGAGGCCTATGTCCAGCAGTCGGCTGAAATAATTATGATGAATGAGTATCAAAGTGTGAGTACTCTTGCGCATCAAAGTGGTTTGACATGATACTTGACATAGTTTGCTATCTCATGGTGACATGGAGAGAGCGATTGTCGCAACCCAGTGCTGGGCACGCCACGATTGCGGCGGTAAGTCCCCTCTTTGAGGAGTGGTTTGAGAGGCGGCATGGTGTTCTCACCTTCCGCCTGACGCAGGTCCTCACCGGACACGGTTGTTTCGGGAGGTTCCTGTTTCGGATAGGGCGGGAGGAAACGCCCGGGTGTTTCCACTGCGAAGATCGCCCCGAGGACACGGTGGAGCACACGGTGGCGGTCTGCCCTGCTTGGGCGGAGCACCGCCGTGTCCTCGTGGAGGCGATCGGCGGCGGCGATCTCTCGCGTCCGGCCCTGGTCCAGGCCATGGTACTGAGCGAGAGGGCATGGGGAGCCGTCACCTCCTTCAGCGAAGCAGTGATGCTCGCGAAAAGGGAGGCGGCGCACGTGAGGGAGAGGCAGCATATGCGCCCTCGCGACCCCAGCCGCCGCAGGATACGGAGAAGCCCTGGGCGTCGGGAATCCCAGGCCGATTTCCGGCCACCGTAGGCATGGGCTTGCGGACGGCGAGTAATGGGTAGCTCGCTGTCCGGTAAGGACCAAGCCCAAGTCGACGGCGCGTTATGTTCCACGCGCGCCTCAAAGAGATGTCAGCACAAAAAGTGATGGGACCCGCAAGGGTCGATGCCTGCCAGGGGTGCGGGTTTGTTCGAAAGAGACACCACAGCCCCTGGCTTAAGGGCTACTGAAGGAACACGGGTGGGTTTTAGTCAGTAAAAGTCTGACACGCCCTCCTGCTCCACCCAGAGCGGGAGAAGTTATTTGATGATTTCCCACCCAAAAAAAAAAAAAAAACATAGTTTGCTATTGTCTCGCCTATTCCTTGGGAATACGTAGCAATACGTTAGCGTCTGTTTAGCCTTACATTTTTGACGTTTAAACATCTCTTAACTTTAAGTAACGTTTACAAATAACAATCATTAGAATTTGTGAGTCTAACAATGCAGGGCCATCTCTGGATGGGACTTTTGAAGAGAGAACTGATGCAGCTTTGAGCTGACCTGTCCCAACAGACGGCATGCAAACATATTCTTTTTTGGTGGGAAATCATCAAATAACTTCTCCCGCTCTGGGTGGAGCAGGAGGGCGTGTCAGACTTTTACTGACTAAAATCCACCCGTGTTCCCTCAGTAGCCCGTATGCCAGGGGCTGTGGTATCTCTTTCGAACAAACCCGCACCCCTGACAGGCATCGGCTCTTGCAGGCCCCATCATTTTTTGTGCTGACATCTCTTTGAGGCGCGCGTGGAACACAACGCGCCGTCGACTTGGGCTTGGTCCTTCAGTCGTCGTGTAGATAAATACTATTTTAGGGAGTTCAACGACCCGTCACAAGCCGCTAACAGATCTGCAGAACATTTACGTAGGCCATATATAAAATACTCAAAACTACATGGCACTCCTTTGAATATAGTCGAGCAATTGGTCGTGATTTTATATTTATTTAACAATCCATTTACTAAGAATAGCTTTTATGACAGTTTTTAATTACGTATTCGAATCGATGTGTGTGAAATTCAGAAGTAAGGGCATTTCAGATTTTTTTTAAATCTACAGACAACAATAGCACCGACAACCAAAACAGTAGTCTATCACTGACCTCTTAAGATTGAGCAACATTATCAATTACCGAAAGGCATCGATTTCGGAATTCGGCAACCAACAATCACATTTACCTAACTTAAGAAACGCGTTGATGTCTTTTGAATAAATTACTTAATTGATTTGCCAATCAATTTATTTTTGTAAGAATATTTTATAATATGACGTTTAAACAGTATAATTATGAATAAATAAAATATGTTAATCTGTAAAATCGTATTAGTAACTCCTCTGGTTGGTTGTCTGACTGACTAAATTAGTGTTGTAATCAGTGTCAGTGTCTGAACGTTGAGTCAAAGTGGTCAAGGGTAGAGAAAGTGCTTAGACGTAATTCAACGTAAGACGTAATCATAATAATATGCTTTGGCAGTTACATGGTTATTCTATAGAGGTATGAGGAACAGGGTGTAAAGTTCACTCATACCTATGATGGATTGATGGTAAAGGAGGATCCTCCGACCAGACGGGTATTGTGTCTGGTGGGCAACTGCCCGACAGTTGATGTCGGGATTTTTATCTATTCGAGTGTCGTGGTAAATTCTGATTGCGCGATGTAGAACTCCTAAGAATAGTTCGCCTGCGGCATTGTAGATGGCGCCACTTTCCTTTTTGCGATTTTCGATTCTGTTGCGAAGCATTTTAATTTGTAGTGCCGCTACAAGTCCTCACCGAATAACATACAGGATAAGTTTTTATCCAGTGCGCAAACTGTAACCATGAATTCAGCATGTCATTGCAGACCCCCCAGCATAGACATTTTTCGTTGGTTATACAAAAAAAATCAGCAGTTCCGTACATTTTGACCGCGTAGGTATTGCACTTTTCTATGAAACAACTGATTTTTTTTTGTAAAATCGACGAAGAATTTCTGCGCTGGTGGTCTATCTAGAATGATAAGCTGAATTCATGGTTAAAGTTTGCGCACTGAATAAAAACTTTTCCTGTATATTTGTATACTCTCAGTAGGTGTGTAGGTTCCGAATTTGGAGCCTGGATCTGTTGTTTGTTGTCTGTTGCCCCCATTTAGGTCGTGTAATATAAAACTTCTAAGTGAAATGTTGGTGTCAGTACCAGATATTCCTTCGGTGAATAGTGGTGTTATGCTGTGTTTTGTTAAGGTTTCAAAACCCTGTCATCTCTCCAATTTTTGTTGCAAGCGCTTGCAACCAAAAAAAGAGCAAATTAAAGTGCAGGGTAGTGGTGGCTTAGTAGTAACGGCCTCAACTTAGGAGGTCGTGGGTCCAAACCCAGACAGGCACTCACCACTGCTCTCAACATGGCTAGAGCCAGAAATTCAAAGTCATGTGACATCTACCAACCTGCACTGGGCCGGCATGGTGGAATACGGCTCACTCCGTCACTAGGAGGAGGCCTATGTTGCAGCAGTAGAAATATTGCATGCTGATTATTTTGCAAACGCTTTCTTCAGGGTCTAAAATAAAGTGGATGACAAACCCCAAAAAAAAGAAAACTCCAAATGTAAGCCGTCTGTTACACTAGCCCAGCTTTCTTCGGAACCCTTTAGCAAAACAGTCACGTCTTCTTTCACTAATTGACCGTAGAAAGTGTGTTTCAGTCTTTAAAAGGGCGACTAGCGTACACTAAATAATTCACGTTTGTATGTCCTTGCGACAGTCTTTTGAAAGGCCGACGCATGCGCCCGGACTGACTGCGAAACGAGGTTAGTTCGGCGATGCTCGGGTAACGTCGCATGATTTTGTATTTATAAATGGGGTGCTTGGACAGGAAACCTCCCCGTGTGCCCGTGGGCTGGAGTTTCCCTTGGATACGTCTGGGGGAAAGGCCAGTCTCCGGGACGGTGCACCCTGGGATGCGGGCAATATCCCCCATTGGGTACTGTGTGCCTAATGGGTGTCGTTGCCCGTATGCCAATATCCTGTCGGCGGGACGCTCCAACGCGTGTATCTCTGCGCTCATGCAGAGACGCACAGCGGCGGAGTAAGAGCGGGCTCGGTGTGCACTCACCCTGCCACCGGGCAGGCAAGAAGGAGTGCTCTCCTTCTGCCACCGTTAATCTCGTAGCCCCGAAGATTGTCACGGTCATGTCTCTGACTTTTGACGGGGGTCGAGGGCCTTGGCTTAACCGCCCGGGCCGCGAGGAAGAAATCCTCTATAAAAAATTACCCCAAACCTCCAAGCGGCGGCGCACCGTGAGGGAGGTTGCAAGCTTGACTAATGGGTAGCTTAATTAGTCTCTAGTGCGGACCACTATATTTTGAGTCAATTAAATGAAAAATACTCGTGGGAACAAAAATGGAAACACTAAAACTAAATAAAAAACAACAACAGGAGGAAGAGAGTGATGCGGGGTCGGAGTCCGACACCGCATCGAGCGCAAAGGGTTCTGTGAAGGGCCCGGAGCATGCGGCGGTGGGCGCTTCGAGGAGGACAGAGTTCCTCAAGAAGCGCCCCAAACCGAGGGATGGCCGGGGGTCGTCCTCGGATGGCGGTGTGGCCTCGAACCCAAAGCTTGGGAAGGTCTGCCGGAGCGGTGGGGTCCGGTTAGGCAGAGGCTTAACCTTGAAGGATCCCGCCGATCCGAGTGTCGAGGCGGACCAGCGATCCGAGGCGTTGGCCACGGAGGAGCGGCTCTCGGGGGGGACCAGCAGCAGGGCCCTCTCGGAGACGTCTGAGGACGAGCCAGATGCTGCTGGCGGCTCCAACGAGGAGCGAATGGCCAGGCTCGCGGAGGTTGTGGCTACTGCGGTCAAGGGGGTGGCCTTGAAGAGGCTTCAGGCCTCTAAAGGCAAGGCCATAACCGCAGCCATAGCCTCCATTATGGCGGCAGCGGAGGACCTGCACACGGGACCTCCGTCGGACAACATGTCCGAAATGCGGGCGGAGGTCGCCCGCTTGGCAGCCGCCATGGAGCATCTCCAAAAAGAAAATGAGGAGCTCCGAGCGGACCTGGCCGTGCTCCGAGGAGCTGGCCCGAGGGTGGAGCCTCAGAAGGGGGCGCGGCATGGTCCCGGGGGTGGATCCGTGCCTGAGAAGGAAGACCGGGTGCTGACTCTGGTGCGGCAGGAGCTGGCTGCCTTCCAGAGTCGGTTTTCCGCCCTGGAGGCCATAGTCCTTCGCCCCCCACTAGCGGCGAGCCAGCCGGCCTCGGGCCAGCCAAAGCAAACGCAGAAGGCGGCCACGTATGCCACCGCCACGACTGCCACGGCCAAGTCGGCACCGCAGTCGGGTCGGCCAAAAAAATCAAAAAAATCAAAAGTCATTTATTCAAATTAGGCTGAGAATCAGCACTTTTCGAACGTCAAAATACATAAGACAGTCCCCCAAAAACGCCCACCCTTCGACACTTCCTAGTGCTTTAGCTGGGAAGAAGAAGTGGCGGAACAAACTCCCCAGCAGCACAGCTGTCTGTTTAGTCGGATGGACTTGATTCTATACATACATAGGCAAAGTAATAAACAATCTCGCATATTACCTAAAATAAAAGTTTCCTGGTATAAAGGGCTCTATATGTCAATAACTAATGACTTACTAGATAGATGATAAAAAACACTTGGTCAATAAAATTAAAAAAAAAAAAAGTATTTAACTAAATAAATATATGAACCCATATAACCTGTCACTAGGTACGCTAATTCTGGAGAAAGAACATAAACATTGTCTTGTGTTAATCACAGCGACCAACTATTCTTGTCATTTAGATAGTCGTTAATGGAATAGTAAGCCTTTAAACAAAGGATGGATTTTACTTGAACTTTAAACGCATCAAAAGGCAAATCTAGCAAAGAAGTGGGAAGCTTGTTATAAAAAGTTATACCAAGCCCAACAAATGAGTTATGAACCTTATGAAGCCGGTGAAAGGGAGCACGTAGTTTGT
The DNA here is from genome assembly GCA_949987655.1 of Polymixis flavicincta. Lineage (NCBI taxonomy): Eukaryota > Metazoa > Arthropoda > Insecta > Lepidoptera > Noctuidae > Polymixis > Polymixis flavicincta. The sequence goes on from OX465183.1 coordinate 21,808,721, forward strand.
CCTTGTTTCTAGTGTTAACGGTATGAATATCACTGTTTTTAGTGTACAAGTGTATATGTTGCCTAATAAATAAGATGTTAGCTAATATGAATTGTGATGCCACTGTGAGAATACCAATATCTTTAAAAAAGTCCCTCAAGGAAAATCTGCCACCTAACTGGTAAATTGCACGAACAGCACGTTTTTGAAGGACAAAAATATTTTGAATATCAGCGGCTTTGCCCCACAGCAGAATACCGTAGGACATAACGCTGTGAAAATAACTAAAGTATACTAATCGAGCTGTATCGACGTCAGTGTATTGTCTTACTTTTCTGACGGCGTAGGCGGCTGAACTGAGCCTCCCTGCTAGTGTTGATATGTGTGATCCCCACTGAAGTTTGGCATCTACTGCTATGCCCAGAAATACTGCCGTGTCTACGGTTTCAAGCACCTCTTTATCTAAGACGATATTGGGACCTAGATTTCTAACATTCGGTAAGGCGAACTTTACACATTTCGTTTTTTTGGCATTGAGAACAAGGTTATTTGCCGTAAACCAATCCGTAACCATTGAGAGTGCACTGTTTACGTCGTCAAAGTCTTGTCTATTCCTATCTACTTTAAAAATAAGAGAAGTATCATCTGCAAACAGTACAACATCACAAATACCCTTTAAATAGAACGGTAAGTCATTAATATATACTAAAAACAAGAATGGGCCGAGTATTGAGCCTTGAGGCACACCTAACTGAACTGGCAGCCCGGAAGATTTTTTACCATTAATTTCTACACATTGAACCCTATTTTGCAAATAAGAATTTATTACGTTTAGAGCATCGTTATGGACACCGTAATAACGAAGTTTACACAAAAGCGTCTCATGGTGCACGCAATCAAAGGCTTTTGAGAGATCACAAAAAACTCCAATAGCATTTTGCGAGTTCTCCCATGCGTTAAATATGTGTTTCAACAGAGCAACACCCGCATCAGTAGTCGAACGACCTTTTGTAAAGCCATATTGCTCATTATGAAGGAGGCTATTTAAATTAAAATGTTTTAGCAACTGCTTGAGTATTAACTTTTCAAATATTTTGCTAAATGCAGGTAAGATAGAAATAGGCCTGAAATTACGAATGTCATTTTTATTACCTGATTTAAATAATGGTATTACTTTACTACTCTTCATGAGGTCAGGAAAAGTTCCTGAATCAACACATTTATTAAAAGTGACAGCTAGATAGGGGGCTACAATTTCTATAATATTACTTAAAAGTTTAATGGAAATGCCCCAGAAATCACCAGTGTTTTTAGACTTCAGTGTGTTAAAAACATTAACTACGTCACGAGGCGTTACATGTTCGAAACTGAATAGGTCACTACATTTAGGCACACTACTATGCAAAAGGTATTCTGCTTTAGACGGGGATGAATCTAAGGAGCGAGTCGTAGTTACAGGTATGTTGGCAAAAAACTCATTAAATGCCTCCGCTACTTCAGCTTCTGTAATAATTAATTTGTCGTCGACCAAAATCTCAAGTTGATTGTCTTGTTTAACAGACTTGCCCGTTTCATTATTAATTATTTTCCAAGTGGTTTTAACTTTATTGTTAGAATTTTTAATTGTGTCACTTAAAAATTTCGATTTTGCAAAAGCACTAATCTTTTTGAATAATTTTGAATAGTTTTTGACATACTCTAGGAAAGGAGTATCAAACCTGTATTTTTTCAATCCATATAATTCGTATAGTCTCGCTCTACTTTTGTAAATACCCGGAGTAGCCCATTGATTAAAGCCAGCGGAGGAGCCATTAATGTTAATGGTTTTGGTCTTGAAAGCAGATTGATACTCTTTTTGCACAACCTCAAAAAGGGCTTCATAAATTTCATTCGGATTCTCGTGTTGTGCTATGGATGGTGTAATTCTATGAGCTATATTATTTTTAAACCTTTTGCAACGACTAGCTGTATAAGGCCTACATTCAAGTGTACGTGGTCGCTTTTTATGTAATGGCATGGGGAAGCTAGCTAATAAATCACAGTGGTCGGACGTTAAGTCAGTTAGTACTAATTTATTTTTGGCATCACAATCAGTAAACATATTATCAAGACATGTTGACGAAGATGCCGTGATCCTAGTAGGTTCAAAAAACAAGTTAATTAAATTAAAAGACCTAAACAGATTGAGAAGTCTAATACTTAATGGAGTAACATCTAAAATATTAATATTAAAATCTCCACATAAAATTATACTTTTATTACTTGATTTTAACTTATTGAGTAAATCCTCCATTACCGATTCAAAACGAATGAAATCCCCAGAGGGGGGTCGATAAACGCAAATTATAACATATCGCTCGAGTTCAACACAAGACAACTCAATAGTGCGCTCAATAGAAAGGTTAGCTAAATCTAAACGTTGTTTACATTTTAACTTGTTTGAAACAAGAACTAAAGATCCACCGCGAATAGCAGTTTTTCTTACAAATGCACTTTGAACAGTAAAATTATCATCATTGATAAACACTACTTCATGTTCCTTCAACCAGTGTTCAGTCAAACATAACACCTGAACATCATAGTTCTCCATAAATAAGCTTAACTCAAGCTCTTTGCCGGACAGACCCTGCATATTTTGATGAACAACATTCAACATATGCGGCTCACCCGTTGTCGCACCTAAAAGTTTAAACTACTAGGCGAATCAAAAGTAGTGTTAGTACCATTACTAACATTAATCAAAGAAGACTTCGACATAGTACATATGTCTGGGTTTATATAAGCTAATAGCCTCGCTATTTTAAGTCTAAACCTAATGGGCAGATACACTGTATTCCTTGTCGATTTTAACTTAACAACAAAACTGTTGGTATCAAAAAATATAAGTTTATCACTGTAGTGAGTTACTAAAAACTGCATATGATTATTAAGTATATGAATATCATTGTTTTTTCTACTAGATAATCTCTCAAAATATGGAAAAGCACACAAAATAATTTTATTACAATTAATCTTTAAAATCTCAGTAACACTGTCAGTGATATCTTGTTTATTGACCTTTGAACTATTACCTACAAGTACAGTTATGTTGGTATTACAATCATATTGATTTCTTGTAACTGATGTCATTATTTCTTTGAAGGATTTCCCAGGTAAACAATTGTTTTGAGAAGAATTACTCAAGTTGTTACTAAGTAATTTCCCTAAACCTCTTCCTATACTATCAGAAAACATAACTGACTGATAACAAACTTGACTACTACAAGGGATAACGCTACTAGTTGACTGATCTTGAGATGGTACTTGCACAATATCTGGTAAATCTTGGCTGGGGTTACAGTCCAGAGCACTCACAACTTGGGACGGTTCTTCCGTTACCTCAGGCTGGAGGGCATCAAGGTTGGTTTCGCTTTGACAAGTACACAGAGTGTTGCTGAGAGTCAGCGAGTCCACTCTGTCTAACAACGCATTAGTAGCAAGGATATGTTCCTTAATTTGGTGCTGAGAGCATACATATTTTTTATAAAGGGACTTTAGAGAGTCATCAAGAACTTGAATTTCTGACTGTAAGCGTTGAGTGTCAATTTCATAAATATTGATACTGTTTTCTAATTTAATTTCATAGTTCTTCAATTTATTGACAAGAGAAACACGTTCTTTCCTTAATTGAATATTATTGGAATAGTGCTTTTGATGTTTCTTTAATTTATTACATTTTTTAATGATTTTATTCAGCCTTGCATATTTTTTAAATTTATTTTGACTCATTTTATAACTATAGTTATGTTTCAGTAATGAATCCTCTGTTAGGTCAATTGTTGTTATGGAATGAGGGTTACAATTAGTATTTAACAATTCATTTAACAAATGGTTTGTTTCTTTGACCTGAGTATGTTCTTTAACCTTTTGGAATTCTACAATTTTAATATTTGCATGGATTAATTCATCCTCTAAGTCCCTAACCTTAAATAAAGCCTCCTCATACAAATTACTGCAGTTGTTGAAACCATCTGTAACCATCCTTAGTTGATCCCGTTCAGCCACAACATCAAGGTATTGAAGATGTAAGTCAACCAGCTCCTGTTTTAAGCTTGTGTTTTTGTTGACAACTTTCTCAACTTCCTTCTCACTTTCCTCTCTTTCGTCTAACAGCTCTTGACATTTACTTTGTGAAGCCTGTAGTTCATAAAGGGTTGTTCTCAATTTAAGCTCCAACTCCTGAGCAGCAGCCTTACGGGTCATCACAGGCATGGTTTCAGGAATAGGTACTGGAAGTATAATGAAAGAAACGGTAAGAACTAAGTAGACAGACAAACAAAAAGGGAAAGGTAGAAATTTAAGAAAAAATTGGGAGAAGTTAGTGCTGCTATAGAGTAATGAGATAGGCGGCTAAATCTAATTGAAATGCAACTAATAATAATATGAGTAGATCAAATACAAAGTTACATTGATTCTATTGCCTTATAATTTTACTTTCATTTGTGTGGGTAGGCTGCCTAATTTAAAACAGAGAGAGAAAAAAATAATTAAAAACTAGTTTTGCTGATTGCAATTTAACCAAAAGTTTTGATACTAAGAACGAATTAATGAGTTACTGAGTCTATATGATGATTGTGTGCTAATTACAGAATAAAAGTGAACAATACTCCCCGTTTATTAATCCGCAAGTCGAACATCAGCTGTTCGTAATAGGTTACCGGTACGGTGTGTAACCAAACACTGTCTTTTACTTTATAAATTTGGAGGATAACAATAATCCTTAGTATTTATGTTGTTATTTTACATTTAGTTATATTAATACACGATAGTTACACTTAAAACTAAATAAAACTAATTTTAAAATACGGAACAAAATTTTGACATGTCACTCGGGCAGTGTTGCCATAAAAAAAAAAGCAAAAAAAAAAACCCGGCCCCCGGCGAAACCGGTGCCGCCCAAGCCCAAGAAGGGCGGGGTGGCGACGGCACCACCCCTGGTGCAAGGACGGACGGCCCCACCTCCTCAATCTCCTCCGGCCGACGCCGAATGGCAAGTGGCTGGGGAGAAGAGGAAGGCGGGCAAGGCCGCAAGGGCGGCCAAACGTAAGGAGAGGCGGCAGCGGCGCAAGAAGAGTACCGCCGCAGCTAGGTTACGCGCCCCGAAGTCCGCCGCTGTAGTGATTACGCTACAGCCGGAGGCGGAGAAGAAGGGCGTGTCCTACTGCGACGTGCTCTTAAAAGCCAGGGCGGCGGTGAACCTCGCGGAGCTGGGGGTCACCAATGGCATGCGGATGAGGGTCACTGCGACCGGAGCCCGCATGCTGGAGATCCCCGGCGCGGCCAGTGGCCCGACCGCTGACGCCCTGGCCGAAAGGCTTAGGGCGTCCCTAGACGCGGACGAGGTCCGAGTGTCCAGGCCCACCAAGTGCGCTGACATGCGCATCTTGGGCCTGGACGACTCCGTGACGGAGGGCGAGGTGGTGGCCGCCGTAGTCAGGACGGGAGAATGCTCTGCCGAGCAGGTGAAGGCAGGCACCATCCGTCCTGACAACACGGGGATGCGAACCGTCACGGTGAGCTGCCCCGTGTCGGCGGCCCGTAAGATCACGGAGGAGGGCCGAAGGCTCCTGGTGGGGTGGGTTTCTGCGCAGGTGAAGCTGCTGGAACCCAGACCTCTGAGGAGCTTCCGCTGCCAGGTGGGCCACCACGTGGGAGTGCAATGCACCTCGGAGGTGGACCGCAGCAGTCATTGCTTCCGCTGCGGTCAGCCCGGTCACAAGGCCGGCTCGTGCGTTGCCAAGCCGCACTGTTATTTATGTGCGGCAGCTGGCAAGCCGGCCGAACACCGGGCTGGGAGTAAAGCCTGCGCTCCACCCGCTGAAGCCAGGGGCCGCGGCAGGGCCAAGCCCTCCGCCACCGCCGTCACCGTCGCAACCGCCGCCACTGCCGCCGCCGCTGCAGCCGCCGCTGCCGCCTCCAACGCCGTCGTAGTCGCCGCCGTTACGGCAGGGCCTTCACAGGGGGCCCCGGGGGAGGCTAATATGGAATGCCAGTAACGGCTCCATTAGGGCTTCCATTACGTAATTACGTAATTACGCAATTACGTAATTACGGACAGATTTTAGAAATCTCACAAATACGTAACTGAAGAGCTGCAGTCCGTAATAACGTAACTATAGGATAATATTAATTAATTTAGGTACCCATTTATTTAGTTCTATAGTTTATTTAATTGACTTTTGTGATTTTGTGTATGTGCCGCAAAGTTTGACGCTTGGTTTTCAGAAGCTTTTCATTACAAGTTTCTAAGTAGATATCACCATACACGAGTAGAGATACTTCAACGAAAATGTAAGTACCTATTTTAACATTACTTGTCTACTTACTTTGTTTCTAGGGTATTGTGTGAGAGTTTATACATATAATTTAGTAGTTGATTTTATATTGTTGACGGCACGGTTGGCGCAGTAGTTGAGTGATTGGCTGCTGCGCTGCGGGTCACGGGTTCGATTCCCGTACGGAACAAATATTTGTATGACCTACAGATAGGTGTTCCGGGTCTGGGTGTCTTGTGTATGTTAGTTTACATGATTGTGAGTGCACCCACGATACAGCAGTAATTCCTAGTGTGGTGCGACGTTTAAAAAAAAAAAAATATGTGCGATTTTATTTTATTGTTGCTTGTTAGATGTCTGTGCAAATAGACATTGATTATGAGTTCACGGTACGTATGTAAATGTATCCCGTTTTAAGTGTAGTGCCTAACTATAGATGCTATTTATATGTATTACCTAACTATTAAATTATGAAATATTTATATATTGTTTTAGGTCTGCAGTAAAGAAGACTATTTATAAGGAGTTTTTGAACAAACGCACACAATCAGCTATATGGGAACACTTTTTGAGGGCTGAAAATGGGCAAAGTGTCCAATGTAAACATTGTCAAAAAAAATTGAAGACTCCTGGTGGTGCTACTGGAGCACTACATACACATATGCGTGCTAAACATATTGGCGAGATGTCACAAGAGCAAGATGCGCAAAGGGCAAGTACTTCATCGTGCTTTCAAGCAAGAAAAAGTTTAGAACCTCCATCGAAGAAAACTAAACTAACGGATTACTTTTCCACTGAGTATTCCTTGGACGTTATAGTGACTAGAATGGCAGCATTGGATGGCATCCCATTAAGCAAATTTTGTACTTCTGAAGATCTAAGGTATGTTTTCAAAAAATCTGGCTATGATCTACCGAAATCTCCTTCAACTATTACCAAAATTGTCCTGGAACAGAGTTGTGCCATAAAAAAACAATTAATAAATCAGTTTAAAGATATGAAGTCCCAAAAAAAACGGTTTACTATAACGTTTGATGAATGGACCTCTACCCGGAACCGGAGGTATATGAATATAAATATTCATAATAAAGACCTAGAACCAGCTAAATATAAAAATTTAGGACTAGTAAGGATAAAGGGTTCAATGCCAGCTCACGTTGGAACTGTACTGTTAGAAAATCATCTAAATGACTTTTATTTGAAACTTGAAGATATAATTGCATTCACAACGGACGGAGCCAGTGTTATGGTTAAAATGGGCAAAAATTTTGATGGTCACCATCAGTTGTGTTTTGCTCACGGAATACAACTTGCAGTGCTGGACGTATTATATAAGACACGGAAAAGTACAACTACTGAACCAGAACTAGAAGATGAAGCTTCAGATACTGACACTGAAGAAATTGAAGAAAACGATGGCGGACTTTTCATAGAAGTACCTAGAGTTCTAGAACCAGAGTTTCTGTACAAAGATATTATAGTAAAAGTAAGAAAACTTGTTAAATCATTCAAAAAATCACCACTGAAGACCGATTTGTTGCAAAAATATTCTTTACAAGAGCATGGTAAAAGCCTCGATCTTATACTAGACTGCAAAACGCGATGGAACAGCTTATCAGATATGGTTGGACGATTTCTGAAGTTTCACAGACACAGAAATACAAGATCTACATAACATTCATCATAGTTTAGATATAATAATAACTACAGTGATGGCATTGTGTCGCCGTGACTCGAATTTGTTAGCAGCAGATGCTGCGCTTCAGTTTATGTTAAATAAGCTTGATGCTCAGTCCAATGGGCTCAGTGACAAGCTTGCTGTATCCCTTAGAAAAAGAATAAAAGAAAGGCGAACAAATGTGCCTGGTGTCTTGCAGTATTTGCATAATAATGAAGAATATTATAAAACCGAAGAAACAGAAACTTTTACAAAACCGACGTCGGATTATATTAGAACATATGTTGCAAACTTATTAGAAAGGCTCAAATTTACACCGCCTACAAGTACACAAATGAGTTTAGATTCCGAAGCAGATGACAATGATGCTAATGATGGTTGTGGCGACGAGTTGACTGTTGCACAGCAACTAGAAAAAGAAATACAGAAAACTATGTCTACAGTAAACAAATCTGGAGTAAACACAGATCTTGAATCCATCATCAGAGTTGAAATGTGTATCTACGATAGCACTGGCGGCGGTCGTGAAGTTTTCCTAACAGCAGCTTATAATTATTTACTATGTATAATGCCTACTAGTGTTGAAGCAGAACGGGCATTTTCTTCTGCCGGCTATCTTTGTTCTAAACTAAGAAGTTCCCTTGGTGACAGAACATTGCATTCGTTATCATTTATGAGATCATATTATCAAGAACAAAGATTGGAAAAATAACCATATTTTATATTGTTTCTTACTTTTAAACCATTTGTGCGTGGTACATGTTTTGTTTGAATTGTTGATTGAGTTTAGTCAAAATCAAAATCGTCAATCAAATCAAAATATTACATTTTGATTTGATTGACGATTTTGATTTTGAGTTTAATTTTAAAATTATCATTTTAATCTGTAATTTACTTTTAATTCCTTAATATTATAATTTTTTTCATTTGAAGTTGTTTGATTTTTTACTTCTAAAATACGTAATAAGCCCAGAATTTATCGTGCTTTAAAAAATCAAAACAGTTAAGTACGTAATTACGTAGTTACGTAATTGAAGCATCAAAATGCGTAACTAGTTACGTAATTAGCAAATCCGTAATTTTGGAAGCACTAGGCTCCATTACGCCTCCTCCAGGCGAATATCAACCACTGCGCCGCCGCTCAGGATCTGTTGATCCAGAGCATGGCGCAGTGGTCGATTAACATCGCCGTGGTCGCTGAGCCGTACTTTGTCCCGCCCAGGGATGACTGGGTGGAGGACCTGAGCGGCTCAGTGACCCTCATTTCGTCGGCCGCCGCCGGTACCCCGACCCTCGAGAGTGTCAAGAGGGGACGGGGTTGCGTTGCAGCACGGTTCGGGGAGATTGTCGTGGTAGGGGTGTACTTCTCCCCGAGCCGAACTCTCGCCGAGTTCCACAACTCCCTTGCGGAGTTGAGAGACGTCGTCGTCGGGTTTCGTTCCCTCCCCGTGCTCGTCCTCGGGGACTTCAATGCCAAGAGCTTGGCTTGGGGTTCCCGGTTGACGAATGTGCGGGGCAGGATGGTGGAGGACTGGGCTCTGGAAGCAGACCTGGTCGTCCTAAACCGGGGTTCTGTCGCCACGTGTGTGCGGATGCGGGGTGAGTCGGTGGTGGACATTTCGTTCGCCAGCCCCGCTCTGTCGCCGCGTGTCGTCGACTGGCGCGTCATGGAGGGGGTGGAGACGTATTCCGACCACCGGTACATCCGGTTTGACGTCTCCGCCCAGACCTCGAGCGCGCCGGTCCGACGGGCCCCGTGTGGTCCGCGGTGGGCGTTGAAGCAGCTGGACCGGGAGCTTCTCCTGGAAGCCTCGATCGTGCAGGCCTGGGTGTCATCACCGGACAGGCCTGCCGACATCAACGACGAGGCCGAGTGGTTCCGGGAGACCATGTCCGAGATATGTGACGTGGCAATGCCCCGGGTCCAGCCAGGTCGTGCTTCACGCCAGGTGTACTGGTGGTCGCCGCAGTTGACAACACTGCGCGAGGCGTGTGTTGCTGCGCGACACCTTTACTCCAGGCACCGCAGGCTCCGTATCCGCCCTCCGGATACGGAAGCCATCCAGGCGGAGCTGTACGAGGGGTACAGAGTGGCGAAGACCGCCCTCCGAGATGAGATGCTGCGGGCCAGAATAGTGGCCCGCGAGGAGTCGCTGGAGACTCTGAACAGAGACCCCTGGGGACGCCCCTACAAAACGGTGCGGGACAAAATCCGCCCGTGGGCTCCCCCGCTGACGCAGAGTCTCCGGCCTCATCTCGTGCAGGACGTGGTGAGCGCTCTGTTCCCCTCACGAGGGGAGCACGCTCCCCCGCCTATGGCTCCGCCTCCTGCGGTGCCCGATGCGGACCACACCGACGACGACGACGACTCTCCAGAGGTGACCGAGGTAGACCTGAGAGTGGCGGTACGTAGGCTGAATGCCAAGAATACCGCCCCAGGACCCGACGGCTTGCCCGGCAAAGCCTGGGTCCTGGCCTTGCAGGCTCTCGGGCCTCGACTAAGAGGGCTCCTAAGCGCATGCTTGGAGGAGGGCCAGTTCCCACTTCGCTGGAAGACGGGGAAACTGGTCCTCATTAAGAAGCCGGGGCGCCCAGCGGACTCTCCGTCCGCTTACCGGCCCATTGTGCTGCTCGACGAGGTGGGCAAGCTCTTTGAGAGAGTAATTGCAGACCGCCTCGTCGGGCGGCTGGTGCGGGTGGGGCCGGATTTGGCGGAGAGCCAGTTTGGTTTCCGCAGGGGGCGCTCCACGGTGGATGCCATCATGCGCGTGCGAGCCCTCACGACGGGGGATGCTGTGGCCCGGGGTGGGGTCGTCTTGGCGGTGTCATTAGACATCGCCAATGCCTTCAACACCCTGCCCTGGAGTTGCATAAGGGAGGCACTCCGGTATCACCGGATGCCGACCTACCTCTGTCGTGTGGTCGAGGCCTATTTGACGGACAGGGCCGTCATCTACCCCGGTCACCTTGGAGAGTGGAACCGGCGAGAGATGTCGTGCGGTGTCCCACAGGGATCGGTCCTGGGGCCGCATCTGTGGGACATCGGATACGACTGGGTGCTGCGCGCCGACCTCCCTGATGGCGTCAGTGTAGTTTGTTACGCTGACGACACGCTGGTCCTGGCGCAAGGGAGGTCGTACCAGGCGGCGGCCGACTTAGGGACACAAGGGGTTGCGACAATCGTCGATAGGATCCGGCAACTGGGACTCGAAGTGGCCTTGCACAAGTCCGAGGCCATGTGGTTTCATGGTCCTCGGAATGCACCACCGACGGGTTCCCAGATAACGGTGGGAGGGGTTCACATCGGCGTCGAGTCGACTATGAAGTACCTAGGACTCGTCCTCGACAGCCGGTGGAACTTCGCGGAGCATTTCCGCCGTTTGGCTCCCAGACTGGAGCGGGCCGGGGCTGCGCTGAAGCGGCTCCTGCCCAATCTAGGGGGGCCAAACGCCTCCTGCCGGAGGCTCTACGCGGGGATCGTGCGGTCCATGGCCCTATACGGGGCGCCGGTGTGGGCGCCTACATTGAGGCGCCAACCAGCTCGCCGGTTGAGGGCGTCCCATAGGGTCATGGCGATCAGAATGATCCGGGGATATCGCACGATCTCCGGCGAGGCGGCGGGCCTCCTTGCCGGATTACCGCCATGGGATCTGGAGGCAAAGGTCCTCGCGCATATATGGGAGTGGCGCGAGGAGGCCAAACGCCGGGGCGTTAGTCCGCTGCCGCAGGAAATCGCGGCACAGCGGACAGAGCTCCGGCGGGATCTCATGGTGACATGGAGAGAGCGATTGTCGCAACCCAGTGCTGGGCACGCCACGATTGCGGCGGTAAGTCCCCTCTTTGAGGAGTGGTTTGAGAGGCGGCATGGCGTCCTCACCTTCCGCCTGACGCAGGTCCTCACCGGACACGGTTGTTTCGGGAGGTTCCTCTTTCGGATAGGGCGGGAGGAAACGCCCGGGTGTTTCCACTGCGAAGATCGCCCTGAGGACACGGTGGAGCACACGGTGGCGGTCTGCCCTGCTTGGGCGGAGCACCGCCGTGTCCTCGTGGAGGCGATCGGCGGCGGCGATCTCTCGCGTCCGGCCCTGGTCCAGGCCATGGTACGGAGCGAGAGGGCATGGGGAGCCGTCACCTCCTTCAGCGAAGCAGTTATGCTCGCGAAGAGGGAGGCGGCGCACGTGAGGGAGAGGCAGCATATGCGCCCTCGCGACCCCAGCCGCCGCAGGATACGGAGACGCCCTGGGCGTCGGGAATCCCAGGCCGATTTCCGGCCACCGTAGGCATGGGCTTGCGGACGGCGAGTAATGGGTAGCTCGCTGTCCGGTAAGGACCAAGCCCAAGTCGACGGCGCGTTGTGTTCCACGCGCGCCTCAAAGAGATGTCAGCACAAAAAATGATGGGGCCCGCAAGGGCCGATGCCTGCCAGGGGTGCGGGTTTGTTCGAAAGAGACACCACAGCCCCTGGCTTAAGGGCTACTGAAGGAACACGGGTGGGTTTTAGTCAGTAAAAGTCTGACACGCCCTCCTGCTCCACCCAGAGCGGGAGAAGTTATTTGATGATTTCCCAGCCAAAAAAAAAAAAAAAAAAAAAAAAGCCTTCTTTAAAATAAAATAAATTAGTAAACGTTATACAGGAAAAGTTTTTATCCAGTGCGCAAATTTTTTTTGGTGGTTCAGTATCAGTGATAGAACACATTTCCATAATTTTTTCAGTACTTTTTTTTTTTAATTTATCCGACTTTATGTCAGTAAAATATGGACACAAACTACTCGTAATAACATCAATGGGCGCGCGCGGCGGCCGGCGCAAACGGCGGGGTTGCACGGGGATGAAAACCCCTCCCGGGAGGCAGGGTAGCGTTGTGGCCGACGACAGTCCGCTCATCGCACGCGCTGTTGTGACGTCGCGTCTAATCGTTTTCCCGCGCAAGCGCTCCGCCGCACGCGCATGTGTGTCGTACTTGTACCTACCGGCCACGATGTCAGACTTCACTAACCGCTAGTTTTATGAGATTGTGCGAGTGTATTTAGTGAGTGACGAAAGTTTACGACCAGCTCGCAGAATGTATGCAACGGAGGACGGAGAGCATACCTACCTCAAATGCGAGCCCATGGGATCCGTAACCTTGTAGTTCCTAATGAAAGGACCATTTCAGCGGCTACTCAAAGGATGCTTGATCACGGACAGTTCCTAAGTCCGTCAGTTCGTAAGTACGTACCTAGAGATGTCAATTTAATTGATAATAATGCTTTATTTTCTGTATTTTGATGGTCCTTAGCCCATGAAAGTATGAAGGAAAAATTGGAAATACTGTTTAGATAACTTCAGGTCACGGGTCACGGCCTAAACATAAAAATGTCTAGTTCGAACCTGATAAAATTAGCGATCCGTACATTGACCCACGTAAATAATACCTACATCGTAAATACGGCACAACGAGCGAGCGCACAGCTGATAGGTAGGTACTTTCGCGCGTTCTGATTCGCCGCGCGCCGCCCGCCGGCGGGCGCTGGGTGGCCATGCAACCACTTTTAAAGTAGTCATCTTTCGTTAACGATAACTTTATTTTTTTGTACTAAGACATCTCAAAATAAAAAAACTATGTTTAATAAAACTCGTTTATGTTTAATTTGTCAAAATTTGCGCAGTGGATAAAAACTTTTCCTGTATGCTCCGTTCCTACCAACAAAAACGAATCGCCTGTGATAGCTACTTCCGCATGGGAGACCTCTACTATGCAAAGCTTTGAGGTTTTTCCATCATTATTGGGAAAGAAACAAGAGTCTTAATTTTAACTAACAACGGTTCGTAAATTATAGTAATCGGCCATTAATCCTTTCTTTTTCTGCTAGTAACAACACTAGATATAAATAAACTGGAGGACGCCTGTTGTGAACTAACATCTTCTTTCTGCTTTTCTTTTACTTGTTTAGATTATTTATTGTCTTATTGTCCCACTGTAGGTCGAAGGCTTCCCTCTCCCTTTTCTACACAATCCTTAATTTTTCTATTGATGGCCAGTACTTTCGGTAAGAGTCAAGTGAATTATTTACTGGTTGTCATAAGACAATAAATAATCAAAACAATGGTCTATTAAAAGATGAGTACAAATGAATGAAAATATTATTATTATTTCCTGAACTTGACGCTTTCTATTTCTACGAAGAATAGACAGTGCTTTTTAAATACAAAGTGACATTTCGTTGCTCCATTTTTGACATCGCCCCGTAGATATCCTTCCACAATCTGTAATTTGGTCTTTCGTTTCTAACGATCTTTGTCTAGGTCCTTATAAATGTAGACTATTTCAGAAGAATATTTCTCCCCAAACTGTCAAAATCACACCGACGACAAACTTTCTACTCGACGCCACAAAGTATATACGATTATCTACAAAATCATGATTCTTTTAGAACGCATAACTGTGATAATTAATAGAAAAACATAGCTATCTTATTCTATTGTACATCATTTAATTAATAGTAACGTCTATTCTTCCGTCGACAAATCGGTGCTCGTGCTAAGCCTGCTGGTATCACGAAACAGTCTTTTACGTGACTTCAATTTGTAAATGTGTTCCCTAATAATTACCATTTCATGGCAACACTTTCAGAGATTTCGGTACCTACATCATCATCATCATTCACGCAGTCCATCCATCGTTTCTTTCTCCCACTACCTACTCTTATAGCCATCGACATTCATACTCAAAACTTTCCTCATAAATAGATAAAATGTTTCTCAATTTCATATCACAAAGAATCGTTATCTAACATCCCAAATCTGCGACACAAAAGGGCATTACTTAGCAATATTGGCAGTCCATTTGGTATATTGCCAGTAATAGTACCCACATCAATAGTTTGTTTGCCACATAACCTTGTGCTCTCGCTCATCATCGTTAGATCTCTGTATCAATTGTGATACCATCCGAGTGGACAATATGGTGGCGAATTTGATGCTGACTATGTTTATACAGTTAAATTATCTTCATCCGTGATGTATGGTTAGATATATTCACTATTCCTTCCCACAGTAGGACGATTTTACTTTCGATACTTTTATGATAGTGATGATTTGAACTGATCATAAAACTTGAGACTATCAAGGTCGAATAATAATTCTGAATAATTCAACGAAATTGCTTCGTAGAATACTAAAAAGCAAATGAGTAATTTCTTTGCGTACCCAATGTCATTTTTCAATAGGGTATTTTCCAATTTATTAAAAACTATTCTAATTTGAAGATTGGAACGAAATATGTAACAGAAAAATAAAAGTAAATTGATTTATATCCATTTTGTCAATTCAAAACGATTTAAACCAAATTTATTTTTAGTTGTTTTGAATTTACCGCCAAAACGCTCCTTACGATGACTTTATCACGTGACGTCAACTTTGTGTAAACTAAAGTAGTTAGTAAGTAAATAAGTGAATGTCGAGTTTATAATTAACAAGATTTTTAATGGATATAAAGTGATATTACTGGTGTGTGGTGCCTCTGTGCACAAATACTTCTAAAACTGCGCTACACTAAGTATTTGTACCGGTGCCGTTTACACAAAGTTGACGTCACATGTCACGTGATAAAAAGTCATCGTAAGAAGCGTTTTGGCGGTAAATTCGGAACAACGAAAAATAAATTAGATTTTAATCTTTTTTAATTGAGAAAATGTGTATTAATAAATTTTTATTTTTATTTTTCTGTTGAATATATCGTCCCAATTTTCAAATTAAAATAGTTTTTATCAAATCGGAAAATACCCTATTCTCAAGGATTTTAGCACGGTCTTGAAGGAAAATGAGGATTCTTTCAGAAAGCAATTACCTATCAGGAGTAGAAATTAAAGATTACTTGTAAAGCTATCAATCCGCTACTGTTCTATTTCGATTTTTGTTTTGGTTTATCGAACTCTTGTGTTGGCTACTCAATTATCTCTTCACAATATCAAAGTTAAAATGTTGTCCACATAGACAAACAGTCATTAATTTTAGTAAAACAACACATTACATTGATGTTGGTTTGGATATGATTTGTTATTTCATGTCTTGGTAGCAAAAAGTTCAAGTCATCCAAAAAGGTTTGTAAAAAAAGGGTTGTACTCTCTGAACTTTACTGCTGAAGAACTTTGGCTAAGCATTACCAATAAAAACTATGGGAGGACCAAGGTAAGTGTAGGCAGGCTAAGGAAGCACTTCCTACAATCGATGCCCACCTCAGAAAACAGGTTCTCCGTCTAACTAAACAACAGCTGCGTACAGTTATACAGCACCTGTAACTGTCATAGGAGTAACAGACAGTCTGCTGTGCAGGGCCTGCATTGAGGACGACGAGACAGCAGCGCACGTGCTGCTAAACTACCTGGTGGTCGCTCCATACAGGGCTAAATACTTCGGTAACCCAGGTACCCTACATGAGATTGTCAGCAACACCAAGGCGTTGCTGACCTTTCTCGAGGAGCTGGGGTGGATCGAACAACTGATTCTTCCACCCGTACGCAAAATACGCGCTTTGACGCGAGTTGCGGACACCAGCCCGTATTACCTATTACCAATACAAACAGAATCATTAAATTGCCAGTTTACCAAGTTGTTGATGACTTTCCCAGCATTGCCTGATCACAAACTACTCAGTTCCTTTTCTAAAAAGCAATGCCACCTTTTACAGCACAGACAGCGCGGCTAGAAACACAGCTTCAAAAGATTCCACCAGCATGAATAATGTCCGGAGTCTCCCTCATTATCCATTCAACGTATTCACGGCTTCAGATTAGTAGCGGCGATGTAGTGGGACAAAAGAGCTGTGTTACTAGCACGAGTGTACTACGCCGCTCGGTTGAAATGACCTGACATAGTGGTTGCATTTTGTTGCGTGTACCATGCGATTGTTTTTTATTTAACGAGATTTGTTTTTGCAAGCAGCGTGTTGCTACCATCTCTACTGAATAAGACTCTTAAAATTCACTAATTCCCTGACAAACATTGCACAGCCTAAACCGCTGGGTTTAGAAGCTTGAATGTTCCCAAATAATAACGAAGAAGACGTCTTTAATAACGAAAGTAAGCCTTAATTCTTAAGAATCTTCTAGGCATGTTCGTTCCATAATAGACCTCATCAATCGCTTTCCATCAGGCGTGATAGAGGCCAAAAGCAGGCTCATTTCGCATATTTTTTTCTAATCAGAAATCCCACATGGCTTGCTAATAATGAAAATATACAAAAACATAACCCTTCCTTGGCAGTCGGGTAAAATAGGGACTGGATTGGAGTAGACCAGTTGACTAATTGGAGTAGTCCAGTTGACTGTTTGGAGTAGACCAGTTGACTGATTGGAATAGACCAGTTGACTGATTGGAGTAGACCAGTTGACTGATTGCTTAACACACTATCAATTATAATTATTTTGAAGGATTTTGTAAATAATGCAATGCAGGATGTTGAACTGTCAAAATTAAATCCGTTACTGTTAGAGTCATCATCATAATCATCATTTTAGCCGAAGACATCCACTGTTGGACTTAGGCCTCCCCAAAATGGGGGTGTTTGCCATAATCGTCGTTGGAGTGCCATAATAAATAAATAAATAATCACCACGCTTGGCAGGCGGGTTGGCGATCGCAGAATGGTGGTAAAATGCATAGAGAAGGCTGCTGCACATTCTCTAGTAAGTCCCTTAGTCGCCTCCTACGACACCCACGGGAACAGATGGGATGACGCTATTCTTTACGTCCAGCACCACACGGAACTGTTAGAGTGCAATAAGTATTTTCTTATAGTTAACCACTCATGGTCCGCTTTTAGTATCTCGAATAAGACCTTTCGCTAAGCCCTGAAGATCGCAGTGATTCTGGCAGGCTACTTTACCTTCGTTGGTAACGTGCCATATTCTATTTACTATCCCCTGAGATACAGGTTCCCGCCTAGTTCAAGGCTTAGTGTCAATACTCTGCGCACCTTATTATGATCACCACAAAAATGCTGAAATAGGTACTTGTCTTGCACTTATTGTAAAAATTTGTAACTTGTAATGGTGAAAAACAAACAATTTTTTTGGTAAACACGTCTACAACTTAGTATAGTTAATAAAAGGTAGGTTTACTATGGTGTACATCTTCTGTGACATATGATCATGTTGACATATTGTTTTAATCGAGGTCGTATTGCAACAAGAAGGATATGGGTGTTGTGTAAACGACTTTACTAATTTGGAGGTGAAGGATGGGAATAGGGTCGTTAGGCATTATGAATGAAGACTAATTACCTATACATACATACATACTCAGCCTATTACGTTCCCACTGCTGGGACACAGGCCTCCTCTCCGTGAGCTAATCCACCACGCCTATACTACTTATTAAAGGTTGATTAGTGATTACCTTTAAATTGTTAATTAGTTTTTTTTTGTACTCACATGTTTGTTAATTTAAATTACAATCTTACGCTAGCAGAACTCTGTGTAGTATTTGAGTCACCAAGATACAGCCTCACCTGTGCGTAGTTTGATTACAATCTTACGCTAGCAGAACTCTGTGTAGTATTTGAGTCACCAAGATACAGCCTCACCTGTGCGTAGTTTGGGAGTTTGTTTGATTTTGTGTTGAGACGTTTCATTTTGTTCTTAGCACAAAAAAGTAGCGACTGATATTAACTTTGATAGGTTTTGACTAAATGAAAACTTAAGAGATTCGTTTTGTATTAGGTAATTATGAGTTTCATGTACTCGAACCTAAAATCGGGGATATCGTAGCAAGGCTTTACATAATAACTATAGTTTTATTTATTTATTTATTGATGGCCTTCATCGTCTCCGCCAAACCACATGAAAATAGTCGCACGTTGCACTAAAAAATTTAATAAATATTTCTGTTTCGAAATCTTGAAACCTTTACTATGTGGAATGTAAGTACACCATTAAAATGATTTACGATGGTATTACGATTAGCATGTAGGTACCTGTACACGCGTTTACTGGGGACAAGTAGGCACTGCTAATTTTATAGTGATTATAAACACAATTCTATTAACAGGTGATAATCCGGTATTCAAAAACTTTCCTCCATTATTGTTTGGTATGCGGCAGTATTGCAGCCCAGAGTGGCATTCAACTCACCCTCTATTACAGTGTTCCGTAAACTTTTTGTGTTCGGGGTACAACTAGGAAGTCGGAAAATTTTGGAGGCCCTACACCATAAATTAATGATCAAACTTTATTTTTATTTAACAAAAAAAAAAAAGAACGTAATAAACACCAACCAATGACCACGGTCCGCATTTTGCATGGAACTTACATATACTACCGATTTGAGGGTTTACGTGATGGGTTCGGATGGGGTTTCTGTGTGGTATAAACCTCAACACCCAGGCAGTACATAATATGTGGGGTTACGTACTAATTTATTTGAAACTTATATCAACATACAAAGTAATCCTGCACACTCATAGTGCCATAGCCTAGTCCACTTTCACATCGTAATCCAAACACAGGCTGACCTTATAGTACCGCGGCGGTTATAAACTTTAAGAGGCTTTTGAACGAAGGCATGGAGTCGACGGGATAATGCTCTGACCTACTAACACGGCTTGCATTGCGCTAAACATTATAAATCATAGGCCGCAACTTTGCAAGTAAACCTATGTTTTAACTTTTGACGTTTTATGGACTTAACTATCTATGTACTGTATGGCTTTAGGAGGAAGTTAAGACCGAAGAAACGATACTGAAGAACGGGGTGACACTGTGACAGTTGTCAACGGCTAATAGGTAGAGATTTAAGGTAGTGGACTATGCTGCGCCGAACCCTAATAGATTAGCATAAGACCAGGAGAGCAGTGGTTGCAGACAGGTGCTTCACTTTCTGTAAATTATTTCATCACCACTGCTCTCAAAACTGTGAAGGAAAACATCGTGAGGAAAGCGGCATGTCCTAGAACTAGGGTTTCCATCTCGGCAACCAGGACAAGACGCGTGAAAACCCCGGATTTTAGAGCCCAGAACCCGGACATGTCAACAGGTTTTTTAAATATAGTCAGTGTAATAAAAACAGTTGAAAATGTCATTAATCACCTTTTTATTTATTTTCAGATCTTAAAATTAAATTTAGTCATCTTTTATCATCATTTTAAATGTACAGTCGCCAGCAGGTCAAGCTATCCCAAACTGTCAAATTTTCCCAATTGAACTTAAACCTTATTCCTTTGTCATAAAGTTGAAAAACTATCAAAGAAATTTGACAGATTGGGGTAGCTTGATGTGCTGGCCTCTGTACCTAACAAAACAGAACCTTATTACGTTCGTCGGTTGATCGCGGCTTGCGGGCACAGTGCGTGTGTCGCGGGCGGCCCAAGACTTAAAAATTAAAACCCGGTCTACAAATGAAGCTCCGCCCGGCCGCTCCCCGGATGCCCCCTAAACTAGGACAAATCCGAGGAAACCCGGACGGATGGCAACCCTATCTAGAACCAAACAATAGGGTATTTTCCAATTTGATAAAAACTATTTTAAATTGAAGATTGGGACGATATATTTAACAGAAAAATAAAAATAAATTTATATACATCCATTTTCTCCATTAAAAACGATTAAAATCAAATTTCTCTTGCATTGTTTTGAATTTACCGCCAAAACGCTCCTTACGATGACTTTTTATCACGTGACATCGTGACGTCAGCTTCGTGTAAACAGCACCAGTACAAATACTTAGTTTGACGCAATTATAGAAGTATTTGTGCACAGAGGCACCGCACACCAGTGATTTGACTTTCTATCCATAAAAATCTTGTTAATTATAAACACGACACTCACTTGTTTACTTACTTACTACTTTAGTTTACACAAAGTTGACGTCACGTGATAAAAAGTCATCGTAAGGAGCGTTTTGGCGGTAAATTCAAAACAACCAAAAATAAATTTGGTTTAAATCGTTTTAAATTGAGAAAATGGATATAAATCAATTTACTTTTATTTTTCTCTTACATATTTCGTCCCAATCTTCAAATTAGAATAGTTTTTAATAACTTGGAAAATACCCTATTTTAGATATTTGATATCTACCAACCCGCATTGGGCCTGCGTGGTGGATTACGGCCCGCTCCCTCTAACCGACTGGAGGCCTGTGCCCCAGTAGTGAGAACATTATAGGCTAATTATGTATGGGGGGCCCATTCAAGTATTACGTAAGTAGATTTTTGCAATTATTAACCCCCCCCCCCACCCCTCGTCAACAAAAGTGAGCAAAGCTCTTACTCCCCCGACCCATGCTTACGTAAACATTGGTGCATGCATTTTTCAATGTGTTCTGGTTTATTTATTGATTCATGAGCAGCAGTTATATGTCTAGAAATTAGGAATAGGCTTGGCCTCCATAGCCGGCTGGCTACGCGCCACCACCAACGGTTTCTTGAGCGTGTTCTCAGATCCGTGGGATTCCCCTCTGCTGCGTCCCTCGGTAAGAATCCATACCAGTTGATTGTTGATCTTATTACTAACGCTAGTTATTAAGTTATTTTGTTGCTACTAACACTATGGACTCTTGTCTGAAATAAAGAATTCGGATTTGAAAGGACTTTAACGCATTAATATTTATTTAAGCAAATTTTATTGAGATGGTATTCAGTTATTATAATTTTTATATATTAACGAACAAACTTCTTTTAAAATTTTGTCATATTAATGCAAATTAACAGTCTTCAGTCCAAGACTCTAAGTCTTCGATGACATTGGATGTTTTCTGCTCAATATTGTGTTTGCTCACATTCGTGTAATTTTGGAATATCGTCATCGTTTTCTTTGAGCTATTCATAGACAAGTAGGGTTGCCATATGTGTTCAAACCAAAATTGTCAAAATTTTGTAGAAACACGTAAAAAAATAAATATTGCTGACATAATTACCATCTAGTCCCACTCATCCCCTATGTCATCAAAAATAAACAAAGCGATGACCCCCCACTCCCCTGTAGTGCTGACGTAATACTTGAATGGTCCCAGGGCAGAAGAATGATGAATGGACCGATTACTGACAGGAGACTCATTCATCTCAGTAAGCCGATAGTAAACAAGGAAATGGAAGAATGGTAAGACTGTCCTAATGATAAAATGTAGATCGAATCATATCCTGATCAAATGCTTTTCCCTGGTGAAGCAGATTCAGTAAGTCTTTGAAGCGACATAAATTTTGCGGGCTATTTAAATAGAACCGTTTTTCCCCCGAAGGGAATAAAAACGGATATTTTGGGTCTAGCCAAGGCTTGACCCTCTGAGATTACACTTTGTATTTTTTGTCAATGAACGCCACGTTTTATTAGCTCATTTCCCAGTAAAGTAGCCACAACGCGCGCGTCGCCTGTAGCAACGAGGGCGGGGAGCGCGCGGGAAGGGCGCGGTTCGCTTGGCCGGCGAGCGCGTGGCGCGCGATGTTCAGTACCGTCTCAATGTAAAGGGCCGGCTAGGCCTTAAACCTGGGTCAAGCCTTGGCTAGACCCAAAATATCCGTTTTTATTCCCTTCGGGGGAAAAACGGTTCTATTTTAGGTCTGAGCCTGCGGCTTGACCCTCTGAGACTTGTTTGGTTTCTGCCGGCCATAGAAGCGTACTGTGAAATGAATACTAATTGAGTTACCTACTTTTCTAGGATGGTTACCAAGTCTAAAAGAAATAAAAAGATTATTAAAAGAGAAACATCAGACCACTTTATTTTCTTTGGTAACAAAATCTGGAAATTAGAACTATAGTAACCTTATGTCAATAACATGACTCATGAAACAAATAAACCTTATTTTCTAATATATATTTTAATCAACATTAATAGTTCACTTATTATAGATTATTATCTATTTAATTAGGTTTCATACAATAATCAGTCTCATACAATCACAAGAGAGGTTCAAAGGAACTATTTAAAGTATTTGGTCTTTGATTAGAATCAAAATCAACGCGACTTATTTCTTTGAAATAATGCTTAAAGAAAGTGGCTTCACTTCGCCAGTTTCCTTTACTCAAGACCTCATCTAGCGGCAATGAATTGAAATTTTTTGAAGCTACCGCTGAACGTACACTCCCCGGTGGCGCATTAATGCCTACGCTTTCGAAAGCTGTTTTTACCCATCCAGCAATAACGCTACGAGAAGCCGCCTTCACCACACCTCTGGTTGTTATAAATAAATTTGTAAGATCGGAACGGGCTTCTCTACGCTTTTCGGATAAAGAAATAAGTTCGGCCGTCCAAAAAGGAATATCTAGATTTTGTATCTGACCGGACTTAAGTTCCCAACCTGATTGCCTGAAGCGCGTACAATCCGTCTTGGACCCAAACTTGGGCCAAAATATCAAAGAGTCTTTCATCGATATCATATGCTCTGAGCTTATATGTAATAGCGTTAAGTCATGGATACGACGTCCAGAACTTAATAGCAACAGCAAAGCAACATGTCTAGATAACTGGAAAAAACTATTATCTCGAGGGGGGTTTTCTGACAACCACTTTATTACAACCGAAACATCCCATATACATTTCCTAGCGACAGGTGGTTTTGCTAGTTCAATTCCTTTAATTATTCTTGAAACTAGAGGATGTGAGCCTAGATTAACTGTATTAGAAGGATTCGAGAAGGTACAAACAACCGACTTATGGACTTTAATAGTTCGGGGAGCTAGTTTCAAATCCGTATGCAAATAGCACAGAAAAAGAGCCAAATTTATGGCCGATGGGTTAGAATGGCATACTGAATTCGTAGAACACCAACGCAGCCAACGATTCCAGGCCGACCTATATGAATTCAGCGTCGACTTCCTCCATGAGCTTTCTAATAAGGCTATATTAACAGACGTCCAGCCTTTTACTAGACCGCTCCACCCCGAA
The DNA here is from genome assembly GCA_949987655.1 of Polymixis flavicincta. Lineage (NCBI taxonomy): Eukaryota > Metazoa > Arthropoda > Insecta > Lepidoptera > Noctuidae > Polymixis > Polymixis flavicincta. The sequence goes on from OX465183.1 coordinate 21,832,548, forward strand.
TTTTCCAAGCCTCCAATCTTAATTTGTTTGCCTCGGGGGGAGGAGCCGCTGTGGTCAAGTCTACCAGATGATGTTGAAGGTTGCGAATTTGGTATGGAGAGGCAGTCGCTCTCCGCCGAAGGTCTACTCTCCAAAAAGACTTCTCCCACCTGGGTGCTACGATTATGTACGTTCCTACTGCATTGTTTAAATGCTGTAGTACTTGCGGCATTAATGCTGGTGGAGGAAATACCCAAGCTAGATTGAAGTTCCAATCCCGACTGAAAGCGTTCGTAAAGACTGCTTTCTTGTCTTTCGAATCCTGACTGACATATAGAGGAACCACAGCCGATGCTTCGGACGCGAACAAGTCTATTTCTGGAGCGCCCCATCGCTGGAATATTTTTGTGGTGACAGATGGAGACAGACTCCACTCTGCGATTTTCTTCTTTCGGGAGAGGCTGTCGGCCGTCAAGTTGTAACGCCCCGGGATGAATTGTGGTTGAATAATTAAATGCGCTTGATGACACAAGATTAATAGGCGTTTGGATAGTTTTAATAGACTCGCTGACTTTGTGCCACCTTGTCTTCTTATATGGGAGATGACAGTTCGGTTGTCGGACTGGACTACAATGGTCTGACCTTTCAGCATTTTGATATGCGTCTTTATGGACTTGTAGACTGCATACAGCTCCTTGATGTTTATATGCCATGATCTTTGTGTCGCCTCCCAGGGCTTCGAAATGGTTTTTCCGTTGAGATCCGATCCCCACCCCCAGTCGGACGCATCGGTTGACAGGAATGCAGTCGGATTTTTCGTGAAGATGGGAGAGCGCTTGCGCACATTTGCTAGCCACCAGTCCACGTCGCGAAGAGCTGCCTTGGGGATGATGTGGGATCGGTCTGGATGAAGTAAGTTTAGTCTGTTCACAGCCCTCTGTATTAATCGGCAGTTCAAAAGCCCCAAGGGCACCACAAAGGCCGCGAACACTAGTAGACCCAGTAATGACTTTGCCTTTCTCCAACTCCAAAAACCAGTTTTTCTTGTCCGTAGTAGGGTTTCTGTTAGATTTTTCACCTTTTTTGCACTGATGTACTTGACATTCTTTTCGGTGTCCCATATAATACCCAGGAACTCTAACTTGTGGGTTGGAACCAAGCTTGATTTCTGCCAATTTATTATCCAGCCTAACTCGGTCAAAATTTTCAAGGTTAGTTGAATCTGAATTTTTAACACACTCAGATCTTGGCATGCCAGTAAGAAATCGTCCAAGTAAACGATTATTCGAACTCCTTTTGATCTCAACAGACTGGCCACCCAGTTCGTTAGACGAGCGAATATCACCGGGGCAACAGACAGACCGAATGGCAGTGCGGTCATCTGGTAACACTGGTCGTTGTACGATAGAGCAAGGAACATCCTGTGAGATGGTTTTATGGGGACGTGTAGGTATGCACTTGATAAATCTATTTTTGCTAAGAAGTCGTTGCGCTGGAGAAAATTTGGTACTTTCTGATGATTTACGAGGCGAAAAGGTTTCGGATTCATGAAACGGTTCCGTGGCTTCAAGTTTAGTACCGGTCTTTGACTGCCGTCTGACTTCGGAACTAGAAAGAGACGCGAGAGGAAAACTGATTTGTGGTTGCATTTTTCCAACGCCCCCATTTGGAGAAGTTTCGTTATCTCTTGCTGCATAACCTGGGATGTTTCGGTTTTTAGTCTCAATAAATTTTTCTTCGACGCCGACATAAGCGGAGGCTTTCTCTTGAAAGGAATTGACAAGCCCGTTAAAATATTTTTGATATAATTTGGAGCACCGTAATTCTCCCAGATTTCGATAAAATATTTCAGATGTCCCGCTAGATGATTTTTCTCGGCATAGTCAATAGGGTTTTGTCGTTGGCCTTCTAGATGAAGCAGAGGGTTTCCCATGTCCCCCCCCCGTTTTCCTATTGTTTGGTTTCGCCTCATAGGGTTTTCTGAAACCTCTGTTGGCTGACGACGATGCAGATGAGGTTGACTGAAGTTTATTTTTCTTAAGTTGCTGATGGCGGGTATTTTGAGAAGTTGAAGGTTCTCTGTAGCCTTGACGCTTGAAATTAGTGTCCGTCGCGCCCTTGGTAGCGGGAAAAAATTTGTAAAAACCGCCATTCTGCTTGAATGTCTCTGATAAAGCATTCTCTTCAAAGAGATGGGTAGAAGAAGGAGGAACAGCATGCAGTATAGTCTGCATGAATTTCGAAGGGGGCTTATAAACAGAACGTCTGAACTCTATAAGTTCAGCACGACGCCCACATACGTACTGAAGAACATCGTCACTGGACTTCTTAAAATCAGTTTCCGCCCCAGTGATGTGTCTCGCAATAGCTTCGTTCAGAGCCTTTGATTTCACTTCGTGTGCTATCTTCGAAAGGGCTTCCCTTAATTGTTTCCAGTGTAACAGGAGTCCATGTGTTACGGCACCCAAAGTTAGATCAAACTTAACAACCTGTTCGTAAGGAACCCAGTTCGGAGTCTTTCCGGCCAACTGAGGGTTTACCAATAAAGATGTAAAAGCCGGAGCTGCCTGGAGTTTCTTATTAACCTCGTTATATCGGAGGTTTGCCCAACTCTGCTTACCGAACCTTTGACAAGATACGGCCTGCTCCAACAAATCGGCAGGAGCAGGCAAGACTTTTGGTTCAGCTTCTTTGACACAGGGGGAGAAATCAAATAAATCTTCATTACCTCCTGGTAAGTCTAGAACCATATCAGGGGCATGGAACGCAGAGAACGGCCTATCCTCATTTTCTTTTTCTTCTTCGGTTTCGCTCAATGACAAGACTTCTTCCAAATCCAAGTTATCGTCTTCGTATCTTTTATGATGATGCACAGAAGTGTTGCAAGACGATTGGTTACCCAGTAACTGATTCACCATATTTTGCAGGGATTTCGTCTGCTCTTTAAGAATGTCTATCTCTTTAGCCGAATTCATCTTCTTTGGTCTTTTATGACAATTATACTTTAAGGACTGAGAAGATGGTCTTTTCCTTTTGTCTCCACCGGACATCAAATTTTCCGCTTCTTCCCTAGACACAAAACTGTCTTTTATATCCTGAATGGCGGCCATGAACATTTCTAAATTAGAAGCCGACCCATGTATTTTAAGAGCCAATGGTTTTGGACTTATTATCAGAGCCCTGCAGAAAGCCCAGTCCAGAAGAGACAACTTCAAATTCTTAAAAGCCTTTTCCGATATTGAGGTTGTTTCTAAGTCAAACGATTTTATGATGGATATTGTCGGAATAGCAAACCTCAGTTTATTAAATACTTGTGGATCTATTTTTGAGCCAAAAAGATCTTTCTTGCTATAATTAACGACATTCCAGTCACGCCATGTGTCCGGATAAACTTGATCAACGACCTCGATGAGACGATCCAAAATTTCTCTGTCCCCTGGTACCTCGAGGTTAGCGAGTTCTCCCAAGGTTGTGAAAACTCTAGCTAGCGCCATCTTCTATCCTGCAATAGGAAATATCACATTAATAATGCGAAAAGAGTGCCTGACAGGACAGCTCATGAGTTAGGTATCAAATCTAATATGACCCGACTGCTTTCGTAATTTTCCCGACGGGTCAAGATTTTTATCCGACGGCTGTTCAAACTTGACCGACGGCTCACTATGCCGAGTCGACGGCTCAGCATGTTGAGCCGACGGCTCAATTTATTGAGCCGACATTTGACTGGGTCATTAACCTGAGCCGACGGGCTGCAAGGTAATAATGATCTCACATCATAGGATCAAAACTAAGTGGTAAAAACCACGTGGGACTACCATGGGTGAGTCCGAGGAGAGAAAAAGTTATGAAGCGACGATATTTTTCTCACTTCAACGTGCAAACACTGCAGAATATCTATTTATGCTACAAAACGAAGTACGCAGACTATCTTTGTAACCATCTTAGAAATAAAAATAGGCGACTCACCTTAAAATCGAGATAATCCATACACAAACGAAGAAAATCTCTCGAACAGTCTCACTGTTTAATAACAACGTGCGTATCACTCGGCAAAAATACAGCGTACTGAACATCGCGCGCCACGCGCTCGCCGGCCAAGCGAACCGCGCCCTTCCCGCGCGCTCCCCGCCCTCGTTGCTACAGGCGACGCGCGCGTTGTGGCTACTTTACTGGGAAATGAGCTAATAAAACGTGGCGTTCATTGACAAAAAATACAAAGTGTAATCTCAGAGGGTCAAGCCGCAGGCTCAGACCTAAAATACCGTAATTTGTTTTGTATTAAAGTCTGCTTCAACTTGTTTCCTTATGAGCAGTTCACACATACATCCTATCTGTGATTTTATTTTGGACGGAAATGCGGTTTCAACTGTTTTTGTAACGTATCCGTCATATTTCAATATTGGAACGTGTGAACACGGCTGTGCCTTGGATTTCAGGCTTGGGAGAGGTGAAAACAGTACATAAAGTCAACCAATTCAATAACATAATGTATCTTTGTAACTACTCTATAGTTTTACTGTTCCACACAATAACATTAGTGACACATGCTCAATTCATTTTTTATCAGTCTTTGATCGAATCAATACGTAGTTGCTGTCCCTGGGCGAAATTTAATAGCTGGTTACCCACAGTTTACGTTGCTAGTTGGTAAAAACTAATGATAATCAAATTTCATATAATGAGAGTTATTCTGTTTATTGTTCGAGGATGGTTCAAGGAGTTTCAATGAATTGACAGAAGTTACTTGTTTTGACACTGCCTAACACTAGGTAGGTATGTACTGAATTTTGGCAATATTTTTTTTTTTTTGATTCTCTGATTTTTTAAGTAACTGCAGTTCAAGACGTCAAAATTGTCGTCTAAGACATTTATTATGGTGGCTTCCTTACCAAACCCATTCGTTCCACTTGCTGAAAATCTCGCACCTGGACATGAGCTGCCTTGGTTATCCTGAAAGTCATTAAATAGACCCCGGACTCAGGTAGGCCGAAGTAAACAAAACGTGCTCATGTGGAGATTCACAGATTCTAGTCCCACAAACATCGGGCAGTTAATATCTTGTCCAGCGTGTCCTGCCGTCTGCACGCTACAGGATCTGTTGGACGCTGCTAAAAGTGCCAAGCTCGTAGCCAAATATTCTAAGCTGACTGTATTTATATTGCCATCGACATGCTAAGAAGAAGAAAAAGACACTTATTGGCGCCAGAGACATTTATTGGCTATGTATTAGATAGATACAATCACCTCCTTTAAATAACTGTGATTTCCAAATCCCATTTTCGCCATAAACCACAAAGAATGATTCTTCAACGGATATTTAAACTTTTTAAAGTTGCTTATTTTCCAACCAAAAGATTAGTGTATCCACACGAGACATAGGTAATAATATCATCTAGCGAATGCGAAACATCACACCACTTCGTCTCAACGATTCACGAGATGAACACAATGAAATGGGCATGCGCAAGGATGTGTGATCGACGGACAAAGATAAACGACTCAGGCGCATGATGACGGAGGAAGTGGTCGGATACCATCGTCTTGTGTGTGCCTGTGTCACTAGTCTGGATAATATTGATTGATAGAGCTTACATTGATCATTGCAGAATAGCAGTGGATTTGCAATGGTAGATACTGTTAGAATTTTACAATAACGTGTAAGGAAGGTGTGGACATAAGAATAAGCCTCCAAAAGAGAGAGATATAATATTTAAAACCTATATTGCGAATTACATTGTTTAATCTAGATACTTATCCAGTTAGAGCCGCATTCGATCAGAAGACCAATTCTCGTAATTAAAACCGTTCAAAATCTAGTCGCAGTGTCATCTCAGGAACAAGCAAATGTCAAAAATGTACGAAAAATCGAGGTTTTTTTGACAGATTGACACTGAGATCAGACTGTGAACGTTCTTAAAATTAGTAGAATTGCCCCTCAGGTTAAACTTGCTAAGATTGATCCGTGGATCAAAAAGCACGATAAGCCGTTGGTCCCGGCTACTATTCGTGGATTTTTGACAGTTGTTACAGGTCGTCAGAACTGAAGCATAAGTCTGACAGCCAGTGTTACCAAAGGATACCGTATTACCCGGTCGGTAACTAGGTTGTGGAAGTCAAATAGTCGTTCCATGTAAAATACTGGTATTCAACTGCATCCGGTTAGACTGGAAGCAACCCAAACAGTTAGTTGGGAAAAGGCTAGGGAGTTGATGACTTATCCAAAGGCTTAATTGCTTGAATATCACAGATTAAGTAAGTACCTATGTGTCGATAAAGAAAAATAAAAGTTATTTCATTTAGTTATTATCAACGAATAGCTTTCCCGTTGTTCTATAGAAAGTTTTTCTATCCTAAATAACCCGCGTTGAAGTGAAGATAGGTAGTTTACTAATTTACCAGTATCTAGCTGGATAACAGGGTTACAGGGTGACGGTTGATCTCAAATCTCATTCTCTAAGAGCCAGAAGAACTAGTCTTTTAATATCATTCGTTTTTTTCCTTAAGTGGGATCATACTGTCGATAATATTGTATTATTACTAGCAGCGCTCCGCGGTTTCACCCGCGTAGTTCCTGATCCCATGGGAATACGGGCATAAAATATAGCATATGTCACCCGGGGATGGTGTAGCTTCCCGAACAGTGAAATAATTTTTCAAATCGGTTCAGTAGTTTCGAAGCCTATTCAATGCAAACATACAATCAAATCTTTCCAGTTTAAAATATTAGATATTAATATTTATGATTAGAATAGATTATGAATTTTCTTGAATCTGGGGATCAGCCGCTTTAAATTCCTTCGTAATCAGGGCCTCAAGTCTGCTATTACAATAGTGTCAGAATGGTCTATCATTGATTTCATAATTGTTGATTTTGACAATTTTGGTAAGCTACTAACATAATGGCGTCATTATGACTTTCCAATGGTCAGCCACTGACACTCCATTGAAAGAAATGGCATTTATTGGTAATCTCGTACATAATGACAAATGAATAACTGACTGGCGGTAATTTTTGACAGTTCCTAAAATAATAAGTTAAAAAACAATATGTAAAAATATATACTTAAAAATGAAAACTGGCATGAATAAATGTCCAAATTTTGTAGTATTTTTTCGAAAATCATTTCTACTAACGGGTTTTATAATAATGGCAATACGACAATGTCATTTTAATTCAATATTATTACGTGACCATTGACCGACCACGATCAGTGGTCGGTCAATGGTCACGTAATAACCATTATGAATTTAGCAGATTACGAACTTTTAGCAAAATGACAATGGGGTCGTATTGGAATGACGAATTTATCAAAATAGCAGACTTGGGCCCCTGGCAGTTCTCACATCATATTTTAAAAGACATAAAAAATCCGTAAACACAGCTGTTATCTACGTACGTTGACATCTAGATTTATAGTCCATAGGGGCCAGCAGGAAGGGTCATCTGACTGCACCGTATTACTCACCTAAGTGGCTAACTGGCTGCCGTAGCCATCCGTAACCTTGGTTACGTAAAACTAAACGGACCCAAAGTGCCATAGACGATTGTTTTTGGGCTATTTTTAGATTTTGTCTTCTCTGGGTGCTTTGCTCCTAGTGCGTCTGGACTCTGGAGTCGGCTAGTAGGTAAACGATTGATATCTGATTTTTAGGAGCCAAATGTGTACCTGCCTTAATGGTACACTAGTCGCGGGCTCGAACTCACTGGTGGTCCTGGCTAAAAAGCACGCTGTCTCACCAGGCTTCGTGTCCGACAGAGGTAGTATCAGTGATGAGCAGTTAGACGCTAGTCTACACGCACAACATTATTAAGTGAGCTGCAGGATCAGTTTTAGTAAAACAGGTGCGTAAAAAATTAAGAAAAGTCCTTCGGAAGATCGGGTTTTCTGAAAAAACCACTGCATAAATCAATGACAAATTAAGTTTATTGAACTTTTCGACAATTGTACTTTGTCGGTACCGATTTGGTTTTCGAGATTTTACACTGCTTTTATTACTTAAACACGCCCAAAGTTAGGTTAAATTAGCGAGAAAAACTAATCTTTGTTGGCTCATAACTTTTTAATGGGTTTTTATTTCAGTATTCTGTTTCCGTACAGACAATATTGATAGTGAGACAAAACCTTACCATGTTTAATTTTTGATGTACATAGTCAAACAGTGGAGTAAAGCCCTCCCGAAGTTTGTATGGAAAAAATGTGGACAAGTGTCACCATAATGTATGTTTCTTATGCCCAAATTCAGTGTCTGTTTAAATTACACATCAATTTTAATATCTACTATTTATTAGTGATTGTCATGGAAACTCTTCCTGTTGATCATGGACGCTCTGACGTCGGACATACAGGAGGAGGCACCCTGGTGTATGCTGTTTGCCGATGACATTGTTCTTGTCGGTGAAGATGTCCGAGATCCAGAGCAGATTGGAGAAGTGGCAACAGAAGCTGGAGAATGTTGGCTTGAAAATCAGCAAAACCAAAACTGAATATATGTTCTGCGATTTCGGCGGTCTCTCCAGCTCTGGAGCCATAGCGCTTGATGGCGTGCTTCTCCCAGTCTGCTCCGACTTTCGGTATCTCGGTTCACTCGTGCAAAGCGATGGCGAAGTAGATCGGACGGTTAAGCACAGAATTAACACCGGATGGATGAAATGGCGGCAGGTCACGGGAACCATCTGCGACTCCCATATTCCCCTTAAACTTAAGGGGAAGATATATAAAACCATGGTAAGACCTGCCGTCTTGTATGGGTCAGAATGTTGGGCCACAAAACAGATGAATGAAAGGCAATTGCATGTAGCCGAGATGAGAATGTTAAGAGGAATGTGGGTGTTACACGAATGGATAGAATAAAAAATGAGTCCATAAGAGGAAGACTGAAAGTGGCACCTATAAATGAAAAGTTGTGTGGAAATCGGTTGTCATGGTATGGGCATGTGATACGGAGGAATGAGGAAAATGTCGTGAGGAAAGTTTTGAGTATGAATGTCGAAGGCTATAAGAGTAGGGGGAGACCAAAAAAACGATGGATGGACTGTGTGAATGATGATATGGTTAGAAAGGGTGTGACTACGGAGATGACGACAAATAGAGAAGTGTGGAAGAAAAAGACATGTTGCGCCGACCCCAAATAAATTGGGATAAGGGCAGGACAATGATGATGTCATGGAAATCATGTCACTTGGTTCAAATAGGTTCATTTTATTAATGTAGATTATTTTACATATTGTGAATGAGAGAACGTTGTAGGCCTTACAGCTTCCGACCTCTAAGTTCCTGGTACTTATTGACAGGCCTGCACTGTCCTCCCATAGGTACCTATTATCACTGTAAGTTTTAAAGAGTAACCATGGAGTTTCTTGCCGGCTCTTTTCCATAGGAAGCGACGATTTGGAACCGTGTACCTAGCTTCTGACGTTTCATAAGTGCCCATGCAGGTTTGTGTGAAATTAAATATTTTTATTTGATTTGATTTGAAATACATAGTCGCACTGCAGCTATTGCAGACGATAACTCTTTAGTTACCCTCTTTATAAGTAACTTTCTTTGCTTGCTTGCTTGCCCACGGTTTCACCCGCGTGGAGGTCGGGAATAGAAATGGTAATAGACAGAAAGACAGACGGGCAAAGTCCCTTTCGCATTTATATTAGGTATAGATATGGAAGACAGGAAGTAAGGAGGAAAACTAAAATGAAGCATGGAAACTATGCTGTATGCCGCATGATACATTTAATTCGTGCCTGTACTGTGGTAACGTAGTGCGGTGTGCGAAGGTAATTAGCCCCTGATTGCACAGAGTTCCTTGTTTGTGAAGTGCCATTATGAACCTCGCTACTGCAAGCTCGCGCTTCTATAAAAAGTTAATTATAGCCTAATTGGTAGGCAACGTTTTGCAGTTTACAGGAATATCGGTTTTGTTAAATGTAATTTATCGTAGCTTTAAAATGGTTTCGTTTGTGTGATTTTGTTCATTGTTGATTTGCATCTTTGATTAATTTGAAAAAAGAGTTCAGGAAAAGAAAGAAAAAATTTCTGGCTCGCCGTCCGTATGAAGATATTGGTATCAATAATCATTAAAGACTGGTCAGTGTGGAATCGTCTTTTCAATGCTAAACTTGTTATATTTTAGGGTTGTTTCCCAGTGTTGAATCACTATCGTGCATATTGCGTATTTAATTGAATGGGCTCTGTTACAGTTTTCATTTGTTTTTCACTTTCAAAGCTCCGTGCCTGTTGGACAAATTCCTAATTCCCGTGGTTTTCTAAAATCAAATTGCCTCTGACATATTTACTAACTATTTTAACTTTTAGAGTGAGTGCATTGGATTAGGATTCCCTAGAAACGTGTAATCAGCGTAATTTGATACTGCTGTGGATACTATTGCGATTAACTAACCGACTAGCAATATACTCCTTGGCAACTAAAACTACATTAAACTAAAGTAAAAAGACAAGCGTTCCATCTTGTTAAATAAATTATTTGTTTAGTTGAAAATTGTCTGTAATTGGACAATTGAGCAGCTAAAACTAGGCTGTAACGATAAAATTGCTCTTGTTCCTCATGTTACATGAACTTCACGCTAGTATTTGAGAATAGGGTAGGGACGTTGAGTTACCTACATTGATCCAGTCGGTGACGCAGGATCGATATTGAACGTTCAATCCTTTCCAGCATCCTATACCTAGTGCTGGATTTGAAAAGCAAAAGCAGCCTCTAATTTGCTAAATTTCGATTTAGAGCTACTGAATTCAAACGCTGTATTATAAAACTGAATCAATGTAAATCAGTGTTGAAGCGTGTGTGTAAACTTTTAATAAATCCCGATGTTGGTGGACAGCGATAGTCGGAATCGATAACTGATCGGTAATTATTAAGTTTCGTGGAACACGCGGACGTACCACCGGCTTGTAATGTCTGGTAGTTAAGTATTCATTAGTGAGCATGTGTCCACGCTCTCACACTGAAAGCGAACTTTTCTTTTCATGCGAGTCATGTTTTTCCTGAAAACGATCTGTTTTGAAAATGTGGGAAGACGTCAACTGTTAAAGATGTTTTTTTTTGTTGTAAAATGAACATGTTTTGTTGCTTAATTTACGTCCTGGAAATATTTGAAGGGTCGTGTCAGCTATGTGCAGGAGATGGTAACACTAAAGGAAGCATGCTGATGTAGGTACTCACTGTGTCTCAATGAGTTCGCAGTTGAGCAGCAGCTTGTTGAGCCCCAGCTCCACCACGGCCACGGTCAGGTCGTGGTGGTACACCATCCGCAGCGTGTCGTTGCTGATGCGCCGCCCAGTGTAGGGCTTCGCCCCCGCAGCTGGCTCCCGCCGCTCCGCATCCTCGGACCTGGCCCCCACAGTACCCACCAGGCCAGCCAGTGACCATCCCGCAGGGAAACTAAATGCGAAAGGTTTTGCAGACGCCGACGGCGGCGAAGACACCGCGATGCAAAATATAACAACAACTGATAACAGGGATTTCAACAGTCCGTCGGCCATCGGAGCTCCTCGGGTGATAGCCTCCCGCGCAGAGCGGACCGCGCTCAGTAGTCGCCGGAATGACATATTGTGTTTTTAATTAAACTTTTATTAGTTATGGCGTGTTCCGTTCGGCCATGTCGCGAGCGTGCGGCCCGCGCGCGCGTCTGTCGTGGACTGGCGCCGGCGGCCCCGCTGCTGAGCGATCAGCACTTTCTTTGCCAGTGACGTCACGTAGCGGTCAGTGTCTGCTGATCGTGGTGGTTTCACTCGTGTGTTCTAACTTCCGTGTGGGTGCAGCAATATAGGTCTAGGGCTCGTTAGTAAGTGACCTAGATCAGCCAATCATCGTAGAGAAAATGAGAGAAGAATAAGACACTGATCGTTACAAAGTTTGAACAAACCGTCTAGATAGGCGGTCAGAACGTTACAATTCGGGGGTTTAGGGTGGAAACACCAGCTCGCGAAATTGAAATTTCCCTACGATATTTGCAATTTTCAGGTCAGACCGTGACCATAAAAAATATTTCCATGGGATTAAATTAACGTAAAGGGTTGTACCCAGTGATGATTTTAATGATTTTCTTTCTGTTAATCCATACGTGTTACGTTCGCGTCGTATTTTGTTCCGTATACAGCTTGAAATTGCCCTACAAATTTCAAAACACCTAATATTTTAATTTCGCGGGCGTCTTACGCATCCTCCTATGACGGATGAAGCTGATGACACCTCCATCATCCAAGTTCTTTGTTTTATTCCAAGCGATCCTTTCCCACTCTTTACAACAGTAGCGGGAAGTGGAACTGAATGGCACTCCTCTAGGCAAAGGATCTTAGTTATAGAATGTGATGTTATATTGTAAGTGTCAATGTCAAAGGAAATGGCTTATTGCCGTGTTAGTGGGCGAAGGCAATGGGCTACCGACCTGACGCTTAAATCTAGCATCTTTATACCCATTTCATAATATAAGAAACTTGCAGTTGGTTTGTAGAATTAAAAGAGAACGGTTTTAGGTGGGCCATTTTCCGTAAGGAACGTGTACATAAAGTTTTAAGGCACAAATTCGGAACGACTTATGAACTCAGCGTTTCGCGGTCTACGCGAGACCCCGTACATAAAGTTTTAAGGCACAAATTCGGAACGACTTATGAACTCAGCGTTTCGCGGTCTACGCGAGACCCCAATAGCACTACAAAATTCGGATTTCCGCCTGCAGCATCAAGTAAATCCTAGTCCTTTTTAAGGATCTCAGTGGACCAAAAAAACAAATGGATATTGCCATCATCATCAATCAGTCAGTCACCAAGGTGAATCAGCGAACTGTTGGCCAGGAGATAGACATTAGCGAGATGAGAGTATGGTGCTACTAAAAAGTGGGTGACATTGGTTTCCATCTCACTGGTAACTGGTTCATCGAATAGGTAACTACGAAAGTTGTACTGTGCAAAGTTGCATAATGGACTGATGATCTCTACGTCCAAACGCGTATTTTGCGTACAACTCCTAAAGTTACTTTTGAACGTTTGGCAGCCAGAGTTCAGAGAGGTCAGCGTTGTGTTCTGTTATGCGTAAGAAAAGAAAAGAACCGTGAAAGTTAAGTCTTAAAATTACGTAACAAAATATGCAAAAAAAAATAACACTTTGTATGAATGAAATAGTACCTAGTTGCTTAGTCATTCTTTACAAATCACAAATTCTTTTACTCCGTTTACATAAAAAAAGATGAAAACATCAATATTTGCATAGAATTAAGTAATAACAAGTAGGTTGAACCAAAATCTTTGAAGCCACTCCAAGATTGCGTAAGGACACAAAACACACGATCAGTTTTTACTTAGATTTCATTTGCATTTGCAAGAGATGTTAACACTTTGCTGATATTGCTTGTATTGTACCTATAATAACAGGTTTCATATATGTAAACCGGAGAACTGGCGAAAGGCTGTCAGATTGGACATTATCCATTCACAATCTGCCGCAGTTCATTCACCTAATAGGAAAGAAAGCTAATCAAAGCGATTAGACTAAGTATAATGTTCCCATTGCTGGGACATGGCTCCTCTCTATGAGATGGAGAGTGCTCGCACCATTTGGGCCCAGTGGGGATAATTGTATGACAGGATGAGCAAAGGTTGTGTTCCTAAGTCAGGAAAAAAACGGAAAATCAGGACAAACAAAGTGACTGCGAGAAAGTCTAACTATTTAGCGTTTCTAGCTATACACATGTGACGACAGACACGTTAACAATACCATACAATAAAGAAGTTAACCCGCACTCACAGACACTTAAATATTGAATTATATTGACGTCACTAAGCCATATTGTGTTTATATATGCTCAAGTTCAAGGTCAAAAGATATCTACTACCTACCCCGATGAGGACCGAAATAAAGCAGGTGCTGCCTAGGCACCAAGTTCGTGTTCGTCCATTCACATTTCTGTAACTACTGTAAAAACGGCCGGTCGGCCGAAGAAGTGGTAGCGAGGCGACATAGACGCGTACTGCAAGGATTTGATCGAGATGGCTCTGGAAAAGGATGGCAGCAAGCATTTGGGGGAAGCCTTTGCTCAGTGGGACAGTGCAGCCAATTAAAAAAAAAAAGTGAGATCTGCCAATGTTCGGAAGCCCTACACACTGCACGTTGTTTTGTTTGCAGGAAGCCTTACATTAGCACTTCTGACGTATTTCGTTTACCTCAAGGGCATACCTTGCAGCTCGTAGTTTAAATAAATAAAATAATTTTGAATAGAATTAACATAAGTAAGTAATGTGCCAAGGTGTCCAAGACAAAATAAAAGAAAGAGAGGGAGGCCAAGTCTAAGATGGGAAGACGATATCTGACAGGAGGGATAAAATGACCCATGACAGGAGAAAGTGACAAGCTCTAGCGGAGGCCTTTGCGGAAACGCAAAGTGTAAAATTAATTGGTATACCTACATGTGTAAATAATTAAGATAGTAGATTAAGTAATTAATATTACATATTTAAGTAATATTTTACTTGTACAACCATGTTTTGTAAGATTGTTAGTAAAGGCTATAATAATAATAATTTTAAAAAAGTAATGTGCGGTCGGGTGCACTTTAAACACATGATATTCCCAAAGACCATTCTAACTCATGAAAGATGAAGGAACTTAACAAAAGGATGCGCATAACAACGGATTCTAATCTAGATCATGCAGATAATATTAGTCTGATTTATAAACTTTATATATTTCAGTAGTAGTAGTAGACTATAAGTCGCCGTTTACACGGACGTAATAAAATCGAGGCGCCATTTTTTCGCGCACTGCACTTTTATCTCTCAATGCGCCAAAAATCCCGCTGTGATTTTATTATGTCCGTGGGAACGTGCATATTAGTTTGCGTCCTTATTTATGTAGGTACTAGCTTTTGCCAGCGGCTCCGCCCGCGTGGATGTCGGTTATCGCGGAAAAAAGTAGCCTATGTCCTTCTCCATATCCCAGGCTATATCTCTGCCAAATTTCATGACGATCGGTTCAGCGATTTAGGCGTGAAAGTGAGACAGACAGACAGACAGTTACTTTCGCATTTATAATATAAGTAGGGAAGTAGGGATGATCCATCATCTCAATTCTTAATCTATACAGAAGCATCTAGTTAGGTAAGTAGGTAGGTACAGACCCCAAACTGTCAAATTTCCTCAATTAAACATGAACCTTACTGTAATGGTATAAAGATGAAAATCAATCAAAGAAATTTGACAGATTGGGGTAGCTAGATGTCTGTACCTCCACCTCGGCTGTCGTGCTTCAACCGCCTGATCCTCGAAATTATGCACTAGGATAGCTTAAGACTTAGCTGTGATGCAACTTGGGTAAGGATATGTCCAGCAGTGGACTGCTGAGTTTTAACTGATTAGTAAGACTACCTAGAGAGGTAATTTCGTCATTATTAAATGGATTCCAACAACGAAAACTTTGTAATGGTAATAATATTTACGTAGGTACGCGTACCTACCTATAAGAAATTGTGTAGGTACCAGAATTTTATTATTCAGTAGTAGATCACATCCGTTTGTTTGTTAATAATAATACGCAATTATGCCACATTATTGTTCAGCTAAACAATACACATAACAACAAAGAAAATGTAAATAAAACATCGTCTTACATCAAACAACAAGAATGAGATCAGAAGCGTATCCTATTAGGTAGGTACTACAGCGTTTCAAAACCATCTACATAGCAGTGAGAGGAGTAATAACTATAGTTTCCGATTACTCCGAACCTGGGAGCCTACTCCGACTTTGGAGCTCGAACTAAGAATTGATGACAACACGATTTGACAACTGTCCCTACTCCCGATATGTTTTTGCCCGTACAAAAAAGTTAGTTAATTGGGTGTAGGATTCACCAAGAAGTTCCGAACTACTTTCGGACGGGCCCGTATCTTCGGTGACGGAGTTTGAGAGTAAGCCCAATGACCTGAAATCCTAACCCGGTTGCGGATACTTTTTATGCTAACAAAGAGGGGAGGGAAACCTATCTATATATAATATACCTACTAGTATTATATGCACCTAGCTTCTGACGTTTCATAAGTGCCCATGCAGGTTTATGTGAAATAAAATATTTTGATTTGATTTGATATCGCAATTCGGTTTATGATAGGAACGATACATTGGGTCAAGTTCCTAACCTAATTCGCGACCGGCACCCTAGTTGCATAACTCACGATTAATTATAATCTGTTTCAATGTGACAGTTCAACATTATATACATTTTCGAACATATGAAGCAATGGTTTAAACCATTGCTTCATATGTCAATATGAATAATATATCATAATCTGTTTCAAAACGAAACAGATTATGATTAATCGCGAGTTACGCAATTAGGGTGCTGATTCGGATTTCGGATCTGCGGCAATCTCTCGCCTGGTCCAGGCCATGGTACGGAGCGAGAGGGCATGGGTAGCCGTCACCTCCTTCAGCGAAGCAGTGATGTTCGCGAAGAGGGAGGCGGTGCACGTGAGGGAGAGGCAGTCTATGCGCTCTCGCGACCCTAGCCGCCGCAGGATACGGAGACGCCCTGGGCGTCGGGAATCCCAGGCCGATTTCCGGATCGCCAGTTTCTGCTATCCGTCGCTAGATGGCGCTGTACCTATACAACGAACTTCGCTTCATGACCACTAGTTCGTCAATTACCATAAATAACAATTCTTTATCTATGAAATCGAATATTTTTAGTGTTGTGTTCGACCGTCGCCCCCAAATATATAGTTCTCCTTAGCGATTTCTATAGCCTACCCTAATATGACGCATCAGATCCAGAACGAATTTTGTTTTACCCAGTCACAACTAATGCAATAGAGTTGGCCAGCAGAGTGAAGAGAATAGGTATAGGATTTCTCTTTACGTACGTATTTGGCGTTTTCGGTTGGTGTATTAAGGCGTCTATTTAAAAAATCTGCATTTTTGTAGATAGGAGAGCGCCAAGACACCTATTTGAAGCGAGTCTTTTTTCTTTATTACGGGGGAATTCCTGATGGATGTCTGGCCCTAGGAAGGGCGGAGGAGCCTGTCAGACTCTTAGTGACTAAAACCACCGCGCTGTTCCGTCTCACACTTGCACCCGGGGTCATGGGATCTAATGCGACTTCCGCGATCCCCGGCTAGTGCTGGCGGGCCACCTCGAGTTAGGGGGGGTAGTAAGGTCTTAAACTCCCCCCTTACATCTATAACCAGGCACGCGTGGCAATTACGCGCTGCCATCTCGGGTCTCAAGGAGTAGGGGGACCCATTGATGAGGGCTGAAAGAGGGCGTTATTCGTCCTCCGACGATGACCGATGCGTCTGCTGCGGATCGGTTAGCGGAAGCAATCTCCCGCTCCCTCTCGGCAGCCTCCTTTTGCGAAATTACTGCCGACACCTGAGATGAGGGCACGGCGCAGCTCCTCCTAAACGGCACACTCTACCAGTGTGTGCCGCGCCGTGTCCTCCCGACAGTCGACGCAGTGATGACACCGAGCGTACGTCCCGAAGCAACCATGCCTCGAGAGCACCTGTGGCACTCGAAACGATAAGGAGCCGTGCCTCCTCCCGAGTCAGCGCTCGAGTACCGGCCGGACCAGTCTGATGGTGGCGGGGTCGACGAGAGGGCGTGAAAGCCTGTCCTGCCATTCCGCTGCACGAAGCTGTGACCTACGCAGCTCCAAATGTCGCTGCGTCAGACTTTCGCCCCGCGCCCTCGCTCACTGCGGCTTCCGCAGGACAGCGATGCTGCCGGTGGTCAGGTCAGCCGCCCAGATCGGGGCCCCATACAGGGCCATCGATCGCACGATCCCCACGTAGAGCCGCCTACAGGCGGCGCTCGGGCCCCCCAGATTGGGAAGCAGCGTTGACAGCGCCCCAGCCGCGCCCAACAACTTGGGCGCGAGCCGCTAGGGACTTCTCGGTGGACTCGACAGCGTTTCGAGATTTGAAGCCTCTTCCAACCTATTGGATCAATAGCCCAAGCGCTTAGATGCCGCTCGATCCTGATAAATTGGGTAGGTAAGGACAAGAGATGATGACAATGGTGACCATAATTTTGGAGTTTAAGTCAAAAGGTTTCTGTTCAGCAACCTCCCCTACAAAATCCCTTATCATAAAACTCACCTATCCATTGAACTTACTCCTTAATTAAAATTATTTACTTACAAAGATACATTTTTAATAAAACACGATAGCTAAGATGTCATTTATTACTAATAGTGTGTAGGATCCAGTCATAATGCGCCGCGACCGGGTACGACACGAACACTTGCTCATCAGTCTGCACTACGGCTAACATCTTCACTTTGCCTTCGTGAACATACAGCACAGGACCACCCGTACTCAGCTGAAATTTTGACATAACATTACGGTAACTCCAAAATGTGGGCAAAGCCCGATCAATGCAGCATGTCTATTAGTCACAATTGAACTACGCAAACCGCCCTTAATATTCAAAATCAAAAGTTATTTATTCAAACTAAGCTGATGTCAGCACTTAGTGGACGTCAACATTACATAAGAAAGTCCCCCAAAACGCCCGCCCTTCACCACTTTTTAGTGGTTTAGTTGGGAAGAAGTGGCGCAACAAACTCCCCAGCTGCACAGCTGCCTTTTAAGTTAGAAGAACTTGATTCTATAAAGTGGTAGGAACGTAATTAACGTTACGAAACAAAAAACATAAAATTAAAATATTTGCCATATGGCACGCCAATGTACAAAAATATATTTGAAAATGTTACTCAAGCAGAAATAAATAATAAAAACATAAACATAACTTAAAACCTAAATTAAAGGCTCCAGGCATAAAGGGCGTGCTCGCTTACGTATGCAATGCTGCATTATGTTCACATAACTATAACTAGAAGTAACAAATCTTCGGAGTAAAATAAATAAACAGTTCATACTATTATCAATAACAAGACCATGGGCAGCTAGAAGACCAGTCACCAAAAGTAGCACCCGTTCACGAGCATAACGCAAAGATCAGCCACTACCCCCCTCGCCATATTTGAGGGACGGAGGCAAGCCGACCCCCGAACCTACCGACAGCAGTGACTTCTCGTCAAGGGAGCATGACGAACTTGCTGCCGGTTGCGCAGGCAAGAATAATATGATCACTTGTCGAGGTCGCTAGCTAATTGGATTTTGCAATACAAATCATTATAAAAAACATTGTAACGAGTAGATTATGTCAGCATTAAATTAAAATAAAAATGAACTGACCTATACAGTCAAATAAAAACAAACAATTATGTTACTATAAATATAACCTGTCAGTAGGCATTGGCAAGCAAATTTTGGTGAAAGAACATTCATATTGTCTGGAGTTAATCACAGCGACCAACTATTCTTATCGTTTAAGTAGTCGTTGATAGAATAGTATGCCATTGCCCAAAGGTTGGATTTTACTTTTGCTTTAAACGCATTAAAATTAAAATCTAGCAAAATAGCGGCTGCGAAAATTTTCGCAATTTTCATCATGGGTGTCGTTTTCATGGTTTTCGAGGGTGTGGAAGCCGATAATGAAGACAAAATAAAGTTTGAGTATTTTATAGATGGTAAATGACGTTACATTCGTTGAAGAAAAAGCGTTAGGAACTTCGTTCCTGACGGGGGTCCCTCCGACCCCACACGTTTATTTTAAAAAAGGTTTACATCTTAATCTCAGCCTGAGTCTGCCAAAAGAGGTTCCGTAATTTAAAAACGTTTCGGTTTTTAACTACGGAACTTGGCCTTGTAATCACTGTTCCAAGAATCTATTGAATGCTCAATCACATGACCGGTCGTTGTAACGATGCTTAGGGAAGTGCTATATCCAGCAGTGGACTTCTTCGGCTGAATGATGATAACCTACAAACTATAAGACAACTACGGGAATATACACACCTGGGTAACATTGTTGTCCATATCCTTGCTAAAGAGACATAAAACATCGTTTCCTTTGTAGCTGTACATGGCCTGGCACTCCGCGTAGCTCAAGATCTGGCTGGCCGTTGACGTGCATTCCATAAAGTCTTGATCTGTGTCTGAATCGTTCTGGAATTATCAAGATTTATTGAGCTTGGGTGTCCTAAGAAAGCGGCTGCAAAATGACGCCAATTTTAAAATGGCAGTGTCAGCAAACAACCCAACGTAGACAGAGTGTCAACCCAAGCTTCAGATGTGGCGTTCGCTATGAAAATTAACGACGTCTTGAGTCTTGCTATTAATTACCACTATTCATCATCTTTCTAGCCTTTTCCCAACAATGTTGGTGTCAGCTTCCAGTCTAAACGGTGTGTACCTGAAGTATTTTACATGAAGCTACTGCCTATCTGACCTCCACAACATAGTTACTGGGTAATACGATACTCTTGGTAAGACTAGTTGTCAGACTTTCGGCTGCTGATAGGTACCCGTAACGACTGCCAAAGATCCACGAACGATAGCCGAAACTAACTACTTAAAGTGGTTTTTGAGGTCACCAATCCACTGACCAACCGTAGCAAGCGTAGCTTAACCTGGTCGATCGACCCGCGCTACATAATTCAGTTTTTTTTTTCATCTATCTTGCCCAGAATGTATTGGTATGTGAGCAATAATTTGTATGCTTGTCGAGTGAAATATAGTATAATAAACTGAATAAGTGGTTTAAGTACCAATATCTTTTCGTCAGCATAACAGAACGGGCGCCGCCAGTAGGGACTGGTCATCTCTTAGCTCCCACGGCTTATTTTAATTGTTATTTTATTTTAATTACGGACGCTTTTAATGTGCACTTTTTACATCGTTCTCACATTGATAATTTCAACATAATGATGTAACCAACTTTTTGTAACAAAATCTTGATTTTAAAAGAGTGTCCATGGAGTTTCTTGCCCGTTCTTCTCCATAGGTACCTACGCTTTGGAATGGGCAACTAGCTTCATCTTTCTAACTCACCGTCCTTGACAATTCAAAAGTGCCTGTAATTGGTTTATTTGAAATAAATGCTTTGAGTTTGAGTTTGAGTTTGAGTTTGAGAACTTCTACTTAACCTACACTTATATACATATTCTGACCAATTTTTTTTTCTTACCATCGTGATGCTGCTTCTTCACTGCGACAGGTGCACTTTAGACTAAACACATTTTAGTCCTGAAATCTCCACCTTCTTACCTTCGACAAGATCCATCCATACGCCATAACGTCGCCTTTTAACACCTCCCCTTTCATCAGCTCCAAGGCAAGACCTTCAACCTCCGGCTCGATCCTCATCAGCGCCAAGTACGGCCCATCTGTGTCCTCTTCTTCTTCGAAGTCTGTGCGTAAGGAGTTGGATTCAGGGTGTAGGACAACCGTCGTCACATTGTGCGCTGAACCGTCTAAGAGAGGGTTGGAAGATTCCGCCACTATGGTGTAGTGGCTTGTTTCTGTCATGTTTGTGCTGGAAGAACCAAGATAAAAAGGTCGTATAAATTGTCTGAAAACCCCGAACGAAAGAACTATAAGGCGTATTTGTCCATAGGTTGGGACAGTTTGGTTCAGCACGAAGCTGCATGACTCTCAACATCCGAATGATGATTCCACTATGATAACTTCGCTGCTAATCAAAATTCTGGTGTCATATAGGTTATATAAAGTCTAAAAATCTTACTTGTTGGCGTAGAAATCACTCAAAACATTGATGCAGCTGGCAGCGGTGAGCACCCATCCCGGAGTCAGCAGCGTTCCCGCACAAGTCTGCGCGGTAACATTAGCAAGCGTCTCAAATATGGCGACCAAAAATGGCGCGCTATGTGGAAACCCTGCTGTCGTCGCATTTTTAACTTCATGGATATTTTTTGTTGAATTCGTGCGTCTACTTATAAAGAAACTTTTTTTAGAGAATGTAGTGAAATCGTTGTCGAATTTTGACTTATTTTCATCGAACGACCTCGAAACATCTGGTTCAGGCAAAGAACTGTCGACTACAGCTTTGTCAAAAATCTCCGACGCTTGTTCATCGGGTTGTTCATTGTCGAATTGGTTGCCATTTTTTCTGAAGGAAGGCACGATGACTAGGTCCAAGTCCTGGCCCACAGCGTTCAGGATCTGGTCAGTGGTGAAGGGATCACAGTCTCCTAAAACTGGAGCCTCGTCGCTGTTTGTAAACTTTGCGTTTTGATACAGAGTATCGTTTAGGGCATAGTTGAAACCTAAAATATTAGAAAAAAAAATTAACTCCACTAGATCAACATAATTTCTTCAACTACTAGACTATCACCACGACGGTTTTAAAATAATGACCTAATAATTGTCGTACTTAAGTGTCTTTTTTATTATTTCATCACATTTCACCAATGTTCTCCGAAAGAGGCTTGGATTTACGAAAATTCAAACACTTACCTACGCATTATCAACTGTATCGACATCAACATTATGATGCCCTTTTGGTATAGTTTGTAAACACGTCTTTGTTTGGTAGAAGTTAGTTACAATCTCAGCTCAACTAAGATGTTGTAACTATGCTATGGAAACACACGAACGTAAGGCACATGGGGTGGGTAGAACCCATCAGCATATAATTTTCCTACTGCTGGGACACAGGCCTCTTCTCTGTGGGGGGGAATGGACCACAATCCACCACGCGGTCCAGTGCGGGTTGGTAGATGTCACATGTCTTCGATTTTTTTTGGTTCTAGGGCATGCTGGTTTCCTCACGATGTTTTCCTTCACCGTTTTGAGAGTAGTGGTGATGAAATAATTTACACAAAGTTTAGTGCCTGCTTGGGTTCGAACTCACGACCTGCAACTCGTAAGTCGCCGCCGTTACCACTGGGCCACCACTGCCACATAATTAACTAATAAACAACTTACATACAATAAATCCCAATCATTAATAGGCAAGTGTAATAGCACAGTAGCAAGTGTACACTTGCTACTGTGCTATTAAACTGAAGAACCCTTAGCGGCCATCCATAATTTACCTCACACAAATTTTATGGTTTTTTGATCCACCCCCCGTTCTTGTCACATGTGGTCACACTCGTGAAATTCAGTGAAAACAGCAGTTTCTCCATTTTTTTTTATTTGAATGAAAAATAATCTATATCTATACTTTAATATATAAAGAGGAAAGATTTGATTGTTTGCATTGAATAGGCTCCGAAACTACTGAACCGATTTGAAAAATTATTTCACTGTTGGGAAGCTACACTCCCCAGGTGATATAGGCTATTATTATTTTATCCCCGTTTTCCCACGGGAACGGGAACTACGCGGGTGAAACCGCGGGGCGCTGCTAGTCTTTAATAAAATTAACATAAAGTCAAATGATTTAGACATTTAATGGTGATTTTTAACATGTGACGTCACAAAGCTTTTGATCCCCGGGGCCTTGTCACACAATGTCACATTTCGTTGACTCCCTCAACGTGTGACGTAATTTATGATAGCCCCTAATTGTGTAACTCATATTATCAATCAAAATCTGAATAATTATAAAAGATCCATTGCTTCAAATAAAAAAATAAAAAATGTCTGCTGGAGCTACAACCACTCGACAAGCAAAACTCTATAGTAAATCAAGTCGAATTAGATCAAATTAGTATCAAAAAATTTGATGAAAAAGAAATAACCTTTCCTTACGATGTACAGCCAGGGACATTAATTGTTTATCAAATTGACACTCTACGCTAATTTCCCATTTGTACAATTTGCAAAAAGAATGGAAGTCTGTTGTGATTGAATATACGGGCAAATAAAGTTGGTAGTAATTTTGATTAACAATCAATTTCCCTGACTTTCAAGAGAATATGGAAGGAAATAAGGAGTTTAATTTTATTTATCTATATACAACGTGTAACTTAATCAATGCAACATCTCATATACCCCAATTAGAGGATTCAGTTAAAAGCATGAACATTTTTTTTTAAGCTATCTGGCCTTATTAAGAAAAAAACAGTGTTGACCCTAGCATTACTTGATGCATTTAAAATTTAGTCTTATTGCCTTGAAATAAGATTGATTTTTTTTTTTGGTTCGATCGGTAGTCAATTATGAACTACTTTTGGGATTTGCGTTTATTCAATTACACCTTGTATACATCTATGGACATGGTTTACCTGCAAGATTATCCAGTAAAAACACAAAAACTGCTACAGTCGACATTTTGAAAGCAATTGTTTTGTGTTACGTGTTGACTTTACCGTTGCATGTATGTGTTGCGTGTACGCACCGTTTTTGATTACTTCTTGATAAAAGCTATTTGCACTTTGAAGAATCGTTTTTCCTTCGCAATATTTGCAGATAAATCTTGCTTTGTTACAAGTATCTGATTTCACAATATCTTTTTCAGTTTTTCGTGCCTTTTTCAGATATATTTCAGGCTTCTTTGGTGGTGACTGATCAGGCTTGATTTCGTGCCTATACTGTTAATTTTCGCACTAAACGCGACTGTTTTGTAAACAATCTTTAGGTTATCGGGCTTTTGTAAAACATTATGTAAAGCAACTCGTGTTACGGTTTCTTTCTTTTACATAATGTAGGTAGTTGTGCTCAACTCGAATTTAGAATCTAAAATCGTTTAAATTTATCGCCACTTACTCGATTATCTACTTTAGCCTTATGTAGTCTCAGCTTATTTTCGAGTGACTATTTGAAATAAAAAGATACATTTTGGTTGCAATGGAATTTGAACTTTATCGTTACATATGACA
Organism: Polymixis flavicincta; assembly: GCA_949987655.1. NCBI lineage: Eukaryota > Metazoa > Arthropoda > Insecta > Lepidoptera > Noctuidae > Polymixis > Polymixis flavicincta. The sequence continues at coordinate 21,857,167 of OX465183.1, forward strand.
TAGAGTTTGTGTTTCCAAAACGTTATAACTACCTAAGATAAAAATATAAGTTTACATTATGAAGAGAAAAAGTTGAAGGGTCACAAAAATAACAAGTTTACACAATCATTAAAAATATTTAATAGATTTTACATTTGTTCAGTACATTCACAACCTTTGCACATACAAGCATTTATAGCGATCACATTCATTGCTCAGTGTTAAAATTATTCTGGACCTCTCACACGCCCGCATGTCGGCCCGCAAGTCCCGTAGAATTTTGATAAAATGAAGGTACATCGGTTGTGGAGGTCAGATAGGCAGTCGCTCCATGGAAACTACTGGCATCCGGTTAGACTGGAAGCCGACCTCAGCATTGATGGGAAACCGCTAGGCAGATGATGGGGGGGGAGTTTGTTGCGCCACTTCTTCCCAGCTTAAGCACTAGGAAGTGGTGAAGGGCGGGCGTTTTGGGGGACTGCCTTTTGTCATTTTTAACGTTCTAAAAGTGCTGACACCAGACTAGTTTGAATAAATGACTTTGGATTTTGATGAAAGTTACTTAGGTTACACTGTGGCTGATTTACGATTTTTTTTTTAATGTAGACTCAGCTTAACATTGTTCTATCCTACCACATGCGGGCACGCAAGAACGATGTGATTTTAGTGGTTTGATTTCTGTACACTGGGATTTGTCTCCGTCTAATCGAAGACATACAATGGAAGAATGTACAAAAGATGTTTTCGTCATTATGTACATACGTCATAAAATATTGGACAATCAAGCCTATTTACACATTTATTACCTACTACAAATAGTAGCGAAATTCTAATAAAATATGCTTAATTTTAATAGTAATTTTAGTAAAGTTATCAAACATATTTTGTATCAATTTATTTTGTTAAGTTTTAAAATGTATTAATTTACAAATAAGTACATACATGCATTTTTATTTGTGTTATTTTTTTAACTTTAACAAGCTAAGTCACAGATGGCAGCACCAGCGACGCGGCCAATTGATGTTTTAGTTTCTTTTGCAAATTATTTGTTAATACTTATCAGTAATATAATTTAATGAAATTGAAAGAACGTATTGAATCTTACTTCTCTTTGATTTGATGAGTATTTAAATAGGTATTAGTTTCCTGGGTAACTAGTAAAATTGCTCACATTATAATATACAAAGATTTAACTACATATATAATTACTTCATAATTTTTACAAAACTTTATGTCAGAAAAATGCTTATATTTACAAATAAAAATATATGTCAATTCAGATTTATAAGCACCTGTGCTTTGTCCGAGAACTGGGATAGATATTATCTCGCTAGTCGAGTAACAATCAGGTAGAATCATATCCCGAAAAGTGATACTAGCCCTCTTTAATATGATTTAAGTAATAACTTCACTCACTTTTAGTGTTACAAATACTTGATAGTAAATTTACCGCCAAAGAAATTAATTGTTAAGCAAATTGACACCTTACGTTAATTTGTCAAAGAATGACAGTTGTGATTTGAATATACGGACAATTTGAAGCTGGTAGTCAATTTGCGTATGAATTAATTTCCCTGATTTTACATTCAGAATATCTTAGATCAATCAATGTGGATAGTATGATTTAAGAAATCTTCAAAATTGAGGTTTAAAGGTCGTTTATAACTACAACAATTTAAAAAGTCCATAGGAAAATATTCCTAGTTCTAACGTTCACTATTATTATCGAATAAAGTTATGTACCTCTCGCTTAGTGTATTATTAGACTAGATAACTGACTTGAGCCTGCTGTAGTAATATCCAAAAGGAATGAAGTACCTGCAAATAGAAACATAATTTTAGCCTGTATACACAATCAGCCTATCACGTTCCCATTGCTGGGACACAGGCCTGTGAGTGGGAGTGGGCCGTAATACACCACACGGGCCCAGTGTGGGTTAGTAGATGTCACATCTTCGATTTTTGGATTCTACAGTTCGACTTTTAATTGTATTCAGTAACTTGTCAGTTCAAATAATAATAATGTTACCATGCTAACACTAATAGTGTTGGGGTAGTGAACGATTTTGCGTAAAGAACGAATGATAAGATTACTGATGATTTAATTTTAAATTAAACCATTTTTAAACTCAACCCCATATCTATCTCCCCCCCCCGAGTGGGTTCCCGCATTGTCGTTGCGGGGGGGCTTAGTAACCGTGGTCTCCCATCCACGGTGAAGCCAAGAGGAACCCAACGGTGGGGCCGCTCGTCAGGGCTTTTGCCTTCAAGCCATTGACGTAGCGGCCAAAAAGTAGGTTGCGGTGAGGTGCACCGCAACTGAGGTGGGCCGCGATGTCGAATGGGAGGCATCGCGGCTGAGGGTTACAGGCTGCGGTAGAGGAGGAGTGCCGGTGCTTCAGAGCAGCGCTCTTCCCTTCCGTGGCCTGGACGGGGCCGCCACCGTTTGATGGCGGACGCGGTGGGGCCGCAGGGGAAGAGGAGTGTCGGTATAGCGTCAGCCGCTCTCCCTATCCTCTGCGGCCGAAAAGTGGTAGACGGGACGGCGCGTTGTGTTCCTCACGCGCGCCGTTAAAGATGTCAGCAACCACTGGTGGGGTCCGCAAGGGCCGATGCCTGCCAGGGGTGCGGGTTTGTTCGAAAGAGATACCACGGCCCCTGGCATACGGGCTACTGAGGGAACACGGGTGGGTTTTAGTCAGTAAAAGTCTGACACGCCCTCCTGCTCTACTCAGCAGGAGAAGTCATTTGATGATTTCCCACCCAAAAAAAAAAAAAAAACCCCATATCTATCTCCCCCGATTGGGTTCCCGCATTGTCGTTGCGGGGGAGCTCAGTAACCGTGGATTCCGGCCACGGTGAAGCCAAGAGGAACCCAAAGGTGGGGCCGCTCGTCAGGGCTTTTGCCTCAAAGCCGACGACGTAGCGGCCAAAAAGTAGGTTGCGGTGAGGTGCACCGCAACTGAGGTGGGCCGCGATGTCGAATGGGAGGCATCGCGGCTGAGGGTTACGGGCTGCGGTAGAGGAGGAGTGCCGGTGCTTCTGAGCAGCGCTCTTTCCTTCCGTGGCCTGGACGGGGCCGCCACCGTTTGATGGCGGATGCGGTGGGGCCGCAGGGGAAGAGGAGTGTCGGTATAGCGTCAGCCGCTCTCCCTATCCCCTGCGGCCGAAAAGTGGTAGACGGGTCAAAGATGTCAGCAACCACTGGTGGGGTCCGCAAGGGCCGATGCCTGCCAGGGGTGCGGGTTTGTTCGAAAGAGATACCACGGCCCCTGGCATACGGGCTACTGAGGGAACACGGGTGGGTTTTAGTCAGTAAAAGTCTGACACGCCCTCCTGCTCTACTCAGCAGGAGAAGTCATTTGATGATATTCCACCCAAAAAAAAAAAAACCCCATACCTATAATTAATTTGGGCACAGGTAAAAGTGCATGACGCAAAAAATTATAAATCTTTTAAGATGAAAGAAGTTCAAAAAAAAAAAAACCGACTGCCTAAAAAGTGAAATTTAGGTAATTAAAAAGATGGAAACAAGAAACTTGACTATTAGACACATGAAGACCAAAGGATGACTATTAGACGGAATACTATATCGCATGCAGTCGGAGGCAATAAAGGTCTCTATTGTTAAATTGAAGAACATGCCTCCGACTGCATGAGATTGCATATAGTATTCAGTCGAATAGCCATCCTTTTAAAACAAGTTTCTTGTTTCCATCTTTTTTAATTACCTAAAGTTCACTTTTTAGGCTGTCGGGCTTTTATTTTTTTTAGTTTTCCTAGTTGTCTGTCATACACACTTAATACTCAGAATACAGAAAGAACCAGAAACCGCGTTCAACTGTTATTGCAAGGTGCAGGCTGTGTCCAAATACAAAACAAGTGACCCCCGCCCGCCTCACTTCCCACCCGCGTAATATTGCTAGCTCAGACGTTATTTGCCCGTTTTGGGGTAAATGTTGAGAGTATTTAAGGTAAGAAAATAATAATAAAAAAATATAATAATAATAAAAACTTATCTAGTTTAAAAAAATATGATTGACGTGTAAAAGTGTTTGTACAAACCTACTTACAGAAATAAAATCATTTATCATTTAATAAAATAAATATTTTATGTCCTTTTTTATACATGCATTAATATTTTATAGCTATGTAGGTAAATAGTTATAAAATATGAATGCATGTTTAAAAAGGCTATATATTGCTAGCTCAGACATTATTTGCCCGTTTTTGGGGTAAATGTTGAGAGTATTTGAGGTAAGAAAATAATAAAATAAATATTTTATGTCCTTTTTATACATGCATTAATATTTTATAACTATGTACCTACCTGATAATCTCAAGAAATAGGGAATTTCTTTAAATAAACCACGGTTTAGATAAAATAAACATTTAATTTCCTTTTTGCCGAGTAAGCTTTTTAAAATATTGTCTTTTGGAGTGTGCACTTATTAACAAAGATTTACATTAAGGTAAATGATGAAATCTTATGTCTAGATATTTTTCAATCACAGCCCTTATGAGATTGTTTCTATGGCTTAAACCATTTGTAGAGCCCCAGAAAAAAAAAAAAACTGTTTTATAGAAAAGTGCAATACGCGGTTAAAATGTATGGAATAGCTGTTTTTTTTTATATCTGGCGAAAAGTTTCTGCGCTAGGGCTTCTAGAATGATATGCTAAATTGCACTTATACATATTACATGGTTACAATTTGCGCACTGGATAAAAACTTTTTCCTGTATATGTCTACATATCCGCAATTCTTTTTACCATCCCATCAGGCGCGGTCGCAGCCGCGATTATTTTTTTAAGTTCCTCAAAATACTCTTTAAGGATTCGTTCTTTTTGGCGAGACGTCTATTTTTTTGTTGCAAAGTCTTTATTCGTCGGACATGCTTCTCAGAAAGTGTTTCTTTGCGGCGTAATAGGGATCTTAGTTTAGCTTTTTTCGGCGAGTCAAATATGTAGTCCAAATCGGATACGTTCACATTCTCCAAGTTGGATGTAACGGGCGAAAGTCGTCGTTTAGCCTGAAATAGAAAAATTTAGTCTGTTATTCATCCTCAAAACTATTATGTCCACTGTAGGTCGCCATTTAATATGTTGTCATAAGACCTATAACCAGCGAAACAGCACGACATTTGCAACCTTACTTGTCAAAATACGACTTATTGTTTAGGAGATATGAGGGGACTAATAAACAAACATACATACAGAGCCTGCCAAAATTTTTGGCTTTGCCATAGTCAGGTATAAAGCGGTACTGCTGGTTAACTGCGGTTAATATTATAACTAAGCAATGATTAGTACCTACTCACATTTTTAGACTTTTCCACAGATGACACGGAATCCTCAGCCATCATGGCCAAATGCTGAAATATTACAACAATTACTATTTTATTACTCATAATATTACACTAGCTTTTCGCCTAAGTCTGCGAATTCCCATAAAATAAAATAAATGTTGACGGCACGGTTGGCGCAGTGGTTAAGCGATTGACTGCTGCGCTGCGTGTCGCGGGTTCGATTCCCGCACGTAACAAATATTAGTATGACCTACAAGTAGTTGTTCCGGATCTGGCTGTTTGTGTATGTGAGTTTAAATGTTTGTAAACGCACCCACAATTCAGGAAAAATTCTTTTAAATCTTTTATTATATAAGTAATAAGAGACTATAATTACGTACATTATTTGGATAAGCTTCTTTCTTAAGTCTTTTCAAACCACATTTTGTCACATAAAAATATTTCTCTTCAAAATGCATCGAGCAAACTACACTTCGCTTTGAAGGTTTCCAAAACTCTTCCATCCGTGCTCTTTGTATTATTTTTGACCACTCACTTTTCCTTTCTTCATCAGCAGGGAAACTAAAATTTTAGATAGTTATAATTGTAAATTATTTTCCAAATCCTAATTGACTAGACATACTACCTGTTTGAATGTTATGCAATTCTAACAATATCATAAACATACAAACGGAACGCTTTGATTTTTTTTTTTTAAGTCGTTTAAATATTTTTAAAGTAGTTTTATACATACTACAATGAATAAAAGCCCTCGGTAATAAAAAGAAGGGAAATCAAAACTCTTAAATTGGCAACACGTACAAGACGGCCCCATTATTCTCGATGACAGTTACAAATTGAACAAATTATTCAATCTAACCTAATATTATAAGAGGAAAGATTTGATTGTTTGTTTGTTTGCATTGGATAGGCTCCGAAACTACTGAACCGATTTGAAAAAGTATTTCACTGTTGGGAAGCTACACTATCTGCGAGTGACATAGGCTATAATATATTTTCACAAAAATTAGGGGTCCTTACTAAAAATCCAATAATATAACCCAAGGTGTAAAAAAATACCTAAAATATTCATTACATCGCATGCGCTGCGAAAACTATTGATGATAGAATAAAATAATGTACTACGACTTTGTAGAACACATCATTATTTACAAAAAGTGTCGCGACAGTATATTTCTACTCGTAACTATTATAGTTATGCCACAATACGTGTTCTTTTTTTTTGATAATTGAAATGCCGCCGCTAGAAAAGGCTCTATATTTGTATCTTGCTATTAATCCTTATCAAAATAAATGACTTCATATTCAAGACTGCTTCAGTGCATTTATAAAACTTTTTGAATTATTCAATTTGGACATTCCATTCGAAAGATATTACGAGTTTTAAAATGTAATTATTAGAAATAAGTTAGCACCTTAAGCGATGTAGGCGTCACTGGGGTACGGGCCGTACGGGAGGGGAGTCAAGTTAATGTCAAGGAATCAATCAATGAACGCAACGGTCGTGTGCGGAATCGAATAATTTTAGCTTGAAAATATTTTGAATTCGCTTAGTAGGTAATTAAACTCAACAAACATTTTTAGAACGAAATAAAAGTTATTTTCAGAACTAAACAATTTTTTTTTTTTCAGTAAGTAGGTACTGATAATAAATATATATTGTAATTTAACTATCAAAATAGCTTAGTAGACTTCAAAGAGCTTAGAGATCTTAAACTTAGTAGTTCTTATACTTTTTCAATCATATTTGTTTATAAGTAATTCCTGTTTAACAGTTAGCAAATAATTTAGTACAAAGGCAGTTTATTTATCATAGGCTAACCTGAAAAACGGTCTAACGAAAAAAAAAGAGATCTCACCCGTGCGAAGCCGGGACGGGCAGCTAGTAATTAAATAAGACAATAACTGAATACGCTACTTACACATGAAATGTGATCCCATCCTGTTTTTTTTTTAGCCCCGCCGAATTTTTACAGGTAGGAACGACACAAGACGGCATCATTGAAATAAATTGAACACCGGTAAAACACGTCGCGCGATACGACAGTCACAGAGTGACCGTTCCGCTGCGCGTCGGGTGCGAGTAGTTTTTGTGGCTTCAGTATTAGGCGCTCTCACGGCTTCTGGTTCTTTTTGTATTTTGAGACTCAATATAATTAATGAATAATCATGTAGTTTATGTTGTAACGTTGACTATTTTGTTGCTTTTTTATTATTTTAGCATTTTTCATTCCAAATTACATGTAAACATACAAGTTGCCTTAATTTTTGCAAGCTATTTATGAAACCCTTTATTTTGATACCCCATTCAATAGGTTTTGAGATTTTTTTTTTTTTCTAAAACACTTTGTGGCGCCAAAAATCGGGCATTTTTTTTATCAATTTTGATATACCTGGGTATAACTCTCACAATTAAGGCGAATCTAATGGCACCTCTCAAGCTGAAATCGATCAAGCCGTTTAGGCTACAGAGCGTGCCAAAGAAATATACATACATACATACACTCGAAAAACGTAACCCTCCTTCTGGCGCAGTCGGGTAACAAAATACTTGAAGAAGGGGAAATATTTTAAGTAATGTGACCCATTCGTCATGGAGTGCTTGCGTATCTCACGTATTAAAATATTAGTAAGACCTATACCACAGCCCACTGTGAAGAAATAAACACCTTCCGTGAAGTTGAGGAACGCGACTTTCTACCTAAGTTAATGTTCACACTGACGTTATATCCCGGCGGCACTTTTTTATGGAACAGCAGATAAAAAAAAAGACCTGTATATCACACTGTAATATTCAAAGGTTTATTGGTTTACTTACATTACTTTTAGAATACTTAACACAACTATTTATACTGGGCACCAAATTAAATTACTAACTTTATCACACTATTTATGTACAGAGGCCAGCACATCAAGCTACCCCAATCTGTCAAAATTCTTTGATAGATTTCCATCTTTATTACATAAGCATGAGGTTCATGTTCAATTGGGGAAATTTGACAGCTTGGGGTAGCTTGATGTGCTGGCGTCTGTACCAGTCTGTACTCATATTCGTTACTATATTATTTTTTTTACACATTTTTTTTATTTTTCATTTAAGTATGCATACACACGTTGCAGTACTGGTATAAAACTGATTTACATTCGTCACCTCAGACGTCAGGTCTAGCAGAAAACCAGCGTCAGGCACTAGTTGTCTGGCATTTATGCTGAACTGAGCCTTTTTAGCGCAGCCGTGAGGAACACTTTAATGCTAGTTTCTGACTTCTCACCTTTCACTTTTAATTGATTTGTGTTTTACTCTTTCCTGTTTAATCTAATACCTTTAAACGAGCAATTCTTGTATATAGGGTGACTGGTAATTACTGACCGACATTTAAACACATGATTGTACTCTTCATTATGAACAACTTTTACTATGGGACCAAACCCGAAATTGCGAAAAAAAAATCTTCTGTTCCCTACATTTATGTTCGCATAACTTGTCAAAATGTAGGGAACAGATGATGATGTCGGTCACTAATTACCAGTCACCCTATATAATCTGAATCTCGGAAAAGGCTCCAACGATTTTCATGAAATTTAGTACGCAGGGGGTTTCGGGGGCGAAAAATCGATCTAGCTAGGTTTCAGTTTTAGAAAACGTCGAACAAAAAAAAAAAGCGAGCAATACTCGGTCATTCCGATATTGTATATTGTGTGCTTTAAATTTAAAGTCTGCTAAATAAATGTATTTTTTAACCGACGAAAAAACGGAGGAGGTTACTCAATTCGACGCGTATTTTTTTTATGTATGACCACGCATAACTTTTTCCAGAGTAGTCCGATTTTCATTCTTTCTTTCTTTGGTATCCGTTTGGCAGTGACAACAGCGCTGCGCTCCAGCAGGTCTTCGCCAGCCCATAGACACAAATACTTCTTTTTTATTCCCACTCACCTTAGTAACTCCAATGATCATCCCGTACATTCTGGCCAGTGTTCTCAGGGATGTACCCCTTGATGAAGGGTAGTCCAGTACTGACCCTCTTCTGGTATTCCACGTACTGTGGTCCGAAGAACGTGAGGAGGGTCAGTTCCTCAGCGTACACTCGCTCTCGGAAGAACATCCATGAGGCAAGCGCGTAGATTATGACGCACACTGGGTTTAGGAGCGTTATCTGAAAGATGTGAGGATTATTTTTTAAATGTTGTATTGTTGTTGGTTCGGGTGGCTACTGAAAATCAGCGCTGTGCTGTGGGACCTCCATAGCACAGCATCATGCTGAGTGGAAGTCTTCGTGTCACATTCACGACGACACGTGCAGCTGTTAGCGGTTAAGGCTGTGCGTTGTCACATCTGGCAGTGAAATGTCATTCAGAATTTAAGATTTTTATTCGGTAAGAATTCCACGCCGGACATTAGGTTTTTCGATAGCGAACATTTCAGTAGCAGCGCAGATTCTGAATTTGTGCTTGGTTGATGGCGACACGTGGGTGCACTAGGTACACCTCTGCTTAACCTTTCAGATGTGACAGGCGTGATGTTGTGTGTTGTGTACTGTTTTTTTGAATCTCTTACCTGTGTACCAATCGACCAGTAGAACCACCCGACGTAGCTAGGATGCCTGCAGATGGAGTACACCCCATGAGTCACCAGCTCATGGTCCGGGCGCTTCACAAACTGTACCTGGAAATTAAGTCAGTAGAAATTACTTCTTTATTTATTAGACGTCTTTCGCACAGACGTAAAATTATCGAAGTAGGATTTTATCGCGCACTACATTTTTAACTTTCGGTGTTGAACAAAGCATTCAAAATCCAAGAGTGTATTCCCGCGCGTCCAAAAAAAAACCGGCCAGTTGCGAGACAAACTCGTGCACGAAGGCTTCCGTACCATCTATTTAAATAAAAAGAAAAGTCCTGAGTTACTGACTGACTGACTCATCAACGCCCAGACCAAACCCTTGGAACTAGAAAGCTGAAATTTTGCACAGAGGTTTCCTTTATAATGTAGACAAGGTATAAGGAAGGATTTTTCGAAATTCAACCCCTAAGGGAGTTAAATAGGGGATGAAAGTACTGCGCGGGCGAACCCGCTGGCAAAAGACGGTTATCTATAAAAACGGCAAAAAAAAAGTCATGTCTGTTGTATGGGAGCCCCCTTAAATATTTATTTTATTCTGTTTTTTAGTATTTTTGTTAATAGGCAACATAAATACATCATCTGAGAAAATTTCAACTGTCTAACTATCACGGTTCATGAGATACAGCCTGGTGTGATAGAGCCTGGTGACAGACGGACGGACAGCGAAGTGTTAGTAATAGGGGCCCGTTTCACCCTTTGAGTGTGGATACGGAACCCTAACAACACAAAAACATTTTTTTCGTAGGATTTTTATAAAATTTCCGTTTACTTTCCTCGTTTTCGACAATGCTACATTCTGAACTAAATTGTAATATAAGAATGTTTTTTGATAAATGATTTTATTTCTGTAAGTAAGTTTGTACAGTCGCCAGCAGGTCAAGCTATCCCAAACTGTCAAATTTTCCCAATGGAACATAACCTTAGTTCCTTTGGAATAAAGTTGAAAACCTATCAAAGAAATTTGACAGATTGGGGTAGCTTGGTGTGCTGGCCTCTGTACAAACAGTTTTACACGTCAATCATATTTTTAGAACTATATTAGGTCGGTGTTTCCTATCTTACTACTCTGAGAAGAAAGGCCGAAAAAAACTCAGAGGTCACAGTCTCTTTTACCCAGTCCAGACATAATCTTGGTCAGATCACGTGAAGACCATATGGATTGGTGTCTGAAATGGTGAGGAAAGAAGCAGTTGAATAAGGATTCGATCAATGTCACGTCAGACAAGACTGGATTGCCACAAAGAACGAAAGACGTTCCTTTCCAACCATGTATAGACGCCAGCACATCAAGCTATCTGGCAATTTTCTTTGATGGTTTTTCAACTTTATTGCAAAAGGATAACTTTCATGTTCAATTGGGAAAATTTGGCAGTTGCTGTGTGTGACGTGTGTGCAATAGTGGCACATAAAGCAGTTCTTCTTTGAAGCTTAATTAAAACTTGGTTGGCATTTTAATAAAAAATATTTTGTAAAAAATTAAGAATTACTTACTGTGTGATTAAAATTGGTTTTAGCTGTGAACATGGCTGACTTCCTGAGCACTTCTCCAGTGATGCACATCACAACACCCACGTATGACAGCCAGAAGTAAGTCTTCATGTCTGCAATAAAAAACTTAGTTTGCCAATTTTGAGTTTCGACTAAAGAAATAGATGGGCTAAAGCCACGCTTCTGAACGAAATAAAGCTTTAAGAGAAACATGAATAAATTATTTGAGATCATGTTTTGTTCATATTTCACATATGAACATTTTATGAGAACATTTCTACTCTCACAAATATTCCTATTTGATTTGATTTAATATGTGACAAACTAATTTTTTGGCCAAAGAATCAGCATCGTCATACAACGTGGCAATGCTGCCAGCCGTTTGGGTACTTTTCCTGTTGACAACGCTGCGGACAAATTGTATGATGCCGTATGGGGCTATGATTCTTTTATTTTAGTCTTAAGTGACTGCTCAGTGCAGTATGTAAGGATGTTAATTCGGCTAACAAGTCATGCATGTAATGCACCTACTGTTTAAGCAGTTGAATGCAGAATAAAGTAAATGCTTACCAGGGAAGAAATAGTACTCCACTCCCCATTCTATCCAGCTGGCTACAGCAGCCAAACCATACTGTACACTGTGGTTCAATATGAACGAGTTCACAGACAGAGTCCGTGGGTTTGTGAGTGCAACGGCCATAAACTCCGAGAAATGGAAAAATGACAGTATAACAGTGTAGAGACCGAACACTCTCCAGCCATCGTCGAAGGTAAAGAGAAAGATACCCAGGGCGAATACTGCACCAAGGAATGCTGATCTTATTGATACCTGAAAGTGAAAGAAAATGAACAATTTTATTTAATTTTCCTGGACAAAAGGAATTTATTCCATCTTCTTTTTCTAAACTGTTTCTGTGAAACTTTGTGTTTTTCTGAAGATAACATTTTTTTTTCTTCTTGTACAAAATACATGTTTGTAAAGTGTGTAATGTTTTTTCCGCAAATCAGAAATAGAATTTCAAATATAATGATGAGTCATAAAACTGTGAATCATGCTGACCTAAAAGTTAATTCAATAAGATTTTTTTTAAGAAGTTATCTGGCAAAATCTTATGCTTAAATATTATGCCTGGAAGTTTAGTGAAACGCAGTGTAGAAAACAAAGTGATAATCAATAAATGTGACTAGATAATGAAATAAAATAAATCTTACCTCGTAAATAAACCCTGTGTAACAGTATCTTAATATGAAGTTAAATAGGCAGAAATACAGGGCTGGGCCCCAACATGTTAGGGCCCATAGCTCCGACGAGAATCCTAGGACTCTTCCAGAGAAGAATGATATTGTAAATATAAATAGGGAAAGAAAAAAATATATTAATGCCTGTTTTCCGGCGGGACAAATATTTGTCACTCTTGAAATTGCCATTTTCTTGAATTCAAGCTGTTCGAAATTTAGGGACTGTATCTAATAAAATTCTGCGACTATTTCCGATATGTACACCGATATTTATTTGAAGTAAACATTGAAAATTTCTAAATTACTCCTAAAATTTACATGAACACACTAATTTATTACCTTTCCCTGATAATGGTAATGTCACTTTTTCGAGCAAGGTGTATTTATCGTAACAGCTACTTATAACAGGTATCAGTGATAACAGACTGTAACTGTTACAAACATATTGAAATAACATCTACTGTTTCTCGAAATAATAAAATCCCTTACACACAACAATCACAAGCTCTTCTCTATTCATGCTTAGGACAGATGACAGTTACCTTAGAAGAGATGTAAACTGTTACTGTAACTGTAACACTCTGCTACATCGTCACAAGCTATTTCCTTTTCTAGCATAGCTGTAGCACCTTAGTTAGAAAGAGAAGTACCTACTATGTGTTCATGGAACAGGAACAGGTGGAACAGATAAGCGATTTAAGAGCGTTCTCCCCACGCGGGCTGGCAACGGCACATTTATGGCGGGTTTGTCGTGATTATTTCATTAAAATATAAATTAAAGGAAAGATTTTCTTCAGCCATGCACTAGATTGTTGGTATTTTCATGTTTGTTGTTTTTTTACAATTGTTTTGGTGTTTACGTATAAAAATCGACATACCGTCAAATATTTTTCATTTGCATTACGATTAAATATTTTCAATTAAAGACTAAATATTAAAAATAATTACAAATACTTACCAACGATCTAGTGCTTGGCTGAAAAAAAAAAGTACTTTTGCTTGTATTCACTGAAATAATAAATAACGCTAAACTACCATAAAATCGTTGTTGGCAGTCTGCGTAGAATGAACGCACGAATGAACGTTTGGTCCCATTTATGAAATAACAGCTGTAACGGAATGGTGCGTAAAAGTTGTATCGTGGGATTCCCGTCTGGCAGTTCTATCGTGGGATTCCCACCCGCTAGTTGTGTCATGGAATTCCCATCCGCCAAAAGATACCTCGCTCGCTCTCCGTTGCAGCTGCGCCGGTGCGGCGCCCGCTCGAGTAGCCAGTCAGCTTCCAGCTAGGAACCTGAGAGTCCTCAAGTTGTGATCGTGCGCCGAACGCTCTACCACTTTGTGTCGTTGTCGTGTATTATTAGTGTTAGTAATTGTTATTAAATAAATGAGTGTCTTTGAATTATAAGGACTTTACATCTAACGAGATCTCCCTTATTCAGCCTGTTATTTTGTAACCAGTTTTTGGAACTGTTATTTAGGTGGAACAGGAACAGGCGGAACAGATATCATAAAGCTGTAACAACCCACTCCTAATGTCACTGTCAAATTGTCAATCAGATGTCAATGTCAAACTTCTAGGAACACTGTGGCGTTCAAAAATCATTTCTAATCATTTTACTCCATTGTAATAATTATTATTTGAGTTTGTAAATGGACAATAAATGTTTCGGTAACTTTTGAAATATTTTTCAAGTGTAAATAAATTATCGGTACAAAAATTGATGCTTTTTATTTCATTGAATGTGTAACCATGGCAACACGAGGTTTGTTTGACAACTAACCGCTGGACTGTTTTCTGCATCCCGAACATAGTTTGTTTTGATAATTCATTCTTTCTATTGGCTGCACTGCTTTACTAGGCCAATGTGATTGGTTACAAAATCATAGTTGAATCTGTCTAGTAGAAATGAAATCGAGAAAAGTCTGATCATTTTCAAATTCATGTGAATCGAGTACCGATATTTCTACATTTCTACATTCATTTTATAGTTGGAAATAAATATGAGTTCAAACAATGTCATATTTTTGCATTAACCACATACCGTAGAGTAAATTATAGTAAGTGTTCTCCATTAGACCGGTTACAATATATATTAACTGACGTAATCGTGCATGACAACATCTGGTACATTACGATGCAAGTCCGTCGGCATAATGAAATTAAATTTCCCTTGTCATAAGGTTCAAAATCTTTGGTTTAATACATTAGATAGATTGAAAAATGCCGTGAAACTTCCTTTAGTGATGTTAGTAATCGGATATTGACTTAGCAGTTTTCTGGGGTACATCGAAGGAGTCCAGGAGCTGTTAGCCGCATTTTTCTGGTGGATGACAAGGATGAACGACCCGTGGGATGTGAAATGTGTGCGACAATCCGGCCAGTACGTATCCTGTATGAGAATAAATGGGGTGCCGCTCCTACCGCCAGTTGTAAGTACCTACATCAATTATTTATATTCTGTCCTAGTTAACTCTTCGTTATCTTGCTGGTAAGCTTTTGAACTTTATTGTTGACAAGACATCCTTAGATGAGTCTGTGCTCATTGCAGACCTAGGGGACTGTCAAAAAAGCAAGGTAGAAAGGTGGGTAGGTACGACACAGCATAGAATCCAACAAAAAGTAAAATAAATCTAAGGCAGTTTAAAAATCAATGAGTACCAAGGCATGTAGGATTACGATGTCAAATGTCCTTTCTTTTTCTGAGTTGGTAGCATTAACTAATACAGGATAAGTTTTTATCCAGTGCGCAAACTTTAACCATGAATTCAGCATATCAGTCAGCGATTCAAAAAAAAAAAATCTGCTGTTCCATACATTTTTACCGCGTAGGTATTGCACTTTTCCATGAAACAGCAGTTTTTTTTTTTGTAAAACCGACGAAAAATTTCTGCGCTGGGGGTAGGATGATATGCTGAATTCATGGCTAAAGTTTGCGCACTGGATAAAAACTTATCCTGTATTTTAAAGTTAAGTTACTAATATTTGCAGGGTTCAAGGCTAGGTATTCTAAGTAAATCCACAATCAACTATACTAATCAAACTTCTAGCAAAATATTTGAACATTGAATGCAATAGAATCAGCTAGATACTTAAATGGTAGCTATTAGTCTCTCGCCCCACTGCTGGGCAAAAATCTCTCCCCATAACTTCCAGAGCTTGCAATCCAGTGCTAATGTGAACCAGTGGTTGTATGTTTTACCCAGCTCATCCTGCAACCTTCTAAGCAGTATGCAGTGATGCCTTCTAGCTGTCTTAAAAATAATAATTTTATAGCTCATAACAATTATTATTAATAAAAATATCTGAATTTTAAAGGGTATACTTAATTATTAATTTTTAAAAATTATCTGCACGGCAGGGTTGGGAACACTATTGTCATCATTGTCACAAAGACAAGAAATCACTTTCCCAAAAACATACAAAGCGTGTAGTTTCTCTATATTTCCATTGATTTTATTGTTCCTTCTTTGAAATTACATCCTTTTTTTAAATTAGCTATTAACATTCCAATGCTGGGCAAAGGCCTCCCTTCTCTCTTTCCACCTCTCTCTGTCGAGAGCCGTCAAGGACTAATCTTTATTAAAGGAGTCCAACTCATCCCACCATCTCCGCCTGGGCCTGCCGCAATGTCGTTTGCCATTAAGTAGGACCCACTAGATCGTAAGTTTGGCCCATTGATCGTCTGTCATACGGCAGATGTGTCCAGCCCAATTCCATTTAAGCACGGCAGCTTTCAGAGTGACATAAGTTATTTTCGTAGTGGAATGGATTGTTGTATTCTTAACCCGGTCCACAAGTTTGATACCCAGAATACTCCTTTCCATAGGTCTCATTAACATTCTTTTTAGAAACCATTATTATTAGTCAACGTCCCTATACTAAGTTTCCTAGTCCAAGCAATCTCCATTATTTTTTTCATTTATTTGCAGAATTTCAAGCATTTAAAAAAGCATCTGCAGATTAAATATTGTTCAAGAGCTTATTAGAAAAGTTTAATAACAAAAATGAAAAAAATATTGTACTTTCTTCTGTTGTTATCTCTTGCAAAGGTGATTGGATATCAATAATTGTAGGTATTAGTAGGTAGTAGTGATTATTTTTCTGTTTAGTCTTACCTTTTAAATATATTTCAGCTGTCTAAAGAATGTCGCAAAGAAATGCAATACTACAAGCTTCTTGCCAAGGAAGTAGATAAGCGGATTTCCCTTCTTCAACCCTTTGTGGCTGAATACGACTCGGAATCTAGCGATAAGACTGACGCTCCCGAACTTCCTGAATGTGAATACGAACTTCCCCAGCAAGAAGTAAAACCTCGCTACAATGCTAAACATCACAAAAAATCCGTTGATTCATCACCAAGACACACTCCTTCGTTGCCAAGAAAGTCTCGTGTAACTGATGTTTGTAACGATAATACTTCCAATGTGGTTGAGGAATCAATACGATCTCGTTCTAGGTCAAGCTCTCCGAAAATCGTTATAGATCTCAGTGTAAGTATTAACAATGACACTGGAAAAAAACATCGCGACAATACTAAAAGGGCCGCACACTCACCTCTGCAAATAGATCTTCCTGAAAGAGATTATAACTGCACAACAACAACAATTACTAAAAAAGTAATTACAGAAAAAGAAGTAATCACAGAAACGCAAAGAAATAAAAAACAAACAGAAGCTGTTGCAGAAATTGCCAATTTCAACTTCAATCATAATAACAATAATTCAATAGATCCATTCGAAGACGATATATCTGTGTCTCAAGGTGGCCCCGCCTCTCATAGCTCCAAAAGCTTCACAGGATCCCTTAATGACTTGCACAGGGATAGTCTCAAGGACTTGCGCAATGCTTTGCCATTAGCACGGCAACGATCTTATACACTGCTAAACCCTAGCCCTCAACTCTTGGCTCATCTAGAAGTGCAATCATTAAGTACTGGTGTTGAGATGAGCTCTATTTCGATGAGCGAATCGCTATCAAACCTAAGTCCAAGTAAGAAGCGAAGGAGTTGGGACCTGGAGTCTGCCAAAGTAAAATGGTCATCCATGGCGCTCGAACTGAAGCAGACTAAGGCAAATGGTCTTTATGGAAAAGCTTCTATCAAAAGTTTTGTGAAACAACAACCTAAAATCTCACCCCCGCGGGCCAAGACTGTGGCCCAAGAAAAACCTAAACGCGCCATTATTGCCCCAAAACCAACGATAAAATCTAATCCAACGCCCAGCTCAGATCCTTTACCCAAGTCTGAACCAGTTCCAAAAACCAGGAAAACCACGAGTCCTGTCCGAAACACCAGCAACCGTACTACGGCTAAAGCCCCAGGATCGCCTAAAACAAGTAAAAATCTCGAGCCATTGTCTCATAGCCAGGAGCCTCCTCCTTTAATATCAGAGTCGGAAGACCCGGCAGCTCGTGTCAGAGAACTCTATGAGAAGATACAAAATCAACAGTTGTTACAAATGGCGAGTTTAGTAGAAAAGCAGAAAAGGGAACAGATGCTTCTTCAGCAGGTCTTTGAGGAGCAAAACAACTTGCTGTTCAAGCAGCTGAAGACCATTTGTCCGACATCTCCGATAGAAATAAAAGAGGCTTGGAGTGAAAAACATCTAGAACAGTGTGAGGCGAGTGACAGAGGTCCGGTCAGTCTAAGTCAACTGATCAACTACAAATCACCTGATCAAAGTAGTCTTGACAGTCCTGTTTCTAACACATTGACCAATACCAACAACTACATAAACCATTGTGATAATGTGTTGAAGAAAAGCAGGGATATTACTGGAAGTATCAAAAAGCAGCCGATAAAAGCTCGTAGTCAGAACGGGACTAAGGTTGTGTCCCCGAGGACGCAACCCGAGGGGTCCAGGACACGAACTCAGTCCCCTCAGGGAAAAATTCCGACTTCTCCTCAAAGGAATACTCCGACGTCTCCTCAAAAGAACACTCCAGCGTCACGACGACTGAACTATGAGACGAGTGCATCATCTGATCGTGATTACGAACCGATGCTAACCGATCGAACGAACGACACGATGGCTGATTTGAATGTTACATTTCCTACTGACAACGATGATCTAGATGAAGAAAATAACAGTATTGTATCCCGCCAAGTCTATGCTAAAGAAATGAAAACAATCCATGCAACTTCGGAAATGCACAGCAGTTCTGCCGACAGTGCCGACCGAAATATTCAAAGAACTGTACATAATTCAATAAAAACTTCTAACTCGCTAGCGAGCAAGGCTAGATTCCACACCCTAGCAACAGCAAGACAGGTAAGAAATGCATTTAATAGTATATTGCCTTTTTTTTTGTAAAATCAACAGTCTGGAGTATTTGTTTAATCTTGTATAGATTTTTAATCGTCGTAATATCCAAGACAATTTTTGAAAGTATAATAAAGCGCACATTGTGGAGTTAAAAATTTGTAAACATTTGAGTCGCTTTACTTTTCACCTATTATCATTTGTCTATTTCCCAATTGTTTTGGTTCCTTGAGGTTATTTTATGTTTACGTACTTGGTTCCTGTTCGCCCATATGTTTATGATCCCTTCCTTTTCTGCAAGTCACCCGATCCAGCTACGGCTTTATATTTTATCGCAAAACATGCTTGTTTATCTAGATTTCTTGCTTGTCTCTATGATTTCCTGAAACAAAAGATTAGTTTCTACTTTGTATTTGCTTTTAAAATTCCAATTTTTAGGTTGTTGTCTCATTAAAATGCTTCAAACAAAGTGCTATTTACAAAGTTTCACTTCTGTTGGTGCCTTCTAATCCTGCTAACCTCGTAAATTCCTGCTTTTTGGCAATCCCTGAAACCACCTTCCTATTCCCGTTTACTCATACTACTTCAGCATAAGTCGCTATACAATTTTATGTACTGTCCGGATCAGCAAGCTGCTGCGACCAAAATTGTGGCTCTGGTCAAGGGTTACCTGGTCCGTCGCCTGATGCGAACGGACCGGGTGCAGGCGACGGTTCAGACCATCAAAGATGCTTTGCTGTGCGCCTTGCAGCTGCATCAAGACAGAGAGGGCATCAGGGGCGCTGATGTGGACCTGCACCGACGGTTGATCCAGCAGGTACGCTTCGTGAGACTGTTCAGGGTGCACTGGTTTTGGCTGGAAGACTCGCGGTTGAAGTCTTCTTAACTTGTATATTTATTTTTCATAAAAATATAATGATTCGGTTTAAAATATTTGATTATTATTAATTAGGTACATTTCTAAAACACAGTTTAATAAGTTCTAAATTATTCTTGACTAGCAGTGCTCCGCGGTTTCACCCGCGTAGTACCCGTTCCCGTGGGAATACGGGGATAAAATATAGCCTATGTCACCCGGGGACAGTATAGCTTTCCAACAGTGAAAGAATTTTTCAAATCGGTTCAGTAGTTTCGGAGCCTATTCAATGCAAACAATCAAACAAATCTTTTCTCTTTATATATATATTAGTATAGATTAATTACCTATCCGATTGGTTACTAGCCCTTAT
This sequence comes from Polymixis flavicincta, assembly GCA_949987655.1. Taxonomy (NCBI): domain Eukaryota; kingdom Metazoa; phylum Arthropoda; class Insecta; order Lepidoptera; family Noctuidae; genus Polymixis; species Polymixis flavicincta. The sequence continues at coordinate 21,877,297 of OX465183.1, forward strand.
GTAATATTTAAACGAAATTATATCGGTGACTCAAAAGATTTTGACCTCGCATTTTAATTTCCAAAGCCGAATTTACATTACGAAACTAGCTGCGCAAACTTAGTTATACCTACCTATTCATTGATAGTTTCACCTATAACTAAATAATGATCTATTTACACGTGAAACTCACATCAATGAATACTAACTAAACTATAACTACTAAATATACGAACTAAATTGTACCGTAATATAAATTCGTCTATAAGTTGCCAGGTGATGTTCCTGAACCCTCGGTATTCATCATAGACGAAATGTGCGCCCGCGGTTTTTCTTACTGAAAACATTTTTATTTAAGTACACAGTGATTGATTGCGGCATTGCCAGCAAAACAAAATCAGGTTACTGCTTTGTCTTTATCGTTAAAATATATATTTCGCAGATCACCGCGGCATGCTATTCCTTGCACGATACCTTCGTCGCGAGCACAGCCGCAGAACGTTGCGCGATGATCGCTGCCGACAGAGGGCGCCGCCGTTCGCTTGCCGCTCGGCAACTCAGCAACTCCAGCACTCTCAAACAGACGTGAGACACTGCTTTTATGTGGCGTATCTAGTGAGTTCCCGAAATAGTGCTCCGAGATACATCATACTTATTTATGTAATTTTTTTAACTTGGTAGTTCAGTGTTTCCTATTCAACTAGGTACTCTGAGAAAAAGAACGAAAGAAACTCAGTGGTCAAAGTCTCTTTTTAAGTCCAGACATAATATTGGTCAGCAGGCTTTATGAGAATCTTGCAGATTAATGTCTGAGATGGTCTTTTGAGGATAGAACTGACTAGTTTTACCTAAGTGGACCTGTGCAGTCAGTGCACGCAATCGTGTTATTATGCAAAGACATAATATATCCAATGTCCTTCATTGGAAATATTATGACCAGCAGTTGTCTGCTATTGGTTGATATGACGACGATTTGGCAGGGTGGTTCAGAGCCGCTTTTGGTTAATACATTTGCAAACGTGGTGAAGCGCTATTTCGGGAATGTTTCTGGATACGCATTATACAGAAGATTCTGTTACTTTTTGGATAATTTAGGTAAGTAGACAAGGCATTCTTGAATTCAGGATTTTAACGTTGAGGTCTTGCTTGACGAGATTAATTCTACTAGTTTTAATGGTGTTGGGTCTTTGGTAAAGGGTGATCATACCTTTCAAGCTCATGATCCCATTAAATAACTGATTGTCATTTTATCATAATATTAAAATTTTCGTGATTTCTCATTCACAAGATTTCATCAACGACTTATCAAAACTATACTAAAACAGGGACCTAATGTCACAAAGCCACACCGGTGCGTTTCCCGCGCGCACCAAGCGACCAACCATGACCTCGCTGATGACGCAGTCCAACTATGGTAACACTGAACATCATAATGTTGCCAGCTTTCTTTTTGTTTTGCCCAAAGGCATGCATACAGAACATTCTTTAGGATGCCCTAGAAAGTTTTTAATTGAAAAGTCATGTTGCATACCTGCCTGCAGAGGATTTCATCCATTTTTAATTCTTGTCATTTTTATAAGTCACTAACAATTAGCATGTAGGCACATATTATTAATTTATTTGTCATTTTTCGTTAGCACGGTAACATAACTACCAACTGTCCATTGCCGCATGAATGTTTCAATTTCAATGTGATGCTTATTTTGTTATGTAAATCATTATTGAAGAGGCTGTTTTTACTTACTTTTATATTATTTTTAAGAGCCACAGTCTCTCAACTGGAAACGCTCTCACAAACACGCGACGCGACTCTAGTAGAACAATGTGTGCGTTATTCCAGCAGAATGTTGTCACTTTTCAGGATTTCGGCTTGAAAGATAATTAGTACCCCGTCTCGTGTAAATGTGCCCGAAATTTAGAATTTGTGCTTCCAGCCGATCCAAAGATATTCACGAAAAACAGATTCCGCTGGAGTAACGTTACGCCAGCGGCATGTTTTTTAACCGGTGGTCGTAGCTGAATACAAACTAGCTACTTAGATAGATCTAATTTGTGCCTAATTGTGCCCAAAAAATGAAATTTGTGCGTCTTGAGGTTTCAGAGTAATTCAAGATGCCGCTGGAGTAACGTTTAGCAAATTGCCGTATCTCTTAAACGGCATGACATACAACTACGATTTTTTCCAACGGTGTCGATTATAGAAAAAATAAAATTGTACAACATAAGCACAAATTAAGACCCGTTGTCGTAAAAAAAAAACGTAGTTTTATGTCGTGCCGTTTAAGAGATACGGCAATTTGCTAAACGTTACTCCAGCGGCATCTTGTATTACTCTGAAATCTCAAGACGCACAAATTTCATTTTTTGGGCACAATTAGGCACAAATTAGATCTATCTAAGTAGCTAGTTTGTATTCAGCTACGACCACCGGTTAAAAAACATGCCGCTGGCGTAACGTTACTCCAGCGGAATCTGTTTTTCGTGAATATCGTTGGATCGGCTGGAAGCACAAATTCAGAATTTCGGGCACATTTACACGAGACGGGGTACTAATTATCTGTCAAGCCGAAATCCTGAAAAGCGACAACATTCCGCTGGAGTAACGCACACTAGAACAATTTCTATGAACACTTCATGGAATGTTACAAGAGTCGCGGCGGGCTGTTGCGTCGCGCCGCCGGTGACTTAATGTGGGTTTCAATAGGAAACCAAAATTTTCCGAGAGGAAACGCGTGCTTTGTCGTGGCTTAATATGCTGTTTATTGTGCAAAATGCAAAAACACAATGTTTATGTGAAGTAACTTTTCTCACCAACCATTTATCGCCTCACACAATGCATTATCTCGTTTGTAAGACTACTGAAAAGCCAGTTTGCATAATAGAACTCGTGATAAAGACCGGCGTCACCAGACGGCTCAGTGCGGCATGGCATTTGATTTTGATTCTTATTTTCATGCCCTTGGCACTATTTCATTGATATCGTAACAAGGAGAGTTCAGCATACTGCGGAAAACTGCAGAATACAGCGTAAGACATATTAATGTATAATATTTTGCCGCGTCATGCCGCGTCTTGCCACCTAGAGAACCGGCCTTGAACTATTCGTTATTATATCGCAGAGACGTTTAGCGAGGAAAAGGGTCCCGGAGTGTCGGTGTCCCGTCACATGGCCAGCCCTCACCGACGTCCGTGGCGCTGACCCTCGCCCACGCCGCCCAGCTGCTTGCCGCGCTTCTTCGCCCACTGCTGGGCAAAGCGTCATGACTCTGGGCTACAAACTTGGCAAAATTAACACTGTAAATCCTCTGCTTTGCCACGCATGGTAAACTTGTCACAGATTTTTTATTACGATTATTTTGTAACGATTTTCGAACAACCTGTTGTTATTTTTCGATAAAATGGCAATGATTTGGTACAGCCAAAATTATTGTTATTATTTAAGTACATGTCTATTTTTAAATTAACTTTCATAGTAGGAAGAATAGCTCGAACTTTTCGAGTGCTTTCGTTTTATGAGCAGAGATTCTTAATTAATAAAATATTAATTTGTTAATGATTCAAGCATTCTTTTGCACTGTGCGTTTTAATATGCTCTCTTTTATAAAATTTTAATGCAACAACTAAATCGTACTTTACTTTAGCTTAAAGTGCATTTAATTTTTATGGTTCTATTAAAAATAATGCTTACTTCTATTAAAATTAAGTAATTTCTATTTCTTTGAAACTTCGGGCGACTATATCTAATATTCACAAACACCGAAGCAAGTTCAAATTTTATTTGTAACAAAATTATTTATTATTAGCGTTTAAGTCATAAATTATGGTTGTAATTGTTATTCTCTTTTGTATGCTTTCGAAGCAAAGTGCCTTACTGTAGTGCCCGTATTTGCACCTACGTAACTTAGATTTAAAAATAATATCTTTGACTTTTATGTCGCTGTTTCAAATAAATTGTACTATACTTTTATAGATAACAGACATTTAACAATTAATTTAATTTTAACAAACACGCAGGTACTATTTTGGATAGTATGAATAACTTAAGACTATAGTAAATAGTTGTAATACCTAAATAACTCTATTATGATGAAACATAGCGACTAAGTTGGTACCTACAATATCTTTAAATCCTGTCGAATAATATTAGTGTTAGCGACACCTGCCTCATTTATGCTGCGTAAGTTCATACATTCGTTTATGTGTTAGGCATGTTAGGGTATTCCATTTAAACTGCATTGCAGGGGTAAGTACGTGGAATATGTATAAACATTTTATTTGTGTACGTTTGCAAATTAATTCCCATGTATTGTGTCAATAGACATAGACCACCAAACTTAGTTTCCAATCCTGATGGATGGATGGACGGCCTTAAGAAAAATATAGTTTATATACTACCCAATTAAAAAAGAAAGTACACGGGCGTTTGTAGTGAAGTTGTGTGTCTACCAAGATGGAACCTCATTCTACGTTCTCGCAAACATTGTCACCTACTTTTCGCTCAGCCTCGCCCCAGCTGCATCCGGTTAGACTGGTAGCCGACCTTAACATAGGTGCGAAAAGGCTAGATTTATTTATGCAGATTGTAGAAATACCCATCACTAAGTCAAAATCTGCACATTCCTCAAATCAAACGGTAATCGGAAATAATTAGCAATAAGTAATCAAATAAAATGTCGAAGAGGCCTTTGTATGTCGCGGCGATAAATCCAAAAGTTATTGTAAGTTTTGTAATCATTAGATAGTAAGACAATGTACACTATGGTGTAATCTCTCTAAAATGCTAGTTAGAATCCACACGCCTTAACACCTGTTTACAATTTAGCCGTTATGTAACGATGGCACTAATTTTGAATTTTTTAGTGGCTAGTGTAAATGAGTATTTACACACAGTTTGAAATGTAACATTTTGTATCGCCTTTAAAATATAAGGTAGATTTTGGTACAATAGTTAACCTTAGAATTAATAGTAACAGGCAATTTGCTATACCTATCTACACTTTTTGATTTCATTTGTGTTTGTGTAACAAAGATGTTTTTTTAGACCTGTGACGAATAGTCATCCAACTCTCAGGAGGTTTTATATAATTTGACAATAATCATAGATTTGGAAATAAATAGCAAGACTAAATTGTAATTATTTGTGACGCGAACACAAATAGATCTTTACAATTACTATCTCTACTTATGCCGTTCCGTAATAACTCAGAACTCTGTCTTCTTAATCTCAAGCTTAATTGAATTTTTTACTATCTGTTTAGTTATATTAAGTCTGTGGTCCATAAACGGGCTACAGTAGCAGATATAAGGATACTGAAAACCGAAACCAACATCTGTTAACCGGGTTGTATGGTTATGCTAAATCTCTGCACCTCTAGTCAGTTATTTCACAGATTTCTACTATTCTTCTCTTCTGTTACTTATCGTACTCATGTTATTAACTGCATTTATAAAAAGATGAAGGAAAGTTTTATGTATGAGGAACCAACCGCACATAGGGTTTTACGCCTCAGATTTATGTATTACTAGCTTTTGCCAGCGGCTTCGCCTGCGCGGAACTTTCATCCCCTATTCAACTCCCGTATGGGTGCAATTCCGAAAAATCCTCCTTGTTCCTTGTCTACATTATAAAGGGAACCTCTGTGCAAAATTTCAGCTTTCTAGGTCCAAGGGTTTGGCCTGGACGTTGATGAGTCAGCCAGTCAGTCAGTCAGGACTTTTATTTTTATTTTTATAGAAGATTCCTAATTCATTAAAAATTAAATTAAATTATTATTATTAGAAGCTCCGCGTTTACAACAATGTATAAAACATGAATTCTGCATGTTGTGTCTACGGTTTTCGTGTGTTGTTAATACCTAAATCATGTTGTAAAGACTAGATAAACAATACAAAACGGTGACCAAATAGAATAAGACATGTCTGAAACAAAGTCGATACATGTACAGACGCCAGCACATCAAGCTAACACCAATCAGTCAAATTTATTTGATAGATTTTCAACTTTATACCGTATGAATAAGGTTCATGTTCAATTGGGAAAATTTGACAGTTTGGGGTAGGTTGACCTGCTGGTGTCTGTACATTACATTATACATGTAAACACGACATCTTTGTTAGTCTTTTAAAAGGACTTGTTGAAAACAAGTATCGCAACAGTCACAACTTGTATATGGGTACTGGTAATCTCAAAATACATTTTAGGTGTGCACGCTCCTTATAAATACGTTTAGTAAAAAAGGGCGTCGGATATCAATAAAATATGTACCAAAAATGTTGAACGCTTACATTTCCTTGTATTTAATATTAAGTAATTGGTGTCACAAATTTTATATTTCCAAAGATTCATTCCATTGACCTAGTGAGATTATTGTACTGTATTTTCATGCATAAATTTGTACGCAATAAATAATAAAAAACATGCGGTGTTATCTTTTGATCCTACACAACCACATTGGAATTATTCAGTAGAAAAAAAAAACTCGATGCGGAATCTAGGGACCCTCGGGCACGAATCAACCAAGATGATTCGCATTCATTGAAATGCGCAGTTCGCTCGACGCTGATTGATTCACTTAAGACTCAATTTGGTTGCTTCATAAAAACAAAGACAATCGAACTGTTGCATCGTGCAAACTGTACCCATGAATTCGGCACATGTATGTTTCTACTGAATCCATGTAAATAGGTGGCGGGCCGATGTCTGCCACGCTGTATATGCGAGAATATATTGGCTTTAGCGCAAATTATTATGGGCTATTGCTCTAGAATCCATCTCATGATGGAGAAAATTATACACACAACTCGGCAGAACGCTAGACCTCGCCACGTCATAATACATCAGAATGTTCTCGTTAGCGACAGGCTCGCCCTGTACATCAGGAAAAAACTACCATACAATAAAACAAAACATTGCTCAAATTTTGTTTATTTCTTTCCATTTACAGACCCATCTGATTTCAACTTTAAAATATCCAATAAATTTGGTGTAAAAACTATTGTGGTATCACGAGACAAATAAAAAAGAATAAATGCTAGCGCGTTTGATGAGACGTGAGCAATCAATTATAAACTACTATAAATATATGAATCAATAAGTAGACAAAGCGTGTTCTGAAGCACAAAATAAAACGTCACACATGTAAACACTATCTGTACATCTCGTCCATCGTCCGACACTCGCGAGCGTATCACTCGGCCTCCCGATGTGATACCCAACCATCTCCGAAAATGGTAACTATTATGCTCTAACCTTCACGTGTTAACCACATCGTCGACGACAGTGTACATGGGCGTGACATGCGCGCGCGCCCGCCTAGGGCAGCGTGTACTTCACGTACGGCACCTCCACGTCGTTACCGTCCTCGTCGTTGCAGCACAGCTCGAACACCAGCGCCTTCACGTGCGGCTCCAGCTTCTTCTTCGACACCTTCATCACCACCTCCGACATGGGCAGGTTCAGCCGCTCCTGGCACTTGGCGGCCGGCATGAAGAACGAGTACAGCATGCACACGCCCTGCGACAGCATCGTGATCTCCAGCTTATGCTCGTTTTTGAAGTAATCTAGGAACTGTTGTAGGGTGACCTCGCCCTTCACTTCGAAGCGGTCCCAGAGCGTCCATTTCTTGTCGTAGTATGAGTTTGTTGGGGCAGCTATGGGTTCTGAGAAGCCGAAGAATGGCAGAGCGAGATTGACGAATCCGTTTTTGAAGACTTCGAGATTGTTGAAGCCTTGTGCGAGCTTGTACAGTTCGAGGCAGGCGAGGCCGGCGACCACGGAGGTGGTGGTGGCGATGGCGGGGATGATCTTGCCGGCGATGAGCTTGGACCGATGCCGGTCGGCGGGCGGGATCTTGTAGTTGGCGGCGCGCAGGTTGGAGGCGGCCACGATGAAGTCCATGTGGAAGTTGGTGTCGTCGTCCTTCTCGAAGTCCAACGGCGTGATCTTGAGCGCGCCGAGCTTGGCGGGCGATGGCAGCTCGGCGATGATGTTCTGTATTCTGTCGGGGTCCATATCGTCGCTGTTCTGCTGCAGCTGAGCGTCGGTTACTGCGATCTTTACGCCAGATTTTGGGCTGAATTCAGGTACCTGTAAAATATTGGGTTTATTAGTAAATGAGAAACGCCAATACATTTAGCTTGTTTGAGGTAGGTTATTGCGAAGGTATTTCTATTTGTTTCCTTACCGGGATACTACAAGCGACCTTAGCGATCCTCTCCCTATCCACACAAGGGGCCATTCCATACACGTGAGCCCTGAGGTTAGCAGCAGCCACCACATAGTCCAGATGCAGGTCTTCCTTAGGGTCGAAAGTGAGGGGTTCTGGGCAGCGCTTTGGGCCGGACCAGAATGGGGCTCCGGAAGTGGTCTGCTGGTCGGGCGGGAAGTTGTACAGCAGTTGCTTGATCTGGTTGGAGTACTGCGTCTCCCAGTGCAGGCGCGCCCAGGTCACGCAGTCGTCGAATGTTAGAGGGCGCTCTTGGATCGCGTTCTGGAAATATATTATGTTTTCTTCAATTACACTGATTGTATACAAAATAAGAATATAAAAGAATGCCATTCACTCTATTTACATTACTTCAAGGAACTCGTTGGAAGTTCTTTTAAACAGTTATTGTTCTATATATACGTGAGTTTTATGACCATCTCACATCTTGAAGGAATGTGAGGTACCACAAGACTATAATAATATGACTGTCTCTAAGACAACAACTAAACTTTGCCAACTCTTAAAAGTAACATCAAAACCGTGCTTACCCTGACACTCTCAATACCATCGAGCGGCTGGCTACCAGGTAGCTTCAGGGTCCTCTCCAAGAAGTGAGGGTCCCTCAGGTACTGGGCGGCATGCTCCGCAGCCTGACGGAACAGACCTTCGAACTCATCGCGAGCCCACTGCAGGGTGTGCTCGATAGCGTTCGGGAAGTTCTTGAGGGTACAGATCGGGATGCTCTTCTCAGGGGGGTCTTGGGAAGAGCTATAGGATTCAGTCAGGAATGGGACTACCACCTGTGGACGAAAGGGTGGTTGATTTGTAGTCTTGAGTAAAATTTAACAATAATGGTAAAGATACTGTATTTGCTTCATTCTCAGTAACATTATTGACTGGAAAGATGTTTCTTCCCTTTAACATGTAGATACACTGTGGGGCTTGTGGCTAAATGACAATAGCTGCACGGGTTGATCTACCAGGTTAAGCTACGCTTGCCGCGGTTGGTCCGTGGATGGGTGACCATCTTTACATACCAAGATCTCTCCGTGCCTCGGAAAGCACGTTAAGCCGTTGGTCCCGGCCGTCATTTGTGGATCTTTGACAGTCGTTACGGAGGGGTATCGTATTACCCAGTAACTGGATTGTGGAGGTCAGATAGGCAGTCGCTCCTTGTAAAATACTGGTATTCAGCTGCATCCGGTTAGACTGGAAGCCGACCCCAACTTAGTTGGGAAAAGGCTAGGCAGATGATGAACATGCTTGCAACGTGTAGATACACTGAAAGCCACATGTATTAAATGTATTTCATTACAACATGTGCACTTCCACTTTTCAATATTGTCTCTCGTTGGTCTTGGAACCTGTTAAAATCACCACACAGACAATTTGGTGAGAAGTTTTTATTAGCATAAGTACTATCAGACGCGCTAGCTCTTTATAAAATCCAGAAAATAGTACGAAGGTTAAAAGATTTAAAAAAAAAAAAAAAAACGATCGAGTCTTACAGCAGGCTTAGCACGAGCACCGATTTGTCGACGGAAGAATAGACATGACTATTAACTACATAATGTACAATATGAGAAGATGGCTATGTTTTTCTATTAATTATCACAGTTATGCGTTCTAAACGAATCATGATTATGTAAATAATCGTAAATACTTTATGGCCGTCGAGTAGAAAATTTGTAGTCAGTGTGATTTTGACAGTTTGTGAAGAAATATTCTTCTGAAATAGTCTACATATAAAGGGACCTAGATACAGATTGTTGGAAACGAAAGACAAAATGACAGATTGTAAAAGGATATCTCTACGGTGCGATACTAAAAATGGAGGAACGAAATGTCACATTGTATTGAAAAAGCACTGTCTATTCTTCGTAGAAATACAAAGCGTCATGCTAAGCCTGCTGTAGACGCATTAATGTGTAATATCTGAGGGGCAATTCTGGTAATTTTAAGAACGTTCACAGTCTGATCTCAGTGTCAATCTGTCAAAAATTCCTCGAGTTTCCATACATTTTTGACAAATTTTTGAAATTCGATTGTCGCCGAGATGACACTGCGAACGTTTTTAATTACGAGAATTGGCCTTCTGACATCTCACCTTAGTAATAAGCAACATTGTACATATCAACATTTCGGAAAATGGATTGGTACCACATGACGGCCAACTCATTGGTCAAATGAAATTGCGCACGCTTCCCTGGATTCCTATTAGAAACTTCCGTCCCTTTTCACGAAATCACTCTCACAGATAGTAGAAAAGCGAAAGGACAGATGTTAAACATCAAAAAGCAAAGGTATATTATTATCCTTAGCCAATAATTACATTCACATAATTCATAACCAACCTGAGTATTCCCCTTAGTACCAAGCGTACCACTTTCCAGCAGCGGTTTTCTATAGTAAACACAACGCCTGTCCATGTATATACGCGCGTCCACGTTATCCAGGGCGTTGGCGACGCCGTCGAGGGCTTCGAAGAACGCGTCGTCGTAAACAGACTCGGTCTCGGGACAGACGCGGTTCTCCTGGGCCATCACGTTCACGTCCGGGTTCATGCGTTTTATGACCTGGAATGACAGAAAGATAGTTTTTAAGAAGAAATCTAGAGTTAACTTATTAATATTGAAGGTGTGTTCTTAGTCCAGGTTCGAACGGATATAAAAATATCGCAGCGGGATTATTTCGCGCATTGGATTTTCAACGTACTGCTTAGCACGGAGAGTTGAAAATTAGAGATGGGCCGACTATGACTTTGGCCGACTAGCCGACCAAGCCTATCATTGCTTTCGGTTGACTTCGGGTAACATCGGCAATGTTCAAAATGGAATACCTATTGTTTGCTATACAAGGGTTAGAGTTTCGTCTTTTTTGTTAGAAGTATTAATTAATCTTACTTTAGGTATTTAATTTCTGAATCTAAGTCCAATTAATTAATGGACCAAATGAAGGGTTTCTATTCCTTCCTATTCTAGATTGCACCGAAAGTAAACTACAAAACTGATTATGTAAAAAAAAAAAAAAAACAGTAAAGATTTCAATTTAATTTCAATCACTATCTTTGAAATTTTTAAGTATTTTAATACAAGTAAAAAATAGGCCGGTACCGTGTGGTGCCGGACGTAAAGAATATCATCATCCCATGTCTTCACGTGGGTGTCATAGGAGGCGACTAAGGGATTTACTAGGGAATGGGCAGCAGCGTTCTCTATGCATTTTACCACCATACTGCGATCGCCAACCCGCCTACCAAGCGTGGCGATTATGGCAAGCCCCCCCAAATTGGGGAGGCCTATGTCCAGCAGTGGACGTCTTCCGGCTGAAATGATGATGATGATGATGATGAAAAAATAGGCCGACTAGTCGCCGACTACAAATATGAACGACTAGTCGGCCTTCCCGACTAGTCGGTACGTTACTTTTGAAAATCGAACAGTATTTGTTTTTTAGATGCGCTGGGATGCACTCTGTTGGATTCTTTGCTTGGTTCAACATCGAAAAGTTGAAAATCTAGGGGTATCTATGTAACGCTTCCACAGATGGCGACCTTGCCGACATGAATAGTGAAACCAACCAAAAGTTTCTCAATTTTTTTCATATTGAGACTGATAGTAAACTAAAAGCTGCTAATAGGTTACTATGGAGGCTTATAAATAAATGGCATATCTGGACATGGCACTTCACAGCATGACGAGCCTGCGCGTTTTTTTTTTGGGTGGGAAATCATCAAATAACTTCTCCCGCTCTGGGTGGAGCAGGAGGGCGTGTCAGACTTTTACTGACTAAAACCCACCCGTGTCCCATCAGTGCCTGTATGCTAGGGGCGGCGGTATCTCTTTCGAACGAACCCGCACCCCTGGCAGTAGTTGATAACAGTACCAATAGATATTACCTGAAAGCTATAAAAAGATGGTGAACCGCATGTCAGTGCTGCAAACCGCACACATTGTTACGACATAGAAGCGTGTGTCAATGTCATCCGATTACAAAAGACGTGCAGCTGGCAGTAAAACACCCAAAAACAGTGAACGACCGTCTTACCTTAGCAGCAGTACTAGACTTCGGTTTCTGCACATCATAGGGCCTGAACAAGAACTGTCGGTTGAGGTTGGACTTCTCGATGAGGTCCATGTCCGTGACGGTGATCTGGCCGCCCGCCGCGCCCACGCCGATCATCGCGAAGTTCTTCAGCAGCTCACAGCCGATGGCGCCGGCGCCTAGGAGTAGAAGATGCAAAGTTATGAAGTGAGACATTACTAGTTAGGTACAGGAAAGATTCCAGGAGACTCGCATTTGGATAAGTCAGTTACTTTTTGAATTGTTAATGTTTTAACAACAAATCTTAAGCTATTTTACTATACCATCTCGTTCATCATCATCATCATTTCAGCCGAAAGACGTCCACTGCTAGACATAGGCTTCGCCTAAGCTCCGCCGCTTGGATCGGTTCTGTGCTTCCCGCATCCAGCGGACTTCTGCGGCCCTCACAAGGTCATCGGTCCACCTTGTGAAGGCCTTTCCAACTCTACGTCTTCCTTCGGCTTACACAACAACTAGGCGAATTTGTTTTACATTTCAATCTATTTTTTATGTAAACGTTGACGTTCAAAAGCGCTTAAATGAAATAAATGCTTTGACTTTAATTTCTGACATCGACCCGGGCGAACCTGTGCGCACAGCTAGTAAATAACACAATAAATACCTACTAAATACTATGGAATCTTAAATTCTCAATAAGTACATGAAATAGCAATCATATGAAGGATCAATTTCACAGAATACATGTCTGTGGTCGATATACATTGCGTGTAAGGAATATGCGCGTCCATGTGGACCTGAACATACTTATGGTATGTTCTGTGTAGGTAGGAATATATCCTACCTACACAGAACATACAATAAGTCCAACTATAATAATTATAAATGCGAATATTTGTATGTTGGGATATTTAAATGTTTGTTAATCAATCACGCAAAAACGGCTGAACGGATCTGGATGAAATTTGGCACATCGATAGTTCATAACCTAGATTAACACATAGGGTACTCTTTATCCCTGTAGTATATTCCCGTGGGATAATTTCCGAAAGCCACGCGGGCGAAGCCGATGGCAAAAGCCAGTACATTCTTCATAATTTTAATGGTGTTCTGTAAATTTGTAAATATCTAGGTGACATTTTCCTAGATACGAGTAGGTCATTTCTAACACATTATCTTTGCAACTTTTATTTACCACGATAACGCGTTATCTCGATTTGCAAATTAGACGTAATTTCCGTCAAATAAAGAAGTTATTCAGTAGTTTAGCGTAATTATATCTAAATAGCATCACTTTAGAATTCTAGAAAATGGACGACAAACAAACTAGTGGTAAGGTATAATGACAGGTTTCTCAAAATCGATTATTATGACCTCGACGGCTCGGAATCGAACGATATGCTCAGTTGCTCACCCGTAATGAAACTTTAATCAATTTAAAAGGTAGTACAGTTTCTTAAAATAATGGCGAATCTTTTTGTTTTACCGTGACATTTACAGGCCTCATCAAAGAGATTGGTGACATCGAAACGCATAAATCAGTGAAGCATTGTGTAAGTACGCGAAGTATGAATGTGCGATGCGATGTCGTATCGCTTGATGTGTCCGGCCCTGCTATTCTTGAATGGCTCGTGCTGAAGAGCTGATCTAAGAGCTTATTATGCACATTTCACAACTGAAATCGAACCTCAGTCATATTAACAAAATCAATAAACAATCATCCTTCTGCCTTTTCCATTTTTAACCGGTAAGGTAAGGTGACGGTTATACATATATGTATGTTCGACCGAATGTTTTTTTTTTAAATGTATGTTCATCGGTTTCTCCCTCATTTGTGGACCGATTCTCAAAATTCTTTTTTTATTTGAAAGAGTATACTCCTGAGGTAGTCCCATTGGCACCAAGTCAGAATCTGATGTAGAAATCCCAGGGAAATCGAAGGCAACCCTCAAATGTTCCAGGTATTAACAATGTTTTTCATATATTTTCTAAAGCTATTGAGACGTTTGCGTATGACGCTGAGCTGATGAAGGAAGGTACAACTCTTTAACGGTTAGGAGTTAGGGGGAGGTTCGGGCATAACTCCGTCAGATACAGGAAAAGTTTTTATCCAGTGCGCAAATTTTAACCATGAATCCAGCATATCATTCTAGACCCCCTACCGCAGAAATTTTTCGCCGGATATACAAAAAAATATATTTGCGCACTGAATAAAAACTTATCCTGTATAGATGGACCGATTTCCAAAATTATTTTTGTAAGTAGATTTATACAAACACTTTTACACATCAATTATATTTTTTTAACTAGATGAGGTCGGCGTTTCCTATCTGACAACTCTAAAAAGAAACGCCGAAAGAAACTCAGAGGTCATAGACTCTTTTAAAGTACCTACAGACATACGAGTAATCCTGGTTAGATCATGTGGATTGGTGTCGGAAATAGTATTTTGAGGATTATTAGCCACCTTTCTAGCTATACACATACCATCTCTCATTACTTCAGTCTTCTTTTACTCTTATAGCTGTCCACTTTACGAAAAAATATTTCTTCACGACATGCCTCTTTTATCTCTGATGCAAATTTAATTTACAACCAAAACCAAACTCATACCGACGCTGTAGTTATAAATTCATACTTTGATTCACTGAATAGTGTCTGAGCAACTAATGATTATGCTTTTAAATCAAGCAGGAAAACTTATCAATATAATGAGTCAGGTCGTCAGGCACAAAACTGACCTAGAAAAAATTCTTAGGTAATTACTAGTACAGTCTTTGTTCACGCGTTTTCCGGTAACTAATACATTCACAGATAAACATAGCAAAGTAGTAGAGAACCGGTAGACCTTTACTTGAATTATATTTTGACGTGAAAAAACAGTCTGTATCTAAAACGATAGCCTACGTACAATTTTTTTTTATAGGTAGGTTTTTTCAACTTTATTCCATAACCATAAGGTTCATGTTCAATTGGGAAAATTTGACAGTGATGGATAGCTTGATGTGCTGGCGACTGTATAAACTCACGCCTTTTTCTCATGGAGGTAGGCAGAAACTAAAGAACCCCACTAGCTACGATCCTTACATCCATTAACCTCTTTTCGTCCATATATCAGAGGCCTTCATGCGAGTTTCATTTAACCATCTCGATCAAACGCCCTGAACTTTCTGAAGAACATCACTAATACGGTCACACTCACTATGTGCTTTTAGGGCGTGCGCTCCCGGCATTTCCACTCAAATCTGCCTTGTTAATACTATGTTTGTCACTACATCTTAACTCGCACCGTTGTCTTATCACATCATTCCTCAACCTATCATTCACAGTCACACCACACATGCTTCGCAAGCCTCTTCTCATACAGACAAGGCACGAGCATTGGGTTGCCATGCCAACGTAGGCCTACATTTTCACAAAGTAAAAGAAACGCAAATTTAAATCGGCATAAATATGTACAACTGCCATTGACAGTCGTCAAGGGCGATTCGGGCACCATAATAAATAAAAACATAAGGAAAAATAGCAAGGTTCTTTTGTGTTCCCCATAATGTTTATATGAGTTGTTTTGATAAGAAACGATAGCAAAACAAACAGATAACGTTAATAAAAATGTCTTTAACATCAAAAGGGTTATCAACCTTTTGGCATAATAACTTATCTGCACGCAAAAACGTTGGTGTTTGTCAGTATTATGGATGACGGGATGAATAGACAATAAGTTGAGTATCATTGTAGTAAACGACATTTAATGGGTTTTTATTCCCGCAACGCAACAGTGCCTAAAACGAATGAAGACCAATTCATTATGTTACTTGGCTACGAAACCCCGCCCACCTGTCGCGCACAGCAACTCCGCCACTAGCTGTCCAAGTTACTACCTAAAAATAGCACAAATGTTGAAAACTATGCTAGAATAGCAGACAACTCGCATCAAGTCATTATTTTATGATGAACTAGCTTTCCCGCGTGGGTGTCCTCTCACAGGAACGTACAACCGGGATAAAAAATATCCTATGTGTTCCAGGTTATAATCTATCTGTGTGCCAAATTTTATCCACATCCGTTCACCTGTTTTAGCGTGATTGAGTAACAAACATACACTAAACTTTCATATTTATAATATTCGTAGGATTGCCAGACTTGTCCAGTCATTTCATTGTCCTATGCAGTATCACAAGCTTGAAAACTTAGAAATCCTAACTCCAGTACTCACCAACAATGAAATACTTCAGTTCACCCAGCCTCTTCTGGAACTGCTTGCCGAACACAGCCACCTGTCCATCATATCTGGATCCAGTCGGCTTGCAGTTCTCCTCGTTCAGGGAAGAACGGTCCTTAGGAAGACACTCAATGGCGTCCAGGTAGAGCCACTGCATAATGGGGTGGAACTTGCCGGAGCAAGCCTTCATCACCTCCTGGGCTACCACACCACCGATGGCGGCGTTCATGGGGTTCAGGTCGCCGGAAGACACCTGGTGGAAGAATGTAGAGGTTATTAACGTTTCATCATCAATAAAGCTGGAAGTCGTCCACTGCTAGACATCCGCTTGATGCAGGAAGCACCGGAAGTAGATGTGGTGACGTTTGGGGGTAGAGTATGTCCCAATTGATGATTGGAACATTTTTTTTGTTTATAGCAAAAACTTTGAACAAAAATCTTGGAAAATGGAAAGCACAGAAACAAGTAAAACAAACCTTGCAGAAAGTATTCAGCAATTCAGAATTGACTTCCATGTCTCCATTTTTGAAGACATCAATTTTGTCCACATAGTCCATGAACTTGATAACATCGGAATCACTCCAGGGCTTTGGAAGACGGCCCTCAGACTCCTCAAACTTATAGAGGGCAGCAAACGCAACATGCAACTGCTGTGGGTAATCAAACTTGCCGAAGTCAGCAATAAGGAACTCGGGGCTAGCAAAGGATTCCTTAAGAGGCTTGAACGCAATTTTCTTGGGCATTTTCACTTGTGTTACAATGCCTCCGCGAATATATTTGGAGCAGGTGGTTGTGTCCCCAATACTGAAGGTGTATGGGCCGAGCACTTTGATCTTGCGGGGTTCGCAGCCATTCAGTTCAGACATGCCTTGGATCTGTAAAAGGAAGAAAGAAATAGTTGTAGAAAACAAAACAGTAGCCCTCTTATTTATAAAAGTTGCTTAAAGTTAAGGGATATTTAAACATCAAAAAATGATGGATAAACATAGGCTAATCATTGCTTAACTTTCAAGCATTGTTTCTAAATACGATGGTAAATTGAAAGGTTTGGTTCCTCTTTTTTTAATATCCAGGATATTTAGTGAAATCATGTAATCATGCTACATATTTGCTTAGAGCATGACACCAAGTAAATTTCTTGTTCAGCAATGGTCCAGTTAACTATTTAAGATAAATAAATACGAGGGTAGATCGAAATGTTTGGTTCCTCTTTTTTTAATATCCAGGATATTTGGTAAAATCATGTAATCATGCTACATATTTGCTTAGAGCATGACACCAAGTAAATTTCTTGTTCAGCAATGGTCCAGTTAATTATTCAAGATAAATAAATATGAGGGTAGATAAAATGTTTGGTTCCTCTTTTTTTAATATCCAGAATATTTGGTAAAATCATGTAATCATGCTACATATTTGCTTAGAGCATGACACCAAGTATAAATGTCTTGTTCAGCAATGGTCCAGTTGACTATTCAAGATAATAGATGTCTGTATGTTAAACTAATTTCAATCAGACCTGATTCTTATTGTGGTCTTAGTTAAGGAAATTATTATTAATCCATGAAAATAAACAGGGCTAATCTAAACCTATGTAAAACAGGTATGAAGAATGAACAATCAACAATTAAAATAGCTGAATAACATGAAAGCTTGTGGCTTTTAAAACACATTTAATTACTTTGCTTGCAATAAATGTTGCCTGTTCATGGAATTACAGCTATTTCAAGAACAACTGCAATAATTATATCAGTACATATGCAGCTGGAACATATATCACGTCAAAGCAATAACCATAGCAACTACTTTACCAGGACAAAAAAAAAACATGGCATTACTTAAATCTCATTTATGTTCATGAAAAATGAAACTAATTCTATGTTCAGTCAGATCAGCATTTTCTGCAATCATGAAAGGATCAATATAATTCATATAATGCATCAAACAACTTATTGCATGACCACTGTTCTCAAAACTGTAAAGGAAAACATTGTGTGAGGGAGGCATGTCCTAGAACCAGAGATTCCAAGACATGTGACATCTACTAACCCGCACCAACCCCGCATTGTGGATTAAGGCCCATTCCCTCTCACAGAGAAGAGGCCTGTGTCCCAGCAGTGGGAACATTATAGGCTGTTTGATGATCAAACAAAATCATACAAGAGTGAGATGAAGAAAACATTCTTTGATGAAGAGTTGAGAGGATGTCATCTTCCACATGGAAAGTCCTATTGAATGAGATGAACATGTAGTCATCAACCTTTATTTTATACATGACAGCATGTTGTCGACATATACAGAGTTTCTGGCAGATATTCAAAATGTTTGATCTTAAAAAAGGTCAAGGATGCCACCATGGTGATAGCACCATTACATTGACATTCAAAATGATTCGTGAGTAACAATTTATCATCTTTTTAATAATAGTAAATTGTAATTGTTTACTTTATGAGTAATTCAATCTAACATGACAGTCAAAAAGATTGATAACTTGATAACAATTGCACTAAATTGTGAAATAGGAACAAGTACAAACCTCACTAAAAGTGACATAGTCACCATCTTCCAAACCATGACGGGTGTCATCAAGGCAGGTGACAACTGCCTGGTACTCATGTGTGATGTCAGCGATCATGGCTGACACAGGGTTCTCTCCTGTCACATCGACTACTGTGAACTCAGGTCCAAAATCACAGAAGACTCTGGAAAAGAGTCCTCTAGTGTCTGCTATGACAAGAGCGATGTTATTGGCGTGCGTGATGGCCGCCACTCGCTCTTGCTCGGCCCAGGAAGCACCAGTGAGCACCACCACGCTGTACTTGCGGAGGAAATCCTCCGTGAGCGGGCCGGTGTGCGCAGTCGTAGGCACATAGTGGTTCAGCTCCGACAGCTGTTCGCACGACGCAAGAGCCCTATTCTGTCCAACCGACTGCTCGGACAGATAGAACTGCGATGACAAATCAGCGATCGTGCAATTCCGCTCGTCATGAAGAGTCACCGATTTCACTCCGCTGAGGATCACGTTTTTCGCTACCTCCAAACCGAGACCCCCAAGCCCCGAAATAAGCACGTCCGAGCTGGCCATCCGCCGCATGGCATCATGACCCAGCACGTACAGCTGGCGCGAGTACAGAGCCTCGTCAATCTCATCTTCCACACGCGTCCCATTGTTCGCCATTGCCGAGTTGTTGGAACGTGATTCTCCTGTATTTAGTTTCCGCTTTTTCGCCGGGGGGTCAACGGAATTATCGGCGACTTCAGCACTAGACATCGGGCACGAACGCGCACAATTTTGCCAGAATTTTGCTTTGCGTTTTAAATTCAGAAGAAATAATCTTCAAATACTAGAAAGCGACATTCGCGCTTCGTCAAGGCCCGCTTACTCACTGTCTTGAAGTTAGTTGCAGAATACGTGGAAAATGACCTGCGGAAATGATATTTTGTTTGGTTATTTTTCTGATAGTTCTTTTAATGAGGATTCCGATGAACTTAATTCGTCACTGATAATTTCACTTTCAAGTTTATTTAATTTAGAACCGGACAATCAACGAGCGGCAACAGTTAGCAAGGAACATAAAAGTTTTATTTTGCAAAATTGTATTTTTTTTTTATTATAGCAACATTGTACGGTAGCCATTACCACAGTCCAGATATGAAACTTTTTAAATAATTTATTTCTAGAAACGACTATTTTCCATTTTTCTTTTTGTTACAATTAGCAAGTAATCCAACACTTAATTAACGTTTGGATCATCAAATTGAGACATTAGTCTCCATTCATTTTGCTTTTCGGTTTGTTTTTATTATACAAATGGTTTCAAAGTAAAAAAACGCCTCCTGTTTCATCGAAAAAATACCTATGTTAGTAAATAAGGAAAGAAAATGTATGCAAAATTAATATTATCTTTTTCGTGACACAGTTCACGAGGCTTTGGAAAAAAAAAACATTGTTTTCGAACAAAACCTACTTAATTTGCGCTTGCAACAATAAAGCTGTCAATCGTCTATCAACTTGACACGCAACCAACTTCAGAGCAAACATTCCATTTTGTTTCAATCCGTGGATTTTATTTCAAGTTCACGACACGGTGTAATTCTGACTCGACGTACGATTATATTGCTGTCATACTGATCGCGAGTGAAAGGAATTCGACAGCATGACTACTTTGTGAAACTATTGATATTTAAAAGTTTGTGAAGTCCTTATAGTCTTTTATTTTGTTTCGTGTATTTTAAAAGTGTGAAAAATGGTGCAGGACTACCAGGCTCCAGTAAGGGTGCACAAGCATACCTTCGAGATGGTGATGGCCGTGAGTATTTAGCACTAATTTATTATGATAGACGTGTTAATTGTGTGGATATTGACAGTAACATACTGTGGTGGCAAGGTCAGGCTAGATTATTGATAAAACTTTCCTATTATGAGCCACAGAATTGTTTGGTCAACACGGTTTGACAATCACTTGACTGCAATATTGTGCAATGTTCACCTCCAAAATATTTGCTTAACTTCAAGAGTAATGACATTGAGTTTTCATAGATAAATTGGCAAAACATGCCAAAAAAATTCATGTCTTGTGCAATGGATAACTGGTTTATTATTTTGATTTTCCATGGAATACATATATTTTCTTATGGAGTACAATTATCTTCAATTAGTAATTATCATTTTAACAAATTCATAATTATTTGTAACACAAATGCAAGCAATGCAATAGGTAACGAAAAACCACAGAAGACTATAAGGAAAAATCAGTTCAATAACTACTTATGATTAGTACCTACTTACTTACTATTGAGTTAGCTAACTTGAATAATACTGAGTAGGTTCTGGTTTGCCTTCAAGTTATAATAATTAATTAATTCCTATTAAGTACAGAATACTACTGGACAATCACTATCTCAAGTACCAATCTTTATATCTTTAAGACGAGCTTGTACACTATTTACTTCTATTTTTCGGATATTATTCTATGGTGTATTTATTTATTTTATTATGTATGTACACACAGTAAAATACATAGGAGATACGGCATAATCAAACAATTGAGTACGAAGGTACTGCTTATTTCTTTAGAAATTTCTTCTAGCAGACCTGCGAAAGGAGAGATGAAAAAGAAATGTAGACAATAGTGTGTGAGAACAAGAAAAGAAAATATTAATATGTGACGTCTTAAACTAAAATATACTTACACGTATAATGCAGGAAATGTATTTATTGGTTTTTAGTCTACTAGCTTCTGCCTGCCACTTTGTCCGTATAAAATTTCTTGTTTTAACATGAAACTTTTACTTAAGCATTGCATCGCCCACCAGAGACCAGACCTCACAGTGGCCCCGGCAGCCCAACTGAAACCATTACCTAATTCAGTACATGATTCGAGACTAGACATTTTTAATCGATCATCTAAAAAAAATGCTCTTTCATAGAAAAGTCCAATAACGATGCGGTTAGAACAGCTGAATTAAAAAAAACAAAAGTGATCTTTCAACATAACATTTGTTTGTTTTTAAAAATGTATGGCAAATATTTTTCTCTTTGACTTCAACCAATACTACAGTCTTATATATTTCAAAACATGAAATTCCTTATCATTGACACTTATCTGTTATTTTATCAATGAGCTACTTCCTTGTGATACTATCTTGTTTACATTTTCTTAAGACTACTGTTTGTGGTTAAGATAATAGAAAAAGTAGGGGAAATTAATTTTGTTGTGTACCACAAAATACCATGAGGACATATTATGAACCTTATTGCTGATGTCTAGAAAGGTCAGGTGCTTAGTACTCACAACATACAAGCATAATATGTGTGATGTATGAATGTAAATGATGCAAAGGGAAGAGGGAAAGGGTCAGGCAAAACATAGCATCTGATGTTGAGAGCAGTGGTGGCCAAGTGGCAACGGCCGCGACTTACAAGTTGTAGGTCGTGAGTTCGAACCCAGACAGGCGCTTTACTTTGTGTAAATCATTTCATCACCACTGCTCCAAAACGGTGAAGGAAAACATCGTGAGGAAACCAGCATGTCCTAAAATCAAAAATTCGAAGACATGTGACATCTACCAACCCGCACTGGGCCCGCGTGGTGGATTACGGCCCAATCCCTCTCACAGAGAGGAGGCCTGTGTCCCAGCAGTGGGAATATTATAGGCTGATGATGATGATGATGATTTGATGCTGGATATTAGAATCTTTGTTCGCCCAAAATAAAGGGTTTATTATTATTATATCTGTAGGATTTCATTATGTAGGTAGGTAACATTTGAGAACTGTACATAATTATTGCGAGTGCAAGAATCCAATCTAAATAAAATACCTACTTTTACATAGCTTTGGTTTAAAGAATGTCTGTTACTGTGATAAGTTATTATGTAAGTAACTTGAACAATGTGCCAGAACACGTAATAATAACTAACAAGACCGCTTGTTGAATTAATACGGAATTTTTGTTTTGCATAATTAAAGGGACTTGTTAGAAAGAAAAAAAAATGGAAGAAAGTGCTCTACGTTTATTTGCGCTAAACATGACGCACAAAAAAAAAAGAACAAGTTGGGCCCACCATTCTGACGTCAATATGGCGGGTGTACCTACTTAAATTTTCATACAATTTCGTTCTGAAGAAGGTAAAACGTTTTTAAACCGAGGTACCTACCTACTTAATAGTACATTTTTATGGTAAACGATTTCATTAGTAAAAGCTAAAAGCCCACCCGCCATTTTGACTCTCACGATAAATGTATCACCACATCCACGCAAAACGGCCATCAGACCAAAGAACACACAAATAATACACAGAAATGAACAGATCAAAGAATTTAATACGAGTTAAAAACAAATATGTAAGGATTGTGAAAGTTGGCGTTTTTTTAGTATCTGCCTACCAATATGGGAAAGGCGTGAAATTATGTATGTAAATGTTTTAAATGCCTAAGCGGTAACCCCTACAGAGAAGCAAGGAAAATACTAGACAATTATAAAAATACTACCTATCTAGTTTCTGTCCGAAACTTCGCCTGCGTCAAATTTCTTGCTCCCCGACCCACTACGTCGCATCGAATCGCCTGGCCGTGCGAATAGGTACTTCGTATTCGTGTATTTTTTTCTTTTTTCTCGGGACCTGTGGGCCCTATCATGATGTTATATAGCCTATAGCCTTCCTCGATAAATGGGCAATTTTAACACTGAAATAATTTTTCAAATCGGACCAGTAGTTCCTGAGATTAGCGCGTTCAAGCAAACAAATAAACAAACTCTTTAGCTTTATATATTAAAAAAAAAGTATAGTAGGATATAAGTATAGATTAATAAAAATCTATGCAAATAAACCCACTTAATTCAATGAAAATTTTATAAATGACCACTCTTAACATTTTAGTACCAATAAATCCTGTATTGTACATTATTTGCCTAGACATCAAACTGCCATAAAAAAAGCTAAAAAGATATGCGCACTAGGTACAGTCACCCGCACGTCAGTAATGAACTTGAATTCCAAAAAACGCCATTATTGTTTCGGAATAAAGGCGCTGTCCGTAGACTGGCTGTCTGCGGCGCGCGGCGCTGTCAAGGTCGAATTGTCACCACATAAACGTGCATGGTTGACTGTAGTACATATCATCTGTTGTCGAAATTCCCGCACATTCATGCTCGGAATATGAAAGATGGCGACCCAAGGCTACACCGACAGTAATGCACGATATCTCACACTAAAAGATTATCTCTGAGATTTTTATACGTCCATTTGCATTCCTAGTTGAGTTGTTTTTGCGACGCGATTTCGAGACTGGAAAATGTATTCGACCATTTCGCGATAAGTAACATTAATGACAGATTAAACTACATATTATGTAGGGTTCATGGACGGCTCAGACCTCCGTGGATATCCGTGGATATGCGGCGTCTCCACAGACAATGGCTCACCTCCCACCTTGCACCGCCCTTTCACCAACACTCTTGGGGACATAATGGCTGCGTCAGGATACGGTATTCGCGTTGCTGAATTTTGGGCCAAACTAATTTAGAAAACTATAGGTACATTTGCATAAATTTTTTCGTGTTGTTTTTGCCATCGACACGCTAAGAAGAAGATAAATAGGTACCTATAGCACTTATGTTTTAAATATACCTGCCCTGGGCGTTGGGAATCCCAGGCCGATTCCCGGCCACCGTAGGCGCGTGTTTGCGGACGGCGAGTAATGGGTAGCTCGCTGTCCGATAAGGACCAAGCCCAGGTCGACGACGCGTTGTGTTCAACGCTCGCCTCAAAGAGATGTCTGCACCGACTGGTGGGGTCCGCAAGGGCCGAGTCCTGCCAGGGGTGCGGGTTGTTCGAACGAGATACCGTGGCCCCTGGCACACAGGCAACTGAGGGAACACGGGTGGGATTTAGCCAGTAAAAGTTTGACACGCCCTCCTGCTCCACCCAGAGCGGGAAAATTATTTCATGAATTCCCATTCTCAAAAAAAATAAAAATAAAAATGCTTATTGCCTAATACCATAGTTAGCTTGGGATATTTGTGTACCTACCTATAAAACACAACAAATTGTACAGGGGACCATTCTTTTCCTGTCCATTGTTTGTAGTTGAACAAATAGATGGACAAATAGGTGTATAAAAATATCTAATTACCTTTTATTTATTATTTCATATTAGGCACAATATTGAGGAAAAATAGCATCGCCATTTGTATACAAATCACTACTTTTCAATCAGAAAATCAATTTCCGGAACTTATGTTTCATTTTTGGGCGTGGGGCGAAAGTAGTGTGGCAATGAAGTTCTGCGTTATCCCGGACATTCCTGTTGTCAATAAAATATACTATACGCTTATACTTACATTAACAATACTTTTACTGCTTGTCTATCTTTACTAGCACGTATGCACCCATTGTATGCAAAATAATAGAGTACACACCATTGTTGTTATCTACCGGTTACTTAGCCGAAATCGCGCCTGGTGGGTGGCATCCGCGCTTGCCCTTAATTATTATTGGAGAAAACGTATCTAGCACCCTAATTCCGTAACATAAATAAATCACAAACTGATTTTTTTCAAGAATTTTGGTACTTAATCCATTGCTTCATACTGAAAAAATCGTCTGCTCAACAACGTAAAGGACGCAACGAGTGTTGTTGATGTATCATAATGACCGCAATTACCCTGCAGCAGGTTTAGCAAGACGCTTTCTATTTCTACGTAGAATAGACAGTGCTTTTTAACCGACTTCAAAAAGAAGGAGGTTATCAATTCGACATGTTTATATTTTTTTTTTTATGTATGTTCGTACATAACTCCGTCGTATATAGACGGATTTGCAAAATTATTTTTTTGTTCGAAAGGGGTTTATTCCGAAATGGTCCCATATAAATTTCATATAGATCTGATGATGCGTTTCGGAGACAGACAACGGAACTCTTCAAAACATTACAGCAAATCAACCGCGAATGCGGCTATCGCATAAATATGCATTGTTTTGACCCTGAGGATGATGAAATTTCGAATTGGTGTGGTAGGTAACTAAAAAGTGAAAAATAAAAACTTTTTTCAAAAAAATATCAACCGACTTCCAAAAAAACACTACAAAGTGCAAAATAACTTTAATTTCGGAAGGCGGTGACAAAGAATTAAAATACCTACACGTCCAAAGTCACCGACTTCCGAAATTAAAGTTATTTTGCACTTTGTAGTGTTTTTTTGGAAGTCGGTTGATATTTTTTTGAAAAAAGTTTTTATTCAATACAAAGTGACATTTCGTTGCTCCATTTTTGACATCGCACCGTAGATATCCTTCCACAATCTGTCATTTTGTCTTTTTCGTTTCTAACGATCTGTGTCTAGGTCCTTATAAATGTAGACTATTTCAGAAGAGTATTTCTTCCCAAACTGTAAAAATCGGACTGACAACAAACTTTCTACTCGACGGCCACAAAGTATATACGATTATCTACAAAATCATGATTCGTTTAGAACGCATAGCTGTGATAATGAATAGAAAAACATAGCTATCTTATCCTATTGTACAGAGGCCAGCACATCAAGCTACCCCAATCTGTCAAATTTCTTTGATAGTTTTTCAACTTTATCACAAAGGAATAAGGTTCATGTTCAATTGGGAAAATTTGACAGTTAGGGATAGGTTGACCTGCTGGCGTCTGTACATCATTTATTTATTAGTCATGTCTATTCTTCCGTCGACAAATCGGTGCTCGTGCTAAGCCTGCTGTAATCATCAAATGACTTTTTGGTGGGTAATCATCAAATGACTTCTCCTGCTGAGTAGAGCAGGAGGGCGTGTCAGACTTTTACTGACTAAAACCCACCCGTGTTCCCTCAGTAGCCCGTATGCCAGGGGCCGTGGTATCTCTTTCGAACAAACCCGCACCCCTGGCAGGCATCGGCCCTTGCGGACCCCACCAGTGGTTGCTGACATCTTTGACGTCGCGCGTGAGGAACAAAACGCGCCGTCCCGTCTACCACTTTTCGGCCGCAGAGGATAGGGAGAGCGGCTGACGCTATACCGACACTCCTCTTCCCCTGCGGCCCCACCGCGTCCGCCATCAAACGGTGGCGGCCCCGTCCAGGCCACGGAAGGGAAGAGCGCTGCTCAGAAGCACCGGCACTCCTCCTCTACCGCAGCCTGTAACCCTCAGCCGCGATGCCTCCCATTCGACATCGCGGCCCACCTCAGTTGCGGTGCACCTCACCGCAACCTACTTTTTGGCCGCTACGTCAATGGCTTGAAGGCAAAAGCCCTGACGAGCGGCCCCACCGTTAGGTTCCTCTTGGCTTCACCGTGGATGGGAGACCACGGTTACTAAGCCCCCCCGCAACGACAATGCGGGAACCCACTCGGGGGGGTACTAGCTTACGCTCAGAGTGTGTACTAAACCTCGCAACAAAGTTCAGTCATAAAATATGAACTCTCGATTATATTTCTGCCAGCAATACCGAGGATCGTTAAACCGTGAAGCCGGCACAATACCGCCAGGCACTGCAATTGTGCGGGGCCCATTATCGGCGTCTTTTCACCCGCCGTGCTAAGAATGGTAAGCGTGCATTGATACCGTTGACTGTCGCACGTTGGGTTCACGATAACGTTATCAATGAATAAATACAATTAGCTACACGTGATTGGCATCATAATATTATGAGCTTAATGAAGAAGAAGGATTTGTTTGTGTGATTTCTTTTTCTGATTCGTCATAATCAGCCTATAATGTTCCCACTGATGGGACACAGCCCTCCTCTTTGTGAGTGGATTTTTGATTGACAGGTTTATTTTTGAACATCACAGTCGTAATTTTAGCGTAAGTTATACAGGATACCTAAGCTTTTAACCAGTGCGCAAACTGTAACCATGAATTCAGCATATCATTCTAGACCCCTCAGCGCAGAAAATTTTCGTCGGTTATACTTACAAAAAAAAAAAAAAAACTCCTGAATCTCATAGAAACTCATACAATACGCGGTCAAAATATGTATGGAACAGCTGATTTCTTTTTTGTATAGCCGACGAAAATTATCCTGTATAGGTATTTCTAGGAAATAACACATCTGATTACTCGTAAGTTCTGCAAAGACAATCTGAATCGACATAGGAAGTTCTAGATGTGTAAAAAAATTACAAGTATTTGTGTCACGCCACTGCGCATTAACCATTTTTAGCCAATAGCCCCGTAGTTAGCTACTATAAAGTACTTAAATATTTGCTAACCAAAAATATCGCAACGATTTCACAATAACCAATTAATTTATCATTTTACCACTTAAATTGTGTAACTGATAACATAATTTGCGCATTGGCAATACTTAATCTTCGTCGTAATTGGGAGCCAATTTCGAGTATCAGATTAAACCAGTAATGACTTCGTCGACATCATTTAGTGTAGTGATATAAATCTGCGTATCCTTTTCCGAACTATTTTGGTGTCGGCTTCCAGTCTAACCGGATGCAGCTGATACCAGTACTTTTCATGAAGCGACTGCCTATCTGACCTGCACAACCCAGTTACTGGGTAAACGATACCTCTTGGTAGGGCCGGTTGTCAGACGTGGGCTTCTGACTACCCGCAATTACTGTCAAAGTTCTAAGAACTACAGTTGAGACCAACGATTTAATGTTATTTCCGACGGTCTCATACGTAATGGCCATCACTCATCCACGACCTGACCCTGGTAAGCGTTGTTTAACGTGCGGCTGTCATTATTTAGCCACGAGTACATCATCATCATCAACATCAGCCTATAATGTTCCCACTGCTGGGACACAGGCCTCCTCTCTGTGAGAGGGAGTGGGCCGTAATCCACCACGCGGGCCCAGTGCGGGTTGGTAGATGTCACATGTCTTCGAATTTTTGATTCTAGGACATTCCGGCTTCTTCACGATGTTTTCCTTCACCGTTTTGAGAGCAGTGGTGATGAAATAATTTACACAAAGTAAAGCGCCTGTCTGGGTTCGAACTCACGACCTACAACTCGAAAGTCTCGGCCGTTACCACTGGGCCACCACTGGTCCCACGAGTACATTACACTAGTACATTATAAATGTTTATAAATTATCGGCCTGGCCTGTAATCTATGTATATGACTTTAATTGCCACTTAGTGATAGCCGGCAGATACGAGTAGCTATTCTGATTCCGGATCGATACGGAGATCGGTGACTGAAACGATTGAGAGCATTTTCATGTTATAAAGTAACATGAAAATGCTCTCAAATCGTTTCACTTGTTTGTTTTTTTTCTGTGGGTTCACGAAATGCAAATAGAAAGGAGGCTTCAACAATGCGTGGAAGGTCACGATTAAGTAATCATGTTTTTTTTTTTTCGCGGAAACAATTAAAAAACTATTCGAAATATACAAATTTAAATGTTATATATATAACACAGATTATTAACGACATAATGATCCTTTTGAGTGATGTCTTTATGCCAAAACTAGCTTCAATCATGCACAAATCGAGACCAATTTTAACCCGACTCCGGCAGAACCCAAAAGCAGTTTAATGTTTTTAGTTACGCTTCTGATAAACCACCCTAAAACATCTCAAAACGGCGTATTATGATGCTTTGATAATACGAGAGGAACAGTGCTAAACGATTCACTTCACACAGTTACTCAGTCGGACACGTGCGGAGACGCGTGATCGCGTATCGTACATGATAATTACAGCTGTGGAATATTTGTTTAGTAAATTGTTATCTTAATATTTTTAACACTGGCTCTTGCCCGCGGCTCCCATCTGCGTCGAAGTTAAAACTATACCGTATAAAATATTTTATGGCACTCGGCAATAGTGAAAGTGTAGCTTTCTATCAATGGGCGCCGTTTAGTTTATATTCAGAGGGTTGGATCTGCTGCTCCACGAAGCGAGCTCGATCACCTCGGATATGTTAGGTTTTCCATTCATACAAGGAGTAAGTTGGTCGACTTATGCAGAAAAGTAATATTAAGCAAGCAAAAGTAACTATATTAAAAGACGCATAGAGGCAAGAGCGAGCAAAGCAAGCTCGATAATTTTTGCATCTCGCCTTGAATGGTATAAGTTTTATTTAGTTCATGCATAGGTATAGGTACAGAAAGAGGCCTAACTGTGTCGATATGAAGGGCTTAATAAAAATGATACGAGTTCCATGTTAGAGCAAGCGAAGCGAGCTCGAATAGGTATATTTAAATCGAATTCTATTAGGCGTTTTCGGAGACTTTTTTACTTTTTAATGTTTTTATCCTTATTTGTACCATTTTTGTATCATTGAAAGATACATTTTTTAATCGGTTCGTTACTTCTATTAGAGGCAAATAAATAATTTTAGTTTCTATTATTCAGATTGATCAAAAAATATATACATAGCTGAATGTGTGAATAACATAATCAGCCAATATTCCTACTTCTCGGACTTAGAGCCCCTCACTATGAGTGACAGTTTTCTTAATGAGAGAGTTTTCTAATATTCCACAATGGAGGTTGGTAAACATCTTCAAATGTTTATTCTTATATCAATTGTTTTCTACGCTAAGTTCTCAGCGCACTGTAAAATAAAATGAAGTAGGTACCTACTTTCTGATCATCAAGAATCGTAGGTGATTTAATTCTCACTGCGAACTAGAATATCGGATAACCAAGCGAAACGTGGCGAGACAATCGAAGCCTGGCGCGGTAAACTTATCCTTTTTCAGTCTTAGTTATAAAAAACTCGCTAATCACTGATTAGCCACTGCTCAGCTTATCAATTGGTTACCTCCTAATCATTGATTAACTTTTCTTTATTTATAAACGCTAGTTTGCAGGTGATTAGTAGCGAAACGAAATAGAGGTGAAATTATGCGTTCAGCACAGATTATAATCAAAATAGTCGCCTAAAAAACAGGATTTTAAGAATCAAGTTGTCAAATGCATGATTTTTGTATCTGTCTGTCGTGACTTCGACAAACTTATGTCAAAAAATTCATTGATTTATAATTTGTATTTGATTATAATAATTTATTATGTTTATTGTATTGTGTTTGCGATGGAAGCAAATTAGCAATGAAAATAATACGCTCCCATGATTGGAGTAAACAGGAAAAGGTAATGCATCCTCTGAATTTTTATCTAAGTAGTTTCTATTGTAAAGTGACCGAATTAATGCTATCATATTAGCTGATATTAGATGTATGATGCTGATATTGTATGTATTTACATGTTCTTTAAGTTTGTTTACATGGAAATTCTCTTTTAAAAACATATGCGTATATATTGTATGTATATTCTATAAAACTTCCTAGTGCTTTTGCAGGGTTTCAGTGTATTTTAATAACAATAAAATTATACTTGTTTACAGTTACAATTTTGACTGCTGCTATGAAAGCTACTAGCACGTAGCACCAATACTATTCAATCTTGAGATGGCAACGATGGAGATGATGCTACGTGAAAAAGATGAGCAATGTAAATAATACGCTCCCATGAATGGAGTTAACAGGAAAAGGTAATGTATCTCTGAATTTGTATCTACTTTCTATTGTAAAGTGACCAAATGAATGATAAGTATGATAACACAGTAGCCGATATTGCTATGTATTTACATGTTCTTTAAACTTGTTAACATGGATATTCTCTTTGAGAAACATATGTAGGTACTTGTGCCTATTCTATATAACTTCCTATTGCTTTTGCACTGGGGTTTCAGTGTCTTTTAATAACAATTATTATTCTTGTTTACAGTTACAATTTTGACTGCTGCTATGAAAGCCACTACTTAGCAGTTGGCACCATTACTATTCAACCTTGCAAAGATGGCAACGGGGGTCACCATGCTAAGTGAAAAAGATGAGGAATGAGAGTGGCATGAGAAAATAATGGCACCCGTCTATGGACAAAGAAGAATTGGAAATCAAAAATAATGAAATTATAACACAAATATGGCTTTATTGCGTATCGAAATAAATTGGTTTTTATAAAAAGTATCTTGTTTTATTGTGCATGACTGCCATAACGTGGCATTTCTTCAGTTCTGGGCCCTAGAAGGCGTTATCAGTATCGTATAAAGTACTCTCTGGGCGTCATAAAACGAGGGGTACATGGGATAACAATGGATAATCACTATCTCCGATGAGCTTCCGCCCGAACTGACTGAACCTCCTACCGATTGAACTACCCTATAAATCCTATCATGACGTGTACTTAGAATGAGGAATATGTTTTCTCGTAGCGGATTTAAACGAGCCTTGTAGGTCTTCCTCCGTTTACTAACAATAGGCGCCCGCGGGTCGTTTCAAAACTATTTAATTCTTCGGTGTCGTTCTGAAATCCCGTAAAATATTGTCGAAATCCACATTTACTAAGGATAATTCCATATTTGAGAACAAAATATCCTTGAAGTACATTAAAAATCATATTGAATCAATCAGCTGATTAAAATAAAATCCGCCATGTTGCCTCTTAGCAAGTTAAACAGGGCACCGGTGGTGTTTAAATATGACAGCTACAAATCAATTGCTTAGCGACCTCATAGCGCTAAATGGCGTTTATAAATAAGAATTTTGCTAATCAGTTAGTTAACAATTGATTAAAAGTTACAAGGCGTTTATGAATAAGACCGTTTATTTGCAAGCGTAATGCGATATTTTTGTTCTACTCCTCTACCGCGCTGCGACTAGTAGAACCATAGAAATATGAAAAGCAGGAGAAGTGGGAAAGGGGCGTGTCTGTGTCCGCGCGGTATGATCAGCATGATCATTCCTAAAGCAAATGGCAGTCTCCGCGAACTAGTGTGCTTTCGACCGTTGTCGTGATAAATCTTAAGAATGCCGTGTTGTTCAGTGGTTTCTTGTTAAAACCAAAGCCAAAACAAAAACTTTGTGAATCATGGAATCACTTACCATAAATAAGTACAAGTATTTTTCTATATTTGTCTTTAAAATCATGAAAAACAAGAAATCGAAAAACATTTCTTGCGTTTACCATGTTATTTTTGTTTTCAAATATCACAGCGACTGTATTATTTTTGTACTAAATACATTGCTCCTAAACCACTACCTAAATATTTTGTGGCTAAGTGACTGGACAAGCAATGTAAAAATCACAAAACGATAAAGTATCTATGCGGACGCATTCCGTAGTACGGCCGCTGGTTCTTGCGTCGAGCTAGTGATGTGCTCGTGCAGATCCACTAACGTAGGCTATCGATAATGTCGATTCGCGAATAAATTTATTGCTAGATCGATGTGAATTAATGTTTTTTACTTATTTTGATTATTTTACAGCGTAGTAGAGAAATGCCTAAACAACAGTCGTAAAGTTAACAAAATTTTAGATAATGTCGGTGGAGTGTTATTGGGTTTGAATTATCGTATAATAAGTCTTATCCTCGTGCTATTTCCTTACTTTTTTTATGGTTTTGGCATTTTACTTACGTTAAAGTCTTCAAACGCTTCGTATGCGTTATTGTTATCGACATTGTTCAGATAATATATTAGTGACGTATTACGGTTATCGTTTTCATTTTATCTTATTTCCTGGACCCCAAAATTTTTTGAAGTAGTACAATAATAAATAGAAGTCTCGACAACTTTCCGATTTAGTCAATCACTAGCGTATATGTAAAATAAATTGCTTTTGCACAGCACAACGGTAGCAACCGTTGTTTGTGTGAGTGAGTTGTACTTAAATGCACGCTGCGTTTGAAGGGATAAGGTCTATATTTGATTGTGTAGTACGTTCTGATTTATAAATTGCGAGTGTGAGCGCGACTTCGTATCTATTGGTTTTACTAAATTGCATGTGTAGTTGTGGCGCGGTAGTGGGGAGCAAGTGGAGACACCGGGTTCCGATACATTTTCAACTACTTGGCATATCTTCTTCTTTCTTAAATCTATGAGTAGAACAATTTGTATGAAACTTCATGTACATATTGTTCCACTTGAATCGCGTCGCCTGTTTATGGCAGCCCTTATGAATACGTGTAAAGTAGTCAGCAATAAGATAG
Organism: Polymixis flavicincta; assembly: GCA_949987655.1. NCBI lineage: Eukaryota > Metazoa > Arthropoda > Insecta > Lepidoptera > Noctuidae > Polymixis > Polymixis flavicincta. The sequence continues at coordinate 21,911,221 of OX465183.1, forward strand.
ACTAGACAAGAGTTAGCACAGGATACGGTTAAGAAAAAAATAACTTGTTCAGTAGGACAAGAAATTAAAACTATTATTACTTACCGTGAAATTTCGAGACTTTCCTTCAATAATCAGTCATCTGGTTACACTAATTTAATCCTTACGTTCTAAAGTCTGGTTTCCAAAGAGAAACCAGAATTTAGCAACTGTTTAGATGTTCTATAACTTTTTATGAATAAAACCGTCAGTCTTTGGTCCTATTAATATTAGTTATTTTCTTTGACAAACTGACACAAACAAGTCATACGATAAAGTTGACAACAATGTATTTTAATTAATATTAATTTCTCACCTACTTGATAAAACAGTATTATAATTAATCTTCATTCCTGAACTTATGATCTTTGAAGACAGATCATAATTATTTATTAGAAATACATAAATTAGTCACGCGTTCGTTGTAAGGTCTATGCACATAGCACTGGTGAAGCAAAGAAAAGCAATATTATAAATTCCTATCATAACATCACGCTATTCTCCACAGGTGGTGGTGCACCTATATATTAGTACTCCCACATTTAGCCAGTAATGTTCAATGGCCGATTCCTAAGTCAGCGTAGTACGTTTAAGTAAGGTCTGTGGTTAATACGAACTTACTGTTGTTTATCCTCCACAAACCTACGACAATCTAATAGAAGTTTGTAAGCATATAACCTATGGCATAGGTGATAAAGTCGCCTTTTACCCGACTTCAAAAGAAGGAGGTTATCAATTCGACATGTTTTTTTTTTTTTTTTATGTATGTTCGGGCATAACTCCGTCGTATATAGACGGATTTGCAAAATTCTTTTTTTGTTCGAAAGGGGTTTATTCCGAAATAGTCCCATATAAATTTCATATAGATCTGATGATGCGTTTCGGAGACAGACAACGGAACTCTTCAAAACATTACAGCAAATCAACCGCGAATGCAGCTGTCGCATAAATATGCATTGTTTTGACCCCAAGGATGATGAAATTTCGAATTGGTGGGGTAGGTAACTAAAAAGTGAAAAATAAAAACTTTTTTCAAAAAAATAACAACCGACTTCCACAAAAACACTACAAAGTGCAAAATAACTTTAATTTCGGAAGGCGGTGACAAAGAATTAAAATGATTACACCTCCAAAGTCACCGACTTCCGAAATTAAAGTTATTTTGCACTTTGTAGGGTTTTTGTGGAAGTCGGTTGTTATTTTTTTGAAAAAAGTTTTTCAACCTTACGCTCTGTAGCGCCTGGAGAAATGGGCCATTTTATTCTTAGAGCTGTGAGTCACTGAAGATCCCGCTTTATCTAATAGCAATATGGTTAACGAAATTCGTGTTTAGATTGTCTTCAATATTTTCTCATAGGTCGATCTTCCAGGTAAAGCAAGCATTTGCCGAGATTGGTCCGCAGATGGGTGATCAACTGACCTATATAGCGGAAAGGCACCTGTTTGTCATTTGTAGATTTTTGGCGTTATGTATGGGTTGTTAGAATCCCGAAAGTCTTACCAAGGGGTACCCACTGACTGGGTTGTGGAGATCACATAGGCAGTCGCTCCGTGTAAAGTACTGGGTATTGCTTCCGATGTTTGGGAAAAGGATAGGCAGATGAAAACTTACAGTATTTTCGAATCACTCCCTAGTCCCTCCCTAGACCATAGATTTGGACTTCACATAACTGGCGAATTGTGTATTAGATACAGACGACGCCTCAGACTTGGGTAAAACAGGGTTTATACTCGTACATATTTTATCAGAACTTCAATCTGCTTGTCAATAGATACACAGACCTTCTCAATATTAAATAGGAATCATTTTGCATCAAAGGGTAGAGTAGGAGCAACGTATCAAAATAAAACAATCTCTAACTCAATACGATAAAGTATAATCTCAAATTTACCTCCAAAATTAGTGGTTTTCTCTTGCCATGACCGATTGCTTGAGTTCACTTTATAATAAGGATAATTATTAATTGCTTTTCGACTCTATGTCGTAAGCGTTAAGGCAGGCTTTTGATCGATTGTGAAGTATTTCAGACACGCTACGGTCGATGATCTGAATGATTTGTCTGGCTGTGGTTTCGGACATGGAAGTCGTGAGTCATGCTTATTGTTTTCTGGGGCGAATGCTTTCATTGAATGAACTGTTTTGAAGCCTGCACTGCATTGCGCAAAATGCCATGTTTTTATGGCCTCATCATAGCAAAATTTTACAGCAGACAAACAAAGAGTTATTCTTTGTTGCCTTTACCATTTTGCTTTGCCCCTGTTTCCGCAAACAGTGTACACATGAGTTTGATGGGGTTTTACTTCCTGCATTTTTAGAAATATCTGAGTATAGCAAGAAGATTGAGAAACTGTTGTTCATTATTCGATCGCCGTCGCTTTAACCGTTTCTGACCTCTTTTTTTAAATAAATACCATTTGCTCTAAATATTGAGCGTTGTGTCTATTTGGATACTAGACAGCAAAATACGTAACAAAGCATCTCAGTTTATTGTGTTCTAAGAGCTATGAAATGGTGCTACTAACGAACCTTCTTCTTGCTGTCATTGTGTCCGAACCAGCTAATTGACAGCATTGTTTAGTGATAACCCTGGTACTTAGACCATGTCTTCATTATTGTAATAGAATAGAATTAGTTTGTTTCATTGCCAAGGGTATCATCTCCCATGTGATCTCGACACGAGCTGTGAGGCTCTTGATTTCGTGGTAAATGGAACTAACTAGTCTGTAAGAAAGACAGCGGGACCACCTACCTAGAGTTTCATCCTCATCATCACCCATCACAGCCCGATTTAACCCATTGCTGGGCATACGCGTCTCTTTATTTATGCAAATCGCCACGCTCCTGTGCCAGCCTCATCCAGGTTCTACCTGCGATGGCAATAATGTCATGCGCTCGTCTCGCCACCGAAATGCCGATATTTCTGTTTTCAGTCCTTGTCACAGCCTGAGTTACAAAGCTCAGAAGTGTTGCGCCTCCGGTAGCGTCTAGAGTCTAGACCCTGCAGTACTTACTGATAAAATTCGTGGCACCGAAAATGTACTGAGTGCTTCTGTCATCTTTGCCTTTCAAAGCCTCAGTTCAGGTCAGTTCCTAAGTCATTTGTGTCGTAGTGCAAGTAAATCTTGGTTTGGATGGAAAGTGTTAATTTGACTGTGTGACAGTCCCGTCTCTAGTAACTGCCGCCGTGGGGTGTGCGACCAGCTAGCAAAAAATGGCCTTATAAAAGTAAGCATAAAAGGATTAATCTTTCTGACTGACTCCTAGACAGTCCAAAAGTGCCTGTAATTGGTTAAATTTTAATCAATGCTTTAGTTTGAGTAAAACCACCGATCTTCAGGGATATGTCAATCATTTTACATGAAGATAATGAACGTATCAATTAACTACTTAAAGATTTCGTGCAGCATACCTACTTACAAAAAAAAATTGACTAAGAACATTTAATTGAGTAAATTTATTCAACCGTGGTTTTCATTTCATCCACTGCTCTCAAAACGGTGAAGGAAAACATCGTGAGGAAACTCGGAGGAGGAAAATCGGCATGTCCTAGAACAAAAAAGAACGACATGTGACATCTACCAACCCGCACTGGGCCTGCGTGGTGGATTACGGCCCAATCCCTCTCACTGAGAGGAGGCTTGTGTCCCAGCAGTGGGAACATTATAGGCTGATGATGATGATGATGATGATGATTCAACCGTGGTTAATGCAGTTTCTTCATAATACATCTGCTAATGGCTTCACCCAATTGATGTTTCTAGTCCGAAATGTTGTTTTGAACAGCTATCGAACCTGCGACCTTGGGTCAATGGGACGTAAAGAGAAATGTTGTCTCAATAGCATAAATGACTTTCAGCTGAAGGTAATTTTAAGTCATTGTTCTTTAATAATATATCATATAATATTAATCTGATCTTGAATGAATTAAGGAAGAAAACACAGCTGTATAAGATTCTAGATTGTTTTTGTCGCGAGAGTTCGTAGACCTCTTTATGCTGGCTGTTTTTTAGTTCTATTGACCCCATGTTATTGTTATTCAGTATACCTTGAACATTTTCTAAGTAGGACGTATTTTTACTTTGAAAAAAATTGCTGCCCATAAAACCTGGGATTCCTAGGAAAGCGATTCCCTTGTAGTATAACGGCTGTCATAAAAATTGTCATTCTAACCAGTATTAGACATTAATGTGCCAAAAAACGCTTTATATTTGGACAGCGGTTATTACCCTACTAGGTCGAAGCAAAAAGGAGGGTTATGGTTTTGACCGGTTTCTATGTATGTTCATCTGTTCCCTCGTAACTTCTAAACTACTTACTTATCACAATTGGACAAATGTGGTATCGAAAGCGTCTTGATCGTTGCCCTAAAAAGTAGGTATGAACCAAGAAAATATTCTAATCTCAAAGCCCTAATTACACTGAAAACTATAAAAATCAAATCAAAATATTTTATTTCACATAAACCCTGCATGGGCACTTATGAAACGTCAGATGCTAGGTGCACGTTTAATATTTGTCGCTTCCTATGTAGAAGAGCCGGCAAAAAACTCCACGGTTAGCGCTCGTTCAGACACGGCGGGAACCGCGCGATTATAGAATCGCATGGAAATCGCGCGGGTCTTATTTATATGAGTTAGTTAGTAATCGTTCAGACATAACCGCGCGGTTAATCAAGCCGCGCGGTTACCGCAACCCAACCGCCAGAAAATAGAATCGCGCTGCTCCCGCGCGTTTCTATTACTATGGAGTCTTTACTTCGCGTTCAGTTGCGTTGCGGATACCGCGCGGTGAGCACGTCACTGTTCGTGAGTTCGCCATGGATCGTTTCGACACTGAACTATTTATTGATGAGGTGGAGAAGAGACCTGCAATATGGGACATTCAGTGTGATGATTACTCAAATAAAATTATTCATTCTTAATTTGGGATATAATGTTACGAACTGACCATGTACTAGTCGGTCACGTAATATTGGATGCACCCAATACCGCCTTTTTCTTTTCTTTTTTTTAAGGAGCAACCACAGTAAACACACTTCTTCGTCGACCTCCATTTTGAAACTGACGCTAACCCGCACGAAATCGCATACTAACCGCGCGTGTCTGAATAGCATCACAATTTTGCGGTTTGAAACCGCGCGATTCGTAAACGCACGATTCCCGCATGTCTGAACGCACGCTTACTCTTTTAAAAGTAATTGGCTTTTACAATGTTTTCAAATTACAGTGATAATGGGTGTGGGAGGACAGCGCAGGCCTGTCAATAAGTACGAGGTACTTGAAGGAACAAAAATACAGAATAGAAAATCGTCTACAAATCTAGTCTGTAAGGCCTACAACGTTCTCTCATTCACAATATGTAAAAGAACCGTCATAAATAAAATGAACAAAACGTTTTAACAGTAGTAAGCAATCATAAGTCTTAGGATAAAGTAGCATACGACCATTGGTTTCATATGAGAATATTTTCTGTTTCATACCTTTTAAAGCGTGATTTTTTATGCGTTTAAGCGTTTATTTTTTTGGTTAAACTTTCAACCACTGTTTTAGGAAACCAAAGGGCTTTATGCACCCTTCGCAATTGCACATCCATGTATCATAGGCGTTCGTCGAATGCGGATGCCAATACCCGCGGTAATGCGGTAATGTCAATCCACGACAGATAAAATGTCATTATAAATCATTTCGTTTTATGAAGAGTTAACTGTTACCTGGCTTTCTCCTGTAGAAAGTGTTTCAAATTAAAAGAGTGTTCATGTAGTTTCTTGCTTATTCTTCTTTATAGGAACCTACTACGCTTTGGAATCAGCAAATAACTTCACCTTCCTGACTGGTTTATGTAACTAAAATAAATGCTTTGAGTTTGAGTCAGGTCCCAAAAATGTCACACAAACGTAGTATTACATTACATATTACATAAAATACGTGCCCTGAACTCCTGAGACTCTTGTCAGATATTTGTCATGACGATGCGGTATGCGTTACGATGAAACCCTTTGAAACTTCGATGGAAGCTACCTCCGACACCGCTCATGCGCCACTTTGTAAATATTTGATGGAATGAACGGCGCATAGGTAAGGTTATGTGGGTCTAAATATTTAGACAGACTCAGTATTTGAAGACTTCTTTTTCATCGTCTTTCAAATCTTTTACATACTGATTATTCTTGAAGTAGTCTTCTTGCCAAACTGGGGGATTACTGACCCCAACAATTTTTGGGTACTTCCAGTCTAACCTGATGCAGGTGAATTCTTACCAGTATTTTACATGGAGCGACTGCCTATCTGACCTTCACAACCCAGTTACTGGATAAGACTATACGCCTTGGTAAGACTGGTTGTCAGACTTACCAAGTTTCGGGCTTCTGACGAACAGCGGACAATGATAGCCGATTAACGTGCTTTCCGAACATTGGAGGGGTCTCGGTATGTAAAGATGGTCACCCATCCACGGACCGGGCGCGGCAAGCGTAGTTTAACCTGATCGATCGACCCATGCGGCTGTTATTAATGAGCCACGAGACCCTCAAGGAGGCAGAGTTACATCAAAAGAAAAACTTACGAGTATCATCATTCATTACATATCTAAATTCGATCAAGGGATAGACAAAAGTGTGTGGAACATCGGCAGTTGCTTATGTTTCAAGTCCCATGTACTACAGGCGAGCCTCATCATCATCATCATCATTTCAGCCGAAAGAAGTCCACTGCTGGACATAGGCCTCCCCCAGGCTCTTGGGGGTTTTACCATAATCGCCACCCTTGGCAGGCGGGTTGGCGATCGCAGTATGGTGATAAAATGCACAGAGAACGCTGCTGCCCATTCTCTAGTTAGTCCCTTAGTCGCCTCCTACGACATCCACGGGAAGAGATGGGATGGTGCTATTCTTTTACGCCCGACACCAAACGGGACCCTATCTAGTAGTTATCCGCTATAATGTTTTTTATCTTATGCATAGCTGCGCCTGCGTGTCGATTAGGTGTGAGCTATCTTGTCAGTGGTATTTAGGCCGTGACTGTACATAAATTAGTGTGTGTCATAATTATCAGCTGTGGGCAGGAAGTTAGTAACTCATTACCTAAGCGTTAAGTCGCTTTGACAGACTAGTTGACGATTAAAAAAACAGGAATGTTGCTACTTTTCTGGTTTTAAATTCCTAATTGAGAGTTACAACAGAGTGACATATAATTACTACACAATACTAGCTACTTTTATTTTCTTCTGTATGACCACGCATAACTTTTTTCAGAGTAGTCCGATTTTGATAATTCTTTTTTAAACCCCGAAGGCGGTCCCATATTTCGAAAAAACATTCCAACCTTAAGGGTAGGAAAACAGGGAATGATTGATGATTGAAGGAGCTTTACTGGGAAAGTACCTACTACTCCAACATCACATATTTTTCTTCAGCTCAGCTCCTTTGCTGTGTTCCAATTTAAATGGTATGGATCCCGGTGTAATTACAGCCACGTGAGATTTTTTAGCTTTGTCTTTAGATGGTAACGCATTAGCGATGCTTCCTCTGGTATAGCAGATGGCCATAGTTGGCGGTATCACCTTATCGTCAGGTGAGCCATCACGTCGGCTCGTTTGCCATCGCCAAAATGTCAACCAATAACAGTAAAGAAAAAACATATTTGTACCCATGTTTGGACTTGTAGATTAATTTTTGCTAGTTACATACGAGGTCTTATATGGGTTCCAGCTGACGCCAGTCACATACTGCTGGTGGGCCATCATTTTGCATACAAAAGAGCAGTTTGTGCCGTGTTTAGTAACAAAACGGTAAGTTAACAATACAATTGTGGTATTGAAGATGTTTTTTTATCTTTAGTTATCACTAGCTGCTGCCCGCGGTTTCGCCCGCGTTGTTGTCGGAAATTTTGAACGTGCTACCGGGACGAAATACATTACTTTCGATCGGATATTAGCCGGAATTACCAGACAGACACAAAAATTTAAAAACAAGATTTTTGTTGTTAAAAGTACCCGTATAATACATACATAATATGCATTTACCTAGTAAAAAGCTGATATTTTGATTTGCAAACAAACACTGCAATTTAATGTTGGTATTTGTTATTATATAGATAAAAGTTTAAGACTAAGTCATAACATTTTTTTTTGAACCCACCGGAACTAAAAGGCCTAGGTATTACATTCACGGTTTCTCAGGCCCTGCCCGCAGGGAAGCAGGGAGATCGTAACCACTCGGTTGCCCTCTTTAGGGACCCTGATTCCCTGTTTCTTATTACACTAAGCTGTCCCTGCGACCAGGGCCCTAGAAATCGTATAAAGTAATTACGCATTTAAAGGCTGGTCCTTTAAATGCTTAATTAATTTACACGATTTAAGTACACTTCAAGAAAATGTAAATATGAAGAAGCTACATGGAAACAGTAAGTATAATAATTAAAGGTATGCGTCTGTTTGTTCTCATTTACATGATGTGAGCACAAAGGCATTTATTTTTAATGGTATTAACAAGATTAAACTCATCTGCCCTCAAAATGTTATTGTACTCGTAATACCTACAAATGTGTTATTATCCTAAATACCGGGCGATGACACACAAGTCGATATATAAAAGTTTTATTGTATGAGTCTTATTGTTATATTTAATTATATCTAACACGATTGTAATCTTGGTCATGTCTTATTTAATTGGAATGTAGGTGTGTAGTATGTCTTGAAGACTAACCAATATTTTTCTATCCATATTCAATTGGTGTCACCCAAAATTGGTATTTAAATAAAAATAAAATATTTATATCATTCAAAAACGAAAACCTACAATAATAATATGTAGGTAAAAGTATATAAACAAAAGAAAAGAAACAGGGCTTCACAAAATTCGTCCGCATAGTTGTCAATGGGAGTGCCGTTGAAATCAGTGCCCTGAGTGGAATACCTCGGAAAAGTGCCTTTTAGGCACTGATTTCGTCTGGCAGGATTGCCACGCTGTATGGCAATGCTGATTCTTTGGCCAAAAATAGGCCTGCCCTCTCCTAGCTCCTAGCTCCTCTCCAGTCTTAGAAACAAAACACAATGACATTACCTGCGGAAAGGTTACGTCGTGTTCTTTCCGCAGGTAATGTAGTTCCCATACATTTTGGCGTAGCGTTTGGCGTGAACGCTAACAGAAATGTGTTTTGTCTAGGCCTGCTGATCACGTAAAGAGTCGACCAACCGCTCTGCAATTCTCGGAACACTTAAGTAGGCAATTGGACCCCATGGCTAACGTGACCAGACGTCCCGTTTTGAACGGGACTGTCCCTTTTTATAATAACGAGTCCCGGTGTCCCCGAAAAAAACTCTGGGACGCAAAATTGTCCCGTTTTCTGAAACCGTGCGAAAATTTGAGTAGTCGAGCCGGCCGAACGGCAGCCGCTCAAACGCGCGCCGGCCGGACGCGAGCAGTGTGCAAGAGCGAGACCGCGTCGTCGGTCGACACGACGATAGCCGAGAGTGGCCAAACGTCATCGCTCGCGCTTTGTTGATTAGTAGGGTATTTTCCAATTTATTAAAAAGTATTTTAATTTGAAGATTGGGACGAAATATGTAACAGAAAAATAAATTGATTTAAATTCATTTTCTCAATTACAAACGATTTAATTACATTTAGAAGTCATTTTTAAATAGCAGTTTTTCAATTTGTTTTTTTAATGAAATTAACCTCTTGAAGATTGGGACGAGATATTTAACAGAAAAATAAAAATAAATTGATTTATATCCATTTTCTCAATTTAAAACGATTATGTTCATTGTTTTGAATTTACTGCCAAAACGCTCCTTTCGATGACTTTTTTAATCACGTGACGAGTAGTGATGGGTAACTCATCAATTTTATGTGAGGATGAGGGAGCCCCTCAATTTGCTTCGTGAGGTCCTCACGAGGGAACCCTCATTTGAGGTGAGGAATCGTACGACGGCGTATTCGCCTCACGACTCGCGAGCCCGAGCCGAACTCAAACGAAGCTCCAAGTGAGCGAGGCGGGCGGGTGCAACGACGACTCACGAGTACTCACGAGTCACGACTCTCCGATAATCCGATTATTCACGTCCTCACTCTCTCACACACATCATTTTCTTTCGCTTATAAATTTTAGACCGCCAAAATAAACGAATCAATGACCCTTTATTACCAATCTAATGCTAATGCTTTTAGAGTTCATAATAATTAATCGAAGCTGAAATAATTTGAAATAATGTTTACTGTGCCACGGTATTGTCCAAACTTCAAGATCACACCTCACCTCACTCATTCTCAATTCTCCATACAATTTTTGAGTCGGTTCATTCGCTCACTGAGCTCACTCAATTACTCAATCCTCATTCGCGAGTCACGAACTCGCTTGCCTCGATTTCCTATTGTCAATAATGTCAATGTCAATTTTCAAATGAGGGGTGATGAGGAATGAGGTGGTTCAATATTGAAATTCGAGTAACTCTTTCAATTTGCGATCACGAGTACCTCAAATGAGGGGCCTCATGAGTGAGGGACGCATCACTAGACGAGACGTAACGTCAGATTTCAGATTTGTGTAAACGGCATCGGCACTGGTAAAAATAATTTATGTGGCGCAGTTTTAGAAGTATTTGTGCACAGAGGCACCGCACACCAGTAATACCATTTTCCATCCATTAACAAGCTTGTTAATAATAAACTCGACATTCCCTTGTTTTATTACTTTATACTAAGTTGACGTCACGTGTATTTTTTTTTTTTTGGATGGGAAATCGTCCAATAACTTCTCCCGCTCTGGGTCTCCACCCATTTGCTTGCTCCCAAGAGGGTGTGTCAGACTTTTACTGACTAAAACCCACCCGTGTTCCCTCAGTAGCCTGTGTGCCAGGGGCGGCGGTATCTCTTTCGAACAACCCGCCAAGTGATAAAAAACTCACCAGGAGCGTTTTGGCGGTAAATTCAAAACAACGAAAAATTTGTTTGATTTAAAATAGTTTTTAACAAATTAGAAATACCCTACTGTTTGACAGGTTTTTCGTTCGCCCACTTCTCGATATTTATTTGTTGTTGTTTGATTTTCGAGTAAGTTGCCTGACCTGTTAAATAATTAAACTTCTTTTGTTTTGGAATCATACGTTAAAATGCCGAAACACAAGTGTCAAGTTCAATGTTAACATTGAACTGATATTATTATAAGCAAAATATTCGTATAGCAAGCAAATAAATACCTACTCCCTCAGATGTCAGATGCGAAAAGTATCGTAGGTACAGAACTAAAAAAGTGTTATTTTTTTATTGACTACCTGTTCATTAAACCTCAATAATGTCCCGTTTTGAGTCAAAGAATAAATGGTCACGTTACCCATGGCCCTAGAGTTTCAACCCCAAACGGCTCGAAGTTCCAATAGGGTTAAATTATTCACTTTTGTGTCCCACCGCATTTACTGTAGTTCATATTCATATTTCTAGTATCAGCTGGCTAAGGGGCGTATTTCTTCCCACTCAGTCCTGTGTAAGCTAGTTCGTGGAATTCATCAACGCGAGAACTGGCCTTTGTACTTCGGTGAAAAAATATTTACACCCACCGTCCAAGGAAAAAGCTAGTTTCATAACTATATCTACAGCAAAAATGAAGTCTCGCCGGAAGTCCAGAACCCATCTTGAGTGTAATAGAGGCACTCCTCCAACACAACACCCTTGAGGACCATGCAATCTCTACAAGCTACTAGAGCCGTCCATCCCAATTCATAAACTAAAGTAGATCGGAAATCCGAACGTAAAGCAATTATTGTCGTATGTCGTATCACTGTCTGCATGTATCTCCATGTTTTTTTAACTTGCTCTTAATACCTATCATTAATTGGATCTGTGCGGGGTGAGTCACCATTAATTATTATAGTTGGTTCGTTATTAAATGTTTATTAGATTTATACACGCCTCCTAACACGTGCATTTGCGTTACTCATATGTTTTGCTTGCTGTTAGGTAACAAATACGTTTAATTTCCTTGTTTAGAATTGGATTTTGTTCGCGAAAACTCCCACTTTGGTGTTGTATACCTATAACACTGGCTTAAGTCGTCATCTTCAGTCGTCACTACTTATCGTCCTGGCGTTTGATCTCATTTATGTTGACGCTACCTGTCATTTAGCGCATTTCTGTATTCTCTTCTGTGTCCATTGCTATCTTTTGCGACTTTGTCATGTGGTACACTGACATTACTTGGAACGACCTAATGTCCCAATTTATTTTTACATTAGCCTTTAACCCTTTTATGTGCCACTTCAGGACAAAGACCTCTGAGGACCTCCACATTTATGGAAGTAATTTTAGGTCATCCTATTCCGAGAACTTTCGCTTAAAATCCGAACCAGTTTTGGACCCGTATTTGCCTCTAAGTCCTAAGCCGAGCTCCAACGCGACCCACTTAGCCACTGTTGTTTACTAAGCATAATATCTAAGTTCGGTTGAGAGCTGTGCCCGCCGGTGGCCGGTCAAGTGGGAAAGGTCACTGACTATTAAAAAGCCTGGCCATGTCATGACCTATCAACTAGATTTATTATTTTGTTGAGATAATATATTGGGACAAGCATTCGAGAGAGGAGTCATCGCTTCCATTCATTTCGTCAATGAAACGCCTTGAGCACTTGAATTAAATGCTAATGTGGCACGTCTCCCAAGTCTCCATACAATTTGTATCAACCTTGCAATCCTTCCATCAATGTTTCGTCTTAACCTTGGAAATTTTTGCCGACGAAGATTTTGAATTCCAGCCGGGTCTAATCAAGTGTTCTTGCATTTTGAAAAGTTGTTATAAGATGGGAGCATCGTATATCAACATCCTATATCCTAAGGATTCAGATGAAATGTAGATCTAGATAAACTGACAAGCTTACCGCCTCATCATAGATACTTATTGATAATTTGATTCAGAATGACTGTAATGAACAAAAGAAATGAAATGGATTATATCAGAATTCATCAATTAAGATGACGGTTGGAAAAATGTCTCTAGTTCCGTACTAATATTTACTCAAATGTAGACGAAAATAAAAGTCCTTGTTGACACAGTTTTTTTTTTTTTTTTTTGGGTGGGAAATCATCAAATGACTTCTCCTGCTGAGTAGAGCAGGAGGGCGTGTCAGACTTTTACTGACTAAAACCCACCCGTGTTCCCTCAGTAGCCCGTATGCCAGGGGCCGTGGTATCTCTTTCGAACAAACCCGCACCCCTGGCAGGCAACGGCCCTTGCGGACCCCATCGGTGGTTGCTGACATCTTTGACGGCGCGCGTGTGGAACACAACGCGCCGTCCCGTCTACCACTTTTCGGCCGCAGAGGATAGGGAGAGCGGCTAACGCTATACCGACACACCTCTTCCCCTGCGGCCCCACCGCGTCCGCCATCAAACGGTGGCGGCCCCGTCCAGGCCACGGAAGGGAAGAGCGCTGCTCAGAAGCACCGGCACCCCTCCTCTACCGCAGCCCGTAACCCTCAGCCGCGATGCCTCCCATTCGACATCGCGGCCCACCTCAGTTGCGGTGCACCTCACCGCAACCTACTTTTTGGCCGCTACGTCGTCGGCTTTGAGGCAAAAGCCCTGACGAGCGGCCCCACCTTTGGGTTCCTCTTGGCTTCACCGTGGCCGGCATCCACGGTTACTGAGCCCCCCCGCAACGACAATGCGGGAACCCACTCGGGGGGGATTGTTGACACAGTGAAATAGACAGTGGAGATATCACTACACCGGCTGATAACAAGGACGGGTGTCAGTATGCGGAAGAGATGGCCGATGACCTTATTCCAGAACTGTGCGCTTGTTTTGATGATTGTTCTGGCATTTTTACTGCATTGTACTGTTCCACTGTCATTGATGAATTCAAAGAAATACTACGTAACATTTTCATTTAGCAACCTTTTTTATACCAATGCATTATTTGGAATGATTATAGTACGCACATTTTCAAAGCCGTCGTCGTTTACTGAATAGAAATGGTAAATTGAAAAAAAAAAGAACCTACTTTAAGAAAAACACTATTACGACTATATTTATTATTAAGACTATATTTATAATGACCATCACTGCTGTTGTTCCGTGTTATTGTCATCATCTCAGTAGAAAGTCCTTTACAGCTGCTTGACGAAGGCCCCTTAAAAATATTTCTTGAAAATATTCAGTAGCATCTGTTTCGACTGCGTATTATAGAGATTATACAGTACACGGCTTAAAACTTAATTAAATTACCCAGCCTTGTTATCACACGCTACCGGCCCTGCCTATTGAGTACTGTAAACAATTTCATTCATTTACACGTGTTTTCATTAACGTTTCAACACGTTGCTTAATGTTTATTTCCATTATAATTACTTTCACGGCTATGTTCATGAAAACGGTAAGGAATTTCGCGTTGTCATTCATTAGGATTGCTAAGGAATGGGTCGCGTCAGCGTCTTTATTCCTAAAATGCTTTTGCCTTATGGATGAGCGTCTTCTAGCTGGGCAGGTTTTTACTTCAGTTAGATAATGTACATGTATTTTTGGAAATGATTAACTGATGCAGTTACTTACCTAGATATTTGCGTATGTCGATGACTTCTTCATTATTCAGTGATAAAGCATTATCTTCCATACTCATTTCCATGTTGAATTCGGGTTGCAGGCGGCCAATATTAGCATTCAACTTAAGTCTGCTTTCAACTGTCTACCTCTCACTACAGTTGCAACAACTACAGGAATCATTAAAAAAAACCTAATTAGGCGTTAATTATTGTGGTAAAACTTTCCTATATAAATCAGTACTGTAATAAAAATATTGAATATAAATATCCAATTCATAACAACAAAATATTAGCCGGAAATCTGACTGAACAGGAGGTCGATTTCGAATTGAAACCGTGATAGTACAAAATGATATTTATGTGTGACGCTATTCGAACGTAAATCAATTGAAGTGGTCTTTAGTCAGTATGCAGATCACAGATTCTCTAAATTTGATGTAATAAATATGCATGCCACAAGAGGTTCTACGTTAAAGTCCTATCTTCATGACAGTATGGCTGTATAATCCTTTGCAAATGTTGCTTAAACCAGCTTCCCGGCTTGTAGTGGTCAATTCGAATAACCATAGCCTCTTGTAAAGCCAGCAACTCAGATAACTATTAGAGATAAAATAATAGATAGATCGCAGACTTTTAAAAAAAGAAACAAATTTCAGGCAAAGCCATACAAATCTAAGATAATCTAAAGACAGATATAATAAACAAAAAAGACGTTAAATATTCAATCATGTTTCACAGACCCACTGCAAAAGAAATTTATCGTCAGGCAACCCGTCAAATATCTTTGCGAATATAATCCAGCGTCTGCCGTATAAATAAACAGAGCCGCTTGCGTTGCGTTTGCGCAGCTTCCAAACGATGTTTTGGTCTTCCGCGAGAACAGCTAAATATATCTGCATTACCTTGATATTGAGATTGTTACACATGTGTTGGTTTTATCATAAATATCATAATGTTTCGAGTGGATTGGTAGAATATGCTAAGGAACCAGTTGGGTTAGCCTTGAATGTTGATCTTTGGTTGTATCATTACTTTTCTTTGGTTCATCATCATCATCTACACCTTCAAATTATGTATCCAATTCTTGGGATTTAAAACTGCTTCCGTAAGCTAAAAGATATTGACTTAAATCCTTTCTATTGTACTGATAATTCTCTTAAATATAACCTTACAAGCTTGTTCACAAAGCTTGTAAGGTTATGTTTAGTTGTGGATTTAACCAGTTGTTTTTTCTTGGATCTAAAGATAATAATACCTTATTTGACGCTCTGTTTCCGTACGCTAGTGGTCACTTCCGGGACGACGCGGTGTACAAACAAACAGCTATTAACGATCCACTTGATGGTTGACTCTATGACTTACACTATCAAATTTTGGACAAGCAAACATTTAAACTGTCTCAGTATTAAATCTTTATGTAAGCACGTATTAACTGGGACATGTGGCCGGACAGTTAAAATTCTTTTTCAAACAAAGCGATCTCTTTTTCCTTGTTCAGTGTAGCATTTACAACGACATACATTGTCTTCCTTATTTCAACTACCTACTATCTTTCCGTTGCGACTATGCAACGTGGTTTTAGTTTAAAGATACCTTTTAAGTTTAATGTTTCTTGAAATGGCTAGGTTTACTTTATTAGTTCCATACTGTTGCGAAGCGTCTTCTCAAACCGGCTAGGACCGGTTTCGCAAATCGCAATCTGGTTTGCACCGGTATCCTGGCTATGTGAAACGTTTATGGTGTAAGCGATGTCAACAATTCTGACGGAAATGTTATGAGTTCGTGAGATGTTTGTTACTATAATAGGCTTAAAATAATAAGAAAAAGAATAATACATCTCGTCCTTCATATTTTATTTTGATTTATAAAACGTTTTCTTTGTTCTTTTGAAGTACTCCCGTCTCTGAGGTATGCAAACGCAGATATTCACAAACTATTACTAGATTCTCCGTCTTGCAGTAGCAAATTCTTGGCTAAGTTTGCTCCTAGTTTCCGACAATAAAGGCCATATTTCAGTAAAGTATACTTTTAGTTATTTCCTTTTTACTATAACTTGAGCTTCTTCGCGTAGTACTTGGGTATCCTACTTAAGTTTTATTTGGACAACTAGCCGTTGTTGAAGGTTTATATGAATGAAGATTTTGACTTCTTCTTGCATTGTTGGTCTAGTGATCGCCAGCGCTACTGCTGAGCATGAGGTCCTGGATTTGATTCCCAGGTCGGGCAAAGTGTTATGTGTCTGGATTTGTACCCGGTTGATAGCAGTAGTCTCACTCGGGTTCATGGGACTTAACACACTACTGGTCTGTACACCTCGACCTAGTCCTTCGGAAATTACTGGTGTGTTGTTATGTTATTTTGACTTCGTCTTAGAAGAATCAAAGCTCCTTTCACTAAGGTCTTAAGATCAATAACGCTAAGTTCCCTTTCATTGCTGAGCTGATTACAGTGATAACTCAAAAGTCTCACTTCTAAGATGAAAAACTAATTAGCAGTTTCCTTCAGTTGACCCAATTGAAGCCGTTGCTAAGTTAAAATTCGAGAAAGCTTCGATATCCTCCGAATTTATAACAAAAAGTTTGTGGAGAAGAAATTTTAAATTCATTTTGGAATTTTGTGAGTCATTTCTCATCTGAAGTATTGGGTAAAAATGTGCGTAAATTTGCCTCAATTAGGATTATCTGCAATTTCCATAATATTTGCAAAAGATGACCCTAATTAACTTAAGATATCCTGCTGGAGGAAATTAAGTATGATGAAAGACTTGTCGCTTACGGATGGGTAGATGTTTCGTTTGCCATATTAATCAGAGCGGTTGACTTAAGCACAGGTGCTTCAGGCACTTAATATCTAGGGACCTGACCTTTCCGAAATTCTATAAATAGAATGTAGGCTGATGAAAGTTATTTAAGATTCACGATTAGGTTGCCCTATAAATTTCCCAAACAAGGCACATTTAGTATTCTTTATTGAGTGGATTTTTTCTTGGAAAATAACGTTTGAGAATTTGTAATGCTTCCATTTTTTAGATTACTTCGTCTTGTGTTCTGAGAAATTCAACTGTTGATGGATAAAATGTTCTACAAATATCTAATTAATGCTGTTTCTTCTTTTATAATTAATATCAAGTGCTTAAGGCTTAAAAGTTCTGAAAGAAGTGGGCTCGAAATTACAACAACTACATAACGTTTTATTTTAACATCTTGGCATTTGAAGTCCTTAAGTAGATAATATTTTATATATTCATAAAGATCATATACATCTCCGTTATATTGAGCGTTATCCATCTTACTAACTTTACTAAGTTCAAAGTTGATACAATTACTAACAATAGTTCAACATTTGATAGAGAACATTCGCCTATCACGTTCGGTATGCGACCGGTTAAATATTTATCAGTAACCCTTAATTATCTGAAGATATGTAGGTCGGATTTTGCGTAGTGTTAGATATGATCTGTCACTGTCTGGATGGGTGATGGCAAAAGTGCAGGCTGGGCTAATTACCGGGCTTGTAAGACTAATGTGTGATCTCGTATTGATGTACGTAATTATCTAGATGCAGCTGCTAATCTTCTTACATAGAAAACAGTTCCGGGTCTGACTGAGAACAGTTCAAAGTATCTTATATGGTAATACATCGATTTCGTCACTGACTCACTCATCTAAATTTTTTGACTCTGTATTCGATCTGATAACTTTTTACAGTGAAAGCGTTTAGTCTTGGCAACCTAATTTACATGAAATGTTTTTCGTGTAAAGTATGTTTCTTAGAGGATTCAGAGGTGTTCATTGAAAGGATAATTCCAAAACCAACCCTGATGTTTGCGTTTTAGAAGATCTAATTTTCTGCGCTTCCGAAATTCACGTGGACGAAGTGGTGGTCGAGAGCAAGTATACTCGTATGTCTTACATGTTCTGAAAGAGATTGGTTACGTATGCTGAATATAAAGCAATGACACGTGCGCTGATATACTAATAATAGTAATGTTGTAACAATGAACGGTACAAGTGTCAATAAACGCGTTCAAGACATCAACAATAATGATTACATGACTATGTGTGAGCGACACCGGCTGAAGGAAGCTTTGTATTAGCATGTAAATGATTTTAATGGGTTATCTTGTATGTTTATTGAATATTGTTAAAATGATTATCTTTGTCTGTTTTGCTTTTTGGGGAATAAATAGTCCATCGACTAATATTACTTTTGATACGTCATCTTTTTCATTGTGTTTTTCTCTTACTGTACCTTTACTTATGATTGGATATCATCGTTATACGCTTTTATAAGACATTCCTTTTATCCCAACGTCTAGCAAGAATTTCTCATTCTTACATAACACAAAAATAATCCAAATAGCCCAATGTTTCCGACCCTACCTTAACCTTTGCTCATCCAAGCTTAGATATTGATCATTCAGATGACGTCACTCGGATTCAGCCGCATAAGCTACAGAACCAGGGATTAGTATTGCCGAATAACACGGATAGTGAATCCGAATGCCGGGGAAGTCAAGGGCAAGCCCGTTTTACGTAATATTGCTGACAGATCCCTGTTTTTGTGGATAAACGCGTATTTCTTTGTAAGAGGCAAAAACAAGGGTTTACGGTATCTGGGGATGAAGGAAGATTTAGATGAAATAATCTTTTTTGTATGTTATAAAGCTATTTACAAAAAAATCACGATTTATTTTTAACCGACGAAAAAACGGAGAAGGTTCTCAAGTCGAAGCTTATTTTTTTTAATGTTTGACCACGCATAACTCTTTTCAAAGTAGTCCGATTTTGATTCTCTTTTTATTGGAAAGGATATAATACCCCGAAGTTGGTCCAACATAAATTTCGAAAAAAAAAACAAAAAAAAAACTCTAAGGTAAGAAAACAGGGGGTGATTGATTGTTTACTCACAGATTTTAAACTGAGTTGTGTATTACAAAAAGTAATCAAAAACTAAGCATGTAGTAAAAAGTAGATTATAGCCATAAAAAATTATAAAATAAAAACTTTTCAACAAAAAAAAATTACCGCTGAAAAAACTGAAAAGTAATAAATAATAAACCTGCTTTGTTTAACCTTAATAACTAAGTTCGGAAGTCGGTGAATTTGAATATGTATTTTTATTATTTGGAACACAGTGTCATATATGTCGTCCAGATATTTAGTTTTTTCCTTCTTATTAAGCCGTATATTAATAATGTATGTATATATAAGTGGTTATGTGACATAAAAAGTTTACGCTAGGTCACCTACATAGCTTCCACCTCTCGGTTTAAAAGATTTATCACAGCGAGCGCTACTTGAACCCGCATTTCCGAGTTAAGTCTGCACTGAGCGGCGAGATAAGCTCTTTTCCTCGGCAATACTAAATGAGCTGTTTTCTCTAATTCTCAGAGTTGGTATGCTTTCAACGTAATTAATGTAGAAAAACGACATTAAAAGCGTCGCTCTCTTCTCTGAGATGCTTGATCTTGAGCCTATTCAGAACTTCAGTGACAAGTACGCGAACTTTGCCGTCACTTACAATCTTAAGAACGCCTCGAGTCGAAACTTGTTATAACTAAGCCCTTGACAGCAACTTATGTTTGGACTGATCTTGAAAACTTCCGAGTGAACTGTAGTCCCAATAGAGAAGTATTATCCAACGTCTTCCTGCAGCATTTTCACTTGTCTAAATTAATTCCCAGAAATCCGTTGTTGTTTATAAATAACATGAAGTTGTTTACTTAACCCACGATCTTCGAGGATTAGACGGAATAAATTAAACCTCGCAATTACCCTTAGGGGAATGTCGTCAAGGTAAACTCCCCCAGAATAACACGAATGAATGAACCTATTGAACAAACGCTTCGTGCGTGTCTGCCGTAATAAAATTAAAGACAAATTACGTAACACCATTTTGTTATTAAATAATATATTAGCGCTCAACACGCACGTTTATGTAAAACTTGATTTGTATAAGCTTGAATGAAGAATAATATGAGAACTACATCTACTGCTGATTTAAATAACTTAATTTGAACTAGGAAAATTACTCCTTTAGTGACGTTGGAGCAAGATTCCCATGATCTAGATAAAATCTGGAAAGGAACATGGACCCTTCCAAGAAGAAAAAGCCCTGACAGAAAAAGATAGAAGAATGCAAGGATTTTATGTTACAGCTTCTATAAGAGTGGCCGTTATTATCATACTAATAAAAAAGGATCACGTTAAGGTTTCGAGCAAAGGCCTGTCCAATAATAAAACTTTTAGTATTTATAGAATTGCTTCCAAGAAAATAAATTCCTGGGAGAGTCGTTCCATTCGATGAAGCAGCCCATAAATATCAATTTATGTCCTAAAAAGTAATAATCGAAAATCTTTGAGACGATCGGCGTAAAGCCGAGACATAACATTGAAGTTTGATAGCACTGCTTTATGGAATTCGCGTGTTTCCAAGGAAGCCGTTAACGCCAAGTGTTCCTAGAAGCCAAGTAATTTGCATGAAGTACAGGTTCATTGCAACACTTAGTCGGAACGCGTGACCTCGCGGTTGCGTGCTTCTGAATTGCCGAGCTATTAAGGTTTAACAATTACAAGCGTCATGTCACTGTGTTTAATTATACACTGTATTAAGTACTTGGTTGTTAAAATTAATCGCTTCTGTGTCGGGACTGGGGACACGTTGGTCAAAGTGGTCAATTGGTCATTGCTGTATTCGTTTGAACCGTCTTTTATAGCTTAGTGCGTATGCGGATAAGCATTGTGCGTTCTTTGCTACGCATTTTCCTCTATTCCATTTTCGCCCAAGTGTGATTTATCGCACATGGTTAAAATTGAATCAATTGCCCGCATAGCCCCTCTGTCACGTTTGCGCACCGACAATTGTGTTGAGTATTCGTAATCGGTCGGATTGCTCTCATCAAATTGCTCCCCTGCCCCACGACCTTCTGTTCGTTAATCCTTGCATTTGAGGCACTTCGTTTTCGTAGTCCCCTCTATATTAACGTTTATCCTGTTGTTGACTATTGCCAAAATGCTGGTAAAGCGTGCCGTATGTGGAACTAACGTATGCCAATACAAAGTATATTTACATGCAGACTCGTATGTCGTCACTTGCTTTTCTTTGTTTTATATATACTGTAGTCGTGAACTCGTGAATCATCATCATCCATCACACGTGCCTATTTTCCCACGTCAAGTAAAGAAAACTTATAATACTATAAAATATCGATCCCCCTTGTCTTGGACAAGGACGGAACCTTAACTGTAATGATAGGTAATAAAGAATATCTTCTTTGTATTCTACAATTAACGTCGTTTAATAGGTCTTGGAACCAATTTACATAATGGTTCGTATAATTTTTCCGATCGTGATTGTTCCAGTTGCCAGTTGCCTACAAGGTTAGAAGATAGCTAAAAGATATGAAGGAAAACGTCGGCCATTTTATGTTCAGCCCTAATTAGGAGGATCGGTCCAAGTACAGTGGCCATTTATTTTGTAGGGTTGTATCCAATATCCAAATAAAAAAAAAAAAAACTGTAGTTATTTTTTGTGAGGTTAATATTGATATCACTAATTAATACTTACCACAAAATTAAAAGAGCGTCCGTGGAGTTTCTTGCCCGTTCTTCTCCATAGGAACGTACTACGCGCTCGAACGGGTAACTAGCTTCATATTTCCGACTTATCCATCGTTGGCCATATAAGACTATATACCTCTAAATAGTGTAATTAAATGCTTTGAGTTTGATTATTATTAAACCTTCCGTACTCTACAGTTGGACACAATCTATAAATGCGATGAATTGTCTCGCTGTTTATTTCAAAAGACTTTGAGACGCAGTAAACGTCTCGAAAATATAATCCGAAATCGCAATAATGAAACTCATACTGTTGAAGCTACTGGTATCGATAGTTTTAAGTTCCTAAAACTCAGCGGTGCGTGAACTGATCAAATTGGCTGACACGCTTACAATTTTTTAATCTTTACAAAGACATGAAATTTGATATACCGCTGCCGCCACGGCGCCCCGTGCCGATCGTTATAATTTCCAATAGGTCATCTGGATTATGGCGACATTTTTTTATTTTTTTTTGTCTGTACTTGTTATCCTGTCTGTATCCTTTATGTATGTCTGAATATGAGTCTTGTTACACATTTTATTTGATTTTTATATATTTATTATTTATTATAATTTATTATAATCAGTTTGTAGGGTCAACATTACTGTATATTGGTATGGAGGCCTCGGTAACATTTTAAATGCCTTACCTGAACAATCCATATCGTCTGTTTTGTAATTTTTCCTTTAACTTTTAACTGTGGAGATGATGACATTGTAATTATCTTATTAAGGAAAAACCACAAAAATGACTATTAAAATTAAATAAACACGGCTCGCTCTACAATATATTTTCAAGCACCGCAGTACCTATGTGTTCACAAGTCTTTGTTTAAAGTACACGATAGAGACTGAAATAAATTCAAAACATGCTGAAAAATGATGCAACATTACCAGAATATCTTCCACAAAGGAAACTCATTCATGCAAAGTAATCAGCTGTTGTCATAAAATATTCATCAGCCAATCATATTTCCGAATCAAGTAGATACGTTGATCAAAATTTGAATTTGAAAATGGAACGAACGCACGCCCTTCGTCGTGCCGCGTCGGCCGACGGTGTCCGAATCCGAACGGATATGAAATCGTTGTTACAACACGAGCGCGTTCGAGCTCCGTCGGGAATTCGAAATTCGTATTTCGCACACATTCACGAAGATCGCGTTGTTTTTTATTGGCTGGGAATTATTCTAGCTATAATATATTTATCCGTGATTTCTAGACAACTTTGATTTTTAGAACTGGTTTCATATCCCAAAGGTAAATGACACTCAACGCTCAAAATTATTTGAGAAAAAATGTTAGAAATGTGAGCGAGACCGCTTGGAAATTGTTGAGTAGAACTTGTGCGACAGATGTAATTAGTCAGTCATTCAGTACCACACAGAAGAAACACTACCAGCTGAATGTCCTTATTACTTAGTCTTTAGTCGTTATTGCTTTCTATTATTCCTTGTCGAGTGCTTTGTAAAGTGCTTCACCTGGCCGGACTAATGACATTATGGACGTCCTCTTCACGTCCCAGCTACATCTCCTAACATCCGGATTTCGTCAATAATCGGCCAACTTCCATGGATGTAAATGGAATATGGTTTTAATATTCGTTTCACAGAGGACCATTTATATGACATTTTCATTGTATAAATGCTGCTAGCTTTTTAATTAAAAACCAAGTGTAAAATACTTAATTTAACAATTAGCAGTAACATTTGAATACCGTGCCACTGAAACGACTACAATATTTTAAAGTAGACACTTTATTGCAAGTCATAATAATCAGAATGATTAATGACCCATCCGTCAGCTTCTATTGTTAATTAAACTGAAACTAAAATAAATGGTGTTCATTTACATCGATAATAATAATTGAATAAGTGATAAATTGTATATTAAACGGTAAAAATTAGTGGATACATAAAAATGGTAAAATGTCGATAGGAACTATTTATGTTTGCCGTATGTCGACGATTGCATCGTGACCCAAGTCGGCACAAGGTCAATTGATATTGGCAGTTTTATCGATGTTAACGTACAACAAATCAATGTAGTAACGCGTTTGTATTTTCAGTGGATTCAGAAGCGCAATAGCTAAGCATAGAGAAAACTAGACTGAACGCGATTGTTGTTGCGATCGATTCGTGACCTAATTAAAATATGTCTAGACGTATTTAACTGTCTGTTTCACAAATAATTGAATAATAAATAAACTGGAATATTAATTAACTAACACATAAACACGTTACTGGTGTCAGAATCGTAACTATCATTCCTGACAGTAACGTTTCATTCAAAACCGCCGACCTGTCAGATGACGTCAATCGATTGTAATGGTAACGTAATGATACAGTCTCAAAGTTAAGTCGAATGAAGAATTTGTCTGACAAGGTCATACAAGATGCTATACAGAATATAGTCAGAATTTAACAGAACGGGATGGTTGACAGTTGATAATAATAATATAATAGTGTCTATGTCTACCGTGTGTGTGATGTGAAGCTCATTGATAAACGTAGGCTGGTGATAACTTGATAAGCCTGGAACCTGAACGATACTTGGAAAACACGGATGATTTTCCTTACAGGAATAGTGCGTGTTGTAAATGGTACAGTATTTTTAACTAGGAAACTTAAAATACTGTACCATTTACAACTTAGGCTAGGAAACTTGTCGGGTGTGCGGTCAATGTACAGGTATCTCCCGGGCCCACGACATACATATAGTAGTAGAAGGAACAGTGGGGTTTTAGTCGGTAGGAGTCCGACATAACCCTCCATTCTCTCGAGACGGAGGGTATCCATGAGGGTTTCCCCACGAAAAAAAACCCAAGGAAACTTGGTATCGAAATATAAAAATATAAGTAGGGAGTAGCTTTATATTCAGAGCGGTAGTCTGACTTGCACGATCAAATCAGACAAGTGTTACATACAAACTAATGTACATATTGAAATGCGATTTATGTTCTTTGCCACTAAAATCATACTCGACTATCCCATTTCGAGTAAACCCAAATAGCGTCCATGTTTTTGTTTCGAATGCTATTCTAACTTCTGTTGATGTCGTTCTATTACTTGAAACTGTACTACAGACGATACAGCTCTGACTACCCACTGCTATATAACGTGTATTGATATTAGGAACCGTATTGTCTTTATTACAAAAGGGACACTATATATCATTATGTCGTTTGTTCCGTTATAAAATATTGCGTACTGGGTCACTTGTAAAACTCGTGTAGTTTTTATTTCAGAGACTGTTTGACTATCAGCTTTAGTGTCATTAGAGCTGCAAGTATTGCAGACTTGTACCCAAGACTAAGTGGTTTCCGTACATAAATGTAGGTCAGAAAATTGTCATTTAGTTTTACGCTAGAGAGCTCCTTAAAGTAAATTGTTGCTTAATTAGATTTGGACACGCTCCCTATCCAATTAGACTCTGGTTTTAGTTTGTTTTTTTCGGACTGTTTAATTGTAGATGTCAAGGTTTTCAATCGCAACTTCCCTATTTTGCTATGCTTCCTTGGTCGCATCTGGTTTTTCTGCAATGCTTCAGCGTTCTGAGACCTTTGAGTCTGACTTAGGCAAAGCACATATCGTGACGTATATCTACAGCCGTTCATTGGTGCTAATGCAAGCTTGTCAGCCAATTATGTCGATACGTGTAGTGCATTAAGTTCCCTGATGTTAATGTTACTTAGCTCTGCGGGTTCTATATCTTATACAGCATATACGCCTCGTCCAAATAAGCTTTGATCTACTATTTCATTACTTAAACCATCACAACTATTTGATATTAAAAGCAAATATTTCGCTCTAATATTTGTTTGCTCAACTATAACCTTCGTCACGACTATCATATTGTATTAGCATTCCTCACAGTTTCTCTCAGCTCAAGGATTAGTTTTCCCTCTCTATACAAAGGTAAACACGGCTTTATTTGCTGGGAATTTTGCTAGTAAAGCTGTAGACACACTTGCTAGATAACGCCTATGAGGTTTAGAAAAGAAAGCAGCCCGGAATAGAAAGTGGATGTTGTCAAAATAAGGGACAACTTAGTCTGTCATCATCTGCCTGGCCTTTTCCCAACTATGTTGGGGTTGGCTTCCAGTCTAACCGGATGCAGCTGAATACCAGTATTTTACAAGGAGCGACTGACTATCTGAGCTCCACAACCCAGTTAGTTACTGGTTATTACGATACCCCTTAGTAAGACTGGTTGTCAGACTAAGTCTGTATTTGTAAGAACAAAAATGCTATAAAGGACATCACAAAACTCACGTAAATCGCGTTCTGGTTTTCAAATGCCTTATCTTTACGATCGTTTTATTAAAAACTATAAACTGCCAACAGTCTGTTAACCTCTTAAAGCATACGAGGAATCGGAATTTTACTCCGATACGCTCCAATATTGTCATGAAATTGGTTTTCTCTTCAATGCTGCATTTTTGCCATTTATTTTTAAAAGGCAATATCCTCGCATGTACGCCCTTGATTCACTTCAAAAGCCGTTGAAACTTGGAGAAAATTTATCGTCCATTCAAACTATTCTGTTTTCTCTCCTTTGTATTTGCGCCCCTTTAGCTTTTTGAGCACGTTTTGAATACTCCCATAGGTTCGATTGCGCTTTCATGTCGTTGTCAATTACTCTTTACCTCCCTAGGAATAATAGACCCAACAAGGGGTTCTGTAAAGGGTGTCTGAGGGATCAACCAAACTTATAGCATCAGCAAATGCGTGATCGTCATTGGGGAACAGTAGTAGAAACTACAATATTTCCATGGTGATACTCGTAGTATGTGTTTGTGGATCAATTAGGAAGCCTGTGTACGGCAGTGAATGTGTCCGAAAGTACGGCCTTAAAATCATAGACCCGGCCTCCACCAAACCGAAGACGAGACGAGAGGAGATGAGAGTTGTTAGAAAGAACCATAGGATTGTGTTATTTACATATCTCGTCTCCGCTTAGCTGCAGTAGATGCGGTTGAGCAGAGAAGTAAGGAGATGTCTCATATTACTTTAGCGCGAACAATGCGGAGATATGACCTGTGCCTCTCAAGTGGGCGACGACGACGGCGCGTAGCGGAGAGAGATGTGAGCGGCATGACGCGAGCGGCCTCGCTACTTCCGTTTTAGCCAGTATACATTCCACACAGGTTCGGTTGGTACACCCTAGCATCTCCTCTCTTCTCCGCTTCGCACATCTCCGCTTCTTGAAGTCTGGGCCTTATCGCCGATATGTGCACAGCTTCATCATAAAATATAAGCGCGTAGGCTCAACTATTTATATGTCGTCGCAATACGACATTTTGATCGCAAATATTTAGTAGGCTCACGAATGTTAACGTGGGTGAGGGAGAGAACTTACTAAAGTTATATCGAGACGAACTGTGGCAGAGCACAGAGCAGTAACACATGAATATATGACCCAATAAGAAGAGCTTAGTAAACTTTCATCAGAATTTCAGTTTCCCCGCAAGGAAGAAGAAGATTGCATATCGTC
Source organism: Polymixis flavicincta (assembly GCA_949987655.1). Taxonomy (NCBI): domain Eukaryota; kingdom Metazoa; phylum Arthropoda; class Insecta; order Lepidoptera; family Noctuidae; genus Polymixis; species Polymixis flavicincta. The sequence goes on from OX465183.1 coordinate 21,938,866, forward strand.
GTTGAAGTTCTAACACCACGTAAGTCATTTTTTGGCTGTTTTGACATTTTGATGCCATTCGCTAGAGAATCGGAAAATTAAGCAGTTTTTTCTCTCTCCTGAAAAGTTGCTATTTTTGACTTACGGGGTGTTAGAACTTCAACGACGATATGACATAATGCGAACCGTCGCGTCGCGTCGTTTAAAATTGAACCAAGTAAAACTCAAACCGCGTGTAAATGAAATATATGATGTTACATACAAGAAGACATTTCACACGGCAACACTTGACATTCAATAATCGTCGTATAGAAAACGCTGCGCGTGTAGGTCACATTCCTAATAACATATTTATATGTGCGACGAAACTAATATAAAATTTATCGGAAGACACGTGTAAGCACGTTTACGTCGACTTAGGTATTCTAAAACTTGATCCAGCTGTGGCTTTTGTGACGCTGACTTATAAGTATTTAATTGTTAGGCAAATCCATGTTGAGAAGTGAAAACTAAAACCCAGATTGTCACAGGAATACTAATCAGTCAAATGAACAATTTATGTTTCAAAGAGTGATTAATCACGTGCTTCATGATATTTGCAGAGACGTAAACGCTTACACTTACAAACTCAGACCAAGTACTTCATGTCTTCGTATTTCAATTAGCTGAAAACTCAAGCAAATTGAAACTAAAAAACTAAGCTCCATTAACAGAAAATTACTTAACGCCAAAACTCATTAAACCTACCACAACCCCAACAAGAAAACCAGGACCATATTCCATTACACCCGTACCTTATACCACCATCTTTAAATGGTTTATAGGCAATAAACCAGAACGATAGGTAACACGAATGAGCTATTACCGCCAAGAAATCAAAAACCTATTGAGAATTGGCACAATAGATCGTAAAATTATTAATCGCAGGTGCCATATTATTGAGCGTTTGAGCACTTACATAAAGGTTTATTGTGAATGAAGCCAGATTGATCAAGTTTGGGAAAAGTAAATTTTTCAAATTGATTTTGAGCCAAAAATAGATCCTTTTGGTATACCATAAACAGTTTGCTGAGAATTTGCATGCTTGGTTGAGAATTGTGTAAATATGTTGTTGAGGAAAGTTTTGTATTAAAGGGATTTGCCGAGAAACGTTCACTTGATTTACGATGAAACCTAGCTAAATCAGAACATTTTGGTGTATTCAATATAGTACGCCAAAGTTCCAGATTGTGTTTTGCCACGTGCCTTCGACACATTTATCCAAACGTGATCAGTCACGCGTCTCGTCCTAATCTATACATTTAATATCAACGATCGATAAAGATCTACTGCCCCTACACTTCTATAACGCACATAAAAAGGTTTAAGAGACTAACGTTCAGTTAAAATTGTCTATAATCAACTTTTTAAATACAGTTTGATTGCAATTTCCACCATCGCTTATGCAAATATTAACTTTGTTTTCCTAGCTTGCTGCCAACATTTCTTTATTACTTACTCTTTTATCAAGTTAATCTAGTAGGTAAAGGTACTTCAGTAGACCCAATTACCCATTCAAGTCTTAAATATTATATGATCTCCGTGATATATTTTTCTTGTTTCTTATATCAAACTTGGAAAAGAAAGATTATTGTGGAAAGCTGGAGAAAAATAAAACTCGTTCTAACGTTAGATAAATGGATCGAAAGTAAGACCCGAATTGAAAATTAAGCAGAGTTTGCGTGGAAATTTTCATCGGTCCTTCACTGTCAAGTATTCATCAACATTCGCATTTGATTGATGCTACCAACTTTTCCGATTTCGGCATTCGAGAATTTTCGGCAGAGCCCTGCCCTATTCATGCTCCATTTTCTGTTGTTTTCGGCCATTATAATTTGCCATTTTCCTAGCAACGGTTTCTGCTGTAGGTATGTTAATAACCAAAACAGTAATTTGGGCCATTGGCACGAAATTGTAAGTCGTGAATCTGGAATTTGGACACGAAAACGAGTGTTTAGATATTTATCGCGCCTAGAAATGGTAATTTAGGGGCACAAAAGTGGGGCTTGGAAGGCGTTAATTAATGGAGCTAGGTTATATTTTACGTAGTTTTCTACGTTATGCTAATGTGGATACGGTGGTATTTTTAGAGATGATTCTTAGAATATTTGCGTAATGCAGAAAGCCTAGGTCAAGTGTTAATTTAGTGATAAGCTGATAGTGTTAGATAACCATTGCACGAGTAATAACCATTAAAATTCTACTTTTCGGATCGATGGTACATCAATCTATAACTGCTTGTTAAGAATGTAATAAAATTTAAAAATTGTGTTCCACTGTGATGGGGCCACTACTGCTAAAGTGACATCATTAGTAACAAACTCTTTTCTTTGTCCCAGGCGTACGAGAAGCGGTTTCCCAGCTGCCCCCAGATCCCGGTGGTGGTGGAGTGCGTCATCACAGATGACAACTGGTCACCCGACGACTCCCAGCGAACAACGACTAGGCGGTGCCAGCTAAATGTAGAAGCTCCTTATCTTCTTAAGAAGGTATGTTACACACATATAAAACATTTGTCCTGTGTCCACAAAAGATAGATATAGATAGAAGGATAAATCTTTTATTTGGTGCATTCAAAAGATATAACACAACATACAAAGCAAGGTTGGATAAAAACTAATTACAAGAAAACAACAAGGTGTCAATATACAAAAAAGAAAGAAAGGATGACATACTATGTAGTAATGACACTTTAGGCTATGACAGAATTTAACATATGTATAAAATAACGTGCGGTGGAATACAAAAGTGCGGTGTGCATCTCAAAGTTGCACGAAATGGGAGTCCAGCTCAGCATGTGTCAGGCAAATATATCTGACGCTGATGGTCTGCTGTGTCCGCAGCTCCCCGTCCAAGCGCGTATTTTGCGTACGAGTTATATTTGTTATCAGGTATGTTCTTCTCACATATCTACCCTCATCGTCGCTTTAGTACCTACCTATTCCATATTTTAATTCTTGTTTTCTCTTGGAGAAATATCAACTTTATGCCGGTGTTAATTTAATTTGATCTTAGAATTACTTACTAGTTTCATTGAAAAAGTCATCAACTATTTGAAGTTGTAGTGCGAACTAAGCGTTAAAAAGAGTTAAACAAATTAAAAAAAAATGTTTACAATTTTGGAAACGAAACTAAAACTAAAGGGAAGTTCATTTTCCACTTTTTCAAGCCCAAATGGGCTAGAAACCGATGCGATAGATAAAAGAGACTGTCGCTCTTAATCGGACGCAAATTGAATCTCAACTGTGACCTGATTTTTCTGCGCTAAAATTTGTTTTCTGATTCGATACCAAATTATTCAGCCATGAATTTCCTCACCAATGAAGAGCAAAAATATCTTTCAGTAAATACGGGATGTAAACATCGACGAGTAAACTGTTACTATGAATTCAGCCCATGTTTCTAGATCCCCTAGTGTAGAAACTTTACGTCGGTTATAAAAAATCATCCATTTCATCTTCTTCTACGTCCTTCCCTCAATGCCCTCAGCATCGCGACCAAATACGACGCGTCTCCAAGTTATACGGTTTTCTTTATATGGACTGCTCGGTCAATGCTGCTTCCAACAGCCTTCTTGATCGTATTTGACCATCCTGCCGGTCTTCTGCGTTCATCGCGTTTTCCTTTCACCACTTCCCTTATAAAACGCCTGTTCAGGCCATGCGTCCACCTAAGAATGCATAATATGTCCGGAAAAAACGGAGGGCATACTCTTGGTATACTGTAGATATCCGCTTGCTGATGTTGATTTCTTCCAGTATAGATTCAATAATTCAGCCGTTTTATACAAAACTGCGGTAAAATGTATGGGACGGAACAGCTTATACATCCACCGTTCATAACACACCGCAACCTTATTGTACTGATAGTCTTTAGTTTAAAACAATTTTTGTATCTTCTAGATGATTGGCGTAGACTACGTCTACTTCATTCAGAAGAACACACTGGATCTCAAGAACAGAATCTTGGAGATCGAAGCCACGAACGAGACCTTTGCCGCCAGGGTAGGAGTCGTCGAGAAATGTAAATATTATGTGAGTATTAACTGTTAGACCGAAAAGAGACCTACAAGTATTTATATCTCTGGAAGCGATTTGCACTTTACATGTTGTAACCAAGTATACAAACACGTTGTGAACGTGTGCGTGAAGACGAGTAGTGTCAGGACATAACACACGCGCACACACAGACACTCACACAAAGATAGTCACAGACACACACACAAATATACACACAGACACACACACATATATATACACACACACAGACACACACACAAATATACACACACACACACATACAAATACACACACACACACACACACACACACACACACACACACACACACACACACACACACACACACACACACACACACACACACATTGTCTCGAGCGGTACCGACCGAGAGCTCCTCACTTACACAAACATTCACAGCACAGCGGCAACGTGTCGTGTGCGTGTCGCGCGACATACACTTGATATAACCACAAGTAAAGCGCACACGTCGCTTCGTGAGATAAAATATGTGATGGTGTTTAATATCTTCCAGAACATTTTCATATTAATTCTCATTTTCGGCACGTTTAGAAAGAGCCAAGTCGGCGTGTATACTACGTAACTTACATACATGTACCTTCATGATACTTTGTGCTGCTATCCATCCTTAAAAAGTACCCGAAGTTCGATCGAAAACCGACAGAGCACACAATCAGAACCAAGTGTTACTATTGTTACTACCCCATTATTTTTTCCAGCTAAGACTCTTATAAATATTTTTTTTGGTTACTAACCGAATAATATTTGTTATAAGACCTTTTAGAACAAATTGAATTATTCTATACATCAAGTAGTCTGTCTTTTTGATGAGGGTCTTACGAAGCTCGTAGAAAAAAAGTAATTGTTTTTAGTACCTTTTTGTTTGAAGTGTAAACCAGCTTGTCTGCCTGCTACTTTTATGTTCTTGAATAATATTATGTAACAGCTGATGAATTTTCTATTTTGGCGTGGTTGTTTTTACCTGGAGATACAATTGTAATCTTGATAGAACCGTTATGCAATGGCCTTTAAATTGTAATTGGGTGAAAGCGTGTTTGCTATTATAGCCTTGTATATCTTTCATCAATTATAAAGACCCACTTTTCAAAATGTGTATCAACTGCATCTAAATTCCAGCTAGTTCAGATGTAATCTTTGTACGGATGTTTGTTCGAACTAGGAGCGTTTCAATTAGCAGCTCTAGTCTAAATTCTCGTCCGCATAAACACATTTCATGCTAATGAGTTTATTTTCTAACGTTCTGCATTGATTTCCCTAGTCTGAAAACGGAATTTAATTGCGTTGCCAGATGTATGTATAAAATATTTTCGTTGAAAACTGCGTATTGTCTACATTAATTCAGATTTCAACATGCAAATTCTGTTTTTGCAAAGATATAAATAACTTGGAATCGAAGATTTGTTTACCCGCTTGTTTATGTGCGCAAGTTTTCTCATCTGTCAAAAAAGAAACACGAACAAATCAAAGGAGTCGTGGGTTGCTGGCTGAAGGAAATCCATCATTCAGTGTATTAGTCATGAGCATGATCTTCAACAGTTCTTCACGCATAGTCATCAATCATACCATCAACCATTTAAACCACAAAAAAAAAAAACGAATACCAGGCGCTATTCGTTGCTAAATTGAGGGAAGCTGGCAATTTTCGGGCAATTTATTTAATAACTAATTGCTCCATTGCAACATGAAGGAAGGGTACTGGAGGAAACGCGAATACTTCAGCCGATTATATCTGCAGTGATGCAACGGTAGAAAGTATGCACGCGATGTACTGGTCCATCATGTGGGGTGGACTGGTCTTGGGATTACGAGCACATTCTGCAATAGTACTCCCATAAAACCAGCCGTGCAGGTCCTATGTTCTATGGTATGGGTTTGGTTTCCGCACTTAGTCCTTCAAGTGGACCATTGTGCGTGAGCCATGGCAGCCTTGCCGTGCAGGTCGTAACGACTGCCAATAGATTTTAGGCCCCGGAAATATCTGGTGCTCCGCTAGAGACCAAGTTTATTGACAAGTTTAGCACAAATTACCTGAGAAGTTTTGGACTATGATTGAAATGTCTAAGTTTAACGTTTATTGGTATAGCGCACACCACAAGTACCACAACGTATGTAGTTCAGCCAAGTGTGCAAGGTTCGAAACTTAATAACTTACAAACTTGGGACCCCTTACCTTCTAAAATTCCTAGAAATTTTCACTCGTTCACTCATCTGCCAGTTTGCCCTCCTCTCATTTGATGCCTTAAGGTAGTCCCCTAAAAATTTCTGAGTTTACTCGTGCCAGCCAAACTTCACAGTTCACCAACCTTCATCGTTATTTCTCAAAAAATACAAGCTTTTGAAACCCCCTCTCAATTTTCGGTGACATTGACAAAAAGTGTCAGACATCAGAACGGTAGGTGGTAGAACCTGTCCCCAACACGAACCGGTTATTATAAACAATGTCACTTGATTATATTTTTGCACCAGGACCTGGTAAAATTTTGGCTTTATGAAATCTTAACGATCAATTACAAAATGGCGGCTTAAACATGTAAATTGTCACTTTGATTTTATTTATTCAAGCGCCGTTGATTACTTGTTTGTTATTGCCTTAATTAAGTTTTGAATATTAATACGGTACCAATGTCAAAATTATTTATTAATTATGTAGGTGAAGGGTCTGATACAAAGTTCAATTTAAAATTGTTTTTTTTTTAACGTTAAAATATTGGCAAACCAGCTTTTGCCAGCGCCTTCGCCCGCGCGAAACTTTCATCCCCTATTTAACTCCCTTAGGAGTTGCATTTCGAAAAATCCTTCCTTATTAAGGAATAGTCCACATTATAAAGAGAACCTCTGTGCAAAATTTCAGCTTTCTAGGTCCAAGGGTTTGGACTAGGCGTTGATGAGTCAGTCAGTCAGGACTTTTCTTTTTATTTACATAATAGATATAGATATCAAGTCAAATCTACATACGGCACTCATAGCGCGCTTATTTTCTATCGTGACGATATTATCAGACGTGTGTTTTTTTTTTTTGGAAATTCCATTTTCCAATAATGTATCTTGTTTTTTGGATGTATTTTTCTAAATCACGCAAAAACTTCGGAACGGATGAAATTTAGCACACAGATCGTTTATGACCGTTTATAATTTAATACATAGGATGTTTTTTTATCCCCGGTAGTACGTCCCCGATAATTTTCTACTTTCACGCGCCGCAGCGGCTGGTAAAAGCTCGTATAATAAAATATACCTTTTTGCTTCCCCCGTAAATGTCCACAATAATATTGTTACGTTAAAATGATAAAAACGACCAAAAACCGAGGTTTTACAGAAGCAGTATAAACTGATAACGGTAGTGTGTCACACAAGTACTAAAATAGGATTTAAAATAAGCCGCCTTTTATTCTATAGAACCTGGTAAAAAAAAAACTAGCTAAAATACATCCCTCATTGCAAGGGAAACATTACCGACGCGCATAATTTATACTTCCATTGCACAGACTTAATCCGTACAAACGAAATCACACTTTATTCCATTGTTGCAGAGCCTATTTTCAAACGACCGTTTCACATTGAAATTAAATGCGGATTGCATGCTCGCCGCAATAAAACATGAAAATGCACTTTACGCTATTTAAATTAGAGTGTTATTTCCTATTAATCTTGTTCTGATTGTGGTTGCATGTCAAATTACTTTAGTCAGGGACGAAATATACATACATCAGTATTGACAAGGGCGTTATGAAGGGCGAAGACGACTTTATTATTGATGTAGTACTTACATATATGTTGTGAGAACAGAAGAGTGTGAAATGTGTTATGTCACGCCATATCATGTCTAATGTTCAACTAGTGTTTTCTTAGAACGATGGAAATGGAATAAATAAAACATAGAAATCGCCTTTGATGGAATAATAAAATGAAGAGCGTGTAATGTAGTTCGTTGTTAGGATTAGCCATACAATACCAGCAGGCCTAGACAAAACACATTTCTGTTAACGTTCTGCCAAACGCTACGCCAAAATGTATGGGAAAACATTACCTGCGGAAAAGTTACTACGTGTTCTTTCCGCAGGTAATTTCATTCCCATACATTTTGGCGTAGCGTTTGGCGTGAACGCTAACAGAAATGTGTTTTGTGTCTAGGCCCAGAATACATGATCAGCCTATAACGCTCCACAGGCCACCTATCTGTGAGAGTTAGCGGGGGCTCAATCCACCACGCGGGCCCAGTGTGGGTTCGTAGATGACACATGTCTTCGAATTCTCGGCTCTAGAACATGCCGGTTTCCTCACGATGTTTTCCTTCACCGTTTTGAAAGCAGTGGTGATAAAATAATTTACACAAAGTAAAGCGCCTGTCTGGGTTCGAACCTACGACCTACATCACGTAAGTCGCGGCCGTTACCACTGGGCTACTATTGCTCACCAGATCATACCAGACTTTTATTGTCCTATTGCAGGGCAAAAATCATGTTTTGTGCTGCTAAGGAGACTTTTGGGACTGTCTTATGTAATATTGACTTTCGAAAACTGCTGATTCTCAGTCTAATTTGAATAAATGACTTCTGATTTTGATTTCATACATAGAAGGAGCAGTGGTAACGGCTGCGACTTACGAGTTGTAGGTCGTGCGTTCGAACCCAGCCGGGCGCATTACTTTGTGTAAATAATTTCATCACCACTGCTCTCAAACGGTGAAGGAAAACATCGTGAGGAAACGGGCATGTCCTAGAACCAAAAATTCGAAGACATGTGACATCTACCAACCCGCACTGGGCCCGCGTGGTGGATTACGGCCCACTCCCTCTCACTGAGAGGAAGCCTGTGTCCCAGCAGTGGGAACGTTATAGGCTGATTAGGTAATATGTACATAGAAGGAACGAGCATTGATCACTACTTCAGTTCACACTTATATAAACTACATATATGTCCAGGTTTTCTCACGATGTTTTTCTTCACAGTTATGCCATTGATTACTCATATAGGTACCCGAGGTTTAAAGCGATTATTAAATATCGCCTGTCTAAATCAAGAACGAACACGCTAATTCCTAAAGTTTCAAACATACACAGTAAAGTATGGTAACGCTTAGATACGAGTAGATATTAAGTTTTGGTGAACGTAATACATCTTCCTGGGGCCTCAATCTTCGAATAACCGTGTTGCGGTAACCACGGTTATCTGATGAGGTTATTCCCAAGCTCCCAAATCCCATGTGATTCAGTAAGGCCAAAATGAGATGCGTGATTTAATTAAAACCTTGTGGCGTCAATATACTGTTGTTAGATTTGTCTCTAAGCTTTTATACCTAAACGGTTTTTTTTTTGTCAATGTCAAAAACAGCACTTTTGAATGGCAGTTTCAAAAGTCAGCCTGACTAGGAAGAAGTAGCGCAACAAACATTCAAGAAATGAAATTATGTTTGTTTCGGTAAGTAGATCATAAAAGCCAGTTTTATTTGCTAGTAATTTTTTGGTCAATATTTTAAAACTTGCTAGCGGGCATTTTGTAGCTGACTAATCCTTGGAAAGAAATGTCGAAACAAACTCAGAGCATTCAGATGAATTGTCAATGACCCTTTAAATATTGGAATATTTGTAATACCTACTAATAATATAAATTCAAAAGTAACTCTGTTTGTCTGTTACGCTTTCACGCCTAAACCGCTAAACCAATCGTCATGAAATTTGGCAGATATATAGCCTGAGATATGGAGCAAGACGTAGGCTAATTTTTCCGCGATAACCGACATCTATGTGGGCGGAGCCACGGGCAACAGCTAGTCCTTTATGAAGTACCAGCAGCGCACCGCGGTTTCACCGGCGTAGTTCCCGTGTCCGTGGCAAAACGGGGATAAAATATAGCCTAAGTCACCCGGAGATAGTGTAGCTTCCCAACAGTGGAACAATTTTTCTAATCGGTTCAGTAGTTTCGGAGCACATAAACAATCAAATCTTTCCTCTTTATGATATTAGTGTAGATATAGATCAATCAGTAGAGTTCCTTATTCGATCGTCTTCCATCCTCATTAGCTTATTATGTCTTCTTTGTATTGCATTTGTATCTATTTAGGTGACTGCTTATGCCATTCACGATAGAGGAAATACTTTATCAGCCATTCGTGAAGGCCTCCTTATTGTGACGTTCCTTTTGAATAGTGACCGTGAAGGGTGAAAGTGATTTGCTTTGTTATTTACTTGTATATCATTGTATGTGTATGGATTAGTTATTTTAGTGCCTTTGTCGCCTTCGTTGGAAATAAGTTCAGTTCTTGATAAGGTTTCTTTATTGCGCCTGTTATTTATTTTGGTATCGTTGTATAATTCTTTGCGAGTTGATAAAATATCTTATTATTCTAGTATCTGAACAATACAATGGTTTTCTTAGACAAGTTTCGTCATTACAATCGATATTGTATCAAGATCAAGAATGTTTATCGGGAAAGCTAGTTTCCCAGAAGAACAGTTCCGTCATTTATATCGGCTGTCATGAAAATGTCATTTTAGTTTTAATTAATTACTTTTGATCGCTTTTGATATTTGATTTTGTGTGACAAAGCTCTGGAAGATTCATGCTGCATGTCCCTTTGATACTTATAAGAAAAACACTTTACTCATTATACATATTTATGTATTGAAACTCTTACTCAAACAAACCTGGTAGGTATGTACGTATAAATACAGATGAAACTCTTAAACTAGGTATTCAACATAGTAACAATTATAGACTTCTTGAGACGACCTTCTCATTTCGAAGCTCAGAGAGAACTAACTTAGAAAACTAGGCGTATCCCCGAACATCATATTTCTATTCCCTTCCGTTAAAAAAAACAGTACTTTTTCGATAACTGTCAAATGATATACTTTTTAAACGTCATTACACAAAATCATTTGAGGCAAATTAGATACTTTGAATCTGATAAATATTGATTTAAAATCACTAAAAATATTAATATTTGGAAATTATGAAAATACCAACCTTTTTCGTAAATGTCAAGGTCTGAAATTGCATAATATATATATGCGTTTGGCAGCATGTGCGTGGTGAATTAGCCAAGTTATTTCTAGAGTAACAGTAATATTATTACTTGCTTGTTGTAATACTAGCTTCGAGTATAATCTAGTTTACAAAGTCAACGCAGATTTCCTTTTTATACAGAAACAACATTCCAATAACTTTTTTTTTTCACATGTCCACCAAAGATATAGACAAAAAAAAAAAAACTGGACGGACCAGGCAGGTGTTACAAAAAAAGTGCACATCGTGTATGTATATATGATTTCTACAAGGTCAGCTTTTATAAAAAATCAAGTTGCTTTAACTCAGGTTATGCTAAAGACAGGTGTGAATACTCAAAATGTGTGTAGATAGCGAAATTTTGAAATGAAGGTACAATACCCCACAAGATCTACATTGAGTACTTCTGTTTCATCAGATTTCTATCGTTTTTTTTTTTAATTTTCGAAAGAACTTTTTAACGCAGCTTGAGATAGGAGTAAAATTTAAAAAAATGTCATGTAACGGAAAAAGGGTTACGCATTGCGTTATGTTTCTTGAATGAGATCATACAAGGAACGCGTCATTTTACAAAATAAAAGTTTATTCCAATTTTATTTTATTTGTTGTCATAGCGGCCCTTCAACGGTGTTAGATCGACTGTCGGTACATCGAGATCATGAAGTATCTGTACGAAAACGCCACTATGTCAGTCCGACTCCAGGATCAGACCATGATGGTGTTAGACAGGGTGACGTTATCTCTCCTTATTAGAAGGCTTAAAGTTACCCAAAGAGCAATGGAGAGGGCTATGTTTGGAGTTTCCCTACGTGATCACATCAGGACGATCCGCAGGAGAACCAAGGTTGCCGACATAGCCCGAAGAATGGCCAAACTTACCTAAGTGCCAATGGGCACAGGGCAGACCACATTGCTTGCAAAACAAATGGCCGATGGGGCCGAAAGATTCCGGGGAGTGGCGACCGCGTACCAGAAGGCGTAGAGTTGGAAGGCCTCCGACAAGGTGAACCGATGACCTTGTGAAGGCCCAGGATCCCGCTGGGTGCGGGAAGCAAAAACCGGTCGAAGTGGCGGAGCTTGGGGGAGGCCTCTGTCCAGCAGTAGAAGTTTTCGGCTGAAATGATGATGATGATGGTGTCATAGCGGCCATACTAGTACTCTACCCTACACACTCTGTAAAAATGTCGGGTCCCATGGGGACCCTAAGGATCGAACCTAAAACTTAATAATAAAGTATTGTACGTTATTTCAGGTAATTGTACTCTATACTTATTGAGAACAATAAAGTACACCAAAATACTTTATTTCACATGATTTGATTTCTTTGGGATTTTGAAAAGTTTAGTCCTGAGTATTTTTTCGCTAAACGAAATTTATCTATTGGTGCTGAATCTATGTCGCCACTCGCCAGCGCCACATACACAAAGGCACTAGTTTTTAACAATTTATGAACGCAACCTAACCTCAAATGTCTACAATGTCAGTGTCATTGTCACAATTTCTTGTTTGTTTTGTGCGAAGCGGTTTGAGTGCAATATGAATACGATTTAAAGTTTTATAGATTCATGCTATAGTTAATCATGGACAAGAATACTCCACATACACCTACAAAACGTAATTTTGATACTTAGTGAAACGGATCTGCTGATGCTGTGCAATTGTTTAGTAGAGAAACTAATTTGATACAAATTGCAAAAAGCATAAAAATATGTTTTTAACCATATTTTGTATTGCTATATAAAGGAAAATAAATTGTACTTTAATTTGATACTACGTACTTTTTTTTCTTGCCTATAATAACCAAATATACTTGAACTGGATGAATAAAAGGTGGCAACCCTAATCGAACCCTAAAAAAGAGTAAAGTTTGACAGTCCTTAGAAGTTCTTAAAGAAGACTATATTATTGTTTAGGTCTATTAGGTGGTTATACGTTCAGATAAAACTAAGAACTTTTGAAATATCGATACCAGAAGTATCAATTAATGTAAGGGACAAACCACGGTTTTTCAGGAAAACCAAAAAACTTTTTTTATTTTTTTTATCTTTCTATAACTTTTTATTATCTGCTCCGATTTCTATTGTGTCTAGAGCAAAGTTTAATAGAATTTTCTCTTCTTTCATACTATAAACGAAAGATTTAGTAATGCCCAGTGGTTTAAAATATAGCATGTCCCTTACGTTAAAAAAAGACGTTTAGTTGTGCCTTAAGTTACTAATATTTTATGAGTAAACCGTCGAGCATAGTGTAAGCAGCAAGAGGAATAGAAAATTATACGTAATTCTATTGTAAAGGACTTTTACAGTGTTGCAATTTGATGTAACTATATAGATTATCTACTAAAATTGATTGTATTTAACACCATAGAAATGAGTTCTTTGCATGATTAATTGGTATGAACCAACATTATTCATTCAAAGCAAATCTTAACGTTACATTCAGGTTTTACAGCTTAGCTATCATAGATTTAAATGAAATTTAGGGATGCAAAAATAAAACTATTGTTAGTAAATTATTATCATTTTCGACTTTTATGTCTGCATAATTATTATAAACTCAACACACTAAACAGTCTATAAAACTTCGTATTAAATTTAAAAGTTCTAAAAGTGTTCTAATTTACAGTCTTATAAACTCTGTACTTTAAATCATTATTATCTGGAAAACCGAGCTTAGACCGATTTATCGCCCCCGAAACCCCCTGCATACTGAATTTTATGAAAATCGTTGGAGCCGTTTCCGAGATTCAGATTATATATATATTGCGCACTGGTTAAAAACTTATCCTTTTTACATATTTACAAGAATTGCTCGTTTAAAGGTATTAGATGTTAAATTGACTCTATGATCTCTTATAATTTGTTAATTATCTTACAATCTCGGTACTTTTAATAATTATGTTTAATTTAAGCTTTATTAATATAACCACCAACTGAATAAAATAAAATGTTTTCTCAGACTTAAGCAACACTCTTATTTATTATGTAATTGAATGAATGTACTGGAAAAAAGACCGATGAAAAAATGGAATATGAATTGTGTGAAAGATGATTAGTGTGATGGCAGAGAAAGTTGAAATGACGAATATAAGGTACTCTCTTTATTTTGTGTATAAGGGAAGAAGATTGAATAAGAGATTGCATAAATTGTGTGAAAGATGAATTAATTAATATAAATGATATGAATATTAAATATATGAAATATAGGTACATATTGTTGTGGCCAATTACAATACTATTTACTTGGAAAAGGGCAGACAGTGATGATAACTAGGTAGTAAAGCAATTGTTATATTAATTATTTTATTAGTTATTATATTAGGTTGTAATTAAGTTTTTTTTTTTTTTTAAATATTGGTGAAATTGATATATTTGGAATAACTTTTTCTATTTGGTATTTCTAGTCATCATCATTAGCTGTCATCACATCTTCATCGTCGTCAGTTTCATTGAGGCTATCTTTAACTGGTGATTTATTCGGAAGGTTCAAATATTCACCATGAAATCTCTTTGGTATTGTAGTAGGGATGCCCAATTTTTTGCTTTGAATCGATCTTATGGATCATAACCTCGTGAATCAATTCACGATCTTAATTGTATGGTATTGAATCGATCTTCCAAGATCGAGTAAAATCGTATCGTAATTTTATAAAAATAATGAAAAGCACAGTAAGTGTGCATTCCAAATTATTTATTTTAACATAATCTACATAATAGATCTATATTACAAAGTGTGCCACGGTGCCTTTGTGATGCCGTCTGAGTTTTTTTTTTTTTTAATTGTTATTATGTAGGTATTTCCTTTCGTTTTAACAATCTGTTTACACAATTTACATTATCCACCCGTGTGTGTTTAATAAAAATGTTTTGGAAATTTTTACGTTTGATTTTTATTGCGTGGCCACATTAAAAGAAGCATTTTGAAAATATAGGTCAGCAAATACGAATTTGATTTCTACTTGTTGCGTATATGCGTATCACAGTAAGCAGCATTAAAATAAACATAGTTTTTAGAGATAATAATAATGTAAGGGAATAATTCTTAAAAAACTGGAATGGATAATTAAAGTAAGGAACATGTTATTTAAATTGACCGATTTGAGGTTTAAGGTATGGGTGTACATTATTTAATACGATGGCTTACTTTATTTTTCTGAAAAGAAGAAACATTTTTGACTGTTAAATCATTTTTTCTGTCAGAAATCGTTTTACGCAGTTCAAAAATTTGTACTGTAAGGGACATTTTTTTAACGATAGAGAAATTTTAATAATGCCAATCGATAGAGCGGGAAATTCTGAATCCAACGATATAAATAACTCATTTTTGGCAAAATGTCCCTTACATTAATTGATACTTCTGGTATCGATATGTAGCTGTCACATTACTTGCAGAGTTGCTGCTTTTGCTCGCAAACGTGTTCGAGTAAAACTTCACCACCCATTTAACCACCCTGTCTGTGTGTGTGTGTGTGTGTGTGTGTGTGTGTGTGTGTGTGTGTGTGTGTGTGTGTGTGTGTGTGTGTGTGTGTGTGTGTGTGTGTGTGTGTGTGTGTGTGTGTGTGTGTGTGTGTGTGTGTGTGTGTGTGTGTGTGTGTGTGTGTGTGTGTGTGTGTGTGTGTGTGTGTGTGTGTGTGTGTGTGTGTGTGTGTGTGTGTGTGTGTGTGTGTGTGTGTGTGTGTGTGTGTGTGTGTGTGTGTGTGTGTGTGTGTGTGTGTGTGTGTGTGTGTGTGTGTGTGTGTGTGTGTGTGTGTGTGTGTGTGTGTGTGTGTGTGTGTGTGTGTGTGTGTGTGTGTGTGTGTGTGTGTGTGTGTGTGTGTGTGTGTGTGTGTGTGTGTGTGTGTGTGTGTGTGTGTGTGTGTGTGTGTGTGTGTGTGTGTGTGTGTGTGTGTGTGTGTGTGTGTGTGTGTGTGTGTGTGTGTGTGTGTGTGTGTGTGTGTGTGTGTGTGTGTGTGTGTGTGTGTGTGTGTGTGTGTGTGTGTGTGTGTGTGTGTGTGTGTGTGTGTGTGTGTGTGTGTGTGTGTGTGTGTGTGTGTGTGTGTGTGTGTGTGTGTGTGTGTGTGTGTGTGTGTGTGTGTGTGTGTGTGTGTGTGTGTGTGTGTGTGTGTGTGTGTGTGTGTGTGTGTGTGTGTGTGTGTGTGTGTGTGTGTGTGTGTGTGTGTGTGTGTGTGTGTGTGTGTGTGTGTGTGTGTCATTACCTACATGAACAGTCATTAAATACCTACTTACTGACCACTTCAATTTTGGAAGCTAAGAAAACATTGTATTTATCTGCCAAACTGGTTTCCATCTCCAGGTATTTGGTTCGTCTTATTTTATATTCGTGATATTTACATGACTTACTATGAATCAAGAAAACTTGATAAAGCTTAAGAGGGTTTGTACCAAGACCCCTCCGTGCTTCGGAAAGCACGTGAAGCCGTCCCAGCTGTCACTCGTGGATCTTTGACAGAAGCCCAAAAGTCTGACAGCCAGTCTTACCAAAAGGTATCATCGCATTACTAGTTACTGGGTTGTGGAGGTCAGATAGGCAGACTACGTGTAAAATACTGGTATTGAGCTGCATCCGGTTAGACTGGACGCAGACCTCAACATAGTTGGGAAAAGGCTAGGCAGATTGATATGTTATTGAGAATCAAGAAAACTTCAACGTTCGTTCTGCAAAGGCCATGCTCTGTAGTGGGACTTAATTAGGTCGGTAGTCGCCCCAACAAACCTTACAAAAAGGCAGCTATATTATGTACTCGTAGGTACTCAGTTTTGCAAACTTAATATTGGTGAGTATATATGGGATAGTGTAGATATTCAGAACTTACAAAATAACCTTATTAGCATAAAGCCACTAAGAGAACTGCCAAGATACCTTTTATAGCAACCATACCGTGACCGTTTCGAAAGCATTAGCGTTTCCACACATGTTGCATATTGCAAATGATATCCCCGACGGTGTGTGTTAGCGATGCGAATCGTTAAGTGCCTCGTCCACAGGAGACCAATTTCACGTAGAGTGGTGCTCTTAGAGTAGTTTACCTTGAGAATGAAGCTACGAGCTCCTTCTAGCTAAAGGAATAATAGCGGAGAGAATCATCACACGCATACATTTTATCTTACGTACTTTAGATTGATCTCTTTTCATGATCAGCACCTAGTTGCGGGATTCACTTTCTATCACAATCCGAAGGGCTTTGAAGGAAATTCTCGCATTGCTCACTGCAATGCAATTATTCGTTTGTTTGGAAAAATAATTGATTAAAGAGTTGCTGTCACTGATAAGAAAATCACAGTGATCTTTATTTTCGTTACGGTAAATTTGTTGTTGGGTTATAGTAAAGGGGGAAAAGACAACAACAATACATAACTACAACAACAACAATACACAACTACAACAACTACAGAACAACTTGTGTGTAAAGTTTTCCAAAAATGTTTGTGTAATTCCGCCGTTAGATAGAATAAAGGACAGAATAAGCAACTAAAGTAGTTGAATTGTCGCTGTTGAATTGTTGTCGTTGTTGTTCATTGCAATTGTTAGCGTGTTGCTCAGTTACCCCGCGGGATTTAGGCTCTTAGGGCTGATTTTTCCAACGCCAGATATCTGTTTTCGGGAGATAATTTTGAAGTTTAAACAGTTTTCCTTCGCCCACTCGCGTGTCTTGCAAAAACTGTCTAATCATAATTTTATTCAACGAATTAAAGATTTGTAACGTTGGAAGAATAGGCCTATAAGAGGCATTATAGACGGATCTCATTTGAAAATATATTGGTATTCGAAAATATATTCAGAATTATGACCAACCTGATGTTCTTTACAAATCATATAACTCATCGAGCGTGGATCCACGTGAGACACAATCGCTTTTAATTGAGTCTGCTATTACGGCGTTCAATCTAATAAAGATTAATTTCCGACAGACTCTTTCGTGTTTCTTCTATTGATTGCGTATTTATTTGTTACCAGGTCCACCCAGAGAATCCAGACTGGACGTGTTTCGAAATGAATGCGTACCTAGACGTCAAGAACTTCTTCGGACTCGAAAGCACAGTTGAGAAGATCGCCATGAAACAGTATGCCGCTAATATTGCCAAGGGTGAGTCTTTTCTAATTCAAGATGTCTCCACTTCTTAGGCCGATATATGTATATAAACGATAAATAGCACATGTACATGATCCCGTCTCTATCTTGCTTTTATAGTTTGACGGCTATGCGGCAGTGACATAAATAACGCTTAGTTAAAGTACGTGCTAAGTACGTCTATAAATCTTGGCCTTAGTGCCTACACTCTTCAGATTATCAGAGTGCCCAAGCAATAGTAGTGCTCGCAGTCATTAGTTGGTTTCTGATGTGTTACCCGTTTCGTTATGCATGCTGATCAAGTTGGAGATGTTCTATAGTAGACATTTTAATGACGAAGGGAAGCATGGGATTTACCAATGTCAGCAAATAAAATGAATTATGGCCCACTCCCTCACACAGAGAGGAGGCCTGTTTTCTTGTGGGATCAGTATAGGCTGATTATGATAAAATAAAACATCGAAAAGGGGAAGAATGCGCGATCATAATGCATGTGGTTGCAAACCAAGAGCCAAGGTACGTTAGTTTGTATAGCTGAGGTCATTTTTCATAGTTGCGTGCAGACCATAAACTATGGACACAATTATGACAAACTACCTTAACTGTGCGAGCTA
Organism: Polymixis flavicincta; assembly: GCA_949987655.1. Lineage (NCBI taxonomy): Eukaryota > Metazoa > Arthropoda > Insecta > Lepidoptera > Noctuidae > Polymixis > Polymixis flavicincta. Next base: position 21,957,632 of record OX465183.1, read on the forward strand.
ATCTAAACTAACGTCGCTTAGTTCTTGGTCTACAACAGGCTTAAGGGCTGGAAACATGACGAAAGAATGACACTGTTCGATCTATGCATCGAATTTAAAACTTGAGGAGAGGAGAGGAGAGTGAAAATGATATGAACGAATGACTGAATGATTGAAATGTACCGGCCCCAGCGTGGTTTGACCAGACTCGATTAATCAAATGAACCTCAAGATTACACTGGCCCCTGAGGCCTCACGTTTCATGATGCTGCAGAGACACTGCATATCAAGGAGTAGACCTGGGTGCGCTGTAATGGAAAGGAAGATGTGCTCTTAGGATAGGAAAGCATTCCGAGCCTTACCGGATATGCATCCTAGAGTACGGCTAAGACTAGTAGTGAGTAGAGTAAAAATAATAAAATTTATAAAATCCTGACCAGGCAAGGAGCTGATCGACATATTCATGGCGGAGGTCTATGAAGACGGCGTCAGGAAACTGACGCCGTGGAAGGAGAACGCGATAAAGGCCAACCACAACCTTCGTCACGCGCTCTCGGGCGAGCCGTTGTCTCCGATCCTCTCACCCCAGGGTTCCAGCACCTGCAGGAAACAATCGGCTACAGGTTAGTGACTCAAATTCGAACATGCTGTATTTTGTTCTAGGAATCGTTGTAAGGCTTAAGGATGGTTAGCTTTCCAACGCCCAGATATTTTGACAGTGAAAGCTTGAATTTTGACAGTTTTTTTCATTGAAAAAAGAACTGTCAGAGGACATTTTTATATCACGGTAAAAATATATGATATAGGTATTTTACGGGAAAAATCAGCCCTTACTCAATTCCTTAGGTACGGAAATGGGACGTGTTTTCATGCCCTGACATCTTCATGATTTGATTGAATAATATTGGAACAGTGTTACGTAGTTAAAATGACTATAGAACGGAGATAGTTGATGGAAAATTCTGGAGTCAACTATATTCTAGCCTTTCACAAACTGTCAATTTCGCCGACACAAAAGCTTTTTTCATGAATCTATCGGAAATGAGCGATCGTCCTTCACTGACATGACTGCCATAATTTTATCAAATATTTTCTTGTGCCCTTTTCCATTGTCTAAAAAACAAGCTATTAAGGACAAAGGAAATTCACAAAACATTTTAAAATATTTACCTTAATCCAACAGAAATTGTAATAAAAAAGTCTTTGCCTACATTACTTAGCATAAAAACATTTTTTAGCGACAAAATTATCATATGTTTGCAAGGACGAAGTTGTAAGGTCAAAACGGGCTCATAAATACTAAGTGCCCTGTCATACGAATAAGGGTTAACTTGCTTTAAAGGATAATTAATATTTATGACATCCGCGAGGGTTACTTAAATACGCGAAGTGGTATAAAAGACCGCGTTCCTATGTCATTTTTTGTAATATTTTTTGGCGTAACCTTTTAGGGTTATTGTAAGAGAAAGCTTGATAAAACTGAATTTGGTTCGGATGTTGGTAGCGTGTACTTGATGCGGTAATTTGATTTATTTCTTGATTGCTCTTTTTTTGCTCATGTCGGGAACGGTTAATAAAAATATAAACATCGCGTAGAAGAAAGAACATTGCTCGGGGTTTTTCGAAGTTATGTAAAACCTACGAAAGACCAAATATTTAATGTAACTTTAAAGCCATGAATATGGTTAGTTTAGCAACTTCAAAGAATTTGCAGCCATTGTTTTTTGTATCAGCTCAAAATCGCACTAAGATCACACACACAGATTTTCGACACTTATAAGAAAACCCTTGTTCTTGATTATTTTCTCCGATAGTATTAATTTCATTATTCATTCCTATTACGTAATATTTATTTCATCTTTTGCGTGGGGGAGTTCTATTCTTTGAGGCGGCGGCGGAACCCTTAATAAGTCTTACAAGGATGCGTCGCTCTCTTGGCCGTAATGAGATACTTATCACAAAAGATGCTTTATTTATAGAATTTGTTGTAAGGTGCTCTTGTTTTTGTGTGATACAAAGAAAACACGATTGATTATTCTGATGAATTAAGGTGGATAGCAGAGCATAAACAGGCCTTCTGGAAAAGGGAGTGAGCCGTAATTCACCACGCGGCTTGGTGTTTGTAACATGTCTTCCTTTGCGGTTTTGAGAGCAGTGGTGATGAAATAATTTACACAACGTTAAGCGCTTAGGTGGCTGGGACGGACTGGATTCGGAAGGTGGAGGATAGTGTGTTGTGGCACAGCCTGGGAGAGGCCTTTGTCCAACAGTGGACTGTGATAGGCTGAGTTGATGGATTGAAGCGCAAAGTAAGACTCATAACCTGTTCAGTTTATATCATCAGTCTACTGCGAGACATACCTCACCAATTAGCATGTTTCTCAGCTACTCTCTTCTGGCTTCTACCAGCGATTGTCCCTCCTCATAGCTTCGGGGTCTATGAGGGCGAGCCTATTTAGTAATTTACGTTCAGCCATGAAACCAGCGATTCCGATACTGATTTTATTTTGAAGGTATCATCCCGATGGCGACACCGGCATCGACGCCGACGTCGAGGACAGTTCGCAGAAACAATTGTCTGTGCTCAATGGCAACGACAGACCGCAGACACAATTGTCTATGCTCAATGGCAACGACAGACCGCAGGGACATTAACGGTTTCTATGTGTTTCTATTAAGACACTTCCGTAGGTGGCGATGCCTTCTGCGATCGAGCGGTGACTGCAGACGGCGTTGCAGTAGTCAGTGGGTGTCCACTACCAGAGTAACGGGACGTATCTTTTTTTGTTTGACTAAACAGTTTCGCGCAACTGTACAGGGGGCCTACTCTCTAAGTTCGTCAACGAAGATACGGGCCCGGGCGGAAGTAGTTCGAAACTTCATACTGAACGGTTCACCCATTTGGCAAAGTTTTTTGGACGGGCATAAACACATCAAATCGTCGTGTCATTCATTCTTAGTTTTGGGATGTGGTTCGGGCCCCAAATTAATATTTTGTTCGTAGGTGAATACGTAGTAGGAATCACTCGTAACTTCGGCCGTAGGCTGCTTAGGGAGTAGATCTCCCTACGCGGACGTGTCGTTCGTAATTTGAACTCGCAGTGGTACTGTCGTTTGCGGTTATGCCGTATGCTGTCAGCGGTCTGCCGGCGCCTACGGAAGTGTCGGTAGGTTTAAGATTAGACTATATTAGAAAGCCTTAGTCGAACTGGCCAATCTCTTACGAATTTCTGCGATTGCTTAAAAAATCAACAGTTGAGTCTATTTTACTGAATAGAGTAATAGTTACATGTGATGTTGGTCCCTAAATTAATTAAAATGTAATTAACGTAATAACACCTTGGACGCTTTTCCACTTTATTACGGTATGATGTTATGATAGTCTCGAAGGTTATCTTAACTGTCACGGATTTTTAATTAAGATGAGCCACTTAATGTACAATTCGGAGCTTATTAAATACACAAGCGAATGAAAATTTCTTGCCAATGTAGTAAGTAATAAATAAAAGGAAATACAAATGTAGTATAAGTAAATTTTACAGACGCACTTTATGTTCGTTTGTAATCGAATTGCCAAAGTTTTTTATAGATGGTGGTTATGTTATAGCAAAAAAAATACTCAGGGTTGAATTTGAAGAGAAGAATTTGTCCCACAGTTGTCCTTTCTCTTCCAAGGGGTTTTAATTTCTTCTGAAGTAAAGGAAAAGTCGTTTCAACGGGATGATTCGTATCGCCGAGAGTCACTTAGTCAGACGTAGTATCGTATGTAGTCTGTGGTCCGACGACGCCGGTGTCGATTAAGTTAGTTTGAGCGTTGAGGGTAATTCACGAGACGGCTATCGCGCGTGGGCCCTTGGGATTTTTCTTGTTTAAGTTTTTTGAAATGTTTTTCCTTTTCACATTAAAACTACAAATTTTCAGAAGTTTAATAAACTTTGGACACCAACATTATACTTTTCTGCTAGCTCATGAACGAAGGAATCCTCTGAAAACCATACATATGTACCTATAACTTTGTAAACTATGCGTGCGTTGTAAAAAAAATCTTAAAACTACTCTTGTTTTACAAGGCAGATTAGAAGTACTTAAAATTAAAATACAAAAGTACAAATTACAGAAAATAACCACAAACTGTTTCTCATACCAGACAATCCGAAAGTTCCTGCTAGTCAAGGGGAGCTGCGCGTAGCCCGGGAGACGGGTACTTCCCGGACATTAGATGCCTTGGCATCAGTGTCGCCACGGGCCCAAGCGTTCGTGAACTACGCCCGGCAAACAGAACCAAGCTACGGCTTTCATTGTGTTATATTATAGGTAAGACAGATCTTGCCTGATTTGATCGACTAGGGCCCGTCGCATTTAGTTAAACTAGTAACATCCCTTGTAGGAATATAGGATACTCAACCATAAAAACACTAACTTGTTTCGAACAACGGTTTTTGATTCGAACATGCTAAAAGTTTGCAATATTTTAGAAAGCTTTTAAAACGAGGTAGTTTTTCTGTAATTTGTACTTCAATTGCAATCTGCCTTCAAAAACGGGTAGTAACAAGAAATGTTCATATCGACGCTCAATCTGTCGTATTTTCTTTACGACACGTTCTTAGAAAATTATTCGTTGATGAGCTATCACAATATATCAAAGTATTTGATTTGCGTCTAGACAAAAGATTTCTCATAACTACTTTATAAAAAGGCGCAATAACTAAAAAACAACGCAGTTTCAACACCATATCAACGGGATCAAAATTTTTGTAAAATTTGCTCTAGTATACTTCCTTTCAAGGAATGCATCGAATTACCACTCATCCTGATATGTAGGTTGCTGTGCGACGTTGACTTGCCAAATATAAATCTTAATACCGGGGTTAGTTAATACCGAGCACATTTAAAACGCCTTCAAGAGCTATAAGTGTCATCACGATGTAGATGTGCTGATCGCATTCAGTTTCATTGGTGAAATTCGCCTTTAGAAGTCCCGGGCCTCGTTTTTCTTAACAGCGTCTACCACTACTAAAAGGATGTACGTTTATTTGCTATTCTACTTATGATAAAACCATATAACGAAATCGTTCGAGGAATATTCCAACATTTCCAACCTTAACCGTCTATTTTGTGTAGTAAGTCGGTCAAGGACAATTCGGGATCGTGTTTGAGCGGCCGGGCTCCCGGGCTTAGTGCCCGAGGACAGGTGAACCGGGAAAAGGGGAAAAAACCATTCTGGGGGTAGACCTTAACATAAGTATTGTTACTCTACCCATCCAGAAGTTAAGTGTGCGTTACGGTGTAGCTATTTCCATTCTAACCTGTCGGATGCTAATTTGTTTAGTTGGTTATATTTTACTAGGTTTTGCGCTGTTGTCTCATGTATATTTTGTACTTCATCATTTTTAGGGTTCCGTACCTCAAAGGAAAAAACGGAACCCTTATACGATCACTTTGTTGTCCGTATGTCTGTCTGTCAAGAACCTTTTTCCCAGGAACGCGTGGAGGTATCAACCTGAAATTCATATCAAATACTCAGATCTGCTGTCACTTGAAGCTGTGAAAAAATGTAACTTCTATGCCAATGCAATCAAAAGATACAGCCGTTTATGCCGCAAATTTTCGACACTCGCAAGGGATTCAAAACCTACGGGGTACTTCCCGTGAACTCAGAATCTTGAAATTTGGTACGAAGCAAGGTTTTACAGCACAAATAAAGGAAAAATTCAAAAAAAAAAGTTGAAAATTTTAGGAAAATTTTGGTACTTACAAGTTTTCGCGAAAATCTAAATTTGCCCATATCTTTTTTATCATGGCAGTATGATAAAAATACCATAACTTTTACTTATACACCTACAGGTTTGTACAGAACCCTCGTTGCGCGAGTCCGACTGGCACTTGTCCGGTTTTTATAAGAATATCCAGGATGAAAAGCCTTTCTCCTTCACCAGGTCCCGGGTTATCTGATGTCAAATTTCATAACGATTGGGTCACTGATTTAGGCGTAACAACGTTACAGACAGATGGATAGACAGACGAAGTTACTTTCGTATTTATAATATTAGTATGGAAATCAACACAAACATAGTTGGGAATTACTAGGAAGATGATGGCGGTAGAATGGAAGTATGGATGTCATTACAAGGCATGGTACGTTTTTTTTAAGCGTGGCGAAATCATTAAACCACTTCACACGACATCCCGTTCTGGGCAGAGCGGGATGTCAGACTTTTATTGACTAAAACCCACCCGTGTTCCTTTAGTTGCTTGTATGAAACCCGCACCTCTCGCAATAGCAAGGGTACGCTTTAATAATGATTCAAGTTGAATCTTTAAGCACGGCTGCTGAGTCCAAGGTCTTGATTTTGACTCTTTGGTGTCTATGTTAAGGGGATTGGTTTCCGCACTTATTCCTTCAGGTGGACTACTGTGCTTGGGCCTTGACGGCCGTCAGTGGTTATTCAAACAAGCCAACCTCTCTCCAGAGGTTAAGAACGTCCGTGGAAGATATGAATGCCCCGAGGGTTTTCCGTCCTAATCTAGGCTACGTCTATGTATTCTGTACTCTTTCGTCGGTGTGAGTGCTTTTCTGTTTGGAAAATCGTCACGTTTAGTAGAATTTTGCCGTGTACATGGCAATGGGCTGCCCGTAAATTGGGAGATAACATCCTTATCACGAACTTATTCAAAGTTCCTATATATTTTCTTACCCTTCGGGGCATATAGCTCCGAACCTCTTGAACACACTCTCACTTTATCAGTTAATTAGCCTTGATTAAATTGTACGTAGGTAAGAAAACATTACCCAAACATGTAGGCAGTGTACACGCACATTTCATCGGTTATATTTGTATAAGTCCCGCGCTCCCATATAATAGGGGTAAGTAGAGGCAGGGGTAAGTCTAACCGTTCAAATCCAAATTCCGGGCTGCTACCGAAAGTTTTCGGTCTTTTTACCCGACTGCGCCAGAAGGAGGGTTATGTTTTTCGAGTGTATGTATGTATGTATGAATGTATATTTCTTTGGCACGCTCTGTAGCCTAAACGGCTTATTATCAAACAAGATATTTATCTTTAGACCATCGAGGCACTTTTGTATTTCAAGTTTTCCGACTTTTCCGACAATCCCGAATCTAAGTTGTCAACTTAGTTGTAAGATCTTTATCTCAGTCGAAATAAGTTTCCAAATAGAAAACCTTTTTTTGTAATAAGGCGGTTCTTATGAGTTATAAGAAGTCTTATGTGCTCGACATCCAATGCTCAGCATCCGAATTTGCGAGTATTAGACTAAAATGTCCCGCAAAGCGGCACGACGCAAAGTTTTCCGTGAAGCTTTTATTAGAAACTAGCTTTTGTAAGCGGCTCCGCCCGCGTGGATGTCGGTTATCGCGTAAAAAAGTAGCCTATGTCCTTCTCCATATCCCAGGCTAAATCTCTGCCAAACATTTCATGACGAACGGTGCAGCGGTTTAGGCGTGAAAGCGCGACAGACAGACAGAGCCCTATAGACAAAGTACATTTCTGTAAGCGTTCACGCCAAACGCTACGCCAAAATGTATGGGAATGACATTACCTGCTGAAAGGACACGACGCAATCTTTCCACAGGTAATGTCATTCCCATACATTTTTGGCTTAGCGTTTGGCGTGAACGCTAACAGAAATGTATTTTGTCTATAGGCCAGAGTTACTTTCGCATCTATAATATTAGTGGGGATTGTTCGCGTGGAGCCTGAAGGCGGTCGCTAGATTCGTCATAACCTAGTCAAAGCTTATTTTACTTCAACACACTGCAAACAAAATTAATATTTAATGTTCTGCGTAAGGGGTCGATTTCATAAATTATTTCAGTCAACAGCGGGCGGAGTACACAGTTCACTGTTATTGTAACGAGGGCGCGTGTCAAAACGCGGCGTTCGCAGTAATAAACGCGCTATATACCTGAAAAATTCGCCTTGTTTCGTCTGTGGGTTGAGTAGAAATGAATATTTTGATTATGAATTTGGGTTTGCAAAACTGACACCGCGGGTATTAACATTTTAAGCACAGGTAGGTACAGTCACAAGTATAAATATGTAAGATATACTCGTACGTCTGCCTAATGATTATTGCATTTATGTAATCGGGCACACCCTTTATGCTTGGAGGCGTTTATTTAGGTATTCAGTTTTTATTATTTATTACTACTTGAGTATAGTTTTTAATGTTTTTGTTGCTATAATGGCGTGTTCTAGCTGACATATGGCAAATAATTTAATCGAATGTTTTGTGTTCCGTAATGTTAATTAATTACTATTGTTTAGAATCTATTTCTTCTAACTAAACAGCTCTGCTGCTTGTGTGTTTGTTGCACCACTTCTTCTTTCCAGATAAAGCAGTAGGCGGGCGTTTTGGGGGACTGTCTTATGTAATTTTGACGTTCAAAATTTTTTAACTCTCCTCAGCCTAGTTTGAAGAAATGACTTTTGATTTCGATTTGCAACTTCGAAAACATACCGGTTTCAAGGATACTATGTTGAGCACCTGGCTTCTAACGTTTCATAAGTGCCCGTATAAATATAATATTTTGATATCGCTTTTAAATCTCGCGTAGCTAAGTGTAAGGCATTTATGCTCGTGACTGTACACATAGAGTTTCACTATGGAACGTAATAATGGGTTACGTAGCGTTCATTGGGAGAATTTGCAAATAACTAACAGTAATTCTTCGAATTAGGTATTCTACCCAAGACAACAGAGAACTAAATTTACGACTATTAGGTACACCATTTACGTAGAATTGAAGTTGTTGCTCATAAAGACTTTAAGTACGTGGCGTCGCTAGTCTTGCTTTCAACTGAAGAATTAGTCTAAATAAATAGGTAACTCATTCATTGCTTTTTCTTCCTCCCAAACCACAACATTAAGATTCGTGCAAACAGATACGACGCGACTCGAAATTTGTGGAACAATTTCTATGAAAAACTTATGGAAATTGTTCTACAAGTGTCGCATTACACATGTTAGAAGAAGCCTTTAGCTCGAAAAATTTCGCACCATATTTGGCCATGCAAAAGCCTGCAAGAATTATCAAAATGCGAACGCTTCTTTCCTCACCCTTGCGTGATTTATGTACAACGTATTCCGGAAGATATCCCCGCCGAACGACCTTTGAAACACCCTCTATCTTTCTTTCTTCCCGATTTGAGGCAGTAACAAGTGTAGGACGTCGTCCTAACCGTAAAAAAACTAATTTAGTAGTAGGTATATGTTCGTTTATGAGTATTCTAGGATGGTTTTTATTTAGTGAATACGCCGTTATTCTTGACTCCCCTTGGGAATCCGGGGATAAAATATAGCCTGTGTCACCCGGGGATAGTGTAGCTTCCCAACAAAGAAATATTTTTTCAAATCGGTTCAGTAGTTTCGGAGCCTATTCAATGCAAACAAACAAACAATCAAATCTTTCCTCTTTATTATTAGTATTAGTATAGTTTTTTTTTTCACAGATTATGTATCTTGCCATACCTACCGCCAATTTTAAAAGCATCATAATGGTGCTCTTACACGGGCAATTTTTTGAGCAATTATTGCTCGGCAACACTAATGGATCAATCTGGATCATTAAAGTGGAGCAATCTGGAGCAACAACAATAAATTGCCGATGTGTTTCGGCAATATTGCTTCTGATTGCTGCTATATATTTCATGAGTTTCCGAATATCCAATCGGTTTGGAAATTTTTAGTCAATTTTCTTTCTATCTCGTTTGTACGTACTCGTATAGCTACATTTTCTTTTTTGCGAGAGGAGCCGCCCGGCGTTTATTTTTAAGTTGCTCCATATTGCTCCATATTGTGTGGCCATATCTCTGGCAACAGGTTGCTATATGTTGCCATTGCCCTAAATTGCTGGATGTAGTCGTGACGTCATATTTGACCAGAATTGCCCAAGATGGGGCAATTGTAGTTGCTCGTGTAAGCGCACCTTAAAGTAATGCTAGGATCAACACGGTTATCTTCTTAATAAAAACAGTGAGCTTTAAAAAAAAGTTTGATCGTGTATTAAGCTTTTATGTTTAACTGCTTGCTCTAATTGGGGTGTATGAGATCTTGTGTTAAATATGTTACACGTTGTTTAAGAGCGGATATCGCTTGCGCAATGATCCGTGATAAAACAAAATAACCTAACCTCTATGGATTACAGGCAGTCTATCACTCAACACCAGCCGTTGCAATCCATTGATTTAAAAAGAAAACAACCATGAAACAAGTTTAGTTTTATTGCAAAGATAATATTTATCGCTCGTTCCACGTCAAGTTTTATGAATAGGCTGGGAGATTTTATCGGAACACCTGTAAGGCTTCCGAGATTATGTACTTCCAGTTAAGTAGGTATACTTAATCCAATGTCAAGTACCGTAGTGCTTGAATCGATAGGCGATGGTACTGTTCAAGTATTTCGTGTTTGTTTACGGTATCCGTTTCAGATGTCCTGAAAGTGTAAATAGGGCTACGCGGTGCGGTTGATATTATGTTTGAATGAATAGTACACTTTAGACGTATATGAAATGTTCAAATTTCGCTGATCTGCGTGATTTTATAGACGTGATTTTATTACTTTCTTAATCCCTGAAAAAGAAGTTGTGAATAATATTCCAAAATAACCGAACTAAATCTTGCCTTATGAATATTATGATTCTTGACAAAAATAAAAAGGGAAATCATTCATTAGATAATAACTGACGCTATCTTCAATTTTGCGCATTAAAACTCTTGTAAATGCAGTATTTTAACTGTAAAAAAGCAACGTCTGTAAATTCAAGTCAATCACCGAAATGGACAAAATTTCGTATACGGCCTCTTAAGAACATTTTCTAGTATTCTTTCTTATCAGAATTTTCCGTTCAAATTTTTCAATTCATTCATCAAAGTGGTTCCAGCGAAGTGCCATAATCCTTAAATTACGGTTTACACCACCTGCCACCTATAGGATATTCTAGGTACCTAATCATAGTGCATTCAAAAGTCCACCCAATTCTTCCAGACTATCCAATCTATCCATATCCTTAACCTTACCTATCCATTCCTCACGTTCCCTTTTTCTCCCCAGGCATTTCCGAAGAATGGAGCAGAAAACCGAACGTTTTATCTAAAGGTACCCAGTTCATTCGCCGAGGCAAAGGGAAATCTAAAAACGGTGCACGCTCTTCGCCAAAGGCGTCGTTGAAACGGCTCGGTTATCGTAAACATGCGTCGCATTCTAAACAAGAAGATCCTAAACTGTACCTGCTTAAAAAAGGTTTGCTAAAGTTCTCTGACTTGCAACGAGTCTCTTGCAGAGAGTGTTCAGACCTTGGAGAAGAAGTGCCATCTGAATCCTCGGCGAAACTGCCCGAGTTACAAGACCTTCAGACGAAAGCGCCAGAATTTGCAAGCCTTGCGGCGAAAGCGTCAGAGTCACCATGCCCTTCGGTGAAGGTGCCACAATATCGACGCCTTGCAGGAAAAACCTCAGAGTTTCCATGCTTTCCGGCGATTTTCACAAAGTGTCTATGTTTTGCGGCGAAAGTGTCTTCTGCCTCTCCATCGAAAGCCCCAGAGCGTTGCATTGGGCCAGAATTTCCATGCAATCCGACGGATGCGCCTAGGCCAGATTGTCTATGTATTCCGACGGATGCGCCTACTCAATCTACAGCAATAGTGTCACAATTATCTGGCCCTTCGGTGAATTTGCCCCAGAGTCAAGCCCCAGAGGTGAATTTGCCCCAGCCTCAAGCCCCTGCGGCGAATTTGCCCGAGCTTCAAGCCACAGTGGTGAATTTGCCCCTGCCTCAAGCCCCAGTGGTGAATTTGCCCCGGCCTCAAGCCCCCGCGGCGAATTTGCCACTGCCTCAAGCCCCAGTGGCAAATTTGCCCCAGCCTCAAGCCCCAGCGCCAAATTTGCCTCGGCCTCAAGCCCCCGCGGCGAATTTGCCCCTGCCTCAAGCTCCAGCGGCAAATTTGCCCCAGCCCCAAGCCCCAGCGGCGAATTTGCCCCAGCCTCAAGCTCCAGCGGCGAATTTGCCCCAGACTCAAGTCTTAGAGGCGAATATACCACAGATTCAAGCTCTAGGGGCGAATTTACCCCAGATTCAAGCCCTAGATGCGAGTTTGCCCCAGGGTCAAGTTCCAGCGGCGAATTTGCTACAGCATCCAGCTGGTGCGGTGAACTTGCCTGCCCCATCTGTTAGATCGCGGCAGTCGTGTCCAGGAACCTGCCCACCATACTGCCCCACTAACCTCACCAGGTGGGATAACCTTATCGTGATACTAGTTTGTGCTACTGTGTTGATGCTCATCTTGTCTGCTCCCGTATCTAACTTTTTTGGAAGGAGCAGGGGGCGGCGGAGGAGATAAGTGTAAATATAATAATTATATTTTTTTGTTGAGCTTTTTTTTCTGTTTTATTCTTTTTTTTACTATTCAAGAAAGAAGCTGACGGTAAGAAGTTTTTTTCTCTATATCTAAAAAAATAATTAGACAAATTTGAATAGAAAAGAGAATCTTCGTTAGTAATAGCACTAATAAATCTGGCAAATATCATCAAAAACCCCTCAAATAGTCGAAATTCGTGTTGACTAAAGTGCTTGAGGTATCGTAGCAATAGACCACTTAGTAGCTATGAGGAAATCTGCTACTTTAAATGCATAATTTTGTTAGTATATGTTCCTGAGGTTGATCAAGGTACGTCTCCATCACTGATAGTGGGTATCTCGTGCACATCTACAATATTATTATTGGACCGCGCTGTGAATACACTTAAGTAATTGACTACGCCATTGATCGCTACGCTTGTCTGTACTGAACCTTACCACGAGCCTTATTTTGATTTTTCTAGTATGAAAGTTTGTTTTGTGTAAACAGTCTTGTCTCATGTTCATACAAGTTGATGGAATTAATGGTTTATTTGCCAGATTAGGTAATATAGGGTTGGTTTTAGACTACAGGAGTGTTCTTCCATTGCAGTAGCTTCGTAAGTTTAAAAATATGTATCAGCTTATTGCCATCACCAATTCATTTACGAAGCGTGGTAATTATGGCAAAGCATTGGTACCCAAGGTACCAATATTTTGATTAAACTTTCAATCCTGTGCTAGAAAAAGCCATAACTAGATTCGAGAATGTTCTAAACCATAAAGGTTATAATCTTGTACTTAGTTAGCACCTTTGTATTTACTCCGTGGTTAGCACTCAGTAAGCTATCCTGGGCCTCAAGTCTGCTATTACAATAGTGTCAGCATGATCTATCATTGATTTCATAATTGTTGATTTTGACAAGTTTCGTAATCTACTAATATAATAGCGTCATTATGACTTTCCAATGGTCAGCCACTGACACTCCATTGAAAGAAATGTCATTTATTGGTAACCTGACAATGGGATCGTGTTGAAATGACAAATTTATAAAAATGGCAGACTTGGGCCCCTGACGTCATCCCCTAGCCGCATACACAGCAAACATAGAATAGGGGAAGCATATTTTTCGCCAATAACCACAGTTTTATTGCTCCACTTGTTTATAAACGCAATAAAAGCAATAAAGCTACTCTCTATGCAACACATGGGGTTGGAGCCAGCTGAATGAAATTGTCTGTAGTTGTTTAGACTAGACCATTACGAACACACGTAGAGCCTATTCACAATTATGGCTGTTTCAAGTTTAAATTAGATCTCGACCTTTAGAAAATGGCCGTATATGAACAAAATTTAGATTAAATTCACAGGCAGTGTAGTATATTGGGTCGTTGTGGCCTCTTTTAGCCGGTGTTAGGATTATTGGTTCCCACATAATGTGGCGAGCCTCATGCTATTTATCGGACAAAAAATGTAACTTAAGTTGCTGCAGGGAATATCCTGAATTACGCTTTAAACTGATGGATTCCCTGGACTATATTTTTTACGTAATCTCTTACTTTATACATGGGTAAAGCCTTTGGTATTTTTTTGGGAAAATTGAACTATAGAGTCATCTTATTCTGCGTTTTTCCTACATTACATGAATGTTCATTTAAATTAACAGTTTTTTTCCTGTGTTAGTAACGGAATCTTCCGATGTTTCTTACCAACTTTGTGAGGGACTTTTGCTGGCGACCTCGACCGCGTATTATTTATTTTTTTGTTTTAACATAAAACATATCCTATGACATTTCGCAATACTGTTAACTTCCCATTAATGAAAGAATTTTCGGAATCGGATCAGTAGTTCCAATTTTATTTTATTTTGTAGATTAATCTCCTATATAAAGTCACAAATACCTCTTTATTAATAGTATTGATTGTAAAGTATAAGTATGTATATAAACACGGGACCATTTCTTATGACTGAACTCTGAGTTTTTTTCGGCCTTTCTTCTCAGAGTAGTCAGATAGCAAACGCCGACCTCATCTAGTTTTAAAAATATGATTGACATTTAAAAGTATTTGTACAAACCTACTTACAGAAATAAAATCATTTATCATTAGAATACCCATCGCGTTTGTAACAAGTAGGGCAGACACGACACAAAGAACAACAAAACTGTTAGGTTTAAACTGTAAAAGAAAAGAGGAAGCTTCCTTTTATGAACAAATAGAATCACCAGACTGAACACGACTGAGTCGTGGGCGTTTACAAAGACACGCAAACAACACACGCTCCAGCAGAAATGACTCAATGTAGCGCAGTCAAGTTGATTTATAGTCTAGATACAAGTTAGAAGTTGTTACTAGTTAGTTATTAGTCAATCCTGAAGATAAGGATGAATCGTTGTTTAATTTCGTCTTGCAACGATAGTTTGGCTCGCGTTGTTAGTTCGATAGTTGCTTGGCGGAAATTTTGTCGTCATTTTCACGATTTTGAACAGCTTAGGCCAGAGACTTCAACGCCTACTCGTTGCACTTTGTTCTAATAAAATCGTGAAAAGCAGTATTTGAAAAGTAAATAAAAGCGAATAAATCCTACTCTTACTTAATACTATAAAAGTAAAAGTTTTTTTTTTTTGAATATTTCGGTGATTGGATACCAAATGTTCCTCAATCACACAGTTCAACTATATTCATTGCATTACGTTGTTGAGCAGACACATTTTTCGAGTTGAGTAAACACATTTTTCGAGTTGAGCAGACACATTTTTCGACCATATGAAGCAAAGGTTTAGCAATCTGTTTCAAAATGATTCAGATTATGATTGATCGTGGGTTACGCAATTAGGGTGCTCAATTGGATGACATTTGGCACACATATACAGTTTGTAACCTGGATGAACATAGGATAATTTTTAATTCGGTAGTATGTTCCCGTGCGATAATTTTCGAATTTCATGCGGGCGAAGCAGCTGCAAAAGCTAGAGCATTAAAAAAACAGTCTCAACGTCGCTACTCCTCCAAAAGGTACTTTAATTGTTTTACTTTAATTGGCGGCACGCGCCTGAGATAACAATACGGAACCCAAAAGACCCAGTCAGTTCTTTATAAAGGACCTCATTACTCTGTCCTTTACAAACACAAGTCCCTAATCAGCGCGTTTTAAGTCCCTGACCACATCGTGGGCAGGACAGACGCCCACCGCTTTGTTTAAAATGTCTGACGTGACCGTGTCTGTTCGTGGAACGGGAATAAAAGCACTCTAATATTCCCCAAAGGTATTATATACCTGCTAAATTAGTATTATAAGAAAAGTGGTAGAGATATTAATCAGATTATTGTTGTTTTTCTAAGTGGTGGGCGAAAGGTACGCCCCTGGGAGGTTATGATTAATGATAGACGCGACCTAGTGAACGACGCGGAATTAAGTAGGAGATTTAGCAAAGTGTTCCAGTTGGTTCTCTCTCTCTCTATTATGATAAGGTTTCCCTAAGGGTGGTTTAATAAATGGCGAACAAGGGATCACGATGTAGGAAAGGCTTTTGTGTTGGTATAGACCGCGATCCGTTTTATAGGCGTAGTGATAGTGGCGATTTTTTGCTGTTATTTACTAGCGGTTGATAAGAAATCATTTCTATGATTGAAAACCATCAGATATCCCACCGATGCGAGCTATTCAATTTTCAACGGAAAGATATCGATTAAACAATTGAGTCGTGAAAGAGGAACAAATTCGCTTTGCAGGAAATCGGTGCAACAAAATAGGTCAATGCTTACATTTTTGTCAAGACGGAAGATCGTCACAAATCTTGGATTTTACTCATGGAGCATTGGTATACAAAAAACCCAAGATACACAATCAGCGTTTCAAAAACGTCCGCATAAATAGGGCGCAATATGCGCAGGTGCCACATAGTATCGTCAGTCAGCTTTCAGTCAGTCTTTTTGGATTTTATAAAAAACCACTTTAAGTCATGCGTGTAAGGTTAAATTTCCAAATTAAAAATGTTTTATCATAACCACTGACGTGTAATTGGGGACAGTTTTGAGTCTTATTTTTGTTTGAGACTACATCTTGACTTTTTTGTAAATCAATGTAATGGAGACAAGTTCTAAATATCGAGCATAACCCACAAACTAAGGAAATACGAGTACCTTTAGCTTTAAAAGCACTGCTGAATTGGATATTTTGCCTCTAACATTGGACGGCGCGGCAGTCCGAAATGTAAAGAAAACGAGGACCGACATGATCTAAATGTCAACTAGGGACCGGTCATGCTTTGGTTTTACAGATTAGGGTTTATGGGTAGGGTCAAACGCAAACATGTAGCTAAATAATATCTTACGTAGTTGTTTTACCAAAAAATAAGATTAAATAGGTGTTGGTATCGGAGGGAAAGCGAGCTAGAATCAATTTCATATTTATTTAACCATTTATGTACACACTGAATAAACAGACAAGAAGATTAGAACAGAAAAATAGGTACAGAGGTATAAAGAAATCAGCTGTTCCATACTTTTAGTCCGCGTAGGTATTGCAACTTTTCTATGAAACAGCAGATATTTTTTTTTGGTTAACCGGCGAAAAATTTCTGAGCTAGAATTCTAGGTTCTAGAATGATATGCTGAATTCATGGTTACAATTTGCGCACTGGATTAAAACTTACCCTAGATGTATATTATGTGTATACGTGACAACTAAGTAAGAAATTTTGGAAAATTCACAATGAAAGTTTGTTAGGAAGTAATTTTTGCCTCTGCGAAAACCCATCGGGCACACAGTTTGTATTTAGATGAGTTTGAATTTTTTAAACGTTAGCACAGCGAAACTGTCAAACAAATTTCCTTGAATTTGTTGGAAAAGTTAGCTGAACAACCCGGACAAAGACATACGGTCTTGATTCATCTTTTCATCCCGGAAATTTAAAAACTTTTTTCAAGCGCGGAACTGCGGCTCGGCCAAAGGGATTTACGAGTATAATCGTCACGTAAGCAGAGGTCTTCGTACCGCACATTATTCTCATATCGGAATTAAATCCCGTTGTGATACTGAAGTTTCCTTTGCCTTTTATCGAAGCTTTCTGTTTTATTTATTTCTTTCTTATAAGAAAACTAATTAATATGGGGTAGCAAGCGTGTCTTTGCGCATATAACTACATTACTTAGTACTTCCTGCTTTTATGGGTTGAAAAAATAAACTGTTGCTTTACCTCAATAAAGGATTTCGTTCATGAATATCGCGAATTAAAGTCATTATTATTTCATTTGATAAATTTATTAGTTCACAAAAATTCTTAAAAAAAAAAAAAGAAAGCATTTTTACTTGATCAACCTCTACGTATTTTGTGGCACAGGGCGTGAAGTCTTCTCTTGCGAACATCAAAGAGTGAATAAACCAAAGTGAAAACAACTAATCCAGTCTGTGGTAATATGTTTCAGACATACTTAAACTTGATCGACCCCATTCCTAATATCCATACTCCGTCTTTGAGCCCTTCATGTAATATCAGAGATTATGCCACCCTAATCCCTCTCACACACAGCCCTCTGATATACCTACCAAGTTCAATAGCCTATATTTCCTAGGCTACACAGAGTAAATATATCGGAACAGGAAAACAGCAGCTCCACTACAATATACACTGCTTAACATACTGTTTTCCATAGACAAACAGAAGCATCGGTGGCATTGTTTGGTGTTTGTTTAAGGCTGGTATTATTTTCCAATTCGCTTAATGTGATGTTGTCGTTATGTTTGTATCTGGTTGAGGGGTTCATCAGGGCTGTCGGCTTTTTTAGATGATTTCGCTGATGAGTATTTTACCTACAGTAGGCTGCATATCGGTGTTAACAAAACCGGTAAGTACCCTAATTCAATCACAATCTAAATAATTTCGAAGGATTCTCATAAATCCATTGCTTCATATACATACAGACTTACGTTCCCTTCGAGTTGGTGTGTCATCATCATCATTTCAGCCGAAAGACGTCCACTGCTGGACATAAGCCTCCCCCAATTTGGGGGGATTTCCATAATCGCCACGCTTGCTAGGCGGGTTGGCGATCGCAGTATGGTGGTAAAATGCATAGAGAACGCTGCTGCCCATTCTCTAGTAAGTCCCTTAGTCGCCTCTTACGACACCCACGGGAAGAGATGGGTGTGGGAGTTGTGTACTCACTGATAGTTAAGTGGTTTTTCTCTAAAACCAAAGTCCCTAACTATATTTTAGTGAACACCACATCATCATCATCATCTGCCTCACCTTTTCCCAACTATGTTGGGGTCGGCTTCCAGTCTAACCGGATGCAGCTGAATACCAGTATTTTACATGGAGCGACTGCCTATTTAACCTCCACAACCCAGTTACTGGGTAATACGATACCCCTTGGTAAAACTGGTTGTCAGACTTTCGGGCTTCTAATGACCCGTAACGGAAAATACAGCCAACGTAAATGACAGCCAGGATCGACGGCTTAACGTGCTTTCCGAGGCACGGAGTGGTCATGCGCGACCCGGATGGTCACCCATCCTTCCCACCTTCAATCGACCTTTGTGGCTGGTTTATTTAGCCATGTGCTGTTTTAACTATATAACTTCAATTAAAATATCAATTCATAAATCCTTTATAATGAACGTGAAGCCTGTATTTTCCGTAAGAAAATTACCCCTTTTTATCTATAGAAGAAAATAATAGATTTGGCAGTTAAGCTGCAAAACGAACTCTAGGCCGTCAGACTTCTTTTGTTTATTAAATTAAAAACAAGATCACCATGTTAAAGGTTCTTCAAGGTTTAATATAACATCGCACGTAAAATATTTACCAGCTGAAATGCGAAATAAGTACCCATTTTGTTACGTAAGGTAGAAAAATATGAGGTAGATGTTATAGCAGGCAGTCCACCCAAACATTTGCGAGTGTTGCCGCGTTATTAACAAACTTCACAAGTGCTTTCAAGCCGTTTTTTCCCATTCATCTTTCTTTTTGAGGAAATAAAGACATTTTTAAATTTAATAACAAATTCTGATTTATCTTTTCTTTTTTTTTTTTTTGTTGAGCGCTTTTGAATATTTCAGCGTGGATATTTTTGTATGTGCACGAATTTTTGTTTATTGGGACTTGGAAGCTCTTGGAAACTCAGCCAGATGTTTTTCTTTGCAAACCAATACGAACATACGAACATACATTTCAAGAGAACGAACGGTAACAAGTTTATTTAAAATTACTTTTTGTGTGACGCACGACTGTTTTCCGGAAATCGTTTTCGATCTCCCCTTTTCACAAAATAACAATACACACAGCGCCCAAGTGCGAGTAGGATACGGAGGGTTCCGTACCTCCGTATAATATTTAACTCTCAATATTTAAATTATTTCTTAATAAATAAATGCAGTCGTAAAAAAAACACATCCTCTTGTCTTTAATTTGGAACTTTATTTTTATTATTTGTTGTTGTAGCGGCCATAGTACCCCATTTCAGCCGACATTTCAGACGTCCATTGCTGGACAAAGGCCTCCCCCATGCTCCGCCACTTCGACCGGTTTTGTGCTTTTCGCATCCATCGGATTTCTGCAGCCTTCACAACGTCATCGGTCTACCTTGTGAAGTAGTAGTACACGTTCTGTGAACATTTACGGTTCAAAAGATACCGCCTTGTGACAGTCGTACGATCGAACAGCGGAGTCTTAGTAATAGGGTTCCGCTGGCAACCCTTAGATACGGAACCCCAGAAAAGATTCCAGTATCTATCTACATTATTTTTTCTCACAACCACATTCAATCAATATCAACATCCTAGAAATAATCTCCATCAAACGCCAAAGCCTCGATTGGAAGTGGGGAGCCAAACGAAATATTGATACTAAGCGGATCAGATTGTTTCCGCGGCTCCGGTGATGGCAGGAAGTGGGGAGCACGACGGGAATGGGACTGTAGCACCCGTTATTTAGTTATTCGGTTATTTCCGGATGATAACGAATGGTGGAAGTTTTTTGGAGATCCTATGGTTGATGAGTGTACAGGGTAAGTTTTTATCCACTGCACAAATTTTAACAATGAATTCAGCATATTATTCTAGACCGTACCGCAGAAATTTTTCGCCGGCTATACAAAAAAAAAAACAACTGTGCAATACTTACGCGGTCAAAATGTATGGAACAGCTGATTTTTTTTTGTAAAACCGGTGAATTTTTTTTTGCGGTAGTGGGTCTAGAATGATATGCTGAATTCATGGTTAAAATTTGCGCACTGGATAAAAAAAATTCCTGCATAGAGTCAAGTCAAAAGTATTTATTTCAATTAGACCATTCACAGGCTGTTCTGAATACACAAGATATAGAATAAGAAATTCAGTTAGTTGCTTGAGCCTACATTTATAAGAGATAACTCAGAAAAAATTCTTCCGTAGATCTTTTGTGAAGGAAAATCTTTTAAGCCTGTCAGGTACCTTTGACACGTCAAACACAGTTCGCTCTATTGTGGCTTGAATGAAAACATTTTATGTGGGTACAAATGTTTTCTTTGTCACTTAAACTAAGCATATTACAGCCGCTTGGGTCACAGCACATTGAATAAAAAAGTAAATATAAAAATCCAACTGCGTAAAAAGTGAACTTTAAAAAATATGGTAGGAAGATAATTTAATTCAATAAGTACTATAAATAGTCTCATGCAATCGGAGGCAATATAATGTCATTATCGTCAAATTGTGAAGATATCTCTGGTTATTATTGGAATTACCAATGAGTGAAGCGTTCATTAATTAGGTGAGGCAATTTTGGCAATTTTTCGACCCCCACCCTCCCTCAGGTGAGATGTCGTGAGATTTGGTTCGACCCTCCCCCCACCCACAATCTCACTTGAGATATTTCAAAATGCGTATTTTTAGTGTAAAAACGTTAATCTGTGCTTATTTCCGAAGGATGCATGAGCTGCGTATGGCTGGCTAGCCTGGCTGGTGGCGGTTTGACAATCGGGAGTTATTGTGCTACTTTGTGGCGCTGCATAACCGCGATAAATATTATTTTCTAGGATTTAGTCATATTGGTGGTAACCAAACCTAACCCGGTTTTCTCGCAATTTTACATTGCTTTTTTTGCGGAAACTAAATAAATATTTATTACGTGATATTCGACTCGACCCCCTCCCCCCTAAATGCCTCACGTAATTAATGGACGCCCCCTAACCCAGTGCCTGGGCTGTAGAGGTAAGATCTATGTAAATTAAATACTGATATTCTACTGCAGTTAGATTAGAAGATGACCCTTACATAGTTGGGAAAGAGCATCACCCTAATTGCGTAACTCACGATAAATCATGTACTGTTTCAATTTGACAGTTCAACAATATTAATTGCGTTATTTACGTTGCTGAGCAGGCACATTTTTCGAACATATGAAGCAATGGTGTAGCAATCTGTATCAAAAACAACGGTCTATGATTAATCGTGAATTACGCAATTGGGTGCAGGTGATATACAGGATAAGTTTTTATCCAGTGCGCAAATTTTAACCATGAATTCAGCATATCATTCTAGAGCCCCCCCCTAGCGCAGAAATTTTTCGGCGGTTATACAGGATAAGTTTTTATCCAGTGCGTAAACTGTAACCATGAATTCAGCATTTCATTCTAGAACCCCTACCGCAGAAATTTTTCGCCGATTATACAAAAAAAAATCACCTGTTCCATACATTTTGACCGCGTAGGTATTGCACTTTTCTATGAAACAACTGTTTTTTTTTTTGTATAACCGTTGAATTATTTCTGCGCTAGGGGTTCTAGAATGATATGCTGAATTCATGTTTAAAATTTGCGCACTGGATAAAAACTTATCCTGTATAAAAAAAAAAAAAAAACAGCTGTTTCATAGAAAAGTGCAATACCTACGCGGTCATAATGTACGGAACAGCTGATTTTTTTTTTATAACATGTGAAAAATATAATCTAGAAATCTGAGTCTCGAATGATATGCTGAATTCATGGTAAAAATTTGCGCACTGGATAAAAACTTTTCCTGTATGACGCGCGGTCGGCCTGCTTGCAGTGTGCGATTGTTCATACCCGTGCTTCATACAAGATGTTCGAAAGAGATGGAGGACGATTTTTGCGAAGCAGTGCGGCTCGCCCAAATCTGTGCCACCCTTAATTCTTACACATACGAGTATCACCAGTATTGATCTTCATAAAAAATAAGATGTTATCTAGGTCATCTCAGTACATAACTTATAGCTTTTCGCTTGTCATCCCGCAGCGCTATAACGACCACCTAAAATAGGTCAAAGTCGTGTTCCGAACAACTTTCAGACCCTATTTATGCCTTTCTGACCTTTCTCTACAAAAGCTGTTCGTAATGGCGAAGGTTGACCTCCAAACTTAGATTCATTAGACTGGATAAGTACTGCTTAATGAAATTATATGTGACTAGAGTTGGCTCACAAGCTAAGACACGCCTCTGGAATTAAGATTGAAGTGATTGATAAAAGGTTTCGTAGCGTATTTAGTTAATTGTTTTTTCGGGCTGAAGAATACTAGCAAGGTTTACATGGTGGCAGTGAGTTCGATGCGCAACCTGCACCCTAATTGCGTAACTCACGATTGATCATAATTGGTTTCGTCTTCACAGTTAAACAATATTCATTGCGTTATTTATGTTGTCGAACAGACACATTTTTCGAACATATGAAGCAATGGTTTAACAATCCGTTTCAAAACGATACAGATTATGATGAATCGTGAGTTACGCAATTAGGGTGCTGTTCAGTTACTATGGTTTAAAAAAGGAATTTGCTGCTCTATACATTTTGAGCGCATAGGTATTGATTGTTCTTTTCTACCATTTTTAGTAGATTTTTATAACATAAAAATTTTCTACGGTAGGTTTTCTAGAATCATGTGCTGTATTCGTGGTTACGCGTCCGCTGTCCCTGCCACCCTGTAAAATTCACTTTACGTTTCTGTTTGACAGCCGCGAACATACTGCGAAGCCTGTATACCCAAAGAATTAGGCAAGGTTTACCTACAATATACATTACCTACCCTCATTTGCTGCATTTGCTGCTTCTATCAATCGACTATGATCCAAAGCGTCTGCCAAAATTGTGATTGTGACAAATTCCTTTTTGCGATCATATATTGTAACACTTGTGTGTGTGAATCATCTTTATTTGCTAGTTTTAAAGAAATACATAATTCTCTATAGCTTGTGGTATATCGTTCATTTGTATCTATTTTCGATATCACTATAGTAGATTCTTTTTTTCCAAGGCTATTATTAATATTATTAAGTCTAGTGTCCCTACCAATCTAGGTTCTATACCAGATAATGACGGCAATTTGTTAGTAAATCTCGTAGCGTGGGTGGACGTCGCATCGCCTGGGAAATGGGAACTTGTCTCGATAATGTATATTGATGTGGCCCAGGGGACGGCTGAATGGCTCCTTATACTAGGAAGCCTTTTGGATTGCTGGAATAATGGTTCTGAAGTATGATCCAATGAGGGAAAGTAACTTAGAAGTTTTTATGTTAGTAGGACGTAGTTTTTTACGAAGCTTAAGTCAAGCTTGGGAAGTTTTCTACGGTAGGTATACATACACTCATATCCTGACGTAGTTATTAGGTTTTCGACATTTTGTCAGGAATAGCAGAACTAATCTTAGCAAGGGGTTTCGTATTACTCAGTAACTGGCTCGTGGAGTCGGATAGGCAGTCGCTCCATGTAAAATATTGATATTCAGTTACGTCCGATAAGACTGGAAGCTGTCCCCATGATACTTGGGGTAAAATCTAGGCAGATGATGCAGTCAGAAACAACAGACCAAACTGTTAGTTACAACTTTTGGTAAACAAACCGATATCATCAAACAGAAATAACTTACCCTTCTTGTTCACCCGAAAACCGTGTGTTCCCTGAGTAAACATTTTTCATCATAATGACGTGCGTCATATTACGCAACATGACGCATGATAACGATCAACTTTTAGCGACGTCTTCCTAAACAAGTCACCAAACGTGTCAGGAATCGCGTCAATTTGCCGTCAAGTAAATACGCGGCTTCAATCGCGCTAGTGCTGAAAAGGGGTGGCTCTATTTTCTGAAAACCACACGGCACACAATATTACTTAGATAAACTCGCATATTTTATTTTTAGATTGTTTTATTTTGTTTCTATTTGCTGTACTCTGGACGCTTTTAACGTGTAGGTATATCTTTTTTTACATCGTTCTGACATTAACTAATATTTTTGTTACAATATAATTTAAAGAGTGTCCATGGAGTGTCTTGCCCGTTCTTCTCCATAGGTACCTATTACGCTTTGGAATTCGCAACTACCATCATGTTTCTCTCTGACCGATTTCTTGACAGTTCAAAAGTGCTTGTAAACGGTATTGATTGAAATAAATGTTAGGGGTAGGTAAAAAGTACAAAACCCCAGTCACTGCGAGCCTTTACATACTTCTTTTATGTTGTTACGTCCAAGAAGTATATACAATACTTCTTCATCCATAAGCCGTGCGTCCAATAGAGTTCCCGTCGGTAAAAGGTCGATATTCCATACAAACTTTCACCCCCCATTTAACCACCATAAGAGATGATCTTTCAAAAATCCTTCCGTAGTTCTCACCGACGACGGTATAAAAGAACCCTTGTGCTTTCATGCTTCTAGTCCCAGGGGTTTAGTTTACGTTCACACGGACGTAAAAAGATCGCAGCGGGATTTTATCGCGCGTTGGATTTTATCGCGCTTTGGATTTTCTCGTTGTTGAACAGAGCATTGAGAATCCAACAGAGTGCACATCGGTGCATCGAAAAAGCACACTGTTCTGTATAAACATCGGTGAAATACAGGTTAAGTTTTTATCCAGTGCGCAAACTGTAACCATGAATTCAGCATATCATTCTAGACCCTCTACCGCAGAAATTTTTCGCCGGTTATAAAAATAAAAATCAGCTGTTTCACAGAAAAGTACAATACCTACGCGGTCGAAATGTATGGAACAGCTGTTTTTTTTTTGTACAACCGGCGAAAAATGTCTGCGCTAAGGGGTCTACAATGATATGCTGAATTCATGGTTACAATTTGCGCACTGGATAAAAACTTTTCCTGTATGTACTAACTAAATATTCCTCATATTTGATACAAAATCTTCCCACTATTACGCGTATTAAGACCGGTGCACTGGTTGTATTGCTCTCAATTACCGTTACTCTGCCTCTCTGTACATTGTTGCTCTTTTGTGTGAACTAAGCTATTTGTAGCTATTTTTGTAAGGTGTTAAATTAATTATTATTACTAATTATAATTAATAATTTCGTGCGTTGAAGATTCACTGCGGAAAAAATCCCACCGCGGTATTATTATGACCGTGTGAACGTCGACTTTAGGTTGTGCGTCGTCTGTCAGTGAATAAATGACCCATTCTGCAAGTTCTCATTTTTATTCATTCTTCCCTGTTTTATCTATCTGTATAAACATGTGAAATCATTGTTATGATTGTCTAATATCTTACTTTCAACAGTTTCAGCATCGAATGTTGACATTAATTGCGTCTATTTGCATAAATAAGACACAAAGAAAATATCAATAGAAAATAGAAAGGGTATATTTGATTATGTACCTACTTGGCATCAATATTGTTAGTTTTGTATAGAGACCGCAATTTATCTTGGAAAGAGGTCTTTCTGGCTGTCTCGGGAATAGATAGTTTTGTGCCAATATTGTTTATAAATTCTTTTCTCAATCAATTTCTTGTTAACATACAGTTCGTAGACGTTTATTTTCTTGGCTATATTTGCATAGATTTCATTATCTTCTGTTGAGACTAGGGATTATTGTAACATAGATTGTCTTGTGTGGGTTGGGCGTTGTTTACAAACACACCTTTGGTTTCGAAAAAAAAAAACAGTGAACGGTCACACATGGACGGCTATCCAAATCTTAACGTCAAAAAGTGATGAAAATCAGAGATGTTGCAGATATCCGCATCCACAATTGCGGAGCTTCAGCATCGATTTAGACTTCTGGGCCTACTCTCTATGCACGAAGTCCGTAGCTTCAGCCGAAGTTTCGGGCGTTTCCAACTCGGTAACACCTACGGACATAAGATTATTTCGAGGCCCGAAGTAATAATGAATGACAGCACGATTTGATAGTTATCTCTACTCCCGGAGTGTTTTGCCTGTCCGAAAAAAATAATGTCACTTGTTTTGAAGGTTCAACTACATGCAGACGGGCTCGTATGTTCCTTGACGGACTAAGATAGAAGACCACCTGCATCAGCATCCGCAATGATCAATGCGGATGTAGATGTAGCGCAGATAGCAGGTAGGTACATACCTGCAATCTTTACTACGAGGCGCCACCACACAGTAGCGCCTCCCGTGGGCACGTGCCAATTGACAGGTAGGAGCGAACATTTCGGTGACAAGATCCGTCGCGTTTGTTATTATTTATCATTTCATTCTCGTGGTTTGTTATTGTTTATCATTTGTTTCTCGTAAATCAATCAACTTGATTCATTTCGATTACCTATCGTATGAGCAGCTACAGTGTATTTGTGCTGTAAGCGAGTTTTTTGCAGTTAATATAATTTACTGGACAAGTACATTTACTGCATCACTCACTGAAAGAAAGTGAGATTTTGTCTCCTATACATACATACCCAAATATATCTTTAAAACATCATAAGATCCACGTATGTGAGCCTTCAAAAATCCGCGTCTGCATCCGTAGCCACGAATGTGGATGCGGCTATCTGCATCCGCAAACTCCCTGGTAAAAATAATGAAACATTTTCATGATGGCTGATATAATATGACGGACATCCCTATCCTAGAAAACCAAACCTTTACAATGCTTATCGTACCTCAAGGTCAAGCTCCACACTTCATACTCTTAAGACTACAGATATCCTGTTAACATTAGCATGTCGGTGACGCGAACCCTAAAGATTTTCCCCTAACAAAAATCGTTCAACTAAAGAAGATTTCACTTCACTACTTCAATAGAAATTTTTCGTTTGTTTTCTCTAAACACATACAGTTATCGTTACACGTACCACTCGAAAGTCTCGACTCCGTAAGATCGGTTACAAGATTACCCTGATAAATCGGATCGGCCTTTTAACTTACCTATTATACGATCCCCGCAGACGTATCTGATCTAGCAACTAAGCCAAATAACAGAGATAAAACAAAACTTTATTCTAGGAACAAAATAATCGCTCATACCCGAAGTTTGGTTGGCAGAAGCGTCCTCATAAATTCACCCTCATTCATCCCATCCAGCCGCGTTCACCCCATTCACCCTGCTGATAGTATCTGTGACGTATAATAGCGGTGACGCCAGCGGAGTGGGACGCCCACGTAGGGCCGGCTGATTTATTAGTTGCAGTGGTTTGGTCCTTAAAGTTTTAAGTGGTTAAGGGGACAATAATTGGTGCGATCGCCTACCGCACCAATTACTTAGTTTGAACACTGTTATGTATAGTATAAGATTTTAACCAGTGCGCAAATTGTAACGAGCCAGTAAAAAAAATCTGCTGTTCCATACATTTTGACCGCGTAGGTACTTTTGTATTAAACAGCAATTTTTTTTTTTTGTAAAACCGACGAAAAATTTCTGCGCATGGTCTAGAATGATATGCTGAATTCATGGTTACAGTTTGCGCACTGGTTAAATATTTATCCTGTAGAGTTACGGTGAAAATAGCATACTTATTACAGTCCAGCAGTCGAGAGAATGCGGTCTTGATTTTGCGAATGTGATCTTTATTGGTTACAGGAATTGTCGCACTAACAGGTATTAGGAACGCATTCTCCTGACTGGCTGTGGCTGTGTAAAGGCTCTTGCAGACAGGCGCGTTTCGACTTTAAAAGAACAATTTCTAAAAAAACTTCATGGAAGTTTATTTAGTAGAGTCGTGCCGCGCTGGTCAGCGGGGGAAGCCTTAAAAGTGTCTACATTATTATTCACGATTTAAAATTATAAAAGACGGTTCCACTCTATTATAGATCACAAAGTTATTGATAACTTTTCTATTTAGAACACGAACTTTGCCTAATATGGCAACTGGATTTCCTACGACAGCGGTGGCCCCCGCACAAAGCCTTCCGCTGACATCCACAGCGTGACGGTGCGTCACGATTCTGGTTGACATCGCGACGCGTTCTGGAAGAACTCAACTCAAAATTCATAAAGTTTTTATATAAACTGTTCGAATAGTGTCGCGTCGCGCCTGTCTGCGGGAGCCATAACGCCTGCAGTGATGGCCGTCATGAAAATGAAGGTTTGACTAAACGATCCCACAAAGAGCTCTTTAGAAAAACACATTAATATCATTGATAACGTTTTACTGAAGTCCATTCAACGCTAAACTTCGGACGTTACATGCCGTTCATCGCAGTCTTAGGAATCCGTAGCTTCACCCAATTAATTTAATTACCCATGTACTACACCTTAACCCTCAAGGGTATTCCAACAAAGGTCTAATCGAGACACGTATGTACACTATCCAACAAGTTTAACCCGCTGCTCGCGGATGCAAAGTCCTGACCCTGACCCCGTCGCTACTGCATCGTGTAACTGTTGCTGCAATGGTCGCAATTTGACGTAAATTGTAACCCTGTGTAACTTGGCACTTTGTATTGGTGCAAGTTGTAAAGGCCAATGCCAAAGATAATGCCAAGTACGGCACTTTGGCCCGTTCGCACCATAAATTACTTCAAATGTTTAACTTTAAACGAATTTGAAACATCGTTCTGTTTCTGCTAATAGTTTGAAGTCGATATGTTGATCATCGTGCCCAAATATTTACTTTATTTGGAGTAGGAGCAACATGTCTTCTTCCATACGGGCCTAATAGTCGTCATCTCGGAAGTTCTAACAGCAGAAGAATGATGATTAAAATAAGCTTTTTTTTTATTTGGGTGGGAAATCATCAAATAACTTCTCCCGCTCTGGGTGGAGCAGGAGAGCGTGTCAGACTTTTACTGACTAAAACCCACCCGTGTTCCTTCAGTAGCCCGTATGCCAGGGGCTGTGGTGTCTCTTTCGAACAAACTCGCACCCCTGGCAGGCATCGACCCTTGCGGGCCCCATCACTTTATTAAAATATGCTTTGGACCCCAATAGACGGCGAACTGTCTAGAAATTCAAACTGCTAACAATTACGCAAAGTGAAAAAATCTACGTTTATTTATCGCCAGTAACTTCTAATCGTTCAAAATAAAAACTCATTTAGTCAAACTTATCTGAGAGTCAGCTGTTTTTGAACGTCGAAATTACATAAAACAGTCCCCCATAACGGCCGCCCTTCATCACTTCCTAGTGCTTTAGCTGGGTAGAAGAAGTGGCGCAAAAAAATTCCCAGCAGTGTCAACCTGTGTCCCATGGAAGATAGGAGGTTATTCCATAGACTCGATGGTTTAGTTAGAAGGTATTTCGACATTTTGATTTATGATGTTGAAAGTTGTACCCAAAAATGTACAACATGCGAATTTGACCTTTAAATTTATCGCCATAAAATGTAAATTTCTCGAAAAATTTGAGAAAGAAGTCGCCTCATCGTCAAAATGTATTATGGTGAAACTCATAATATTTTATCACGTATCAAGATGTTTTGGTCCTTGTTACTCTTTATAAAAAGAGCGTTCAGGGACGGGGAATAATTTGTAGAACGAACATAATGGATTGGGACACTCGGGACTCGCTCAGCTTATTTTGCACTACAAAGCTAGACTGAATTTCTGCGTAAATGAAATTCGCCTTGAGCTATTTTTAACTTTACTTTTTAGGGTTCCGTACCTCGAAAGGAAAAACGGAACCCTTAGGCGCCGCGCCTTCACCTTACGCCGTTTCTGTGTAATTCGCGCCATATAAGATCACTTTGTTGTCCGTCCGTCCGTCTTTCTGTCAAGACCCTTTTTATCAGGAACGTGTGGAGCTATCAAGCTGGAATTTATATCAAATACTCAGGTCTACTGTCCCTTGGAGCTGTGAAAAAATCACCGTTTATGCCGCAAATTTCCGCAAATTTTCGACACTCGCAAGGGAATCAAAACCTACAGGGTACTTCCCGTGAACTCACGATCTCAAAATTTGGTACGAAGCAACGTCTTATGGCACAGATAAAGGAAAAGTTGCGAAAAGCATATATTTTTAATTACATCATATAATAAAAATATTTTTAATAATTTTAACGGAACCCTCGGTGCGCGAGTCCGACTCGCACTTGGCCGGTTTTTTCTTATTATATTTTTACTTTTAGTGGAATTTACATTAGTGTAATAGGAATCAGAAAAGGAGCCCAATAGTTTGGACTAGGGATATTTTATACAACACTAGCTAACCGCTGCTTCGCACAGATTTTTCGAATTAAAAAAACCGTGAAGATGTCTTTATTATATGTAATTTATACTAATAAATTATTATAAAGAGGTAAAGTTGTAGGGGGTAATCTTCTGCACCGATTTTAAAAATTCTTTTACCGATAGAAAGTCACGTTATTTGTGAGTGTCTTATGCTATATATAAACCCGAAAAATTAAAAGATTTTCTTGTGGCAGTCGTATTTGTAAAGTAAGTCGGAGAAAAAACGGTCGAACGAAAACAGTTCTTACGAACGCTGCCTTAACGATGAGAGATATACATATAATTGAGTTCTAGAGAAGAGTTGTAGAGCTTGATAATGCCCACAAAAAAAGTCAGCGACAGCATATGTCTAACTTTTATATGTAAGTCACAAAAAGTAGATTTATATATTAAGAAAAAAAAAATCGTTACGTCATGTTTATTGGTCATATTATCAACAATTATGAATTCTTATCAAAAATAAGTAAATTTATCGTCTCAAGTGTTTAAAACAAAAGACTTTTCCCTTCATGTAATTTGGACGAATGGTTAAAGAGATAATACGACATAGGTATGGAACCGCGACCGTGATCTATTGAGTGATATAAAAATGTTTACCGCCCAACGAAGTGGACACGGGTCGGTTAGTGTTTTATACACATAGGTATACCTTCTGTAATGAATTCTCCAAATGATAGTGAATAACCGCATCAAAATCCTTGCAGGCACAACATTTCACACAGAAGGAAGGCAAGATGTTTTTATACATACCTATATCGTATTGATATGGTAGGGTTGCGGGTTGCTCGAAAGAGATACCGTGGTCCTGGCACACAGGCAACTGAGGAGGAAACACGGTTGGGTTTTAGTCAGTAAAAGTCTGACACGCCCTCCTGCTCCACCCAGAGCGGGAGAAGTTATTTCATGATTTCCAAGCCTCAAAAAAAAAAACATTGAACAAATTAGGCAATGATTTTTAGGCCTCACAGACTGTAGATTTGTAGACGATTTTCTATTCTGTATTTTCATTCCTCTAAGTACCTGGTACTTATTTACAGGCCTGCACTGTCCTCCCATACCTATTATCACTGTAATTTGAAAACATTGTTAGAGCCAATTATTTTTAAAAGAGTAACCGTGGAGTTTCTTGCCGGCTCTTCTCCATAGGAAGCGACAATTTGGAACCGTGCACGTCGTGTCCGTGTCTGACGTTTCATAAGTGCCCATGCAGGTTTATATGAAATAAAATATGTTGATTTGATTATAATCGCCTTATTGGTTCTCGAACGGAATTTCGCGAAACTTTTCCAGATGTTTGTGTATACTATTGGGAATTATTTTTGCGTAACGATTCGATATAAAACCATACCGACAGGCTTATCAAATTGCAACCATATTTTGTTACCGATTTGCCGAATTCAGGCTATTGATAAATTATATTTTGCGTCACAATTCTAAATCGGATTACAAAGTTATTCAAGCATACTATTGCGAATACACTCTGAATATCAATTTCTTTCATGTTTAATTAATTTCGTTATTTTTATCGAATTTTCAAATATCTGTTAAGTATGTAGCAAAGGATTTTATTGTGAAAATGATAGCGATGGTTATAGTATGCTACAAAATTAGAGTGCTGTTTGTTATTCGCGTTCGTTTGTTCCAAACAGGCATTTGCAAAGGTTTAGTGGATAGAAATGAGCTTACCTTTGTTACCTAGTTAAATCTCCTACTCGGGAAGGGTATTTGTCCATCAAGTGTCGGATATAGTAGAAATCTGCTTGCAATGAGACTTGGTAGGTATTTGGAATCCTATTATATTTACGAGTGTAAACAAGGTATGATTTTATTTTTCAGTCTATGTCTCTTCTCTTTTTTACTCCTCTATGCCTAAAGCCGTTTGAAATAAGATTCTATTCTCCATTTAAATAAACCTTTTTACAGTCTGTTCAACCGATTTTGACTTCTGTTCCGTAGGCATAAGGATAGCATTAAAAGCAAAACAGTAGTTACAAGACCAACTGTTTACTGCAGTTCCATTTATGATGTCTAATCTTAAACGGAGTATAATGTTGACCAATCCTGTATGTAGACGTCAAGCTCGCAGCGCCATCTTCTGCTCGGTCTGCCTCGATGTCGTCAGACGTTTGTCTGGGACCCCCACAAAGAAGGTAGTACCTTAGCAAAATATTGTTATTTTTAACAGATGAGATGACATATCATTACGTTTGATTTTCTCGTAGGGCACAATACACATTTCACGAGTTATAGTTTAAGTTCTGCATAATAAGGGGCGAACTTATTGCCATCACCCGGGCATGAATCCAGATTACAGGCTGTTACTCAGAAAAGGAAAGTGGAACAAATTATTTAATTAGTCAGGATTCTACGTCCAACTTTGCCATGCTCCAATTATCATGAAATAAAAGGTCTGCTGAAGAGTCGGCATGCAAAAGTAGAACATGGGATTACGAAGCTATTTCTGATTTGGAGGAGGGTCGATCTGTCTGGCTCGCCGGAGGTCACGTTAATCGAATTATTTCCAGAAACAGTAGAGTTTTGTTTCGGTATATTATTTCACATTCTTATTCCGACCTACCATTGGCGAGGGGTGGAATAGGGTATTTTCCAATTTTTCAAAAACTATTCTAATTTGAAGATTGGAACGAGATATTCAACAGAAAAATAAAAATAAATTGATTTCTATCCATTTTCTCAATTAAAAAAGATTTAAACCAAATTTATTTTTAGTTGTTTTGAATTTACCGCCAAAACGCTTCTTACGATGACTTTTTATTACGTGACGTCAACTTTGTGTAAACTAAAGTACTTGGTAAGTAAATAAGTGAATGTCGCGTTTATAATTAACAAGATTTTTAATGGATATAAAGTGATTTTACTGGTGTACGGTGCCTCTGTGCAAAAATACTTCTAAAACGGCGCCAAACTAAGTATTTGTACCGGTGCCGTATAAACAAAGTTGACGTCACATGTCACGTGATAAAAAGTCATCGTAAGGAGCGTTTTGGCGGTAAATTCAAAACAACGAAAAATAAATTCGATTTTAATCGTTTTTAAGTGAGAAAATGTGTATTAATAAATTTATTTTTATTTTTCTGTTAAATATATCGTCCCAATCTTCAAATTAAAATAGTTTTTATGAAATCGGAAAATACCCTATTATGGCTAGGGTAAGCCGTTAAAAAAAAAACTACTTTTAGTACAAGTAAACAAGTACTTAGTTTCTTCAGACAATAATGCCCTAGTTTCACTGTTGGCATAAGAGAATTGTATACCTTCTTCACGCAGGCGCTTTTCAAGTTTTCAGAAATACTTAGAATTAGAAACACATAAAAATTCTTTGTACTTTGAAGTATTGAAATGAGGATCGGTGGGAGGTGGGAGGGATTTCTTAAAGGTAAGCCGATCGGAATCGGCTTGTAGTGACCCGTCGTCACTACATTTACATACGTCTATAGCTGTAAACATTTCGTATTCATTGTTATTTACAGTAAACTGAATATCGTTGAAATATTATCCCTGGAGGTTTAGCGAAATTGTTTCTCGAAATTCAATCGATTACTCCGTCACAATATAGTTATGAGTTTGTAAGGTTTCATGGATATATTATGGCTGTATTTCCAAGGATGGAACAGAGATCATATTATACTCTGTTATTTCTGCGTAAATTGAATTCACCTCCATCGATGTTTATGTATCTATTACTTACTAGCTTTTGCTAGCGGGATCGCCCGTGTGGAGGTCGGAAATTAATACCCCATATGTGTTAATTCAGATTATAAACTATCAGTGTTCCGACTTCCATTCAAATCCGTTCGGCTGTTTTTCCGTAATTGAGTAACAAATATCTAAACATAGAATTCTTCACATTTATAATATTACATATAATATATGTAGGATTTTGTACTTGGTTATGATTTTTGGGGAGAGCAGAGGAGGCCCAGTGGTAACGGCTGGACCGCGACTTACGAGTTGTAGGTCGTAGGTTCGAACCCCGAAAGGCGCTTTACTTCATCCAATTGGAGCGAGCACAACGAGCCCTGCTCAAAATAATGCATTTTAAAAAAAGGAGATATTCTACAGAGAACCTTTACAAACTTAGTGATGTATTGTCAGTTAGGAAACTATATATTACTCAACTAATTTTAAAAAAACACAAAACCTTACCTTATGATGCGAATATACTCTCTAGGAGAAGAAAACACAACATTGTTCAAATACCTGTAACCAAGACCAAATTCGGATCTATGCAGTTTAGTATACGTTCAGCTCAACTATATAACAAAATAAATAAAGAAATTTTCGTATATGCAAAATCTTATCATTTATGTAAGGAAATGTTGATTGATTGGATAAAACCAATGTCATATCAAAATACTGAAGCTCTCCTAAATAATGTGACTTAGTACTACTACACAACCCACTCACACACATACGACCACACATCCATAACACTCATGTACACACGGTAACACTTACACACTCATGCACACACACACACACACGTTCATATAATTACATTTAATTTTACTATTCCCTTGTATTGTTTTTTATTGTTTTTTATTGTGTTTTAAGTAAGTACCTACTGTTGTGAAGGAGCGGAGTCCTTAAATACAGGCATTAATTGCTTAAATAAAGACTCCAAACCCAATTTTTTTTTTCTGTATACTTTTGGACACAATAAACTTATTATTATTATTTATTATTACTTAATGTAAATTATTTCTCACCATTGCTCTCAAAAGCGAAAGCAAACCGCCATGTCCTAGAACCAAAAAAATGTGGAACGCGCAACACCACAACAAGCAACCCAACCCAAAACACACACAACATCACATCAACACAAACGTTACAAAAATAAACAGCAAATAAAATAATGTTATGAATACTAACTTAATCTGAAATAGTTCACTAAAAGATTGGTCTGGTAGCAACGTGTAATTTATGGCCAGATTATATTTTTCATCCTCTAAGCCTGAAATCTTTATCACGCAGTATACAAATATTGTGTCCAGTTTGATTATCCTTCTTCACCAAATGCTATCACAAAACTCATCCATATTTTTTTTTCTACTTGCAGACCAGCACACCCAGGACAGCGACTACATAAAGCGCTACCTGGGCGAGCTGACCCCCACCCAGGAGTCGCGCCTACTGCAGCTTCGCAAATGGATCGCGGACCTGCAGAAGGGCAAGGTGAGCACCTCCTGGAGGTGGTTCAAGGAAGTTAAGACCACGCCTAAAGTAAGACTTTACTCCCGGATTGTGTGTGTGTGTGCATGTGAGATTTGTGTTCACCTACGATACTGGAAATTTTCTAACGTCTTCGCTCAAAATGGCAAAAAGCAGTACTGATTTTCCTGCCTTAGTGCTGGTAGGTTGGGCTTAATTTGGGGTGCGTAAAGTTCGAGGGTAGCTCGCGAAAATAAATTTTCTTGAAGTTTTTTGCAATTTGTAGGTCAGTGAAAGGTTGTATGTAGAGTAATTGTCGATGCCTATAATTTACGGACAGTTCTACGCGAAAATTAAGACTCTTGTATCTTTACCAATAATGAAGCAGCGAAGAAGACCTAATTAATATCTTCTCTTAGTAGACCCCCCCCCCCCCTATTTGGAAGTAGCTATCACGTGTAAAATTAGCTTACGAAACGATTTATTTGCCCAGTTTGGAAATAAAAAATGCTACCATTGGTAAGCAAAACGATCCGTTTTTTAACACGCTTATATTAGCTTCATCTGTGTTTGTTTATAAGCATGTTTGTAACCGACTCCTTTGTAATTGATTTTGACCCACTTCAAACGGTCAGATTTCATTTAAACTTTGTAGACTTATCGAGGACCGATGACAATTAAATAATTTTATAAATTTGTTCAACAATGTTAAAAAAAAAACACGCTTATTTAGTTAGCAGAACTAAAAAATAGAAAATAAATAATAGATTATACAATTTAAAAAAAACACCGTGGGGTGCTTTTTGAGGTATTTTTATAATCAATTAATATCAAGCACCCCATGCTTTTTTGAAATTATTTTCTGCTTTTTTAGTTTGATTTTTAAAGCGTGCTTAAAAAAAAACTGTTATATTTTTTTTGTCTACAGGAACCGTGCATAAAATGTGATTCGCGAACGTTACAATATGACTTTACAATTCAATTCGATCGAATGACTTTTTCATGAAATAGTCATTCAAAATTAAATGAATTTATAAGGTTGTATTCATGATTATAATAATGTAAAGCCAAATTTGCCCCGGATCTACGATTTTTTCCCCTCCAGCGTTTAAGATAAAATAATTCGGTGTGGGCCACTGTGGCGCCTTTTTCTTACTAGTCGATGGTGAGCCAACCAGACTTGCTTGGCGCTTTGTGGAGCAAGTTTTTTTTAACTTTAACCATACCATATTACGCCCGTGGGCTCCCCCGCTGACGCAGAGTCTCCGGCCTCATCTCGTGCAGGACGTGGTGAGCGCTCTGTTCCCCTCACGAGGGGAGCACGCTCCCCCGCCTATGGCTCCGCCTCCTGCGGTGCCCGATGCGGACCACACCGACGACGACGACGACTCTCCAGAGGTGACCGAGGTAGACCTGAGAGTGGCGGTACGTAGGCTGAGTGCCAAGAATACCGCCCCAGGACCCGACGGCTTGCCCGGCAAAGCCTGGGTCCTGGCCTTGCAGGTTCTCGGGCCTCGACTAAGAGGGCTCCTAAGCGCATGCTTGGAGGAGGGCCAGTTCCCACTTCGCTGGAAGACGGGGAAACTGGTCCTCATTAAGAAGCCGGGGCGCCCAGCGGACTCTCCGTCCGCTTACCGGCCCATTGTGCTGCTCGACGAGGTGGGCAAGCTCTTTGAGAGAGTAATTGCAGACCGCCTCGTCGGGCGGCTGGTGCGGGTGGGGCCGGATTTGGCGAGAGCCAATTTGGTTTCCGCAAGGGGCGCTCCACGGTGGATGCCATCATGCGCGTGCGAGCCCTCACGACGGGGGATGCTGTGGCCCGGGGTGGGGTCGTCTTGGCGGTGTCATTAGACATCGCCAATGCCTTCAACACCCTGCCCTGGAGTTGCATAAGGGAGGCACTCCGGTATCACCGGATGCCGACCTACCTCTGTCGTGTGGTCGAGGCCCATTTGACGGACAGGGCCGTCATTTACCCCGGTCACCTCGGAGAGTGGAACCGGCGAGAGATGTCGTGCGGTGTCCCACAGGGATCGGTCCTGGGGCCGCACCTGTGGGACATCGGATACGACTGGGTGCTGCGCGCCGACCTCCCTAGCGGCGTCAGTGTAGTTTGCTACGCTGACGACACGCTGGTCCTGGCGCAGGGGAGGTCGTACCAGGCGGCGGCCGACTTAGCGACACACGGGGTTGCGACAATCGTGGATAGGATCCGGCAACTGGGACTCGAGGTGGCCTTGCACAAGTCCGAGGCCATGTGGTTTCATGGTCCTCGGAATGCGCCACCGACGGGTTCCCAGATAACGGTGGGAGGGGTTCACATCGGCGTCGAGTCGACGATGAAGTACCTAGGACTCGTCCTCGACAGCCGGTGGAACTTCGCGGAACATTTCCGCCGTTTGGCTCCCAGACTGGAGCGGGCCGGGGCTGCGTTGAAGCGGCTCTTGTCCAATCTAGGGGGGCCAAACGCCTCCTGCCGGAGGCTCTACGCGGGGATCGTGCGGTTCATGGCCCTATACGGGGCGCCGGTGTGGGCGCCTACATTGAGGCGCCAACCAGCTCGCAAGCTGAGGGCGTCCCATAGGGTCATGGCGATCAGGATGATCCGGGGATATCGCACGATCTCCGGCGAGGCGGCGGGCCTCCTTGCCGGATTACCGCCATGGGATCTGGAGGCAAAGGTCCTCGCGCAAATATGGGAGTGGCGCGAGGAGGCCAAACGCCGGGGCGTAACTCCGCTGCCGCAGGAAATCGCGGCACAGCGGACAGAGCTCCGGCGGGATCTCATGGTGACATGGAGAGAGCGATTGTCGCAACCCAGTGCTGGGCACGCCACGATTGCGGCGGTAAGTCCCCTCTTTGAGGAGTGGTTTGAGAGGCGGCATGGCGTCCTCACCTTCCGCCTGACGCAGGTCCTCACCGGACACGGTTGTTTCGGGAGGTTCCTGTTTCGGATAGGGCGGGAGGAAACGCCCGGGTGTTTCCACTGCGAAGATCGCCCTGAGGACACGGTGGAGCACACGGTGGCGGTCTGCCCTGCTTGGGCGGAGCACCGCCGTGTCCTCGTGGAGGCGATCGGCGGCGGCGATCTCTCGCGTCCGGCCCTGGTCCAGGCCATGGTACGGAGCGAGAGGGCATGGGGTGCCGTCACCTCCTTCAGTGAAGCAGTAATGCTCGCGAAGAGGGAGGCGGCGCACGTGAGGGAGAGGCAGCATATGCGCCCTCGCGACCCCAGCCGCCGCAGGATAAGGAGACGCCCTGGGCGTCGGGAATCCCAGGCCGATTTCCGGCCACCGTAGGCATGGGCTTGCGGACGGCGAGT
Source organism: Polymixis flavicincta (assembly GCA_949987655.1). Classification (NCBI taxonomy): domain Eukaryota; kingdom Metazoa; phylum Arthropoda; class Insecta; order Lepidoptera; family Noctuidae; genus Polymixis; species Polymixis flavicincta. The sequence continues at coordinate 21,996,816 of OX465183.1, forward strand.
AATGGGTAGCTCGCTGTCCGGTAAGGATCAAGCCCAAGTCGACGGCGCGTTGTGTTCCACGCGCGCCTCAAAGAGATGTCAGCACAAAAAATGATGGGGCCCGCAAGGGCCGATGCCTGTCAGGGGTGCGGGTTCGTTTGAAAGAGATACCACAGCCCCTGGCATACGGGCTAATGAAGGAACACGGGTGGGTTTTAGTCAGTAAAAGTCTGACACGCCCTCCTGCTCCACCCAGAGCGGGAGAAGTTATTTGATGATTTCCCACCCAAAAAAAAAAAAAAAAAAAAAAAAACCATACCATATTATGATTTTGGCGCCCCGTAAAATTGCCGGTGCGGGCGGTGGTTTGCCCAGAGCCGGAGCTGATTTTAATCAACTCACAGCCTTGCACACTGACCTGCACATTGCAAGAAAATTAGAATTTTTCGGGATACCCTGGAGCTTGAATTAGGTATCTCTTGCGACACCCTCAGAAGTCTTACGCAGCTTTGTGGATTAAAGAGATAAAGAGTAACAAGTGATGATAATCGAAGTACGTCTCACGTATAGTGGACACTCAGTCCGGCAACCAACTATTACTGATTGGCTACAGTTCACTATGTGTAGCTCGCGTCAACACGGAGAAGAATTTCAATTATTATTCGTCATCGAACAAGTAACGAAGTTATTAATTCCTTGTTCCAACCATACAAACAGAACTACACACAAAATTAAATTCCAGTCGGCAGTGTCCCATGCTTCAAACATATATTAAAAACATGTGCACAAAGTCAAAATTTATAGCCGCTTTGAAATTGCCTGGGGAATTTCGGGCATTCCACACGTACGCAATAAATTGTAAACTCGAACAATTACACTGTGGAAGTGAAATAAAGCTGAGTGTAGGAGTGCCGAGACTGAGAACTAACACATGTGTCTTGTCTTTCTATTATTTCTTCTTTAAAAGGAATCATATTTTTATGTATTTCTCCGGCACCCTAATTGCGTAACTCACGATTGATCATAATTGGTTTCGTCTTCACAGTTAAACAATATTCATTGCGTTATTTATGTTGTCGAACAGACACATTTTTCGAACATATGAAGCAATGGTTTAACAATCCGTTTCAAAACGATACAGATTATGATGAATCGTGAGTTACGCAATTAGGGTGCTGGTCTTTTGATGGACCATTGCAAAGACGCCAGCACATCAAATTATCCCAAACTGTTACATTTTCCCAATTGAATATGAACCTTATTAATTTGTGATAAAGTTGAAAAACTATCAAAGATATTTGACAAATTGGGGTAACTTGATGTGCTGGCCTCTGTACCATCGATTTAGCAGCTTTTTTTGTTTTGAATTTTCTGTTTGCCTATACTAGGTACGTAGTATTTGTATCGTGCAAATACTGGCTTCATCTAGTGGTATGAAATTGATACAGTGCTTATTTGCCACTGTTCGTATAAGGACATAATTACGAAGATATGATATTGTGGTTAAATCATCTGATATTCTTTAGTTTCCTTATGACTACTCACGTTATAAAGTAAGATATTAAGCCCAAGATTCAAATTTTTCATTATCCTATCCTATTCAAATTCTTTATTTCAAACAAGAGTCCATAGTGTTAGTAGCAACAAAATAACTTAATAACTAGCGTTAGTAATAAGATCAACAATCAACTGGTGTCGATTCTTACCCAGTGGCGCAGCAGAGTGGAATCCCACCGATCTGAGAACACGCTCAGGAGACCGTTGGTGGCGGCGGGTAGCCGGCCGGCTAAGGAGGTGGTTCTTTTTCTTATTATGGCATAAAAATCATCTGTACGCGGCTCCGCAAACATTGTGGACGCACTATAACGCCACGACAGCCCCAACAGTATCCTAAACGCGTTATTATATTGGATACGCGGATCGCTGAGTTGATGCTATTGAGAAGAACTGTTAATAAACCCCAAAATAAGGATCTACATCACAGTAGAAATATAATCTACTCAATCTAACTTTATGATAGCTGCTGACACATCCAATATACTCTATTTCCCAATACAGGTCTTCTAAACCCTCCTCACTTTGTACCCAGGTGCCAAGCGACACCACCCTACTCCGATTCCTGCGCGCTCGGGACTTTAACGTGGAGAAAGCTCGAGAGATGCTCTCCCAGTCGCTCCTGTGGCGCAAGAAGCACCAGGTGGACCGCATCCTCTCGGAGTACGAGACTCCTGACGTCGTGAAGCAGTACTTCCCTGGAGGCTGGCATCATCATGACAAGGGTGGGTTTATGGGAGACTCCTTATGGAAAAAAGAAAAACCTCCTAAAGGAGGTCTTGTTCTTTCTGGTCTGGTAGGACTGGAAGCCGACCCGTAGGTAGTCGCGAAAAGGCTAGGAAGATGACAAAGAATTTTCGACTTGGAAATAATAACTTGAAAGACAACATAACTTGATTGAAATAACACTCTTTCCTACTGTACTACTTTTTACACGTGCAGCCTGTGAGCTAGATATACGCAAAGATCGTACAGCGCTCTCCGCCTTCAATATAACAATGAATTTAGGATGCTGGTGGGGCTTCCCCGTTTCTGTAGCGCGTCAGGGGTATTCGCAGAGACGCATGTAGATTGCTTTTACGCAACAATGCGTAAAAGGTGCGTTTCCCTGGTGCGCATAGTGTGGGGCAGCTCCAACAGTGTCTTAAGCATGGTTGCGAGTCGCCTAGATTATGTATACGTGGGTCACTGTTGTGCCGTCTCTCATGGGATGTCGCAACGGTGACCAACCGTTATTTATTTCTTGTATTGTTTTCCTTGTTATGTGTATAGTCTGTGTTTACTAACATAGTCGTAAGTTTTACTAACAATCAATCTTGCCGAGTGTTGGTTACTCGAATAAAGAAATATTCTATTCTATAGTGGTGTTCTTAGTATTTTTAATAAATCTTTGCTCTGTATTTCAGATGGACGTCCGCTGTACATTCTGCGACTGGGTCAGATGGACGTGAAGGGATTGCTCAAGTCTATTGGGGAAGATGGCCTCTTGAAGTTGGTGAGTTAACACGATTTGTATAATATTATGTCAGCTTAAAGGCCTGCTTCGTTTTTCTCTAAGTCTCTCTATTATTTGCCTTTGTAATCCAGTCATTACCTGCCATTTTATTAATATTGTCAGTTCATCTCTCTTTTGGTCTTCCCCTGTTCCGTTTATTGTGTGGTCCTGCACCCTAATTGCGTAACTCACGATTGATCATAATTGGTTTCGACTTCACAGTTAAACAATATTCATTGCGTTATTTATGTTGTCGAACAGACACATTTTTCGAACATATGAAGCAATGGTTTAACAATCCATTTCAAAACGATACAGATTATGATGAATCGTGAGTTACGCATTTAGGGTGCTGGCCAAATAGGTATTCTATGAGTCCTAAGTGGACTGAATAACTACTTGGCCAGAACTCTTTGTCCATACGTGCAAAATGGCCAGTCCAGTTCCTTTCCTGTTTCTCACAATGTTTTGAAGCATCTGTAACGTTTCTTTATTTTATTATTTGTATTCTTATTTTGTCTGTTCTTATTAGTTTCAATATTATATATTTCATTGACCTCTGGCATACTTGCATTTTATTTTGTTGTGTGGTTATTAAATATCCAAGCTGGCAGGCAAGTTTTGTGATTTTTATAATGAAATACATATGCATTACATATGTTATATTATATGTAATTAATTATATCCAAAAAATAAATGCATATCATACGGTAAAATGTCAATTTAAAGTTGGCATATTTGATTCAATTAATTATAATATAATTAATTCTTATTTCTTGTGAAATTACTGAGCTTAAAGTCTCTAATTGAAAGCTCATACATGGTGTGTATGATTTGACAAGTGTATGTTTTTTCTGGAACTATCTTCTAGATATTTTTTATCTTTGATATAACTAGATGTTTGGACTGCCTAGTTAAATAAAATAGACTAGAGATCTGATATTCCCCTACATCTAGTTGGAGTAACATAGACCAATTCATAGAATTGTATACAGATACCTACATTTTATACAGTATCGATACATTTTATACAGTATCGATACATTTTATACAGTATCGATACATTTTATACAGTATCGATACATTTTATACAGTATCGATACATTTTATACAGTACCGATACATTTTATACAGTATCGATACATTTTATACAGTATCGATACATTCATCCAACATATTTTTCTTCATATTCTCTTCCATCTTCTCATATTCTATTTTCTTACGTTTTACAGACACTTCACGTATGCGAGGAAGGTCTGAAACTTCTAGAAGAGGCGACCAACTCTTCAGAGCACGCCGTCCAGTCTTGGTGCCTGCTGGTGGATCTGGACGGGCTCAACATGCGGCACCTGTGGCGGCCCGGCGTGCGCGCGTTGCTGCGCATCATACAGATCGTGGAGGCCAACTACCCGGAGACCATGGGCAGGGTGCTTATTGTGAGAGCGCCCAGGGTCTTCCCGATTCTGTGGACTATTGTTAGCACTTTTATTGGTGAGTGATCTTTCTTTTTTATCGAAACTAGCTTTTGCCGGCGACTTCACCCGGGTGGAGGTCGTTGTAATCTTTACTAATAATCTATATTAATATTATAATTATAAAGAGGAAAGATTTGATAGTTTGTTTGCATTGAATAGGCTCCGAAACTACTGAAACGATTTGAAAAATTATTTCACTCTTGGGAAGGTACACTATCCCCGGGTGACATAGGCTATATTTTATTCCCGTATTACGGGAACGTGCTGCCAGAAAACCCTCATTCCCATTGGTAAGACTGACTGTCACGAGTTACGGGCTTCTGACGACCCGTAACGACTGTCAAAGATTTACGAATGACAGCCGGGACCAACGGCCCCGGTATGTAAAAATGGTCACCCATCCTCGAACCAACCTCGGCAAACTTAGCTTAATCTGATCAATTGACCCTTGCGGCCGTTATTACTTAGCCACAAGCCCATCATAACTTGTACTATACGACGCTTCATAAATGTAATTTGCCTGTTTTAGACGAGAACACCCGCAGCAAGTTCTTGTTCTACGGCGGCAAGGACTACCTGCAGCCCGGAGGCCTACTCGACTATATCCCCAAGGACCTCATACCGGACTTCCTCGGAGGACCCTGCAAGGTGAGAGAATCAACTCCTGGCATATACACTAACATCCTCAGTGACGGAATGTCTTCCATGATATTTTGCATTACATTATTGGTACATTACATACATATTATATTGGCCAAAATTTTATCAAGGATCAAGAATTTGAATCCAATAGGCGTCGCATTAGTCGACTGGTGTTGTTGGCCGAAGCCTTTTAGACTGACCTCTGATTTCTGATATGCTATTCAACTCAAAAATTTGCTAAGAACCATGTAAAGTGTGATTAGGTGAGTGAGAGAGAGCAGTGGTGACCCAGTGTAATGGCTACGTCTAAAGAGGATATCGTAGATTCGAATCGTAATCGTAATTCAGACAGGCGCTTTACTTCAATTATTTCATCACCACTGTTCTCAAAAAGGTGAAGGAAAACATCTTGAAGAAACCGGCATGTCCTAGAACCAAAAACGCGAAGACATGTAACATGTACAAACGTTGGGATCGTTGTGCGCGTGGTGGTATATGGCCCACTCCGTCACACAGGGAGGAGGCCCGTGTCCCAGCAGTGGGAATATTATATGCTGATTATTGGATGACTGAAATAACAAATCACTCTACGTGAGTTGGGTAGTCCGTTAAATAGCAAATTTTGTGTTGATGAGTATGTCAGGAAACGGGTGAAAGGAATTATTGTATTGGTATAAGCCAACAAAATTAGAAATGGATGTGAGTCAAACGAAGACTAGATAGATATTTATTGATGAGCATCTCCTGCTAATGTGCTCGAGCCCAAACCTTGAAGCTCCACGACAAGCCATCGAATCCTACACCAGACTGTGGGAAGTGAGCTTGCAGACACTGGAACATTGAGGCAGACCTACCACCTAACGTTATTTTAATCCATGATTGTTTTATTTGCGGCCCGCTGCAGTCGGACATTGTAAACGCGACGTTAAACGTGCCGCATCAGTATTACGACTCTGTACGCGATAAGTATCGCGCTGGGCCTTCGGTATCCGTGCGCTAGGACTACTAACTATCAATCTGATTAACTGCACAGCTAGGATTAGTAGATTCGCTAGCTGACATCAGCACAGAATAATAGTCATTAAAATTCTATGTCAATAACAGCTAATTCAACTTGACAAAATTCGTACAAAAATCAACTATTTAGTCCGGGAGGTAGCGTTTATTTATTTATTTTATACTTAATGCACACACATGTACAGAGGTGGACTTAATGCCATAGGCATTTTCTACCAGTCGACCTTTGGGTGATGCAGAGACAAACAGTGGTAGGTGCAATCAATTAGAAGAAATTAAGTGCATAAAACTATTTAAAATATAAATATAATATAGATACCTAACTATATATAAATATAAGCACAAATAAATATACATAAACCAAAAACAAATGAGAAAACATTACCGTTGTAATGATACTGCCAACTTTTTGCGAATGTGCTCGCGAACTTTAATTAATTTTGAAGGACATTGCAGTTTGCATTTTAGGTAGTGTTTTTACGCCGATCGGTTGTCATTTTGTTCAATAGATTTCGAATGACTGATAAGTGAACCAAGCGTCAGCTGATGCACCCGCGGTGGGTGTAGGATTGGAAGGTTAAGGAAGTGGTGAAAAATAAAATTAAGTCATAGTACGCCGGCTGAAACATTTTTCATAAATAGTTTACGTCATACTGAGCTTTAAAAATGTAGTCAGCCGCATGTTGGTGGGTGGATTATGCGTCAGCCTCTCGTATGAACTTAGCACGTAAAATAAAGTTATAATATGCCGGATGAAATGTAACAAAGTGATTGTTTAAATTATCAAAAGTACGACAACAACAATCAGCTGCGTGGGTAGCGGTGGAAAGACCGTCAGCTGACGCAGTAAAAGTTGGTGTAAAATATTGGAGCATTGCTACTACGCTGTCTCCTTTCAAACACATATTTCGACACAGATTCTGGGGCTGCCCATAACACGACCTTTGGGCTACCTAAGCCTCGCCCCTAAAATTTCAAAGGAACATCTGCGTGTCTCTTTGCAGTACACAATCAGCACAGAGCACTTTATACTACTTATACTATTACATCATGTAAACTAAATATGAAAAAACTTGTAGCCGGCATACTATGTCTTCCATTTTTATTTATTTTTACCACTTCCGAAACCACCCACACCTGCACCCACCGCTACTTGAGCAGCGGACGGTTTTTTTTTTTTTTTTTTTTTGGGTGGGAAATCATCAAATAACTTCTCCCGCTCTGGGTGGAGCAGGAGGGCGTGTCAGACTTTTACTGACTAAAACCCACCCGTGTTCCTTCAGTAGCCCTTAAGCCAGGGGCTGTGGTGTCTCTTTCGAACAAACCCGCACCCCTGGCAGGCATCGACCCTTGCGGGTCCCATCACTTTTTGTGCTGACATCTCTTTGAGGCGCGCGTGGAACACAACGCGCCGTCGACTTGGGCTTGGTCCTTACCGGACAGCGAGCTACCCATTACTCGCCGTCCGCAAGCCCATGCCTACGGTGGCCGGAAATCGGCCTGGGATTCCCGACGCCCAGGGCGTCTCCGTATCCTGCGGCGGCTGGGGTCGCGAGGGCGCATATGCTGCCTCTCCCTCACGTGCGCCGCCTCCCTCTTCGCGAGCATTACTGCTTCGCTGAAGGAGGTGACGGCTCCCCATGCCCTCTCGCTCCGTACCATGGCTTGGACCAGGGCCGGACGCGAGAGATCGCCGCCGCCGATCGCCTCCACGAGGACACGGCGGTGCTCCGCCCAAGCAGGGCAGACCGCCACCGTGTGCTCCACCGTGTCCTCAGGGCGATCTTCGCAGTGGAAACACCCGGGCGTTTCCTCCCGCCCTATCCGAAACAGGAACCTCCCGAAACAACCGTGTCCGGTGAGGACCTGCGTCAGGCGGAAGGTGAGGACGCCATGCCGCCTCTCAAACCACTCCTCAAAGAGGGGACTTACCGCCGCAATCGTGGCGTGCCCAGCACTGGGTTGCGACAATCGCTCTCTCCATGTCACCATGAGATCCCGCCGGAGCTCTGTCCGCTGTGCCGCGATTTCCCGCGGCAGCGGAGTTACGCCCCGGCGTTTGGCCTCCTCGCGCCACTCCCATATCTGCGCGAGGACCTTTGCCTCCAGATCCCATGGCGGTAATCCGGCAAGGAGGCCCGCCGCCTCGCCGGAGATCGTGCGATATCCTCGGATCATCCTGATCGCCATGACCCTATGGGACGCCCTCAGCTTGCGAGCTGGTTGGCGCCTCAATGTAGGCGCCCACACCGGCGCCCCGTATAGGGCCATGGACCGCACGATCCCCGCGTAGAGCCTCCGGCAGGAGGCGTTTGGCCCCCCTAGATTGGGCAAGAGCCGCTTCAACGCAGCCCCGGCCCGCTCCAGTCTGGGAGCCAAACGGCGGAAATGCTCCGCGAAGTTCCACCGGCTGTCGAGGACGAGTCCCAGGTACTTCATCGTCGACTCGACGCCGATGTGAACCCCTCCCACCGTTATCTGGGAACCCGTCGGTGGCGCATTCCGAGGACCATGAAACCACATGGCCTCGGACTTGTGCAATGCCACCTCGAGTCCCAGTTGCCGGATCCTATCCACGATTGTCGCAACCCCTTGTGTCGCTAAGTCGGCCGCCGCCTGGTACGACCTCCCTTGCGCCAGGACCAGCGTGTCGTCAGCGTAGCAGACTACACTGACGCCGCTAGGGAGGTCGGCGCGCAGCACCCAGTCGTACCCGATGTCCCACAGATACGGCCCCAGGACCGATCCCTGTGGGACACCGCACGACATCTCTCGCCGGTTCCACTCTCCGAGGTGACCGGGGTAGATGACGGCCCTGTCCGTCAAATAGGCCTCGACCACACGACAGAGGTAGGTCGGCATCCGGTGATACCGGAGTGCCTCCCTTATGCAACTCCAGGGCAGGGTGTTGAAGGCATTGGCGATGTCTAATGACACCGCCAAGACGACCCCACCCCGGGCCACAGCATCCCCCGTCGTGAGGGCTCGCACGCGCATGATGGCGTCCACCGTGGAGCGCCCCCTGCGGAAACCAAACTGGCTCTCCGCCAAATCCGGCCCCACCCGCACCAGCCGCCCGACGAGGCGGTCTGCAATTACTCTCTCAAAGAGCTTGCCCACCTCGTCGAGCAGCACAATGGGCCGGTAAGCGGACGGAGAGTCCGCTGGGCGCCCCGGCTTCTTGATGAGGACCAGTTTCCCCGTCTTCCAGCGAAGTGGGAACTGGCCCTCCTCCAAGCATGCGCTTAGGAGCCCTCTTAGTCGAGGCCCGAGAGCCTGCAAGGCCAGGACCCATGCTTTGCCGGGCAAGCCGTCGGGTCCTGGGGCGGTATTCTTGGCATTCAGCCTACGTACCGCCACTCTCAGGTCTACCTCGGTCACCTCTGGAGAGTCGTCGTCGTCGTCGGTGTGGTCCGCATCGGGCACCGCAGGAGGCGGAGCCATAGGCGGGGGAGCGTGCTCCCCTCGTGAGGGGAACAGAGCGCTCACCACGTCCTGCACGAGATGAGGCCGGAGACTCTGCGTCAGCGGGGGAGCCCACGGGCGGATTTTATCACGCACCGTTTTGTAGGGGCGTCCCCACGGGTCTCTGTTCAGAGTCTCCAGCGACTCCTCGCGGGCCACAACTCTGGCCCGCAGGATCTCATCCCGGAGGGCGGTCTTCGCCACTCTGTACCCCTCGTACAGCTCCGCCTCAATGGCTTCCGTATCCGGAGGGCGGATACGGAGCCTGCGGTGCCTGGAGTAAAGGTGTCGCGCAGCAACACACGCCTCGCGCAGTGTTGTCAACTGCGGCGACCACCAGTACACCTGGCGTGAAGCACGACCTGGCTGGACCCGGGGCATTGCCACGTCACATACCTCGGACATGGTCTCCCGGAACCACTCGGCCTCGTCGTTGATGTCGGCAGGCCTGTCCGGTGATGACACCCAGGCCTGCACGATCGAGGCTTCCAGGAGAAGCTCCCGGTCCAGCTGCTTCAACGCCCACCGCGGACCACACGGGGCCTGTCGGACCGGCGCGCTCGAGGTCTGGGCGGAGACGTCAAACCGGATGTACCGGTGGTCGGAATACGTCTCCACCCCCTCCATGACGCGCCAGTCGATGACACGCGGCGACAGAGCGGGGCTGGCGAACGAAATGTCCACCACCGACTCACCCCGCATCCGCACACACGTGGCGACAGAACCCCGGTTTAGGACGACCAGGTCTGCTTCCAGAGCCCAGTCCTCCACCATCCTGCCCCGCACATTCGTCAAACGGGAACCCCAAGCCAAGCTCTTGGCATTGAAGTCCCCGAGGACGAGCACGGGGAGGGAACGAAACCCGACGACGACGTCTCTCAACTCCGCAAGGGAGTTGTGGAACTCGGCGAGAGTTCGGCTCGGGGAGAAGTACACCCCTACCACGACAATCTCCCCGAACCGTGCTGCAACGCAACCCCGTCCCCTCTTGACACTCTCGAGGGTCGGGGTACCGGCGGCGGCCGACGAAATGAGGGTCACTGAGCCGCTCAGGTCCTCCACCCAGTCATCCCTGGGCGGGACAAAGTACGGCTCAGCGACCACGGCGATGTTAATCGACCACTGCGCCATGCTCTGGATCAACAGATCCTGAGCGGCGGCGCAGTGGTTGATATTCGCCTGGAGGAGGCGTAATGGAGCCGTTACGTACACTCCATATTACCCTCCTCCGGGGCCCCCTGGGCAGGCCCAGCCGCAACGGCGGCGGCAACAACGGCGGTGGAGGCGGCAGCGGCGGCGGCAGTGGCGGCGGTTGCGGCGGTGACGGCGGTGGCGGAGGGCTTGGCCCTGCCTCGGCCCCTGGCTTCAGCGGGTGGAGCGCAGGCTTTGCTCCCAGCCCGGTGTTCGGCCGGCTTGCCAGCTGCCGCACATAGGTAACAGTGCGGCTTGGCAATGCACGAGCCGGCCTTGTGACCGGGCTGACCGCAGCGGAAGCAGTGGCTGCTGCGGTCCACCTCCGAGGTGCATTGCACTCCCACGTGGTGGCCCACCTGGCAGCGGAAGCACCTCAGAGGTCTGGGTTCCAGCAGCTTCACCTGCGCTGAAACCCAGCCCACCAGGAGCCTTCGACCCTCCTCCGTTATCTTTCTGGCCGCCGACACGGGGCAGCTCACCGTTACGGTTCGCATCCCCGTGTTGTCAGGACGGATGGTGCCTGCCTTCACCTGCTCGGCAGAGCATTCCCCAGTCCTGACTACGGCGGCCACAACCTCGCAGCAGCGGACGGTTGGTTCACTTATTGGTCATATAAGATCAATCATCGATGACAATATCAGCCGGCTTACTATGACTTTTGTATTTGCAACGCTACCTCCTGGACTAATTGATTGCATATCCAAGACATTCTTTCTAGAAGATTTGCTTCTTCTTTCGTCGTGTCGATTCAAATTGTAAAACCAACCAGAAGATTTACTTCTCAAAGCATTCAAGTCTAGGAAAACCCTTTCCCTATTCCTAGTAATTTAGAACCCAATTAGTCACTTCGATTAATTGTATTAGAAAACAAAACAATTGAATTATGTACAAAGCAATGGGTCATAAAACATAAAAACCCGCTAAGAAACATTTTAACTGACTAAAGCTAACCTTTAAGCCATTTCTTGTTGAAACAATCGCGGATACCGAGGTCTGGCCGCCTATCTGTCAGTGTATTGCTATGGTGCTAGTCAGATCAGTCAGATTCACGTCGGACCAACACTTGTGCTACGAGAAATTCTGTGTATTATCACCAGCACCAACTACATTTGTCACTACCCTACAACGATTACATGTATCACTATCATGCTAGGGTCTAGTAGGGCCACTCTTTGTTCTCATAACTTTGGCAAGATTATAAGTTTACTGTGGGAAGATGTCGAGATCAGAAGCAGTAGAAACAATCTTATCATGAACAAAAAAAAAATCCTTTGAGATGAGACATCGTATACAACTGTATGTCTTCTTTCTGAAAATATTATAGCTTAAAAAAAAAAATTGAGACTTTTTGAAGCTACATGCTATGAGCCTAGATGGCGCTGCTGCGCAGAGCCCTTCACTTGTATTTAAAAAAAATAGCCCAAACTCAGTACAGGCTCATAGTTTTTTAGCAAGACACTCACAAAAAGGTTGGGTGATTTATGCTTAAGATAAGCAGTTGAACAACAAAGCTACACATTTCTGTCATCTTACGCTCTCTTTTAGTAAATTCAGCTTTACACACTTTAAGACACAGCATATAATTCAACGACATACATCACCTAGCGACCACCAAGCTAGATTCACTAACATACTTGTGTGCCGACCTCTTTTGTCAATGTCTGTGACTGTATGTCGTGTCCACAGAGCTTCGTGCACGAAGGCGGCCTGGTGCCCAAGAGCCTGTACGTCAGCGGCGCCTTCACGGAGCGGGAGGGAGATCCTCTCAGTGAGGATAGCATCTACCGGTCTGTTAGCTTGGGGAAAGGACAGGTATGTTGGGTTTGTTTTCGTTTATGTAATTGTTTGCATTTTAGCGCTCGTCAATACAACGTGTTGTTTTGCATCCTCGTCAAATTCAAGGAGGTAACTATGCTAATGATTCTCGACACAAATCAATAATAAAATAGGTTTTTTTTCTTCTTATTTTCGGAAATCGGCATGTGTGGTACACGCATGTTAAAACGCGGCCCGTGTGATACCGCACTGTAACACACAGCGACATAGTCGTACGACACTGCCTACCGCATACGGAACGGAACGATTCTGTTCTTTGAGAGAGGTGTATTCTGAAATACTGTTAAACTTAAATAACTAAAGAAACAATTTTTTCATTAGTGAGCAGGTATCGTAATTTTTTTGATTATTTATTTCATTCATAACATCCTCCTGAAATTTGACGAGGATGCAAAACAACACGTTGTATTTTAAATTCAAAATATTTAAATGCACTCTTGAACGTCAAAATCTACATTGAAATATCGTATAATGTTCGGAGAAGAAGGGGCAAGCAGCCATGGTTTTTTTTTCTGATGGTGGGAAATCATCAAATAACTTCTCCCGCTCTGGGTGGAGCGGGAGGGTGTCAGACTTTTACTGACTAAAACCCACCCTTGTTCCTTCAGTTGCCTGTGTGCCAAGGGTCGCGGTATCACTTTCGAACAACCCGCACCCCTGGCAGGAAGCAGCCACCGTAACTGTAAATGTTATTTAAATTTGCACCTTAAACCTTCAATTGCCATTGGTGTAAAGACCACACGACGTACACTCGTGAAAGTGACCTGAATAAAACCTTTTTGGCTTTAGCAATGACATTATATCTGTAGCCTTTTAAAGACACCTGCTTTTGATGATAAGATTGCAGAACTTTACAAAGCGGTTCCTTGAACCTGCGAAAGTCAAAGTTTATTTAGCTAACACAATTCTGTGCAATCTAGTCATTAAGTAAAGTCTGCAGCGTATAATGTGATAGAAATATCCGTTAGACCCCATCTGAAACTGACCACCTATCCAAGCTACTGAAGGCAAGTGAAGGATGGGCGTTTTCAAACTCAAACTCAAAGCATTTATTTCAAATAAACCAATTACAGGCACTTTTGAATTGTCAAGGTCGGTGAGTTAGAAAGATGAAGCTAGTTGCCCATTCCAAAGCGTAGGTACCTATGGAGAAGAACGGGCAAGAAACTCCATGGACACTCTTTTAAAATCATGATTTTGTTACAAAAAGTTGGTTACATCATAATGTGAGAACGATGTAAAAAGTGCACATTAAAAGCGTCCGTAATTAGAACAAAAATAAAATAACAATTCAGAAATTAAAAGTTTTGGGGGTCGGTTTTATGTAATTTTGACGCTCAAAAGTATAGTTTGAGCCTATAAATGAGTTATTTTTTATCTCTTTACATTTTTAACAGATTTTTATTAATATTCCATTATAAACTGTCCTATATTCAACTTATAAATTTCATCCAGGTTCACGAAGTGATAGTACCAAACCGCGACCCTCAAAGCGTGTTGACTTGGGACTTCGACGTGCTTCGGCACGACATTGCCTTCACCGTGTATCGTAGCGAGCATGAGCTCAGTCACCCACCTGCAGACACATCAGGTATGCAAACAGTGGACTTCCAGGGTTTGTAGCTGGTCCTCGAGGAGGAAGGTCTCCAGGGACGTATGGCTGTGGTTCAAAATTTGAGAAAGTGCCAATCGGCTAGTTTTTAGGGAAAGGTTAAGCTGCATGCTGTCGCACATCGTCACCTGCAGGCTTAGCACAACTGTGTCGACGGAAGAATAGACATGACTATTAACTAAATGATGTACTATAGGAGAAGATAGCTATGTTTTTCTACTAATTATCACAGTTATGCGTTCTAAACGAATCATGATTTTGTAGATAATCGTATATACTTTGTGGGCGTCGAGTAGAAAGTTTGTTGTCAGTGTGATTTTGACAGTTTGGGAAGATATATTCTTCTGAAATAGTCTACATTCATAAGGACCTAGACAAAGATCGTTAGAAACGAAAGACTAAATAATAGATTGTAGAAAAATATCTACGGTGCAATGTCAAAAATGGAGAAACGAAATGCCACTTTGTATTTAAAAAGCACTGTCTATTCTTCGTAGAAATAGAAAAGCGTCACTCTATGCTGCTGCCTTTCGTCAGAGTCTATTCAATGGTAATAGGTAGAGACCCAGAAAAGTCACGCTTTGTTTTTCTGAAGGGTTTGGCAGAAGTGTACCTGTAGTACACCCACATTTCGCCAGTTATGTTTAAGTCCGATATAATAGGGGTGAGCCTATTGCCATCAACCGACCACACATCCAGATTCCGAGCTGCTACTGAGAAATTCCAGATAGAAAACCCCAATAACATTTTGCCCGATCTGGGACACGACCACTATATCAACGAGGCAGTAATTTGAAATTGAAACTGTTTTGAACATCAAATTTTGCACATTTAATTTTTGTATCATTCAATTTGTCATGCTTTAAGCTCATTGTTTAAAAAGTTTTTTTTTTGTATTACTTGTTTTTCCAATTATTTTGTTACCAACCGCTTCTTTTTATTTGTTTTATTTTGCCCATAACACCAGCTATTGATTCCAGCCCTGTGCGTAGGTGGCGGAGACGAGGCCAAGTCGGTGCTGGACCAGAAGGGCTGGCGAGAGGGAGAGCACTTCCATAGGGTCGAACCTACCCTCGTCTGCCATGATGGAGAGAGCATACAGGTAGAATTGCCAAGCTCTTAAAACATGAATTTTACTAATTTAGGTCGTAACCGACTGCTTCACGTGCAATTTTCTTGTGATTATGTTTTTAAAACTGTTCAAAATGAGAAGTAACATGATAAATCATTATCACAATTAACGACACTAACTACCAGTAGAATTCATCCATTTAACTTGAATTTAGCGCAAATATCAAATAAAAGTACTTAAGTATAAGTTTTTTTTTTCTTTTGGTATTATGCTACAAAATGATTCAAGACATCTCTGATAGTCAAATGAACGAATGTAAAATCAATAAAACTCATAAATAGTAACAATTTATTTACTTATATTTTATTTACTTTGTGCAAACTGGCTTCAATCAAAGGCCGTCGATTGCCTCAGACCATATTTCAGAACACCCCTGATTTGAAATTATACAACGGTTATTAAAAAAAGAAAAGAATTTCCTGATGCCATAAAGGGACTTTTCCAAAAGACATCAACGCGACTTACTGCTCTTGACAGCTCATGGAAAGCGTTCGGTGACGATGACGCGAGTTCTATGATTTTTGCTCACCCAAAAAGTGCTCAAAGCGCCTAAAGAAGTTTTCACTTAAAAAAAAAATGCACTGCCATATATTTAAACCGCATAGGTATTGCAGTTTTCTATGAAACAGCTGATATTTTTCATAACAGAAATCATGGTTTCAGTTTGTGCATCGATGTCCACCTGCTTATTCATGCTAGGAGCTCCTTCCTTCTCTGGTTTACTTCTTCACAAACGTGTTCTCACGTGGTCTGCTGTATATGTCTAGGGCTCCCACGTGATGCTGGAGTGCGGCAGCTACGTGCTGCAGTGGCGCTGCGACGTGTTGGACAGCACGCACCGCGCAGCACAGCTCATGTACTTCCACGAGACGCTCACCAGCCATCACTACAAGTATGTATATCGAAGGTTGAAGCAGTGGGTAAGATAAATGGACCTTCTCAAATGGGAAACGATCAAGTAAAGCTTGGTTAGCCCATAATTATTTGGGAGTAGATTTCACGTGTATAATAATGATTACGTCTCCAAAAGATTTGATCAGGCAATCATCATCAGTGACAGCTTTGTTTCACCCACTACTCAAAATGGGCCTCCAATCTTTTGAGGTACTTGCCTAGTCTGCGTGAATCTCATCCGACAAATTGGGTTCCGAGTTCGGGACGAATCGTGAGGAAAGTTTAGACTATGAATGTCGCTATATGAGTAAGGGGGGACCCAAGATACGATGGATGGACTATGTGAATGATGATATGGTTAGAAAGGGTGTGACTACGGAGATGACGACTTATAGAGAAGTGTGGAAGAAAAAGACATGTTGCGCCGACCACATATAAGGCAAGAGAATAATAATGATTTTAGTTCCTTAATTAAGTATTATTTATTTATTTTAATTGTTTTATGGCGGCATCTACAACGCCACATGCGAACTACGCATCACAGACTTGACGTTACACAAATCCCACATCGCGCAAGCAGAGTTTACCACGCGACTCGTATATATACAACATCCCGACATCAACCGTGGGGCAGTTGCCCACCAGACACAACACCCTGTTCCTCATACCTCTATAGTTTAATATGAATATGAAAAAGAATATATCACCTCATATTTTCATTTATTTCATAAGCGTCAGCTCTTAATCCTCAAGTCTTATCATTGCATCCCTAAGTCTCTCCCATAGCATGCAGTGAAAGTGCAAACCTGATGTCCCTAATCACTGTTTATTTTTGTGACACTGCAGCTTGGCTAAGTCAGCTTCATCGAACAAGTCAGGCCTCGCAAGCTCTCCTGAGAACACAAACTCGACATAGTATCATAGATTTAAATACATAATAAGAAAAGCCATATCACGTTATAATACTATTTATTAACATTATCAAAGCCAAGTGAGGTTGTGATACAATTTATTTATGATATTATGACCGTGCAACTGTATCAACATGCCAAGAAAAGATAGGATATCAAAAACCAAAGTTGGTATTAAGAATTTGTGCTTTAATTCTCGTATCTAACGTATGCCGTATTTGACAGTCCAAACCGTGCCCTTTCTTAAGTCCCAAGTGTCGAAACCGTCCACTTTCTGACGTCCCAAGTGGCCCTATTTCAACTCGGGATGTGATATTCAAATAGCCTCTGTCCAAAATTATGCATGCCTTGTCAAGTCCTATTTTCAGTCGACATAAGAGATAATCAAGCAATGTTTTAAAAACATGAAATAATAATTAAAGTTGCCTACATAGCAGCATATGTGAGCAATGGTGGCCCAGTGGTAACGGCCTCGACTTACGAGATGTATGTCATAGGTTCTAACCCAGAAAGGCACTTTACTTAGTGTAAATTTATTTTATTACCACTGCTCTCAAAATGGTGAAGGAAAACATCGTGAGGAAACCAGCATATCTTAGAACAAAAAATGCTAAGAAATGTGACATCTATAAACTCGCACCAAACCCGTGTGGTGGATTACGTTTACGGCCCACTCCCTCTCACAGAGAGGACGCTTGTATCCCCAGCAGTGGGAATGGTATAGACTGATTATGCCTACATATTAAAGATGCTAATATCTTGACTAGTCATTTATCTCTTTTATTGACTGTTCTTTTCCCGTTGGTAACTGTCAATTTAACGACTGAATTTAAAAGGAAGTTCGTACCTTACACTCAATTTTTCTAACCTAACCTTTCTCCTCAGGGGCTCAATGTCCAGCCTGCAGTCAGGTACCAGCGGGTTCTCGTGCCTCAGCGGGAAGTCAGTCGCCAGCAGCTGCCCGTCCCGGTGATGCGAGCCCCCCGCGACGTACGCGCCGCCCGCCCTCGCGCGACTCTCCTGAGCGCTCGCTCAGCGGCTGAATGGCTAAAAAGCCAAGTGGCTAAACGGATAAAAGTTCCGAACTCAACTGACACATCCTGCAGGTGATTTGAACATCTTTGGTGTTAGATCTAGCATAGTAACTACACGTTACAGTATATTTAGTTCAAAGTTATTCGCTATCGGATTTGATATAGTTACGAATTTCATAGAAACTGAATAGTTGCAGTTTATAGTGAATGTTTTTAGTTCTAAGACTATGTATTGTTTTTCTTTTTAGTGCAATTCTTCAAAGGTTAGGGTTAATAAAATACGATTGATTTGAAAGATATATTTTTATTGTAATTGACGATGTTTTATCTATATGTATAGACAGACAATCGCATTAAGTGCGGGCATTTCGTACAGCGGGCAATGCTGATAGTTTTGGGCAATATTGGAAATACAATACTACTAGAATCTTTTGGACCTCGAATGACGCTGATAGGGTAGTAGTTGGGAATCATTAAATGCAATTTTTTTGTAAAATGTTTAGAAAAAACAAGATGGCGGCCGTAGTTCCGATTTCCACCACGCGCCAATAGATGTTAGTACAGCTCTATCAGTAAAATGTTAAATCAATAATAGATTTAGTTTGTGGTGAATTATTTTCAGGATTGCCCGGACATTGCTCACAATGCTGTGCCCTCTCAATACATTGCATATTATTAAATATAACACGATCTCATTGCGTCCCTGAAAATACACGTAATGTGTGTATGTACGTATCTAAATGGCTTTATGGCAAGGCGTGTTCAGACAGGCGAGTTGTTGGAGAGAAGTATATAAATAATTTGTGATATCTTATAATTTTAGATTTTCGAAGTGTTAATAACTACTTGACGCTGAGTTCGTGCTCAGAATGTTTATTTGTTTAGCCAAAATGGCGGTAGAATCTTGTTGGGTAGTGTATAAAATTAAATCTAGACCTCTTCTTGTGGAAAAGTAGTATAAATCTTTATAAACGAATGCAATTTAATTATATTGTAGTGGTTTAAAATTATGGTAGCTAAATCTCGTAGTACAATTAATATAAATCTAAAAATCTACCAACCATCGCTTCGTCTGACCACGCCACCACACAGTGTGACAAATCCTAGTTCTTATATAATATTCTTCATTATCGTAGCCATAAAACTTGCTAAGTAAAACGAAGCCAACAAATTTCAATCTTATTCGAAGGATATAAAGTCTATTTTTCAATTAGTAGAGAAATGTGCGAATAAAATGTTTGTATGTACATTTAATCGGCCGTAAATAACGCATGTTTATATACTTCGAGTACATATGAAATTACAATAATTCAGTTACTATATGGAAATGTTATATGCATACATTGGTACATTATTACCAATTTAAGTAGAAAATTTAAATCTTTATTCTCTAATGCACTGGATTGCATTCATACGTCATTGTTTGATAAAGAAATGGCGATGGGTAGCGAATTCGAATTGTGCCCTGTAAACTATAGTGGTACTTCAGTAAAAGTCTGACACGCCCTCCCGCTCCACCACGAAGTTACTTGATGACATCCCACGTTAAAAAATAAATAAAACTATAGTGGTATCGTAACCACAAAATACAAGATGTAACAGAATAAACGTCCTGAAAGTAGTTTGTTCTGAAACTACTAAATTAAGTTCAGTACCTTTTAATATAGGTACTTTAAAACAGACGTATTTTGCCATTCCTACTGTCGCCGATTGAACTAAAGAAAATTTAATTTTATTTCATGGCAATAAGACTCAATTTGAAATGCTTGTAGTTATGTTTGGGTCAATATGATTTTCGCAATAATGCCAGCAAGCTTTAAAAAAAGTTTTGGTCATTTTTTTTTACTGAATACTCTAATTGGGGTGGTCTTGCGTTAATATATGCTCTATAGCTAGAAGTTACTTAGTAAAATGTAATTATGTTGTCTTCAATATAGGCCAGGAGTGGTAATGGCCTAAACATGCGTTATCTACGTGCATCAAATAAATGTGCTAAATGAACAGATATATTATGTGTAGCCAAATTAAATGCTCAGAATTATATGTAAGGTAACACAAAATCGTCTGGTACAAAATTGTGTACCTAAGGAAAGTGGCGTTTAGTCCAGGAGCTAGTGGAGAAGTGTCAAAATATATCATAAGACTATCAAAAAGTTAATGTTTACTTCATTGAAACTACCTTCCTTTCTAGCTGGTATAAATATAAATAGTTAAGAATATTTTTATACAGTGCTTGCTTTCAAAGGGCTGAGCTCCTGGCCTAATTTTGCCTGCATGTGTCTCACTTAGCGATAAAATAAATACACAACATTAGAAACGCTATTTAATGACAAAGTTCTTTTAAAAACTAGTTTCTTATCTAATATTTAAACTACTACGAAATACATGTATTTTCCTAAATTCTTACTATTGCCAATACCAAAATAAGTTTTATACTGATCTTGCTGACTTAGCGAGAATATCATTTCCATTATATCTTGGCGTAATTTGTCTAAAATATAATTAATTTTTGAATTTGAGTCGACTCATTAGTACTTAGAACTAAGCAAAGGTAGCGCAAACAGGAATATTGTGAATGCAGCGTAATTTTGGCGACTCACTTTGAGCGACGTGTGACGACATCCCACGTCCAGTCTGCCCCTTCTGGTTTCTTCACCTCGATGACCGAAGTTGGTCCTATTTCCAAAATGGCGGAACATTTTTATCGCTATGTGCAGACACAAGCTACTATTTTACGTGAAGCGTAAGGATTGTAACTCAATATTTGAGAGTGATCGGTAGTGACGTCATTTGATAGTTCAACTAATACATTACACATATTTTTCCGTACATAATTATATATGTATAGTTTTATATAGGTATATGTTTAAATGTTGAAGAATTACTCGGTTTTGAACTGAAACACTGCAAGTTACTGTTGGCGATAACTTCTTACAAATGTTATTAAAAACTAATTTCTCCTAATAATACTCTTTGCTAAGCCAAATGCCAATCAAGTTACTGGTTTTTTAAGCAAATAATCGATTGTAATTCTTCGAAAAAAATATATAATAATCTACGAAAAAAAAAACAAAATTACTATTACATGTAGTGAAATTAGTACGACTAAAACGCGTGTTAGTGAAGTAAATGGATTTATTATAAACTAATAATAATGCTTAAAATGAGTTCAGCTGTTTATGAGATTACAAGGACAATCTTGTTAATTTTACAAGTGCTTAATACTTTGTAGTAAGTGCATGCATGCATTTTTAACTAAATATTCTTACAGCAAATTAAATTCATATATTTATCACTTTTCACTGATTTCTTCTACTTCATCAAAACAAAACCAACCTTCCAAGATGCATAGTAATAAAATCACCTTCAATAATGAAATACCTATCAAGAAATTACTGTTCAAGTCCCCGCAATGAATTAAAAACCTTACACTGCCTGTATAAAGTCCATATTGAATCGCCATTGTAGTAATTATAGTTTAAAATCAATTATTTTTCAATTAATGTTAGGTGGAATTGATATTTGATTGTGACCGGTAGGTGGCGCTGTGTCGTTATGTAATCAAGTTTTTAATGAAGAAATCTTGCAAAGTGTAGTACATTCTAATTAGTTATATTGCTACACAGCATTGAAGGTGGCCGGGGTATGTTCATGTAACGAATTTCATTAGTGAGAATATGACACAAGTAATTAAATAATTATTGACACTTCATAAAATATATTATATTAACAAGTATCTTTTCTAATTCTGTATTATTATTTATTTGCATAAAACATGGTTAATAAAGTTGTTTTAAAGTACATTATATAAGCATACATGTTTAGCTTATATCATAGCATAAAAAATATTGTTGGTTGCATTTAAAAATGTTTCCCGTCAGTAAATTATTTAATGCTGTAAAAGTTATTCGTTTTTAACCATTCATATTTTTTTTTATTTAACAATCTAAGATCGAAAGATCATGTCTAATTTGAAAACTATAAAATAAAGAAAAAAACTTAATAAAATATGTCTATGATTCACGTCGAAAAGTAACAAAATGTAATTGGTTCTAGAACCTAGTGCTGCCTACCTACAATTTAAATTTCCTGAATGCCTAATAATAGATTAGATTATTATTACAATAGAGAAATACAAGCAGGTATAAAGGTTCACCTAACTTGAGATTTAACATCACAAAGGGACACGTGAATTTGAACCTTATGGCACTCAGATAAAACTGACATTCCCTTGAAATATTATTTCAAATGTATGTTCGGTTAACCTAGCTATTCAATATAAATATGTATTACCAAAACATTGGTAGCTTACATTCTATTTTGAATCTTATAACAATCAATAAACCGATCGATTCTTCTCAATATTCCAATAAAATTGCTAGTGCTATATTCACTCGACCAAAACCTGGTTCCTGAAAACACTTAAAAAAATAACAGTTTGTTGTCCAACTCATGTCATGTAATTCGATTGGCCAACTAATCACAGTAGTTGACATAAGATTTGATAGAGCGTTAGTAAACTGTCTTAACTACCTCGCCCATGTGTGATTGCGACTAGACGCAACGACATGCTGCGTCTGACAATTTTCATACATTTGTTCAAAGCTCCGCACATACACTTGGCGTCGAGCTCTAGAGTCGCAACAATAGACTAAGGCGAGGGGAGGTGCACGCTACTACTACTTGTCGCAGCGTCTAGACGGACGGTGCACGCGGATACGTGCCGAATGACAGACGCTTATGCGTCTGTCATTCGGCACGCGGCATGCGACAGGTCAGTGTCTTGTTGTCGAACTGTCGCGTGTCGCATAGTAGCGAAGTTATTTTATCTGCTTTTCGGAAACCGGGTGTAATTTACACTAACAAATCAATTTATTAAGTAATAGTAATAAAATAAAAGATTATTTTTTTATCAATGATGCAATCAAATATAGCTTTAACAATTTTGTAAATACAATGCATATCGCTTCAACAGGTTTTGGAATTGAAATAATACTGTGTAATAAAAATAATATTTTAATACGAAAAACTATAATAATAAAAAAAGATGTAAAATGTCTAGCATTTGGTACAGGGACATTGTATTTATTTTCTGTTTTTTTTTTTTAATGTTTTAAGCGCAATTTTCGAGTGAACAATACTTGATCAAGTTTCTTTTTGCAATATTCATGTTATACATTTTTTATTCATTTGTATTATTTTTCCTTTTGGATCATAATTTCTACTTAGTAAAATAATAGCTAAAAATGTTAATATTTAGTGTTAAATTCTATGTAGCGAATAGTTTTGGTAACTCGTCACCATCAGTTTTTAGGACTTTCGATGTCAAATTGAGGATAAAGAACTTAAGAAATTGTCTCGATTAAATAACTTCGACATCGTCTATTGCAACTTACATACTAATAATTTAGTTACTAAAATTAGTTGTGTGATGTCTTATCGATTCTACTAAATAATTTAGTCGAATATTTTTAGTAGATAAATTCTATCGACTAATTCTTACTTTAAGTAAATGGAATTCTTTAGCGTTGTGAATGAGCAATTTATTTTTAGTTTGTAAGTCACAAAAATAAATGAATATGTATAAAAAGATAATTAAAAAATAATAATTTTAAGCGCGAAGTTGATCCTATCGAAGTGTTATTTATTTAAGGATTTCCCGTTAAGAACAATAAATATAATGTTAGTAGAATTTATTGAATTATTGAAATAAAAATCTAAATGAAAGTAATAATGTCGTTTTCTTTGAATCCTAAATTACAGTAGTGTACACACTACTAGTAGACCCTACTAGATTATAAAACAATGTTAGAGAGTCCGTTTCATGAAAGAAATCCCACGGCAATAAGTGGTAGGTACTAATTATAATATTATTAAATAGCGACACTCGTACAACAACCCTCCTACCTAACACACCTTCCTATATATAAGATTGTACTCTTTATTAAGTAGTGCCTGTAATATGATGTCAAGATAAATAATTATTTATGTTTAGGTCGTTCGACAGTGGCGCCGCGTCTACGGGGGTCCTTTCAAGAGACGGACTTTAACTGCTAAAATAACAACAGTTAATCTTTAATTAGTTTGTCTTCCGCCTGTAAGTAAGGCTACAGATTTTTTTTTCAAGAGATTAAACTAACTATGAAAAGAGTCTGTGGATTGGTTTGTTCGATATTGGCTCTCAAGTCAAGGAAGAAATTTCCAAAATAGAAACTCAATAACACTACCCGACCAGAAGGGTGATAGGTTATTTTCCAATTTATTAAAAACTATTATAATTTGAAGATTGGGACGAAATATGTAACAGAAAAATTAAATTAAATTGATTTATTTCCATTTTCTCAATTAAAAACGATTTAAATCAAATAGATTTTTCGTTTTTTTGAATTTACCGCGAAAACGCTCCTTACTATGACTTTTTATCACGTGACCACACGTGACGTCAACTTTGTGTAAACCAAAGTAGTAAGTAAGTAAACAAGTGAATGTCGAGTTTATAATTAACAAGATTGTTTATGGATAGAAAGTGATTACTAGTGTGCGGTGCGTCTGTGCACAAATACTTCTAAAACTGCGCCAAATTAAGTATTTGTACCGGTGCCGTTTACACTAAGCTGACGTCACGATGTCACGTGATAAAAGTTATAGCAAGGAGCGTTTTGGCAGTAAATTAAAAACAACGAAAAATAATTTTGATTTAAAAAAAGGTTACCGTCATGCGAATTGGTAACATCAACTATCATTATGTGGCGCACTAACCGATCTGTTTAAATTTATAATTGTTATTATTTATTATTAATAATAATGTGTTATGCAATTAGAGTGCCGGGGATATAACATAGATTGCCCTGTTCAGCAGTCTCACTAAACCAACGAGGCAATGAAAGTACAGAAAACAAATTACAAAGAAAAACATAATAACTTCACAATTCAGAACCAATAACTGTACTTACTTATATCTAAGTAATAAAAGCCGAAAGCTCGATAACACTCATTGCCCAACGCGATATTAAAATACATCTAGCAGCAAATCTATACGCGATAACGCCGGTTTATGGGCTGCAAATAAAACTCAAGTAAATAATACCTTTAGTGAAAACCATCATCTGAATGGTTTCTTGCTTGTTTGTCGAAATCAATCTGCAGGCAGGAGGGTCCTAGATTAATTTCATCACTGCATACCAAAAACAGTGTTGGCCAAGTGGTAACGGCCGCGACTTACGAGTTGTAGGTCGTGAGTTCGAACCCAGCCAGGCGCTTTACTTTGTGTAAATTATTTCATCACCACTGCTCTCAAAACGGTGAAGGAAAACATCGAGAGGAAACCGGCATGTCCTAGAACCAAAAATTCGAAGACATGTGATATCTACCAACCCGCACTGGGCACGCGTGGTGGATTACGGCCCAATCTCTCTCACCGAGAGGAGGCCTGTGTCCCAGCAGTGGGAACATTATAGGCTGATGATGATGATGATGATGATGATGATGATGAAACCAAAAACCACATTATGGCAATGGCAATAGAGCCTACTTTTACTTGCCTAGAAGGCAGTAGCTTAACCAGCCTGTAATGTTCCCACTGCTGGGACACAGGCCTCGTCTCAGTGAGAGGGAGTGGGCCGTTATCCAACACACGGTCCATTGTGGGTTGGTAGATGATTCATTCACAAGTCTTCGAATATCCTCACAATATTTTAATTTATCGTTCTTAGAGCAGTGGTGATGAAACAATTTACACAAAGTAAAGCGCCTGTTGGGTTCGAACCTGCCGCCTACAACTCGTAGGTCGCGACCACAGGTACCACTGGGCTCCTAGAAGGTAGTTTTCCTCATGCATGCCTCCTACCTTGGAAAGACATCCATGAAGAACCATCGTGTGGTTTAGGGGCAAGATTCACAGAAGGTACTTTGAATTGAATTTCAAAAGTAAAGAAAGTGTTTCATACGAATTTGAGCCTTATGTTTTATAATGCTCATATTTGTATAAGCGGACATGAGCAATCGTTTCAAACAAATGTGTACATTCGTGAATCTTCAGGATCTACAGTTTAGTATACTAACGGCCTCTCTTCACCTGTAGCGCAAATTCGAATGTGGTTTATTTTGACAGCACCTCTGCTCACCCACTTAAAACCAACATGAGAATAAACAAATTATTAGATGAAAATAAGCGTGCAGATACAAGATTAATTAAACCTCTTTCCTGAATTCCAATTCGTCAAGTATCTAAGGCCCGTTCATAATATTTTGTTGCACACATATACCAAATATAGTTATGCGACCAACTATCACACTGTTTATTACTTGAAGTATACTTGAGTGTATGAAATATTTTATAGCCCTGATAAGGCGGCGGACAATTTTACGCCATGAGAAAATTTGCGTTTTTTCTATATATTGAACTTTGTTGTGTGTTACGCAAACGGAAAAGCGTAATTTAAGTATTTACCTATTGCTCGTTGCGTCAAGGTTTTTAAAATAGTGTTGAAAGGAAAATATTATCCCGTCTGTTACCTACTGCCCAGGCTCGCTAAAACAATAATACCGCGCCCTTCTAAGACACCTACTAGGAATCCTTATAGATTGTTTGATTACGAGGTCAATACTAAACCTGTCCTCGGAATTACCCGCACCCTTTATCAATTTGTTTAAAGAGGCAGCCGTTCCTAGACGGCCTCTTTATGTCTTACCATCCACGCGGGGTTGTCGTTTAGCCTGCCACCTGACCTCCAGAATTTGAAGACTGCTAAGTAATACCTATCTTCGATACCTTATGGTTAGTAGTTGTCAGATTTTCGGGCTTTTGTCCAGGGCTTCATATGGCATCTGAGCTTCAGAGGTAGGTACCATGAATTCTAGTCAGTTAAGGACATGAAAATTAGCATAGCAACAACCAAGGTGACGTTTTTAAAATATAGTTACGTAACCACTGGCTAATATCACAGCTGTAGTCAGACATTAATACGTTGTGCTTGGCAATTGCACTACAAGGTTAGACACACTACATTTTGAATTGAATATTGTAGCCAGCCACGACCACCTGAAATATGAGCCTGGAGGGTGCATACTAAGTGATAAGACGCTGTCTGGCTCAGATTCAGATATTCAAATTCATGATGACTACTAAACGGCTCAATTAGGGTATTCATATCAAAATAGAAAAGCGCGGAGAAGGCAAACCCACCTGTCTCACTCCACACTCCTGACATAGCTCCGACAGCACAGCTGCCCTCTGAACATTGTTGACCTGGTTTCCATAGCAACGCCTGAAGATACTATAAACTCAATAAGCAAGCTAATAGGGTCAAATTGTATTCCATATTATATCGTGGGAAACCAGATCTAAAGCCCTAAACTGATTGAGGAAGCAAGCGAAAACAGGTGTTCCTTTTTTAGGGTTCCGTACCTCTAAAGGAAAAAACGGAACCCTTATAAGATCACTTTGTTGTACGTCCGTCCGTCCGTCCGTCCGTCCGTCTGTCAAGACCGTTTTTCTCAGGAACGCGTGGAGGTATCAAACTGAAATTTCTATATGATACTTAGTTCTACTGTCCCTGGAAGCTGTAGAAAAATAAACCTTCTAAGTCAACGCAATCAAAAGATACAGCCATTTAGGCCGCAGATTTCCGCAAATTTTCGAAACTCGCACGGGAATCAAAACCTACAGGGTACTTCCCGTGAACTTAGAATCTTGAAATTTTGTACGAAGTCACGTCTTATAGTACAGATATAGGAAAAATTACGAAAACCGTAAATTTTTAGTTTCGTCATATAAAAAAAAATATTTTTGACAATTTTGAACTTTTACTTATATACCCACAGGTTTGTACGGAACCCTCGGTGCGCGAGTCCAACTCGCACTTGACCGGTTTTTTTTTGAGTAGTACCTCACGGCCTACTCTAGACACAGAACTGCAGTTTCCGTAGAGAGTCCTGGTCGAACCCGAACTGATTGTCGTGCAGCACATTTGTTTAGTTGTGTATAATTATCAAGCACCTTAGCGACTACGGTCGCCAGAGAAATAGGTCTACAATATCCCATATCCGAAAGATCACATGTTTTACATATAACAATAGGAACCACGATCGTCCTCATTTGGTCGGCAGGCAGGTATGAACGAACAATACATAAATTGTACAGTGGCGCCAAAGCCCTTGGTAAGGGAGTAATAAGCTGGTATTGCTAATGCTCGCTCCTGAGCCCGTCATGACCGGGAGACTTAGTCCTAGTCTTAGACCTGATGACCTTAGCTACATCTTTGGAACCGTAGAATTTCTGCCCAGCCAGCCTGTGAGCGCAACTGACGTGCTTATTTCAGCCGGTGATTTGAGCCTTTTTCCTACGACTAACAAACTTATTTTCCACAAATTCATAGTAAGTCTCTTTACCCATCAAAAAACGTACCAAAATAATTGTTCGATCCCGGCTATTATGGTCCATTTATGTAAGTATGTAAGCTTGGCAGCAAAAATCTGACCAGAAAAATTACAGTACAAAATTAATTGGATTTAGGCGTCACGAATTTTAATTATTTGTGGTCCTGTTGCCTAGGTTTCGTCAAACGACCATTCAGCGTCGTTCGCCTTCAGATCGGCCAGTATATACGGGGTCTAATGTTGGCCACACACGAAGCGGTCTCCACAAAAGTCCCCAGCGCCATCATTGTCCACAATAGTGTCAAGCTATTAACCCAAGCTTATAATGGGTACCGCATGTTCAAACAAAGCTCAAGCACGTCATGATTTTCTTGTTTTCATTTGTAATTTATTACCACAACCAATAAATATTATGTAAATTACTGATACCCGGGGTGTGGGTACTTATCCCAAGTACTTTCTAAAATGATTTCAAATGGTGAGTAGAAAATATCTGAGCTGTCATTACAAAGTTTACCGACATCATGTTAACATAATATCACACCTGTCTTTCCCGAGCGGATGGTGACTGAACGCCTGTAGCGTTCAGTAACACCTACATTTGATCAGATAAGTTTAAGTCAGATAGGGTTTAGCTACACGATGACTGATACATGTAATGCATGCCGTCTGTTGGGACAGGGCCTGAATTCACTATGGCCACTTAACGATTCCTTACTCGTAACCACGTCAATCAAACACGAATTCTGCTAACATCGTATTAATAATATCGACAAATTGTCTTAACACACAGAATATGACATTTCGATTCCTTACCGTTACATTGGTTTCTAAAAAAAACGATATTGACGTAGTTTGAACGTAGTGAGATTTTGCGGGGAATCATTATAACGATACAGAATTGGGGCCCAAGTCAGCTCAAAGTTGCCATAGCTCTCATATAATGTTAAGACTTAAATTAGAGTTATGAGAGAGAGAAGCTATGAGTTTGCTTCGGCATTCCTCTCATTAATCATTCAGCTAGAAAATCACCATATAGTTTTTTTTTTTAATATTAACGTGTGAAATAAATAAACATTTCATTTCATTACTGAAAAAACCTACATCTCTAGTTATAAATAAGAGTCATATTGTAAAGTTTTGGACCCACAGAAGAAAATAGATAGCAGGATTAGTGAGGAGGTTATTGAATTCTAGAATAAGTTTTATGTGGGTAGTATGAGTAGTTCAAGGATTTTTTTTTGAGGGTGGGATATCCTCAAATAACTACTCCCGCTCTCGGTGGAGAAAGAGAGCGTGTCAGACTTTTACTGACTAAAACCCACCCGTGTTCCTTCAGTTGCCTGTGTGCCAGGAGCGACGGTATCTCTTTCGAACAACCCGCACCCTGGCAAGCATCGGCCCTTGCGGACCCCACCAGTTGGTGCTGACATTTCTTTGAGGCGCGCGTTGAATACAACGCGCCGTTGACCCGAGCTTGGTCCTTACCGGACAGCGAGCTACCCATTACTCGCCGTCCGCAAGCCCGCGTCTGCGGTGGCCGGGAATCAGCCTGGGATTCCCGACGCCCAGGGCTTCTCCTGCGGGGGCTAGGGCCGTGAGGGCGCTTATACTGCCTCTCCCTCACGTGCGCCGCCTCCCTCTTCTCGAGCATTACTGCTTCGCAGAAGAAGGTGACGGTTACCCATGCACTGTCGCTCCGTACTATGCCCTGGACCAGGGCCGGATGCGAGAGATCGCTGCCGCCGATCGCCTCCACGAGGACACGGCGATGCTCCGCCCAAGCCGGGCAGACCTCCACCGTATGTTTCACCGTGTCCTCAGGGCGATCTTCGCAGTGGAAACACCCGGGCGTTTCCTCCCGCCTTATGCGAAACAGGAACCTCCCGAAACAGCCGTGTCTGGTGAGGACCTGCGTCAGGCGGAAGGTGATGACGCCGTAACTCTCAATCCACTCTTCAAAGAGGAGACTTAACGCCGCAATCGTGGCGTGCCCAAGTAGGATATGTTAAATAATAATTTCCAGGTGGATAAGAGTAGGTACAGAACCCATTTTGACTTTTTCTATTGTAACTTGTTGAGACGACACTCTCAAATAGTTCTGACTTTGAAAAAAGGCGTTAAGGTTTTAGTCATTTAAAAAAACAAGACAAGAATCAACATAGCATTCATAATCAGCCTATAACGAGGGGCTCGTGGCTAAGTAATAATAACCGCATGAGTCGATCGATAAAGTTAGGGTACATTTGCCGCGGTTGGTCCGTGGATGGGTGACCATCTTTACATACCAAGACCTTTAACAGTCGTTACGGGTCTTCAGAAGCCTGAAAGTCTGCCAACCAGTCTTACCAAGGGGTATCATTATGTTAACTGTCTGACTGTGGAGGTCAGATAGGCAGTCGCTCCATGTAAAATACCGGTATTCAGCTGCATCCAGTTAGACTGGAAGCTGACCCCAAAATAGTTGGGAAAAGGGTAGGCTGATGATGGCATATAATGAATCGGCCTCTAACGTTCCCATTGCTAGGACTGCTCCGTTCCCATTGCTCCTCTCCTCTCAGTGAGAGGGAATTGGCCATAATCCACCACGCGGGCCCTGTGCGCGTAGGTGGATGTGTGAAAAGTCCACCTTCGAATGCCGGTTTATTTATTTAAACTTCTCACACACATAAAGGTACAAAGGCGGACTTAATGCCTTAGGCATTCTCTGCCAGGGGTGTTGGCTGTTCTGCCAGGGGTGTTGGCTGTTCTGCCAGGGGTATTGGCTGTTCTGCCAGGGGTGCGGGCTGTTCTGCCAGGGTTGCGGGCTGTCCTGCCAGTGGTGCGGGCTGTTCGAAAGTGGAAACCGCCGCCCCTGGCACACAGGCTACTGAGGGAACACGGGTGGGTTTTAGTCAGTAAAAGTCTGACATCCTGCTCCACCCAGAGCGGAAGAAATTATTTGATGATTTCCAACCCAAAAAAAAAAAAAACGCATTCTCTACCAGTCAACCAAGGGTGGTGAAGAGATTAGCGGTTTCTTCACTATGTTTTCCTTCACCGTTTTAGAAACAGTACTTATTCCTCTACAATTCAAAACGTAAACGGTTCTATGGAATAATACTAGTAGTTATGTGTAGGTACCTACGTGGTACCTACTTTCCTAGTAACTAACAAGCCCTTTAACGGTTAGTTTGTGTTCCATAACCCAGTTATTGTAACATTTACGATTGCATTGTTGTCGAGCAAAATTTTCAGAATTGTTCCCGATAATGTATTTGCCTATAACTTGGCGTGTTGTAAAAACACGAGGTGGGTAAGTTAAAGTGCCATATTTAGCACTAAAATGGAACATACTTAGGTGCCATAAGTGTCATCAATAGTATGATTGTGTATGATGTTCTAAACAGACCAGGAGATATAGCTAATTTCTGGAGGGAGGTGGGCTGGCTGGAATAACCACCGACGGCCGCCATGGCTCACGCACAATGGTAATTATACTTAGCAACCTTCCTCTTGAATTATTCTGCCTATTTGTGAAAACCGCATTAAAATCCATTGCGTAGTTAAAAAGATCTAAGCGTACAAACACGAAAAGCGACTTTTTTATGCTACTCATGTAAGGATACAACGAATTATAGATCTATATCTAGGTTAAAATCCCCCCCCCCCCCCTCCGTGCCTCGGAAAGCACGTTAAGCCGTTGGTCCCGGCTGTCATTTGTGGATCTTTGACAGTCGTTACGGGTCGTCAGAAGCCCGAAAGTCTGACAACCAGTCTTACCAAGGGGTATCGTATTACCCAGTAACTGGGTTGTGGAGGTCAGATAGGCAGTCGCTCCATGTAAAATACTGGTATTCAGCTGCATCCGGTTAGAATGGAAGCCGACCCCAACATAGTTGGGAAAAGGCTAGGCAGATGATGATCTAGGTTAAAATTATAAAGAGGAAATATTTGATTGTTTGTTTGCATTGAATAGGCTCCGAAACTACTGAACCGATTTGAAAAATTCTTTCACTGTTGGGAAGCTACACTATCCCCGGGTGACATGGGCTATATTTTATCCCCGTATTCCCACGGGCACGGGAACTAAGCGGGAGAAACCGCGGAGCGCTGCTAGTATGGCAGAAATAGGTATCCTTGGTCATGAATTGGTGATTGCTTTTTGTTCTTATTAGGAAGGCAGGAAGATGAAGGAAGATCATACCTGCCTATTCTTGACTATCCCGTAACTCGTACTAAACAGGTACAGTCACCAAAAGCGATAAGTGACCAGGGTCGTCAGATATTGTTGAAGTTTATTAAGAAACCGATGAATGTTTTCGAAAGAAATATAATTTGATAAATGAACTATTGAAGGGTGATTCCTTTGCCCTGCAGTGGGGCAATACAGGCTAATTAGATTAGAAATTAATTGTTTGTTTTGTATAAAGTCAATAAAATTTTAACATCCATCAGTTCCTTACAAAACATCAACTATATAAATACCTATCCGACGATCCTGGTTACCTAGTTATCTCTTTTGATGACCGTACATACCTGCATAGATGAGTAAGTGGTGCAGGTTCATCACGAAGCAATGCTTACAAAGAACCAAAGCCTATCACAACACGCTAATAAATCCCAAAATAGACAGGATTTGTGAATATATCGTCAACAGGGACAGTTTTCCGTAAAACCCACTGAATTTTCAAACATAAAAGATAGCGCCACCGGTCATGCCCGTTCGCATTAACAAGTTATATAGGTGGAACTAGGTTAGGTAGAAGCAGGCTGTAAGTTCTACACATCAATAGCGCAATTAACCTATTTCCAGTACTCGTAAACTACGTACCTAGCCCTAAAGAAAAGAACAATAGAGGAAATGAGCAAAAAACCACGCACTGCAGCATATGGACTTGGTTTTTCAGAAAAAAGGTCGGAAACTGAAAAACTGAAACATGTGGGTAATACTCCAATCACCTTGAGTTCGTGTTTAATCAAGATATTGACATTATTCCCACACTTTTCACTTAAGTTCCGTAACTAATTCACGAGCATAGAAAACTAACTGAAAAAGTTTTCCACAACCTTTTTCAAGGCAAAAAAGAAAAGAAAATCTGGAAAATTCCGAATTCAAAAAATCTGAAAAGGAACTACGACATGGAAATAAAAAAAAATAGTATCAGGCTATCAGCCAATCACGGCGACTCACGTGTCGCAGCGTCCGCCTCCCATTTCATCCAGATTGGTCCATGTCCGATGAGATATGACGCGAGGCGACTCGAGCCGGGGCGAACAAACTTGCTAACAGACAAATAGTTTGCTCAATCCGCTCGGGTTGTCTCGCTGTCATGGCGAGGCTCATGACGTCACTGCCACACGCCGAAGAGCTGCGCACACGCCGACCGCCACACAACAACTGCTTGAAAACGTAGTAGTGTATGCACAAGTGTTTTCTGAAACAATTCTAAAGGAGTTTTCTACTATTACTTTTGTAATGTTGTAGGTTAAATACGAGTTAGACGTTTTAGAAATGGCTATTTCTACAATTCGTATAGTAAGTAGGTAGGTAGGTACGGGCGTCTACATAAAAGCTGCGCGCGCCGGAGCGGAGACTTCAAAGCGGCTGTTGTGTAAAGCAACGTTCTGAAGACCAGCAAAGCATGTAAAATCTTGCAACGACTAACGTCTAAGTTAGGTGTCATAAGTATGTAATCAATATGATATCAGTAAAATTCGAAAACGTTTTTCAGAATGGGAAAACTCCAATTTGCAATCTTTCGCTGAAAATCTTTTCAGGTAAAAAAGAACGAAGAAGATATCTATACTAGCTTTTGCCAGTGGCTTCGCCCGCGCAGAGGTCGGAAATTATCCCACGGGTACTTCAAAGGCATTAAGCGTTTTCTAGCTGACACAATTATGTTAAGTGTGCTCCTACCGATTTATAATGCCAACCTGGTACTTCCAAGGCATAAAGCGTTTTCTAGCTGACATAATTATGTTAAGTGTGCTCCTACCAAGTTATGACAACCTGGTACTTCGTTCAGAATACCAATTTACAAAAGATCTACTTAATTATTTAAGTGAACATTGTTATTTCTTTCTATATTTTTTAACTATTGTGTTAATTTAGGTTATAATCCATCTGTATGCCAAATTTCATCCAAATCTGTTCAGCCGTTTTTGCGTGAAAGAAAAACAAACATCCATACATACAAACTTTCGCGTTTATAATTTTAGTAAGGATTTAAATGTAAATTTATTTGAAAGCTTTATTATAATGGATTTCGTTTCAAAACACTATCATAACTTGCAATCCTGAAAGGTTATTGAAAACTGTCTACGAACGAATTGAGCGGCTACGAATTCAATCCGTGCTACGCGGTCGGCCGTTTCGCGTAGCAGGGACGTTTGGATATGCTTCAATTTGTAACCTAGTCTTTGCATTCAATTATTATTATGTGTGTTACCTAAAGTATGTCTGAATTATCTGATAGTCAAACTAAATGAACCTTCTTGGCGCAACCGTGAGGTACACTTTTTTTGTTATTTATTTTGTGTTACACGAACTGTGTCCAAATAAACGGTATTATTTATTTCTAAATCGATACTATTGTAAGTATTCTTTTGTGAGGGCGTTAAATTATACGGGGTTATTGGAAAAACACCAAAAACCTCTTAAGAGGTCATTGCACTCATCATTATGAACAACTTTTACTATGGGACCAAATTTGAAACCGCGAAAAAACATCAGCTGTTCCCTACATTTTTATTAGTTATACGAACATAAACGTCTCTAACCATATTTATAATAAAATAAATACTGTGCAACATTGCTCCCTTGTGCCTAAATCGATGTAAGACCCAGGTCACAAAGTGGCTTTTGACATTGGATTATGTTAAGACGGAGGATTTACTACGCATATCAATCGCTTAACCTAATTCAGTTAATATGGTAATATGTTTGTAATCATATATTATATACACACTACAGACTAACATATTCGCAAGTTTTGACCATATTTAGCTCCTTCTCAATTACATACACATTCCCCATTCATAGGTACTTTGATAGGCCATATCATAGTTGCATTTATTAGTAAATAGTTTTCTTAATATTAATATATTGTGCTTGTCTTACAACTACTGATATATGTACAATGATAGGCGAGGACGCTGGCACCCTAAGCACAAGTTAAATCTAACAATGGGTGCCAGAGTTCATCGAAAACACTCTTTCCCTTAGTTGTAACGATGCATAGTGTTTAAATAAGTATTTTTTGTACAACTGAAGGTAATAAAGAATCTTATTTTTATTTTGTTTTTGTAAATTTAATGAACAGCTGTTTTTTTTTCGTGAAGCTGCAGCTACAGCAGCTGAAGAAGTGTGAGTAGTCCCTTATGCTCTACCTATTTGTGAAATTTTGCAATTTAGTTGTGTATTTTTGGCTTTGTGTAAAACCTGTACCTAGATAACTTACCTACCCAGGAATCTAGGTGGGTAAGTAATCGGTATATTAGCTTATTTCATGTGTATCTATTTGTGATTTACACAAATACAAATGAAATCGAACAAGGTGAGCGCGACGGGCGGAACTACCTATTTATTTATTTCGCCGTCTAACGGTTTTATGTTGCTCACACACATTTCGAGGTACATTTGCTTATTTAAACTAATATTTATTATTTTCTAATATTAAGAGAAAAGAAAAAAAAACTCTCTCTATCTTTTTTATAAAGAGGAAAGATTTGATTGTTTGTTTGCATTGAATAGGCTCCGAAACTACTGAACCGATTTGAAAAATTCTTTCACTGTTAGGAAGCTAAACTATCCCCGGGTGACATAGGCTATATTTTATCCCCGTATTCCCACGGGAACGGAAACTACGCGGCTTTAAGACTAAATAGTATATTGTTAGCTAATACGAGTTTGACTGTTCTTCACAGGGCCTCTTAACCATTTCAGTTTCGTCATGCTCTTATCAAGCACGTGTCACGTGATGATATTACATCACGCCTGTGTTTCCTCGAAGGATTTGGCTGACCTGCACCTATAGTAAACTGACATTTCGCCAGTTATGTTTTTCGATGTTCCAACCTCAAAAACCGCATATCTATTGCGTTTGCATATTCTATTTCACCTGGAAGGTACCACCTAGCCATTCCACCAAACCCCTACATTCGTACCTGGCTGCGACAGTGCCGACGAGGCGCAGGTAGCCAGCGACCCACATACTACGCGCACCGATCGAACGCTTTATCGAATGTTGATAAAACTTTAACGGCCGCAGCCCTAGCGGATAAGCCTGCACCGTGAAATCGACGCCTGCGCACCTAATTACTATACACGATATTTGTGTCAAGTGTGATTGCGTTCTTTATAGGTTTTGAACGAGTTTTTTCAGGCTTTCGTTTATGTGCACCCTGTGATTTTTTGTGAGGTAACTGCTATCAAAAGGATTTTCTATCAAACTCTGATTTATGGTCTCGACTGCTATTAGTCTTTGAAGGAAAAACTCAATCAAGTACCATAGTATAACCTTAAGTGACTTACAGATATACCTACCCCTTTATTTATAAACGTTGCTTAAAGTTAAGAGACGTTGAAACGTCAAGAAATTATTGTTAAACAGGCGCTAACCATAACTTAACTCTAAGCAACGTTTATAAATAAACCTTTGTTGTTAGTAGGACTTGTGATCTGAAGGCCGATTCTCGTAATTAAAAATGTTCACAATCTAGTCGCAGTCTCATCTCAGCGACAAGCAAATGTCAAAAATGTATGAAAAATCGAGGTATTTTTGACACATTGACACTGAGATCAGAGGGGCAATTCTGGTAATTTTAAGAACGTTCACAGTCTGATCTCAGTGTCAATCTGTCAAAAAATCCTATACATTTTTGTAAAAATTTTGAAATTCGATTGTCGCCGAGATGACACTGTGAACGTTTTTAATTAGTAGAATTGGCCTTCAGACTGTGAACGTTCTTAAAATTAGTAGAATTGCCCTCAGACTGTGAACGTTCTTAAAATTACGAGAATTGTCCCTCAGAACTTCAGAATGAGCACGCACACTTAGCAGAATAGGTTTGACTAGATGCTGAAGTCAAAGTGTGAGTTCTTTAAAAACAGCATTTGGCTTAGGTAATAGTGAACTAATCCAAATAAGTAGAGCAAAAAATTCGGATGCTAATGACTTCTTATTTAAACAAAATACTCGCCATAGTAGGTCGCTACATTCTGGGTCGGTGTCAACGCACCTACTTGCTTAATATGTATTTAGACAGCTTGGCTTCTGCTAATATCGGTGTACACTATCCCAAACATGATGCTTATTGCACAAAATTCAGCTAGGATATTTATAGAATTAATTATAATTAATATTTATTGTGTCCTGTCGACACCGGTGCCTTCTGCTCATCTTCACTTCCTCCTGCTCCTTTTACCTACCGATTTATGTGAAATCTCATGCCCTGCGGGCT
This sequence comes from Polymixis flavicincta, assembly GCA_949987655.1. Taxonomy (NCBI): domain Eukaryota; kingdom Metazoa; phylum Arthropoda; class Insecta; order Lepidoptera; family Noctuidae; genus Polymixis; species Polymixis flavicincta. Next base: position 22,034,877 of record OX465183.1, read on the forward strand.
TAGCATGGCGCTTTGTATTTCTACGAAGAATAGACAGTGCTTTTTCAATACAAAGTGACTTTTCGTTCCTACATTTTTGATATCGCACTGTAGATATCCTTCTACAATCTGTTATTTGGTCTTTCGTTTCTAACGATATTTGTTTAGGTCCTTATAAATGTAGACTATTTCAGAAGAATATTTCTTCCCAAACTGTCAAAATCACACTGACAACAAATTTTTCTACTCGACGGCCACAAAGTATATACGATTATCTACAAAATCATGATTTGTTTAGAACGCATAACTGTGATAATGAATAGAAAAACATAGCTATCTTATCCTATTGTACATCATTTATTTAATAGTCATGTCTATTCTTCCGTCGACAAAACGGTTCTCGTGCTAAGCCTGCAGCAGGCTTAGCACGAGCACCAATCCACAACGTAAAAAAACCACAACGTAAAAAAAAAAAAACGTTAGCGGTTCTACACCCTAATTGCTCACCTAACACACGATCACAACATGTGTGATTTTGAACGATAATATTCCATAACCATTGCTGCATAATTATACATCGTGACATTTTAGTCGTCTTACAACGGCAGCCCACTTCAAGTATCCAATGACTACCTACAATACATTAAAAAAATTTATTATATAATTAAGACGCATGGCGTAGTCTGAAACACGCTGATATGGAGATGGAATGAATGGTGGAAGGTAATGGTATAGGTATCTTTCTACCCTTTGATACGTAAACATTATAAACAGAGTGTATCATAATTTTAGAGCATTATTTATTATTATTTGTACATAATATCTTAATTAATGGTAACAAATTTTAATCGCGCCTAGAGGTATTTTATGTCGGATACATTGAATGGACCATCTTTGTAAGACGACTATAGTGTCACGGTGTATAGATATATGTGGCTAAATAATTGTCTGATTAATAACGCAATGAACTGTCAAAATAACAGCCAGTGTTACAGTTAGTATGTCACACAATTACCCCGCTGATTTCTCAGCCCTCCAAACGTATTCCACAGCTACTTTTCGAGCCTACTGCTGTAGGCACTAAAAAGTTTAAAATATTAAATCTTTTAGTAAGTATCCTGCGGTGTCTTGAAAGAAATCAAGAAAGCTTCCAAGTACAAGGTCATCATTTTCCTAAGAGATTTTCTACTACAAGATTACATTTCCGCTCCCCGAATGTCTACAATCATTTACTACGATGCTTGTTCAGTGTTTTGTTACCGCCAACGCCTACGCTGAAACAACAGCACCTTGTTGTAAGTAGGCTAACATGAACATTTGCTAAGGCGTTCCAAAGTTTAGTGAATAGCATAGTAGCGTACTCGTAGGAGTCGTAGGCCATCTATATTTAGTACCTATTCTTTACCTGAATGATTTACCGTACCAAAATCAAAATCAAAAGTCATTTAATCAAACCAGGCTGTGAGTCAGCACCTTTTGTACGTCAAAATTACATAAGACAGTCCCCCAAAACGCCCGCCCTTCACCACTTCCTAGTGCTTTAGCCAGGAATAAAAAAAATGTAAAATCAGAAAACCCGACTGCTTAAAAAGTGAACTTTAATTTTAAAAAATGGAAACGAGAAACTTGTTTTAAAAGGACGACTATTAGACTGAATACTATAAGTAATCTCATGTAGTCGGAGGCATTTTCGTAAATTTTACAATAAAGACCTTTAATGCCTTTGCATAAAAGGCAACAAAGGTCTTTTTAACTGGCGCAGTCGGGTAAAAAGAAGTGGCGCAGCAAACTCTCGAGGAGCACAGCTGTTTGTTAAGTTAGAAGAACTTGATTTTATACAATAATAAAATAGGTAAGTAATTACAATTACTAAACAAAAACATAAAATTAAATTATGTGCCATAATTATGTCAGCTAGCACACATCAATATACCAACAAAACATACTCGTAGTAACTAAACTCAAACAGAAATAAATAATAAAAACAAAACAATACTTGTACCAAAACTTAACTTCTCCTGACTTCCTAACTGAAGCGAGGGGTGTCGTGTTTGTTTACAGTATAATACCACTTGCAACTTGCAAGATAATGAGAAATGAGCTGAAACTTTGAAGGACGTAAGATTTCAGTTTTTAACAAGTTAGTGGTTGCTGTTGGGAAAATTGCAGCACAGTCTCTTTTTGACCTTATTTCTCACCGTCACTTTATATGTTGCGTTACGATGTTCAAAAAGCTGTTGCTATTATTATTATTATTATTTCCTTTATTTCGATAAATACATACAAATTACATTTTTAAATATTAGAATATAAAATATATAAAAATATAAAAAAATATAAAAAAATAGTAGCCCACCGGTATCGGGAACAGGGTCCAAGCTACTGGCGGTCAGGGCTCCAGAGAGAGGAACCTCCTGACAATACGAGCCGTGTCCAGGAGTACCGCTTTCTGGATCAAGCCCTTGACCCAGCTGCCCAACGAGAGCCTCCTCAGATGTTGGTCGAGGCTCTTGGCTATCAAGCCATTGGCTGAAATGACTATCGGTACAATGATCAATTATTATTGTTAGTATTCATGCAAAGGGCGCTCAACCCGGCGCATGCTTAAATTAAAACGTTTTACAGAACGAGTACTAACATTAAGCTAAGTTTATTTTTACTAACACCTATGGATAAATTTTTTTAATCCGAAATAAATTGATTTGATTTTGACCACGCTAAGGACCTTCAACATTTGGGCGCACTAAATTTGTAGGCGAGTGCGGGGTGATTTAGCCGTGCAGTCTTTAATCGGTCGCATTTTTAATTTATTACAACAAAAATAAAGCATCTTTGTAAAAAGTAACAAAATCAAATCATTTTCCTTTGTATTGCAAAGTAGAAGGCATTTTTTTAACTCTTTTGTTAAAAAATTAAGGAGTAAAATGGTTTCATCTCAACGATTTGGAGGTGATTTGGTGTTTTTTTTCTTATTATTTGATACCCATAGAAAAGTTATGCCTAAACCAAATGACGTATCATATTATGTAGATTACTAACTATTTTTTTCAAATGTAATTTCTTTGTAAATGCCGACGAAAAGTGGTTTCATCTGCATGCTGTTTTCAACCATTTTTTGAGAGGGCAGCCTTTGTTGAAAGCTTGGTGCTTAGTTGAAGTAGGTACTACACCGATACGGTTACCTAGGTAACCGCGGGTTACCTTTAATTGGACCATAGGAATGTGACATTATTATGTTATCTGTACTAATATTGTAAAGAGGTGAAATATGTTAGTTTGTATCATCATTTTAGGCGAAAAACGTCCACTGCTGTACATAGGCCTCCGCCAAACACCGCCACTGCTACCGATGATGAGATCCGTAAGAATCAAGGTAAACGAAATAGCAAGAAGAATTGCCTATTGGGAGTGGTCTGGGACATTGCTCGCAGAACATATAGGTTCTGAAGTGCCGACCGCGTACGAAGACGTCGCGATAGAAGGCGACCCTCCGGTCCCTCAAGGTGGACCGATGTCCTGGTGAAGGCCGTAGGAATCAGCTGGTTAGTTTGTATATAGAGAGTAAATCTCTGAAACTACTAGTTGGAATTGCAGAATTATTTTAGCCTCTATAAAGCTCAATTCGCGAAAGCGCGTGAATCGCGAACTAGCTATGGGATGCGAGTGATGTAACGCTGCGGGTCGGAGCCCAAAATTTGACGCGAACCAAGCCGCGGGCGAAGTTCTTGTACAGAGGCCAGCACATCAAGCTACCCCAGTCTGTCAAATTTCTTTGATAGGTTTTCAACTTTATTCCAAAGGAATAAGGTTTATGTTCAATTGGAAAAAATTGACAGTTTGGGATAGCTTGACCTGCTGGCGACTGTACAAAATATTTCTTAAAATAAATAATTATTACGTTTATGATGGTCACGCCCATTTAAGTGTAGGTAGTGTGGGCACTTGGATACCTACTGGACTCAATGTGGAAATGTATTAGTCAGTGCTGTGATTAATCAGATCTACACCCACCGGATGACCGGACCAACGACTGATGTCCTTTGTTCTAAAAATATACCAATTGTATTGTAAAACATGATATTTGAATTATTCGTGGCTTATTATTTAACTAAAGATAATAAGGCTAGAGTTCTGTTAAATTATTCAATAGACGGGTGGGCTCTACAGCGGTTTGCAGTGTTGTGTTGGTAGGAAACCTAATTTGTCAAATTTATCATCAATTAGGTACCTACGTCATAAAAATAATTTTCCTGTGTTACTGATTGATGAGTTTATTAGTAAGCTTGACCACCTACGTTTGCGTTAATATTATGAATGGGCTGTTATATCATTCATGCTGAATGGGCTGTTATATCATTCATGCTGAATGGGCTGTTATATCATTCATGCTGAATGGGCTGTTATATCATTCATGCTGAATGGGCTGTTATATCATTCATGCTGAATGGGCTGTTATATCATTCATGCTGAATGCCCTACATGCCCTGAATGCAGTTATAATTAGCAATAGGTAAATGTGTATTTTAAAGCGATTATAAATTTAATATTCAATATCTCTAATTTCTCTATGCCTTCTTCACAGTTTTATATGAACACATAGAGCCGAAAAATAAAAACTTTAAACTGTAGGTAGGTAATAAGCAGTGACTGTATAGCCTTATACCTTATGCTTAAATACAAAATGATGTCTATAGCTTAGCATTCAATTGGCAAGTTTAAACCTACCTACCTATTTAATGACAGGTTAATGGCCCTTAGTACACCTATAGGTAGGTACTTAGAACATTGATGACCTAGCAGACCTTCTCACAACAACCTACATACAAAGATCCTCGGAAAATGTCAAGTGACGCACTATTACATCAACTGTTTTATAAAAGTCTCATTTCTGTGCAAACATTTATTTATACATATATTTTTACCTAGACAGCGCTATATTGAGCACGTTATCTTCTGATAGCGATGTTAAACAATGCATAAACGATGTTCCCGTTTCTAGGGAGCAGATAAGTACCTACCAAGTACACCGCTAGTGAAGCTCGGAATACAAAAGGGTATATTTCTTTTTTTTTTAAACTTTCACCTCTTTTGTTGTCCAAGTTACCGCTGCTGTTAAAGCACCATCTTTGTTCTAATAAATTGATAGCTTATGCGGCATTGTGGCTAACAATGGAGGGTTTTACGATCAGTTAGTAATGTTAACTGAAGTATTATCCTATAAAGGTCAGTTGGGAGTTCCGACGCACTGACCACGGCGGCGACCGACAGCGCGCACGTTATCAAACCTACACGCTACACCTCTCTACACAAAAATCTCGAACGGGAATACCGGATACTGACGCGGTGCTAAGAAAATACAATCGTCTCTGTCCAACACATTGTAAAAGGGCCGCGTTTTTGTATTCCATCCTTGTCCTCAACCGCGAAGCGATATCGTGCTATGCTTATAGTTAGAAATATGTAACTGAATAGTTTACTTTTGTGTGAAGTTTTGCCAAGTTGATGTCGTTCGAAATTAGAATCGCTGCATGTTCGTCGTTACTAATGTGTGAAGTGAATTGAAACTCATTTTTACGTGGAGCATAGTGTTCGGGAGTTTTTTTTTTATTGTGCAAGTGTAAAATGCGCTCGGCCGTGCGATGGCGCGGAAACGACACATTTTTTAGATTCCAATAATGAACGAAAGTTTGTGATTTTCTACGGATTATGTTTATGTGCTGTGTTTATAAATAACAGTGATTATTATTGTGAAAATGTTCAACGGGAGATTTTCTTTATTTAACGTAAGTAGTTATCATTTTTATATTTCTTTGAAATATTTTTTGCTATCAACAATTTAAAGTCGGATAAATGGAAATATTGTCTGACAGTCAATTTATTACTATTGAGATACACTTCAACAAGATAATGCAAATATAAATAAGTGTTATCAAATATTTTTCCTTGTAACTGACAAACAAAGAGCTGGCAGAGAGCCAGAAGAACATTTTAATTTTATCATTCGTTATTACGGATGATCAATGAATTTAAAAATATCGTAATTTAGATTGGAGTTAAACGATTATGACAAATAAAGTTATTAATTAATATACATGATGAATATTTCAATTAGAATAACTTACAATATGGTCATAAATTATTTTTGCTGTAGGTAATGATTGTAATGAATGCAGCGATTGTTGGATTGTGGGTAGTTCCTGTGCGCAATTTTAGATAGTAGGTTTTTATATTTAAAAAATTAAATAAAACATCACTGTTCGATACACAAATACAAATAATAGCTAAGAAAGTTAAGTAAAAAATTGGCAATGTTAGAATTCCGAAATCTTAGTGATCAACTCATAGTCTCGTCCACGGAATAATCATGGTCTCATCATATCAAAAAGTTAAAATAACACAGGTACCTATAATCTTATTTTTGATGACGTGTAGGTAGGTTACATTTAACTAAACCATTCGACTCAGGTAATCAAAACATTCTTACTTATTAAGCTTAAAGCATATCTAGTTATCTCACATATTGTCATGATAACTTGATGCATAGAGTAAGAACAGATTATTCTAGATAGAAAGACTCGTACTATTACTCAAGAGAGACATTACCTTACTGTACATTTGGTGTTCCCCATGGTTCGCAGTTGGGCCCTTTGTTTCCCCATTGCTTTGCAAATAATAAAAGAACTCCTCTTGGTATACCTAGCTATAATTATCAACAGTGGTTTTTTAAATCTATGGCTTTTCCAACAGTTTTAAACACCGTTTGAATATCGTTTCGAAATGTTCTACTCAGATGGTAAATTCGCCATTTCAGATCAGTTCATAGACCCTTGCTGATACGCACTAACAAAGATATACCTTGTGGTCGTTATCAGCAAGTTGTACAATGTGGGATCCATTGTTATTGTCTATCCACGTGCAATATCAGATGGCGCTTCCCTCGCAATATTATACCTACCTACCGCCTAACCTACTGCTAACGCCAACGCAATATCTATGATTTTATGGAAACATCTAGTTTGAGACTCCTCTTGTATGGGGTCCGTATTACGAGAGTCATATACTCGTACATAAATTTCGATTAATGGAAATTCGACTGAACGATTCATCATCATCATCATTTCAGCCGAAAGACGTCCACTGCTGGACATAGGCCTCCCCCAAACTCCGCCACTTCGACCGGTTCTGTGCTTCTCGCATCCAGCGGACTCCCGCGGCCCTCACAAGGTCATCTGTTCACCTTGTGGGAGGCCTTCCAACTTTACGTCTTTCGGTAGGTACGCGGTCGCCACTCCAGAACTGTTCGGCCCCATCGGCCATCTGTTCTGCGAGCAATGTGCCCTGCCCACTGCCACTTAAGTTTGGCAATTCTTCGTGCTATGTCAGTTACCTTGGTTCTCCTGCGGATCTCTTCATTCCTGATTCGATCATGCAGGGAAACTCCGAGCATAGCCCTTTCCATCGCCCTTTGGGTGACTTTAAGCCTTCTTATGAGGCCCATTGTGAGCGACCACGTTTCGGTTCCATATGTCATCACTGGCAACACGCACTGGTCAAATACTTTCGTCTTGAGACACTGCGGTATGTGGGACGAGAAGATATTGCGAAGCTTCCCGAACGCTGCCCAGCCGAGTCGGATTCGACGATTGACCTCTTTCTCGAAGTTGAACCTACCTAACTGGATAGTTTGTCCTAGGTAAACGTACTCGTCCACAACTTCGAGTGCAGCGCCTCCGACCGTTACGAGAGTGGGTGTTACACGGGCATTGGACATCACCTTTGTCTTGTCCATGTTCATTTTAAGACCAACTCTTTCGGAAGCTCTACTGAGGTCATCGAGCATTGTACTGAGGTCCTCCATGGTCTCAGCCATGACAACTATATCATCAGCAAACCGAACTGAACGATTGTTCGAATGGAATTTAAAGCGAAATATACCTTTATTGCCAAATGCTACTTCGACTGAATGATTCATCGAATATTTATTAATCGATGGACTGCTCTTTCGAATTAGTTTTAGTTATTATTTAGTTTATAATTGAAAGAAAATGTATAAAATAAGATCGTGTGGAATTAACACGCCTAATTCCCAAAATTCAGTCGAATCATGGCATCACCGCTAAAATGGGCTCCTAGGAAGAAAGAAGTGGAATCTATTTAAAATCCCTACTAATATTATAAATGCGAAAGTAACTCTGTCTGTCTGTCTGTCTGTCTGTTACGCTTTCACGCCTTAACCGCTGAACCGATCGTCATGAAATTTGGCCGAGATATAGCCTGGGATATGGGTAAGGACATAGGCTACTTTTTTACGCGATAACCGACATCCACGCGGGCGGAGCCGCGGGCAAAAGGTAGTCATAAATAAATGGAGAAGAACAAAAAAATTATGAGTTGATAATAGAATAAATTAGAGCCCAAGATGAGTCAGTTTGTTGTGAAAGAAGAAAAACTAATTAAACTTTAAATCAAAAGGAAGACATGGACAGGCTTGACTTCGAGAGCTCGATAGCTTACATTTGCCACTTTAAAAAATAAAACAACGTTTAAGTAAATGTTTAATTTTGATGATTAATGATTATTGTTTTATGTTTCGATTATTAATGGAGTTCTGAGGGCGTTAAAGAACCCTAATCTACTGATTAGGTTTGATTCCTTAATTTTGTGCGAAAATCGAACTTTTTTTTTAATTAAATAATTTTCCCTTCTTTGTGCTTCCTAAATCTACGGGAAGAACGTACGAAATCTTATAATTGTTTGATTTCCTCGATTATGGATGAAATAATATGTGACGAAAAACCTTTTTTTTTTTTATTATTTCAATTATTTAACTATACAATAACTAAAATTCATTCCAAACAGGTTCATCGATTAATAAAATTCGATAAATCGTTCAGTCGAAGTAGCGTATCCTAGATCGTGATATTTATCTTGCGTGTAGTGTCGTGTGTCAATATTTATCCCGGCAGTACGCAGCGAGATGGCAGCGATCGAAGACGATTTATTAATAATTTAGTATGTAAACGTTGAGTATGAAAAATGGCGCTACCAATTCCAAAAGGTTATCAAAACAGACAATCAGGCATCTGAAAGTAATTTTCGTACTCGTCCATTTCACTGTGAAGTCGAATTTCGTCCAATAAATTTAAATGTATACAATTTTCTCTCTTTTGTATATCTTCATCTATTAATTGCTTTCTTTTTACTCTTTTGTTTAAAGAATGGGCTACAATAATTGCCACACAAGCTCTAATTTTCCTCTGTCTAGGGTCCATCACGTCTGCCTCGTACAAAGAACGCATCAGTACCTGTCGCGATCCGTATTGATGGTGTAGGGTGTGCTGTGATCCAGCCCAAGATATATCAATAAATATAGTGATCATTATCACAATATTTATTGACGTGTGGCGTTCGCCTTTGAGAAATGTCTTTATAACATACATAAATAAAATAGGTGAATGAAACTGTGTATAGAAAATTTGGAGGAACTCCTGCTGGACCTATGGATGACAACACTTCTAATTTAATTTATTTGAATTATTTAATTGGAAGAAATCACACACTCTAATTTAATTTAATTCTACGCATCCTCATTCATAATAGGTACTTACTTCTACACCACCACAAGAAACCACCAAATGATTCATTCTCAACAATAAGAAAACTCCAGTTATTCATCATACAACAAGACCAGTCACCACGTTGATCTCCACTGCCACATGGGACGGGAACAAGGTCGGCTGTAAGAACATATCCGCCGCTTAACTGGCCTCCTCCGGCATCTTAGACTAATAAGATAATGTACCCACAAGTGTAGTTAACTAGAATATTTGTGGCTGTAGACTTGGAAAGAGGTGGATTGCTGTCAGCGACTATTTTGCAAGTTAATGGGAGGTGATTTACATTTTGGTGAATTGATTCGGTCTTGCGCAGCTTGAAATGAAAAATGACAATTTTGTGTGAGTCACGTTGTGATGTGAATCCTGTAACAACTTACGCACTACATACATTGTTTAGTAGGCTGGAGTAAAAGTAGATCCTAATTTCAATGTCGAAAGATTAGATCTTTCCCATTAATTTAGCTTAGGTACCTATATACAATTATGGGATAAATTTTTATCCAGTGCGCAAACTGTATCCTCAATTCAGCATATCATTCTAGCCAAAAAAAATCTGCTGTTCCATAAATTTAACATTTTCTATGAAACAGAAGACTTTTTTGTGTGTTACCGACGAAAAATTTCTACGTTGCAGTAGGTAAGACTGATTGGAACATAATCAAAGTATAGCTGAGATATACATATAAGTATGGTTAAAAAGATTACAAGCTGACCGTTGACCTGCAGTATTACCAAAAAAGACATTAATTAGGTCCCTCCAGAAATCACCAGAAGGCCAATTCTTGTAATTAAAACCGTTCAAAATCTAGTCCCAGTGTCATCTCAGCGACAAGCAAATGTCAAAAATGTATGAAAAATCGAGGTATTTTTGACAGATTGACACTGAGATCAGACTGTGAACGTTCTTAAAATTAGTAGAATTGCCCCTCAGATCTCTACTGAAAAGATCATCTTCATTCTTGCAATGATCTTTTCATTGGTGATTTTACAGATTCAAAATGTTGATTTGGTTTTAAAATACTTTATAATTTTAGCTATACCCAAGTACATTACAGCTCCTCTAATGCTTAATTCATATCGTGTTGCATTGTGTTGTCGTATTTCTCTCGTATAAAAATCTTATTTTGGAAAATCCAAATCGTTGTAATTTATTTTACTCACTTGTAGTTCCTTCTTATTCTATACATCTCCACACAAGTCGTCATTATTTATACTTGGGTCACCTTGGGTCGCTTCTCGAAGTTGTGAAGGAGTATGTTTACCTAGGACAAGTCATCCAGCTCGGTAGACACAACTTTGAGAAGGAAGCCGACAGGAGGATCCGGTTGGGTTGGGCAGCGTTTGGGAAACTACGTCAAGTCTTTTCGTCGCCTATTCCGCAATGCTTGAAGACTAAGGTCTTCAACCAGTGCGTCCTGCCCGTGATGACATACGGCGCCGAAACGTGGACACTGACAGTCGGGCTGGTCCACAAATTTAAGGTCGCTCAGCGCGCTATGGAGCGGGCTATGCTCGGAGTTTCTTTGAAGGATAAAATCAGGAACGAAATTATCCGGAAAAGAACCGGAGTTACCGACATAGCTTATAGAGTGAGCAAGCTGAAGTGGCAGTGGGCTGGCCATGTTTGTCGAAGGACCGATGGCCGGTGGAGCAGACGAGTCCTGGAGTGGAGACCGCGTCTCGGCAAACGTAGTGTGGGACGACCCCCAGCTAGATGGACCGACGACCTTAAAAAGGTGGCTGGGACAGACTGGATGCGGAAGGCGGAGGATAGAGTATTGTGGCGCAGCTTGGGAGAGGCCTATGTCCAGCAGTGGACTGCGATAGGCTGAGTTGAGGTGAGTTGAGGGTCACCTACAAACTCGCCTAGATACGGCTGAATGTAATGATCACTTACATCTTTTTATGAATTATCATTACCTGTAACTTGTCTCTAGCCACCCTTTCCATCTTATCCTTTCTTTTCACCTGTCCCTTCCCTCACTTCCAGGAGCTCTGTTATTTTAAAGTAAAGGAACTAGGTAACTAAAGTGTAATTATATAAAATGACTACTAAACAAACATGTGAATGAATCGCGTCGCGTTGACCGACACTCGTCAACATTGGGCTGGTGACGTCATTTCACTATAAATCGTCTAAATATAACCGGGATGAGCTGTGATGTGACACGCGCAGCTACAGGACTGACTGAATAGATTATTATTTGTAGTAGGTAAACAGTTTCAAATACGAGCGTGAAGGAAGGTGATTTGAAACCTACTATGACTTATGTTCCCATTGTCCTAGTATTGAGTAATAAAAAATAGATCACGTGGAATAATGTCATTTGGGCCATATGTAAAATGGTGGAGGTGCTTGTGGTAGATTTTAAAGATCTCTTTCAACGCTAATTGTTCTGAAGATTTTTTGAGAATTTTGAATAACAACCGCAGACATAACATGTTTCTCAGTTTCTAAGAGAAATACTACTACAGTGAAAAATTTTCTTTCTTCTGTTGATCCTTCAACACTTCACTATCTATAGTAATATGATGTGCTTTTTATTACAACTATTGCTGGAGCTATATTACCATGTTTATCAGTGCGGTAACCATATTCTGAGCCTTATGAATCCTTCTAAGGTCCACCGATCAAGAACGTTCTAAGACATTTTAACAAAAGACCAACATAAAAAAATAAAAGTAATGAAGCTTCAATATGAGATGCAAAGGTCATCGATAAAGAGCAAACATCAAGATAACCTTATCCTCCATAAGCAAATCATTACAATTCTACTATAAAGCATAGTTTAGCTCTAGAACTTGGTATTTTATCAGACCGGTTCCGCATTATTGCTGCAGATAAGAGCACATGCGGTGCGCACACGCATCACGCCCTATTTAACGTTGAATTACATTAACCAATAAAATTGTTCTTCTTAGTAACATGTCGAGATATGAGAGACGAAATTTTTTCACTTCTTAATCTTAGCATGGTCTTGCGTGTTGCCTGTTGGGAACCTGGGATCGGTTTGATCTTGGGTAGCTGTTTCTATTTTTAGTAGGTACCTATTTGGAGTAATATATTTGGAACTACTTGCTACGTAATGTGAATCTTCTGATTTCTCTTTCTGTATGACGATAAAGTTTGAGTTTATGTGATTTAAATCATGAAGTAAATTTCCCAGCTAATGTCAGGGTGCGCATTAACAACATTTAGACTTCAACAGTGTCCATGGAGTTTCTGGCCCGTTCTTCCGCAGAGGAACCACGCCGTTAGAATTTTTGGCAACTATAGCAATATCTCTCTTAATGACCGATTCTTTGAGAATTCAAAAGTTCCTGTAAGTGGTTTATTTGAAATGAATGCTTTGAGTTTGAGATTTGAGCTCCTAAAAACATGCATGAATGGCAATACTACATAGCAATTGACAAATAGCCGAAGCTTGCTGACTGGCAATGGAATAACAAGCCACTAGCCGATGGGGCTGAGAGGTTCTGGAGTGGCACTCGCGTATTGGATGAAGTAGTCTTGGACTGCCTCGCCCACCGATGACCGATGACCTCGTAAAGGCCGCAGGAATACGCTAGATGCGAGAAAGAACTGGCCGAAAAGGCGATGCTTGGGTAGGCCTACGTCCAGCAGTGGACGTTTTTCTCTCGTAGTAGTATGATTAAGTTTCAAAAGATGAGGAACTCACTTAAATTAATCGAAAAAAAGTAATGCAGGATAATAAATACCAGTCTAACTAGCACGTTACACAAACGTTGCGTATACGTTCTGTAGCGAACACTTATTCATTTAGAAAATAGAAACCTGTTCACTTTCTATCGCGCCCAAGAAAATGTATGCTGCTCGAACACGAGGAAAATTTACCTTCCTACGTACCTATTAGAATTACTGCTACTTTAGATGGGTCTATAAAATCTGGTATCTGGATTATTTTGGACGAAAAGTAATTTTCTCTTAGAGTATCGGTGGCAAAAAAATTCAAACGGCCCAAAATTCAGCTGCGCGAACTCTGCTCGCTGACGCAGTCATAGGATCGTCAATGAAAATAGAATACAGCCTGTGGTTTACCCATTGTAGCCGTTGTAAGTTATGACATTGCCAAGTCATCATCATCAGCATCATCAGCATCTGCCTAGCCTTTTCCCAACTATGTTGGGGTCCAGTCTAAACGGATGCAGCTGAATACCAGTATTTTACATGGAGTGACTGCCTATCTGACCTCCAGAACCCAGTTACTGGGTAATACGACACCCTTTGATAAGACTGGTTGTCAGACTTTCGGGCTTCTGACTACCCAAAGACTACTACATGATAAAAGTCAAGTAGAACTGGTAAAATATTCAAATCAATATTTACGCTACATTCCTAGACAAGAGTTGAACTAAATAGAAGCTATTACTCGTAGAAGCGTTTAGCCAAGCCTTTGTCCAAGCGGAAAGTCGGCACGTGACTTGAGCTTGCTTGAAACTTATAATATGGAAATGGTACCTACCTACTCAAATGAAAATTCAAAATATTTATTTCACATAAACTTACACGAACACAGTATTTGAAGAAATTTGAAGCTAGATTCGCGGTTCTAACAGGTCATTTCCTATGGAGAAGAGCCGTCAAGAAACTCAACGGTTACTCTCTAAAAATAATTGGCTTTTAAAATGTTTACCAATTGCAGGGTTATTAATACGTGAGTGCCATTGCTAAAAATCATTTTCAAACTTCAAAGTTAAACTGAAGGTTTTCAAGTTTCCAACATCTTTAAAAATAACTAGTCTTTTTTTACCAGTTGCGGACATATTATAAATAAGCTAGCTAGTGCTCGTAGGTCCGGTAATAATTAAAACGGTAAAGTGGTTCACAATTTAATTAACAAACTCAATTAACATAACAATAGAGTGCTGGACGATGGACATAGGCCTCTACCAAAACGAACATGGGTGTTAGCATAGCACAGTACAATGAAGTAAGTAGTTTTACGACTTCATATAAATCGGCCAAATGACGCGGTCGACGCGCTTCGAAATTTCGGTGAACACCAGTATTTATTCATATTCATTTATAGCATTCCATATTGTATTAAAGATACAAAGGGCTTAAAGCTAGGTACAGACATTTGGTAAGGGCACACCAAACGATAAAATTAAAATTAATTTAGAAATAATGAAATAACATAAATTGCAAACTTTTACTTTAAGACAAATGGGTTTTGCTATTTTGTCACCACATTGCCAACATTTCAACATTCCATTCTACAATATGTTCCGTGTCATGGCGGACATGAAAGAATAGCACCATCCCATTTCTTCCAGTGGGTGTCGTAGAAGGCGACTAAGGGACTTACTAGAGAATGGGCAGCAGCGTTCTCTATGCATTTTACCACAATACTGTGATCGCCAACCCGCCTGCCAACCGTGGCGATTATAGCAAATCCCCCCCTTTTTGGGAGGCTTATGTCCAGTAGTGGACGTCTTTCGGCTGAAATGATGATGATGATGATTCTACAATATGAACTTCGTGGTAGGTTTTACCTACAGAGACATGGTCATTATAGACCGGTGGGTAACCCGAGTGTGTGTTGATTTACCGAGCGCCCGTGTGTAATTAATTATTTTAAGGACGCTGCCTTGGCGTTATACTGCTTACTTTATTATACTGTGGTGTCAGTGGAGCGGTCGGCCACTAAAGGTGATTAATTAACAAAACACCGCAGCGAACAATAGGTAAGTTCGATAATTAGCTACATAAAATGATCAAACTAACTATAGGCGAATTTCACCAAACACACTGAACGTGATCAGCATTTCTAAACCGCGTACAATAGCTATAAGAATAAGATAAGCGCGAATCTACAATGCATCTTCTGAGTGCACTAGTTCCAACTCAGATATACCTTGTCTGTCCATTAGGAGAGTCGGACACCATGAAAAAAAAATGCTGCCTCAAAGGTTAGTAGTAAGCAGACGATCAAATCAAATAAACCTCACCTCTGACCTAATGAACCTACAATAAATAAATAACCAAATTGTACAATAAACAAGATGAGCTTGTGCGCGAGACGTCAATTAAATGGGCGGTCTGCGCACGAGTCGCTGTCATACATCACACAGAGTGACATAATTTAATCGTAACCATTGAGTTACACAATTAACGTACGAGTATAGTATACAGCTTATTATTAGTGTTCTTCGGGCACAAAAAATATCCTGATTACAGAATTTATTAGTTTCGGAAAATCTTGAAGGTTTGTAAAGATGGAATCGATGAGAGTGGCCAAGGATAAAGGTAAAGGTACTTTATGAAAGATGATATAATAAGGAAGGGAATCAAACCTGAAATAACGGGTTTTAGATAAACTATTGAAGACGAAGAAGACAGGCTCTGTTGACCCTAAACAAAATAGGATGAGAGCATGTGTGGGCAGATTTTGTGAAGCGCAATTTATTGGTTGATCCCAATTCCACTCGGCTGAGCAGCGTTCGGGAAGCTACGCAACTCCTAGTCCTACATACTGCAGTGTCTCAAGAAGAAAGTCATTGACTAGTGCGTGTTGCCAATGATTACAATTATGGTACTGAAACGTAGTCGCTCACAATGGCCGTCCCAAAGGATAATGGAGAGGGTATTCTTGGAGTTTCCCTATGCGATCGAATCAGAAATGAACAGATCCTTAGGAGAATCAAGGTAACCAACATACAACAGCAACATAGCAGTGGGCAGGGCACATTGCTCGCAGAACGAAAAAACCGGTCGAAGTGATGGTGCTTGGCGTAGGCTCGACAGCAGGCCTAGACAAAACACATTTCTGTTAGCGTTCACCCCAAACGTTACGCCAAAATGTATGGGAATTACATTAACTGCGGAAAGGTTACGTCGCGTACTTTCCACAGGTAATGTCATTCCCATATATTTTGGCGCAGCGTTTGGCGTGCAGAGCAGAGGACGTTTTTCGGCTGAAATGATGAATAATGATGATGATTTGTGGTTGAGATTGGGTTAGAGAGGACACGCCAGCAACTCCTTGGGTTTATTATTATGAGGCGAACTGTAAAGAAGACATACGAAGAGCGAAGAACCTGTTAGAGTTTCGTATCAAAGAAGATTTGGGTGACAAACGATCATCGTATATGTACTTAGTAATAACAATTTATTTGCATAAATAGTTAACAGTAAAGCGCGAGTATTTCTAAACCGATGCGCGTACGCATGACCCGTTAATTAAAAGAGGTCAGCGCGTGCCGCAAACACAATATACTTAGCAGTAACGATATAATTGAATCTTTATGATAAGGTTAAACAATTGTGGTGTTATAGATGTCACTATTATGGATTGACAAATAAGCACTACAGACCTTTCAAATGCTAAATATGATAAATCATTTTATTGCTGTAAGTAGGTGTACAAACACTTTTACACGTCGATCATATTTTAAAAAACTATATAATTGAGGTTTCCTATCTGACTACTCTGAGTAGAAATGCCGAAACAAACTCAGAGGTCACAGTCTCTTGTAAAGTAGAAGTAGAAATATGTAATCTTGATCTGGATCTCACTTGAGGGGTCATGGAGATCGGTGTCTGGACCCGTCCAGTCATATTTATTTTACCTCTGATTTGGCATCGCTGTCAAAATCACAGTGATCTTTATTCATATTTTAGGGTTGGGTTGCTGTCACTAACAAGTTTGTCAAAATTGCAGTGATTTTTATTTATAGTACCAAAAATGGTTATGTAGGGTTGCTGCGAGAGGTGAAATAACTGTTAAAGGACATGTAGAAGATCTATATGATGTCAGAAATGAAGAAAACAAATGTCACTTTATATGGAAAGATATTAATGTATTTTCTTCGTAGAGTAGAGATTAACGTCGTCATGCTACGCGTATAGGAGGTGATAAAAGGTGAGCGATTTTGGGGGCTGTCTTTTGTGGATTTACATATATTGATTTTCAGCCTAATTATATGTTCAAATGAGAAAATTGGGGACTAACAACTGGGTATTGGGTTAACCACAAACCTTATGTGTATATTGCCTAAATATATTTCTATTATGTACTGAATAGCTTGTAAGTCTAGTGGTCTGCAGCATCACTCTTCTAGAATCTCTATAGTGTTGTTCCTGCTTCAGCTTCGGCTACGTACATCTTCTATTCTCATTACCAAACTGGGCTAAAGTTCAACAATACCGAAACACTTGCGTGTATACCATCTGACCCCCCTGGTATGTCCATTATAAACAGTTCTTAATATACATAACGGAACTAAGTTTATTACAGCAATCATTATAATTAACTACCGCTCAATCTAGTTTTCATTTCAAAGTGTAACTAATTTTATGCTGTTTTTTAGCATGACGATAGTCGTTCTGACTGACCCTCTCCTTGACAATGAAAAGTGCCTTAAGTATAAGTAAATGGTCTTAGACTAGAAATATATAGGTATTTTAAGATGAGTTCCGTGTGGTGCCGGACGTAAACGAATAGCACTCTCCCATTTCTTCCCGTGGGTGTCGTAGAAGGCGACTAGGAACTTACCTGAGAATTGGCAGCAGCGTACTCTATGCATTTTACCACCATACTGCGATCGCCAACCCGCCTGCCACGTGTGGCGATTATGGCGATCCCCTCCCGGTTTGAAGGAGGCGTACCTAAGTCCAGCAGTGGACGTCTTCGGCTGAAATGATGATGATGATGATGATGAAGATGAGTCAGCATCATTTTGGATTTTGCTGAAGACTTGATGTTTCATTGTAGCAGTGGTTTTAGCAGTGTTCGTAAGCGCTACTGGTGAACACGAGGTTCTCGTTTCGATTCCCAGGCTGGCTAAAGTGTTATTATGTTTTTCTATCTGGTATTTCTCAGTAGCAGCCGAGAGTCTGAATTTATGCCCAGTTGATGGCAATAATAACCAGAAGACGTAAAGTTGGAAGGCCTCTCACAAGGTGGACCGATGACCTTGTGAGGGCCGCAGGAGTCCGCTGGATGCGGGAAGCACAGAACCGGTTGAAGTGGCGGAGCTTGGGGGAGGCGTATGTCCAGCAGTGGACGTCTTTTGGCTGAAATCATGATGGCAATAGCCTCGGCCCCTATTACTTGCGAATTAAAAAAGTCGTGCGAAACTGGTGAACTGCAGGCATACCTCTGCCCAACGTGATGCTATTGTTGAGCCGCACGATTGATGTTTGGTTACCACTAGCGCCATCTCTTATCGAATAGCGGAATTAATGGTCAAGATCTTTCTAGAAAGTTCGATGCTAGAACTTTCTGGAACTATCGACATGTGTTCGGTCAGGGCCGATATGTACTCGAACATTCTAGATGCTTCTACGGTAGAAGGTTCTGGAACTATCCGAGGGCCCTATATAAGCGGGAACGGAGCGCGTCCCGGGGTAGTTCATTGGAAGCGATACATGCGAGAACATCTAAAGCGATCTTCAAGTGCGACTTAAGAGTGATCCGTAGTGCTATTGTGTTGTGTTATTAGTGAGTTTAATTAAAGTGTTATTTTTGGTAATTCATATCGGCAGTTTTTAATTGTCACGAACCCCTAGCTCGTAACAACTGGTGTCAAAAGCAAGGATTAAAATCATGCCGATTTTACCTAAAGACGACACGGAGGGTATCCGTACCCGGAGTCAACGCCAGCAGGAGACGGACCAGAGGCGATTTGGTGGAGCAATGCCACAGACGTCGGAGAGCCAGCTACCAACCACGGAGGCCGGCCCGTCCACAGCTGCTCCAGCATCACCAGCACCAGATTTTGCTGCTCTGATGATGATGTTGCAGGAGCAGGCCCGCCGACAGGAGGAACAGGCCCGCCGACAGGAGGAACAGGCCCACCGACAGGAGGAACAGGCCCGCCGACAGGAGGAACAGGCCCGCCGATTGGAAGAACAGCTCAAACGGGATAAAGAGGAGCAGGCCCGCCGACAGGAGGAGCAGGTGCACCGACAGGAAGAGCAGATGCTCCTCATAAAGGACCTTCATGCAACCTTCGGGAAAGACATGAAGGAGGTGAAGGAGAAGGTTGCCCAGCATGACAACCGCTTGTCAGAAGCTGAAACTCAGATCAGCAAGTTTAGTGACGTCATTGCTGATGTGAAGCAAGAGCTGGGTAACCTCAAACTTGGGGATGGAATCGCAGCTCCCGTAGCCACAACACCTTCGCTACGTGGATTCAAAGTGCCGCCGTACGACGGGACTTCTTCCTGGTCGGCCTACAAAATTCAGTTTGCGGCTGTCATGAAGGCGAACGGGTGGAATAAAAGTCAGGCCATGACTGCCCTCACCCTAGGCCTGCGCGACCAGGCTTTAAATGTGCTGGAAGCTCTCGGTAAGGAAGTGACTTACGAGCAGCTCCTCGAGGCATTGGAGGCTAGATATGGCGACTCTCACCTGGAACACGTGTTTCGTGCGCAGCTCAAGGATCGTGTGCAACGCAGTAACGAAAACCTGCAGCAGTGGGCCCTTGAAGTGGAGAAGTTGGTTCGAAAAGCGTACCAGTCCGTACCTGCGCTTATTGATGGGAACCTGGTGCAGGCATTCATCGACGGCATCCGGGACCTTGAAGTTAGAGCTGCTGTGAGGCTCGGTCACCACGGAACGCTTAGGGACGCCTTGGCCCATGCACTGGAGGTGGAAGCTGTGCGGCAGGATCATCGTTCCCATCGCGTCAGGGAGGTTGTAGTGGCTACAGTTCGCGATCGTAAAAGATACAGCCCTAGGTGTTACGGCTGTGGGGAAAGGGGCCACCTTCGATCCAGTTGCCCTAAGCGAACTGCAGAAAGGGAAGAATTGCCTATCCGTCAGCGGCCAAGAAGATTGCCGGTAGCGCGTTGCGAAAAGGAACCGGAAACCATGATTAAGGGAATGGTGACGGATGGTGTTATTGAACCTTCATCAAGTTCATGGTGTTCACCTGTAGTGCCTGTGAGGATGCTCAGGACAGACCTCAGCAACGAGTGGAAGGAAAGCCTACAACGTGCACAGCAGGAAGATTCGGACATCAAGCCGATTCTGGAGTGGATGAAGGCCAGAGCTCCTAAGCCCAGGTGGAGCGACGTCTCAGCAACGAATTCGATCACAAAGAGCTATTGGGCCCAATGGGACAGCTTGGTGATTCAGGATAGAGTCCTGTGCCGTAAATGGGAAAATGCTCGGGGAAACAGCTGTCATTTGCAAATGGTAGTCCCTAAAGCTCAAGTACCGGATGTTCTCCAGCTTTACCATAATGGTTGTTCAGGAGGTCACCTAGGAGTGAAACGGACTCTACTGAAGATAAGAGAACGGTTTTACTGGGTCCACTGTCGGGACGATGTCGAGGACTGGTGTCGCAAATGTACAAGTTGTGCAGCTGTAAAGGGACCTCAGACGCGTAGCAGAGGTGCATTGAAATTGTACTATGTTGGTGCACCATGGGAGAGGATAGCCCTTGACGTTGCGGGGCCGTTTCCGGAAAGTGAAAGTGGTAACAAGTATTTCATGGTTGTGATGGATTACTTCACTAAGTGGCCGGAAGTCTTCGCTATTCCAAATCAAGAAGCTTCGACAGTTGCAGATAAATTAGTTCATGAAGTCTTCTGTCGTTTTGGAGTACCTTTAGAGATTCACAGTGATCAAGGAAGGAATTTTGAGTCTCAAATATTCCAGGAAACTTGTCGAGTTATGGGTACTCATAAAACAAGAACAACTTCTTACCACCCACAATCGGATGGAATGGTGGAACGATTTAATCAGACATTAGAGAGGTACCTAGCAAAAGTTGTGGAAAATCGGCAACGAGATTGGGACAAGCACATACAACCGTTTTTGTTGTCATATCGAAGTGCTGTTCACGAAAGCACATCGGTGACACCAGCTTTCGCAAACTTTGGAAGGGAATTACGGCTGCCTGCAGACCTGATCACTGGAATACCACCTGATGCCCCACGCAGTAAAACCGATTATGCGAATGACTTGCGGAACAAGATGAATGACATTTATGAGCACGTCAGACAATCAGGCCAGCAAATGTCTGAAAAGATGAAAACCCGTTATGACCGCAAAATGAACAATAAAGGGTTTGACGAAGGTTCACTAGTGTGGTTGCACAATCCCGTCCGCAGCAAAGCGAAATCTCCTAAGCTTCAAGCTAACTGGGACGGACCGTACCGGATTGTGACAAAGATCAATGACGTTACCTACCGGATACAGAAAGGTGCAAGAGGTACTCCTAAGATAGTCCACGTGGATCGACTGGCGCGTTATTATGGGGCCGATAATGCTCGGGACGAGCATTTCTTAGGTGGGGGCAGTGTTGAGCCGCACGATTGATGTTTGGTTACCACTAGCGCCATCTCTTATCGAATAGCGGAATTAATGGTCAAGATCTTTCTAGAAAGTTCGATGCTAGAACTTTCTGGAACTATCGACATGTGTTCGGTCAGGGCCGATATGTACTCGAACATTCTAGATGCTTCTACGGTAGAAGGTTCTGGAACTATCCGAGGGCCCTATATAAGCGGGAACGGAGCGCGTCCCGGGGTAGTTCATTGGAAGCGATACATGCGAGAACATCTAAAGCGATCTTCAAGTGCGACTTAAGAGTGATCCGTAGTGCTATTGTGTTGTGTTATTAGTGAGTTTAATTAAAGTGTTATTTTTGGTAATTCATATCGGCAGTTTTTAATTGTCACGAACCCCTAGCTCGTAACACTATATTAGGTTTTTGTGGTCTGTCCCGTAGAATATTTGTGATGTAGCATCTCGGGCATTCAGCCTAGTTAGCCCCAGTTTGCAATTACGGGCAATCCTGATGAAACTGATTTTATTTATTGTTTGTTATGTAAAGTTACTTAAAACTGCGTACCCAGGTATAAGGAAAACGGCAACACCTTAAAAGTTAATTAAGCTTGTACCTATCTAGTTCACACCAGTACGCAAATGACTACGTTTATGTTAATGAGGTCTATAGGGCGCGTCGAGCTGACTCTAAACTGCTGCGTTCACGTTCCGTTGCGTCAAGCTAACCTCAGTCCTAAGTGGAATTCCGCAGTGGTGTGGGTTCAAAGTAATTGCTAAGTAATACATTGCTGAGTTTGTCATTAATGTCACGTAGTCCAGTGCAATCCATTTGTTGTGCTTTAGCATTGTTTATCAGATTAATGCAATTTATTTAAGTATGTATGCATATTTTTATGTATTTCAATTTATATAAATAAATTATAGTCTAACAATGGAGTTAGAACACTATTGTTCTAATTCCATTGTAAGTCTATATTTTATTGTAGTAGATAGAACATCAGAACTGGCGAATTTGGGGCTTTAGGCTTTTAGGCTTTAGAAAAATCTACGTGACCTGATTCCCTTTTTGATACCTATGTCCAAATAAAGGCACACTGTTGAATTTTCAACGTTCGGCTCAGTGTAGAGGTTTGGAAATCCAACGGTGCAATAATATTAAGTAAGAAATTCCATTCAGATCTCACCTAGTGTCTAGTGAAAACGCCGACAAGTTACTCGTGGACGAGGGGATTTACCTGTAATACTTAAATACGCTTCGTTAAGGTTGCAAATATCTATACTAATATAATTATCATAAAGAGGAAAGATTTGATTTTTTGTTTGCATTGAATAGGCTCCGAAACTATGGAACCGATTTTAATTATTTCACTGTTGTTAAGCTACACACTCCCAGGGCGACATAGGCTATATTTTATCCCCATGTTCCCAAGGGAACGGGAACTACGCGGGTGAAACCGCAGAGCGGTGCTAGTCATTTATAATTCTGCCAGGTTAACAGGATTTTTTTTTTCAAATAAAAATTTCCTAACATTCGCGGTATTCACAAATATTTGCGAGTGAAGTGGAACTCATGCAGCATGCAGCATCCATGTTAGCAGTTGAAACTAAAATCTGTGTTAAGCTTTGAAAGGTGTATCTATTACTAGCCTCATAAAGTGCCCCCCAAATTATAATAAGTTAATGTACCCTATGATAAGTGCATTTGTTGATTGTTTCTGTCGATAAATAAAGATATTTGAAAATGAAATGTCTCACAAATATTTTCGATTGAAGTGTAACAATTGTTTATCCCATACGGGTATTGTACCGATGATACAGAGGAAGCCGATCAGACGTAGGTTGCAGATTTTTCAGGATCAATTGATCCCAGTTTATTATTATAACTATACGGGTAAGAGGCGACATATCCTCGAGATTGTGACCATGGTCAACACATGACAAGAAGCGCTCTTGTTGTTATCTATCATCTCGGAACTGAGCCACATAATAGCCACATGTACGAGTAGATATCGAATAGTCACAGATTCAAAAAACCGGCCTGGTACCTAACTTTATGCAAATATTTGACTATGGCAGGCGATTCTGAAGTCAATCGATTTTCGGACAAAACCTATAGAAGTCGATGGACGAAAACACCTTGTTTGTGTAGTGACCACACTTTTTCCACGCAGACTTTTGTGTTCTGTAGAGAAACTCACATACATAGAATCTACTCATATACATAGAATCTACTTGTAGTTTCTTGACCTGTATCTGCCTTGTTAAAGAGAAAGGGAGGACAATTGACTGCTCATTAGGAAGTGTATGTGATTAGTGTCTATATCTATTTTTGTGTAGGTCTAGACTTCCATGAGAGAGTACCTAATTGCGCATCGTTAATTTATTCTTGGACTCATCAATATCAAATCGTGTACTAAGAACGTTACTGTTGAAACTAATATATACTTACTGCTAAACCAGTAAGAGGTGATGGTGAGACGACCTAGACGCGTATTCTTCTTCTTAGCGTATCGATGGCAAGTATTGCAAGAGTTAGATCGAGGTGGCTTTAGCTATGCCCGGAAGGACCTAAATAAAAATAAAAAAACACCTAAATAGGGTAAGGGTACAGTAACAGTATCAGGAATCAGAAGGCAAATTCCTTTATTTAAAAACGTTCAAAATTTAGTTGCAATCTTGTATCAGCGTCAATCAATATCTTGTGTCCATATAAATTGAGGAGGCATGTCTCATATGAATTGAGGTGTTCGTCTGAATACAGAAGTCACATTAAACGTCCTATAACTTTATAAGGGTTTTAATACTACAAATTCCAGGACCGGGCTTTCGGAATTTCAGCTAAATTCATACTAAATATTGGTAGTACCCGCGTTTTACATGGCTCCTCAATTCATATGCACATAAAAAATCTAGGGCAA
Source organism: Polymixis flavicincta (assembly GCA_949987655.1). Taxonomy (NCBI): domain Eukaryota; kingdom Metazoa; phylum Arthropoda; class Insecta; order Lepidoptera; family Noctuidae; genus Polymixis; species Polymixis flavicincta. The sequence goes on from OX465183.1 coordinate 22,059,657, forward strand.
ATAGAGGTATCTTACACAGATCGGGATATGAATTAGAATGCGACCGAAACGACCTGTGTTAAGAAATTAAATACAGACCAGTTCAAGAAAACATTGAAAAAAATACTGACAGAAAAAGCCTATTATAATGTTAAAGAATTTTTAAATGATAAATCGCTCGGAAGATACTGACTGAATCTATTCTATTTATTTTTGAATCGCTTGACTATTGACCTAATTTTTTAATTTAATATTATTGATAATTCTTGATTTATTTATGTTATTAGTATTTTAAATTCTTATTGTCTTTCGACCTAATTTGTACACCAACCATGGTCAAACATGTTGAGCCAAAAAACCTTGTAACACCTATAATAAGCATTATACCATGTATATTATCTACACATGTTTTTGCAAAAATAAATCTGAATCTGAATCTGAATCTGAACCGATCTTAAAAATACGGAAATTGCCCGTCTGTTTGCAAACGTGATACTTTTGATTGTAATGTAGGAAATTCACTCAACATCTTTCCAAGATTTCCAAGAAAACACATGCCGGTTACCTAGTAGTTATCTAACCGGAAAATCCCTGCCAGTAAAATTGTTATTTTAGTTAGCAAACAGATCACAATGGTTCCTATAAATACGCTAGTAATAGAGTTATTATGTAAAGTACATTATTAGCTGTAACGACCAATTATATACTTTACTACTTTGTTTACCTCGTGTCCTATACATTTAGTTATGTAGGTTTAAATGTGCAGAATGTTATTTTTAGCACGCATTTGCATACTCTAGGGTGTTTTAAAACTAAACACACCACGGACTACGATCAATAGTTACCTATTTATCGACGCGACGTGTGTCGATTAGAACGTGTAGGTAATATAATGGAACAGACATTATTTTATGGAATACATTGTCAGTCTTGTGTGAATCCGGAGGCTGAGCTGCTCCTAAGACATTCCCAAATGGAAAAACACAGCACACTAACCTCTCTCTTACAAAGTCCTTCTCAGTCAAATTTCAACATCTAATTTCACCCTTCAGAGATTCGTATTATAATATTGACATAATTTAGCCTATTCTAGGCCAAATAATCAGCATTGCCATTGAACTTGGCAATGCTGCCAGCTTTTTGGGTACTTTTCCTAAATGATAACGATGCGGACGATTTTTTTAGTACCGTATAATGTACCTATTACCCAGGTACTCACTCTCCTTTTTAATATAGGGACTTGTACATATTATTATTTTAAAACTTAGTTTCAAGGATTGATATCTTTTTTAAAGTAGGTCCGCCTATATACCTCTTCAGGTCTTTCTCAATTGGTGCTTGTCCTATCCTTGATCCTGGTGACTGCCAGTGTAAACCTGCATCATCCCACTGCTGGCCAAATGCCTCTTCAGACTTCCAGCTATTTAAGATCAGCAGGCCTAGGGTGTAGCGTTTGGCGTGAACGCTAACAGAAATGTATTTTGTCTCTAGGCCCAGAGCTAATTAATTTTTAAATAGACCAGAAAACAACCTGGTTATAACTAAATTGTTCTTCTAAATTCTAAATTGTTGTTAACAATGTTCGCACATGTATCTAATAATAGCTTACGAACAGAGTTATTGTGCTAGATAATGATACATATATAATGTTAAATAGAGGCAAGTTTAATACGTATATCATATAACTGTATTGTTTCCACGAATGAGTAGGTATGTAACTAGAAAATGATGACACACTTCACTGCCTTTTAGTTTGAGTGAAATTAAGGGGCTTGTGGCTAAGTAAAAACAGCCGCACGGATCGCTCGATCAGGGTAAGCTACACTTGCCGCGGTTGGTCCGTGGATGGGTGACCATCTTTACATACCGAGACCACTCCGCGCCTCGGAGCACGTTAAGCCGTTGGTTCTGGCTGTCATTTGTGGATCTCTGACAGTCGTTACAGGTCGTCAGAAGCCCGAAAGTCTGGCAACCAGTCTCACCAAGAGATATCGTACTACACAGTAACTGGGTTGTGAAGTTAGATAGGGACTCCCCCCTGTCTACCTCACGTAAAATACTTGTAGGTATTCAGCTGCATCTGCTTAGACCAGAAGCCAACCCCAACATAGCTAGGAATAGGCTAGGCATATGTTTTTTGCCTTAGAGTTGTTTTTTTACTGGTTTAGTCATTTGAGGAAAATGAAGATGTAGGTACAGTAGAATGTCTCGAAATAATTTTAATCAGATATGAAAACATATGTGGAACAAAATAGTTTACAACAAAATCTTAGTACTACTTAATAGACAACAAATACAAGGAAAAATATAACGAACTAACTGGGTATTTTTGTTCACCATCAACATAACTTTTTAATGTTGACTAGTCGTGTGAAGTTCGTGAACGATGAACGAATAGGAACCGTTTTTTTGCACTGTACTGAAAGAAACGTTTCCGAATGCTGACTTGTAATCGGTCTATTAGTTCTAATAGCTCCTCGTACATTTACAAAGACCCATTTGGTATGACCGAACGAGAATGGACAGCGATTGATTTGACGGATACGATTTCAATGAGACTTTTTTGCTCTGTGATCTATGGAAGTCGTAGACAGAGAATAGGTACTCTGTCTACGATGGAAGTACTGACTGAGAGCGAAGACCGAATAGAGCTAATAGAACGAATAGAATGAACTAGTTCACTGGCCAAAATGAACTAGTACGGAGCGATCTGAAAATTATTGAGCAGGCACAAGACTAATGTTGACTAAGCATCTTATTACCTGTTACAAAGAATAGCATTTTATTTCGTCGTAGAACATGTCAGCAGTCACGTTCGCAATATACCAGAAAAAATGCATCAGCGCTTTTGGAATTTCCAATTCATACAAATTTTATAGAACTTGTCTTAGACGTCAAGGAAGTTAAATCATTTCCTGTTTAAGAGTCAGGTCATCATTCTGTAAGTATAAACCGAGAATCACCTTCCTGCTGTCCTATTCCAATTTTTTGGAGCCTTTTCTTGTATATTCTTCCATACAGTGTTGCCAATTTAGCGACTTCGTCGCTAGAAGTGACGACTTTCGTTTAAGTTTTAGCGACAAAAAATAAGATTTGATGACAAAAATGTTTAAGCGACTTATCTGACGACTTTTAGAGTACAAGTCAAAACAATTTTAGGGCTTGTAATAATTAAATTTTTTGTTAACTCGACACAGAATTATATAGTGTCAAGAGATATATGTAAAACGCATACGCGTTGGCGCGCCAAATTCATACTTAATTTAATTAAAGTTGGACTCGTACACATGCTGTAGATTCAGCTATTTAAAAAAAAAAAACTTTTTTATTTTTTTTATTTTGTCTCTAATGCTCCGTCCCAGAACAAAATCCTGAGTCCGCTCCTGATAGAATCAGTTTTAGTGACTTTTGCCATTGTGTCTAGCGACTGGAATTTATAGGAGTTGGCAACACTGCTTCCATAGCTCTGTATCAGCCGTCACCTCAGGAGCTTCCCCATCTTCTATAATGTCGTACACTTCATACATCGTTCCTTAGTCTTCCCCTGCTCTTATAGCCATTCTTTTTCATAGCGTGTCGATGGCAATCTAAACAGGGTTGCAAGATATCGACGCGAAACCTTTTATCATGGATTTAGTTCATCTGTCTGAAAAGTAGCTGTTCCATACATTTTGATGGCGTCGGTATTATCTTTATAAATAAAAAGAAAAGTCCTGACTGACTGACTCATCAACGCCCAGCCCAAACCCTACCCCCAGACCTAGAAAGCTGAAATTTTGCACAGACTTTCCCTTTATAATGTTAACTGTTGGAATACGAGTGTTCTCTCTTATACATAATTTAATTTTTTTCATAACTTTGCTATAGTTTTCTCGCTAGTGTTCCGTCTGGACTAAGTGAGAGCCACACACACCTCTCCTGATAAATAAATATACCTTATTAATAAAACAGTAGAAATTATAACTGTGTCTTTCATTGGTTCTCAAAACCCAACATTAACAAGGAATAAGGAAGGATTTTTCAAAATTCAACCCCTAAGGGGGCTTAAATAGTGGATGAAAGTTCCGCGCGGGTGAAGCCGCTGGCAAAAGTTAGTTTTCTATAAAACAGCAATTTCTTTTTGATAACGTACGTATCTTTTCTACGCTAGGGGGATCTAGAATTATGTGCTTAATTCATGGAACTGACACCATGAATTAAGCACATAATTGCCCAAAAGGGCGTGGATGCCCCTACCGCCCTATATAGAGCCAGCTCAGAATTTGGCTACGAGTTTGGCACCTCCAAAACGTCCTTTGCAACATTTCCCTCCTTCTTGCTCATGCCCGCGAGACAGGTGCAGACTTGCAGAGTCACAGTCCTTTATAAGATTTCAGGAGACAGCAGATAGGAACAGCATCCTAATTGCGTAACTCACGACTAATCATAATCTGTTTCGTTTTGAAACAGATTGCTAAACCATTGCTTCATATGTTCGAATAATGTGTCTGCTCAGCAACGTAAATAACGCAATATTGTTGAACTGTCAAAATGAAACCGATTATGATTGATCATGTGTTACGAAATTAGGGTGCAGGTATCATCTATGTAGTCATTTCATTTACGTCACATCAGTGTTGTAATAATTATTAAATATGCTCAAGAATTTAAGATCCAAAATAGGCAAACAAGTTTCGTTTTTGTCCTACATGCAATAATTAATATTTTGTCTTTCAAAACAGAAATAACTTTTTGTGTCGTCACCTGACGTAATATTTATGAGAATCCGATTATTATTCAACAGCTATACTTACGCTCTGAATTATAAGTGAGGAAGTGTGTCTGGATGTCAGTTTATTGGATTGAATTCAATTTATTGGATTGAATTCAATTTATTGGCCTATCTTCTTCTTATTTGCTCCATCCCACATTAGGTGGGGTCGGCTCTCCTAAGTTTTCTGCGCCATGACGTTCTGTCTAGGGTTGTCGGGTCGGGTAGTTTTTTTTTATTTATGAGACTGATCAAACTAGTGTCCCATGTGTACGGAGGGCGTCCTCTACCTCTCTTTTTCTCCGGTAGATTTAAAGCTTTTTTGAACCGACGAAAAAACGGAGGAGGTTACTCAATTCGACGCGTATATTTTTTTTTTTTTTTTTTTTATGTATGACCACACATAACTTTTTCCAAAGTAGTCCGATTTTATAATTCTTTTTTTATTGGAAAGGGTATACTCCGAAGTTGGTCCCATATAAATTTCGAAGAAAAATTCCAACCCTAAGGGTAAGAAAACAGGGGATGATTGATTGTTTACTCACAGATTTTAATACTGAGTTGTGTATTACAAAAAGTAATCAACAAAAAGTAATCGAAAATTAAGCATGTAGTAATTAGTAGATTATAGCCACAAAAAATTATAAAATAAAAACTTTTGAACAAAAAAATTAAACGTCGGTGACTTTGGATATGTATTTAATTATATGTCACCGCCTTCCGTACTTAGTTATTGGGGTTAAAGCTAGTTTATTATTTTTTACTTTTCGGTTTTTCGGAGGTTTAATTTTTTTGTTAAAAAGTTTTTTTAACTATGTAGTCCTCGTCTCTTCTCATTACTTGTCCAAACGACTTTCATTGAGCTTTTCGGCTATAGGGGTTACTTTAAAGCTGCCTCGAATGTACTCATTCCTTACTTTATCTAGCCTTGTAACCCCTCCTGACCACCATTTATTGGCCTATCCTTTTATTTTATTGATTTAACTATAATTCCCCGCCCTGCGCTGCAGCGCTGAGAAGACGGTTTTGATTTCGATAATTTTGGACACCATGAAATTTTCGATGGAGTGATTATTCCCCTAAATATGTTGGTCTTAAACATATTTTGCCGGTTGTACCGACCCTAATAAGAAAGAAAGAAAAATAGATTTGTTTGTCACAGAAACACGTGCATACAAAAAGATAGATCACATAACACAAAAAAAAACAAACATGAAAACAATACAGATTTATACATAGGCACAAAGAAATCGGTTTCTGCACGTCGCGTTGCCGTGACTGTGACAAGAACATTTTACTACATCATCATGCTGAGTGGAAGCCCCACTCAGCATGATGCTGTAGTAAAATGTTGACGTCTTGCAAACGATTAGAGTTATTCTTCGCTCGAGAGAAAGGGAAGAGTTCTACTGGTTTGCAGCGTTCATCATCGTCTTCAGCATTCTTGACCATGTCCTAAGATGAACGTCCCTCCTCGATGTTGTAACTAAGAATATCGGAAGCCAAGCCCCAGCTAGCAACAAATAAATCTAATCACTCAGACGAGACCTTGCTATCACACCTAACGATCAGAGAGCGATGACCTCCTCTGAGGTTTTTATCACAACCATTTAACTGTCCTGTTGCTATGCCAAAGTTTTTTGTTTATTTTTTTATGATTAAGTGGTGTTTATGTAAGAATGCGGTCAGTGTAGTTATGTACCGTAAAGTGTTATAGATATTTTTATTTTTTTGGACTTCGTTTAGTCGTTGAGTTTGCTAAGTAGAAAATAACCTTATTTTTTATTATTATTCATCCTTATTTCAGGCTACTGAGGCCCATAAAACAAAATACATCTAAAAGTACAAAACAATAACTATAAACTATTGCATATTTTATAAAACAATCTCAAAAAAACTGCAAGCGAAGTGACGACGCGCGGCGTCGTGTTACGCTGCGAGTAGTCGCGTAGCTGGCGGCGGAAACGCCGATACAGCACACCTTTCGGCCAAAACTCTTCCTTGAGGAAGTTCACCAAATGGTGAGTCGGAACTCGCACCACGAACGACTTGAAGTTGGTGTTATGGCGCGCCTCCAACTTCTCCACCCTCAAAGTCCAGTTGGTCTTCACCCGTATGTACTCTACGATGTTCTCAGTCTTCGTAGAGTGGTGCACACGGAACACGTATAGCAGCGTCGTTGGTACTGCAGGACGTAGCAGCATGCTAGATCCTTCCAGAGCGGTCCCACACTGGTTGCGATTAGTAGGCTAGGGTTTTGAGTGGGTGTGGTTGTTTGTCATCGTTGCAAGTTTGTGGTGCTATTTCACATATTTTGTTGTATGTTATTTATCTTAGTTTGAGTGGGATCGTCTTGTGCAGTCAAAGATGCACGCTTGCCTGGCTAATGGATATTGTCAAAACTCATAAAGCATAACAACACGCCTTGTTTCCCCGAAGGGTTGGGCACCTACAGCACACCTACATTTCATCATCATCATTTCAGCCGAAAGACGTCCACTGCTGGACATAGGCCACCCGCAGGCTCCTTCACTTCGACTGGTCTTGTGCTTCCTATATCCAGCGGATTCCCGCGGCCTTCACAAGGTTATCGGTCCATCTTGTGCCTTCCCATTCTACGTCTTCCGGTACGCGGTCGCCACTCTAGAACCTTTCGGCCCTATCGGGCATCTGTTTTGCGAGCAATGTGCCCTGCCCACTGCCACTTAAGTTTGGCAATTCTTCGGCCTATGTCGGTTGCTTTGGTTCTCTTGCGGATCTCTTCATTCTTGATTCGATCACGTAGGGAAACTCCGACCATAGCCCTCTCCATTGCCCTTTGGGTGACTTTTAGCCTTCTAATAAGGTCCATTGTGAGCGATCAAGTTTCTGTACCATAGGTCATCACCCACATTTAGCCACTTATATTTAAGTCCTATAGGGGGCAAGCCTATTGCCATGAACAGACTACGGGCTGTTACTGAGAAATTCCAGTTAAAAACCTAATATCCAGCCCCACCTGGGAATCGAATCCAGGGACTATACTCGATTATAATAAGTGGGACGCCTTTTAATACCCCTGTGGTAAATACAGGATAAGTTTTTAAGTAGTGCACAAACTACTTCTAGATCTCCAGCGTAGAATTTGTTTGGTCGGTTATACAAAAAGAAATCAGCTGTTTCATAGAAAACTGCAATACCTACGCGGTCAAAATGTATGGAACAGCAGTTTTTTATTTTTTTTTGTATAACCGACGAAAAATTTCTGCGTTGGGGAGTCTAGAATGATATACTGAATGCATGATCACAGTTTGCGCACTGGTTTCTGTATTTAATAAGCGTTATAATGTTATATTTATGTTGATCTACGAATAACTGTCTAGGCATATTCCTTTGTTTGTACAAACAGGGGTGTACCCACAATTGGACGCCCGCTGTGCCCCGTTATGATCAATTTGCTTGTTTGATCTCCTATAGTTCGATGTTGTTTGTGTTGGTGTGAAGAATTGGTTTGCTTAGGTACTGTTGCTTGCCTACGAGGTTTGATGTAGATTCCTTATGGAAAATGCTCTGCATTGAAAACTATAATCCTGTTGATACGGCCTGGCACAGGAAGCAGTGGTAGCCGAGTGGTATCGCTCCCCACTAACGGGTTGTAGGTCGTGAGTTTGAGTCCAAGCAGGGACTTTATTTTGTGTATTTAATTTCTTCACCACTGCTCTAAAAACAGTGAAGGAAAACACCGTGAGGAATCTGGCATGTCCTAGAACTAAAAATTCGAATACCATGCGTAGTGGGTCCGCGCGTGGTTGATTACGGCCCACTCCCTCTCGCAGAGAGGTTTGTGTCCCTGCAGAGGGAACATTATAAGTTGATTATGATGGCATGGCACTTCGGTTTAAAGCTGCTTTTTATATTTCTATGGTTTAAAGAGTGCCGTTGGAATAGCAGGTATACGGAACATTTGAGCATTGACTCTGAGCTGGTTTCTCTGTGGACAGATGACCTTGTGAGGGCCGCGGGAGTCTGCTGGATGCGAGAAGCACAGAACCGGTCAAAGTGGCGGAGCTTGGGGAGGCCTATGTCCAGCAGTGGACGTCTTTCGGCTGAAATGATGATGATGATGACGGCACGGTTGGCGCAGTGGTTAAGCGATTGACTGCTGCGCTACGTGTCGCGGGTTCGATTCCCGCACGGAACAAGTATTTGTATGACCGACAATTAGTTGTTCCGGGTCTGGCTGTTTGTGTATGTGAGTTTTAATGTTTGTAAACGCACCCACAATACAGGAGAAATTCCTAGTGTGGGCAACGTTTTTAAAAAAAAAAAAAAAAATGATGGTTGCTCTGACGTGGCGGTGAAAACTATTCCTCAGTTGGGATAGTGGGCCCTGGCCAATAACTTAAAGAAATAGTTTCGATATTGCTTATTGACAGTTAGGTACAAATTGATATGCCTAATTTATGTAGCACATGTGGGCATTGCAACTAAATAGCTGTTAGGTTGGATAATGCGGGCGAAATAAATTATCTTAGGGTTGCTGCATCTTACAACGTTCAAACTACGTCAATACAGTTTTTTTTTTGAAACCATAATGTAACGGTAAGGAATCGAAATGTCATATTCTGTATGTTCCAAGACAATTTGTCGATATTACTAATACGATATTTAGCAGAATTCGTGTGTGATTGACGTGGTTACGAGTATGGAATCGTTAAGTGGTCATAGAGAATTCAGACCCTATAACGACTGTCAAAGATCCACAAATGACAGCCAAGACCAACGGCTTAACGTCCCTTCCGAGGCACGGAGAGGCTTATTCTACAAATAATAATTACATTCTATTCTTACAAAATATGTATGGAAATTCATATGCACAATAACACGCGTCTTGTTTGTCGTTCGCAAGTTAGACGCCAGATAATAAGTTTTATTAACTTTGATATAATTAGAACAAACATTTTAAGAGCAAGATGTTCTATTTTGAGTTGGTATTTCGTTATCTCAACATAAATAGTGGGGCTTCAAGGTTTTTAGTTGGTTTGCTCAGTGCAATCTTGAACCAACATTATTACACTGATAAAGTCATTTGAAATGCTGTGCACGATATGATTTCATTTATTTTAAGACTTGACTTGATTATGGATCTTAAAGCCACACTAATTGCACTGAATTGCTGGGATTTAGGTAAGGGGCCATCCATAAAGTACGTCAGTCAGATTTATGGTTTTTGTAGCCCCCCCGTTATTGTCACAGTTGGTCACACTTGTAAAACCGTCTTGCCCCCTTGTATGACGTCAAATTTTTTCAATTTTATATTTACAAGGAAGAGTAGGTAAGTAGAGTTTTAGTATTTTAGGTTTTATAACATGTGAGGTCACAAAGCTTTTGACCCCCCTGGCCCTTGTCTCACAATGTCACATTTCGTTGACCCCCTCCTCCTCCTTAACCTGTGACGTAATTTATGGATGGCCTCTAAGCCAGGATAAAGAATCTCTGACAATCATTACTACCTTGTTATTGCTCTCATTAAACAGCAATTTTCTTATACTTACCTAACTCTCGACTCATAAGTTCCCACTGCTGGGATTCAGGCCTCCCCTCCGTGAGAACGATTGGGCCGTATTCTACGACGCGGGCCCATTGCGGGCTGGTAGATGACCAATGTCTTCGATTTTTTTTATTCTAGGACATGCCACGTTTGCTCACGATGTTTTACTACACCGTTTTAAGAGAAGTGGTGATAAAATAATTTCTACAAAAAAAGCAACCGTCTGGGTTTGAACCTACGACCTACAAGTCGTAAGCCGCGGTCGTTATCACAAGGCCACCACTGCTCCGCTCCACAATTGTCGACTCGCAATGTTTGAACGCTGTAGGTATTAAATAAAATAACTTTCTACCAGGATTGTTGGTATTACTTGACAACTCTTCGCACTTCTGGGCCTCCTTACTTCCAGTATTCGGTCGTGGACCACGAGCATTTTTCTTGCCCAACATCATAATGCATTTTGGACATACCTAAGCCACATTCTCAAAGCCGCGTGTCAGTTCTCAAGTACCAAAGTATTTGTACATTACCATGCATACGTCCAACATATTGATCATCGATCTGTATGCACAGCATGCTGTCAGACAATTGGATATGCTATTAACAGAGCATGTTTATGGCTATTTGTTGGAGACACTTTAGATACCTCAATAGTTACAGTTATAAAATTTAGAGTACCTATGTAAACAGACAACAGATTAGTTCATCCATCGTCTCCATTTGCGAAGAAGTCATAAGATTACATGTCTCACTGAAGTGATAAAGGCTCCCGTAGACCGTCGCGACATCACAGTGCGACCGCGACATGACGATGAAAACTTCATGGAAATTGATCCACGAGTGTCGCGTCGCGTTGGTCTATAGGAGCCGTAATTCCAAAAACACTTCTAGTACTTACTCTAAAACTCTGTTTCGTTTGAACTATAGAGTTGTGTATTTGCATTCATCGTTCGAAATATATATGAAACCAAATTTAAAATCAAAAGTCATTTATTCAAACTAGGCTGAGAGTGAGCAGTTTTTGAACGTCAAAATTACATAACTGTAATCGAAAACGAACGCTCTTCACCACTTCCTGGTGCCAGCAGCCAGCAGCACATTAACCTACTGCAGGAAACAGGGCTTCCTCCAAGTTCGCAAGGTTCTACTTGTGGCAGGCCATTGGCCAATTAGAGCTGAAACTATGTATAACCTACTTAACAATTATCGCAATTTTACATAATTGGCACCTCCCAACGAAGCCGTTAGCCGCATATTTTAAACTAGCTTTTGCCAGCGGCTCCACCCGCGTGGATGTCGGTTATCAATTTTTATCGATTGGCCACTTATGGTTATTGACACTTTTTTTTAGCATCTTGCTGGTCTGCTTAGGAGGTTGTCGTTTGCCTAACTGGGTGCTTACTCTCGAATATAATTCCGATAGATCGACATTGGAATTGTCAGTCAAACGTCAGGGATTGGCTAGACTCAGTGAGTCCAGCCAATCCCTGACGTTTAACTCAACCAACTGACGTTTGACCAATGTCGATCTATCGGAATTATATTCCAGAGTAAGCACCCTGGACTTGCCAGTTACTGCCTCAATAAATTATGGCCTCCAGCCAGGGCTTTAATCCACAATAAGCCAGTATCCTCTATACTTTATGCTAAGTAGACACTTTGATATACAAAGTATATAATCACTTCAGTACCTCTCGTGGAAATTGTAAGTAAGCCCACATGTTTGCAATTAAATCGAAGACATGTGGTTGCACTATTAACGGTAATTACCGGCAGCTGTCACGGTATTTGATATCGGTATTTACTACCGGTACTATTTGAATAATTGGAAATCTTGGAATAGAAGCAATCGTAATTACTTATGACTTAATAACGGCATTCTTTGATCATCGCGGATCCTTCAACGACTGTTTATCTTCATGTTTGTCTATCTAGCTTTCATTAAGTTGGTAATGATTGTCTATCTACATATTCTATACGATGATGGTGGTTGGTGGAATAGAGTCTTACCTCATTTTGCTGCGTGTTTTAAATATCTAGTGATGGGCTGAATACGGATTTTACCGAATAGGAATAATCGGCCGAATGGTTTGGTTAAAAGTTTACCGAATCTCAAAATATCAAGTCTGTGATTGGCGAGTGACCGCGGTTGTACCTATCATCATCATCATCATCATATCAGCCGAAAGACGTCCACTGCTGGACATAGGCCTCCCCCAGGCTCCTCCACTTCGACCGGTCTTGTGCTTCCCACATCCAGCGGATACCCGCGGTCTTCGCAAGGTCATCGGTCCACCTTGTGGGAGGCCTTCCTACTCTACGTCTTCCGGTACGCGGTCGCCACTCCAGAACCTTTCGGCCCCATCGGCCATCTGTTCTGCGAGCAATGTGCCCTGCCCACTGCCACTTAAGTTTGGCAATTCTTCGGGCTATGTCGGTTACCTTGGTTCTCCTGCGGATCTCTTCATTTCTGATTCGATCGCGTAGGTTGTACCTATACAAAAAAATTTCGTCGGTATACAAAAAAAAAAAAACTGCCATGCTGTTTCATAGAAAAGTGCAATACCTACGCGGTCAAAATGTATGGAACAGCAGATTTCTTTTTGTATAACGGACGAAAAATTTCTGCGCTGAGGGGTCTAGAATGATATGCTGAATTCATGGTTACAGTTTGCGCACTGGTTAAAAACTTATCCTGCATAATATTATTCAAATCAAATCAAAATATTTTTATTTCACAAGGTATGTGAATTAAAATAGTTTCTTCTGACGTTTCATAAGTATGCAAGTCAGAAACTAGGTGCACGGTTCTTATTGGTTGTTTCTTATGGAGAAGAGCCGGCATGAAACTCCACGGTAACTCTTTTAAAAATAATTGGCATTACAATGGTTACAAAGTTAAAGTGTAAATGAGTACCTATGGGAGGACAGTACTATTTTTAGGACTCAGCTTTTGTTTGAAATATATGTATGGGAATGGCATTACCTGCGGAAAGAACACAACGTAACCTTTCCGCAGGTAATGTTTCATTCCCATACATTTTGGCGTAGCGTTCGGCGTGAACGCTAACAGAAATGTATTTTGTCTCTAGGCCCTGGTGTTTGTCACAGACACGACATATTGCTATCTTTCAGATGATGATTGATGACCATCCAATACATTACATCATACAGACACTGAATAGATTTATGTGACTAACGTTCACTACTGTCAGCCTTTCTGTCTTAACTTCTGGGAGTTCTATTTTAATTTCTTATCTAGGTAGGTAGGTGTCTCTTAACTGTCGATTATGTTAGTTGAAAATTGTACACACGGCTACATCAACTATTCAGCTTGACGTGTACAGTACCTACATATTCATGAAAATTCTATCTTCTTTAAAGACTAAAGTCTCTTGGCGGTGCTTTTTCACTTGTAATTACAAATTGGACCTATGGTTCTTGATTATTTATTCTTTATAAGTTCCTTTACGTGTAAGTAGTGATGCAACGAATACTACTTTTACGAATACGAATACGAATACGAATATCAAACCTACTATTCGGCGAATACGAATACGAATACGAATATCTCGCCATGATAATAAAAGACTTATTTATTTGATGAATTTCTATTCTTCTAATAATTAAAATTTACAATAGGCAAATTTTTATTTAAAAAACAAAATTTGTAGATTTTTTGGTTTTAGGCGATTTCTTTTTTCAGTCTGGATGTTCCCAGCCGTTGAAAAAAGTCTTTCCGAGGCGACTGTACATGGCTTCAGTGAAAAATATTTTTGGGCAAGTTATAATAAAACAATACACTCTTGCTTGACTTGTACTTTCGACTGACAAATGAAATGAAAGGAATCAATGAATGAATGGTTCGTAATGATAGGGAAACTCCCGAGCCGCGGCACTGTATAAACTATGGCCAGGGAGTCCCCCGTCGCGTCGTCGTTACGGTTAAAGCCCTTACACACGTCGTAATTTTACGTGCCGACGACGCGCGTTTTCCAAGTCTGCCAGTAATTAGATTTGCGTACAAACATATTAATTTTTAAATATTCGTATTAGTATTCGCCGAATACGAATATTCGGTAAATGTCTACTATTCGGCGAATACGAATATTCGTATTCGTTGCATCACTACGTGTAAGGTAATAATATTTTTATCAAACTTGTGCCGAAATAGAGTTTCAGTCCCACTTATAAATGCATTTCGAAAGATCTTGTTAATTATAACCTCACCTCACAGTAGACACTCATACTTAAGTATATATATATACGTACATTGTAAGCACGTGTATGTACATAAATGATGCTTACATACACGCAGACTATTAATAGGCAAGGCGTGGCAAAGAACTGTGGTGCATACCTTTGGTGGAGAACAGATGTTTGCAGAGCGGACTGTTTGTAAATATTAGGTTAGTTATGTGGGCTCATGTTGACTTACAGGCAAGTACAGATGAGGGCTCAGGCTCAGAGTTCTTATAACGAATGATTTTTCATGCAATAGTTATGCAATACATATTAAATTCTGTTAAATACATATGTGTTACGAGAGACGTCTTATGGAGAGGGCTATGCTCGGAGTTTCCCTACGTGATCGAATCAGGAATGAAGAGATCCGCAGGAGAACCAAGGCAACCGACATAGTCCGAAGAATTGCCAAACTTAAGTGGCAGTAGGCAGCCCACATTGCTCGTAGAACAGATGGCCGATGGGGCTAAACGGCGGTTGGAAGGCCTCCCACAAGATGGGCCGATGACCTTGTGAAGGCCGCAGGATTCCGCTGGATGCGTGAACCGCAGAACCGGTCGAAGTGGAGGAGGGGAGGCATGTGTCCAGCAGTGGACGTCTTGCAGCTGAAATGATGATAATGACATACGTGTTACGGTTGCGAATCAGATTTTGTTCAATATACAGCCGAAAACTGGCCTGCGAATTAAAAAAAAAATAAGAAAATTTGAATATCGCGGGATACCCACGTAGATTCGCGGCCGCATCAAATATAGTAACTATTTATGCCTACTATCCCTACTTATCCCTACAAATATTATAAATGCGAAAGTAACTCTGTTTGTCTGTTACGCTTTCACGGCTAAACCGCTAAACCGATCATCATGATATTTGGCAGAGAAATAGACTGGGATATGGAGGACAGGCTACTTTTT
The DNA here is from genome assembly GCA_949987655.1 of Polymixis flavicincta. Lineage (NCBI taxonomy): Eukaryota > Metazoa > Arthropoda > Insecta > Lepidoptera > Noctuidae > Polymixis > Polymixis flavicincta. The sequence goes on from OX465183.1 coordinate 22,075,075, forward strand.
ACGCGATAACCGACCTCCACGCGGGCTGAGATGCAGGAAAAATGTAGTAGAATGATAATTTATTATAAAAATCATCAATATTGAACTAACCAAACCCAATCTTAACTAATATTGTGACATCTCACACACCGAGCAACTACCTATGTTTACAAATGAAGATTCTTATTTCCCTATTTCATGAAATCATGACATTTGAGGACAATTTTGTTTGCTGATTCTGAGACTTTTTGTTACGGTTGCGAATCATATAGATCAACATACAACCTGGCAGTAGGTAACTTGCAAATTGGTCTGTCAACTTACAGCCTAATATTTGTTTGTCTTACTGGTGCTAAGCCTAGTTGTCACATCTGCTGTCTCAGCTAGTCTGGTCGTCCGATAATTATGTGCATAAGCGGTGCGGCATATATGTATAATATTTAGTTATCGGCATTTCTAGTCGTTGTTACTACTTGCTCAGTAATGAATACTTTACGTATTATAATATTACTGACGTTTATACATATATACGTATGCTAATATATACCTAATAATAGTATTATTTTCCTTGACTACATAAATAGGCCTTTTGTCCTTCGGCTATTTATGTTACAAAGCGTGCCTATTTCATTCGTTTATTAATACTTTCGTGTGCTTGGGACTTGGACACATTTTTTGTTTGCCTCATTAAAGTCCTGGAGGGTGCAGGTAGATACACCTTCCAGGACTGCCCGGCTAACTAAGATAATGGCCAACGGACAAGACAGAAAAACAGGGCTGTCCAGCATAGCTATTCACAACTATTCGACAGGCTATCGTAACGAAAATGATACATTTCGATAACCTGATACACCTTGCCCCCGACAGCATGAGACATTGACACGAGAAGAAAAAGAACAATGTAGGTACCTACTTGGGAAAAGATGGACTTCCTTCACTGTCGCTTCTGCTGAAGTCCTAATCTAAACACTGGTGTCTTGCTTATTTTATTTCACTTATTTTAAAATAAATGCTCTGTTATATTTTCGAATGAGTAATGTTAATGACTTACATATTATTATGTACATAGAATTAAGTTCTTCTAACTTAACAGACAGCTGTGCTGCTGGGGAGTTTGTTGCGCCACTTCTTCTTCCCAGCTAAAGCACTAGGAAGTGGTGAAGGGTGGGCGTTTTGGGGGGACTGTCTTATGTAATTTTGACGTACAAAAAGTGCTGACTCTCAGCCTTGTTTGAATAAATTACTTTTGATTTTGGTAATGGTACAATATCAATGGGTTTGAGTATCAGCATACCCATCCTGCTGTTAAAACTACCTTGATCGGGAAATTGGGTAACTACATTACCAAATTTAATTTTAAACAAACTCACCATGACGGCCATATCGGACTGTAAAGTTCAAGTAATGTCAGCGCCCTCACCTTGGCAACAACCTACAAAACTTTTTCCGGGGTCAAAAAGTTTAAATTACAATGCGTATAGGTACTTAGGTAATTAAATAGCAAGATATGCTTCCCTACCTACTGAGGAATGTAAGAGAACTGTTTTCGCTACCAGAACCAAAGGCGTAACACAGTATCAGTCGGAAAGGCTTGTTATTTTGACAATTCTACAGCATCCATTGCATTATATTTACCTTGTTGAGCAGACAAAGCTTTCGAACATAATTATTTTAAGAAGCAATGGATTAGCAATAAATATCCTTCAGTAAGTTTAATTCAGATTGTGTTCCGTGTGTTGCCGGACGTAAAGAATAGCAGTATCCCATTTCTTCCCGTGTGTGTCGTAGAAGGCGACTAAGGAACTTCTTAGAGAATGGGCAGCAGCGTTCTCTATGCATTTTACCACCATACTGCGATCGCCAACCCGCCTGCCAAGCGTGGCGATTATGGCAAACCACCTCCTTTTGGGAGAGGCTTATGTCCAGCTGTGGTCTTTTGACTGAAATTATGATGAATGATGAAATTGTGATTGATAGTGTGATACGCAATTAGGGGGCAGGTAGGCTGGCGGCCCGTTTGTAAGTAACTAGGTTTTTCCAGCGGCTTCGTCCGCATGGAAGGCGAAAAAAATCCCGTGGGAACACACTACCGGGATAAAAAGTATCCTATGTGTTTCTAAGTTATAATCTATCTGTGTGCCAAATTTCATGCAAATCCGTTAAGCCGTTTTGGCGTGATTGAGTAACAAACATCCAAACTTTCACATTTATAATATTACTAGCTTTTGCCCGCGACTCCGCCCCCGTGGATGTGGGTTATCGCGTAAAACGTACCCTATTCCTTCTCTATATCCCAGGCTATATATCTGCCAAATTTCATGACGATCGGTTCAGCGGTTTAGGTGCGAAAGCGTAACACACAAACAAGCAGAGTTACTTTCGTATTTATAATATTACTAGCTTTTGCCAGCGGCTTCACCCGCGCGGAGTTTTTATCCCTATTTAGCTCCCTTAGGGGTTGAATCCTTCCTTATTCCTTGTTTACTTTATAAAGGGAACCTCTTTGAAAAATTTCAGCTTTCTAGGTCCAAGGGTTTGGGCGGGGCGTTGATGAGTCAGTCAGTCAGGACTTTTCTTTTTATTTATATAGATAAGTAGGGATATATATACTCGTATATGTACAGTAGGATAGGATAGTAGGATTTAATATTTTATCAGGCAAATAATTCCTTTTGTATAAATGTATCAGGCACTTTAGATTGTCAAAAATCTTTATAGCCACTAGTATAGTTTTATCTGCAGGATATGCTTAATGCCTTGTAATTTTTAGTACATTCCTATCTCACTGATACACTACTGAAGTACTTATCGTGAGATCTAATCCCTGGGATCAACTGCTCCCAAAATTGGGTGATATAGGCCGAGCTGATAAGATAACAATGTGACGTCACGGTGTGGTGTAGTCGTTCATAACAAATTCTTATGTGCTTGATCATGGGATTTAGTTCACGTCATGTGTGATAAAATTTTCGTTGAAAAAATTAGGGAGACTGAAAGAGGACGCTTTGAAAAATACCTAGCTCCTGAAAGTGTTCTTCAGCAGACTCAAATTCAGAGAGAGAAGTGCTGAATTAACCTAAGTTAGATCTTATCATAACTTGCTCTAGTATGAAAAAAACTGTAATTTTTTTGAAATGTTTGCTCAGTATATTCTTTATTATTTGTATACTACGCAAAGGATTTTAATGCGGTTTCGATCAATAGACAGAGTGATTCAAGAGGAAGGTTTCGATGTATAATACACCGACCTCCGCGTGGGCGAAGACGCTGGCAAAAGCCAGTAAGTAATACATAAAATTCGCCCAAAATGCGAGAAAAGTAAGAAAACTCAGAAGCTGGGTGCACAGTTTCAATTCGTCGTTTCTTATGGGGAAGAGCCGGCAAAAAACAATGTTTACAACGTTTTTACAATGTTTACAAATTACAGTGTTAATAAATATTTATGAGAGGACATTGTAGGGTTGACAACAAGTAATTATTGAAATGGGAAATATTTAATTATATAGTAGGTACGTACCTAACTGTCCAAAATTCTCATTACCTCTGTTAATTTCAGCAAACAACATTTACTAGTCAAGTCTTATTTCTGGCCTGACCTTATGAGGAAACAACCTATTTAATAATTGGTCTATCCGTCTGTACGTCATGCGCGTACGACGACGGTAGTAATGATCTCACTTAGAAGAGATCAATTATGTTCTCTTTATGATTATCTGTGATTATCTTAAAGGTGTTGATATCGGTTTACGACTTGTTCTTTTTGTGTTTGTGTTCTTTTTTTGCGTCTTGTTTATTTTTGCGTCATGTATATCTTTACGTCATTTTCATCGCATATAATTAAGTATTTTAAATCTTAATTATTTGCGATTTAATTGTCCATCAATATTAATTTATCAGCAGTGCAGTGGAGCAGTGGTGGCCCAGTGGTAACGGCCACGACGTACGAGTTGTAGGTCATGAGTTCGAACCCAGACAGGCGCTTTAATTTGTGTAAATTATTTCATCACCACTGCTCTCAAAACGGTGAAGGAAAACATCGTGAGAAAAAACCGGTATGTCCTAGAACCAAAAATTCGAAGACATGTGACATCTACCAACCCGCACTGGAACCGCGTTGTGGATTACGGCCCAATCCTTCTCACCGAGAGGAAGCCTGTGTCCCAGCAGCGGAAACAATTATAAGCTGATGATGATGATTAATTTATCAATTTTCTTTCTTTTTGAATTGTTCGTCATTATTAATTTATCAACTATATATGGAAATATGAGGATAATTAGACGGTCTATGGTGAGGAAATAAGAAAAATGACTTATTACCATTTGATATCCCACATTAATACCCTAAAAGACGTTTTTGCTCACACTAAAAAATGCCTGGTCTGCCTGGTCAAAATGTATGGCTTAGACGTTTCATTGAATTATTGCATCCAGTGACAAATTTCTTAGGTACCATAATTCTAGGATTGTCGGTGTGATGTACGCGAAACGGGCAAGACGTAAAGTTTGACGTAAGATCGAAGGTTTGAGATTTGGGCCATAAACGAGTTACGGGTTTTTTAATTTTTGGGTGGGAAATCATCTAGTAACTTTTCCCGCTCTGGGTGGAGTAAGAGGGCGTGTCAGACTTTTACTGACTAAAACCCACCCGTGTTCCCTCAGTTGCCTGTGTGCCAGGTGCCGCGGTATCTCTTTCGAACAACCCGCACATAGAGTTACGGGTTGGTTGTACATTAAAGTCTTGCAAACCAGCACCCTAATTACGTAACTCACGATTAATTATAGTTAGTTTCGTTTTCACAGTTCAACAATATTCATTGCGTTATAAATACGTTGTTCAACAGACACATTTTTCGAACATATGAAGCAATGGTTTAACAATCCGTTTCAAAACGATACAGATTATGATGAATCGTGAGTTACGCAATTAGGGTGCTGCACCCTAATTACGTAACTCACGATTAATCATAATCGGTTTCGTTTTCACAGTTCAACAATATTCATTGCGTTATTTACGTTGTTGAGCAGACACTTTTTTCGAACATATGAAGCAATGGTTTAACAATCCGTTTCAAAACTAAGCAGATTATGATGAATCGTGAGTTACGCAATTAGGGTGCTGCTTCACATGACAAGTTTTAGGTAGAATTTTTGTTATAATTCCAGTATACCCCGGGAGCCCAGTAGTCAGTCCCATTGTAGATATTTGTTCTGTATATTCTCGTAACGAATACCTACAAACTGTATATTAACGATTGATATACACCATACCTACACACACATGGCAGGAATATCGGCCACATGGCGCGCTGTAACCACAATGTGCCGCAAATACACACAGCACCATCATAAAATAGTTTATTTATAAACCTTTATGTAATATGATGTTATTGCATCCTCGCTTGCAAAACATGTAGGAAAATCTCAAGGTTTTAGATGGAAAGGATCTACATGTGTTTGGTTACTGATAAAATGTACATACGTAGTACCTCCCTGCTTTACCTACATTTGATGTGCGGATCATTTACATAATGCATGCTATTTCATCAGCGAATCCCGTCTATTTCCAGAAAAAAACATTATACGGTCTACTTTGCATATCCCCATGAGCACAGTACTTAAATTTCTCTTACTTAGTAGTAGGTACTTTTCTGTTGGCGCCATTTATTATCGAAGCGATACAGAACTAGGATAATCTCCTATGTCAAACTTTTAGTAATCGAGAGTTATTTTAACTGAATGGGAAATTTACTACTGTTGACTAAATGTACTCTTTTTGTTTCCGTTTTTATTAAACAAATTTATTTATTTATTTTAATAAAGTTCTCATTGGTAAAGCTGCTCATGGAAAGTAAACATGCCACAGTTGTACTTACTAACAGAGGTACAATTTTTTCTCAAATTTTGAAGCATACGGTAGTAGCTCCATGTAAAATACTGGTATTTAGCAGTATTTGGTTAGACTGAAAGCCGACCTCGACATAGTTGGGAAAAGGCTAGGCAGATGATGATGATGATTGTAAAGCTATTTAAAATAGATATAAATAGCTACTTACCGTAATCAATACTTACGTATTTAAAAAACCTAACAAACAGATTGTTCCGGGACTTATTTTATTTCTGTAAGTAGGTTTATACAAGCACTTTTACACGTCAATCTTATTTTTTTAAACTAGATGAGGTCGGCGTTTCCTATCTGACTACTCTGAGAAGAAAGGCCGAAACAAACTCAGAGGTCGCAGTCTCTTTTAAAGTCCTGACATACTCTTGGTCAGATCATGTGAAGACCATGTGGATTGTTGTCTGAAATGGTCTTTTGAGGAAAGAACCACACACATTGAGTGGACCTGTCCATTCAGTGCACGCATGTATCAGTAATCACACGGCTCAACTCAGAACTTGAGGAGCTCAACGATTTGACGAACAATACCAAAGAAAGGACGTACAGACTGCCCATTCACTGCCCATAACTAAATATCTAATCATAGATTGTACTATTGATCGAAGATAGATTGATTTTTTTTAAATGGGGCCTGCAACGGCCTCGGCTAGCATTTGAAAGAACGATCACCTATCCAAGAATCATCTGCGCGATGTGCACCTTAACCTTTTAGATTTCTATCCGTAGGTACAAGCCGTTTGCCTATTGGGATTTCCCATCGGCAAAGTGACGAACTTCCATACATTTCATGACCTATTAATAAAGAAATAAAAACATTAATTTCAGAATCAATTCCATATCTGTTAGTAACAATGTAGACTTACAAACTAGGCTTAGTAACATTAATACACTAAGGAAGAAGCTGCGCGTGGCACGCCGATTTTGGGGACTGTCTACTTGACTGCGTGAAGTCGTATCCACTGCCCCAAGATCAGCGAGTCCCACCTATCAGCCAACGTTCTAAGAATGGTATTGGTATTGGGGTAATGGTAATGGTAATGGTATTCCGACACGGCGTAGCAGAGATGCGCATCTCTTGCGCATGATGGCCGAATAACTATCAACACCTATTAAAACCTTATGAGTAGGGTAAATTTGAAAAAAATCCTTTTTTACTGGTCCCTCTGCTACAAAAGGAACTCTTCTGCAAAATTTAATTTTTCTAGACCCAGCTATTAGGTGGTGCGTTGTCTACCAGTGAATTAATCAATGAATTTACTAAATACATAGTAAAGAGTGTATTCTCCATTGCCCACAGGTGTCACTATGGGTCCTGACGGTGTACCTCCTGCTGCACGTGCCGCTCATAGAGATGAGGGTCGACGACTTCGAGCAACAGGCGCTTGCGCAGGCCAGAGAGGTATGGAATAATAACTTGATTTGTAATGAGAAGCCGAAGCCGATTAGCACAAGAACCGTTGACAAAAGTGACATTTCCGTATAGACAGTTAACAGTTTTTCACCGATAAATGTAGACAAGCGATTTCTATTCTACAGTAGAGTAGAAAAAGAAAGCGTCTTACTAAGCCTGCTGAAGACGATAAATCTAGGAGTATAGCAATGGACCATTTTAATTTGCTACACCACAGTGGGTACTTGCTACACAGTGGGTAGATCCTTAATTAACCACTAAACAAAAGATATCTAGAACATAATCTAATTAGCCTATTATGTTGTGAGAGGGTAAAAAATAATCTTTGTTGAAAGATAACATTTCAAAAAAGTGAAAAATATATTTCGTTTCAAAACGAAGCTACAGCCGAGTACCTACCTAAATCCCTACTAATAATAGGGATGCGAAAGTAACTCTGTCTGTCTGTTACACTTTCACGCCTGAACCGATCGTCACGAAATTTGGCAGAGATATAGCCTGGGATATGGAGTAGTACATAGACTACTATTTTACGCGATAACCGACATCCACGCGGGTGGAGCCACGGGCATAAGCTAGTAGTATTATGATAAGTCAGTCGACAAGGTGGCTAGCTGGTCGTACATTGAATTATCGCTATTCGCCACTTGTGAAAGCTATATTTAGTATCGCCACTTTTATGGGTACTATGTTTTAAGTACCTACCTCACTCAAGGAGGCTTTTGTGAGTAGGTAGCTCCACTCAAGAAGGCTTAGTATCAACATGTGTATCGAAGCTATTTTTAGTATTGCTATTCAAAGAAGCAATTTTAATGCACCTGATACAGGTAGGTAAGTTCTGTTGGGTTTAGTAACTTAGTCTAGATTCGTAGATCCATGACCCATCCCTGCCTCGGAAAGCATGTTAAACCGCTGGTCCCGGCCACGGATATGGCAGACCCTCATAGATCTTTGACAGTGTTACGGTTAGTCAGCAGCCCAAAAGTCTGACTACCGGTCTTACCAAGGGGTGTCGTATTACCCAGTAACTGGGTTGTAGAGGTCAGAGAGGCAGTCGCTACGTGTTAAATGCTAGTATTTAGCTGCATCCGGTGAAACTAGAAGCCGCCCCAACATGGTTTGGAAAACGCTAAGAAGAAGTAGGCACTGGCTAAACTAACTGAAAACGATTACGAGGTCATGACTTACGAGTTGTAGGTCGTGAGTTCAAACCCAGTCAGGCCCTCTACTTTGTGTAAAATATTTCATCACCAACTAACTGCTCTCAAAACGGTGAAGGAAAACATCGTGAGGAAACCGGCATGTCTTAGGACCAAAAATTCGAAGACATGTGACATCTGCCAACCCGCACTGGGCCCGCGTGGTAGATTACAGCCCACTCCCTCTCACCGAGAGGAGGCCTGTGTCCCAGCAGTGGGAACATTATAAAAGGAGGAATTTGTACAAAAGAAGATTACGTGCTCAGTGTATACGATAACCGTTAAATTATGCAAAGATTTATAGCCGAGTAATGTGTTAATTAAAATTAACATATCTCTACCTACTTATGCTAATAATAACTGGTTCATTTACATAAGTCAATATTATGACTTTTTGTTCTTTTGCCAGTTCAATACTTTATGTTTATTTATTTAAAACATTTAGTGCTATTTACGTCATCGCTAGGACACGTGTCTGACTTTCAATTACATATAGCTTATACATTGTACCTACTTTAAATTATTCGATTCGATATTCGAAGGCCATTGACAAGTTCTTACTGGCAAACATTTTAGTGAAAACGAAAAACTGTTCCCTGAATTTGCTTGAGTAAGTTTGACTGAAACTGAGGGGCTTGTGGCTAAGTAATAGCAGCTGCACAGGTCTATAGACCAGGTTAAGCTACGGACGTCCGTGGATGGGTGACCATCTTTAAACCAAGACGCAGCGCGTTAAGCCGTTGGTCCGTGGTTACGGGTCATCAAAAGCCCGAAAAACTGACAACCAGTCTTACTATATGGTATCGTGTTACCCAGCAGCTATTGGGTTGTGCAGGTCAGATAGTAGCTCCATGTGAAACACAGGTATTCAGCTGCATCCGGTTAGACCGGAAGCCGACCCCAACGTAGTTAGAAAACGTCTAGGCAGATCAATGAGGTGACTTAAATTTCAGACTACAAAAAAACAAAGTGGAATCCTAATAGATTATGTTCTATGGCCGCATAGAGAATCACGCTTTTAATTGAAGAAATTCCTGCAGCATGAAATTAAACACTTGCGTTGACTTAATGTTGATGTACAGTCAGAAACAAAAGTCGATTAAAAATACTTAGCAATTATATTAAATGCTGAAAAACAGTTTATTGAATTACCATTTTGCGTCCATTTTGATTATGTGTAAAAGTGAGAGCGTTTTATGCTCGTATCCTATAAACAAAAACGAATCGTTTTGCTTACCAATGGTAGTATTATTTATTGCTAAACTGGGCAAATAAATAGATTCGTAAGCTAATTTTACCTGTGATAACTACTTCCAAATGGGAGGGTCTACTGTACAAAACTATAAGGCCTGAAACTGCGTTAAGCGGACGCCCGCACGGTTTCATACAAATGTGCCCCGTAGCGGTCCCAAGCGCGGGCGTCCGTCGCGGGGTAGGCTACTTTAAGTCGCGGTAGCACGTTCCCGTGGGATAATTTCCGATATCCACGCGGATCCCGCGAAGCCGCGGGCAGCAGCTAGTCGTAAATAAAATGTCCCCGCGACTGGCATCATTACGACCCCACCTCGCGTGTCCACCCGCGACGGTTGACCGTCGCGGGCTCCCGCATAATGCAGTTTCAGCCCTAAGGACTTTGCTTTCATTATTGGTTATGAATGTTATGTTATGATACAAGAGTTTTAATTTTAACCAATAACGGTCAGTCAATTTTAGAAATCGGCTATTAATGGACTTTTATTGGTGACCTATGTTATGGGTTTGGTTTCCCCACTTAGTCCTTCAAGTGGACCATAGTGCGTGGACCATTGGTGACCTTACTTTATAGGCTACTACGGGCGGAATTTTTATCTGTGGTCGGGTTGAAAGATGAAGAAGAATACCTGGGTACCAAACTACCTTTTTATATTTTTTATATCTATTTATACCCCTTAACTTTCTTTCCAGCAACCGCCAGCATCCACCGAAAAGCCAGAACCTATCGACCAGCACCTGAACATGGGCAAGTGCTTCCACATGCCTCGATCCAAGTGCCCAGCTGAACCCAACTGCACCAAGGTCGGAAGCATGTCGGTGTTCTGCTGCGACCTGGACAGCGCCAGGTTGAAGGAGGCACTGGCTTCTGCTAGTGAGTACCTTTCCCTATCCACACAATATATAGGTATATGGTATAGGACCATACAAGGCGAACCTCCTCGTATGCCTTGGTTTGATGTTGATTTTGATGGGAATTACGTTAAATTAATACTAAGACTTCGCTCTGGGTATTATCCATCAGCGAAGTTTGTATTCCTTATGAAAAAAGCTGATTCGCCGGATTGCAGAGTCTGTAATCAGATTGAGGACGTGCAACATTTGCTGATGGATTGTGTCCGGAACAGGCGCGAGAGGGCGGCATTTTTGAAGGAATTTGACATAAACAAATTAAACATGGGATTAATTCAATCAATTTTATCTCAACCAACGTCAGAAGGTGCCCAAAAGTTAAGTCGTTTAATAACAGTCCTTCATCTGTGACTCTCATCTCTATACATAGTAAGTTGTGTTAGTAATAATTACATTAAGTTACTCAAACATAAAATTGTGTTCTACTGAACGCACCTAATTGGTTTTTATTTTTATTTTTTCTGAGTATTGAACGCTCCCTTTATTTTTTCCTCCTTAAGTCACGTTGTCTATTTTATGATCTGTGTTGAATAAAAAATATGGCTGACTAACCTTTTTAACTAATAATTTTTTTTATTTAAATTCTTTCGTAATACAAAGACTACATTGGACTTATGTCCAATCTTCAACAGGTTATGGGCCCAGTTAATAATTAGGTAACATTTTTCGTGATTTTGTAAAGTCTAAAATGACAAAGGACGCCATGCAACAGGGCGCGTCCGCGGACGCGTCGTTACCGAACAAAGATTCGGATTCGCATTCGCTGCCACCGACACCGCAGCTACCGCCACCAGGTATGTGCCATAGGACATTGTCCTCCATTGAAAAACTCGAAGGTACCAAAAATTATGCACAATGGAAATTTATTATGAAATTGATTTTAATCGAGTCTGATTTGTGGCAATGCATAATGGCGCCTCCGGAGAGTGATTCGGCAGCGGATCAAAAGGCTTATGCAAAAATTTGCCTCAACATCACGCCAATATGTTATCCTCACGTAAAAGATTGTACCACTGCAAAGGCGGCATGGGATGCCTTGAAGTTAGCGTACGAAAATGATAGCATTACTCGGCGGCTACTATTAAAACGACAATTATACAAAATTTCTTATAATACGTATAATGATATGGAAAAGTATATCTCCGAAATAATGGGCATATGCCAAGAACTTTCCGGCATTGGAACAAAAATTGATGATAAGGAGATTGCTGAAATAATGCTGATGGGTCTACCAGAGGAATATGATCCATTAATTATGTCAATAGAAGGACTTAAATTGGATCTTACATCTGAAATTGTTAGAAACAAGTTGGTGCACGACTTCCGAAGACAAGAACTCGACAAAACAGAAAATGCCCTGTTGGTTAAGAAAAAGATCTCTAAGAAAAAGTTTTCTGTCCGTTGTCACCATTGTGGCAAGGAAGGTCATATAAGACCAAAGTGTCCAGACCTAAAAAGGGAACAAAAGTCTACTGAAGACTCTGCTTTCTCATCAGCTTTAACCTCAGGACTGTGCAGCAGTTCAGATTGGTTAGTGGATTCTGGTTGCACAACACATATGTCTATGCGAAAAGATTGGATGAAAGATTTTTCTAGAGAGCGCAAGGCTTCTATAACTGTGGCAAACAATGATAAAATCTATAGTTGTGGTTCTGGCAATGTAGATATAACTTTACAAGAAAATGTTAGAAAAACTATTACAAATGTAGCATATGTCCCAGATATTTCAGTTAATTTACTCTCAGTTAATAAAATTACTGAAAAAGGATATGTACTTGTTTTTGATAATGAAAAATGTAAGGTTTTTGCTAAAAATAATGTATGTACTAACAGTCCTTGTATATTTTCAGCATCTAATGTGGGTGGTGTTTACAAACTTGATCAGCATCAGTATACCTCGTTCTACCCATGTGCTGAAAAAAATGTTGCTGTCAATGTGAATCATCAGTCGCTGTTTTGCTGTTCAAATGACTCTGAACTATGGCATAAGAGATTAGGTCATTTAAGTTATAAAGGTATGTTACTGTTACGTGATCGACTTGCAGATGGTATATCATTTAAAGATTTTCCTATACAATCTTGCATTCCTTGTATTGAAGGAAAACAGGCTACTAAAACATTCCCAAAAGGCAGTGCCAAAAGGGCTACTCAAAAATTAGAACTAATACATTCTGATCTCTGTGGTCCTATGCCAGTACCATCATGGAGTAATTATCGTTACATATTAACTTTGACAGATGACTATACACGTAAAACTTTTGTTTATTTTCTACGTACAAAGTCTCAAATTGAAGTTCATAGTGTTTTTGTAAATTTTAAATTACTTGTTGAGAATCAAACTGGTTTAAAGATTAAGACCATTAGAACAGACAATGGTACAGAATACTGTAATCAAACTATGCATAATTTTTTTGTTAAAAACGGTATCATTCATGAGACAACCATACCATATTCACCACAGCAAAATGGAGTAGCAGAGCGCTTAAATAGGACTTTAATAGAAAAAGCACGTACTCTGTTACAAGACTCTGGTTTAGATAAGAGATATTGGGGAGAAGCTGTTGCTACTGCAGTTTATTTAAAAAACTTAAGTCCTACTAATGCTGTAAAAGATGCAACACCAGAGGAACTGTGGTCAGGGTCCAAAGTTGACTTGAGTAACTTAAAGGTATTTGGATGCAAAGTTTATGCTTTAACACCAGAAATGCAACGTAACAAATTAGAAGCAAAGTCAAAACCTTATATCATGTTAGGCTACTGTGAATCTTCGAAAGGATATCGTTTAGGTGACCCCATGCATCCAGGCAAAGTTATTAAAGCAAGAAATGTTGTGTTTCTTGAAAATATTTCTGGTATATCCAGCTTAAGTAATTCTCCATCTGATTTTAACATAACTTTACATCAACAAGGAGATTTACAAAATGTACAATGCACTGATAGTTCTATTGATTCTGAAATTGTTAACCCTGTTACAATTTTATCCTCAGAAAATACAGAACAAATTGATACAGCACCAGAATATAGTTCAGCAGGGGAAGATAGCTTAGATTATGGTAGTGCTGAAAATTCTAATGATAGCATAGTTTTAGAATCAGGTAGTTCATCTAACTTGGATTATAATATTACTAATAATGTACAAAATATAAATAATGAGACTCTTTTACCATCATCGTCACGACCTGTAAGGCAATGCCGTCCACCTGTTAGGTTTAATGATTATGTAGTAGGAGGTGATGAATTAGCTATGTTAACTAATGAACCTAAAACATATCATGAAGCTATGTCCTCAAAAGACCACTTTGATTGGAAAAGGGCAATGAATGATGAATATAATTCATTAATTGCAAAAAATGTTTGGACTATTGTTAACCGACCAAGTAATAAGAATGTCGTGAAATGTAAGTGGGTCTATAAAGTAAAAAAGGATGCTGATGGAAATTTTGAAAGGTATAAAGCAAGGCTAGTTGCTCGAGGTTTCACTCAACAACAGGGAGTAGACTATGATAGGACTTTCTCTCCTGTTGTTCGGCATTCCACATTAAGGTTATTGTTTGCTATAGCAGTTCAAAAAGATATGAAAATTTTTCACATTGATGTGAGCACAGCCTTTTTAAATGGAAATTTAACTGAAACCATATACATGGAACAACCACCTGGTTATGAGGAGGATGGTATCAACAAAGTTTGTTTATTAAAAAAGGGTATATACGGTCTCAAACAAGCTAGCAGAGCCTGGCATTTAAAAGTTAATGAAGTATTAAATGGTATTGGTTATAAACAGTCGAAATGTGAACCCTGTGTTTACACAAAATTGATAAACAATAAAATTACTATTATCGCTTTGTATGTAGACGATTTTTTTGTATTCACCGAAAATCACAATGAAAAAATACAATTAGTTGATAAACTAAAGGAACAATTTGATATCAAAGACTTAGGTGAAGTTAGAAATTGTCTTGGTATGAAAGTTGAAAGGAATAAATATAATGGTTCTATAAAATTATCACAAGAAGAACATATAAAAAATCTTCTATCAAAATTTGGTATGAGTGACTGTAAGCCTGTTAGTACCCCAATGCAGGTGAATATAGGTTTAAGCAAATCATCTAAATGTGATGATAACTTACCTTATCAGGAACTAATTGGAGGACTAATGTACCTATCAGTGTGCACCCGGCCTGATATATCATTTGCATGTAGTAAATTGGGACAATACAGCAATTGTTATGGTGAGACACATTGGCAAGCGGCAAAACGTGTACTTAGGTACTTATCAGGTACTAAACACTATGGCTTACATTTTAGTAAAAGTAAAAAGAATTGTGAGATTAACATATTTACTGATGCTGATTGGGCAAATGACTTAGATGACAGAAAATCTTATACTGGGTTTGTTGTGAAACTGGGTGATTGTGTTATAAATTGGGAAGCCCGTAAGCAACAAACAGTTGCATATTCAAGTACTGAGGCTGAATATTATAGTCTAGGAGAAGCTGTAAAAGAAAGTAAACATTTGAAGAATTTTTTTATTGATTTGTTTAATTATAATTTATTACCTGTGACTATCTACAATGATAATTTAAGTGCTCACAAAATTGTAGAGAATGATTTGTGTCATCGTCGCACTAAACATATAGACATTCGTCATCACTTCATCCGAGATGCAGTGGATTCCAAAACAATTAAAATAGAATACCTATCAACGGATGAGATGGTGGCAGATGTCTTGACAAAGCCATTGGCTAAAATAAAACATCATAAGTTTGTTACAGAATTATGTTTAGTTTAAGTCAACTCAAGTCTTGAGTATAGTTGTATTACTCATTTTGATGGCAATAAGTACATAATTTTATTTTGTTTTCACTTCTGATTTAACATGTTTTCATTTATAATTTAAGAACTATTGTATGATTGTTTTTATGTTTGAGTAAGGGGAAGTGTACTCATTTTGATGGCAATAAGTACATAATTTATTTTGTTTTCACTTCTGATTTAACATGTTTTTATTTAGAATTTAAGAACTATTGTATGATTGTTTTTATGTTTGAGTAAGGGGAAGTGTTAGTAATAATTACATTAAGTTACTCAAACATAAAATTGTGTTCTACTGAACGCACCTAATTGGTTTTTATTTTTATTTTTTCTGAGTATTGAACGCTCCCTTTATTTTTTCCTCCTTAAGTCACGTTGTCTATTTTATGATCTGTGTTGAATAAAAAATATGGCTGACTAACCTTTTTAACTAATAATTTTTTTTATTTAAATTCTTTCGTAATACAAAGACTACATTGGACTTATGTCCAATCTTCAACAAGTTGATTGTTTAGATGTTTTAAGTATATACTTATAGTATGTATAAGTGTTAATTGTATGTCATGTTAAAAGGTACGATGGGGTTGGCGTACCTATCTGTTAAGATAAAAACCCATAAAGAAATGAAGAGGGAAAAAAAAACCACACAATATGGTATAATGTTATAAATTACGGATGTACGAGTAACTAACTCTCTCTGAGCTGTTTGCCTGAATTCGGATGGGAACACGGAGTGGCCTGATCTGGTTTAGGCCATATAGATAAATCTTTTCGAGTTTAGTACGTTTTCATGGGATAATTTTCGACTTCTACGTAGGTGAAGTCGCGAGAAAACCTAATTTCCTATATATTCCTCCACTAGCGTCAGGAGTCCTGTGTCTGAACGTGGTAATTGATCTTGTATCGTATTGTTATCGTTAGGATTCTCTAAGCGCAGGCTACACCTCCAAATAGTGAGCGAGCGAGCCGGGCGAGCATCTTTTCACCTCTTTTCATACATCGGTTCACACCCCGAACTATGAGATAAGCTACGTCAGCGATACAAACGATGCGAACGAAATATCCGACGACACCAACGATGCTATTCGTTCACCTCGTCGCTCTATAGTTCGCGGTGTGAACCAAAGTATGAATAGAGGTGAAACGATGCTCGCTCAGCGAGTGATAGTGAGACGGGAACGGTCCCCTCGCTCCCCGGCCCGCTCGCTCGTTTGCCCATCCGTCCATAGTTTTCAGTGTGAGCCAATGATGTGAACCCATAGTTTGGCTTACCAAAGCTTCGCTTAGTATACAGGATAAGTTTTTATCTAGTGCGCAAACTGTAACCATGAATTCAGCATATCGTTCTAGACCCCCAGCGCAGAAATTTAACATACAAAAAACAATCATCTGTTCTATACATTTTGACCGCGTAGGTTTTGTACTTTTCTATGAAACAGCAGATTTTTTTTTGTGTAACTGACGAAAAATTTCTGCGCTGGGGGTTTAGAACGATATGCTGAATTCATGGTTGCAGTTGCCCCTCTGGATAAAACCTTATCCTGTATAGTTAACCCACGCTTCTCTTCGCCCGCCAGCTCGCTCGCTTGCCTAGCTGTCGATGTCGGTGTGGTCTACGCTATAACCTGTTCGCTGTTGTGACAGGAAAAATAAACTATATATCTTTACAAAACATGGTCCAACTGTACTCTGGTACAAAGATAACGACACTAAAATAATAGGCTCTAAAATCAATATTAAATTCCAGATTCAAACATGTTTAGCCTTAATAACGCGTATAAAGTAGGATACTTACTAAGGTACGACGTAGGTAAGTTTATAACTTAAACGTGACTTCTTTAACAACGACGAAGAATTCGTAGAACTAGGGTTAATAAATAGGTTTTATTTACAATTATCAAATAACAAATGAATCATCAATCCAGGAAAACATGATGGTCATCATTAATACGGAATAGACAAATATAAAACAACTGTCCAGGGCCTCAAGTCTGCTATTTTTATAAATTCGTCATTCCAACACGATCCCATTGTCATTTTACTAAAAGTTCGTAATCTGCTAAATTCATAATGGTCGATTAGTGGTCGGTCAATGGTCTCGTAACAGAATTGTGTTATAATGGCATTGTCGTATTGCCATTCTTATAAAACCTGTTAGTAGAAATAATTTTCGAAAAAATACTACTAAATTTGAACTAAATTAAGTAGTATTAAATTAAATTAACTATTAAATTCATGCCAGATTTCATTTATATGTATGTATTTTTATATTTAATTTTTTAACATAATATTTTAGGAACTGTCATAGATTAGCGCCAAGTCAGTCATTCATCTGTCACTAGGTACGAGATTACCAATAAATGCCATTTCTTTCAATGGAGTATCACTGGCTGACCATTGAAAAGTCATGATGACGCCATTATATTAGTAGACTACCAAACTTGTCAAAATCAACAATTATGAAATCAATGATAGACCATTCTGACACTATTGTAATAGCAGACTTGAGGCCCTGGTACTTAATACAGTATGCAGTTAACACAAAGTTGAGGAGACATGGGGATACAGACCTCTTCTGTTTTGGTAAAGGGAGTAAGCATCACGCGGGCCCAGAGCGCGTCGATGGATGTCACATGTCTTCGAAATTTTGTTCGAGGACATGCCAATTTCCTCACGATGCTTTTCTTTACCATTTTGAGAGCATTGGTGATAAAATAATTAGAACAAAGTAAAGCGTCTGTCAGGGTTCGAAGCTACGACATAATACTCGTAAACCGTGGCCGTTATCACTGTTTACGTAGGTACCTGTGTAGTAGGTATATTGTAGCATTCTACAGGAATGTTACAGTATGCCACAAGTCCATAACTACAATAAAAACTATGCCATTGTTATATCCATGATACTGATACTTGTACCCAATAGGTATAATATTAGTCTTTACCTATGAAATTGCCGTTCTGCAGTACTGGCCATTTCAAATCAAAATAATTTTTGTTTGGCTAAGAATTCTAATTTCAAATTAATTTTATTTTAAAAACATGGATTGTTTGTTCTAAAAGTAGTCATTTCTTTATTGATTAGTGTTACATTTTCATCACATTTCAATCTTTTTCGTCATCATGGATACGTTAAAAATTCGAGTAATTATGGAATATGAGTACCGTCGTGGCAGCAACGCGGCACAAGCGGCACGCAACATCAACGACGTTAACGGAGCTAACACTACAAACCAACGCACCACCTGTTATTGGTTTGCTCGCTTCCGTTCTGGAAATTTCGACCTGAAAAATGAACCTCGCGGTCGTCCGAAGACTTTGGTCGACAATGACGAATTAAAGGCGATTGTGGAAGCTGATGATACACAATCTACGGCTGAATTAGCAGCAGCTTTCGACGTTAGCGTCAAAACAATATTGGTCCATTTGCGTCAAATTGGCAAGGTAAAAAAGCTTGACAAATGGGTGCCCCACGAACTCAATGATCGCCAGCGCGAAGTACGCGTCGAGACGTGCCTTGCACTGCTCAACAGACACACAAATGAAGGAATTTTGAACCGCATTGTTACCTGCGATGAAAAATGGATTCTGTTTGATAACCGTAAGCGCTCAGCAAGTTGGTTGGATCCTGGTTCAGCACCTAAACAATGCCCTAAACGAAAACTTACCCCTAGAAAAGTGATGGTCACTGTTTGGTGGTCTAGCGCCGGTGTGATTCATCACAGCTTCTTACCAAACGGGGTGAGCATTACTGCAGATGTGTACTGTGAAGAACTGAACACAATGATGGAGAAGCTGGCGCATCTCCAACCAGCATTGGTCAATCGCTCGTCTCCGCTGCTCCTGCACGACAACGCGCGACCTCATACTGCACAGCAGACGGTCTCCAAGTTGCAAGAACTGGGGTTGGAAGCTCTCCGTCATCCGCCCTACTCACCAGACCTTGCGCCTACAGACTATACTTTTTCCAGAATTTGGATAACTTCTTGGCGGGAAAAAAATTTAATACCCGAGAGGCAGACCAAAATGCCTTTGAAGAATTTGTTGCCTCCCGTCCAGCTGATTTCTTTAAGAAGGGCATCAATAAACTGCCACTGCGATGGCAAAGATGCATTGATTGCATGGGTGATTACTTCGATTAATACAAATAAAAAATTCATGAAAAAAATTCGTTTAAATTTTTTCATACAAAACGGCAATTTCATAGGTAAAGACCTATTATTATGAACTCGAACGTTTTAATAGCTAATTCACAAACAAATAGGTATTAATTACTGTTTAATAGACAACGCTATTAATTCAATAACACAGAATAAGCCATTAGGCGACTGGCTAATCGTACAAATGCAGTTTATTTGTCCATTAGGTATGCTAGTAAATAAACTGAGGCACGCTTGCCCGTTTCATTACCTATTCTGAATTAGCACACGTGTGTTTGTAATAGAAAACTTTTAGCTGATGATACCGAACAAAGTGACGATCGATGATGAAGACTCATACGTTTTCACTATTTAAAAATTATCAGATCTAATGTAGAGCCCTAACTCTACAGGGCCTAATTCTACAAACCTTACCAGAGGCCTGAGTGTGAGTTACATTTAGCCATCTTGATCAAACGCATCGAGCGCGTTTGGTGCTCCGATTGGCCGTGGGTCGTGAAGGAGGATTTTCTTACCAAAAGCCCATAAGAGACTAATGAGCAGTGATAGGAATAGGTAGTGCCTATTTGCCTAAACTTCGAAGAACAGAGACAAGAAACGGAGACTTCCTTAGGACTAATTTGTTTTTCCCGGGATTCGGGAAAAATCTTCAGAAAGTTGAAAATAAGCTTTATTTAGGATGTGTAAAAGCTATATTTAACTAAACTTGCAACTACCAAATTTTCAGGATTTTCACGTAAAATCCCGAAATAAATAATTGAACTTAAATTCATGATTTGATACAACGGTTAGTTGGATCGTAAATATAATTCGAATACATGAATTAAAGTTAGATTATTTATTTCAGGATTTTACGTGAAAATCCTGAAAATTTGGTAGTTGCAAGTTTAGTTAAAAATAGATTTTACACATCTTATACAGGATAAGTTTTTATCCAGTGCGCAAATTTTAACTTACTGAAGATTTTTCGCAAATCCCAGGGAAAAAAAAATTGTCCTTAAGGAAGTCTCCGTTTCTTGTCTCTGTTCTTCGAAGTTTAGGCAAATAGGCACTACCTATTCCTATCACTGCTCGTTAGTCTCTTAAGGGCTTTTGGTAAGAAGATAAGTCGTGGTGTCATGCAATAGTTAATGTAATTTAAATCCAAGCAATAAAAGCTCTAGCCTAATGAAACTTAAAATTTTATCATAAGAATTTGATGCTACCTAGCATTATCTAGGCCGAAGCTATGAGGGCTTAAAAAAATACGACGAAACGCTTCGAGAAAAGGTGATCAGTGTTTTTTGTCTCTTTGTTTTTTGTTTATGGCTTGGGTTGGCGAGGGCACTACAGTGCCAGATATGAAAACACCGTAGTTGTTACAGGCAGTCACTTGTGGAAGGAACACAAAATCATCGGTAGGTACGACACATATTTATGTTAACGGCCATAGTATCCTCATCGACCTTGCTCATGTGGGCGGAGCTAAGCAAAATACTCCCGCACACACGTAACGAGTGGCGGCGGCGCGCTACACTAAAACGACGACCAAAGAATATGCCGTGGCACAGATTGGCACGTAGGTCGACATTTTTGCCGACATTTCCAGAAAGATAGATGCAACTTTTTAAAGTTTGTACTGGACATAATTTTTTAACATGTAGGTAATAGGTAAGTATGTGAATAAAGTAAGATTTGATCCTTAAGGTGACTCTTGTCCACATTTTTTCCATACAAACTTCGGGAGGGTTTTACTCCACTGTTTGACTATGTACATCAAAAAATAAACATGGTATGGTTTTGTCTCGTTATTATTATTGTCTGTACGGAAACAGAATACTAAAATAAAATGCCATTACAAAGTTATGAGCCAACAAAGATTAGTTTTTTTTGCTAATTTAACCTAACTTTGAGCGTGTTTAAGTAATAAAAGGAGTGTAAAATCTCGAAAACCAAGACGATACCGACAAAGTTCAATTAACAATAAATTCAATAAACTTTATAGGTCATTGATTTATGCAGTGGTTTTTTCATAAAACCCGATCTTCTGAAGGACTTTTCTTAATTTTAACGCGATTTTTTTGCCAAAAATGCTCCTGCGCCTCACTCAATAACGTTGTGCGTGTAGACTAGCGTCTAACTGCTCACCATTGATACTATCTCTGTCGGATACGAAGCCTGGTGAGACAGCGTGATTTTTAGCCAGGCCCACCAGTGAGTTCGAGCCCGCGCAAAGTGTACCCTTAAGGTGACACTTCCCCCCCGAGTGGGTTCCCGCATTGTCGTTGCGGGGGGGCTCAGTAACCGTGGATTCCGGCCACGGTGAAGCCAAGAGGAACCCAAAGGTGGGGCCGCTCGTCAGGGCTTTTGCCTCAAAGCCAACGACGTAGCGGCCAAAAAGTAGGTTGCGGTGAGGTGCACCGCAACTGAGGTGGGCCGCGATGTCGAATGGGAGGCATCGCGGCTGAGGGTTACGGGCTGCGGTAGAGGAGGAGTGCCGGTGCTTCTGAGCAGCGCTCTTCCCTTCCGTGGCCTGGACGGGGCCGCCACCGTTTGATGGCGGACGCGGTGGGGCCGCAGGGGAAGAGGAGTGTCGGTGTGGCGTCGGCCGCTCTCCCTATCCCCTGCGGCCGAAAAGTGGTAGACGGGACGGCGCGTTGTGTTCCACACGCGCGCCGTCAAAGATGTCAGCAACCACAGGTGGGGTCCGCAAGGGCCGATGCCTGCCAGGGGTGCGGGTTTGTTCGAAAGAGATACCACGGCCCCTGGCATACGGGCTACTGAGGGAACACGGGTGGGTTTTAGTCAGTAAAAGTCTGACACGCCCTCCTGCTCTACTCAGCAGCAGAAGTCATTTGATGATTTCCCACCCAAAAAAAAAAAAAAAAAAAAAAAAAGGTGACACTTGTCCACATTTTTTCCATACAAACTTCGGGAGGGTTTTACTCCACTGTCTGACTATGTACATCAAAAATTAAACATGGTATGGTTTTGTCTCGTTATTATTATTGTCTGTACGGAAACAGAATACTAAAATAAAAAGCTATGAAAAAGTTATGAGCCAACAAAGATTCGTTTTTCTTGCTAATTTAACCTAACTTTGAGCGTGTTTAAGTAATAAAAGGAGTGTAAAATCTCGAAAACCAAGACGGTACCGACAAAGTTCAATTAACAATAAGTTCAATAAACTTTATTGGTCATTGATTTATGCAGTGGTTTTTTCATAAAACCCGATCTTCTGAAGGACTTTTCTTAATTTTTTCGCGATTTTTTTGCCAAAAATGCTCCTGCATCTCACTCAATAACGTTGTGCGTGTATACTAGAGTCTAACTGCTCACCACTGATACTATCTCTGTCGGGTACGAAGCCTGGTGAGACAGCGTGATTTTTAGCCAGGCCCACCAGTGAGTTCGAGCCCGCGCAATGTGTGCCCTTAATATATTTATTTGCTCAAACATGTGTATTCACAAACAATAATAAAAGCGTGCATGTAGGACATATTTTGTTTTGTTTTATAAATTATAAATTGTTGTACAGAGGCCAGCACATCAAGCTACCCCAATCTGTCAAATTTGTTTGATGGTTTTTCAACTTTATTACAAAGGAATAAGGTTTATGTTCAATTAGGAAAATTTGACAGTTTGGGATAGCTTGACCTGCAGCTGGCGAATGTAACTACGGATACAGCTCACGTTGATTCGGACATAACGTGACGTAACTTAATAAACCAAAATAAATATAGAAAAATAACAAAAATAGGTTACATACTTAAAAATATTTTTTCTTTCGTTTAGTTTATTACCCTCGACGCAATGATTATGTTCCTCTTTTTGTTTTTTAACATATTTTTCCATCATGGGTGTCGTTTTCAAGGTATTTGGGGCATCTAGAGCCGATGGTGGGGTCAAAATGAAAATCCAAGATGGCGCCGAGAACATTTTCGAATTTTCCATCATGGGTGTTGTTTTCAGGGTATTTTGGGGCATCTAAAGCCAATGGTGGGGTTAAAATGAAAATACAAGATGGCGGCCGAGAAAGTTTTCGAATTTTCCATCATGGGTGTCGTTTTCAGGGTATTTGGGGCATCTAAAGCCGATGGTGGGGTCAAAATGAAAATCCAAGATGGCGGCCGAGAAAATTTTCGAATTTTCCATCATGGGTGTCGTTTTCAAGGTATTTGGGGCATCTAAAGCCGATGGTGGGGTTAAAATGAAAATACAAGATGGCGGCCGAGAAAATTTACGAATTTTCCATCATGGGTGTCGTTTTCAGGGTATTTGGGGCATCTAAAGCCGATGGTGGGGTTAAAATGAAAATACAAGATGGCGGCCGAGAAAATTTACGAACTTTCCATCATGGGTGTCGTTTTAAGGGTATTTGGGGCACCTAAAGCTGATGGTGGGGTCAAAATGAAAATCCAAGATGGCGGCCGAGAAAATTTTCGAATTTTCCATTATAGGTGTCGTTTTCAGGGTATTTGTGGCATCTAGAGCCGATGGTGGGGTCAAAATGAAAATCAAAAATGGCGGCTGAGAAAATTTTCGAATTTTCCGTCATGGGTGTCGTTTTCAGGGTATTTGGGGCATCTAAAGCCAATGGTGGGGTTAAAATGAAAATCCAAGATGGCGGCCGAGAAAATTTTCGAATTTTCCATCATGGATGTCATGTTCAGGGTATTTGCGTTATCTAGAGCCGATGGTGGGGTCAAAATGAAAATCCAAGATGGCGGCCGAGAAAATTTTCGAACCCTGAAAACGACGCCTATAATGGAAAATTCGAAAATTTTCTCGGCTGCCATCTTGGATTTTCATTTTAACCCCACCATTGGCTTTAGATGCCCCAAATACCCTGAAAACGACACCCATGATGGAAAATTCGAAAATTTTCTCAGCCGCCATCTTGGATTTTCATTTTGACCCCATCATCGGCTCTAGATGCCCCAAATACCCTGAAAACGACACCCATGATGGAAAATTCTAAAATTTTCTCAGCCGCCATCTTGGATTTTCATTTTGACCCCACCATCGGCTTTAGATGCCACAAATACCTTGAGAACGACACCCATGATGGAAAATTTGAAAATTTTCTCGGCCGCCATCTTGGATTTTCATTTTGACCCCACCATCGGCTTTAGATGCCCCAAATACCTTGAAAACGACACCCATGATGGAAAATTCGAAAATTTAGTACTTTAGGTAGGTACCTACAAGTACGAAGAAAGAATTTAAAAAAATATGCCGTAAAAGGCTACGATGAATACTATTTAAGTCTAATTGGACTGTTTATTTCCAGTCTGCTACACCCCTGCCCAACCCTTTGATAGCATACAGGCGCGCACAACGAATTAGCCTTTCTGCAGCGATCTAATCTATAAATACACACTGTTACAATACGTTCATAAGTATTTGCACTAACACACACACCACGCGTAGTCGATCGATAGCTGGATCAGAGCAGCGAGCGACACGGCCCTCCCGTCTGAATGCCAAAGCACGACTGACGCCCGCGCCCGCGCAGGGCACCTCTGGGCCTTTTATCTCAAAATGGGGATATTCCTTGGCAATTAATGATTAATTAACAATTGTGCTTCGCGATTCTGTGGTACCTCTAAATATCTATTTTTCAGTGTAAAAATATTTCCAAATAACAAAGCCGTTTAGTAGGTGTATGGAATATAAGCCAAAATATTGCTTGTTGGAAAATATTTTTTTACAGCAAAAGTATTAACCATACAAAAAACGTATTTTCGGCAAAATGATGTACATGAATCTATAGCAAAATAGTATTTTTTTCAAATCTTCAAAATATACCGTTAATGAGCAGTGCGGTTCATAAAGTGACCGTTTTACGCTACTAAACGGGACTTAGGCCCTTAAGTACCCTTTTCCTTGAGAAAATCTAAGCTCTACACGTAAAGCGGCCAAGTCATTGCCACTGTATTAACCTTTTCGTGTCGTCAAGAAGCTAACTGCACTTGCTCCATTGTGGAAGTCAGTTCGCATCTTTTGTTGGTAATCTACATCAGCGCCCTAACTGCGTAACACACGATCAATCATAATCTGTTTCATTTTGATAGTTCAACAATATTCATTGCGTTATTTACATTGTTGAGAAGACACATTTTTCGAACATAATATGAAATGGATTAGCAATCTGTTTCAAAATGATTCAGATTATGATTGACAGGAAGCCAACCTCCACAAATATCTACCGCTATGCGTAATAAAGGCTATGATAATGATAGAAGCTCATCTTCCAGATGTCGTAGGAGATATTAGAAGACGGGATAGTTTTTAAGTTAACGTATGCATGAACGTAATAATCCGATTAGAACCGAGAGTCGAAAATCAAACAGTCTGTTTTTTCGACTCGCGAAGATTCACTCTGTTGGATTCTCAATTCGCACTTGATTTCGACTCTCGGTGTAGTACACCGAGAGTCGAAAATCCAGTGGGCAACAAAATCCCAACGCGATATCTTTACGTCGCGCGTCGTCGGTCGCTGTGAATGTTGACTGCGGTCACACCTGCTTTGTATTTTTCCTTGTTTACCGCATTGGCAGCAGGGACCGGCCGGATACTCGTTGAAAGGGTTTTTGAAGGGGTTTTTTTAAGCGCTTAAAAAATAAACCCTTTGATACATGTTACACCCTCGAATGGGTGCAATGTAACCCCTTCCGAACAAGTTAACCTTTTAATTAATACCCTGTAACACTGTAACAGGGTAAGCCATTCCATTCCAACACATTGTAATATCCACTCTTTGTAATCGACATTAGTTTGAAAATTGTAAAACCACGACCGCACGTGACATCTTTCTGCCCGGCGGCGCCATGGTTGCATGTACCGAGCGACTTGTAAACATGGAATTCTAATTATTGCCTATATGATTTTACAGTTCAATTTTGTTTGTCGCAAATGCTAAACATTGTAATAGACGTACTTATTTCTTTTTCGTGTCCATACTTGTTAACATTCTCATCATTCGTCATTTAATTTGAAACTCGGACGGAACTACTTAGCTGTGTTTTGTTTAAGTGTGTGTGGTATTACCACATGAGTAATTACTGCCTATTATATTTCTTATTATAATATTTAGTTTCTTTTTCTGTGAAAATGCCACAGCCGAGTCGAGATGCTGGACACCGTATATAGCCCAGTCAAATTAGCCCGAAAAATAGGTGTACTCTTGCATAAATTCCCAAGAAACATAATTTTTGCATGAACGTTAGGGATACCATTATATTGATACTGTGAAAGTCGTCCCCATCGTTCCTCTGTGTGCAATTTTTTTTATACAAGGTCATAGTTCGCAAAGATGTTTAATTTTTTGCGAAACTGTTAGTTTTATGATAAAATTAGCTCACTCACAAAAAATGTAGATCATGCAATTATCTAAGTACAGAGGCCTGCACATCAAGCTACCCCAATCTGTCAAATTTCTTTGATAGTTTTTCAACTTTATAACAAAGGAATAAGGTTTATGTTCAATTGGGAAAATTTGACAGTTTGGGATAGCTTGACCTGCTGGCGACTGTACATACATAAATTATCCTTACACTTTATAAAGTGTCTTCGGGTCAAATCTTAGGGTATACCCTAAGATTCAACATTTCTGAGAAAAAGCGATTCTAAAATATACTCTTTGGCTGTCAGAGCACCCCCTACAGAAACCAAACCGATTCCGATCAGGGTGCTTACTCTGGAATATAATTCCGATAGATCGACATTGATAAAACGTCAGTTGGTTGAGTTTAACGTCAGGGATTGGCTGGATTCACTGAATCTAGCCAATCCCTGACGTTTTACTGATAATTCCAATGTCGATCCATCGGAATTATATTCGAGAGTAAGCACCCAGATTAGATCCGGCTCCTCTCTTGCCATGTGCTGAATGAGAAGGTTTGCAATAATTCTCTCGAAGAGTTTTTCCACCTCATCCAGCAACACAATGGGTCGGTAAGCGGATGGAGAGCCCGCAGGATGCCCTTTCTTTTTAGCAGGACCAGCTTTCCAGTCTTTCACTAGCGTGGAAACTGGCCCCTCTCCAGACATGCACTCAAGAGTCCTACTTAGCGGGGCCAGAGAGCCTTGATGGCCAGAACCCATGCACGGCCAAGAATGCCGTCTGGTCCTGGAGTGTTTTTGGCCTTAAGCCTTTGTACTGCCGGTCTCAGTTCTACCTGGGTCACTTCAAGCGCGTCGTCACCTTCGTTTTCTGTGTTGGGCACTATAGTAGGCGGAACCATATTAGGTGGTGTCTCCCCTTGAGAGGGGAATAAAGCGCTCACCACTCTCTCTAGCAGCGCTGGACCTAACCAAACCAAACGGTATGGTCACCCCCACGTATCCCTTTCTAGAATTGCCAGCAATGTATCATGAGCTTCGGCCCTTGCTCGCTTAATTTCCAGCTGAAGAGCCTTCTTAAGATAAGATAATTTTTTATTTGTCGAAAACATGAGTATACACACATAGCATGCAAGATGTTACGTCAAATTATGATTAAGACAGTCATGTTTTGCCCGAACGGCGTACAAATATAAGATGTCGGACGCTATACAGCATCAATTGATTCTAAATTCGTCCATTAGACACAGCAAATTATATTTCAATTAGCAATCCAATTTACCACCCACCACCACCACTCCGCCATCGCCACTTTGTACACTTCACACCGTTCCGCCTCTCTTACTAGCGCTTCTGGTGTTCGTCGGCGCATTCGTCGGTGCCTAGTGTACGGGCGCCACGCCGCTACGCATGTTATGTGCAACTGCGCAATATCTTGTGACGTCCAATACACCTGGTACCTGGCAGATAGAGACTGAACGCGGACCAACACAGCATCAAAGATTTGGGTTATGGCCTCCCGGAACCACGCTTCGTCAGAAGCATGCTTCGTCGTTAATATCGATAGACCTGACTGGTGAGTCTAACCAGGCATGCACCATTGAGGCCACCAGATGAGCTTCCTGGTTCAGTCGCTTGACCACCCATCGTCAACAGTCATCTTCAACCCTGGCCGGGGCCGCTTGGACCGGGCCACTCGAAGAAGTCTGGGCGGAAACATCAAACTGGATGTATCTGTGGTCCGACAACGTCTCTACCTCCTACAATACACGCCAGTCCTGAACAGAGCGTGCCACAGCAGGACTAGCAAACGATAAGTCCACTATAGACCTACCCCACTGCTGCACACATGTCTGAACGGATCCCCGGTTTAGGAGCAGTAGGCTTGACTCCATCGCCCACTCTTCTAATAACACACCCCGTGCATTCGTTGCTGGGGAACTCCAAGTTGTGAACTCGGCGTTGAAGTACCTCACGACAAGGACGGGGTGAGGACGGCTTCGACTGACGACTGGGTTCGATTCCGAAATAAAGTCTCAAAGTCAGCGAGAGGTCGGTTGGGTGAGAAATAAATCTCCAAGACCATATTTTCGACTAAGGCTGCTACAAAGCCCCGTCCCGACTGAAGGTCTCAAGGGATAGAGTGTCAGCGGCCAGCCTCAAGATAAGTGTCACCAAGCCATCAATGTCACCCATCCTGTCATCCTTGGGAGGAACAAAGTATGTTTCGGCAGCGATGGCAACGTTGATCAACCACTTCTCATTGCCTGGAGCAAAAGGTCCTGAGCCCTGGTGCAAAGATTGATATTGGCTTGGAGAAGATGAAGGTCTGGAAATTACTCAGTAACTACCGCCTCCCCGTCAGCCCTTTCCTGGGCGTTATTGCCGGCGGGCAGTGAGCTCGCTGACATCGAGGGCCCATGTTACAATTTGAATAATCAGCTTTTTTATCCCTCGTGCATGCCTTGCTGCCCGTCTGGTGGTCAGCCGGCCTGATCAATGGCGCTTAAAAAAAAACGCGTCAAGTACACTACCTCGTAGGTGACGTGGAAATGTGTGCATATTATGGGGAATGCAACTTAAGTAAATTTTAGAATCGATTTTTCTCAGAAATGGTGAATCTTAGGGGATAAAGTGTTCCGGCTAGTCCCGGGATACCGTCCGAACTCCGGTGAGGCAGCGAGCCACTTTGCCGGATTGCCACCCTGAGATCTGGAGACTTCGCATGTGTGAGAGAGGCGCGAGGAGGCAAAACTAACGGGCGTAACTCCGCCGCCGCAAGAAATTACGGCACAACGGACAGCTCCCAGGCCGATTTCCGGCCACCGTAGGCATGAGCTTGCGGACGGCGAGTAATGGGTAGCTCGCTGTCCGGTAAGGACCAAGCCCAAGTCGACGGCGCGTTGTGTTCCACGCGCGCCTCAAAGAGATGTCAGCACAAAAAATGATGGGGCCCGCAAGGGCCGATGCCTGCCAGGGGTGCGGGTTTGTTCGAAAGAGACACCACAGCCCCTGGCTTAAGGGCTACTGAAGGAACACGGGTGGGTTTTAGTCAGTAAAAGTCTGACACGCCCTCCTGCTCCACCCAGAGCGGGAGAAGTTATTTGATGATTTCCCACCCAAAAAAAAAAAAAAAAAAAAAAAACGGACAGCTCCGGTGGGATCTCATAGCGTCATGGAAAGTGCGATTGTCGCAACCCAGACGGAGGGAAAGAAGGGTCTCGGCGTCCTCACCTTCCGCCTTACGCAGGTTCTCACCGGACACGGCTGCTTCGGGAGGTTCTTGTTCTGGATAAGGCCGAAGGAAACACTCGGGTGTCACCATTGTGTGGATCGCCTGGACGGAACGATGGAGGTCTGCCCTGCTCGGGCGAAGCACTGCCGCGTGTCCTCGCGGAAGCGATCAGTGTAGGCTATCGGCGGCGACGATTTCTCGCGTCCGGCTCTGGTCCAGGTCATGGTACGGAGGAAAGTGCATGGGAAGCCGTCACCTCCTTCAGCGAAGCAGTAATGCTCGCGAAGAAGGAGGCGGAGAGCGTGAGGGAGAGGCAATCCTTGTGCTGTCGCGCCCTTAGCCGCCACAGGAGACGGAATGGGCGTCGGGACTCCGTAGCGGACTTCCGGCCACCGTAGATGCGGGCTTGCGCAGTGCGAGCAATGGATAGTTCGCCGTCTGGTACGGACCAGGCCCGGGTCGACGGTGCATTGTGTTCCACGCGCACCTCAAAGAGATGTCAACAATAATGAAAGGGGTCCGCTAGGGCCAATCCCGGCCAGGGTCGCGGATTTGTTCGAAAGAGGTACCGTGACCCTGGCACAGGCAACTGAAGGAACACGGGTGGATTTTAGTCAGTAAAAGTCTGACAAGCCTTCCCGGTCCGTCCAGAGCGGGAGAAGTAATTGATGATTTCCCATCCAAAGTAAATTTTTATAGATACATAATTGCATGATCTACAATTTTTATCTCACCTATTTTTATCATAAAACTAACCGTTTCCCAAAAAAAAACAAAAAACCCATTTTTGCGAACTTTGACCTTGAATGGAAACAAATTGCACTCAGGGGATCGATGGAGAATTTTCATTATAATGGTATCCCTAACATTTATGTAAAAATTCATTTATGTAAGAATGTCTATTTTGACCGGACTATCGCCACTTGTTGTCAAATTCGTAATAACTAAATAAAAATAGTAAGACAATGAGGCGCCACACCGCCGCGCCGCGTCGCCGCTCGGGTACAAGTTTATACATGCAGCTCAAGTGGATTAGGTAATTCAGGGTAACACGAATAAAAGCTTTTCGTGAAGGTAACCCCTTCAAAGGCTTAAGACATTGAAGGGGTTAACCCCTTCACGTGGTTACCATAATAAAGGTGTTAACCATTTCGCTGGGTTTCGCGCATGAAACTCGAACAAAAGGTAACACTGCGATATGAATTACCCCATGTACGGGTTACCCTGTCAAAAGGCTTAACTCTTAAGCGGGGTTGTCCGGTCCCTCATTGGCAGTTATGTTAATAGGTCACAAAGTAATTGTTTTAATCACACCACCTTTTGCCTGCAATTACCATAGTTAGTTAAAAATAGAAAAATGCATTTAACTATAATGCTAATTACGTTGTTACGTGCATGTAGTTACCGCCGGTTACAAGAAGTTCTACTGCTTAACATAGTTCAATTAACAGACGTTTTCAGTTCTTATTTTTTATATATTTTAATTTGATTTTGATTTATTCACTGCTGTTTTGTCCAGAAATTAAGTAAAGTCAATTGGTGTAGAATCCATTGGAGCTTTGGAGGGGCGAATTTCAAATGTGGATGTTAATATTCGTTCACTAATGGTCACAAAATATTTAATTATTACTCCAAAAAACTAAGTTCAGCTGCTTATGCATTATATAGTTTATCCAAAAAAGTTAACGTTCAGACAGTATTGATAGCATACCACAGTCTAGTTGTTTCTGTATTGAGGTTTTGCATAATATTCTGGGGCAACTGTAGCGAGAGAGAAAATATTTTTAAGGCACAAAAACGGTGTATTAGATCCATTTTTAATCTTAAAGTGACCGACAGCTGCGTACCTGTTTAAAAAAAAAAAAACTTTTATCTTTTGTATGCCTATAGAAATAGCTATTTTTGTTAAAACAAATGATCACTTATTCCCGACTTTGAAAAATACTAGAAACAGGACTACAAGTTTAAGAACTCAATACGAAGACAAGTTATGCATTGGTGGATATAAAACTGCATTGTTGAAAAAGAGTGTTATGTGCATGTCTCCTCTTATTTATAACCATGTACCAAAAGTGATCAAAGAGCAACCATTAGGAAGATTTAAAAGTACTTTAAAAAAATACTAGTTGTAGTAGTACAGAGTCTGTAACAGATTTTTTGAATGACAAGGCTATTTAGCTTACAATGTTCATTTATTAAGTAAAAATAGCTATAAGTAAACAGAATAATTATTGTAGTTATATATATATTAATAAGTTAATAACAATTTTGCATGCCATGAGGCAGAATGTATAAGTATTCAAAACATTGTAACACCTAATTGTATTAATTACGTACATTCTATGCAAATAAATAAATCTATCTATCTATCTATCCACTAGGAAGAATGAGTTTCGATGTATTCAGCGTTAAAGTAACAGATAGGTACGCAGGTCTACACATCAAGCTATACATTTCCAGTATAAGCTGATCTCGCACTGTATAGGATTTCCGCACAGTCCGAGATCAGTGTAAACTGAAAATGTAGAGCTTGATGTGAGCCGTGTGTACACTCAGAGAAATTAATTGTGAAGCAAGTTGACACCCAAAGTCAATTTATTGTGATATGGCCGATTCATACAACTGTCAAGGTTTGAATATTCGAACAATTTCAGTTGGTAGTCAATTTGTTTATAACAATTACTTAACCTCATTTTACATGGGCACGCCACGATTGCGGCGGTAAGTCCCCTCTTTGAGGAGTGGTTTGAGAGGCGGCATGGCGTCCTCACCTTCCGCCTGACGCAGGTCCTCACCGGACATGGTTGTTTCGGGAGGTTCCTGTTTCGGATAGGGCGGGAGGAAACGCCCGGGTGTTTCCACTGTGAAGATCGCCCTGAGGACACGGTGGAGCACACGGTGGCGGTCTGCCCAGCTTGGGTGGAGCACCGCCGTGTCCTCGTGGAGGCGATCGGCGGCGGCGATCTCTCGCGTCCGGCCCTGGTCCAGGCCATGGTACGGAGCGAGAGGGCATGGGGAGCCGTCACCTCCTTCAGCGAAGCAGTGATGCTCGCGAAGAGGGAGGCGGCACACGTGAGGGAGAGGCAGCATATGCGCCCTCGCGACCCCAGCCGCCGCAGGATACGGAGACGCCCTGGGCGTCGGGAATCCCAGGCCGATTTCCGGCCACCGTAGGCATGAGCTTGCGGATGGCGAGTAATGGGTAGCTCGCTGTCCGGTAAGGACCAAGCCCAAGTCGACGGCGCGTTGTGTTCCACGCGCGCCTCAAAGAGATGTCAGCACAAAAATGATGGGGCCCGCAAGGGCCGATGCCTGCCAGGGGTGCGGGTTCGTTTGAAAGAGATACCACAGCCCCTGGCATACGAGCTAATGAAGGAACACGGGTGGGTTTTAGTCAGTAAAAGTCTAACACGCCCTCCTGCTCCACCCAGAGCGGGAGAAGTTATTTGATGATTTCCGACCCAAAAAAAAAACCCCATTTTACAAGACTTTCTAACTTCGCCTCTAAGAGACGTAATCAACGTACCTCATGGTTATTACAGGGTACATTACATATGGACGCATAAGAAATAGGTACTGTTTTTTATTTATGGATAATTACATTTCTATGGACGTGATCGATTATATTTGTATGGCAGTCGTAGATATACTTATCTATGTATTAATACGTGAAACAAAAACTTTATAAGTACCCCTTTTTACAAAAATTACGCGGACGTATGAGGCACAGTTAAAATTTATATGGAGATGGAGTGTAGAAAGCGAATATTAAAAAAAAAGTTTTTTTCAAAAAAATAGTGTTTTTTTGGAAGTCGGTTGTTTTTTTATTGAAAAAAGTTTTTTATTTTTCTCTTTTTAGTTACCTACCCCACACCAATTCGAAATTTCATCATCCTTGGGGTCAAAACAATATATATTTGTGCGATAGCAACGTTCGCGGTTGATTTGCTGTAATTTTTTGAAGAGTTCCGTTGTCTGTCTCCGAAACGCATCATCAGATCTATATGAAATTTTAATGGGACAAAATCTACAAATCTGTCTATATACGACGGAGTTATGCCCGAACATACATAAAAAAAAAAAAAAACATGTCGAATTGATAACCTCCTTCTTTTTGAAGTCGGTTAAAAATGCATTAGAAATACATTCAATTTTAAATTAACTATTGTCGAATTTCGATCACTGGTCGACCACTGGTCATATAAATAAATAGACTAGCTTCTGCCCGCAACTTCGTCTGCGTCAAATTTCTTGCTACCCCGACCCACCCGTCGTATCGAATCGCCTGGCCGTGCGAGTACTTCGTATTCGTGACTTTTTTCTTTTTCTCGCCTCCTAAGGGCTCTAGCGTGATGTTATATAGCGTATAGCCTTCCTCGAAAAATGGGCTATCTAACACTGCAAGATTTTTTCAAATCAGGCCAGTTATTCCTGAGATTAGCGCGTTCAAGCAAACATACAAACAAACTTTTCAGCTTTATATTATATATTATATTTATAAGTGGCTTGGCTTGGGTGAGGGGCTTGTGGCTAAGTAACAATAGCTGCACGGGTCAATCGATCAGGTTAAGCTACGCTTGCCGCGGTTGGTCCGTGGATGGGTGACCATCTTAACATGCCAAGACGAGGGGTGCACGTTAAGCCGTTGGTCCCGGCTGTCATTTGTGGATCTTTGACAGTCGTTACGGGTTGTCAGAAGCCCAAAAGTCTGACATCCAGTCTTACCAAGGGGTATCGTATTACCCAGTAACTGGGTTGTGGAGGTCAGATAGGCAGTCGCTCCATGTAAAATACTGGTATTCAGCTGCATCCGGTTAGACTGGAAGCCGACCCCAACATAGTTGGGAAAAGGCTAGGCAGATGATGATGAAGTATAGATAATGCACAAAGGTTATCGCTTGACATTTAGGTAGTCTTCAAAACGTCCGTTCAGATTAATACTTCCTGTTTTTCTAATTAAACGCGCCAGCTAAGTTGTTGAATAGAGTAATACCTACTTATTAAAATAAAAAAGAATTTCCAGAAAACGCGTGTTACACAAATAAAAAAAGCTGTTTCTAAATAAAATAACACAGAACGAGACTCAACTGGTTCTGTGCTATTTTAGTTAAAAACAGCTTCTTAGTAAATCGATTATCTATCCATCACCTCTTCATTGAAAACAAACATGTTATATCTATAACGAAAGGTTATCAGAAGCTGCCAGTTCAGATAATGTTCTTGCTCTGTGCCAAGCTAAACATGCATCTCTGGCGGTAAAATAATTGATTCTGCGTGTCAATTATGTAAAACCACAGAATATAATTAATGGTACTTACGCCTCAGTAATAGTTAGACCCTGTACTTAATAACGAAGTAACTGACCATGCGCTTAATATTACGTACCTAGGTAGGGTAAATCCAGGATAGTTGCCCCACGGGTAAAGTTGCCCCGATTTTAATTGCCCTAGTTCCGCGGATGAATCGAATCGTATTATTAATCTATAGAAAGACTCCAAGTTGATACCAATAAGTTGACCGTGTCGCGTGTATCTGTGCCATTGCATGGGAAGGCAAAATGCGATCAAAGTTTTTGCGGGATAAATATCCCGTTTCTCGGCGGGGCTATCTATTCTGAACGTAATTTATGTGGATTAGGCAACTATCTATATAATATATATGTGGAATAAATGTCCCAAAATAAAGAGGTCCGCCAAAATGGCTTATACTCTGGAGATTATAAAGATAATGTTTTTTTACTTTTCATATATTTGTAGATAAAAAACCAAAGTATCGGCCAGTTTTACAAAGTATTTTGCTTTTTGCACTGAAAGATAAGTGATTTAAAAAAGTGTGGCTTTGACTAGTTGTAGGTGGAAATTTGGGGTCGCAGGCGCTCACAGTGAGGACTCTGCACTCAATGGGCGAGTGACCTCAGGGTAGACGGTGCTCAGTCACGTGCTACCTCACACACAGTTAGGTTTCAGGGAGACCATTTTCAGTGTCAGTTCAAACAGAACGGAAAAATGCCCGAGCAATTTGTTGGCTCTGTTGAAAATAGGACTGTATAGCCATAAACTAAAGTGGAAAATTATATGAATATGGACACAGTCGGCTTGCATGCTCGCGATTCGGTTGCTCTCGGTTTGAATTGCGGCCAGTGAAGGATTGAACTGACCCTCACAGTTCCCCAGAGATGTGCCCTTACAGGCGTTGCACACAGGGGGTTTCGGATCGGTCTTTTGAGAGGTAACGGTATCCCTTCCATGTGTGACCACCGAGGTGGTTTAGTGAGATATAAATCCCACACTCCCCTGTATTATCCTCAAAGTTTCCTCCGTTCAGGTAGTAGTTTGAGGATATTCTTTGTTATTTCGGTATCGTCTTAGCTTGGTAAACGATCGAATGATATGATGACTAAATAGCAGGACCAGATTCGCTGCTGAAGCCTCTTCAAAATATCTGCGTGCCTCGAAACCATTTTGCTGTCCCAAAATAGGGAAAGAGGGCCTTTAACTTCATGCGATTTTCCAACTTTCTCACAGTAGCACGACATCTTGTGATGGCTTCCATTACCTGGACCAAGTACTGTTCGTGACCTCGTTACAAAGCAGTTTTTATGATTTATAAAAAGAATAGAATAGAATAGAATTGAAAAAAAAACAAATACCATTGAACTTTAGAAGGCAAACAGAAACCACCCGATTTATTCTCCAAAAAGATCTCACTGTCACTTAATAAAAACTTAAGTTGAGTGAGATCGCAGTGAGCTCAGCTTACTCACACACCTAAGTTTGAACCGGAAGATTTTTACAGAACAGATCGGCCGCAGCATTTATATTAGCAAAGTCTCATTCACCGTTAACATATTCTAATCCTTCTTTTGTTGCAGTAACTCAGAACACGACGTACCTGCACGTGCTGAACGCGTCCATCGACGAGCTGGACGTTTCGCAAGCCATGTTCCGACGGCTCGCGTCCATGGCCTTCACTGATGGGAACATCGACAAGATTGTTGGTAAGGAAGCTTTATACTTCAACTGTCCCATCGTGATCACAGGCAGATCAAAGAACAAACTTCTTACAAAAATGTCTTTCCACTTTGTGGTCGCTTTTTTAAGTAGATTTTGTTTTTAAACATGACTCATCTGCATCTATGTGAAGATATTTAACATCCATCATACATAGACGAACTGGGTGCAAAACCTATTAAACCATGAAAGCAAAGATAAAAACATAACCCTCCTTTTAGCGCAGTCGGGTAATACAACTGATAAGGGCGCGGTAGACCGCGAGAGCTTTCTGTACCAAATTAAAAGAGAATCGCGTAAATCGGCCTAATTACGGAGAAATTGGTGTAAAGACATGAGAAAATTCATAACGTAGGTAACTCCTCCTTTTTGAAGTTGTTTAAAAAGATGTAGGGATTTTGTGAAAGATGATATGCCCGCTAGCTATTTAGCCGCTCCGGGCAAAAATAATATTCGCCGCCCTTTACACTAACACCATATAAGTAAGTCATGAGCTTCTACCAAAGATGGTAGGTATGATATTTTTGTGATATTCTTTTACTATATATAATATTATTCACATACGTTAGTCTACTACGGCTTCTGAACAAGTATACAAAAATTCATGAGAGTATGTTTGTAAGTATATTAGCCGCCCCTCATTTTTGCCGCTCTGGGCATTTGCCCGGCTTGCCCCCCCTTAGATCGGGCCCTGGATGTGTGTGATAGTCCCACTCAGTTGACATAAATCAAGTTATTATACATTTCCAGTATAAGCTGACTTCTCATTGAACGAAAAGCCTATATATACAAAGCGAGGTCAACAAACTGGAAATGTATAGCTTGGTAATGGTGCCGATTCTGTTGTACACCGAACTAAACTAACTAAACTATAACTAAAATTCCTTACTTTTTACTATAAGAATCTAAACGATATTCTGAAATAAAATATCTCTAAATTTAAAAACTATTTGACACAACTAAAATCGAATTTGACAATCGCGACTGGCACGTGGTATGTTTTGACTTCGCAACGTGGTACTTGTTTGCCCTATCATGTGATTTTTTTTTAGAGCCAGCAGCGCGCCGGGGTCGGCAGCCTCGACGTGATTTTTATGGAATTTTCACTTTTTTCATGGAAAATATGAAAAATTATTATCCACATGTTAAGTTTTAGAGGTGTTTGGGATCTATTAAAGGGGGTCGAAATTTTCATTATTTTTGCGATAGAACACACTGTTTTCGAGATATAAGCAAAAGAAAAGAAAAAAATACAGTACTATTTTTGCACCAGAAGTCGAGGTGTCGGTGTTAATTTTAGTTCTTGACAACTAATTTTATTCCACACCTATTTAATCGCGATTAAAAACAGTCAGATTTAGTTAGACAACCAAAATTTTAGGTTGAATAGAATAATGAAATTGACAACAACAGAATAGCAAAATTACCATTTTCACTAAACTAATAATTCAGTGCAATCTTAGTGCTGTCAAACTAAAATATAGTTAAGTTCTGTCACTTTAGTCAATTTCAGAATAGGAAATCGTCGTTTGACAGGAATAAACTAAATTTTGGTGATTTTTAGTCTAGTTTAGAGAATTTTGTGACAACAGAATCGGCACCAATGTCGTGCTGTGTACTAAATACGCTGTTTTAGGTAACATATGGCTTAAAAATATTAAAAATCTGTTAATTATTATGCATTTTTAACATTAAATTTCCCATTTTATTACTTTCCTGCGTAACTAAGATACGAGAACGGAGAATAACACAAAGGACACAAGTAAGTATTCCACTAAGTTTCTGATAACCTTCTGCAAGGTCTAGTCTGCTTGTTATTTATTTATTATTTAACCATTTATGCACACACATATAAACAGACAAGAATAAAGGAACAAAAAAATACGTACAAAGGTAATGCTTATTTCTACAGAAATCTCTTCCAGCACACCTGCGATAGGAGAGAAGATAACAGAGATGTAGACAACGCGTGTAATAATAATAGAAGGGAAAACATAATAGCACAAATTATATCTAATCTAATTTATAAATACACATATCATATAAGAATATACATACATACATACATACTACTAAAATAAATATCAACAAAATATATATAATTATAATGTAATTTAAATAATAAATACAAATGCAACTTATGACAAAGTGGAGAGATAGTGTTCTTTCACTCTTCTTTTAAATACTGCTACAGTTTGGCAGTTCCTAATGTCAGGCGGAAGTGAATTCCACAACCGAACCGCGTGCACAGTGAAGGAGTAGGAGTAGAAGTCGGTTGAGTGGGGAGGGGACTTGAGGAGATTTCTAAGATGCAACCTGCAAGGTGCATCAAAAGGACGGGCGTAGGAGAAGCGTTCCCGCAGATAGGATGGGGTCTTAGGGTTGTGAAGAATGTTGAATAGCAAACACAATATCCGAGAGTTTCGGCGAAGTCGAATGGGGAGCCACTTGAGGATCTTGCGAAAGTTAGAAACGTGGTCGTATTTTTAAGGTTAAAAATAAAACGAATGCAGATATTTTGCAAACGCTCAAGTTTATTTAAGAGCTCCTCGGTGGCATCCAAATAACAGGCATCAGCGTAGTCTACCTTGTTCTACCAGGCATCTCTTTGCTGCGCAATTGTCAACCTTAAGATGATGTCACCTCGAGTAAAATCATTCAAATTCGCCTACTCTTACTTATATATTGAGAAACAGCCGAATCAGAGCATATAAGTCGAATATCACTTCTGGAGTAAGGATTATAGAAAACCTCATTTGCTCTTATTTTTAATACATCGTCATCCGTATCGAGCAGTCTACAGCTGGAGATAGTGATGTCCATGGCATCACAAGCCAGTAAATTCGATCCTCAGCAGTTCTCATCCAGCCAACCCATCATCCAAACGAATATAGGGTAAAATTAAATTACCTAGCGAAACTCGGACGTGATTGATAAAAACAAACCAGTACCCCGAGTTACGAATCGTTAGTTTGTGGGGTCGAGACCAGGCAGATGGAGCAAACAAATAAATTGCCAAAAGATAAACATCGTGACGAAACTGGCGTGTCATAGAACCAAAAATTCGAAGAGGTGTGACATCTACCAACCCGCACTTGGTCCACGTGGTGGATTACGGGCCACTCCCTCTCACTTGGAGGAGGTCTGTGTCACAGCAATGGGAACGTTATAGCCTGATTATGTGTCTTAAGTATGCCTAAGGTTAACATAAACTTCTCTTCTTCCAGGCCAGTTCCCAAAATACTCTTCAGCAGCGTGCCTGAACATCTCGAACAACAACTTGACGAGTGCGAAACTGCAACCGTCCAAACAGCGCCCTTTCGCCTACCTGTTTAACCTCAGTGTGCTGGACGCCTCCGCCAACAACCTGACGGAGTTCCCGCTGAGCCTGGTACAGAGCAACCGGAAGATATCCGTGGATTTGTCAGGTTAGACGTTAAGATAATCTATCGAGATTATACCAAGCAAACAAAAACTGCAAAAGAGAAAAACATGAAGCCACTTTGTTAGCACTGCGAAAGTCGTCATTGTAAAAATTGGAAGACAAAAGCTTAGTACAATCACCAGCTTTTTGTCGCGAAAAAAAATATTGGCTGATTCTGTGTTTCACAAAATATTCTAGGATTTTGTCACAGAATGG
This sequence comes from Polymixis flavicincta, assembly GCA_949987655.1. Taxonomy (NCBI): domain Eukaryota; kingdom Metazoa; phylum Arthropoda; class Insecta; order Lepidoptera; family Noctuidae; genus Polymixis; species Polymixis flavicincta. The sequence continues at coordinate 22,115,906 of OX465183.1, forward strand.
CTATGTTCACCACTCAAACGAATTGCAGGTGATCGGAGTTTCTCCCTCATTGCAAAGACGAAACCTTTCTGTCTGTATTTGTTAATATTTTACAGTAACCACAAGCTCAAAACAGGAAGCCAACAGCTAACCGAACAACGTCTCTCATCCAATTCACCAACCCACCATTTAATGTCAACCTAACATCTCCAGGCAACAAGTATCTCCCCTGCAAGAACTTCCAGAAGGCGATGGAGACGAACAACTCCTCGCTAGTGACCTTCCTTAACTACAAGGACACGTACTGTGCGCTGGACATAAACTTCAACTGGTTCAAGGATGTCAGGATAGTCCAGATTGACCATCTGAGGATACAGAAAGAGGTAGTAGGTATTTTTACGTCTCTTCCTATTTTCCTAATACTAATCTTGCCTACTAAGCTTCAATGGATTGTCTTCTTCTCTCATTATTATCATCTCAGGGAAGGTAGGTATTAGCAGGGTTGCTAGTCCAGGGTGCGTCCGACGTGGACGATTACACACAACGAGAAATAGCGCGGCACTGACACGCACGGGGGCTCGCTCTAGGAGCTAGCAACATGTTTCGTGTTACGTAAAAGCGTCTCAAGATGTTGCGCGGCGTGTTGCGAAAAATAGGTTGCCCTATGTCTTGCTGTAGCATCACGTAGATTTGCGCATAATGTTCGGGGATTTTTTTGTTCTGAAGTGTATTGGCGGCTTAATTATTAAGAGTTTGTAATTGATTCTGTCGGGAACACGAAACCATGCTCTGAACGCATTCAAAATCATAGTATCGTACAGTTCTTGGCACGCCCGGCATCTTTTAAATATACAGGATATCCTCACATAACATCATTGTTTTAATTTTTCTTTCTTATTAATTTTGCTTGGGCATACCTTGGGACAGATATAACAAGTCCTCTTTCTTCTCACCTGACTCTGCAAGCTTTAACACCAACTTAATTAGCAGCACTTCTCTCACTCGTGTTGAGTTTCACGCGTAATGATACATGCGAGTACTGACTAGACAGGCTCACTCAAATCTGTTTTGTCCGTTCTTCAAAACACCATTTGAAGCACTAATCTGCATGGTCCTTACATTATCTGACAAGATAATTTCTGCAGGCTTAGCACGAGCACCGATTTCTCGACGGAAGAATAGACATGACTATTAACTAAAAGATGTACAATAGGATAAGATAATTATCACAGTTAAGCGTTTTAAACGAATTATGATTTTGTAGATAATCGTATACACTTTATGGCCGTCGAGTAGAAAGTTTTGTTGTCAGTGTGATTTTGACAGTTTGGGAAGAAATATTCTTCTGAAATAGTCTACATCTATAAGGACCTAGACAAATATCGTTAGAAACGAAAGACTAAATGACAGATTGTAGAAGGATTTCTACGGTGCTATAACAAAAATATAGGAACGAAATGTCAGTTTGTATTGAAAAAGCACTGTCTATTCTTCGTAGAAATACAAAGCGTCATGCTAAGCCCGCAGGAGTTTAAAAGAGAGAGTCTGTTTCAGTGTTTCTTGAAATATGTTTTTTTTTTTTTTGCTTAAATGCTAGTAAAGTATAATAAGTATAGTTGATAATTCTAGTTACAGAAATAAACATAATTATTTTATATCATTTCTCTTATTAGCTCAACGCCAGCTGCCGCAATATTAAGCCAGCCAACATCAACTGCACGTGTATACCCGAACGCCTGGAGTTCCTCGGCAACGAGATCACCAACCTGGTGTCCGTGGACTGTTCGCAGCGGAACCTCACCTCGCTGCCAACTGATCTGCCGCCAAACACCGTGAAGTTGAATGTGTCGTGTAATAATGTGAGTAGATCTTAACTATTGAAGCTGCTAGTTAAGTCGGTACTAAATACTTTTTATATCTAAAAGCCTGTCGACTTTAAACTTAGATCAGGGGCCTTAGTCTGCTATTTTTATAAAATCGTCATCCCAACACGATCCCATCGTCATTTTGCTTAAAGTTCGTAATCCGGTAAATTCATAATGGTCGATCAGTGATCGGTCAATGGTCTCGTAATAGAATTGTGTTATAATTATAAAACCCGTTAGTAGAAATGATTTTCGAAAAAAATACTACTAAATTTAATCGTTTACTCATGCCAGATTTCATAAAAATGTATATATTTTTACATATTATTTTTTAACATATTATTTTAGGAACTGTCAAAATTTTAGCAGATCAGTTATTCGTTTGTCATTTTGTAGGAGATTACCAATAGATGCCATTTCTTTCAATGGAGTGTCAGTGGCTGACCATTGGAAAGTCATAATGACGCCATTATATTAGTAGATTTCCAAACTTGTCAAAATCAACAATTATGAAATCAATGATAGACCATTCTGACACTATTGTAATAGCAGACTTGAGGCCCAGGTTATTTACACTGCCGTAAACATGACCCTCTTGCAGTACTTTTTTTTGGAGTTGAGAAATCATCAAACAACGTCTCCCGCTCTGGGTAGAGCACGAGGGCGTGTCAGACTTTTACTGACTAAAACCCACCCGTGTACCTCAGTAGCCTGTGTGCCAGGGGCCACGGTATGTCTTTCGAACAACCCGCACCGTCGCAAGAGTAGTTTAGATCGCGTGGTGGCTGTGCTTAGGTCGAGGGTCTGGCTATAGTCAGAAGTAAAGTAATTTTTTATCGTTTGGAAATCCTCATAAATGTCCTCGGTTATTCCGTATATCCATTATAAAACGCGGAAACGCATGTCTAAGAATCGCCAAAGCCAATCATTTCCGTTTATCCAACATGACCTAGGGTGGATTTTTTGGGATGGACAAACGGAATAAAAACAATGTCCTCCGCCCTAGGCCACGTAGAGGGCTTTATCAGACTAACTGATTGAAACCATATGGTCTTCTAGCACTACCTCTGGCCGAAGACTGGCTACAGCTAATAAGCAGCCACGCAGTCGGCCTACCACATTTTTCAGCTTCAATAACTAATTCTTCATTTTCACCGTCTTTCAGATAACCTCCCTCCAGACCGTAGCAGACGACTCCACATATGAACACCTGCGTCAGCTGATAGTGGATCACAACGACATCCCCAACATCCTGGAGCTGGAGGGCACCAAGTTCATCGACAACTTCATGCTCTTCTCCATCGCTTATAATAAGTTGAAGACTGTGAGTATTAGGTTCTTTTGGCAGTAGCTGTTTAAATACAATGATGCATAGGTACCTAGTATAATTTGATTCAGCGATAGGTATACAGGATAAGTTTTTAACCAGTGCGGAAACTGTAACCATGAATTTAGCATATCATTCTAGACTTTAAAAAAATCTGCGCTGGGGGGGTAGAATCGAATAGAATAGAATTTTTATTTGCTTAGAATGTAGGTATTTACAATAAGGTGGTTACAATATTAAAGAATCCTTTTACATTCTACCATTTTGGCATGCAAATATTGATGAGGTTTATCATCAAACATACAAACTAAACATTTGTGCACTATACAGACCACTACGAATTCTTTATGAAATATAACTAAAATTTGTCTGCTAGAAAATCCAATACAGAGTAGTAGCATTTTTTTAATAGAAGTGCAGTTAATTTATTTTTGAATGTGGTTACTGGTTCCTCTTTTATGGAGTTAGGAATGTGGTTAAAAATAGCTGGTGCCATGCCAAAAACACTTTTCCTCAACAAAGCAGTCCTATGTCCACCTGTGCGTAATAAGTTTTGGTATTGAGATCGCAAGGTTACATCTCGGTATCTGCTTTCCGATAAATTTATAAATAGATTACGATTACATTTTACAAAAAGAGCAATTTCCAAAATGTAGAGGCACGGATATGTCAGCAAATTATGGTTTTTAAAAATTGGAACACAGCTGTCTGGGGTCTAGAATGATATGCTGAATTCATGGTTACAGTTTGCGCACTGGATAAAAATGTATCCTGTATAACCGGGAGCGGGGTAATTACCATAACAGCTTACAGCAGGTCAGAAAAAGTGAATTCCCATGCGATATTGTTCCATGTGCGCTTCAACTTCAACTTAACCTGACCATGTTGCCATGATCTGTTCTGAGTCCCAGGTCCCTGGTAAATCAGGCTGGTGGAATAAATCGTTCGGCGCGTAGCAAAGCTTGGGCTTTCATCGTAACTTAAACATATACAGCTCGATTCAAACTTTATGGCGGCTCGGAACACGAGGCGAGTCGCTGCGCAGTAACAAATTCATGGGTCAGCGGGGTTGAGGGGTGGGGTACTGCGCAGCGTGTAGCTCACTTCAGAGCCGCCATAAAGTTTGACGCGATGTATACCAGATGAACTTGCAAGCAGCAGTTCTATTTATGCTAATCTTAAAAACTTTAATACTGATTGTTTATTTATACTGTAACTGCCCGTGACATCACATCGCTCGGGCCCTATCAGAATACCAGCGCTGCGACACTTTTTAAATGTCGCAGCATTATGCTGAGGTAGGAGCCTTTTGGCCTCGTGCAGGACTTTCTGTTTTATTTTGAATTATTTTTTACTTCCAAGAAATTTGTTCTTTTTTATATTTTTTGTACTAAGGTGTGTTTATTTTACGATGTGATCTTCCTATGCGAGTCACAACAAATACTTCTTCTTTCTAATCAAACTCCACCATCTCTATTTACGGTTAACCAAACTCCAGTAAAACGTTAACCAATTTCTCGGTCCTGAATAAAGTCTCCTATACATAAATTCTTCGTCCTAACAATGCTTTCACCCTAGGCTCAAACTCTCTCTAGCTAAACAAATAATTGGTGCGCTAGCGTTGGGGATATTTTTTCGAGCTATAAGTAACATGATAATTGTTTTATACATTTCAGATCCACACATACGTGCTATCAAACCGATTCGACACAACGGGCCCCGCCTTTTCCATAGCGGGCAACTTTATACACTGTGACTGCAACACTGAGAAAATGCTCAAGGTACGATATTTTTTTGTCTCTCCTTTCTACTGGACTCCGAACGAATCGTGTGTTACGCAATTAGGGTTCAGGAACAGGAGCAACTGGTTGCTCCATTTCAAATATTAGCCATCATTTTGAGCTATTCTTATAATCATCGTTTTGCTGATAACGTCTGCGAAACTCTCCTTATGGAGGGAGGAGGAGAGAAATGAATTGTCCGCTCCGTTTTAGGGCAGTGGAAGTCTTAAACCCTTTCGAACTATATTGTCCTGCCTGATTTCATAGCCATTGCCATCTAAGGAGAAGCATAGTCTGAATTTATAAAAAAAAAAAACGGTTATTTATTCCAGCCGTGGCTCCTTGAAAACTTCAAAAACATCCCCGACTACAAGATGCTGGAATGTGACGACAACGTGCCCGTTGTGGACCTGGTCGAGTCGCAAGTATGCCACACTCCTCGCGACTGGACCGACTACATATACTACATCATAGGCTTAGAAGTACTCATCCTAGTCCTGCTTATAAGCAAGGTTTCTTATGACTACTGGGTGTTCAAGACTGCTGGTTACTTGCCCTGGCCAGCGAACAAGATGCCAAGATTGCCTTGCGATTGGTTATGTGAATAGATTTAGGTTGCTGGCAACTGTTTGCTTCGGAATGTTGGTTGATAGGTATCCAATGTTGGTTTATGTTGGTGGTGACTAGTGTTGTGGTGAATACATGTAGAACGTTTTTTGAATGTTGGTTGCCAGCAACCATTTGCTTCTGTGTTGAATGTCTTGTTGTTTAATGCGTTTATGCTTTGTGTATGTGTTGTAATTAAGTAGTGGTTTTCTAATGCTGCTAGCGAGTAACTACTCATATTCTGTACATTTTAAGAAAATGAAAATAAGATGTTTCAAGGTCCTATCGTCACTTTAAAATTGTAAATAAAATTAATTTGTTTAAGTTATCATAATTATTTTATTTAGTCATTTAATTATTGTAAAGCTGCTTGTATAAATTTACTTTTCGCCCGAGATCTCTGTAAATCAGCTATATGTATCATTAATGATACATAAGTTCTATTTTTATGTAAATTTTGTTTTTTTACTCTATGAAAACTTGCCATTTAGTCAAGAATCTCTTGCTTCTTCGTCTCGATTGTGACTTATTTTTCATAGTCAAAATAATGGTTTAGAAACCTGAATTGATTTTGGTGGATACTTACCTATTCAATTAGGTATTGCATTTTGTGTTGCACATGTAACGTCATAACAGTAACACGTTAGTTGAAGCTAATTTATCGATTCTCAACGAAGACTGACTATATTTTGAATTTTAAACTTGCCAAATATTGTTTGATTAGGTAGATAACGAAGCCATTATTTTGATTAATTCACAATATGATTGTAAATAGTCCTGCTAAAAAAACCCTTGGCAATTTATAAAAAAAAAAAAATGCAACACTAAAACGATTACTGAATATTTTTTTGAATATAACCGTTCGTTTTAGACGTAATCTATAAGTTTGTAGCAAAGGAGAGCACATTTTGGAAAAACAAAAAAGTCCTTGAAATTTCACTCAATTCTCGTCTAATTGTTGAATCGCAACATTTTTACTTCCAAAATCGCTTTATTTTGGTTAGTCTTTACAGGTTGCTGACAACCACAGTCTTCAAAATATTGGTTAAAAGTAACCTAAATCTTCTGAGTTGGTCGCTCCATTTAATAAATCACCCATGTTTTGGTTGATTTGGTGAGTACAGACTGTTTAATATAAATTTCTTTAGTGTCTATTTTCGGAAACTATTTGTAAAATGTCCCTTCCTTTGCTACGGACCCTACCAGCCAGTTGTAGAGGCTTAAATATTAACGTGTAAGGACCAATTAATGCTAAATAACTATTTTGACCGAGGCTCTTCGAAAATTGTGTAATATTTTGAAAATCAGTGCCATATTCATAGATTGGCTGGGAAATTATGTTTTTAATGTAAACTTATTTGTAATATTTGCTTGTTAAAATCTTCTAATTTAAATCACTTTTCGACCTAACTTTCTAGACACCTTAACTCGACCAATGTAAACGGCTGTTGACTAACTAGTCTGCTTACCTCTTTGGCACCCCATAAAATAGCAATTGTACACAAGATACAATATACGCAAGGTTTTCGAGCAAATGTTACAAGTAAGGTTAATCTTTTGAATTGATGTTGTAACTTTAAAATAAAGATATTTTTGTATAATATTAACTACAACGTGAAGACTGTATATTTTGTATGAAAATTTTATAATAGATGTTACATAATTGTATGGACTGTCGTTTTTTTATTTCTAATTATTGTGCTTTAGGATTTTTCAACCTTAATTTCACAGACTTCAGAGTTCAGTTTCCAATGCAAATAAATTAATTTTTATTACTCTTTCAATATTTATCATTCTGAAATCAAAAACTATTTCTGCTATATTTTTAACGAAGGAAGATTTTTTTTCGAACAGATATAAAAATACAATATGTATTACTTTTATAACAGACTTATATTATCATTTAACACCTTTCTTATTCGTCTTATTAGCTACATTTTTCTTTTTTCTCTTCTTATTATTTTTTCCCTTCTCCGGCGTGCTTTTGTTTTGTTTTTGTTGTTCTAAATTCTGCGTTCTTCTCTGTTTCGTGTTTTTAGCATTTTTTACTGCCTCTGTGGTTTTTGATTTGTCATCTTTTAAAGCTTCGTTGGCTGCTTCTAATCTTCTCCTGAAAAGTGAATACAAAAGTACGAGATAGATTTTGTTTATTTAAACAACCAAGGTTGTACACTGGTGTGGCTGGCGTTTTTGCCTTGCAGACATGTTTCGTGTTTACAAGCTACAAGGTGAGTTGGACAGGGATTACTATAGCATATAACTAAAGACATGGCTACAGAACGATGTTCAATGACAATTCTAAGATTTTTAGTAATTTTATAGTCTATTACAACTGGTGTGGCTGGCGTTTTTGCCTTGCAGACATGTTTCGTGTTTACAAGCTACAAGGTGAGTTGGACAGGGATTACTATAGCATATAACTAAAGACATGGCTACAGAACGATGTTCAATGACAATTCTAAGATTTTTAGTAATTTTATAGTCTATTACAATCAGTGGCGGCTGGTAGGTCATGGAACTGTTGGTGCACTTTACTAGCTCACTAAGTATTAGGGGTAATAAGTAAATAAATAGAATTTATTTATTTCAGTTAAGTAATTTAAATCTAAACGAATAAAAAATAAACAATAGTATTCAGTTTCAGGTAAACTAAACTTCGCGGTGACAATAATGAGTCGGTCATTCATTATGGCCGGCATGCAAACTTCGCCAAACCTCGGGCGCTCTCGGTAATCAACGTTCGGTAATATTCGGTTCAGTTCGACAAACTTCGGTTCCCCCGTGGCGCACGAGAATGGACAAATTACTCCTTAACGCTCCATACAGTTATGTCAAGTCAACTATCTTCTGTCTCACGCGCTATACGTTTTAGCTCGGATCTCATAGAAATGTATGAGCATTCGCCGTGCGCTTCGGCATAGCGCACGAGGGATCTTCTGTACCGCGAAAATAAGTCTTAATAGTTTAGCAAAGAGCTTACATTGTTTAGACAGTTTTCTTAGTATTACATATACCACAACCAGTGGTCACAATGCGATTATTAAACATTTTGTGATTCTTTCGACACCTATTAAGATCTGGTAGTTCAGCGCACGAGTGCACTTAAGGGACAGCCGCCCCTGATTACAATACCTACAGAGGTATGAGGAATAGGGTGTAATCCAACCAGACAAGTGTTGTCTGGTGGTTAATTGCCCTACGTTTGATGTCGGATCTGGACGTTGTATAAAAACTAGTTGCGCAGAAAACTGCTTGCGCGATGTAGGATTTTGAGTGATGTCAGTATGTTGCGTAGTTCGCATGTAGCGTTGTAGATGCCGAAACATATCCGATTCGCTTTAGTGTGGCAACAGTGGCCATTGGCCCATCTACATTTCCAGCATTCTTGATTTAAAAAAAGTCCGTTAACGTCCTGAACCAATATCTAACGTAATCTTCAACATTTTCCAATAATTAAAACCCCATACGTAAGGTGCAATTACCGCTATTGCCATGCTTAAAGCGACTCGGGTCTAGGCAAATGGCTGAACCAAAACGGTCCAAGACCGGGAGTCTTTAGATATACAAGAAGCTGATACTTTGGTGAAAATTGCCAAGGAAATAATAGTAGATCAATGCACACCCGTTTCATACGTTTTCAACACACTTGCGAGGAAAAACAGACTTGTATTGTCAATATGCTCTTCTTCCTTACGCGAAATCGTCATTTTTGAAAATAATGAACCATACAAAGAAAACGTTAAACAGCCCATATAAAACTCATTACGGAGATTGAATAAATTGGTGGACATAATAATCTGAATTTCGTACCTAAAGGCGTTGCAATAAGAGTCACTTTACAAGCAAGTGTGTTGAAAAATATTTTTATGCATTTACTCGTATTCAATCATCACAATGACTTACTTGTCAGGCCTCTTCTCCAGTATAGTGGTTATATTGTCTCTGCTGGGCGCTTTCGTCATCAGCTTCTTGCGCTTGTTAGGGTTCTGCTTCAGCTGCAGCATGTACTCCGGGACCTGGCAGCCCGACTGCTTCATCACCGAGGCTATGCTGTGAGGGATATTTATGGTTGGAATTAACATCGTTAGTAGTTTAAATATTACATTGCCGAGAGCAAGCAAAGCCGTGTATCCTGTGTCTGAGATCTTTCCAGTCGTGTAAGATTACCGTCTCATTGGACTATGGGTGAGGGAAGATAGAGTGCACTTGTGTTTGGCCACTACAATATGTCTTGTATGTATGTCACCGTAAGATCGTGAACACTGTTAGTTAACAATTTATCACGCGAGATTTTAAACTGTCGATAAATTGTGAACTGCAAAAACCATTTACAATTTAACGCACTGTTTTTCGATAGTTTATAATCTGTCCGTCAAATTGTGAACTGAAGGCCAATCCTCGTAATTAAAAACGTTAAAATCTAGTCGCAGTGTCATCTCGGCGACAAACAAATGTCAAAGACTTGTCAAAAATGTATGGAAACTCAAGGTATTTTTGACAGATTGAGACTGACATCAGACTGTGAACGTTCTTAAAATTACGAGAATTGCCCCTCTGGTATGGGCGGAGAGTACCTTGTGCGTTACTAGATAGTCAAGTAACTGCCACTAACTTGGATGTAGCGCTCGCTCGGCTCGCGCGCGGTTGGTCGCAGTTCTAACCCAACCTATTCGGTCGGTAAGCATTATGGTGCAGTTCATAATTTATCGAAAGTTTACAATCTCGCGAGATAGATTGTAAACTAACGCCCCCTTATTACAGAACAAGGTTTTTCTTTAGGTATGGTTTAAACCATCGAGCCTGTTTTTTAAATAAGAACCTATCTGAAATCGAAATACAGCTCCTTTTACAAAACTGACAAGTTAGTCCAGTGCTAAATTGACAGTTTTGGAAAAGGAGCTGTAATTCTATTTCAGTTCTAAGTTCTTATTTCAAAAACAGGCTCGATGGTTTAAACCATACCTAAAGAAAAACCTTGTTTTGTAATAAGGGGGTAAGTGTTTACAATCTTACGGTGGCATGCAAGGTGAGAGCAAACGTGAATGCGTCATCTTTATAGTTTTTAACAATTTTAGTAGTAATTATATTTTTTTAAAACTGTACCTTCTAAGGTTGCCGACGTCATCTTGAGTGAAGAAAGTAATCGCTCGACCTTTCTGACCCGCACGACCCGCTCGACCAATCCTGTATCACAAACATGGTGATTTAATGTCATGGCATCCTTAGAAGATGTAATTATGATACCATAATGATGAATGTCTACCAGAAATACACTAACACCCAGTTGCAAAAAGACAAACATTAATGACACATTACATAATGAATGATTAACGCTAATGATTACATTAATTTATCGATTTGCACAAAACAACTTTAAAACGCTAATTATGCTTGCTTTGTGCAACACAAACCGTGACTGATAGTCTCGTTTGACACTTCATTAAGAAAAATTAAAGAACCATTAACATCGAGTCTAATATTGTTAAAGTCCGTTTCGGCAACTGGCTGTTAATGTAAAAAAAATCAACTTTAATCGGAGTGCGTCAAAGCTATGGAATATATAGAAATCGATAAAAATCGACTCTTACTTAGGTATTTGTAACACTGAATAAAAATAATGAAATTAAATCTGTCGGTTATCACAACTGAGGTCTCATCTCCGGAAACATTGAATTACCTACATAATAATAAAATGCCGTTCACTTCACTCACCTATGTATATAAGCGATGGCCGATGGCGGGAAGTCATAGTTGATGACCAGGTTGACGCCCCGGAAGTCCATGCCCCTGCCCATCAGCTCCGTGCAGATCAGCACCCAGATGCGGCCCACACGGAAGCTACGGACCACGTTGTCACGCTGGGAAAGTGGTCATGTTGGTCATTGTGGTAGACTCAATGAAGTGATATTGGCAATGTTGTGTAGTAATAAAACAATTATTGGAAGCGATAGATAGGTAATTAAATGATTGGTAAATCTGGCAAGATTGGCAATGGTGTACGGTAAAATTGGCAGGATAGGGATAGGTTAAACCAGCGATTTTTGTAATGTGGATCTCATATTAAATCGTCAAGTGTGATGAAAAAACTATTTTATGGTTCATACTCTATTATCGACAACTATGTACTCTTTCCCAATCTAACAACTACCGACTTTGGACTCCATTTTATCATGACTTTTGCTCCATCCAGAAATAATGATAAAAATGATCATAACCATTATTCCTAAGGGTTGCCAAAGTAGAATAATACATTATATACAGTTGCCATAGTGAAAATGCGTTTAAGAGTTGGTTACAATTTAAATCATTTGTAATTGGTCAGTGTTGCCACAGTGGATATTTTAATTCGGTATTAGGTCAGGACTCGGATTCAAATGTCATTATTAAATTTAGAGCTACGGATACCGGAACAGCAGGGTCCTATGTGTTAATCCAGGTTATGAATTACCGAGAGCGTTGGTGGCCAAGGGGTAACGGTCGCGACGTACGAGTTGTAAGACGTGAGTTCGAACCCCCTGGCTGGGCGTTTTACTTTGTGTAAATTATTTCATCACACTGCTCTCAAAACGGTGAAGGAAAACATCGTGAGGAAACCGGCATGTCCTAGAAACAAAAATTCAAAGACATGTGATATGCTATGCTACCAACCCGCACCGGGCCCGCGGGTGGATTACGGCCCACTCCCTCTCACGGAGAGGAGGCCTGTGTCCCAGCAGTGGGAACGTAATAGGCTGAGTATGTATTAAAATAAACATTCCAAAAAAAAAAGAAAAAAAAAACAGAAATCACGACACAAGCGGTATTAAACCTTAAAGTTAGGACACTACTTTTCATATACCATTGAGTAATACACTTAGTGTACCTAAATAGCTTGGAAGCACTTCATACAAAACTATCATTAAGTTTTTATTTGAGCAAAGTAATAATTTGAAGTTATTAACCTGTTGTTGTGTTCTGTCAGCGTGTATCACATCCACATTGATGCCATCGTAAATGAGCTCCTTGAACAACTGCTTGGCACGATCCTTACTTTGTACAAATACTGAAAATAATAATAATACTATTTTTGGCATGGTGTAAATTTGGTAGTATTTGTAAATGATTTTATGTAACTAGTAGCGCCCCGCGGTTTCACCCGCGTAGTTCCTGTTCCCGTGGGAATATGGGGATAAAATATAGCCTATGTCACCCGGGGATAGTGTAGCTTCCCAACAGTGAAATAATTTTTCAAATCGGTTCAGTAGTTTCGGAGCCTATTCAATGCAAACAAACAAACAATCAAATCTTTCCTCTTTATTATTAGTACAGATAAATATTTCGACATGGAAATCACGTTTTGGAAGGATATGGCTGAAGACTAGAAACAAAATCAAGAAAGCGGCTAGCGATATCTACAAAAAACCCAGAAACTAATAGCAGCGAGAATTCAGAAGACGACTATGAAAACAACAACGCAGAACATAGCGGAGCAACGGCATAGAAAAGAGCTAAGAAAACAGTTGAACCTGCCCAAGAAGCTCGACCTGAATCAACATGCCGGCGACGTCGTGAAAAGATGCCCATCTCCTTTAAATAAATACCACCCGTCACTCCACTACTCCAATGCTTACTCAAGGATGCATATCCGGTAGCCTCGCAATCCTTTCCTATCCTAAGGGCTCGTCTACCTGACCATTACCGCGCCCCCCGGTCTACTTCTTGATATATGCAATGGCCTCTGTAACACCATGAATCATGAGGCTCGAGGGGCTAGTGCAAATCTTGGGGTTCATTCGAGTAATCGAGTCTGATCAAGCCACGCTGGGATCGGTGCATTACATTACATTAGATTGCATTTCTAACAAATGATTATAGTATTAGTATTATCAGCTATATTGGTCCCCACAGCTCGGACTCAGGCCTCGGGCCTCCAAAATGTTACTATAATAATTAAATTCTACAATCCTAAAAGCAACCAAGCTCAAATGAGACTGCGCAGCACACGTCTGCCGCCTATCGGAAGCATTGTGGGCTAAGACCACCACAGTATGGGTCCCTGAAAACGTTCAACGGCATCCGACGACCCAGGCGTAGATGGAACTTGATGCTTATATGAAAGATTGGTCAATATTGGCTCAGGATCGAGTTGAGAGGAGGAGTCGAGAAAAGGAGAGGGCGACAATAGAGGCCGATTATTTATTACATTATACATATAATCTGGTGAAAAGTTTTTTTATACGCACCTAACACAGGCGGTTTCAATCCTTGTTGCACCAGTTGTCTGAACGCAACGAGTTTCCCGTTCTCATTTCCGCAGAAACACAATTCTTGCTCCACTAGGTTTGTTGCTGCATTCCTAGAAAATAAGTTTTTTTTAGATGCTAATTATATAGATAGGAAGTCAAAATATATTTGTTCATCTAAAAAATATGAATAGGCATTTGGATTTGGCTGCGTCGCTGGGATGCGCAACTGCTTTTTTTTTTCTTTTTTGGGTGGGAAATCATCAAATAACTTCTCTCGCTCTGGGTGGAGCAGGAGGGCGTGTCAGACTTTTACTGACTAAACCCACCCGTGTTCCTTCATTAGCCCGTATGCCAGGGGCTGTGGTATCTCTTTCGAACAAACCCGCAACCCTGGCAGGAAAAACCATGTGCGTATTACGTCTCAGTCGCCGCCTGACTAACGCTGCCACGGACGCCGAGGTTGGGATTCTGAGCGCCATATACAGGTTAGGTATATTGGGTTTACCCCCAAATGAGGTTGCCGTAACAGCCACGCTTGGCAGGCGGGTTGGACGATCGCAGTATGGTGGTAAAATGCACAGACACGCTACCGTTTCTCGAGTCCTTTAGTCGCATTCTACAACACCCACGGGAAGAAATGGGATTACATCACCCTTATACATTACTACAATTAAAAATGATCGTCTGCCAAGAAACAGCTTCGCAGTTTGGCAGAGGTAAATGTAACTTGCAAAGAATATTTCTGTGAATAAACACTTGTCTTTTCCTACTATGGTGCGGTCGGCTTCCAGTGTAAACGGTTGCGGCTGAATACCAGTATTTTACATAGAGCGACTGCCTATCTAATCTCCACAACCCCATTACCGCAAAAATAGACTGCAAACGACACTAAACGTATTCTTGAAAACCGTTGAGCTACCATTGAAATGGTTTCTGGTAGGCGATCGTTTAATGGGTTAACTAAAGAACCCTGGGAACGCTAAGAATACTATTGAGGAATACATGCATAATTCTTTGGTATTGTTCGTCAAATCGTTGAGCTCCTCAAGTTCTGAGTTGAGCCGTATGATTACTGATACATGCGTGCACTGAATGGACAGGTCCACTCAACCTGTGTGGTTCTTTCCTCAAAAGACCATTTCAGACACCAATCCACATGGTCTTCACATGATCTGACCAAGATTATCTCTGGATTTTAAAAGAGACTGCGACCTCTGAGTTTGTTTCGGCCTTTCTTCTCAGAGTAGTCAGATAGGAAACGCCGACCTCATCTAGTTTAAAAGCTATACTCCTCACCTCTGTCCCACAGTTACATTAATCAGCCCGCGCATGTGATGCCGGCACCACTTGGCCACGTTGGGCGTATGTGTGGCGCTGAACATGGCTATACGGCGCTGTTTGTTGCCACACGCCGTCAGGATCTGCTCCATCTGTTGTCTGAAGTCTGAGGACTGGTCAGCTGAGCCCTCGAACAGTTTGTCTGCCTCATCGATTATTAGCCAGCGGACTCTGGAAATACACAATGGGTAACAAAATTAATGCAAGACCTCATATAGCCCAATTACTTTATAATTTCAAGCAAAATGCAATGACCAAAACATATTTCTTTAAAGCTAACTATTGTTATTAAGAAAATCGTGTTGATCCGTGCATTACTTTATGCATTTTAAAATTGAGTCTTATTGCTTTATGATAAGATTTAATTTTCTTTGGCTCAATCGGCACACATCAACCTATACCCCTTATTACAGAACAAGGTTTTTCTTTAGGTATGGTTTAAACCTTCGAGCCTGTTTTTTAAATAAGAACCTAACTGTAACCGAAATACAGCTCTTTTTACAAAACTTACAAGTTAGTCCAGTGCTAAATTGTCAGTTTTGTAAAAGGAGCTGTAATTCTATTTCAGTTCTAAGTTCTTATTTCAAAAATAGGCTCAATGGTTTAAACCATACCTTAAGAAAAACCTTGTTTTGTAATAAGGGGGATAGTGTCAGAGACGACTATCGTTGGGTGATGACTTGATGTTGATACTTACTTGTCTAAGGAAATGTTCACGGTGTCTTGATTTAGCAAGTAGCAGAGACGATTTGGTGTGCTCACGATAATATCTGGAAATAATCATGTTCATTATTATGAATAATACTTATGTATCTTGCGTGCGGCCTCGGCCGTGTGTGTCGGAAAATATTCCACGGGAAAATTACTTCAATTTAGTTCTTTTAGAAAAAAATACAGTTTGAAATAAATAGATCAGACTCATTACATTAAAACAACGTCAAACAAAATCGTTCAGTTATAAAAATACTCACCACTCTTTCTAATAGTAGCTTCCCTTTCTTTCACCTTCGATTCCTTGATACTCCTGACGACGCTACACCTCAGCTGACTGGACGCACTGAGGCGTAGAGCCTCGCGGTAGATCTGATGCGCCAACTCCCGCGTGGGACAGAGCACTAGGGCTCTCGGGCCGCCCGACGGAGACCCCAGAGAATGGAGTATGGGGACTAAGAAGGCAGCAGTTTTGCCAGAGCCTGTTGGCGCGCACGCCAGGATTTGACGGTCCTAAAAATTTGGGAAGTAATGTTATTGAGCGTTGAGTGGCAAAATATTGTAACTTGTTGGGTTGACAGAATTACACCATAGGATTGAGACACAAGAATAATATAAATAATTAAATACCAACAGTGAAAATATGTTGGCAATAGCAAATTAAAAGCAAACTCTTATGATAGGAATTATTATAGGAATTTCCTTAATGCCGCTTGTGGTAGGATTTCTAGTACCAGTCAACACTGGTACTAGAAATCGTGACGTAACGTAAAAGCAACAGCCTCCCTTATAGAACTCTATGTATCTCTATGTCTCTTTCTATTATTCACTAGTGTGTGCATGCAAGTATAGCGTAGGGAACTTCCTTCCTGAGTCCTGACAGCAGCGGTCCCCTGACCTCACACGTTGTTTTAATTATTTATGTAATTTTTATTTTACAAGTATCTGACCATACAGACATTGTCCTGTCTTAACTATGAATATTGAATTGGCATTGGTTTATACCAATAATTAAAGAAACTTAACTACCATATTTACTTTTCTAATATTATTATTAGAAAAGTAAATATGGTAGTTAAGTTTCTTTAATTTTCTATTTACATGCAACTTTCTTAGTTCTTTCTTTTATAAGAACCTTCTCCTGACAATAACACAATTAAAAAAAGGTTTAGCAAAATTGGTACAGCCGGTCACGTGGGATGCCGTGACCAAGAGAAATAGGGATTCATTTTTAGATATGTAACAAATTATGATATGATAAACAATACTGAGGTATATAAATGATACTCACTTCCAACATACAAGGTATGGCCTGCCGCTGCACAGGGGTAGGCTCACTGTACCCACACTGTGTCACTGTGTCCACCAGTGCTGGTGATATGTTATACCGTGCAGTCAGCTCAGAGAAGTCTTGTAGTGCAGCCGGTACGTGACGACCCACTGTCTTGATGCCGTGCTCATTGCGGAAACGGTTTTGCTGGAAAGGAAAAGGAATTGTTGATGTTTTTATGCCTATGAATGTATAGAATCAAGTTTATCTGACCAAAGAGACAGCTGTGCTGCTGGGGAGTTTGTTGCGCCACTTCTTTTTCCCAGCTAAAGCACTAGAAAGTGGTGAAGGGTGGGCATTTTGGGGGACTGTCTTATGTATTTTGACATTCGAAAGGTGCTGATACTCAGCCTAATTTGAATAATTGACTCTTGATTTGTCAGGATAGCTATTCTTAGCAATAAAAGTTTTAATAAGTCTGGATTTGTGACTTCCACCAAAAGTGATAGCATAGTTTTAGACCAACAAGATTTGCAATACTGTCATGACTGCAACAGGAAGAAGTCCTAAAGTAGTTGCATGTCCTGTTCCCTGCATGTTACAAGAACTGATGTTTTCTATTGAAAACTCCAAACTCGTAGTCCAATTCTGGGCTGACTATTTAGATTGCCACTAAAATTCTATAAAGAAATAGAAAATTTAAATTATTGTATAATAGCTTGTTAAGCAAATTAAACTTGGGAAACACATGGAACAGAGGCGCATGGAACCGAGAAGTATGGAGCAAAAAGGGGGAGGCCTATAACAAGCAGTGGGTGATTCTGGGCTGAGATGATGGTGGTGATGAAACATACATTTTAGAAGTTAGTGTATCAAAATCTAAGCAGTTTAAATAGAGACGCCAGCACATCAACCTACCCCAATCTGTAATTTATTTTGATAGATTTTCAAACTTATTTCTAAAGTAAGGTTTAGGTTAAGGTAAGGTTCATGTTCATTTGGGAGAAATTTGACAGTTTGGGGTATCTTGATGTGCTAGCGTCTGTACATTTATAGGTTGCATTGGTTGCTTTGACATTAATTAATTTAAGCTAGCTTGTTTAAGCTTTTGTTAAGTGTATCTGTAAAAGCCTTGGATAAATGGTTTTTAATGAGGTTGTTGGTGAATTATTGGGGTTATAAATTAATAACTCAAATAATTTCAATACCTCTTCCAATTCAAGTTTCTTCTTAAAATCTTCAGTCTTCTCCTTCTTGGCTTGTTTCTTCTTCTTTTGTCCTACTTTGACTCCTTCTGCTAACTGTAGATCACCATCTTCTTTCCCTTCGTTGTCTGTATCTTGATCTTCAGATTCCGATGCAGAGTGGGTGGAATCATTTGATTTCTCTTCTTCATTGTCACTTATTTGTTCTTGTTTTATCTCTATTTCTTCCTTTTTGACTGTAGGTTTTAAGTTCAGATCCTGAAGACAGAAGAGCGAATCCATTATTAAGTGAGTTTTATTATTTTCATTAGCAAATATTCTGTAATATAAGGGGTGCTAACATTTCAGTTTCGGCCTTTCTTCTCAGAGTAGTCAGATAGGAAATAAAATCATTTATCATATTTAATATGCGTATATGAATTAACAAAAAGAAGTGTGATTTTTTTAACAAATTATCACTTTGAAAAATAAAAATCTGAGTTGATCAAAAAATAAATTAGCATGTTAAAAATATGTTGAAACAAATATTTTGAACCTGTGTTCGAATCAAATTATCCTGTGACTATGGGATATTTTTGTCCAACAGAGGGACAGATTTTTCGTTATCCTTTTCTCTTCGCAGTCATAAAAATATCAAATAGCAACTAAACGTAAAAAGGACTTTTCTTACAATTTCAACCTTAATAAAATACTGGAAGTACTTGTTAAAGGTTTAAATCGGTACCTAACAGAATAAATAGGTTAAGTTCAATACTTACATTCTTTTTAACACCCAAAACACGATGTTTGAAAGTTAAACCTTTTGTTAATTTCTTAAAAATATCGTAAGCGTCCATTGTTACTGCATTTATATGGGGTTTTAATTTAAAATAATGGTAAAATACACGTGTGAACTGCAACAACCAACAACAATCAACTATTGACACATTTTTGACACATTCGTGTTTGACAGCAAAAGTGACAGCGCTATTTCTGTTTTCTCGTTCGGATACACCATTCCCGACTACCGATTGATTTACCGACTGAGCGTTGGCCTCACAAAAGTCACCACTCTAGAAAGCGACAAAGTGACTTTCTAGCCAATATCTATCTTTTTCTGAAAGGCTGTAATAAAGTAGATTTGGATTTGCCAAATTCAAACGTCTATCAAAATCTAAATTCTTGATAGAGCAACTAGTGACTGTAAATTCGATTTGTCAGTGCAGTAATCATTGCACCACTGACTACTACGGCTCGCTCAACTCAGTCCATTCTGTACGCACGGCTACTACACATCAAGCTATACATTTCCAGTTTACGCTGAACTCGCACTGTACGAAAATCCTATACAATGCGGGATCAGTTTATACTGGAAATGTATGGCTTGATGTGTAGCCGTGTGTACAGTCGCCAGTAGGTCAAGCTATCCCAAACTGTAAAATTTTCCCAATTGGACATAAACCTTATTCCATTGTTATAAAGTTGAAAAACTGTCAAAGAAATTTGACAGATTGGGGTAGCTTTATGTGCTGGCCTCTGTACATAGAGTTAGAGTTTAGTAATAGATGATTCTTTAAGTGGGATACTGGCTGTATCAAGGAGTTGCCAAGTATCTATTTTTTATTTCAAACTGCATTAATAATTTCGGAAAGTAATGCAAACGCTTCAGGAATGAACATTTGTAAACAGTGTTTTAGTTAACAATTTGGATTACTAGCTGGATAAAATAATCCCAAAATGAGTACTACAACTTATACGTGACAGTTTGTATCTTAGTGAAGAACCATACGTTTGCTTGTGTATTCAAACGCAGTTTAAAAAAAAAAAATAATGAGTTTCTGAAATACCATGAAATTGGAATCGTGAGAGGAATTGTACAATCTTGTGATAATTTTAAAGTTTTTTTTGCAAAATAATTAATCCCTGCAAAGAACTAACGTTGTAGTTTTATTTAGTCTGGTGACATCCCTGAGAAACGTCAAAGTCAAAGCTATGCGGGTAAGTTGACAACAAAAGTGCGCGTGAGTTTGTAAATAATTTCGAGTGAATAGTGTTATTTGTAGTTGTAATCTAGTGTTTTATGTTCATATTGTTTTAGATTATTTTCTATGTTATTGCTAAGATATTTTACTGCGTAGTTGAGGTAAGTGCATTAACATTCCCAAATTGTTGTAGTTTCGTAAGCCTTATTCATCATAATAAGCAGTCTTTTCAAAACTAGATGTTCGAGTCGGCCATCAGCAGCTGAATACCAGTATTTTATGACTTCATAATTGTCTGAATGGGTAAGTAACACGAGAGGTAGGTACTTATATGTACCTTGGTGGGACTGTTAATTAGTCTTTGTCCTGACTACCCATAACGTATGTACTCTCTATCGCTGTCAGATATGTCCGCGTTTTCCAAAATTGCAGCCTTGGGCGGTATTTTTCTAATTATTTCTGTTTCATGATTTTGCAAATTGTCTAATCCGTTTTTGCTACGGCTACACTGTTGGTTGAGATAACGTGTCAATTTTATTACACTTCACGGGTCCTGTTGCACAGCGAGAGGTCGAGCGGTGTGCGAGAGTCACGCGCTATCGCGAACTTCAAATAGCGCTCTGTCTGTTGTACATTGATACGTCGAGCTATGTGCGACAAAGAAAGCGTTACTTGTAATTCGCGTCCAGCAGGCCTAGACAAAACACGAAGTTAGCGTTCACACCAAACGCTACGCCAAAATGTGTGTTTTATCTAGGCCTGCTCGACTAATGCTACGGCTACATTGTCGCGATATTGCGAATTTCAAGTAGCGCTCTGTTGTACAGCAAGGCGTCGACATTTGTGCGAGAGCGCATGAAGTATTCATAAGTCATTTATTCATTTGTTTAACATAGGTAGGTACAATAATGATGCAATATAAAGATAATATAGAGTGCGCTATGTTATACCAGAGGGCGTACAAATGTTTTTTAGCAATAAAAAATTAAAGTATCAAGCCAGGCAGGTCTCAATGATTCAATTAAATACAAAAAGTTTGAATATTTGAATATAAATGGCAATAGAAACGAATGTATTTTTTTTAAATGTCAGTTACCTTGCACAACACACAGACTAAAAAACAAATATAACACAAAATACAAAAATAATGTCATTTTAAAATACTGATGTCAAAAAAAAAAAAAAAATATTATAGCCTCTTTATTTCCATAATTAATAACTTATAAAATTAATATATCTTAAAATTATAATAAATGTACATGCATAAAATAAGAAAATTATTACAATTCATATCATGATTATTGAGTTGCAATGGCATAGCGAATAGTTTGTAAATTAATTAAATCATAAATTACTAAAAAAATGAAAAAATAATTATGTCAATTTAAAATACTAATGTCACTATACAAAAACTTATGTCAAGGAAAACAATACATGCATTAGATTGGCATGTCAACATTCCAGATTTTTGTCCGTTAAAAATTCCGAAATAATGTAATATGCTTTGTTCACCAGTAAGGATTTCAGCCGTTTCTTAAATAAGCTAACGTTTAGTTCCTTGACTGACCTTGGTAAGTAGTTAAATATGACTGGCGCCATGCAAAAAACACTTTTGTGGGACCTTCTTACGCATAAACTGTTTTTATCCCGTCGACTTCGGTTATTTATGTCTGTAATTTTTTTAAATTGCTCGCGTTATCGCGACAATGTAGCCCTAGCATAACCATATCTAATCCTTTTGATTCGTTTATACTCACACCGTTTACGATCCATAATTAAGCAGTTCTATTGTTTTTCCAAAGATTTTGTCAGGCGGCGGAGATGTGTCCTTATATACACAGCCTTAAGTGTTTTGTATCGTGTACTAAAGTTAAAATAGTTTAAAAGTTAGGCTTTACACCCATGTGTAAATACTAATAAATTGTAAGTATTCGTATGCCGCTTCTAGCGGCGGATGTGTCCTGAACTATTTATACTTGTCCAACTTTGTACCTACCATATCCGACGAATAAATATCTTTATCTTTATCTTTAACTTCGAGGGCTCGGTGATCAGCGGCAGCCAAGGCAGGGATATTCGCAGGTTATACCTAGGTTAGAAAGGTTCAGAATTACGTGACGTGGCTCTGTGACGAAGTAAAAAGAGCCGATTGCCCATGCGCGCTTATGCAGTATTTCAAACCAATGTGCCTAGTGTTTATTATGAGATAAGACTAAGGTCAGGGGAATTTTAATGTGAGCACATACTTCGTGCTGATAAATCATCGTCATCATGATTTATCAGCCGACAGACATGCTCTGCTGGATATAGGCTTCTCCAAATCGCACGATTTTGTTTGCTCCTAGCTTCCGCCCGCGAAGCTTTCGTTCGAGTGAAAGTCGTAAGACATCACAATATGCTAAAACTAGCTCCTGCCCGTGACTTCGTTCGCGTCAATATCTTGCTCCCCCGACCCACCCCGTTGTTGCATCGAATCGCCTGGTTCTTCTTCGTATTCGTGACGGTTATTATTTTTGCTCGGCTTCCAAAGAACTTAGCGTGATGTTAGATAGCCTATATAGCCTTCCTCGATAAATGGGCTATCTCGAACCAATAGTTCATGAGATTAGGGCGTTCAACCAAACTAAGTCTTCAAATTTAATAACACCTTGTTTCCGGTTAGCGTTCTTTCAGTTTTTTTTTTCTTTTTTCCGGCTGCTAAGGGTTGTTGCGAGATGTTAAGTTGATTATAACCTCTCTCATAAATTGGGCTATGAAATACAAAATTAGTTTTCATATCAAATGCAAATCCGACTGATCGTTTTAGAGATAAGCGCGTTCAAACAAACAAACTCATCATTTTAGTAGGTGAAGATGATTTTAAGAAGTTATCAACTGTTCTGTTCGATTTTGTGTACAAATTATAACTAAATGGGGTTGTGTTTAAATAGCCGTCCGGTGCTGGAGGTGCCTACCTATGCCTCTGCTTTAGGTGTTTAATAAATAAATAAAAACTCTTGGAAATCATCATTTTTATTCTGGGTCGGATTCCAGTCTAACTGGATGGAGTTGAATACCAGTATTTTACATGGAGCATCTGCCTATGTGACCTCTCCGACGCCTCTTGGTAAGACTGGTTGTCAAACTTCGGCTTCTGGCTACTCTCATATATTTACGAATGACAGCCGGGACCAACGGCTTAACGTGCTTTTCGAAGCACGGAGGGGTCTCTATCATCATCATCTGCCTACCCTTTTCCCAACTATGTTAGAGTCGGCTTCCAGTCTGACCGGATACAGCTGAACACCAGTATTTTACAAGGAGTGACTACCTATCTGACCCTATAACGAAGGGGTCTCTATTTAATAAATTATAATATATTTTATTTATAATATTGGGCTATCAAAAGCAAAATCATTTTTTCATGTCTGTTAGTCAATCCGACTGATTATTCCAGATTACTTCGTACAAACAAACTCACAAACTTTAAGTCTTTATAATATTAGTGTAGATGGATACTCACTGCGGAAAACGTAGTATAACCATCGGGCGAACCGTGTGGCTGTGTTCTTGTAGCCACGTAATAATTAGCAGTCATGGAGGCTAATTGAGAATTTGCACCATAATGCAATGTGGAACTCATATCCATCATCATCAGCCTATAGCATTCCACTGCTGGATGTAGGTTGGTCCAGTAAGCCCTGTCTCTGACTTGCCATATAAATGAATTACTAAAGGAAATCAATAATATTATCTTGCCAACACGTAGGTAAGAACCTACCTTAATAAGGTTGGCAAAAAAACAGCGGTACAAACCCAGTCTATAATGTGCGTCATCTCTGAGACACAGGCCTCATCTTTGTGAGATGGATTGGGCCGTAAACCAAGCTCTGGTAGATGTCACATGTCTTCGAATTTTTGGTTCTAAGACGTGCCGGTTTCCTTACGATGTTTTTCTTCACCGTTTTGAGAGCAGTGGTGATAAAGTAATTTACACAAAGTAAAGCACCTGAGCAAAGTACCTACGACAACCCGTAAGTCGCGGCCTATGAGGGTTTTCTGAAGTGACGTTCACTAGGTGGCAGCACTGAGACGTCAGGTTCGGACACCTCTCAAAAGTGTCAAAGCGCCTACGGACTGAATGGTGAACGAATTAATGAAATGAATGACATCAAATATTTTAAGTTCATTGTCGAACTGGAAGACCACTTGTCAAAGTGGCGCCAACTGGTGGCTTGAATATTCATAAACACCCTCATTCCACTGAAGCGTGGCGCTTCAGTGGAATGAGGTTGCTTTAAAAAACCAGCACTACTGCTGTAATAAAAAATAGATTAGTCCATCATTGCAGCAGACCACTGCTGGACATAGCCTCTATAATAGCACGCCACTGTACTCAATCTTTGGCTACTTTCAGCTAGCTCTTACCTGTCGCCTTGCAAAAATTGTCGTTTAAACTAGCCTGAGGCTAACCTACATTATAATGAGATTTATTTGCTCCTAGATTTTGCCCGAAATTTCGTCCGCGTGAAGTTTCTTGTTCCCCGAAACCTCTGCGTCAAAATAAAAAGTCATTTATTCAACTAAGCTGAGAGTCAGCACTTTTTGAAAGTCAAAATTATATAAGACAGTCCTCCAAAACGCCCGCCCTTCATCTCTTCCTAGTGCTTTAGTTGGGAAGAAGAAGTGGTTTGACAAACTCGGACATGGTCGAAAATAGCTCTATTATACAAAAAGGGAGATCCCAAAATCATGTCCAATTACAGACTCATTAGTCTCATATCCTGCTTGTATCAAGTAATTGCACCGACCCTACTAAGACGTGGAACAACGAAGATTGACGGGAACAGCTTAAACAACCGGGATTCGTAAAAAAAAAACTAGGTACTAATGACCACATTCACACACTGAAAGTAATAATCGACCGGTATATAGAATATGACGTCCATCTATACGTTGCTTTTATAGATTTCACGAAAGCTTTCGATTCAATTTCACATGATTATGTGACGGGCTTTAAACCAGCAAGGACTAGACCACGACTACATAGATTTAATCACAACCAAAGTACGTCTAGACTCATGAGAAGCAATATTCAAAGTCGAGAGGGGAATAAAGCAATGTGGGTCACATTGCTTTACCCTTGCTTGCCCCAAAGCTTATCCATATTCATAGAATCCATATTCCGAAATCTCGATTGGAGTGATATGGGTATTAAAATCAACGGCAACCTCTCACACCGCATGTTGGCGGACGACCTAGTACTGTTGTCGAAGACCCGTTAAAACTGAACCTTAACATGGTAGAGTTCCATAGTCATCGCAGCGAGATCGTTAGGCTAGAAATCAACTAGGACAATACGAAACTTATGACTAATTGTAATGAAAAACCTATATCCATGCCGTCTATGCCTATACAGGATAAGTGTTTAACCAGTGCGCAAACTGTAACCAAGAATAATCGGCGAAAATTTTTTGCGCTGGGGGGTTTGCGCACTGGTAAGGCGAGTATGTCACAGACTTCATTTATTTCGGGCATCAAATCTCAATAAAATTATGTACATAGATAGAATTCGACCGAAAACTGAAGAACGGAACAAATAATACTGGGCTATGAGAGAAAATATCAAAGGTCCCATATCCACAAGACTGAAAACCAAAGCGATGAACATCTGCCTAGCGCCGGTTCTTACCTACGTATGCCAGTCTTGGTAGCTCATGTAAAAAAAATAAAAAAATATGAAGCTGTCAAAGAAGAATAGAACGGAGTTCATGAACATCAAATTAAAAGATTGGGTAAAAAGATCACTGATTAGGAAAACAACAAAGGCGAGAGTTGCGGGCAAACAGGTCTTGACACTGAAATGGAAATGGTCAGTACCTACATGAGCTACGAATGTAAGATGGTAACAATTAATATAAAAGAGTATCCAATTTACAAAAAAAAGAAGAAAGGGTAGACCACTTAAGGGGAATCTAGTCGCGGGCTTGAACTCGCTGGTGTGCCTGGCTAAAAAGCACACTGTTTCACCAGGTTTCGTGTCCGACAGAGGTAGTACGCGTGATGAGCATTTAGACACTCGTCTACACGTTATAGTAAAACATGCGCGTAAAAAATTAAGAAAAGTCCTTGGGAAGATTGGGTTTCATGAAAAAATCACTGCATAAATCAATTACCAATAAAGTTAATTAAACTTTTCGATATTTGAGCTTTGTCGATTTCGACTTGGTGTTGGAGATTTCACACTTCTTTTATTCGCCCAAAGTTATGTCAAATTAGCAAGAAAAATGACAATATTAATAATGAGACTAAACCATACCATGTTTCATTTTTGATTTACATTGTCGAACGGTGGAGTAATACACTCCCGAAGTTTGTATAGAAAACAAATCGACAAGATCTACCTTAAAATATGGAGTAGCACAAATAGACGGAAGATTATGGCTCAGACTGGCATAGGAGCCATCTGGAACCCTTTGGAGGAGGCTTTCATCACAAAAGGCGGCCCTTACATTTAAAAATACTAACGTTATTTTATGAACAAAACTAACGTTAGTAGCAAAAATATAAATAAGTACACATTGCTTCACATCAAGCTAAATCTACATTTCCAGTTTACGTTGATCTTGCACTGTACGGAAATCTTATACAATGCGAGAACAAAACTAAGATAATTATGATAAGAACTACATGTAGGTATACTGTAGATACTCGTAGCTACCATTATACTACTACCATTATACTTTTAACGTACCAAATTACAGCTACATTGTGCTACATATCCACGAAAAGCACCAGGTTATGGTAACAGTTTAAAACCATAAGCATAGGAATTGAAACGGTTGATGGAAATAGGCTCGCCCTCTTTCGTATGGGACTTACAAATATAACCTCGCGAAATGTGTGTGTAGTGTGTGCATCTATAGGTGCACTTCTTCCCTTCGATAAATACAAGCGTGATGTTATGGTATTTCATGGGAAAGTGATTTTTCGACCATTCGAGGTTGAAACCCTTTTCTAACTTGACTTACTTTGAGAAGAAAACATCGAATAGGAAAACTGAAAGTTTTCTGAGATCTCCAACACGCAAAAAACTGCTTCGGTCTTCAGCGCTCCTTCTTTGCCTGTGCAGTAGAAAATACTACTAATACTTTAATCTATGCTTAAATAATAAACCTGAAGAGTTAGTCTGTTTGTTTGAACATGCTAATTTTTTAAAAATTACTAAATGGGCTTGCTCTTAACCTCATTCCTCCGTTAACCAGTCGGATTTCACAAAATATTTTTGATAGCTGCGACCGCTGCACGTTAGTCTTGGGGGAATTGTACTCGGCTGAGTCGCGGGCCGAAGCTAGTATACCTAATATATCTATTTACACTAGTTATCCCGCCGACTAGTGGACACTTCACGTTACAAGAGGACTATCTCGTTCTTGGGCATTGCTATTTAACGTGGTAATGCTGCTAAGCTTCTGAGCACGTTTTCGAATGACATCAATGTGGACAAGTACTTCAACGCCGTCCTTTTGTTTTTGTATTTATTTGTTTAGTAAATCAGTAGTTCAATAATTTATTCATTCTAATTACAGGATGATAAACAAAAAAGTAGGTACGTAAATTTATCGTCTTTATTTATTAGGTTAGTTTAAATTGATGGTGTCCTTCTGGTAATCCTGCGTCCGCGCACAATATTTTAAACCTTTGTGGATCCTGCATGAACACAGGTTTTAGAAGATGCAAAAAGTTGCCTTCAAAATGTCCGCTAAAAAGATAAAGTTATTATTATGGTCACACACGACAAACCTTCATTCTCTCAGGAATCTCCACATGTCTAAGGAAATTCACAATGCTGCAATAAATAAGACACTACGCAAACTTGCGCTGCGCAGGCGCCGCCGCCGCAAAAAAAATACAACGCATGTTACCTTCATATTATCACAATAATAACTAAGGGAAGGTTCTAAACTAATTAATAAAAGACTTCATTATCAATGGAATCACTGCGAGTTTATTTTTATACTTTTATTACATTCAACTGTTATACGTCGCTGAGAATTCGAAACGCAGATTTTGTTAGAAACCTAAACTTAAAAATAACCGATATATTTTTCTCCAGTATAGTTTTGACGAAAGAGTCAGATTCAAAGATACTTATAGTACTAAGTTTTCCGACTATCTGATATGTTCCTAACTTCCTACCAATTTGACTGCCACCACGAGAACACGAGACAAGAGTTTCTATGCCCATTTTTCATTCCGTTACTGGTATCGTAAAGTATTGTCGTGATAAAGACAGTTGGGATGCCGGAATGGAACCAATAATGGGATATCTGAACTTCGGATCTGTATGTTCGTGGTAGCACTCCTATACTCAACCCGAATTGATTCCTTATTCACAAATATCAACAACATCAAAACAAGTAAAGACACCACTTTTTAAATATCACTGAAACATGAGTTTTCAACTTTTAGTATCAATGCAGATTTTCCGATTCGTTGTACATTGCGTTTTTTGTTCCAGAGTATTTACTTCAAGTTTTTACTTGCCCTAATTAGCGATTAATGTATTACGAATCTGCGTCCTACGGTTTTAATATTAAAGTTATTTTTGGATTTCCTTTCCATAATATACTATTGCGATTTTAATACTGATTGATTTTACTGCATTAATACGAAAAATATTCAACACGAATTATTTCTTACATTAATTTACAATATGAGAAACCTAATCGAAAAAAATTAAAACGTACGTAGCCAGGAGAGAAACCTTTCATAATTACATACTATGCAATATATACTATAAAACCTATAATATTGGCACTAAAGAGATGCGTCCTCAGTTTTTCGATTAGGTCTCGTCTCATGAGTCCAGTGACGATTTAAAATCATTTCGTAAACTCGACCGCGTATCTACAACAATAGTACTTTAAGTGTCTTCACCGACTTGGGCGTAACTTACAACAATTCTCAAGAGAAGCCTACCAGGTCCTATCGGCCCCACATCTAACCTTATTCGATCAATACACAATACTCTAAATCATTTTTGTACACACCGCATCCCCGGACCCTTTTTAAAAGTATAACAAAACTCCATTTAACTAAATTTAACACGTATTTTTCATCTTTGATCAACGATGGCAAACTATAACTTTTACATAGTAACACAATATTAGTTTAGGCATATTAAAACGTCGCAAGTGGTACCTACCCATGATTGTTTTGTTATTTTTTTTGCCAAATTACTAAATACAATAAATTATTAATTTAATTTTCCAATTTTTGGGAATCAAGAGTCTGTATCACTTACGATTTCAGCTTATAAAGAACAAAAATAAAGAAAAATCAATGCTAATAAAAACGCAGATCGTGCATACATTAAATTACGAAAAAAAAAGAAAAATCTAATCCTAAGTGTGTCAGCAAAAATATAATGCAGTAAATTAGAATTGCCACTTAATTAACTTTCACAATATAAATTGTATTTTTATTTTCGTAAAAAAATATTTCTGTGTATAAAATGTGTTACCGATAACAAGTAACAGCGGTACAGTTTTACTAAAAAATAAAACGGTAAATATTAGGAAAAACAACTCATTACTTAATAGAATAAGTACTGAGTATACTACAACAAGACTTGCTCAATATCGGTGATTGAGCATGCGTCCAACTCGACATCCAACTGCTCAACAGTATCAACACTCAACATTCGGACTGTATAATAAACTTGCTTATAAATTAACAGTTTTTGGTAAAACTGCACCACTGTCTTACTTTATCTGTAGATAAAAGTTACTTCTAGCATATAACTGTCAGTATATTGTATGTCATAGTGTGTATATTGTAAATACTTTTCTTTTATGTACTGTTATAGACGGGATATCAACGATAATTGCTCGACCAGTGGGACAAATAAATGTAGGTACTACTTAGTATATAATACTTATTATTTTTATATAAAAAGTTGTAAGTGCACTTTGAGTTACGGAACTATATTAATGTTACTATTTACTGTAGATTTAGCAGATTTAACACTGATATACTATAGTACTTTAAATTATAAAAAAGATGTTCCTTGACATGTGACTTTAAATGTATTGTCAATATTTGGCACTAAGATTTTTTCGACGCGAAATGTTTATAAAATAAAAGAAAATAATAAACTACAAATAATATTTGAGGGGACGAATTGATAATTTTGAAGTCAAAAGTTCGCCTTTTTAGCCAATAAAAATTAAAATGGGAAATAAGACTTACATTATTAATAAATAGAGCTCCTTAAAATCTTAATTGACGTTAAAACAGGAAAATCTGCTGATTGTAGCTTATTATAAGTCATACATAAATGTAACTATTATATTGAGGTACTGTGGCAAATTGGGTACTATTGCTATAACTGTAATTATTTATAATTATATTACGTTTAAAGTGGAAGATACTGATATAAATATTAAAGCTATTGACTTAAGAATACATCGACTCGTGACTCTCATACGAAAATACTACAAGTTCGTAAGTATGTATTATTTAACATTAATTTGTGAGCAACGATTAAAAAAGCTTTAATAAAAAATGCAGTCGATTTATTCTTAAAAAGATGGTTGTCCCTCCACCGATCGAGCAATTTAAATTATTTGTAAATAACTATTGTATGTTCTGGTTGCGTTACGATTTTAATTAAAAACTATTAAGTTTTCAATTAAAACAATAACGGATAATATCTATTGCATTTTAAACATGGAAATGGATCAACAAAAAATGATTGTATGGGAAAAAATACTATGTAACAACTGTTATATCTCGTTAGCGATTTACAATATATGTAAGTAATTCGATAAATATAAAACACTGTCCTGTCTGTATGTTGTAACTGTAATACATACATAAATACATCGGCCTGTAGTCTACAGGCAAACCCTCGACCTAAACTAATACATTAGAAATTAAATTATATAATTGGAGGTAATACTTAAAATTATAGGAGGTAATACTTACGATAAAAGCATTTTCATTTTCTTTAAAAAAAAAAATCTGTTTTGTGAAGCGGTTTGTGAACATGTATTTATCAGGTGAGAACTTTCGTAAAAGTCGTTTTAACTTCAATCATAAAGAAGTTTAAGTTACCTGCCTATCATAAGATTAGGTAATTATTATTATATCCACGAATAATCCTAAGGAAAATCATGGAAAACCCTAACAAATCATTTAAAACGTTTACGAAATTTATAAAACGGCAGTATTACAAATAGCTTTGTTTTTTCTAATACGAAAGTTACTGATTTTGCAAAGTAAAACTGACAATATAAATACTTTAAAATGACATTTGGAAGTAGAATGGCTCAGATACTGAAGCCTAATTTATAATATAAAGCTACCAGAGAGCTAGCACAACTCAACCCCGAAAATTGAGCATCGACCCAAAAAGTGTCGCCCGAATGTTGAGCAAGGCTCGACGCTCAAATTCGAGATCATAATCTAGCTAATGTTACTCTTAAAGTAGAGTAGAGAAGTAAACTAGATACTTTTGTGCAACTAATTTGAGACGATCTCCACGTCCATATGGTCATTTTAAAGTACACGAATCTTATTTATTTATCTACTGTAGGCTATTGTTAAACTTGTACTGTTTAGAAGGCATCCCGTTGTTGATTACTTTGTGCATTACGCTAATTAGTAACACAGTCGGTTTATAAAATTATTTCTTTAAACTTAACGTTATTAACTGGCGAAGAAGCGAAAAATTATATTGCGAATTCAAAGGGCTGCTATTTTACACGTATTTATATTAAAAAAAGATTTTCTCACTTTCATCTTACTATTTAAAAATGCAGTATTTTGGTATACATTGCAAAATATACTTTTACTTATTATTGTTTCGCTGTATTTTTTATTTAGCGATTTGTTGTATTTTTTTTTTTCAAGAATTTTAAATTTTGCGCTGCGTCATCTGTACCTCCTTTTTTGCCGACACATTATCCAAACTTAACACAAACTTTACATTAGTTTACGAGCTAACAACAATCACCAACGGCTGTCTCCGATATTGATGTAGTACGCAGCTGTCAACTGAGATCAATTTAGAAATAAATCTTCCAAAAACTCGAACCACAAAAAAGTGGGGATGTAAAATCCAATATTCCAACGAAGCAGTCAACAATAAGCTCAATAAACAGCTAAACCAATAAGAAATAATTGCACAGCGAAAACAATAAACACAAACATTACAAAAAAACATTATGAAGACTAAGTCTATGTTTCACTATTAATAAATCCATTAGTAGAATATATAAAAATCCTTTCCATTAATGATTTTTTTTCTATTTACTATTTAGTTAATAATATCACGAGGCTTCTATTCCCGAACGATGCCACGATACTTCAGTTATGTAAGTAATCTAACTTATATTTACAATTCAAACTACCCGCTTGCTTTTCCTTCTAAGCTCCAGCTAAATGATTCTATGATCTTTAATATTTTCGAAATTATTTCATCGACGTGTTTTCTTTTACATTAAAAATAAAACAGCCTGTAACATTGAAATTAAAATAAAAAAAACAAAATAATATACTTGAGGTACTAAATAAATGGAGGTATACGGGCTTACCGGCTAATGTCCACGTAAAAAATATTTTACTTCGAAATCAACCCGCTTTTAACACTATTTAAGCTGAGGATATAAAATGATAAAAACTTAAATGTTAAAACATCTGGATATACCAAACAACTTCTCATTAAATGTATTTCATATCACAAAGTACACATATATGTAACATTTCTATTTCGGAAAGTAAAAATACAAAAAAACCCTACATTACGTTCCTTTACCCAAGTTACTTAACATTGGACAAATACATGCAAAAAAATAATGCTCATTGCTCTGTAACAACGGTTTGCATTGGTTTGTTGTATTGTTTGTAAAACTTGCATTGATATTTTTATTATTAATTGCAAAAAAATGTATTTTTATTTCACTTAAAGTGATCAGAGATTGATATGTCCCTTAAATTTTGGAAAGTTCTATGTAAAATGGATATGGCACAATACATTTTAGTATTTTAACATTCCTCAGAAAGTTTTCATATTTCTACGGGAATAAATGCAAATCAGTAAGTATTATTCACATTAATTTGTTTTCTTTGGCTTTGTGAAATATCACGGTGTTAAAAATACTTTCTTTTATTTAAAGATATTCATGGTTTTGTGATATGTGGTTTAAGAGATTGGATCGCGATTTTAAAGATATTATTGAATTATTTTTTCAAACACCCTGAATAGATATGTCGTGTTACCTGAAAAACGCGGTACGCAAGCAATTTTCTACGATATAAGTAAATAAAATATTTTTTTATACAATTTGCAGCCATCTTATGGTTAGGTATCCTAAGATTTTTGAGAATAATATAATAATAATAATCTAATAAATTTTCAATAACGAGACATCAGCTACGTTGGTCGACATTTAAATAAGAACCACTATACACTCATAGAGAGAAATCCGAAAATGGATACAGGTTAAATATAATTCTATTAATTAATACCTAAAGTCTACGTATTTCTATACAGAAGAAATGTTTGATTTTGTTTCATGATTTGTAATCATGCACACGTATACGATCGTCGAACTGCTTTTCGAAGACCCACTTTCTGGCAACCCAGCGCCTCTATTTCCTACATCTGTTTACTCACTCTTAACCCTGTATTCAAGGATCCCACCGGAGTCTGGCAACCCTACAGCATTTTCCCTTTTCGAAACGTCACCGCCAACATTGATTCGTCCGTGAACCGTCTTCACTCGCGCATCCCTCGTCAGTTCAGAAATTCATCCATAATATTTCGAAGACGAACGAAGGCACGGCTACTTACACATTGATCATAATCATTATTAATATTGAAGCCAAACGCACATAGATTAGATATTGTTAGACGTTAAATTTTGTACTTTCGAAATCAGATTCTAAGAAGTCTTTAATTTTTTACTCAACATCAACATTTTTTTTTACTTTTACTCTAAACATTTTTGTATTTAACCGCTAAATAATCTGTATCATTTTAATTAATTTAGATTTGGCGTTCCGAAAAAAGTTTCAGTAAAAAATATTTTCTTTGCATTTCTTTTAAAATTTACGGTTTTAAAATTTGTACGTTCTCATTTTGTACAGTTTATCGAATCTAATTTGACACTAGACATTTATCGAAAAGTGATTTTTAAAAATGTATTTCATTTTTTAGAATACAGTTGGCAAAATTTTGGCAGTACTAGAAATATTAATACTTTAGTATTGCTCTGGATTACATTGTCATATTGAACACTGTTGTAACATTTTCACTAGAAAATGCCGTAACTCGCAACCGTTACGCTAGTCACAAAGCGAAGTCCGATCCTCGAAGCGTACACTAAACGACTTCTACAGTCGCGTGCGACAATACTGTTTATGTAATTTTAATCCTAACGTCAATATTTTACTAATTATAATACGATATTAACCATAAATGCGGCGTAAGTCCTGCATTGTTTTGGCATTGTCCGTGATATTGCACATGATGATCCATACCGTAAGCGCGTCCGTCGAGCCGCGCTACAAGTACACCCGGCGGTCACGACCGGTGTACTCGCAACAGGGGGGTCTGCGAGCGATCTAAGCCATGGTTTGTGGTCATTGGAGGCCGGGCGGCAGTTGCGGGCCGTGGTCGGCGCCCAGGTCGAACAGGTGGTGCGGGCTGGGCGCCAGCGCCGAGTGCAGCGCCGACGTCTTCAGCAGCCGCTTCAGCATGCCGCTGGAGCCGCGGTGCTGCAGGCTCTTGTGCGTGGTCAGCGAGTTCTTCGTCCGGTACCTCCGGTGACAGAACTCGCACACGTACAGCGTGTCCGACTGTTCGTGCTTGTCTTGGAAGTGTCGTTTCAAGGAATAGTAACAAGAGAATGTCCTGCGGCAGTAAGGACACTCTTGAGGCTCGTTGATACCGCCGGCGGTGGGCGGGGGCATACGGAGAGGCGGTACTGCTGAAAACAACAAACAACCCATTTACATTAGGCATTTTTCTCAAAATAACGAAGTAACATCGTTAGCTGGCAACACGTGAAGACATGGAGAAAATCCGCTGAGTGATTTTCTGCTTGTTAATTTTCATTCAATAATACATGTATGAGGTTAATAATAATAGTTAATAATACTAATAATATGCACTGTACACATTGACTAACTACACAATAATCACGAGATTTTCATAATATTCAAAATCTTAAGGAAATTCTCTCAACCACAATAACACATAGACACGTGATAACAAAAATGATAGAAGCATGCTCCAAGCAACACAACAACGTCAAAACTGCGAAACCCGACGGGAGGGGGGGGCGCGGGGGGAGGTTGGTAAGTACAGTCGAACTAAAAGAACATAAAAGTCAAACTAAAATCTATAAAATTAAAATTGAACAGAAAAAAATATGAAATGAAAATTTAAGAAG
This sequence comes from Polymixis flavicincta, assembly GCA_949987655.1. Lineage (NCBI taxonomy): Eukaryota > Metazoa > Arthropoda > Insecta > Lepidoptera > Noctuidae > Polymixis > Polymixis flavicincta. The sequence continues at coordinate 22,151,617 of OX465183.1, forward strand.
GACCCTTATACCTAGCTTAGTCTAAATAAAGGAAATCCATTGTTAATGAGTTAGATCGTCTGTTCTCTAATTTGTTTCTGGTTCTATAAACAATATCTAACCTTTGTGAGTGTTGCTATGTACGGCGGGTTCAGGTAGATTGGGCTCGTGTAGATTCTCTTTGCTAGATGAATACTGCCGCACGCCGCGCCAACTCCGTCCGAGTAGTCACTAAAAAAATCGTATTTGATCTGTCTCCCCTGTCCTTGACTTGTGGTAGGTGTATATGTGGGTCATCAACGAGTTCCTCGAACAGTACACCCTCTCACATATCGTGCACCGGTACTCTTCCTGGCGCTCCGCGTGCTTGTCAGCGATATGCCGCTTCAACGACGCCTTTGAACACAGAACCTTCCCGCATAACGAGCACGAGAATAACTTTTTACCTGTAAACAGATCGAAAAAACAAAAAAATATGGGGTTGCTCCCCGAACGCGGTATAAATTAAAAAAAAAATTAAACCTACTCCAGGGATCTCATTATGACAAGTTTTTTTTTTCAAGAAAAAAACAAAAAGTGTGACTAAAATAAATGATAAATAAAATAGAAAAATAAATGTAAATGATGGCGAAGCTACAGTGGCTCGTGAAGGGTGTTAACAGTCAGCATGCGTTGAGGCGGGAAAATAAATATTTAGGCGGGAAAACTAGATATGCTAAGCGTGTTTCGAAATCATTAAAAAAAGAAAACAGTGCACTATGAAAATTGTCTAACTGTTTCTACAAAAAAAGCTAGTAATTCCTTGACAAAAAACACAAATAAATACTCGGGTAGTTAAAAGGATTTTCTAATAAAACTGGCAATATTGTTTTTTGTATATTTGTTTTTATTAAAAACGCCATTATCATCAATATTAGGATTTATGAAGTTCGGTTTAACGATTACATTTTATGAGTAGTTACTTCAATTATTTTTAATTTAAAAAGTAAGGAAGGAAAAGAACTATTTATGAATATATAATATAGTGTTGCGAAATCATTTTTAATATTAGAATATAACTAAGTGCAGCCCATTAAAATAATTTATTTATTTTTGGCGTTCCACGCTACGTTCAAGACGAATTCGCCTCTAAATGGAAGACAAAACATAAAAACACCGTAGTTTTTGGCACAATCTCGAATAACATTAAAAAAATCTAATGGACTGCATTACACAGATGCCAATTGTTAACAAAAAAATATCTAGATTCGTGGATAGTAGAACAATAATTTAAGAAAAAAATTTATAAAATTTCAATACAACAACCAATAAATTAATTTAGATTCCTTATAAAATAAGTAAAAATGCCAACAAGAAGTATAAGAACACATTGGATAAAGTCAACGCACGCGCACGTGCGAGTTTGAAAAAAAAAATCTTAACTCGTTAGAAAGATAAAAACTTAAACAGGTCACAGAAACAGTCTTAATCTTGCTAAGATCCTAACTAATATAGTTTTCGACAGGGATGTGTTCTGCTCCTTAGAACACGGTGTAATTCTTACCCTTTCAAACCCGAGGCTTTCAGCCTCTCGAGATCCCAAAATAACTTAACACCTAAAAATTTCGAACCAAAGATCATTTCAAAATCACAAGTAAATTTCGAGTTTATAATACCAAAATTAATCACGCTTTGACCGCCTTCTGTGCGACAACATTTCTCGATTTATTTTTTATAAAATTATTAATTAATTTAGTAAATAATGTACATTTTTTATCTATAAAATACGCCTAATAGTGTACAAGTCAAACGCGTACTTACTCTAATCAGTCTATAGCGCTTATTATTTTGGCAAAATTTTTCCCAACCAGAGACAAGTTTTTTACTAAATAAATTCTTAATTTTCGTAGCTATACTGAAAATAGCTGAAATACCGTACTGCCTTTGCAGCACATCCCTGTAATCGTAAAGTAAACATGTATTTCTATTATCTATATGAATTCAGATAAACCTTAATCCTATTTAATGAACTAACTTAATTTCCCAAACCCAAATTAACAAGAAAAACTATGACTAAATTACTAATCAAAAAACAACAATCCTATGTTTCAAACTTTGCAATGGTACGCAAATAAAAACTTAACATTTTTTTTTTCATTTTCGTTTTCGTACACGGAATGTTGCGAAATATTAGAAAAAATTTAGACTCCTTTCGCTTCCCTTATCTTTTCTACGAACATCGTTCCTTTTAGCACCAAATCTCTAGTCTTCCAATTGGCCAAACTATTATAATAAAGCTTACTAATTAACTAAACGAGTAATGGCTAAGCATTTATGTATCTAGCAATAACAACAGAATTTGATAACATATAGCATTTTAGGAAGCCTCTTAGTTGTTTGAAGGTATAGCATCTTCTCTAGGTAAACAGTGTGTCAAACACTACCTAATGCTTACTTACGAAAAATACGCAAAATATGTCTTTTTTTTGTCAATAAGAACACAATAATATGAAGCAGGCACTAATGTTACTTAAGGTGTATATCATTTTATAATAAATTATGTTAACATTTACAATCAAAGTTCCCTTATTGCTATAAAATGAAAATTTTAACAATAGTGATATTTTATCGACTTTTTAAAGTCAGTATAGTGATGTATTCATGAACTAGAATATTTTTCACAAAGGAAAGACGCACATTAATTTATTTATTGGATGATTTAACTTTAACGCGGAAGGGAAACTTTTAAAACAGAACAAGTCTTTATTAGCTGGTTTTCTTCCTACAGAAAAGTTTTTCTTTTTTCTTCAATGTTTGATTTAGTTTCTCTGTTTTCCTTTAACGGAATTGTCTAAACCATTTTTCGCACAGGCAAAGTTGCACAATATTATTTTTTGAGGGCTCTTTTGTTTTTCTCCTTGGATTATAATTTTCTAACGCGTTTAAATTTTGTCACCCAATATCGAGACATATACTAAAATTATTTTATGGCAAGCAAAATCCGTTACTAATTATCATCGAGCACGGAACATTTAATAGTTGAAAAGTTCACACTGTTGAAATTTAGGAACATTTAACACTGAGAATTATTAAAAATTTGTTTTTTTTACTATTTCCTATTATGTATAATATAATAATAATGTGTAATTACAATTGTACAAAACAAAAACAAACTGTGAGTGTTTAATGTACAAAAAATACGAGTACAAGTAGGTCGGTAAAAAGCGAAAAGTATTATTATTAAAAAAAAAACTATCCTAAAAAGGCTCAACGAAATAATAAAAATAGAAACAAACACATCGTCATAAAAACTAATGTTTGAAAACTAAAAAAGATGTGACTAAACTAAAAAATAAAATAGCCATATTCATTTAAAATGGCACCTTGCGATTCACTTTGTAAAATGCAATTTTCTTCGACTGATGGTTGTTTGTCAATAATATTAAAAATAAAAAAAGCAGCAAAGGATTTATAAAAGTCGACAAACAAAATATAAATAAATATATTGATAAAATATAAATAAACCGTCGACTGCAAAAAGAAAGCTGTAGAAGTTATTTTGTCTGTGTCTAAGTCGGTATGCTGTACTGTATGTATGTATTCCTGGTTTGTTTGTGTATGTCGTAAAATCCGGTATATTTCTATGGTTGTGCTATCTGCGGGTTAATATATATATTTTTTTTGCAAAAAACAATCCTTCATCTCATTCTATTGGTGCTATTATATCCTGAATTCAGTCTTAAAATTGAAAAAATAAAACACCTAAAATAAAAATAATAATTTGAAAGCCTCATAAGCCAATTATATATCTGTGTATATAGTTTTTTTTTATACTTTTTACATATTTTCGTTTAGTAATCTCGTATAAATATCTAAGAGTGAGATCATACAGATAAATTACAGAATAAATAATTGCCGAAAATAATGAACACAATTTGAAAACAATATGCCTCTTCTGTTACTTACACGAACACCGTTTCTTTTATATAAATTTAAGCCTAATATATAAATTTACAGCACCAAGATTTTTCATCTTTTCTCAAAATATTATTATTTTTTCTCTTCGCCTTATTGTCGCACATTTAACATAGTGTAAAATTCAGGAATCATTTTATACCGCAGTATTGCACTCTCCGGGCGCAATCGATCGATAACATTTCAACAAAAAAACATATTTCAAATTCGATCTAACTCGCCCTCCCTTGTAACAAGTGGAATGTCAGAAAGCCATTAAATATTGTGATGTTAGTCAATGTCAACCCTTACTTACTTACAAGTTCAAAGTTCACAAATAAATATTTCATAGAGGAAAACAATCTGAAAAACAAAAAAATATACAAGTCCCGTTACGGAAATAAAAAAAGGTATATGAAAAATAAAATAGTAACTTTCCTTTTTAAATAGAGAATAATCGTTTTTGAAAAAAGAAAAATTTCATTGAGTAGAATTAGACGTTAAATTGGTCTTTGAACTTGTAGAAGTCGATGTTGTGATGCTGCGGGTTGATCTTAGTGTCGGGGCTGGTGGTGAGGTTCTGCGGCTGCGTCTGCTGCGGCGCGCCGCGCTGCCGGCGGTGGTAGATGCTCTTATGGTTGTTGAGCGAGTTGAGCGTTCGGAACACCTTGTGGCACAGGGAGCAGCGCGCCGAGTGCAGCGGCTGCAGGTGCTGCTGCTCGGTGTGCCGCTTGAGCGTGAGGCGCGTCGACAGCAGCTTGCCGCACACCTCGCAGCGGTGCCCCGCGCCCAGAGGGCCAACTGCGCCACACATAACAACCAACATCAGCGCATTAGTCAACACGCCGGCGCGAGCGACCCCGCCGTATCCACACCATGCGACCGCTCGCTCCCGACGGGTCCCAAGTGACGGAACCAATTGGCACAATTAGTGTACCACTATTGTTTCGGTGGCAATTTTGAACCTAGTAGAGGCAATTCAACGTGTTTCACGACTTTGACTAATGCGCTTTTTAAAAAACGGTTGGTGGTTATGCGTGTACCGATCAGATGTCCCAATTGGTTCCATAGAGGACGTGGCAGCGCAGCGGCGTCGCGGACGCGCTGCGCTGCCACGAAGCGTTAAGATACGTTTAGTGAGAAATAATAAATTATACATACATATAGATAAAGTTTGCGATGCGCATGCATTACTATGCTATATACAAATGTTAGGAACATATCGCGTTACAATTTTATTTAAACTTAACGAAGTTCTAGGGGCAAGAGTATGGCGTTTTAGGTGGTTAGGATGGCAGCTCGGTTTCTTCAAATGGCAACGTGAGGGGAGCGCGCCGGGGCCGGCGGGTCGAGCGTCAGTTGACGGAGTAGAAGGGGCCCGGGGCCGGCGCCGCCGGCTGCTGCTGCTTGCGGTGGTAGATGGACTTGTGGTTGCGCAGGCTGTTCAGACTCGAGTAGACCCGCCGGCAAATGTTACACACGGGCTCCCGGGAAGGTCGCATGTGCACGTTTTGGATGTGTCGTTTGAGCCGCGTCAGGGACGACAAGCTCTTGTTACATGGCTCACAGCGGTAATCTTCTTGGGGGGTGCGGGCGCCACCTGGTCACAACACAAGCAGTTAGCCCCGTCGACGCTCGCGCGTTTAATGCACTCTCGTATCGTAGCCTCTGTTTAAGCACCGCCACCCCCCGTTACGGCGACAGGCGGTCCCGCCGCGGGATGCCAAGCGGTATTAGTAACGCATACATGTCGCCTACTCCTCGCTAGTTAAGCTCAGCAATGATTGTGTGATCGACTATGGTCCGTTTTCATAACAGACGTGCGCAACGTTTGTTTCAAATTTCCCGAACAAAAGCGTTTTTAATTCTTCAATGAAATAATTTGAGCGTATTTTATATAAACCGACACCAAGTTACCATGACTAAAAATCCATTGTTCGATCTCCCTGTTATTATATTTTCCGTTTCCCAAGACAATGTGATCGAGTGTAACACGATAGTGTATTTAGAAATGATTCATGAGATCCGCTATGCTCGGGACAATAAGTAAACTTAACTTTTATTCGAAGTTATGATTGGATTTCTCGGAAGCTAATTTTGTGGTTTTCTTCTTATTTTCGAGTAGGTTTTTTTCTTTAAATTTTTTGTGAATGTAATGTTTACAGCCAATTCGTGTAAGTATAATTACGTTCGTTAACAGTTCGTTTTATTTCAGTGGAATGGGTTCGTAAATAATGGGAGAATTTAAAAAAAAAAAACGAAACAAAAAGTAACAACAAAAACCTAAGTCGGAGACATGGGAGTGAGGGGTTTTCCTAGCACACAATTGTTTAACATCTATAAAACAAGCTAGCATATCTTTGTAGAGTTACATTACACTAAGTTACAGTAACAGTTACATGCACGCCACATTGCGTTTTGGTTCAATGATAAACATACGTCCCAGTCGTACAGATAGTTCAAACCATTGAAAATTTAATAAATCGAATCATTTTGTATCTACGCGCGTCTCCATCGAACCATAACACAAAAAGCTAACATTAATTAATTTAAATACAGAAACACAGAGCACAAATGAAGACATATACAAGGTTAATAGTATATAATTATAATAATATAAATATATTAATAGAAATAAATTATATGTCACGTGATAATTGCCTCATACATTTAAAAATTATAATAAAAAACCTAATAATGATATATAAACCTAATATGACAGAGCAGAGAGGAAGCGGTGATGGTGGCATACGACAGACAGTGCATTAAAAATATCGTTTGTCTCAATATATGTAGTAATGCAATAAAATAAATTCGTTGCTAGACAAGCTGGCACTCACCTTGGGAAGTACTTGCGATGCCGTCCGGAGCCAAGGGACTCTGGAGACCTGGAAACAGTACACAGTTCATATCTCACATCATAATTGACTAAGATTGGTATTTTCTCTTCTTAGTGCTCAAACAGTATTGGATGACATTAGTCAAGGACCTACTAAACTCGTTAAAAAAATCACAGCAATATAGATATAGGAAATTCTTGACGTATCTCGTATCATGTTTGGGTGCTAAGAATCGTCTGTAGGCGAATCACCATTTTTGGAAATCAGTTATTAAATTGACAGGGTCATCATTTAATTGTTTCGTAAATATTATAAACACAAGTCAACTTATTTCGATTTGATGTCCATTTTCCAAGGTCTTTGTCACAGCTTAGGTTTACTTACTAGTAAATGAAACCAATATTTTCTGCTTTCAATATAATTCCATCCTTTATCGTTGATATCTCAATTTAAGACTGAATAAACTGCGATCACAAATCCGTCATATCCTTTGACAACTACTTGACTTCAATCACCTATAACAATAAAAAACAGCAGAAAATCCTCTTACCGGTCAATGAAGGATGCGAAAGAGCTTCCATAGTAAAGTTGTATGTATTCGCCGGGTTGAAGAGTTTCGAGTCCGGTGGCTGTATAAACGGCGGTGGGTGCGGTGGTGGCGTGCACTCTTCAGCGTCAGCCGAGCTGCCACGCGATGGCGGGCCTCCTCCCTGAGGAAGGATGCGAGTAGGCATTAAATAGCGTTCGAATTTTGCGTTACTCTTTGGCCGTATCTGGTTTAGGATGTAACATGAGTAGGTATTAGTACCTAGGCCTTTTATTTGTTTATTTCTAAGTAACATTCGAATCTGAAACCCTACGCACAGGAAACGAATATTCCTAAGCTACGTTTGCTTAGAAATTATGTTATTTGCTTACCGGAATGAGCTTAACAACATCTTAAATCTACTTGATGTTACAAAATGAAAAATGAAAATCGTTTTCGGCGAGCGTTATTACAAGAAGCCGTTATTAACAGAAGTCTGTAGGAGTCGTCAACTATTAGGAGCTACACCAATTTAACTTCGAAATAACTAAAGTTTCGTCCTAATAAAAATATAGGCACTTCAGTCCAAATGGGATCTTATTTTTGTGAGCATTTTTATTTAAAAAGGTTTGTTTTCTCTGGGATTGCGTGTTTCTTCTCGACTTTAATGTGTACCTATTTGGAGGAAGTTTCGTGAAGTGGCCTGAATTAGAAATTATTGGTGACATTTGAAGTATTTTCATTAATTTTTTGATTGTGTGGTTTCCTGCTCAAACTAGGTTGGTATTTTGATCAACAAAATTATTTTTAGTCGTGGGCTGTTCCTGAAATAGAAAGCATTATGAATATATTATTACATTTACATTAAAACCCATAATTTAAGGCTTTACCGCCAAGAGTGGGCCCTTAGCCTGGTCAAATATATCTCTCCAACGTGACCTATTTCCGGCTTATTCTCTCTTCTCACTCCAACAATTCTTAAATCCTCTTTATCACAACCAAAACGCCTTTCGACTCTTGAAAACTCTTCAAATCCTACCAAAAACATCTACAAAACCAAGTTCCAAGCCTCAATCAATGTCAAGGTCGCTAACCCAGTGTCTCATTAGCCCATACAACAATGTTATCGCTGTCACGACTACCTGACACTCTGTACATGACACCCATCGGGTTCCGGGTACAAATTCTAGTGTCTAGCACTCTAATACGTGGTACTGACTCTTAGACGTATTGCTTGTTTATGGCATTGGTGATTTCAAGGCTACTGGGTAATATTTTTGGTGTCTACGACCAGGGCATTAGGCCCTTTGCACACGCACATTTTCCTTGCCATGAGAAACTATGGTATATTTCCCAAATGTAGGTACGGTCATCAGTGTTGCATGGATCATTATCAAAGCTTGTTGACGGACTCGTTTGTCCTACGTCGCGGCACGCCGTACCAAAAAGAAATTGCCATGTACAAAGGGCCTTAGCCTGTAGAGAAGCGCGATTTAAAAAACACAAGAATTTGAATGGCCCTTACGAAATGCATAAAGTACCGGCTGTAAAACAATGCTTTCACTCGATATTTAATTTTAAGAATGTTCAATAAAGTAATTTTTTGTTTTTGTCAGTTCGTATTCTGTTTTCAAATACCTAACTATCATAAATGTATGATTTCAAGTCATTGACAAGTATTGAAAGACATTCGTTTCGAAATGCTATGAGTATACATTATGAAATCTTGAAATGTGTAGAAGGCAAATCGTACATAGAAAGTTTTTGTTGTAGAATAGTTTAATACACTTTTGTAGGTCGAGATTCAGAGTGACTATTCAGGGTGTAAGCGACATCGACGCGAAAAGTGCGCAAACTGCTACAATTAATTCAGCACGTGATTCTAGAGCCCCAGTGTAGAAATATATCGTTGGTCATTCAAAAAATATCTCCTACCATTTATGGAGCAGCTAGTTTTTCCTAACACCCATGTATAATAATGACTTGCCAAAAACTGCGGATACATAATTTTAATAATAGAAACTCAGGATGAATTGATTGACAAGAGAACCTTGGTCCCAGCTTTCATGATCTGGCGTTATTATTGATTTAGGTAAGTTTCTGGTCAGAAAATGATTTTCAAGCTTGAAATATACCGTGCTAAGATTTAATATTCAGTTCATCATAATATTACGATAGTTAACTAAATATTTTAGTAGAACATTGATCGTACTCAATTTATTGATTTGGTAATCAATCGATTCTGTGAACAAACATTCATAGAATGTTAAGCAAGTCCTATATACGTAATACGATAATATTGCTTATTAGTACTTTTAACAATGTTAGTATTTTTATTATAAGTACCTAAGTATTACTAAGTATTAAGGAATTTGTTGACATTTGCAGTTTTCGTTGACTAAGTGAATGATACCCGAAATCAATTGAAAGTAATTTTGCTCTCAAAATTAAGTCAAATGTTATATAGGTACTGCTAGAACCTACTATTGTCTTTTCAGTTTTTTTCATGAGAAACTAATATTGTCTTATGTTTCGGTTTTCAGATTCGTTCGGTTTGGATTGTTTTAATTTGTGTTATGGGAAGCTAATATTTAATTTAGCGCAGTTGTCTACAGTTACGTTTTCTTACGAATTAAATTAGGTATGATGAAAAAGAAGAGTGGCTTTTTTTTGTGAATGGCATTTCGCAGTTGACCTTGAGAGGCCGTGACTGCTCAACCGGACTGTCCTGTGAAGGCTGATAAATTCTCCTCGGGATAAAGTGATACTAAAAGCCTCCAGCCAGGGCATAAAACCTACTTAAACTAAAGCCACTGCACGCTGAGGGCAGCCCCTGTGGGGTACGGACCTCGGCTCAGGGCGTCCCTGGCGAGGGGGGGCAGCAAGTGAGGACAGGCTAAGAAGAGTGGCCTTGATATCAATGAATAAATATTTGAACTTTGTAGGTATAACCACAGCTATCCTAAAAAGGGACTCATCATCATTTCAGCCGAAAAACGTCCACTGCTGGACATTAGCCTCCCCCCAAAAGGGGGGTTTTGCCATAATCGCCACGCTTGGCAGGCGGGTTGGCGATAGCAGTATGGTGGCAAAATGCATAGAGAACGCTGCTGCCCATTCTCTAGAAAGTCCCTTAGTCGCCTTCTACGACAGCCACTGGAAGAAATGGGATGGTGCTATTCTTTTACTCCCGGCGACACATACGGGACTAGTCCCAAGGGAATGGCGTAATCTATCGATAATGTTCGTCACTCCTGGGCGACAGCTAAAATACCAATATGATTTTCTTACTTAGGATTCGTCCCTATTTATCTATCTATACTAATAAGAAAGTTGAAAAGTTTGCTTCTTTTGTTTTTGTTTCTTTGAACGCGCTAATCTCCGGAAGTACTGGTCGGATTAAAAAAATATTTTTGCATTTGATAGAGCAATTTCTCTTCTCCTAAGTAAAGGTGGAAAAACAATGCTGAACGAAAACGAAGTAATAACGGGTAGGTGATGCGATACGACACGGTGCGTCGGGGGAGCAAGAAATGTCACGCGGAAGAAGTGGATACAAGTTAGGTAGTGTTATATAAATCTGAGTTTGACTAACTTAGCAAAATTAAGTTTTTACTGGGAGTTGAACCCATACCTAATTGCTACCATGATCAGTATGTTCAATAGGGTCTATCAAATAAATGTGATAATCATTTTATTACCATACCCGTGACTCCATAATATATTCCCAAAGTACCTAATTGTTTAGTAGCGTTTAAGTGCTAATTTCGTATATTACCTAATAACATAAACTAATCTTTAAAACTTCAGTATACACCGTGACATTTTAGTCGTCTTACAACGGCAGCCCACTTCATTTATCCAATGACTACAATTTTTTTTTTTTGGGACTTTTGAGATTAAAAAAAGAAAATATCCACTAAGACGCAAGACACAGTTTGAACCACCCTGACATGGCGATGGAATCATTTATGGAATGTTATGGTATAGGTATCTTCAACCCTTTGATACGTAAACATTATAAACAGGTTGTTTCATAATTCTAAAGCATTAGGTATTTATTATTCTTTGTATTATCTTAATTAATGGTAACATTTTTTAATCGCGCCTAGAGGTATTTTATGTCGGATACATTCAGTGAACCGTCTTTGTAAGACGAATAAAATTTCACGGTGTATACACGTATGTCACCTTGTACACATCTTCAACAGAAGCTCTTTGGGAATCGAACCCTAAATTCTCCTTAACACCCATCCTCGAACACGTAACCACTCTAAAAACAAAATGGTAGACGTTTTACCAACTCACAAGTGCTCTATGATGATGCGGCGGCGTATCGTCCGTGCTCCTGTCAATATCTGGGTTAGAGGGACAGATCATGTCAATTGGCTCGTTCTTCACGTCATCCATGAGCCTCGGGGAAGGCGAGGAGCTGCTATTGGAGATCCCATTCCCGTTGTTCCCCGACTCGTTATGCCCGCGGGCATGAGTATTGTTCTTAGTTGAAAAGTCAGTTGCATGAATCTGTGGTTGCTCGTTGTTATTGTCGTGACGTGGACGTTTGATGACGTCGGGACTGTTGTCGGCGGAGCGGCTCAGCCGGCGCGGCGGCAGCGGGGTCCTGCGCATGAGTTGTTGGACGCTCGACGATGTCGGCTGGAGCAGAGCCTCTTCCAGACGGTCGTAGGTTGGCGTGTGGCTGATGTGCGTGCTGTGAGCTGAGTGCGGCGGCGTGTGCGGCGATGTTGTGGAGGGCGCGCGCATTGGCTGCAGCAGCGGCTGTGGAGAAGGGGGTGTGTTAGAAACTTGTAATCAGTCCATATTTTGTTACAATTCCTGGCTCCCAAGCGGGCTCTCTGTGAGAGAGTATGGTCCGTATCCACCAGGCAGGCCTGTTGCTGATGTCACATGTCAAAAAGGGATGTCAGGCAGAGTAGCAAAAATAATGTCTTAAAAGAAGAATCCATATTTCGAATGTCAATTAATAAGACAATTTAAACTCATTTTCCAATAGAACAAAATAATGATCATTTTATAAATAGTTAACATGGTAACATAATTATGTAGATACCAATAAGTATAACACACGTAGCGATGTGAGCTCTAAATTATCTTCTACACTCGTACTAATTACCAATTGGCTAATTAGTATGATTCAAAACTTTGAACAGTTGTTGGAAAAGCCTTGAATTTATACATTTATGAAAAATAAATAAACTACTAATTGTTACAAAAATCGTAAGACTTGTATTGTGTAGATATTTGTGAAGGTATATAAGGATAGGTACCGTTATAATAATAACATAATGATAAGCATATATTCTTTATACCACAACTGTTATCGAATTGAGGTAGGTATTTTTGGACTAAAACCTACTTGGACTTACCAATCCGTCAGCTCTGTTAGCTTCACAAAGAAAAACCAATAATTCTTATATAAACAACCCCGTTACTCTAAAATCACTTACCCCCTGAGCGTTCTCATTATGCGTGAGTCCAGACACACGGAGGACTTCGGCAGTCTTTAGGAAGGAGGACAGACTCCTCTGGTGCACGTTCACCTCCCCGTGGTAGATGAACTCGACGAGCGCGTGTAGGTCCGTGAATGCCACGTCTTGGAGCACGATCACTGGGTGCTTGCATGGTGTTGACTGAGGAGAGAGTTTGAGAGTTAATTTGATTGGTGAGGACATAGAAAATTACGGTTAGATAATGTTGAAAAAGTGGTTTTATGATTGATGCTATTGATTAATTGATACTATAGATGGCAGTAAGACTTTTATTGCTGACGTGGAAGATGTTATCAGGGCCTTTATTATTGAGATTTGCAAAGATGATTTAATTCTATTTTACTAGTTATTGGCAGATAAAGGCCAGTGATTTCACCGTACAGTAATAACTCCGTTTGAGATCGAAAATACATTTGGATCACGTAATTTAAATCTAAAATGACTTTAAGCAGTATTTAAATAACATTTCAGAACTTCAACATCGAAATGAATGTCGTTGTTTTCTCAATAAACCTAAAAATATAATCACGGTAAAATTTTAAAGTAGCTTTTCATTTTAAAACAATTGAGTATGAAAACCTACAAAGGCTGAAGACATGGCCTCCATTGAACAAAGCCTAAGAGAAGTCTTTTGTCTCACAGTCAATATTTTTTATGAATTTAATTAAGATGAACAATTTCAATATGTAAGTCAAAATATTGTGAAATTGTTTATTTAAAACATGTACGCACGGCTACACATAAAGCTAAACATTACCAGTATAAGCTGATCCCGAATTGTAGAGGATTTCCGTACAGTGCGAGATCAGCGTAAACTGGAAATCTATAGCTTGATGTGTAGCCGTGTGTACACACTCAAACTAACATGTTATAATGAAAAATACAAGTTTTCTTCTACTTTAAATTATAAGTAGCATTATAACTACAAGTAAAAGTAAGATTAAGTCGTTTCGACGGATTGACTAAGAAATTGAAACGTTTTTTTTGTAAAGTTAAAAAAAGAACGATATTTATATAAAAATAAAATAATTAAAAAAAATATAAATCTCAATTAATCTCAAATACCTACTGATAATTATCATAAATTGATTTACTGCCTTCATTATATTTTTAAACAAAGTAGTGTCTTGTTTGTTTTATTAGTTTCTAAATTTCATACTAAAATCAACAGATTAATTGAGTTCGTGGATTCCGAAAAGAAATGCAGTCTTATCAAACTTAGCTAAACGCACGTCCACAAAAAATCGTCAAAACACAAAATTGTTCTATCAAAAAGTCCTAAAATAACTCTGAAGCTTATAATATCATTCAGCTATCAGTTATTTAAACAAAAAACTCAATTACATGGAATGAATATAAAATATTCAGCACTGGAGCTCTAGTCGGCCTATTTTAACCCACTCTACTATTTATTGGGTATGGTAACACTGGCCATTCGGATTACAGACGAAAAACTGATTAAAAAGAATAAAATATACCTAGAATGTTTGTTTGAAATTTAATTGCTTATGGGTAGATTTTTGTTTTCATTTTGATTGCAAATATTGTAGGCATAGACTATCAAAGCAATTATAGAAGGTTTTTATTAACAACGTATGAGGTTATTGTCATAGTTTGTTGTTGACTAAACGTTTTCCTCAGAAAATCTATTATTTCATCACATTTTCACATATCAAGCGTAACTTTAGTTGTCCCTGTAATGTAGGGTAGGTTGTATGCGTGCCTATGAGTATGTGCCGGTCGGCCAGTGGACAATAAACCGCGTAACTAGCAACACGTTGTTTTACTCAAACACCTCAGTGGCGACGAGGATTAAAATTATAAGCGTATTTTACCATACAAAATGTCGATCGGGAAGTTAAACGAGTTTAATGTAAGATCCGGGAATTGGACCATGTATGTGGAACGCATGGAAATGTTTTACAAAGTGAACAGTGTAAAGAACGAACTTTGGTTACCCACAATGATTGCGGCCATGGGTGACGAAGCATACGAACTGTTAAGTAATTTAACAAGTCCGGACAAACCTAGTGCGAAAACTTATGCGGAGGTAGTGGAAGTCATGGAACACCACTTGCAACCAAAGCCGTCGTTCATGGCAGAGAGGTATCGTTTTCGTCAGAGAAGACAAATGGAGGGTGAATCGATTTTGCAATACATTTCGGAATTGAAGAAAATGTCAAAATTTTGTGAATTCAAGGCGGTTTTGGAGGAGAACTTACGTGATCAGTTAGTTTGCGGGTTGCGGAGCGAGTCTATTAGGCAACGACTGTTTACAGAAGAAAATCTGCAATATGCAAATGCCGTGAAAATTTCATGTGCAATGGAAGCGGCGGAGAGAGATGCAGCAGCAGTGGAACAGACAGTCGCGAATAATAATGAGTCGAGAGGAAGCGGTGAGGCAGCGGCCGGAGCGCTGCACGCGGTGGCGACGGCGCAGGCGGGCAGCCGCGCCGGCCGGGGCCGTGGCGGCCAGCGCGGGCCGGCGGCGGGGCGCACGCGCACCAGCACTGCCAACGATTCCAAAAGCAATTGTTCGGCTTGCGGGGCGTCGGATCATCAGAGTGAAGGATGTAGATACAGTCGGTTTATCTGTGGTAGATGTAGGCAGAAAGGGCATCTACGTCGGGTTTGCCCGATGCACTTCGGAGGGAGGCAGCCGCGAGATGGACGCGACACCAACAACCTGGTGGCGCATGTGCATGCAGCGAGCGGACCGGACAACCAGATAAATTCCTGGGACCAGTTAGCGGTGGACGAGCCGTCGTTGTCAGATAATGAGGACTGGGAGGCGGTAGAAGATTTACATCAACTCAGTTTAAATAGCTATAAACCGGTGAGCTTAACTATATGGGTGGATAAAACCCAACTATCGATGGAGATTGATACGGGGTCATTAGTGTCATGCATTAGTAAGACGATGTATGATAAACTGTTTAGCTATAGACCCTTAGATCATTCTAATTTAGTATTTAGATTTTATGACGGTACGTCAATAAAACCAATAGGGGTAATTAGGCCATTAATCAAATATGAAAATAAGTCTAAACAATTGGAATTGTTTATAATAGAAGGGGGTACCACCTCACTACTGGGTCGACAATGGCTTACAGAATTAGGCATTAAAATACCTTTGTACCAAAATGTTGTAACTATGAAGGTAGGCGAAACAAATTATAATAACTCATGTAATAATCAATTAACGCTATTACTTCACAGATATAAGGATTTGTTCACGGAGGGACTGGGACGGTTCACGGGAGGCAAGGCTCGGCTGCGAATACGGGAGGGAGCAACACCCGTGTTCTGCCGCGCACGGCCTGTACCGTACGCACTCCGCGAGCGCGTCGAGGCAGAGCTCGAGGGTATGCTGCGCGCTGGCGTCGTCGAGCCTGTGGACAGCGCGGACTGGGCTACTCCGCTCGTACCGGTGCGTAAGGCTGATGGTGGACTCCGTATCTGTGCTGATTACAAAATAACTTTAAATCCAGTTTTATTAGTCGACAAATATCCTTTACCACGTATAAACGACTTGCTGGTTAAATTAAACGGGGCAAAAATATTTTCAAAAATTGACTTGACACAAGCCTATAACCAGATTGAATTGGAAGATCCCGATAATTATACGGTTATTAATACACACAAGGGCCTTTTTAAATACAAACGGTTAGTATACGGCCTCTCTTCGAGCCCGGGTATATTCCAACGAATTATGGCAAATCTTTTAAACGACATTCCGAATGTAGAAGTATTTCTCGACGACATAATAATAGGTTCTCCCAATATTAATGAGCATTTACTTACCGTAGAGAGAGTTTTGGAGCGGTTACATAGTAATGGAATGAAACTAAAAAAAGAAAAGTGTAAATTCATGACTAATTCAGTAGAATATTTAGGATTCATTATTTCGGCCGATGGAGTCAAAGCAGACCCCAAAAAGGTGGAAGGCATACTAAATATACCCCAGCCAGATAACATTACCGATTTAAGGGCTTTTTTGGGGACAATTAATTACTATGCTAAATTTGTGAACAACTTGAGCACTGTACTGGCGCCGTTATATAGGTTATTGAAGAAAGGGGTATTGTGGAAGTGGGACAGTGAGTGTGAGTCGGCATTTAAAAAAATTAAAAGTATATTAATTAGTGCAGACGTCCTTGCCCATTATGACCCAGGCAGACCTTTGTTTTTAACTTGTGACGCGAGCGCGAAAGGTATAGGCGGCGTGCTAAGTCAGACATGCGAACAAGATAGTCGGGGCGCGGGCGGAGGCGCAGTCGGAGCGGGGGAGCGACCGGTGGTGTATGTGTCACGTGCGCTAAACTCAGCGGAGAAACATTATTCACAGATCGAGCGGGAAGCTTTAGCTATTGTTTTCTGTTTCGAAAAATTACATCAGTACTTATACGGGCGACGTTTCACACTACGCACGGACCACAAGCCGTTAGTTACTATTTTTGGGCCTAAACAGGGAATACCATCGATGGCAGCCAGTCGGTTGCAAAGGTGGGCTATTAAGTTAGCAGCCTATACATACGACATCGAGTATGTTACATCGAAGCAGAACGGGGCGGACGGGTTGTCTCGGTGGCCCGCACTTTGTACACGTCAACAAGCTAGTACAATTCCGGAACAATCACATTTACACTTTGCACAGAATGCAATGTTATTAGATTACAATGAAATTAAAAGACAGACGAGCCGAGACCAGTTATTAGGTCGTGTTTTAAGGTATATTCGCGACGAATGGCCGTCGGATGATGAAATAATATCGCTCCAGCCGTATTTTAATCGTAAGAAGGAACTATATGAAGAGTTAGGGTGTGTGATGTGGGGACATAGGGTAGTTGTACCAGGAGTATGTAGGAATAAAGTTTTATCCGATTTACATGAAGCCCACATGGGGATAGTGAAAACTAAAGCTTTTGCTAGGAGTTATGTTTGGTGGCCAGGTATGGACGAAGAGATTGAAAAAACGTGCCGTGGTTGTCGTGTCTGTGCCGTGGAAAGTGAGGCACCGCCGCGACACATGCCCTGTCCTTGGCCGTGGCCAGATAAACCGTGGGCCCGTGTTCACGTTGATTTCTTAGGCCCAATCACTGGCCGAATGTTTTTAGTAATGGTTGACGCCAGAACTAAATGGCTAGAGGTTAGTCAGGTGCCTAGTACTGCGGCTGGTTACACAATCAACGTTTTAAGTGACGTGTTTGCACGTTTTGGGTTACCTAGACAAATAGTCTCCGACAACGGGCCGCCGTTTACAAGTCATGAGTTTTCACAATTTCTTAATACAAATGGCATTGAACATATATTCTCAGCACCATACCACCCCGCCTCAAACGGTGCAGCTGAGAAGGCAGTGCACACAGTAAAACGTGCAATTAAGAAGGCACTTAGAGATAATTTAAACATGCATTTATTTTTAAATAATTTTCTACTTTACTATAGAAACACAGAACATTGTACGACAGGTGAAACACCGGCGTCACTTATGTTTGGCCGTAGGTTGCGTACTAAATTTGATGCCCTAAGGCCTAATATTGACAATAAAGTTAGGGATGCTCAGGGGCGACAGCAGACATATGGCGCAACGGGGTCTCGTCAATTATGCCCGGGGGACGAAGTCTGGCTACGTCAATATAGGGGACCGGATAAATGGGTACCTGGAAAGGTATCAGAAAAGATAGGAACCACCGATTATAGGGTATTAGATGCTTTCGGAAAAGAATCCCATAGACATGTTGATCAGCTAAAGCCACGGATACGGAGTTCATTAATCTGTCCTTCTAGCCCTTTTTGTGAGAAGTCGGAGTCGCTGGCAGTCGCACGTGAACAGGAGGCGCCCGGTCCGAGCAGTCCTGGGAGCGACGTCACGGCCGCAGCGGACACACAGCATGAAGGCGAACCAGAGACGTTTGAGGACTGTGTAGAACAGTCAGATCAGAGCCCGATACGGCCTTCGCTTACTCCTGAACCGCCCCAGTCTCGTCCCATCCGTCAATGCCGCTTAAATAAGCCAGTTAGATATAAGTTAGATTAAGAAGGTCTATGGAATATTTCGTTGTTTTTTTATTATTATTATTATTATTTATTTTTTTGTTCTTTTCTATGAAATTGTCAAATTCAGAAGATAACATTCTTGATTAAAGTGTATAATTAAATATAGAAGGGGTTCTAGATTAAGGGTGGAGGTGTAATGTAGGGTAGGTTGTATGCGTGCCTATGAGTATGTGCCGGTCGGCCAGTGGACAATAAACCGCGTAACTAGCAACACGTTGTTTTACTCAAACACCTCAGTCCCTAGTAGGCGATCGCTAATTTTGACGTCTTAACATAAGTCAGGTTGGCCGAGTGGTCTAAGGCGCCAGATTTAAGCTCTGGTTCCCGAGAGGGAGCGTGGGTTCGAACCCCACACCTGACAAATGTTATAAAAATACTTTTTAGATTTTTGAAAAACATGCTTTGTCATTTTTATTTATGTCTTTCTATATTTATTTGCATGATTTTATTATTTAATTGATAGTAATAAATATATTTGGTTTATTTTAATGGGTTTTCATAGTTCACACAAAGCAGAAATTACGATTCACAATAAAAATACATATTTTTTTTTATGTATTGTGGATTTGTTAGTATTATTTAAATATCTAGGACTCAAATGCGCCATCTGGTGGAACTAAAATGCAACTTACTATGGAATCTTTGCATGTTGACCAATGAAAATGATACACTTCAATTTACATACTGCGTTATGTTTGATTATCCTAACATTTATTTGTTTATGTTTCGAAACGTTATACTCGTAAATATAATAATCCCTTGTATGTCAGGGGGTCGGCAGAAATCAAACATAACTACATGAATTTCACAAACCTTAATCTGAAGTTACTGATTATGAAAAATTCACTTCAAACCTAACTTAGTAATACTTATATTATGGGAATAGAATGTTACTAACTTGGTGTTTTTTTTTTTTAAAGTAGCTTGAAGTGTGAAGTTTGAACGCTATCAAAATGTATGGTTTGATAAATGATTTTTTTAGGGTTCCGTACCTCTAAAGGAAAAAACGGAACCCTTATAAGATCACTTTGTTGTCCGTCCGTCCGTCCGTCCGTCCGTCTGTCAAGACCGTTTTTCTCAGGAACGCGTGGAGGTATCAAACTGAAATTTCTATATGATACTTAGTTCTACTGTCCCTGGAAGCTGTAGAAAAATCAACCTTCTAAGTCAACGCAATCAAAAGATACAGCCATTTAGGCCGCAAAATTCCGCAAATTTTCGAAACTCGCACGGGAATCAAAACCTACAGGGTACTTCCCGTGAACTTAGAATCTTGAAATTTTGTACGAAGTCACGTCATATAGTACAGATATAGGAAAAAATACGAAAACCGAAATTTTTTAGTTTCGTCATATAAAAAATTTTTTTTTTGACAATTTTGAACTTTTACTTATATACCCACAGGTTTGTACGGAACCCTCGGTGCGCGAGTCCAACTCGCACTTGACCGGTTTTTTTTTGTAAGTAGGTTTGTACAAACACTTTAACACGTCAAACCTATTTTAAAACTAGATGAGATCGGTGTTTCCTATCTGCCTACTCAGAAAAGAAAGGCCGAAATAAACTCAGAGATCACAGTCTCTCTTAAAGTCCAGACATAATCTTGATCTCATCATGTGAAGACCATGTAGATTGTTGACTGAAATGGTCTTTTCAGGAAAGAGCCACACAGATTGAGTAGACCTGGCCAGTCAGTGCACGCAATTTGTCACCTAATCGTGCAACTCAACTCAGAACTTAAGGAGTTTAACGTTGTTTTCTTTCGAACAGAGCTGAGGGCTGCTACTGAGGTATTCCAAACAGAAAAACCCAATAACACTTTTCCCGACCTGGGAATCGAACCCAATCCCTCGTGATCAGCAGTAGCGCTTGCGACCACTGAACCCACAAGACAGGCTTCGATTGAAGGCATAAAAATCCTTGTATACCTTAATAAAGACTAGAGATTGGCCGACTATGACTTTGGCCGACTAGCCGACTAGCCTACCAGTCGGCTGCAAAATGGCCGACTAGTCGGCCAAGCCGATCATGACTTTCGGTTGAGTTCGGGTGACATCGGCAATGTTCGTGACTACGCTTCCGGCGCCCGGCGACCAGGCGGAATTGTCAGGACATGTTTTTGTTAACTTAGCATTTACCTATTCTATCCTAATTTCCTATCCTATTCTAGATTATACTGAAAATAAATAGTAAAACTGATTCTATAATATCAACAGTAAAGATTTCAATTTCTTTTCAATTAACGTCCATTATTTTTTTAAGCATATTAATACGAGTAAAAAATGGGCCAAAAGCTAAGGGCTAAAAACGCCGACTAATCGCCGACTACAAATATGGCTGACTAGTCGGCTTTCCCGACGAGTTGGTACATCACTAATAAAGACATAAAAATCCCTCAGAATTACCTTCAATAGCTCCCTGAAGTACGGACTGCAGGCTGACAGTACAACTCGATGTGCCTTTAAACTCTTGCCGTCGCAGGCCAGTGTGACGTCGACAAAATCCTCGTCATCGCGAAGATTTTCAAATGCGCTGGTGATGCTGCTCTGGTAATTGTTCCAGCGCAGGCAAAAATGTTGTGTGTCCACCATTTTGACGGCTATGGAGTCATGTGTGATGTGATCTGGAAATTGAGAGGTCGTTCAATATCAAATCATGAACAAGAATCGTTAATTAAAACTGGTGGTTGCTGAGTTTATGAAAGTAATTAAAGGTTTCTGTTACACCCTGTATAGATAAGGCTGAGAATTAGCACTTTTGGAACGTATAAATTACATAAGACAGTCCCCCAAAACGCACATCAAGACTTCCTATTGATTTCGCTGGGAAGAAGAAGTGGCGCAACAAACTCCTCAGCAGCACAGCTATATTTCAGATAGCAAAAACAAATTACACTTGGCCCGACCCGGGAATCGAACCCAGGACCTCATGCTCAACAGAAACACTTGCGACTTGTAGATAGATGAACAACAAAATAAGGATAATATTTATAACTATAGTTTACTTAGATCATTACTATTTAAAAGATTGATATAAGAGAAAAACTTATAAATAACGAAGTTAAGATTACAAAAAATAGGTCGCTTGTGATAAAAATTACCGCCTCGAAGTGTCAGTCATTATGTTATTGTTTAATAATCTGCCCTATATTTTTGAAATAATTGCAATTACCCTATAGTGAAGATAAATGGTGAGTTATGTGTTCCAGTTTAAAAGTAGTTGATGTGTTTGAAAAATAGAATTTATGTAGAGTAGCGACCTATAAAGAGAGGTAGGCTGGCTATAGTGTCTTAGAATTAAAAAAAAAAAAAACCTGTTGTAAAAAAATATTTTAGACACTCGTCTTACCGCCGACGAGAAGGTCAAGCTTTCCACGATTTTCTCGCTCAAGAAACGTACAAAAGATTGAAGGCAAGTGAAAGAGATACATGTTTGACCGCAGACAGTTCACACCGCTGGCGAGTACTGTTTTATCGCAGCGACAAGAAATGTCAAGGAGAGTACTCGCTTAGCGACGTTTGCTTGGTAGCAGTAGAACACTCGCTGAGAGGCCAACGCTTGGTACATATACATATCACCATCGAGTACTTTCCTTGACAGCTCTCGTCGCCCCGTCGCGCACTCGCTGCTCGCCAACTCGTTTATAGTTGCTAGTTCTAGTCGCTTCTCGTTAAACACTTAGGTCCGTGTTTTAACAACATTAACGTCACTACATTAATATAAAGATGCAATTTCACAATTATTGAGGATTAAATCTCTTTTATATTCTAACTAGCTTATGTCAGTGGCTTCGCCCGCGTGGAAGTCGGAAATTATCCCGCGGGAACGTACTACCGGGATAAAAAGTATCCTATGTATTAATATAGGTTATAATCTATCTGAGTGCCAAATTTCATCCAAATCTGTTCAGCCGTTTTTGCGTGATTGAATAACAAACATCCAAACATCTTCACAAACTTTCCCCTTTTTTTATATTAGTGGGATATATTTAAAGTGGGATAGGATAGGATACCTCACAATAGAGGATCTTATTCTTCTAAACTGTATGTGTAATCTTATGAGAACTGAGTGAAAAACTGCAGCACTTTTTCACCTTATGGCAGAATATTCTAATTCCCTCTCATCGAGAGCAGACCCGTGTCCCAGCAGTGGGAACATTATAGAATGATTATGACGCGGCAAAATATTGCGAAGTAAAATAGATTTAATTTTCTAAAATCAACCAATAGGTACTCAGTCAAAATCAAAAGACATTTATTCAAAATAGGCTGACGAAAAATTTTTTTTTTTTTTTTGGAATGATATCTCGCAGTTCCACCTGTGAGGTTGTCGTCTGCTTAACTGCACTTGCTTGTGATAATCCAAATATATTAAGATTACCAACCAAGGCTTAAAAAACTTAAACCGAAGAATGCGAGCGAATGCTCGCTAAGGGCACCCCCTGTGGGGTATGGACCTCGGCTTAGTGCATCACTGGTAGAGGGTAGGAAGGGACAAACTGAATCAGATTGATTATTATTAGGGGACTCGAGCAAAGGACGGGACGGAAATTGAACGGGACGTCACGACGGGCCTCGGCGGTGAGGACGGAAGAACGGAGGTTTGCGACGGTGCACCCTGAGGTGCTGATAAGCTTACGACTTTCCTAGAGGAGAATTGTAGCGTCGTCAGGAATGGTAAGAGTATGCCTCGGTCGGTGAATCTTGCCAATACGGGAGGGAGTGTAGTGGGCGGCTGCCGCGATGAGGGGATTGGGATGCTTCACAGCTGAATCAAAGAAACGCTTGGAGAGGCGTTTCATGAACTGCTGGACAGGGGACATTCTGAGATCCAGATGGAAATTCTCTTTTCGGACATAAAAGGTGGCTCCCGTGACCTTTCTTAGGAAACGATTCTGGAGGGTCTGCATCCTATGGATCTGATGGGGCTTAGCATGTGCGAAGATGATGCACGCATAAATCATGATACGTATGACCGCGGTGTAGATACGCAATTTGAACCTAAGGGACAATTTGCTACGGGCGGTCAGTACGAAGTGGAGCCTACCGAAAGTGAAAGTGGCTCGAGAACGAGCCGTCTTTATGTGCTCCCTGTAGGTAAGTTGGTAGTCGAGGATCACTCCTAAGTACTTGGCTTGCTTCTCTCAAAGGATCAGCTTACCGTAGTGATCGGACTGAGAGGGGAGGGCAGGCAGTATGCGGTTTCGAGAAGAGAACCGCCTGACTCTTGTCGGGGTTGACGTCGACTCTCCATTTTCGGAAACAAGTGCTTAAGACGTTTGCGGAGGTTTAGAGAGTGTGACCGATAGCGTCTTGACAGCGACCCGTAGGTATTGTAAATGGCCGCGTCGTCGGCGAATGGAGCCATTTGGGCCTTTTACTTTTCGGAATATCGCTGGGGAAGAGCGTGAAAATGAGGGGAAATATCACGGAGCCCTGAGGGACTCCAGCACGGATGGGATGAGGGGAGAGAAAACAGAACTCTCGATGCGATAGCCGAAGGTGCGGTTTGACAAAAAATCTCGTAGAATGAGCATGAGACGGTCAGGCACACCGAGTTGGTAGATCATGTATAATAAGCCATTGTGCCCGACTTTGTGGAAAGCCTTCGCTGTGTCGAAGAACAACGCACCCGTCACTGCATTACACTGGAAGCCAGCGTGTATGTGCTCTACGATGCGGTGGATTTGTTGGACCCACGAGTGGTGGTTCGGAAACCAAATTACTCGTTGGGAATGAGGCTCTTCGCTTCGGCATAGGCTTTGAGACGCTTATGAATAAGCCTCTCATAACTTTTGCCGAGAACGTTGAGAAGACTGATAGGACGGTAACTGGAAGGCTCAGACTTGGACCTTGACGGCGGCTTCTTTCCACGCTTGCGGGAAGATGTTCTGGCTCAGGGCGCCATTGAAGATGGCGGTCATGAGCAGTATGAGACGGGTGGGGAGGAGTTTAAACACCTCATTGGTGATACCATTCGAACCGGGGGCTTTTCTGGCTTTGAGCCATTTAATGATGTCTTGTATTTCGTCAGAAGTGATGGGAGGCAGAGGATAAATAGGGTCTTCAACGGAAGGAAGAGAGTAGGCTGAGAATCTGCATTTTTCGAACGTCAAAATCACATGACAGTCCCCCAAAACGCCCCCCTTCACCATTTCTTAGACAGAAGATTCGGCGCAACAAACTCTCAAGCAGCTCAGCTGGCTGTTTTATTAGAAGAACATGATTCTATACAATATAAAACATTACGAAACACAAAATATTAAATGAAAATATTTGCCATATAATGAAAAACAGTTATTACTGACCAGTGACCTTTCTTCCATCAATCAAAAGACGTCTGGAAACTGTTATACAATGTAACATATTCATTTCTTTTATGATTGTAGATTTATAAGAAATTCAAAGAGTTAACCGAATCAAAAAAGAAAAGAAGAATGGACATCGTTTCAAAACGTTGAATCACAAAAAAAAAATGTTTTCGTGTATTGTCTGACCCCTCTTTCACCTTTCAAACAAAAGTTCTGAATGTTGTTTTAATTTTTATTATTATTTTGGCTTCTTGGCTTTGCCGAAAGTTTTTAACTTCCACAGCTATGTTAAGACAAAAAAATAATTAAGAACTACCATGTTTGTGGCTTCATATTATTTCGTTTTTCCCTGAATCGGAATATGAAGGAAGATTTATGTAGCTTACATCTATTAATTACTTAGCTGGGTTAAATACAGAGCCTTTTAAGTGCCTGCTTATGAATTTTGTTAAACTTTCGATTTTGAGTCGTAATGTAATCTATACGACGAGTAAGATTTTTCATATTTTCAGTACTTACTTCATAAAATCTTTATTTCTATAGCGTAACAAAATGTGGCAAGTCTTCTATTTCTAAACTTAAATATTTTGATAATTTTACCAGTCAATTCTTCCTAACAACGGTAGGACCTAAATTACAAGAATTGTTACATTACATCCATTATACTTAGCCCTATGTTACAGAACTTAGCAGATGTTATAAACTTATTAACTACCTTCAATGTCTTGATAAGTAAGTTAATTATTGTCGTCTTCTTTTATAAGGTACTTGTTTTGTGCGTGTCATACTAACTAGTTCTGCTCACGAATGTCATCATTATTATATTATAGTTAAAATATTTCTCATTAAGTGAAATTTGTAGTAAATTTGTTTTGAGTTAATAAATATTCTTTAACAACAATTTACCCTCCAGTTCGCTGAGGTAGAAAAAAGTAAAACTACAACCTTTTTTAATTTCTCGTAGGCTACTCGGCCTTTGATCATGGTCTGTACCATGAGAGGTCTCATGTTTTTTTTTTGTTGACCTAGTGTTCATCATAAAATGTCTCGGCGTCTTCCCACGGGGACAAGCAGAAACTCCCATTCAATTTTTTTTTCATTTACGGTCATACACGCACGTCAGGTGCGAGTACTATGTACCTGACCTTTTTGAAGTATATCACCAATAAGGTCACTATAATGTCTTCTAGGTCCCTCCCTGCTTTTTCACTCATTTCTACCTTGTAAATACCTTTTGTTTGTCACCTTTCATTAATCTTCTCAACATGAGCAAACCATCAAAGCCAATCTATTATCTATAAATACTATATAATATAATATAATTAATATTATAAAGGTGAAGTGTTTGTTTGTTTGTTTGGTTGAATGAGCTAATCTCAGGAACTATTGGTTTGAATTGAAAAAAATATTTTAGAGTTGGATAGCTCAATTATCACGAACAGGAAGTACTCGCACGGCCAGGCGATTCGATGTGGGGTGGGTCGGGGGAGCAGGAAATTTGGCGCAGACGAAGTTGCGGGAAGAACCTAGTTACTAATAA
Organism: Polymixis flavicincta; assembly: GCA_949987655.1. Taxonomy (NCBI): domain Eukaryota; kingdom Metazoa; phylum Arthropoda; class Insecta; order Lepidoptera; family Noctuidae; genus Polymixis; species Polymixis flavicincta. The sequence continues at coordinate 22,178,315 of OX465183.1, forward strand.
TATAGATGACTAGCTTTTGCCAGCGCGGAACTTTCATCCCCTATTTAACTCCCTTAGGGGTTATATTTCGAAAAATCCTTCCTTATTCCTTGTCTACATTATTAAGGGAACCTCTGTGCAAAATTTCAGCTTTCTAGGTCCAAGGGTTTGGGCTGGGCGTTGATGAGTCAGTCAATCAGTCAGTCAGGACTTTTCTTTTTATTTATATAGATAGATGAGTTTGTTTGAACGCCCTTATCTCTGAAACTACCTGTCGGATTCGAAATTTTTTTTTTGTTTTCGACAGTCCAATTCTCCAGAAATGTTATATTCGGGGCCGAAATTTCGCGCGGACAAAGTCGTGGCTAAAAACTAGTAATTGATACAATTACCAAAAATCGTGTCCTACACCCCTACATTTTTTACTGGCATAGAAACGGTTACATAAAAGATTGCACATAGATACCGTGCATAAACGACATCCGCTATCTAGCGTCACTATATTGAATTATATATTCCTTATCACTGATAACGGCTTAGAAAAACTATGATTAGTAGGTATTAGGTGCATTATCTCCACGGACGAATGCACGGGGCCTGTGCATGATGATAACGTTTGTATTTGGATATCTTCACGGTTTTCGGAAGGTGGATTTGCAGGTGATAGGGCACTTTAATCTGTCTATTTCATATCGAGACCCCACCACGGTGGATCACTTGGGGGGTCGATGAAGAAGGCAGTTAACTGCGCGTCATAGTGTGTACTGCAGGACACATTTGAACATCGACATTTCGAACGCACATTGCGGTACGTGTAGACACATCCAGGACCACTCTTGTCTAAGGGCTGGCTTAACTGCCAGGGTGCGGGTTGTTTGAAAGAGATAGCCTGGCCCCTGGCACACTGGCAACTGGAGGAACACGAGTGGGTTTTAGTCAGAAAAAGCCTGACGCGCCCTCCCGCTCCACTCAGAGCGGGAAAAGTTATTTGATGATTTTCCTGGGGGTCCCTGAGGGCCTACTCTTTAACTCCGTCAACGAAGATACGCGCCCGTCCGAAAATAATACGAAACTCCGAGGTTAATTCGACAGCTGATTAATTACCTTTTTGGATAGACTAATACATGATTATCCATGTAACGCTCCATGTAAAATACTGGTATTCAGCTGCGTCCGGTTAGACTTGAAGCTGACTCCAACATAGGCGGAAGGCGGAGATAAGGTAGATGATGATGATGATGACGACGAGGGCTTTTAAAAGGTTCTGGTTATCACGACAGTGGTTACGGGAAGTCGGATGCCTGGAAGCCTGGCAGCTTACTAGCAGAAATGATTAAAAAGTTATTTTATGCCAAAAGCCATACTTGGCTTTTGGCATAAAATAACTTTTTAATAATTTCTTCAGATAATCTGTTAAATGTGAAAAGTAGAAATTTTGTTGTTTTACAGCCAATTAATGACGATGCATTAACGGGGGTGGGGGTTTGGTTGTGCCGCAGGAATCCGCTGGATACGAGAAGCACAGAACCGGTCGAAGTGGAGGAGCTTGGGGGAAGCCTATATCCAGCAGTGGACGTCTTTCGGCTGAAATAATGATGAAGATGGAACGAGGCTGGTTGTGAAATTGTATAACAATTTCGGTCCCTAGGAAGAGGCTAGGTAGATTATGGTAAAACTTATGTTCCAGCAGTATTTTCACATCGTTATTTATTGATTGCCAGTCGAAAAGTGTCTAAAGTTAACCTAGATGGTCAACATATTCTCAAGTCTTTGCATTAAATACTTTTGTCGCCATTTTTCTTTCACCTTCACCTCAACTGACTAAACCTCACCTTCCATGCCCCCTAGTTCTCACTAGTACATTTCTTACATTCATGACAACTACTTTATCTAACAGCCACGTCGTTCCACACACACTCTTTTCCCGCTACACATAAGAGCTATTCTAGGTTTTGCAGCAAGCAAAATTAAGTTGGTATGACACGTAAGTTTGAAAACAACTGTTAGACAATAAGAAAGACAGTCGTTTTCATATTAGCTGACAATGATAGGTAATCGTGTTACCTGTTGGCATGCACTTCAACTGAAAACAAGGCGAACGAAGGCTAGATTGTGTACGTGTGTAGTCTAAGTTTTTTGAAAATTGACCCTGACGTAATAATAACCCCCCGATTATCCTACTATCATCACATCATCCCCTAATCTTTTCGAAGCTGTTTTTTTTTTGGGTGGGAAATCATCAAATGACTTCTCCCGCTCTGGATGGAGCAGGAGGGCGTATCAGATTTTTACTGACTAAAACCCACCCGTGTTCCCTCAGTTGCCTGAGTGCCCGGGGCGACGGTATCTCTTTCTAACAACCCGCACCCCTGACAGGCATCGGCCCTTGCGGACCCCTCAGTCACCCTGCGACGGGTCAACACAGTGGCCCCGCCGCCTACCACTTTTCGGCCGCAGGGGATAGGGAGAGCGGCCAACGCTATACTGACACTCCTCTTCCCCTGCGGCCCCACCGCGTCCGCCATCAAACGGTAGCGGCCCCGTCCAGGCCACGGAAGGGAAGAGTGCTACTCAAAAGTATGGGCACTCCTCCTCCGCCGCAGGCTGTAACCCTCAGCCGCGATGCTTCCCATTCGACATCGCAGCCCACCTCAGTTGCGGTGCACCTCACTGCAACCTACCGTTTTTGGCCGTAACGTCGTCGGCTTTGAGGCAAAAGCCCTGACGAGCGGCCCCACCTTTGGGTTCCTCTTCGCTTCACCGGGGGGGGGGGGGGGGAGACCACTGCCCCCGCAACGACAATGCGGGAACCTACTCGTTCGCAGCTATATTAAAGTCAGCTTCCAGTCGAACCGGATGCGGCTGAATTTCAATATTTTTCATGGAGCGACTGGTTATCTGACCTCCACAACCCAGTTAATAGGTAAAACGATACCCCTTAGTAAGACTGGTTGTCAGTCTTTGGGGGTTTTATCGACCCGTAACGACTATCAAAAACCCACGGTACTACGAGTATATCCTACTAACATTATAAATTAGCTGACTATGAATATTGAATTCGCATTGGTATAATATTAGAAATGTTAATAAGGTCGATAAGTTTCTTAAATTTTCTAATCTTACACGCAAATTTTTTTTTTTTCTTTCTTAAGAACCTTTTGCTGACAATAACAAACACAACAAAAGAAGAATTAGCAAAATTGGTCCAGCCGTTCACGTGTGATGCCGTGGGGGAAGGGAAATAGGGATTAATTTTTAAATATAGGCTGACTGGTAATTAGTGACCGACATTTAAACACATGATTGTACTCATCATTATGAACAACTTTTACTATGGGACCAAACCCGAAATCGCGAAAAAAAAAAATCTGCTGTTCCCTACATTTATGTTCGCTTAACTCGTCAAAATGTAGGGATGATTTTATTTTCGGGTTTTGTCCCATAGTAAAAGTTGTTCATAATGATGAGTACAATCATGTGTTTAAATGTCGGTCACTAATTACCAGTCAGCCTATACAGATTATAAATGAGAAAGTTTGGATGTTTGTTGCTCAATCATGCAAATCGGCCAAACGGAATTGAATGAAATTTGGCACACAGTTAGTTATAACCTAGATTGACACATAATATACTTTTATCCCAGTTTTAAGGTGCCGTGGGATAATTTTCTACCACAACGCGGGCGAAACCGTTAGCAAAAGCGAGTTGCACATAAACCTACATGGGCACTTATGAAACGTCAGAAGCTAGTAGAAAACTACATGTTTACTCTTTTACTAAACCGTTTTTAAAAAAAATGGCTTTTACAATGTTCCCAAATAACAGTGTTACTGTAGTCCTGGCAACGAGTTCCAGATATGTAGATATTAAACAAAACAGATTACATTTTATTTAAAACAGGGAAATCGATTAATGCCGGGAAAAGGTGTAGGTACGTGTATTATTTACCTATTACCGATTAGGTATTATTTAATAACGATAGGACAGTATTTCCGTAAACTAAAATACATTTTCCTTAAACTGCAACTATGTTAAGGAAACGCTAAAATTCATGCACAAAACACCAAAATGTAGTACGAATAATAATAGGAAACCATGGCTTTTTTTAAACCTATCAAGTCCCATAAAATTGCCAACCCGTTTTGAGCGAGCGTGGTGATCAATCGTAGTGCCTTATAAACTTCGGTACTTGGGTAGGACGAAGCAAAGTAAACCTGCTTTTTTTCTCAAATAACTTCTCCCGCTCTGGGTGGAACGGGAGGGCCTGTTAGAATTTTAGTGACTAAAACCCACCCATGTTCCCTCAGTTGCCTGTGTGCCAGGGGCCACGGTATCTCTTTCGAACAACCCGCACCCCTGGCAGAAGAAAAACAGCTCCTGAGATTCACTGATGACCTCGCGTTGAAGTGTATCTAAATGTGGTGCTGTCCCATAAAAATTGGGGCCCTTAATATCGTGTCCATTTGTCTTGTTGTGTGCACGCTACAGGAGATGTTGGATGCTACTGAAAGTGCCAAGTTCGTGGCCAAATTCTTGTCTGACTGTATTAAGATTCAAATCAAATCAAAATATTTTACTTCACATAAACCTGCATGGGCACTTATGAAACGTCAGAAGCTAGGTGCACGGTTCCAAATTGTCGCTTCTTATGGAGAAGAGCCGGCAAGAAACTCCACGGTTACTCTTTTAAAAATAATTGGCTTTAACAGTGTTTCAAATTACAGTGATAATAGGTATGGGAGGACAGTGCAGGCCTGTCAATAATTACCAGGTACTTAGAGGAATGAAAATACAGAATAGAAAATCGTCTACAAATCTACAGTCGGATTGCCATCGAGACGCTAAGAAGAAGAATCTTCGTGCGTTGTCAGCAGTGGGACCCATACATGATGGGTGGGTATTTGTTATTGATTAATAAGAAATATTTTTGCCCGTTTGTCTAGATGTATTTTCTGGATTGGCAACAAAACAACTGAACGGATTTGGATGAAATTTGGCACACAAATAGTTTATGACTTGTATTAACAAACTATTATGTTCCTGTGGCATAATTTCAATGGGGTTAAAGCCGATGGCAAAAGTAAGTTATGTCATAAATCCCATGTTCAAATCCGTTTAGTAAAATAGATGTGTTTCTAGTTTATTTTTACAATAATGTACTAAGTGTGAAGTAGAATGGTTAAACAAAAAACTATTTTGAACGTGTCACAAAGATAAATGGTGGTTTTTGAATGAGACAAAACGGTTGTATTGAAGAACAGCCGTTTTGGTGTTAGGGTCCAAGTTCTGACTTACAGCGAGTAACTATAACTGGTAATAAAAAGCGATATAGGCCAAATGTTTACGGTTATCATACGATTTTTTTTCTTTTTTTTCTGTTACCCAGATGAGTCGTTCATTTAATTTATCTTAGATACGATTATAATGCATTTTTACAGATAAATGATAAATAAACAGAGGGAAATATACCGATGTTATCATATTTTAACACTTAAAACGAATGTAAAATCTATAAAACATTTACTTTCATTTCCTACTATGTAATTAGTATAACATAAAACTTACAGTAAAATAGTTTGGTTTAGACAGCAATCTCTGATCAAAAGATAAAGACAACTCATTCATACATTTCCGTTATTATTTTGTTGTTGCTATAGAAATAAAAGTTTATTATGAAGTAAAAATGTTGGTAGCATTTTTTTATTTTATCGGACTTGTTTATAATACAATAAAGTTAAATATTAAGTGAAATAAATATAAAAAAATGGGTATACAAGTAGGGAAAGACCAAAGAAAAGATGGATGGGCTGTATATGCCTAGAAAGGAAGTGACTATCGAGGTGGTGACTACAAGAGAAGTAGGTATGGAAGAAAGACATGTTGCGCAGACCGCAAATATTTTTTTTTTTTGTTAGTCTATACAGTGTCCTGCTGCTGCGAAAAGACATCAAAATTAACAAAACAAAAATAGCAGGCGAAGTAACAAATATCTAAGTTTAGATCGAAAGAATCATCCATGACTCGTGTTTCCAAAAGCTTATAACTTAGACCACACCGTAAAGTCCGTGTCACATGGAGGTCTTTCAATGAATTTGCTATGTGGTGGTAATTTTACACTATTGGGTACTTTGTGTCCATTCTGTACACTAGTGTCAATGGAACACTTAGGGGCCATTATGTAAGGTATTTATATAAAGGATTAAGGATCCTATGATGTATTAGAAACGGTTCTATGGTTGAATATCGGTTAAACATTATCATGGACGAATTTGATTGGCGTTTCAAAAGTTCTTGCAAGGTCAAAACTTATCAATTACGTTTTTTGTTAGATTATGCATTTTCGTAGGTGTTTTTTTATTTATTTGAAAAACCCTTTTGTGGTTATCATAATTTTATTGTATATTTTAAAGATATCTTACATAAAAAAAAAAAAAAAAATTACAATCCACAATCCGCATGACTTTTACGTAAAACATATACCTAATTTATTTCTAATAATATTTTCTACGGAAAAGTCTGGAATATAAATGTTTCTACTTACAAACCAAAAGTAATCAGACATTTTAATAACTGAATTAGACAAAAAATTGTGTGTCGTGTCGCAACGCCACGATAGTCCAACTGTTATCAATGTATTTTTTTTTTAGCAAATTTAGCGTTTTATCGGAGACCTAGGCTACGTGATATCTTATCACTAAGTTTAGGCTTCAACCGTTAGGTACTAGCGTTGTAAAATAATAACATGTTCCATTTAGAGCAGCTTTTTAGGTTCATTGTGAACTACAATTTATAGTTTAGGGAATTCTATTCAATTATCGATCGGATAAACCCGGAATAAATAGTTCAGTAAAATTGCAATCATTCTACGTATATGGAACTAGTACGTGCGAGAACGTAGGTATTAATATTTATTTTACCGCAACGCCGTTCGTTATAGAACATAATTATTATTATTCCAAACCTGTTGCTATAGGGTACGCGTAAATACTTCTTCTCGAAGTCTTGGATATGATATAACTTCATAAACCCTATAAAATAATCAGCCTATATAGTTCCCACTGCTGGGACACATACACTGGGTCTTTTAAATCTGGGGTCTTACCTCGGAGTTTGTTTCGGCCTTTCTTCTCAGAGTAATCAGATAGGAAACGCCAACCTCATCTAGTTTAAAAAAATATGATTGACGTGTAAAAGTGTTTGTACAAACCTACCTACAGAAATAAAATCATTTATAAAAAGAAATCTGCTGTTTCATAGAAAAGTGCAATTTATACGCGGTCAAAATGTATGGAACAGCTGATTTATTTTTGTATAACAACGAAATATTTCTGCGCTGGGGGGTCTAGAATGGTATGCTGAATTCATGGTTACAGTTTGCGCACTGGATAAAAACTTATCCTATATAAGAAAAAGACGTTGCGCCGACCCCAAATAGGTATAAGAACAAGTGAATGATGAAGATGACTCTTGTTGATGGACAAAGGACATAGGTATCTCAAACTCAAAACATTTATTTCAAATTACAGGCACTTTTGAATTATTTTTGGGAGTCGGTCAGTCAGAAAAATGGTAATTGATCATCCCAAAGCGTAGTAGTAGGTTTCCAATGTAGAAGAACGGGCAAGACACGCCATCCTCCATTTTTACAAATCAAAGAGATTTGGATTATTTTTTATCTTTGGATCTATTCTTAGTGGTAAAATATGTTTTTTGTACAGCTAGTATCCACGTTTTCTCTACGAAAAAAAGGTATGAACTCTTGAAAAGGTCTTAGTTAATCCATGGTATGAAAGAAACTACACCTTTGATTAGAACCAACTAATATTGCTAATTCTGAGTTTAACTTGGGTAATACTGGCATTGGTGAAGAAAAACATCTTGAGGAAACTTGGACTTATATTTAATTAATCGGCAACACGTCTTTAGCAAGCATGGTGATCAATGGTTGTGCCTTCTCCGTATAAGAAGAGGCCTTTGTCCTATAAAAGGACTATACTAGGCTGGTATTATAACGTTGCTAATGGTTGACATTAGCTGACATTACTAATATCAGTTCCTTCCTCAATGACATTTTAAATATTATCACATTGTTTTGGTTTTGCCAATTATGAGTTTATTTTATGACAGTTAAATGATTTATTAGCTGTTGACTTCGATTATCAAGTCGGTAAATTCACTTTTTTCTAATTGTTACTTTTTTCTTTCTTTAACGTTTGTCATTTTTTATTTTCTGTCATTAAAGGCTAACAAATTGTTTTCAAGCAATCGACTTATTAATTTACGTCATTCATATCGTCGATATTTAACATATTATGTACATCTACAATGAAACACCTATGTTCTAAAACAAACATTTTCAAAATTTACTTTTTCTCCCAAGGTCTGCCAATACAGGTATGAATCTAACAGCAGCTTGTACCAATATGTAATACGGACCATCTGTGCAATTTGCGCGCAGCCTTCGAAATGTTTCTGAGTTTTTAGAAATTAATATCTTATTTGATTACATAATACGTCGAAGACGGATAATTATTTGAAAGAAGACACTAGGAAGTGTCTTTTTTAAAAGGTTGAGGGTTTTTTTAGAATTATATAGGGTTCGTGATATTGACATTTGTACAGTTTCATCGAAAGTTAGCTATACTCGTCACATTTCCAGATTCCTCCGGGGTTCGCCATTGTTCCAGGCTCATTTGTGACTCTTTGACGGTCAGAAACCCAAAAGTCTGACAACAGTCTTACCAACAGATGTCGTATTACGCAGTAATTTGCTTGTGAAGGTCTGATAGGCAGCCGCTCTGTGTAAAATATTAGTATTTAGTTGCATCCGGTTAGGCTGCAAGCCGACCCTAGCATTGTTTAGTATTGTTGCAAAATGATAAAAAAATCATCAAAGAAATCTGTAAAATCAACGAGAATGTTTTCCCATCGTTTGTTTTAATTGTTCTATTATATTTATATGTATTTATGCATGTTTATTTGTGCTTATATTTAATTAGGTATAAATATCATATTTATTGTGTGTATATGTAGGTATAATATGTTTATATTTGCTATTTGAATAAATATTAATTACACGACTTACGTAATTGCACCTACCACTGTTTGGCTCTGCATCACCCTAAGGTCGGCTGGTAGAAAATGCCTGAGCCATTAAGTCCGTCTCTGTACATTTCTGAGCGTGAAGTATTAAGAGCGTTTATTCTTAAAGCTGGCAACGTCGCAAATAGCTGTCAAATATTTACCTGTTTTGATTAATTTGGCAATAATACTGTATGAAAATATGAAATATCGCTAACTAACTATCTAAAATACAGATTATGAAATGCAATAATTAATGTTTTAACATCGAATATTTAGTTTTAGATGTGAAAAAGGAACTTGGAAACTTTCCAAATGCTTTTTTTACACCTAAAACGGTTACAACATCTAATTCAGTGTTATAATTGCAAATCATAATTCATATTTTAGATAGTTAGTTAGCGATATTTCATATTTTCATACAGTAATATTGCCAAATTAATCAAAACAGGTAAATATTTGACAGCTATTTGCGACGTTGCCAAATTTCAGAATAAACGCTCTTAAATAATAAATAAATCTGTTAAACCCGAAGCCTGAAAATGCGATAAGAAATATGCGTTATAGGTGAATGCATGTATCAGATACAAAAAATACTGTTCATCATTTATCTTGAGTGCAAAAAGTCTAAATTTTTAGCCTATCTAGCTTAGTGGCAGGCTATCGGAATGACCTGTATTTATCTGAAATCGCTTCAATGAACAATATCAGAATTAATAGGTACTTTATTTAACATTTGAAATTATGTTTTAAAATGTATTAATCTTGTTTTTGTTCAGTTTCGGGGGTATTTAGAGGTCCTATATATAACTAAGATTATCTTACGTGGCTTGAGACTTGAGAAGCGATGATTGGATTGTGTGAATGATGATATGGCTGGAAAAGGAGTGAGGGCTAAGATGACCACTGATAGAAGTGTGGGGACTGTCTGTGACTATCGCCGTATGAAAATCTGAGAACAGAACGAAGTAGAACAACTTCTATAACAATAAATAAAATTGAAGTGTCTGTTTGTAATGTAAAAATAACAGCCTTTAGCTAAATTAATATGAAAGTAATATACGGTATTTACTTATAAGTTATAACACATTTTTTTTTGTCTGTCTGTCTTTTCCGGCTTACCTATCTCTGGACCCACTAGACCGATTTCGACGGATCCTCACTGTCAGCTTATGTAATTTTTTTGTCTGTCTGTTTGTTTCGGCCAATCTCCGAAATGGGCGGACCGATTTTGATGAAATTTGGTATTTGGATACTTTGATCCCAGGGTAAGGCTTTTATTGACATATCACGCGGGTGAAGCCTCCACCGGAAGCTACTTATATATAAAGTCACAAAGACTTTTCTGGGACGAAGAAGTAGACGTGTGTGGATGGAAGATGACGTGTTGCCAAGACCCTATGCAATTTGGGACGAGCAAGAGTATGACGATCAGGTATCAGCTTTGATTGTTCAAACGTTTGCATAGCAGAGTTCTTTGCAAAAGTCTCGTCCTGGGAACATCAAATATTATGTCTTTGAGCCAAGTAATGAAACCGCACGGGTCAAGGATCATGGTAAGCTACGCTAGCCGCGGTTAGTGCGTGGATGGGTGACCATCCGTACATACTGAGATTTCGAAAGCACGCTAAGCCGTTGATTTTGGCTGTCATTCATGGACCTTTGACAGCCGTTACGGGTCGTAGCCCGAAATTCTAACAAGTAGCCTTACCAAGGAGTGTCGTGGAACCCAGTAACTGGGTTGTGGAGATCAGATCAGAGCAGTCGTTCCATGTAAAACACTGGTATTCAGATGCATCTGGTAAGACTGGAAGCCGATCCCAACATAGGAAATTGGGAAAAGGCTAGGCAGACTAATGTCGTTCAGCCACATTACTGTTACCTTTTGAAGAATTTAAGAACTTTGTGCAATGACATCACGTCGGCAAACGTTCTATTTGCTTTGTTCTAATGCTAACTCGTTACCTCGTTCCGTGAGGTGCCGGACGTAAAGAATAGCACCATCCCATTTCTTCCCGTGAGTGTCGTAGAAGGCGACTAAGGGACTTACTAGAGAATGAGCAGCAGCGTTCTCTATGCATTTGACCACCATACTGCGATCGCCAACCCGCCTGCCAAGCGTGGCGATTATGGAAAATCCCCTCTTTTTGTGGGAGGCTTATGTCCAGCAGTGAACGTCTTTCGGCTGATATGAATGCTAAGTCTGATGCCTAATACATATGTCTTTATAGTTTTAGTAAGTGTGTAGAGGAGCTTTAATACGTTTTTTATTACATTCTTGTAGACCGTAGAGCGCCAAGACGACCTATGTCTATTATATATGTCTGTATATTGCTTTTACCTTCCGTTGGTACATGTGGTGTCTTCTTGTGGGTGTAACTGTGAATGATTTTTCTTTTTGCGAGATAAATGTTACTTATTTAGAATTAAGTAATTTCAGTCGAAGTAACCGGTCCAAGTGACGGAGCTTGGAGGAGGCCTATATCCAGCAGTAGACGTCTTTCGGCTGAAATGATGATGATGACGAATCTCAGTACTAACCTTAAATATAATAGAGGTCCTCTTAGATTGTTTGCGTAAACCTGTAACAAATAAAATTATAATTCAGTAAAATTATAGAGGTCACCTTACTTATAGTTATCACCGACCAAAACGTGTGTTCACCGATTAGTTAATTTTAGTCACGTTTTCATAGTAATGACTAATGAGTGAAATGGCTAAGTGCCTGTTTTGGGATTTGTTAGATAGCCTTCTTTAGCCGGAGTTGATTTGTCCTGTTGTATTTTTGATTTTTAATTAGATATTTATTAAAAGTTTACCTTGGGGAAATAGTTCTCAGTGATTAATTACCGAATTTGTCTATAAAAATTGTTAGTGATTGCTAATGAAATGTTAGTTTTGGGACGGTAATATTGTTATCTAATATTGTTATTACTTTGACAGTTCAAAAGTGCCTTTAATGGGTTTAATTGAAATGAACGCTTGAAGTTAGAGTTTGAATAATCACGATTGGAAAATGAGTGAGTGAGAGTTTTGGATCTAGATTTAGATAAACTTGGATTAAGCTGACTTTTGACTGAACCGAAGAGTTTGTCTTTGACTACGAAAGCTAACATAAGCGTTTATAGTTAGGCATGCAACTTAAAAACGACTCGTTATTGTAACAATTTTCTTATAATCAACAATAAGAATGAATGGTTAAATATAACTAAATAAGATGACTACATTCCCTGCTGACCTAACAAGACGCATCACGAATACGCCTCTCATGTTAACCTACATTTCCTGTGCCCATGTTTTGCGGATAAAACGCGAAGCTCAAATATAACATATAAACTAAAACAGCCTTCATTCATAACCCACACACTCGCACACTCGACATACACACACACATACAACACGCACATGTGATTGGACCACTTTCACTTTCGCTACAAACCTACATAGTTTGAATACCGAGTGACGCCGCCCGATTGGACGTTTCAACTTTGACCTTCCACGCTATTGGTTGAAAATTCTCATATGTAAGGATTATATACGGAAGTGATGTGGAGTTATGTACGGCTGTGCCCGTAAAACCTTATTGTTTAGGTATTTTAAGGCTCGCTGTTTGTTTTAATGGCATGACTTATCCGTTGCGGGGTTTGGGTCGGATTAGAAAGGGTTAATTGCTTCGTCTCCTTGTGTATATAGTGATATTATATACGTTGGGAAACGCTCTTAAACTATATCTTTTGAGATCAGTATTCGAAGAGCTTTTGGCCAAATAATAATAGCCTTGGTGGATCTTTAAGGTTAAGCAACGCTTTCCGAGGTTGATACCTAGATGGGTGACCATCCATCATACCAACATACCGAAACTCCTCCGTGTCAATGAAAACACGTTAAGCTGTTGGTCCTAGCTCTTTGACAGTCGTTACGGGTCGTCAGAAGCCCGAAAGTCTGAAAACAAGTCTACCAAGGGATATCGTGCTGCCCAGTAACTGGGTTGTGGAGGTCAGATAGGCAGTCGCTCCATGTGAAACACTGGTATTCGGCTGCAACCGGTTAGTCTCGAAACCATCCCTAACACAGTTAGAAAAAGAATAGGCTTCTGCTTGTCCTTTTCCTGTGTTTTAGTAACATCACCTTCATGGAATTTATACAGTGTGATTCTTTATAATGTGCACATATCAAAATGAGGGAATATATGCTTAATTTTATGGCCAGAAAAAATATTAAAAAACATCTAATATATTTTTTTGTGCAATAAAAAAAAATATTTTCCCTACATTGACCCCAGTTTAAACAAAACGGTGTAACTTTTAAACTGAATGATCTATCGTGATGAAATAGGCGTACTCATAAAATAAAAATTGTTCAAAAAAACTACTATCAATTGAAAATAAATATGCTTGTGAGGCCCAGCAGTGGGAACATTATAGGCTGATGATGATGTTTTTTTAGAAAAAATCTTTTTTTCTTTCTTAAATTTTTACAAAAAATCGTAAAACTTCTCAATAAGTCGTTTTTTTAACACTGAGGTCACAGTAGAGCACATTTTTTTTTTTAATTCCCAGAAGATTTTTTTTATTTTTAAAATATTTTTTCCGGTCATAAAATTAAGCATAGATTTCATTTTGATATGTGCACATTATAAAGAATCACACTGTATTTATTCAGTCCATGTTAATTCGCAAGAATTATTTTACTGTCTTAAAGAAATAAGAGAATTCCTGGAAGTTTTATTGAATCATCAAACTTAAATACGTATCTGTACATTGTATGCGATACATATAAAAGATATAAAATCTAAGAATGTGTTCCTATTCGAACGGCGTATCTATGACTGACTAAAAACGTTCGCGTATTTTTGTAAACGTTTCGACTAAAAGATTTCATGAACTGCGGGTAATATTTCCGCACAAATTATTGATATAACCTGTATAATACTTTCCAATACTAGCTGTGCTATTCGTCTGTTTAAAAAACGATAAAAAAATGATTTCTGTAAGTGGGATTGTACAAACACTTTTACACGTCAATCATATTTTAAAAAACTGGATGAGGTTGGCGTTTCCTATCTGACTACTCTGAGAAGAAAAGCCGAAACAAACTGAGAGGTCACAGTCTCTTTTAAAGTCCAAATATAATCTTGGTCAGATCATGTGAAGACCATGAAGATTGATGTCTGAACTGAAGGCCAATTCTCGTAATTGACAACGTACAATATGTAGTCGCAATATCATCTCAGCGACAAAAAAATATCAAAAACTTGTCAAAAATATATGGAAACCCGAGGTATTTGTGACAGATTGAGACTGACATCATACTGTGAACGTTCTTAAAATTACGAGAATTGCCCCTCAGGTCTTTTGAAGTAAGAACCACACAGATTGAGTAGACCTGTCTAAACAGTGCACGCATTTGTCAGTAATCGGACAGCTCAACTGAAGGAGCTCAACGATTCGACGAACGAAATAGCTGTCAGTGATGTAGCTAAATGCTCCACTGCAAAGACTTCCTACAGACAAAAAACGAGCGCTGACCACTCTTTTCATTTTGGCGATTTCAGGCCAATTTTCAGATGTCCTATGCATATTTTCACATTCCATACTTCAGTATATTCCTTTCAAATCACAAGTAACATACTACGTTCATATAAAAACCACATTAAACAGTACAAACTCAGTCATTATCTATTTAAACAAAGACGTATTCATTTGACTTATATTTTTTCTTGCTCCTTAGTTCGGGGTCAGCTGATAAACATTAGGAGTTGAATTAACTAGTTGCTGGAGACTGGGTTTGCTTGTTTTATTTAATATAACGTCAGTATTCATGACGCTAGATAGTGCTGTGAGGTAGGCAGAGCGTGCCAACTGAATAAATATTTTTTGATTATTTTTTTTTGCATATCTTCTTGCATATCCGAGTAGGTCGTTGCAAGCAGAATCTAGCTAAATGGGGGATAACTAACCCAACTGACGACCAGTGCGAATTCGGTGCTCCTGACCAAACCACGCCCCATATGTTGTCATGCCCAGAGTGTTCATACACCTGTATTTCTGAGGATCTAAAAAACGCCTCCAATGCCGCGACTGGCGTAGTCACTATGCAGTATTTTAAGCAGCGAAGAAGCCAAGTATAACTCCTGGCTTACAATGATTTTATCGATATCAAGAGGCTTGAATTCCAATTAACAGCAGATTTCTTTGTAATTTCGCTATTGGGCCTTCTAGAATCACCAAATCTTGCGATATCACTATCAGGGGCGGAAGTGACTTTTTATCATGATTACGTAAATCCTTTTTAAAACTTGACTTTTGAAGCTTTCTTGGGTGGAGGTAGTTTTTAATGTACAGAGGCCAGCACATCAAGCTACCCCAATCTGTCAAATTTCTTTGATAGTTTTTCAACTTTATCACGATGGAATAAAGTTCATGTTCAATTGGAAAAATTTCACAGTTTGGGATAGCTTGACCTGCTGGCGTCTGTACGTAAACCCCACAGTGGCTTAAGCCAGAGCTTCAATTTACTGTTACTCATCATGATATGCCTAGCCTTTTCTCAACTATGTTGGGTTTGGCTTTCAGTCTAACAGAATGCAGATGAATACCATTTGACCAGCGACTATCTATCTGACCTCCTCAATTCAGTAAGTAGGTAATACGATACCCCTTCGTAAGACTGGTTGTCACACTTTCGGGCTTCTGACGACCCGTGAAGAGTCCGTGACATAGAGTGGCTCGCCGGCCCAGTGCGGTGTGATGGATGTCACATGTTTTCGAATTTAAAAGAAAAAGCATTTAGTCTTTGCTGCAAAATGAGAGCATTAAGTGCCAAATTGTGAAATTAGTCAGTAATAATGATGCTATACTAAGGTGGCACATCCCTATTTTTTATGCGATCGTAGTCCCGCTCGCGTCGACCTTAGGGTTAAAAAACTCTTAGAAAACAGCATAAGGAAGAGTGAACTCTTTATCTCAGGTTTATATAATAATAGTACTATTATATTAATATTATAACATTTATTATTTCCACGATAAACTATAAAGAATGTGAGACTTTCTGTCATTGACCAGGTGGAGAGTTTAAGTGGTTTTTTTTTTACCAAAATTGCGAAATAGATGTTGTATTTTTCCATAATTGTTATCGTTATTAGGCTTCTGTTTTTGTCGATGCAGATAATGTTAGTTAACTACCTACCATGTCACGCGGGACTCGCTTTTGGCCCTGATTTTTTTTTATCTAAATGCTCAATTTTCTTCGTTATCGTTTTTATAATAGGCCGATGCACTTCTTAATTTCTAACCATTTTTTTTATATGGGTTCGAGGCACAATTTTCCACAAGATGGACTATCATCGGCCACTATGTACAAATTAATTGCCAGTACAAAACTACACATAGACACCTAGCATTCTAGCATTATACTAAATGTTAATAAAAATATCAAACAAGATTACAACTGCATATTTGTCTGCGCTATCTTATCTCGCAGCTCATTCTACTATAGTGGACATGACTTGAAACAACTTCGATTTTTAGATGCACTTAAAAACCTAGATTGTTTTATAAAACTTATAGAAATGTTCTAGTTTTTTTTTCTGTGCTTAAGTAGGGACCACATTCAGCATATAATGTTCCCACGGCTGGGACTCAGGGCTCTTCTCTGTGAGAGGGAATGAGCCACAAAGCCTTAATCCCTCACGCGGGCCCAGTGCGGGTTGCTAGATTTCACTTGTCTACAAATTTTTGATTCTAGGACATGCCGGTTACCTCACAATGTTTTCCTAGGTAGGGATAAGATATGGGTATCTATTTCCTTTGTTTGATGTCGTACACTATTCAATTTCTGTCTCGTGATGTCACGACCTATGTTAAAAAGTCAGCAAAATCGGTATAAAAACTGACTTTATGGCTAAGCTGACTGAGCTGTCCTCAGTCAGTTTAGCCATAAAGTCAGCCCCCCTGGTACCTATGCCAGACGTACCTATTAAAGCATCAGATTCTTAGGCTGGACAGCATAACATTTATTTACTATGATCTTTTAGATTTTTTTGGATCCATGCGGAGCGGAACGGAGATTAAATTCTATTGGTAATATTGGCACAGGTCCGCCCCTATGTGCTCTTCTCCGTTGCAATGAATAGGCAGCCTTACCTGCTGTCATTATGACAAGTCTTGTCCAAGAAAATGTCACAATTTTACAAATGCTCCATAAGCTAATTTATCTATGACATACCCAACAGTGGCAATCTTCGTATCAATATATTTCATATGCTTTTATTTTGACACCTGTCATAAATATCGTCACGAAAAATTGTCTATGGTAATAAAAAAAAATTTATGCCGAGTATTAAAACGTTAGGTTTTAGATAAGGACTGCATTGAGTGATAGTGATGCGTCTGTGCTGATGTCTGTTTATAGTTTATAGTAGGTATCGATAGGCGCGTTGAGCGATTTTTGGTAGGGGAAAATCTTATGATTTCGCGTCATCGACATGCCAATGTTAATAGTATATCTGTAGCTATGGAAAGTTTTCGTTTTTGTTATGGCAGGCCCCATTACTGTCTATGCTTTTTTAATTTAATCATAAAGTTTGCTGCTTTCAAGATTAAAAAAAAAAAAATGTCTATTTCTTCTTAATAATTATTAAAATCTTATTTCATTTGTACATTATTATACTAATAATAGAAATATACCGTACTTAAAAGCTCACTGAGGATTGTCTAGAAAAAGTTTTCAAAGAAACGTTCTAAGAAGGTAAGACATTCAGAAACCAAGAATATTTCAAATCCAAAGATGCGTAGATAATGCCGAAAATCAATAAAACTTACGTCACACTTCAAAGTTTATTTTTATCGATAAAGTTCGCGTCACATCCCTAACCTAGGGCTGGGCTAGTTATCGTTGCAAGAGATTGCGAATTTGATATATCGATGATAACGTGTGCCGAATAAATCTAGATTACGTGTCAAACAGCATATACTAGGTTCTTTTTTATTTTTCGAATGTTATCAGTAGAATTACTAGATTTTGGGCCTTGGATTTCATGTTAGTTCGATTTTTATCAATCGCTGGTTTAATCAAAAGTTGGGGATATTTTTGATATCTCTGTTACGACATGGGCCACCCAACGAACCGTCATAGTCCTCGCGCTTAGTTCATAGATTAGATTATAACAGTTTGGCATTGATGCATTTTTTTGTCATCCTTTCTAACGTTCGCCATTGTCTATTTAGTTGATTTACCTGTCTGTTTCGTGTCAAGAGCCTATGTTTTCGTAATTTTATTATAAGAACCCAAAGTACATCGATTACCAAATGAGGTAAGTACAGAGGCCAGCACATCAAGCTACCCCAATCCGTCAAATTGATTTGATAGTTTTTCAACTTTATAACATAACAATAAGGTTCATGTTCAATTGGGAATATTTTACAGTTTGGTATAGCTATATGTACTGGCGTCTGTATATCAAAATGATCTACAGCTTTGTATTACTGTTTCATTTAATTTAGATCTAGTTAGACTAAAAATAAAGAGCTTTAGAACAGTGCTGATTTAATAAAAAAAAACATTCTAAGAACTACCAACACGACATATACAATAGAAAGTTCTAATACAGTAGTTCTTTTGGCCACTATCAAGTCTGCCTATCCTATTAACGACTACAGCGTCACGATAATTAATTATTACAAGTCATGTTTACTTGTAACTGACGCCTAGATATGTGCTGTTTATTTGCTCATCCGGATGCGCACACGCATATGTTTAAACAATATATTTTTCAACAAATTGATAGGTGAGATCTTAGCACTTCCTTTGGAGGTAATAAGTTGAAAGGTTAGTTTTAAAATGCGGCTGGATATGTTAAAGTTTTTTTGTCCAACATATAATAGTGACATTCTATCTCTTGAAGCTAGATCATCATGTCTAGCCATTTTTCTATTAAATGGGGGTCGGCTTCCAGTATTGCTGAATACCAGTATTTTCTAAGAATAGACTGCGTTTCTGAACTCAACCCGTTGCTAGGTAACATGATGCTCATTATCAAAACTAGTTGTCAGACTTTCGGGCTTCTATTGTAAAGACTGTCAAAGTCATACGAATGTCAGTTGTAGTAGCAATGCTCAGTGAAACAGAGAAATTAAATAAGAATGAAGGAATACAGACTGTTAACTTGCTTAGAATTAAGGAGAACCCCCTCCTGGTTTTGATAACGGCTTATCAGTGAATCTGCTGTCTCATAGATACCATGATGTTAGTTGTTGTGATTGGCTGACTAAAATACCAACAACCAATGATATAAGTTGGGTGATATTGTTGACAGCTGATAAAGTTGTTTAAGCTTAGAACCTGTAAAAATAATAGTAAGATTAGTGTACGGTCCAAAGCCCTTACTGCTACGAAATAAAGATGTTGTTAATGTTAAATTCTTACCATGGATGTGCGGTTTAACTACTGCACAATCTAGAGGTTTTGTACGTTTAAATTGTTAGCGTTCTGACACTCCCAGGATATCTGAATGTTCCCTACATTCAGATATCTTGGGAAATTAGTCTATGGTAAAGACCTGTAGATATATAATGATGAAAATGTTACATAGACTGAAATAACCCATTCTTTGCTAGACAAGACAAGACACGACACTCTTTGGTTGTCAAGATATCGGGTAGTTTGACAACTAGTCTTGCCAAAAAGTGTCTTGTTACCCAGTAACTGAGTTGTGGAGGTCAGATAAGCAGTCGCTACATGTACAATACTGATAATCTGCATTCGTTAAGACTGAAAGTCGACCCCAACATGGTTTTGAAAAGGCTAGGCAGAAGAGGACGACTCATACAATCAAAGAATGGGAAGCAATTACTGCTGATGCCAAAAGACATATAGCTTGAACAATGAGAAGATTCGCCTTGAATCGATGAATACGCTGACGAGATAGTTCAATTCTTAAAACAATATGCAGTTAAATTCCGTAACTGTGGTTTGCGCAATATTCTTGTTAAAATTAACTAATACGGCTACTGAGAACGTTGCTTAGATTGACACGTTTCTTTTTTATTGTTTTGATGTTAGTGCTACTTGCTTAGATTGTGGTAACAGAGTTGTTTTAATTAATGCAAATTTAAAGACAGCACCCGTTATTTATAAACGTTGCTAAAAGTTAAGTACCTAATCAGAAGCTACTATTTAACCATACATTATTGACGTTTAAATAATAGGTCTTTACCTATGAAATTGCCGTTTTGTATGAAAAAATTTAAACGAATTTTTTTCATGAATTTTTTATTTGTATTAATCGAAGTAATCACCCATGCAATCAATGCATCTTTGCCATCGCAGTGGCAGTTTATTGATGCCCTTCTTAAAGAAATCAGCTGGACGGGAGGCAACAAATTCTTCAAAGGCATTTTGTACTGCCTCTCGGGTATTAAATTTTTTTCCCGCCAAGAAGTTATCCAAATTCTGGAAAAAGTAGTAGTCTGTAGGCGCAAGGTCTGGTGAGTAGGGCGGATGACGGAGAGCTTCCAACCCCAGTTCTTGCAACTTGGAGACCGTCTGCTGTGCAGTATGAGGTCGCGCGTTGTCGTGCAGGAGCAGCGGAGACGAGCGATTGACCAATGCTGGTTGGAGATGCGCCAGCTTCTCCATCATTGTGTTCAGTTCTTCACAGTACACATCTGCAGTAATGCTCACCCCGTTTGGTAAGAAGCTGTGATGAATCACACCGGCGCTAGACCACCAAACAGTGACCATCACTTTTCTAGGGGTAAGTTTTCGTTTAGGGCATTGTTTAGGTGCTGAACCAGGATCCAACCAACTTGCTGAGCGCTTACGGTTATCAAACAGAATCCATTTTTCATCGCAGGTAACAATGCGGTTCAAAATTCCTTCATTTGTGTGTCTGTTGAGCAGTGCAAGGCACGTCTCGACGCGTACTTCGCGCTGGCGATCATTGAGTTCGTGGGGCACCCATTTGTCAAGCTTTTTTACCTTGCCAATTTGACGCAAATGGACCAATATTGTTTTGACGCTAACGTCGAAAGCTGCTGCTAATTCAGCCGTAGATTGTGTATCATCAGCTTCCACAATCGCCTTTAATTCGTCATTGTCGACCAAAGTCTTCGGACGACCGCGAGGTTCATTTTTCAGGTCGAAATTTCCAGAACGGAAGCGAGCAAACCAATAACAGGTGGTGCGTTGGTTTGTAGTGTTAGCTCCGTAAACGTCGTTGATGTTGCGTGCCGCTTGTGCCGCGTTGCTGCCACGACGGTACTCATATTCCATAATTACTCGAATTTTTAACGTATCCATGATGCGGAAAAAGATTGAAATGCGATGAAAATGTAACACTAATCAATAAAGAAATGACTACTTTTAGAAAAAAAAATCCATGTTTTTAAAATAAAATTAATTTGAAATTAGAATTCTTAGCCAAACAAAAATTATTTTGATTTGAAATGGCCAGTACTGCAGAACGGCAATTTCATAGGTAAAGACCTAATATCTCTTAGAGCAGTGGTGGCCAAGTGGTAATGGCTGCGACTTACGAGTTGTAGGTCGTGAGTTCGAACCCAGCCAGGCGCTTAACTTTGTGTAAATTATTTCATCACCACTGCTCTCAAAACGGTGAAGGAAAACATCGTGAGGAAACCGGCATGTCCTAGAACCAAAAATTCGAAGACATGTGACATCTATCAACCCGCACTGGGCCCGCGTGGTGGATTACGGCCCAATCCCTCTCATCGAGAGGAGGCTGTGTCCCAGTAGTGGGAACATTATAGGCTGATGATGAAATATCTCTTAACATCCTGCCAGGGTACGGGTTGTTCGAAAGAGATACCGCCGCCCCTGGCACACAGGCTACTGAGGGAACACGGGTGGGTTATAGTCAGTAAAAGTCTGACACGCTCTCGTGCTCCACTCAGAGCGGGAGAAGTTATTTGATGATTTCACACCCAAAAAAAAATATCTCTTAACATTCAGCAGCGTTTATAAATAAATAAATGGCTTATATTTTGGCAGTTTTGTTCATTTCTAAGCAAATCATCTGGTTGAGGATATTGCGACCTTTATTAGGGACTTCAGGCTTAGTACGAGAATCATAGAGAAACATTTTGTTGACGGACGGAAGAGTAGACAAAAATGACGTTTCCGTGTAAAGAATTGACAGTTTTGTACCGAGAAATGTAGACAAGCGATTTCTATTGTACGGTAGAGTAGAAATAGAATAAGCGTCATGCTAAGCCTGCTGTCATACACTTATGAACTCGTATTTACTGTCAGTAACTGTATAGTGTATGGGCTTGTGGCTAAATAACAATAGCTGCACGGGTCGATCGGCCAGGTTAAGCTACGCTTGCCGCGGTTGGTCCGTGGATGGGTGACCATCTTTACATACCAAGACCCCTCCGTGTCTCGGAAAGCACGTTAAGCTATTGGTCCCGGCTGTCATTTGTGGATCTTTGACAGTCGTTACGCTGGTGGACTGGTTGTCAGACTTTCGGGCTTCTGACGACCGTCAGAAGCCCGAAAGTCTGACAACCAGTCTTACCAAGGGGTATCGTATTACCCAATAACTGGGTTGTGGAGGTCAGATAGGCAGTCGCTCCATGTAAAATACTGGTATTCAGCTGCATCCGGTTAGACTGGAAGCCGACCCCAACATAGTTGGGAAAAGGCTAGGCAGATGATGATGAACTGTATAGTGTATCATCATCATTTTCATCACCGTCCGTATCAATTTCCCAACTATGTTGGGGTTGGCAACCAGTCTAACTAGATGCCGCTGAATACCAGTACTTTACATGGAGCGACTGCCTATCTGACCTCCACAACCCAGTAACTGGGTAATACCATACCTCTTAGTAAGACTGGTTGTTAGAGTTTCGGGCTTCTGACGACTCGTAACGACTGTCAAAGATCCACACATGACAGCCGTGACCAACGGCTTAACGTGCTTTCCGAGGCAAGACCCCTCGTCTTGGTATGTAAATATGGTCACTCATTCGCAGCAAAAGTAGCTTAACAAGATTGATCGATCAGTGCGGCGGTTATTACTAAGCCACAAGCCCCATAGTGTATGTGATAATTAATTTGCAATAGTTCGTTATCTAATGTAGCCTAAACTGCGGAACCGATCAAAAAATGTACTGTATCCTATTTGACCTCACAGGATAATCAAAATGGCGGCTTTAGACGTCATTAATTCCATGGAAAATTGTTATGTAAAAATGTTGTATGGTTAAAGTAATTAATTTTTATGAAATAGTTCAGGTTTTTAGAGCGTCGTCTTTTTAATACCTGTGTGGCAGCCTCTTTCTAAAATCCGACGTCATACAAAAATCCGACGTGCTGTATAAAATCCGACGACTTGTAGTTAGGATAAATGTTTATTAATCCACTGACTGCCTCGTTGGAGTAGTGGTCGCAAGCGCTACTGGTGAACATGACGTCCTGGGTTCGAATATCAGGTCGGGCAAAGTGCAAAATTTCGGAGTCTGGGTTTGTGCCCGGTTGATGTAAATAGGCTCGACCCTTATGAACATGGGCTTTCAAAATAACTGGCGAAACTTGGGCGTACTATAAACTTCTGCATAACTCTTCGGGGCTCACAGGCGTGATGTTATTTTATGTTTTTGTAGTATTAATCTAACTGCGTAGTGAAAAGTAGATTACAATTTAAACACTAACATTCAACTGAATTGTTAATTAACTATTATTTCGCAACTAAACTTAATATAGTAGGTCCAGCACTTCCGAAATAGGTAATACATTATATATTATTTTCCTTAGTTAGTGTTATTGTAATGTACAGTTGTAGATATAAGTTTTACGGGAATATGGGATTTAGTCGTGATACTTACTCCCGTTCTCTAATAGTCAATCAATTCCGTATTTAACCAATTATGGTTGGTATTTATTATTTTGTTCAACCAATAGCAAAAAAGCTGAGTTAAAAATGGAACCTTTTTCGTGTGAAACTGTTTTCTAATTTGATTCATAAGTACTTTAAGTTAAGAGAAACATGGTTTTAATAAAAGATGACAGCAAAGTTTTACTCTTTATAATCGATATTTGTTACCTAATAACTCCGTCATTTAGTAACTGATTTGGAATATTCTTCTTTTTCTGGAAGGATATAGTTATAGGGTGCTCCGATATGAATTTGGTCAAGTTTTAATGAGTGGTTTTTGAGTTAGCTCTAATTTACGTAATTTTTCCACTTAGTTCATGCTGACAATATTGTCTTAGCTTCCTGTCATTGATACAATTCAATTAGCAAGTGATATATTAATTTATGTGGGGTAAGAACCACAAAAAAAAAAAGAATGAAAAAAAAAATAGTCGGTTGTTTGTTTTCTGGAGTACTATTTTTTACAGAAAACCTGAAATCACAAATTTAACCGCTTCATAAAAATAAATCGTAGATACTCATAGAAAAATCCCTCGGTACGCGGTACACAATTTATTAATAATGTTCGCGTAAGGTCGCACACAAAAATAAGTACATTTTAGATAACAGCGCAGACACTTCTGTGTTAGTCAGTACTGACTTATCGCCCGGCTAGACGCAGCTCGTCACAATACCTACAGGATACGGCGCGAAAAAATGAACTACGACTAACAAGTTTGTTTATTAGAACTTGTAATTACTAAACGTAGACGTATGTCATGCTCACTCAAATGTCTCGCTGGTGGTGGCGTGTGTGTTGGATCATTAAGTTCCCTTCAAAATGGTTGAGCTGAATGGTGCTGATGCATACGTCATGTCCGTGAACGGGCGCCGCCAGTAGGGACTGGTCATCTCTTAGCTCCCACGGCTTATTTTAATTTCTGAATTGTTATTTTATCTTTGTTCTAATTGCGGACGCTTTTAATGTGCACTTTTTACATCGTTCTCACATTGATAATTTCAACACAATGATGTAACCAATTTTTTGTAACAAAATCACGATTTTAAAAGAGTGTCCATGGAGTTTCTTGCCCGTTCTTCTCCATAGGTACCTACGCTTTGGAATGGGCAACTAGCTTCATCTTTCTAACTCACCGACCTTGACAATTCAAAAGTGCCTGTAACTGGTTTGAAATAAATGCTTTGAGTTTGAGTTGAGTTTGAGTTTGAAACTGTGTGGTTCTTTCCTCAAAAGACCGTTTCAGACACCAATCTACATGTTCTCCACTGGATCTAACCAAGATTATGTCCGAAAAAGAGACTGTGACCTCTGAGTTTGTTTCGGCCTTTCTTCTCAGAGTAGTCAGATAGGAAACGCCGACCTCATCTAGTTTAAAAAATACGGTTGACGTGTAAGTGTTTGACAAACCTACTTTATAAATCATTTATGTATACTATAATAATATATACATAATCTATACTAATAAAATAACCTATACTAATATAATAAAGAGGAAAGATTTGATTGTTTGTTTGCATTGAATAGGTTCCGAAACTACTGAACCGATTTGAAAAATTCTTTCACTGTTGGGAAGCTACAATATCCCCGGGTGACATAGGCTATATTTTATCCCCGTATTCCCACGGGAACGGGAACTACGTGGGTGAAACCGCGAAGCGCTGATAGTCATTTATATTTGCCTAGCCTTTTTCCAGCTATATTGGGGTCGGGTTCCAGTCTAACTGAATGGAGCTGATATCAGTATTTTACATGAAGCGACCGCCTATCTGACCTCAGTTACGGGGTGTTACGATACCCCTTAGTAAGACTGGTAGCCAAACTTTTGGGCTGACGACGCGTGAACGTAACGTAACGACTGCCAAAGATCTGCGAATGACAGCAGGGACCAACGGTAAGAAAGAGAAAAGATAGTCGCCCATCCACGGACCAACCGCGGTAAGCGTAGTTTAACCTGGTCGATTGATACGTGTGGCTATTAGCCACAAGCCTCGAATAAACATGTACAAGGTATTAATAGCCATAAACGTAGGGGGAAATTTTGAAAAAATCCTAAGAGGGCTATCGGTTCACGTGAGCCGGGAACTGATAGCCCACTTAGGATTTATTCAAAATACCTCACAGGCCACAGGAATTTCGGGTTTTTTGTTTTTATAATTTTATCTGGACAGTTTTGGGTAATATTGACCCTTATCGGAGTGCATTGATTAATATGGGAAAATCCGGGAAAATCCTACTCCCTACTAATTCCTACTTCGTCCGGAACAGGGCCTCTTCTAATAAAGATAAGGAGCATTGATGAATCAGATCGTGATACCACAACATGGTACATGATAACAGAAGCCTATGCTCAGGAGTGGGGGAAGTCGGACTGGGGGTGATGACGAATGACGATGATGAAGCACCAGCTAACTTGAACTGATATCATGTTGTAGGAGCAGTGATGGCCAAGTGAATCCCGACAGGCTTTGTGTCAATTATTTCACTACCACTCACCAAACGGCGAAGGAAAACATCTTGAGGAAACGTCTTAGAACTAAAAAATCGCAGACATGTGACATCCACTACTGAGCCAGTTTGATGGATTAAGGCCTCTCTCTCTCTCTCTGATATACTGCAATAAAATGAAGGGAACTCACACAACAGACTAGGTATATCCAAGATAAGAATGCTTGCAAACATGCTGGTCCTGCTCCATAGGACAATCTAGAGTCTAGACAAAATCAAACTGGTTGCTAATTGAATTATATAAATAATTGTATTTATGACATTGATTTACACTCAGTGATTACTTTAACTCACATACTGACTTATTACTTATTAATATTCTAGGAAAATCGTATACTTACTTTTACAAAGTTTGTAAATATGTGAGCACCATGTGTCTATCATCAAATTAATTTATCTGTATTGCTTCAATTTCATTCTTTTTACCTATTTTGGTATGGTATTTTTAATCCGGGTGCATCGTTTTCACACATAATTATATAATGAATGTACCATGTTAAATATTGTACTAAAAACATTTTAAAAGAGTAGCGGTGGAGTTTCTTGCCCATTCTTCTCCATACGAAACTACATTTTGGGAGGGGCGACTAGAATCAATTCTAATTTAATGTAAATGTTGACGTTCAAAAGTGCCTTTTTAGTGCCTATTTGAAATAATTACTTTGACTTTGACTCTCTTTCACAGAGAGGAGGCCTGTGTCCCAGCAGTGGGAATGTTCTAGGCTGATTTAGTGTGTGCGTGTGTGATGTCGTGTTTGGGAGGATAAGTTATTCTTAGCCGTCGTCACACGGTAATGCCTAATTAATATACATACCTACTTTCAAAATTCTAACGACTGATTATACAATTTAATTGCATATTATGTATAAAATGATAAGAGAACGCTTCGTTCGTCGAGTGGTCTCTAAGTAAGCTTAGCTTAGCATGACGTCCTGGGTTCGATTCTCGTGTCGTACAAATCGTTATTTGCTTTTCCCATCTAGGACGTCTTAGCTGGAGTCTGGATAAATTCCCGGTTGATGGCAATAGGCGCATCATTAAATGGTACCTACTTAAACATGACTGGCGAAATGTTCGTGTAATATAGCAACACCTTGCCCCACCTTTCGAGAAAAACATACATGATGTTATTTTGGTTAATTTATTTAATTGTGCCGTGTGGTGCCGGGCGTAAAAGAATAGCACCACCCCATTTCTTCCCGTGGGTGTCGTAGAAGGCGACTAAGGGTCTTACTGAGAATGGGCAGCAGCGTTCTCTATGTATTTTACCACCATACTGCGATAGCCAACCCGCCTGCCAAGCGTGGCGCTTATGGCAGATCCCCCACTTTCAGGGGAGGCTTATCCCCTCAGTGGACGTTTTCCGGCTGATTTGATGAAAGCGCTTGTCTGGGTTCGAACCTACAACTCGTAAGTCGCGACTTCCAGAGACTACCTCCCTCATCCAAAGTCGCACACACTACCTCTTTATAACATTAGTGTAGAAGGTATCCTACTATTATTACAAATGTGAAAGTTTGTATGTTTCGATGTTTGGGCAATCACGCAAAAACAGCTGAACGGATTTGGATGAAATTTGACACACAGATAGTTTATAGCCTGAATTAACACATAGAGTACTTTTCATCCCAGTAGTACGTTTCCGTGGGATAATTTCCGACATCTACGCGGGCGAAACCGCTGGCAAAAACTAGTAAATGATAAGACTCTAGAACACGACTCCTTATATTGCTTACATAGATGCAAAAAACGCATTTTTATCACAGTCCGTGGTGTTTTATTAACAATTAGTTCTAAATAATTGTTTACAGTAATAATTCCGGTTTGTCTGTCCGTTTTATAGATAATAACACGGCGTCTAAGAATTACCGTAACAGGAGACTCCGTGGGGTGGTCTAATATGTATTATTTCATAAAACTTGATACTAAGTTTTTACCTACAGCATTGTTTGATTAAAGTAGCTTTATTGAAGTTAAACGTGTTTGAAAAAGAGTTTTAGAAGATTCAGGCTGAGTAAAAACAGCCGTGAGAGCAGTGTTGGCCAAGTGGTAACGGCGCATCCGTTACCTCTTACGAGACTTACGAGTTTGTAGGTCGTGAGTTCGAACCCAAACCGGCGCTTTACTTTGTGTAAATTATTTCATCACCACTGCTCTCAAAACGGTGAAGGAAAACATCGTGAGGAAACCGGCATGTCCTAGAACCAAAAAATCGAAGACATGTGACATCTACCAACCCGCACTGGGCCCGCGTGGTGGATTACGGCCCAATCCCTCTCACCTAGAGGAGGCATGTGTCCCAGCAGTGGGAACATTATAAGCTGATGATGATGAATAACAGGTACGGGTACGGGTCGATCGATCAGGTTAAGCTACGCGTGCCGCGGCTGGTCCGTAGATGGGTGACAATCTTTACATACAAGGACCCTCCGTACCTCGGAAAACACGTTAAGCCGTTAGTCCCAACTCTTATTCGTGGATCTTTGACAGTCTTTACGCGTCGTGAGCAGCCCGGAAGTCTTACAACCAGTCTCACCAGGGGTATCGTATAACCCAGTAACTGGGTTGTGGCGTCCAGATAGGTAGTCGATTCATGTCAAATACTGGCATGAAGCTACATTCGGTTTTTTTTTTCTGAGCGTGGGAAATCATCAAATATCTTCTCCCGCTCTGGGTGGAGCATATAAGGGCGTGTCAGACTTTTACTGACTAAAACTCACCCGTGTTCCCTCAATTGCCTGTGTGCCAGGTGCCACGGTATCTCTTTCGAACAACCCGCACCCGCTACATCCGGTTAGACTGGAAGCCGACCCTAAAATATTTGAAATAGCAAACTTCCTTTTCGCCGTTGTTGGATAATTATGTGTTAAGTTTCATTTAGTTAAGAAGGTAATGGCTGTGCAGATGATGATTGTTATGTTTATAAGATATATCTTTAGAACATAAAGACTTTCAGTTAAGTCTTCAGTATTTTGATTACTTAAGGCCGGTGTAGGTGGGGTAGGTAGGGTAGGTAGGGTAGGTAGGGTAGGTAGGGTACGGGTAGGGTAGGTAGGGTACGGGTAGGTAGGGTAGGTAGGGTAGGTAGGGTAGGTAGGGTAGGTAGGGTAGGTAGGGTAGGTAGGGTAGGTAGGGTAGGTAGGGTAGGTAGGGTAGGTAGGGTAGGTAGGGTAGGTAGGGTAGGTAGGGTAGGTAGGGTAGGTAGGGTAGGTAGGGTAGGTAGGGTAGGTAGGGTAGGTAGGGTAGGTAGGGTAGGTAGGGTAGGTAGGGTAGGTAGGGTAGGTAGGGTAGGTAGGGTAGGTAGGGTAGGTAGGGTAGGTAGGGTAGGTAGGGTAGGTAGGGTAGGTAGGGTAGGTAGGGTAGGTAGGGTAGGTAGGGTAGGTAGGGTAGACTATTGGACGGACAGGACAACGTCTGTCAGGTCAGCTAGTTTTACCTAAATAAGTGATAAATATTCTATCAATATAATAATAATGAAAGATAAGAATCTGGCTTGTAATGCACCAAGTTCGGTTGATAGTTGTACTACAGTGATATGGTAGTCAAAGAAAAATATGCGATGTTTTCTTTGCTTATCGCCACGTAAAAAGAAAAACAGGAAAACCTCTCTTTTCTTTGCTGTTGGTTGAAAAGAGATGTGCATTTCTTTTCTGAACAGTAAAATACTGCTAGAATTAGCAGAAATTTTGTTTGTATACCTACTCGTGTACAGTCAGCAAAGTAAGTAACTGATGGGGCCGTCGGTTAAGGTTGAAGTTTATGGAGAAACCGATGAATGTTTTCGAATGAAATTTAATTTCATAAATAAAATGTTTGTTTTTATTAATCATATTAAATTTTATTTCAAAACATCCATTAGTACCCTAGCTGCTTCTCTGTTTTGGTGACTGTACCTAAACTTAAACTTATGAATGCTTAATTATGTAAAATTGTAAAAAAAAACTTACCATTCCCACAAACCTATTGTAAAAGCATTCGGTACTTATATTGCAGGACATCCTCACATTTTTTATATTACTAATTTTGCTTACACCCAAGTCAATCCGCATCTAAACTTATTTCCTTCCGGGAGTTCTCATAGAATAGCCTATTTTATGCGACCTGTACTTCTGTCCACCCTTCTCTAACACGTGACAAATCTATTTAGGTGACAATATAAAAAATACAGCGTGTTAGTATAGCCTATCTAGGCAGAGCTGTATGCTTGCCTTATCTAGGTTCAATGCTCACCAAAAGATAAAAAAAATATACCAGCCGACTGTTTCCTTTATGTAATATACACATTAGATTGTGTTGGACGCTAGGATAAGCGTCGGTAGTCGAGGTTTGGATTTTGATGGGCTTTATTGTTGATGTTTTGATTTGGTTTCTATATTGTTGAATATGGTGATAGCTTTAATAACGGTAAATGCTAAAATAGTTTATAATAGCCTTTAATTCAGTGATTTTTGTAGGCAGGATAATTTAGATTTGATACAATTGTAATGGCAATCATGTGACTTGGTCCAATTTTTTTTTTAAGGACTATATTTTCCGTGTGGTGTCGGACGTAACGAATAGCACCATCCCATTACTTACTGTGGGTGTCGTAGGCGACTAAAGGACTTACTAGAGAATGGGCAACAGCGTCCTCTATCCATTTTACCACCATATTGCGATCGCCAACCCGCCTGCGAAGCGTGGCGATTATGGCAAACCCGCCCAAGTTTGGGGAAGGCCTATGTCCAGCAGTGGACATCTTTCGGCTGAAATGATGATGATGATCATGAATTTGTTTGTTTGTTTACTTGTTACGCTTTCACGCTAAAACGGCTGTACGGATTTCAATGTAATTTGGCACATCGGTAGATTATGACATAATTATAATATTTGTATCCCGATATTCACACGAATCGAAACATATGCGGGTGAAACCAAGGGGCGCAGCTAGTCTTTTATATTTTGTGTGTGTGAGAACGTTGTAGGGCTTATAGACTGTAATTTGTCGGCCATTTTCTGTGTTGTTAAGTAGCCAATACTTGTTGACAGGCCTACATTGTCCTCCCATACCTATTAAAACTGTAATTTGAAAACTCAATATACTTAATAGTGTCCTTTTGTTTTTGTAATTATTTATAAAGTTTCTTCGTTAATCATTTCATTTAGTACCTAGAGTAAACATTTAATTGTGTTTAATATTGTAAAAATTATATACTTAGCATATTATTCACCATACAATAAATGACCACGTTTAGCAAATAGGTAGGGTATTTCTTGCTGGTAACCAAAAAGGTTGACTACAGATAATGTATAGTAAGTCCCCCTTACGTTGATAAAATCAAAAATCAAAATCAAAATATTTTTATTTCATATAAACCTGCATGGGCACTTATGAAACGTCAGAAGCTAGGTGCACGGTTCCAAATTGTTGTTTCCTATGGAGAAGAGCCGCCAAGAAACTCCACGGTTACTCTTTTAAAAATAATTGACTTTAACAATATTTTCAAATTACAGAGATTAAATGTATGGGAGGACAGCGCAGGCCTGTCAATAAGTACCAGGTACTTAGACGAATACAGAATAGAAAATCGTCTACAAATCTACAGTCAGTAAGGCCTACAACGTTCTCTCATTCACAATATGTAAAATAATCTACATAAATAAAATGAACCTAAATAAAATTGATGTATAATGTCAATTAATGACGAGATTATGTCAGCATTGTAAAAATAAAAAGAATAAAAAAGAACATACGATAGATACGACCATAGTGTGCCTATAAAAGTATTAATAAACAACAAATTCATCCAAAAAGGTAACCAACAATTCATAGCCACTGAAGCGGGTAGGTGACAAGGCTAACCCTCCAGCGCCGGTGACGGGTGACGCAAATATTAACCCTTGAACGGCGGGTAACCTGTCAGTACGTAGTTAGGCACGATTTATATCGCGGCTACCTGTGGCTTCAATCTAGACGGACTAACTGGCGTAGTGGGGCGTCTGACGGCTGTGGGGGGTTAGAGGACGCGATTCTTATTTTTTTTGTTTGTTAAGTGTTAATGAAAAGTAACTTTCTTTTATTAGCAGTTACTTACAGTTCTTTTATTTTTCAAGTTTTCCAATAAAACGAGAATGGTATAAAATTAAGTTATTTTTTTTTTTTTTTACGGGTTGATGTTAGTTCGGTAAAATAGCGTTATTATTATGAAGATTGTAACGTTATTTTTTTTAATTGCTAGCATATGTTTTCGAATAGGCAGGTACCTATTTAAGTACGAGTACAATTCATGTTTGGTTTTTGTTGTTAAATTCCCACCTATATGGTTGGATTGTTCAATCCATCATCTACCGCTTTACTTTTAATACATGAAGCTGAAAAACTTAATGACTCAAATAATTGATCCTGAAATGAGAATTTTCCGCGTACGCTTCGAATCAGGAATCTTCAAGGGTATTATGACTGTCTTATGATCAAAGTACACCTCTGCCTAACCCTACATAGATTAAAGGCGTGATATAATGTTATGTATATAACATAGTAGCTACTAAATTTTTCTGAATTTCAATAAAGAAAAGTAAGCAGGTAGGTAGGAGCGGATGCGGCTGGTTCATAACCTGTCGAAGTGGCGGACCTTGGGGGAGGCCTTTGTCCAGCAGTGGACGTCTTTCGGCTGAAATGATAATGGTGATGAAGCAGATAGGTTAAGTATTTTTTTTGTGAATTAACATTCTGACAAAACATTTTTCATCATTACAGTGCACTATTACAATCTTATTTACTTCTTATATTCATTTAACTTCATTTTGACCGCGTAGGCATTGCATTTAGAAAAGTATTGCACTTAGAAATGAAAGAGCCATTTTTCTGATAACCGACGAAATTTCTACGCTAAAATCACACGTCTAAAATCACGAGCTAAATTCATGGTTACAGTTTGCTCGTCGATATCTACCACTCTGTACACCTACACTAGTACTTACTTTACCTTTAAACAGCGTAGAAAATTAGTAGGAATTATAATAAAACCAATAGTAGTTAAGTAGATGTCGGCTATAATAAACCAAGCTCGGGTTTCTTACAAGCGTTCGCAAAACTAACGTCGGGCCAATGTAAATATTATCGCACTGAGACGAAAATCATAGGATACCGCATTTTTATTAGCTATCATTTTTAAATCATAACTAAATTTTCTGAAGAGAACATCACGATTCTTACAGGTCCCATTGAGGAAGTTGTCCGCTTTGATCACTCTTAAATTTGATCAAACCTTTCACACATTTCTAAAACATAGAAATATTTAGGGAAGTATGGAAGAATGCGGAACACTCCTCTAAATTAAGCTATCATCATCATCATCATCATTTCAGCCGAAAGTCGTCCACTGTTGGACATAGGCTTCCCCCAAGCTCTGCCACTGCGACCGGTTCTGTGCGTCCCGCATCCAGCGGGCTCCTGCGGTCTTCCAACTTTACGTCTTCCGGTGCGCGGTTGCCACTCCAGATCATTTCAGCCCTATCGGCCATCTATTCTGCGAGCAATGTGCCCTGCCCACTGCCACTTAAGTTTGGCAATTCTTCGGGCTATGTCGGTTACCTTGGTTCTCCTGCGAATCTCTTCATTGCTGTTCGATCACGCAGGGAAACTCCAAGCATAGCCCTCTCCTTTGCCCTTTGGGTGACTTTAAGCCTTCTTATGAGGCCCGTTGTGAGCGACCACGGAAAATATGGAACCGAATTAAGCTATGCAATTTAAAAATTTGTAGGTACCACAATTGTGAGAAAAAAACGAAATGCCACTCCTGTCCCTTCATCAGAAGGGCAATTTCCGTAATTTTAAGAACGATCGAAGTCTGATCATAGTCTCGATCTACCAAAAATACTTGATCCCTACATTTTTGACAAGTTTTTGACATTGATTGTCGCCAAGATGAGCTTGCGACTAGATTTTGAACGTTTATAATTACGAGCATTGGTCTACTGATGGACCTGAGCTGCCAGAATTATCATCATCATGATCTGCCTAGCTATTTCTCAACTATATTGGGGTCAGCTTCCAGTCTACCTGGATGCAGCTGGAAATCAGTATTTTACTTTATGGAGCGATTGCCTATCTAACCTCCACAATTAAGTTAAATTTGTAACCACCTTCTTTTACAATAACATTAAGTTAAGTAGGTATATAATATGTTCACTACCAAATGCTTTCAGTTAAATTAAATACTTAGATACTTGTATGTGTCGTATCTTCATATCTTAATATAAAAGTCGGTGACTGTGACGGATATGTATTTTAATTTTTTGTCACCGCCTTCCGAAATTAAAGTTATTTTTCTCTTTGAAGTGTTTTTCCGGAAGTCGGTTGTATTTTTTTTTTGTTGGTTATAGTTTAATTTTTCACTTTGTAGTTATAGTAGATACCTAAACCACGTCAATTCGAAATTTCATCATCCTTGGTCGCCTTGGTTGGACAATGCATATTTATGGAATAGCAGCAATCGCGGTTGATTTGCTGTCATTTTTTGAAGAGTGCCATTGTCTGTCTCCGAAACGCATCATCAGATCTATATGAAATTTAAATGGGACCATTCGGTATAAACCCCTTTCGAACACAAATATAATTTTGAAAATTCGCCTATAAGTGACCGAGTTGTGCCCGAACATACATTAAAAATATATATATAAACATGTCGAATTGATAACCTCCTTCTTTTTGAAGTCGGTTAAATGGCATTTAACTTCAACTAACTCGCAGTATTTTTAAAATTACTAGTAATCATCAGCCTA
This sequence comes from Polymixis flavicincta, assembly GCA_949987655.1. NCBI lineage: Eukaryota > Metazoa > Arthropoda > Insecta > Lepidoptera > Noctuidae > Polymixis > Polymixis flavicincta. Next base: position 22,213,547 of record OX465183.1, read on the forward strand.
TAATGTTCTCACTGCTGGGACACATACCTCCTCTCTGTAAGAGAGTAAGCCATAATCCACCACACGTCACCAAATTGCTCTTAGCTTTAGCTATTAGCTAGAACACAACGCGCCGTCGACCAGCACCCTAATTGCGTAACTCACGATTTATCATAATTGGTTTCGTCTTCACAGTTAAACAATATTCATTGCGTTATTTATGTTGTCGAACAGACACATTTTTCGAACATATGAAGCAATGGTTTAACAATCCGTTTCAAAACGATTCAGATTATGATGAATCGTGAGTTACGCAATTAGGGTGCTGGGCTTGGTCCTTACCGGAAAGCGAGCTGCCCATTACTCGCCGTCCGCAAGCCCGCGTCTAGAGTGGCCGGGAATCAGCCTGGGATTTCCGACGCCCAGGGTGTCTCCTGCGGCGACTAAGGCCGTGAGAGCACATATAGTGCCTCTCCCTCACGTGTGCCGCCTCCCTCTTAGCGAGCATTACTGCTTCGCAGGAGGTGACGGCTACCCATGCACTCTCGCTCCGTACCATGGCCTAAGACCAAGGCCGGACGCGAAAGATCGCCGCCGCCAATCGCCTCCACGAGGATACGGCGGTGCTCCGCCCAAGCCGAGCAGACCTCCACCGTACGCTCCAAGTGTCCTCAGGGCGATCTTCGCAGTGGAACCACTCGGGCGTTTCCTCCTCCCTTATGCGAAACAGGAGCCTCCCCAAACAACCGTGTCCGGTGAGGACATGCGTCAGGCGGACGGTGAGGACGCCAAAGAGGGGACTTACCGCGGCAATAATGGCGTGCCCAGTGATGAAATTACTTTACATACACAAAGTGCCTGTATAATGATTACTAATAATGCTGAAATGCCAAGCCCATGCATTTGATTATTTCTATTTTTAGTATTTTCCTAGACCTATCCTTGTATGCCAAACTAGACGGAATACAAGGTCGGGTGATTAACACTTCGAAGTACTATATTTTACTAATAAGTATAATATATTATGAGCCTAATATCCTTAATAATAGCATACCTCTGTGGCATACTATAAACGTGCCTATTGATAAATGTAACGTTGCATTTAGTCTGCACCTAATTTTTCCTGTATACTTACATTTATTTATTTAAACATTTATGCACACACATTTAAACAGACAAGAATAAAGGAACAGAAAAATACGTACAAAGGTAATGCTTATTTCTACAGAAATCTCACACACACATACATACACATACAACGGTCAAACAGGCTATGAGCCTGGAATAGTTGACTTAAAACTCTAAACAGGAATTACCTATTCACTTAATTTCAAAAATAAAACGTATTTTTCGTAAGTTTATTCCAACATTTACTACAGTTAGCTAGAAAACACCATAGTCTCCAAACTTACATAAACGCTACAAAGCCCCTTTCAAAGAATTAAAATTCATACTACAAAATATTTTTGTGTATAGTAAAACGTAACGTCTTATTCTTTAATCTTTTAAACCTTGCTTCTATTTTTTTATTCTACTTAAATGATTTCCACTTAAAAGTTTAGTAGAATACATTGAAGTTTAAAACCGACTTACATCATGCAAACATTGACATTAAATCAATTTTATGCAACTTAATTACTAAACTTTCGTATTGTCAAATAGAATAGAATAGAATATGTATTTATTTGCTTAAATACAACTTGAGTGGTGTATTCCATCCATACTAATCTATTTTAATATTATATAGAGGAAAGATTTGATTGTTTGTTTGCATTGAACAGGCTCCGAAACGACTAGACCGATTTGAAAAAATATTTCACTGTTGGGAAGCTACACTATCCCCGGGTGACAGGCTATATTTTATCCCCGTATTCCCACGGGAACGGGAACAACGCGGGTGAAACCGCGGAGCGCTGCTGGTGTTAAATAAAGGACGTCACCCACATAACGCTTGCCACTATTATTGATCCTCGATCGCAGATGATTGGGCGTCACTTCTTAGAACACGATGACAATTCACTGTCAACAAGTAAACGGCCATACTTGAATTTATAACGCCTTTATTAAGCCGACGGCTTTTGGTAAAAGGTAATTTTGAATAATTTCAATGAATAGGTCTTATTTTACCAAAGACTGGCATAGATACATCTACTGCTTTAAGTAGATCGTTTATTTATTAAAATAGTAACACTGGACTAGCAAGCTAAGTTAGTTAAGTGTTTACACGGTCTAAGTCACAAAAAGCTAATAGCTTGATGATCAACTAGAGCAGAAAATAGAGCAATTAAGCGGGAATTTATTAAAATACTAACTCTGGACGAGCAAGCTAAGTCAGTTAAGTGTTGAAATGGTGTAAGTCACTCAATTCTACTTATTTGTCTAATTAATGTATTAAACTAATTTATTATATTCAACTGTCTATTACAATAATAGTAAAAAACAACATAGAGCAGGCGCCATCTGATCTCCACAACCACTGGGTTGTGGAGAGAGAGATTTAATTAGTTAATAACTGTATTTGGGACTGGTTGTCCGATTTTTAGGCTTCTGTCTACCCGTAACAACTGTGAATGGGCAATATAACAGAAAAAAAAAACCAAACAAACAGCAATATTTTAATTACAATTTTACAAAACCACTAATTAAAAATTGCGCAATTTGTGCTAAAAGTATCCTTGTTTACACTGTGACTAACCCCTCTAGTGTTGTTTCGCTAGGCTATTATCTAGCCCGCGGTATTGACCTCTCGAAGGACAAGGCTACAATTGTTTACAGTCTCCTACATTTGTACCTAGTCTGTGTCCTGCGTAATAACGGCACAAGATTTAGAATTCGAGAAATTATATCTCCTTTATTTTCCTTCTCTGTTCCTTCGGATATTTTATACCTTAACTGGTTTAAGTGGAGATATTATAAGAGTACTATAGCTTCTGTCCGTGGCTTCTTCGGTCTTGTTTATACATAAATTATATCCTATGATACTCGGAAATACTGTGGCTTTCTATTAGTGAAAGGATTTTCGGAATCAGATCAGTTGTTCTGAAGATTACCGCTACATACAAACTCACAAATGTCACCTCTTTAAAATATTCTTACATAATAGATTGAATTTAAATTAATTAAGAAAATAGGTTGGATGACATTATCACTAAGTGATAAAGCCCCTTCAAATAAATAAAGATTAAAAAAAAAAAGGAAATCAGCACAAAATATCCACAGTGGACTTCAAAAGGATTAGTTTGTATTTTACATTTAAAAAAAAAAGGGCTAATTGTAGAAATTTGTGTTTCTATTTGAAAACCCTTCTACTATCCTTCAAGTATTATAAATGTGAAAGTTTGGATGTTTGTCCCTCAATCACCCAGAAACGGCTGAACGCAGATAGTTTATAACCAGGAACAAGGGACTATTACAACCAGTACAACCGTGGGATAATTTACAACCAGTACGTGGGTGAAGCCGCTGCCAATAGCCAATATAGCAAATACCTTTTAACACCAAATTCAGTAATTTTTTACAAATGTCATTAAAAACATCTTTCATAAATATATTTTTAATCGTTTGAGAAATCATACCGATCTAAGTTGCCTTGACTCAAGATTGAGAATTATTTTTCTGTTTAATCTTACCAACTTTATTTGCGTGGTAGTTAACATAATATTTGGTTCCTAACTTACGTCAAGATTTCATATTTCTTCCAAAGAAAATAGTATTGTTAAGGCTTTTTTTTACTACAAAGATTAACCGTAACTTGAGTAGGTACAGATAATTTATTCCATCTTTACTGTCAGATATCTTTTACTTTCCTGCTTTTAAAGAAAGATATTAAGGTAAGTAAGATTATCTTTTCATTATTTATAACGAATCATTTGCTTTATAAATGCTTATTTTGGCTTTAAAGCGACATCGCGAAAGTTATAATTTTTTTGGTGTTAAAAAGGGATTTTGCTCCATTGTTAATATGTTTGAAGCTTTATTTTGTCGGAATTAGTAATTAATTGTATTTAGTAAGGTAAGTATTAATTACATAATATTACCTCTTTTTTGGAGGTTAGGTACCTAACGTTACAGCGCAGTTACCAATGGGGAAATAATTTATAGATTAAATTATTTATGATAATTTTAATTGTAACGGATATATAATTTTAGACAAAATGTACTTTTATTGTAACAGTAAATTTCAGGTAAATTATTTAATAATTCCGGTATTTATCTGATACTAATTAGTACCTACAACATTTATCAAATTAAAAGTGCCTAAACGTTAAAAACAAATGTTGTTTACTATATTTAATATTAATAACTAATAAAATGTAGCCTATGTCTATGACAAGTGTCTCGTCAGACGTCAGCGTCGTTCTACTGCCGCGTAAAAGAATGACAAACCACTTCCGCATTTATAATATTAGTAAGATAGTAATGCAGTAGATATTGCTATTGTAATTTTACCCGACTACGGCGGCAAAGGATAGGTATTGATTACGTATGTATGTCCATTTTATAATTTTTATCGTAACGTCTTGAAGTTCATCGCTAATCTTGCTCATGCTTGGGAATCATTCTAATTTTTTATCTATCTAGCCCAAACACACGTGTAAAATTCTGAATTCGAGCCATTTGGCAAATAGGTCACTTAATATGTCAATATTTTGTAGCGAAATAAGCAGATATAGACATGGTACATTATTGACGCGTTCATCGGAAAGCCTATTTTTAGTCGTGGGCGCTTACGGGATAATTTTGCTGGCATTATAGTTGCCAAAAAATTAAAAAGAAAAATACAAAGAAATTAAAGTCCTTTCCTGTTCTAGAATCCGTATTTATGGAGCTTAAACTTTCTTATTAAATTACATTTAATAATTAAGTTACACTTAGGTAAGTTTGTTTATTTCATTAACACCAATTTATAATTATAAAAAGTTAGCTATAGAAACAGTTAATTTTTAATATTGTGAGTAATTATTATCAATTTATACCTATCCTGAATAAATGTTTTGGTTGGCAATAATAATTATTTAACTTTTTACAACATTAGCCCCGTATAACAGCATTTTTCTACAGACAATTGCTTCACAGAGCATTATTTGTATAATGCACCTAATCTAGTTATATTCTCAGTAATGCCTTAAGAACTAACCTAAGATTGTTTAAAATGTTTTACAAATAAAAAAAAAAGTTATTACATTACTGATATTTAATGTTCTACTTATTTTGAAAAACACTTATTACATTACTGATATCAAAAGGATTATTGTATAACTCATATTAGAAGAGTCTATCTGTATTTCACTTTTAAAACACTACCATAGCTAATCCTGCGGAAATGAAACCAATATAACATTTTCTTATCCAAAAATAATAAACCTTTGCACAACAATTTGGCAAAATTATTTTTAATACCAATTCTAACCTGTTATGTATTGTTTTACTTTTCTTTCATTTTATGAGAAAATCTAGAAAACTCTGTATTACTTTGAAAGCTAGATTTAATACATAGCTCAGTGTTTAGCGGGAAAGCGTTGACAGCTGATGTCACGTGGCTTAAACTGTCCGTCGCGTTTGATGAAACGAGAAACTATTTATTTCATCATAAATAAAAATAAAAACATTTTTTAGAAGGAAATGTATAGAAATTAACAATGTTTTTGCTTAGAGCAGAGATTATAATGCGGAATAATACTGTTATGAATACTAATGGTAACTTCAGATGGGCTGGAATTTTATTTTAAAGAAAAAACTCAAAAAAGTTCATGCCTTGGTAAGACAATTTTGTCTAAATCAGAATTAAGTAATACAGTAACGACGCTTGGCTAATTTTGACTGGTTAAAGAAGTGATAAAATAATGTAATTGAAATGTATTTTATATACCCCGAAGATGTAGATAAATGTGTTAAGTACAACTCCATTTACGTAAATACCAAGACTCATTTACTTAATAGGAGATGAGTCTACCAATAGTTCAAAACCAGACGTCAGACATAAAATAATATAATTATTAACAATAATTGTCAAATGAGTAACGCATTATCGGGTTAGTGTGTATTAGAACTATTTTTAAATGCACTTAAGTTGAATGCACTGTATAGAGGTAAATACATATTGCAGTTTATGATTGATAAAGGAAAAAATGTACTCTATATTCTCTTCATGAAAGTGTATGACGTTGGTTAGGCTTAGATTTTTTTTCTTTTTGTCGGTACTTAAAATTCAGTCAAAAAAGTGTGTGATGTTCGAAGCTTTTATTTAGAGCTTTAATTGAACGTGAATAAACTTCTAGATTGTTTTAAAGACATATAAACTTCTACGTTATAAATGCATGAATAGTTTTGAAAATTATTAGGCTATGAAGTGAAAAAGTTATTAGAGTATTTTGAAAATTAGCAATGTTAGTATTAAAGTAATATGTAGGGATGTTTCAAAACTTCATTTCTTCTTAAGTTAGTCTATGTAAATTAGATTTAATGAAAGAAATGAATGCTAATGCTTTGAAAAAATGGGTGCGACTATAATTCGTCTATAATCAACATTACAAATAAAACAGTATCGAGTCTAATCTAATTAAGCGATTACTTAGTGGGACGTCACTTTAAAATTATCATATTTTAATCAATCATCTTTATTAAAAAAATTGACAATATTGTTTTCGACTTAATTAAAATGTTAACTTAAAACTCTTCATTCGCTTAAAATTCCTACCTACTCGTACAACGAAATTATTTTGTATTTCAAAATAGTTTTCAAAAGTTTGCGAAAGAACTTAACTTCGTAGTAATTGGCGGCGTAATTTATAAGAGAAAACAGTTTATTACGAAAACGATAAATTAAAAATATGCGAAATGAAACGTATTTTAACACAAGAGCGCGCGTTGTTCCGAAATGAGGTTATCCGTATAAGTCTAACACATTTTTTTGTGCAAATAAATTTATCTCTATGCCACGACCTTGCTCCCAGCTATCGCCAAATTTTGCTAGTCCTAACGTCACATTGATAACTAGGCAATCTAGAAAAACTTACCCGTTTTAATATTAAATTATTGTTATAAATCCTCACAGCACAACACTTTGGTCACAGTTTATTACGTGTAAATAAAAAAATTATGTGTTTAGTTTAGTCCGATCATGTCCCGAGAGTGCAGTATGTTGTTATGGGCCGCGGACGGGGTTATGCACATCGCTTGTTCGCCGGCAGCCAGCCGACTGGCGCGGCGCGCACGCAACTTCCATGCTCCCCGCGCCCCCCCGAAAAAAATACAACCGCGAAAATATGGCGGGATCCGACACGCAAAAACTGAAGGGGTGCGCTGCGCGTTCTCTCGCTGAGGTTGTATGCTAATCCATCGTGTGCTTCGCCCTTTTTTCCGGGGTGGGGGTGGGGGATGCAATTAAAAAGCCGCGCGTGCGTGTGGGGGCGCGATTAGAAAGGAGACGGCGGACGGAATGAGTCTGTCACCGCTTTTTTTTACTTTTTTCCTAGTCTGGCATTTTGTGTACGAATGCCTAGGTAGACTAAATCGATGGACTGTCTGACTAGATTATTGGTCGAGTACAGGCGTAGGTAACTTAGATAAATGTATCGTGGCCGTTATCTAAGAAATGAGATGATGCGCCATTTTTTTACTCCCAATGTTTATTAATTGCATTTTTGTGTTAGAGATATTGTTAAATGTAACTTTGCCTAATTAATTATAATTATTTAGGGGTTTCTTTTTCTATTTTTAAGTTAATTGGGTTCGACGTATTATAAAGATATAAGTCTAATGGTGTAGTTTCTTGCGTTTACCTAGAAAAACTGTTTTAAAGGCTGGAACTCAATATAAACCCGAAATGGTTCCTTTTTTATAAAGCTGCTCCTGTAGCGTTCTCCTGAAAATGGACACATTTTAAAGTTAGGGAAAGTCTTACTTAGAAAATCAGCGAACGATGTCTTGCGCCTAAAACATACCTTAATAAAAATAAAGAGACACATATTCTCGTCGTATTTCGTAGTTTTAAAATGTCGACGACTGATTTTGAATTAAACATATTTTTCTCTCCTTCTATTTACTTTCTTCGAATTTTAAAAGCGGACCCAGCAACAAAACTGCAAATTAATTACTACTTCACCAACCAACAATAGTAAAGACGTTTTTAAAACCTGCTCCACCTAATCTATGTGCCTTTCTGAATGGACAATGGTGTCGCGATCGAAAAGGGGTGTTTTGCACGATTGCAGCTAGCTCGACGTTGCTTCCGAGCTCATCTTGCAACAAAATGTGGGAATAAGAAGAGGGTCTGCTTAGACGGATGGCCAGCACCGCTTGAGTTTGCAGTTTTTTCCATTATTGGACTTACCGTTAAGTGAGGGAAATATTTTGGCAGTTAAAAAAGGGTTGAGAATGCGTGTTTGAGTAAAGAGAATTTCTAGGAAATTAGAGGGAGATTTAAGAAGCAGTTTTGAATTTATTTGCTTTCTTTAAGGCGTTTTATTGATTAGGGTGGTTTGTTTTCATTGTTTCAAGCATTTGTTTTATAGAGTGGTCTTTCTTATACCTACTACTTTAAATTGTATAGTCAGTGATTTGTTTGTACAGTTCGAAGGATGTATAGGTATTGGAGTAATTAGTGACTCTAATTAATTGTAACTTTCTTATTACCTTACCTATTGGATTTGAAGTTTGTCCCTTTTATTATTTTTGTACCTATTATTATTTCAATACCCAACGGAAGCTATTAGATAATTACTTTTGCTCTCTTTCAGTGAAGCGGGAATTAAACCTGAGATAGCACACCATCGATCAACTTTTTAAACGTACTCTTACTTACACCTTCATAATATCTTCAATCTTCTTAGGCTAGGCTAGATAAGCAGAACTCTTCACGATCCTAGATAAATTAAATAGATAAAAACGAACATAAATAATAATTTAATTTGAGATTGAAAGAAATGTCAGCCATATGCAAAAATTGTGCTAGACCAATAGTTTTGGCGACACACTTAGATAATTTGTTTTTGAGATAAGATAATGTTTGTGATAGTTCTAGTTTGGTTCGGGAAGTTCTGGGTCAATATAATAGCCGTAATGCGATAGACGTAATTATTGTAAGACAATTTTTTAACTCACAAAATATATTTAATTAATTTGTTTTAGTAAAGTAAAAATTCCTTAACTGAGTTTAAGGATTTTAAATTACGTCAAATTTAATTGTTTTGGTTTTAATTTAACGTAACGTTACGCAGATAATGTTTAGTCACATTATAAATATATTTAGTGTGAACTTTGAGTTGCTGTAAATGTAACTAGAAATAAACAATGAACAAAGTAATTAATAACTAAAAAGTCTAAACAGAAACTTAAATAAAAATTACTTGTCAAACGAAAAAAATAAGTCACACGTTAAAAAATACAAAAATCCGTTTCGCTATATTAAAATCAGCCAGTTAAAGACTCGTTACAAAATAACAATTGTAAGGTCAACGGAGGATGCAATTCTTTACCGATTCTAATTATTTATGCAAGATTTGTCTAACTCGAGGTCCGGCGTCGCTTGCAAGTCAGCTATCCCCTGCATTCATGGACTTGACATTAACATAATAATAACACAGCATTCAGAGGGTTAAGCTAATTGTGAACATATTAAAATCAGCGTATCTATTGACCATTCTTATTTTTTAATATGCAAATATTCCAAGTTAATGTTTTTTTAAGCATTTCTGTCAAAAGAAAAAGAGTTCCAAAGTTTGTGAATTTTTAATTTTACTTCCGGATTTTTAATGCATATTTTTTGGAGATAATGTGAGAAAATACACGGAGTTTTGTACTTTTAGCAGTTAATAATTTAACAGTTGGACAGTTAAGTGACTTACCTTTTCTATCGGCCACCGTCGAACGCACAAAAATGAAACTCAACAAAAACAATCAACAAAGTTCAACAAAGTCACTATATGAGAAGCAAAGTCCGGTAACAGAACACGACAGACAAATAAACAAACTTAACCCGACTGTTGACAAAATATGCACCAATAAAAACTATTCAAATAGTGAAATTGGGATAGAATTCGAGTTTGTGCGAAACTCGGTTTACGATCGGCAAGCGTCGACCGGCCGGCCAATCCGTCAGGCGACCGGTCCGATGTCCACACACGCACGTGAGAACTTCGCTCCAAGTTCGGCTGAAAACTTTCCCCGACACGCGTCCGACAGTTCCGCGCCGCGCGCCCGCAAGAACTTTCAAAAAATTTTTTTTTCTTAAGACCGAACCCGAAATCCAAAAATTTAATTGCGGCAGTTAATTTCTATCTTTTTTTTTGTTGAGTAAAAGTTTTTTTTCCGAGGCGTCCACCCGTCCGGTCGGGTCCGGCCGGTCTGCAATATTAACACGAGCCGCGTCCACCTTTTGTAATGAAACGTTCACACATGCTTCCGCATTACCGTCCCGATGCCATCAATAATGAAGCCGGGCGGGAAAAAACAAAACGGGGCACCTCTCCCGGCGAGGCGCCCGCCGACACTACAGCCTCCTCGTCAAAGATCAGAATTGCATATCTGGGTTGCGTTAATGAGCGGGGGTAGGGGGTTCGTGGGGGTCGAAAAAGTGGCACCGCTCGCGCGCGAATATAAATTCATCGCCAAAAAATCATTACGCGGGGGGTGGTATTACGGGGCTTCGCTGCGCGGGTTCGTCCGTATAGTTTTTAAATCGGGCGCTCATTCGGCGCGGCGCCGCGGCGGGCGGAGGCCGCGACTGCACCTCGCCGCTCCCTGCACCACACTATGCTTCACAACTATCACGCATGCACTTATTTCGCGCACGCCAAGACGTGCCAAGTTCAAGCGAACAGCCGTAGTAGGGCTACGAACTAAAAAGAGATCCAAAAAACTGAAAGCTGGCAATACTAATCCAGCAGCCGAATAGAAATAAATAAATACGTGCGAAATTAATGCGACGTAGCGCGAGATGGATTGATTTTTTTACAAACGGAAAGAGAAAAAAAGAGGTTTCACGTGTATGCAAATTCCTCTTTTCGACGACGATCGTAATCAATTTGTGCGTAGGAAGCAAGCACTTCCGCACACACACACACATGCATACACTTACGCACACACGCGACCCTCAAATTAAATCTAATACAAAATTGCGTTTTATGTTGATGCTAGTGTAGATGTGTGTAGGGGAGCACAATGCGAACTCGCGGCTGTACAGTCAACCCCAACGCGCTGATTAGAAAATTAAAAATTACGTCATCAATCTTTATTTCTCTCCTCAAAGATTACTAAAAAAAATATGATGTACCTAAACTAGTAAAATATGACTAAACTGCCAAAATGTCTTAATTAATCATCCTCTAAACTAATATTAAGAATTAGATATTAACGTTTAAAGTTAATTGTTTACGTCTCCATAGTTACAAGTAGATTATAAATATATCATACACGCGGGGTTGTGGTGCCTAATCTAACAGGTGGCAAACCGCCCTTATGTAATCTCCATGTTAGAACTAGTCGACAACATTTCTATTCTGTATGTATTCAGAGTAGGAACAAGCAGTTTTGTAGTGGTTTTAATAAATTTTTGACAACTCTCGCTATAGAAAAGGACAATAAAGTAGAATGAAAAAAAAAAAAACAATCACCAACACAAAATACCGCAAATAATTCAGGAATTGTTTTAAAAATGGCTTATTTCCAACTGCACCTTTAAAGGACAAGAAAAAACACTAAACACATATAAACATAAACATGGCTTCAGGAAAAATTACAAAAAAGTTTTGATTTCGTAGCGGTAAGCGTTTCTTAGTTTTCTGCTAACCCTTTTTTCAAATTCTAAAACTAGTTCCTACGTTTAAGGAAAGGACCTCCTTTGGGATCTACCAAAAACTATTTCTTACTTCCTGATACATTAAGATAGGCTGGAACGTGAATATTTAATTTCCAATTCTTGGAGGGTAGTCACGATTTGTCTGCTTCAATCTAAGGTTTGTTTTGGTTAAGTAACTGTATTTGTAAAGAGGTCTTGCGCAGGGCATGGCAGATGTTCAAGTATTGTTACCCAGTCGGAATAAAAAAGTTTGTAACTTTCTTAAAATGATTAATCAAGAATATCAATAGAAAGCTGTTCAAAACGCCTTCACCCAACTTATGTATACGTTTCTTTTTTTGAACTTTTTAAAAAAAAAAACAGGAGATAAAATATCAGACCTAATTAAATTCGATATTACCAAAAACTAAACACCAAATGCATCAGCACTACCAAAATTCATCACCAAAACAAAAGCCTAATCAACAAAATGACATAAATCCAATTTTTTTCATTTCAAACCCAGCATCAAGCTCATTACGGGAACAGCCAACAATTCTTCAACCGACTGTACTTTAAAACACACACAAGTGTAATGTTAAAAATGAATTACTAACACATAGGCGCGCCTCCCTCCCCGTTATACTCATTTTCATTTCGATGTTTTTGGGTTTTTGCGCAGCCAGGGGTGGGAACCTCCACTACCCCACACCTTCGCCCTATGAAAATAGGATATATTTTTATGTTTTATTTGCCCGGAAGCCAGTGCTTAGTTGCATGTTTATTAGAACTTTTTATTAGTAGAGACTGTGTACTGTTTTTGCCTTTTTTCCGGGTTACCCGGTATCAGATGATTTGCGATGACAATTCTATGGCGCACAGTCACGGCATGTTTGTTTTACCATTACGTGTTTTATTTGTGGGTTTTTGTTGCAATGAACTAATATTTTTTGGGTCATCTTCAAATCGATGGGTGAGGGAGCCAAAGTACTTGTTATTCGAACTATTTCGATGTCTGCAACTTTTTATTTTTCGGCTTATGACGCTCTGCCGGGGTACGCGAAGTTCAAAGGGAGTAAGTTAATTAGGGAGTGAATGTAAGATTTCATGAAAGGAACATTTAAGAAATCTCGATCGACGGTAAAAATAAGTAAATTAATTCACCATACCAAAAGATAAGCAGCTGACTTTTAAGCTGCTAAAAAAATATTAGTTGATGCCTAGCATATTTATAGGATGTAGTAACATGATATACAAAAAAACCCAAGCATTTTTTAGTAGGTATATAAATAAGGTTATTTAACCTTCTTAAAAATGAGCATGGTCTTATTAGGAAGGTTATTTCTAAACTTATCCAAGTTTTATTTTTTACTCTCTTTCATTTTTATTGCTACTTGAAGTCGTATAATAGAAAATCTGTGTCTCACAGCAAAGTTGCTGAGTTAAGTTTTCAACTTTATAATCATCAAATGCAGCTTCCTTGTAAATCCATAGAAAATAAAAGTCCTGCTAAACTAAACAATCAAGTTTGTCAAATTAATCAATCAAAATCAAAAAATCAAAAGTTATTTATTCAAACTAGGCTGGTGTCAGCACTTTTTGAACGTCAAAAATTACATAAGACAGTCCCCCAAAAACGCCCGCCCTTCACCACTTCCTAGTGCTTTAGCTACGAAGAAGAAGTGGCGCAACGAACTCCCCAGCAGCACAGCTGTCTGTTATGTTAAAAGATCTTGATTCTATACAATGGTAGGTAATAAACGTTATGAAACTTAATTTGTGACTATGAGAATGCAAACGCTGTAAACTATTAACCCATTTCAAGACACCAGAGAGACAAAAACAACGTAATAAAACCAACTTAAAAAAAAAAAAAAACTCTAAATCTAAGAGATTTTAAATAACATTCTAATAAAAATATAACAACCTAATTTAACGAAAACTTAACAAACTGAAATATAGCGTCGAAAAATTCCTCCCTAAAGTAGAAACATGCATGAAATCTAAATTCCAATTACCGTTATCAACATCCCCTATATCCATCGCATGCCGGACGTAAGCCTGTCCTAACTTGCATTACACCACTCAAATCCCACAAACGGTGTTTAATTACTAGCTAATTAAAGATAAATAGTTTGGTTCCATGTCGGTTTAAATCACAATATCGAATAATGGAATGAGCCATCAACACTGTGTTTAGTAAGTACCTTTAGTAAGCTTTATATTGTATCTTTAAATATAGTTGACTAAATAATGCTGGGTATCTGATGCATTTTAATAAACTATTGATTTTTCTTTAACAGAGTATTCAAAAATGCAAAATAGCTGTTTTAATTTACTTATTTATTATGACATCTTATAATGAACCAATATGTCCATCGAATTTTGTATATTCTGGTTTAAATCATATTTTACATCAAGCAAAAGTACCTTTAGCAGTCAAACTTTAATGATCTACTTGCCCGTAATTTCACTCCCATGCTAAGAAAATTCCTGCATGCACCCGGATAAAAAGTACCCTATATTTAAATTCAGAAAATCGTCTAAATGTGTGCTAAATTTTATTCAAATCTGTTTAGAAGTTTATGTGTGATTGAGTAACAAACTTCTTCACAAACGACAACATTTAAAATTACAATATCTGTGGATCATGATTATCGCCTAAGATTAGTTTATTACTAGCACTCATTGTTATTCCTAACAGCTTGTAGCTAAGTAACAGCAGCCGCACTATTTCATCGATCAGGTTAAACTAGGCTTGCCGCGGTTGATCCGTGGATGGGTGACCATCTTTACATACCAGATATAGACCCCTTCCTTCTTCGGAAAGCACATGATACAAAAAATACAAAAAAAAAAAATCATGAAATCGTCGGTATCGGCTGTCATTCGCGGATCTTTGACAGTCGTTACGGGTCTTCAGAAGACAGAAAGTCTGACAACCAGTCTTACCAAAGGGTATCGTGTTACCCAGTTACTGGGTTGTAGAGGTCAGATAGGGAGTCGCTCTATGTAAAATTCTCATATTCAGTTGCATCCGGTTAGACTGGAAGCTGACCCAAACATAGCTGGGAAAAGGCTAGGCAGATGATGATGTTGATGGCGGGAGGCAGTGCAGCATCATTCGCCACCTGTTTAAGGGATATCGTTATTATCGTCCATGTGGAATGAATGACTTGACCACGGTGAAAATGATCTCATATTAGTAGTTTAGATAAAATGTGTCATACATCGAAACGGATATTTCTTTTCGCGATACTAATTTGAGCAATTAAATTGTATTGCAATAGCAATATATATTACCAAGGGGTATCGTATTGCACAGTTACTGGGATGTGGTCACATAGGCAGTACCTCCGTGTTAAAAACTGGTCTTCAAGTTATTATCATCTGTTTAGATTGAAAGTTGACCCCAACATAACCAACTTAATTCCCAAGAAAAGTTTGGCCGATCATGATGACACTCACTTTTAACACCACCATGATTACTTACGTATTCACAAGCATCACTGTCATGAGAAAGGTGGCGGGAGTTCTGTTTCTTCTTGGCTCTCATATAGACACGAAAGATATAAGAAATCATGCTCTAGTCTTCTATACTAATAATCTATACTAAAATTATAAAGGGGAAAGATTTGATTGTTTGTTTGCATTGAATAGGCTCCGAAACTACTGGACCGATTTGAAAAATTATTTCACTGTTGGGGAGTTATTCTATTCCCGGGTGACATAGGCTATATTTTATCTCCGTATTCCCTCGGGAACGGGAACTACGCGGAGCGCTACTAGTAAATTATTAAAATTAATTTAATTTAATTATTAATCGTCAAATAATTTCTTCCTTTTGGGAACACAAGACCAGTAGAATTGAAGGAGCCTGGGAGAGGCCTATGTCCAGCAGTGGACGTCCATCGGCTGAAATGATGATGAAGAGTAAATTATGTGACAAAGAAGTCGTGGTCCCGATGGGAGTCGGTTTATTAAATGCCCAGGGTGCAGCAGTAGTAGATTCCTTCCTATACACTTCTACAATAAACCGTCAATAGGGAAAATTGCAGCTCAGCTAGTAATGCTAATGAAGTTCCTACTTAGGTGTTTTTTCCTCAAAGCCCAAGATTTTCGTAACTTGTGAGATACTAACGTAGCGAAATCGGTTATAAAGAGAAACAACAGTACATAACTTTTAGTTCAAAGTATCTAAATAGAAAATAATAGTTCAATTGATTACTTTACATAATTCAAAACTATATTTCTTATTGATTTTCTGTGTTGAGAGACTGGCTGTAGAAAATTATTAATTACCACCTCTACCTTTCAAACACACACACACACACACACACACATAAAACACCTCTAAAACGCTCTAAGCAACATCGAACCCCGGATCAGCACCCCCCAGCGCAGGCAAAGTACGTTCTAACACAGACGTAAAGGGCCGAAACAAAAATAAACTATGCTACGAGGCAAGGGGTTATGTCGTAGCAACTACGTAGGCGCCTACGACGCGTAGACGTCTACGAATGTGTTCGATGTGCCGTTGACAAGGGTGGTATTAATTGTGCTGGTCAGTATGGGGTATTTTTAGGCGATGACTAATGATGTTATTGATTTGTTTTTTCCGTTAGTTATTGAAAACGGAATGTTTCTTTGCTTAGCAATGGAACATGGGACATTCTAGGCTAGTAAAAAAGGTGGCTTTTAATACGGGGCTTTAAATAAAGGTTAGGATAGACAAAATAAGGTATTTGTTGCAGCGAAAATCTATGTTCTTTTGCACATTAGTTGGACATTCCAGGTCGCGAAGTGCTCGTTTTACTGCAGAGTTTCCATAGCCACCTTCCGGGTCAATTCATGGTAACATTGCATTGTCATCCGATTTACGTTTGCATGCAAAATTTTGGCAAAAAAAAAAAACAAAACAAAAATAAGCTTGATGGAGGCGGCATTTCCTGACTACCCCAGAAAAGAAAAGGCTAAACAAACTCAGACTAGACTTCTAAATCGACAATACTATTACACAGCAGAGCAAAAATTCCGCTCCCTTTGATGTTACCGCTAATCTCGCCCCCAGTTAGACCAACACCACTTTCTGCTAGACAGTTTTTATGCCATACAGAAAAAGAAGGCTTCAATAGGGAAGGGGTGAAACGAACGAGCAATGGATTTATCGTGGTAGCCTTTTGTGGTAGAATTCACTTCGTTATTTCAGAATATATTTCATAGAAACACACATTCTACATTGATGATGATCGAATAGGCATCGAATTAGTATACGCATTAAGTGATTACAGTTATTAGCAGATTGAAAGACGATGAAAATTGCTAGACACAATAGCAGAGAGACGATGGAATATTGCTAGAGACAATAGCAGAGAGAAGATGGAGTATTGCTAGAGACAATAGCAGAGAGAAGATGGAGTATTGCTAGAGACAATAGCAGAGAGAAGATGGAGTATTGCTAGAGACAATAGCAGAGAGACGATTGAATATTGCTAGAGACAATAGCAGAGAGACGATGGAATATTGCTAGAGACAATAGCAGAGAGAAGATGGAGTATTGCTAGAGACAACAGCAGAGAGACGATGGAATATTGCCAGAGACAATAGCAGAGAGACGATGGAATATTGCTAGAGACAATAGCAGAGAGACGATGGAATATTGCTAGAGACAATAGCAGAGAAACGATAGAATATTGCTAGAGGCGATAGCAGAGAGACGATGGAATATTGATAGAGACAATAGTAGAGAGACGATTATGGAGTATTGCTAGAGAGAATAGTAGAGACGATGGAATAATGCTAGTGACATTAGCAGAGAGACGATGGAATATTGCTAGAGACAATAGCAGAGAGAAGATGGAGTATTGCTAGAGACAATAGCAGAGAGACGATTGAATATTGCTAGAGACAATAGCAGAGAGACGATTGAATATTGCTAGAGACAATAGCAGAGAGACGATGGAATATTGCTAGAGACAATAGCAGAGAGAAGATGGAGTATTGCTAGAGACAATAGCAGAGAGACGATGGAATATTGCCAGAGACAATAGCAGAGAGACGATGGAATATTGCTAGAGACAATAGCAGAGAGACGATGGAATATTGCTAGAGACAATAGCAGAGAAACGATAGAATATTGCTAGAGGCGATAGCAGAGAGACGATGGAATATTGATAGAGACAATAGTAGAGAGACGATTATGGAGTATTGCTAGAGAGAATAGTAGAGACGATGGAATAATGCTAGTGACATTAGCAGAGAGACGATGGAATTATGCTAGAGACAATAGCAGAGAGGACTAAAAACTCAGTGTTTACAATATAAAATACGTTGTACGTTGTTATTCTACGGGAAACATCATATAGATACAAAATCATAATTATTGTTTAGAAATGCCCTCAGAATAAAATTATAATACTGTGTTTCCTATCATTTAGCTGTATATAATTAAATTTAAGTTTATGCACACTGTGGTTTTATAAAACATAATTATAATTGAGTATTTGACTTATTTTTAGTATGATTTTATTTATTTTATAGTGTACTAGCTTTTGCCGCAGCTCCGCCCGTGTGGATGACGGTTATTGCGTAATAAAGTAGCCTATGGCCTTCTCCATATCCCAGGCTATATCACTGCAAAATTGAATGATGATCGGTACAGCGGTTTAGGCGTGAAAGCGTAACAGATAGACAGACAAAGTTATTTTCGCATTTAAAATATCAGTAGGGATGTACAAACAATAAAATACACAGGGATGCGACATAATTATAATTTGACTAATGTGTTTCAATACATATTTTCCCCTTATACTCGAAACTATCCCTTCGTTATCAAGGTTAACTAAATTCGTTTAAGTTAACCTAACCTAACCCGCTTTACATCAATTAGTTTGACGTTGAGATAACAAAGTTTAGGACCGAATTTCCCGGTAAAATATAAATAACCAAGTTTCTAAGTTAGATCTATCTTAGTAAGCCTTATCGTATATTAGCTTTCCCTGCGGCGTCGCCCGCGTGTAGGTCAAAAATTATACCACAGGAACCGGGATAAAAAGTATCCTATGTGTTAATCCAGGTTATAAATTACCTGTGTGCCAAATTTCATCCAAATCTGTTCAGCTGTTTTTGCGTGATTGAGTAACAAACATCTAAACTTTCACATTTATAATCATAGTAGGATATTATAAATACATAAATAACAATAGCTGCACGGGTCGATCTGCCAGGTTAAGCTACGCTTGCCGCGGTTGATCCGTGGATGGGTGACCATCTTTACATATCAAGACCCCTCCGTGCCTCGGAAAGCACGTTAAGCCTTTGGTCCCGGCTGTCATTTGTGGATCTTTGACAGTCGTTACGGGTCGTCAGAAGCCCGAAAGTCTAACAACCAGTCTTATCAAGGGGTATCGGATTACCCAGTAACTGGGTTGTGGAAGTCAGATAGGCAGTCGCTCCATGTAAAATACTGGTATTCAGCTGCATCCGGTTAGACTGGAAGCCGACCCCAACATAGTTGGGAAAAGGCTGGGCAGATAATGAATATTAGTAGGATAATTTTTTTTTTAAACCTTTGAGAAATGAGGAAAATTTTGAGTATGAATGTCGATATAGCTATTCCAAAGAAACGATGGATGGACTGTGTGAATGATTATAGGATTAGAAAGGAGTGATTACCAAAATGGCGACTAATAGAGAAGTGTGGAAGATTTTTTATAGTCTTCCTTAGCTTTAATATTAGGAAGTGAACTAGCGTTTTCGGTCTCTGTATTAAACTATTCAAAGTTGATAACCAATCCGTTGACTGAAAAGTTGTGTGGAAATCGGTTGTCATGGTACAGAAATGTGTTACGGAAGAATGAGGAAAATGTTGTGAGGAAAGTTTTGAGTATAAATGTGTTCTATGAGTAGGGATAGTCTATAGAAACGAATGGATGTACCTACTGTGTGAAAGATGATATTGTTAGAAATAGACTGCCTACTGTGATGAATACCGTTATAGGAGTATGAAAGAGGAAGACATGTCGCGCTGACTTACCGCTTAAACAAATTGGAATTAAAGCAAGAGAATGATGAGTTAATTACCAATGTTTATTAATTGGAGAGGCACCAAATAAAAGAAGGTAATTAAACTATGGTAACCTTCGAATAGCCCTATTTTTAGGGTTCCGTACCTCAAAAGGTAAAAAAGGAACCCTTATAAGATCATTCTCTTGTCTGTCTGTCTGTCTGTCCGTGTGTCACCACCAATTTTCTCACGAACGGATTGGCCTAGCAAGTTGAAATTTATACCAGATACTGAGGTCTAGTTCCCGTTGACCTATAATCACGAAATTTGGCAGAAAGCAAGGTCTTATAGCAGAAATAAAGAAAAAAAAAAATACAAAAATTAAAAAAGTTGAAAGAAGTTATTTATTTATTTATTTGTTAACATAGGTAAATAAAATACAGATCTTACGTTTTATGAACAGAGAGCGCTATGCTATGCCCGGAGGCGTACAAATATGGTGTGGAAATCTAAATGACAATTACAATAAAAAAATACTAAAAATATTTAAAAAAAAAAACACGCATAATAATTATGGCGATTATTGAATAATAATCTGTATAATCTGTTAATTTTGGTACTTACAAGTTTTCGCGAAAATCTAAATTAGCCCATATCTTTTTATTAGGGCGATAATGGGTAGGTACGGAACCCGCGGCGCACTAGTTTGACTCGCACTTGACCGTTTTTTTTCATGTATATTATCTCTAAGGTCTACTTACGAGGTTATCGGCTACTTAGCCCGCTTTTCCTGTGGATGCCTCAATAAATGAAAGCCTCCAATTAGCTGTAAATTAAGCAACTACACGCTAAGCTAAGGTATTTTTATACTTTGTATAGGAACTCAACAATACTGAAAAGTGAGAAAAAGTAAACGTAAGATGCTTTACGTCGACGTATGAAACGGTGCGTTCTGTAGTGTTGTAGAATTTCTTGTGACTTTTGATCTTTTTAGTTTGGTAGAGCATGACCGCAAGTTTTATTACGTCATCCTTCTTACTTTTAGTAAAAAACATAGGCATGTTCTGTTCAGCTGTACAGTAGTACATTACTAGCTACTCATGTATGTATAACATTTGTCCAGCACCCACACAGAAGCACATGTTAAACATTAATCAACCACCGTCCAAGTACACATCAACCACCATTTTTGTACAAAAAAAGTTGCGCCCGAAAAACAGGCGTATTGGCGATAAAAAGAGATAAAACAACACGCACACACGGAGCCAAAATGAAAAGTAGTCATTTTTGCACCAATAGGATTATTACTGTAAAAACTATAGCAAATGAATTTATTATAGATCGTGTGGGGACGGGAACGCCCCTACCACCCCGATAACAATATAATTTTATTTTTAATACGCCGATAACATATAGCGATGTTGCTGTGGCTGCTGGGATGGGAGTGGGTTCGACGCTGCGACGAGGCATCGGCTTTTAAAATTCACTAATAGGAAATTATTATGCGGGATTATTTTTCCTGATTGCGTTACTGTATGTTGTCATTATTGCGTTAAAAGAGAAGGTTTCGAACCGCGTGACGTGGGTGAAGGAAAACGTTTTGAATCGGACCCGATTTCTGCTAAGAAGCTGACACTCAAGGAACGTCTGAAACTCAAGACTCAGGCCAAGATCTTCGACCGTTATCTTAGCATGTACTTTGGTATAGACATATAGGCATCTGCTGACTCCATCTTGCAGTTGTAGATTGACAGACATGAGACAGTAACATTAATTAGGCTAACCCAAAAGCTTAAGAACTTAAAAAAAAAATTACGCGCCTGTTTTACTATAACTGATTGTCTATTGGGCCTGACTGAAAAGCACGCTATCTCACCAGGCTTTGGGTCCGACAGAGTAGGTAGCAGTGATGAGCAGTCAGACGCTAGTCTACACGCAAAACGTTATTAGGTGAGATGCAGGATCATTTATAGCAAAACAGGCGCGTAAAAAATTAAGAAAACTCTTTCGGAAGATCGGGTTTTTATGAAAAACCACTGCATAAATCAATAACCAATAAAGTTTATTGAACTTTTCGATATTTGAGCTTTGTCGGTATTGACTTGATTTTGGAGATTTTACATTTCTTTTAACACTTAAACACGCCCAAAGTTAGGTTAAATTAGCAAGAAAAACGAATCTTTAGTGGCTCCTAATTTTTTAATGGCTTTTTATTTTAGTATTCTGTTTCTGTACAGACAATATTAATAATGAGGCAAAACCATACCATGTTTAATTTTTTATATGAATTGTCAAACAGTGGAGAAATACACTCCCGAAATTTGGATGCAAAAAATGTTGACAAGATTCGCCTTATGTTCGAATCCTGACGTATAGCGTACTGAAATGTTTTCTGCTATCGCGATTTAGTTAGTTTCTAATCGCTGACTCTTCGACACTACTAGGTAGTAGTCTCATAAGTGCACGCAGCTGCGTGGTACGCATTAACTAACTGAGCATTATACCATAGCTTATTATAAAGGTTCCATACCAGAAGGGTAACCAACGGGACCCTATTTACCTATAAGGCTCCACTATTCGTCCACCTGTCTATCCGACTGTCAATGGTCTCATGATTCGTAATAGGTAGAAGGTTAACATTTTCATAGAATGTGTAGTTCTGTTGCCGCTATAACAACAAATAATAAAAATAAAGTAAAAAATTAATTTAAACCATACGAAAGTGTTTTTTTTCGGCTTTTTTGCCTTGTGGTAAGGAACCCTTCGTGTGCGAGTCCGACTCGCTCTTGGTCGATTTTGTTTTCTTGTACAGTCATACTGATACGTCAAAAGAAGAATATTGTTGTCAGCGTCTCCCACTGATAACGATTAAGTTTATTCGGTTTGAATATTTAATTACTCCGTTAGTAATTACATTAAAAGTTATCGAATATCTAAACAGTTGCTAAAGTCTGGTTTCGTATTGGAAAACCAGACTTTAAACAACTGTTTAGATGTTCGATAACTTTTACGATTAAGACCGTAAGAAGATATTAATATTGTAATTACCTGGCTTGATGACTGCCCAAGGACATCTGTAACAAGAAGAAAACAGAACATTAGTTTTCTATATATAAATAAAAAGAAAAGTCCTGACTGACTGACTCATCAACGCTCGGCCTAAACCCTTGGACCTAGAAAGCTGAAATTTTGCACAGAGGTTCCCTTTATAATGTAGACAAGGAATACGGAAAGATTGTTCGAAATTCAACCTCTAAGGGAGTTCAATAGGGGATGAAAGTTCCGCGCGGGCGAAGCCGCCGGCAAAAGCTAGTTGTTATATTTATGTTTTAGTGCCATAGGTCATCTCTGGCAACACGCACTGGTCAAAGACTTCCGTTAATACAAAGTATCTACTAGTTAAATACCAAGAAACAAATACACTCAAATACATGGAAAGAAAGAAATAAAAATGTGTTTATTAATATTACAGCGTAAAACATCCTCAAAACTGTAAAAAACAGGTAACAATAACGTCCTGTTTTAATATCCTTACTAATATTATAAACGCAAAAGTTTGCATGTATGGATGTTTGTTACTCTTTCACGCAAAAACTACTGAATGGATTTGGACGAAATTTTGCACCACAGATAGTTTATAACCTGAATTAACACCTGAACGAAGGTTTTTTATTTTGTTAGGAAATCATCAAATAAATTTTCCGGCTCTGGGTGGAGCAGGAGGGAGTGTCAGACTTTTACTGACTAAAACCCACCCAAAAAAAAAAACCCGTGTTCCCTCAGTAATCTGTGTGCCAGGGGCGGCGGTATCTCTTTCGACAACCACACCACTGGCAGGCATCGGCCCTTGCGGGCCCCATCAGTTAGTGCTGACATCTTTTTCAGGCGCGCGTGGAACACAATGAGCCGTCGACCTGGGCTTGGTCCTTACCGGACAGCGAGCTATCCATTATTCGCCGTCCGCAAGCCCACGCCTACGGTGAGCGGGAATCACCCTGGGATTCCCGATGCCCAGGGCGTCTCCTGCGGAGGCTAGGGCAGTGAGGGCGCATATACTGCTTCTCCCTCACGTGCGCCACCTCCCTCTTCGCGAGCATCACTGCTTTGCAGAAGGAGGTGATGGCTACCCATGCACTCTCGATCCGTAACATGTCCTGGACCAGGTCCGGACGCGAGAGATCGCAGTCGCCGATCGCCTCCAGGAGGACGCGCCGGTACTCCGCCCAAGCCGGGCAGACCTCCACCGTATGCTCCACCGTGTCCTCAAGGCGATCTTCGCAGTGGAAACACCCGGGCGTTTCCTCCCGTCTTATGCGAAACAGGAACCTCCCGAAACAGCCGTGTCCGTTGAGGACCGGCGTCAGGCGGAAGGTGAGGACGCCATACCGCCTCTCAAGGCACTCCTCAATGAAGGGACTTACCACCGCAATCGTGGCGTGCCCAATTAGCACATAGGTTACCTTTAATTCTGATAGTACATTTCCGCAGGATAATTTCCGAACCCCACGCGGGTGAAGCTGCTGCCAAAGCTAGTATGTAATAATTCCAAAAGGGCCTCAGCTCAGTATAATGTCAGGCGACGACACAAAGTGTACCACCTGACGCTGATTTTCAGCTGCAACCACCATTTAATAAATGTTTTCTTATTTATAAATGATCTTTCATTTGTCACAAGTATTAACCGCAAACCATCTAAAACTAGGAAAACGTAAAACTCAATTTTATCCGACAAATTACAAGCATATAAAACTGACCAACTGTTCAAACGATATTATTTAGTTACATCTATTAGAATATGTGGCAAAACATCTGTTTCAACTTAGACAGAATTTTGTGCTAATGTACATAACGATACAAAGAAATATATTGAGTACGTATGTATATATTTACTTAAATATATTGTGAGGCTGAATTTTAGACCAATCAAGGTTGACTAGGTGACGCTAGAAGGAAGTATGGTTATATTATAAAAATATAGGTACTTGTAACATATTCAATGTATTGATTATATAATTGAGAGTTGGTTATTAATTAACTAAAGTATGATATAAGATTCTATGCTAGATAACTTAATACAACAAGGTAAATTTAAAATAGTCGAGAATAGGGAACGTTTTAGCGATTGTGGTAATCAAAGCTCAATTAGAACGCTTTTAACCAGTAAGTAAGACTAGTGGTGTAGTGGCCCAATAGTAACGACTGCGACTTCCGTGTTGTAGGTCGTAGGTTCAAACCCAGGCAGTAGCATTACTTTGTGTGAATTAAAGGAAAACATCGTGAGGAAACCGGCATGTCCTAGAACATATTTTAAGACATGTGACATCTAGCAACATATACTGGGCCCGCGTGGTGGATTACGGCGCAGTCCCTTTCAACAAAAGGAAGCCGGTGTCCTAGCAGTGGGAATATTTTAAGTTGATCACCCAGCTATAGTCTGTTTCAAAAGTATCTGATGAAAATGTAAACACCAAAATTGTAATTGTTGCGTGCCAATAATTATTGTAGTGCTATTTACGAATTTAGTGTTTCAATTTGATTATTTTAATACTTAAACTAAAAATTCTCATTTTTAATCACCTTAAAGAGTGTTTATCATTTGACAGTTGAGGTCAACTGTATAGGTAACCTAATTTTCGTCGTTCGAATATAAAATAGAAAAGTTCTAAATACAGATGAATGTGTTACTAACTCCATTTAGTAGTGATTGCGTAAGAAAATTACCTGAACAGAGTTTTAGAACAGACATTAGTTACTATGAACTATTGCAGAGGAAATATCCATAATACGCCATATACACAATGAGACGCTAAGGATTTTCCCAATTCGTTTATTCCTACCATCATTAAGCCTACGAGCAACAAAAAAAACTCATTCCCATTTTGATGACTATGTCAATTAATACTGATACAATAATCTCCAAATTCTAATATTTCCAATCATACGTAATTGTTATATAAAAAACTCTTAAAACCAAATCCGATTGTCACATTAGGGGAAAAGTCATAACCCAATTTTGAGGCTAAAAACCTAGTAAATGGAATATACATACGAATGTCGTGTGGAGACAATATGAAGACTCGACGCCCAAAGTGGAATTTAAATATGTAAGGAATTAGGAGAGGGGTCGCCCCCCCAAGGGGGAACGGTGAGAGGGGAGGGGAGCGGGAGGTTTTTCAAAACTAGAAAGAGATGAACATCGTGCGTTAGTATCGCGATCCGGTGTTTGGAGGTAAAGGGGATTGAGTTAGACCGATAGATCTCGAGATATACTTCTAACATGCGGAAGTGGTTGGTTAATTAGGATACGTGAGTAATATTTTTAGTGAAACTAGACAGCAAGACCAACCAGCGAAAGGAAACGATGATTAAGGTTTTAATTATTATATTATCAAGTTAAATAATGTATTTATCGAAATACCAACGACAGTTAATTATATGTGCGTCCAAGAAAACTGTACGAGTTACTAACCATTAGTTTAACAAGCGTGGTGAAGAGATTATGAGAGATATTTTAGTGATGAATCAAATTATTGAAACTAAATCAACTCATAGGTAAGTTACCTATGAAAACGTGAACGCCTCTTATACGAGACTTAAGGCCAAAAAAATCACTCCATGTCACTTTGACCTACTACACCGCTGACAGCCCAAACATTTATTTCCCACAACTTACTTCTCCACCCCAAGAAAACTTAAGATATCTCAAGACGTATCCTAACATACAGTTCCTCGTGCAACCCGCACGCACGCGCTCTGTAATGAGCCCGCGCGGGGGGAGGGTAGTTAGACAATTTTACAACTGCGCCGCTCCGTTTTTTGGCGTTCTCTCCTCGCTAGGTGTGTGCGCATAGATTATGTTAGAAGAAGTGACAGTAATGTGTAGCGAGGGTTTACTGCCTAACCGGGTAAATGTCAAAGAGGTCTTGGGTGGAAGATTTTCTTCCCTCGTATCGGCAGCGGCAGGAAATGTGGCTCAAGCCAGGAGGTATTTGTAAACAAACTAAAACCGAAGATTTATTTTCGAATTTGCGTTTGACCACAAATTGGTTCACATTAATACCGCTATATATTTCATGTTAATGTAGTGAATAATTGTTAGCTAGTCAGCAAAGTGGTAGGTATTAGAAGTTCAATGTGGTTGAAAAACAGCGTTTTCTAAGATATTGATCTTACAGGCCTTTTCAATGCCATTCAAGATAACATGCTAGGAATGGCGTTGTGATGATAAATTAATGTTTGTTTTATTTGAATAATAATTCATTGATACTGTGTAAAAGCAACATAATTGGCGTTATTTTTACTAGACAGAAAAAATAAGTTATCAAGATTAAGTCTATCTAATACACTCAGATGTATCCTAAACCCCTCCAGCCATTTCTCAAAACAAAAACAAAAAAAAAACAAACAAATTATTGTAAGATGTTTTCAAACTCTTCAACCGCATATCCCTCTCAGAGGACATTCACTTCTTCCTCAAAGAGACTCCTCTACGTCACTAATCTTTGTCACCATCTGTAGGTGCGCACAAATTTGCATATGTCGAAATAATTTAGGGGGTAACTCCACACACTCGCAGGACGCTAATGTAAGCCCGTATCGGCACCGGCGGAATAAGAAATTGGCGTAGATGCGACATTTCGCTAACATTTTTATGTTTATGTCCCTATTTTTATGAGCCCAAGTTGTAAAGGGATGTTAGAACTGTAGTAATCTTGTGAAGGAAGAAAGGTAATGTGGGCGTTATCTTTGAGTGGCTGGATGTGGAGAAATTTGTGGTTTTGTGGAACTAGTGGGTTCTTTTTCTTTTTTGTCGAAAAAGCGTTAGTCATGGTGAAAATCCTGCTAGCACAGTTGGTGACGATATTGGTTGGGGGCCCATATATGTACTGCAAAGAACACTGTACTTACGTTTTTCCTAACGGGGAGGTAAACTTATTAGGTACAGACGCCAGCACATCAAGCTACGCCAAACTGTAAAATTTTACCAATTGAACATGAACCTCATGCTTATATTTTAAAGTTGAAAATTGATCAAAGAAATTTGACAGATTGAAGTAGCTGGATGTGCTGGTGTCTGAACGCAGCTGCTGCTAGCCCCTTCGCCATCGTGGATGTCGGAAACAATCTCACAAGAATGTGCTACCGGGATTAAAAGTATTCCATCTGTTAATCCAGGTTATAACCTAACTGTGTGCAAAATTTCATCCAAATCCGTACAGCTGCTTTTGTGTGATTGAGTATCGAAGATCCATACATGTAATCTTTAAAATTTGGAGGATTGGAAGTGAAATTAAAGAACACAGTTATGTCTATTTGGTAAACTTTTAGTGATACCTACCTACGTTTGGTGTGTATTTGATATAGAAAGACTGAATGTTAAATTAAGAAAAGTTTTATAACCGGAGTGATCGAAAACTGGTTGTAGTTTTATTCTTGCTCGATATTATCACTATTTAAGTATAAATACCTAATTGGTTCTGAATAATGTTGGGATTGTAAGCTTATACTATTATTTTTAACTTAATTTTAGTGGATAACCCAGCAAAACCGTAGTTTAACTGGTTATCCACTAAAATTAGGTGACGACCTATCTTAATTACTTAATAAATTTTTTCCTAATAGAAGTGAATAATTGTATTTTTGTTGAGCGAAATAAATTGTCTTAAACTGTTAGTCTTTTGGTAACTATAAGACTACATACATATTTCATTTAAGAATGCCCAAAATCCTAGTCATAACCTCTAATCTAATGGCGAAATGGCAATGGCAAAAGAATCAGCATTACCATAAAACGTGGCAATGCTGCCAGCCTTTTGGGCACTTTTCCCTTTGACAACGATGCGGACGATTTTTTTTTTGATGCTCTGTGATTCTTTTCTCTCTGTTTTTTGTTAAATACATGTACATACTATTAATATTACTTTTAATTGATGAAAATATAGCAGACGTCTAAATGAATAACGCATTTTAAACGATATTTCTCCAGCTAAAACTAAATATTTGACTCAATAAGGAGGCCTCTTCTATGCACCCCTTTTAAATATATTCCAAATGATATGTGATACGCAAATCAGGCAATGAATCCTTGTTACGACTATAATTGTATTACACAGAAAGGGAACTATCGATCGATTAATATTCGAAGGTATAACACACATAAAGTAGATATTACTTTATGTGTGTTATACCTTCGAATATTGCTGATACAATATTAGCAATCCACAATTGGTTTTAGATAATGCACACTTTTATTGTTATAAACATCTATTGTATGCAGGGTAAGTTTTTATCCAGTGCGCAAATTGTAACCATGAATTCAGCATATCATTCTAGAACCACTAGCGCAGAAAATTTTCGCCGGATACACAAAAAAAAAATCTGCTGTTCCATACATTTTGACCGCGTAGGTATTGCACTTTTCTATGAAACAGCAGATTTTTTTTTGTACAAGCTAGAATTACAATTTGCGCACTGGATAAAAACTTACCCTGTATAACATAACACTAAGTACTAAATAACTAACTATACAAATAAACACAAAAGGACACTTATGCGTCAAAGTATTCGTCCGCATCGCTGTCATCAGGAAACGTGCCAAGAAGACTGGCAGCATTGCCACGTTGAATGGCAATGTTAAATTTTTGGCTAAAAACGATCCAGCTCGGCAATGCACCCTTATTATTATTGAAAACGCACCACCTGATTGCGTAATACAGTATCAATTACAATCGCAATCACTTTGACGAATATTGCTAATCTATTGCCTCAAATGTTCGGAAAACTTGTCTACTCAACAACGTAAATACCGCAATGAATGTTGTTCAACTGTCAAAAAACCTTTGATACCTACTGTTAGTGTGTAACGAAATGACCTCACTGGTACGTATTTTGGTCTTTTTAAACTTTATTGATGCAATAAGAATATAAATAAAAAGAAAAGTCCTGACTGACTGACTGACTCATCAACGCCCAGCCCAAATCCTTGGACCTAGAAAGCTGAAATTTTGCACAAAGGTTCCCTTAATAATGTAGACTCCTAAAGGAGTTAAATTGGGGATGAAAGTCGCACGTGGGCGAAGCCGCTGGCAAAAGCTAGTCTTGCATATTTATATGTAACTTGCCTTAATTGAACATGAAAATCAACTACATTTTCGACTCTGATTATTTGTTTTAATCAAATCTTATTTTCTTGTTTAAAAAAAATATAAGGTTTTTTTTTTCAGTAAATAAAAATCAAAACAGAATGTTCTCTAAGATAAATAAAAAATCCTACGAGTAACTCAAATCTCCATACTAACCCAAATCATACCCGAAACAGTAAATACGAAAATAAAAACACCAAACATCGACTCTATACCCGGTATATTACCTTTATGGCATCTCTACCTCACTTATAACTGTTCTAAGTCTACTAAAGGAAAATTTTCGCTCATAACGTTCAGAAAATAACGCGGGGGAGAACTCTAGTAATTTGTCGATACTCTACATGTGACTCTATATAGAGCTACACGCTTATGTACGAAGGCTCTGATTGAAAAATTAGGGACTAATGTATGCGTAAATTAGACTGTAATAGAAATTGGAGATGTAGAGATTATTTGAAGATTGTACGGGAAGGTTACAGCAATTTGGAATCAAGGAAATAAGGAAATGCTAAGAATGATTAGGAATCATGTGTTCGTAATTTTGAGCTGTACAATGTTTGTTAAAGAGATTTTTCGAGAAATCATCATCAGCGTATTCGCTTTCAGTCTAGCCACATGTAGCTGAATTCTAGTATTTGACATTTTTTTTTCATGTATTTTTTTAGGAAATACTAACACTGGAACTCTTTCTGCAGGCGTTTGCTAGGTGCCACTGATATTTTCAACCCTTCATCTATACTATAATATCTATACATAAATTATAAAGAGGAAAGATTTGTTTGTTTGTTTGCATTGAATAGGCTCCGAAACTACTGAACCGATTTGAAAAAATCTTTCACTGTTGGGAAGCTACACTATCACCGCGTGACATAGGCTATTTTATCCCCGTATTCTTATGGCAACGGGAACTACCCGGGTGTAACCGCGGAACGCTGCCTGTGTAATAAAACGTCTGCCACTTTTAATTCTGTTAGTTCTAAGAAAATTATCTGCAAAGTGTTGCAGCAGTTAAAAGTAGTTGGTACCACTCAACATTAACCCATGTTCCTAAAACTAATCTCAGTCACTATGACAGTACTGTGACTGTATGAGTTACATATATGTTATGTAGTGTGGTAGGGACATCGATAAAAAATAATACCTGTTCCACACAAAAAATAATTATAACCGACGGAAAATTTCCCCACCTCACTTCACGTATGTTTTCACGCTGACATTTTTATAGAATAGGTGTATTCTGATCCGTTTTTAACATAGCCTTAACGAGTGACAGTACTTAACTGTACGTTCAGAACACCCTGAGCAACAGGCCTCCTCTCTTCGAGAGGTAGTGGGTCCAGTGCGGGTTGAGAAATCAATCAAAAAAATCAAAAGTCATTTATTCAAACTAGGCTGGTGTCAGTACTTTTTGAACTACAAAAATTACAGTAGACAGTTCCCCAAAAACGCCCGCCCTTCACACTTCCTAGTGCTTTAGCTGCGAAGAAGAAGTGGCGCAACAAACTCCCCAGCAGCACAGCAGTCTGTTATGTTAAAAGAACTTGATTCTACACAAATGTGTTCTAGTACATGCCGTTTCTTCACGACGTTTTCCGTCACCGTTTTGAGATCAGTGTTGATGAAATTATTTACACAAAGTGTAGCGCCTGCCTGGATTCGAAGTCACGCTTATGCTACTGGCCCACCACTGCTAAAAATATATACGTAAATCTTGCTCACTAGCAAATCTTTTCACGACATCACAAGCTATTTTCCAAGGTCTTGTTGACACGAAAACAGTATTAGCAGTCCCTACAAACACACACCCTTAAAAAACTAAAAAGCGAGTTCCAACTAAAAAAAAACCACACAACTGCCCATTCACTGCAAATAAAAATAAAAACATGGAAAAAAGACAAAAAAATCACGGGTTACATGGTAATTGAAGTACGCTGTAGTGAGAGTGAAATGATTTTTTTGACCTTTTTTTTAGTCCACGCATCCCGACGGAAATATTTTGGTTGAAAGAAAGCCTTTATTTTATCACGCCAGCGTTAGAATCGAGTTCGTCCGATGAATTTTTATTCAACGGCTTTGTATAGAAAGTGAAATTCCCGATTTGTTTTACTCTCACTTGCTTTTTTTATAGTGCTGTGTTTGTAAATATAGGGTTTTTTTTACTTTTTATGGCTTGTGTGTACGATTTATGCGAAAAAATATGAATGAATTTAGGAGGGATGTGGATGTATTTTAGGGGTTTTAAAAGCATTTTGTGTTTTTATTTGTGTGTTATCTTTGGTTTGATGTTATAACTAGGGTCTGCTTTTAAGGTGAAACGCACTTCACTTGAAGATATGTTAGTTGACTTTTCAGTGAAATAATTATTGAGTTTTTATGAGTGATGACTTTCGGAAAATCATAAAGAGAAATAAAAGAGTTTCAGCTGGAAGAGAGGACGTATTATTCTCATCTTGGTAAATCAGTCATTCACCAGTGACAGTGATTATGAAAAGAATGTCTCCTGCTAACAGTACCCAGACAAAGTCAGTGTGTGTAATTCATTAGACGTAATCAAACAAACAACGTAATTTTCTTTAAAAAAAAAAAAAAAAAAACGCTACAAAGTGAAAAACAACTTTAACTTCGGTAGTCGCTGTCTTTGGTTTTAAATTTTCGTTTTTTTGCGTATTAATTTACCAACTTGTATTTAGAGGTAACAAACATAACAATAAATTACAACCGAATACCTCCTGCTCCCTTTTTAAACTCTTAAAAAATATTGTATGAGTCCAGAAAAAAAATCTAGCAATTACTTAATCCTTTCAAATAATACATTATCGAAAATATTATCCTATAGCCTTCCGTCCTCAGAGCAAAGACCTTTTTCTTTTCAGGAAATAACATTTAGACAGCAGTACTCCCTCAGTTAAAATACTAACCATAGAGTTTGAGGCTACCCTCCCCCACTGATCCAAGCCGGAAGCAAAGTCTAGACGATTCATAAACCTCTGTTTATTGCTTAACGAAATAAAACCTCGAAAGGCACAAAATATTTTCTCTGAAATACGTTAAATTAGTTTACTGATTTTGTAATTTATTTTCATAAATTAGGTTTAGATGTGATTGTCTTACGGTGAAGGCAAAAATGGTCAGGAAATCTGGACTTATTGGTCTGAATTTGCAAAGACGTAGTCAGTAAATAAACTGATTAAATACTGTTTTTAACCCCCGACGCAAAAACGACGGGGTGTTATAAGTTTGACGTGTCTGTGTGTGTGTGTGTGTGTGTGTGTCTGTCTGAGGCAACGTAGCTCCCGAACGGATGAACCGATTTGGATTTTGTTTTTTTTGTTTGAAAGGTGTATTAGTCGGGAGTGTTCTTAGACATGTGTCATCAAAATCGGTTCAGCCGTTTGAAGATTATCACCTCTTTTCTGGTTGATGAAGGATTTGAGTATCTTCCACGGTCTGATCAACTCGAAATTGGGTATTCTATTACTTCAATGATATTAGACGAACAAAGTAACCTTGAAATGCTGGAACAACACCTGGAATTTCCAGGGTGCCCAAGATACTCACCAACAAACAGCAAAAGTATCGTGTTTGGGCTCATTGAAAAGGTCTCAATGAATAGATTATACCTAGATAAATAGTGATCAGGACGAGGAATGAGGATAAATTAGTAACAAACTTCACTGTGGGGAAAATATGCAACGATGCGCAGATTTAAGCGAGCGAGACATTAAGTTTAAAAAGCAGGAAATAAAAATTAAATTAAAAATTTAAAAAACCCCCGACCTTAAAAAAGTAAAAATAATAATATTTATAGGCCTTTTAAGATGAAGGTAATATTTTGATATTGATATTGATATTGAGCCTATAAATATTATTATTTTTACTTTTTTAAGGTCGGGGGTTTTTTAAATTTTTCTTTACTCTAAGAGAAGTTCTAGGGATTTTGCTGATATAGAAATATAAACTATCTTCTGTTTTACGAAACATAGTTCCAAAGATCAATGTTTTAACAGTATACCAAATAAAGATTGTACGTCAAAGATTACAAATGCTTACAAGGAAAACCGTAACTTTCCTGTTTAACTATAACAAATTTTAGCCCAATTTTTCTTCTTCGAAAAGTTTTATAAATACAAAAAAAATCAATCATACTTCTACTCACTTATTTCTGTTACATAATTGACTGAAAAGTAACTTACAAATAATTAGAACAATAAAATAAACTTGTAATATTTAAACTATTTTTAACTTTTACTCACCACAAAAGCTAGATCAAAGACTATAAAGGTTTTTGAAACAAAACCTACAAAAAAAAAACACGTCGTCGACTTGCAAGTCATGATACATTTCACTCCTCGCTCCGGAATCGTCCGTGAATCGCAAATAAGCCCTTAGATGTGGGTCAGTATATCTTGGGCAACGCACCCCCACTTGGGGCAGCCAACCCTAATTCTGCGTCTACATGTTCTTGAGGAATCTCTCGGTCAGTGTGTACGATGCTTAGCTGAGCATGAGACGAACGGAAGGGTAATCGACCACTTAAAGGGGTTTACTTTTGGTAATTCTCGGGTAGTTTTTTTATATTATTTAAGTACTGTGTTTTTTATTTATAATGATGTCATAAGAGATAATAAAAATTGTAGTTTCATGTTTGTATTTTGATTTTCATAACATAATTCGCTTACCAATTGATATTTCTATTAAACGTTAAATTAAAACGCCTTAGTTAAACTGAAAGAAACTCGTGAAGGTAAATAAATGCAAGAAAATGTAAGCTTTTCTTCATAGTGTATTTCTTGCTTTCTTTTTCCTACTTAGTTAGGTATCAATAAAGGTCAGTTCCCTACAAAGCTTAGTAAGACATTTATTAATCGAAGCAGAGAGATTCCACAGTTCAGTAATGCGACGGGAATAT
Organism: Polymixis flavicincta; assembly: GCA_949987655.1. Taxonomy (NCBI): domain Eukaryota; kingdom Metazoa; phylum Arthropoda; class Insecta; order Lepidoptera; family Noctuidae; genus Polymixis; species Polymixis flavicincta. The sequence continues at coordinate 22,248,361 of OX465183.1, forward strand.
CTTTATTATTTCTTTGTTTCTCTTTTAAATCGTAGAGCTTTGTTTTGGAATTTATTTGTGAAAAGATTTCGTGTATAAAATAGTTTACTAGTAGCATAGGTTTATGTTTTAGGTGGGACTTAAGAACAAAGTTTGTAGTCGATTTTGCAAGATTTACACAATAAATAAAGACGTTATTTGTATTCCAGGTTTGAATAATATTCTACGCTAAAAGATATTGTTATGTGAAGTGTAGTGCGATTTATTAAAATGCAGCCACTTCTTTAATGTATTATATTAAGTTTAAAAATTGACACATTAATTCTCGTGAATGGAAAATTGCGTAGATGTATATGAAATAAAGTATATCTGCATACTAATGACTATACTTGCTGCAAGTATGTCGAAAAAAAGGCGGACAATACAAAATCAGCCTAGGACACGCCCATATGAAAAAAGTAGTCGACACCCCCGGAAATAAATACATGAACAGAACCAATTTTTGCATACATTAATTACCCGATAACCTACCTTGCCAATATTTAATAACTGCCACATTTCTCTCAAACTACCCTCTAAAAAACATGTGTATACGATCTAACACGTAGAAACACACGACACCAATGTAATAAAAATTATATGCTCCAATTTACGATGGCGGGGTTGGGGTATGGGAGGCCAAAAAATTCCCCCCTTTTCCCCCCTGATTGCGGGATCGAATCTCGCTAAACGGGTGTACGAAAAATTTCGCAGTGGGGGTGTCCCCCCGTGGGGCGCAATACATTTTTATCATTATCCCTTTCTCACTACTATGAGGGTATTTGGTAATTATTGTGTATACGTATATATTTTTTGTCGGCTTTTTTGCATGTTTGCAGTTTTTCGGGAGTAGGGGGGCGTAATTATGATTGGACAGTACGTCCAATGATTACTTATTGTGTTTTGTATTTCCATTTATTTTTTCGCTTGATTTATTTAATTGGATGTGTTGGTCTCTTGATGATACTTGATTCAAATACACTGTTTTTATTGGCTTGTTATAGATGTACTTGTCAAGTTAATAACTTCCTTATTTCCGGGAAAAATTTTCAAACCATTTTTTTTCCATTTCTTTTTAGCTATCAACGTACCTAAAATCACCTTTTGTTCACCAATTTTCTTCAGTTACTAATATTAAGAGTCGATAATTTTCTTCAAGCCTTATAAATCTGACACCCGCGAATTATTGTTCAACGTGGTGTGGGATGATAACTGATGCTCTACGTTTTCTCTTTGATTAACACATTAAATAATGATGAACCTAGAATTACGTGATGTTAATCTTCAGATAAGTAGGTAATATTTTCTTCTTAAATGTGAGTCAGGTTTTAGACTTGAATGTGTGTATTTGTGATGAAAAAGTGGACAATTTTGAGAGAAAACGTTGAAAGGATTTATGAGACCATTGCCCAGAAGTAGGACAGTTCTGAAAAAAAAATACACCCGTTAAATTTGTGACAAATTTGTGTAGTATTTTTTTGTATTTTCTACGTATCTATTAATGTCTAAGAATTTAATCACGTTTTTATTTCGGGTTTACCCGCCTAGTTTCGGGCTCGAACGAATAGGATTGCCATTAGCTCATCACGCCCCGAAGTCGCGAGTTAAACTGATTTTAAAATGAAGCCTTCGCCGACAAAATAATGCATCCGGATATGTTTCTGTCGATAATTGGGTCATTAAGGAATTATTTTGAGTAAGAATTAGGAGTCATACTCAGGCGCATAGATTTTTTACTACAAAAAGAAAACAGCCACCATTTTACCACAAATAAATTACAAATGAAAATAAAAAAAATAAACTTACACTATATACGAGAGTATATGGTCATTAGTCTAAGAGCTAACTATTTACAATGATCTCAAAACTGTAAGTATTTTTCTATGAAAAAATGCTTGGATATTTTATCAAGAAATTTTCAACATTAGAGGTTGTTTCATATTTTACTAATAATAAAACTGAAGAGTTTGACTATTTGAACGTGCTCTCTGAAACTATCAGTTGCATTAGAAAAAATATTTTTGTATTTTTTAGCCCAATTATTGAGAAAGGCATTAGGCTATTTAAAATCACGCTATTTGGAGAAGCCGAGGGAAAGTCAAGAAGAATGCTAAGTAAAAACGAAGTAATAGTGCAACCAGGCCATGTGAACTACAGTCGCCAGCAGGTCAAGCTATCCCAAACTGTCAAATTTTCCCAATTGAACATTAACCTTATTCCTTTGTAATAAAGTTGAAAAACTATTAAAGAAATTTGACAGATTGGGGTAGCTTGATGTGCTGGCCTCTGTACCAGGGTGGATCGGAGGAATAAGAAATTTCACGCTGATGAAATTGCGTGCAGAAGCTAGTCAATTATAATAGGAAGGAACCAATGTCTTTCTCTCTATATTAAACATCCGGGATTGTGTTGCTCTTCTTCTTCGTAACACTCTTGTCAGAGCGGTCGTGGTCCTCGTGAAATTTCTTGTCTAGAGGCTGATGTAATTCGCCTCACGATTTCTCGCCTTCTATTCCGATTTTTGGAATGTAATGTGCAGTTATACAAGAGGATCGCCGACTGCGGATTTTTTTTGGTCAGTCCATCTCACAGGTGAGCGTCCACGTGATCTAGTGCCTTCCACTCTACCCTGCACGACAAAGCTCACCGTCACGCCTCGAGACGTGTCCGAAGTATTTTAGGATGCGAGTTTGGACAAGAATAGATAGACGCTTTTTGATGTTGAATTCATGGCGTATCGAGGTGTTGGTGCGAAACTCGTTCCACGATAACCAAAGCATTTTTCTCCAGCACCACATTTCCAGAGCGTCTATCTTTTCCTTTTCGACGTCGCGAAGCGGTGTGTTGTTACGAGCCCCCTAATAAAATAATAGAAAACACCTGGCATAATAATATAAGAATGTTTGAATCAACCTGGGTGACTTCACCTTGTTTGATGCAAATATTCTAAACCCCCTTAATAATAAACACATAATAAAATTATTCCAAGTTTAGTCCTATGAAAATGTATGGTTATTCCGTGTTTATTAGTAAGAGGGTTAGTGTTCAGTAGTTTTAATTCTTATTTTGTTTTAGCCACGATTATTGTTTATCGAACGGGTAATTCTGCTGCCTTTGCGTTATTTCATTTAGATCACACTGGCTTACGAGTCTACTTGCTTAATTCTAAAAAGAATGTGCTATTTGAGAACAGCTAAACTCGTGCTTAAAAAAATGGCAGCCAGGAAAGTTAAATACCACCCCATACGAGAAGTACAAAGTGCCATGAAGCAAGCTATGCTTGGCATAACTTAACTAGACCGAGTGCGTAACACCGAAATCCGTCGTCACTCGAAAGTCTTCGACGTCGGATACAGGGCGATGCATCTCAACTGAAGTTGGGCAGGGCATTGACTTGAATGTGCCCTGGCAGCTGTGAGTATGTCATGCTCACTCAAATGTCTCGCTGATGGTGACGTGTGTGTTGGATCATTAAGTTCCCTTCAAAATGGTTGAGCTGAATGGTGCTGATGCATACGTCATGTCCGTGAACGGGCGCCGCCAGTAGGGACTGGTCATCTCTTAGCTCCCACGGCTTATTTTAATTGTTATTTTATTTTAATTACGGACGCTTTTAATGTGCACTTTTTACATCGTTCTCACATTGATAATTTAAACATGATGATGTAACCAACTTTTTGTAACAAAATCTTGATTTTAAAAGAGTGTCCATGGAGTTTCTTGCCCGTTCTTCTCCATAGGTACCTACGCTTTGGAATGGGCAACTAGCTTCATCTTTCTAACTCACCGACCTTGACAATTCAAAAGTGCCTGTAATTGGTTTATTTGAAATAAATGCTTTGACTTTGACTTTGACTTTGCATCTAGTTTGACAAGGAGATGGCCAATGAACTAAAGCTGTAACAAAAGGTGGCCAAAGTAAGGCCAAAGAAACCAGAGCCGTCCAAAAGCGCATTTGATGATCTCGTCAAAGTCGCGGGAAACACATGGGTGAGAGACGCACGGAAGCAAGAAGGATAGCCAGCAGTGGGTAATTCCGGGCTGAGATGATGATCATGATGAAAGTTGAAAAGTCGATCGATACCTTTTATCGATGTAGGTTGGAGGAGAGAGTGTGTGCGTGAAAGAGAGAGACTGTGAATAATTTTTTAACACCTTCATATAAAAAATAAAAAAAAAAACAGTGGCACTCCTTGAGTACGGACAGAAGTGAAAACTTGAACAATTACGTGTGTATTTTTTGAATCGTCAATATTACTTTTTTTGAATCGTCAGATTAAACAACGTTCAACGTCGTTCGTTCGTAAGCTCGTGTTGTGAGTGGTAACAGTGTCGCGAGTTCAATTGTTTATTCTCATCTTATGCATCTCATCAAAATGCCCAAAGCGACTAAAGAAGTTTTCACTTCAAAAAGAATCATTGAGATAAGATATCTCAATGCTTTTTTTGAAGTGAAAACTTCATTTTGTTCGGTTTTATTCAGTAAAATTAGTCCCATCCATTAGCCAACCTCGGTATGCCCAACTTAACCTTGAAAATTAATAGATCTGTTTGCTATTTAACTATAAACTCCTTAACAACAGATCTAACATTGATACCGTTGAAATAATTTAACAGTTATGTCAACCTTCGGTTTAACCTCAAAGATCAGATAACACGGTCTATTTTTAGCTAACCTATAATTTCGCGGGCGGAATTCCAATTTGGGTTTTCAAAAGAAAATTTCTGGAACTTGACATTCTTTATTAATTAATGTAGGTTTATAAGTAAATGTTTAGGCATTTTACTAAAAGAAAAATGGTATTTTATTTGTCATAATCTTCTACATATTAATACGTGAAGCAATAACTTTGTACCCCTTTTTTCAAAAATTACGTAGGCGGAGAAACATGAAATTTGGTACTGTTAAAGTTTATATAGTAAATTATGGTATTATTATTTAAATGAAATATGGTTTAATTTAGAACACAACTCGGCGACCACCAGTTAGAATAAATTCGTCTGTGTTAGTAGTAAAAAATCTTTGCCCAGCTATGGGATACACGTTTTTGTCAAGTATTTCATAGTTTATTAGACTAGTCCTAAAATAAAAAGCTGATTTCACTTGCTATATCAAACAAAACAAAACTGCCCTTTGATTTCAGAATTCCAATGAAAACATTAACCCCATTAATTAGTTTTTAGCCTAATTAACTCACCTAAATTTGAAAATGTAGTCTCAAATAAATTATAGTACAATATGACGTCACAACGTCAAAGGAAAATCGATAGCTAGCCTTCAAAATGTCCAAGAAATCTCGTAGCGTTCTAGCTACGCGACCGTAGCCGTAGTACTACGCCGTAGCGAGGGCCTACGCAAAAACAATATTTTCTAACGGTACGGCGTTCCTAATTATATTGTTGAATCTCTCAATGAAAGTCTCCAGCAGAAAGTTTTATACGTTTTAGATTAATTTTGTATATAAATCAAGGATATTTCTGTTTTAAATATAATTTTGGTTGACAGTTGAAAAGTGAGCTGGATTTTAATGGTTTTAAGTTGGCCAATACTTTCGAAATCTTTTCCACAACGGTCCATGGTTGACGATTAACCAACCATGAAACTCATGTAACTTTATTGAAATAATTACACTGTAGTTAATCCTAGTATCGGGCTAATTAGTGGAGTAACTCCAATGTCCCCGTATTGTTTTATTTTCATATTTATTTTACTTAAACTGACTTGAGTTTCATCTAGCTTTACTTGAAGCTGGATCTAAAATAAATCTCGATTAAAATTAATGTAGGTACTCGTTTAAAAAAAAAAAAAAACTCTTCAAACCCCTCGTATTTTGAAGTAGAATAAAAAACAAAATGTCCAAATTTAAAATAAAATATCCATTCCATTTGCAATGACGTCATATTATATTTCGAGGTACATACAACTACCGCCTTCTAAAGTCTATTGTCTACGAACACAAGTTCGGTACAAGTCCCTTATAACTTGAACTAAGAAGAAAGGAAGTACTCTCGACGCGAACATTTTTGATCTCCCCTCTGACTATTAAAACTATCGATCTTTGCACAACACTCATTGCAGAGGCCATCATTTTTAGGCAAGATGTAGGGGAAACTTATTCTCTTGCTTTTAGTTAGTACTTCACTGTTTTGAATTGTTAAACCAGTAGTGTTGCGAAGTATTCAATATGGAAATAGATTTTGCTAAGCTTGGGTTGGAATTCTGAAATTATCCGGAAAAGAACCGGAGTTACCGACATAGCTTATAGAGTGAGCAAGCTGAAGTGGCAGTGGGCTGGCCATGTTTGTCGAAGATCGATGGACAATGGAGCAGACGAGTCCTGGAGTGGAGACCGCGTCTCGGCAAACGTAGTGTGGGACGCCCCCCAGCTAGATGGACCGACGACCTTAAAAAGGTGGCTGGGACAGACTGAATGCGGAAGGCGGAGGATAGAGTGTTGTGGCGCAGCCTGGGAGAGGCCTATGTCCAGCAGTGCACTGCGATAGGCTGAGTTGATTGAAGCTTGGGTCCAAAATAGATAAATAGCTTTTTCCATCGTGGTGGTAGAAAATTAATCCACGGGAACGTTCTACCGGGTTGAAAATTATCTTATGTCCTAACCTAAGTCATGATCTACGCGTATGCCAAGTTTTATCCAAATCCGCCTTTTTTTTAACCGACGAAAAAGCGGAGGATTCAATTTGACGCGTTTTTTTTTTATGTATGACCACGCATATCTTTTTACAGAGTAGTTGGATTTTGATAATTCTTTTTTTATTGGAAAGGGTATACCCCGAAGTTGGACCCATATAAATTAAAAAAAAAATCTAACCCTAAGGGTAGGAAAACAGGGATGATTGATTGTTCACTCACTGATTGTAATGTAAAACAACGCATAACTGTTTACAGAGTAGTCCGATTTTGATAATTCTTTTTGGATTCTTTTTTTATTGGAAAGGCTATACCCCAAAATTGGGCCGATATGCATTTAATTTTTTTTTATCTAACCCTAAGGGTAGGAAAACAGGGGATAATTGATTGTTTACTCACAGATTTCAATACTGAGTTGTGTATTACAAAAAGTAATATAAAATTAAGCATGTAGTAATAAGTAGATTATAGCCACAAAACATTGTAAAATAAAAACTTTTTGACAAAAATATTAAACCACCGAAAAACTGTAAAGAAAAAAAAAAACCTACTGTGTTTAACCTTAATAACTAAGTTCGGAAGTCGGTGACTTTGGATATGTATTTTAATTTTATGTCAACACAGCAGGTTTATTTTTTTTTTTCTTTTCAGTTTTTTTGGCAGTTTAATTTTTTTTTAAATAAATTTTAGCCATTAAGGCGTAACAGACAGTTAAATGGTTTGATTTTTTTGAAGTAGATTTGTGCAATCAGTTTTACACTTCAAACATATTTTAAAAACTAAATGATGTCGACGTTTCATATTTCACTACTCTGAGAAAAAATATTTTAACACTCTCAGCTTCTTTTAAAGTCTTGGTCAGATCATGTGAAGACCGTGTAACAGGATGAACCGTGAGGTACACAATACTAATTCAAGATTTTTGTTTTTGTGTAAATATTGTGTGGCATGCACACAAATAATTAACCAAGATCAAATAAATTTTGTTCTTTTTCTTTGCTTAGTTTGAGATGAAGCCTTTATTCGACTTGCAGTGGGGCAGTATTACAGGCTTCGTAATTACTTGTATGACAATTGAGACCGATGATTAAACGCGTTCACCTTGCCATGAGTTAGGATGAGTAACAGAAGGGTCAATAATTAAAGTGGTGTGATTCTTTTGATGCGCACCTTTGTTATTCGTGCAATACTGTCACTACAACTTATACAATAAACAGTAATGAAAATTGACACTTGCAAACAATCATAGGACGGGGGCTCGTGTGTTAACAATAAGAACCATGGTCCATTCAATACATATCAAAATCCCGTGCCTCCGAAAGCACGTAAAGCCGTTGGTCCCGGGCATGATTGTGGAGATCAGAAGGCCAATTCTCGTTATTAAAACCGTTCAAAATCTAGTCGTAGTGTCATCTCAGCGACAAGCAAATGTCAAAAATGTATTAAAAACCGAGGTATTTTTGACAGATTGACACTGAGATCAGACTGTGAACGTTCTTAAAATTAGTAGAATTGCCGCTCAGATAGTTACTCCTTGTAAAATACTGTTATTCAGCTGCTCCCAGTTAGACTGGAAGCCGATCCTTATATATATAGTTGGGCAAACGCTAGCCAGATTGAATTTGATCTTCTACAGACTGTACTTCGGAGAGTATGCGCAGGAGCTTTACGACCTGATCCCACCACCACCCTTTTACTACCGGACTACCAAACGCACTACAGGGTACCATCCGCACTTGCTTGATATCCCGACCAGTCGTACTCAGCGCTACTCCTCCACATTCATTATGCGCACAGCCAAAGTGTGGAACTCTCTGCCTGCGTCTGTGTGGAATGCTTCCATATTTAACCCGTCTACCTTCAAAACAAGAGTGAACAGGCATTTTCTGTGCACGGTCGATCCATCATAGACCTCATCAACGTCCTTACCATCAGGCGTGATTGAGGTCAAGACCAGGGCCATGTAGTAATAAAAAATAAAAATTACAACCATTTGTTGTAAACTTTTCGTTTTTCCTTCAACATTTTAATATCAGTTTAACCACAAGGATTCATTTAACTTTTCTAAGAACACTAACAGAACAACGGAATCTTTGAAGAACAAAGAAAACATCAATTTCCTACATATCCTCATAAACTTGAAGAAAAATAAGTGACTAGGAAACCGCTTTCCGGGTAGCGACAAGAATATTTATCTTTTTTAGAAAAAAAGAAAAGAAACTTAATTTTTTATCCTATAATAAAGAATGAGGTCAAATATCTCGGTTAAGGAAAGTTTTTTTTTTTTCATTGTTTTCATCACGGACTTCCTTGTATCGAATGGAGGTTTTAAGTAGGTTAAGAGTAAAATACTTTGTTAATTTTATGATGATTGATCTGAATCTTGAAGTCCAGTGCTGGGAGAAGGCTCCAACGCTGTGGTACATCATAAATATAGGTCGGTATCTTTTGGTCTTTTGGTTGGAAGGCCGCCCCCAAGATGGATCGATGACAGTTTAAAGACCGCAGGAATCCGCTGGATGCGGGAAGCACAGAACCAGTCGAAATGGCGGACCTTGGGGGAAGTCTATGTCCAGCAGTGGATATCTTTCGGCTGAAATGAAGATGATCTTTTTGTCTATTTCTCGATATGTCCAGGTTAGCAGTAAAGCACGAACGTTATCTAGTACGTTCGTGTTTTACTTACGTCGACATCTCGAAATGACGAACTAATTCTCTATACGGCTGGATGTCGATTGGTCCACATCACGGCCACATAGTATGCTATATAATTTTGTGAATAAATAGTATGTCCTGTGACTTGACTGTTATTTGGTTAATGTCGGTTTTTTGCCATAAAAGACAAATATAAATCAACGAACATTTGTTTTGATTGACTAACAGTGAATTTTAGTATTGCTGGGTGAGTTCCCCCAAGGTCCGCCATTTCGACTGGTTCTGTGCTTCCCGCATCCAGCGGATTCCTGCGGTCTTTAAACTGTCATCAATCCATCTTGGGGGCGGCCTTTCAACCAAAAGACCAAAAGATACCATCCTATATTTATGATGTACCACAGCACTGGACTTCAATTGGCTGAAGATTCAGATCAATCATCATAAAATTAACAAAGTATTTTACTCTTAACCTACTTAAAACCTCCATTCGATACAAGGAAGTCCGTGATGAAAACAATGAAAAAAAAAAAACTTTCCTAAACCGAGAGGATGATGATGGGACTCCCTTTTCCGCACGTAGACTCCCATTCGGTCCGTTGTGCGTGGCCTAAACCGAGATATTTGACCTCATTTTTTAATATAGGATAAAAAATTAAGTTTCTTTTCTTTTTTTCTTAAAAAGATAAATATTCTTGTCGCTACCCGGAAAGCGGTTTCCTAGTCACTTATTTTTCTTGGTGTCTAAAGACAAATATAAACCAACGAACATTTGTTTTGATTGACTAACAGTGAATTTTAGTATTGCTGGGTGTTGCATTTTTTTTTATGATTACAAGAGAAATTACCGTTATCCTGTATGAAAAGTTAAAGGAAAAACTATGTAACATACTTCTCAATAACATAACTTTCCTGGAGAGGCATATTGTCATCTTACTGACCCTCACTAATATTATAAACGCAAAAGTTTGTATGTGGACGTATGGATGTTTGTTACTCTTTCACGCAGAAACTACTAAATGGATTTGGATGAAATTTGGCACACAGATAGATTATAACCTAAATTAACACTTAGCATACTTTTTATCCTGGTAGTACGTTCTCCCGGGATAATTTCCGACTTTCACGCGGGCGAAGCTGCTGTCTAGTTAATTTCCCTATTGATATTATTAATTCTGGCATTGGAGTGATTAACGTTGTTTAAGGGGCTCGTGGCTAACTAAAATCAGACACACGGGTCGATCGAAGGACATACTACGCTTGCCGACGTCAGTTCTTAGATGGGGACCATCCATTAAATACCAAGAGGGGTCTTGGTATCCGTGCCTCGGAAAGCACTTTAAGCAGTTGGTATCGGCTATCATCCGTAGATCTATGACAGTCGTTACGGGTGGTCAGAAGCCAAAAAGTGGTTGTCAACCAGTGTTACTAAAGGGTATGGTGTACCCAGTAACTGGGCTGTAGAAGTTAGATAGGTAGTCGCTCCATGTCAGTAACATCATTTCAACCGAAAGTCATCCAGTCTGGACATAGGCGTCCCCCAAAAGGGGAGTTTTGATATAATCGCCACGCTTGGCAGGCGGGTTGGCGATCACAGTATAGTGGTAAAATGCATAGAGAACGCTGCTGCCTAATCTCTAGTAAGTCCCTTAGTCGCCTTCTACGACACCCACGGGAAGAATTGGGATGGTGCTATTCTTTTACGTCCGGAATCACACGGAACCCGTCGCTCCATGTAAATACTAACATTCAGTTGCATCCGATTAGAATGGAAGGCGACCCGAAAATAGTTGAGAAAATGCTAGGCAAATTGATTGATCAACGTTGATTAAGATTACTAAATTTTGCCTTAAAATTTTTTTATCTAAATATCGCCATAACTACAGGGTCAGTGAAAAAGGTCGGAGTAATAATATTATCAAGAGATCTCAGAATTTTCCTCCAGTTTCCTTGTTTAAAAATACCAGGGAATGACGTCTGTAATTCTATTTTCGGGGGTAGATACGAATTATTTCATTCATTTTTTTGCAGTAAGGCATTATTGTGAATTTCTTTTTAATTAATTTTCAACGGTTTTGATCCGAATCCATGCAAGTGCTTTTTGTGATCATGAACGGGGTCTCTTTTTAATAGGGATGAATCATTATGAATATACTATAGTTCGCATAAGTAGCCTGTAACGTTCCCATTGCTGGGACATAGGCCTCCTCTCTGTGAGAGCTAGAGGGCCATAATCCACTACGCAGGTTCAGTGCGGATTGGCAGATATCATTTTTTTCAATTTGTATACATTTATATTTTCGGACCATATCCAATAAAGAAAGGCTTTTAATTTGTAGTGGGACATAACGGGCTAAAAATAAATAATAATAACAATTTTCAACCAAATTAGTGTGTAATTTAAATAGAAAATTGAATCGAGTCTTAAATCGAAAGAAAAAAAAAACTCGTGCTTAACGAATTTTTGCATAATTTTATTCTTATGATTAAATTTATCTGAAAATTGAAGAATCAGCTCTTAAAAAAGTAACAGTTGATGTTTTTGTTTTTAACTGAAGTAGGTAGTTAACTTTAAACATGTAAAATAATAGCCTCTATTTTATATTATTATGATGAAATTAAACGTCTTTAATGTCAAAATCTTAATAGAATACCATGTAAACTCATTAAACTTCTCTGTTACAAATTAAACATGTTATAAATTAAAGTCGACTTGTGTCCGTCTGTGCGATCGCGTTGCTCTTCTAAACTGCGCAACGTTTTTTGATGCGGTTTTCACCACCGTTTAGAGAATTTGTATCAGGATAAAAAAAAAATTGCGCCATCAAAATTAACAAAAAGAAACAGGTTTACAGTAAAATAGGCCGAAAGGGGGAAACATTATATTACATGTTACAGTTGCTACTAATACCTAAGCTAAGATAACTTAATATCTTGTGATATAGGTATCCAGCGCCCACCCTCATTTGAATTCACGTAATATTAAATATACATTACAGCCAGAAAGCTCAATATTATACTTATCTATTATTATAAAAAAGGGAGTTGAATAAGGGATGAAAGTTCCGCGTGGGCGAAGTCGCAGGCAAAAGCTAGTACTTTTATAATTTGAATTCCCGTTTTAATTTGACAAGAAAAAGGAGCATTCTAGGTAAAAAATAAACCACGTAAGTGTTCCGGAAGATGTGTGTGTATCACTACAATTTATACAGACAAACTCCCTACAAAGTCCCACACCGCGTCTGTCTGCGTGTCTGGCTGTACATCTGTTCGCGATAAACTCAAAACTACTAAACGGATTTTCATGCGGTTTTCACAAATAGATAGAATGAGGAAGATTTAGGTGTATTAGATAAGGTTTCTTGTTAATTGGTTAACGCGGGCGAAGCGGCTGGCAAACGCTAGTATTCATTAATATTAAACCGACATATAATATAGGAATCTCGAAATTTTGTCAAGTCATAAGATCCGTTAGTAGCAAGAGTGGGTCGCTAGTATATTCTGGAACATTGTCTCAAACGTTCATGGTTTTGATAATGAGTACAAGGTTATTTTGTTGTAAAGAAAACGGAGCATGGGAATTAAAAAAAACCTTGAAAATAAAGAAACCTTTTTGGAATCACCGCGACATTATTTATTCCTAACTATGTACCTTTCTTGTTTATTTTTAAAACTAGGTTTTAACTTGGTTCCACTCGTGTGGGTTAATACTAAAAACTAGCTACAGAAAGCATGTCAATCAATGTGCCCAGACTTTGCCCAATTATGTTACGGTCGGCTTTCAGTCTTACCAGATGCTCCTGAAAACCAGTGTTTTACATGAAGCGGCTGTCTATCTGACCTTCACTACCAAGTTACTGTGTAATATGATCTCCTTTGGTAAAACTGGTTGTCAGGGATTTTAGCTTCTGCCTATCCGTAACGATGATGACTATCAACGATCTACAAAATAATGAAGAATAAATGAAATTCAGTTATCCAGTTAATACTGTACAGGTCAACTTACCTAGGGAAACGCATATAAATAATTCTATGGTAAGTTTCTAGAAAAAGTACCTCTTTCATTTTATATCGGCTGTATAAGTCTGTCCTGTAAGCGATCTTAGATATATGCTCATTTTTTATCACCGTGTTATAGCTTAAGTACAGTAATGGATGTCTTATATTCCATCATTCTAGTTTAATTTGATAGTTGACAGCGAAGGGTAAGAAAAACATGTATTATCTTAGAGCGAATAATTTTAGAAAACAGATACCTATTATAATTTCACGACCTGAAAAATGTCTCCATGTGGAGACTAAAACCAAAATTTTCGTCGACTAGTTTATACGTCCGACCACAAACGATCTCAAACGACCACTTCCGAATCTAAAATCCAAGCCATTTCGTTCCAAAATCAAAACCTAGTCACACTTTTCCGAGTACCAATAGATTGTCCCGCTTACGGAATGAAATTGACACACATATACACACACACACATTATTGTATACACGTAGGGGTAGGCACAAAGGGGTCTGATTAAAAGGCATGACATGCGCAGAATAAATTTAAAAACTACCGGGAGGCTGGGTTAATTTTTAAGTATTGATCAAAAATTGCGTATATACGAGTATATACGTTTCATGGCGGGCGGGGTGGAGTGGGAGGGGGAAGCGTGCGTGAATTAGATTCCTTTTTTTTTTCAGTATGTGTGTGTGAATTTTTGTCATTAGTATACGGTTTTTTGGATGTTTAGAGGGCTGATGCGGGGTGTTGTTGGATGCTGTGCGCCGGAGATACGTTTGATTTGAATGATGGGTTGACGATTTAAATGTTTTGTAATGAGATCGCTGAAAGACGGATAGTGCGTTAAAAGTTTTGTGGTTTTAGGTAATTCATGGATTTTTGAGTAATTTTCGTACATGAAAATTGTTAATTTTGTATAAATCGATCATATTAAATTGTTATAATACCTAATTAAAATTATAGTTGAACAATATTTAGACAATGAATGAATTTTATTAAATGAGAGTGTAATAATTAAGTTAATTTTTAAATGACAGTTGGAGTTTTGTCAATTTTATAAAATGAAAATGTTTGCATGCTGAATGGTGAAATAAGGCAGAACTCTGTATTGTGATATCTACACTTATGTATTAATTATATTTGCAATTAATTCTACTCTACTCTTCACGTCGTCATTAGCAAACATAAAAAACATTCTGATGTAAGTTTAACTAAAATCGTAAATAGTTTTCATAATAATACAATCTCTGGTAGTAGGTTAAGTGGGCTACAAATGCTACAATTAGAGCTTCACTAATTGAAACCACATTTTGGCACAGAAATGGTACCTACCAGATTAAAAGTTGACGAAATTGTATTGCTTGAGATTTAGCCTATTTGCCTATTAGCTAAATTCATTGAATTGACTGATTGAATAGCATTTAATGAATGCTTGACTGTATATCAGAATAGCAGACTGTGTTTTGTAGCTTCGATAGAGTGAAAAGTAAAAATCTATCGGGATGAAAATTACTCTAAGTCCATTTATCAAGCAACTTCCACACAAAATTTTGTTAAAACTGTTTAGCATTTTAGCTGTAATGATGTACCAAATGGACAGACAGAGAATAACGTACCCATCTCTAATTAATAATTAGCTTTTGCCAGCGGCGTCACCCGCGCGGAAATTTCATCCCCTATTTAACTCCTTTAGGGGTTGAATTTCGGAAAATCCTTCCTTATTCCTTGTCTACAGTATAAAGGGAGCCTCTGTGCAAATTTCAGCTAGGTCCAAGGTTTTGGGCTGGACGTTGATGAGTCAGTCAGTCAAGACATTTCTTTTTTTTTTATTAATAATAAAATCATAATAATAATACCAGCCTATGACAGTCCCACTGTTGGGCAAAGGCCTCTTCTGATACAGAGAAGGCACGAGCATTGATCACCACGCTTGTTATACATGGGTTGGCGATTTCAGACTTCCACAAGTTATTGTTAATATTCAGTGTTAATTATACTATACCAAACATGATAAATATTCCAAAAAAATGACAATAACTCAATTTTTAGTTTCATGTATCAATTTAACGTAATAACGGCTATTTTCGTAACTGAAATAAATTGTATGATCAATTAATGACTTATGGGCCAAATATGACACTATTATTAGTGAATACTAACGATGTAGGGAATTAAATACAAACAAGCCTAGTTGTATTATGCGCCATGACTTAGCATGTGCAGAAAACCTTAATATGTCTATCGATTAATTCACGTACATAACTACTGTTTTAGAAAAAGCTAAATTGCTACCTCCTCCAGCCGTGGATTTATTTTATATTTTGTGAATGTGAGAAAGCTGTATATTGCAAATTTGTAGACCATTTTCTATTTTATGAACTACCTGGTACTTTTAGACAGGCCCACACTGTCCTCCCATACCGATTAACACTGTAATTTGAAACCATTGTAAATACCAATTATTTTTAAATTAAAACAGTAACCGTGAAGTTTCTTTCCGGCTCTTCTTCATAAGTTATAACCAATTCAAACCGTGTGACTAGCATAAGTACCCATGTGGGTTTATGTGAAATATAATATTTTGTTTTTGAAAATAATAAATTATCTGAAACAGAATACTTTAAAGCATTTATAAGTTTACATAGCAAACACACTTAATTATCTACTGTAGTGTAAATACAAGAAATATAACTACTCAGAAAGGCGAGATCTAAATGCTAAATCGCTCTTATCCAGGAGCAGATTCAGGAAATTGGCAGCATTGCGAAATTTTGGATTTAATTGTAATTTAAGCCAGTGAAATAATTTATATCATACTGCCTTTTCCTTACTATATTGGGGTCAGCTTCCAGTCTAACCGGATGCAGCTAAATACCAATATTTTATATGAAACGACTGCTTATGTGACCTCCACAGCCCAGATACTGTGTAATACGATACCACATAATAGGAATGGTTGACAGACGTTCAGACTTCTGAGAACCCGTAACGACTGTCAAAGATCCACGAATGACAGCCAAGACCAACGGCTTAACGTCCTTTCCGAGGCATGGAGGGGTCTGTATGTAAAAATGGTCACCCATCTACAGCCGCTTAACCTTATTGATCGATCCATGCTGCTATAATTACTAAACAGCGAAATAATTATTGTCAATGATATGAAAATTCTTTTCTTTTAGTGACAAATGTTAACAATATCCCAATAAAAACGGGAAAAACCAACAATTATTTTCTATGGTTCTATGGTACCTACTGTCAACAATCACTGTCCAGATGAATATAGATAATACAAGTACAGTGTCGGTCCTTGTTTTGCCCGGACAAAGCTGACACTCACTCCGCAATAGAGATTGTCGCCCTCTTGCTTTGTAAATGTGCGCAAAGGGGTTTGATTTCGCTTAGAAAATTGCTACTGTAAAGCTGCACTATTTGAAAGCATTTGTGTTAGTTATTTTATTTGTTAAGTGTTGGTATACAGTATAATGAATAATGGCTTAATACAAATGTGAAAATTTGTATGTCTGGAAGTTTGTTACTCAATCACGTCAAAACGGCTGCACGAATTTCAATGAAATTTGGCACACAAATAGTTTATATCATGGATTAACTCATAAGATTCTTTTATCTCGGCAGTACGTTCTCGTGGGATAATTTACAACGGGTGAAGCCGATGGTAGTCTAGCTGGTAGTATCTAGTACAGAATAATAAATAATAGTAGTAAATTTATAAACACTATTTAATTTATTTAAATTAAGCTTCTATTCATGTCGTTGTTAATTTTATTATTTCAGACTTTTTTCGGCGGGTTGTGCTGGGGCGGCTGCTGCAGGTGCGGAAAACCTCAAACGGCGCAAATATTCCAATCTTCTTGGAACATATATGTTCGAGCCGTTTGGGGTTGAAACTCTAGGGCCATGGGGTCCGAGTGCCCACTTAGTTTTCCGAGACATTTCCAAGCGGTTGGTCGACTCTTCACGTGACCAAAGGGCTGGCCTATTTTTCGGCCAAAGAATCAGCATTGCCATACAACGTGGCAATGCTGCCAGCCTTTTGGGCACTTTTCCCATTGATAACGATGCGGACGTATTTTTTGATGCTTTATGATTATTTTCTTTCAGACTTTGATTTGAGTGATAGATAACAGTCAAATATATTTAATTCTGTTGACGTTTTATTTTGACAGCTCGCCTTAGGATTCTGTTCCAAGGGGCAATGTTGAGAATAGCTAATAAGCACGGGAAATAAATAATTGAACATGGTATAAACAGCTTACTAGATTCTCATTTTATTCATGCTTTATAAATTTATAGTCCTTTTGGAGACTACCTTTGAACCTTCTTTGTTCAAGAAACGTTGGTAAGTGCTGGCTCTAAGTGACTTATTTAATTACCTGCTTAAGTAGGTAATTACTTTCGATTATAATATAATATGACTCATTTCTTCGTTGTTGAAAGAAATCATTAAAATATGGCATTTTACATGTAAGTTTTTGAAATTATCAATACCATTTTATCTATACTTAATATTATAAAGAGGATAGGTTTGTTTGTTTGCATTGAATAGGCTCCGTAACTAGTGAACCGATTTGAAAAATTCTTTCACTGTTGGGAAGCTACACTATCCCCGGGTGACATAGGCTTTATTTAATCCCCGTATTCCCACGGGAACGGGAACTACGCGGGTGAAACCGCGGAGCGCTGCTAGTTATTTATAAAATTGAATGTGTGTAAACGAACACTACTAAATCACCTATGTGTACCTCTTAAAACAATTCGATAATGTGGTATAAGTCATTGAAATTATCTGTGGTTCGGTTTAAAGGCATTTATTTCTCAAAAAAAAGAACGTTACAGTTCACTTAACGTATTGAGAAAAGTAAGATTATAATTAAAAGTAAGTGCAATTCTCTGTTTTCACAAAAATAAAGTTAGGAGTTCAAGGTGACAATCGGTATGGTTAATGTTGTTTCCTAACGTGTTCTTTCTAGGACTTTTTTATTGTGTTTATGGTGTTACTATTGGTTACATCATCAGATAGTTCACCGCTGAACATGAACTTCCCAAACAAAATTCTGAGGGAAAATCACCACAATCACAATGACTTATCACAAACGAACTGATGACAAATCTGTTATTATAAGCAGACGGGGTCAGGGTTCATTTCACAATGCTATCTACGCCTTTGACGAATTTCACATGAAAAAAGGGAGTGGCACTTTCCTAGAACAATTACACATGGTCTTATGTTACATAATACCAACTAATTACTTCCTAATTACAGCTCAATACCCACTTAGACGTCTAACAGAAAAGCTCCATCACACGAAATAAAGGCCGCGTCACACGCACGCTCAAAAAAAAAAAGAAAACTAAACAGCGTTCCACATGTGGGAATAATTTAAAAATACGCAAAATACAGCCACTTCACTTCTAACCAGGGCCCGCCACCCTCCCCTTTTGCGTATTTTTCGGTATGCGTGGCAGGTGGTGCCACCACCCTAGGGGTGTTCGTTAAAAAGCGCCCGAGTACGTAGTATTATAAAAGTTGTGCCTACTGTATAAGTAGTGGGTTTGGGCAGGGAGGCAGGGGGTACCTACCTAGTTAGACTGTTAAAAGTATGCGGTATTAACAAAACGGAAATGAATATACGAGTAGCTACGTTTTTGGGAGGCTGCGTCACTCGGCTTACGGTAATGAAAAATACTTGGTATTTTTTTCTGTTGTGTTTTGTTTTGTGTTAGATATTTGATTAGGAGGCTAGGGTTTGTGTGCAGCCTAAGGGGGCAGGAGGTACTAATGTGACGTCTGTGTTTTTGCAAAGTTGGTGTTAGATTTCTGATGTTTGAATGAAAGGGCAAAATGAAACAGTAATTTTCCACCTTCGCACGTTTTTAACCGACTTCCAAAATAGGGGGAGGTTATATGTTCCACTGTATGTATAAAAAAAAAAAAACGTTTTATTGAAAAATATATGTATGTTCATCGATTTCTCTCCCATTTGTGGACTGATTCCCAAAATTCTTTTTTTTATTTGAAAGAGTATACTCCTGAGGTGGTCCCATTGGCACCAAGTCAGGATCTGATGATGGAATCCAGCAAATTAACCGAGATTGCTGCTATAGCATAAATATGCATTGTTTTGACCCCAAGGATGATGAAATTTCGAATTGTTGTGGGGTAGGTACTATAACTAAAAAGTGAAAAATAAAAACTATTTTCAAAAAAAAAACAACCGACTTCCAAAAAACACTAGAAAGTGAAAAATAATTTTAATTTCGGAAGGCGGTGACAAGAAATTAATAAAATACATAAAATACTGCCATTGGCAGAATTGTCGACATCGGCACCATTGCCATAGAGAAAAATAGAATAGACATAGTAATTTTGTAAAATGGTGCATAAAGTTAGTTTACTGTAAAAATTATCTAAATGATTGTAGTTTAAATAAAGTGACAGTTCAGATGAGCTGTTTTAAAATGATTGAAAATTACAGTGAAACGATAACTATTTCAAAAGAAGACGAGCATTTTAATGTAAAAAGGCTTACCTGTATTTTAGTTTACATTATTTGGTTAACAATTACATCCAACAAGTAATTAAACTATAAGTGTGCTAAAATTAGAGGGGCTTGTGGCTAAATAACAATAGCTGCACGGGTCGATCGGCCAGGTTAAGCTACGCTTGCCTCGGTTGGTCCGTGGATGGGTGACCATCTTTACATACCAAGACTCCTCCGTGCCTCGGAAAGCACGTTAAGCCGTTGGTCCCGGCTGTCATTTGTAGATCTTTGACAGTCGTTACGGGTCGTCAGAAGCCCGAAAGTCAGACAACCAGTGTTACCAAGGGGTATCGTATCACCCAGTAACAGGGTTGTGGAGGTCAGATAGGCAGTCGCTCCATGTAAAATACTGGTATTCAGCTGCATCCGGTTAGACTGGAAGCCGACCCCAACATAGTTGGGAAAAGGCTAGGCAGATGATGATGATGATGTGTGCTAAAATTAGTTGTAAGTTGTGGCAAATAGATTTATTCAAGAATATAACTTTTACTATCTTAGGAACATCATACAGCATCAGAATACTAAAACACTATGCCCTTAAACATAAGACAAACCTACAAAAATAGGTAAAAACACACATAAAAAAATCAAAAATTCATACCACAAAACGCACTACAGCCAATCCAAATAAAATGCCGCAAAAATACATGAAAACACATTATTATGACGACGTTGAGTAAGCAAATAAGGCAGAAATAGTTCCTTTTACTCGTCTCTGCATCTAAAACCGACCTTAAGTTAAAGAGAGAAGGTTTAAGATTGCATGTGGCAAGTTTAGTGGGTATAATATTTTTACGGAAGATTTTTTTAGTACCATTCCGTTTGGGTGTAGTGACACGATATTTCTGACATGTGTACTGTGACTGACACTTGTAAGCAACAAGTATTGCTTGTCATGCAGGGGTAGGCAGAAGTGTAAGTGATAGTCAGGTAAAGGGAGTTTGTATAGGAAATGTGGGAATGTTACTTTGGAAGGTATATTTGGGAGTTATGTGTTGTTTGGGTATGTTTTAGTTGTATGGCATCTATTACAGTAAAATTAAATGGTAGAAAGTTAAATATCTAAGAGAGAATTATTTCAAATTGGGTCGAAATCATATTTGTTTGATACTGACATAGAAAATAATAAAAAAAAATATGAGGTGGTAAGTCATTCAGGAAAATTAAGACCTAAAAAGAAAATTTCCCCGCCAAACTAAACATGGTAATTTAATCATATTTGACAGAAATGTAGCAACGTTTCTACCTACTACCGGTTTTTAGGGTTAAAAATAGTTATTTAAAATCTTTAAAAAAATCGGAAACCTAAAAACAAAAAAAACAAAAACACATAACAATACTAAAAACACGCCCAACGTTAACAAACCCCTTATTTCTGTTATCCTTTAAATAATAAACCTTCTAAATATAAATAAAATCCAGCCTAGTATAATATATTATAAAAATGACAGGTCACTTACCCTTCGCCCACGCACTCATTCAAGTTATACCACTGTTACTAACGACAGTGCGCTGGTTTAGATTTTGAAGGTTTCTTTGAAATTCACAGGAAAAGGGAATTCGTGTACCTAGGTGAATATTTCATAGGTTTCTCCCGGGTTCTATATCTTACTGGTAATGGTTACACTCTCGTATCTTCGCTAATTACTAAGCGATACCCTGGCTTATGGCTTAGCTAACAGCTTATTTCGGAAGCGATGGTAACATTCAGAGTAAAAAAAAATACTTCAACAACAGTAATAATAACCATTCATGAATGTAAAAAACTTAGGTATGTCAGTAACATAAAACAAAATATAAAAAGAGAAAATCGAAAAAGCAAAGCTCTCATAAATGTATCCAATTAAAATATATTAGCAAGTTACACCAACAATATTTTGCCAAACTAACATGACTAAAATCTCGTGCATCCGCAATCCGTTTTTATTTTATCGTCGGATAGATCCGCCAAACATTCCTCTGTTATTTAGCTCGCAAATAACAGACGTTAAAAATTATTTTCGGTGTAAAAATTTAACAAAGTTAACTACAATCCAATAACTGGCGAATCGTACGAAAATGTTCAAATAAATTCTCCATTTGAGTGACTGAGAAATGCCTAACATATAGAAACTTATCTGTAGAATTAAATAATACAGTATATGTACATTGATGACTCAAACTCAATCTCAAAGCATTTTTTTCAATTAAACCTTTATCAGGCACTTTTGAACTGTCAAACAAAAATGGAAGTTGAAGCTAGGTGCCTATTCCAAAACGTAGATCACTATGGAGAAGAACGGGCAAGAAACTCCAAGGACACTCTTTTAAATCATGGGTATTAAAAAATCTTGGGAACATTATTCTTGGTGCTTCTTTACGTGAGAACAATGTAAAAAAATAATTAAAAAAATAAACCATAAACATAATTAAATCAAAATAAGACTATTTGTCCATTGTAATAAATGTGTCCATATCGAAGTAAAGCGTCAGTGAAATCAATACTATAAGTCGACAGAGGGTGACGTAGGATCTTTCGATGTAACGCTAACTCGTAAGACCGATGCGCCTAAAAATTGCGGCAAAGCAAGAAAGTTCATCCAAGCGCATTGCTATAACATTTTTTATAGGCGCTCCCGTTCAAAGAAGCTTTTACTTATTATTCTAAGAGCACTCTTCTATGAAATAGATGGTTCAAGTATACAATTATATTTTGCGAATTATATCTTAGAAAATTCTTTATTGTGGTTCTTAGAAAAGTACCTAATGGAATTATTTTGTTGATTGCGTTTTCTCTGTAGGTAGGTACTTAATGAATTATATGTTACTTTTGGTGATTTAAAGTTTTATACATTCCGATCATGTGTGGCATTGACAATATAATATGTGTGAGTTACCTGTTGAGTACACAAAGTCAGTGATTCCAGGCAAGATTTTCGTATTAACATGACATAGTATTATGTATGCCCTTAGTAAAGTTATATCCAAAACTTCGGTCAATGAAACAGAGCACAGCACAGTAATCTCGGAGGCCTAAATAATAAATACGACGCTGGCACGTCACACAAACACAGTGAGTAAAACAATTTATTACAAAATGTAAACAGGAAGAACCGTATTTTCATTTAGAATACGATTTCTCGATTCCTTCTACCCCCCTTCTACAGCCCCCTACCCGGGACATAGACGAAAATACCCCGGTTATGATTAATACCGAATGCGAGGCGCATTGATCAAGAAAGCAGCTTTTTACTCCAAACTACCCATCTCTTGCCTCCCTGCCTACCCCCTGTGCGAGCAGGACTAATGCACCTCTCCCCTCTCACTCTAAAACAAAGATGCTAAAACTTCTTTCGCTAGTATAAGATTTTAATTTCATATTTTTGACGAAACTGTTCTAATTTTATACCACTATGCAACGGATATAGAACCCTCATACCACTGTTTAGAACACATATTCGCTTGCATTCACAGAGCACTTGCTTCCGTCTTCTAATTCGGAATTAGTTTTCGAAGTGAAAAGATACAGTCCAAAGACTATACACGGTCTCTACTCAAATTTAGACCTTAATTTCTTACTCGGAGAGTTGAATTTCTGTTGAACATACATCGGTAAGAAATAATTCTTCAGTTGTACCCCCAAATTAGTCGAAATAGGGGAAGGGGTGCACACGAAGGGTGGTTTTAAAAGAAGCAAAAAGGTGGGGATAGAAAGATGCGCGAAGACTTAGTTCTCGCGGGCGAGGGGGGCGGGCGGTGGGGTGGCGTTATAAAATATATAATTCTATACTTACAATACTTGTAAATACGGTACGCGGAAGTACTGCGACTAAGACGTCTTGGTACTTCATAATTGGCAGTAGTTGCATATAAAAATGGGATTATGTAACCGTGATGTTTCTGCTTAAGAATGAGCTACCCTCTGTCTTCACATGGGTGTCCCAAATGAAGCATCACATCATGAAAGACACGGCTTTTTCCAAAATCTCTACAGCATGAAATCTGGATCATAAACAGCCTTCAAAATGACACCTACCTACTTGATCCGACACCGACCTACTTAATCTACTTTACAAACGTTCACTGACTTTACAGCAGTAGAGGGAATGAAAGTTACACATGTCTTCAGGAAATAGTACATTTTTAAATTACGTCCCTTTCTTGACTGAAAGGGACGTAATTTAAAAATGTGTCTATCTGAATAAACTGGCTCTGTGAAAAGTGCACAATATAGTTATTTCAGGACTATTCCTTAGGTGTAAATAAGTGTCTGTGGGCGGTGTAACCATTTTCTTTTTGGGCAAACTTGCTAGTACCACATTCAATCAGAATTATAATGAAGCTTAAATATTAGCACTACATATTAAAATCAAGAAGACATAATTAAAAGGTTTTTCCTTAATCTGTTCAGATAAAAGTAATATTTCAGATTAGTTCCTTAGAAGCCTCAATACCGTTCGGTCGCGCTACAACGCTACACTCGCTGATATTTAGTCGCGAAACTGGATGTATTATAAAGGCGTAGTTGTTTAAAATAAGAGCAGGCCACGGCGCCTGTGGTGTAGCGGTTAGAAGGATCAGGGGTGTGGGTTTGATTACTGTTTCATACATAAATTTGTTGGTACATTTTTGTAGATTGTTTGGTGAAGATGTTAGGTGTATATTGTAGATTGGGATAGGCTATCTTTGGAGTGAAATATTTTAGAATTAATAATGGATTAGTAATGGGGTTTTGATTGAAGGTTTTTCGTAGAGCGGGAAGGCCTCCCACAAGGTGGACCGATGACCTTGTGAAGGCCGCGGGAATCCGCTGGATGTGGAAAGCACAAAACCGGTCGAAGTGGAGGAGCCTGGGGGAGGCCTATGTCCAGCAGTGGATGTCTTTTGGCTGAAATGATGATGATGATGAATGGGGCTTTGATTTTAATTAAGATTTCTCAAAGAACTGTAAGGAATGGATATGGTTTTGTGTTGATTTGTAGTTGAGAAATATTTTTCTTTGAAACTAAATATTTGATGGGTTTATTCTTATTAATACGTTGCTTCGTTCGTATTTTGGACTAATATGTGTAGGTTAGCAATTCTTAACAAAATTGACTATATATTTGGTATTGTTGAAATAAAGACATGTCTTTAACATTACCGTATGACACAAAAGATTAATTATAACAACTCAGAAACTATTAATACGTTACCATTTTTATTATTATTTAACATAATGACATATCCAAAGTGTTTGTCTAAAGTGACATTTAGCTAATGAGTCAGATACATGACAGTTGCTATTTTAGTTAACGCGTTAGATACTGAAATTAATGTATTTACTTAGGACTTTGGGTTTTATTAATAATACCTGTAGAATGGCTTGTATGTTTTAAAGTGAGTGGAACGGTAAGTGCCACTGACATATAGATAGATACTGTATTAATTAGGAAACTTGTTTTTTTTTTTTAATTGTCCAGCTTTATAACTGTGACGAAAACGGAAATACATTATTTTATAGTACTTTTGTTAAAAGTTAATTATAGATCTGTAAATATCTCGTAACATACTATGAAAATAGGGTTTTTTTAAGTACTGTTAATAGCACATTAAGGTAATGGCAAAGGCATGCTATACAAATATTAATAAAGTAACAAAAAGCAGTACTATTGCGCAAACAAAAAATAATAATACCGAATAAAATAATTATTATTAGAAGTAAAGTGAAGCTACCTATGTTTTATCCACTCATTTCCCGTGGTTCTTAGTAAAAAGTTGTGTAAGAGGGGGGGCGCCACTAGCGCCTACGCCGTAGCCGTGGCCGCTACGAGTCGTAGGCCTCGCTACAAACGTAGCAGGGCTGCGCGTAAATTATTCTAATTGATTAGATTTATTCATAATTCTTTGTTTTATTATTTTCGGGTTGCAGTGTGCAGTATTCCGTGAAATAAGAAGTATAGTTTTATTAATTAGCTTGTTTAAGACATTTATGTAGTTCTTTCATGACACTATGAAAAAACGCCATAAAAATTAAAGCTATTGTTAATTATGGAAATAATGATTAGTTGGATTCATTAAAACATATTTAGAGTCTAATTATAAAAGAATGACCTATAAATTGTCATTTGTTATTGTTGATTTGGCCAATTTTTCTTTAACAGAACTTCAATACCAACTAATCCACACACAGCTTACGCAACTGACCAATATAACCAAACCCAACCATAAACAAAAATAAATTAAAAAAAAACATATCCTCAAAAACTTCACTATTGATTTTCCCGCCACAGATCTACGAAAAACATCTTATAGCGCAAAGTTCATTAGCATCGACAACCCTAGCGTTTACTATCTTGCACGTTCCTAAGATGTCCCCCCGGGGGTGGTTTAAAACAACCCCCGCGGGGTGGGGATGCGGAAATATGAAGGGTGCTCTCATTTATCAATACGGAGACTGTTTCTTTCTCTCAGAATTGATTATATTCAACTAAGAATATTGATGTCCTCCCCCGAAGACCCCCAAGAAAGTTTCCTAGGGGGTGCTCTGATTAGAGTTTTTGATGTGCGTCGTTTCCTGTTTTACATATACTATATAATATGTGTGTATGTTGTTAATGTGCTGAATTTTTAGGGTGTTACCTTGAGTGTGAAGGGATGTTTAAAATGTACGTGATGTGCTCCCATCGTGAACGTTTTACGTTGGAATTTGAAATTTAATTCTTGCGTTTCATTTTTGTTGACTCGAAGTAGTTGCAATCGGATAATGTAGTAGAGTATCTTCTATACATACCTATATGAATTCGTGAAGCAAAAACATGAGACCCTATTCACAAAACTTACGCGAATGGAGGAGTATGTTTGGTATAGTTACAGTTTATTAATTAATTAATTAAGCTTCTAAACAATGAGTACACTGTTACTGTATAGTTTAAACATTACAATCTTAAGTCTAAGCGCCTTTTTATTTATAGAAAAGCACCGCATGCGCTATATTAGGCGCAGATATAATAACACACAATTAGTTAATTAAAACAAGTAACATATAGATAAAAAAAAAAATGCTATTAAAAGCTGAATTTATAACAATACATTAACATTAAATTAAATAATAAATAAGTCGAATAACATGCATTAAATTAAATTAGATTGGGTTTATATCGAGAAAGACTGCAGAAGGGTAATAATTTTACATAATAATGCATTAGAAATACATTAAGTTTAGTCGTTTCAACCGCTAGGCTACGTACTAGTAGTATAAGATCACCAATTTACGTGCAAGCGTGGTAATTTTCTGTTCCATCTTTACATGAGAATAGGCACAGCACCACGACAGCAAGAATCAGTTATTAAAAAGGGTTGCAATGATACCTAAAACTTTTTCTAAAAGAAAAACACTGCAAAAAATAACTTTAATTTCGGAAGTCGGTGAAACTGAATACTTATGTATTTTAATTTTTTTGTCACCGCCTTCCGAAATTAACTTCCAGTCTAAATGGACACAGCTGCAAACCAGTATTTACATGTAGCGACTGCCTATCTGACCTGCATAACCCAGTTACTGGGTAATACGATGCAGTAATCTTACTGTATTGCAGCGGCGAGGTGTCAATTTTTTCAAGTGAAGCCGATGCGAAGTCGGCTTTAACTTACTGACTTTTCTATAACTAGCTTTTGTCAGCGGCTTCGCCCGCGTGGAGGTCTGTGTATCCTACTACTACATATAAACCTACCTCTTGAATCACTCTGTTTATTGATGAAAACCGCATTCATTTCCATTGCGTAGGTTACACACGAAAGGCGACTTTGTTTTATTCTATGTAAGGAAGAATACTATCATACCAAAACTATTAAAGAAAAGCCGATGAGAATCCCCGAAAGGAAGCCGGTAGGAATCGTGTTATGTGATGCTTTCGCCACTGCTGCACTGATCTAACAAATTTCACTATTTGATCCAGAAGTAATGTTACTTCTAGTCCTATCCAAAATTAAGTTCATTGAGTCAAGTGGGCTGCCCCGGTATCCGATTCAATCAACGTTATTTGATGTATTCCTGTTACGTTGACTTAGAAAGCATAAGTACGTAGGTTTGCACTGCGCTGCAACTCGAGAAACGTTACATAACAATGTTTTTCAAACTAAATGACACAGTAACTTTTTATCTCTATTCTGGTAGCTAACAGCTTGACGGCTTCTGATTATACCAATAATTAAATTTAATTATCATTTCATACTGCGATAAAATTTCACATACAAGTTCATTTCCATGGGCTCAAAATAATCAGACGATAAAGTGTAGATGATAAAGTTAAAGGCACAACTAGCACACGACAGTTCATGTTAACAAACAACCTATCTTCTATCGATATAAAACATACAAATAACATACGTTATCAGTTGAACCCTTACACGATAGAAAACGCAAAAAGGGTAGCGGGAGGGTTAACTTACAAATTGTAACTACTTGTAAGTTATTGCCCGAACTCAAGTTAACATGTTATGTGAAACTGGTACACGTGTATTGGCTTCTGTCTATCCTTTATCAAATGGCATGAGGGATAATGTTTTGCGGTTCAAATATTCAATGACTTCATGGGTAATTGTTAACTTTTTCATACTTTTGGGTAGGTTTTTAGCATAATATTGTAACTAGCTTCTGCTTACGACTTGGTCTGCGGGATATTTCTGACTCTCCGGACCCGTCGCATTGCATCGCCTAGTGAGTCACATAGTGCGAGCTATGTCATCCTTTTCGCTTAGCGTTCTAATTTTTTTTTTGGTCCGCTCCCTTATGAACCTAAACTCCTAGTGTGATGTTAAATTACTTATAGCCTTTCTCAAAAATTCGGCTATGAAATGCAAAAAGTGTATTATTAATTTTTCAAATATCCATGTAGTTCCAGAGATCACCGCGAACAACTCACTCAACGAACAAACTGTTTAGCTTTATCATAAGTAACGATTAGTTTCGATGGTCGTAGTAGAGATCTTTATAAAAAATAAATGTGAAGAACCGAAAATCAAAAACGTACTACAAAGCAGAAGTGTTGAGTTCCGGTATGAAAGATGTAACACAGACACATGAGATTTCTCACCTTCCCTCAGAGTGAAAAAATCATGTAATCTGTCTCACTAGACTATTGGTAAATTACTTCCGGGTGTAATCTTAACTTAGATCTGCTATTATTCTACCTAAGCAAGGTCCTACACAGCACTTCCACAATTACACACAAAAAATTACAGACGAAACAGCGAAAAACTTCCGGCTTTAATTTGAAGGTATTTAGATCAATGACCAAAGTACATAATGTACTAAGTACAAGACAATAAGTACTACAAATTCCCAAGAAACAGTCTCAATACCAAAACACGCCGAAAACTCAACAATCATAACTACTAATAAAAAAATTACAAGTTACATAAAACCCGCATCTGCATAGAAGAGGCAACTAAGCGCGGCACGTCGCCCTGGGCCCCGGGCCCCTGCCCCGGCCCCCTCACTCACACGCGAAACGAATAAAACACTAACACAAATAAGTAATAAAGTACAGCAGTAATATAAAACTAAGGAGCATCAACATCTTGCCACCCTGAGGGGCCCACTCCCCCCGGGCGGTAATTCCCCCGAACTTACTAAAATACTAAAAACGGAGATACAGGGGGGTCTACCCCCACGTTTTCTTATGCAAGATCCTTATATTTTAACCTAAATGTTGTAGATACGTTTCTGTTTTTAGTTATAACTTTGTTATTTGTTGAGTTGAACAGTTTTATCAGTTTTTCGCAAGGAATTTTAATGATGAGTGTTTTTGTTAAATGAATTATTGTTTGGTTTGTTTTGTTGTTCGGTTTTAGGTCTTAGTTAAGGCTGGTGGGAAGACGGAAGTTTGAGCTGACATTAATTTTGAAAAGCTGCATTTCTAACACAAGCATGTTTCGCTAATCGTTTGCAATGTAATAATGTATGTAGTAAAATAACCGATTTCAATTATTCATTTAGAACGAAGTATTAGGTTGTTTTTATTGCATTATGTCAGACGATCAGGAAGGAACGAAGGAAATTAGCCTTCTGCTCAACAATGTAATGAATGTTGTTAATTTTCGAAATGCATGTCTTTGCTATTGTAAGTGAGTTAAACGATTAGAAGATGCTTGTATTAAAAACATCAAATCAACGGGGATTTGATGTTTAATAATACTCGCATCTTGGTATTACTGGTTGTCAGACTTTCGGGCTTCTCATGGATCCGGGAGTGACAGCCGGGACAAACGGCTTAGCGTGCTTTACGAGGCACGGATGGGATAAAAGATGGTCGCCCATCCACGGACCAACCGCGGCAAGAGTAGCTTAACCTGATCAATCGACCCACGCGGCTTTTATTACTTAGCAACAAGCCATTCTAATCGCTCTGCGATCACAAATTTACCAAGAGCAGTAAATTGAGTACAAGTAGCAAACTTGACTCTAAGCAAATTCAAGAAAAACATAGTTAAATAAAAAAGCTTCGCCACTTCAGACAGATTCGCGATGTAAACTAGTCTAATAAAACCCCAGCAGTTCCTTGTAAAGAGTAAAATGTTTAAAGGGTAGTGATGTTTTAGTGCAGGGCGCGGTCCAGGGTTTGATGCCCGCGCGTTAAAATATGTCGTTATTTTGATTATAAAATTGATGACGAGATTGTAAAGATTTTCATGGGAAATTTTATGGGGGCTAGTTCTTAAGGGGGAAAGGGAAATGGGAAGTTTTTGATCGATAACTTACGCCTTCAATATCGGAAACTGTATTATGGAACTCAAATGGACTTGGGCAGAACACCTGGCAAAGCGCAAAATCAAAAGTCATTTATTCAAACTAGGCTGAGAGTCAGCACTATTTGAACGTCAAAATTACATATGACACTCCCCTAAAAACGCCCGCCCTTCACCATTTCCTAGTGCTTTAGCTGGGAAGAAGTGGCGCAACAAACTCCCCAGTGTGACAGGAGTGTTGACAGGAGGAGTAAGGCTGTGACAGAGTAGCGTCCAAGGTCTGGAAGACGAGATGTCGATCATCCAGCGGCGCGGCGTGATGAACGGACAACATTTTTGCCATCGCGGGCAAACCCTGTATGAGGCTGGCACAAGAACGTAGGGATCTGCACTAGAAAACAGAGGTCTACCGTATAAACCCAATAGCGGGTGAAGTCGGGCAACGGATGATCATGATGAACCAAAAAGGATGGACCCCTCAAATATGCTACTTCTACAGAATTACAAACTCGAACATAAACTTCCTAATAATCACTAAAAATTGTCCAGTAAGCAATTAATACACTCGACCTTCAGATAATCAAATAATCTACACTGCACTGAAGGACAGACAGAGACAACATAACCGGGAAATGAACCCGTAACCCATAACTAAGAAGCTAATCGATCAGCAACAAAAAAAAGATAATTCTGAAACTCAGATCACGAATCCCTTGCTTAGGAAACCCATAGAATATTTCATAACCGAACATAGTTCCGGTACGCGGTCGCCACTCCAGACCCTTTCGGCCCCATCGGCCATCTGTTCTGCGAGCAATTTGCCCTGCCCACTGCCACTTAAGTTTGGCAGTTCTTCGGGCTATGTCGGTTGCCTTGGTTCTCCTGCGGATCTCTTCATTTCTGATTCGATCGCGTAGGGAAACTCCGAGCATAGCCCACTCCATTGCCCTTTGGGTGACTTTAAGCCTTCTGATAAGGCCCATTGTGAGCGACCACGTCTCTGTACCATAGGTATCCGCTGGATGTGGGAAGCACAAGACCGGTCGAAGTGGAGGAGCCTGGGGGAGGCCTATGTCCAGCAGTGGACGTCTTTCGGCTGAAATGATGATGATGATGAACATAGTTACAAGTCTTCCTTAAGTTTCTCCACACAAAATTATGTTACTTAAGTATAAGTAATAAAAAATACAAACTCCAGCCACACACAATTTTATTAAGTTACTAACTTAAAGTAGACTAAGTAAACTTGAAGTTGTGCATGTATTAAAGCCGATAACATACTTGTAACTTTGCTGACACGTTCTTTATGCTGTAGAGGGTAAGCAGAGAGCTAAGTTGTGTGTTATTTACATTTAGATCATAACATCACGTTTTGTTGTCCCGAAGGGTAGGGCAGAAGTGTGCCCGTAGTACACCCACATTTCGCCAGTGTAGACGTTTTAAGTCCCACATAATAGGGGGCGAACCTATTGCCATCAACTGGTTACAAATCCAGACTCCGGGAATGAGAAAGTCCACATAGAAAATCCCAATAACACTTTTCCCGACCTAGGAATCGAACCCATGATATCATGCTTAGCAGTAGTGCTTGCGACCACTAGACAATCAAGGCAGGATGCGTTTAGATTTATAAAAGAAGTTATGTACATATTTTATTATATTTAGTTTTCTTCTCTTTACAAAAAGCTCCTATTAACCCAACCTAGATTCACAGTTAGGTGAATTCCCTCCTTATGTCTATTCATTTTCATCAAATAAATATTACTTACGAGTTTAGTTTGATTATTTAATAAACTTCAGTCAAAAAGAGCATTAAAAATAAAATTCAACCGCTTACAATCGATTGTTCAACAATAAATACCAAATGGAACGTGCAAAACTAAAAAATAACGTTATTGCATTGAAATCTAAACCACTACGAACACCACACAACGCCAATCAAATAGCGCACTGAAAAAAAAATCTGCTCGCCGGACCTCCCGTAAAAATAACACTATGAAATAAAAAATAGACGAAAAAAAGCCACGAGAAAATAATGAATAACCCTGAAAACGTAGTTCGTGCAAAAAAATACCCGCAAACGAGTTTTTACCGATCTTTATTTGCTTTTTACGAGCAACTACTGAAAGTGAGAGTGGTCCACGAAAAAAAAACCGTCACTATTTCTATCGGGTACGCGTGAAAAAACGGAAAAAATGCCATCTACCCAACGAGAGAGAAAGTTCTATATTCGGTATGCCCGGGCGCCGTTCGCTTTTTATATTTTGGGTTCCGCTTTCGGGGGGTTGAATGTTTTTTTGTGAAGGGAAGATGTCTATGTGTGTTGCCTTTGACAAATCAGAAAACGAATAAGTCAAGTTATCATTTCGATTTCATGACACAAAAAGAGCATGAGATGTAGGATACAGTCTCTTTAAAGAGAATAAAATGCTCTGTTATCATCATCCCCTACCTTATATTAATTTATTTGCCGCATTAATTAGAATGTCCATTCTTAGAGTAGTTAATAAGGCACTGCCGAAACGTAGGATACCGTAAACCCCTGACTTTTTGTCGCAGATTTAGGCATAGTGGTACATATTACAAGCCAGATAGTGAGTGTATTGTTAAATATTAAAAGAGATGCTTATTATCGCGCCTTAACCGAAGAAACGCGTTTCATTTTCATGTTAGGAATCGTAAGTCTGGTTTTCCTCTGCGCTTCGCACGAGTACTCATTGCAACCCCTCCTAAAAAATATTTCTGAGAATAGGGTATTTTCCAATTTATTAAAAACTATTTTAATTTAAAGATTAGCGATTGAGGAAATATGTAACAGAAAAAAAAATGACTTGTATCCATTTTCCCAATTAAAAACGATTTAAATCAAATTAAATTTTCGTTGTTTTTAATTTACCGGCAAAACGCTCCTTACGATGATTTTTTATCACGTGACGTCAAGTTTGTGTAAACTAAAGTAGTTAGTAAGTAAACAAGTGAATGTCGACTTTATAATTAACAAGATTGTTAATGGATAGAAAGTGATATTACTGGTGTGCAGTGCCTCTGTGCACAAATACTTCTAAAACTGCGTCAAACAAAGTATTTGTACCGGGGCCGCTTACACAAAACTGACGTCACGATGTCACGTGATAAAAAGTTTTGGCGGCAAATTCAAAACAACGAAAAATAAAATTTGATTTTGATCGTTTTTAATTGAGAAAATGGACATAAATACATTTATTTTTATTTTTCTGTTCAGTATATCGTACCAATGTCCAAATTGAAATAGTTTTAATTAAATTGGAAAATACCCTATTAGTGAATTCTAACTACGTTGAAATTACTGTGACGTAACAGCATTAGGAGCAGCTATTATAAGACTGCACGAAGCTTGCAGATATCTCCAATCTACTACTACATAGACTATAGTGGTCGTTTCCTCATAGGTGACCAAAACCACTACGATCATGTGGTACTACCATGTAGAACATTCTGCTCAGTTTATTCACAAAAGCTAATCCCTACATTTAGATTAGCCCCTAAGTCCGTCCATTCCAAGTCTTTTGCACTCAAACAAACTCCAAAACCCGTGAAAAGAAACTATATCTACAGGCCCCTATCCGGCGATCTAAAATTCGTTCCTGGCGGCCATTTTTTTTGTATTTTTTCAAAAGGATTTTTCGGACGCGGCGTCCGGTGCTAGCAAATTGTATGCATGTGTTTTATACAGCCACTCTGTTAGTTTGTTCATTGTTTTGACGCAGAATTCTATTTGATGCTTTTTTTGGCGAGTGTCAAAAAGCCGTGTAGTGTCGCTTTGATTCGAGTTTAAAAGTTTTTGAGGTCTGTCAGTGCATAGTTTTGGGACGTCCCGCGTCGGAACAGATTAGTGAGGGTAATATCATTTTGTATTTATGTGTTATTGTTTTGTTTTGGTAGTTGAGTATGTTGGTATTTTCCGTTTTGAGAGCAGAGATGACCCAGTCGTCAACTTACGAGTTCTAGAACGTAGGTTCGAATTCAGATAGGCGCTTTATGTTGTGTAAATTGCTTCATCATCACAAAAAGCTCTAAAACGGTGAAGGAAAACGGCATCTCCTAGGACAAAAAAATCGAAAACATGTGACATCTACCAATCCGCACTGGGCCCGCGTGGTGGATTACAGCCCACTCCCTCACACCGAAAGACAGCCTGTGTTCCAGCAGTGGGAACATTATAGGCTGATTATGCATGTTGGTATTTTTGCAATGTTGGTTTTGCAATTATGATTACAGTACCTATGTTCCCCACGCACAACGGACCGAATGGGAGTCTAAGTGCGAAAAAGGGAGTCACATCATCATCAGTACCTTTGTATTTTTTTTGAAGGTAGGAAATCATCAAATAACTTCTCCCGCTCTGGGTGTAGCAGGAGGTCGTGTCAGACTTTAACTAACTAAAACCCATCCGTGTTATCAGTAGCCTGTGTGCCAGGGGCCACGGTATTTCAGTTACTATGTTCAAGTAGACTGTTATGATTCTCTTACTAAAAGGGCAAGTGAATGTGAGCTTTATCTCCGTAAACCACGGTTTCTGGTTAGATTGAAAGCCGATCCGAAAATAGTTAAGAACACGCAATGCAGATGATAACCTAAACCACGGCATAATTAAGGAGTGTATAGAACATGATGATCACAAGGTGAAATCTCAATAAAAACCAAAAAAAAAGAGCTTCGACAATTATGGAATCTTAAGCCATGAAAACAATAACTATTACCATTCATAAAGTTACTGGCAACTGACAGGAAGACGTGTTTTTAACCAATTACGTCTCAATAAAGCAATTCAGTTATTACGAATGAATTCAATGCAATATTAACCCAAAAGAACTATAATTCTGCACAGTAAAAAAAAAACATAATTGTTCAGTATGATAAATTAATAGAGCTACAATGAATATACGAACCGTCTTCTCTGCGGGCTTAGCATGACGCTTTGTATTTCTTCGAAGAATAGACAGTGCTTTTTCAATACAAAGTGACATTTCGTTCCTACATTTTTGTAATCGCACCGTAGATATCCTTCTACAATCTGTCATTTAGTTTTTCGTTTCTAACGATATTTGTCTAGGTCCTTATAAATGTAGACTATTTCAGAAGAATATTTCTTCCCAAACTGTCAAAATCACACTGACAACAAAACTTTTTACTCGACGGCCACAAAGTTTTTACGATTATCTACAAAATCATGATTCGTTTAGAACGCATCACTGTGATAATGAATAGAAAAACATAGCCATCTTCTCCTATTGTACATCATTTAGTTAATAGTAATGTCTATTCTTCCGTCGACAAATCGGTGCTCGTGCTAAGCCTGCTGATGTCAAACGTACCTATGCACATTTGTCACCAATTCAGAGATACTGATATAATTTAAAATTACCGTGAGTCAATTTTCTCGTCTCTCTGGTGACCAGAGCTAAGGCTGACAAAACGATAAGACATGTTACTCTTGCTATCTAGGTGTACTGTAAGGTCCGGAGTTTACACACTACGGACCTTACAGTACACCAAAGAAAACGCATACGATAATTATTTATTAATACATCTCTGTTCTATTATAAAACACCGCTGTCAGCCGTCGGGTTTAGCAATCGACTTCCCTATCTTATACTAAATGTGAAATAGTGTTTATCTCTTAAAACAATTATGGTTTTTGGTTGGTATCAGTAGATAAGTAAGCCATAACGGTTAAAGCCTTTGCTGAACCCCCTGTGATAGTCTTACCCACATCCGATACCCCTGTATCGAATATTACCCAGTAACTGGGTTGTGGATATGCAGTCACTCCATGTGAAATACTTGTATTGAGTTAGGCTGGAAGCCAACCTCAACATAATTGGGAAAAGGCTGGGAAAATAATGACTAGGTGCTATCTTTGTAGATGTTTTGTAGGATGACAAGGGGCAAACTATTAGCAAATATCTAAATGTGCTGTTGTGTCTTTTTTATATTTTATCTCTCTTATTAATCTATATCTGTATACATCATCATCATCATCA
Organism: Polymixis flavicincta; assembly: GCA_949987655.1. NCBI lineage: Eukaryota > Metazoa > Arthropoda > Insecta > Lepidoptera > Noctuidae > Polymixis > Polymixis flavicincta. The sequence continues at coordinate 22,284,977 of OX465183.1, forward strand.
TCATCATACTCAGCCTATTACGTTCCCACTGCTGGGACACAGGCCTCCTCTCCGTGAGAGGGAGTGGGCCGTAATCTACCACGCGGGCCCAGTGCGGGTTGGCAGATGTCACATGTCTTCGAATTTTTGGTTCTAGGACATGCCGGTTTCCTCACGATGTTTTCCTTCACCGTTTGAGAGCAGTGGTGATGAAATTATGTACACAAAGTAATGCGCCTATCTGTATACAGTAATGATGATTAGAGTGTCTATATAATGTATATCTTTGCATATCTTTCCTATGTATCTTTTCAATCACATCTTTGTGTATGATTTTTTCCACTGAGGATGAACTGCGCAGAGCTCCGACGGCAGAATGAAACAGTTTTTTCAAATTACGTATGATACGACTCTTTCAATTGGAAACGCCAACTTTGACTGGGAAAGGGAACGATAGAGGAGCGGACACATTAATAAGTAAATTCTAAACGCCGTTAAGCTTGCGGTCAAGTGAACCACGTGTCTTGATCGTCAAGCAGCTGTTAAGGTGAATCTTGTGTCGTTGTACAAACTTCGGAAGTATTTAACTCCACTGTTCAACAATGTACATCAAAAATTAAACATGGTATGGTTTTGTCTTATTATTAATATTGTCTGTACGGAAACAGAATACTAAAATAAAAAGCCATTTAAAAGTTATGAGCCAACAAAGATTCGATTTTTTGCTAATTTAACCCAACTTTGGGAGTGTTTAAGTAATAAAAGAAGTGTAAAATCTCCAAAACCAAGTCGGTACCGACAAAGTTCAATTATCGAAAAGTTTATTGGTCATTGATTTATGCAGTGGTTTTTTCATAAAACCTTTAGAACTTTTCTTATTTTTTATGCGCCTGTTTTGCGTGTAACGTTGTGCGTGTAAACTAGGTTCCAACTGTTAATCACCGATATTAACTCTATTGGATACGAAGCCTGGCGAGACAGCGTGCTTAGCCAGGCCTACCAGTGAGTTCGAGCCAGCGACTAGGTTCCCCATAAGGGTTGCGTTTGAAAAGATTGCCACATGTATTTTCAAAGAAAAATCAAAGTTTTTGTTCTGAAACTCAGACATTTTGTTTCCATTTCATTGAATTTTGTAAGAAAAACGATATAGCATTTTGGTTTTTCAATAGATTAACTGAAATATCTGAAACATATACTCATGAGAGAATTCATTTTATGACGCTTTTTTATATTATATATTTTAATTAATAATGAGCTTCAATTAAAACAATTTCTTATAGGTACTTAAATAATTCAATTCTTTGCCTATCACTTGAGATATTAATGTATCACTTCCAGTTTCTTTAAGAAGATAATGTTATTTGCGAAAGGCGCTATTTTCATAAGAAGTTTAATCACTAAATTTTACTATCCTACAACCATTAAAACGCGAAAGTTTGTGAGAATGGACAGATGCATGTATGGATGTTTGTTAATCTTTCACGAAAAAACTACTGAAACTTCATGAAACAGAAAGGCTGTAATTTATAAAGATACTGTGTTCATTGTCCAAAATACACGAGCTTAACTGCGGGCAAAAGCTAGTTATTAGATATGGAATTAACGCCAAAAGGTTATAATGTGTTCTAGTTGTTGGAAATGAATCGAGAATTGGAGGCCTATGTCCAGCAGTGGACTGTTATAAACTGATGACGATGATAAGCTTAAATTTTTCGCCTATTCATCACCTATACAAGTAGCTAAACAGTTTAAAAACCACATTTCAATCAGCGCCGAATTTTCGGTGCGTCGGTTACTGAGCAAACACAGGCTTCCGACAAAGAGCCGCCGCCAATGAACGTACATATATAATGATGGCTGCATTTTAGTTAAATTGTATGAACAAAAAACTTATGTACTTGATAGTGTTGAGCTTACGGATTTGCCTGTACGGTTTTCAGGAGTTTTTTTTGTTTCTAAGTTCAGTAAGATAAATTATAAAATTTCTGTAAGGAGGTTTGTACAAACACTTATAAACGTCAATCATATTTTTTAATCTAGATGAGGTCGGCGTCCCCTATCTGACTAATACGAGAAGTAAGGCCGAAACATTCAAAGGTCTCTTTAAAAGTACAGACATAATATTGGTCAGATCATGTGAAGATCAATTACATTGGTGTCTGAAATTGTCTTTTGAGGAAAGAACCACACAGATTGAGTGGACCTATGTACAGTCAGTGCACGCATTGGTGAGTAATAGTGCATCACAACTCAGAACTTAAGGAGATTTAATTTCGTGGATTATGAAAATCTAAGATTGTTTGGAGAACAATGTGTGTGAAAACAGAAAGGGTAAGGATTTGTTTTCTATGTCATCAAAATCAAAAATCAAAATCAAAACATTTTATTTCATATAAACCTGCATGGGCACTTATGAAACGTCAGAAGCTAGGTGCACGGTTCCAAATTGTTGTTTCCTATGGAGAAGAGCCGGCAAGAAACTCCACGGTTACTCTTTTAAAAATAATTGGCTTTAACAATGTTTTCAAATTACAGAGATAAAATGTATGGGAGGACAGCGCAGGCCTGTCAATAAGTACCAGGTACTTAGACGAATACAGAATAGAAAATCGTCTAGTCTGCCAAATGTCATCAGCCATTAGGAGCTCAGTTTTCAGTTGCTCGTGGGATGGGTAGGTCTATTCAAATTCATTTAAATAATACCCTACTTATCTGCACAATAACTCTTTTTCCGTATCCATATGAGTTGAAGGAAATTCTGACGGGAAAACAACTTTTCTTTGTACCTTATTGCAAACAAAGCCGCAATGACTTGTATTTTTCAGACACTAATTCTCATCTTAATTGTGCATTAAAAAACAGACAATATCGTAATAACCGATAAATCAACGGACAGACAACAACAACGCTCGAAATGATAATAGTACATGAGCGCTATGTACTGTACATACAGATTAAGGTAGTACATAGAAAAAGTAAATACATGATAAAAAAGACACATTTTATTATGAGCAGATCAGTCGAGAGAGGCGTACGCTTGTGTGTGTGCGTATACAGGCTGGTGCTGATTTTAAGACTAATTAATTATTATTATTTAAAGATTAAAGAGATTTTGAAAATGTATTATCTTGTTAGTTGCTTTGTAGAAAACTGCTGTGTCTAAAACAGATGAATAATTATGTTTGGCATAATGATGTAGGAATAGATTAAATTATAATACCTAAGTATGTGTGTATCCGTCGAAGAAAATAGTGTCGAATTGATCTAAATATTGCATTGGATAATGATCGAAATTCAAGTCAAAATAAACAACGAAAGCGATGAGACATCCAAACAGATAATAAAAACTTAATGTTCATTTTAATGTTTTGAATTTTGACAAAATCTCATGAATGTAAATTAAGTTATAAAAATAAAATGGCGTCATAATAGCAATACGTAGAATATATTTAATGTTATGAATACTAAAAACTTACCGTTTACATTTTATTGACATAAAATTGCCAGTTTAACCCTTACGTAAATTATACAAAGGATCACTATTACACATTTTATGGATAGCTTCACTCATTCCTTATTTATTTATATAGGTTCACTAAAAACTATATACACACAATACCTGACAAATAATTAAAGCGCAGCATCAGGTATTAAGTAAGTGTATTTCATCACGTAGACCACAGCATACACAAAGTTACTACTAATTAAGCTAACAAAATTAAAAGATTAGTAAAAGCTAAAATGTTTAAACAGAAATTGAAACAGTTTTGGAAAAAGTGAACAAGTCTTTAAAGGACATAATAGAAAAAGTAACATTTAGAAATACTTAAATTATGTAATTGAAAAGCAAATGAAATCTTGCGGCCATTAATCGATTGAAGTATTTACGACTTACAGCTGCAGGAACAAACGACCTTATATTGCTTACAAGCAAAAGACTTCACTGCGTAATTACCCATGTTATCTCTTCCTGATTATCAAAAAAAACTGTTCGACAATATCTGTACAATAAACAAACGAATTACGAGTTTTATTTTATAACATTTTAATGTACCAATAAAAAATGACACGCCTTTAAAAATGACTGTTAAAAAATGGGCATCAGCCTGTGTATGAGTGGTGCATGTGTGTAGGTGCATCTGCACGCACTCACACAGACGTTATTTCGGTTGTGTGCGTGTATTGGCTTATGTGTGTGTATCGAGGTCACATTGCAGTGTACAGGGGCAGGCACTTGTGATGCAACTTAAAAAAATGCCTCCTGTTTTTGGAAAGTTTGCCGTTTTCTGAGATAGCGGCGGCGTTTTAGTGTGTTGTATATTATTAGTTATAAAACTGTAACAGGCGTGCTGCTTACCATAATAAACGTTTTAGTTTATGTATCTTGTAAAAATGTTTGTTTTTTTTATATTTCTTCCTCTTGACTTTTACCAAGTTTCGTAAAAAATACCTAGACTTATATTATATTATATTCATTTAATATTCACTGCATTTGTGTAAATCTTAATAATTATATTAATGTTACTTACCTATCTGTTTGATGACTATTATTATTAGGATCTGAAAATAAAAAATATATTTTAGTATGGTTCACTCTGTAATACAATTGATCTAAAAAGAAAATACAAGACCGCCCAAAGTTACAATTGTGTACATGGCAGGCCGGGATATTATTGGTACTGATTAATTCAGACAGTTATGCTTGAAAAAAATGACAAATGAACCTAAAAGTAGGCCACATAAACCGTTACGTGTAACCCTAAAATAAACTACAGTACACAAATTGGTTTGTCATTAACAAACGACATCATTCCGCTTGTTCCACATTCGCTCGCTCCGCCCCCCGGCGCCATTCGGTTCCTCTTGTTATGCTCAACTCATGTTTGTGTGCCAGTTTTTTTTCAAAACGTTTTTATTGCACATTTCCATTGTTTTGTAATGTCGTGACTGATCGGTACAATTTTTACATTCTTGTAGCTGACATCATCTACGACGGCTATTATCTAGGCGTCGTAGATGATGTCACCAACATCGTCATTCATCCATAAAAGCTGGAATTTTCGGCACTCTGGCCTTCGTAGATGAAAACGCTTGATTATTGTAATAATCTCCATTTAAATAATGTTTTATTCCATCATCCCGAGATCTTGGTGTTTGCAACAGCTACAAAATTTAAGGAGCTAAACTAAACTAAAAATCATCAAAATATCCCGTAAGTAACGATAATGTATCAGCCTAGTCCTTGGTAATATGTCCAAAATACATTTTAATGTGCTTAGCACCAAGTGAGAAGCCATGTTGTTTTTCGCAAGGATCATGTATCAGCCCTTTTCGACCTCAATATGCAGTTGTGTTAACAGATGCAAGCATATTTAGGTCAAACACAGTCAAGTTCTGTTCGAAACGTTAGGTATAAAATGTATTTTGGTACTCAAAGTCCGCGGTTTTTCTTATGTAAATTATTTTCGGATTTAAATCAATACAGAAAGGTCGAAAACGTATTGATGACATTTGTGATTCGTTGCGACGAGTTATTTTTTGTTGAATGTTGATTTTGTGGTGAGATGTTCAGTGTGTAGAGCCACATCTTTATCGTGGCGTTTTTTGGGTTAATTTGTTTACTTTAAAGAAATTATTTTTGTTTGCAATAAGGGTCAAATCTCAAGAATAGCTCGATGAAAATGCTTTTGGGTTACCATTTAATAAAAGCTGCCAATGAAATGATTGCATCGTATGTTTTGTATTTTTGCAAATTAAATTATCGTGTATATTATCTATGTTCCTGGTAGTCAAGAAACTAAGTACTTAAGAAAAGTTATCTGCCTAGCCTTTTTCCTATCATTTCGAATTCGGCTCAGCTGAGTACCAGTATTTTACATAGAGTGACTATCTGACCTCCACAACCCAGTTACTAGATAAAAATCCTATTTTTAAGAAAAATAATAATTTCTTATATGTTAAATTAAATATTGCCGATAGTCAATTTTGCGTCTAGGTGTACTCTATTACCGAAAATGCAAGCCTTGTCGCGGCACGCATTAAAAATCGACAATCGTGGTGGGCTTCAGTGTAGCGGGGCCACTTGCTAGATACAGACAATTAATTAATGTTTTAAATTAACTAAAAACCTTTTTCTTTTTACTCTTATTTTAACCTGCATATGTTTGTCAATTAGTTATAGGCGACATGATTAATATTTATGGATTTGTTTTTATTGTTTTTGCACTTAACATTAGTACTACAAAAACGTGCCAACCTTTATTTATTTACAATTTATTATGTTTACAAAGTTTATGAAGGCCGGCAGTTATTTATGCAAGTATTAACTTAAGCAGGTAAAGGTTTCAAACTTGAACCATAGTATTTTTCCTTGATTCGTATTCCGCCTATCCATCGCCAACACTATTGAAATTCTACTCTATCGCACTAACATCACGGCTCTTTTTTCTTTCAATCGTGTGTAGCGTCCTAAGCAGTCGGCCCTAAGGACAAGCGCACAGACTGAACAAACAAGCACTTCAAGGTTAGACGTAAAGATTTCCACAATGAATAATCAGTAACAGTCTCCCAGCGTACGACACCTGCGTATAAAATGTCCATACACATATTAAAACCTTACATAAAAACATTAAAACAATGGCCCATAGTTTTTGTATCACAGTTTTACGACCAATTTTACGGTAACCGGATCTCCCAAAAACTTTTTAAAGAAAAAAAAAACAAGAAAAGCCGTTCGCCAACACTGTACGATAATGACATTTACACGAACACACCTAATATAAAGAGCAATGAGACGATATTGATTGCATAAAAATCGTTTTCAATTGCATTCGCGAACCTGCTCGGCGACCTTTGTCTTTTTTGTGTCGGCATCAGCCTTGTGAGAATATTAAACTGCATGTCAAAATAAGAAAACATATCTGGACATGACGATGAGATTATTTAAAGTGACTTCTTTTAAAACTATGAATCATTTTTAGTGGGTTTTATGTGGGTTTGACCTGTTTATTTGAGTTTTTAGTGAAACTAAATACACACAACAAAAGTGTCTCGGGATTGTCGGATTTTATTAGCAGAAATTTTACTGATTTGGCCTCAAATCCGTTGCAGGATTATATAGGAATATGACTTTACAGAAGATTTCATCGTTTGACTTAAATTCAAAGCTATTTTTAAATAACAAAATAATCCATAGGAGTTACAGAAAATATAATTAAAAATCTTAATTTTTAGTAACTAGCAAACACGTTCTTGATCCCCAGACACTTGATATGTGTATTACTTAGATGTAAAAATACTCAGACCATTTTATCTACAGTTTTTATGCAGCCGTATGATGAAATAAACACAATTAAGGAAAAACAAAACTAACACAAAGACAAATAAACGTTTACATTCATTTGGCATTGACGTGTTTTTCTTGTTTTTATTAGACAAGTCACTGCAATGTTTTTAAAATGCAAGAAAAAAATGCAATCTCAAGTAAGTATAATAATTACCCTCTCAGTAGTGAAACATTAATATTTTATAAAGAAACAACATTAACATGATTTAAGCTCGTTTTCCCTCAAGGCATATAATGTTTAATTAAAAGCCAGTTATGTGTGACCTTTACGAAACAAAAATCTTTACATAAGCCCCGATAGATGGTGCTGATGCAATGCAACTTCAAATTACGTCCAATTAAGTTTCATAATCAATACAAAAGTAAATATTTTAGATTTTTTTATGTAATAAACTGCGTTAAAAGTTGTTTGTCGGTTCATTTCATTATTATAGCCATTGTTCACTCCGTGTTAAACGTTTGAACAGTTGAAAAATGACAAGTCGGTCATTATTTTATAAAAAAATTACTGCAATTTGCTTGCACCTTGACATTTTAAACCGAATATTAGTGTTTCTTCGTGGTAAAGATGACATATTTTTTCAGGTTTTATTTTATACCTTGCCTATTCAATTTTAATTTGAGGAAAATTGTGAGAGTTTTAATTGGTATTTACGGCGTTGAAATAAGGAGTGTCCGCTAACGAATTTTCTTCCTGTTATTTACAAAATAGTAATGTCTGTGGAAACGTAAAACTTAAGAATTCCCATACAAAAAACCCATCTTATTAAAATGTATGCTCACTGTGCCAAGTGTTACTAATAAATTAAAACGAAAACAGTAAAAAAAGTAAAAGCAAACAGTTGCACAAGTTACTGCACATACTTATTAAACAAAGCCCACACTAGAGCGCCAACTAACGGATCTCGAGTAAATTTAAAACAAATAATCTAACAAGCCAACCGGCGCCTAAAGTGCATACAAAAAGAAATGTGCAACATACTCTCTCTTAGGTTCAATAAAAAACGACTCAGGCGCACAACGCTGTGGCGATGCGTTTATTTCAGCAATTGACCTAAATACGCCACATGGTCGCGCCGACTTAACGCACATATCTGTGTCCGTATGCGGAGCCTGCGCTTGTGTAAGTGAGTATGCAGGCGTGTGCACGATACAGGTTGTATTGTGGCTGTAGGGTACGGAAAAAAAGATAATTTTGTTAATTTTTTTAAAGCATCACTGTGCAGTTTTTAGAGGCTAATTTCTTAGTTATGTTCATCAATCATGTATTGAGTTTATTATAAGTTCATTACATATTTTGCTGTTTGAAACGAAATAAGTAGATTAGTTAGAAATGTAAAAAAAGCTAAACTTACTAAAGTACTTAACAGCTAGAGAGTAGAGCTAGTATTATGTCTCAAATTTATTGATATCGCATGTTTAGCAGTAAAATAAAAGCATATTCCTGGTGGCATCTAATTACCTAAAATTGGTGTTATCAATTCATAATTAGGTGTATTTTAAAGCAAATTAAATGTGTTAAATAATTCTCATAATTACTTCACGTTACTTAAATTAATTAGCTCCAAGCATCCACATTATCTAACAGAACTAAAGGCATGGTAGAGTGAAACTATCACTCTACCATGAACAATAACATCAACACGCCAAATCAGCGTAATAAAGATCTTCAACAAAAATTTATACCAACAAGAAAAATTAAAGTTAATTATGATAAAAAATGCAATTTTATGCGGACGCTACCGGGAATGACAAGCGATATTGAATTGTGGCGGGGTGCACATGTGTGCGTACCATTCTTTCACACATTTTTGATCACTACACTTTTTATTTGGGCTTTTTTGTAATCGTGTGCGTTTAGTTGCGTTTGTCTGTGTCTGTGTGCGCTAATTGCGATAGCTACTTCATTTAAATTTCGACTGTCAGCCGCTTGGTGGGGAAATGGTAGTAAGTATGGTTTGATGTTTTTCTTGATTTCGTTTTTTTTTCTGAGGTAGTGTTTTAGGTTTCCGGGAGAGTTTTAATACAGTTTTTTCCAGTTTTTAAAGTAACTTAGGCGTAAACATAAAACGATGTCGACGATGACCCTATTTATTTATGATGAGAATTAATGAGTTTCTCCTTTTCACACAAAATTGCCGTTTCGGTGTTGTATTAATTAGTTTTCAGTATGCATTTAGGTTGACACCGAATACGGAATAAGTTTAAAGTTTAATCACTTGTCACAAAGGTTTATTGAACGATATTTTCGTTATTTTGTATTCAATAAGAACTGGACTCATAACATAACATAACTAACTACGCTTAAGTTTTGTCCTAAAAAAATCTACTTCTCTTTTTAGGTCTCAACTTTATTGCTATCATAATGCATTTTAAATCTCAGTCTGTCTAGAGGAAGATGTACTTCAGTTAGTCAGCCTAGACACCTGCCTATGTACTCACAACCTCGCTGGCCTTGTGGCGAGCCGGAACACGACGGTGCCGCCAAGTTAGCATTGAACTGGCGCAGACGGAGGAACTGACCGACTTGGACTTTGAAACGGCTGGGTTCAGTGTGATGCTGTTTTTGGTGCGGAGACCAATTGAGTAGGGAATTATAATTTCGAGGCTAAAGTGGTTGATCATACGATTTTTAGGTTAAACTAAAAAATGACGTACTCACTTTCTGAAGGAAAATGCTTATTACCTCTATTTGGATACCGACGATGCTGTTCAAGTGATTACGTAGTGGGCTTATAAAATCTAACAATACCATGAACAGGAAGAAAAAAATGGATCCCATAATTTAGCGTTGATTAAAAACTCTTTACTCTAGTATTTAACTCTTTACTCGAATCCAAGTCGAGATTAGGCCAGGCCACTAGGCACTGCCATCTAAGGCTTCTTGCTTTTAGTTTCCAAAAAAAAAAAAAACTGATTGTGTACCTTAAAAGATTTTATTGGTTTCTGCATTTAATGTTAAATGATAAAATTCTATTAATACTCATAATAAATGTCAGTAACAATAAGAATGTATCAGCTGCCACAATCAAGATAGCAAATTAATAATTTAATTATAACTTGCAAGTGGCAAGGTTGCAAGGCACGCCATTACAATTATACAAATAATAATACTCCAGTGATATATTGAACTTTGAATTATAATAAATTCCTAGTGGTCGCCCAGTGGTCGAAATTGGACTATTTCGTTTAAAACGTAATGTATTTCTGATGCATTATTACATACAAACATTAGCTTTCTGCACTCCTTCTCCATTACATACTTTAACTGTGCAAAATTTCATTCACTCCTACGTCTGCGTTATTCTCGTAAAAAGGGGTGCAAAGTTTTTGCTTCACGTATTCATTAATCTATATAAATAAAAAGAAAAGTCCTGACTGACTGACTGACTCATCAACGCCCAGCCCAAACCCTTGGACCTAGAAAGCTGAAATTTTGCACAGAGATTCCCTTTATAATGTAGACAAGGAATAAGGCAGGAGTTTTCGAAATTCAACCCCTAAGGTAGTTAAATAGGGGATGAAAGTTCCGCGCGGGCGAAGCCGCTGGCAAAAGCTAGTTTATAGATAATTGTTGAAAGAACCCGACCAAACGAATATCAGCAATGTAAAAGCTGGTATATGTGTTTGTGGCTATGTCACACATAAATGGCTGAACGGATCTCGATGTTCGACCATGTTCTAACTTAACACCTAAAATTCTTAATACCCGGGTATATAAAGTAGTTCCTTTAAGGTGCTGCTAACCAAATGCAACAGCAGCTAGTTTTATTTATATTTAAGCGTTCAATCACTGCCTTATATGCCAGAAACATTGAAACTTACATATCACACATAAAAATCCAAAAATATAGATTTTGTCCCAAGCCATTTCATCTCAATATGCATAAGTATCGATAACCTGCCTCTTCAAATGGCTACTTTATGCGCCCGCGCCTAACCTTTCTGTTTAACCTCAAAAATCTGATTACAAGATACGGCCATATCAGTAATCTTGACCATTTTTGTTCAACTAATTATGTAAACACATTTTTATCATATTTTAATACTTGAAGCAAGAATGAGATTAAACTATCATGTCGGGTAATCGTGCGCAGTCTGAGGAGGTGGATTGAGTATCAACCATTTCTTTGTACTCGTAGGTTTGAACAGAGTTGACGTTTGGAATAAGGAATAGGGAATTTACCATGCCATAGACAACAAAGCGTTACTAAATAATGTTCTAGAGCCATTATTACTTTTACCATTTAGTTCAATTAAATTAAAAGCCACTTTTGAATTGTCAAGGAGTCGATCGGTCAGAAATATGAAGCTAGTTACCCATTCTAAAACGTAGTTGAAGACAAACGAGCTAGACCATGGACACTTCTTTAGATGATATTGTTACAAAGTATATCGAAATGCTATTGTTATCAAAAAATAAGATAAATGTCGGACCCTCTTTATATTTCGGTGACGGCCTCTAAATACCCTCTGTCTACCCTCAGTGGATTCGGCGTAAAGATAGAAGTAATATACTGAGATTATCACTTATAATTATGATTCATATCTGGCCTTACACCGTGAAAACCGGGTTTGGTTGAATCTCATTATTTTTGTAACTTTCGACTTCGTGTAACGTTGTTTTAATTGATACGAAGAAATCTGATTTTCGTTACTTTAAATATTAAATAAGCTTGACATGAAGTGTTTGGTCAAAGGAAATGTTTCGGAAATATAATAAGCGTTGTCAAAATTTTCTTTTCATGTCAGCTCTACGGTTAGCTACGAGTAATTCTCAGACAAAAACACAATTGGAAAATTCCTTTTTATTCAATAAAATACTTATTCATTGAAAATTCCAATTACCTACTTTACAATTTCAACTTTTTTGAAAGTTTAACTTTCACTAAACTAAAGCCACCTTCAAATTAACTCGTCATTAATCGAACACTTTACGTACGAAAATAAAATACTCGAATATAATTAAAGGAGAAAACTAAAAAAACATTCTTATCGCGTTTTCGCTCGCGGCTGGCGCACGATAAACGTTCGATGCAGCCGGACATTACGGCCTCATTTTTATTTGGCACATAGACAAAAACACCCTTTTTTTACATAATACACACGCACACTTATGTGCAAGAGCACATAAGTACATAACCGGACAATACATAGTCGCGGCACGTTCAATAATTAGTGAATGTTTTTTAAACAGAAAATTTCAAATGAACTTTTATATTGTGATTCGTTTTTTGAATTGGATATTTGCGTACTTCTGTGCATATGTACTGACAGGTTTCATAATGAGAACTGCTAATTATTTCGGAGAATTTATGAATTTATAGTAGAATGAGAGGTATTATCGGTGCCTAATTAAAAACTCAATTCTTTGCATTATTGAAATTATGGTGACATTCGTTGGTTTTGATTTTGTGTGCAGACTGCAGAGCGATAGGTCTTAGTTTCGATTACATTGTCGGGCAAACGGTTATAATGTTTTTCTCAGCAGTATCTTAAACGTCGCAGAACAATATTTCACAGTCTCTAATCTCTAGTTATACGTTATATCACTTGAAATCACATTTTGTCATCTACATTATTATGAGTTTTCCAAATTATTGTTATAATCATAATGATCGAAGAAAGTTATCACAAACATTGCAAAAATGACGACAATTGGCGGAATTCTTGGTGATTGCAGCGTGTTGTAACCAGTTTACCCATCAGAATAACCGTGGACTTTTTTGCCCGCTCTTCTCCATAGGATATGATGAATTGGAACCACGCAACTAGCATGTGATTTTTCACAAGTGCTCTTGTAGCTTAAGTGCAACGAAATATTTTCAGGCATCTACTGTTTTTGCCTTTATGATAGCCAGGTTTGGTAACAGAAGGGTTTCTACCTTGCTAGGAACCCTGAGAACGAAATCAACTGCTTATCCTTTTCACAATTTAGATGGTGTCAGCTTCCTGTCTCACCGTTTGCAGTTGTAACCTGCATCATCAACTGCCTAGTCTTGTTGAGGTGGTCATCCAGTAAAACCATATACAGCTGAATACCAGTAATTTACTTGGACATCTGACCTTAGAAAGAAAGAAAGAAAATTTGATTTATTTGTATCAGAAACACGTGCATATAGATGAAATAACACATATAAAAAAAAACATGATAACAACGAAAATATTTTTATACATAGGCATACAGAACATAATAGTCGGCAGGTGCACGCCGTGACTGTGACAAGAAGGCTTCCACTCAGCATGATGCTGTGCTATGGGATCCACAGCACAGCGCTGATTTTCAGTGGTCACCCGAAAACAACGTACGAAAATCAAGCCAGGATTTTTACAAATTAGACAAAACAATTACTTGTTACCAAAGTAAAATAATTATAATAAACTGTACACACAATTACCCTACAACAAATGGTATAAAAATGCTATAGTAGCTACACAAAAATATAATAAGTACTAGTCTTGGTAATACTGGAAGTCAGACATTTGGAGTACTTAGATACCCTCAACCATACTTTCTTCTTCTCAGTAAAATTTCAAACTAACTTTACCACAACGAAATCTAAAATCTCAACATCTAAATAAATTCTCAACTGTATCTCCATTCCTGCCTACCCCATTCCGTAACTTGGCAACAGAATTAGACGACCCACTCAATGCAAGGGCAAACCGCACCATACAAAGTATACTCTTACTTAAACCAAACCACCGTATCGTGGAACCCTTCACCCCCCTGGGCAGAACTAAGGCAGGGCAATACCAAGATAGGTACTTAAGAAGTCAGGGGTCTATGTAGACTGGACGGGAGTTTAATAAAAAGCAAGGGCTCTTCAAGAACTGTCGGGCTAGACTCGAAGGGCAGAGGGTCGAAAAAACTGGATTGAACCAGTCGCAACTAGTTATAGGTATGTCTATGTATGTGCCTTTGTTGGTTTTTGAGCGATGCATGCTTCGTTATTTTTGATAGAATTTTGGTGTATTTTGTGTTGAAAACTGCCTAAAATTGGCACAATTGCTTTTAACATCTGTAACATGTACCTACGTTCTTTGCAAGAACTATTCTATTCTCGAAGATTCCTTTGCTTTGCTTTTGTAATACAAGACTAATAATAAAAGAAAATGATAGTTGTTTAATCACTATTTATGGCAAGAAGGCTCTTTATTCTTAATTAATATGGTTTTTAACTTCTTAAAAGTTATTTTTCCTTTGTCAGTAATATAATAACTTATATGCGTGTTAAAATGCAATATCTCATTCGTTTTATTTACGTAGAGTAGCGTCAATGAATTACTAAAGGCGTATAGTATAGTAGGACTGCATTATTTATATTTATATTAAAGCGACGATTATATATTGAAATAACGATATTTTTGATATAAAATTAAGTTGAATCATTTGTCACATTCCAGATAACTTTTTCAGGATTGCATTTTCAATTTAATGACTTATTTCTCTAGCGTAGTAAGTACTTTATTAGATGGAACTATAATTTCAATTTAATTATGATGAGATATTGTTACCACTCTATAATGTCTTTATGAAAAAATATTTATTTCTGTAACAACCGCACGGGTCGATCGTTCAGGTTAAGCTACTCTTGCCGCGGTTGGTACGTGGATGGGTGACCATTTTTTACATTGCAAGACCCCTCTATGCCTCGGAAAGCACGTTAAGCCGTTGGTCCCGGCTGTTATTTGTATATCTTCCTAACCACCAGTCTTATTAAATGGTACAGTATTAAACAGATACGGGGTTGTGGAGGTCAGATAGGCAGTCGCTCCATGTAAAATATTGGTATTCAGCTGCATCCGGTCAGACTGAAATCTAACCCCAGCATATTCAGGATATTTTTTTAACCTGTGCGCAAACTGTAGGTAACCACAAATTCAGCATACAATTTTAGATCCCCTAGCGTAGAAATTTTTCGTCGGTTAGACAAAAAAGAAACTGCTATTTCATAGAAAAGTGCAATACCTACGCTGTCAAAACGGATGGAACAGCTGATTTTTTTTTGTATTACCGACCATAAATTTCTACACTTGGGGGTCTGAAATGATATGCTGAATTCAAGGTTACAGTTTGCGCACTGGTTAAAAATGTACCCTGTGTAGTTGAGAAAAGGCTACGCCGATTAAATTCTGAGAAACTAAAGTAGTGACAACACACAATGCTTAAAACATACTCTAGTTTTCCCGTTTTCTCAGTATGAAATACCTTTAATCGTCCCCACCGCTGGGACACAGAGGCCTCCTCTCTTCGAGAGGGAGTGGGCCGTAATCCACCACGCGGGCTCAGTGCGGGTTGGTAGATGTCACATTTCTTCTAATTTTTGGTTCTAGGACATACCAGTTTCCTCACGATGTTTTCCTTCACCGTTTTGAGAGCAGTGGTGATGAAATATTTTACACAAAGTAAAGCGCCTGTCGGGCTTTGAACCTACGACCTACATCTCGTAAATCTCGTTAGTTACCACTGGGCTACCACTGCTCTTCGTAATAAAAATACCTTTAGTTAAAAACGATAAATTTTATAGGTTTAGAAGAAGTGTGCTCGATGGCATTTCGCATGTGCAAAAATGACGAACTTACATTAAATCATTTATCCCAGGAAGGGGACGATTTAAAAAGAATTCTTGAGTTGGTAAAGCTCATCTTCGATATAAAACAAACTCTTTCGCATGTTTTATGCTTCTAGATTCCGCCCTTTTTTATTTTTGAGTGTGCTAAATCATCAATTAACTTCTCCCGCTCTGGGTGGAGCGAAAGCATGTCAGACTTTTACTAACTAAAACCCACCCGTGTTCCTTCAGTTGCCTGTGTGCCAGGGGCAGGGGGTATCTCTTTCGAACAACCCGCACCCCTGGCAATCCCGTTAAGGCTGTGCGTGGTTTGTCAGTGAATTTAAGATTTCAAGGGGAAGCGTCTTGCTAGCTCGCTAAATTAAAATTTTCTTACGTTTTCTTTGCAATTTATCAGTCAGTGTCAAGTTATATATTGATTAAAATATGATTCGCAACCGTATTACCTATGTATTTCATCATCATCACCATCATCGAGACGTCCACTTCTGGACATATGCCCCCCCCAAGCACCGCCACTTAGATCGGTTCTGTGCATTTTTCGGGACGGTTTGACATAATCGCCTCACTTGGCAGGCGGGTTGGCGATCGCATATGTCGGTGAAATCTGCCGTCCACAAGCTATAATGCCGTTAACCAACAAAATCATATTTCGAGTTATGGACAAAAAAGAACAGGAAAATAGGAAATGCATGCTATTTAGAAAAGCAACGGATGGTAAAAATTCTAGTAAAAATGTTAATTATACGCCCTTAGTCACTTTTTAGTTTAGTAATGTTGCTTACCTACGTTTTAGCGCAGTAAAAATATCAAACAAAGCAAGTTAACTGAGTCAAATTTCTTTTTATCTCAGCATCCGTAAATAGTAGAAAAATACTGCTTAGACACAATGTTACAGAATATTTTTCTTATTTATTATGGTGGCATCAAAAAACGAAAATCGACCATATACGAGTTAACGGCATTACAGTAGAAATGCATAGAGAACGCTGCTGCCCATTATCGAGTCCCTTAGTCGCCTTATACGACACCCACGGGAAGAAATGGGATGGTCTCTTTAGTTCATGTATTCCCATTGAATAAATGAAGGAAGAAATTTTATATTTTGCGGGCTTGCTAGCCGATCCTCCATAATAGGATTGCATCAAAATACGTTTAACCCTTAATTTGGCAGAGATCCAAGTTGTTTTATTTGACGAAATAAGATGTATTTCTGAAGTCCTAGGGTTAAATACAACTTGGAAAAAATAGACAAAAAAATATTTTATTTACAGGTTTTCAGGAAATCAATGTTCATCACAGTGAACATTGCGAAATATGTTGAGAACAACAAGTAATTTGCAATGTTCACTGTGGTAAACATTGTCAAATGAGTGTCATTTAAACAGGTAAAATAAAAACAGTATGTATATATTAAATCAAATTATTTATTATGGAAATGTGATAATCAGTTGCCAGGATTTTTTCCCGGAAGTCCTGTAACAAAGCAAAGTCTCATATTGTAGTCTCATATTGCATTTTATACAATATACAGTAGTATTTTTTTTTTTTGGAAAAACTTGCTCCATGTCTTGTTTTGTGCTGGGATAATTTCCTGTACTATCGAATCTGATGGGGCTTGTAGTTCTGGTTGATCTTTGAATTATAGTTTTACATTCCCGCATTTTTTCGTAGACATAGATGTTTTTCTTTGGTAAATCTCTCATCAAAAAACTTTCAATTACTTTGATTTTCGTTCTAACAGTTACGTTTATAGAATAGCCAAGCATTATTTATAAATATGTCTAGTAATCGACTAAATATTCCTATATACCTACGACATTCTAGTTTTAAACGGAACTTTATATAGGTAATGATATCAACATATCAGCCAGGTCTACACCCCCCATATGGTTATTGTACCCGCGAACAATATGTGGACAATCAACTTCTATTTTTTGTTTCTAATATTTACAATACCTTTTATTTTTAGTACTGGTTCAGATCCAACAAATGAGCTTATAAGAGTTACATACCAGCGTACAATAACATATTTGTTTGCATCACAAACAACTTGAGAAAACGCACCCCTCAGTTATTTTTTCACCGACTTTTCATCCGGTAAAAACAGCTCCTCTAATCGTGTTGCTACGTATCGCACCAAGACCAAAGACACCATAGTTTTCTTTCAATAGGTAAAAAAGCTCTGGAAATGAGAAGAAATGATGACAAAATGTAGTTGCTAGTTTCATTTGCATAGTCTCAGTCAAAGCTATAACTATTTGTGCACCAAATCGAATGCTTTGGAGTGATATACATCGATGGTTCTAACGGTTGTTCATCATTATTTTGAGTATGTTCAGGTTCGGAACCACTATTGATGACTAAGCGTTCTAAACAAGAGTTAATGGAAAGCGCAAAAGACGAAACAGGGCTTGGAGAAGGTGGCGACAATTCGGTGTCACTGTTATTTTCGGATTTATCACTAGTGTCGGATGGTGCATGCTCGACATGAACAAGAACTAGTATTCTATGCGTGCAGTCTTGTATTTTATTCTATTAGCAAGCAGAAAAAAACAAATAAGCCTAGTAGAAGCCTACCACATAAAAGCACATTATTTGTAAATAAATGTTATACCTAATTTGGCAATGTTCATCACAATGAACATAGCAAATTGACAATACTTGTTTAAGTATTTGGCAGTGTTCACTGTGATGAACAAACAAGTTTGCCTGCAAAAAAGAGTTACCAATAACACAAAACATTTCGTAAAACCGATTCCAAGCCAAAGCATAAACTTTGTTTAGTAAATAAAAACCACAAAAAAGTTAGTTTAGCTATGTAAAACATGTAAAATAAAAACTCTTACCTTGCGAAGAATCGAGACCCCGCACCTTCCTGACAAATTGTGTCGATAATGACAGATGAACGATGCTGCCACTAGTAGAATTATTTTTATACCGTTATAAATACTTTAAACTTACTATAACTAAAATAAAATCTGACAAACTCGCATAGAAAAATCGCTCTAGATTTTTTTTAATGAATGTTTACCACAGTGAACAAAATCAAATTAAGGGTTAACGAATGAGAAATCACAACACTCGACTAACGTGAAATACCTTCACTATCTACCATAAACACACAGATTAAAAATTCAAAATACAATTCGAACCGATTACATCAATATCCGATTCAAACTAAGTCGCGTTCCAATTCCGCAAAATTCAATCGTACACTATCCTATACACACGAACACACCCACACAACACAACCACACGCTGTGTATGTGTGCGTCTATCCTTCTTTGACCTAGAGACGGCTACTATCGCTAGTTGCAGTAGGTCAGGACCACTACACACTATACGGGACGTCCACTAAACGTTGATCCCCCCTTCCCCCCTTCTATAACACATGTGGATCGTCTGCGCTGCATTTGAATAGGTCTCCCCGTGTCTTCATTCGCTGGACATGTTGCTAGACGAGCTGTAGACGGAATGCGGTTGGTGGACCCGATTAAATGGAGTCGGTGTTCTTGATTTGAATTTCGGGTTTAGTTTTAATTAGGGATGGGGTTTATTAGTTATTTAACGTTGGTTAGGTAAACGTGAGAGTAATTTCGAATGTGTTGCGTGAGTGAAGTTTTAAGTGGGTAGTTAAATAATTAGGAATTTTGGGTAGTCGAGTGTGTTAATTGTTCTGTTAATTCGTGGTTTAGATTAACGCTGAACATCTTAAATGAAAAGCTCAATACAATCAATGTAGGAAGTAGTATTGTTTAGTTGTAATATTATTATGATTGACGTGTAAAAGTGTTTGTACAAACCTACTTACAGAAATATGGCAGTCTTTGTTAGGAATTTAGAAACGAAAACGTCTTTTAACGTACGATTGTTAGTAACTTTCTTGTCTGCCAACTAGTAGAGTATTTGTAAATAAAAACATGTTTCAAAGATACTTTTCAAATAATAAGACAATTTAAAAACAAATCTATTATGGTAATAGAGTCACATCACTACCTTTTACGAAATTACAACTATTGACAGTCCGACATCATCCTAAATACAATCAAACTACCTATATAAGAATAATCCATTACCTATCTTTTTTACTCAAGTACGAAACAAACCGAGATAAAGCACCATTTTCCTCCAAATCAAACGAAACAAATCGTATATTTTCATTCATATTGACGTAACACCATTACTAGCAGTTTCCCGTTTACCTCAAGCCACTACACAAGAGCATGATAAGCAGCTTACGGTCCTTACGTATTTTTTCCTACACAAAAGCGGGTATTTTTCCCCTCGTTTCTTTGTGGCATATGTTATTTATTTGTTGCTGATATGGGTAGTGTAACTTGTTGCTTTTCTTGGCTATTTTTGTTGAAGATACATGTTCTTTTATTTTGAGCATAATTTGTAGGTTTTGTAGATTTTTCCGAATCTGAACAATCAATCAATCTGCCTAACTTTTTCCGACTATGCTGAGGTCGGCTTCCAGTCTAATCGGATGCAGCTGAATACCAGTATTTTAGATGTAGCTTCATGTAACACAGCCTCCACAACCCAGAAACTGGGTAATACAATACCCCTTTGTAAGATTGATTGTAAGATTTTCGGGGTTTCTGTCTACTCGTAAGGACTATCAAAAATGTACAAATAAGAAAGACAGATAAGACCACTACCACCTCACTGACTGCACAATGTCCAAGAGCTTTTTTATAGTGAAAACTTCTTTAGGCGCTTTGAGCATTTTTTGAGATGGGAAAAAAACAATTGAATTCGCGACACCGTCACAGACACCTCTGTTTTTTAGAATAGGTATTTCGATAATTCAAGTCTCAAAATATAGGTTTAGGTCCAGAACGAATATTCCAATTGGAATTATGAAAATCGGAAAACCCGTTTACAAGATATGGCCAAAATTAAGATTATGAATATTGTGAAATCCTGTATCGACGATAAAAAAAAAAACAAACGCATTAAAAAAACACACACAAAAAAAACACACGTAATTGTTCAATTTTTCACTTCTGTCGGCACTCTGAACTGACCGACTACAGCAACGGTCGGAGTAGCATGAGCTGTGTCCCTGTATACGCTCTTGTATAGTTCTTGCTTTTTTTTGTAGCTTGTACTTCCCACTTCTGGACAAAAGCAGAGCCCTCAAATTCTATTTTCTAGGCTTATGAGTTAAAAAAAATGTAGTGTTGAAATTTTTTTCTGTTCTATCTACGGAGCTAATGTTGCAATATTATAAAACGTATTGAAATTAATCTATCTTCATATACAAAGAGAGATAAACCAATTATCTATAAAAACACATGCGAAGTAAATAAAACCAACTCATCCGTATTGATGCGCCGGCGCAGTACCGTGAACAATCGACGATCGATATTTTATTATCGACGTCGTTCTCAACACTATAGTGCTTGGCTTTATGACATAATGTACGGCTACGTAGTCTTTGAAGTTCCTTTTCAAGTATTTCTTTGTAGTATACCTTTGCATGTTCATAAGTTTCATGAGTTAAAGAGAAATCAGAATCCCACCAAAAAAAAAATCATGTAAAATTTTGCCAAGACGAGACCATATGACTCGCACTATCAAAGAATTATCAGATGTAGAGCCAAGCTTCTAACTCTACAAGCCCTAACTTCACAAACTCCACCTTCGTCAAAATATGTAGCTTGGGCGTTTCGAGATAGAAGCGTTTTTGGACTCTCACACGTTTTCATTTTTTTTTATCGTTTTCATGACTTTGTTAGATTAAATGTTATTTTTATTGTTTGTATTTCCTGTTCGTGCCCCTAAAAAAAACCCGACTTCTGAAAAAACATTACAAAGTGAAAATAACTTTAATTTCGCAAGTCGGTGACTTTGGATATGTATTAAAAAAAATTGTCTCCGCCTTCCGAAATTAAAGGTATTTTTCACTTTGTAGTGTTTTTTCGGAAGTCGTTTTTGTATCAAAACAATGCATATTTATGCGATAGCAATAATCGCAGTTGATTTGCTGTCTTTTTTTCAAGAGTTACGTTGTCTGTCTTCGAAATGCATCATCAGATCTACATATATGAAATGGGACCATTTCGGAATAAACCCCTATCGAAAAAAAAAAATTTTGCAAATCCGTCTGTATACGACGGAGTAAAAAAAAACATGTCGAATTTATAACCTCCTTCTTTTTGAAGTCGGGTAAAATTATTTTTTCTTTCTTTCTTCATCTAACCATGCATTTTCCTGGAAAGTTGGCAACGCACAAGCAACGCTGGTGGTGGAGTTAGTTACTGTTACTGCTAAGATTCCATTGCTTAGACAGGTGTTTTGGAGTTTTGCTTAATTATGTTATTTTTGCGTGTGATTGGAGAGGCCAATGTCTGTGCCTATGATGATGATGATGTTATTTTTACGGTTCCGACCAGTTTCGTTCCGAGAAGCAAACACGGAAGCTTTAATCTCGCTTTTTGTTCGTCTATCACAGAGGTGTTTATCGAGATCCATGCGACGTATGAATTTGATCCTGTATCGTACAGTAGAGTAGAGTAAGTAATAATGTACCTACAATAAATTGCAGAAGACTAACTAAAAGAGATTTCAAAGAAAATGCCATCAACCTATCTTTCATTAAAAAACAGGCATGCTTTTGTATAGGAGTGAAAATCAACAAGTTTTAAATATAACTCCTTTGTATTTTAATTAATAATAGGTATAATTAACAGCGTTCTCCCAAACAGTGGGTAGTGTTGAGTTACAGTGTGATGTAGTTGAAATTTAATATAGATAATATGATTAAGACGCGTTATATTTAGCCTAATAATTTAACGCATAGTTAGCTTAACTAACTATGCGTTAAAATCAACTGTTAATAAGTCTAATGTCGAATAAAACTTGATATCGTAAAGTTTTTTTTCTACCTGTTTTTGTCTTGTCAACATTCAATCAGTCAACTAAGACTTGGTCTCTGTCCCTCACATACTTACACATCAACGAATCATCACATCTTCCCCCCTTCTCCCCAAATATGCTCCCACTATCCGGTCTAAATCCGGTCTAACCGGTTTCACATCGCTTTTCTACGTACACATATATCTACATCTACTCACACATGTATCTATATGTGCACAAAGTCAAGGGTTGTATGCACCGGGGTGAATGACCGCCGAAACGCAGCGCGCAACAAGGTCACACACACAAGCGCATACACACATAGACGCGACGACCGTGAAATTAGAAATAGTAGTGATGTGGGAGTGTCGATATGTGCTATCGATGTGTTGGCGGGAACTTGGTCGATGAATTTTGATGGACGTTTTGTGTGTTTGAAAATAAATGTATCAGTGTTTTAGGTATTGTTAGTTTTAGAGAAAACTTAGCCAATTATGTCAGGGTTTTTTTTTGGATCGATAATAAAAGTATAAATGAAAATTTGCCTAATTCATGAATTATTTTTATTAATTATACAGTAAACGGTAACTCTTTATAATAAGATGTCAAATAAAAATATAAAAAGAACTCATTATGATGCAAATACACAGGTAATTAATCGGCCAACTACCTAAATGTGTATTATCAATTGAAATAATACCGAATAAAACATTTTCAAGGGTCAGTGTACAAGAAATTAATGCAACACTAGCTTTGGAACTTGTGCAATAAAATATATATTTAAACCCATTGTTAATTATGTATTTACCTACTGCTTTGTTATGTATTTACTTCTTTGTAGATTCCTTGACCCTTAACTTCTTACCATAAAATATAATTTTCGAAGTCGATTTTTTTCGTTATTTAATGTAATTTGTCTGTGTAATTAAGGCTTATTATGTTAATGTCTGAACGTCATAGCTGCTATTGGTAAAAAATGCTGTGCTGTCACGATGACATAAGCCCCGCCCTGTTGCCAATTTTAGGGTGTTGATAAAGCGTCAATGTAAAAACTACTCTCGTATGTGTATTACTTGTTACCCTATATACTTATCAGTTAACAGTTATATAAAACCATTTAAACAGCAAATTATTTGAACGCAAATACAACAATCATTTTCCCAACATCGATACTTCTCTCTATCCACAAAACGTCCCGCCAAGAAAACCGTGTCTTTCCCATCACTATGGACCCCACACCTCAACCGCCATATTTAAAGGCAGTATAAACCCTATAACCTTGCAACATGGCCGGCTTCGACGTCCAAATGATATTCAAATCCGACGACCGTTGTATTAGCAATCGACATCGGCTGAATACAAATGAACCCAAGAATGCAACCAGGGTTAGCGTGAAAAAGCAATTGTTTCCTGAACCCTCACTATGTTGCATGTATTTGTATGTGTGGGTAATGTTAATGAGATGTTAATAAAACTGATTTGTGATTTTGTGAAGTAAAGTAGGGATTTCCTACTTAAAACGTTTTTCTTTCAAGCACCTATATATTACAAATGAATAATGTCATGTACACATTATATCAATTAATTAGCAGCTTTAAAAATTATAACGTTGTTTAAAATCGTGTTAGAGTATAGGTATCATCATAGATAAAAAATTTTTTTAAATAAAATATGAGTGTAACGATTTTTTATTAAAATCAGACTGAATTTTTGTTCAAAGATCGAAAAAAATATTATGTTTAATGTCACTGTACTATAAAATATGACTGATTTCGAATTCAGCACTTAAGTACGTGTACCTACGGTTTTTTTCAATAGGCTTTAGGCCTTGACTACTGCTTTCATTAATACAATCTTGAAGTACTGTTTTCATGATGTTGTTGTGTACTTTACTTTGTTCTAAATCTTTCTACTTATCATACTCTTATTGACTTTTTCATTGAACATATGTTTTATCTATTTATAGGTAAATATTTCAACACGTGCGGTCATTTTTCTGGGTCTCATATTTTCCAATTCTTCAGTACCCTATACAATTAATGTAATAACAACAGAAACTGTGATTATGATCATCGCAAATTATTCGATAACCCAACTTCAAAGCAGTCGCCCATCCCTCGAAAGATCCATTTCCCCGCACTAGTGTGTCGGTACACTACAGTGAGTAATTTCAGGAGCACTAGTCTGGTTTATTTTCGTAAAGTTTCTTCGACGCCTGCCTGTAACGATAACGTTACAATTGTACTATGTAGGGAGGTAAATATATGACGTTTACGATCTACGTCAATTGCTCAACTATTTATAGTTATGACGTCAATGTATTATTAGGCAGAAACATGGAACCTATTGCTGCCGATGTAGTAGTACATTACATAAATTACATAGTACATTTAAAAAATTACAAGCTTGGATGGCAGTGTATATTAAATAGTCCATGGTAAAAAAGATGTAAGAACTTTTTCAACAGTTATTAATAATTCAGTGGTTTTGTAGGTGTAGTTCAAGTATTTGTAGTTATGACGTAGATATATTAATAGGTAGAAAAATCATATCAAATTCTCCCGCTATAATTATTAGATTTGATTGTTGTTTTATCTCTTTTATCGCCACAGCTAAATAATCATTTGTATTTTCAAAAGAATAATAAAAATTAAAGATGTTTTTTTTTACGAAACCCCATAGTATATTTAAGGTTCGAAACAAACGGTTTGTTTTTTGAACACTATGAAACAAAAAACAAGTATGTTGGATCAAAAATAAATTGGGGACGGGGTGTATAGTAGGTTGCCCATCGTTTTTATATATATTTTAGGGTGCACTGTGTGGCAGATGGCAAAACAGAAGGTCATAACATTTTTCCGAAAGGAGTTTGTCCATAAATTAAGTTACGTAATTAGTAGTTTTATGGTTATCGTGCATCATGCTATGTATCAAGAAGGGTTAAGCAGTTGATTAGCTATACAGTTTTTCAAGACATTTAAAAGCAACGGTGAAAGGGGGTGGTAAACAACATTTTACAAGCAGAAAAATCTGTTTTCTACAGGAAAATTAGAGACTTAAAGGAGCGTGATTTTATTCCTTGTACTGTGTAATGTTCAGGCAAACTAATATGTCCTTACTGTATGTGTAGTTCTTTAAAGCTCGGTTCCTATGTTCAAAAAGGGATCGTACTTTTTATTTCCAAACTGGGTAAATATAAAGTTTCGTAAGCTAACGTAAAGTTGGAAGGCCCCACAAGGTGGACCGATGACCTTGTGAGGGCCGCAGGAGTCCGCTGCATTCGGGAAGCACAGAACCAGTCGAAGTGGCGGAGCTTGGGGGAGGCCTATGTCCAACAGTAGACGTCTTCCCGCTGAAATGATGACGACGATGAAGTTAATACCTGTGATAGCTACTTCCAAATAGGAGGAGCTTACTATGCGAAGGTATTAATTAAGTATTTGCTTCATTATTAGTAAAGATACAAAAGTCTTAATTATAACCTAAAACTGTTGTAAAAGAGTTTCATTGAAACTCTAGTCACAGCACAGAAAACAAGATTCGTTTCTCAAAGATCACTGACCGCCCAAAAAAATTCTCTGTTTCATCGCTCGCTCGCGTCAGACATTCCTTGGATATTTCAATAGATCAGCTTTATTTGTGTTGGCTAGGTCGCGGCTACTAAATATACCAACGTGAATAATCTTCTATTAGAAGAAAGTTGTTAAGAAAACCGTTTCTTACCGACTTTTTGAATGAAAAGGAGTTTCTGACGACACTGAGGATTTTTTTTTCGAAATATTTCAATGAAAAAAGTATGTCTTAATCAATATACGGCTTTTCTAGAAAGGAGGTGGTTTAATTTTGGTGAAAATTTTGAAAATTGTTTTGATTTTGATGTCTGTCTCACATTTTGGAAATGTCTGGTTGCCTCGGTTTCAGTGGAATAATATTGTTAATAGAATAACTGTTTCCTTTGCTCATTTGAGTATGCATGCAGTCGTATAGATTTAAAAACAATACATCATTTACCCACCTGTAATTATCATTCTCCTGTGTCAAAAAACTTTGGCAGTTATTTTAATTATCATTTTACTGAATTTAAATACAACCGTCCATGCCTAGCGTCACCTTAAAAGCACTCCATCCGTCAATTAGCACTAACAACCCATTCTCAACCTTATCGCGATAAAAATAAAGTATACAATAAATCGAATAATAAACAAGAGATAACTTATTAAGGCACATTAGAATTCCATCCTTAATTCAATGCTGAAGAGTTTAAATTCATTTGAATTAACAAAAAAGACCGGCTCCTACATTGTATTAACAATGAGCAGCCTAAATAATGCTTCAGCTATACAAGAATAGAGTTCAAATTCGATTGATAGTTTTATTCAAACTTAGAACGTTTTATGTGCGAAGAGAAACCGCCAAAATGCATCGGAAGGTCAACGAACCTCGCCAACCAAGGACAGTGCATTCCATTTTTAAATAGCGCGCCAATAGAAGGCTCGATCTAAATAGGCCCGCCATCTTGCCATCATTGCGCGGGAATCGTATAATGGCGTCCATTTTTGACAAAAACATTTTTATTCGTCAACAATGGCGCATTTCCACGTATTATTTCGGCATAATTAGGGAGCCGGTAACGAGATTTTCGTAGCAAGTTCGTTATAAAATTGTATTAAATTAAAATGGAGTTCTTGTGTTCGATAGATGAGTCTGAATATGGGGATTCTAGGAAATACATAATTATTAGGTCTTTACCTATGAAATTGCCGTTCTGCAGTACTGGCCATTTCAAATCAAAATAATTTTTGTTTGGCTAAGAATTCTAATTTCAAATTAATTTTATTTTAAAAACATGGATTTTTTTTTCTAAAAGTAGTCATTTCTTTATTGATTAGTGTTACATTTACATCGCATTTCAATCTTTTTCGTCATCATGGATACGTTAAAAATTCGAGTAATTATGGAATATGAGTACCGTCGTGGCAGCAACGCGGCACAAGCGGCACGCAACATCAACGACGTTTACGGAGCTAACACTACAAACCAACGCACCACCTGTTATTGGTTTGCTCGCTTCCGTTCTGGAAATTTCGACCTGAAAAATGAACCTCGCGGTCGTCCGAAGACTTTGGTCGACAATGACGAATTAAAGGCGATTGTGGAAGCTGATGATACACAATCTACGGCTGAATTAGCAGCAGCTTTCGACGTTAGCGTCAAAACAATATTGGTCCATTTGCGTCAAATTGGCAAGGTAAAAAAGCTTGACAAATGGGTGCCCCACGAACTCAATGATCGCCAGCGCGAAGTACGCGTCGAGACGTGCGTTGCACTGCTCAACAGACACACAAATGAAGGAATTTTGAACCGCATTGTTACCTGCGATGAAAAATGGATTCTGTTTGATAACCGTAAGCGCTCAGCAAGTTGGTTGGATCCTGGTTCAGCACCTAAACAATGCCCTAAACGAAAACTTACCCCTAGAAAAGTGATGGTCACTGTTTGGTGGTCTAGCGCCGGTGTGATTCATCACAGCTTCTTACCAAACGGGGTGAGCATTACTGCAGATGTGTACTGTGAAGAACTGAACACAATGATGGAGAAGCTGGCGCATCTCCAACCAGCATTGGTCAATCGCTCGTCTCCGCTGCTCCTGCACGACAACGCGCGACCTCATACTGCACAGCAGACGGTCTCCAAGTTGCAAGAACTGGGGTTGGAAGCTCTCCGTCATCCGCCCTACTCACCAGACCTTGCGCCTACAGACTACTACTTTTTCCAGAATTTGGATAACTTCTTGGCGGGAAAAAAAATTAATACCCGAGAGGCAGTACAAAATGCCTTTGAAGAATTTGTTGCCTCCCGTCCAGCTGATTTCTTTAAGAAGGGCATCAATAAACTGCCACTGCGATGGCAAAGATGCATTGATTGCATGGGTGATTACTTCGATTAATACAAATAAAAAATTCATGAAAAAAAATCGTTTAAATTTTTTCATACAAAACGGCAATTTCATAGGTAAAGACCTATTATATAAACTGATTATGTTAGTAAATGTTCGCGTAGGTACAGAATTCCAAGAAAACATTATTTTACAACGTTCTATCAGATCTGGGTTTCTTTACTTTGCGAAATCGATGGAAGATTTTCAGAACAGATAATGTCGTTTTAACCAGTTTTAGAATTACAGGATGTCGTAAAGATTCTTAGGGTTAGATGCTCACAGCAAAAATGCAATCAGTAATCGCTGGGTGGGCTACTTTAGATTTAAGTAACGAATGTTACATTTTCCAACACTATTAATAGTTATTAGTTTTCTGTTCTTTTGTTATTTCCTTCAGACGCAGCTTATCATAGATCACGGATGGACACAAAATCCTTCACAAAAGGTATGGTAGTGTCCTAAAAAAGGATTGCTATTTCTGATCAGCTTTGCAGGAAGATGCACTAAGGAAACCTCCAAAATTATTTTACGTTTTTTGCTTTTCATTTTTCATGAAATAGTTATTTAATGGGATCATATCACTGGGTTTCCCTACTTGATATCGAAAGTTGATGATTTGATTGTTATAATATCGAATACGGTATGTCGATAGTTCAGTTGTACGATGTTTTATTCCATCGATGCTTTATTAGTGCGATGTAACGTTTGTGAGAAAAATCCTGTTGCGAAAAACCCTACAGCGATTGCTCATTACATACTTCGATAGTATGTCTGTTCGAAACGCCTACTGTTGTCCGTGACATTTAATTAATAATCTTATTTTGCATTATAGACGTTAAGGAAATACAGTACTTTTATTAAAAAAATGAATAGTTCCTAGTTTATTATTAACATCAAGATAAATTAATGAATTATATTTAAATATATGTATTATTATGCCTATTAATTTTCTGATTTTGTTTTTAGAATAAAATTTACAGCGGATAACATAGATAAACCATTTTTATGTATATATAATTCAGTTTTAATTATTTAGGTATAGGAATTATTGTACTAGTAATTATATTTTTTTTTTTTAATAAAAGGTATGTATTTCCTTAGCGTCTATTATGCAAAATAAGATTATTAATTAAATGTCACGGACAATAGTGGCGTTTCGAACCGACATACTATAGAACTAATAAATTACCGAACTAATGAGCAGTCGCTGTAGGGTTTTTTGCAAATGTATTTTCTAACAAACGTTGCATCGCACCAATAATGCATCGATGGAATAAAACATCGTACAACTGAATTATCGACACACCATGGTCTATATCATAATAATCGAATCATCAACTTTCGAAATCAAGTAGGGAATCCCATATCACCACATATTTTAAAACAAAGTCCCACGCTGCGTCTGTCTGTCTATTCGCAATAAACTCAAAAACCATTGAATGGATTTTCATGCGGTTTTCACCAATAGACAGAGTGATTAATGAGGAATGTTTAAATGTAGTTATAATTAATCATTTGTTAATTTTTCTTGTAAATTGGTTAACGTGGGCGAAGCTGCTGGCAAAAGCTAGTCCTACTATCATACTAATATTATAAATGTGAAAGTTTGCGCAAAAACGGCTGAACGGATTTTGTTGAAATTTGGCACACAGATAGTTGATAACCTGAATTAACACATGGGATACTTTTTATCCCGGTAGTCATTCCCGTGGGATAATTTCCGATCTGCACGTGGGCGGAGCCGCTGGCAAAAGCTAGTCTATACTAATATTATAAAGAGGAAAAATTAGATTTTTTGTTTGTTTGCTTTGATTAGGCTCCGAAACTACTGTACCGATTTGAAAAATTATTTCACTGTTTTGAAGCTAGACTATCCTCGGGTGACATAGGCTATATTTTATTCCGTATTCCCACGGGAACGGGAACTACGCGGGTGATTTGTTCAACATACGGCTTGAAACTGACCCGCAAATGCAAAATTTGTAAGAAAATCTGAATTTAATAAAGACTTATCTTACCCTGGCACTTCACCCTTAAGTGGTAATAAAATTTTTTTTGCATAGTCAGATTAAACAACGTTCAACGTACGTTAAACGTTGTTCGTTCGTACGCTCGTGTTGTCAGTGGTGTCGGTAACAGTGGCGCGAGTTCAATTGTTTTCTCCCATCTCAAAAATGCCCAAAGCACCTAAAGACGTTTTCAATTCAAAAACTTTAAGCGTCAACTTAAAACTGCCCTAAATTGGAAGTTAATTAGGAAGCTTCCAAATCCCATCACCATCATTCTGAAAGAGATACTCACACAACAAAGACATCCTCACGACCTATGAAGGGCAGACAGGCGTCACGGTGGCTGCTCCAGCAATTTGTATCTTCCATGAAATGATTAGCATATCTAATTTACAGCACTTACTAATGTCTTAAGATTTAAGATATGAGGAGCTTTGGCGTATTACATTGACCAAAACCTTTATAAACCACTTGTAAATCTGGAATGTTTTAAAAGTTGCTGTATCTCGTATCAGTTAGAAATATTTAAGAACGGTCTCATCTCACAATTTTCTTCTTAGCGTTTTCCCAACTATTTTGGAGTCAGCCCCCAGTCTAACCGAATGCAAAAGAATATAGTACGTGTCATGTAAAAAAACGCTGGAAGAAAGTGGAAAGTGGGTGTGTTTGCGCATGGGTGGTACACTCGTGCACGAAAGCGCCTATTATTAAGTTTTTGAAATAGTCTTTCTCTTGCCGCTTCGTTTATTGGTAGGTATTTAGTGGTATGAGGTACGGGGTGTAAAGTTCACTCATACTAATGATGGTAAAGGAGGATCCTCCGACCAGACGGGTATTGTGTCTGGTCCGGAAAACTGCCCGACAGTTGATGTCGGGATTTTGTATCTATCTGGGTGTCGTGGTAAACTCTGATTGCGCGATGTAGAATTGCTTAGATAGTTCGCCTGTGGCATTGTAGATGGCGCCACTTTTCTTTTTGCGTTTTTCGATATTTGTTGCGAAGTATTTTTATTTTTGTAATGCCGCTACAGGTACATTGAAAAACCCACCTCATACCACCAAATAGACCGATAAATTGTAAAGTGCGCAGCTTGATCGCCAGCGTTCTTTTTACCTGACGCTACCTGTACCAGTGTTTTACATACAGCGACTGCTTATCTGATCTTCACGACCCAGTTACTGGGTAATACGATATCCCTTGTTAAGGACTGGCTGTCAAACTTTCGGACTTCTGACAGCTCGTGAAGACTGTCAGAGACCAAAGAATGACAGCCGGGACAAAGCGCAATTTGGGTAGATACTATTAACAGTAATAGTTACTTATAACACAAAGTACCTAGGTTAAAAAAAAACAACCGACTTCCGGAAAAACACTACAAAGTGAAAAATAACTTTAATTTCGGAAGTCGGTGACTTTGGATACGTATTTTTCATTTTTTGGCACCGCCTTCCGATATTAAAATTATTTTTCACTTTGTAGTGTTGTTCTGGAAGTCCGTTTTTTTAAGTTTTAATTTTTCACTTTTTAGCTATAGTACCTACCCCACACTAAGTCGAAATTTAGTCATCCTTGGGGTCAAAACAATGCATATTTATGCGATAGCAGCAATCGCGGTTGATTTGCTGTCATTTTTTGAAGAGTTCCGTTGTCTGTCTCCAAAACTCATCATCCGATCTATATGAAATTTAAATGGGACTATTTCGGAATAAGCCTCTTTCGAACATAAAAATAATTTTGCAAATCCGTATGTCTATATATGACGGAGTTATGCCCGAACATACATACAAAAATATAAGTATAAAATATCAAATTGATAACCTCATCCTTTTTGAAGTCGGTTAAAAATATTATTCTCCACTCACATTGTAAAACTTAGTTTTCAATGCTTACATAACTTAACTTATTGTGATGCATCAAGTAACATGATCAGTTGTTTAGCAATGTCGCCGTTACCGACGGGCACTGGGCAGGGGCGGTACTTTCTAAATTATTCTACATTACATCATATATTTATAGACGTGTTTCGCATAGGTGTGTAGATAAGTAATTGTTGAAGTTATTGTAGATGTTCAATTAAAAATAATATTAAATAAAATAAAACGTGTGGCACTCGGAGACTGCCGCGGTAAAGCTATTGCATAGCATTTTTTATCAACTTATGCAATTATAACGAAAATAACCTAACACCCCAGTATGAAATGGCTAAAATACTGCTAAAACGGTAAGAAAATTTCATAAACTATCCATAAATAAACGATGTTGAGTATGAAAATTCAGATAAAGCAGTCAAAATTGCAATTTTAACATGTCATTCCTCCGTTCCTATGCAACAGTCGGACTGTTGCATAGCAACGGAGTTAGGTTATTTTCGTTACGGAATTTCTGGATTCGGTCTCCACGCTCAAGGCCCGCGATAGAAGCTATGCAATAGCTTAAAAAAGATTTTATTAGTTTTACACGTGTGTACTGGCTAGTGGCTAAAAAAATGACCAAAAAACACGCGTTCAAAACCAAACTAAAAATGCAGAAAATAATTTTGAAAACGTGTTTTTAGTTTTTATAATCTATTATTTATTTTCTGTTTTTTAGTCTCCTAACTATAAAAGTATTTCAGTTGTTTTTTTTTTAATTTTTAAAATTATGCATCACATTTATGAAATTACTCGTCGGTCGGTCCTCGATAAGTCTACAAAGTTTAAATGAAACCTGACCGTTTGAAGTGGGTCAAAATCAAGTCCAAAGGAGTCGGTTACAAACAAACATGCATACAAACATACAGGTGAAGATATTAAAAGCGTGTTAAATAACAGCTGCACGGGTCGGTCGATGCTTGCCGCGGTTGGTCCGTGGATGGACAGCAATCTAAAATATGGTTACATCTTTACATACCAAGACCCGTCCGTGTCTCTGAAAGCACGCTAAGTCGTTGGTCTCGGCTGTGATTCGTGGATCTTTGACAGTCGTTACGGGTCGTAAGAAGGTCGAAAGTCTGACAACCAGTCTTACCAAGGAGGAACGTATGACCCAGTAACTGGTATGTATAGGTCAGATAGATAGTTGCTCCATGTAAAATAATGATATTCAGCTGCATCCGGTAAGACTGGAAGCCAACCCCAGCATAGAAAAAGCCTGGGCAGACGATTATGATTAATTTTACACGTCGGTATTATTTTTATCGTAGATTTGTTTAAGAAACTTCCTGATAGCTGGAGGCTTTAATAAACATTGGTCAACCTAAAATAACTTCCAATTCAAATATTGGTTTAACGAATTCATCAAACAAATGAATATTGTATCTGGTATTTCCCACTCTAAAAACAGTGCGAAATAACACTTCAAAAAACCAAATCATGCTCTCCTACACAGTGACGGATCAAATATAAATACCGATACAAAACTGAAAAGCGTTCACCATTTTAATCCGTGTTGCGTGAACTGACTATTTTTAAACACTGACGTACAAATTCTATTACAATATTGAAAAAAATCACAAAAATACAATACATTCATTTTTTGAAATACGATAGCGGTATGAATGGGTTGCGTAGCTCGTAGAGGCGTCTATGCTACGAAAACTGTAGACCTACGCTACGCCGTAGCGTGTCTACGATCTAGGCTACGAGAGGCGATCGGCGCGTAGCTTAGAATTAGAATTTTATGTTTATGTATTTCTTGGGCGGGCTTGTTGAATGTTCTTATTATGTTATTCATACTAATTTTCTCTTAATACATATTGCTATATTCATTATAGAAAATGCTAAGTTTTTTCTTGAAAATATTTTTGTCCTGTTACTGAGCCGATTACATTTTTTTTCTATGTGTATGCTCACTTAGTCACGCTTGCTCCAGATTGTATTCGATTACAAATGGATGTATGAATCTACACTTCATAGTATGATCTTTTTTCAGTCTTGCAATTTTAAAACACACTGTATCTAACAGATATATGAACAATATAAAATAATATAGAAGTTTGAATGCGGTGACATCAAGGTGGACCCTACATAAGATGATGGTACGAGCTTGTCGCCTACAGACAGGATTTGCCCACACTACCTCAAGATGGAGAGGATTGTAAAGAAGAACTCCCTTTCTCCTGTCCACTCTTCTCTGTCTTCTGCCTTTACCCTACAGTGAGAAACGATAAACTAAAAATGAAATAATTTGTGTGAAGTTATCTGCCTTATACAACGTGAAGACCACTATTTCTGTGTGTGGCTGATTTGTTACGGTGATTTCATTTAGTGTCGTACAATAAATGAAATCACTGGCAATATTAATGTACCTATATGCATTATTTTGCAACTATCAAATACATTTCCGCATGTTGCCGCACGTAAAAGTATAGCACCATCCCATCTCTTCCCGTGGGTGTCGTAGAAGGCGACTAAGGGACTTACTAGAGAATGGGTAGCAGCGTTCTCTATGCTTTTTACCACCATACTGCGATCGCCTACCCACCTGCTAAGCGTGGCGATTATGGCTGAAATGATGATGATGATGATCAAATAAATCCTAACATCGAAATTAAAAGAGCATTTTCTTCAAACAAACTAAATAGTAGTGATGGCTGACTATCATCATAATAATTATGATTATTAGCCTATAATGTTCCCACTGTTGGGACACAGGCCTCCTGTCCATGAGAGGGAGTGGGCCGTAATCCACCACGCGGGCCCAGTGCGGGTTGGTAGATGTCACATGTCATCGAATTTTTGGTTCTAGGACATGTCGGTTTCCTCACGATGTTTTCTTTCACCGTTTTAAGAGCAGTGGTGATGAAGTAATTTATACAAAGTAAATCGCCTGGAGCGAGACAAAGATTGATAAATCCTTATAGGGGTTGTCAATCTTTGACTAGCTATAGTAACTTTATTATTGGATAAATTCGATTGAATGATTTGAAGCAGACTGGAAACATCGTTAATTTTGGTTGTAATGTTTCCACCCTCTATGTCAAAAACCCTTTACTGCAATAATATTCTTATAAACACGTCATACCTATAAATAAACAGTCCACAAAATGTCCCAGCTCCCCACTTACTGGACCCGTACTACAGTCCGTGCGTAACTATGACGTAGCCGCGCACGGCGACACATGTCCCACGCCGCGCGACACATGTCGCTCTACGTAGGCAGCCACGTGGCCTTAGAGCCAGCGACACATAGTGACGTTAGATACTACACGTGTGGTAGCATGTGCTTAGAAGTCAATTTAGAAGGTTTTTGTTGAAACTTATATAAAACCTACACGTCGAAGTTGTTATTAGGCTTGCTAACGTCATCGATTAAGCTGTTTTTGACAGCCTGATTTAAACATTTTTATTATTTTTTAACAGGACCGCCGCTAGTGATGGTATAGTTAACTGCACACCAATGGTATGAAGTTATCTTTGACAGTGCCTTAATATAATGGTGATTTCCGTAGTTTCTGATGCGTGGTTGACCGTCAATA
Organism: Polymixis flavicincta; assembly: GCA_949987655.1. Lineage (NCBI taxonomy): Eukaryota > Metazoa > Arthropoda > Insecta > Lepidoptera > Noctuidae > Polymixis > Polymixis flavicincta. The sequence goes on from OX465183.1 coordinate 22,321,150, forward strand.
ATACCTTGTCAGTCATAAAATTATTATTATTATTATTTATTTGACATTATACATCAATTCTAATATCGACTATTTATAAAGTGATAGCTTTTGCCAGCGGCTTCGCCCGCGCGGAGTTTTCATCCCCTATTAACTCCCTTAGGGTTGAATTTCGAAAAATCCTAAATTATAAAGGGAACCTCTGTGCAAAATTTCAGCTTTCTAGGTCCAAGGGTTTGGGCTGGGCGTTGATGAGTCAGCCAGTCAGGACTTTTCTTTTTATTTACATATATTGTCATGGAAATCATGTCATTTGGTTTAAATACGTTCATTTTATTTGTGTAGATTCTTTTACATATTGTGAATGAGAGAACGTTGTAGGCCTTACTGACTGTAGATTTGTAGACGATTTTCTATTCTGTATTTTCATTCCTCTAAGTACCTAGTACTTATTGACAGGCTTGCACTCCCTTACCTATTATCACTGTAATTTGAAAACATTTTAAAGTCAACTATTTTTAAAAGAGTAAGCGTGGAGTTTTTTTCCGGCTCTTCTCCATAGGAAGCGACAAATGGAACCGTGCACCAAGCTTCTGACGTTTCATAAGTGCCCATGCAGGTTTATGTGAAATAAAATATTTTGATTTTGAAGAAGGTAAATGTTGTTTGTCTGACTCTTAGTCAGTTTTGTTTTGAAGAGTAGAGTTTAAATTAGACTACAGATAAACTTCAGATATATTGCTAACTAAGAGCACTCATGGCCCAGTACTAAAGCCCACGACTTGCGAGTTGGAAGTCGTGGGTTAAAAGTTAAAACCCTAAGCAGGCACTTTACTTTGAGTAAATAATTTCATCATCACTGTTCTCAAAACGGTGAAGCAAAACATCGTGAGGATACCGGCATGTCCTAGAACCAAAAATTCGAAGAAATATGACATCCGCCAGCCCACACTTGGCACGCGTGGTGGATTATGGCCCACTTCGTCTCACAGAGAGGAGGCCTGTGTCCTAGCAGTGTGAACATTGTAGGCTGATTATGCAGCTTCGGATATAAAGTGCTATGAGCCTTCTCATCTTTTCCATAATTTAATCTTAATGATGATTTCTGCGGGTCGTTAGAAAAATGGCAGTTTTTTTTTTTCATTATCTTTCTTTTGTTAGAGATTTCTTTCTTTCAATACTGTTTGAAATTGCCATTTACACGATACATTCTGCCATTTTTATTTTACACCTTTTTGTTTACCTCCAAATACAAAATAACAACATTTCCACGACACAACTTACAAACCACGGAACTAAACTGAATTCGTTTTTCATTTCCTTCATAAACTAGTTTCCCCTCAACTCAGGGGTTACGTTCCTCAGTGATGACGTCATAAAGGGTTGAAGGGTGATGGGTGACGTCACTCCTGATCGTCAAGCGTGATGTGTGGTTTGCTAATTGATAGTAATTACTGGTATTAAATGTGTGGTTTTTGTAATGTTTGAAAGGGTTTTTGTGGTATGGTGTTTTCATGTTTGCATTATTTTATACAGGAGTACGGTGGCCTCGTTGGTTTAGTAGTTGCAAGCACTGTTACTGAGCATGAGGTTTTGGGTTCGATTCCCAGGTCAGGCAAAGTTTTATTGGATTTTGCTAACTGGAATTTCTCAGGAACAGTCCGGCATTTAGATTTACGCCCGGTTGATGGCTATAGGCTCGCCCCATATTACATGGGACTGAAACATAAAATGTGGGTGTACTATGGGTATACCTCTACCTAGCCCTTAGGGGAAATAAGGCGTGATGATATGTTGTGTGAGTACAGTGTCGACTTTACCATTTAATTACTTCAAGTACAAAAGGTTGGCGCAGTGGTTAAGCGATTGACTGCTGCACCAGGTGTCGCAGGTTCGATTCCCGCACGGAAAAAATATTTGTATGACCTACTAGTAGTTTTTCCGGGTCTGGCTGTTTGTGTACGTGAGTTTAAATGTATGTAAACGCACCAACAATACAGGAGAAATTCCTAGTGTGGAGCTAAGTTATAAAAAAAACAATATGTAAAAAGAGAGAAATTAAAAGTGCTGATGCATATTTTTTTATTTGGTTCAATGGGTATTTGAAAATGGCTCGCTTATATTTTTTTTTAAGACAAATTTATATTTTTACAGTGAACTGCCATGCAAAAATCTTAGAATACTGACATACTCATGCATCAAATAAATCAATATTACAACATCACAGTCTCAAGAAAAAAAAACAAGCAAACCCAGAAGGCAAGCCCTAGCGCGCATATCAGGGTCAAGGTGATATGTTTGTGCAACTTTCGAATCCTCCCCCCTCCGTCTGATGCGCTCACCCCGCCATCCTTGCGTGTTATTTATAGGCGCACTAAGTGCGTTTTAAACATGGAGGCCGAAGGTCAGCTAATAGCTTAATAACTGTTCAGATGCGTTGGGACATGTTTTTATTTAAAGATAGTTTTAAGTATTTCCTATTACTAGTTTTTCAACCATTATTCATTTAAATTTAAAGCAACAATACTCAAAAATATTCGCTTTCTACACTCCTCCTCCATAAAAAATTAACAGTGGCAAATTTCACACTCCTTAGTCTGCGTAATTTTCGGAAAAAGGAGTATAAAGTTTTTTCTTCACGTCACGTGTATATATAGACGTCTTTCCAGAAGTACATCTGTATTCCCATAGTCCAAAAAACTAATTCATTCATATGTTTTAACGCAATTTATACTTCTCACTAGCTTTTACCGCGCGGAATTTTCATCCCCTATTTAACTTCCTTAGGGGTTAAATTTCGAAAAATCCTCCCTTGTTCCTTGTCTTCATTATAAAGGGAACCTCTGTGCAAAATTTCAGCTTTCTAGGTCCAAGGGTTTGGGCTGGGCGTTGATGAGTCAGTTAGTCAGTCAGGACTTTTCTTTTTATTTATATAGATAGATTTCAATACCCATTCATTTTTGAGAGTTTATGTTTTTTGAAGTAGACTATGAAATTTTGGTTTGTAATGAGATAATTTCGAGTAAAAACGTACTATTAATAGCTTTTTTTAAAATATTTTAATATTTATTAATGGGCTAGTACTTGGGAGAATATAACATATTAGCATCTGTAGCCGAACTAGGACGAGTCCCGTATCTTAGCATACAGCGCCGGATCCCTCAAAATAGACAATGACATAATTCTACTAGCCCAAATGTCATGCAATTGGATGCATAAATGAAAGAACCTAAATAACAGAATTAAAACTAAAATAACAAAAAAAAAAAAATACAAAACGAAAGTGTGTGTGTGTGTACGTGTGTGCGATTTTGTGTGAGTGTATAGTAGTGAAAAGTGTTAGGGTAGTGGGTAGTGTAAATACCTTCGTCTTACCGAAGAAATTATAAATACAATAAAATGATGCCATGTATTATGAAAAATTACATAAATATCAAGTTACTTCACTATCAAGCTACAATAATACAAGCCTCCTTACTGTGCTAATGAGTGGGCCATAATCCACCTCGCAGTCCCTGAGCGAGTTGGTGGGTCATTATTCACTTACAGTTGTAGAATTGTACAACTGTACCTATATGCCAGTCACACATTTGACATGTATAAGAAAGCCCTTGATCCATTAGAAATGACCTACCTTGTAGATAAAAATTCTCCAACAGATAAGGTACATCACACATTTAAATCTTCAGATAAAACTCCAGTGTAAGTTAAAATAGCGAGTACAAAGCGATAAGGAAAAGCTGCGCAGGGGCAGCCGGCGTACTCAGACCGACAGCCTTGAGGCAACGCGTTGCTCTTGTTGCAATTGTTGTACTACGACTGCGTTTGTGATATGGGGTGGGCAGGGGTCTTGGTTTTATGATGGCGGGAAATTCTCACGTTATGTTATAGCGTCCCGTATGTGTCGCCGGACGTAAAAGAATAGCACCATCCCATTTCTTCCCGTGGGTGTCGTAGAAGGCGACTAAGGGACTTACTAGAGAATAGGCAGCAGCGTTCTCTATGCATTTTACCACCACAATGCGTTCGCCAACCCGCCTGCCAAGCGTGGCGATTATGGCAAAACAGCCCAAATTGGGGGAGGCCTATGTCCAGCAGTGGACGTCTTTCGGCTGAAATAATGTTATAGCACAGATAATATCATATTGTACTACCCTTATAGCTTTCACTACACTTATATTCGCCATTTATATTTCGTAAACAACGTTGTCATCTATATACTATACATCTTTTTGTGTCTGTTTTTGTGACTACGTTGTTTTTCTAAACTGCGCAACGGATTTTTATGCGGTTTTCGACGTCACGTAGAGAATTTATTTCGGAAGGTTTATATGTATTTAGTATAGGTAAGTAATAAAGTTACATATAATAATGAAATCTTGATTCTTGTTAAGTCGTACAAACCGTGCGAAGCAGTGGTGGGTCTCTAGTTGAAAACAATTGAATTGGTCGCAAGTCAAAAATAATAACGAAACATATGTAATTCTATGTGTATTCAGAATTGTAAAACAAGTTTAACTGGCATAAAAAACTTCCTAGAAAAACACGGTTTTGCTGACAATTGTGTAATTTTCGATGTTTCTGGTCCTAACATTAAAAAAGTTCTTTCTTTTTGTGGAGCCTATTATATCTTCATATTTAGGGTGTAAGAAGACCTTTAAGTGTCAAATCTGTATGGTGTTACCAAAGCTGCGCGCACGCAGCCGGTGGTTACTCACCGAGACAGCCTTGGTGCAGACGTCTTTCTTTTGTTGTAGCTTTGTTAATGTACTTATGTATGGTTATCCTTGTTATTCAGCACGGGATCAGCTGAGGTGTTTTAGTGCCTTTGCTGTATGCTTACATATTTTGTGGATTTTATTTAAATGCTTTAAAATTTCGTTATTTAAGGTTTTTTTTTACCTATCAGTGGAATGACTAATCGTTATGTGTTGTAAATAAGCTATTAATAACAAATGATGAAGTTTATCATGAAATAGCGCTATAAATAGTAATTATCATTTTGTTCCGATCTGTCAACAATTATTTCAAGGTTAGTTAGTTTCAATAACTCAAACTCACAGTATTTATTTCAATTAAAAAATTTACAGGCACTTTTGAATTTTCAAAAAGTTGGTCAAATAGTAAGTTGAAGCTTGTTGCCCATTCCAAAACGTAGATTTCTAGGGAGAAGAACAGGCAAGAAACTCCAAGGACAGTCTTTTAAATCATGATTTAACAAAGTCGCTTCTTTAAGTGAGATCAATGTACAAAAAAATGTAGCAACAATTAAAAATATAAGATTTAAATAACCCTGTATTAATTTGGTCAAATTTCAAATAATAATTTACCTATAGAGTTTAACAGGTCTCTGTAAGTTGGCTTAGGCCTTCGTACGCCTTGCTCTGGACCATATGATACCGAGATATATAAGAATATTTTACAAAAACATTCGCTTCAAGGCCCAAACATCAGTGTAGCTCCGGTTCTTGTACTAAGAGAGCACAAAAGCCAGAAATGACTCAACCATTTTTTTTTTTTGATAATGCGAAATCATGAAATAACTTCTCCCTCTCTGGGCGGAGCAGGAGGGCGTGTCAGACTTTTACTGACTAAAACCCACCCGTGTTTCTTCAGTTGCCTGTGTGCCAGGGGCCACGGTATCTTTCGAACAACCCGCACCCCTAGCAGGCATCGATCCTTGCAGACCCCACCAGTTGGTGCTGACGTCTCTTTCAGGCGCGCATTGAACACAACGCGCCGTCGCCCCGAGCTTGGTCATTACCGGACGGCGAGCTACCCATTACTCGCCATCCGCAAGTCCGCGCCTACGGTTGCCGGGAATCGGTCGGGATTCCGCTCACCCATCACGTTTTTTGTTATAACCATACCTACTGTAAGAAGATGTCTGCTTTTCTTAATAAGATAATTCGTAACCCTAAGTTTTCTTTCACAGATGTAGATTTATTTAGCATACACCTCTCATAGCCCCTATTAAATTCCATTACCTAAATATCTTATCGATTGCCTCGTTGATCTAGTGGTCGCAAGCGCTACTGGTAATACATTATTGAAAATTAAACAACATACCAAGATATGGCACCACTACTAAAGTGCAACCATTTCCTCAAACTCGTCTATCTCGCCACGGAGCTACGAATAAAATGCACTAAATAAAAATAAAGTAAGTAACTATGCAATTCAAGGTGCGCACACGCACCGCACACCGGGCGGCCCTGAGGTTCGTGTTTGATTACGGAAACCTCTATGTTAAGTCTTTTCTTAGATCCAAGCTTTTTTAAATGTTTTATTTTTATTAATAGGTCGTAGTTGGGAGTTTTAAGTGTTTTGAAAGTTAAATACTTAGTGCATGGAGGATTAAGTTAAGGGCTTTTTTTTGTTTTTGGGCTAGTTTATTGTTTAAATGTTTTTTTTTTTACGTTTTAGGTATAGTACCTACCCTACACTAACTCGTATGCGTGTGTTCGTACTACTGATATGTAAACAACAGTGACAGGAAGTAGGTATTAATAACAACATTATCATGGTACACAAAGTCGATTAAATACGTATTATCGAAGGCAACGCAAAAGCTACCCAAGCAAAGCATTTGGAACCCCAGGCTGATTCCCGGCCACCGTAGGCGCGGGCTTGTGGATGGCGAGTAATGGGTAGCTCGCTGTTTGGTAAGCACCAAGTCCGTGTCGACCGCGCGTTGTGTTCCACGCGCGCCGCAAAGAGCTGTCAGCACCAAACAGGTGGGGTCCACAAGGGCCGATGCCTGCCAGGGGTGCGGGTTGTCCGAAAGAGCTGCCACACAGGGAACATGGGTGGGTTTTAGTCAGTAAAAGTCTGACACGGCCTCCTGCTCTACCCAGAGCGGGAGAAGTTATTTGATATTTTCCCACCCTAAAAAAGCATATGGGGCCACGTGACCGATGGCCGCGTGACCAATGGCTTAACGGGCTTTCCAAAGCACGGAGTTTAAAAAAAAAAGTCATTTATTCAAACTAGGCTGAGAGTCAGCACTTTTTGAAGGTCAAAATTACATAAGACAGTCCCCTCAAAACGGTCGCCCTTCACCACTTCCTAGTGTTTTAGATGGGAAAAAGAAGTAGCGCGACAAACTCCGTTTGTAAAGATAAAGGTCACCCATCCACGGACCGACTTCGATAAGCTTAGCTTAACCTGATCGATTGACACGTGTGGCTATTATTACTTAGCCACGAGCCCCCTATTCGCAAATTTACATAAAAGTTATTTATCAAATAACCTTCGTATCCGTATTAATTCATTTTCATGACAATGTTTTGTAGAATACATTATCAATACAAACTGACCAATTATAATTGGTTACGTCATCAAATAGTCACGTTATACGCTATTGTATGGTAATGAATGGTGATACTAACTTTATGCATAGGGTTTTTTTGCGTTTTCGCTTTAATTATGTTCGCCTGTATTAGTCCTTAATGTGGCGTTTAAGCTTTCCCCTAATACAGTCAGCGAAATTAATTATTAATCAGATTTACACCTTAAATTTTATGTCATAGCCTTTTTATACAAACTATCAAAAATGACACAGATTTGCCCCTAATACAGTCACGGAAATTAACTGATAAGAAAATTGACACGTGAAGTATATTTTCCATAAAGTTTGTCATAACCATTTTATACTTATCTTGAGGGCTTGTGGCAAGTGATACAGCAGCACGGTTCAATCGATCAGGCTTAGGTATGCTTACCAGGGTTGGTCAAGTAGGTAATGATGAGGGATCGGGAACAGAATTTCTTAAAGATTTCAGACTATAAAGTCCCGAGTTTCCTTTAGATATTTTCTTTCACTGTTAGTCATGCTAGACTTTGCCCTCGGCTCCGCCCGTATGGATGTCGGTTATCGCGTAAAAAGTAGCCTATGTCCTTCTCCATATCCCAGGCAATATCTCTGCCAAATTTCATGACGGTCGATTTAGCGGTTTAGGCGTAAAAGCGTAACAGACAGACGGACATAGTTACTTTTGCTTTATCTTTTTAAAAGGTGAACTCTCTTTCACCACACGCGAATTATTAATTTGGGTATAGATGAGAATTTTGTAAAATTCTTCCTGCCTTAATCAATCTAACTTTTATTAAAGGTTATTTTCATTAAAACCTTTAAATATCAGTTCTAACAATATTAAGAACAAGCTTTTCCAGGTCGAAAATTTTCCCACGGGAACGTTCTATTGAGATAAAAGGTATACTTAGTGTTATTCCAGGTAGTGTGCCAAATTTCATCCAAGTCCATTCAGCCGTTTTTGCGCGATTGAGTAACAAACATCTTTCACATTCATAATATTAGTACAATAACATTTTTGATACGTTGTAGGCCTTACAGACCGTAGATTTGAAGACGATTTTCTATTCTCTATTTTCATTCATCTAAGTACCTGGTACTTATTGACAGCCCTGCACTGTCCTCCCATACTTATTATCACTGTAATTTGAAAGCCAATTATTTTTAAAAGAGTAACCGTGGAGTTTCTTGGTGGCTCGTCTCCAGCTTCTGACATTTCATAAGTGCCTATGCAGCATGTAATAAAATATTTTGATTTGATAGCATAGTACAGTAAGAACATTTCACCAATTATGTTTAACTCCTATGTAATAGGGGCGACCCTATTGCCATCAACCGACCACTAACACACCTCCAGGCTGTTAGTGGTCCAGGCTGATTCCCAGGCGTGGGCTTGCGGACGGTGAATAATAGGTAGCTCGCTGTCCGGTAAGGACCAAACGCGGGTCGACGGCGCATTGTGTTCCACGCGCGCCTCAAAGAGATGTCAGAATCAACTGGTGGGGTCCGCAAAAGCCGATGCCTGCCAGGGGTGCGGGTTGTTCGAAAGAGATACCGCGACCCCTGGCACACAGGCAAATGAATTCCTTCATTTGCCTGTGTGCCTCGGGTGGATTTTAGTCACAAAAAATCTGACACGCCCAGGCCCTCCTGCTCCACCCAGAGCGGGAGAAGTTATTTAATGATTTCCAAAGTAAAAAAAATAAATACCTGACCCGGGAATCGAACCCAGGATCTCATGCTTAGCATTAGCCCGAGGGATCATTAGACCAACGAGGCAGTCCTTGATAAGAATCCAGTAAGATTCAACTGTGTACTTTAGTATGAGTTTATTTTCCTTAACACCTAAGTTACTATTCTAACAGTATTAAGAATGTAACAAAGAATGGTACCAGTGAAAGTTTAACTAAATTTGGCTCAGTAATTTTCGAACAAACGTGTGCAAACTTATAAACGGTTGGATTTTTCTCTGTTTGGAATATATATTGGCTTAGAACGTCGTAAGTTGCAGTAGGCTTTTGTTCTGTAAATCGTATTTATAAATGATAGCTTCTGCCCGCAACTTCGTCTGCGTCAAATTTCTTGCCCCCCGACCCACCCCGTCACATCGAATCGCCTGGCCGTGCGAGTACTTCGTAATCGTGATTTTTTTTCTTTTTGCTCCGCTTCTATTGGTCTTAGCATGGTGATATATAGCCTATAGCCTTCCTCGATAAATGGGCTATCTAACACTGAAAGAATTATTCAAATCGGCACAGTAGTTCCTGAGATTAGCGCGTTCAAACAAACAAATGAACAAACTCTTCAGCTTTACAATATTAGTATAGATTAGCTGTTGCCCGTGACTTCGTTTGCAATCCAGGATGAAAAGTAGCTTATGACCTCACCCAGGTCATAGTCTACCTGTGTGCCAAATTTCATCCAAATCTGATCAGCCGTTTTTGCGTGAAAGAGTGACAAATAAACAACTAACTTTCGCATTTTTAATGTTAATTAGGATTTTGATGAACACACCAACTTCTTGCTGTCTCACCGCAGGAAAAGGGCCTCTTCTCATTCAGAGAAGTCACGAGCATCCATTACCAAGCTTGCTCAAGACGGATTGGCAATTTCAGACTTCTATAAGTCTAGTTTTCTTCACGAAACTTTCCATTCATCGATGTCACTAATCACCAAGTTAAACATAGATATATTCGTAAACGATGATTAAAGTTAAGAGATGTGTAAACGTCAAAAATGTATGGCTAATCAGTCGCTAATCATTACTTACTTAAAGCAGGGTTTATAAATATAAGGGGGAGAAAGTCATATTAAAAAGACACATAAATTTATAAATTCTAATTTGTATTTGTCTTTATTTGAACCCTCTCAGTTGATGATCATAAGATTTTATTTCAATTTAAGGAAAAACCAAACTAATCTAATTAACTAACCAAGGGGTATCGTATTTCCCAGTAACTGGGTTGTGGAGGTCAGATAGGCAGTCGCTTCATGTAAAATATTGGTATTCAGCTGCATCCGGTTAGACTGGAAGCCGACCCCAACATAGTTGGGAAAAGGCTAGGCAGATGATGATAAGGAAAAACTAGTTTTAGGCATTTATTAAGAGTCTTAAAAGAATTGCACTACAATATAAAGTCAAACAATAAACTATACAGTTTTCGAACCTTTGTTTTTATTAAATGTTAAAATAACAAGTTACAACTGTTTGACAGTTAAACACACATATAAAAATAATAAAGCAATACAAAGAGTCCTGTAAACTCTATAACGAATCAATTGTCTTCGGCAATGTTCGGCGCCACGATGATCGTCGAGTGCCTTCGGGAATCTTCGGGCGCACGAGTTTAGTCGAAGTCTGACAGACATGATGCGATGTTAGCACAATAGATTGAATAGTTTTCTTGTAATTTGCAACCAGACATCAGATAATGGAAGGTCACAGGGTAGACTTTTTCTAGGAGTTGATGCAAGTCAGTGATTAGCTAAGGTTTTAAAGAATCTTTGGAATAATTTGGTTTTTAAGAATGTCTGGTTTAATTAAGCGTCATTTTATTTCGAGGCCGTTTGGCTCTCTCTCTATAGTTATAATCTGATTCAATGTCTCAGATTCGAAGTCTAATATTAACAAAATGTTTTAAATAATACTTATTGCATGATACTAGGTACATTAAATTACTTATCCTTTTCCAAAAAGCCATTCTAGTGACATAAGTAAAAAACAATCTCACTGATTTTATTCCATTCAATACTTCAATAACTTAATTTGTCAATATAATGTAGGTACTCATCTTTTGACCTCTTCATTTATGCATATTTTTCCTCTCTTTCACACATCATCAAACCGAAGATGACACCGCGTTGGACTGTGTACCAATATACGCAATGTCTCGTTAAAATTATTACACTGTGTCGTAAATGAAAAACGCAACTACCACTCCGAATCATTAACCAGTATACCTTGAGCTCTGTGTCACAGCTTTTCATTCAACGGAAAAGGTCAGAATTAATTGTCTCTACTGAATGCAGTATTAGAAAGAAAACTACGCAAATACAAACTGGACATATCCAGTTTGTTCTGAAACGACTATAATGTTCGTTGATTATGCTAGTTTAACACTGTGTTTAACACAGTTCGGAAATCGTTAAACCAGAATCGAAAACCCAATTTACCTTGACCTCTTCGGTCGCACTTTTTCTTAAACACAAAAGCTCAAAATAAACTGGCTAGCTCAAACTGTAATTGACAAAACACTGTGCCCACAAAAGTAAACGACCAATACTTCTTGAGATATGTGACCTTGTAATTTGTTCCTCATTGAAGGTCAAGTAAACTTGGTACTTTGCAGTTCTGTGTTATAGATGGAATACAGTACTTGCGTTTATTTGCCAGTGTATTCTGACACATGTTGTCTTACCTTTTATATGGTAGCTGAGGTCGTTTTAAATTGGTGGTATTCAACAAGTAGACTCTTGGGTCTCCTTTTATGAAACTGGCTTTTGTTTCCTATATTATTTGTTAGTTTATTTTCTCTTTACTTAAAGCTAAGATGTAGCATGGATCGTGCGGATAATAATAGTTTATGCGATTATTCTGTCGCATTCTCCGCGTTAGTATATCTATGCACTAATTTTCTTGCCAATTAGGTCATAATAATGGAAACTAACGGATGTTTTGAAATCATTTTAAAATTGAGTAGTTTCGTGAAAAATCAGACAGTGAATAAGGTACCTATTCGAATCATAGTCATATTAATCAACTGTGTTATAAGCAGCTTATCGACCTTTAAAACCAATAAAACTAACATCAGATATTTCACGTCTAGACCTCCATCATTCACAAAGTCGCCGTGCGACTAATCGCGCGTGAATAGCCAGTTATAAGCCTTAAAGGTATTGTATGAATGGCATTGAATATGTTAGGATGTTGGTCCTGTATGCTTTATGTTTAAATTTATAACTTATTTTTGTTTGAAATGTTGCTGTCCTTAACAACCTAACTAATGTATCAATCCCTACTATAATTACACACCTAAACCGCTGAACCGATCGTCATGCAATTTGGTAGGGATATAGCCTGAGATACGGAGAAGGACATAGGCTACTTTTTTACGGGATAACCGACATCCACGCGGGCGGAGCCGCGATCAAAAGCTAGTTAAGCATATATGTTATACAATAACTTGCTCATACATTGAGTATAAGCCATGTCTTAGGAAGCACGTTAAGCCGTTGGTCCCGGCTGTCATTTTTGGATCTTTGACAGTTGTTACGGTTCGTCAGGAGCCCGAAATTCTTACAACCTGTCTTACCAACGGGTACCGTGTTACCCAGTAACTGGGTTGTGGAAGGCAGATAGGCAGTCAATCCATGCTAGAACACTAGTATTCAGCTGCATCCAGATAGACTGGAAGCTGACCCTAACTTAAGAAAAGGCTAGGCAGATGATTATGAGATTGAGAGTAAGCACTTTTCTTTTATTTATTGGTCTTGTTTTGAGCTAACAGCAACAGTGATCACTGATCTGATTATCATTTGCGCGATGATTCTGGCAATTTTCTTGTCTTGTATCTCCTATTCTGGGTCTTATCAACTCATGATCTGACTAGCTTTTTCCCAACAAAGTTGTTTTTTCTCTGGGTGGAGCAGGAGGGCGTGTCAGACTTTTACTGACTAAAACCCACCCGTGTTCCCTCAGTAGCCTGTATGCCAGGGGCAGCGGTATCTCTTTCGAACGAACCCGCACCCCTGGTAGGCATCGGCCCTTGCGGGCCCCATCACTATGTGCTGACATCTCTTTGAGGCGCGCGTGGAACACAACGCGCCGTCGACCTGGGCTTGGTCCTTACCGGACAGCGAGCTACCATTACTCGCCGTCCGCAAGCCCACGCCTACGGTGGCCGGAAATCAGCCTGGGAACAAAGTTGGGTTTGGCTTCCAGTCCCAGCGGATGCAGTTGAATGCCAGTACTTTACCTATCTGACCACTGAATCGCTGCCACTTCATTAAAGTGACGTTTAGATGGGCTTCCTCCTGTCTCGTCACACGTTTGTCACCAGTCCGTTTTCCAAGTGTGGTGATTAGGTCATTTACAACTAAATTTTGTTAGCATTTAAAATGGCCTTAGAAAAAGGACTAGTTTTTAAAAGCCTGTATCTTAGGGAAGCCGGATACCTAGAAAACATTGCCAAAACTGTAGACCCTACTAAATGTGAAAGTCCCAATGTTTAGATGTTTTGATGTTTGTTACTCAATCACGCAAAAACGGCTGAACGGAATCGGATGAAATTTGGCACACACATAGTTTATAACCTAGATTAACACATAGGATACTTTTTATCCCAGTAGTAAGTTCCAATGGGATAATTTTCGATCTCCACACGGGCAAAGCCGCTGGCAAAAGCTATTTCAAAGTAAATATACCAGCTTGACATAAACCAGCGAATATAAATTGTTGTTCTCAAAACCGTTTGTTTTGTCCATATGTGCTACCAACAACAAGTTGTAAATATATAAATAGACTGTAATTTATACTTCAAAATGTCTGTTTTTATGCGCTGGCGCACGAAACCGCTCGACAGATTTTCGTACAATTTACCATTATTAGGTTTGCCAAGGTTTTTAACGCTTTTTGGTTGTAAATTAAACAAATTTCAACATTAAAGCTATCAATAAACAAAGTTGGATTTTTTTACGAATTAGATACTTTTTTTTGGACACTAGACGCGTCTTTTCCTTTTTTTTTGAGGAAATAAGACTATTAATTCATCAGCAAGCAAACCTACTGGAATTTTTATTATCAATTATTAAAAGATTTCTGGTTTTACGCTAAACAACTAACGTGTATACTCATTCTTTTTACTACCTATATTATTTCTAAGATTTATACCGTATTTTACCAATTTTAATTTTAGAATAAAATTGATTATTATTCTCTAATTCGTTGAAATATACATTTAAATTATATTTTTAAATATTCGAATTTAAAAAGTATTTAAATAACATTTCAAATATAGAAAATGCCCACCGGTATCGGGAACAGGGTCCAAGCTACCTGTGGTCAGGGCTGCTGAGAGAGGAACCTTCTTACTATATACGCCGTGTCCAGTAGAACTGCTTTCTGGATGAAGCCCTTGATCCAGCTGCCTAAAGAGAGCCTCCTGAGGTGTTGGTCGAGGCTCTTGGCTATAATGTCATTGGCCGTCACGACTCTCGGCACAATGACTGCTGTATCCACATTTGATTATTATTATTTCATTTATTTATTTTCATTCCTTATTATCTACATTTATAAATATTTTTATAAAAGTAACTTGTCAAAAAACATTTAAAAATATAAAAATTGATGATTGATGGTTAATGATTATTATTTATTATTATTGTTCTCCAATATATTAATAGCAATAATATTACCACAACGTTTTACCTAGATCACAACAACACTTACAAAACACATTACTTTTGACTTTGCAAAGACTTTGGATGCTCCTATCATAGACTCAACATACCTAATAGACGAATCACACATGCATAACCACACACACACACAGATACACACGTAACTGAATAGTTTTTAGGCAAGCAAAACAGCCGAATGTCATTTGAAAATCAAAAGTTAAACGACACGAGGCATGGCGGCCGAGCTACTACGGATTTAGACTAGGTAGCTATCACGCGTGGCCTTCGGATATGTGCAAGCGCAGGATCTGAGGCGTCAGCAGGATTTCAAGGCTGTTTTGTACAATATAGGGTTTATTTATTATTGCTAAAATATTATTGGTCATTAATAGTTGGTTTATTGAGCTAGATGATCATATTGCTTGAAATGTTTTAGTGTTTTTTTTCAATTGTAATAAATAACATTAAATTTTAATCAAACTACAATAGATATATTTTATATTATGGCTAAAAATAAGAGATCATGCTGATACTTTTTTTTGGTAGTTTTATATATATATAAATAAAATATTTTAATAGTAAAATATTTAATCAGAAATAATGTTTTTATTAAAGTAATAAATTAACCGTAAACGGAGTTAGATGTCTATATTTTCGATGTATGTTTGCTAGTATTTTTAATATTGTAACGAGTTTTGTGAGGAAGATGTCTGGTAATGGTAACCTGTGGTCTTGATAACCTGTTTCCAGACTGGACGGCATCCGGAAGACGTGGTACCGGGTGCTAGCACGCTACTTGGGATAGGTCTGCGTATAATAGTGGATTTTGCAGCTCCTTTTTTTGTAGACTTAACCGCGATAGTGAAAATTATTAAAATGGAGGTTTAGCTATTTTCATGGATGATTTTTAGGGTATTTTCTCTATTTAAAATTCATACTGCGGATTGATTTTTACTACAATTAGGTAATTTAATTGGAAAGGAAGTTCATATTTGTTACTTGGTTTTTTTAGTTTATGTAGAATATGAATTTTTCTGGATCTTTTGTGTGAAAATAAGCCCCTGAAAGCAGAATTAAGAGCTTTTTATTTTTTACGTAACATCACACCTGTTTTTCCTATAGGGTTAGACAGAGCAGTACCTAAAGTAAACATACGTTTTGTTCAATTATTGTTGTTATCTAAATTATTATTAATTCCAAAAAGCAAATCAATGACCTTTGAAGATTTTTTTTGGACACAGCCTATTATAACATCTTTATATATTTAAAATGATCATTGTTACAATACTGATGATGTAGAACATGACTCCATTGACTCGTTTGGTCATTCAACCTATTTATTTGAAAATAATATTTACTTGCGTTTCTATCTTACTTTTAATGAAAATATATGTGGTTTCTGTTAATGTATAAAGTTACTATTTAGCTGTTTGCCTGTGACTGCGTCTACGATCCAGGATGAAAAATAGCCTATGTCCTTACCCAAGTCGTGGTCTATCTGTGTAGCGTGAAAGCATACGACACAAACTGACTTTTTAATTTAGAACATTAGTTGCGATGTGATCTCTTTTTTGTAAGAATCATCATCATCATTTCAACCGAAAGACGTCCACTGCTGGACATAGGCCTCCACCAAGCCCCAAGTTCCCGTAGCCAGCGGAAGAATAATGAATTAACTTGCCAATTTTTAAGAAAACTTCTTCTAAAATTACAAAAAATAGTATAATACCATTTGTAAGTCCTTTTTGTGTAAAATACCATTAATTTTGTTGCTACTGAACCCATCCTCAGTTTGTAACAAGTTTTATGGCCTATAGCCATAGGAGCCGCCCTAGTTCGGTGATATTTTTGGCTTTTTAATTCACATAAATGCACTTAATATTGTTATAAACAAATTATTTTATAAAAATATAATCATACTTAATCGACATACTGAATTAATTAAAATAAGAATTTTGCTGAACTACTTTTTTTTAAATTATTTTCATTAAAATTCGATTGAATTTGCAAAGCTTTCCTAATACTGTCTAATGAAATGTAGTACCCACTTAAATAAACTAGATTTTATTATGTACATTTTAACAGAGTTTATTAATAATAAATTTTAGATTCGACATCTGTTTTGTTGAACAAGCAATCTATTTTATTAAATTTATTCAAAATAAAATCCTATTTTTGAATGTCAGAACAAAAATACTTCGATACTATTGAGCCGCTTCAAATAGGCCTATCTTACAATGAATGGCAGGAAATGCACACATGAAAAGTTCATTTATAAAAATAAAATAATACCTAAAAATACTATACGTTCTAAAATAAACCAAGCTTCCAAAAAACTAAGAAATGGTAGTTCTAAATTCAAAATTTGAACATAAAGCAACATGGCGGGCCCGCGCCCGCGCACTTCGTAGGCTTCAAAAAAAGAACACAGAATCAAGATGGCCGACTTTCTCGGCAGTGCCTAGTACTGCTGACGTCACTCACGACGTGTCCTTGTCACTTTGTCTAGGGAACATTCCCGATTTATTAGAAAATTATACGTAATTACTAAGTTATCTAGTGTTTTGTAAGCTTAAACGTTGCAGTTTTGTGATCCGTGGCGCCGAATACGATGCTGATTATTCCTTTGTGTCGTTTTATTTAAATAACGGTTGTTTAAAATCAAAAAAATGGTTGCAAAACTTATGCTAGAACAGATTTTCATAGAATATGTAAGGAAAAAATGAAAATGTAAGGTGAAAATAACAAAAAGTCTTAAAATAAAAACAGGGAAAAATAAAAGTACTCACCAAAAAATAAAACGGGAAACACAAAAGTCCAATAAAAGAAAAATATAAATTCTAATTGCAATAAAATAAAACACAACACGACACTTTAGTCACTAGAGTCTTCCAAAACGGTGAAAAATCTTGATTTTTATTTTTTTTAAATATTAAGTCACAATCGGTGACGTCTGTAAAATAAAATCCGAATGAACACTGGGCCCGACTGCCGCGGTATTTTAGTTCAAAACGCTCGTTGAATTAAGTCAAATAAAATCTATTTATCTATTAAAAAAGAACTATCAAATTCAAATAAGATTCCAAGTCGAGCGAAGTAACGCGTTTCGGGTTCTTTATTCAAAAAATCGCGACGGACTGGCGCGCTTTATAGTTGCAGGAAGAACGCCTTTTCCTAGTGATGTAGACACAAAAATTCTTTTCAAAAATCGCCAACGAGCGTTTTGAGCCAAAAAATCTAACCTAACCTAACCCAGGCGGGCGGGCGACTGGCGGGCGCGTAGGGGCCGCATTGCCAAATATTTTTTTATGCATCTCGGCCGAATTATGCACTTGTATGCGACTTACGTCGTCCCTTCATTGTAGTGGTGCGACATGTACCGATTGGGCATTTTTATGTGCTGTCAATGTGTGGGGCACACACACGAACGCAACCAACGAAATTTTTGTCTGTGCGCGTTCTGAGCCCTTCGACGTGGAGTTTATTTAAAAAAATCGGCGTGTTATGTAAACACGGGAATTTTTTTAGACACTAAAATACTTAGGTGTTGCCCGAAGGGGTCGATGGCCGCGTTTTTCGGGAACTCTGACTAATTTAGCTAAAAGGATCTCTTTCGTACACTCTCCGGTAGCAGAGGCTGTCGCAGCCGAACACCCAAGTTCGGTTTACGAACGCCACTCGTGTTTCATCGTTTCGGCGCGAACGAATTTTAAACTTGGAACGTTTGTTTTCGAAATTCTTTATTATTTGTGGCGATGAATATTTAACTTATTACGTATTCGTGATTTTTCGTTGAAGTTCCGACCGTTCAAATCGAATCCTGAATTTGAAACCACTAATCACAAAATTGCGAAACCGTATCACAGATCAAAGAGCCAAGTTGTTTTCTTTTTCACACACTTTTTTTGGAAATATATTTTTTCCGATGACTTCATCACTTAATCAATACTTATATCACTATAATATTAATAAACCTAGGTACCAATTCCCGTCTATACCTAGTCAAACACTAAATTAGACTAAATGGAATACGATTAGTGTCGACTAGACAAGGCGGTCGTCTAAAAATAACCAATAAAACTACTATACCTAACAATTTATGAGTTTTGTATTTTTCAAAGAAACTGATTCATTAAAGCTATAAGGGAAAAACGTTTATATTGCATTCTTTGCATGCAATATCTTAACGACATAACTATGCAGTTTTTGTGAGGTGGACAGATTTCAAAGTATTATCAGATGCATTACAACATTTTTTAAAGAATTTGTTTGAAGAATATTCTACAAAGAAATAACACTAAGGCAAGGATTACCATGAGGATATCTAAAGATAGCTTAAATTGCTTCAAGGACAAAAACAGCAAGAATGAGCACAAATTGCTTTTCTTCCAAGACAGGGGGCAGTGAAAGAAAAGCAATTTCTCTATTCTACTGCACTCATTATCTTCAAATCAATGCAGCTTTTCATGGAATGACTGCTTATCTGCCCTCCACAACCCAGTTACTGGGTAATACGATACCCCTTGATAAGACTGATTGTCAGAATTATTCTACTACACCGGTTTTTCCGTGGATGGTTGATCATCTTAACATACCAAGACTCGTCCGTGCCTCGGAAAGCACGTTCAGCACGTTCCCGGCTGTTATTCATAGATCTTTGACAGTCGTTACGGGTCGTCAGAAGCCCGAAAGTCTGACAACCAGTCGTACCAAGGGGTATCGTATTACCCAGTAACCAGCATTCTTATTGCGTAACACACGATTAATCATAATCTGTTTCAATTTTGACAGTTCAACAATATTCATTACGTTATTTACGTTGCTGAGCATGCACATTTTTCGAATATAAGAAGCAATGGTTTAGCATTCCGTTTCAAAACGAAACAGATTATGATTAATCGTGAGTTGCGCAATTAAGGTGCGGCTGGTGGAGGTCTGGGAGGCAAGCCCTCCATGTTGGATACCGGTAGTCATCTGAATCCAGTTAGTCTGGAAGCCGACTGCAACATAGTAAAGAAAAGGCTATGCATGTTACATACAACAATCTTTTTTTTTTTTTAAGATGCCTCAGTTTTGAGATTCAACACTAAACTTACTAAAACAAACACGAAATAACTCCTATATTTAAGGTACCCTAAACCATAGTGTATAAAGAGCAACGAAGCAAAAAAGGACAATAAAGGTCGCCAGGTGACACAGGTGTTTCAAAAATAGTAAAAAAGCCCTTTGAAACTACTCAGTGGGCTCGAGAGCGGCAGGAACTATTTATAGATCGGGCTCGTGAAATTATATCAGCGATTTAGGTTATAGATAAAGGGTTAAATAGATTAATTGAGTGAGTGATTATATTTTGTCGTATTTTATGGTCAAGTATGTAGATAGCAGTGCCAACAGCCCTGACTTACGAGTACTTTGTGTAAATAATTTCATCACCACTGCTCTCAAAACGGTGAAGGAAATCATCATGAGGAAACTGGCATGACCTAGAAGCAAAAATTCGAAGACATGTGACATCTACCAACCCGCACTGGGCCCGCGTGGTGGATAACAGCCAAATGAGAATGGGAAAATTATAGGATGATTATGTTGGTAGAGACTGTAGCGCCTTTTTTGTCGTAAGCAAAGGTTTACCGCGGTAAAACTGAATCCACGAGGGGCAAAGTTGTTACCTCCTCCTCCTCTGGTAACAGGTTGAGTACTACGATTCATAGCAAAACATCATTAACATCAACATTTCAGCCGACGTACGCCCACTGCTGGACATCGGCTTCCCTTAAGTACCGCCGCTTCGACCGCTTCTGTGCTCCTCGCATCCAGCGGATTCCTGCGGTCTTAACCCGATCATCCTACTACATATCTTCTTCTTCTTTAATATTATAAAGAGGAAGATTTGATTGTTTGTTTGTTTGTATTGAATGGGCTCCGAAACTACTGAACCGATTTGAAAAATTCTTTCACTGTTGGAAAGCTACACTATCCCTGGTGACAAAGACTATTTTATCCCCGTATTCCTACGGGAACAGGAACTACGAGGGTGAAACCGCGGAGCGCAGCTAGTAATAATATTATAAAGGTGAAAGTTTGGATGTTTGTTATTGAATCACGCAACAACGGCTGAACGGATTTGTATGAAATTTGGCAACACACATAGTGTAACCTAAAATAACACATAGGATAGTTTTTATCACGATTTATTCCCGTGAGGAAATTTTTGACCTCCACGCGAGCGAAGCCGCTGGCATAAGCTAAACTTAACTTCAGTGGACCTAACCAACTTTCACGTATCTTCGGTAGGGTTGCCATATCAAAATTATATGCTGTTACTAATATTTTTGACAGGGTTATGAACAGTGATAGGAATAGGTAGCACCTATTTGCCTAAACTTCGAAGAACAGAGACAAGAAACGGAGACTTCCTTAGAACTATTTTTTTTTCCCAGGATTCGGGAAAAATCTTCAGTAATTTGAAGTTAAGCTTTATTTAAGATGTGTAAAAGCTATATTTAACTAAACTTGCAACTACCAAATTTTCAGGCTTTTCACGTAAAATCCCGAAATAAATAATCTAACTTTAGTTCATGATTTGATACAACGGTTAGTTGGATCGTAAATATAATTTGAATACCTACATGAATTAAAGTTAGATTATTTATTTCGGGATTTTACTTGAAAATCCCGAAAATTTGGTATTTGCAAGTTTACTTAAAAATAGTTTTTACACATCTTATGCAGGATATCCAGTGCGCAAATTTTAACTTACTGAAGATTTGAAAAAAAATTAGTTCTAAGGAAGTCTCCGTTTCTTGTCTCTGTTCTTCGAAGTTTAGGCAAATAGGCACTACCTATTCCTATCACTGGTTATGAGTCATGATCTTATCAAAATATTTTGACGAGTCCATCGGCAGCGAGTTACTCACTTCATATTTTATTAATTGACCTTTGGTTCGATGCACTCACCAAACAAATATTTTTAGTTAAAAGGTCTAGGTACGTATCGGTTTTTTATCGGCTAGTTGAAAACCCAGAATAATAAAATCAGCAAGTACAAAGGACATTTAAAAAACCCAGCTAGCATAACACTCCATAAAATAGTGTAAACATTAAACTGCTTAATATTAACATAAAAAATAAAAGTGCATTTCCTGCAGTATTCAGTGATAAACGTTAAAAACATTGCGCCTGCGCATTAGATCGATAGGCCGGGTTGCCGCCCTGCCGTCCTTGTTAGACGAAGGACGAATCGACTAATACTGATGGGCCACAGAGTAGGGCAGAGACGCGACAATGGTGGACTGCACGGCTATAGCTCTGAAAACCATTGACTCGACGAGAAGTTCAATTGCACATCGCACTTGAGAGACATCGTCGATCAGATAAAGTTTTTGCATTAAATTATCAGCCACTAAAACAAAGAAACTGGACATTGTAGGTAGGTATATTTTTTAAACGCATCACTTTTGACCAATATTGACCATGAGGGGAGCTGTTGCCGATGTTATGCTAAGCTTACCACGATCGGTTCGTTCATGTGTGATCATCCATTACGATTATATCATTATCGAGACTCCTCCGTGGCTGGAAAAACTCGTGAAGCAGTTGGTCCTGGCTCTCATTCGTAGATCTTTGATATTCTTTACGGGTAGTCAGACGCCGAAAACCCCGACCACCAGTCTTACCAAGGGGTACCGAGTTAACTCAGAGAAGTGCTCGCTCTATGGAGAATACTGGTATTCAGCTGCATCGGGTTAAAATGGAAGCCAACCTCAACATATTTGGGAAGGGGGATGCAGACTTTGAATTCTTACCAACATTATGAACTTCTACCAAATCTTGAACTGCGTTTACTGTCTGTACCGTGCGAAGATCGAAACCAAAATCTCGTTGCAATGCCGAAACTAACTACAATGCCACTATGTCAATTGAGTCATATAAACGCAGCGTTCAGAGATCTTCTTACCAAACAGTTCGTCAAGTAATGGACTTCTACCTTTGATTCTGGTACCATGCAGTAATTCATATCCTGAAAGCTATGAGGTATTGCAGTAATACGACAGAAGTAACATTATTTCCAAGACACATCTTTATATTAATTAACAAAAAATTACAACTGCCTGTGCATTTGCTTGAATATGGCAGTAAAGTGCAGTAATGCAGTAAGGTATAAGTTTATCGGAAACACAGCATGCAGGTTTTTTTTGGGTGGGAAATCATCAAATAAGTTCTGCCGCTCTGGGTGGAGGGGAACGGCGTGTCAGACTTTTACTGACTAAAACCCACCCGTTTCCTTCAGTAGCCTGTGTACTCGCACTCTGGCAGGCATCGGCCCTTGCGGACCCCACCAGTTGATGCCGACATCTCTTTGAGGAGCGCGTGGAATACAAGGTTCAGACTTTGGGGAAGTTAGATCTTCTTTCCTTGTTTCTAACGTCATCATCTTCTGCTTAGTCTTTTGCCGACTACGTTGTTTGGGGTTTCCAGTCTAACCGGATGCAGCTGAACCAGTATGTCACACACGTTGACTGCCTATCTGACCACAACCCAGCTACTGGGCATCACGATGGTCTTTGGTAAGACTGGTTTCACTGGTTGACCGACTTGCGGACTTCTGACTACCCGTAAAGACTGTCTACACACTCAGCCTATAACGTTCCCACTGCTGGGACACAGACCTCCTCTCAGTGAGAGGGAGTGGGCCGTAATCCACTACGCGGGCCCAGTGTGGGTTGATAGATGTCACATGTCATCAAATTTGTTGGTTCTAGGACATGCCGGTTTACTCACGATGTTTTGCTTCACCGTTTGAGAGCAGTGGTGATGAAATTATTTATACAAAGTAATGCGCCAGGCTGGGTTCGAACGCACGACCTACAACTCGTGAGTCGCAGCCGTTACCACTGGGCCACCACTTAAAGACTGTCTAAGGTCGACGAATGACAGCCGGGACCAACTGCTTAACCTGGTTTCCAAGGCACGGAGGGGTCTTAGTTATGGGCTTATCCATGACCAATAGCGGCAAGCGGTAGCTTATTCTCATTGATTGACTCGTGCAGCTGTTATTTATTAGCCATAATACCTTCCTTGTTTCTAACGTGTTCAGAAAAAATTAAGCATTGAACTATTAATGTCCTGTAAATAAAAGATAGCCAGTTTTTCTCCATGAGTGACAATGACGAGGCTTATGTAAACTTTATCAATCATTCAGGTGCTTTGAAAGCACTCCGACTTCACAGTACTTTTTCTCTTGACCTGGGTTTCCAAAATAGAACTTTTTCACTAAACTTTACACCTATAAAGTCCATAAAACTTTACACCTACAAAGTCCATGTGCCAAAGTACGTGTGGTGCCGGACGTAAAAGAATAGCACCATCCCATTTCTTCCCGTGAGTGTCGTAGAAGGCGACTAAGGGACTTACTAGAGAATGGGCAGCAGCGTTCTCTATGCATTTTACCATCATACTGAGATCGCCAACCCGCCTGCCAAGCGTTGCGATTATGGCAATTCCCTCCCCGTTTGGAGGAGGCTTATGTCCAACAGTGGACGTCTTTCGGCTGAAATTATGATGATGATGATAAAGTCCATTCTGCTTGTTAACAAAACAATACATCACATCAAAAATGTCGCTTCTGCGGAAATGTTCAAATATAACATTGTTCATGTATGTGTAAATGCACACATCCTCACCTGCGCCTGCGCCGTTCGTAGACGCCCTTTGTTTTGGAGCCCACGGCCCGAGGATTAATGTTTTTTGTGAACATAAAATGTTAATTTTTCGTCTGAGACTTATTTTTCAAATAAGTAGTTGAAGATTCGAGTTGTATGAATAAGTTAAAAATAAGGATTGCCTTTAAAGTGTCCCTGGGTTTTAATGTGTGTCTTTGTGACTAATAAGTACCTAATAACTTATGTTGATTATAAAAAAAATATGGGAATTTAATAGGGAGCTATAATAACAATATGAGGGCTCCTGAAACTCTGATTGAATATTTTTAAAAATAAGATTGTGAAAGTATTTTCACAGTTATTTCAAAATCTGCTTCAAGACGCCATTTTGAAATTCGTTTGTTTATTTTGAATGAGTCACAAGGATAGCCAAAGCAACCCATAAAACGTACTGTCTTCAGTAATTTGTTTACTTCATACTACTTAAACATAACATCGCGCTTGTAATCCCGAAGGGCGTAAGCATAAGTGTTCACGCCTGTATTCTTCACAATGGTAGGCATAAGCTTGTGGCTAAGTAAAAATAGCTGCGCGGGTCGATCGATCAGGTTAAGCTACGCTTGCCGCGGTTGGTCTGTGGATGGGTGACCATTTTTACATACCAAGACCCCTCCGTGCCTCGGAAATCACGTTAAGCCGTTGGTCCCGGCTGTCATTTGTGGATCTTTGGCAGTCGTTACGGGTCGTCAGAAGCCCGAAAGTCTGACAACCAGTCTTACCAAGGGGTATCGTATTACCCAGTAACTGGGTTGTGGAGGTCAGATAGGCAGTCGCTCCATGTAAAATACTGGTAGTTGGGAAAAGGCTAGGCTGATGATGATGATGGTAGGCATAAGTGTGTACACCAACATTTTGTCTGTGTGCGATACTAATATTTACAAAATCACTCTTGGATTGGAGAGCAGCAGTGTCCCGGTGGTAGCAGCCTTGACTTATGTTACTGTGGGTCGGTGGTTCGTACCCAGGCAGGCGCAGTTCATGTAATTTTTTTAATCATCACCACTACCCTCAAAACGGTGAAAAAAAACATCGTGAGGAAACCGGCATGTCCTAGAACCAAAAATTCGAAGACATGTGACATCTACCAACCCGCACTGGGCCCGCGTGGTGGATTACGGCCCACTCCCTCTCACAAAGAGGAGGCGTGTGTCCCGGCAGTGGGAACACAATAGACTGATTAGAACAACGCACTCTTGGCACACTAATTTGTTGATCACTTGCCAAAAATAAATCAAAAACCCAAAATACATATTATTACAAAATTTGTTATTTCTGCAACTAAACGTAGGAAGACAAACATCTCTTGGCTGCATTCAATTTAATAAACTCTACATTCTCGTGACTCTATCGTCTAAAGCCACGCTTTTTGTCTTCGTAAACAAACATTAATTACGTCAAATAAAAAAAAAACTGGCGTGCGTATGCGCATGTAGAGCTTTGCAATATAATGTAGAGATGAAGGTAAAAAACGTGACTCCTTGATAGACGATAATAGAAATATATATTGTGTTTTTCTTTTGCTAATTCAACGTAGGTAGAGCTATTTTTATGTAAAACAAGTTTAATATAGAGCAATGTAGAGCAAGACACTCCCTATTATTATTTCGTAAATAGGTAGATTTTTTTTTCTAAAGAAATGTTTGCTCTTTTTTTCAAACTCGACCTAAAAATAGAGCAAAACCTAGCAAACAGCCATAACCTACGCCAATATTCCTAACGGAAATCTAATATCTAGAACATAACCTTGACTCTCCCGGTCAACGACTCTGCCAGCCATTCTAAAAAAATAGAGTCACGCAAATTGATGTATTTCTTCATTGGAGTTCGATTGAAATGAAGTTCCTTGCCTATTCTTCTCCATACGAAACTACCTTTTTGAAAAGGTAACTAAAATCAATTTTATTTTAAATTTTGACTGTCAAAACTGCTGTTTAATAGCCTTCCTGAAATACTATTTGACTTTGGCTTTAACTATTATAGCGCGACCTACGTCAATGTCTCTATGCGAATATAATTCTATAATGACCTTGAACGGTCACTGACTCTAGGTAGAGTTGTTACGTCTATGATAGAGCATGACCTACGCCAATGTTTGTCGTTAGAATTTTAAATTTAGTAGGTAAGACTCTACTGGTCATTGACTGGCTAAAGTGCTATGTTTGTTTAGTTTTTATACTCACTGTATTTCTACGTTTATTATGACAAAACTATGAGCAAAAAAAAAATAACTATAGTTTGTAAAGAAATAAAATTAACTCAACATAAATAAAAAAAATCTAATTAATTAACAAAATAAAAAAAAAAAGATAATATCCTAACTTAACTAAACCATTAACAAAAAAAAAAAATCGACTTTAAGCAACATTATACTTTAGGCTGAAAAGAAGATAATTATGTTTCAGTGGAATACAATCCTTTATTTCTATAAAAACCATTGCCCTTTTTCTGGGGCACTCGGGTAAAAATTTCTAGATTTTATGAAAATCGCTACCAAAATAAAATATAGAGTCACAACACAATCACAAACTACAAGTGATTTATATCAAACATTTGACCTACACTAACGTCGTCTCTATTCGGCAATTGCAACCTTGACTCTCGGTCGGCGACTCTACCAACGCATGACGTCACCAAACTAGTCACACGTAGAGTTATGTGTTCTTAGAATTAGTTTCGCTGTGAGTGTGGAGTACATGTTGTGGTAGGCCTCTACATGTGATTTTATGGTAAAAGTAACTCTATTCAATTATAAAATTGATGTTTTTTTTTTATGTCTCTGAAAAATGGCCTTGGTTCATTCTTGATCAGCAGTGGGCCAAGTCTCTAGAATTAGTGGGCATTTTAAGTTGGTTTGTTATTTACCAGAAAAGTTCTTAATGTTGAACCCAGATTCTGGGATTCATAATCTGGGTTTTTGTTCGGTTAATGGAAATAAACCGCCCCGAAATGTGATTGTACAGAGGCCAGCACATCAAACTACCCCAATCGTCAAATTTCTTTGATAGTTTTTGAACATTGGGGATTTTGCCATAATCGCCACGTTTGGCAGGTGAGTTGGCGATCGCTGCTGCCCATTCTCTAGTAAGTCCCTTAGTCGCCTTCTACGACACCCACGGGAAGAGATGGGATGGTGCTATTCCTTACGTCCAGCACCACACCTCTGTACTGTAGTGTGGTTGTACTGAGCATTTTAGCCGACATTTTTGAGGAAATAGATCATATGGGCAATTCTCGTATTTTTAAGAACGTTTCCAGTCTACTCTCAGTGTCAATCTTCCAAAAATTCGAGTTTTCATACATTTTTGACAACTTTGTGACATTTGATTGTCGCCGAATGAGACTATGACAAGATTCTGAACGGAGTTTTTGGCGGGATCGGGAATTTTCATTTTCATGAAATTTCGTGAAATAGCGAATTAAATTGTATAATTTTGGCAGTGAATTATTCAATCTAGTTACGTGTGAGTGCACAAGTGTAGTGAAGGTGAAAATCAATCGGTGTCCTTATCAAAAAAGCATATTATAAGATAAAAGACTACGTTGAAGACAGGGAAGTTTGGCATTAATTCCTTCTGCACATGTGGCTTCCCTGGTACCTCATTAACAGCATAACTATGTGAAAGTCTATTAACTGCTCTCAAATACAATGTTCTTTTTTATTATTTTTATTTTTACAATGCTGACATAATCTCGTCATTAATTGACATTATACATCAATTTTATTTAGGTTCATTTTATTTATGTAGATTATTTTACATATTGTGAATGAGAGAACGTTGTAGGCCTTACTGACTGTAAATTTGTAGACGATTTTCTATTCTGTATTTGTCTAAGTACCTGGTACTTATTGACAGGCCTGCGCTGTCCTCCCATACATTTAATCTCTGTAATTTGAAAATATTGTTAAAGCCAATTATTTTTAAAAGAGTAACCGTGGAGTTTCTTGCCGGCTCTTCTCCATAGGAAACAACATTTTGGAACCGTGCACCTAGCTCCTCCTAGTTCTGACGTTTCATAAGTGCCCATGCAGGTTTATATGAAATAAAAATATTTTGATTTGATTTGATTGAATCAGAATCAGAATCAGAATCAGAATCAGAATTATTTATTTGTGAAACATAGGTGAAGAACATATATACATTAATCATACATGTCAAGGTCTTAAATAGATAAGTGTTGCACTATGCTTTGTCATTGTTGACATACAAATATTAAAGTCAGGTTCGTCAAAGTTAACAAACTTTTACGTTAGCAAAATACATTAAAATAATCAATTAAATAATGTAATCAAATAGTCATCCAAAATTAAAATAGTCATCCAAGTCAACATTAATAATATAAATTTATAAAATTACAGAATTTAATCAAATAGTATTATCATTAAAATAGTCATCCAGGGCATAGTAACATTTCTCAAGTAATAACTTGTGAAGACACTTTTTGAATTTCTTTAATGGCATACATTTTATAGCATCAGGTATTTTATTAAAAATTTTTGGTGCAACACCAAAGAAGCTCTTTTTCATTAACGCAGTATTACATTTCAACGTACATAGTTGATTTTCATATTGACTCCGAATGGGGGTCTTCTTAACTGTTGAAAATTTTGTAAATAAATGTGGATTTGATTTTATAAATAATGCAGTTTCTAATATATATATAGCTGGTAATGTTAATATTTTTAATTTCTTAAAGTAGGGAACGCAACTATCTGTTGACTTTAAATTACACATGGATCTTACACACCTTCTTTGCATCCTGAATACCAGTTCCCTATTAGTTGATTGCCCCCAGAAAACAACACCATAACGGAGATTAGAGGCTACAAGTCCATGATAGGCTGTTAACAGTGTTTCAGAATTAACTCTCTTAGATAATTGAAACAATAGATACGCAGATTTACTCAGTCGTTTACAAACCACTTCCAGGTGAGGTTTCCAAGTCAACTTATGGTCTAGAGTTATGCCTAAGAATTTTGTACTCGTAACTTCTTCTATTTTACACTCATCGTAGGTAATATAATATTAAGGGGCGGATTCTCACGTCGTTGATGGAACTGTACAATTTTAGTCTTACTCAAATTGATCACAAGATTATTATTATTTAGCCAATTAATGATGTTATTTAGCAAGTTATTGATCTCATTTCGATATTCGTTTGGATCGGTGCATTCTATGATAGCTGTACTGTCATCTGCAAAAAGTACCATTTTGTTTCTCAAATTTCTTGGGAGATCATTGATATATATCAAGAAAAGTAGGGGCCCGATTACAGTGCCCTGAGGCACACCATACCTCACGGATCTCGCTTCAGAGACATATGTAGTTTCTAATTTGCTTATAGGACAAATTCTGGAAATCTCAGTACACTGTGTCCTATCACTTAGGTATGATTCTAGGAGTTTATGAATGTTTCCCCGAATGCCGTACCCGTGTAACTTTTGTAGCAAGATCTGATGATCTACGAAGTCAAAAGCTTTTGACATATCCGTGAAGATCGAGCACACACGATTTTTTTTATCCACAGATGTCATTATACTTGACAATTGAATAAGTGACTAACGTGTACTTTTCGTGTTCCCCCCAAAAACTCCTAATAGGTTGTTGTAAAGTTACTACCGCTTAACAATAACTTTGACTTGACTGACTATGACTTTTTGTAACTTCGTGCTTCGTGCCGATATCGGGGCATTTACTTGATTGAAAAGTAAAATTACTTGACACTGGCTAAATGCACAAACCATGCGAAGCCAAAACAAAAAAAAAAAAGATTCTGAACGTTTTTAATTACGAGAATTGGTCTTCTAGTTGTTCTCCTAGCACTTAACAAACTGTGTACCATCAGTAAAGTAGGAACAATCCGTTAATTTAAATATAACTTCGCTAACATTTAGTTATGATGACCATACCAAACATAACTAGCAATGACGTTCTATTGATCAAAACATAAACAAATGAGCAGGGACATTGTGTCATTGTTCTAATCTACGACTGACCTTGAGACATGCATGGACAATGACTCTATTTGACCTTGAAAATCTATAGGATTAAACGACCATGACTCTGCAAGTGCCCATATTTTGTACTGTCAAGGAAAAAACAGCTTAAAGTATTATTGGTTATGGGTTTTCAAGGTTTTCAAACGTGACACGAACCATTGTTTTTCTATTCCACACACTCCATGTGGCACTCCTATCGGCAAAAAATACGAGCTTCCACAACTTTCATCCCTTGTTTAACCGTATAGGGGATCTACAGGGTGGCTCGTGCATCGACGCGCAAACTGTAACAAAGAGCACATGATTTTAACCCCTACGGCAGTGCGGGTTGTTCGAAAGAGATACCGTGTCCCCTGGCACACAGGCAACTGAAGGAACTCGGGTGGGTTTTAGTCAGTAAAAGTCTGACACGTCCTGCTCCTCCCAGAGATGCCATCTCCACCTGGAGAAATTATTTGATGATTTCCCACCCTCGAAAAAAAAGAAACACTAGCGCAATTAAAAAAAAATACAATCTGCTGTTGCATAGAAAAGTGCAATTACCTACGCGGTCAGAGTGACTAAAACAGATTTTTCTTTTTTGTAACCGACAAGAATTTTCAACGCTTCAGAGTCGTGTACTGAAATAAATGGATGCTCGTCAATGTCTCCGACACCCAGAATAATTTGAATATTAAAAATCACAACAGGCTGAAACCAAAACACATCCCAAGACACCCCATTTCCAACTTCGCCCTAAGTTTCTAATAAAACTTGTCTACATTATCTAAGTCACCTTTGACCTTGCCCCTGACTGCCCCTGACCTTGGGCTGGTCATTCACGCCGCTCCTACGCCTATCCGGCCAACTATTGTCAGCTCTACGTGGAGGCAATTTGTGTCAATGTGCTGTTATGTGCAAGTCTAACTCACAATTGAATGGCCCTGACATTCATTATGCGTGGATTTATGTGGCGACGCTGAGAGGGAGATAGTGTAACTGTGTAAGTATTGTGTGAAAGTAGGTAAGTATAAAATAAAAATAAAAATTGCATTTATTTCCTGTGACCTTTTCTGTAAGTATACACAAGTTCTTATAAGCAAATAACACTTATTTAATCTATTCTTAACCAGATTAGCTAACACACAATCAGCTTCCAGGTCAGGCTGTCTCGCGACATAGGCCTCCTCCATTTCCCTCCATTTACTCCTGTCTAGAGCCGTTCTCCGCCAACCTTTTGGCAGATCATCCTCCCACCTTTTCATCTGTCTTCCTGTACGTCTTTTCCCGTTCCTTGGGTACCATTTGGTGACCTTTTTAGTCCATTTTTCCAACTGAAAAAAATGGACAGGTCAAAATTTAAAAAAAAGAATGGAAATGGACAGACTAAAATTTTAAATCATCATTTGCCCAGCTTTTTTCTATGTTGTGGTTGCTTCCAGTCTAACCTGATGCAGATGAGATTTTACATGGAGCCACTGCGTATTTTACCTCTATATCCCAGTAACTGAGTGATACTGGCAACCTTTGTCAAAGATCCACATATGACAGCCCGGTACCAAGAGCATAACGTGCTTTCCGAGGAATTACGTTTAAACCAACCTACAGAGACTAGCCATCGTATTCGAGTAGCACAAAGGGCCATGGTGCGAGCCATGCTTGGCATAACCCTACTAGACCGAGTACGTAATACCGACATCCATCGTCGTTCCAAAGTCTTTGGGTACAGGGCGAAGTGCCTCAAGTGGAATTGGACAAAGCATTTAGTTAGTCGAAGAGATGGCCGATGGAGTCAAGCTGTGATCGAATGATGGCCAAGGTTAGGCCAAAGAAACCACGGCCGTCCGACAGTTGCGGGAATAAGGGACGCACGGAACCGGGAAGTATGGTAGTAAAACGGTAGGCCTGTACTAGCCTTGGGTGATTCCGGGATGAAATTATATTGATGATTATAGTCTAAAAAGTAACGTCATTTCTTCAAATTAAAGTCGATGAAAAATTAAAATCGCGGTTGGTGAAGCGGATAAAGCACTTGATTTTTCGATGCATGGTTGGATTCCTGCAAGGAATAAATTGATGGCCTATATATAGTTGACCTAGGTCTAGATCTATGTATGTATGTCCAAATAATATTTGTAAATGAAATCTCGTTTAAAAAAGGCGTTTTCGCCTTGGTTTCTTTTTCCATTTACAAAATGATCATGTAGCGAACTTTTTACCCACTTATAACTGCTTGCTCCAAACCAAATCACAGTCAAACAAAAACATCACACGAATAAATATAAAAACTATTGCAGTATATGCAATACTAAATAAGACGAGCATTGCCCGCGCCAAGGATAGACACTATTTATGTAAAATTAGTCAGCTCAACAAGCGACTACTTTATTACTCTTTAGGAAGAACCCACGTTGTTTATAAAGTATTGTTTAATGCATGATAAAAAACTGAAGAAAAACTTAAGGACAATAGTTTAATTGGTGAGGACTGGTATAGTGGTGGCCCCGTGGCAACGGCCCGGACTTACGAGTTGTAAATCGTGGTTTCGAACCCAGCCAGGCGCTTTACTTTGTGTATATAATTTCATCACCACTGCTCTCAAAAACGGGAAGGAAAACATCGTGAGGAAGCCGGCATACCTTATAACTAACAATTCGAAGACGTGACGTGTACGAACCCGCACTGAGCCCACGTTGTTAAATTACAGCCCAAGAACTCTCAATACTTTATTGAATTCCACAATGTATATGCTTAGGTGATAAACATTAGCTTAAAGACACAATCCTGTCGGGCACAGCAAAATAAATATAGAAAGTAGTTATGAGGACCTATAGCTTATCTTATAATCATCATCATTTCAGCCGAAAGACGTCCACTGCTGGACATAGGCCCCCCAGGCTCGACCGGTCTTTACCGGTCTTTACCGTTTATAAACGATGATTTAAGGCTAAGAGATGTTAAAATGTCAAAAACGCATGGTTTACCATACATTTTTAGCGACTGTTTTAACAGTCGCTAATCATTACTTAACTGTAAGCAGCGTTTATAAATAAAGTGGTAAACTTTTAACCATAATATCACGACTGTTTCCTGCAATGGATTAAGCAGTGTAGGTATATATTGTAGTCATCATCATCATCATCATCATTTCAGCCAAAAGACGTCCACTGCAGGCCTCCTCCAAGCTCCTCCACTTCGACCGGTCTTGTGCTTCCCACATCCAGCGGATACCCGCGGCCTTCACAAGGTCATCGGTCCACCTCGTGGGAGGCCTTCCCACTCTACGTCTTCCGGTACGCGGTCGCCACTCCAGAACCTTTCGGCCCCATCGGCCATCTGTTCTGCGAGCAATGTGCCCTGCCCACTGCCACTTAAGTTTGGCAATTCTTTATGTTATAATCTAACTTATTCTAAATACAATATAACATAAAAATAGAAATATTTTTTTTGGTATTCTAAATTAGTTTTAGGGCTAAATCATTTAAATATTTATGTACAGTCGCCAGCAGGTCAAGCTATCCCAAACAGTCAAATTTTTCCAATTGAACATAAACCTTAATCCTTTGTAATAAAGTCGGAAAACTTTCAGAGAAATTTGCCAGATTGGGGTAACTTGATGTGCTGGCCTCTGTATATTGTAATATAATTGACTTACAACAGATTTATTAGTGAATAAATGGAGTTCTTTTTTTTCTTTTCTAATTGTTTTTGGTTCCCTGACGAAATTGGAGGCATAAGTCTCAGCAGTGGGAATACTAAAGGATTATTGTGCTATATCCACACGTATTTACTGAAATATGATGCTGTTTAGTTGCACGTGAGACAAATCACCTAATGTGAGTGATCTAGCGACCTCACGGGGCGACCTTGATCAATGCGGTTGTTGACATGTTATGATGTAGCAGGTAATCTTATAGGCCTCATCCGTTTGGTTAGAACTAATATGTCCACGATTTACCTAATTACCACTCTTTTCTTAAATCAACTAACAGTGCTCCGCGGTTTCACCCGCGTAGTTTCCGTGGAAATACGGGAATAAAATATAGCCTATGTCACCCGGGGATAGTGTAGCTTCCCAACAGTGAAAGAATTTTTCAAATCGGTTCAGTGGTTTCGGAGCCTATTCAATGCAAACAAACAATCAAATCTTTCCTCTTTATAATATTAATAGATTATAGTAGATTATTATTAATGTAGATGACATATTATTAATAGACGCGTCATACACGAACATTAGACTACTCAAAAACAGCGTAAACCATGAATGTGGCTACGTTCTAGTACATACAATCACACTGTGCGTGAAAAACAGGAAAACCCAATATCGATACCCGTTTTCCCGAAAGAGATAAACGCGTCACTGGATGGTACGTGACCAATTACACGACAGTCTTGCATTTATCTTGCCAATATCGAGGGCCGGAAACGCGTCTAAAGGTAATTTATCATTGATTATAATTCTATAAATGGCATGCATGGCTCGCATGGTTATGTCAAGCATAGCTCGCCCCATGGCCCTTTGTGCTACTCGAATACGGTAGCCGGTCTCTATAACCTAGTTAAAACCTAATTCCTCGGAAAGCACGTTATGCCGTAGGTCCCGGCTGTCATTTGTGGATCCTTGACAATCGTTACCAGTCTTACCAAGGGGTATCGTATTACCCAGTTACTGGGTGGTGGAGGTCAAATAAACAATGGCTTCATGTAAAATCTCAGCTGCATCCGGTTAGACTGGAAGCCGACCACTGGGAAAGAGCTGGGCAAATGTGTTACAGTCACGAACCGTATTTGGTTTTAAATATAACCTGACAACCTGCAAACTGCAAAAATAGAAAGAACATTTGGATGTCACAGGCTACTTTACAGCCTCCTTGATCATGATTAACCTTCTGCCTAAATCACGTCTTCATTTTCAATATCACTATCAGAGGTAATATCAGTATTCAATGTTTTTCTATCAATCTCATTTATCGAACAATCCATTCACCACTTGTTTTTCTGTACCCAAAATCGACTATTCAAATAGATACATTAAGCTGTCGTTACGACATACGATATTAGATAGATCTCCGAAGTCCTCCAAAATCAAAAGTCATTCTTTCAAACTAGGCTGGGAGTTTGCATTTATTGAACGTCAAAATTATATAAGACAGTCCCTCAAAACGCTCGCCCATCACCACTTCCCAGTGCTTTGGGTGGGAAGAAGAAGTGGCGCATCAACAAATAGCGAGTATATTGCCCCGTGCCTCGTTAGTCTGGTGGTCCTGGATTTGATTCCCAGGTCAGGCAAACCGTTATTGGGTTCAGTAATTAGTAATTTCTCAATGGCAGCTTGGAGTCTTTACTTGGGCCCAGTTGATGGCAATAGGCTCGATTACAAGGTACTGAAACATAACTGGCGAAATGGTGCTGTACTATAGGTACATCACTGTCCAAATCGTCGTGGAAACAGGGCGTGATGTTAAAGTAAATAAAAATGTTTTTTTTTGGTATTTTATCTCTCATTAGTCACAGTTTTTTTTTTTTGTGAAATGTATGCAATATTTTCAAATAATGTCTTTGATGTCTTAAATGATGTGCTTTCTCCTCCAAGACATATTTAAAACGCATTTTCCAGATATAATTTTATATAATAGCGTTCAAAGAATACAAATAGAAACGCAGCTCTGCCTGACCCGTCGCGGAATTAAGGCGGCGATTTCTTGAAAACGCTCAAAAAGGTTTTTTTATACCAGTGTATCTCTTTAACCGTAAATAATTTAGAAAGAAAAAAAAAATGTATGTAAAAAAGACTTGAAAATATCAATTTTCAAGTCTTTTTTACATACAGTGATGGAACTCAAAACATAATTAAATATACTTTAATGCATCAAAAAAATTATCAAAGTCACCTCTTAATTCTCTTTAAAACCAGTTTATCTTTTCAATAACAATTATTATTATAATTAAAAATATACCATAAAATGCCAAATGCCAAACTGCATCCAGTGATGGATTAATATTTATTAAATAGTTAATATCTAATTTTATACGATTTTATTTGCACTTTTACGACAATACTTTCTCAATTTTGTAATTCGAATTTATTACAACAGATTTTTATCCGTATCGGATTGCAGTAAGAACTATTATCGCTCATAACGACAATACGACGAGTACATGTAAAATTACCAGGGCCTTAAGGCGTTATGTTTTGTGTTTAGTACTCTCAAATAGCTGTTTACACGTCAAAACAAAATAATCAGCGGCTGCCCGCCACTTAGTCGCCATTATGTAGTAGTTATTACTTATTAGTTGAATGTCAACAACCTAGGCCCAAGGTTAGGCGATTAGGTCGCATAGGCCGGACGTTGTGGTAGGTCGGAGATAAACTGACTCATTTATTGCACTCGCATGTGTAATGTTCTAGCGCGATTTAATGCCTATTATTGTAAGTTATCAACTGGAACAGTATACCTATAGGTATATTGGAGCATTGTTAGGTATTGAAAGCGTAGGCCACGTACTCGTAAAACTTCTAACTTTTACTAGGAAAAGAAGATTTAATATTAAATAGTGGTTTCCAAAAGTCTAATTTAACACGCTTTGATAATTAGCTTAGTATGTAATCTGTGAACTAGGGATGCATCCGATACCAATACCGATGCCGATATATCGGCAATACTTGAAGTTTACCGAAATATCGGCATCGGTGATATTTTATGGCCGATTCGACGATACTTTTCAAATTTCGCGCTTTAAAAATGTTATGTAAACACGAGTGTTGTCTCGTCTATTTCGTTGCAAACGAGGCACGAATTAACCATACTAAAATATACTACTAAAAAAAATAACCTAACTTGTGTATTATTTATTTTACCTTCATTTTTGAATTCAGTAATCGTATCGGTATCGGTATCGCCGATATTTTTAAAAGAGCATCGGTATCGTATCGGCAAAAAGGCGTATCGAGGCATTCCTACTTTGAACGTGATTTTCACCACCTTCAGAATTTCGAATTGATTTGAAACTTTGCACACATACGAGTATCAAGGACCAATGAAAATTCAATAATTTCATAATTTTATTCCATAATGCTGACCAAAAAAGGCGTATCGAGGCATTCCTACTTTGAACGTGATTTTCACCACCTTCAGAATTTCGAATTGATTTGAAACTTTGCACACATACGAGTATCAAGGACCAATGAAAATTCAATAATTTCATAATTTTATTCCATAATGCTGACCAAAAAATATATATTATAAAAATACTTCAAAAAGCACCCCACATTTTTTGTACATTAAAATTATGTAATTTATTAATCACTCTATCTTTATTTTTGTTTTTTTTTTTTTTATTATTTTCTACTGTTTTGGTTACGTTTTTAAAGCGCGTTGTTTACTTTTTTTTAAACTATTATTCTTTCCTGATTTTTAGGGTTCCATCCCTTGAAAGAAAAATACGGAACCCTTATAGGATTACTTCGTAGTCTGTACGTATATCTGTCAGTTTGTCAAGTCAAGACCCTTTTTCTTAGGACCGCGGAGGTATCATAATATTGAAGTTAATATCAAACTCGTTAATCTACGGTCCTTTGGAGCTCTACAAAAATCAAGCTTTCAAGTTACCGCAATAAAAAATACGGTCCGTTTGATACTCGCAAACAAATAAATAAATCAAAACCTATAGGGTACTTCCAGTTAACCTAGAATCAATAAATTTGGCGAGAAGCTAGGTCTCTTAGCACAAGTAAAGGCAAGATTCCCAAAATATAATAGTTAATTTGTCGTCATTTCACATTTTTTTTTTTTTTTGCGTTACTCATTTTCAGTTTGAGAATTGACTGTGACGTATATCGATGTCTAGGGGAACATGTTTACCAACCACAATATTAAGCTTGTTCTGGGAATAATTTCCTCCCAACTACGGAACCATGATCGTGCATGGTCCGACACATAGTTTCTTTTTTTTTTTTTTCAATGTTTGTCGTTAGATCAAGGTCAGTTTTTCCTCAATTCTAATTCAGTTTACCATTTTGCTGGGGAATCCTTTCCCTGTATAGGTGAAGGTCTACCTACGATCTTACTTAGACTTTTTAAAATCAATTTAAAAAAAAGTAAATTGGATCTTAGATGATTAGAAAAGATAATAATGATTTGTTTTTTAAATACACTTATTATTAGCTTTTGCCAGCGGCTTCACCCGCATCTAGGTCGTAAATAAACCCACGGGAACGTACTACCGGGGTCAAAAGTAGGTATACTAAGCATTAATCCAGGTTATAAACTATCTGTGTACCAAATTTCACCTAAATCCGTTCGGCCATTTTTGCGTGATTGAGTAACAAGCATCTAAAAATACAATCTTTCGTAGGATAAAAAACACAACAACACGATAGACCCATTAAAAACGTCAATAAATTTTCTAAACAAAATTCTCCTCAGTGCATCCAAAATAAACCAAAAATAACGCATTCCCCGTCACTACACAAACACTTTATATCCATCAACTGGCCGCCATATTAGCATATATTTAGTGTGAATGAATTCTAGCTGTCAAGGTCTAGGCATCAGACATTGCGCAGGTCATAGTACCTACTGACTCACTGAATAGATGTGATCATATTATAGTGTGCGTTGATCGGTCATAGCGTGCGTAGGAAGAGGCACCTGAGGATTTTGGGCGTGGGGAATTTGTTAACTAAAAATAATGCTGTTGAATTTTCATTATCTACATTTCTTTCAATGTTACTTACTCTTGTTAAAAAAATACATAATTAGTCCAACGTAAAATAATATTTTATTTTTTAATATCCTATAAAGGTCAGATCCAAAACAAAAGAAAGAAGAACAAAGGATATATGTTTATCGATAATTATAAAAAGCTACAGCTGAAAAATCGCCCAAGGCTGACCGATGAACTTGCGAATTATTTTACCACCCCGAAATTTCCGTAAACTTGAACATTTTACCAGAAAGTTCCTTACAAGTAAGAATCTGCTCAAGTTGCGCTTCAAAACCTACCAAAAAAGTGCATGGACCTACGCGTCATCACAGTACACAAAGATTTTCCGCAGCGACAAAAAAATCGCAAGCACTAGACCAAAACAGCGCATTAAGCAGACATCACGAGTAGGTACAAACTGTAGGTATTCAGACGCAACCTTGGCAGTGCTGTCGAACTCTCGCCTTGGGCAGGCTGGCCAGTGATAAGAAAAGAACAGAAGGGCCAGTCCCATATGCTCACGTGATAAGATATCGCCAAAGTATTTCTAGTTTCAGAAACATGTACCTACCAACAGATATAAAAACGGTTCTGATGAAGAAAATCTAGTTTTTAGAATTTTTTGTTAAGATCTGGTCTCAATTTGTATTTTTTTAAACGTTGCCCTACACTAGGATTTTCTCCTGTATTGTGGGTGCGTTTACAAACATTTAAACTCACGTACACAAACAGCCAGACCCGGAACAATTACTTGTAGGTCATACTAATATTTGTTCCGTGAGGGAATCGAACCCGCGACACGCAGCGCAGCAACCAATCGCTTAACCACTGCGCCAACCGTGCCGTCAAATTAAACAGCTAGTTCTGGTGCTTCTAATAAACTTATAAGGGACTACTCATTTTTTACTTGCTAATGAACAAGGAAGGGCGGTTAATAAGAATTATTAAATCAGCGGGGTGATTGCATAACATACTGACAGTAGGAAATACTCGTAGCTTTAATTTTGGCAGTTCAATAAAATTCATTGCGTTATTTACGTTGTGGAGCAGATTTTTTCTTCGAACATGTGTAGCAGTAAAAAAATCAGCTGTTCCATACATTTTGACCGCATAGGTATTAAACTTTTCTGTGAAACAGCTGATTTTCTTTTTATATAATCGACATAAAATTTATGAGCCAGGGTGTCTAGAATGATATGCTGAATTCATGGTTACAGTTTGCGCGCTGGATTGACAACAATCACTACCTATGTTTCTTATTGGGTACATTTTTGAACGTCGAAAATTAAAATACCTATG
This sequence comes from Polymixis flavicincta, assembly GCA_949987655.1. NCBI lineage: Eukaryota > Metazoa > Arthropoda > Insecta > Lepidoptera > Noctuidae > Polymixis > Polymixis flavicincta. Next base: position 22,361,546 of record OX465183.1, read on the forward strand.
GGTGAAATGTCAAAAACATCGAAAATTTAAATATCGATTTTATTGAAAATTGATATACCTAAGCTTAATTGTGACATTTTATTTTTTATTTATTTATTTTTGACATCTTTAATCATTTTGTATTTGACTTATAATATAATTCTAAATTCAATTTCCGTTATTATTTTGTATGTCTATTAAGCTGTTAGTAAGTTATAGTATGTAACATTTATAGTGCAAGCATGGCAATTGCTAAATTCCTTTTTAATTTTATATGGGTTAAAGACCTGAAATAAATGAATTTTATTTATTTATTTAAATGTCTAAGATTGAAATGCTGACTCATTAAAATATCGAATGATTAAAAATGTCAATAGTCATTATAACTAAGTTCAAAATGTCAACATTTAATACACTTACGAGTAAGTTCATTACATTTACGTTAAAAATACCTACTCATTAAAATATCGAACAAATTTTGATATAGGTAGGAGTATGAGTGGATTTTTTTTTGGTAGATTGGTATTTTGAGATATAGCGCTCGCTCGGCTCGCGCGCGGTTGGTCACAGTTCTAACCTAACCTATTTCGATGTGATACCCAGTTCAATATGATGAATCACAAATTAAATCTGATGAATCCCAAATCGAATCAAATCTGCCTGCGACTAGATAATTATAAAATGGTGAAAACATTTCTGCGGCAGATTGTAGGTATGATCATATGACCGAAGCGAGACAACAGACACTATAAACTTACGGTATTAAAATTTTCAGTATTATGGTCGTTTGGTATTTAAGTTTTCGATATTTTGAACATTGAAATTTTACCCGTAGATATTTTATTCTTCGACGTTCAAATATGTACCCCTCTTTTTAGCTCTGTCGTATACTGTAGGAAAACTATTATGTTTTGTCAAAAACCACCATTTACCTAGATTTCGCTTGCAGTCTCAAATAATTTGCGTTAAATACTAAAAGTAATCAAGCTTCATTTACCGTTGAAATGCAGTCTGATTTGACCTCATATCCTTATAGACACAACTGGACCTTCTGCCCATTCTCCTACACTATCCCGACGCACTAAATTTGCTCATATTAGTTGCAAACGCTGGGTTATTGCTTGTATTTATTTTAGCTTTAATGGTGTGCTGTTTATTTTGGTACGATTTGTAAATCAGGTAGTATCGGAGTGACGTTGAGCATGTGCTAACTGCGCAGTTGGTTGATGTCAAGGCTATGGTTTGTACCTATTTATTGTTTTGTACACTGCTAGGAATTAAGCTTGATGACGTATATGTGTGAAGGAATTCCAAAAACAACAATGTCGTTTCTCAGCTATTTTTATCTGAGAGGCATTAAGCCACTATTGGATGAGGTAGTTCAAGGTTCCATGGAACTGGATCGAGCGATAAACATTAGAGTCAGTAGAAAAAGTTAACAATGAAACCTCTTTATAAGAGTTAATAGACCACGTATTTTGCTGAAAGCTGAATCGGGTCTGTTTTCAGACATGGCCCTGCATTATTAGTATTTTATGTGTCATATAAAATTCTAATAATAAAATGTAATATAAGTAATAAAATATTAACGTTTGAAAGTGTTTAAAAAAAATCTACTTAAAATTACTTATGAGTAAACATACAATAAATAAACATAAATTTTTCCATTGAATGACTATTTCATGAAAATTTCATATTTTTAAATTATTTTTTCTCTTTATTATTCCTTTAGGGATTTTTATCTAAAAAGATGATTAGAGAGCAGTGGTGGCCAAGTGGTAACGACCGCGACTTACGAGTTGTAGGTCGTGAGTTCGAACCCAGACATGCGCTTTACTTTGTGTAAATTATTTCATCACCACTGCTCTCAAAACGGTGAAGGAAAACATCGTGAGGAAACCGGCATGTCCTAGAACCAAAAAATTCCAAGACATGTGACATCTACCAACCCGCACTGGGCCCGCGTGGTGGATTACGGCCCAATCCCTCTCACCGAGAGGAGGCCTGTGTCCCAGCAGTGGGAACATTATAGGCTGATGATGATCTTAAAAGATACGCCAACCCCCTCGTGCCTTTTAACATTATCTACATAAAATTAAAACATAGACATATATATATATATAAACTAAAAACATCTAAACGACCAACATAATTATTAGTTAAAACACTTAGAGGCAAATATGAAAGTCACAGATGAAGGACTGTTATTAAAAGACCTTATTCTTATAAGTTATCGAACATCTAAACGGTTCTTTAAGTCTGTTTTTTCAATACGAAACCAGACTTAAACAAGTGTTTAAATGTTCGATAACTTTTTATGAATATGTAGTATATAATAATATAAAGTTTATCCTTAACGTTTAGGCACCCTCTGATGTTTTTTATTTTTACATTTTTTCTCCAATTTTTCTTAAGTTTTTTTGCTATTTTTTTTATCAATGTCCATCGTCAATGGGTTTAATTGCTTTTAATACTAATCTATATAAATAAAAAGAAAAGTCCTGACTGACTGACTGACTGACTCAGCAACGCCCAGCCCAAACCCTTGGACCTAGAAAGCTGAAATTTTGCACAGAGGTTCCATTTATAATGTGGACAAGGAATAAGGAAGGATTTTTTGAAATTCAACCCCTAAGGGGATGAAAGTTCCGCGCGGGCGAAGCCGCCGGCAAAAGCTGGTTATTAATATTGTCTGAGCGGAAACAGAATACTAAAATAAAAAGCTATTAAAAAGTTAGAAGCCAAAAAAGATTCGTTTTTCTTGTTAATTTAACCATACTTTGGAGGTGTTTAAATAATATAAGAAGTGTAAAATCTTCACAACCAAGACAAAACCGACAAAGCTCAAATATCGAAAAGTTTAATACACTTTATCGGTCATTGATTTCTTCTACTTCTTCTTTTCAGCCGGAAAACGTTCACTGCTGGACATCCCCAATTTGGGGGGCTTACCATAATTGCTACGCTTGGCAGGCGGGTTGGCGATCGCAGTTTGGTGGAAAAATGCATAGAGAACGCTGCTGCCTATTCTCTAGTAAGTCCCTTAGTCGCCTCCTACGACACCCACGGGAAGAGATGAGATGGTGCTATTCTTTACGTCCGGCACCACACGGTCGGTCATTGATTTATGCACTGTTTTTTTCATAAAACCCTATCTTCCGAAGGACTTTTCTTAATTTTTTACGCACCTGTTTTACTATTAATGATCCTGCATCTCACTCTAAAACTTGTGTGTAGACTAGCATCTAACTGCTCATCACTGATACTTCCTCTGTCGGACACGATGCCTGGCGAGACAGCGTGCTTTTTATCCAGGCCCACCAGTGAGTTCGAGCCCGCGACTAGATTCCCCGTAAGGAAAGAATGTCATCCATGACCTAGCCGCCCCAGACGCTGTTTCACCTCGCTGGACCTTCGATCCACGCCGCACCTTTGTCACTCACTTTTCCTCACATTTTAAACTCAAAATTTAACGCAACTATCATCATCATCATCTGCCTAGCCTTATAGCTATCTGACGTCCACAACCCAATTACTGGGTAAAATGACACACCTTGGTAACACAGGTTGTGAAGCTTTCTGGCTTCTGGCGACCCGTAACGACTGTCGAAGATCTATGAATGATAGCCAGGACCAAAGGCTTAATTCTTGGGTTACCGCGCCAAAATGATGATGTGTTTGTGTGTTGATGCGTAACTGAATTAGAGATTCATCATCATCAGCCTATAATGTTTCCACTGCTGGGACACAGGCCTCCTCTCGGTGAGAGGGATTGGGTCGTAATCCACCACGCGGGCCCAGTGCGGGTTGGTAGATGTCACATGTCTTCGAATTTTTGGTTCTAGGACATGCCGGTTTCCTCACGATGTTTTCCTTCACCGTTTTGAGAGCAGCGGTGATGTAATAATTTACACAAAGTAAAGCGCCTGTCTAGGTTCGAACTCACGACCTACAACTCGTAAGTCGCGGCCGTTACCACTTGACAACCACTGGTCTGAATCTGAATTAGAGATTGAAAAAAGAAAATTGCTTTTAAATTGCGATCTATGTGTGATGCGTAATGATTTTATGAATTATTAAAGCAATTTCTAGTACGTTTATTTAACTCGTTAATTCGTAAAATTTTGTTCATCAAACTGTTAAACATTTTCAAAAAACAAAAAAAAAAACAATCGCCTTCCGAAAAATCACAACCAAGTGAAAAATAACTTTAATTTCGGATGTCGGTGCCTTTGGATATGTATTTTAGTTTTTTTGTCACTGACTTTCACTTTTTAGTTATTGTAAAACAATTCGTAAAGGTACGTCCACTACTTGCTTGTAAACAACAGTGACAGGAAGCAGCAGAATGTCATCAAGAAACATACAGTAGATTAAAAAACTTTTTTCAAAAAAATAACAACCGACTTCCAAAAAAACACTACAAAGTGCGAAATAACTTTAATTTCGGAAGTCGGTGACTTTGGATGTGTATTTGAATTTTTTGTCACCGCCTTCCGAAATTAAAGTTATTTCGCACTTTGTAGTGTTTTTTTGGAAGTCGGTTGTTATTTTTTTGAAAAAAGTTTTTATTTTTCACTAAAAAATATAAACATGTCGAATTGATAACCTCCTTCTTTTTGAAGTCGGTTAAAAACGTACTAACACTAATGCAAAACCTACCAAAGCAAAGTTGAGATAATTTATATGGGACCATCCCTGAAGTAGGTATATCCATTTTTTTTTAAATATAATTTATGGAATTTTCGAAATCTATCCACAATTGGCGGAGATATCGCGGAACAAAAACACAAAAAAAAAAAAAACATACAGACGAATTGCGAATCTCTTCCTTTTTGAAGTCGATAAAAAAATAGGAGCTTCCTGTAGCGTGATGTTTACGTATTTATAGCACACCCTTTGCAGTCCCAGCCTGGCCCCCGACCGTCCCTTGCTCGTTGATGCGCCAGCCCGCGCCGCAGCTGCGCCAGTAGCTTTAAATTTCCCGTCTAATAATCATGAAAATATCTTGACCCAGCCTGTCCCCACTAGCTGCCCCCCCCGCCAGCGACTCTCTGAGCCGAGGTTCGTACCCCACAGGGGGTGCCCTCAGTGCGCAGTCGTTTTAGGTTTAAGTACGTTTACGCCCTGTCTGGAGGCTTTTAGAGTCCTAAAAACCTTCACAGGAAAGTCCGGTTGAGCAGTCACGGCCTCTCAAGGTCAACTGCGAGATGCCATTCAAAAAAAAAGTCCCAGCCTGGCTACTAACCCCCACTCTTGCTGACACTAGAGCGAAGACCCACACAATGATTTTGAACTGAAGAACCTATAAGTACCCTGCTAAGTAGCTGCACATATCTTAAAGACAACATCTTATACAAAGGCAAACCATAACAAAAACACCACTCTAACTTGGAATAGAATTGCAAAGCAGTGATATTGTGTTCACAACACGAGAGGCGACGCGGGCCAATGCACTGTTACTTAGGTTCAAGGCAAATGGCTTATGTTAATTTGTGTTTAGTCTTATGTATTGATTTAGGTAGTTACTTATTTGGTGCGTCAATTTCTTGTTGCTCAGTAATAACAGATGCACGAGTCGACCGATCAGGGAAGGCTACGCTAGCCTTGGATGGGTGTCCATCTTTACTTACCCCTCCGTGTCTCTGAAAGCACGTTAATTCGTGCCAATATTGACTAGTAAATCGAGGAGCTTGTGGCTACGTAACAATAGCTGCATGGGTCGATCGATCAGGTTAAGCTACGCTTGCCGCGGTTGGTCCGTGGATGGGTGACCATTATTACATACCAAGACCCCGCCGTGCCTCGGAATGCACGTTAAGCCGTTGGTCCCGGCTGCCCTTTATGGATGTTTGACAGTTGTTATGGATCGTCAGAAGCCCGCAAGTCTGACCACCAGTCTTATCAAGGGGAATCGTGTTACCCAGTAACTGGATTGTGGAGGTCAGATAGGCAGTCGCTCCATGTAAAATACTGGTATAGCTGCATCCGGTTAGACTGGAAGCCCACCCCAACATAGTTGGGAGAAGGCTAGGCAGATGATGATGGTGATGATGATTGACAGTAAATTCAAAGAGGACAACTAAATCCAAAGGGGAAAACTACGTCTTACAGGCGTCCATTCGCGGAATTTCCCTTTCCATCAATTCAGCCAGCAGCCAGTTTACCTATCATCACATTTAAAAAAAAACAAACACGTAACGAAATAACAAAATGACGCATGAAGCGACGAAAAAGTAATCTATGTTATTGCACATCTCACAATCTCCCACTGAGGCCTCACGCTATATCCTGCCGCCTCTATACATAACACATACATGCATAACGTACATACTGCGAGCATTAAACCCACAACCAATGATTCATCTATTCTTAGAACACATACGAAGAGAAAAACACCCACGAACCGCCCAAAGTAATGAAATCGTAGAAGTTGAAGTTCATTGTACGCTTTTGCTTCCTGAAACTGAATAGCTTCTCTTCCATAGGTTAACTACACGGAGGCTCAAGAAGAAAGGCAGAAACTTCCTTATACCCTCCCCCTAGCCTTTTCCCAAATATGTTGGGGTCGGTTTCCAGTCTAACCGGATGCAGCTGAATCATCATAATCAGCCTATAATGTTCCCACTGCTGGGACACAGGCCTCCTCTCGGTGAGAGGGATTGGGCCGTAATCCACCACGCGGGCCCAGTGCGGGTTGGTAGATGTCACATGTCTTCGAATTTTTACAAAGTAAAGCGCCTGTCTGGGTTAAAACTCATGCAGCTGAATACCGGTAATTAATTTGGTGAGGCCGCCTCCAGTTAGACTGGAAGCTGACCTGAACATAGTTTGGAGACGGCTATGCAGATAATTACTTTGTTAGATCGCCTATCTAACCTCTATAACGCAGTTACTGGGTAATACAATACCCCTTGGTAAGACTGATTGTCAGACTTTCTGGCTTCTGACGACCCGTAGCGACTGTCAAAGATCCACAGATAACAGCTAGGAGCTGTAACGGATTAACGCGCTTTCCAAGATACGGAGGAATCTAGGGGTATGTAGAGATCGTCACCCATCCACGGCCTAACCGCGGCAAGCGTAACCTAGCCCGATCGATCGTACCGTGCTGACCACAAGCCCCACAAGAAACTTCCTTATACCGTAATTATCATCATCATCATCATGATGAGACCTCCCCAAAGCTCCTCCTTTTCGACCATTTCTGTGCTTCCCGCATCCAGCGGATTCCTGCGGCCTTCACAAGGTAATTGGTCCATTTTGTGGGAGGCCTTCCAACGCCACGTCTTCCGGTACGCGGTCGCCACTCCAGAACCTTTCGACCCCACCGGCCATCGGCGAGCAATGTGCCCTGCCCACTGCCACTTAACTTTGGCAATTCTTCGGGCTATGTCAGTTGCTTTGGTATGGTAATTATAATATTATGTAGTCACCAATGTTTTTAACAAAGGTGGTGATTGTGATTACAGACTAAATATGTAATGTTGCCAAAAAAAAATTAAATAGTCCACAATTTGCAAAGTAGGTATATTCACTATTTCATGTGTTTCCAATGAACAACAAAAAAAAAACAACATTTATTTGGGGAACGGTTTTATAATCACCAGAATTGGCTAAGTTATACAGAAATCAACTACTAATCGAAACGTGACGTATTGAGATCAATCCATCATATAAAGTCAGTTTTGAACAGCAGCAGAAGTAGCTTCTATTGGGCGTGGTAACACGACATTAAATAATTAAAAGATAGTTGTGATTATTCTACAATTAAAATTGTCTATAGTTTACACACTGACACCATTATACAACCCATGGCCTTGTATTCTGTTAGACATGAACAAAATACTATGTTTACCTATTCTCTCCCACTGCAAGACAAAGATCTCCCTTTCCTCTTTCGGTTTACCTTAAACCAAAATAAATAGACATGTGTGTGATTGACTTCAAGAAATAAACACAAAGAAAAATCCTCAACAAAATCTATCTTTAAATGGGTCTCACACCAGCACTCCTTCCGCGGCCTCCCAATGCTATATCCTGCTATAAACATAACAAGTACATAAGCGCATAAATATAAAATTGCGTTAGTTCATTAAACTGCAGTAGATAAATACATAGGTATGTTGAGTGAACCCATCTCTACTGGCAGACCAGTTCATACATTGCAGGCCGAGATTATTGGCTCACTATAAGTATCAAATAATCATCTAATAAACATAATAAATACTGTTGAACATAGTCCGCTACGAGCGAAAATCACGTGATCATTCCCAAGACTACTATTTTGGGCCGGGTGGTGCATTACAGACCTCTCCGACTCATAGAGAGGAATGAAGGTGGGGAGGCCCGTGGGCCAGCAATGGGAACAGATCAAAAACTTTGTATCCCTTTTTACAAAAATAATACGGGTGGAGGAATTTGAAATTCGGCACAGTTAAAATTTGCATAAAGGAGTGCAAAAAGCTAATATTTTTAGAAAAAAAAATGCATTAGAAATTAATTAATTAAACCAATTTAAAAAAAACATGGTCAAATTTCGACCACTGGGAGACCACTTGTAAGCATTGTGACTTGTGTTTTGCAATATTTCTATAACTACCAAGCTACCAGATTGGTGACAACAAGCAGACAAGAAGTTGCAGCAGCTCATCTTATCTTTAACTTGTACGGCTCCTGAAAAACCTCCTTCTGCTTAGTTTGTCCGTCACAAGTACCGCTGTAGAAGTCCTAGATTCGACTCGCAGAAAGGGCAGTGCTATTGCAGTGCGCCCGGGGCTTAGAACTGTCCTACAAATAAGAAAGATCCTTTATTGGACCCTATTTATCAACCAGGGTGTGTAATTTACTGACATTAGTCGTATTACTTTTTGTTTGGTTCATAATCAGCCTACAATGTTCCCACTGCTGGGACACAGACCTCCTCTCTGTGAGAGGCAGTGTGGGTTGGTAGATGTAACACGTTATCGAGTTTTTGGTTCTAGGACATGCCGGTTGCCTACCGATGTTTTCCTTCCCTGTTTTGAGAGTAGTGGTCATGAAATAATTTACACAAAGTTTAGTGTCTGTATGGAATCATACCCACGATCTACAACACTTAAGTCACGGTTACCACTTACCCGCCATTGCTGAATGGGTTTCTCTTTTGTTAGGTATGAAACTTTAGCTCAGAAAATTAATAAAAACTAGATAAAGTTTCTATTCATGCGGGCAACTCTATTAACAACAAAAAAATTATCTAGATTGTGTTTGTAGAGCGTAATAGACCATAAGTGGTAGTTAGTTCCTAGCCCGCATGCAGGCACTCTAGACCTCGTTGTCCCAATTAACAACTTACACATTGTGACTGCAATAAATTAATTGTAAGCTGCGTTATCACTTTCAGATCAAAAAGGAAAACCAACATATTTTTTTGTTTAAGCACCCTAATTGCGTAACACACGAACAGACAGAATCTGAATCATAGTGAATTAATGCAAATCCATTGCTTCAAGATACCATGTTCGAAAAAAGTATACCCTCAACAACGTAAATAACAATATAAATAATAGAAGTGTCAAACTAAAAACTAAGTTTCAAAGAAAAAGTAAGAACATTGTGAACAAAATAATCTACGTAATTTTCCATTTTCCTCCGATCTCTTTTTCTTAAATACTAGTCCTTGGTGTTGCTAGAATTTGGATTTAATGTATGGCTGGTATTTTATTTTCTAGTACTTTCAACCAATGATACATAATAGTTACAAAAACTATGGCAATCCCCTTCCTCATACTCAAGATGTTCATCTAAAAACCCATTAATAAACTCCGCGCATCAATTTTTCTGGCACACAATGTAATCCCCGCTGCACTGAACATTTGCCAAATATTTTTTTCTAAATATGTAACCGTCAGTTCGTTAACCCCGACCGCCATTATCGGGCTCGCCGGACGAGTGTTTTAGATCGGCGCAAACGCATCGCTGTGTGCATTTACGACGCACATTATAATCTGCATGTGTGCGATTTTTTATGTCCCGACTTGTATTTTTTAGATTCGAATAGGTGACGTCATTATGAGGACTGTGAGTCCAAATTATTGTACCTTTTGATTTTGAAGGTTCTTTCAAGGAATCTATTTGTGGTGGTGATGTTTCCTATAAAGGTAAGAAACGTTTTACAATTTCTGACGACATGCTAAAGATCCGAAAAATAGAGATAACGAAAATTAATCTGAGGTAAGGTACCAATTTTTTGACTAATCTATATTAATAAAAAGAAAAGTCCTGACTGACTGACTGACTAATTGACTGACTCATCAACGCTCAGCCCAAACCCTGGGACCTAGAAAGCTGAAATTTTGCACAGAGGTTCCCTTTATACCGGAGACAAGGATTATGGAAAGATTTCTCGAAATTCAACTCCTAAAGGTCCGTGCGGGCGAAGCCGCTGGCAAAAGCTAATTATTTTTATGTTTACTTCCTTATAGTGTTACCCATTAAAGATAGTGTAAAATATTTTTCGAGTGTCTCGGCTGGAGTAGGGTTGTTGATCTAAAATGATTTTCTTTGTTCGCTTTGGCTACTTTCGGCTACTAGCAATTTACGTCTTCTCTACTAATAATCTACATATAGGTAATTTTATCTCTTTATGAGATAAACTATCTCGCCCCACGATCCCGTGGGAATATCGGGATAAAAATCCAAATCCAGTATATGGTATAGGTACCCTTATTCCAAATTCCCTTAAAACCCGTTCAACCGTTTTAGCATAGAAGCTTTATAAACAGAAGACATACAAAAAAATCAAATCTTTTCTCATTATTATCGTAGTTTGGAAGTTTAGATTATTAGCATAACCGATTAGCCTATAATTTTCCCACTGCTGGGACACAGCCCTCCTCTCTGAGGGAGGGAATGGACCAAAATAATTAATTATTAAATCTATATTCTATAACCAAACGAGTCACACTTTCATCAGAATCCCAAGTAGTTGCTATATCATAAAACCTTAATATAATATAGGCGTGACAGTGAACAAAACATTAAACAACCCTAAAATCAACAGAAACACCTTCACACAACCAACAAACACCCTTTATAACCCAAAACTACCCTCCTTAAAGCAACATAATAATAACAAAGTAAATAAACTACAAACCGGACTATATCCGGTCCTCGTCTAGACCTGGACCCCGACCCTTGAGCCGGGGTCAAGTAGGGTCAACTAGACAAGTAGCTAGTTACCTATGAATATGTTATTGTTAAGGGACCAGGGGAAAATAGTTTAAACGGGTTTGTTGAAAGTTGTTTGTTGGATCTATTGTTGCAATATTGTTTGTGATTTCTGGTGTAGGTAAATAAACGAAGATAAACAGGTAATTAGACACACAAAATAATAATGGTTATGAAATATCACCACGCTTGAAAAACTATCGGTTATTGTAGTACCCATTTTCTTCTGCCGCGTTTCGCCTTTTTATACCCACAAGTAATGTAGTCGTTTTTAACGTTAATCTGGTAGTTTGCGTACTTTATGCAGCCTACCCAAATGACCACCAATCCATGTGGATTGACCATGTGGTCTTCACATGATCTGACAAAGATCATGTCTGGACTCTAAAAGAGACTGTGACTTCCGAGTTTGTTTCGGCCTTTCTTCTCAGAGTAGTCAGATAGGAAACGGCGACCTCATATAGTTAACAAAAAAATATGATTGACGTGTAAAAGTGTTTGTACAAACCTACTTACAGAAATGCAATCATTTATCATTTGAAGAAGTAGCTATCCCAGGAAGCCTTCTAAATAACAATGCTAGCTCCACCATTTGTTCAAAATAATAAAACTTAGCTTTGTTTTGAAGCATATTTATACGGCTAGTTAAATTCCAGAACCATTTTATAAGATTTAATAGAATAGCGCATCACTTGGTATTCTTACTTCGCATACAACAATATTTATAAAATGACTAGCATTCGCCAGCGGCTTCGACCGAAGTGGAGGTCGGAAATTATACCGTAGGAACGTACTACTGGGATGAAAATGACCTTAAGTGTTAATCTAGGTAATAAACTATCTGTGTGTTAAATTTCATCCAAATCCGTTCAGTTGTTTTTGCGTGAAAGAGAAACAAGCATCCATCCATCCATTACAAACTTTCTAATTGTATAAAGTATGGTTACGAGGTACAGTCAGTTGCTAAAACAACTTAGAACTTGACTTGGATACTAATAACTAATCAGTAAACATACGCTGTACAAAACTGCAATTTCTTAATGCAAAGAACTGTTGTTAGTTTCTAGTAATCACCACGTTTTAAAAACTGATTAAGGCTCCTGCAGACAGCCGCAACGCGACCACTAGTGAAACAATTTCGATAAAAACTTCTTGAGATTTGTTCTTACAGAATCGCGTCGCACCGTTGTATTGTGCCTGTCTGCTTGAGCCATTAGTGATTGCAGTACTTTTTTGCTCATACTAACACTCAGCTTACAGCGGCTCCTTGAATACGTAGAGTTAAGAGTTCTGTATCCTGAAAAAAAAAGGATCATTAACGAAACCCACACGTAAAAACAGCATTTTATCTGCTAGGATTCATGGTCAATAAACTAACTAATTAACATCACAGTAAAATACGCACCGTTCTCTTAAATGCAATTAAGTAAAACTCAATTAAAATCTTCTCCTTCCCTGTAATAACTACATCCAAATCTATTTTTCTCAATCTATAGTTACAGTACCTACTTATATGGGCTCCATAGTAATATAATAAAATCATATTCTTATACTCATTTAATTCCTATTAATAACTAACTAACGATATAAACGCACAACCAACCACAATTTCCTCCTCAAATCAAAACTACAAACCCCACCAGAATTACCAACCCCTTGCTAAAGGTCGAAGAAAATTACACTTTCGTGACATGTAACTATCCCACCGTCGTCGGCAGACCTCGGTGACCCACTTCGCTATGCGGCCCACATGTCTAGACGTAAGACGAACCCCTCGGGCGTCGGGGATCGGTCAAGTACACCCCAAGCCCCCGATAGGCGCCACTAATGTAATGGGATTGTGTCCCCATAAGATTGGGAAAGCCAGTTAGGGAGGTTTAGTTTTCTTGTTTTTTTTTCTTTTTTTCCCACTCGTTGAATTCATAGAAATAGTGATAATTGGGTTGATTGAACTGTCAAAGCAGATCCATGATAAATTTGTTTTAAAAATCCTTTTTTTAAATATTTAAGACCTTTTATGTAGGTACCATATTTTATGCCAAATAAAGATATTCTCTTCTATTCTACTTAACTATTCTTATTAATTTGAATGATTTGAATGAATCCCGTGCCAATTTCGGCTACGGTGACTGGTTTGGTTTTCGACAACTGTAGGTTCTAAAAATATTACCACTTTAACCTACCTAATTAGCCTAATGTCAATAAGACGTGCTTCATAAATCAAATTAACCACGAGAAGAGCTGATTGCCAGACAAATGTTCTTAATAGTAGAACTATTTCCAATGTATCCAATCATACTGTCAATAAATACGATGACTTAGCTTTGCTGTTTATATTGCCACCTGTAATGTAGGTACCTACGATGATCGTACCCGGTTCCCAGTTTCATTCCGTACCTACTCTGTCAGAATTAACCATAATCCTGTCAGACTTCGATATTCCAAGCTAACAATTATCATTTTAGCCGAAAGATGTCCACTGCTGGACATAGGCCTTCCTAGCAAGTTAGTAATACAGCCCAAAAATTTCCAGTTCCTATTTTTTACTGACCGCTATTGGTTAGAATGAAGACTCTTATATCAATACCAATAGTGAAGCAAAGATCTCATAGCTTGCATTGTGGACCCTCCCACATGGAAGCTGACACAGATAAAATTAGCTTACGAATCTATTTATATGTCCAGTTTAGTAATACCAAATTCTACTGTTAGTAAGCATTACAATTCGTTTTTGTTTATAGTAACCGAGCATAAATCCACTATCAAACGCAAACTAGAACACATCACTACTCTAGTCTACACATGAAACTATTCTCAAATCAATCACACCACCCCCCGCCGCCCCTCCCCTCCAGACTACCCTCAGAACGCATTCCCGTCCTACACAATAACCCGATCCTGCCCATAACCTTGGAAACTCCATCTTAACTATCAATAGACTCCACGTACGAGGGAGACGCCGATAGTCTCGAGGAAGGAGGGAGGGAGACGGAGTAATAACATAAGAAACGCAAGGTCGTCGGGCAGTGGGTCACTTCGTCTAGGCGGCGTCTAGTACGCACACTAGTTTAGTTGTAGGGATAGTAAAAAAGTTATTAGTGAGGAACTATTTATGTATGTACTGATTTAGTTTTGTGGAATTAGAAGTTGGTAGGTTATCTTCGGCGTGGGTAATAGTTTTGTATGTGTGAAGTTGGTGATAGTTTTGTTTTTCAATAAGAATGTATAGTTTCTAATTTTACTCCTTGATAGACAATGGCCTCTGTGGTACCATGAAACAATAGGCCTCAGGCGCTAGTGCAAATCTTGCGGTTCATTCGATAAATCGAGTCTGGTCAAACAACAATGGGATCGGTGCATTTCATTAATTCATATCAGTGTTTCAGTAAATTATCAACGTTGTTTTTGAAGAGAAACATAATTTCATCAATATCAAGACTAAACTATCGTTTTTTAATTGAATTCTACACAAAATTTGTTCAGAGAATTTTATTCATCGGTCAAGTCATTTAAAAGTATAATTCCAAAAAAAAAAGAAACCTGTGTTCTCATTCAAAACTTCTTGTCAAAACATCATATCCCACGGTGGATAATAACAGCCAATCCTGGAAGAAAATCCCCAATTGTAGTGACAACTGACAAGTGATTCAATTCCTCTTTAATATTAACGACTGCCTCTACAGGTACATCATTCACAACACTCCATCGTCACGACTTCAAACCCTAATTCCCTTCAAACATCACTTGGACACCATAATCTATGTATGCCCCATAATCGCCGAAATCTGAAGAATTAGCCAGTGGCGTGTTCTCATTAGCGTCATACATGTAATTAATGAACATGGTCACACGCAGACTGAATGTTTAGTGAGCAGTGCCGATGAACTGATGGCAAGAGGGTATTTGAAAGACGGAGTCTGATTAGCTGACGTGATTAGGGTTTAAAAGTGTGTTGAAATCAGACGAGTATAAAAATACTCCATAGATACTATAGTAAGCCGGCGGATAGCACCTGTTTTAAGAGTTGCTATATCATTATTTATACATAAACGAAAGCAAAATAATCTTTTGCTTTTTTATTCTTCTACTCCACTTCTCTCTATCTTCTCATAATTATCTACCCAGCATTTTTCGCCTTCAAAATCTTATCGCCTTATTTTGTTTCTTGGTTGATTTACAAAACTTGAATTTATAGAACTTGAAGTTCCACAGAAACGTGGATTTACTTTTGCGGCATTCTTCGCTATAATTTATTATGTCGTGCACCCAATCTTCTAGGGACAAACATACGGGTGAAACTATTATTCCCTTCAAAAATATTGGTAGTTCCATTTATTTACTACCATTTGCAATTGTATTAAATTTTTATTTTTATTATATACTAGCTTTCGCCAGCAGCTTCGCCCGCGTGGAGGTCGGAATTTATCCCACGGGAACGCACTGTCGGGATAAAAGTATCTTATATAATTATGTGTCATTCCAGGTTACATACTGTGTGCCAAATTTCATCCAAATCCGTTCAGATATTTTTGCGCGATTGCGGAACAGACATCCAAACATCTCAAACTTTCACATCTATCTATATATAAATAAAAAGAGAAGTCCTGACTGACTGGCTGACTGACTGACTCATCAACGCCCAGCCCAAACCCTTGGACCTAGAAAGCTCAAATTTTGCACAGAGGTTCCCTTTATAGTGTAGACAAGGAATAAGAAAGGATTTTTCGAAATTCAACCCCTAAGGGAGTTGAATAGGGGATGAAAGTTCCGCGCGGGCGAAGCCGCTGGCAAAAGCTAGTTTATAATATTAGTAGACCTTGACTGTATCTAAAAGAGCCGGGTGATCTCTAACTCAGGACCCTCCTATCTCAGACACCTTTCTCTATGTAAGATTGTGCATTCTATTTACCAGTGCCTGTACTGTGCCATGTTGAGGTAAATAAAGATTTATGAAATCATAACAAAAATCTACTTTTCAAAAGTGCATAAATCAAATAATATTCTAACTGAGTGTGCTGTCGGTCCGCGCACGGCTCACACTACTGCACACAGTCCACACGGCCGCATGTGTGCGATAGTTGACGTCGCAAGCCGTATTGTTCGCAAACATGCGATTATAGGATTACACACGTGTAGAAGACGGCGGGAATGGAAACGGTGGTATTCATAGCTATGTTGGAGGGTTTTCCTGGGGTTTGTTCAAGCGTAGATAGGGTCAGTTTCCGGAATTCGGTTTTATTCAGTTTCACACCCATTTATGTAACGGACAAATCTTGTGATGGATTTTTCAGCGCTTTCTCGTAATGTGATCGAGTTAAAACTTTCTACAAATATTTTTTTGATGCTAATACAGTCACTTTTACGTCTCTTGACATATCTCGGGACCTGAGGGTCCTGGACCTTTAGAAGGCGTACAAGGGGCCGAATCGCAGGGGCTCGTTAGACGTTCCCGACTCACTGCGTCGCAATGCATTGCCCGCCTGTATTTCTACTTATTCGCTTAGCGTTCTGCCTAGCATTTTTTCACTAACTCAAAAACACTACAACTAAGTCAAAAATCAAAAGTCATTAATACAACTTAGGCTGAGAATCAACAAGGAGAATTTGTGGCTAAGTAACAATAGCTGCGCGGGTCGATCGATCAGGTTAAGCTACGCTTGCCGCGGTTGGTCCGTGGATGGGTGACCATCTTTACATACCAAGACCCCTCCGTGCCTCGAAAAGCACGTTAAGCCGTTGGTCCCGGCTGTCATTTGTGGATCTTTGATAGTCGTTACGGGTCGTCAGAAGCCCGAAAGTCTGACAACCAGTCTTACCAAGGGGTATCGTATTACCCAGTAACTAGGTTGTGGAGGTCAGATAGCCAGTCGCTCCATGTAAAATACTGGTATTCAGCTGCATCTGGTTAGACTGGAAGCTGACCCCAACATAGTTCGGAAAACGCTAGGCAGATGATGAGGCTGAGAATCAACACGAGAATCAGACGGTCTCCCAAAACGCCCACTCGTCACCACTTCCTAGTACTTTGATTGGGATGAAGAAGAAGCGCAAAAAACTCCCCAGCAGCATAGCTGTCTGTTCTGTTAGTATATAGAACATATTTCTATAGAATATTAAATAACTAACATAACGAGACACAAAACATCAAATCATTTGCCATATAACAGCTAGCCGTAACAATATACCAACAAATACTATGAAAACTATACCGTCCAAAGTTGTGGCTTAGAAGTAGGAAAGCGGACCCCGGGCTCCGAAAGGATACAACCGGGCAAACGCGAAGATGATGATGATGATGATGACAATGGAAACTATACTCAAGCAATAACAAAAAAAAAATGTCACATACATCATGATAAAAAGATCTTTAGTACACGAAAATGGTAAGTTCACATCACAATTCATAATTTCTAAATCTTTTAGAAACACTCAATTGCTGAGTATTAAGTATTAATACACTGAGTATTAAGATGTACTCAACTATTATGTCCCGGAAAATCATTCCTCTACAACATTCCCTACGGGGAAATATGTGGATTATGAGGGTTTACACGTATCACAGTCAATTGAGAGAGGTAAATACTGCGGTTGTATTACGGGTTAGAATGCGGTTACAATAACAACAGCGAAATCAGGGCTTTGGTATATGATAAATGATTTTATTTAAGTAACTATAGACTTGTATTGTACAAACAATTTTACACGACAATCATCATCATCAGCCTATAATGTTAACGATAATGTCCACTGCTGGGACACAGGCCTCTCGGTGAGAGGAATTTGGCCGTAATCCACCACGCGGGCCCCGTGCGGGTTGGTAGATGTCACATGTCTTCCACGATGTTTTCCTTCACCGTTTTGAGAGCAGTGGTGATGAAATAATTTACACAAAGTAAAGCGCCTGTCTGGGTTCGAACTCACGACCTACTCGTCAGTCGCGGCCGTTACCACTTGGCCACCACTGCTCTCACGACAGTCATATAAAAAAAAAACTAGGTGAGGTCGGCGTTACCTATTTGGCTACTCTGAGAAGAAAGGCCAAAACAAAATTAGAGATCACAGTCTCTTTTAAAGTCCAGACATCATCATAGTCAGATCATGTGAAGACCATGTTTTCTTGGTGTCTGAAATGGTCTTTTGAGGAAAGATCCACACAGAAGGAGTAGACCTGTCCAGTCAGTCCACGCATTTGTCGGTAATCGGGCAGCTCAAAGGTAAAATTTATAAATTATTGTTTTATCTGGGATGATAGTAAGTTTGTATTTGAAAAAATCTTTCTATAGAATGTTCTCTGAAAGTGTCCACAGCATGGACCTATGACCCTTGGGTTCCATGCGTCGTTTTCGGGTGATCACTGAAAATTACCGCTTAGCTGTGGTTTTTGAAGGTGCTGAAACTAATAGTGAGGTCAAAATTAAAATCCAAGATGGTGGCTGCATACATTTTCGCATTTTTCCTCATGGGTGCCGTTTTCAAGGTTTTCGGGGGTGACCCACATGTCGCCATTGTAGCGATGGGTAACTCATCAATTTTATGTGAGGATGAGGGAGCCCCTCAATTTGCTTCGTGAGGTCCTCACGAGGGACCCCTCATTTGAGGTGAGGAATCGTACGACGGCGTATTCGCCTCACGACTCGCGAGCCCGAGCCGAACTCAAACGAAGCTCCAAGTGAGCGAGGCGGGCGGGTGCAACGACGACTCACGAGTACTCACGAGTCACGACTCTCCGATAATCCGATTATTCACGTCCTCACTCTCTCACACACATCATTTTCTTTCGCTTATAAATTTTAGACCGCCGAAATAAAGGAATCAATGACCCTTTATTACCAATCTAATGCTAATGGTGTTAGAATTCATAATAATTAATCGTAGCTGAAATAATTTTAAATAATGTTTACTGTGCGACGGTGTTGTCCAAACTTCAAGATCACACCTCACCTCACTCATTCTCCATACAATTTTTGAGTCGGTTCATTCTCTCACTGAGTTCAGTATTACTCAATCCTCATTCGCGAGTCACGAACTCGCTTGCCTCGATTTCCTATTGTCAATAATGTCAATGTCAATTTTTAAATGAGGGGTGATGAGGAATGAGGTGGTTCAATATTGAAATTCGAGTAACTCTTTCAATTTGCGATCACGAGTACCTCAAATGAGGGGCCTCATGAGTGAGGGACGCATCACTATTTTGGACATCTCAGATTATAAAACAAACTCAGATTATAAAACAAAGGCAGATAGACCGCGCAGAACACCAAAGTGAAGCCAAAAAACCAAATACTAAAGCGTCGCATTGTATATAATGCGAGGCTTTAGTATTTGTTTTTTTGACTCTTGGGTGTTCCGCGCGATCTTTGCCTTTGTTTTATAATATAAACAAAAAAAAAAGCTAAAGCGTCGCATTGTGTGTTACATAAAATGCAACGTTTTAGTATTTGGTTTTTTGGCTTCACTTTGGTGTTCTGCGCGGTCTATCTGCCTTTGTTTTATAATCTGAGTTAGACATGTTCTCGTTTCCATTTTGCATTTATAGGTTTGACAGGTTTGACAGTTGTACGACATTGGCAGAAATAAATCGCTAAGTAACATTGATTCGGTTTCAGTTTCATATTAACAGAATTGTATTTACTCCTAATCGATTAGTTATGGAAAAAGTGTTCACTGTGTATTAATTGTTTCTGTGTTTTAGCACTAGCTACGCCCCGCGGTTTCGTCCGCATAGGTCTGGATCCCGTGGAAATGTTCTAATTCAGGTCATGGTCTACCCATTCATCTATATTCGTTCAGCCGTCTTAGCGTGATACCGTAACAAAAGGACATACAAAACGTCAAATATTTTATCTTAATAATAATAAGTAAAAATGTAAACTAACATTATAAAGATAAAATATTTGATTTATAATGAATGAGAAGATGAATTAACAATGAGAACCTTGAATTCAGGAATCAACGCGATGACTTCTGTTTAAATTATAGTTTTTTTCTGTATTGAAAACCAATAAAAAAAATTCTAGGTATCGAGCTACATCTACCTACTGCCATCACCATAAGTACGATAGTATACCTGCAACAAAGTTGCAAACAAACAAGAATGCAAGATACCCATGACATTTTATTCCTTCGCTAAATGCAGGCAGCTTTGAATGCCCAAGGCTACGCTGTCTGCTGTCTGGCTTTACGCAGTACTAATCAATTAGTGCACCCTAAATACTGAGAGATATAGGGTGCTTTCTACCCTCCTGCAGTGTGCATGCGATGTTTAAATACACTTTTTTTGTTGGTTGGTTATGGCATCTATTGTTTCTAAAATGTCTTGTGTCGTAGATATTCTTGCAAACGGATCTAAAAGATTCAAACATGGTGCTTACCTAATTTATGAAACCTGCAAATGAAACCAGATTGACGGGACTGTGTGTTTTCTGTACTTATATTATTAAGAGGAAAGATTTGATTGTTTTTTTTTGCATTGAATAAGCTCCGAAACTACTGAACCGATTTGAAAAAATATTTCACTGTTGGGAAGCTACACTATCCCCGGGTGACATAGGCTATATTTCATCCCCGTATTCCCACGGGAACGAGAACTACGCGAGTGAAACCGCGGAGCGCTGCTAGTAACTAATAACAGTAAGAAAACCAACGAATAAGCTCAGCAGGGATTTATGGCAGTTATAGCAATGCTAACAAAAGGCGAGAGCGGTAGTGGCCAAGTGGTAACTGCCGCGACTTACGAGTTGTAGGTCGTGAGTTCGAACCCAGCCAGGCGCTCTCGCTCTCAAAAACGGTGAAGGAAAACATTGTGAGGAAACCGGCATGTCCTAGAACCAAAAATTCGAAGACATGTGACATCTACCAACCCGCACTGGGCCCGCGTGGTGGATTACGGCCCAATGCCTCTCACCCAGAGGAGGCCTGTGTCCCAGTAGTGGGAACATTATAGGCTGATGATGATGATGATGAACAAAAGGCAGATGTGAGTGGAAATGCCGGTAGAGGACGCCCTAAGAGGACATACAGTGACCTTATTGGTGATGTTCTTCAGAAAGATCAGGTGCGTAGTACTCGCAGCCGGCGTGCGTGTATGACCAGATGTATGAACGTAAACGAGGTAAAAGGAATATTTAAGGATCGTAACCAGGTGGTGTTAAGTAGCTTCTGCCTACCTACATTTGAAAAAGGCGCGAGTTTATGTAGGTATGTATAGCAATTGGTCGCCCCTTATAACATGGGACCTTAACTAGACAGGCGTTAAGCCCTTAAAGTTGTTTCCGAGAAAATGGCGAAAAACGCGCGAATCGTTATTTCTTAAACACTGTGATACATACATACGTTACTGTCTGATTGTAGGACACATTTTTTTTGTATTTTTTTTTTGTATGTGAAATCATTAAATAACTTCTCCAGCTCTGGGTGGAGCAGGAGGGCGTGTCAGACTTTTACTGACTAAAACCCACCCGTGTTCCCTCAGTAGCCCGTATGCCAGGGGCTGCGGTATCTCTGTCGAACAAACCCGCACCCCTGGATTGCAGGACACATCAAATGATATTTCTTACTGTTTTATCTTGGGAACTATTTGAATTGTAAAAATGTTTGTAAGACAGAAAGATAGAGAATTGTGAATTCTCTTAGCTTCTATTAAAAAGTAAAAAATTACTAAGAGGGCTAACTCCTTTCTAGTTAAAGGACGGCAGAATTGGTGAAATACCTGTCATGCTGTGTCTCTGCCTGACCTTTCTAAGTTTATAGAGTGATGATATTATTTATGTACACACATTGGTTAGGTATGAATGCGTCACATAGGTTAGGTGTGCATCATAAATCTTCATAATTTCCGACAATACTGCGCAATAGTGTTGCCTTAAAGACCTAGCGCACACGTGTATACCACGTGTCTAGTGCAATGAACCGACAGAGCAAGGCCAGGTCTTGTTACGTCTTAGAATATTAGTAGTGGTAGCAAAAACAGTTGAAAAAATACAGTATAATGTCGAGTGTACCGTGTCTCAAAATCGTTGACATTATATTGCCTTTGGGTGACCATAGAACCCTAGCTTATGAACTAGGTCATCAATTGCGTAGCTTTTTCTATGTTGTAGTTGGTTTGTAGTAAAACCGGTTGCAGCTGAATACCAGTATTTTACGTGGAGCAAATGTTTATCTGGGCTCCACAATCCAGAACTGCGTAATACAATACTCTTTGGTAACAATGACTGCTTGAAAAAAAAAACTTCATGGGCCATTTTCCTAAAATCTCTTTAAAGTGTAACTTCAGTTTCTTTTTAATCAAAGTCGCCTGTTCAGGTTATTCAATCATAAATTAGGTTAATCAATTCGTAACAAATTTACTTTAAAACGTAATAGAAAAAACAGATGTTTTTCATGTGTACATGGTAGTAAGGTATCTGAAAAGATCCAAAACCTTTTAGAAGCAATTCCACGAAGTGACATAATCGATCTTTAGTCGTTTTCTAGTAAGTAGAACTGACAAGAAACTCCATGGTACTATCCACCCAAAAATCATGGAAAAACACGCTCTTAACAACAAAATGAAAATAATAAGAAAAGCTTATTTAACACAAAGCAAGCCTTATTACAAAGAAACATTCACACTCATTCATAACTTAAAATAATTCAACAAAATATTTCTATTACCTAGTTTCAGCGAGCTTATTACGTTTACGTAAAAAAATACGTTAGCGCTAAGAATTTAGCTCACGCCTCGTACAAGGTTACGTTAGAACTATTTATTCAGTTCAGTCTAGCTAGACCTGACCTACGACAACTAGAATTCTAGCCGTCGGCGTTCAGCCTTCAACTCGGCCTAGGACGTTGGCTCCAATGTTGTGACACAGTCATTGGTGCGGTTTTTATTAGAAGTCGAGGTTACTTTAGTCTAAAACGGAACATTCATTTCAGGAACACGGAATAATTGTAAATTTTAAATTAAGAATTGTTCTATCGTATTTAATGGAAAATAATTATTTTACTGTTTTATCTTCTTGCTGATTCATCATATTAGTCTATTTATTTACCCATTTTGTATCTCTGATTCCAGAGTTAAGTTTCTTTTTCAGTATTTTCAGCATTACTGAAAAAGAAACTTAACACTAGAATCGTAGGTACCACTTTAAGTTACGATTCTAGAGTTAAGTCTAGATATGTTATTGCTATTCGTGTATACAATTAATAACCGGCAGCTATTATGCAATTAAAAGGCTATAATCTAACAAACTGAAAAATAACTGTTAATAGAAAATGTATTTTAAAAAATCTTCATGAGTTAATTGGAAAAAAAAAAATGTTAGTACCTATGTGATTTACCATTTAAATTTAATACTATTACAAATCCGACATGGGTAGACTGTTGAACCTAAAAATGTTATACTTATAATATGAACAATAATGTACACAGTTATGCAATACTATCTTTATCTTCATCTATCGTCCTAACTGGAGATTGGAACAGAATGTAGAAAGATTTTGTAACTAAAGAACATCCATTGGGCTCACGCACAATGGTCCACTTAAAGGACTAAGTGCGGAAACCAAACCCAATAACATAGAACATCCATTGGGCTGTGAAAAGAAAAATATAAGCTAATACAAAAGTATTTAAGTTGTTTTTCATTAATTTTCCACAATCCTATAATGCGAATCTACAGAGCCGATGACTCCGTATTTTGTGGGGAAGTTTATAGGATTTTTATTTAATTTAGAAATAATTTACACTCTTTTCTTAAACATATGAAGGTTAAGGTACTGGTGGGATACGTAGGTATTTAAAATAATAAAAGTAAGATCAAGACCATTTGCTTAACATAGCACAATCTTCAAATAAGAATTGCGTTGATCCACATCGCCCACATGCTATCCTATTTGGATTTAAAACTGCCATGGCGTATTTTTTTAGAGTAATATAGCAAAATTGCTGAGTTTTTCTACGCTTTCTTATACAACAGCTTTGCTTTTTAAAATTGGATATTAAGTTAAGTAAAGAAAATTGAAAAACGTATCTGTTAACATTTAATGTTATGTATAAGGTTGCTCAACAAAATGATAATGATGAAGATTTGATATGACTATAGTTTAATAATTATATATTAGTAATATGATTTCTTGATTTTGAAAATCTTACATTGTCAGATAGTTTTTGCTAACACTACAAAAGCGGCAAAAAATACAAGATAATCGACGTTGATTGAGAGTGGCGATATGCAAATCGATTTGCCACTACTGCGCAGAAAGATTTCCCAAACAAGTTTATTTATTTGGCTAAATAACTTTTATGCACTACTTAAGGAATGAAATTCCTACAGAAAAATAATTAAATTTAAAAAACCCACGATCCAAACAAAAACTCTAAAAAGTAAAATAATAATATTTATTGGCCTTTTAAGTTGAAGGTAATATTTTGATCAAGGCATTGTCAAGTAGGGGGACGGCTAATGAAAATGCTAGGGCTCTGTTTCGCGTTTTCATTTTTAAAGTTAATCAAATTATAATTAAATGTAGGTAGTATTTTGTGTTTGCTTAACAAATATAATTGTATCTAAACGAACCGATAACTGGCGAGATATCGGTGTACTATAGTTGCAACCATGCCTAACCATTTGGGAAATATAGGCATAATATGTGTCGTATATGAGAAGTTGGTCATCATAACAATATTTTTTCTTCTTCTTAGCGTGTCGATAGCAATCTATAAACAGTCAGCCAAGAATTTGGCTACGAGCTTAGCATTTCCAATAGCGTCCATCATCTCCTGTAGCGTGCAGACAACGACACTAAGTACCCTATTGTTTGGGGGCCAGCACCACATTTACAGTCCAGGGCGAAGTCATCAGTGAATCTCCACCTGACCAGGTTTTCTTTGCTTCGTCCTACCTGAGTCCAAAGTCTATTTAAAGACTTCCAGGTAAGCCAAGGCAGTTCATGTCCAGGTGCGAGAAGCAATCAATTTTCTTTCTCATGTACCTATCGACTTTTCACTAAATTGCTTACGAAATTCTATTTTGCCATCTTGGTATTATAAATCTACAATAGATTTTCTTTTTCAAAGTATTCTTTCAGACTATTTTCACTAGGTCTTTGAAAATGGTTTCTACGCAATCTATTTGTGTGAAATACGATAAACTACTCAATGGATATTCAAGACCTTCAGAAAGATGTCCTGATGGTCGTCGTAACCCCGAATTAGGTTACAAGAAAAATGAGTGACGTCAGTTTCAATTTGTCTAGAACGTTTTCAGCTATCATCGACGATATTAGGTTAGTCAAGCCAGCAGGCACCTAGGTTCTGAAAATATGACAGAGACAAATGCAATAACTATTCTTTATTCATGAAATTGTTAGTCTGTACCTACAGCAAGCGTAAATAGCCCTTGATCAACTTTTCAGGTCAAGCAAACTGAAATACGAAATCATTAATAAGGAAATGCACTTCCATTATGCAGTCTGTTTTCTTTTAATACTTGTTTCGTGGAAAACAAACATACATCTGGACCATATTCATTTCCCGGCCACCATCCGACTGAATCAATAAATCAGCATTTCCTTTCAATTCGAAACAACAAAAAAAGCTCGATCCAGAAATTAAACAAACAATGTAAATTAAAAAGCGTATATATAAAAAAGCCACACATCGTAATTTAAAACGTAATGACGTTCCATTTCGCAGGACGACTGAACGAAAATTAAACATGCTTTGCAGTGTGCCAGTTAAAATTATTTTTTCACTACTTACACAGCCCACTGTGTCCGCTGCCGTATATACGAAAAAAAAACGAAAAAGGCACTAATACAAACACGCAAATCCATCATGTGAACAACAAAATAACGCACACATTGACACGTTTTAACACAACACAGTGACAACTTCTACCGAATACTGAGACAGAAATAATGCATTTATACGCGCACACAAAGTAAAAAACGCACACGGGAAGAAAATTCGGTGTTCCTACAATCAAAAATTGTGTGGCTGTGTTTGTACCGTCATTCCCACGCACGGGTAATGTGTTAACATGCTAGTTCTACAAACAACCCACCACCATTGCAATTTCAACCTTACCGCCGTTCGTTCACAGTTTATATTCCAAAATATCCGTGTAATGATTGGGTTGCATTGCCTGTGCATGTCTGCGAGAGCGATTCGTTCGTTTTGTTCCTTTTTTAAATTTCACCGTTTAGTTCAATCTATTTATTGGTCGGTGGACGCGTGTGCGTTGCGGTGACGTGTGTACACGCGGTCAGTGCGCATGTGTGTATGCGCGAAAGTGCGTAGAAAAATGGTGGGATATAATTATGTATGATTTTAAACTAGCAAATTATACGACGCTGTCTGTTATTTGTTGTCGTTATAAAATGGGATATCTTTTACGGATTAACGATGGGATAAGCACTAATGTGCAGTAATGAAGTCATCATCGCATTAAGTTCAAGACGTTTCTCGGAGAGACCTTGTATGTTCCCGTTTCTACGTTTCTTGCGTCTCTTGCTTCCATCGGCATACGAAATCGATCAACAAGTAGTTCTCTCGTAAAATGCATGATTCCTGCCTTCATCCGTACTGTAATCTTCTTTTTAAACCCTTCAAGATCTCCGACTTCCGCGTCACCTAAAAAACCGGCAAATGTTTTAGTGCAAATGTAATTTTCAGTTAATAATGTATGACGTCAAATTTTTGGGGTAAGCAATGTTACAGTTTCAGTAATAGAAGTCAACTTAGATTAGTACAATAATAACATTCTTATTTGGAACTAAAAACAAAGATGTAAAATCAGGGAAAAGTGGCAGTGTAATGTAATGTTGCTTAATTTTCTATTTCCTTACTTCTGAATATAAGTAGCCAGGTAACAAGAACAAATTTTCAAGTTGCTTTTTCAGGCTCTAGTATTTTACAGCCATAGATACCTATAAAGACACTTTTCCTAGGTCCCTATGAAACAGTATTGAAATAACTTGGTGTTTCGATGTAAGAAATAGTGTAATCTGTAATAGAGGTGCAGTTTTTGGGGTTAGATGACACTTTGAGCAAACAATGTCATTGCACCAATTAAGTTAATTGTACGGAAGCTTTTAGACACAGTAACAGCGTCCTACATCATTGCTGTGTGTTCCCTGAAGTGATAATATTCGTTTGTTCATCTTTTCAATTTTCTTTTAATACTTTTTGAATTTCTGAGAAAATAAGTACCTACTTTTTTGAAAACTCCTTTCATTCACCTAACCTGTTATATTGTGAAACCTAAATTATCTTCTAGATTTATAATCATATTAACGATAAAGTATCAGGTAATACCTAATTGCGAAAAAAAACATCGGAAAATACGCGAAAAATTAACATTTCGTGACAAGGCCATTGAACCCGGAGGGGTGTCAATACATTGTACCAAAAAGGGGTGAGACTATTAGTACTTTTAAGCCCTCACAGTATCCCTGGTATTACCTTACCACTGACCATCTAAGACTGGATTTTTCTAACCAGTAATATTCTTTTTATAACTGGCTGGAAAATTAAATACTTGGTATTGATTTACAAAAAAAAAATAACCACAATTCTTTGACTTATATTGTAAACTTACATAAGAAAGTCAGTTGAATTCATGTTGATTTTGGAGTACAATGAAAGACCAGTCTTTCATTAACCAGTTAAAGAACGATTGAAAAATTGTATCTCCTTCTGGAAAAATATAAACAAAACGTTCTTCCTTACATTTCCTGCTTTATTTTAAGCCAATCTCTTCCATTTTCAAATTTTCACAAGCTTACTCTCCTTAAAAATGCTGAAAAACAAAACTACTGCAAAACTTATTTCATTACGAACGCAACATTTGCAAAATCACGAACCTAAGTACCTCTAACACTGCCAACATCCCTGCTCCCCCCTGTTTCATCCCTTGCATTTGAATCTCAAAGCAAAAACGGACGTAATTAAAAATCTCCCAAATTTAGGGTGTCGCCCTAACTAACAAAACTAGTGCGATCCGCAGCGATCCGGCGCGAGCTGGTTCAAAGCGGTAACAACCGGTCTATTCCCGAATTCGTTCCTTGCCCTACAGGTGTGCATTAGTGCGCTATGTTTGTGTGCATGAGGTGCATCTGTGTGAGTGCCGGGTGAAATGCAACTTGTTCTTAGGAGTAGAGAACGGCAGCGGGGCTCAAGCTGTGGTTATTTTTAGATGTTTTTGGTAATCGTGTGTGGAAAATTTGCAAGACTTGAAATGTTCAGATGTAGTGTTAAAAGACAGATGCTAGAGTATGTCTTCGCTGTCACAGAAAAACTGTAACGATGCATGATGACGATCGTCAAACAATAGCCCTTGGAAAAAATTGTAATATCAGTTGGTCCCAAAATAATTTCAATTAATCCGCGGAACCAAAAGGTTAGTCAACCCAAGTGTAAGAAAAATAATATTTTACCGACTAGGTAATACCAACATAATGCCAACAAAATGAAATTGAAAAGTTATGTGTAAAATTGAAAATCCCAAACTAAGGGGATTATTTAAAAACGTTGCTTCAAGTTAAGTTACGTTTAACGTCTTCTTAACCATACACGTTTAAACGTCTCTTAACTATAAGAAAAGTTTCTAAACTCTCCACATTTCCTGAACAAAAGTTTCAGGGGTATACCCTGAAATTTTTGTTCAGGAAATGTGGGTACCTCAAGAATACTTGTTTAGTGTATAAAAAAAGTATTTTCCTGTTTGCATGACTAACAAAAATGGTGTTGATATTGTTTTCACTTCTGCTTACGTTTTCAAGAAAACCAGATGTTGTGTGTTTACTGCATTATCATATCACTTTGTCAGTCTTTCCTCTCGGATTTTTTTCGCTTTCCGTACCAAAGCAATATAGAGGGAGATAAGATTTCAATAGATATTTTGAGAAGGGATTTTCGTCTTCGGAAAAATATAAGATTACGAAGAAATGTTCAGCAGTAATTATAGGTTCTTGAAAGTTATATGTTTGTCCGTCATGGCCGTTATTTTTGCCCATTTTTACATAAAGAGACCCGTAACACCGTGCCACAGACAGCACTGTAAGCCCTCGTTGCCGTACGTCCCTGTTGTCATTCGTGGATCTTTGACAGACGTTATAGTTCGTCAGAAACCCGAAAGTCTAACAACCAGTATAACCTTATTAAAGGGTTTCGTGGTACCCAGGAACTGGGTTGTGAAGGTCAGATAGGCAGTCGCTCCATGTAAAATACTGGTATTCAGGTGCATCGGGTTAAACTGGAAGCCGACCCCAACATATTTGGGAAAATTGTAAACAGATTAATGATAGATCTTGGTATTTCTCTATTTCTTGAAAATTTTACAACAATTTTGTGGTGGGCCCTCTTATAATAATGATATAAGTCAAAAAACTGCTGAACATTGGCACCCTCATAGTACTTGAAGCAAACAGAATAAGATTTCACAATAACCATCACGATTCGAAAAAGGTTTTACGTTTTGGTTGCGTGAAAAGGAGACATTTCTGCCTAGTTTTAAATGTTCTAAATTAGTAGCAGCAATAATAACAATTATATAAGTGTAAATAAACAGTATATGAGCTAAACCACCTATTTTTATAACATTTGAAACCTTAATCTAGAGAAAACCAAAATGGTCGTCTGAAAAATTATCACCACACTTTTTCATCCCAAATCACATCAAATTAGCGTAAGCACTCCAAACTAAACTCATAAACACGACAGTACCATTAAGAACAGTAACTATCTAACAAAAAAATATTAGTTCAACCCAAAAAACTCCCAGTTCCCCAGAACAAGCATTATTTGTGGAGTATAATTGCAAAAAGTTTGCAGCACCTGGCATAGAGTAATGTAACGCGGTAACAGGTCCGCCCGCCATTTTGAAACTTTTTTTTAATGCTTTCGAATTTCGGGTGCCTAGGACAATGACCTCGTCCGCCCTGTAGGATTGAACATAGGGTATTTAATGTGTATTTTCGAGGCATTTCGACCTCTTTGTATGGTGTAGTTAGTAATAAGGCCGGTAAGTAGATTGTTGTTGCAATTTTTGGAAAGTAAGATAGGGAAGCGATTATGATTAAATTACCTACCTCTTATTTAGGTATACCTCTGCCTAATAAAATACATACACAACTTGGGCATGCAAACAGTTATGTTATGTGTTATTATTAAATTCTCTGATAATCTAAATAACTGGAAGTTAATTAAAATATGATTGACGTGTAATAGTGTTTGTACAAACCTACCTAAAGAAATAAAATAGTTTATCAATACAGATTTTTTCATTAAAATAAATTGAATTTTATTAAAAATGCTTCTGTTATTTATCCAAAACGAAACTGGTTTGTAACTGAACTTTTTTGATTCTGTAAAAGAACATTCTTTCGGCAATTAACCAAATATGATTCTAGGAAATTCCTAACAATGATAAAATTGTGCTAACAGCTTTCTTTAGTACTTTAACCTTTGGATCTCCTAGAAAAGACAAAAATCGAAACCCTCATACGTATTTCATAATATTCCCTTACATTGTTCCTTTGAAACTTCGAAGTCAGACGACTCCTTAAAATAATTTTTATTTTATTATCACAGCAAAACCGCGCCTACGTACAGACGCCAGCACATCAAGCTATCCCAAACTGTAAAATTTTCCAATTGAACATGAACTTTATCATTTTGTCACAAAGTAAAAAATCTATCACCGAAATTTGACAGATTGAGGTAGCTTGATGTGCTGACGTTTGTACATGGTACGGTTTTTAAGACTTGAAAAAACATGAAGGTTTCTTCATAATAATTAAGATTAATATAAAAGTGTTTTACACATTAACCTTCCTGCATAAATTCTGTAAATTATTTTGAAAACCGCCTCAAACTATACGGTGTATTTAAGAAGATTTAACTGATCACACACACAGACAAAAAGCGACTACTGTTTTTTTCCTTTTTTAATAAGAACGAAAGGTCTTAGTAATTTATACAGTCTAGCCTAATTGACTAATGAGCAATTGAACTCAAACGTAATATTTTAAGTGGTAGACTATATTTGGTACTATTTATAGGTGGGGTGGCACCCAATGCTGAACAAAACTGAGCTCAAAAGACACGTAACTTTGATTTGTTTTTGCAAATCATCTCAAGAGGTGTCAAATTCACTTCAGATTTTAATGCTTACATGCTACAAGCTAAAGCTGCAAGCTACTATGATAAGCTAAATCAGCATATAAGATTCCTAATGTTGGGACACAGTACTCTCTGTGTGAGGCCGAGTGGCCGATCCACCACGGGCTAGTGCGGTTTGGTGGATGTGACACGTCTTCGAAATTTTGTTTCTAGAACATTGCGGTTTCCTTAAGATGTTTTCTTTCACCGTTTCGAGAGCAACAAGCAATGTTGCTAACTGCCTAGTTTAGTAGGCATTTGATTTTTGAACCGACGAAAAAACGGAGGAGGTTACTCAATTCAACGCGTATTTTTTTATTTTATGTATTACCACGCATAACTTTTTGCAGAGTAGTCCGATTTTGATAATTCTTTTTTTATTGGAAAGGGTATACCTCGAAGTTGGTCCCACATAAATTTCGAAGAAAAATTCCAACCCTAAGGGTAAGAAAACAGGGAATGATTGATTGTTTACTCACCGATTTGAATACTGAGTTGTGTATTGAATCAAAAATTAAGCATGCAGTAATTAGTAGATTATAGCCACAAAAAATTATAAAATAAAAACTTAAAAAAAAAAAATTTACCGCCGAAAAACCGAAAAGTAAAAAATAATAAACTAGCTTTGTCCAACCCCAATAACTAAGTTCGGAAGTCGGTGACTTTGGATATGTATTTAATTATATGTCACCGCCTTCCGAACTTAGTTATTGGGGTTGGACAAAGCTAGTTTATTATTTTTTACTTTTCGGTTTTTCGGCGGTTATTTTTTTTTATTAAAAAGTTTTTTGTTTCTTTCAGATCTTCGATTAAGAAGTGGTTACCATTTTTTGGTTTTCACCGTAGGTACTTCTTTTTTTTTTCGCTATCCGACAATGAGCCATCGGGTGACGTCATGTCATCTATGAGTAATATACATTATCACGGTGCCGCAGTAAAGTAACATAATCTTTGATCCTAAAAATCTTCTAAAATCTCGACTTTTACCAACTTCAGGTTAACAGGCGTAGTAAATCTTAGTACTTAAGTAAGTTGAAGCTTAAGCACCGACTGAAAAGCAACTGAAAATTACTTGAATGGATGTTAAGTAAGTTATACGTAGAAATACTCTTATTTACTTCAAGGGTTAGCAGTAATCTATCTTTAATTACACATTATAAATTGTAGTCACATTTTGTGTCTGTCTGTGTGACCCCGTTGTTCCAATGCATTCACCTTAATCAATTCATCCCACTAATATTTGAAATGTGAAAGTTTATATGTTCGGATGTTTGTTACCACGCAAAAACGACTGCCCAGATTTGTATGAAATTCGGCACACAGATGGATTATAACCTGGATTAACACATAGGGTACTGTTAAACCCGGTAGTACGTTCCCGTGAGATAATTTTCGAAGTCCCTGACAAAAGCTAGTAAATCATCATCATCATCATCATCTGCCTAGCCTTTTCCCAACTATATTGGGGTCGGCTTCCAGTCTGACCACAGTGAAAAACCGAATAGGTTGTTTTAACCTTTTTTCAACCTTTATTTTAGGTTAATATAGCACCTACCGACATGATTTGTTGAATTAACAAAATAAAAATAGTTGAACTATAAAGGTAAATTTAACCTGTGTTCAGTTTGGTTTAAACTGATTATATATAATATTTGACTTAGTTATTTTGTTGACTCTACTTCTTTAAAATGTTGACTTGACTATATTATCAGTTAGACTTACTTAGATTCGAATATTGTGTCGTTTTAACCTCTTTTAGAGGTTGGTTTAACCTATTAATTTTTAACAATTTTAGTTTTGTGGAAATAACTGTCATATAATAGTTGTTTAAACATAATATTAGGTTAACGCAACTTACATGAAATCAACATTATGGAATTCAACCTATTCGGTTTTTCAGTGCGGATTCAGCTGAATACCAGTATTTTACATGGAGCGACTGTCTATCTGACCTTCACAACCCAGTTACTGGGTAATACAATACCCCTTGGTAAGACTGGTTGTCATACTTTCGGGCTTCTGACGACCCGTAACGACTGTCAAAGATCCACAAATGACAGCCGGGACCAACGGCTTAACGTGCTTTCCGAGGCAAGGAGGGGTCTTGGTATGTAAAGATCATCTATGGACCAACCGCGGCAAGCGTTGCTTCAAAGCTAGGAAATCATGATTTTGTAATTTTGAGCAAGCGTTTTCATTCATGCTCGTCTCTGTTGTGTTTGAGAAGAGGCCCGAGTGGGACAGTAATATGCTGCTATTATTATTCTTTATTTCGTTGAAATATACATATGAATTATATTTCTAAATATTCGAACATAAAAAGTTTATAAATAAAAATATAAAAAATAGTAGCCCACCGGTATCGGGAACATGGTCCAAGCTACCGGTGGTCAGGGCTGCTGAGAGAGGAACCTTGGGTCCGTGGCTTAGGCCCCCAGTGGTCGACGCACCTGTGGCCGACGCCCCCGATACGATTAATTTAATATCTTTATTTTTTTGTGCTTTTTCACTTAGTACAGTAAATGAGAAAAGTGTTTCACCCTATTAATAAAGTATTTTTCCTTGCTAAACAAAAGTTATCTATTTGTTTGTTTAAGTTTTTACAGTTGATTATTTCTATGCTAGCAAAATTTCATAACATTTCACATGTACAAAATTTGTTACTCTACGAGTACGTTTGTTTTTTAAGCCTGATTATTTTGTTGTGTTATTGCTATTGAAACTGACTGATATAATTAGGTAAAATTATTCTCATTTGTTTCACAGTTGAATATGTTTAATTATTATTGTTACAAAGATAAAAGAACATTTCATTATGTAAAAAGTTAGTTGCTCTGCAGTAATTTTTAAGACTGATTATTTAAAATTACTATCTTATTTTATTACATTTGAGACTGATTATTATAATTAAGTTAAATGATTCTCTTGTGGTGATGAAAACTGTGATTTATATAAAAAAAATACTAGATTTCTTATCGAGATATATAAATAAGTAATGAAAAATTACTAAGACTTTAATTTTTCAAAACATACCTCTAATATAAAAGCATTTCTATGTTATAAATATAATTACGATTTAATGTTATGCATATACTTACAATCAATATTAAGTATATTTAATATTTTTGTAAAACAATTTTTGTGCCTGACAGTACATTTGATCAAAAATAATTTTGAATTAAATTAATCGTATCGGGGGCGTCGGCCACAGGTGCGTCGACCACTGGGGGCCTAAGCCACGGACCCGGAACCTTACTATACGCGCAGTATTACTACTTTCTGGATCAAGCCCTTGATCCAGCTGCCTAACGAGAGCCTCCTGAGGTGTTAGTAGTATGTTATTGGGCATCCTACTCCACCTTCCGTTCCATCGGCTCACTTCGTTCGCCTCGTCACTCTCGGTGGAGTAGAATGCCCAATAATATAAATGAAATCCTACATAGTGCGGTAACATACTGGTTCGGCGCCTATTCCACCCGATGGATTGGATGGAACTTATCAACATAATCTTTTCCTTTCACAGCATTTAAATACAAGCAATCAGGAAAGTGTGTTGCATGCTGCAACCAAGGATCATCGTAAATCTCCCAATCTTTGATACTGCCTCCACAAGAAAAACACATGACTTTATCGTTTACACCATTTCCACAATAAAAAAAACCTGCATCAGCCATTTCCATCACCAATCTTCTTTGTGAATCGGTTGTCGCCCAATAATGTCTGAACGAGAATACACGAATTTGATGTTTGTTATAAATTTCATATCTAGGACAGTATTTTTCTTTATTCATTTCAAGAGCTCTTGATATGTCTGTGTATAAAAGTTTAATGAAGACAACTATTTGTAGTGACTAATAAATATACAATAGAGATGTGTGGACATATTGTTAATATAGATATCTGATGACTGTAATGTGTTGACTTACTTTGCTCGATCCGTGCATAGGTATAATATGCTTACATACTAAATAGTAAACTAAACGTTCACAAAATTCATAACAACATATAAATGTCGATGTAATCGATTAATTGACCCATTGTTGTTATAATCATTTCAATGAAACACCATGAAATTTGTAAAACAACCACATTCGTTAAATGTAAAAAAACTTTGCGTTCAGTCTGAGGAAACTGGTTTTCGTCATGGAGAATTATTACCTAAATCCATACGATGCATCATTTGTGGACCGTCAAATTGTGGAAAAACTAATTTATTAGTTGGTCTTCTTATACATGAGAATGGATTAAGATTTCAAAATGTTTATGTTTATTCGAAAACCTTGCAACAACCCAAGTACGTATTTTTAGAAAAAGTTTTGCAACGAGTACCAGATATTTCGTTCCAGAAATACCATGAAAATGAGCAAGTAATAAGTGTTCAGACCGCAAAACCAAATTCTGTGATTGTATTTGATGATGTTGCTTGTGAAAATCAAAACAGTATGCGCGATTTTTTACAATGGGGAGACATAAATTCATCGACTGTTTTTATCTAAATCAGACATATAGTAAAATCCCTAAGCAACTAGTAAGAGACAATGCGAACCTTATCGTACTTTTTAAACAAGATGAAAAAAATATGAGACATGTTTATGATGAACACGTCAACACTGACATGTCATGGATTGAATTTCGTGAAATGTGTTCAAAAATATGGAGTGAGCCGTTCAATTACGTTGTAATTAATAAAGATTGTTCCAAAAACAGAGGGTGTTATAGAAGTAAATTTGACACGTTTGCAGTCTTTGACTAAGAACACGAATACGTAAGTATATAAGACCATTACCTGCATGTCATTATTATTCACCTTACAACGCTAAATCAATTACGACCTATTCTACCAATATGGAAAAATCATTGAAACGACAAATTGTTGATGCGGCAGAAGCTGTAAAGATAAAAGTAAGAAAAATGAGAGATGCTGAGATTACCAATAAACAAGCACTGGAATCTGTTTTCAAACCTGTTACAGAACCTCTCAACCTAATTGCTAATGCTAGTAAGCAAACTCCGTTTCTGCATGCTAGTAATGATTTTGGCGATGTTCCGTTTACTAACGAAACTTTGCAGAAAGAAGGAACTGGTAGCGCAGGAAATGATGGTAATAATGACGATGAAGACAAATATGAATCCGATATCAACAGTGAGTCTTCTTATGAATCAGTAGTTGAAACGAATCAAGATTGTGATACGTCATCCTGGTCAGTATCTTCAGAAGCGTTGGTAGATATTCCATTTGGGGTTAGAGCAGACCGCGGGAAACTAATGTTAGGTTCTGCTTGCATAACAATCAGCGATCAATACATTATCGTGGCTGGACGTAAATACCGAAATACCTCTGGTTTAAAACAGTTGTTGCTTAAGAAAGATGTAGACTTAAGCTTGGTTACAGATAGCGATATGCAAAATTATAAGTCGATGCTACTTGATACAAATGCACATCGTCGAGACTATGAGCCAAATAAGCCAATAAAAAGTAATAAAGGACAAAAATATTTGCAAGTTATTAAACCTCTTTTTAAGCTGAAGAATGCAGTTCAGGGAAAGGGTCTACCGTTACTAAAAAGGTGGAAAAAAAACGTAGATTTAGTGTACTGGGATAATCCTAATGAATTAGTGGAAAGGTTGAAATTATTAATTGCGTCTAGAGATGCTGGCAACACAGGATTAGATAATGAAATTATATCTATCATTGAAGAATTGCGTGAAAGTAAAGTTATAAATAAATAAATATTTTAAAACGTGTTTATTTTACTAATAACCTTTCAATACAATACACCTTAATCATGAACGTAGACAAATTCGGACACTACATTCACAAAAGAATGCGTTTATCAGAGTTATTCGAGTTTAATGAGAATGCATTGTTAAAATCGGAAAACGGAGATTTTGATTTAAAAACATCAAGACTAAGAGGAATTAGATCTCCAGTAGAAGCAGACGATGCTGTGAACAAGGATTATGTTGATCGTATCAATGATAACACGTTAAAAGAATTAAATAATTTGGCTGTGAATAAGGATTATGTAGATCGATTGAATGCTAATATGCTAAAAGAATTTAATAAT
The DNA here is from genome assembly GCA_949987655.1 of Polymixis flavicincta. NCBI lineage: Eukaryota > Metazoa > Arthropoda > Insecta > Lepidoptera > Noctuidae > Polymixis > Polymixis flavicincta. Next base: position 22,398,953 of record OX465183.1, read on the forward strand.
ATGATTGGTTCATTGCGTTCTCAAATCATAAAAGATGCAAAAGGTGCAGTTCAAACTACTTTAAAAGCAAGAATACCTGAGGTTTCAAATCATTTGCAAGATACGTTTTATACTAAAGCAGAGGTAGATAAATTACTTCAAAAAACTCCGTAATGGTAAAACAACAAATTGTAAATGAAATACACAAAGCGGCTCGGAGAAATTTCCTTCGACGTTCTGTTATTTTGAAAGGAATCCACGACTTATGGCAAGCAGATTTGATGGACATGCAAAACCTGAAAAAGTATAACAAAGGTTACAATTTCATCTTAGTGGTGATTGACTGCTTCTCAAAATATGCCTGGGCTGAACCATTAAAATCGAAAAATAAATTTGTCGTTACTCGTGCATTCGAACATATTCTGCTTAGTAGCCATAACAATCCTGTTAACTTACAAACTGATATGGGGACAGAATTTTATAACACCACTTTTCAAACACTTATGAAAAAGCATAATATTAACCATTACTCATCGTTTTCTACTAAAAAAGCATCAATTGTAGAGAGATTGATTAGAACTGTAAAAAATAGATTATATAAATATTTTAGTTTCAGTGGAAAATATAAATGGTTAGGTTTACCATTGGAAGATACGATGAAGGAATATAACAACACAAAACATCGTACTATTCAATTTAAACCGGTTGATGTGAATAAATGTAATGAACAAGTAATCAAAGAAAATTTTAAAAAAATAAACAAACATGATTTAGTTCAGTGGAAGCCTAAATTCAAAGTAGGTGATTGTGTTCGTATAAGTAAATACAAACATAATTTTGAGAAAGGTTACACTCCTAATTGGTCAACTGAATTATTTATTATCAAAAAGGTAAATAAAACATTACCAGTGACGTATCATATAGAAGATCAACGAAAGCAAAACATTTTAGGAGCTTTTTATGAACAAGAACTGCAAAGATCTAACTATCCTGATGTTTATTTAATAGAAAAGGTTTTGAAAAAGAAAGGAAATAAATTGTACGTCAAATGGTTAGGTCTAAACAGTGCAGAAAACAGTTGGATTGAAAAAGCTGCAATAATGGACTAAGATGTTATATAATCATTTTTCATTTAAAACCCTATCATTATAATTTGGGTAATGAAAGGGGGTGGACTAGTTAACAGCATAATCAATCGTCTACCATTCGAAGTTCATTTGCCAGGATACAATTATTGCGGACCAGGAACCAAACTTCACAAACGCTTAGCACGAGGTGACCGAGGTGTAAATAAGCTAGACGAAGCTTGCATGCAACACGATATTGCGTATACAAACCATACAGACTTATCAAATCGCCACAAAGCCGATTTACAACTACTTAACATGGCTAAACAAAGACTTAAATCAAAAGATGCAGGGAAAGGAGAAAAACTGAGCTCTTGGCTAGTGAACAAAGTTATGAAAGCGAAACTAAAGTCTGGATCCGGCATTAAAACATTCAAAAGCTTAGTTTCAAAAATAAAATCAAAAATTAAGAAAGTCAAAAGCAAAGATAATAAGACTTTAATAAAAGCAGCTTACTTAACCGCAAAAAAGTTATTTCCAAACATTCATCATCGAATTCGAGTACCCCGAGTAATACCCATACCAAAGACTGGAGGAATTCTACCTTTAATTCCAATTTTCGCTGGTTTATCGGCTTTAGGAACTTTAGCTGGTGGTGCAGCTGGCATTGCAAAAACCGTCAATGATTACAAAGCAAACAAAAAAAATTTGCAAGAAACAGAACGACACAATAAAGCCATGGAGGCTTTAGTGTTGGGCAAGGGTTTATACATTAAGCCGTATAAAAGTGGTAAAGGATTGTTTATAACATCTTCAAAAAACTGAAAAATATGCTACCCAATCGTCCACTAACTAATGTAGACATCCGAAAGTTTTCAAGAGACATCCCATATTTTCGTGGGGTTTACATGAAGGATCGACTACCTCGGATGCCGAAACGCATTGAATGTGGTATCGTTAACTTAGACGATTCTAAGAACGAAGGAACGCATTGGGTAGCTTATGCTAAAGTATATGATCACTGCGAATACTTTGATAGCTATGGAAATTTAAAACCTCCAATGGAATTGACGCAATATTTCAAAAATTGTACTGTGTTTTATAACTATACAAGATATCAAAAATTTAACGAAGTCAATTGTGGTCATTTATGTTTAAATTATTTGCGGACTTTTTGGAATAAAAATGTATTATAAATATATGCTTTTCTTTTATTTCAATCATTTGCAAGATGTCACTCACTTTGTCGATAACTGGAGACTCGTCAGTATTAACTACATACTATTCTAATACGTTGCAACTAGATGGAGAGTATGAATGTGCTTTATTACACTTTTCAACTTTTAATTCTATTCCAAACATTGATAAAAGTAATAATAAGTTCTATTATGGTTTAAATGAAGTTATTGAAATACCGGAAGGCACTTATGAATTGCAAGATATCAGCGATTATTTAAAATCCGAAATAAAAGATGCAGCGATCAAACTGCAGTGCAATAATAACACTTTAAAAACTGCTATATTCTGTACCAAAGACATTAATTTTATCAAAGAAGACTCTTTTAGAGGTCTGTTAGGGTTTAACACACAAATCTTGAAAGCAAATAAATGGCATGTGTCACAGTCTCCAGTCAGCATTCTACCTACGACCGTAGTCAGGATTGAATGTGATATTGTAAGCGGTTCATATGTAAACGGTGAACCAAGTCATATTATTCACGAATTTGCACTTAATGTGCCGCCTGGATACAGGATCATAGAAATCCCGAAGAACGCAATATACTTTCCAATCAATCAAAACAACATAAGCTGCATACATATCAGACTGTTAGATATAAACAAACGATTAATCAATTTACGTGGTGAAGAAGTACAGGTATATCTGCATCTTAGAAGAAAAAAATGATTGACTATAATAAAATTGTGTCCCAACAAGTAAAGAATATCAGTTCTGCTCGAGCTACCTATCAAATAACACCTGTCTCTAAGAAGAAAATAAAATTAACCAAAGGCAATAAAGCATTCCTTAAAGCGATCGGATTGTTAAAATGAATATCTTAGACGTTCTATCCGCTCCGACTTACGATAATACTATAGAAGGAATCGAATTTCATTCCTACAAGCCATATGTAACGAGTTTCAACAGGAACGATGAAATCCGCATACCTATCAACCAACAGGACTTGTACATATTACCATCAGCTAGCACCCTATATTTGGAAGGAACTGTTATCGTTAGCAAAAAAGATGTGAAAGACATAGCTACTAGTGTTAATTTCACGAACAACGGTCTACTCTACTTGTTTCAAGACATTCGGTATGAGCTAAATGGAGTAGAGATTGATAAAATAAAAAATGCAGGTATAACAACAACCATGAAATCACTCATTTCAATGAACGAAAGTGAGTCAAAAATATCTCATGCCTGGGGCTGGAATATTGATGGCATTAAAAATACCAATGGAGGAAAATTTTCTGCTTCCATACCACTTCGTAACCTCCTCGGCTTTGCTGAAGATTTTAAAAAAGTCGTGATAAATAGTAGACATGAACTGATATTGTTACGAAGTAACACTAATTTGAACGCTGTAAAACTGAATACTGGCGAAGTAGTGGATGATGTTCAGATCAACAAAATCATATGGCGCGTGCCGCATGTTAAAATATCAGACAAAGAAAAAATTGGTTTGTTAAAAGTATTAGAAAAAGATCGACCACTTCAAATGATATACAGAAATTGGGATCTGTACGAATATCCATCTTTGCCTAAAACTACAAAACATACCTGGTCTATCAAAACTTCATCTCAAATAGAAAAACCAAGATACATTATTATTGGCCTACAGACAAATAGAAAAAATAATGCAAGTTCTGACATGTCTCAATTCGATCACTGTCATGTTCGAGACGTTAGAGTGTATCTCAATTCAACTTATTTTCCGTATGAAAACCTAAATGTGAGTTTTGCTAATAACAAAATCGCTTTATTATACGAGCAATACATAAGATTTCAACAGTCGTATTACGGACGTCGGTCGGAGCCCATACTAAGCGAGAAACAATTTAAAGATTTAGCACCGCTGTTTGTAGTTGATTGCTCTAGACAAGCGGATAATCTAAAGACAGGTTCGGTTGTGGATGTGAGAGTAGAAATTGAGAGTGATTCAGAGATACCAGATCAAACTTCAGCATACTGTCTCATTCTGAACGATTGCATTGTTGAATACAAACCATTAAGTAACATTGTTAAGAAGATATCATGAATGCAGATACCATTATAGTAGAACTCCAAGGATTTAAAGATTCTATAAATAATTTTATTGTTAAAGAATTGGCTATTGCGAGTCAGGATCATACACAGACGTTCTTGGTAAAACCACCATATTCATTCCATTATCTAACACAAGAAGAAAAAAAGCAGGTGCGGTGGTTAGAAAGAAATCGTGGAATTTACTGGAGTGAGGGTTACATAGACCACAAAGAGTTTCAACGCGTCATTTTACCATATTTAGAAAATAAAAAAAATTATGACAAAGGGTTTGGAGAAGATTAAGTGGATTAAAGACTTATGTGCAAACTGTGAAGTGATTGACGTAGGTGAGAAAGGGTGTCCTAATTTTTCAACATTAAAAAATAATTTCTGTAAAAACAAAGCTGATTTTAATTGTGTGAATCATAAAAAAAATTGTGCATTGAATAATGCGGTGTGCATTAGAAAATGGTATGCCGATAATAATATGTCTGTATTCAATTTATTTTAATCATTATTGATTGAACATTTAATAAAAATGTATATCTAAATAAGAGTGTTTTATTTAATACAATCAGGGTAACCTACATAACAAACTTTAAATTATCTGCAGTGAAATGATATTTCTTCTTCATTTTAAACGATGATTCTAATATGAAATATTGAAGGCAAATAATCTATAATTAACAATAATTATATCATTACACTAGATCTAATTTAGAGTTCGAGTATACATAAGTATAATAAAACACAATTTAAATTATGAAAGAAAATGTTTTTATTTGCTTTTTACATTATTTTCAATTATTACAAACTAATTATAACTACCTACCCTATAATAATTCCTCACATAGTTATTTAATGTTTTCTATATATACTTAACTTACAAATTGTGATCATTATCCCAACTAGATTAAACAAAGAAATTTATATTACCTACATTTATTTTTTATTTATTGTTATTATATTTTATATATACATTTCATTTAACTTTATTATAATTTTTGTACTATGTACATGACAAAATAAAAAGTTCATTACAATAAATCTTACATTATTAATATTTCAATAACCTATACATTTTAAATTTACACAACATAAAAACCTATGATGTTTAAACATTAAAGAATAAGAAAACAGATAAATGTTAAACATACCTAATAATAATATATCTAATAACTATCTATAATACTACTTACATAATTTATTATTGCTTATTACCTAAAAATCTTACAGAATAACTTATAAAGTATTTACAAAATAATGACACTAGTTAATAATAACTGTCCCCACAAAGTTTTTTTGATATTTTATTAATTAACGATTGCGTCTCCTCCATAACATGGTCCACCGATTCAGTCACTACATACTGAGCACTTAACACTACCACGTCCTGATTGTCACTTGCAGGTTCTTTTTGATCACTTATATCCAAAACTTGTACCATGATCAATCGTAAACCTTTTTTCTTCTCATTATTTATAACGAAGGATTGACATGTAGGCAGATATGACTTTTGTTTTAGACATTCCCGTCTTGTTCTAGGCTTTTTGTTAGCAGGTCCGCAGTCTTGTCTTGCTCTAGGCTCCTTGCTGATAGGTCTTTGTTGTTCTGAGAAATCTGGGATATGCCAACTTAAACTCGGAGTCGGAAAACCTTGAGCGTATTGCGAGAAGTCGATAATATCTGGAGAATCGCACATTATCAATGATCTGAAACAAACGAAATAATAGTTAAGTATAATAACATAAAACAGCATTAGAAAATAATTTTATAAGTACTTATACGCTTATAAAATAGGTACTTACAATTTGTTTCGTTTTTATTCGATGTGATGTGACCGGTCCGGCTGACTATCTTGTGATGAATGTACTAATCATATTATTATGAAATGCAAACTCCATAAAACCTTGCGCTGTGAATCAATTTCATGTTTCAACAAGTTCAACCTGATGCGCTTGCACCTGATCGGTGTCAAATACTACACCGCGCGAACTTCGAGCCATGAGTGCTTTGTCATCAAAAATAGATACATGTTTTATCAAGTTGGAACCTGTATCCTCATGAGCAACACGCTGCGAGCCCTGTGTGCTTGTCATCAATCAGGAATGGAAATGAAACAGATAGAATTATGATCATAAAATACTATTTATTTATTTAAGTATTACAAATAAACTAAAACATAACACGACATTCCATACAAACTTAAGTACAAAACTTTTCGAAATAAACAATATGATTTAATAAAACTTGGTACGTTTATGCAGGATACAATATAAAAAGTTAGTAGAGAATGTTTTGATAATTTTTACGAACTGTCATGTCGGGTGAACGCTCTTACAACGAAATAAATACGAAATAAGTTCTAAAATTATTTGTTACAAGTAATAGTTAAAATAAAAATATTATTTGAGGCACCAAAAATTTAAGTTTTACAATAACATTACAGATTATTTGACCCAACTTTAAGTAATTGTCATTATTAAGTACAGACGCCAGCACATCAAGCTACTCCAATCTGTCAAATTTATTTGATAGATTTTCAACTTTATACCGTAAGCATAAGGTTCATGTTCAATTGGGAAAATTTGACAGTTTGGGGTAGGTTGACCTGCTGGCGTCTGTACATAATATTTCCTATCTTTACATTTTGAACGATTTCTAATAAAATACAAAGTAAAAAATGTAACTACTAAAAATACTTATATTTAAAAATAACGGTAATGCATTACACAAATATAGTTGCATTACCCCAGGCTAAAGTAGATACCTTATCAATCGATAGCAACCGCTTATCATCATTGCTTGAAAGTGCTATTTTAGTTACATCCTGAGTGAATATTTCATGTTTTATTGACTTAAACAAAACATTTTTTTTGCGAATGACATTGCAATTGTACAACACGTTTTTATAATCTAACATATTTAAATTTTTCGTAACACTTTTTTTTGTACCTTTTGCTTTCTTTATTGTTTTGTCTATAGTTTTAATACAATAAAGCTTTGAGCGCAGTCCTACGAATTCTTTGATAATTTTGCCGCCCATTTCATCCTTAAACAGCCCTGGAATCTTTTTATTAATAATTGGTAAGTTAAATATGTTGTTTAAATCATAGTTGCTGGTATCAAAATATTTTAGAAAATGATCATTGACATCTTTATAAATGTCATCGGTATTTACATCATATATTAAACTATCCGTATCAGTATAACACAATTCAATTTGGTCACCATAGAAAGGTTTTATGATTGAATAGTGGAAGTCGTACATGTGAGTCTTAGATAGTTCCAATACAGTAAATCCTATGTATATTGGTTTATTAAGAACAACACGAGAAGGTTTCATTTGGATTGCTACTAGATCATCAGAAAATACAGAGGCGCTATGAAAATACGGATTGCTGATCAATTTCTCAGCACAAGTAGTCTTTTTTGTTTTATTGTTCAAGTCACACCACTTGTTTACCAACTTAACATCTATCCGATGCTCGTTATTTTCCAGAGTCTTTCCAAAAATACTATTGTTTAATAATTTGAAAAAATCTTGCTCAAACGTTGACTTTGCTTTTTGACGTAACCGAGTGTTAATATCAATATATTGTTTTAAAAAACAGCTTTGCTTAAAAACAATTGCACGATGAATCCTTTGTAATACCAATCCATGTTGCAAACATTTTTTTAAATGAACGTAATGAATAACGTGGTGGTATTTGTCATACAAATTCGGTATTAATTTTTTATTCTTGCCACCCGGTGGAACAAATTTTTCTGGACAAAATGGAAAGTCGTTATGATCAATGTGCAATGTTTTAGGATATAATAAATCAACTTCAAGAATATACCCGTTTTCCGCGTTATCGCTTATATCTATTAAGTTCAATTGCAAATCATCTATTTCCTGTCTACTCATGAATCTAAAATCCGAATAAGGCAAATTTTGACACATGCTATAACCATATAAATTGTTACAATCTAAATAAATAATAAATGAATTCGGAAGGGACGGATCGTAAGAATCCAGGTATTTATGATTGGCTTTAACATGTCTTCTGGAACACATACAAATGCCTCCTCTAATACCTTTTTGTATCATCCTAAAAATTTGAACATCACTAATCAATTCTAATTTAATTCTAGTTTTCAAAAGCATTGCATCGAATGATAGACTTGGTGCTGTAAGATAGAACGCGGGATCGAGATTATAATGTCGTTTACAAGTTTTTCTAAAACTTTCAAACACGTCTGTAAGCAAAAGAACGTCGGTTTTAAGATATAAATCTGTATACATACCCATGTTACGAATATTAAATACTGACCAAACGGACTGAGCGTGTTCATAGTCTTCATCAGTAATTGACTCATTAGTTAAAGCGTTAAAAAAATTTTTTTTAGAGGGTAAACACGTATCTTCGTAATGTTTCCATTGAGACATGTAGTCGTATGGATAAACTCCTTTACGGGTAAGCAAATCAAATTGTGTTTTTTCAGGAAAATAAGATTTTAATTGTTTAAACTCTTGTTTTTTCATTGTACTAACCAACTTTTCTAAACTTGTTCCTAAAAACTTGAAAGAATCTACAAATCGTACTTGTATGCTTTCAGTATCGGAAATCGGAATGTACTTCGTGAAAGAAATATAATTTTCTTTTGTTTTAGGTATGAGTTTAATAGATCCCGGAGCTTTCCCTAATTCTTTTATAAAGAGATGACAATCATAACCCGATAAGTTATGAAAAAATACAGGTAGAAACTTAGGCATTTTATATTGTAGGTTACAGTAACTGTGAGCTGCGCCACGATATTTACCGGTCAAATGACAATGATCGCGAACCCTATCACCAAACAAGAAATTCTCACAAATATGACATGTATCAGAGTTTTCAAAGTCGTCAGCATTCTCATTCGTGTAAATCATGGGAGCAGTATTCATTAAAATTCTGTAAAGTTTTTTAGCATCTTTATAGATAGACTTCACAAATTTCGAAACACAATCCGAGCCACGATACGAGACATAACGATTATAGGTTTCATCTAGAGTGCACGTAATATGATATGCGAAAGCGATTGGTACATGTCTCTGTCTGGTAACGGTGTTCGCCTGAGTTGGGTCAGGTTCGCAAAAGTCATACCGCTCTAGCATTGTTTCAAAATCTGCGTATATAACAAATGGCACAAATTGCTTTCTACCATAATTTTCAAACTGAATGAAAGAACCTTTTGGAGGTAGTTCAGTAGCAACTCCTCCACAACTGTGTGAACTAAGATCATCACATGAATCAAAGAACATTAAACAAACATCACAAAAGTATAATTTACTGTGGTGCTTTGTTATTTGATTCTTAACAAGACGCGGTAAATCCTTAATGAGACAGTAATGTGATAAATCATCTTTTTCCAAGTACAGTAAATGAATCACTTTTCCCTTCAAAGATTTTGGTTTATAAAAAGGTCCAATCACGGTATTATTTTTTAAACCATATATAAATATACAAATTTCAGGGTTATTTAATTCGAATCGAATAATATCTGTCAAACTCAATGGAAATTGAATGTCTTTTATGTTTAACACGCTTTGAAAATCGGGGTAAGACGATACTCTTTCAGGATGAGATTTAGCTGGATATAAAGCAGCAACAACTGACCATAAAAAGCAATAACTATCTTTATTACGAATATTAATACATGCTTTTTTTGATTTAATTGCTGTCGGCAACTCGATAAAGCTTGAACCGCGCAAGGGTTGATACTTGTTAACATTAACTTCCAAATGCAAACTGTTTAAAAATGTCCACCCACTGTCACGATCTTGAAATTCTTCTAATCTCTTTTTCAACGTGTTTCTAACCTGAGATGTCAATGTATCATATTCATAATTCTGATGTACTACATAATTCTTTGTAGCAAATGATTTCACTTCCTGAATATCATTTTTAACCATCAAAAACAAAGCAAAATATTCAAAATTAATTTTTAGACAGGTATGATCCTTAAGACATTTGTTTATTAATGTTTTGATTTTTTGTTGATTGTTATTGAAAAACGAATCTAAAGAATAATTTTCAATAGTATCAATAATTCTATAAGAAGCTATACGATTTAAAAATGCAGAATTAATTAATTCAACACCTTCGCAAACATATGAAATATTTTTATTTTTATGATCGGTACTGCGTAGATGACCTGTCCAGTGACTGCGCTTAACAGTTGTGTTACAAACAGTGCAGAAAGGCATTCTAGTGTAATTAATTACCTGCCAAGTTTAAAAATAAAGATTTAATTTTATGTAATATTTAAGTATATTTAAAATGTATCTTAGCACTGTAATATACACCCTCTAGGTTATTGAACAACTCCTGAGCCTTTGCATGAATTTAAAGTATTACCCTAATTAATTACCTACTAAGTTTAAAAATATATTTTGGATGCCTCAAATTTAAATTTTATATTATTATGTAAGTTTATTTAAAATGGATCTTATCACTATAATATACACCTTCCGAGTTATTGAACAACTCATGAGCCTTGTGCATGAATTTTTGTAGTGAGTTCCATTGCGAGCTACCTTTATCCAGTTGCAGTTTTAGAGCAACTTGTGACTTCTTCCAGCGCTCCTCGGGAGCAGTGGAGATGATATCTTCTTTATGGTATACCTTGAGTTCCACGTAGAAGGCACCCCTTAGATCCGCTGTCCGTCGTACCTTCCCGTTAGCGACGCGGGACAGCAAGGATGAAGCTAACTCCGACTGCGGAGGAAGGGTATCCAAATCTTCCAAACCGAAAAGGTCGGTGCTCCCCGGTTGCTTGTTACTGTAATGAAATAAAAATAAAAAATATTTTAATAATCTAGAAGAAACACATTTCTAGATACAAACTTAATGTTGTATGAAAAATAAGTATGTTCTTAAAATTATTTTTGCAACTCAAAGTTCTCTATTGAGATCTACGTTTTAATATAACATATTAGACTAATGAAAAAGGAAAATTCAGATAAAGAGTACTCATAAACTACCTTGATTCTGATTCCGCGACCGAAGAAGCTTTGCGCTTTGTTGTTTTTTTCGTAGGCAGGATCTTGCTCGGCACGGCTTTTTTAGCAGTCGGCGGGCTCTTTATGTAGTCGGACACACGGGAAACGTCGGAGTCAGACCTAATATAGAACATAAAAAATACCATAAATAAGAAGTCAAACAATTTACAGACATACAGGATGATAACAGTTACATCAGCCGGCAGGCAGAAACCGGGTCCGTAGCTGAGTTGTAGTCACAATGGATAGGTGGACATGATAGTTACAACAGCCGGCAGGCAAAAACCAGGTCCGTAGCTAAGTAGCAGTCATGATGGAAAGATAGGACATGATAATTACAACAGCCGGCAGGCAAGAACCAGGTCCGAAGCTGAGCATTATGACTACAAATATTAAATTAAGAAGTACTCACTTACATGTTAGAAAGTAGATTTGAAGAAGGTATTGCTAGTACTACTTGTCACTTTGAAGATTCTGGAGCGAATGTAATTTATTGATTGAAATTAATTCGTTTATATACACAAAAAATACTATTTCAGCACAAAAATATGTTAGTTCAATTTTAAACTCTAAGTATGTGTCATAAAGTTGTGTGAAAAAATATGGCGTTTACGTCATATTGAACCGTATTGATTGCATACCAATTTTACTAAATTGCAATTTTCGTTAGTAATGAGAACTGAAAAATAAAGCCGACAAAGTAAACCCGATCCCTGCTAAGTTATATGATTCATTACTAAAATAATATGTATAATCAATTTAATAATTGATGTAGGTTTGTTGAGAATTTTAAACATCACAATTACGTTTATGTGAGAGGTGAAACTAACAAAAGTCAAATTAATTCTCGTAGGTAGGTGTATATTTTATATTTTTTTAATTCTCTCGTCGTTGAAAGTAAATTTGTGAGCATAGTTGACTCACTAAAATCAGTTAAGCAGTTGGTTAAGTTCAAGTTGAAGTAGTTGAAATTAATCTAACGAAAAAAAAAAAACATTTAGTAATACGCACAAACCAATCCATGTGATTGTTAATAGTAAGTTGCAGTTAAACTCGAGACTTTTTATCATCACATAAAATATTATTGTGGAGTAAGTTCGTTTAAATAGATACTAACTAACATCATTTTCATATATAATAACCACCTAAATCCGCAATGAAAGAATCCAAGAAACTATTGTGTGGGAATCGAACGCACGTTTCCGAGTTATTTTTATAGTTATCCGATTTATCAGTAACAACTTTAGTTTAATTCTATTACAATACTCCTAAATAACCTTATTGGGCACAGATTCTCTTTTTTCAAGGCAGATGATTTAGCCAATAATAGGTATGTGTCGTACTTAGTACAAAATATATTATAATTATAAATAATCATAGTACCTAGAAGAATGAAACATGTTGAAATTAGAAGCGATTACAAACTTCAAAAATGAATCTGGAAATAATATTTAGGAAGTTCTATAAATGACAAATTTAGTGTTTACAACATAACGTTCATGTTACTTTACAATATAAATGCATGGAATGCAATTTATGTTTGCGTGGGAAGCGCGCATTGCATTGACATTGAACTTTGCCGATTTGAACTACAAAGCAGATTTATACATAAAGCTAATTTACATGTAATTAACAACCACCGGATACGGTTACCGTCAACGGAACTGTTTACAGCTGCGGATTCACACACAGTTTGTACGCTAGATTGAATAATGTGAGAAACGTTTCTGATCCGGCTGCCGTTGTCAAGTGTATCTGCACCTTAGCTTTATAAATGTAAAGCAATGATGGAGTATCCGTGTGACCACAATTACCACTTGATCGTTACGTGTTGATGTAAAAGGATGTAACGTCTGTAATGTGTTAAATTAAAATTTAGATGTCCTCGAACCAATCTGGTCACAGACAAAATGTTTGTGGAGAGACATGAGACAATCTGTTCTAAATTTTAGTTTAATGTACGCGGTAGCTTAAAGTTCAGATGTCCTCGAGCCAATCTGGTCACGAAAACAGGTATGTGTGTTATCCTAAACGACAATGCACCATCCCTAAGTATGTGGAGAGACATGAGACAATCTGTCCTGAATTTTAGGTCACTGGTTCGTTCAAATATAGACCTGATTATGCTACGAAAGTTTGTGTATGTTTGAATCAAGGTATGGTAAAGTTTTATAATGTACGCGGTAGCTTAAAGTTCAGATGTCCTCGAGCCAATCTGGTCACGAAAACAGGGTATGTGTGTTATCCCAAGCGGCAATGCACCATCCCTAAGTATGTGGAGAGACATGAGACAATCTGTCCTGAATTTTAAGTTACTGGTTCGTTCAAATATAGAGCTGATTATGTTAACGAAAGTTTGTGTATGTTTGAATCAAGGTATAGTAAAGTTTTATAATGTACGCGGTAGCTTAAAGTTCAGATGTCCTCGAGCCAATCTGGTCACGAAAACAGGTATGTGTGTTATCCTAAGCGGCAATGCACCATCCCTAAGTATGTGGAGAGACATGAGACAATCTGTCCTGAATTTTTGGTTACTGGTTCGTTCAAATATAGAGCTGATTATGTTAACGAAAGTTTGTGTATGTTTGAATCAAGATATAGTAAAGTTTTAGCTGTTGTAACCTGGTGAGTATAATTACATGAATCTGAATCTGCGATACCTAGTTGATAGAGGTAAGCCATCGATACTAACAGTATTTTACTACACTATGTAGGAATTCATACTTCACCTTCCGTTCCCATCGAGTGGAATAGGCGCCGAACCAGTATTTTACTGCACTATGTAGGTTTTCATTTATATTATTGGGCATTCTACTCCACCGAGAGTGACGAGGCGAACGAAGTGAGCCGATGGAACGGAAGGTGGAGTAGGATGCCCAATAATATACTACTGGTGTTGGTCGAGGCTTTTGGCTATAATGCCATTGGCCGTCACGACGATCGGCACAATGACTGCTGTATCCACATCCCACATATCGACAACCTCACGTGCCAGGTCAAGATACTTAATCTGCTTATCTTTTTCAGCTTTCACGAGGTTCTCGTCATGTGGGACTGCTATATCAATAATCATTGTGCGACGCTCTAATCGATCTATCACCACTATGTCCGGCTTATTGGCAACAATAGTCCGGTCAGAGATGATAGATCGATCCCAGTACAATGTGGTAGTGCCATTTTCGAAAACTGGGTCGGGCACATACCTATAGTACGGTACTTCCGAGTCCACAAGACCGTATTTCAGAGCAAGTTGCTGATGGATGGCATCATAGGCACATGCCTATGATTATTATTGTTACTTAGATACTTACTCAATTTAATAATGTTACCTACCCATCCCAAAAGCATTAAAACCGGAAAAAAACATACCTACATAAAAAAACTAGCACGGTTCTATTCTACAATTTTAATTTACCGCCAGGGGTCGAAACCATTTCTAACTTAACAAATTTTGAAGGGTTTTTTCGATGCCACCCCGGGGGTGGGTCGCGGCCGCTTGAACAAATACGGTAAAGTAGCCAGAGGTCACTAATTCGATTCCCGGCTCACGTATACGTAGAACAAATATATGTTGTGTGGTGAAGGGTTCGGGTAGATGGACTGTTTATTAATTTTTTAGGACGAAAGTTCTTTTTTGTTTTTTAATTTTGGGCAGCGTTTATTGCGTTTTCTAGGATGGTAGCTTTGTTTATTGATATTGGAGTTAGAAAATGATTATATTCAGCTTAAAGGTTAAATTTGTATCTGTAGGGTAGGTTTTTTTTTTTTAAACGTTGCCCCACACTAGGAATATCTCCTGTATTGTGGGTGCGTTTACAAACATTTAAACTCACATACACAAACAGCCAGACCCGGAACCACTACTTGTAGTTCATACAAATATTTGTTCCGTGCGGGAATCGAACCCGCGACACGCAGCGCAGCAGTCAATCGCTTAACCACTCCACCAACCGACGCAACACGACAACTCGACGCGACTCTCGTAGAATAATGTCTATGAAAACTCGTCGCTTCGCGGCTTTTTGAAGAAGCCTTAAGTCTCCGGCAAAGTCTACATAGCTGTTTCAAGTATCCTCATGCTGTATTTTGTTATTACTGTTACCTAGGTACTGCTAACCGAGTTGGATGGTCACTCAACCTAGTCAAACATGTAGTATAAAATGCTCGGATGATTAAATTCAAGTTTCAAATTTTTAAGCGCAATTCAGTCATACTAATATTTCAACAAAGGATACTACTATTTCCCCACCTTTGCGACTCATTTCCAGATCTGAAACAATTGTTCTAATGTTAATTGAAATTATATTTTGTATTTTTTTATTTGTGGTTACTGTCACGTACTTACTGCTAACCCAGCTGAGCAGTCACACATCCCAGTCAAGCATGCACTTATCATTTAAGTTCAAAGAGCGATTTAATTATGATTTATTATTACGATATTCTAGTCCACCATTTCATTACCATTTAAAGAATTGTTATACTTGTTCTAACATCCCAAAATCCCGCTAATAATAAAACCCACCCACACATCATCCATGTAAACTTATAATTCACTTTTACCGCTCGTATATAAGAGAATCCGAACAAAAAAACTTTATTGGCGTTTCAAACGACGCCTTAGGGCGACATCGATCGCACACAACATGTACCGCTTTCTAATGTGCGGTGCGAGGCATGGGAGGTAGCGGGGAGTGGAGCGGAAGCGGGGAGGTTAGATGTAGGCACCTGTCCCACCACCGACGAGGAAGCGAAAATTTATCAACATTTTTCTAGTTCAAGAAACGTACAGAAGATTGTAGGTCCCGTGTAGGTAAAAGAGATAAATATTAATAAGTAGTTATTCGCTGACTATTAACATCATTCGGACTGTTTTAAGTTATCGTTTTACGCTAGCAGATTTATGGAAAGTTTAAAGGTGGTGCCAGCCCTCGGGGCGGTTGGACTTGACCCAACGCTGATATATACGTACATCCGCGGTGGGGTAACCTGACTGCCAGGCACTTCTTCTCCTGCAACCGAGCGGGTGGGCAGGTTGCGGATAGCCCAACTCCGGAGGCGAGGTCGACCATAACGGCTGAACTTGCACCCGGAGCATCTTGTAAGAGATCCCGGACAAGAGAAGTTCCCGACGGCCAAAATCCCAGGCTTAGGGTAACCTACACACCTCTTCCTATGTACCAACACCCCAATAAGCCCAAACCTACCTATCCAGACAATCCCGCCTACTCCCAAACCCTTGGGCCAAATCCCAGACCTAAGGTGACCCCAAAAGAAACCCGTCCCTTCCCACTAAAACACCTCCCTCCTGTCCTTACATCCTGTCGGTCCTAGAGGAGGGGTAACCTCGCTTCCAAAAAAGCCCACCCCCCCATCAAAAAGAAAATGCAGAAGGAAAAAGATGCTACCCAGGTGGGTCCCGGCCAAGCCGGGGAATCCCACACCGCTACGGCGGTCAGCCCCCATCGTATTCTGGGGGGGGCAACCGACTGCACACCTTTGCCGAGCTCTTTAGCGCAGCCGGCTGCTGATACAGCGCCCAACACTCAGGCAGCGAATAACGCGCCACTAAACCCAACCCTGGCTGCGACCAACGCGCCCTCAAACCCGACTTCGGCCGCAATCCAAGCGCCACAACCCACGACTCGGTGTATGCCACCCACGAGCCTCTGGCAACAGAGTATTGTGCGGAATAGCATCACCAACCCAGACAACGACCAAGACCGACACAGACGAAGAGGGACGGGGAAGGAAGACGAGCCTGGCAGCTCAAACACTTTCCCGGTTGATGAAGTACGCCTGCTGAATAAGCGCGGAAAAATCCCTGCCCGGGAAAGAAGAGTTGGCGACCGAAAGCGTCATACCCGCGGAGGCGTCAGCCAACGCGAGGCGCAATCGGCCGCCGAAAAGGCAGAGGCTGCGGCAGTACGCGACCAGCCGTTAGTCCGCGAGGGGGAAACCCAGCGCGAAAAGCGGCCGGACGCGGAACCACGCAACCGTCCGTTAGTCCGCGAGGGGGAAACTCAGCGCGAAAAGCGGCCGGAGGCGGAGCCACGCGACCAGCCGTTAGTCCGCGGAGGGGCAACCCAGCGCGAAACGCGGCCGGACGCGGTGCCGCGCGACCGACCGTTAGTCCGCGAGGGGGAAACCCAGCGCGAAACGCGGCCGGACGCGTCAAAGTCTGCCGGGACCGCCAACCAACCCCAAAACTCCGACAACACCATCGACCGACCTCGACCTAAACAGAACAGAGGTAGGCGGTATAAACCAGCACACGCACAGGCGCAGCCGGCAACTGACACCATGCCGGGCACCTCCAAGCCGCAGCCTGGACCAAGTGGTACAGGGCCGACGAAGAGGGGGCGCCCCGGCGACACGGCTTCGCCGAGTACGCTACAGGGGCACGCCAAACGTGTGAGGGTTCACTCCGCTCAGGGGGAGCAAAGAACCTACGCGCGAGCCACGAAGGATATTCCTGCGAGGCTGGCCGTAGCAATCTGCTTCCCTCCACCCTCTCGTGACCTGACCAGGGATGAGGCTGAGCACGTTAAGACCGACCTAGAAGCCCGACTTATGGACACAGACCCGACGACACCACTCCCGGCCTTCCGCGGATACCCACGGGTAGCGGAAGGCACCGTGCAGATGTGGTGCGAGGACGACTATGCCCTGACTTGGCTAACCCAAAACGTGCCCCTAATCAAACTTACAGACACTGACCTCGCACTGACAGTAGTCAAACAGTCCGACGTGCCCACCCGTGTCCGAGCCTCGCTTTTTGTCCCCCGTTACAAGGGCGACATAGCCAGGCTCCAAAGTATTCTGATCCGTCAGAATACTTGGTACGACATTGCTAGGTGGTCACTGTACAGGGCGACTACCGTCGGTGGCGACAACTATGGGACATACTTGACCCTAGGTGTGCCACCGGAGGAAGCCGACAGGGTCCTAGCCAGGGAGCGACGGATATCGTACCTCTTGGGGTCGATATACGTGCGCTTCTGGCCCACGACCCTACCCTGTGACTCTAAGACTGACTGCACAGATGAAAAGACCGTACCGACAACGACAAAGACTACCGACACCGACATTGCCCAGCTCGAGGAAGTCATGGCCCGAGCAGCGATGGACGACGACGACGACGCCATACCACCCTCATCGCCTGGCTGGAACGAGCAATTGCTTGCCTCGTCGCCGGGCGACGCACACGAAGACCAGTTCAGAGTGGAGGCGGCGGAGAGACTATCCGATGGATCCATCTCCGACTAACTCCACCTCACCGCCGTCACCGCCCATAAATATCATCCAAACTAACCTCCAACACAGCCAGACTGCCACGGCTAGCTTACGCAGGGCCTTGGAGGTTAAGCCCCGAACCATCGCACTGATCCAAGAGCCGTGGATCAGGAACAATAGAATCTGCGGCCTCGGCAACATCGGAGGTAAGATAATCCTCAACACACATGGTGCAGAAAAACCACGTACCTGTGTTTACATTCCCAAAGAAATCCCGACCACGACACTCACTCAATTCTGTTCCAGAGACCTAACAGCTGTCAGGCTCCAAACCGCATGTGACGTTCCAGATGTTGTACTGGCCTCGGTGTACATGCCAGGCGAGGACGCAAATTGCCCCCCAAAAGAGATGGCCGATCTGGTACAACACTGCGAGCGCGCCAGGCTGGAACTGATCATCTGCACCGACTCCAACGCCCACCACCCGCTCTGGGCCAGTGACTCAGCGAACGCCAGAGGAGAGGTACTATCCACCTATTTATTCTCTACTAACCTTAACATTGTTAACCGAGGTTCTGAACCCACTTGGGTCACAGTCCGAGGACAAACAATCATTGACCTAACTCTCGCTACAGAAACCGCGACAAACCTCATCGCTAACTGGCACGTATCGGACGAGCCTTCCAGCTCAGATCATAGAAGAATCCGATTCACACTAGCTACCCACATAAAGGAACCAGAGCCGAAACGTAACCCACGTCGCACTAAGGTGCCCGAGTACAAACGGCTTCTGGCGGCTCTACTAGAGAGACACCTATCACAAGTAACTGTAAAGGACACTGCACAACTGGAATACACCGTGACAAAACTATCACAATACCTAATTGAAGCATACCACGCATGCTGCAAACTGAGGGCGCCGGCAAACAACAGCGTGCGGAACCCATGGTGGAACGCTGAACTAGGTAAACTCAGAGATACACTAAGGCAACAATTCAATAGAGCCAAAAACACTAGGCTCCTGGACGACTGGGAGCAATACAAAGAAACCCAATACTTATACAAAAAGCAGATTAGAACTGCCAGAAGAGCGGCATGGCGGAAATTCTGCGAATCCATCGAAACCAACAATGAAGCCGCAAGAGTAAGAAAAATCCTATCGACTGATCAGGATCGAAGCCTTGGCGCGCTGAAAAAAACTGATAACTCTTACACACTAACCGACCATGAAACCAGTAAAGTCCTTCTCGAGACTCACTTCCCAGGCTGTAACCTCCTAGAGAACAGAACATGGGAGGCTGAGCCAGAATGGACACCCACAGACCAAGACTGGTCCCGAGCCCACAGCATAGTAACAGAAGACAGGTTAAAGTGGGCTATAAACACCTTTCAGCCCTACAAGTCCCCAGGACTAGACGGAATTTTCCCAGCCCTACTGCAGTGGGGGGTTGACCACCTAACACCATGCTTGGTGAAGATCTACCGTACCTGCATAGCACTCAGATACATACCCCTGGCGTGGCGCGAAGTGAAAGTCATTTTCATACCCAAACCGGGCAAACCAGACTACACACAGTCCAAGGCTTATAGGCCCATAAGCCTCACATCCTTCCTACTGAAAACTCTTGAGAGACTCTGTGATAGGCATATCCGAGACGGACCTCTCCGAGTAAAACCACTCCATAAACAACAGCACGCATATTCCACTGGAAGATCAACAGAATCCGCACTCCACAGCGTAGTATCCAAAATTAAATGCGCAGTGGACCACAAATGCTCAGCACTAGCAGCTTTTATTGACATCGAGGGCGCCTTTGACAAGACTATGTTCAATAGCATTAGCATGGCCCTCGACAGACACAACATAGACACGACCCTGAGTGGGTGGATCACTAATATGCTCAAATTGAGAGCGGTGCAAGTCACCGTAAACGACACTACAAGGGCAGTAGTGGCGAAGGGCTGTCCACAAGGGGGCGTCCTCTCGCCGCTTCTATGGAACCTGGTCGTAGACAGCCTCATCAAAACACTAAATGACAAAGGTTATTTCACCGTAGGCTATGCCGATGATCTAACCATAATAATAAACGGCACCCATGAAAATACCCTATGTAACCTTATGCGCCAAGCCTTTAAAATAGTCGAAGACTGGTGCAACGAACACCAACTATCAGTAAACCCAACTAAAACTGAACTGATCCTCTTTACAAAAAAGAGGAAACTCGCGGAACTGGAACTTCCGCGTCTGTTTGGCACTACCCTAAGCCTAGCAACTGAAACCAAATACCTGGGCATATTTTTGGACAAACAGCTGAATTGGGCAAAACACACCAACTACATCACGACAAAAGCCAGCATATCACTGTGGCAGTGCAAGCGAATGCTTGGCAGGAACTGGGGTATTAGCCCCAGAGTCACCCACTGGCTGTACACCACGGTTATTCGACCAATTATTACGTACGGCTCAATAGTCTGGTGGCCCAGAACGGACTTAAGCACAGCACAAAAAGACCTTGAAAAACTGCAGCGGTGCGCCTGTGTGGCAATCACCAGCTGCATGAGGACTACGCCCACCGCTGCCCTACAGGCAATGCTGGGGCTGCCTCCTCTACACCTCATCGTGCGGGAGGAAGCAGCACTGGCTGCCTTGAGGCTCGACATAGCAGGAACCCTAAGCAAAGATTCCAGAGTCAAGCACACACGCATTAAGGAAGATGCGATCAAACGACAACCGATGATGGCATCACCCTGTGATAAAACCCCGAAATTGCACTACTTCCAGAGACACTACAACGTAGTACTCACAGGAGAACAGAACGACTACTCAGGCCCGGATGAGCTTAGAGTCTACACTGACGGATCAAAGACCAACTCTGGAACCGGAGTCGGTGTTTTCTCACAAGACCTTAACATAAACATATCCAGCCCGCTGGGAATGTTCAACACCGTATACCAAGCGGAATGTGTGGGCATTATACAAGCGGCGTATGCCATAGAAGCCAGGAGGGTCACGGATACACACATACGTATACTCTCCGATAGTGCTTCAGTTCTCCAATCCCTACGGAAAAAATACATTACATCGAGTTTAACACTAGAATGTCACAATGCACTAGAAAGAGTAACAGTTGCTAACCGCAACACTGTGACACTGCAATGGATAAAAGGACACAGTGGGTCACTGGGCAACGACGCCGCAGACGAACTGGCCAGAAGGGCATCCAGCGTGTCAGTCTGTGGTCCCGAGCCCATTGTGCCCATCCCCTTCAACCAACTACGCAGGTGGCTCCAGGAACACACCCACAAACAAGCCGAGAGCTGGTGGACCCTGACACCAGGCTGCAGGCAGTCTAGGGAAGCAATGCCATCCCTGGATGGCAGGCTGACTAGACGTCTGTTACGCCTGGACAGAAAAGATCTGCGTCTGGTGACTGGAACCATCACAGGACACTGCCCGCTGAACAAACACTTCTACACAATAGGCATAACGGACAGCCCCTTGTGCAGGGCTTGCATGGAGGCTGAGGAAACCGTGGCGCATGTGCTTTTCGTATGCACAGGCGTAGCACAGATTAGAACAGAAACCCTCGGGGCACCCAAATGTTACGCGGATATTCTGAACAAACCAGGAGTTATAGCCAACTTCTGGAGGGAGGTGGGCTGGCTGGAATAAAACCAAAAGGCCGCCATGGCTCACGCACAATGGTCCACTTGAAGGACTAAGTGCGGAAACCAAACCCCATAACATAGAACATAGTTTAAAGGTGGTGCCAGAACAGAAAAGTTTTGTAGAAACCAGTTGTTATGGGCATGGGGCCTGTGAAGAAAGAGGAAAAAGTCTTGACGGAAGTTTTGCGTACAAATACGAATGGCTATCAGAGTAGGACAAGACCAAAGAAAAGATGGATAGACTGGGTGAAGGATAACATGGCTAGAAAGATAACTACGGACATGATGACTAATTAAGAAGTATGGGAGAATAAGACGCCGTTGCGCCTGCGCCGACCCCAATAAATTTGAAAAAAAAAAATGCAAGAAAAACGGAAAAAGAGCGCAATGAAATGTACGGAATCAGTTCTATAGCCTTTTTCCAACTATTTTGGGGTCAGCTTCCAGTCTAACGAAATGCATCTGAATACCAGTATTTTACATGAAACGACTGCCTATCTAACCCTTTGGTAACCCCCCGAGTGGGTTCCCGCATTGTCGTTGCGGAGGGGCTCAGTAACCGTGGTCTCCCAGCCACAGTGAAGCGAAGAGGAACCCAAAGGTGGGGCCGCTCGTCAGGGCTTTTGCCTTCAAGCCGATGACGTGGCGGCCAAAAAGTAGGGGTCCGCAAGGGCCAAAATGCTTGCCAGGGGTGCGGGTTGTTCGAAAGAGACACCGTCGCCCCTGGCACACAGGCAACTGAGGGAATACGGGTGGGTTTTAGTCAGTAAAAGTCTGACACGCCCGCCTGCTCTCTACCCAGAGCGGGAGAAGTCATTTGATGATTTCCCACCCTCCAAAAAAAAAACCCTTTGGTAAGACTAGTTGTCAGACTTTCGGGCTTCTGACGACCCGTAACGACTGTTAAAGATCCATGAATGTAAGCCAAGACTAATGGATTAACGTGCTATCCGAGGCACGGAAGGGTCTTGGTATGTAAAAGTGGTTGCCCATACACGGACCTACCACGGCAAACGTAGCTTTACACAAGCCCCGTTTACCATTAGAATAGCTCTAATTTAAAAAAAAAAAACTTACCGTTTAATGCGAACTAGAACTCTAATTGACCCGCTTTCCGCTCCTACCTTGCACCACTCTCTAGATATGTGAACCAACCCCTATCTAAAATCGCTTGGAAATAAAACGCGCATAGAGATCTCCTGTAGGAATTAACTGGGGTAGGCAGAGGCCGCAACTAATATATGGCGATATAATAAAGGTACCGTCCTTTTTACTGACCAGGGTTTTGTACTAGAATAGAGGCTGGCGGGGTAAAATAAAGAGTGAGGTTTATTTATATATTAGGTCTTTACCTATGAAATTGCCGTTCTGCAGTACTGGCCATTTCAAATCAAAATAATTTTTGTTTGGCTAAGAATTCTAATTTCATATTAATTTTATTTTAAAAACATGGATTTTTTTTTTCTAAAAGTAGTCATTTCTTTATTGATTAGTGTTACATTTTCATCGCATTTCAATCTTTTTCGTCATCATGGATACGTTAAAAATTCGAGTAATTATGGAATATGAGTACCGTCGTGGCAGCAACGCGGCACAAGCGGCACGCAACATCAACGACGTTTACGGAGCTAACACTACAAACCAACGCACCACCTGTTATTGGTTTGCTCGCTTCCGTTCTGGAAATTTCGACCTGAAAAATGAACCTCGCGGTCGTCCGAAGACTTTGGTCGACAATGACGAATTAAAGGCGATTGTGGAAGCTGATGATACACAATCTACGGCTGAATTAGCAGCAGCTTTCGACGTTAGCGTCAAAAAAATATTGGTCCATTTGCGTCAAATTGGCAAGGTAAAAAAGCTTGACAAATGGGTGCCCCACGAACTCAATGATCGCCAGCGCGAAGTACGCGTCGAGACGTGCCTTGCACTGCTCAACAGACACACAAATGAAGGAATTTTGAACCGCATTGTTACCT
The DNA here is from genome assembly GCA_949987655.1 of Polymixis flavicincta. Lineage (NCBI taxonomy): Eukaryota > Metazoa > Arthropoda > Insecta > Lepidoptera > Noctuidae > Polymixis > Polymixis flavicincta. Next base: position 22,423,157 of record OX465183.1, read on the forward strand.
GCGATGAAAAATGGATTCTGTTTGATAACCGTAAGCGCTCAGCAAGTTGGTTGGATCCTGGTTCAGCACCTAAACAATGCCCTAAACGAAAACTTACCCCTAGAAAAGTGATGGTCACTGTTTGGTGGTCTAGCGCCGGTGTGATTCATCACAGCTTCTTACCAAACGGGGTGAGCATTACTGCAGATGTGTACTGTGAAGAACTGAACACAATGATGGAGAAGCTGGCGCATCTCCAACCAGCATTGGTCAATCGCTCGTCTCCGCTGCTCCTGCACGACAACGCGCGACCTCATACTGCACAGCAGACGGTCTCCAAGTTGCAAGAACTGGGGTTGGAAGCTCTCCGTCATCCGCCCTACTCACCAGACCTTGCGCCTACAGACTACTACTTTTTCCAGAATTTGGATAACTTCTTGGCGGGAAAAAAATTTAATACCCGAGAGGCAGTACAAAATGCCTTTGAAGAATTTGTTGCCTCCCGTCCAGCTGATTTCTTTAAGAAGGGCATCAATAAACTGCCACTGCGATGGCAAAGATGCATTGATTGCATGGGTGATTACTTCGATTAATACAAATAAAAAATTCATGAAAAAAATTCGTTTAAATTTTTTCATACAAAACGGCAATTTCATAGGTAAATACCTATTATTTATACCCTTTTATAAAGAGATTATTATCATTATAGAAACATACTCATAATAATTATGAACAAAAACAATTCAATTTTCATTGCAGTACATTACTACTAGTCCAGGGTCGATAATTTTTAAAACCAAAAAAAATCATAATAGGATGAAACCCATTAGAAAAGGAGGGAAATATGATAAAAATGAAAGGAAAAATAATTTACGGGCGATCTGAGGTTGGGAAGGGGATGGGGGTGAGTTTTTAAGGGTAAAAAACGGTTTTTCTCGATTTCCGGCAAAACTAAAAGTCCTATCGAAAAAAGTCAAATGGAAAAGTTGTAGATAATAAAAAGATCTAAAACTTTTGTATTTACACTTTTTTCACATAACCTCAAAATTTATGTGAAAAATTCAAAAAACCAAGTTTTTGGTTTTTTATTTTTATCTTTTACAAAAAAAAATTTTTTTTAACGAAATTTTGTGAAAACTTACCTTTTTATGTCCCAAATGCGCTGTAATTTATTTAATTAAAAATATTTATTTTTTCACCTTATTTTGAATTAATATCGAAAAAACACCCTAATTTTCAATCGAAAATTCACCCGTCAAAATATCAGCTTTTTTCAAAAAGTTGGTGTGGTTTTTGTTCGTTGAAATCTCAACTTTCCGATGGTGAAAAAAAATATATATGTTACTATGGTAAATCTTCTCAGAAAACGCAAAAATTAAAAAAAAACTTGAATTTGATTTTTTTTTTTTAATTATTATAAATAATTTTGAGCTATTTATTAAAATTTAGACTTTAATTACTCGAAAAACGTTAGATTACATGTGACGTTGATAACAAAAAAATTGCAAATAAAAATATACTACTATAATTAACAAACAAATAAGTTAATTAAATTAATATTTAATAAGACATCTACAATATTTGGAGAAAGTTGTCTAATTTTCTTTAAATTATATGCGTAGATGCTTATTTATAACTATTTTGAGATAAATTATATATATACCTGAGTGACCTACGAAAAATTGTAGCCCATCAAAAAGTATTTCGTGGAGAAGTGGGGAAGGGGCTAGGCGGGTCTGGGTCTTACTACATACATACCTACTATTATAAACTATATATTTCGTAGCAGCTGTTACAACCGCTAGCCTAACCAGTATTCGAAATACAGTACAGTATACAACATCGTTTATAAAAATACACGTGCACGCTGAGTTTCTTGAAGATAATTGTGACAAGTTTACTTAAAAAAACAATAAAACTTTTCGAATCTGCATAGGAAGGTAAATACTATCTCTATTTTTATCTGTATCAATCAACTCAACCATAAAAATCGTAATATTTTCTTTAACCCTAGATAGATAACCTACGTCGAATCGACGTAATCGATTTTAAAAAATCGTTATAATTCGTTTATTTTTCGCGTTACTAAACTGACTGTTCCTACCAACTCCGTTGGTTCTCGGAGCTTGCAGGACACGTCCGTATCGCTCCGGTAAGTGCAATATTTTCGTCAATATTTACCTACCGTACGTCGAAGTGACGTATGGTTATCTTTAGTGTCCGTTTTTCGACTTTTAGTAAAATGTGTTTTTGTGACTTATTTGAGAATAAATGTAAATATCTTTATTTTATTCGTTATAGGTTATGATAATAAAAAACAAAGACATCACAAATTCGTGCAGACGATGCAGAAATCATTCGGTTGTTGAAAATCCATGTTCTGTTATGATGGGCCCTTGACGTTAGTGTCGTACAAACTGAAGCCGAGTAAATTGGTATTTATTCTATCATGGTGCGATAAAGAGGGCACGGTTCATCCTAAGTCAGGCAAAACAAATATGATTCATTTTTATAATGAAATAAAATGTGGAGTCGACACTATTGATCAAATGTGCCCGTCAATGTCGTGCAGCTGGAAAACTAACAGATAGGCTATGGGTATGTTCTATGGGATGTTGAATATGGTATTTATAATTACTGTCCAAGAAAGAAAAACCGCTGAAACGTAGAGATTTCATGAAAAAACTCAGCAATAGCTTGATGACTCCATAGATGGAAAGAAGGCAGCAAATGCTTATTTTGCCGACCAAAGAAAAATAAATAATTGATGGTATGTTGTCCAAAATACAAGCCGAACCTCCCACACGACGTAAAGGTGTACCTTAGCCAGATAAACTAAAATATTGTGCTTTTTGTCCATCACAAATTAGAAGGATGACAAAAACAGTGTGCGATAGCTGCAATAATTCCATTTGTGGAGAGCACAAGTACAGCACCTGTCCTAAGTGCCTTTGAGGCCAAAATCAGTAAAATATTTTTATTTTTTAGATTTTTCATATTATAGAGTTTTCAATAAGTTGATTTAAAAAGTTTACATAGAAAATTATAAGACTGACAGAGAGATTCGTAAATGTTGAGTTTTTCAGAGTAAGAAGTACAGTGTTTTGTTTTTGTTTTTTTATTCTAATAAAATTATAAATAAATCCAAATATTTTTCATTTACTCACAACACAATAACATACATTACGACATATTACCACATTCATGAACCTAGTAGATATATACATAATCTAAACTATGCCCACTCAAACATACGTCGAATCGACGTATGGTTATCTTTAGTGTACAGTGTTTTATGGTTATCTATCTAGGGTTAAAAAATAGTATGCTTAACTTAACATAACCTAAAGATTGAAATTAAATGATATTTTAGTACAAGATAAAAAAATAATTATCTCCTTAATTTTGCACAAACAAATTTAGTTAATCCCATGAAAAAAAATATATTTAAAATCTATAAAAAATATATAAAATATATATCGTAAATATATTTCTAATAAAACAAACTTTTGGCCGATTTTCATATATATTTTATACTTTTTTATAGATTTATAATATATTATTTATACATTTTGACATTGATTTCTTTAATATTTTTTTTTTCATGGGAGTTTATTCACGATTAAATAGTGAAGACATTATTAATTCGATTTTGTCTTTTCAGATTATCAGTATGGATGAATCAGTTTGTATCATTTGCAATTTTCGAATTCAAGTTTTTTTTGAATTTTTGCATTTTCTGAGAAGATTTACCATAGTAACATATATTTTTTTTTTACCATCGGAAAGTAGAGATTCCAACGAACAAAAACCACACCAACTTTTTGAAAAAAGCTGATATTTTGACGGGTGAATTTTCGATTGAAAATTAGGGTGTTTTTTCGATATTAATTCAAAATAAGGTGAAAAAATAAATATTTTTAATTAAATAAATTACAGCGTATTTGGGACATAAAAAGGTAAGTTTTCACAAAATTTCGTTAAAAAAAATTTTTTTTTGTAAAAGATAAAAATAAAAAACCAAAAACTTGGTTTTTTGAATTTTTCACATAAATTTTGAGGTTATGTGAAAAAAGTGTAAATACAAAAGTTTTAGATCTTTTTATTATCTACAACTTTTCCATTTGACTTTTTTCGATAGGACTTTTAGTTTTGCCGGAAATCGAGAAAAACCGTTTTTTACCCTTAAAAACTCACCCCCATCCCCTTCCCAACCTCAGATCGCCCGTAAATTATTTTTCCTTTCATTTTTATCATATTTCCCTCCTTTTCTAATGGGTCTCATTCTATTATAATTTTTTTTCACTTTTCATTATTTTTAAAGGCTTCTACCCTGGTCTATACAGCATAAAATCGTTTCAGAACCAATTAATAACTGAAGGAGTGTCGATTGTAAGTAACTGTACTCATCTAAGTATGCTCGGGGCTCGTTGCTTAGTAATAACGGCCGCACGGGTCGATTGATCAGGTTAAGCTACGCTTGCTGCGGTCGGTCCATGGATGGGTGACCACTTTTACTTATCGAGCCCTTACGTGCCTTGAAGCGTTCATTAGTAGATATTTGACAGTCGTTACAGCTGCATCCGGTTAGACTGGAAGCCGACCCCAACATAGTTGTGAAAAGGCTAGGCAGATGATGATGATTAGTAGTCGATTGTTTTTTTTTATGACTAGAACGAGCCGTCTTTATGTGCTCCCTGAAGGTAAGTCAGTGGTCGAGGATCACTCCTAAGTACTTGGCATGCTTCTCCCAAGTGATCCCTCCTAGTCCAATCACTATGTACGGAAATACTCCCGTATTTGATTGTAAGTCTGTACTCAACTGGGTATAAATACCTAAATTAAAAAAAAGACTAATTTATAATAAAATATTCGTCGAAACTAGAGGCACTGTATTTTAACCGACTTCAAAAAGGAGTAGGTTATCTATTCGATATCTTTTTTTTTAATGTATGTTCGGGCATAACTCCGTCATATATAACTAGACGGTTTTGCTAAATTTTATTTTTAAATAAAATTTCATATAGATCTGATGATGAGTTTCGTAGACCGACAGCGAAACTCTTCAAAAAATGACAGCAAATCAACCGCGATCGCTGCTATCGCATAAATATGTATTGTTTTGATTTGATTGACTGAGAATACCCCAAGTATGATGAAATTTCGAATTGGTGTGGGGTAGGTACTACAACTAAAAAGTGAAAAATAAAAACTTTTTCCACAAAAAAAACACTTGTTCACTTTGTAGTGCTTTTTCGGAAGTCGGTTGTTTTTTGTTGATTCAAATCTTTACCACCTTCAATAAATCATCAGTTTCATTGTCTAACTGATCATGTGCTAACGGTCAATAAACTTAGTTCCTGATCAACAATCATTGATTAACAAAAAGCCAAGTAACTGATTAATTTCCTCCCATTATGGGTTGCAACGAGGACAACGAAGCTCTGATGTGTCAACATCCCGGACGGTGTAGAACTGGGTAAGTAACTACAGATGGCGACTGTGTACCTAACTAATTTCACACGGTTTCCTCACAATATTTTGTATAACTAAATCAACACTAGCTTGCCACCACTTTTCCTCACTGGCCCACCACTGCTCCTCACTCGGCAACCACTGTTCCTCACTCGGCCACCACTGTTCCTCACTCAGCCACCACTGCTCTTCGCTGCGCCACTATGGCTCCTCACTGTGCCACCACTGCTCCTTCATCTTTGCACAACAGTCAGATCAAATTAGGGTGCCTTCCGTGTAGTATCCTGGAGTTTGAATTGGTACTCCATCAAGCAAAACCTTCTGCATAGAACCCATAACATTTGGAACTAGCGAAATGAGGGTATCCCAAAAACCTTTGCCTTCCCTCTCGGGGAACACACGCATGATATTAAGTACGAACATTATTAATAAATAATTTGATCTAACCCAAAAATATTTGTAAACACATACCCTTAACGACATAGGCATAACTTTTATAAAATGCCAAATATTTCGAAAGGCTTATATTAGTGAATGCCAGCCCTGAGCGGATGGTATGTAATGCTTATAATGTGTAGCGTTATTTTTCTAAATTGCCTGTTGTGCTCGTTTAATCGAGCATATATTTTTGCTCTGGATTTTTAATGGCTACATGTATTTATGTCGGAGTTGCTGTTAATGTTGTGGTAATAGGTTAGTACTTTTTATTGTAGTTACGCGGGGTAAGGGTTTCATATGAACTGGATTTTCTCGCAACATGTTTGACCAAATGTATGAAAGTAGCGCAGCAAAAGTATGTAAGGAGCGTAGCAGCAGGTGGCGTTTGGGTGAGAACTTTGACTGGCTATTCTGTTCACAAAGCTTATGACGTATACCGAAACCTATTAGTACCTACGTGCCTAAATAAAAGGAGAAGGTTGTGGCTAATGATAAATGATATTATTTCTGTGAGTAGGTTTGTACAAACACTTTTACACGTCAATCATATTTTTTTAAACTAGATGAAGTCGGCGTTTCCTATCTGACTACTCTGAGAAGAAAGGCCGAAACAAACTCAGAGGTCACAGTCTCTTTTAAAGTCCAGACATAGTCTTAGTCAGATCATGTGAAGACCATGTGGATTGGTGTCTGAAATGGTCTTTTGAGGAAAGAACACACAGATTGAGTGGACCTGTCCATTCAGTGCACGCATGTATCAGTAATCATACGGCTCAACTTGAGGAGCTTAACGATTTGACGAACAATACCAAAGAAAGGACATTTGGGTAGGCCGCATAAAGTACTCAAACTACCAGATTAACTTTAAAAATGAACTGAGAAAGAGATGAAAAACAAAAATACCACATAGTCCTCACATTCACAATAATGAAATCAAAAATAATATTATACTTCTCAAAGTAAATATTCATGTCAAAGTGTATATAATAATAATCAAATGTCAAAGTGTATATAATAATAATCGAATGTCAAAGAGCAAAAAAAAAAAATTTTTTTTTTTATTCAATATACAAAATTGGAGCAGGTCAATCCCAAGCTTTTTTGTCCTCAATATAATCTTTAACGGTGTAAAAGGCTTTCAGTTTTCAATGTAAATAGTTTGTACAATACTTCAGTTAGCTTGCAACTGAAGTACATACAAAATATACATTAAGGGACGATTTTTCAATAGCCAGATTAGTTTTATGTGAGAATTAAATATTGCGGTTTGACAGTTTTTGTATATAAAGGAAATATGTCAGATTTATTCTTCAGATAAAATTTATCTGACAGTAAAAAATCAGCCCTTAGATAAATAATTATGTTAGTTCCTCTTGTGTATTAAGTAGTAAACAATTAAGTGTTAAAGTAAACACATTATATTAGCATTAGTATTACGTTAAATCCTTCATATAAATTAGTCACTTTTCGTGTTTGTCCCTGTGACCGCGTTGTTCTTCTAAACGGATTTTGAAACAGTTTGTACCATCATTAAGAAATGTTACCCCGGAAGGATTTATGTGCATCAAGCATTATTATTAAACTTACATTTAATACCTACGTCGCCATTAATTATTAAGTTGTTCAAATATGTTTCCTATCTGCTAGAAAACATTTGATAGCAATAATCTCAGTTTCAATGTGTCAGTTAATATTCTTTTTTCAGACAAAATCATTTTCTCTTAAAATAACAGATCGCAAATGCCAAAAACATCATGCTTTTAAAATAAAAAATACCTTAAATTATGTACCATCTATCGATATCTTTTAAATAATTCTAACTTTGTTCTGCCGTAAGAAATGTGGTAGGAATACTAATATCAATGGGAAGAAGGGTCGAATGTGGGTTAGGGGGACTTTTATAGACAGCCATGCTATCAATTTGAAGTATTGATAGTTTTTGAGTACGTGGAGGGAATGGGAAATGTATTTTGGAAATGTGTATTTTACTGTATGTTATAAAAAACCTACTGTTGTTGGTAAAAATGCAGGGTTTTTTACCCAACTACGGCGAGGGAAATGATTTTGCCACCTATATAATATATATTTGTATGTAGATATGTAGGTATGCTCATTTGTTCCCTCAAAACTTCTAAACTGCTTATCATAATTTGACAAATGAGGTATCTTTGTAAGCATCTTGATCGTCCACAAGTTATATGTTATGTGGCTGCTACATTAAATTGTCGCCCTCTAGAGTACCTATATTTATAAAGTGTCGAAAGAATCAAAAATAATCAATGATGCCGTTTTGCATATACACACCTACAGGATAACATTTTAACCAGTGCGCAAACAAACAAACAAAACTAGACCTTAGAAATGTTTCGACGGTTTTACAAAACAAATCAGCTGTTTCATAGAAAAGTGCAATACCTACGTATTTTTTTTTTGTTTAATCCCACGAAAAATTTCTGCGCTGGGGAGCCTAGAATAATATATGCTGAATTCATGGTTACAGTTTTCGTACTGGTTAAAAACTTATCCTGTATATTGTAAGATAACCACAAAATAATATAAATGAAAATTAAGTTCACATCACAAACAATCTAGACACGCGGCAGCGTGTCAAGCCTATATTCTAACAGATAAGCTTAAGGGCAAAGTGGCATACGACCACGACTTTCAGATGAGAATATTTTCTTGTTTCACACTTTTTCTGAATGTCCTTTGTTTTTGAAGTGAAAACTTCAATAGGCGCGTTGGGCATTTTTTGAGATGGAAAAAACTATTGAACTCGCGACACTGGTACCGTTACCGTAACCGACCGTTTTCCGATTGAACTGAAATTTTGCATGCATATGTATATCGCGTGACAATGTATATGTAATATTATGATGACATGGAGCTGAGCTGATGCTGGAGCTGGAATGCGGCCATAGGAACTCCGCAATAAAACGACACAACCCCATCGAGTTTGGGCTCTTTAGATTCGTATTGACAAGTACTTTGATCGTATATGTGACCAGGGTCTGATGCTGGAGCTGGAAAGTGGTCATAACTTTAACTGCTCAAAACAACTCATATGTGTGGTTTCTATGAATTATTATGAGGTACAGAAAGAAAAAACGCTGCTACAAACTACGCCTTAGTAAATCCCACATCATAAATACTTTTTGTTTTTCACAATCTTTTATTATTACTTACTTGTTAATAAACCGAACTAAAAAGTTAGAAATAGTTTAACCTCAATTATTTAAATGTAAGCGTATTACACATTGACGGTAAGAAGTAAAGAAGGTGTTACATGCTAGTAAATGTTCTTTTTTTCTCCTGTTAAGAGTTTAAGTTCGTTCAAAAGCACCCCACCTATCCTTAAAACCAATTATACCACGGTTTTCCGTCCTAAAAATGAGAGAAAGAGACAGAGGATAAAATTCTCGTAGTTTTAGCTAATCCGTGATGTATTCCGGGCGACATTTTAAATTCGAGAGGGTTGTGGAACCCGTGTTTTTATCCGGGGTGGCGGTGGTGGCACTCACAAGTGAAAATAATTTATCACAGCTTTGCCATTGCAATTTGTAATTAAAACTAATATTTTATTTAGTTAAATATTTAGCTTTTCAGTTACACAAGGTAATGTAAAGATAACATTAGTGATGCATTAACTTAGATAGAGTAGAAATAGAAAAACATAAAAAGAACAGAAAGAAAGACAATACTTTTATAACAATGACATAGACAACAACAACAAAGAACAACAGTTTAGCATAGGTGATTTTCATTCAAGTAGCGTTTAGTTAAATTATTGTAGTTATAATAATACATGAACACATCATACAGTATTTCTCAGTCAAATTTCTGAAGGGAAAGGTTTGAAGAAAAACCTTGTAGATTTTCTACCAGTGGGATTAGGTATAGGTTGTCATAAACTTGCTGTAAAGCACTTTTAACAAATATATTCAATTAACAGTTTCCTTAAAATAATTTTCACGAGAAGTTAATCTCTGACTGAAAAACGATTGCAATTTAGAACATATTTTACAGTCCACGTAGGTATAGTTCACAGGTTATTACTAAATTGACACTACTTAAGTACCTCAAAATATTACCTACAGCTAGATAACAATTTATATAACCCAGTCAGCCCGTAGAAAGTTAGTCTGTAACTTAGGGCTCATGGTTACCATTGCAAATAGTCGTGGTAGGTAAACAAAACTTATTGTTAAACCGTGCAATTGCACGGTATACCAAGCAATTGTATAGTTTGACATTGCTATCGAAACCCAAAAACCACATCATTCGAAGCATTGTTTCACCCCTTTAGTCTTAAGGGGGATCTCAAGACTCCCCTCAGAATGGCGGTTTACCATAAGTCGTATTTACACGACTATTATTGAGGCAAACTAAAGGCTAAACAATATGGAGGCTTTTCAAGCCACAGAGGATATTGATATTACATATATTTGTACAACTAAAAGCAACAAGTTAGTAACCCGTTAACGTAGTTTTAGTAACTATTTGACGGTTACTGTAACAGAAACAGACAGTTACAATTTTATTTCAATTTGTAGTGTTGATAAACTAAGATGGGTGATTTTCTTGTCATTATTATCACATTTAAAGACGCTGACTAGCTCTTATTTTACTCATCCTACTTCAATCAATCAAGTCAGACTATCCTCGCAGTCCACTGCTGGACAGAGGCCACCCCCAGGCTGCGAAAAAACACCCTGCCGTCCATCATCCTTATCCAGTCTGTCCTAGCCATTTTTTTAAGATCGTCGGTCCATTTAGCTGAAAGGCAACTGAATAGTCGCGTTTCCCTGCCTGGAATAAGCATAGCTCATGTGGTGGGAAAAATGTACTCGCCATTATAAGCGCCCTAAGAATGAGGTGCCTGTGAGTTGCCTAACACATTTGTAAAACCAGATTCTGACGTTCCTCTCCGTTCCAGAAAGCCTCACTGGAGTACTTCCTACCCTGTTATAAGCCTATTCCTAACCCGTTAACGCAAGCAGGCACTACGCAGCATCCCAAAATAAAAACGTAACACGAAACAAAAATATAAAACGACGAAAGGGTAAAACAACACACTAATGATTCGTATTTCGCAAACGGTTTTAATGCGTGCCTTCGGACATATTTAAAACACAAAGTTTTCCGTACCCTCGACCCCTAGCCCCCCTTCCCCCCACATTTCGGTAGTTAGCAAGCGGGCAAAAGAGAAAACAGATCCCTCTCGGTGGGGTAAAAAATACGTAGTTTTAGCTAATCTGCGTCGAGGCCCGCGCGGCATTTTTAAACTCGGGTGGGGTGGTTTTAGGCATTTTAACACTGTACAAAAATGTAGGGGGTGAGTGGGGGCGCGTGTGTGGAATCGGACTTATGTGGGAATCTATTTATGTGATGTTACCCCCCTCGCGTTAATATTGGTTGCTATGGCAACGGGTAGATTACTGCATCGCATCTACTCGATTTTTCGCCGCTTTTTCTGTTGTAATCAAATGAGGTGCGACGCGTGTGTGTGGGGGGTGATGAGGGGGGTGTGGGGGTGTCGTGAGGGGGTGACACGCGTGTACTCAATTATCCGCAGTGAATCAATAGCGGCGAGATGAGGGTAGTTGTGATGTTTGTGACGGGGCTAATGTCTTTTTATCAGTTTAAATTTTTCCGTGTTTGAGCCGCTCGACGGTTGTTTGACCTATTTTCCCGCTTACTGCGGTCCAGGGGAATAAAAATGTACGTAGTTAAACGAGGGGTATGCCAAACATACGCGCGGGTATAAATAACCTCCGTATATTTTTTTATAATTTATTTTTGGAGGTACTTCCGGGTGTGTAGCGGGGAAACAACATTACTCTCCCTTATTTTGCAAATTATGCGAAAGTTTAACGCATAATAATATTAAAATTGTATTTAATTACGTCGTAGGTAAGGTATTGATACTAGAGTTTTTTGAGTTTACTTTATTTTCTCAAAGTCAAAAACAAATAATTTATTTCAAACAGGAACATAAAAAGCACTTTTGAAAGTCAAAATGTACAAAAAAAAATGATTCTAGTTGCCCCTTCCAAAAGGTAGTTCCGAATGGAGAAGAATCTCCACCGATATTCTTTAAAAAAAAATATGATTTCATGGAAAGATGATGCACCCAGATTTGTTTTTTTTTTTTTTTTTTTTGTAATGATTTTTTTTGTGGTGTACAATAAAGTATATATAAATAATATAAATAAATAAATAAAATTACTATACTACAATAGGTAAAAATAAAGCAATGACAGGTGAATTATGTAAGCGATATGTATGCTGCTCAAATGAGATGATTTTCCTAACATTTTAACATACATGATACTGTTGGTGATTTAACCGAAATATTTCAATTATTGTAGAAGGGTCTCTAAAGTCAATAAAAAAAATAAAAATAAGTAAATTATACAAATAAATACTGTGCCTACAATTGCATTATATTTGAGCACTATTACTGTGTGCTTGTGTACGGTGCTTTCGATATTATAATTCGATTTCACTTTTCATTGGCTACAGGTGTTTCGTTATTGTTACTAATTCATACAATACATTACAACCATTTCATGACCTGAATGAGCTTATTGTATAACACATAATATTGGAAATTTAGACAACATGATTAATTATTTCAGAAATACTATAATCAATAATTAAGAAATTAATGGTGTAAGTCACCGCTTTCTGGTAATTTTTAGTTATAGGTTTGAACTCAGGTTACATGTAGGTACCTACTTATTTTCTTTGCTCTTTATCCTTATTTTTAACAAACATCTAGGTAAAGATTAGTTTTACATTTGTTTATCTATGTTATGAAAGAAAAAAAAAACAATAACAATTAATACTTAAAAAACTAAAACCCGAGTACTGAAAAATCAATCTAAAAATTACGAAACGAGAAAATATTAAAGATAAAGAGATAAAAATAATTTTATTTTGCAAATATGGGTATAGCAGATAGCAAAAAGGATTACAAGATCAGCCATATTTTACCATGTAGGCATGCAAATGGAAAGAAAGCCTTGGTCGTGTGCCACTTTGCCCTAAAGCTATTAATAATTGATTATTAATCAATTAATACTGTTAGAATGTTTTGTTTAGGTGGCATACGACTACGGATTTTTTTAAAGTCATCACTGTATGACCTTTAGAGCGTGCCATATTAAATGTGAAAATGTAAAGTGACGTCACATAGCACCAGCGGACGATCAAGACACTTGCAGCGATATTTTATTATTTTGTCAAATTAGGTTAAGTAGTTTAGAAATTATGAGGGAACAGATGAACATTCATACATACATACATAATACATACCGGTCAAATTCATAACCCACTTATTTACTTCGCCGTATTCGGGTAATTTAACAGACAATAGTTGGTATTACGTGCGTTGGAATTTTCAACTAGATGTATGAACTAAGCTCAAAACCTCTCTGCAACCAAGTATCTACAATGATCATCATCATCATCATCATCATCACCCTGTAATGTTCCTACTGCTGGGATACAGGCTTCCTCTCGGTGGGAGGGAGTTGGCCGTTTTCCACCACGCGGGCCCAGTGCGAGTTGGTAGATGTCACATGTCTTCGAATTTTTTGGCTCTAGGACATGCCGGTTTCCTCACGATGTTTTCCTTCACCGTTTTGAGAGGAGTGGTGATGAAATAATTTACACAAAGTAAAGCGCCTGTCTGGGTTCGAACTCACGACCTACAACTCGTAAATCACGGCCGTTACCACTTGGCCGCCACTGCTCTCTACAATCATACACTTTTATAATAATTTTATGGCCGGTTCTTAACGACCTATTAACCATTAATGCTCTGTCATAACCTCATCATCATCATTTCAACCGAAAGACGTCCACAGCTGGACATAGGCCTCCCCCAAAAGGGAGGGTTTGCCAAAATCGCCACGCTTGGCTGGCGGCTTAGCGATCGAAGAATGTTTGCAAAATACGTAGAGAACGCTGCTGCCCATTCTCTGGTAACTCCCTTAGTCGCCTTCTACGACATCCACTGGAAGAAATGGGATGGTGCTATTCTTTACGTCCGGTACCACACGGAACCATCACCTATAACACCACCACCATCATAACCTATTTTAACCAAAATCGATGCTTAGTTTTCATATCCAAGCATTTTAGCAAGGTTTTAAACAATTTCATCAAAATACGTTTCTCAAGGCCAGCTTTATATTTCAATTATTTTAATGTACCTATTTTATATACATCGCTGACTGAAGATATGAAACCACCACCAAAAATAACACTAATGAATAACTAAAATGTGTTTCTAGAAATCAAATAAAGATACCTTTGATTTGATTTATGATATTTGTATGGTACGTATTCTATCTGTTTGATTTTTTTGAATATACTTACCAGAATGGTCTTACATAATCAGCCTAAAACGTTCCCACTGCTGGGATACAAACTTTATCTCCATGAGAGGTAGTGTGCCATTATTCACCACGCGGGCCCAGTGCGGGTTGGTAGATGTCACATCTTCTCTTCAATTCGTCAACGAATTGTTAGTTCTGAGAAATGCCGGTTTCTTCATAATGTTTTGAGAAAAAAAAAACAAGTCTTCTGACGAACATTTCAACATTATCCTAATTCTGTTTTATTCAAATCAGCCTAACCTGCTACCTCCTATCGTGAAGCATTAAGTTTTAAACAAACGCCATCTTCCAGAATTTCCCAGAACTTTTCACTTACGGAAAACCAAAGCACAACAAATCAGTAACATTTTTCATGAACATGCTGTCTTCCTTGCTTTGGCTTTTTAAAGTTCTTTCACCACCCGCTAGATGGCGCTATCAGCATGTGCCCACTAAACTTCGAGAAGAAAATCAATAATGCTCTCTTAGCGCCATCTACATTTTTCCGTAACTTACTATTGTTTGTTACGACCCTGTTTTGAAGTTCCACATTCATGTTGTACGGGGACATTCGAAACAACAACGCGTTTTAGTACCTATATCCGTCTTTACTCATCCATTGGCCCGTTTTGTCGCAACTCAACTCAACTCAAAGCATTTATTTCAATTAAACCTTTCACAGGCACTTTTGAATTGTCAAACAAAAATCGAAGTTGAAGCTAGGTGCCCATTCCAAAACGTAGATCTCTATGGAGAAGAACGGGCAAGAAACTCCAAGGACACTCTTTTAAATCATGGGTATTACAAAATTTTGGGAACGTTATTCTTGGTGCTTCTATATGTGAGAAAATAAGCCATGGCAGATAAGAGATGACCAGACTCAACCGACGGCGCCCGTTCACAACTAAGTTGGGGTTGACTTCTAGTCTAACCGTATGCACGTGAATACCAGTATTTTACATGGAGCGACTGCCCATCCAACCTCTACAACAATCATTTGGTAAGACTGCTTGTCAGATGTTTGGGCTTTTGACGACACGTTTCCACTGTCAAAGATCCAAAAATTACAGCCGGGACCAACGGCTTATCAAACTTTCTGAAGCACATAGCGGTCTTGTTTTGTAAAGATATTTACCTACTCATAAACTAACCTGCACCCTAATTG
The DNA here is from genome assembly GCA_949987655.1 of Polymixis flavicincta. Taxonomy (NCBI): domain Eukaryota; kingdom Metazoa; phylum Arthropoda; class Insecta; order Lepidoptera; family Noctuidae; genus Polymixis; species Polymixis flavicincta. The sequence goes on from OX465183.1 coordinate 22,438,601, forward strand.
CGTAACTCACGATTGATCATAATTGGTTTCGTCTTCACAGTTAAACAATATCCATTGCGTTATTTATGTTGTCGAACAGACACATTTTTTGAACATATGAAGCAATGGTTTAACAATCCGTTTCAACACGATACAGATTATGATGAATCGTGAGTTACGCAATTAGGGTGCTGATCGATCGACACGTTTCTGTTATTACTTTGCCACAAGCCCCTCATCCGACTTTGCTCGTACGTACTTAAACTCACACCTTTTACCCATGGGGTTAAACAGAAACAATAGAACGCCACCTATTAAGATCTCAACATATTCTTTTTGCATCGTGTACGTTCATGCATCTTATTTTTCTATTTAATTTTATTATCTCGTCCTTTATCATGATTCCTCTTTTTACTATTTGTTTTTACCACTTTCCCTTTACTTACCTATAATTGCATAAAACAAGTAAAATACTTATGAAAGACCAGAGTCTCCTAACACAGGCTTATCGGCTTAAAAGGAGGCTGCAATCACTAGTTGTTATCTTTTACGTGTTAAATTATTAAAGCATTTTTTTTTATTTTCACATCTGGTCATACACGCACACCGGTTGCTAGTACTACACAACTTTGATCCGTCTTTCAATATATGTAGCGTCTTGGGTATGTAGAAATCTAATATTTTATAGAAATCTTTTAATATTATTTCATTTTATTTGTTTGACCGCTAACTGCTTGCCGGAAATAGGTATATCGACCACTTGTAAAAATATTGAAACCAGGATTAAACACAAAAATAAAACACACAATCCGCAAATCACTTTAAATTTATTTTGTAAAAGTAACTCCAAATAAAATATTAAAATCATTAATGCGAACTAAATTCATTTACATATAATAATTATCACTTACATGCTAATTATATTTTTCAAACTCTTAGCTTTTCAACTAGCCCACAAATGATAATTTCTTTAATTCATAATCAATTAATTAACGCGAATATTCCATTTGTTTTAACTAGTTTTACGGGTCACTCGAATTCTTGGTTAATCGAATATCAAAAGACCGGTTTTCTGTTTTCCGATTAGTCTTTGTAACACTTCAATACTTATGCTGCCTTGTTGGAGTAGTGGTTGCAAACGCTACTGGTGCCGTGTCCTGTGAGTTCAGTTCACAGGTCAGGCAAAGCCGTACTGAGTTTTTCTATCCGGATTTTTTCATTAACAGCCCAAAGTCTGGATTTTTTCCCGTGTGATGTCAATAAACTTGCCAGAAGAGACCCGCAGTAACCGATATAGCTTGCAGAGGTAGCAAGCTCAGGTGGCAGTGGGCTGGCCATGTTTGTCGAAGGACCGATGTCCGGTGATGCAGATTAGTTCTGGAGTACAGACCACTTCTTGGAAAGCGTAGTCGGAGACGCCCCCAGTTAGCTGGACCGATGACTTTAAAAAGGTAACTGGGACCGAAGGAGAGGTAGGCAGAAGACAGAGTGCTGTAGCGCAACCAGTAGGTTTAGTCTACATGTAAAACTCAATTGTCTACACGGAAACGTTTTTTTTGTCGACTCTTCCGTCGACAAAACGCTCTCGTGCTAAGCCTGCACAAAACATCGCAAGGAGAGGCTTGTCCTAGAACCAAAAATTTGAAGACATGTTCCATCTACCTACCCGCACTAGGCTCACGGGTAGGTTACGGCCCACTCCCTCTCATAGAGAAGAACCATGTGTCCCAGCAGTGGGAACATTATAGGCTGATGATGAAGAAAAATATTCTTTGGACATGTTACATATTGGACATTTGCTAAGCTTGCTTACTGTTATAGCGACATCCATATCACCACATATCGGCTGGGGAAGGCCTATGCCAGCAGTTGAGCGCGATATGCTGAGTTGATCGAAGTGTGGTCACTCTCTAATAACCCGTAAAACTAGCTCTTCAATTTACTCTTCATAAAGGTTCGTTTGGCACGTAAAGGTTTCGTTTGTTTCGCGGACGGTACTAACACTCAAACTAAATACAATATAAAGGTGGCTGTCGAGTACAGTGTAACATCGGCAGTGATGCACATGAATCCCAAATTCATGCTGTTTTTTTCGTGACCATAACAGACTACTGCTAAAGCTACTAATGGTTAGCTTTGCCAACACATGAGAGCTTGTAAAAGTATCGTTATGTCGAAAATCAAGAGAAAAATGAAGTCTTGAAAGAAGGATTTTTCTCAAAAGGAAGTATTGAGCTAATGTAATTGTATAAAGGGAAATATTTAACTGATAACCTTACAATTATTGGGCTCGTATTGATGGTCACTTTTTTAGTCTCGAGCATGTTTTTAACTTTCTCGCCTTTTTTTGCTCGCAGTAACTAGGGTACAACGACCAAATAGGTTAGTTTATGATAGAACTGTGACCAACCGCGTCTATACCAAAGTTGGTCACAGTTCCTTGTTTTTTTTTTTAATTTTTAGTTTCCCAAATCAGGAATTCCAAGAGATTCGATTAAATACATAATGGGAACATCATAAAAAAGCATTAGAGAATATATGAAATCTGCTTTACATTATTTGATCCTTCAGTCTGCTTTCTATACACAGATATTAAATCAGTGCGAATTACTTTTAAAGTTGATGTTATCTATAAGTAAACAGTACACTGTAATTGACAACCAACTTCACAGAAAACCATCATTTTCATAATATCTATAAATCTATCACAACTTTTAAAAATATTTTTTAAAAACTGAGCAAAACTAACATTACCTAATCTAACAAATAAACTGTTTTTACTATAATATTTATAAACTATATTAATACAACTGAAAAGAGCCTTGAATATTGAATCTCAATTCCTTAATTTACAAATAATTTTAACAATAAGTATCTTACACTAGTTAGTAGCGAAATTTGGTGTAAATGCAGAAATAAAATGTTGATAGGATCATCACTACTATTCTTCAGGAGGTCACTTACAAATCTATATCTGCGGGCATTTTAAATGCATGCATTTTTCTCCATTCTGGATCCATCAAGAACATCATAACAGAAAGAGAAACAGCAACAAGGTGAAGACGACGATATGACAGTAATAATATTAAATTTCATATATCTAAGGACGTTCCCAGCCCGCAAGCAAAAATTCAATCAAATATATCCAAAAGCTTAGTCAATATACGTAGTCAAAATAAATTGGCAAAACCAATAGTCGGGTTATAAAAGCTATTAAGATTATTAATGAATTACTTTGAATTTCGTTATCACGATTTTTTTGATACTTCCAAAAAACTCTTATGCATTTGTATTGCCAGTATTTTTATTTACTGTCAAATTGTCGTTGAAGTAAACAGTAGTAAATAACAATGAACAAACCATAACTGATATGAAAAAAATAATACAGATAAACACATATCGAAATTGTGCGTACTGTATCACCTTGGTATTCAAGCTATGAAGATTTATGTATTTCCTTCAAAGTTAACGTTGACAGTAATAATGTTGCTTGTGAGAACCCTCCCAACATTTCTTCCACTATCACTTAACTATACGTACAACTATTTGGCCACAACGATGAATAACAGAAATGTACATAATATCATGGAAACGGCTTCCAATAACACATATCCACGGTTAAATGTTAAAGAGAAATCACTATTGTGATTTCACTATGTCTCAGATACCTAATGAGTTCACTATACCTCAAGATTTGCGGAATAAAAATAAAACGAAACGAATTTGAACATCAAATGTCTGTGTTAAGTAATGTTGTTTTAATTAGACCCGTTTTACACAACTGCGGCAGAAGAGTTATGTTTTTAACCGGCTAGATATTTATCATATTTCATTAATGTCTTTAACATTTAACCGCCGATAAATTCATCTGATCACATGTTCCAAAGTTCTTGCTTATTCTCTAAGAACTGAAATATTTAAATGACATGTTAATCTCAATCAAGTTAACTATGTTGTCAATGTATACTATAAAGCCGGTATCGAAAACTAATGGTACCGATAGAGTATTCCTAAGGAAGAAACAAGAAGCGATACTAATACCAATATCGACTTTATAGTATCCATTGAGCGTTCGTTTCAGGAAACCGAAACATTTCAAAAAGCCGTGTTATCTCTTATGACAACTTCCCCAAAATCTCATTAAAATTCTATCAAGTTACTCAAAGATCACCAACTCAAACGCCTTTCTCAGATCAATGGCCTTACTATTGATGACAATTACATTAACGAACAGTTTCTCTGTGTGCATTTCCAAGAGTGTATCATGAAAAGATAAGGTCAAGTAAAGTAAGGCCAGTCGAACATAATAATCATGTCGTTCAAATATACCAGTAATAATCTAATGTATACAAATTCACCTACAGAGCGGCACACAGAACGGTCAATGGCTACTAGTGGCTGAACCGGAACTGAAATGAAACAACGAGGTGACTCCAAGCTTACAACTACTTCATAGATTTTACAAAATTATTTACTAGGACATACGGTGTCAGTGAGAAAAACAATCACTTTTACCAAATTGTCAGTTGCAGATGACAGGACATTTGACAAGTTTATTTTTATCAGAGTGGTTCATCATCTAGAAAATTACAAAACACTGCTTGGTAGTCTTGAATCGAATTGACAGAGCGTAGCATATATTAATAGTCGTAGACTGTAGAAATGTCAAAGCAAAATCACCTTGTTAAATTATAGGGATATGCTTCGTCTTTCTCTGTGACACCGCACCTCAACACATCAATAAACAACCTGACCCACACTATATACATAAACCCGAGCGCTGAATTAACTCGTGCCATCAGACTTGCTGGATTCACTCTCCTCTGTGATAGTGATCATAGGAGGCGAGTCGAAAGTGCCATCCCCCGGCGATGTGTCATTCATCAGCTTTTCAAACTTCGGAGATCCTGAAGGTAGTATCACGTCCCGAACTGATTCGTACATATCTGTCCTTATAATTGGCAATGATCCTCTCTTACCCTTCATGTTATCTTTCCCAGAACCGTCGTCTTCTTTTATAGTTTCCATCGGTACTTTTTCTGCTTCTTCTTCATCTAACCGTACAGGGAGACTATCAGCTCGGTTCAGAGATTTTGAACCTTCAATTTTCTCTGCCACAGGAACTGCTACACCATTCTCTAGTTTCTTCTGATCATGAAGGTGTTGTAAACTGTATTCTCTGGCTTGGACATCTGATAATAACGGCCCGTCAGTTGAGCCTTCAATACAGTAACCTGGTCCTTGTAGAGCTTCACTGCCTATGATGGAATCTTGCTTGAATATCGCTGCAGTTACCACAGGCTTGTCAGGGTCCGTTGGTGTCTTGGTGATCAGAGGCTCTTGGGAGTTGTCATTAACTATCCCTTCTGGGACCTCGTCTTTAGAAGTGTCATAGCCAGCGTAGACTGGATACCCGAACGGTCCTTGTTCATAGCCCATTTGACTACTGTAAGAGTAGCTTACATTATGGGAGCCAATTGACGACATGCTGAGGTCTGAAATTGAAAGGCCTGTACTAGACAAAGCAAGTGCTTTGTCTCTTTCATACTTCCCGCTGCAATTTTCGCTGTCCTCCTCTATCTTTTTCTCCAACTCTTCGGGGACGCGGTGTATGAGAGCCTGATTGGTGGAGATCTGAGGATCATGGGGAGGGGAGTTGTGAACTGCCTTGGTGCTCGACCTGTAGACCGCTGACTGCTGGACCTCAACCACGAAGATGCCGTCGTTGTCTGGTGAATACTTCATCTTTGTTTCTCGTCCATTTTTGGTGATGTCCTGAAAAGATACAAGTTATTTCGTTAGTATTTTTAGTCAATAAAATATACTGACGATTCTGGATATCTATTCCTTAAGAATGAAATCCGTTGTGTCTGAAGTTATGGGCATTTCCTACTCGGCCCGAACTAAGAACGAACGCTAACACGATTTGACGGTTCTCCTTACCTCCAATGTGTTTTTATACGTCCGAAAAAGTTAATGAAACGGGAGTAGGGTTCACTCTAAAGTATCGAACTACTTAAGGACGATTTTTTTATAAAATAATATGTAGTAAGTAATTTCATAGCGGCATTGTAACATATTCTAGTCTAATTACTAACGAAAACTTCCCAACAACTCTTTATTAATACAGTTTAAGTTAGCACAGCATAAGACAAAGTTCCCGACCGAAGTGTTCCGACGCGACGACGGGAATGGCCGGAGGAACCACAGTGTCTGACAGCTTGTGTCTGGTATTTGCCGAACTTTGCCTTGGGGCTGGCGGGTGCCTGCCAGAATGCATGTACACACTTAGTTTCTAACTATCCTAAACCGTACTAATACGGAAGAGTCTCTGGATTTTGGAACTCTCATTAATTTTAGTGTTTTCGTTTTACAACAAAGTTCAAGAGAATGAGCAGCGTTTAAATTCAAATTAATTTATTTGCTAGAACATAGGTTTACAACGTACGATCTTAAACTCAAATGGCCCCTTTACATTCTACCATTACAAATGGTGTGCGAATATTTCATGTTATGTATTAAATTAATCAAATAAAAAAGACAGCAACAACGAAAAGAAATACGTTAAGCAAAGACATTATACCCTATTTTTACGAAAATTATGCTGATGGAGGCATATGAAATTTAGCACAGTTAACGTTTTTATAGAGAAGAAGTACAGAATGCATTTTTTTTTTATTATTTTCGAATTTCGACCACTTGCCGACCACTAGTAAGAATAAAATATAAAAGTACAGTTCTATAGAGTCTAATGCTCACAACACTCAGGGAACTATATTAGGACTTTTTATTTGCCACTAGCTTCCGCCCGCGGCTTTGCCCACGTGGAAGTCATAAATTTATCTCGCGGAAACGTACTACCGGGATAAAAAGTATTCTATGTGTTAATCTAACTTATAATCTATAAGTGTGCCAAATTTTATCCAAATCAGTTCAGCCGTTTTTGCGTGATTGAGTATTAAACATCCAAACATCTTCACAAACTTTCACATTTATAATATTAGTAGAATAGGATAATAGGCTGAGGCGTGTAATCTCTAAAAATACAAGAACCTATTAGGTAAAAAAATTAGTATTTTTCAAAACGCGCTTCTAGGTTTGTTTTTATAGAGGTTTTATGGGGATTAGTTATTTTAGTGACTAACGGAGGCTTTTCGCATATTGTTTATAAGTACTCGTATAGTATATTCAGCCTAAAATATTCGCACTGATGTGACACAGGCCTCCTCTCAGTAAGAGGGTATAAAGGAGGTTACATGTCCTAAATTTTTTGGTTTTAAGACACGCTGGTTTCCTCACGATAATTTACACAAAGTAAACTCGTAACTCGCTGCCGTTCCACTGGGTCATCACTGCCTTGTTTATAAGTATAGTTACTTACATTCCTCTCCTCAGTCTCCACAATAAGATGGTTGTTCTTCAGGGTCATGGTGAAGATAGACCCGTTAGCAGCCGGCGTCTCCCCACCATCCGTACCGGTGCTCTCGTCCGTAGGAGACTTCAACTGGAATTAGTAATAACATAATTAATATTTAGTCACATTGAGCTATATGTTTGAGCCGTTTGGTCAAACACTAGGGCCGTGGGGTCCGATTGCTCATCGAGTATTGCGGTACCAGCGGTTGGTCGACTCTTCACGTGACCAAAGGGCTGGCCTATTCTTAGGCCAAAGAATCAACATTTCCATCCAACGTGGCAAATTGGCAATACTGCCAGCCTTTTGGGCAGTTTTCCCACTGACAATGATGCAGACGAATTCTTTGATGCCCAGTGAGCTCTTCCCTTTTTTATGTTTAATTATTTATGTTAAAACTTCTATCTAATAACGTCCCACTAACAAATAAATACCAAATAATATAACATCACGCTTGTAATCCCCGATAAATTAGATAGAGGTGTATCCATAGCATACCCACATATCACCAGTTCATCAAATCAAAAGTCATTTATTTAAATTAAGCTGAGAATCAGCACTTTCCGTACGTCAACATTACATAAGAGAGTCCCACAAGACCCCATCCTTCACCACTTCCTAGTGCTTTCGGTAGCAGTTACAGAAACTTTTGAATTGTCAAAGAGTCGGTCAGTCAGAAAAACAAAGCTAGCCAGTTTTGTTTCATAGTTGGCCATTGCAAAGCGTAGTAGGTACTGTAACGGTTGTTCGCTCACTGAAGGCAAGCTTACGTAACTGGCAGCCAATGATTGGGCTTTGTCTATGTTCGAACAGTCAGGAAGTTCAAAAATAAGAACGTCAAATAATTTTACATAGGTTTTGTTCCGGGAGCTTACTTTCTATCTACAGGCGCAGCCTTGTAAGCTCCTAACTCTTGAAATAAACGTGAAGTTTATATTTATACGCACGTTTATTATTTATTCTTCGACCCCGGTTACCCAGGACTCTCCGGAGGCCTCACAGTACCTTCTCAATTCGTCGGAATCTTTTTTACATCAAAATATTTTCAAAAAGTATTCGTTGCATCACTGACGTTGAAAGTATACATGTGGGAACGATGTAAAAAGACATGTTAAAAGCGTCAGTAATAAAATATTAAATAAAGTAATTTAAACATTAAGATATTCCGTGGCAACCAAGAGATGGCCAGTCCCTATTGGCACCCGTTCATAAACATGACGTAAGGAGTAGCACCATTCACCTCAACAAAGCAAAGTAGGAAAACATAGAAGGATCCATTATACCTTTCTCTGTTTTCCTACATTGGTTTTAAAGGTTAGATTCATTCATTAATAAGGGAAAAACATGTGTTTTTCCTCAAAATTGCAGTCTCAACTCCAAAACCTCAGAATAATAAACGCAAACATTCCCTCTGCATGTTTTACCTCAAATAACATCAGTTATTACCCAAATGGTGATGGCATTCGTAATGACTAACGGAGGCCACTAACAAAAGAGCTATCTTCTCGTTTGGAGCCGCTAATGACCCGCATTGACAAATCGTTCACCTTCGCCCACGTTGTGGCCGCATGGCATAAGTTGAAGCGGGTGACGGATATGTCAACCAACTGTCAAATGGGTGTCAGTTCTTAACATAACAACACCGTATGGTATTTACGAAAAAACCTCATTTACCGAAGGAGGCCTCTGCCTACTTTGGTAAATAAGGTGCACCCTTATTTAGATAGATTTACAAAATAAGTTTTTAACCAGTGCGCAAACTGTAACCATGTATGGAACAGCTGATTTTTTTTTGTATAACCGACGAAAAATTTCTGCGCTGGGGATCTAGAATGATATGCTGAATTCATGGTTACTGTTTGCACACTGGATAAAAACTTCTCCTGTATAGAGATCCTGGTCGGAGGATCCTCCATTTCAATACAGGATGAATGAACTTTACTCCCCATTCCTCATGACATGGTAGTAATCGGTGATTCCCATCCGACTCATCCAGTTTTGTAATAGTGTGTGTTTAAAAACAATTTAAAAGAAATCATTAGGAACGTTATTAATTTATCATTTAGGAACTTTAAAATAGAAAATAATTGAAGAATAAAAAAAAAAAAACTAAGAAAGTATTTGATTTCTGTAACATAAGTAGCTACCTATGCAGAACTTGGTTCTAATAGATCTTAATTCTTGGCGAAGCTAACTATCGCTAATATCCTTTAGACCCGATATCCTTTACCCATGTGCCGAATAACATTGAAATCTGTGAAATCCGTTTTCGGTCATGACATTGAGAAGGACATATGCTACTTTTCATTCTGGATTGCAGATGAAGTGGCGGGTAACAGCTAGATCCAAAATGAAAATATTCTTCTCCAGGTCATGTTCTACCCAGGTGCCAAAATACGATTACATTCAAATCTGTTCAGCCGTTTTAGCGTAACAAGTAAACTTACATACGCCTTTTTACTACCAGACGCACTGCAGGATACCATCCGCACTTGTTTGATATCCCGACCAGTCGTACTCAGCGCATCTCCGCCACATTTATAATGCGCACATCCAAAATGTGGAACTCTCTGCATGTGTCTGTGTTCCCTTCCACATTTAACCCGTCTACCTTCAAAACAAGAATGAACGGGCATTTTCTGTTCACGCTCGCTCCAACATACATATAATCAATCGCTTTCCATCAGGGGAAATCGAGTTCAAGAGTAGGCCCATTTAGGAATAATAAAAATAATTAAATAACATATATTTTTCTTTCTAATATTAGTTTAGACTAAAATCAAGCGAGTTCAGTGTATGTCGCTTCCGCAAATGCTTTTAGCTTACTACAGGTACGAACCAAAATAAAAGGACCTCTAATGTTACATAAAAAATCCCTAATCCGTTTCACAAATACTGAAACGAAGGGAGCGCGGAAGATCTTTCAAAAGTGGTCGGCTCGTCATTTCAAACTCACATAGAAATTCTTTTGCATTAACATATTGAGGTAACATTAAACATAATAGCTTTAAGCTTAATCACTCAGCGATAGAGTCGAAAATAACTTGGCAGGGATTTTTATGATTTCGCGTTTGAATGTAAAAATAAAATAAGTGTTTCGGTATTTCAACTTTCTGACGGGCAATGGAGCGTGCCCAGGTGTTGCCAACCCTGTGGAGTTATAATTAGTTATTTAAAATTATGTTACATTATGATATCGTAATGGAGCTGATTCAAATTTAATCATAATAAGATGGATCCTTTCTTATTTTGTAGAAACTGAAAAATTAGCTATATTTTACTCATTATGGCATGATCTAATCAAATCAAAAGTAATTTTCTAAATAAGCTGAGTGTCAGAATTTTTTAACGTCAAAATTACAGAAGAGACAGTCCCCCAAAAACGCCCACCCTTCACCACTTCCTAGTGATTAAGCTGGGAAGAAGAAGTGAAGAAGACGCAAAAAACTACCCAGCAGCACAGCTGTCTGTCCAGTTAGAAGAACATAATTCTATACAATAGTAAGTAATTAACATGACGAAACACAAAACGGTCAGGTTTCTAGATTTGATATAAATTAACTGAGACAAACCGTTACTTTGAGGTCCATCAAGAATCTACTATTGTTGGTTGTTAGTTGATTGTTGTTGCTCGCTCGCCCCCATATTACATAGGACTCAAAAATATTTGGCGAAATGTGGGTACACTACAAGTACACCTCTGCCCAACGCTTCGGGTATTACAGGTGTGAAGTTATGTTATGTGTTATCACCAAGGGTAAGTAGGTAAATGTTTTGATAACGTTACCATTTCTTAAAGGCGTCAATTACCTCATCATCATCATTTCAGCCGAAAGACGTCCACTGCTAGACAAAGGCATCCCCAAAAAGGGGGGTTTTGCCATAATCGCCACGCTTGGCAGGCGGGTTGGCGATCGTAGTATGGTGGTAAAATGCATGGAGAACGCTGCTGCCAATTCTCTAGTAAGTCCCTTAGTCGCCGACACCCACGGCCACGGGAAGAAATAGGATGATGCTATTCTTATACGTCCGGCACCACATGGAACATCAACACCAGTTACCTACCATTTCTAATCGTACAAGTTCGACGAAGTAAAAAAGAAGTAAAACTTTTTGTTACACACTTTTTTTTTTCATAAACTTTTCACTTTATCGCTAAGATTTTCGAAGTATGTTTTTGTTCTTTGAACCACTTTACAAATTCTAACAAAAGCCTATTATTTCGTTGTCTAAACTCGTGTCTCGCAATACTTCAAAACTGTGAAAGACAGCCACGTGCTCGCCAACGCCAACGTGCCAACGCTGACGTCACTTCCCTCAGAGCTAGCCACAGAGTACGTAATGCGTGCCCCGTCTCATGGCCGGGAAAACAGAGGGCCGACGGAAACACGTGCTCACGTGCTTTCCAAGTTTCGTTATTGTGCCCTTTTTGTTTTGTGCGCAATTTATTAAGAAATTTATGGCGATAAATAAGTCTTTTATCAAAAGAATTGTAGATGATATTATGAATCGTTCCTTTTTTGCGTGACCGATATTTGCATGCTTTTACACCACACTGAATAATACGAGTACTTCCATGATATTTTGATAATCAGAGAAGACTTCAAAGATTTATTTATAAATGTGGTCCGTATATTCCTATAACTTTCCTATAAAAGCACTTATTTAACAAAACTTGCTTTGCGCACATACCGTTCTATTTCGAATCTCATATAGGTAGGTACGTCGTAAATATACACACACCAAACCCACCAGTCATTAAACCCCGAAATACCTACTGTACCTACCAACATACATACACAACGCAATAAAACACAAAAAATACACAACAAAAACTCACACCCACATTCACACTTAAGACCTAGGTCCTTAGGTCTAACTTCGCAGGTCATTGGCCGGTCGTCGCCCGCGCATTTTGGTGTACTCTTATTTTTTTTGGGTCCCCCCGCCTCCCACCTCGCCGCAGCCTCCCAATCGAGTTGCAGTTTTTAGATGCACCTACTTGAGTCGTATGACTATCTAACGACCTGAACAAAGAAGGCTGTGGAGTGGCCATTGTAATGTAAAACATTTGGGAAAACTATACTTAATATTGGTTGCATCTGCATATATATTTTTTATGGATGGATAATTTAGAGTTCTCTAGCGAGACAAAAACTGAAAATAGTGTCTAATTAAATTTTTAAGTCAGACAAACATATATAAGGTTTTTGCAATATATGTAGCCAGGATTTGTGCCAGAGTGACAGAGTGACTTACTCCATAGGACTTCAGGCTATGTCGGCTTTTAAGAGTAGTTATGTTAAGCTTTATTTTTGTATTCCATCACACCAAATATGCGACACACAAACAGGATTAGCGTAATCAACTAATAATTTACCCACTGTTGGAACACGGGCCTCCTCTCCTACTCAGGTTACTAATTCTGTTTCTGAAAATTATCCCAAAATCCAAAACTTCTACACCAAACTCGACTCCACCGCACTCTATTGCGCGCACGCATTCATCGAGAAGTGCGTTGCACTATAGCGAGCCAGTTTGACTAGATTTTTGGCAACGCGCGGCGCATGCACTGTTCCTCCCCCCCCCCCGCTCCCCTAACCGTGCCAGCCCCCCGCATCGCTTGCACGGCATGGTTATGACTTTCTGATGGGGTTTGAAAAGAAATGAAGGATAATATTTCTGTAATTCGTTTGGTTAAATTTTAGGTATTACTAACTAACTTAGTATGAAGATATTGGAAATTAAGACTAGCAGAAATCGAGGTCGGATTCATGCAGCAGCTTCTGCTAGAGGGTATACAGACCTGTTAAAGAGTATTATTTAGTGGCTAACTAAATAATTAAAACCGCTCGGGTCATTCGATCAGGTTATGCTACGCTTGCCGCGGTTGATTGGAAGTGACCCCAACATAATTCTCCCAGGGGTGCGGGTTGTTCGAAAGAGATACCGTAGCCCCTGGCATACAGGCAACTGAAGGAACATGGGTGGGTTTTAGTCAGTAAAAGTCTGACACGCGCTCCCGCTCCGCCCAAAGCGGAAGAAGTTATTTGATGATTTGCCATCCTCAAAACAAAAAAAAAACCAACATAGATGGGAAAAGGCTAGTCAGAAAATTATGTTTGGCCAGATCGTTCACATCGGTACTTGAAGAATCTTCGAAATACCTTTACCAATACTAACCACATAACTTCGTGCTATAATGATAGTTCCAGCACACTCTACAAAGTAACCCCCTGTCTTGTCTGAATTATTCAAAGTCAACATAGAATAATTAGCCCATAACGTATCCACTGATGGGACATAGGCCTCCTATCGTTTGTTGTCGAACATGCCAGTTTCCACACGATGTTTTTCTTCACCGTTTGAGAGCAGTGGTGATGAAATAATTTACACGAAGTAAAGCGCCTGTCTGGGTTCGAGCCTGCGACCTACATTTCGTAAGCCACGGCTGCTACCACTGAGCCATCACTGCTCTCAAAGTCAGGCTTCCGTGTAAATTAAAATGTCTGCTGTTCCAAATTCAACAGACAACATAACTCCTACGTTTTTTAGAAAAACCTGCAATTATTTCAGAAATGTGCCAGATTCGAATGATAAAAAAACATTTTACTACAGTTTCTGAGTACAATCAAGATTGCTCAGTGCTCACGAGTGGGTGCAAAGTTTTACAACTCTTTTACTACTGTGAGATGTCGCAGATTCCGTGTTTAGGTAAATGCTGAGGCTGCAGACTTTATGTTTTACTTCTTGAAGGTAAAACACAAAGTGACGACTGGTTGTAAAATTTTGAATGAGTGGAAAAGTTTTTCCTTGTGTTGCTTTTGTTGGCGAGTTATTCGCCATAAAAGCTTAGTTTTTTTAGGAAAAGCTAGAAGGTAGGTAGTAGGTAGGAAGCTAGAAGGATTTTGACCGGTATATACATTATGTTCATCTGTAAACTACTTATCATAACTTGACCAATGAGGTATCGCTAGAAGCTTGGATATAGGCTCTGTGACGTCACATTTAATTGAATAAGGGATCGAGACTTACACGAGTAAAAACGCAGGAAACAGCTAGATTTTAATAATTTGGTAAAACTCGTTTTAAATGTCATTTTATGAGATGCATAACCGAAACTTCACCGGAAATGTACAGTCACGACCACTAATATGTATACACATAGCCAAATTCAAAAGGGATTTTCTCTTAAATAACAATTGCAACCTTGAAATAACCTACGTATTTAATTATAATGTAGGCTCCAAGGTATTATTTTCATAATAACATAAAGTTACAATCAGTACAAGAGGAGAAAATCGCTTTTAAACGTTGGTGGGTGTTTACATATTAGTGCTCGTGACTGTACCTATTGAAATTGTTATTTCTGTTACCTAGCATATTAAGGAAAAAAATATAGAGTACTAGCTTCTGCCCGCGACTTCGTTCGCCTAGAAGTCGTAAGTTACTACAATTTAATGAAATGACAGCCACAATTTATAAAACTTTCCTTAATACTACGTTTTTAGTTGTCCGTGTTAGAAGCAGCTTGTCACACGGACTTGTCCTATGGTCTTATGTCTTATGCGCCCACACAGGTTTTTTTTTAATTTATCCTACACTGTCCCACTGCTGAGCAAAGGCCTCCCCCAAAACCTACCAGGCATCTTTTTCCCACAGGTTTATATGAAATAAAATATTTTGATTTGATTTGCTTTAAATTTGCTAGAGAATACTGTGGTTGTTCGCTGCAGCTTGATCATTTTTTGGGCGTTAAAATGGCCGTTCACACAACCAAGAAATAGAAGTACACCACACGAATCTGATCCTATAAAGTGGGAACTACTCTACCAAGGGCCTCTGGTAGGTTCACCTATAAACGTTCTACACTGGTAGAGTGTTAGCTAACTGACTTTAAACCGTACTCGCATGTTGATGGTCAGACGCTGTCTATAAACTTGCGACCTTAGAGTAGACCAAATCTACGTAGCATTCACCTCGTCAGTCCTGGTTCGTCGCCTCACCACATGTACTATAGAGTATATTATGTGCGTATCATTGATGTAAAATAACTGTTCATAGAATCTGCATGCACAAAGCTTCTGACGTTTTAGGCTTTCGACCTGGTCAATTATGACCTGCTCTGGCATAAGCTCACTCACGACACTACTGTCCCGTCTGATGTAATATCACTGTTTAGATATTGGTACAGTAGTCAAAAGAATACAGTTAAGTGGTCTGGCTCATATTCTGATATGTATGGGCTGGACTGTGGGGTGAGGCAGGGGGGTTTGAGCTCCCCCCGTCTTTTTAACCTGTATATAAATAATCTGATGGGTGAGCTCCGTAACACCAAAATTGGCTGTCACGTGGACGGTGTGTGCGTGAACAACATCAGCTACGCTGATGATATGGTGCTGCTGAGCCCATCCATTGGTGCTATGAGAAGGCTACTTAAAATTTGTGAAAGTTATGCAGTGGCTCACGGGCTCAAATACAATGCCGATAAGAGTGAATGGTTGGTTTTCAAATCGGGTACTTTATCATACGAACAACTACCTGAACTCTCACTCTCTGGGTCTCTTTTAGGTCGAGTTACAAAGTTTAAGTATTTGGGTCACTGGGTCACTGATGACTTAAAAGACAATGTAGACATAGACAGGGAGCGCAGGTCGCTGGCTGTCCGTGGCAACATGCTGGCCCGCAGGTTTGCACGCTGTACGAATTCTGTAAAGATAACGCTTTTTAAGGCCTTCTGCCAGTCGCTTTACACGTGCAGCCTGTGGACCAAGTATACCCTTCGGGCATACAGCGACCTGCGTGTACAGTACAATAACGCATTCAGGGTGCTTCTGGGGCTGCCGTGGCGTTATAGTGCGTCAGGGATGTTCGCGGAAGCGTGCGTCGACGGTTTCGCCGCGATTATGCGGAAGCGATGCGCTTCAATGTTGGCGCGCCTGCGCTCCTCCACCAATAGCATCCTGAATGTGTTTTCAGACCGGTGGGACTCTCCCCTCTTACGAAGATGGGTAAATGTCCACACACACGTATTCAAATAATCTTGTGTCGGTTTCATTGGTTGTCTATTATTATTTAATACTAACATTAGGCTAAGTTACACTACTACTAACATTATATGGATGTTTATTCCGAAATAAAATATTTGAATTTGAATTTGAATAAGTGCCCATGCAGGTTTATGTGAAATAAAATATTTTGATTTGATTTTATTTGCATAAATTGAAAAGAATACGAACAGATTCAAAAACTGCTAAACGCCATTCTGGCACACGTTGTATACAGCATACCATTTATCTCCGTTACTGGAAGGTTAGTTAATTGCGACTAATTAAAAACGGTCGTAAGATTTTAATCAATTTACTATGGTCAATACCTATGTTTTTAAAACCTTAAAATTATGAGTCAAAACATAATCACAAGGAGACGTTATTTACAAATATAAAAAAATCACCAAATCGTTTCCGATGATCATAAAGTGTCCCAAAAAATAATAATTACTAATATCAATATTGACTTCAATTCTTATTTAAAAACTTTTAGCCAGAGGTTTCCTACTGCAAAACTCAACCTATACTTATTGCATTCCACATGTAGGTATTCTTATATGGTAAACTTATAATTAGATCATGTGGACCCTGTCGGGCACAGCAAAATAAGTAAGTTAGAGAGGAAGCATTTGATAATTTTTAAACATTTAGCAAAATCACTATATTATTATGACATGCAATTAATAATCTAAAATATAATCAATTAACATAAAAATAAATATAATTAAGATAAAACATAAACAGGTACTAATGAGAATTGTAATAATAATGAACAGGTAAAATAAAATTTAAAGTTGTGGGTAACGCATGTAACGTAACATAAGTTATGACTTTACAAGTTTGTTCATCTGTAGACTACTTATCATAATTTGACCAATGAGGTATCGCTAGAAGCTTGGATATAGGCTCTGTGACGTCACATTTAATTGAATAAGGGATCGAGACTTACACGAGTAAAAACGCAGGAAACAGCTAGATTTTAATAATTTGGTAA
The DNA here is from genome assembly GCA_949987655.1 of Polymixis flavicincta. Taxonomy (NCBI): domain Eukaryota; kingdom Metazoa; phylum Arthropoda; class Insecta; order Lepidoptera; family Noctuidae; genus Polymixis; species Polymixis flavicincta. The sequence goes on from OX465183.1 coordinate 22,456,038, forward strand.
AACTCGTTTTAAATGTCATTTTATGAGATGCATAACCGAAACTTCACCGGAAATGTACAGTCACGACCACTAATATGTATACACATAGCCAAATTCAAAAGGGATTTTCTCTTAAATAACAATTGCAACCTTGAAATAACCTACGTATTTAATTATAGTGTAAGTAAGTAAGTCTTTATTTGCCTTAAACATGGTATAAAAGGTGTTACAGTTTGGTAATATAATATAGTCCACATGTTTAGCTATACAACATCGTGTATCAATTGCATGCAAAATACTTAGAATTAATTAGTAAGTAGAAATAAAAATGTCAAAGCTATAAAACATTCTCCACAATACAATCATCATAACATAATATTATTTAATGTCAGAAATTAATCTCCACGAACAAAATCGAAAAGTCACAATAATAGAAAACATTATAAAAGTAAACATTATTCGCAACAGTTCCATAACATTACATAACATAACTTAAAGTAAAAAAAAGGAAATCAATAAAATCAATCATTATAAAATTAAAAATGTCAAAATTATAAACATTATCGACGTCATTATTTGTGAATTATAATTTAATGTCAAAAAAATCCTTAATGTCATAAAAATTATGTTCATTCAGCCATTTAAAGAGTCTGTTTTTAAAAGAATTAATATTAAATAACAATTTAATTTCTTTTGGAATTTTATTATAAATGCGTACACACATCACCAGAAAACTTTTAGAGTACTTGGCTGATTTAGGAGTATCCTGCAATACAAGTCTACATGGATCCCTATTACGAGAGTATATTTGATCGACTTTCTTGAATAATTCCTTATTATTATATACAAAATTACATATCTCGTAGATGTACAGTGAAGGAAGTGGTAATAAACCAAGCCTTTTAAAATGCGGTTTACAGGACTCGTCAGTACGGATCCCACAAATGGCTCTGATGCATTTCTTTTGCGCGATAAACACTCTGTTTTTATCTGTACTGTTACCCCAAAAAATAAGTCCATATCGCAAAATCGATTCTATGTAAGCATGGTAGGTTATAATGGCGGTTTTTTTATTCGTCACATTCTTGACTTGCCTGAGAGCATAAACGAACTTATTAGACTTGTTGCACAAACTATCTACATGTATTTTCCAATTTAAATCTTGGTCTATGAGTATACCCAGAAATTTTGTATGTGAAACTTCTTTCAATCGATCAATATTAAGTTTGAAATTGTATTTGGCATGTTTAGATTTATTAAATTGTATGTACATAGATTTATCTAGATTTATTTTTAATTTATTTACCTGTAGCCATTCTAAAATGTTGTCAATAGTATTATTTATGTCAATTTCGTGATCAAATTTTGATTTATACATTTTAATCAGATGTCACTATGATTGAAATGTCATCTGCAAATAATATACATTTATGATTGACCTGCTGTGGTAAATCATTTACGTATAATAGAAATAATAAAGGGCCTAATACACTCCCTTGTGGTACACCGCAATTTTTTACTTTGAGCTCAGAGGAGTATGAGGTTAGTAAATCTTCATTTACTTTACTAATAGCAACGTATTGATTGCGGTTACTTAAATAAGATGCAATCCACTGCAGTGCTACACCTCTTATTCCATTTCTTTCTAATTTTCCCAATAATATATCATGTGCCACAAAGTCAAATGCTTGAGATAGGTCAAAAAAAAGTCCTGTCGTGAAGTGATTGTTATTTAAAGACTTCAGGGTACGGCTCAAAAGATTATATATGGCTAATGTTGTTGACTTGTGCCTTTGAAATCCAAACTGTTCCTTTGCTATAATATTGTATTTGCTACAAAAGTCGATAAGCCTTTTGTGCATACATTTCTCAAACAGTTTGGACAAGATAGGTATAAGGGTAATTGGACGATAATTTTTAACGTCTTTTTTGTCGCTTTTCTTGTACAAGGGTTTTACAACTGATAACTTTAAAGCATCAGGAAAAGTTCCAGTCGAAAATGAAAGATTAATTAGATATGTCAATATAGGAGTTAATTCTTCTCTGCACGCTTTAATTATTCTTGTACTAAGTCCATCATATCCTTCCGAGTTAGTATTATTTAACGCCATTATTTCTTTTTTTATTTCATCTTCAGTCATAGCACTAAGAAACATAGAATTAGGAACTAAAGCGTTATTAAACTTATTTTTAACTTGTAAGTTTTTAAATGTCACAATGTTAGTCGAGTCAATAAAATAATCATTAAACGTATTCGCTATGTCAGTGGGATCAGTCAGTATTTTCTTATCTACTTCTATTTCTGAAATATGTAGTGTAGGCTCCATAGTATTATTTTCATGATAACATAAAGTTACAATCAGTACAAGAGGAGAAAATCGCTTTTAAACGTTGGTGGGTGTTTACATATTAGTGCTCGTGACTGTACCTATTGAAATTGTTATTTCTGTTACCTAGCATATTAAGGAAAAAAATATAGAGTACTAGCTTCTGCCCGCGACTTCGTTCGCCTAGAAGTCGTAAGTTACTACAATTTAATGAAATGACAGCCACAATTTATAAAACTTTCCTTAATACTACGTTTTTAGTTGTCCGTGTTAGAAGCAGCTTGTCACACGGACTTGTCCTATGGTCTTATGTCTTATGCGCCCACACAGGTTTTTTTTTTTCTTTTTTTTTTCATTTATCCTACACTGTCCCACTGCTGAGCAAAGGCCTCCCCCAAATCCTTCCAGGTATCTTTTTCCAGGGCCACACAGGTTTATATGAAATAAAATATTTTGATTTGATTTGATTTGCTTTAAATTTGCTTTAAATTAGAATACTGTGGTTGTTCGCTGCAGCTTGATCATTTTTGGGCGTTAAAATGGCCCGTTCACACAACCAAGAAATAGAAGTACACCACACGAATCTGATCTTCTAAAGTGGGAACTACTCTACCAAGGGCCTCTGGTAGGTTCACCTATAAACGTTCTACACTGGTAGAGTGTTAGCTAACTAACTTTAAACCGTACTCGCATGTTGATGGTCAGACGCTGTCTATAAACTTGCGACCTTAGAGTAGACCAAATCTACGTAGCATTCACCTCGTCAGTCCTGGTTCCTCGCCTCACCACATGGAGTCATCATCATCATCATCATCATTTCAGCCGAAAGACGTCCACTGCTGGACATAAGCCTCCCCCAAAAGGGGGGTTTTGCCATAATCGCCACGCTTGGCAGGCGGGTTGGCGATCGCAGTATGGTGGTAAAATGCATAGAGAACGCTGCTGCCCATTCTCTAGTAAGTCGCCTTCTACGACACCCACGGGAAGAAATGGGACACCTACCACATGTAGTATGAGTATATTATGTACGCATCATTGATGTAAAAGAACTGTTCATAGAATCTGCATGCACCAAGCTTCTGACGTTTCATAAGTGCCCATGCAGGTTTATGTGAAATAAAATATTTTGATTTGATTTGATTTGCATAAATTGAAAAGAATACGAACAGATTCAAAAACTGCTAAACGCCATTCTGACACACGTTGTATACAGCATACCATTTATCTCCGTTACTGGAAGGTTAGTTAATTGCGACTAATTAAAAACGGTCGTAAGATTTTAATCAATTTACTATGGTCAATACCTATGTTTTTAAAACCTTAAAATTATGAGTCAAAACATAATCACAAGGAGACGTTATTTACAAATATAAAAAAATCACCAAATCGTTTCCGATGATCATAAAGTGTCCCAAAAAATAATAATTACTATTATCAATATTGACTTCAATACTTATTTAAAAACTTTTAGCCAGAGGTTTCCTACTGCAAAACTCAACCTAAGACTTCCCACAAACAAGCGCCACGCGACGGAGCCCTACGGGACTCGAGTAGAAAAAATTCTATGAAAACTTCATGGAATTTTTTCGACCAGGTTCGCGTCGCACCGCCATGCGCCACGTCGTGTCTGACTGCAGGAGCCTTTACTTGTAGCTATTTGATAATGGTTTGAAGAGTTTCCAGAAAACGGCACCTGAAGCAGTTTTTAATTTTGATTGAAAAATACAAAATTCCATTCGCTTCAAGATCATCTTAGCAATTTTACGTAGGTGCATTCACGAAAATACCTTAAATTAAGCAAGATAAGAAAAGATTTTCCTAAAGTATTGATTGATATCTATCGGTGTTATGAAACAATGTGTTATCGTTTTATTTATTTTTTATTATTATACTAGCTTTTGGCCGCAGCTCCGCCCGCGTGGATATCGATTATCATGTAAAAAGTAGCCTATGTCATCACCATATCCCAGGCTATATCTCTGCCAAAGTTCATTATGATTGGTTCAGCGGTTTAGGCGTTAAATCATAACAGACAGACAGAGTTACTTTCGCATTTATAACATTAGTAGGGAAATAGTAAGGATTTTTATTAAATTCTTTAAGTCTTTTCTCAAAGTTCCGTGTTTCATTTCACGACAAAAACTTGTGAATTTAGCGTAACCGTAAGGAATTAGTGGTCCAGACTGTACTTATATCCGACCTGGATAACTACGCTAAATACTGTCCATGAGGCTGAATATATCGATAGGTAGCCGCATGCCGAAGATATGGGCGCTAACGGTCAACGGAGGCCTCTTGTGAAATACCTATGTAGCGACAGCAGACAAAAATGAATGCTCATTAATCCATTTGCACGTATTTACTCGCTCTTATCGGGCGAATCTTATTAATATCTTTCCATAACTTTTCCTTAGCGTTTTATTTAAAACGCGCCAGTTGCCTACTACGCATTTCTGGAATTATTGATTCGCTCATATTTGTGTGAGCATTATATAGAAAATTTTGTATTATTTAAAAGTAACGATTTGCCCGATATGGGTGAGTAAACTGGTGCGAATAGACTAATGAGTCAACATGACGAATACGTAAATATTTGAAGTATTACATCATCGTTTTATGACATGGTTTTCCAAGTTTTTGATTCTGATATGCTTCCTATATTGTAATATGTTAAAAATATCAACCTGTACAGAAAAAATCCTAATAGGAGAATTCAACAGCGTTTTCAAAAAAAAGATGACGTTGGACCACCTGGATGAATGCGAAGATCGCCCTGAGGACACGGTGGAGCACACGGTGGCGGTCTGCCCGGCTTGGGCGGAGCACCGCCGTGTCCTCGTGGAGGCGATCGGCGGCGGCGATCTCTCGCGTCCGGCCCGGGTCCAGGCCATGGTACGGAGCGAGAGGGCATGGGTAGCCGTCACCTTCTTCAGCGAAGCAGTGATGCTCGCGAAGAGGGAGGCGGCGCACGTGAGGGAGAGGCAGTCTATGCGCCCTCGCGACCCTAGCCGCCGCAGGATAAGGATACGCCCCGGGCGTCGGGAATCCCAGGCTGATTTCCGGCCACCGTAGGCATGGGCTTGCGGACGGCGAGGAATGGGTAAGGACCAAGCCCAAGTCGACGGCACGTTGTGTTCCACGCGCGCCTCAAAGAGATGTCAGCACAAAAAATGATGGGGCCCGCAAGGCCCATGCCTGTCAGGGGTGCGGGTTTGTTCGAAAGAGATACCACAGCCCCTGGCATACGGGCTACTGAGGGAACACGGGTAGGTTTTAGTCAGTAAAAGAGCCCAGAGCGGGAGAAGATATTTAATGATTTCCAAACCAAAAAAAAAAAAAACCACCTGGATGAACAGCAAGGGCTTAAAAAACTGAAATAACCGTTTGAGTTTCCTCCAAAATTCAATTCATGATTCCTTTGGCTATGACTATTTTATTTATTAATAATACTTCAATAGCTTATTTAAACAGACACACACAAACAATAGTCACATACAGTTTTGGAAATGGTGAATTTGTCACTCACTGACAGAAGTGCACAGCACTAGCAGAAAAATGAAATAGTACGTACAAGATATCGTTAGTTGAAATCACATAAGTTACAAAACAAAACATAATTTTTTTAAATTGCTTTGATCACAAAACGTCACCTGCCTAGCTCTTTCCCAACTATTTTTGGGGTCGGTTTCCAGTCTAACCAGATGCAACAGAGCTGCACAACCCATTACACACCCCAACCCTATACCTCTTGATAAGACTGGTTGTCAGACCCCCTATTACATGGGACTTAAAAAACATAAATGGCAAAATATGCTATGGAAGAAATCCATATCTATTCAGTTTGAAAACAAAATGCCGTGAACACGATGACCACATCTGTTAACCGCCCCCTACCGCCTAGCGGCCGAGCGTTGCAAGCAAAAATAGTCCTTAAGGTGTATGTATATGGATGTCCCTATAGGTACACATCTGCTCAACCCTTTGGAGAAACAAGGAGTGTTGTTTTGTTTGTGTAATATTTTTTAAAATAATAATTATTAAATTTGCATATAAATGTACGGATGTGTATGGCACCAGGTAACCTTGTGAGCTAAATACATCGATAGCACAGAGGCAGTCTCCTATGCACTAATTAGGTCCAAAACCTCTTGTGTGAAAACCTGTGTCCACTGTAAACTTAGATCAAAGGGAACCCTTGAATTTGATACCCACCTATTTTTGTAGGTAAACTGTAAAAGGGTTAAAGGTCAGTCGTTTTCTTTGTAACCTATTTTTCTAGTAGGTTTGTGGGAATATTTGAATTTTGTGACGTAACCAAGTTTTGCTTTTGTGGAAAAACTCGCCCACTGTGTCACCTTATATCTATTTTTTTTTATTTTTTTCTGTAATTGTACACAGAATTGTATGGAAAAGGATAGGGAGACTTTGCCCTGCAGTGGGACCGTACAGGCTAGTGGGATTAGATTAGATAGATATCTGTAATGTAAATGGTTTACATAATATTTTTTTTATTTTTTTATTTTATTTATTTGGGACAAAAAACAGTTATACATTACATTTACAGAAAAAGTTGTTACATTAAAGTAGTAAAAACGTATAACCCACACTATTGTCCACGAAATGACATAAGATTATGAAAGCGAACGCATGATAAATGAAAACATACAAATTAAAATTAAAAACAAATAAAAATTATACACTTAGCAGAAAAACACCGACGAATCGTCTTACAGACGACTTGCAAGAGATTGTGAAATCATTCTTTTGAATTTAGATTGCGACAGCGCGAAAATATCAAAATCAATAAATTGGGTGTTATAGGTTTCGAAAAGTCGGCGGAGAGGGGCTCGCACCCCAGCCTTCGTTCTACATCGCGTAGTATAGAATAGTCGAGGTGCGCGCACCTCACGCCGTATAACAGTTCTAGGTACTACATAACACAATCTATTCGAGATCTCAGTACAGTTGAATTTGTTATTGCATATACCGTGAAGCATCATAACCATGATCAGTGAACGTCTGGAATCCAAGCTCAATGTCCTATAATGCTTTAGCAAATCTGCATAGGGAATCCTTGCACGGAAGCACTTGTAGTGCGTGGAACGTAGAAATTTTTTCTGAACCATTTCTATCGCTTGCTTATATTTATCGTAATACGGGCACCAGATGGGCACCGCGTATTCCAACTGTGATCGGACTAGTGTTTTAAACAAGCAGAGAAATGTAGAAGGCTTTTTGAAGTCCTTACAAGACCGCATGACAAAACCATACATCTGAAAGGCTTTGTTAATTATGGTGTCGATATGGGTGTCTAAATGTAGTTTGCAATCAAGCAGTACGCCAAGATCACGTGTGCACTCGTTTTTAGTCAATTGTATGTCATTCAAGGTATAAGGGAAGTTAATAGTATTTCTGTTTTTTGTAAAAGAAATAAAGTGACATTTTGGAAGACTAAGATGAAGTTTATTGATCAGACAGTATTGTGACAGCCTGCATAAGTCCTCTTGTAGTAGCAAACAATCCTGAGAGTTCGCACAGGCCTTAAATATTTTAATGTCATCGGCGTACATTAGGAATTTAGAGTTAACTATGCAGGATTTTATGTCGTTTATAAACAAAATGAAAAGCAATGGACCTAAGACAGATCCTTGAGACACACCTGATTCGACGACCACATAATCAGACTCGAATCCATTGATAACAACCTTTTGAGTTCTATGAAATATATATGAAGCAAACCATCTGAGTAAATTGCCTCTTATGCCATTGAAAGCGATTTTATCGAGAAGCAATTTGTGGTCCACCTTGTCGAAAGCCTTCTGAAAATCGGTGTATACAGCATCAACCTGCGTGCGCATGTCCATGTGTTCAAACAAAAACTGTGTAAAAATTATCAAGTTTGTGGTAGTGGATTTTGATTTAACGAAGCCGTGTTGTTCAGGTATAATAAGGTGATTTAACTGTGGAAATAAGTGGCTGTGCACTAGACCCTCAAAAACTTTAGACAAGGTGGACAAGATAGATATGGGTCGGTAATTCTCGACGTTTCCTTTGTCACCGTTTTTGTGAATGGGCGTAATGAAAGCCCTCTTCCAAACACAAGGGAAAGTCCCTTCCCTGAGACATTTATTAAATATGATGTATAACGGGACGCAGATGGCTTGAGCAGTGTTCTTAAAGAAAGAAGGGGGCAGGCCATCTGGACCAGCTCCTTTAGCCAGGTTTAATGAGGTAAGTGCCTTAAGTATGACACTCTTTTCGAGGTAAATATCCGGAATGCATACAGAACTCTCGTCAAGGGTGTTTGGGGGTGTCCAGGTGTTAGGGTCAAAAGTTGAGGGCTCGTACACCGAGTTGAAGAAGGCAGAAAACAGTGAACATATCTCAGCGGGGCAGTTAGATGATTTATTTTTGTAGTGCATGTTAGTTGGGATTCCAGAACCTTTCTTTCGGTTAGAGATGTACGTCCAGAAGTGCTTGACATTGATAGGTATGCTATCCTCAACAGTTTGCATGTACTTATTGTAACATTGTTCACAAAGTAGCTTGAAACGTTTACGCTGAATAGAGAACTTCTCATAATCAGACAAGTTGCGCAGTTTTTTCCATCTTATCCACGCACGTTCTTTATTTCTGAAAGTTTTAATTAGGGAAGCGCTAAACCAAACGGGAAAGGTGGTTGATTTATGACGTGACAGTGGAACATGTAGTCTGAGGATTCCATATGTATAGTCATAAAAAGCATCAACGGCCTGTTCACTGGAGAGATTAAGAAACAGCTCGTCCCAGTTCAACTTTTCCAGTTCTACATTAATTTCTTGGTAATTAGCTTTAATGAAATTGTATTTTACTGTTGAATTACGCTTCATGGGTGTGAAAGGTGTCCCCAGAGAAGTTAAAACAGAAAATGGAGGGTGGTGGCTGTCAGGCTGCAGCAGTAAAATGTCGGACTGTATCTGACATTCAGTATTGCTAATGAATAAGTCCAAAACACGACCCAAATTATTTTTAATTGTGTTGTATTGAGAAGCATTAATAATAGCCATTAAATTCAATAAAGATCGACCTACATTATTTTGTGACTGAGCACTCACATGACTAGCACTGCCTAACCACTCAATTTCGGGCAGATTGTAATCACCGGCTATATAAAATGATTCTATAAAGGGAGCCGTAAGAATATTTTCTAATGTGGACAGATGTGACAAATAAACGTCGTCCTGTGTGCGCGGTGGTATATAGGCAGCGCTAATGACGTGGTGAGTGTTGGACCGTGACGCGGGGATTTGGATCATAACGTGCTCGATGCCAGTGCGAGAGGGACACGTTAATATCCTCACAGGCCGAAGCCCACGCAGCACGGCTATCAGAACACCCCCACCCTCGCGCTTGTTTGTAGCAATGCGATCTCGATCGTCTCTAAAAACCAAGTACCGGTCGTCAATGAATTCTTTGTCCATTATATTAGGTGTTAGCCATGTCTCAGTTAATATGATCACGTCAAACGACAAGGAAAGAATGTTGGTGTAAAGTGTGTGCAATTTAGTGCGGATCCCTCTACAGTTCTGATAAAAAAATGATAAATCACTGTTGCCAAGCTCTGCGTGTGATTGGGTAAAAACGGAGTAAATTACAAAATAAATAAAAAGTTAAGCAAATATTTTTAGATTCGGGTATATTTAGAAACTTGGATTCCATTCGTAGTAGGTAGCGGTATAAAGTTGAGTTACATACGAGTACATGGTTATGAGTAATAACAGTAGCTGATGAGCGAGTTTTTAATAACAAATTCTGTAGACAAAATATTGATTTGTGCGGCACATAATCTAGGGCATTATTGTTTACGTACGCATAAGAACAACAAAGGCGAGAAACATTACAAAACAATGACATAAAACCGATTTTCATACCGATTTTTGAGACTATAACAAATAGGACACACTGAAGGCATGGAGTGGAGTATTCTATCTTCTAAGTAGGTATTTATCTTATAATCTTACTAAAATTAAGCATTTTTAAACTGTTGAATGGCTACTGCTACTGAACATGTAGAAAAGGGGAATCATATCAAATACAACACAATACTCGTCTATTGTAGTTGCTTGTATATGTGTGTATATTTACAAAATCACGAGTCTCCATGTTCAGATAACAATATCTGACGATTTAAAAATTGGCCCTTTGTTTCTTTGTCTAACCTAATATCAATAAGAGGATAAATTTGGTTTTTTGTATGTTTTTATTTCACGCTAAAACATCAGAACGGATTTAGATGATTTTTTGCACATGGGTAGACCACGACTTGAATAAAAATAAAAAATACTTTTATTTTGAAAATTCCCACGGGATCCAGATTCATGGGAGTGAAACCGCGGGGCAAATAAAACCAAAACACACCCAAATATCGACAACAATTTATTTCACAACTTTTTCTGTTATCGCTACATTCCTTCCTCCAAGGACTATCTCAATCGCATGCCGACCCGGAAGACAGCTTCTCGCCGCATTCGCCTTTATTTGCATTCAGTACCTCTGTACCTCTGAACCTCTGGCTACAAAGCCATCCCTCCCATCCGGTTAACGTCTTTCGTACATCCTACCTTTTTCTGAATACACCGTTTATACGAATAGGTATGTATATTAGGGAACACCTTTATAATTTAGTATGTATCTATTTTAGGGTTCTTTTTATGTGAACGGTTAGAGAAAATATTAGGGTATCTACTTTATGGATTATAAGGCTTAAGTTAGATTCAATCACGTGAATCGGTCACGTGATTGAATCTAACTCTCTAATCTCTAATCTAACTCTATCTAATAGTACTTATTTTAATAGAAAAAGGCACGCCTTTTTTATTCTAGTTTATGTGAAAAATGGTGCTTGGTTTGCAAATTAATATTTTGTGATGTCTATTGATTTAGATCCTTAAATAAATGATTCAACAGCCCATTTCCATTGAAAAGAGCAGGCTACAACGTAAAAAAAAATATTCAAAATAAAATCTACTTCCAAAAAGAACGGTACAAAGTGACAAAATTGCCTTAATTTAAAAAGTCGGTGTCTTTGGTTCTGTATTTTCGATTTTTTTCCAACGACAAATGAAGAATTCTCGACTCGGTATATAAATGACGGAGGCCTGAGGTGACAAACGCTACAAAAAACACTTCTATCACTTTCCTTTTTTTGAAGTCGATAATCATTATGCGTAAATTTTCGTCGAAATTCTCCACGGAGAACCCTTTCACTAGAAGTTTTACTACTACGTAATCTAGTTTTCCATCTCATTTTATGTTCCACGGGGTACCTGCGTAAGATACAGACAGTAGGAATGGCTTGTGTACATTTTTAAGTCTTTGGAGGAGGCCTTCACTTTTACCATGCATTAAAACAATACTTATTTTATTATTAATTACTTATTTACTACCTAATACTCGTATATAAACTTTAATTTTTATTCACTTCAATAAATTAAAAAAATGATGATGACTTTTATAAAAAAGAAAAAAATAGTAATTAGATTTAGGTACTAAGAAAAAACGAAATTTAAAAATTATGATGTGTACTGCTTTGTAAAAAATATATTTACATGAAATAAAAGGCTTTTTTTTATTTTTTATCATGTACATTTTGACAGTTGTAACGACATTTACTTCGTTGTTTACGTTGTTGAGCACACATAGTTTTAGCAATGGAAAAATTTGTTAGACTGCAATTGATAGTGCGATAATCAGTTAAGGGTACACTAGTCGCGGGCTCGAACTCACTGGTGGGCCTGGCTAAAAAGACAGAGGTAGTACCCGTGATGAGCAGTTAGACGCTAGTCTACACGCACAACATTATTGAGTGAGCTTCAGGATCAGTTATAGTAAAGAAGGCGCAAACATTTTTAAGAAAAGTCCTCCGGAAGATCGGGGCTTCTGAAAAAACCACTGTATAAATCAATGACCAATTAAGTTTGAACTTTTCGATAATTGAGCTTTGTCGATACCAACTTAGTTTTGGAGATTTTACACTTCTTTTATTACTTAAACATGTCCAAAGTTACGTTAAATTATCAAGAAAAACGAATCTCTGTTGGCTCATAACATTTTAATGGCTTTTTATTTTAGTATTCTGTTTCCGTACCGACAATATTAATAATGAGACAAAACCATATCATGTTTAAGTTTTGATGTACTATCAAGATTCACTAATGCAGTCGCATACTAAGGGCTATATTGCTATGAAGTGGCGGTCCAGGCCGTACCTACAGCTGCGTGTATAAGTGATGTATTAACACAAAACTCACCGCTCCACTCACACACTGGCGTTACTCTTTGTATTTTATACATACCGTCGGCGACGACGTGACCTTGGTCGGTTCATACCATTGCTAAAATTTACTTTTATAATTTGAGTTCCGGTAGCGTGCAGCGTATCGTCTTGGATTAAGAAACTCATAGGTCTGGGTTCAAATCTCGCGATGAAGCTTTAATTTTTCTTTTCAACAATCATCTTCATCTGTTCTATTATTATTCGATTTATTAATATACCAGAATAATAATGTAACATTTTTTTTTATTATTACTCGTATTGTTATTTAAATAAAGGTTTACCAATAATAAATGATTACAAAATGTTTATTCGTTATAACTTCATGAAGAATGTATAAAAATAACTAATAATAACTTCTTGTTAAAACAGTTTATTTTCTCATAAAGAACAATTTATTGAAGTAAATAAGCTAGTTGGTGAACTATGATAATCAGGCTATTGTATCTTAGTAATATAATAATATTGTGCTGATTACTACTGTGTGTCGGTACTCTAAATAAATCACAATATTCTACAAAAATCTACCCACGTAAAAGTAACAAATGCAGACAAGTTGTCACAATACAATTAAATGACTCAGTAGTACTACTTTTATTCTACTGCGAGTGAGTTCGTTCTAACTCAAACCTCAAAGTGAACAAATCGTATTTAATAGGACTTAAAGAGGTTATAGCTTAAGTGTTCATTTTCATTCCGAAAAGAAGATTGAAACTAAACCTCAAAATAATCCAGATTACGGATAAGACAAAATATTATTTGAATATTACTAAAATAAATAAATATTTGTAATTTATAACTTAATGTTAATGTTTTTTCCGTTAACTATGTTTTTTGAGCTGATTCTCGAGCTGGTTTTCCATGATGCGAATCTTCTGCGTGGAGTGCACGGCGCACGGTTCGTAAAGATTATTATTATTATTTTTTTATTTTTTTTGGGTGGGAAATCATCAAATGACTTCTCCTGCTGAGTAGAGCAGGAGGGCGTGTCAGACTTTTACTGACTAAAACCCACCCGTGTTCCCTCAGTAGCCCGTATGCCAGGGGCCGTGGTATCTCTTTCGAACAAACCCGCACCCCTGGCAGGCATCGGCCCTTGCGGACCCCACCAGTGGTTGCTGACATCTTTGACGGCGCGCGTGAGGAACACAACGCGCCGTCCCGTCTACCACTTTTCGGCCGCAGAGGATAGGGAGAGCGGCTGACGCTATACCGACACTCCTCTTCCCCTGCGGCCCCACCGCGTCCGCCATCAAACGGTGGCGGCCCCGTCCAGGCCACGGAAGGGAAGAGCGCTGCTCTGAAGCACCGGCACTCCTCCTCTACCGCAGCCTGTAACCCTCAGCCGCGATGCCTCCCATTCGACATCGCGGCCCACCTCAGTTGCGGTGCACCTCACCGCAACCTACTTTTTGGCCGCTACGTCAATGGCTTGCAGGCAAAAGCCCTGACGAGCGGCCCCACCGTTGGGTTCCTCTTGGCTTCACCGTGGATGGGAGACCACGGTTACTGAGCCCCCCCGCAACGACAATGCGGGAACCCACTCGGGGGGGTTCGTAAAGATGTGTCGAATAATTCGGCAAAATGTCTTGTCGTTTTGAAACCACTTGTTTCATATTCGCTGAACGTGTGCCTGTTATAGGAGCTGGGGTCTTCCACTTTGCTTTCCACGGGCAAGGCTACCGCCTTCCTCATATCTTTTCACCCACCGACTCACAGTATTTCACTAAAACAAAAAAGGGGTACTGTTAGGCTACTAAGCAAAATACACACTTTATGTATTACCTACTATTTAGAAACAAAATTATTTAAGAGGGCAATTTCACATAGATATTAAGTTTATTGTTATTTTCATCGTTCTATAATCTAGGAAATAAATTTACATTGAAATTTTATATTTTTATTCTATTTAGACATTGTGATATTTATAAAACGTTTAAAAATAACTACAAGGATCAGCAGTTATACTTTAATTAAATAAATGTTTAATATTTATATTTAAGTCATAATACTCACACTCAGTCCGGTTTCATCACATAGGTATTTGTGATATAGGTATTAAGTCCACTTTTATGCAGCGCAATAATATTCGCTTTCATTTCTATATTTAAATTTGCTTACATTTTAAAATGAATTAGAAGAACGCTAATAGATGAAACACACGTCACTAGCACACAATATCAACCAACACCGTTCTATAAGTCGCGTTGAATGAGTCGTAAATCATTTAAATTTATTTAGGTTTCTGTGGGTATAATGATAAAGTTTTACGAGTTTAGTGAATAAGAAGAACAGAACAAGAAACTATACTTAAAAGTGATTTTTAAAACAATAAAAAGACTATCACACAGCGAGTGGGATTCGAAACCGCGACTCGCTGCGCTCAAACGCGATAATCAAGTGCAGTAACCGCTCAGCTATCATGCCATTTGCTTTAACGGTTGAATTTAGGAAATACATTCTTTCGTAAACGTATGAGAGTGTGTGTGTATATAGTATTATAGCCTATAGAATTGCTTATAGAAGGTCGTAAGTTAAAGCGAAGTGTCAATCTATTGCTTTTTGAGATTGGGGCACCATTAGTGAGGGCTACTGTACCTACATTGTCAAACAGTGGAGTGAAACCCTCCCGAAGTTTCTATGGAAAAAATGTGGACTTGTTTCACCTTAAGATTTATCAAAGATGCATTTATAGAACTTGTAACTAAAGGATCAACACCTACTCCTACTTCATCATCATTATCATCATTTGAGCCGAAAGACGTCCACTGCTGGACATAAACCTCCCCCAAAAAGCGGGTTTGCGATCGCAGTATGGTGGTGAAATGCATAGAGAACGCTGCTGCCCATTCTCTAGTAAGTCCCTTAGTCGCCTTCTACGACACCCACGGGAAGAAATGGGATGATGCTATTCTTTTACGTCCGACACAACACGGTACACTCCTACTTACGTCACTCTTAATTAAATAAATCCCCATCCCAGCTTCCCACTTAACCGAAATCTGTAACTAACGGAATAAAACATACAAGATCCGTCAACTTCCCGAGTATTCCCAAGTTGCCTGTCCTATGTATAATTCAGTTATGCTGTACGGAGAACTATCCCTTAGGGTTGGTTCACCCTCTCAACTTGACGGGTTAAGAAGTACAACACTTGGGAGGATACGGGTTGTTCAATGTTAATATGGTTATTTAATAAAGGACAAATTGACGTTCTAAAGTGTCGTTTGGCGTTTAAAAGTGACTTTTATCCTAATTTTATAAAGATTGTTTGTATGATTGATGTTTAGCCGAACGGATTTGGATGAAATTTGGCACACAGATAGTTTATTACCTGGACTAACACATAGGATACTTTTTATCTCGGTAATACGTTCCCGTGGTATAATTTCCGACCTCGACGCGGGCGAAGCCACCGGCAAAAACTACTTTGAAATAATTTGAGTTGAGGGAGAATTCTTTGCTTACATTGACATTGGACAGAATATTAAATGGTAACATAACATCACGCCTTGTGTCCCCGAAGGGTTGGGCAGAGGTGTACTCATAAAACACGCACATTTCGCCAGTTATGTTTTCCCCACCGACCCTTGCTCGTTGATGTGCCAGCCCGCGCCGCAGCTGAGCCTGTAGAGTTAAATTCCCTTATTGATAATAATAATAAAGTCAAAGCATTTATTTCAATTAGGCACTTAAAAGGCACTTTTGAACGTCAACATTTACATTTTAAAAATAGAATTGATTCTAGTCGCCCATTCCAAAATGTAGTTTCGTATGGAGAAGAACGGGCAAGAAACTCCACCGTTACTCTTTTAAAATGTTTTACATACAATTTATCATAGTACATTCATTATATAATTATATATATATATATATATAATGATTATTTGATCCAGCCTGTCCCTTGCTGTCCCCTTACCAGTGACGCCCTGAGCCGAGGTCTGTACCCCACAGGGGGTGCCCTCAGCGTGCAGTCGCTTAGTTTAAGTAGTTTTACGCCCCTGGCTGGAGGCTTTAAGTTTTTTTGAAGGCAACCACAGGAAAGTCCCGTTAAGTAGTATGCCAGATAAAAAAACAGATTTATTCCAGGAGCTGGTTGTGGTACAGGATTTAGGAACTTTAAGTTACCTGAAGTAAAGATACACGTGTTCTCTGGAAATTATAGTGAGTGGCAGACGTTTAGGGATTTATTTGTAGGGATTTAATCTTAAGTAAAAGCCTATTTTAGAAATTTGCATTAGAAAGGGTCAAGAAGAAGAGCTACAAGAAGAAATACAAGAACTTAGGAGGACGGGATCTTTAGATGAAAAAGGAATTGTTATGAACGCACTGTTACATTCGGTACATCATCGGCACGATTTCTAGCAGTACGTTCATTATGTTTAAGTCCCTTGTACACCAACCGTTTGCAAATCCATTTTCCAGGCTGTTAATGAAAAATCCCAAATGTTAAATCCCAATAACACTTTGCCTGACCCGGGAATCAAACCTAGGACCTTATGTAGTCGAGAAAAACATTTAATGTTTTTTTTTTTGTTTTTTTTTTAAAGCAGTTCTGCTCAAAATAGCTGCCGGCATAATATAAATCAAGGGATGCTAGAAAATATCTACTCCATTAGCTATCTCTCCACAACAACACATTATGATAATGTCAAGACATTATAAAGAATACGTTTATTTTACGCGAGCATCGTTTTATTGTTCGCTGTTATTATTTTCTATTGAATTGTAAGGTTTATTGTTATTGTTACTGCCGACTGTTCTTGTCGTAAATAGGTTGATGATACATACTTGAATTATTATAAATCGGGAGGAGGATTTTTTTACTTAAATTGTCGTCTCATGGACGATCAAAATTTCTTGATATTTGGGATGGCGATAAATAAATGAAATAAATAGCAAACAAATCTTTATTTCTCCATAAATGCATTCACAGTATTTTGCAAATGGCTTTAGTTAGTGTTCCAGAGTGAAATACCCTGACTTCTAAACTAGGTTTATGTACCTGTTTCTTAGAAGTGTCCTTTCAAAGTGATGTGCATATAGAAAAATAGGGCACACGTTATACACAATAATCCATTCGGGAAAACCCAAGAGAAACAAAAACTAAAAAGAAAAGGATGAAAACAAAAAAAATAACAAGAATAAACATAAGATAATACAAGACATAGACGGTTTTTTTTTTTTTTTTTTTTGGGTGGGAAATCATCAAATAACTTCTCCCGCTCTGGGTGGAGCAGGAGGGCGTGTCAGACTTTTACTGACTAAAACCCACCCGTGTTCCTTCAGTAGCCCTTAAGCCAGGGGCTGTGGTGTCTCTTTCGAACAAACCCGCACCCCTG
Organism: Polymixis flavicincta; assembly: GCA_949987655.1. Classification (NCBI taxonomy): domain Eukaryota; kingdom Metazoa; phylum Arthropoda; class Insecta; order Lepidoptera; family Noctuidae; genus Polymixis; species Polymixis flavicincta. The sequence continues at coordinate 22,473,998 of OX465183.1, forward strand.
GCAGGCATCGACCCTTGCGGGTCCCATCACTTTTTGTGCTGACATCTCTTTGAGGCGCGCGTGGAACACAACGCGCCGTCGACTTGGGCTTGGTCCTTACCGGACAGCGAGCTACCCATTACTCGTCGTCCGCAAGCCCATGCCTACGGTGGCCGGAAATCGGCCTGGGATTCCCGACGCCCAGGGCGTCTCCGTATCCTGCGGCGGCTGGGGTCGCGAGGGCGCATATGCTGCCTCTCCCTCACGTGCGCCGCCTCCCTCTTCGCGAGCATTACTGCTTCGCTGAAGGAGGTGACGGCTCCCCATGCCCTCTCGCTCCGTACCATGGCTTGGACCAGGGCCGGACGCGAGAGATCGCTGCCGCCGATCGCCTCCACGAGGACACGGCGGTGCTCCACCCAAGCTGGGCAGACCGCCACCGTGTGCTCCACCGTGTCCTCAGGGCGATCTTCGCAGTGGAAACACCCGGGCGTTTCCTCCCGCCCTATCCGAAACAGGAACCTCCCGAAACAACCGTGTCCGGTGAGGACCTGCGTCAGGCGGAAGGTGAGGACGCCATGCCGCCTTTCAAACCACTCCTCAAAGAGGGGACTTACCGCCGCAATCGTGGCGTGCCCAGACATAGATGGTTGGAGTGCAAAGTAAAGCAATTAAAAATTAAACTTTATAAAATAGTTTCATCATTTGGTTGGGGCCAACATGGCCAGAGAACGTACAAGACAAAGATATTTGAAAGTAAAAAGGGCCGAACTTTTCCTAGCAATGGGACTAAAAAAATGCTTCAATAAATTTATCCCAACGACGAAGAGCAGAATGACCATATATTATCTTGACTTGTCCCGTTTTTTATTATAAAGTACTAAATGTTATTTAATTCAATAATATTCTGATCTTACGTCACCGGAACGATATGAAACATTCGTAAATCCGATCAACGACTTGTTCAATGTTTGTTTTTAATTCCGAACATTTTAAAAGTTGCCATTAACATTTATAATTTATGCGGTACTTAACACAAATCGAAGAACATTCGCTATAAGCCCTCGTACGAGTACATAAGAACGATTTTTTTATCGCGTTCTGGATTTTCAAAGCACTGCTTACCACCGATAATCTAACAGTGTAGGTTTTTTTTCAGTTGTCGGGCATACATTCTGTCGGATTCTCGAACCTCGGCTCAACGCCGAGAGTTGAAAATTCAGTACGCGATAAAAAATCGTCACGTAAAACATCGCCCCAGCGAACTTGTGCTTCACAACGTTACGCGTATAACAACTTATGCCTTAAACTTGAATTTTTACGTTCCACAAAAATTAGAATTACGAGGAGTGCCAAGATGTTATATTTTACGATATACATAGAGATAATATCGCTCATAAAAAGAGTATTAAGTGTGTTTACGAGTTTTTTCATAACGGTTAAAATTGTTCGCGACTCAACTATGCGGGAGAATGTAAAACTGCTGTTTTTGTTCGGAGAATCGGAAACTTCAGTCTTTGCTTTGTTGTTGCAAGTAGACCGGTATGTAATGTAGGTTTTTAAATGTGTTTGAGTATATTCGCTATGTGTCTTTTGTATGGGGTAAGCAGTATTATCTATTCTTGTCATTGGTATACATAAAAACCTAGATACACAGTCTCGATCAAAGAAGCACTCAATACTGTCCCCAATTATACATACTTCAATGGTCATACAGGGTAAATTTTTAACCAGTGCACAAACTGTAACCATGAATTTAGCATATCATTCCAGAACCCCAGCAAAAAAATTATACGTCGGTTATACAACAAAAAAAATCAGCTGTTCCATACATTTTGACCGCGTAGGTATTGCACTTTTCTATGAAACGGCTGATTTTTTATTGTATAATCGACGGACGTATTCATGGTTACAGTTTGCGCACTGGTAAATTTTTTCCTGTAGCTATGAAAAAAAAATGCAAATTTAACCATACACACATGACTTAAAGTGGTTTTGCGCACATTGCTTCCTACTTATGCGGCCGTTTTTGAGACGCTGATTGTGTATCTGGGGTTCTTTGTATATCAATGATTCTTGTAGTAAAATAATGTCTCCTGTGTGCATGGTTTTTGTGTTAGTTGAACCTAAGATACTGAAGAGCAGCGGTGGCCCAATAATAAGTCCTGTCTACTCCCTAAGCACAAAATCCGTATTTTCGGCCGAAGTAACTGACGGTTCCTACTCTGTATTACCTGCGGACTACGGACATACAATTAGTTCAGGTCCCGAACTAAGAATGAATGACAACGTTATTTGACAGTTGTCCTTACCTCCGATGTGTTTTTATCCCGACTAAGGGTCAGTTCACACCGAGACGCGATGCGACGCGACGCTGCGTGGACTTTTTAAGATCAATTTTGTATCGAACCACCTGTATGTACGGACTGCACAACACGATACATCTCAGCGTTCTTCGACACGCTTTCGCGCTCGTAGTGAAATTAAACCTTTTTGTGTTGTAAATAAGTTATATATTCTGTTCCTATCTTAAAAAGTGCGCGAAGTGTCGCGTCTAGGTGAGAATTGACCTTCACGAGTTGTAGGTCGTGGGTTTGAAACCTGGTGCTTTACTTGATTTAATTCATTTCACTAACACTGCTCTCAGAACGGTGAAGGAAAACATCGTGAGCATGCAGGCAGGCCTAGAACCAAACCAATTTTAAGACACATCTACCAATCGGCACTCTGGGCCCGTGTGGTGGATTTCAGCCTACAGAGTCCTCACAAAGTCCTCACTGCTGGGACATTGTCCCCCTGGCCTATGTCCCCGCAGTGGGAATGTAATAGGCTGATTATGCTAATGGTCAGAAAATGCGTCTATTACAGAGGGCATATGATGTTCGATAAACATAGTTACCAGCGCTGATACGGCACATCGATTTTAAGAAAAAGTCAAGAACAAAGAAGTAAGTGTACCTTTCTACACTATCAAATAATAATTCTCCTCAAAAATTCTTAAAAAAGTAAAAGTTACACCCTACAATTTTCCGCAAAGAAATCATATCGTTTCTACGAATTCTCCGTCTTAAGTCTCACCGTCTAATTACGTAAAAGGGAACGCGCGTAACGGTGCGGTGACGTGCGAATTCAACGTAACTCATTCAAATCGTGCGCAAGTAGGACGATGTTAGCGGGAGAAAACATCGCCATCGGTGCGCGGGCGCAGAGAGCTTTGCAAGTTATTGTGACTGTTCCTAAATGACCCCAGGCTGATAAAATTTTCGTTTTTCCTAATTATGTTAATATTAGTTCTTGGGTCGGTTCCCCCTAAGGGGGAAGGGCCGCACTCCTCCCCGTACGGCCCTGTAGAGCTCGTCACCGGACTGGTCACTCTCCCACCGATTTACTTTAAATGAATTCCAAATGGCTTTAAATTATACTTAAGAATTCATTTATATGGAAACACATTGGATGTGGTTCTAGAAAGCTCAAAGTAGCTGAGAGATTCAAAGTACCTACTTGTATTATTGTATAAGTGGATGAAAAACCCATACGCTAACGTAACAGGTATTTGGTCAATCGTTACTCACACGATATCTCACATCAACACTCGGAGTACTCAGGGCAACACTTCCATAAAGTGACGCAAGCTGCTTTTCAGCTACTTCACGTCGTCATGCTCTTTCGAGACATGGTCCCTAGCAGTTCTTTCGAACTGATAAACGTGACGAAGCGGCTGTCCCTGCCGCAACCGTGCGACCGTCCTTGTCTAGCAACGGAGCGGCTAGTTCTTGCGGCATACGTCGTTATCATGCTCTTATGGAGACATGGTCCCTATCAGTCCTTGGACTGAATGTGTGATAGATGTAGCCCCCCAAACCCCTGGAAGGTTTCCCGTTGCACAACAAGCATATCTGCTAGACACGTGTTCATGTCGATCTGACCGAATAGTCGATCTGAGATCAAGAATATAATAGTCGCGGATGACTAAATAATAGAGTTGGAAATCTAGATTCAAGAATTAGTACTAATTAGATAAGTATAGAGAATCAAAACCTAAGAATTATTATTTAGATAGAGTTGTGGATCAACTCTCATGAAAGTCTATAGACAGCCCAAAGAGCCCACCCGTCACCACTTCCTAGTGTTTGAGCTGGGGAGAAGAAGTGGCGCAACAAACTCCCCAGCAACATGTATGTCTTAGTAGTTATAATAACTTTAATAACACTCTCAACCTAAGATAACTGCATATTATTTTAATAGACTCACTCAGTCATACCAACAACCATACACATAATTCTCGTCCCTCACAGGTGAAGGCTAATATAAATGCTCATTAATAGCTCCACTGCGATATCACCAATCTGTTATGTAGAAATGATCATTAATAGATCCACTGCGATATCACCAATCTGTTATCTATAATTCACAATATACAATCAACCTGCGAGAACCATAAAACCAGGTCTCAGTTATTACAATGCGCACACTATTACTAAAGATTGAAGTTGGCGCTTACCAGGTAATTCCTTGGAGTGAATTAGAATACAAATCACTTACAAATACTGCGTATATTACCAGTTACTCCCTGCACCATCCCTCACAGCTCACAACACTATTTTATCTCGCTGAGTATATCTCGCCTAACTTAACTAGTCTGGACTCTCAACTCCGTCCGTCATCTTTCGCCGTCCAAAACCAACTCGTTCACAAACTCGCTTTCTGGGATTCACGCGCCTTGCATGCTGCTTACGCTCATTCTAGCTAGACTACTATTATATAGCCTAGTCTAAACCTGTACATTTATCAAGTACTTAACGATTTATACAACACTCTCACTGAGACATAGTCTCCAAGCCTAGCCTCTATCGACTGTCTCCTACCGTGCTCCCAAACTCACTGTCCCGACTTAAAACATCCTTTCCCAATCCTAAAACCACCACGTGTGGGTTCAGCATCACTTTCCCAGAATCGTTTCTTTGTCCAATTTCTCAATTATTGTTTCTAAGGGTCCGTTTGGGTTTTATGGTAACCAGATGTGGCTAATGTCCGTTGTTCCTAGTATTTTTACGAAATACTGCATCCTCAAGTGACGTAATATATTGCTTTTGACTGATAACTGGCATAAGTGCCCTTAAAATATAGATGAAATGGGTTTCTAAGGAGTTAAATATTGTTTTAGGATTTTAAAGAACTAAGATACTTCGTTATTTATTAGGGCCCCCTGTCGAGCTGTCTGATCATAAAGTTCACACTTAATGTGTTTTCTAAGAGGCCCGGAACCGTGTGACAATTTTAAAATTAAATATAATGTTTTGCCATTAAATAGATGACAGACAGTCACATTATCGATCATGTGTAGGGGAACCATGAGACGGAGGATTTCAATGAATGCGAGATATAATGAACTTGTATCGATTAAAATGTCATCAACTCTCTCTTTTAGCTTCTAACCACTCTTGTGGCAGCACACACAACACTACTTATGACACTACGGATGTCATCTGACGTCACACAAATTCTACATCGCGCAAGCAAAGTTTTCCGCTAAATTGACTATACAGGTATAATACCCCTCGAAAACCATTTGACAGTAGCCTATATAACACAACAACTATCTGGATTCTCCCGTTTGATGGAGGTTGAGAAATTTCCACCCTGTGTCTCATATCTGTATATTATACTCATTTTCTAAAAAGATACACTCCCGAAATATAAAACTTCAAAAAACTGTAATTCACAGGAATCGAATCGATCGTAAATGGAATAAACTTCGTATAAATGTGAGTGGAATGTGTGATTCAAAGTCGCCCAGTGCGCTGTAGAGTGGGCTATGTTAGGACCTTCTTTGAAGGATAAAATCAGAAATCAAATAATCCGAAAAAGAACCAGAGTTACCGACATCGCTTGCAGTGGAAAAGTTGCAAACTGAAGTGGAGCCATGTTCGTCGAAGGACGGATGGCCGGTGGAGCAGACATGTCCTGGAGTGGAGACCGCGTATCGGCAAGCGTAGCGCCCCCCAGCAACATGGACTGATGACCTTAAGAAAGTGGCTAAGACAGACTGAATGGCAAAGGCTTGTGGTGCAGCCTGGGATAGGCCTATGTCCAGCAGTGGACTGCGATAGTTCGAGTTGATTGATTGTTGATTGATACATGTGAGACTAGGTGTATCATACGCCCCGAAACTTTAAGAAATTGTGCGATATTGAAACTGGTTGGATTTAGCATTTCGTGTCCTTTTCATGTCGGCTTTTCATTCTCTTCAAACGAGAACACAGCGATGCCGTTATAAAGTGCTTACCATTGTCTACACTCCTCGTACTTTATCCCATATTTTGGTGGTATTAACACAGCCACCTTAGCCTGCTCTCACCGAAGGGCGAAGCATGTCGCTAACGCCGCGGTGAAAGTTTATAGTTGCCACAACTGAAACACCGCTTCAGAATTAGTACATATTGACTTTTATTTACTTTTTATTGACTCCGGTTATGGTATGCAGTTTTGGGCAAAGCTAAAAACTAGATAGTATTTATCCTTTGATAATTAACTCCCTCTGAAAAGTGTTCCTATGTTTTTCCATCAGGTTCTCAGTTCTTACATGGGATTTAACAAAACTGGCGAAATGTGGGTGGAAATGCGTGTACCATGGGTACACCCGGGTACACCTTCGTCCACCTCTTCGGGGAAACAAGGCTAGATATTATATAATCTATACTAATATTATAAAGAGTTCAAATTTGTTTGTAAGTTTGTATGTAGGGGTAATCTCTGGAACTGCCTGTTGTATTTGAAAAAATCTTTTTGCTTTTCATGGCCCAATTTTTGAGGAAGCTATTATCATCACGATATGAACCTTAGGAGCGGGGCAAAAAGAAAAAAGTTATTGCGAGGGCAGGTGATGCGGGTATAAGGCCAAATTTTCGCGCGGCGAAGTCGCGGTCAGAAGCTAGTGTAATATATGTATATGCCTACATAATGGTGTAATATATATGCTTACATAATGCTATGCATGTAGAACTTTTTAAACATGATATAGGCACAAATACAGTACAAAAACGCTAGTAGTGGTGCCCCAGTACTACCATCTCGACTCACGAGTAGGTCGTGAGTTCGAACCCAGGCAGGCACTTGTCTTTGTGTATTTAATTTCATCACAACTGCTCTCAAAACGGTGAAGGAAAACATCGTGAGAAAACCGGCATGTCCTAGAACCAACCAAATTCGTAGACATGTGATATCTACCAACCCGCACTGGGCGAGCGTGGATTACGGCCACTCGCTATCAACAGAGAGGAGGTCAACCATGGGATTATGCCATGGTACGGAGCGAGAGGGCATGGGTAGCCGTCACCTACTTCAGCGAAGCAGTGATGCTCGCGAAGAGGGAGGCGGCGCACGTGAGGGAGCGGCAGTCTATGCGCCCTCGCGACCCTAGCCGCCGCAGGATACGGAGACGCCCTGGGCGTCGGGAATCCCAGGCCGATTTCCGGCCACCGTAGGCATGAGCTTGCGGACGGCGAGTAATGGGTAGCTCGCTGTCCGGTAAGGATCAAGCCCAAGTCGACGACGCGTTGTGTTCCACGCGCGCCTCAAAGAGATGTCAGCACAAAAAATGATGGGGCCCGCAAGGGCCGATTCCTGCCAGGGGTGCGGGTTTGTTCGAAAGAGATACCACAGCATCTGGCCTACAGGCTACTGAAGGAACACGGGTGGGTTTTAGTCAGTAAAAGTCTGACACGCCCTCCTGCTCCGCCCAGAGCGGGAGAAGTTATTTGATGATTTCCCACCCAAAAAAAAAAAAAAAAAAAACATGGGAGTATGTGAGTATGTGTGATTAAAGTAAGGAAACCTGAAGTTGATGGTTTGATGGTCAATCTTTATCTGTATGAGAAAAAGCATTTGTTCTGAATAATGTGACTAAGTTTTAAAACCCCAGAGGTTCAAACTTCGTCTTCGATTTTTTTTTAATCATTAAATCTTTTGTTATGATCCACCTCTTTCATATTGTTTTCAGAACCCTTCAAACTATAAAATCAAATAGTTAACTATAATTTACAGAAACCTTTTGTACTCATAGACCGCTTCTGTAATCTCATAACCAATAAATTGTAGTTCGGGGTAGTGGGTTCGATCCCCGGCTAATGAGAGAAAGGTCCCGCTTCTGAGAATAACTCGGCCAGTTAAACTTAACTTTATGTTGTGGTTTGGTTCAAATGTAGGTTAGTTCGTGATAAATGTACGACTGAATTGATATAAGAACTTAGAAGTAGGTGAAATTCAACTTAGGACGGGATTTTAACCTACTTACTCGTACTAAAAGTCGCAACGATATATTTAGGTAATGCATAAATCTTTCTTTGATATAAGGAAAAACTCAGTAAGACGATATGGGTATTGTGATTTTTCAACAGACAGAAATTCCGATGTAAACGTCAAATAGGTAATGTGAATGTTTCAGTTTACTTACCTAATTTATTTTGTACATATTTTTCATTATAAATAGTAACAGCATGATTAGCAATCCCATGAATACAATATTTTTATTAATTTTGCTTTTTCGATACATCATAAACTGCTTGGTCGATACTTCACATGACCAGAGGACTGGCTTATTTTTGACAGAATCGGCATTGCCACACAGTGGAGTATTACTGCCTGTCTTTTGGGCAATTTTCCTGTTGGCAGCGATGTGGACGAATACTATTCCCTCTTTTTTATTTACATGTACAGTCACGAGCAATAACATGTATACGCTTACCAACTTTTAAAAGTGATTTTCTCCACTTTTACTCATTGTTATCTTATTTTATTATGAAAATAATATTTTGGAACCCATACTATACTGAAATACCCAAGTTATCACAAGGTTGCAATCGCTATTTAATAGAAAATCGCTTTTGAATTTGGCAATGTGTATACATATTAATGCTCGTGACCGTACATATTATTGATATTATTTTAAGTCAGTTAGCTTGTACAATATGTATTAATTATAGTTTTTATTAAATTGTTTATCTACTAATAATTTTATAAAGAGGAAAGATTTGATTGTTTGCATTGAATAGGCTCCGAAACTACTGAACCGATTTGAAAAATTCTTTCACTTTTGGGAAGCTACACTATCTCCGGGTTACATAGGCTATATGTTATCCCCGTATTTCCACGAGAAAGGGAACTACGCGGGTGAAACCGCGGAGCGCTGCTAGTTTCTAAATAAGTTTTGAGTAGCTTAGTCATACCGCTAACTAAGGCTGAGATATTTGTAAATATCGTTTGCGTAAGCGTAAGATTTTTATGGTACAGATTGACAGATACAGTAAATGTACATTATGCAAATCGACACATCAGATTTTTTCCAGCCTCACAAAACCAAAAGATGGATAATTCAGTTCAATAAAGACTAATGAAACCACAAAAAGATTATAAATAATAAAGTGAGCGCACACCTGCTAATTAGAGGGCATCGGCAGATGTGCCAACGTTTGAAAGTTGACATGTATTGCAAAAACTGTAGGGTGGAAGACCCAAATATCGTCCGTCAGACATAGTTTTTTTTATTTTTTTGTTGCAAAAAGCGTTTCCTGAGACTATACCTGCTCATTTAAGTTTAATTTTAATTGTAATTTACGTGAGCAAAACAATGAAGTAAAGTTAGATAAGTAAATAAGTCGTTTTACATAAATTATGATGTAACGCTTACAAAATGTAATAAACTCACTCACTCGTTAATAAAACAAAATGCCCGAGGGTCTAATAATGAAGTTTTATCTATTAATTGTTTAACCTACCGTAATTAACTTTCTCATCTTTTATTTAACCTTAAAAGTAAAAAAATACTTGGTATTTAATGTAGGTATTGTTTTAAAAAACCAAGAGGGGCTCGTGGCTACATGATCACAGCCACACGGCTCAAGGTCATCCTAGGCTTGCCGAAGACCGTCATTACATATCGAGGCCCTTCCGTGCCTCGAGAAGCACGTTAAGCCATTGTTCCCGGCTGTCATGTATAAATCTTTGACAGTCATTACGCATAGTCTGAAGCCCGAAAGTCTAACAACCGGTCTTACCAAGAGGTATCACAGCTAGTCACTGGGTTGTGGAGGTCAGATAGGCAATAGCTCCATATCAAAAACTGGCATTCAGCTGCATCCGATTAAACTGGAAACCGACTTCAATATATTTTAGAAAAGGTTAGGCAGATGTCGTCTTAGAAAACCAGAGGGGAATAACACTAGAATAATATTTTTTGTGTTGAATATTGCACGTGATTCAGTATGAGAGCCGTTTTTGGGTCATATCAGTTATTCATACTTGATATACCGCTATCTTAAGTCTTGCTCTAGACACCACACATCTTAGCAATATTTATTACTAGGAGTTTGGTTTCTTAAGAATTTTGGCGAAAATCTTATATCTTTCTGTATAAAAGTTTCGGTATTAGCAGTAAAAGGGATGTACCAATAAACCTAATACTTTTACAGTCTGTGCACAGAATTCTCGATGAGAGAACGATAAAAACAAAAAAATGCATACAAAATCCCAAACGTAAATCCATTAATAACTACATTCACACGACTAATATACCCAACTCGTTTTCAAAACAACATTTAATTTTTGATATCGCCTTTCACTCCAATGCGTCAAACCGCTGGACTTCAAAAGTAGGTACAACGTTTCAAAAATAATGGCTTTGAATAAATAATGACATGGAAAATAATTGGTGGTGTCACCCTACACGCGTCCTTAAATATCGAGTTTGCCTTTATTATTAGCAGAGAAAGTCTGTGTTTGGGTTTGCCTTTCAAAATATTACGCATCACTCTTTTGTGTACTTTTAAAAGTACCTACAATACGACATTTCGTAAAAATATGCTTTGTTCAAACTAGGCCAAGGAAAGTTTAGCAATTGCAATATTATTTTCTTGAAGAAAAATTAACATTATATCCTCAGGAAAATGCTGCAGTTACAAACCAATAATAAACCGGTTTTTATCTAGTTCTTTTAACTTAACAAGTATTAAAGGCGATTAAAAATACGAATGGTAAGGTACCTGGTTAAGTAATTATTTAACACATACATAACATCGCGCCTGTCTTCTCTATTGGGTAGGCAGCAGCACTTATAGTTTCCCATCAACCGGTCATAAAACATTTACTGGCTTTAAACCAGGCACAAGGTGGACAGATGACCTTGTGAGGGCCGCGGGAGTCCGCTGGATGCGAGAAGCACAGAACAGATTGAAGTGGCGGAGCTTGCGGGAGGCCTATGTCCAGCAGTGGACGTCTTTCGGCTGAAATCATGATGATGATGAGGCGTTATGTAAAGCCAAATCATATTTAGTTAACCATGCTCACTGGGAGTCGTAATGTTTGAGTTTCGTTAAGAAGCTAATAACAAACAGGAGACAACTAATTTAATACATAAATTAATAACTTCAGAGACGGGGGAGAAGTCATTTTGTCGTCAACATTTATGAAACTCCCAAATCTATCAATGAATCTTCTGCGAAGCAGTAATGCTCGAAAAGAGGGAGGCGGCGCACGTGATGGAGAGGCAGTACGAGTATATGCACCCTCATGGCCCTAGTCGCCGCAGGAGACGCCCTGGACGTCGGGAATACCAGTAGGCGCGGGCTTGCGGACGGCGAGTAATGGGTAGGTCGCTATCCGGTAAGGACCAAGCCCGGGTCGACGGCGCGTTGTGTTCCACGCGCGCCTCAAAGTAATGTCAGCACCAACTGGTGGAGTCTGCAAGGGCTGATGCCTGCCAGGGGCGCGGGTTGTTCGAAAGAGATACCGTGGCTCCTGGCACACAAGCAACTGAAGGAACACGGGTGGGTTTTAGTTAGTAGGAGTCTGACACGCCCTCCTGCTCCACCCAGAGCGGAAGAAGTTATTTGATGATTTTTCACCCACACAAGAAAATCCAAAAAATCCTGTAGGTACCAATTATGAACGTGCTGACAGGAACAGGTATCTACTCAATTTGAATATCCCTAAACATTTCACCGCGGCGACACGGTCTATTTCCTAAGGAAGTTAGCGGAACTCCCGGCTGTACTAAGTACAGGTTAGCATGGTATAATACCGTATCTACTAAATGGTTTATATACATTAATATAAAGGGTAATGACAAGTTGACTGGTTGCTAGCCTGTGGCGGACCACCCACTTCCCGCGACGTTTTTAATGTGAGACTAAACGCGCCCTCACGACCCTAGCCGCCGCAGGATACGCAGGAGACGCCATGGGCGTCGGGAATCCCAGGCCGATTTCCGGCCACCGTAGGCATGAGCTTGCGGACGGCGAGTAATGGGTAGCTCGCTGTCCGGTAAGGACAAAGCCCAAGTCGACGGCACGTTGTGTTCCACGCGCGCCTCAAAGAGATGTCAGCACAAACCGATGGGGCCCGCAAAGGCCGATGCCTGCCAGGGGTGGCACGGGTTTGTTCGAAAGAGATACCACAGCCCCTGGCATACGGGCTACTGAGGGAACACGGGTGGGTTTTAGTCAGTAAAAGTCTGACACGCCCTCCTGCTCCACCCAGAGCGGGAGAAGTTATTTGATGATTTCCCAAACAAAAAAAAAAACAAAAAAAAGGGGACTAATCAGTCATCACGACACGGAGACACCACCTCATTTCTTAAATCAACAAAACTTTTTCCTGCTACTCTCGTTCCTAAAAATACTACGAAAATTGCTCAACGAAAAAATGATTCATGACACTTCTACTACAAAGCGGCCACGAAGCTATTATAATTTACGACCGAAGCAGTAAAAACACCACAGTTTTGTAAACTACAAGGAAAAAAGTAACAAAATGTCCGCCATCTTTGTTTGAATTTACATCGCGACACTTTTCGAACAATGGCGACGAGAGAGATATTAACACATTTTCTTTTCGAAATAGGTACCGTTAGCTGACCGAAAAGTTGGCTGGACACCTTTTCAAACTATTTTTTGGCAAGTTTTCAGTTTTTCTCAAACAGCTGTGTGAGTACGTGATCAGAATTTGAGACACTGCGACGTAAATTGTATAGGGTGACGGTTTTAAATCAAATTTATGTTTTTGAATGATTTTTTCGTTGTACATTAAACTGTAGAAGCTCACGAAAAGAGAGCTCATCAGCATGTGAACGTCGAGGCAATCCAGCTTCTCGACCACACAAACATAAATAGAAGACTAAAAGAAAAAAACCGTTCGAGTTAGTGTTTAGAGTTAGTGAATAGTGTAAAGTACAAAAGTGCCAAACAAACACATGAACAAAGTGTATTTGCCTTAATAGAGACAATAAGAAAAGTCCTATTAGACACATTCTTAGTGAAGACAATTTAATAGTTTAAGTTATAATTAAATTACTTATTTTAGTCTTATTTCTATTGATGAACCCTAGGACAAGGGATACAAAAATGTACATTCAATTATCCTTTTCGAACCTTTTTTAAATGAACATAATTATTAATTTTAATTGAAAGAGACACCTAACAGTTTTTGGGGACTTTTAACAAATTGATAGCAGCGAGGAGACAGAAGGACGTTCTTACCCATTTTCTTGAAACAATCTATTCATCATCTTTAAGTAAATCTTATTTATTCAACACTTTATAACACGGACCTATTTTAAACCGCTTCCACCACAATCTGTGCGCTTCCAAAAACGCCTCTCGTTCCCTCTCGGCCAATACAGACGTCACGAAGCTTCTAGAACGGTCTAGAAGCTTCTTGAACAACAGACAACGCTCGACCTCGTCTTGCACATCAGCCGTCCGCATTTCCTTGTTACAATTTACGAAGCATCGGTCTTCGCCCGGAACCCATTGTTTTATATGAAAACACGTTTTTGGTACTTAGCGTAGCTCTGGTTTAACATTACGTTATGACAATGCATGTGGCTACAAGTACTTAATACTCATATCATGTGATCTCACAGTTTCTCAATAACTTTTTCGAAAGAAAAATAACACGCATTTTCACACTGGTTCAAAAGAAATATAAAAATAGAACAGCAGAAAGTTAAACCGTTTTAAATAAGAAGCATAATGAATCTAACACAAAGGAGTTACGATTACCGAAACACATAATTAATCGTCCACAGACACTATCAATCTAATTGCACAAAACCTCATTTTCAATCATTAATCTCAACATTAATCTTAAAGGGAAATATATAACAAAGTTCAAACCCTACATAGGTACAAACCTGAATTACCGTTAGCTCCAAAAACATGGAGTAACAAAGATGCTGCGGTTTCGATCCCAACCTTTCACAAACCTCATGGGTAGGGGAAAATCAACCTTACTTTTAGAGCCTTTAAAGGTCATGGGAAGTTTTCATGGTTGTAAGATGAAGTTGGGTGCAATTTATTCGGGTCTGCCAATTGTATAGTTCTTCGTGAACAATGCTGGTGGTTTTTGTTATGGCACGGACGTGTGAGGAATGCACTGGATGATCATAAATCGTGTTTATTATAGCTCCTGCTTGCTCCAATACGAATAGCTTTGACGGTTTTTGAGAAAACTTTTGGGGAAATTGGCCATTATAAATTATATTTAAGGTGTTTTAGAATGATGCAGTACATCCAGGGTATATTGTTACACTAGCCATAATTTATTTATAAAACTACTAGCTTTAGCTTTTGGCATCGCCCACGTGGAGGTTGGTATATACTGTATACATATAAACCTTCCTCTTGAATCAATATATCTATTGATGAAAACCACATTAAAATCCGTTGCGTGGTTTAAAGATCTAAGCGTACAGACACGAAATTCCACTTTGTTTTATTAACCGACTTCAAAAAGAAGGAGGTTATCAATTCGACATGTTTATATTTTTTTTTATGTATGTTCGGGCATAACTCCGTCGTTTATAGACGGATTTGCAAAATTCTTTTTTTGTTCGAAAGGGATTTACTTCGAAATGGTCCCATTGAAATTTCATATAGATCTGATGATGCGTTTCGGAGACAGACAACGGAACTCTTCATTACAGCAAATCAACCGCGAATGTTGCTATCGCATAAATGTGTATTGTTTTGACCCCAAGGATGATGAAATTTCGAATTGGTGTGGGGTAGGTAACTAAAAAGTGAAAAATAAAAACTTAAAAAAAAAAAATAACAACCGACTTCCAAAGAAACACTACAAAGTGCAAAATAACTTTAATTTCGGAAGGCGGTGACAAATAATTAAAATACACATCCAAAGTCACCGACTTCCCAAATTAAAGTTATTTTGCACTTTGTAGTGTTTCTTTGGAAGTCGGTTGTTATTTTTTTGAAAAAAGTTTTTTACTATGTGGAGATGAAGGTACAAACCTATATAGATACAAAAATATTTCTATGGGTACAAAGGTACGTGTAGCTAAGTAAGTAGTAGTAGCTAGTAAGTTGATGCCTTATGCAGTTTACTACCAGTAAACCAAGGGTTGTGAAGAGATTTATTAGACTAAACAAAAATGCATTATACCGTTTTTTTATTTGTAAATTCTTACATCTGTGTAATATTTATCTAGGATTTTTGTCCCGGAATTCAGGACAAAATTTATCCTAAATAAATATTACAAGCCCGTCGATAGAAATCAATTCTGTGCTTCAAAGGTTTAACAAAACCCTAAATTCATTCAATACAAAGAATTTAATTAAAATTATATTGTTGCGCAGTTCACGCGCAATACCTTTACAAGAATTAAAGAAACCCGAACAAAAATAACATTTTCAGGGCGTCACCCTAATAATCTCAAACACCATCGTTCATCCAGTCCCCCATAGTCCCCCGTAGTTCCCCGTATTTCCCAAATCGTCTCACGTTGCCTCACACAAGCCCAACTAATTGGCAACACTGTGGGAGCCGGGCGAAGTTACAGAACTGCTGATAGTTGCCAGGAACGTGGCAGGCAATTAAAATTAATTCGGGGATCGTACGGGAAACGATTTAGCTCAGTAATCGAGAAAATTCTAATGCCCGTACTCATTACATGACCTTATTTTATTCTCTCATTACTTTCTATTCTATGAGAAAGCGAAAAACTACCCAATTTTCTTTTTGTAATAAATAGTTCAGGAAGAGGTGTCGAAATGACCTAGATGCTTACCGTAAGGATTTGATCCAGGTGGCTCTAAAAAAAGATGCCTGGAATAATTTAGGGGAGACTCAGAGAATCATAGGGACAGTGGAGGACCACCCAGAAAAACGATTTCATTTTCAAGTGAAATTTCCAAATCCTGTGATATTTTTTTGTGAGACAAAATGAATACTCTTTACGAGTAGTGATTCTTAAATGAACGTTCAGCATCCCTTGGGTCTTCAGATCCACTTACTCACTACTGAGCTACTAATATATTTACCATGACATAAGCTATGATAGTAGAGTTCATGTAGAAACGAGGCAAGACCATATAACCAGAATTTCTCGAACATGCTGATATGTTAGGTTACACAAGGTACCATTTAAAATCGTACCACTTTATCCCCGGATGTCTGTTCTGAAATCAAAATATTTTACTTCACAAACCTACATGGTAATTTATGAAACATCAGACGCTAGGTGCACGGTTTCAATGGGTCATTTCCTATGGAGAAAAACTCCACGCCAAGAAACTCCATGGTTAAAGAAACATGTATACGGGAGTCCGTGTCTACAGTAAAACAGCGGACATGGGCAGGGCTATTTTATGCCGCCCGGCTCCTACATTAATACGTATTAAATCTGTTGTGTTTTACTAGTTGTATTAGAGCTATTACAAGCAAAAGAACCAACAGCGGTTTTAATCGTGGTATTCAACCCATTATACAATTGTGTATTTATATTTCCAGGGCACATTGCTCGCAGAACAGACGGCCGATGGGGCCGAAAGGTTCTGGAGTGGCGACCGCGTACCAGAAGACGTCCTCCCACAAGGTGGACCGATGACCTTGTGAAGGCCGCGGGTATCCGCTGGATGTGGGAAGCACTAGACCGATCGAAGTGGAGGAGCCTGGGGGAGGCCTATGTCCAGCAGTGGACGACTTTCGGCTGAAATGATAATGATTTTAATGATGTCCTGAGGTCCTGTATACAACATTATTTTTTGGTATATGCGAAACCTGAATATAGTTTGTTGAGAATAACCCAAATTAAAAAATAACTGAATTGATTCCCATAATTTTTACACCATGTTATATTTTTTCCCAAAAAATGTTTTGCAAGTGTGATGCAAAATCTTCTCACCAATCACAATACAATCGCCGTACGGTTAGGTACCTACTATTTAATTACGCTTGAAGAATGAGCCACGCGGGTGGCCGCGTGGCGACCATGTTTGTGGAGACAACTAGGTAATACAAGCTTATAACTTTGTGATTTTTTGAAATTGTGTTCATAGATTCTTTACATAAAAAATACTAGACACTTGTTTTGGGTTGTTAATTTTCTCAAATACGTTTATGATAGGCAGTGAAAACTTATCATTGCTTTAGAAGCAAACAACTCCCATTTTGATGAACTTACAAACTTGAATCACGTATACTCATAAACACTTTAACTACGTTTAGACATGATTTAAAAAAAAACAAAGATTGCTTTAAGTTTTCGTTACCTTCTACTGAGCTATCTTCTGAGATACAAATTATTTCCAGGTTCCTAAAAACCGGCCGTTTGTAGTTCAGACTCACACTTGCATGTCTTCACCCAAATAACCATTATCCCTTCAACTATTTATTATATTATATACGTGAAATTAACTCTATCTGTCTATCTTTACTTTTCATAACTCCGTGCTCTGTACCTATGTCTATTGCATATTTACGCTCAGGTAGCCTGGACCTGGAGAAAGTCGTAGGTTACTTATCATACTGCATTTTTCGCATCAAAATACAATCAATCAAAACTCATTTACTCAAATTAGGCTGCGAATCAGCACTTTTCAACCGTTAAAATTACATAAGACAGTACCCGGATTCTGAACCCAAGGGAGGCCAACGGAAACCTATTACTAAGCCTCCGCTACCCGTCTGTCTGGCATTTTTTTTTTTTTGTATTTTTGCCTTGTGGTACGGAACCCTTCATGTGCGAGGCCAACCCGCATATTGCTGGTTTTTTCTTAGTTCGGCAGTTACCCTACGAGTTCTATAACATTAGAACATTTAAAAGTAACAATGACTAAAATACGTTCGAACCACGGAGGTTCGAACGTTCCGCGCCCTTCGATTCACATTCGTCTGTCATTAACCTCTTTACGACTTCCTTCGACTTTTAAACACGACAATATCCCAATACATAGACTCAAATTACTGGCCGAAAAAGGGCAAAGCCTTACACCACCCGACTGCATAAGGCCATCGACAAAAAACCAAACAGATGCCCTATACTTTGTGGCAACAAATAATCCCCAAAAATTCTTTCGGGCCTCATTAAACTATTTATAGGTGTATACCCTAAAAATGTACTTTGGTAAACCGGCTAACACACACGCATGCGCGGTAAGTACAGGTATGTGACATGTGTGTGCGTCTGCGCTTGCGCATTACTCACACATACTAAAGAAGGGCGAAGGGAAATTTTGGCAATAATTTCGTGTTGTATAGGTTGTGTGGCGGAAGAAGGTGAGTGGTTTTGGTTTTGTGTTTTGTTTGAGTATTAAGAAAAGAATAGTTGTGAAATACAAATAATGTATTATAATGTATCGCGGCACATTAAACCATAAACATTCTATGTTCAGGTTGTGCATTATCTGAGGGGCAATTCTACTAATTTTAAGAACGTTCACAGTCTGATCTCAGTGTCAATCTGTCAAAAAATTCCTCGAGTTTCCATACATTTTTGTCAAATTTTTGAAATTCGATTGTCGCTGAGATGACACCGCGAACGTTTTTAATTAGTAGAATTGGCCTTCTTATCTTATTTTCAACTTCTCAGCAATAATCGTAGCAAGTCATAGACGAGTGCTACGAATAGCTACGGCGTAGCACAGATTATATTTCGTAGACTTCGCGTAGCGTCTGCAACAATTAGTGAGTTGTTCTTGTTGCTTTTGTAGAATTACACTGGAAATGATTCCTAGTCAAATCAAGAGGTTTTTATTTTGAATTTTAGCAAATTGTATTTTCTGAAACAGTCATAATTAAGTTTCTTTTCAGGTAGTAAAAATGTCAAAGCACACAAAAACATAATAACAATAACAACTATTTTACGAACAAAAAATCGCACCTATATGTAGCGTATGCGCACTATTGCACCATATCTGTATTGTACTGTATAATGCATTAGTCTGTTTATGTATGTGTGTGTGAGCGTGCGCAGGCGATCATTATTCGTGAGTACTAGAGGAGTAGGCATGTATGGGTAGAATTTGGCTGCGCTCGAAGATACATTGCAATGAAGTTTTAAAGGTTTTATTACTTGTGTATGTAAGCGAATTGAGTCTTATAACTTTAGAATTATTTTTCGTAATTTTTAAGGACGAGGTGTGACGTTTAATTTAAAAAAGGTGATGGATAAATTGGTGAGACGTCTTCTGATGCAACGACTATTATGAAGGTTCTTTTTATGTAAATAATGGCAAAAAAAAGAAATGGGACTGCCTCGTTGATCTAGTGGTCGCCAGTGCTACTGCTGAGAATGAGGTCTTGGGTTCGATTCTCAGGTCAGGCAAAGTGTTATTGAATTTTTCTATCTGGAATTTCTGAATAGCAACCTGGAGTCACGGATAGATGACAATAGGCTCGCCCCCCATTTGCATAAGACTTAAACATAACTGGTGAAATGTGTACCATAGATAGATTTTCTGCTTAACTCTACGGGAATCCGGGCACAAGGAGTTTTGTAAAAACAAATCATATTTAGTTAACAATCATAAAATTAATTTATATGTATTGCTTCAATTGCATTTGTTTGTTTTTTTTTACCTTTTTTGGTATAGTAGTAATTTTATTCTGGGTGCATCGTTTTCACACATAATTATATAACGAATTTACTTTGTTAAATTGTATTTAAAACATTTTAAAAGAGTAACGATGGAGTTACTTCCCCGTACTTCTCCATACGAAGCTACATTTTGGAATGGGCGACAAGAATCAATTCTATTTTAATGTAAATATTGACGTTCAAAAGTGCCTTTTAAATGCCTGATTGAAATAAATGCTTTGACTTTGACATGCTCACTAGGAGTTGGTAATATTTGAGTTTCTTCCTCTAACTTATTACATAAATTAATAACTGCAGGGAGAAGTTACTCTGTCATCAATATTTGATGAAACTCCCAAATCTGTCAATGAACTGTCTGCGAAGCAGTAATGCTTGCAAAAAGGGAGGCGGCGCACGTGAGGGAGAGGCACTATATGCACCCTCACGGCCCTAGTCGCCGCAGGAGACGCCCTGGGCGTCGGGAATCCCAGGCTGATTCCGGGCCACCGTAGGCGCGGGCTTGCGGATGGCGAGTAATGGGTAGCTCGCTGCTAAGGATCATGCCCGGGTCGACGGTGCGTTGTGTTCCACCCGCGCCTCAAAGAGATCTCAGCATCAACTGGTGGGGTCCGCAAGAGTCAATGCCTGCCAGGGGTGCGGGTTGTTCGAAAGAGATACCGTGGCCTGTGGCACACAGGCAACTGGAAGAACAAGGGTGGGGTTTAGTCAGTAAAATTTTGGCACCCTACCTTCCCTAACCCTAACCCTAACTTCTCCCGCTCAAGCCAGAGCGGGAGAAGTTATTTGATGATTTCCTACCCTAAAAAAAACTACACACACAAATAATCTAATCTAACTAGCCTGTATTTTCCGACTGCAGGGCAAATGCCTCGTCTTTTGCTAGTGCTGGCCATTCCCGTCGGAAGGGGTCAAGCTCGTCCCGACACTTCATCTCGGTGGCGTCGTGCGTTTAATGGGAGCCAAGCGGTGATTCTTTTAGCCCATTTTTCGTCTGATATGCGGCAGACATATCCGAACAAATAATATTTGCAAAAATGATTCAAGTTCAAAAGCGCATGATGAGGCAGACTAAGCATATAATTTTAAGAGGACCGAGTACTAACCGCGATAGAACGATTGTTGAATATGATGGAGCTCAACTCTATGATCAACTAGCTGTGCCCGCGGCTTCGCTCGCGTGGATGTTGGAAATTATCCCACGGGAACGTGTTACCAGTACAAAAAGCAGCCCACGTTACTTCTTATAACATCAGCCAAGTCCCGTCAAAATCAGTCCAGCCGTCTCGGAGTTTAGCCAAAATTTGCAGTGTTTTTTAAATTATTTTTTGCTGTAAGTACCGTTTATTTTAACTTTACAAATGTACACTTTAATTTAATTTATTCTTATGAATTACAAAGACCATTTTATTTATTTGAATGTAATATACACAGATTAGTTACACGAGCACATAACATATAAGTAGGTACCTATTGGATAGTTTGGTGTGTATGTAAATAAATAATAATACGGCAAATATAGTATTATATAAATACCATGCATCCATATAATATGTTGTTTTGATGTACGTCAACTTGAAAAAGCGTAGTAGTTGAGAGTATGTCATGCTCACTTAAATGTCTCACTGATGGTGGCGTGTGTGTTGGATCATTCGGTTCCCTAGAAAATGATTGAGTTGGATGGTGCTGATCCGCGCGTCAAGTTCGTGAACGGGCGCCGTCGGTTGAGACTGGTCATCTCCTAACTGCCATGGCTTATTTTGAATCGTATTTTTTTTTTTACATTGTTGTCACATTTAGAAGCACCAAGAATAATGTTTGTAATACCCATGATTTAAAAGAGTGTCCTTCGAGTTTCTTGACCGTTCTCCTCTAAAGAGATCTACGTTTTGGAATGGGCACCTAGCTTCAACTTAGATTTTTTTGACAATTCAAAAGTGCCTGTAAAAGGTTTCATTGAAAGAAATAGTTTGAGTTTGAAATAAATGTCCATTGTAAACCTGTGTTAAAGCGACAATCTTTTCATGACATCATCAAGATTTTTTTTTTTCAGATCTCTACTTAATTTTCAACTACGATATCTGTATAATTAAACCCTTTAGTAAAATGCAATGAAAATAACAAATTAACGCGGTAACCCGATAAAGTAAGTCGACATCTCGCCGAATCGATAACTGTCAAGCACTAATTAATTAAATCACGAACGTGGACAGGGCCGCATCAGTTCGGTACCAAGTGTCCCAGAGTACTTATAAATTTCAATTTAATTAGGTATTATACTTGTACTGGGTTCTTGTCTGTGTCAAAGTTCTTTCTCTGTGTCAAATTAAGTCTACCTTATTTAAATCTGCTGTAAAATCTCCATATAACCTGACGTGATTTATCGAATGAAATAACATAAGTCAATCTAATCACATCACAGCTTTTTCCCAACCCTATTGGGGTCGGTTTTCAATTCTACCAGATACAGCTGAATACCAGTATTTTACATGGAGTTACTGCCAATCTGACCCAATCCCCTTCATAACCCAATACATACTGGCCATATAACCAGTATGTATATATGTCATATGGCCATATAACCAGTCTTACCATGCAGTATCTATACTGGGTATAGATACTGCATGGTAAGACTGGTTGACAGACTTTCAGGCTTCTGACCACCCGTAACGACTGTCAAATATCCACGAATGACACCAACGGCCGAGACCAACGGTTTAATTGAGGAGAAAGACCCACCCAGGTACTAACCGGAGCAATCGTAGCTCAACGATTGATCGACTCATGCAGCTATTATTACTTAGCCAAAACATATACAATCGAATCACATACCATCAACTAATCATTTGTGATTTGATTATATATTCACTAATCTTACTCATTCGAATCGATACAATCGCTTGCTTATAAGCTTACCATTATTCATGTCTTCCTAGACCTCATTTCGAGTGTTTATTGCTGGCTGTTTTCTTGAGAATCGACTGAGTTATAATTGGGTCATTCTCAGGAGACTCATTATTTGGTTGACTTCGGTGTCATTTTTGTTTTCTAATTTAGGCATGAAATATCAAATCTAGAGTTAACACTCTACTACTAACATGCTTTAAATTAACTCTAGATTTGATATTTCATGTTAACAAGGCCTAAATTAAAAAAAAAAATTGACACCGAAGTCAACCAAATAATGAGTCTCCTGAGAATGACCCAATTATTATATTGGGTCCCAATTCACAAAGGATCCTGCTATAGTTGCAACCCAAGCACCTCCCCAATACGTCTCTGCACTGTGCAGTTCACGTTTAGCGATCGCGCGACTGGTTGCCAAACAATCGGTTAATTAATACTATTGTCCGCAGTAAGCGACTGCTTTATGTGCAGTTGTATGATAGAGCGACACCCTGTGAGTGTGCCCCGAGTTAAGGATATTGTCGAGAGAAATGAGGTTATGTTTGAGTAACAACTTAATTAGTCTTTGGAGCTCCAATAAGCTTGTCAAAATCGATTGCCTGGTCATAATAGGTAACTTACGACTACCTCGTTTGTCTAGCAGCTACAAGCGCTATTACTGAGCATAAGCTTCTAAGTTCGATTCTCAGGTCGGGCAAAATGTTTTTAGGTTTCTTTATCTTGAACTTCTCAGTAGTGGATTTGTGCCCGGTTGATGGCAATAAGGTCACCCCTTATTACATGAGACTTAAAAATAACTGGTGAAATGTGGGTGTACTATATGTACATCTCTGGCCACCCCTTCGGGAAACAAGGCATGATGTTATATACTAGTATGTATGTTATAGATAAGTAGCTAGCGTAACTGGAGAACGACTACATTCTCCAGTTTTCAAACCTTTCACCGTGGCGTGTGAATCAATCAACCTACCCAATCTAGCCGGGGTCAGCTTCCAGTCTAACCGGATGCAGTTGCTACATGTTAATACTGATACATCGCTGCATGCCGTTAGACTTGAAGCCGACCCCAACATGAGAAAAGGGTAAACAAATTGAGTCAAATAACACGATTAGGCGTTCCAAGTAACCGACCTAACGAATATCACAACTTATTCATATGCATTTTATTCTAACACGCAAAACCTCGCTTTCTTCTCGAATTAGTTCCACCAAAGAACTGCAATAAAAACACATCGCCACGAAATATCTCATTACTTCGATTGCGAGCTTGTCCAAACTGCATTTTTGGGTTCTAGAGAGCGCTACACCCTTCCCTCTCTAACATGCGCGTTAGAAGGAGAGGGCTGTAGTTTGACCTATGCGCCGGCGACCGATTTCGGGGCCGTTGCATGTAGGGTTACCATTTCAAAATTTGA
Organism: Polymixis flavicincta; assembly: GCA_949987655.1. Lineage (NCBI taxonomy): Eukaryota > Metazoa > Arthropoda > Insecta > Lepidoptera > Noctuidae > Polymixis > Polymixis flavicincta. The sequence continues at coordinate 22,498,184 of OX465183.1, forward strand.
AAAGGCCTGACAATTAGCTGGAAATTTTAAAACTTTTAACCATAAGATAACATCACGACTGCTTCCTCTGATGGATTAGATAGAGTAGGTACATTTATAGTCATCATCATCATCATTTCAGCCGAAAGACATCCATTGCAGGCCTCCTCCAAGCTCCTCCACTTCGACCGGTTCTGCGCTTCTCGCATCCAGCGGATTCCTGCGGCCTTCACAAGGTCATCGGTCCATCTTGTGGGAGGCCTTCCAACGCTACGTCTTCCATTACGCGGTCGGTCCAGAACCTTTCGGCCCCATCGGCCATCTGTTCTGCGAGCAATGTGCTCTGCCCACTGCCACTTCATCATCTGCTTAGCCTTTTCCCAATTATGTTGGGGTCGGCTTCCAATCTAACCGGATGCAGCTGAGTACTAGTATTTTACATGGAGCGACTGCCTATCTGACCTCCACAACCCAGTTACTGGGTAATACGATACCCCTTGGTAAGACTGGTTGTCAGACTTTCGGGCTTCTGACGACCCGTAACGACTGTCAAAGATCCACAAATGACAGCCGGGACTAAAGGCTTAGCGTGCTTTCCGAGGCACGGAGGGGTCTTGGTATGTAAATATGGTCACCCATCCACGGACCAACCGCGGCAAGCGTAGCTTAACCTGGCCGATCGAACCGTGCAGCTATTGTTATTTAGCCACAAGCCCCTCTTCACTGCCACTTAAGTTTGGCAATTCTTCGGGCTATGTCGGTTGCCTTGGTTCTCCTGCGGGTCTCTTAATTCCTATTTTAGATGTTATGGGACAAGTCTATTGCCATCAATTGGGCACAAAACCAGGCTCCGGATTAGTACTGAGAAATTCTTAATAGAAAAACCTAACAACACTTTGCCCGACCTAGAAAATCGAACCGAGGACTTAATGCTCTGCAGTAATACTTTCGACCACTAGAACAACGAGGCGATAACTATAAAGGGTTTTTTTTTTCTCTCCTTAGCCCGCAATGTCCCACCCCTTTCCCTTTTCCATACACGTTTGTTCTCTGCCATTGCGGCCCAGTCCCACCGATAGGAGCCAAGTTCGTCCCGTCATCTTCGTCTTGGTCTACCGCAAGGTCGTCTAGAATTTTATGGGACTCAATTAATGGTTCTTTCAGCCGTTCAATGAGTCAATATTAGGAACAAAAAAAATAATTGTTCGAAAATTTCGGACAAAAGACAAGGCTGGACTAGCAGGAAGGCCAGTATTTGATAATGTCCTTGGAGTTTCATACCCATTCTTGTCCATAGAGATCTACGTTTTTGAATGGGCAAACTTTAACTTTCTGAATAACTGACCGACAATGTGACAATAGTTTTGAGTTAGAATAAGTATGTATCTATTATTATTTTTTTAAACTCATTATTTAAAAAGTCCTCACAAAGGGTACGGAGGAGGTAACCCTAGCTGCATGGAAGTGCACGGCCATGCAATGATTTCTTTTTGTTTGATTTATGAAACTGTAGCAATATTTTTGGGAGCCGGAGATTTTGTATCGTACGTAATATTGTGCGTAATTGTTGTAACGGTTGATAACGGGGTGCTTGATTTTGTTATTTATTGCTTCTTAAGTGGGTAGGTATGTTTATATCTTTATGATTAACATAAAACGAACTAAAGACATGAAACCTGGTTAAATTGTTTAATAAAAACTTTTAACAAAAAAAAAAACGGCGAAAAAACTGAAAAGTAAAAAATAATAAACCTGCTTTGTTTAACTTTAATAACTAAGTTCGGAAGTTGGTAACAAAATTAAAATACCTATCCAAAGCCCTTTCCAATCAAAAAATTATTATCAAAATCGGACTACTCTGAAAAAAGCTATGCGTGGTCATACATAAAAAAAATATACGCGTCGACTTGAGAACCTCCCCGTTTTTTCGTCGGTTAATAACAATGGTGTGTATTGCATAGTGCATACAAGGATAATCGTCACTTGGTGCCTCCTCATTCTTTAAAATTGTGCAAGGGGCCTCAGCGAGCTGGCTTCGGCTCCTCGTACGCCTTCCAAAGATTCGGGAACCGGGCCTTCCCCAGGGTTTCGAGATATGTCAAAAGTGGTGTGAAACTTTATTAAAATCTTGGTTTCATTCATTTACTGATATGCAACGCGTAGCCTGTACCGCTGGACCTTGCATGCAAGATTATCTTATGCAAGAAAAGAAAGCATTAAGCAAAATATATTGAAAATTCATCCCGTAAAGGGATTAAATAAGGAATACAAGTTTGTATGGGATCTCGTCAGTTTTGCCGATAGGAAATCCCATCGAGCACACGGCTTGTGTATCTATCTATATTAATAAAAAGAAAAGTCCTGACTGACTGACTCATCAACGCCCAGCCCAAACCCTAGGACCTAGAAAGCTGAAATTTTGCGCAGAGGTTCCCTTTATAATGTAGACAAGGAATAAGAAAGGAGTTTTCGAAATTCAACCGCTAAGGGAGTTAAATAGGGAATGAAAGTTCCGCGCGGGCGAAGCCTCTGGCAAAAGCTAGGTCTATAATAAACGTCAGTTAACCTAGGTACCTAACTTATCTATAAAGATAAGTCCGCTTTTCGACGATCTTGTTTGTGGTAGGTTACCTGCAAATAGCTTAACTTTGACAATCCAAGTGCTGGTTGAAAATAATGAATGCTTTGGCTTTGACGCAAAAATGTTATCATGCTATCTTTACTTATAAGTTTGTAGCTACGATTAGATTTATAGAAGACTATAACTATAAGAATGTGACTTGAAAACTATCCCACGGGAACGTACCACAGGGATAAAAGTATCCTATGTGTTAATACAGATTATAAATTATCTGTGTCAAATTTGCGTGATTGAGTAACAAACATCGAAAAGTTTAAACATATAAACTTTCTCATTTATAATATTAGTAGGACTAATACGATTGATCATCCCAAAAGTGGGATACTATATTATACCTGCAAAGTGAACGATGATCATTAATAAACCAAGCATGACAAAAACATTAAACATTAACCACCTCGCCACCATTACATTACCAAAAAGAATGGCCAGTAAATACACGAAGGGTAACTCTAAATCATCGGAACGTGTGATCCCTCCCAGAGGGGAGGTAAATCCTCCGCGTGACCTCTGTTGACGTCATAGAGGTTTATGCCGTGCAAATACACTGTTCAGGGGTAAAACTCTTGAGGGGCTTACTGTCCAGTAGCTAGAGAGGATAATAATTATGTTTGTTTTGGGAATGAGATGTGATTTGGTGATAATTAAGTTATGTTTGTCTTTAAATATTGTGTTGTTATAAGGAAATGGAGTCTTAAAAAATGTCCCATGAGTAAGTCAGTTAAACTCTACATCGATTAGAAATTTTGATTTAAAAGTGTGTCCATTGAGTTTCTTGCCTGTTGTTCTCCATTGGAATTTGCCTACTTCGCATTGGAATGGGCAAATAGGTTCACGCTTTTGACTGACTAATATGGACAATTCAAAAGTGCCTGTAAATGGTTTAATCGAAACAAATGCTTTTATTTAGTAATAAAGGAATAATGTTTGCTAATTACAAAGTAAATCTACTTTTCTTTGTAGTGGAGAGTGAATAAAACCAGTAAGAAATATATAAACTGAAATATCACATTCCGATATTATACTAGTATCGTTTTTTATTCAAACAGCAGAAAAAACCACATACCTTTATACCATAACCTACATCCATTGCAATTTTAGCCACGTTCTGTGACAAAAGTAAATCAAAAAGGTACCGTTTTTTTTAGTAGGTACCTCTTTCTATTACTGAAAACAAAACACTTAGTTGAAGTATAACCTATAGCTATACATGTAACTTAAAGCTAGTACACGGTAACTTACAGCCAGCCAACTAAAATAAACAAATGAACTGACTGCAAGCGCCTGCAGTATTTACGTTAGCAAACGGTTGCGGTTGATCGATTATATGCGGGCTTAACTAGGACTAACTAGACGGTAACTAGAGCTTACTGACTAGTGTTTGCATATGTTTAAATTAAAGTAGCAAGTCAGAGCTCTCAGATGTACATAATTCAATATAAAAATTGGTAATAATTTTAAGTTCAGTAAGGACTTTCTACTTTCTTTCTTTCTACTTTCAGGACTCCAGCAAATCTGTTTTGGCAATCTTACGAGCTTACTAGCCTTCGTTATGAATACGACGACGGTCGGTCACAATAAATCAAATGGTAAAAAAAATACGTATCGAAAATGAGAATAGCTTGGTTTAAGAGTTTCGTCCAAATAGTCGTAATTGGTTATGGAAGGTTCTGACAGAGGTTCTGACAACCTGTTCTAAAATACCTAGCACGATTTTCTAGTACCTAATTAAATCAGGAATAGACAATAACTATTGCCAAACTAAAACGATAAACGTAATTGTGTGCTAAAATGAAGTAATTCGGCCCTGCAACGAAATAAATTAAAAAGGAATCAACTTCACATTATTATTTATCTAATAAACATGAAATAATATTAATAGTACATTTACCTATTTAATATAGACAGTTACATTTCTCAATCAAGCAACACGTTGCCATGTTATTTTTTGCAGGCACATAACTCATTTATTTCTTACCAAAACCTGTAATAATTTCTTCATAAACTGTAAGATAATTCGGTTAATTAGTCTAGCAAAATACTAACTTTGTTTTACGTACCTTACAAACGATTTCAGTTCTACAAAGATTAGATTAAATCGAGCAGCTGTCTAGCTTAGAATTTTAGTTAGTACCTACCTAATTGCTAAATAACTGGCAACTACGAGCAGCTTCTATTGTTACATCTGGAACTAAATTATGCTGAAAGGGATGGCAGATGGGTAAGAGCACGATTTATATCTTATTCATGAAAATGGTTGTTTAATTGGATGCTGGGTGCACTGACCATCGATTCTTACTTGCCTAGTGATGCTAATCGTAAGCGTATTATTCGAAACATGCCACGTGCTCAATGTACCCCTTTAGGAGATCAATTTTCGAGAATGCTTCCTTACCTTCGTTATGTCCGGAACTCTTATGCAAAATACATACTTCTAAACCCAGTAATTTAGACTGTGCGTTGTTTAAGATTTTTATTTAATGGAATTGTATCTATTGTTGGTCATAATGCCTCGTCCTATATACGTACTAAGTATATTATATTATTTAAAAAAATAGCTGTTGCCACCGGCTTAGCCCACATGGAGGATGAAAATTAACAATTATCGTCATATTTCAACCAGTTTAAACCGCATGAAAATCCGTTCAGTATATCTTTAATTTATCGCGACCTGACAGGCAAGACAGGCGCACCTAAGAACTATGTTTTATAATATGTAACGAAGGAAAGTAAACTGATTCAGCACAGAATTGAAAAGCGTAAAATAAAATTAAATGAAACTGTTAGGTGAGATGTCAGAACCTAGCGTTAGTGTGCCTCACAGCTGCGCCAAAAAGGCTCCGTTCAGCAAAAAATGCCAGACAACTATTTCCTCACGCTGGTTTTCACCTGGACCTGACCTATATAATAATAGTGAGCACGTTGTTCTAATTGCCACCTCTAGTAAGCCGCAAGGGTTTATCGAAGGTTAACGCTGGCCGTTGTCGGTTCGTGGATGGGTGACCAGTGACCACCCACTACACAGCGGGGGCCCCACTGTGTAAAAAGGAAAAGAATAAGCTAGAAAGATTGATTCATTTATTGATTTCAGTTCAATAAACTTATCTTAATTTGTAACTTTAAACATCTAAGTTTCCTACATAGTAAATTTTTAGGGGTGTGAGGAACAGGGTGTTAAGTTCACTCATACCTATGTTGGAAAGGAGGATCCGCCGACCAGACTAGTATTGTGTCTGGTGGGCAACTGCCCGACATTTGATGTCTGGATATTTTATCTATTCGAGTGTCGTGGTAAACTCTGATTGCGCGATGTAGAATTTCTAAGAATAGTTCGCCTGTGGCATTGTAGATGGCGCCACTTTTCTTTTTGCGTTTTTTCAATTCTGTTGCGAAGCATTTTTATTTGTAGTGCCGCTACAAATTGATCCAAGCATAGTGTCCAACCTTCCTGAGAATTCAGTCTATGTGGCTGTTTCTACTGTTCTGTTACTAGTACCTATATAATCCCATTATTGTCCAGTGTGCGGGTATGCGGTTTGATTGACTCGGCCTAGCCTGTGTGACTACAGATTATAATTTACGTCTAGCCTGTGTCTGGTTTATCCCGTTCAGCTGGCAATTCTAGGAAAACGGATGGCAAACGCTTGCGGTACGTTTGCGAGCAAAATGTTGCATTGCAAATTCGGATTGCAATGAAGAAACGGTTACGGAAACCGTTGGTATAATTCTAGAGTTGCTGTGAACTCAGTGCGCAAAAAGTCGCAAATAATTTAAAAAAAAAAACATCAACAAACCTTTTCATACTGTTACCTTATTTACGAAGTCTGAAGAGCTACTACAATATAATATTGTGCAATACGAGAATGAAAGCGTATTTCCAAATCTGCCTGTTTCCATTCAAATTCTCTTATAATTGCAGCATTGCAAGCGATGTTTTTCCAAGTTAAAATTAATAACTTCGTTATTGAAGGCTTCATCATCATCATCATCATCTCAGCTACAGACTTCCACTGCTGAACAAAGGCCTCCCCCAAAAGGGTTTTGGCATAATCGCCACGCTTGGCAGGCGGGTTGGCGATCGCAGTAAGGACGTGGTAAAATGCATAGAGAACGCTGCTGCCTATTTCTAAGGCTTAGTAGGCTATAAATTGGTGAAGAAACGTTATGCGACCTAGCTTTGCTCAGTGTAGACCGAAAAGATAATTTACGAAGGGGCGCAAATGTGATGCGTGCCCTAGACGCAATTTTCTATTGGTACACCTCTGTGTGAAATCTAAATAATTTAAAGAGATCATCAAGGTCAAACATAATTTATTCAACAGCATTAAGATGCGAGATTTAGGTGGTTTTAAAAAAATATTTACTCCCAAGTTATTTTTGCACCTTTTTTTTCAGAAAATGGATTGATTATTGAAAAAATTTCGAAGATCTACGGCCTCTTAAGGTGAATCTAGCCCACTTTTTTCCCATACAAACTTCGGAAGTGTATTACTACACTGTTCGACAATGTACATCCAAAATGAAACATGGTATGGTTTTGTCTCATTATTAATATTATCTGTACCGAATCAGAACAGTAATATAAAAAATCATAAAAAAATTAGGAGCCAACAAAGATTCCTTTTTCTTGCAAATTTAACCTGACTTTGGGCGTGTTTCTCAATCTTAAAAACTAAGTCGGTACTGACAAAGCTCAATTATCTAAAAGTTCAATAAACTTTATTAGTCATTGATTTATGTACTGGTTTTTCCATAAAACCCGTTTTACTAAAACTGATCCTGCAGCTCACTCAAACATGTTGTGCGTGTAGACTAACGTCTCACGGGTACTATCTCTGTCGGACACGAAGCCTGGTGAGACAGCGTGCTTTTCAGCCAGGCCCACCAGTGAGTTCGAGCCCGCGACTAGGTTCCCCTTAAGCAATGTTTATAAAAAAAGGGTTTAGAACATAGTTATAAAAAGTTTCTTACTGCCCCAGTGGTCTATTCGTCGCAAGCGCTTCTGTAGAGCATGAGGTCCGGGGTTCGATTCCCAAGTCGGCCAAAGTGTTGTTGGGTTTTCGATTTATATTTTCTCAGTAACAGCCTGTTGTCTAGATTTGTGCCCGATTGATGGCAATAGGCTCGCCCCGTATTACATGGGACTTAAACATAACTGGCGAAATGAGAGTGTACTATAGGTACAGCACTGCCCAACCCTTGGAAACAAGCCGTGATGATATGTTAGAATCACTGGCATTTCTTACTCAGTTTCGATATAAAACATTCATTTTCCCGACACATTCATCTGTACTAGGTAACCAATCTCCTGGGATATCTCGAATCCCGGAACCTTGGAAGAATCAATATTAGGAACGATATACAGGCAGTTTGATACTTCTTGGAGATAACAGATCAAAGGGAAAAGGTTCTGGATAAGGTTTACTTTATGTTGAGACTGTTTTGAGAGGCGCTATAGTACTGTATGTTTGTTTCATCTACCAAACCCTTTCAAACGGGAAATAATTTGTTGATGCTCTAAAAACTTATGACCTTCTAATGATGGTCACTTTTTAACCGACTTCAAAAAATAAGGAGTTTCTCAATCCGGGTGTATGTTTTTAATGTTTGTTACCTCAAAATGGGTAATTTACCTATTGAACCGATTTAAAAAAATCTTCTTTGGTTTGGAAGGCCAAAGTATACTTACGACGCTTACCGAGTGGTCCCATATACATTTATTCATGTTTTGATTAGTGGTTTTGAGTAATTTTTCACTTTGTAGTGTTTGTTTGGAAGTCAGTAAAAAAAAACTAAACTATTAAAATTGATTATCCTCTACAATCGAGAATCCGCTGGATGTGGGAAGCACAAGACCGGTCAAAGTGGAGGACCCTGGGGGAGGCCTCTGTCCAGCAGTGGACGTCTTTCGGCTGAAACGATGATGATGAACCGCTACAAACTTTTTGCGCTTCTAATGATGATTTTGTTTAATTATAGGTAGAACCTCTTTAAACCTTTCTGGATTTTTCTGGGGCACACCCACCAAATAGGTAAGTTTATAATTGCAATGAACCTCTTTCCAAGTTTTTCATAGACATAGGAATTATTTTAGCTTCACAAAAAGAGGCGCAATCATTATAATAACGTATTCACAAATATATTTAGGAGCGTAAATGGCAATTTTTTAGGTTCGATTAAATACATGCCCTTTCGAACTATTCTGACTTGTAAGTTAACTAGATGCGGCTGCGTATTTGCATATAAACCCAGTAACTAGTCAAACTAAAGGTCGTAGAAGTCAAATAGCAGGTCCGGAAAAAAACTGAAACTCAAAAACTCAAAGCATTTATTTCAATTAAACCTTTTACAGGTACTTTTGAATTGTCAAAAAAAAAATGACCTGAAATATGAAATTTAAGCGAATTTCGATGTTTTCAAAGAACAACTGACATTTGATGATGTTGTTCAAATAAGATGTAACCACATATACGTTTTATCTACATGAAACATTTTTAACTTAAAGCGATAAAGCCCCATATTAAATAACGTAGCTTAAAGTTAAGGAATCTTATGCGTCTGTTTAACCATAGATTGTAATGAAACAACAGAACTTATACTTGAGTACGTCCTCAACAAATCTAGTCTTTAGGAAACCATTCCCTATATTCCCAGCAAAAATACCAAGAGAATACTCTAGCGACCAATTTAAAAATTAATATTTTATCGAGACAAACCTCAGCCAACCTAAATCCAATTACATTATTGGTAGAAAATATAGAATGTAATCTTTGTTTAAAATGTGGAGCCCGGTACGGTCGGGTTTCGCAAATATTGGTCCCGGCCGCGGCAGGCTATCTCGGACAAACGGGTGCAATTGATTTTCGTTACCCAATCTTTTGGTTAGAATTAGAAATGGTTGAAAATTGGAGTATAGGGCCATTTTCAACAAGGTCGTCTTTTCAATAGGTTTTGTTTAGTTAGATATTAGTAAGAGGAAAATACAGAGTAGCAGGGAAATCGACGCACGACCTTTTACCATGAATGAAAGAAATAAAGAATAAGATTTATTTATTAAATTTATTTTATTTATATTATATTTATTTATTTTAGAATACCATGGATTCACTACATGATTCTGAACCTTCCTGTTTTTACATTTTTCGTCAGTTATTTAAAAAAAATTGTTGTTCCATACATTTTGACCGCGTAGGCATTGCACATTTCTTTGAAACAGCAGATTTTTTTTTTACCCACGTCTAAAAATTAAAACACTAGAGGTTCTAAAATCAGATACTGACTTCATGGTTACAGTTTGCGCGTCGAAGTCCCAGCCACCGCAGGGTGGGTGCCTTTCAGGGTCAATAGGCCTTCCATTTACAAATATGGAGTCCTATTGACCCTGTCAAGGTGCGCGAAAGTGTTATTTGGTTCTATAAGTTACCTGATATTGTCGTTATTATTTTCGTATTGTATGATATGATATTGTATTAAATATTTGAATGTCTACCAGAAGAGTGGAGCATAAAAAATGACTTGTTGGTTTTAACTTAAAAGTTAAATGCATCTCCAGTGTCTCTAATGGTGTTTTCTTAGTCATCATTTTATATTATGTTTGTATAAACATTTAGAACTAAGAAGTATTGTGTGTTTATTTGAAGTCTTATTCTGTTATTTTTGTCTTATCGACGTCATCATGTCAACTTCGCCTGGCTATCGCTGGAAACCAGCGCTGGGCCTCTGTCTTACAGCGTCGCAGGGTCGTAGCGTAGCTTAATGCTGAACGATGGCCATTTTGCGTATGACGCATATTTCCTCCACGTTGTTTTTTTTTAAGTTCGTGTTCTTTCTCTGTGTCATGTTTACCGCAATAAAACGCATTTTTTTTTCTTTCTTTCTTTAAATGGTACCAATTTCTTACCTGCTGGTGATTAGCATCTTGTTTCTCGCTGCTATCAGAAGTTGTTGAACCCGTTGGCTTCTTGCAGAAGGTGGGGCAGTAGCGTCGACATAAACATCTGTCAAAGGGAAGTGGAATTAATATGTGTAGGAATATTAGATATATTCAAATTTGGTGGTCATAGTCTGCAGGCGTATTCGGAATAGATTTATAAACACGAAAAAAAAAAAGATTTGATGTTTTTTGTGTGGCTCAACGACCGTCGGAAGTGTTGTTGAGGTATGAGTTGAGAAAATCTGTTGTCTTTTATTTTATGGTGTTTAGATATCACTTCTGTGAAGTTTAAATAACAACAGAAACTGATATTTCAAACACTACACAAACTGTAGTCCATGACGCCACAAAAAAAGAAACATTAAATTAATTTATTTTTCTGTATTCTCAAGATAGAGTATTTATAGTATCGAAAAATGTGACGACAACTATAATTATCGTTTGCCCTTGTGACATGCAAACCATTGGCAGTTTGATAATATGATTAGTTATCAAACATAAAACTGAAATATGTTTTTACACATTATAGGCTCGTGCAGTCTATTTTACCTAATCTGCTAGATTTGAGGTTATGTTATGCAGTCTACAATAATGAATGTTTGTCTAAAATAAACCTATTTAGGGGAGGGTCTTGCGTTCACAAATTTATGTTTTGGCCTCCAACAACACGCTTCGCTTTCGCTTGCTTGGCTTGGTTTTGTAGACGCAAACCTACCTTGCTTCCTCCCTCAGAGGCGGTAAGGTGGCGTGGTCTTGAGGGAGAGCGCAACGGTCGCGTAGATCCTCAAGGCAAGTCTGGTGATGTTCCTTCTCGAGGTTGCCGCCCCGTTCTTGGTCTAATTCCATATGAATTAGACATAACAGAAATCACCGGGCGATTCACCTCAGGGGTGGCGAGGTCATGCCCCTGGGTGTCCACCATCGAACAAGAGCAGATGATGGACAGCAATGACCTCCCGCGTGTTTGTGCCGTGCGCGGGGACCCGTACGGGGGGATGAAGGAATTCTGGTGGTTGAGTGGAGCAGATTGCACACAACACACCACTTTGGCCCGGATTTCCTCCTACACGGGAGGTCGTGGGGTAGCTACCCACGATCAACCGGCTGAGGCATCCCATAAGAGGGTTGTCAGGCGAGGATCGGCTTAGTGGGGGAGGGCAGCCGGCGCGGCGTGAGGTCTCGGGGTGAGTTGCGGCATAGTCTCGTGTCGTATACAGTCCTGGGATCTTCCGTCGCGTGCGGGTTCGTCAATTTCCTACTAGGTTGATCCTATACCGAAGGAGTAGCTCTGGCGTTCGCTCGTTGAACGGGCGACGTCCCCGACTGAGGGCTCCGTGGCGGGTGGAGAGCTCCAACGGTGAATCTTAAACGTCCAAACCCATGGATAATGAGACTAACCACAACATAACCAAGCTACAAGCTGCGTCCCGCTCGTCGGATGCGCTAACAAACACATCACGGGCCGCGTCTTCAGATGCGCCTCCCACAACCAACAGAAGGGTTGCGTCTCAAGATGCGCCTAAGCGACAACCGCCTAAGGCTGCATCTACAGATGCACCAAATAAAAATAAACGCTCGGCTGCGTCCAAGGATGCGATGAGGAAGGTAACCGCAAGGGATGCACCACAACAGGCTGCGTCCCGAGCAATACCAACCACATCTGCGTCCATGGATGCGCCCCCAAACACAACCCTGACAGAAAGGCCAAGGACAGTTCTCGCTCATGGCGACTTGAGGAGCACTGCAAATGTGGATGCGCCCAAAACACGGGCTGCGTCAACGGCTGCGGTCTCTGAAAGGGACCTGTCGAGTCTGGCCAAAGCCCCACTGGCAGGAGTGTCAAACGACGACAACTGGCAAACAGTCCAGGGCAAGAAGACGTCCCTCAAGGCGGTGCCGGCAACGGCTGAGACGCCAAAAGGTGCCACCGGCGTTATGCGCAAGCGCAGCGCAAGGACAAGAGGGCGTAAAAAACCTAGAAATACCAATACGGTACCACCGGCCAGGGCGCAGAAGCGTACGCGTCCCGAAGATACCGTCACGCCAACGGGGATCAGCAAGAAGAGCAAGCCTGCTCGCTCCCGTATGGTGGACGGTACTTTGGTGAGCTACGCCGAAGCGGCCGCGTCGTTCCGGAGCAACGAGCTGTGTGTTGCCGTCATGACGGACCCTTCTTGGACATGACGCAGGAGCAAGCAGAAGGGATCCGACACACAGTCGAAAACCAGCTCCGGGATCTGCTGAAAGTAGCTCCCGATCCAACCGACACAACCCTCAACACCGCGATCCACTTTAGAGGCCGGGCCCACTTCGCAGAAGGCGTCCTCAAGACGTGGTGTGAGGACCATTTCACACTGGCCTGGCTCAAGGGGGTCGTGACAAACATATCGTCCCCGCTACCGGGGACCAAGCTAACCGTTCGGCCACAAGCAGACATACCCAAGAAGGTCCTGTGTATGCTGTATGTCCCAGAAACCAGCGAAGACACTACGGAACTGATCAGGATGCTGGCAAGGCAGAACCCTAACCTGAAAATAAATACCTGGACTCTGACTCACGAAAGGGTTAGGCAGGAGCCCCCGGGTACCTGTCTCTTCTTTCGTGTGCCGGAGTCCATGGTAAAAACCATAAAGGACAGAACAGCGGCGAGTATACTACCTTATGGGTAGTATATACATCCGCTTCCTGGAGGAGGGTGGAAGCAGGGAGGCGGCCGCTGCGTCGACAGCAGCAACAGCCTCGAGTGCGCATGGGAGTGGGCCGGGTCCGTCGCTGCCCGTACGTTCCCCGTCGCCTACCGCGATGGGAACCGTTGGGGGGGCGGTGGAGTTGGCGACTTCCATGGCAGCACTGGAGGTTGTTTCAACAGCGGGATCAACGCATGACTCACCCTCGTCCGGTCAAACTTCGGACGAGGATTGCTTTCCGTCAGGGGAGGGTAGTGAGGGCGAGGACAGCAGCCTCTGCTCCTCTCCTTTGCGGGACTAAAATCCTGCAGACCAACCTCCAGCACAGCCAATCTGCGTCGGCCACCTTGCGCAGAGTGCTGGAGAACAAACAACAACAAGGGAACACCATCGCCCTCATCCAAGAGCCGTGGATCAGGGGTGGCAAAATATGCGGTCTTGGTAACATCGGAGGTAAGTTGCTACTAGATACCTCCGCAAGTAATCCGCGCACCTGCATTTTTGTCCCAAAACATGTACCTAACCTTTTAATTAACGAATTCTGTTCAAGGGACCTGACAGTAATCAGGCTTTTCAGAACCGAACAGGATCTCCCGGACATCGTACTAGCCTCGGCATACCTGCCTGGCGATGAGAACGTGCCTCTGCCAGAGCTCGCCTTACTGGTTGAGTACTGTGAAAAGGAGAAACTGGAGCTAATCATCGCGACAGACTCCAATGCGCATCACACGCTCTGGGGTAATGTCAAAACCAACAACCGAGGTGAGGTAATGCTTGATTTTATTCTTAGTAATAACCTTGTTTTACTCAACAAGGGCTCTGAACCTACCTTCGTAAACGCGAGATCGCAAACAATAATTGATTTAACAATAGCAACCATAGGTATTTCCAACTCTATACAGGACTGGCATGTGTCCAATGAGATATCGTGCTCAGACCACAGATGGATCCGTTATACCATTAATTTTAACCTAACCAAACCACAGCCTAGAAGGGTTCCTCGCAACACAGACCAAGTCAAGTTTGTCAAACTAGTCGAGTCTGAACTATGTAGATTACCCGCCCCTCCGGCTGAAATACCAGTAACCAACCTAGACGAACATGTAAACAACATCACATCCATCCTCTTATCTAGCTATGAACAGTCGTGTCCCCTCACGGTACCAAGGCAGGGCGCTCGCCATTCCTGGTGGAGTCCTGAACTGGAAAGACATCGACGAAAGCTGAGAAGACTGTTCAACAGAGCTAGGAACACACGGTCGCCGATAGATTGGGACCGTTATACAACAGCTCGGAAAATTTATAAAAAACTGGTACGCCTCAGAGGAAAGAATAGTTGGAGGCGTTTCTGTACCAACATTGAAAGTAACAACCAGGCAATGAGGGTCAAGACCTGTCTTGCTCAAGAGACAGACCACTCAATAGGATGCCTGAAAAAACCAGATAATACGTTCACAACAAACGACGCTGAGACAAGCGAACTACTCCTAACCACTCACTTCCCAGGATGCCAGATTGCGACCCAGCAAAGTTGGGAACCGCATAGGGAGAGAGGCACGAGCAGTTTAGATTGGGAAGTGGCGTTAGAAGTAATAGACAAAGACAAAATAACATGGGCAATCAACACCTTCTTACCTTTCAAGGCAGCAGGACTGGATGGTATATTCCCAGCTCTGCTCAGATGGAGCCGTGACTTACTGGCTGATTACCTCGTCAAGGTGTTTCGAGCCTGCCTCGCCCACCGCTACATCCCCTTGAAATGGCGAGAAGTAAAAATAATCTTTATACCGAAGCCAGGTAGGGGCGACTACACCCAGCCCAAATCTTTTAGACCCATAAGCCTCTCATCGTTCTTCTTGAAGACACTGGAGAGGCTGGGGGATAGAAAGATTAGATCCCAAATTTCGGTACAAAGACCATTACATCCCAATCAACACGCCTACTGCGCAGGCAAATCAACTGAATCAGCACTCCATGGCGTAGTTTCACGCATAGGAAATGCTCTCAAAGCCAAAAACCCAACCCTAGGCGCCTTCATTGATATAGAAGGCGCTTTCGACAAAACTAACTTCGCCAGCATCGAACAGGCACTTGCCACGCACGGTGTTGCGCGAACGCTCATAGAATGGATTAATAACATGTTAAAATACCGTGCTATTCAGTTTACCGTGAACACCACCACACGAGGCATCGTGAGCAGAGGTTGCCCACAGGGTGGGGTGCTGTCACCACTACTGTGGAATTTAGTCGTAAATGAGCTCATCGTAGAGCTCAACGCCAGCAGTCTTTACTCGGTAGGTTACGCGGACGATATGGCAATTCTGATTTCGGGGAAATTTGAGGGAATCTTATGCGATTTCATGAGAAGGGCCTTCAAAATAATCGAGAATTGGTGCACGAAGCACGACCTATCGGTTAACCCCTCGAAAACAGAACTAATAATGTTCACCAACAAAAGGACTCTTGGGCCCCACAGGCTTCCAAAACTTTTCAACACAGAACTAACACTTAAAGACGAAGTCAAGTACTTGGGGGTGATCCTTGACAGCAAACTGCTCTGGAACAAGCATCTTGACTACAAACTTAATAAAAGCACAATTGCACTATACCAATGTAAAAAAAGCATTTTTTTACATTGGTATAGTGCAATTGTGCAGGAAAAACATGGGGGCTTTCTCCGAAGATCACTCTGTGGTTATACAAATCGGTAATCAGGCCAATGTTGGCTTATGGCGCTCTGGTTTGGTGGACAAGGACTGAACTCTCGACCACCATTACCAGACTACAAAGATTTCAACGACTGGCCTGTTCAGCTACCACTGGCTGCTTGAGAACCACCCCAACAGCAGCCATGGAGATAGCCCTTCAACTAACTCCCCTTGACCTGTACATACAGCAGGAGGCGGCGCTAGCTGCCCTCAGGCTAATGCATCTAGGCATATGGGGCAAGAACCTTACCAGTCCACACGCTAACATCCTGGACCGGGCGATTGAGTACCAGCCTCTCATCGCTGCCCCGTGTGATAGAACACCAATCTCACCTCTGATATGAAAGTGCTAGGCCCGTACCCACTTCTCCCCCTGCCTTTCTCACAATTTCGTGCGTGGATTCGCCAAAGGTCGACCGAACTCCATAACAACAGATGGTCACGGGCAACAGACTGTAGACAGTCAAAATTGGCTTTACCGATTGTACACCCGCGATTAACTAAAAAACTTCTCAGCCTGAGTAGAAATAACCTTAGAATATTAATTGGAACAATTACGGGCCATAACACACTTAACAAACACCTTTTTAACATAGGCGCCACAGACAGCCCGCTTTGCAGGGGCTGCCTTGACGCCGAGGAATCAGCCGCCCACGTCATCCTGGAATGCGAGGCCGTGGCTTCTCAACGTGAAGAAATCCTCGGAACAGTGAGGTCGCTCCGCGAAGCCTGTGAAGCTCCCAGGAAGCTTCTGTGCTTTTGGGCGGAGCTAGGCTGGCTCTGTTAGCCAGAATCCCCACGCACAACGGACCGAATGGGAGTCTACGTGCGGAAAAGGGAGTCCCATCATCATCATCATCATCATAGTATCGAAAAATGTGACGACAACTATAATTATCGTTTGCCCTTGTGACATTCAAACCATTGTCAGTTTTATAATATGATTAGTTATCAAACATAAAACTGAAATATGTTTTTACACATTATAGGCTCGTGCAGTCTATTTTACCTAATCTGCTAGATTTGAGGTTATGTTATGCAGTCTACAATAATGAATGTTTGTCTAAAATAAACCTATTTACTTGCGAGTGGAAACCTCCCACAATTTCATAACAACGTAACTATGTCTTTACTGTCGACCACTCTAATCTATATAAATAAAAAGAAAAGTACTGACTGACTGAATGACTGACTCATCAACACCCAGCCCAAACCCTACAAAGTTGAAATTTTGCACAGAAGTTCCCTTTGTAATGTAGACAAGGAATAAGGAAGGATATTTTGAGGTGCACGATACTGACCAATGCGTGTCCTAACTGGACAGGTTCACTCAATCTGTCCTCAAAAAAACATTTCAGACACCTATCTACCTACATGGTCTTAACATGATCTGATCAAGATTATTTCTGCACTTTTAAAAGACAGTGGCGTCTAAATTTGTTTCGGCCCTAATTCTCAGAGTAGCCAGATAGGTAATGCCGATCTCATCCAGTTTAAAAATATAATTGATTAGTAAATGTGTTTGTACAAACCTACTGTGGTACACAAATAAAATCATTTATTAACATACTCAAACAAAGTTCGTAATAGCCCACCTTCTAGAACTTACTAGAGAGTATTAGTTATATTAGTATCATTTGTCATACCTGACAACGTGTATATTGCCTGACAAAAACCCTAAACGGTACACAATCGAGCCTGGGACACTATATCCTGTACCACAGTCTCCATTGTGTGGACCGTCGAGAGTAAATTAACGAGAACATAATAGCATCAACAACATCCCGTCGATAAAAGCAAAGGCCAGGCAGGTTGGCGCCAAAATTATTATTAAAGGTGAAATGGGGTAGTTTGATGTTCGTTTACTTGTTGTTACGTTAACCTTTAACGAGGTTAAGAACTGTTAAGTGGGGGTAAAAGTGAGCTTTTCTGCAAAGTAAATATTTCGATCAAAAGTCTGTTTTTATAGAGTGTATTTAGAGAATTATAGACTAGGATGGTCATTGGAACAATTTAGTAGTGACCTCGACGGTTAAAGAAGAAGAAAATGTGCGAAGATAGGTCTTTGCTAACATTATCATTATAGCAGATTGTAACTGACCACTCACGAAAAAGGTCCTTTTAATGGCCACTACAAGCTAATGGGCCCAAAGGAGAACTTACCACGCATGGCAATCAAATTTCAGCATGCGTAGCATGACCACTTTGATCTCTACTCTACGTAGAATATTTATACATTTCTCTATCTATGCAAACTCACATGTCTTTTCTTCATTTCTGGCGCGCCGTAGAATTCTTTCAGCTTATATACATACATAAACTCGCGCTTTCTTCCCATGCGGTTGACAGAAAATACAGACCGCCCCTGCTACGATCCTTACATGCTCTTTTTGCCTCGTTTACGTTAGTACATCAAAGGCCTTAGTGCGAGTTTCATTTTACTATCTCGATCAAACACTTCGAGCGCGTTTGGAGCACCGAACGCACTGGATGCGTTTGTTCGAGATGGTTAAATTAAACTCAGACTAGGGCCACTGGTCATTCACGCACGCTGGTTGCGAGTATTACGCGCTTGACCTTTCTGAAGAACAACACCAATAAGTTCCCTGCATGTCTTCCCCTCGGGGCTTTTAAATCTTTCAACAATCTGTCATTTTCTCTTCCATTTAGTCCTTCTTAATAATGGTCACTTCGGGTGCTGTTCGAAGTTTTATATTCTTAGCAAAAAGATACTGCCCGACTACTTGATGTGATTCCTTAGCCACCTTTAAATACCCACGAATTGAAAATATAGCCTTCTCCTTCCATCGACGAAAACATTCCAAACTTCATCTCAAACATACAGGTTCCTCAGTACATAAAGGTACAAGTTAAACAGAGTAGATAGAATTCAATAAACAGTTTGGCTCGGCTCCAGATGCTGCGCCACTGAATATATTTTAAAACGACTTAATTTTACTTCGGGGGGCGCTGGACAATTTTAGCTGAGACCAATTTAGGGGGAAAGAAATTGGTCTGGACGTTTTGCTATTAGGTGATATGATTAAATTAGGCTTTAAAGACGTAGCTGGACTGTGATATAAGATATGATGCCGCTGAAAACAAATTTCTTTCTGTTTTTGCCCAGAACTATTACTTTCAGCGTCTACGCACTTGTACGTAACATTCACTGAACTATCTATTGTTCAATGAATATAACATACATTGTGTCTGAAGACTGTTTCCCACCATTTCCACGTAGCCCAATAGCGTGTTCATGCTACTTAGAAACTAATCTAATCGGCTTTGAATTTGGTATACATAATATTTTATACTCAATAGTTACCAAAAATATAATTTCAAGGATTGCCTACCTCACACTACCCTCACATTTGTCTACCGGACTATTCTAAAGATCTCCTTAGTACGTAATAAATATGGAACCCTTTAAAGAAAGGTTCTTACCTTAATATTTCTATTAAGACGAGAACACCCCTTGTCAGCTCGTTACTAAAGAAACGTACATTTCCGGACCCGAGATAATGGCGCCCAGAGTGGGACACAATCACATGATTCTAAATTCAACCTTTTCATACGATTTGGTTATGATACTCATAAACGATGATTAAAGTTAAGAGGTGTTTAAACGTCAAAAATGTATGGTTAATCAGTCGCTAATCATTACTTAACTTTAAGCAGCGTTTATAAATAAGGGGGTCATTGTTTAAAACCTTGTGATAATTCATTATTTGAAACAAGCAGAAAAGGTCTGGTTGGATTTAATTATGAATACAGATGGATTCTCTATCGCAAAACATTTAAAACCAAATATTAGACAAGAAATATTTTCTAAATAATTGCGGAAACATGTAGAGGTCAACTTGTTTCAGAAATAATATTCATTTTACGAACTATGTTCACAATATGTCCCACGTTGGGCGCCAACACCATGCAATGGCACCCAACATGGGACACTTTTTGAATTTAGCACAAAAATTACCTACACTAAAATTCTCTTTCCAGTTATTTATAGAGCATTAACAACAACTATATACCCGGCATCAATAGGCGCTGCTAGCATAAATTAGGGCAACAAACCAAAAGAACATCAACCTTTTAATTTGACCGTAAATATGTCAAACTAGACGCCACTCTATAAAAAGATTATAACGTTCAAAAGTCTTAACCAGATGTTTGTCACACAGTTTTATACTATTCTATGCTGCTTCATCATCATCATTTTAGCCGAAAGACGTCCACTGTTGGACATAACCCTCCTCCAAACGGGGAGGGAATTGCCATAATCGCCACGCTTGGCAGGCGGGTTGGCGATCGCAGTATGATGGTAAAATGCATAGAGAACGCTGCTGCCCATTCTCTAGTAAGTCCCTTAGTCGCCTTCTACGACACTCACGGGAAGAATTGGGGAATTGGGAATTGGCTGCTTATGATGTTACAAAATCTAGTCAGTCATAGATCATCATCATCATCATCATATCAGCCGAAAGACGTCCACTGCTGGACATAGGCCTCCCCCAAGCTCCTCCACTTCGACCGGTCTTGTGCTTCCCACATCCAGCGGATACCCGCGGTCTTCGCAAGGTCATCGGTCCACCTTGTGGGAGGCCAGTCATAGATATTGAGACGTAAAACAAGTAGATCAATACAAATTTGTTCAAAAATGACCCTTGCCTATTATGACTTAAGAGCTTTATTTACTAAATCAACTTGCATATACATGAAAGAAAAGCCTCTTAACTCAGATGAATTAGGTTAATATATAACTATAGATACGACGCCAAAAAACAAAAACTGGCCAAAATTTTGTACACACAGATACACCTCAAGCTGTAAATTTCCAGTATAAGCTGATCTTGCATTGTATAGGATTTTCGTATAGTGCGAGATCAGCGTAAACTGTAAATGTAAAGCTTGATGTGTAGCCGTGTGTACGAAATGTTGGCCAGTTTTTTGGGGATATCTCATGCTTACCTAATATAATATCAATCAGAAATCTTAAAGTCTTTGTATTATTGTTAAATGATTATCATTTTATTAGTTTAATTTTATATCCTGTTTCTGTGCCCTAATTTGTAATGTAGCTTAAAGCCTTTTGCCACATCTATAATATACAGAAAACGCAATAAATAAAATGAATAAGAACATGTACGTAATTCAGACTCCCAACGAATTTTACTGATAGAAATACAAGAATAAAGAAAATCTAAAACATCTACTTCCTAAACTTTAGCCCTCTAACCCTCTCAGACACCTTACTTCGACCCCGTGCCGTATATTTAACACAATAGACCCTGAATGGACGATAAGGAACACAATTAAGGACGGGTCAAACCGGCTTTATCAAATTACTGGAAACTGTGCTAGAAGATAGCTTGTATAGGTGTTATATATGCTATTGGAAATGGAGTGTTAAAACTTTATACTATAGGGTGGAGGCGATAACTAGCCCAAGATAAAAAAAAAACTATTTACAATTCAGTGTGAGGTCGTATGTTCATTAACCAATTTCGCGACCGTAACAAGTAGGGAATCTTTCCAGAATTATACTAAATTAGCAGCGCTCCGTGGTTTCACCCGCGTAGTTCCCGTTCCCGTGGGTATACGGGGATAAAATATAGCCTATGTCACCCAGGGATAGTGTAGCTTCCCAACAGTGAAAGAATTTTTCAAATCGGTTCAGTAGTTTCGCAGCCAAACAAACAATCAAATCTTTCCTCTTTATAATATTAGTATAGATCATTCACTGCTGTACACAGAACCGGTCAAAATGGCAGAGCTTTGGGAAGGCCCAAAGCTCTGCCATTTCGACCGGTTCTGTGCTTCCCGCATCCCGCTGGATGCGGAAATCCCATCGAATGAATTAATCCCATCGAATGACTTTTTAATCCCATCGAATGACTTTTCATGAAATAGTAATTCAAAATGAAGTTAGAAAGATGTAAACAAAGTTTGAATTTCGTGGGCTAGCCTGAAAGTGCCTGTGAGTGCTTAAAAGAACGCAACTTGTGCTTCAATGTTGGCACATTATGATAAATAGGATATTTTTATTTCTGAGTAGTGAAGTATGTTCAAAGGACAGAAAAGAAAAGCTTTTTGATCTTCACACTGTTTAGGCTCATTACTAGTAAGTTACTTTTACCCTTTGCTCCTAAAGCTTTAGCTTTTGCAGCTTCGCCCGCATGGAGGTCAGATAATGTCCCAGGGGAACTTACTACCGGGATAAAAAGTCCTAATCCAGGTTATAAACTATCTGTCTGCCAAATTTCATGCAAATTCGTTCGGCCAGTTTTGCGTGATTGAGTAACAAACATACAAAGTTTCACATTTATAATGTTAGTCGGATTAATAAGTCGGAAAAATATTATAGACTAGGATAGGTACACACATTGACGTGTTAAAGTGTTTGTACAAACCTACTAACAGAAATAAAATAATTTATCATGTATCATTTATAAGTCACTTTTGAACCTCATAATAAAAAATAATTGAATTAAAAAACTAAAAAAAAACAACCGACTTCCAAAATAACACTACAAAGTGAAAAATAACTTAATTTCGGAAGGCTGTGATTTCGGATATGTATTTGAATTTTTAGTTACCGCCTTTTTAATTAAGTTATTTTTCACTTTGTAGTGTTTTTTTGGAAGTCGGTTGTTTTTTTTTCACTTTTTA
Organism: Polymixis flavicincta; assembly: GCA_949987655.1. Lineage (NCBI taxonomy): Eukaryota > Metazoa > Arthropoda > Insecta > Lepidoptera > Noctuidae > Polymixis > Polymixis flavicincta. The sequence goes on from OX465183.1 coordinate 22,520,804, forward strand.
GTTTTAGTACCTACCCAACACTAATTCGAAATTTCATCATGCTTGGGTCAAAACAATGCTTATTTAGGCGATAGCAGCAATCGCGGTTGATTTGCGGTTATTTCTTGAAGAGTTTTGTTGCCTGTCTCCGAAACTAATCATTAGATCTATTTGAAACTTATATGGGACCATTTCGGAATAAAACCCTATCGAACAAAAAATTAGAATAGAATTTGCAAATCCGTCATATATAGACGGATATGCAAAATTCTATTCTAATTTTTTGTACACAAGCGACCTATAAAATCGCAAACGGCCTTCGTTGAACAAAAAAAAACATTACAAAATCCTCAACACATTTTTAATATTTCACCCACTTCATAAAGCTAGCAGGTTTAAATAAAACCTGCGACACACGGCGGCTCGTTTACTGTGTACAAAAAAATAGGTCGGGAACACTCGACGAATCCAATAACTATTTGTAAGTCCATCCTCCCATGTACAAGTACCCTCATATTGTACGCTTATACTTTTAAATTAACCGTTGTGTATTGCACCGTATTTTCGTCTAGTAAGGTTGAATTTTGTTTGCGTGCGAATATAAGCACAGATATAGGTGTGAGTGTACCAATAGGTATTGACAGGCTGTTAAGTAATGCTCCGTTATTTGTCATAAGTCGTCTATTGAAAGGGGGATTATGGTGTAATATTTTCTTCCTTATATTCCCTTTGGTATCTATTTCCTACATATTTGTCTTCTTTTTCCTATTTTCATTGCGATTGGAGACATGTAACAAGCCAATATTTACACACAAGTGAATTATTTTTTAGGCTATAACCTTCTGCTATTCATAACCAACGATACATTTCTCGTTCTCATAAAGGTACTGTGAGACCCTAAGATTCTTTGTACTGGGACCGAGCAATGAAAACACCTTTATAGTGTGAAATAAATATTTTAATCATTATTCTCATTAATCATTATATCAGTATTTCCAAAAAAAATATGCTAATATATTTGAAGGCTAAATCAGCGTGACAGTTTGAACTTGATTAAAATGAACTTATAGCCAGCTTGTTCAACGTAAGGTCGTCTTCAGCAGACAACCTTTACAGTACCTACATAAACTCTTTTTTTTTAAGTCAAATCTTTAGGCGCGTTGGGCATTTTTTGAGTTACCGACACCTCTGTATCCATATGTACATGTATATATTGTGTATGTACGTACATAGACACACATGCATGTTGGCATTTTTTGAGATGGGAAAAAACCATTGAACTCGCGACACTGTTGCCGTTACCGACACCTCTGTACCTACGAATTTGAAGTGAAAACTTCTTTTTTTGAGATGGGAAAACACAATTGAACTCGCTACACTGTTAAAAAATACACACGTAATTGTTCAAGTTTTCACTTCCATCGGCACTCCCAGAGTACCGCTAGGCCTATACTGTGTCCCACTGCTGGCCTCGCCTTTTGCCTCCCAAACCTCTTAAATTTAAACTCTTACGTTCGACGAAAATATTTCCAAAACTGGGCTGAATTCTCTTTCAAGCAACATAAAGATCATAAATGTAAATCATCACAAACAGTGTAAACATTTAACCACCTGTAGATTTCAATGAACAGTTTTCAAAGCTTTCAAAACAAAGCGATAAATAATTACCATAAACCGGCTAACCGCTTGCATATTAGCACCGACTACGAGCACCTGAGCGAGAAGCACTTGCACCAATACAGCTTCCAAGACATTTAATTTTAATTAACGCTCACTAAGACATGAATTATGAGCCGAGATTGTGCGACTACCGATTACACAGCGTTTCGGATTTCACTGTAAACAATACCATGTTTAGTTGTGGGGCACTCCGGGTATTGTCTGAAATATTACTAGTAATTTAGTCTTAGATGTAAACTGTTTACTGGGAGTCTTGGGGAGCTTGGGGATTTTGGATTTGAATGTTTATTGATTGTGGCACATAAACTAGGAAAATTTGTAGTTTCTGTTCCGATTAGCTTTTTTATGGGACTTGTAAAAAAGTCCTTATTTTAATGTGGGAATTCAAAGAAAACTCAAAATGTCTTACTTGTCAGGGTTTTCTAACTTTCATACTTTGACTTAGATTATAATAATCTTAATGGAAGACGTTTTGTGGTTAACATAACTGAATTCTGAATGAAACGAGGCTGAGAATCAGCACTTCTTGAACGACAAAATTACATAAGACAGTCCCCCAAAAAGGCCCACCCTTCGCCACTTCTTAGTGATTAGAAAGAAGAAATGGCGTAACAAACTCTCCAGAAACACAGATCATTGTTCAGTTCGAATAAGAAGAACTTGATTCTATATAGTATCTTATCACAATACAGGGTGACGATTTCATCACCTGCATCCGTCAAGGGCGAAATTGAAAGGACGTGTAGAATCACCATTCGACACGTCTTTCTAAACTACTTTGCATCGAAACATATAATTATCTGTCTAGTATTGTATAAGAATTTGACGAATGAGTTTCGTAGCGAACATTGTTTAAAATGACGGATAGAATTACCCCTTGACGTACGCAACTGACCAGATCACCATTTTTTTTTTTTTTTTTCATGGATATTCTAACAAATGTTGTCTTCTCACCTGATAAGAAGCGTAGCGAAGAGCACGGCAAGCAGCGGCAACAGTGTCCCGAAGCACGCGAGGAACAAAGTCTGGACATCCGAGTAGCCTGAGAAAACAGACAAAACTGCGACAGTTCACATGACAGGGCAGCTTAGAATACTAGCACGTACTGGCTCATCTACTAGACTTGCACTGAACGTAGGCATCACACATACTTATGTTATGGTTTTATAAGACTGCGATAGCCGCCACATAACGCCAGCACTTTATAGACGTCACTGAACCGTTATTTATTAAGGCATCCTTTCCTAGAGAACGTTAATTGACACAATAAAGTCAAACCTGTGATACTGTTAGAGCTATGTCCATGAGGTTTTCATAGAAACTGTTCTGCAAAAGTCACGTTGCGTTGTCGCGTCACGCCTGCCTGTTGGAGCCTTTATCATTTTCATGACGGGCGTTACTGTTATGTGGCGGTCACCGCTTTTCTTGGAAATCGTAGCTAGTAAGATAAAAGATTTTGAACAGTTCTGGATGAGATTATGCAAGAAAATCATATTTAGAAGCATAACAGTTAGCAGTACGTCGCAATCGTTCTCAGGTAATAGGTAACTGAAATCAACAGCCTGAGCCCGAGTCCATTTAACTAGTGTGGTAATTTTGTAACCTTTCTATATGTTATAGGTAGGGTTTTGTGGCCAAATATCATACAAGATCGGTTTACGTGTAGTACGTAACGTGTAATGCGGTTTCGACTACACATATACCACTCCATCAAATTTAGTTGACAGGGTAAAAAATCAGAAAGGTCTCGCATCTGTTAGCTAAAACCCGTTAGGTACGAGTATATTTGACATGTTTTATTTATATTGTTGTATTTGTGAGACCTATGTTCAGGAATTAATATCCTAAATCTTACTTAGTATAAAATTAATTATGATATGTGTAGAGAAGAGCAAGCATTCTTTTTGATAACAGGAATATTAGTAGTAGGCACTAAATGTTACCCAAACCCTTAAAATACATTTTCTCGATTCTCGTTCGCAATAAGATCGCTTCTAAATGTTCGACTACTGAAATGTATTCACATAAAATAACTTCCCTTTCGAAAAATATATTACCTAGGTTATTATATACTTTAAACAAGTCTGACTGTAGTGGTTTTAGTCTGCTTGGTTTTATCATGTATTAATATTAAGAGATAATAGTGATATGTGTGACTTAAGTAGTCCATTATTGCACGGCGTAAAATTAGCACGTGTGACGTAAGCCCCATATAAGTCAAGCTTTTCTGTGTAAAAATGGACTATTTAAGTCTCATAAACGCGTGCCTTAAGTGCACGTTTAGGTCACACAGTGCTATTTTCATATACAGAATGTTAGAAAATAATTAAAACTGAGCTTGAAGAACTGCCTGAACGCGTCCTCATGCAACGTATTAATAAACTGATTTGATTGAAATAATCACTATATTAATACTAAATAAGGTACAAGGCAGTTCTTACTGCTATTAGTATTTTAATAACGTTTTATTAAACAAGTATTATAAACACTAAAAGTGCACAAGAATCCTCTGGCAGCGCACTTACTCCTTTGTAAATAAAAGAGCTATAAAATAGTCGTAACCCTGCTATACCTTCAGGTGTGCACCGATGTGTTTTCATACACATGTACACATATAGTGTCCTTCAACCTTCAAACGAGTTTGTAAGAAAACTGTAATGTTCATAATACAAAGTTTCCACATAAAGTTCGAAAAAAGCAATAGAGCCAACGTAAAACGAAATTACTGTTGAAACGTGGGTAGGTCGTATATTTTCATTGCTGTCTGTTAGTGTCAATTATCTCTTCTATCTGTTTGGTGGCAACTGAACAGACGTGTCCTAGGTCTTTCAAAGCGAAAGATAGCACAGGACTCAATAGAAAATGTGCAAATAATGAGCGAAATATATCGGTAACGTGCATTTGCACACGAGGCAATTTGATCTCCATACCTATAACGGTATGATAGTTTTGGTTTCGCTTAGGTAAAACTGAATTTGAATTGTAATGTGTAATATGAAAATAGCAAAAATGCTTCGCTGTGCAAGTTGAAGCGGTATCGCAGCGGTGGAGAATGATAATATAATATGCATATTATTGTAAAAACCTCCTTTTTATCAGACCCGTGCTATATAAAAATGCCGCGTAGCTATTCACAGCCACGATTAAAATAATATAAAGTTCAAAGAGAATGACATCTAACTACATACATTACGTATAGATGAAGAATACATTTATATTAAGAAAACACGAGCGAATATAATAGTAAGAAACATATTTTAAACTATCCAAATCAGATTTAAAACTGTCATAGTACTATTTCCATATACTCTAAAAAAAATATCTTAGTCGCCATCCTTGGGCGCCAATAGTTGAAATGGCGCCCAAGCGTGGGACCACAATTATCAGACTGTTATTATCCTAAGAGTTATATTTCAATAATAATTAGGAAAGCAGCCATATCAGCACAATGCAACATGCTGTTTCCCTAAGCCTATAAAGATAATCTTGCTTCAAAAACAATAAAAATTTGCGTTATCACGACGGACTTTATACACCAGACTTCTAAACTCCGCTGTTAAAGAGCCACACGCTTCAAATAAGTCAATTTTCGATGTTCTTTGAACCGAACATTCTAAACCTGGGCAGTCATCCAATTGGCACCCAACGTGGGACCGGTCTATCTTGCCGCTGCTGAAAATCTCGGCGCTATTCCGTTACAAGCATCGATTTTACGTGACCAAACTACCAATTAGCCGGTTGAGGAATTAGCCAATAATAAGCCGCAATGAAATTGTATTACTGGCTCTTTTTGCTTCGTCTGCTTTATTCGGTTCAGTCGGTTTCTTATTTATCGGAAGGTTTTATGAGGATTTATTGGACTTGTGATAAAACGACGATTTTACGTTTTATTTTCATAGTTAACTATAGTGTCGGTCGGTTAGGTACTTAGTCAAATAGTTGAAGCTGGTGGGTCTATCTATCCAATGGAGAAGAACGGGTAAGAAAGTCCATGGTTACACACATACACAAATGTGTATGTATGTAACCATAGACTGACGACTGATGGAAAACACACACCTACGTGTGTGTTTTGATTTAAAGAATAACCGTAGAAGGCGTGAGTTTCGTTCAGAAAATCAAGCTGCTACGATTCTTACTTACTTCTTTTGCTTCGTTTACTTTCATATATATTTGAAGGCCAATTTTCGAAATTGGCCTTCAAATATATGAAACGAAAAAAAAAACGTTCAAAATCTATTAGCAGTCTCATCTCGGCGACAAAAAAATGTCAAGCATTTTTGACATATTGAGACTGAGATCAGACTGTGAACGTTCTTAAAATTACGAGAATTGAAAAAGAAAGAAAGATGCGTTTATTGGCATTACAGCTTACAAAACCTTAGAACTATAAATAAAACACAAAATGTTATTAATGCCAAAAGGGCCTCAGCTCAGCATAATGTCAGATGGCAACACAGAATGCACCACCTGACGCTGATTTTCAGCTGCAACCCACGAGTACCATACGCTCGAATAATAAATACTTAGTGAAGTGTGTATCCGAAAATAATATTATTATATAATAAAAAATATGAAAACTAAGATGCAGTTAGTTAGTAGTACAATAACTTATACCTAGTGTTAGTAATACAACCTTAATAAATTAATAGAGTTACAAATAAATTTAAATAAAATGTTGTGGCATACATGTGTTTTAGAGTCGGTGTTGTGTTGAGATGATTGAACAACTAGAGTAAAAACCCAATATTTGCTTATTATTTGCAATGAAATGTCATCTAAATGATAATAACTAGAAAACCTACCTATAAGGCAAAATCCTTTGACTGCGTTGTTCTTCTTAACTACGAAACAGATTTTCATGCGGTTTTCATATAATAACAATTGACAAATAAAAATAAATAAGATTTGAAATTAAAGAAAAATTAAATCGACTGGTAATAACCGGAATAATAAAGAAAGGAATAAATTATTTTAAATGGCAGATAATATGTCGGCTCGAACATTTTCGTGATCTTTTTGATGGTTTAGTAGAAATATTTTTAATTTCAATTTGAAAGTCGAGCTACTTTTACTAAACTTTATGGGAGGGGGGATGTTGTTCCAGCATTTGGTAGCTGCGTAACGGAAACTACCTCTAAAAGCCGCCGACTTGTGCTGTGGAATGGAAAGTTGTTGGGAACATTTTCTTCCCTCACCGATTCTGTGTCTTCTTGTCCACGATAGTCTTTCATATAAATAAGACGGGGAGTGAGACTTAATAACACCAAAAAGTAGGCTCGCCAAGTGGAATTTACGTCTAGCTTTAATTTTTAAAATGTTGTGCTCATTTAAGAAAGGTGTAACATGTCCTCTAAAGGGAACTTTAAAACAAAACCGTGCACAGGCGTTTTGAAGTCTTTGTATCATTGCCCCTCAGGTCATACACGCAGGCCCATTGCGAGCATTACGCATCTTACCTTTTTGAGGAAAATCACCAATAAGGACACTACACACTATATGTCTGTCTGTATTCACACCTAAAACTGACTACTACCTAACAGCCGACTCGTGATCGATTTCTCATTTACTTTCCGAAATTCGATTGAAAGACGGAAAGTGATCCGTTAGTGCCAGTACCTCCTTGAACATAACATCACGCCTGTTCTCCCCGAAAGCTACGACAGACGTGTGCCTATGACGTGTGACGTGTGCACCCACATTTCGCCAGTTAAAGTAAAGTAAATTTGTTAAGACACTGTTTTTGGACACCTTAGCACTAGAAATAGGAGATAGCAAAATAAAAAGAAAATGTTATTTTGTAAGTCCTGTGAATAAGGGGCGAGCCTATTGTCATCAATTGGGCACAAATCCAGACACCGGGCTGCTACTTAGAAATTCCTGTTGAAAAACCCTAATAACACTTTGCCCGTCTGGGGATCGAATCCAGGAACAACGCATTAGCAGCAGTAGCGCAACCACTAAACCAACGAGGCGGTTAAATGAATCTTGATAGATTTCTCACCCACTTTCAGTCATCATCATCATTTCAGCCGAAAGATGTCCACTGCTGGACATAGGCCTCTCCCAAAAGGGGGGTTTTGCCATATTTGCCCCGTTTGGCAGGCGGGTTGGCGATCGCAGTATGGTGGTAAAATGCATAGAGAACGCTGCTGCCCATTCTCTAGTAAGTCCCTTAGTCGCCTTTTACGACACCCACGGAAAGAAATGGGATGGTGCTATTCTTTAACGTCCGGCACCACACGGAACTTTCAGTAATTGGACAGAAAATGATCCATTAGTTACAATACTAGTGCTGTTTTTAAACGTTAAAACGGTTTCCTTCAAATAGTACTTCTTAGGATACTGTACTGAAACGGTGCTATCACAAGGCTGTATCTTTTAAACCGTGACAGGCATTGAAGTTTTCACAGAGAGTGAGATTAAAGCCGCTATTTCAACTCATATTCAATATAAATTAAAGTGAAAATTATAGGGGGTTTCATACAAGAAACGTTGCATATTAAAAATATGTAAATAAAGTCCAAACTTCAAAGAAGGAACTGACCCTTTGTGTGCGAGTCCGACTCGCACTTGGCCGCTTTTTAATATCTAAAAACAAACTCTCTTTCAATTTCTAAATAACATCTGAAATGCGTTCAAATAATTTCATGAAAATCAATAAATTTGCTGAAACTTCAGCAGAACGAACTGGAACAATGGCCGCCATTTCGCTGGAATTAAACAGCTTTAAATGATGCAAATAATGTAAACAGCTTTTGAATAACAAACACGATGTACAAATGGAGCATCATTTGTTCTGTCTACTCATTTAATTATAATTTGTGAACAGTACAAACTCTCATCCATTATTGCGGAATCAAACAGGAATGTACTTGGTCCAAGTGGGTTCTCAGGAGGTTGAAAAAAGAAACGTTGGACTAATATTTTCCAATTGTTTCCTGGTACACATCATTTCAGCCGAAAGACATCAACTGCATGTCCATGCATACCCTAAAAAACTGGGGAAGTTTGCCATAATCACCACGATTGGCACGCAGGTTGGCGATTGCAGTGTGGTGGTAAAATGCATTAGAGTATGCTGCTGCCCATTCTCTAGTAAGTCTCTTAGTCGCCTTCTACGACGCCAGCGGGAAGAAAAGGGATGGTGCTATTCTTTGCGTCCGGCACGATACGGAAATTTTTTACACACGAAATCGTTACACACATACATCAATAACCGGTCGAAGTGGCGGAGCTTGGGGGATGTATAGACATCCCCCAAGCCATAGGACGTCCACTGTTGGACATAGGTCCAACAGTGGACGTCTTTCGGCTGAAATGATGATGGTGATGAAACATCCATAAACTCGCACTTTCTTCTCATGGGCGTAGGCAGAAACTACAGAAAGCCACCTGCTACGATCCATAAACACTCCTTTTTCCTGGTTTTTTATCATACATCTGGTCATTCACGCACACCGGTTGCGAGTACCACGCACCTGACCTTTCTGAAGATAAAAATAAGGTCACTATAATATGTCCTCCTAGGGCGTCCTCTCCAGGCTCTCTGACTCATCACTCACATCTGCCTTGTTAATAAATACCTTTTGTTAATGAAACAAATTCAACTGCTATTTGAAATGGTTCTTACAATTTTTTCCGCTACCCTACATTTCCCTTTCTAACTTAATTTCGCCCCCGCTTTTAGCACACACCATACGGTTCAGTACTGCCGTGGTCCCTTAGGGACTGAATACAAATTTGCGCTGAGCGACGAGCTAGCGGGATAAATTTTGAAAAATCCCCGCTAATTTGTCAAAAAAAGGACCCGGGACAAAGCAGATCGTAGCTGGCTATAGAATACTTTCTACCCTCGTTCATGTATTTAGTCACGGTTGTGTTATATTCAGGAAGTACGTTAATAAGGCAAGTAATAAAAATGTTTTGTGCAAACCTGGGGAAGATTTTCACCAAACAAGATCAAGCAAATCTTTGTTACTTGATAAACCTGATGTTTTGCTGACTTTAAAACTTCGCTGTTTTTTTTTTTTTGTAGCCATGTATGTTTCGCGATATTTCCGACAATTGTGGATCGATTTCAAAAAGTTTTTTTTTTTTTGTCGACGGTGTGGTTTAGGCGGTTCTTTATTGTGTTACCAAAAATTTTTATTCATAATCTAAACTGCCATAAATGTTTTTGTCCTAATAATCATTTGTCCGAATGATAACTTGCCCAAACTTCATGTCACATAATGTAAGATGCCATAAAATTGAAATCCCTAAATACAATATACAATAAATTTGTTTGTCATAATAAAAAACCGAATTTTTAGCAAATGTTTTAGGACTAACAATTTATTATAAATGAAAATTCGTAATAATACACATTATGTAATACAATACTTAGGACATAATGACTTTATGTCATACAAAATTGGGAGATTTATATAATATAGTACACGATATTATGACAGAACAGTTTTAGAAGTAAAGATATTTATGTAAAACAAAATTTCGAATTTTTGAACATTATGGTTACTGAAGTTTATAGCAAACGTGTTATGGATAAAGATTTTCGGACAAACAATTTTAGGAGAAGTAAGGGAGTACCGGTTTAGGCATGTTACGAGTAACATTTCTCGGGCAGTTTTGCGTTAGCTTTGATAGTACGAGTATGTATTTAATCCATTTGTCGACTCCACTTGACGATGTTCTTATTCTAATACTTTCTGTCTGTTGTCTTCTACGTGGCAAGTAGTGGTATACGAATGGGTGTAGGCAGTAGTGTAACTAGGGCGGGGCAGACTGTGCAAGAACCCTGGGTGTTTGTCGAAGGGGGGCGCAGGAAGTCGCCAATTAGGTATTAATTTAAAAATAAAATAAACATCAATAAAACTTTTCATACCTATATCTAAGGAATCTGAAGAGCTACTTTAATATATTTTGTAATTGATGAAAGCGTATTTCCAAATCTGCCAATTTCTATTCCAATTCTCTTAAAATTGCAGAAGCGATTTTTTGGCAAGTTGAAATTTAATACCTTCGTTATTGAATTGGCTTATAATTGGTCAACAAAGACTATGCGACCTAGCTTTGCTCAGTGTAGACCGAGAAGATAAATTACGAAGGGGCGCAAGTGCGATGCGTGCCCTATGTGACATTTTCTGTTGGTACGCTTCTGGGTGTGGGGGTAGGTACCATCACCAAAAAGTGAAAAATAACTCATTTCATCAAACCCATACGTGTGGGTTATCTATGGATAGGTCTTCCAAAATGATATTGAGGTTTTCAATTTCATTTTTTTCTAAACTGAATAGTTTGCGCGAGAGACACTTCTAAAGTGGTTAAATGTGTCCCCCCCCCCCCCCTGTAACTTCTAAAATAAGAGAAAGATAAAACTTAAAAAAAAAAATTGTATGATGTAAACTTCCACCGAAAATTGGTTTAAACGAGATCTAGTAAGTAGTTTTTTCTTAATACGTCATAAATCGTATTATGTTACTTGCTGCTACGGAACTCTTCATGGGTGAGCCCGACTAGCACTTAGCCGCTTTTTTTTTTTGTTAAACAAAAAGATGTGACTAAAGAAAAGTAACATTTTTCTGTTAGCCGAAGCTAAGACTCAACAAAAAAGAAATTAATAACATAAACCCATCATTAGTCATAAAAGGTCTGCCATATATACCTCTAAGAAACGTATTCCCACTCGTTATAAGCCCCATGTGCAATTTTCCAGTTCAATGACACCATTCGGAGCATTCTTGATTATAAATTTAGAGTCTAGAGACGGTCAAGTGAACTAAGATATAAGCCAAGCACCATACGATGGTTCTTATTACGAAAGCAGTAAAGGTGAATTGCTAATATTCCTGTTAATAGTTTACAGCGAATGCGCTCTTAATATATTTTATACAGTTTTTGAGGGAACTTAGTTAACATGAATACTTAAATATGGCGACGGCTAACAGCTTCCAAGCCAAACTATCACAGCTTGAGTATTTGAAACTTTTATTGAAATATAGTTCCTATGTAATAAAAAAAAACAAAATAACATATGTGAATACTCACTCGTATCTGGCGCCAAATCGTTATCCACTTCATGTCCTGTGATGTTCATCATTAAAGCACTCCTGTTCTCCTTCGATGGCTTAGCCACCTCCACCAGCTCCACATAATCAATCTTCTTCAGCACATCACTACTGTTCCTATCTCTTTCCGTCTCACTAACACTCCTATTCGAAAATTCACTCTCGTTTATTTTCGCAGCTATCAAAAACTCAAATTTTGGCATGTCTTCTGCGAACTCAGATTCTGGCCTAAAAAGAATGTCGGTTATAGTATCTTCTCTATCTGTTTCCGAATTGATGATGTCATCTAGCAGACTACTTGATATGTTAACTTGTTTTTCGACAGGACTCGCTTCTCCGTTTGGCACCTCCATCATTCTCTGCTCTATCATTTTCTGCTCTAATCTGTTCGTGTTCTGATCTTTCATGACTTTCTTTGACAGATCCTCATCTCTGCCTTGCTCAGCATTCATGAGACCTTCTAGTTCTGATTTCGATGTTCTATCCGTCTCTCTTATTTCTTCGTCTGTCTCTTCGGCAACGACAAGAGTATCAGAGTTTGGATCAATGGGTATATTAAAAGTGTTATTTTTATTTCCAAACTTGATGACAATGTCTGTGGTGTTACTGTTCATATCGGAGTACGGTCTCGCGTGGACTATATCAGCTGTTAGTAGAGCGTTCAAGAGGAAGAACATGAGTTTTAATTTAACGTTAGTCATTTTTATTCGATCAAGGGTTCATTTTTATTCTTTTAGTGTCAGTTCATTTTTAATGATGGATCGTCGGAGCTTCAGTGTCTGTCAGCGGACATCTGCGGACAAAGAACAGTTGTCTATTAAAGTTTGCACTAACTTGATTAATGTCTGGCGGTAACAATGGCTGGCTAATTATTTTTTCACGTGGACGCTTGTTTTGTGATGAATTTGATTGTAATGAAACTTTATTAATAAATAAGCTACAAAATTCTATTGTATTATGATTTAGTTGGAAACTAGTTCCAAATTAATCATCTCCGGAATATTCCTAGAATTGGAAGAACTAACAATAATTTTCATCTTGTAATCTAGCGAAAATTTTAGTTTGACTTCGCCTTGTGATCAAATAGCGCTAGCCTAGATCTTGCTACACCATGATGAAATCTGTTGCTAATTACGACGACACACCAAAATGGGAAAAAGGGAGTTAATTTTGTAACACACATAGGAATAGCTTTAATTTTGACAGTTCAATAATATCTATTCATTGCGTTATTTACGTTGTTGAATAGACAATTTTTTCAAACATACTTAGCAATGAATTAAAAATGTCTTTCAAAATGATTCAGATTCTGATTGATATTGTGTTGCAATTGAGGTGTCAATTACTCAAAACTTAATAATTTACTGCTTTTTGGCAGAATAGTCGACATCGGCTTTGCTTGCCATAATAAAAAATAAAATTTACTGCATTCTATAATGTATACTTAGGTGGTAACTTATATAGTGAGATCATTATGGATCCTTGGAATGGAAATTAACTTTTCAGCCACATTATCTACCTGAATAGGGTAAAGTTTTAACCAGTGCGCAAACTGTAACCATGAATGCAGCATAACATTCTAGACCCTGGCGTAGAAATTTTTCATCGATTAAAAAAAAAACAACGGTTCCATACATTTTGTCCGCGTCGGTATGACAGCAGATTTTTTGCTACGGTCTAGAATGATATGCTGAATTCATGGTTACAGTTTGCGCACTGGTTAAAACTTTACCCTGTTCAGGTAGATAATGTGGCTGAAAAGTTAAGTTTTAAGCTTCCTCTCTGCTAGATTTTTGGTGTGAACATTATCCTTATTGATCTCAATAAATAAGTTACCACCTAAGTACCTAAACATTATAGAATGCAGTAAATTCTATTTTTTACTATCGCGCACTGGTTTTTTATCCTGTATCTAATTTCATGAAGGTTGCTAATAATATGTATGAATTTTCAATTAAATATACGTAACATAACATCGCGCCTAGTTTCCCCAAAGGGTTGGGCAGAGATGTACCCGATATAAGTCTGCTGGTTGCTACTGAGAAATTCCAGACAGAAAAACCCAATAGCACTTTGTCCGACCTGGGAATCGAAGCTAAGACTTTATGCTCAGCAGTAGCGCTTTCAGATCAATGAGAAAAACTAAATATAATTAAATCGCATGTCGTACTTCCTTACTAATATTAAAAACGCGAAACTTTGTATGTATGGATGTTTTTTATTCTTTCACGCAAAAATGAATAAATGGATTTGGATGAAATTTGGCACACAGATAGATTATAAACTAGTTTAACACATAGGATACTTTTATCTCCGTAGTTCCCGTGGGATAATTTCAGACTTCCACGCGGGCGAAGCCGCGGGCGGAAGCTAATTTATTATAAATGTAAAATTTGGTATGTTTAGATGTTTGTTACCCAATCGCGCAAAAACGGCTGAACGGATTTAGATGAAATTTAGCACACAGATAGTTTATAACCTGGATTAACACATAGAATACTTTTCATCCCGGCAGTACATTCCCGCAACATAATTTCAGACGGGTGAAGCCACTGACAAAAGCTAGTAAAATATAATTTCTGTTATGATAATTTTCAGATAGGCTTTAACATCTAAGGACCATCACCCACTGTATCTACAAAGAACATGTAAATGTTACACTAAAGACATTAACCAAACGAACCGTTACCAGCGATCCAACCAATGTAGTTGGTCTGACCGGCGAACCGTTTAGTCTAACCCTGCCCGTTGACCTAGTTCTGAACGGCTAACAATGTAACGATGAGTTTAACAAACCCGCGTGTATAGCGAGCTGAAAGTGCTGTGAGTCTGATAAATTATTGTGGTAACAACTGGTCTAGCTAGGTGTATCTTGACTAACAAAAATGATTCTCGTTCGTGACTCAATCAAATAAAAAGTCATTCATTCAAATTAGGCTGAGAATCAGCACTTTTCGAAGTCAAAATTACATAAGACATTCCCCCAAAATGACCGTACTTCACCACTTCCTACTGCCTCGTTGATCTAGTGGTCGCTCTACTGCTGAACAAGAGGTATTGGGGTCGAATCCAGGGTCGAGCAAAGTTGTATTGTATAGCAGCCCGAAGTCTACATTTATGCCCAGTTGATGAGAATAGGCTCGCAACCTGTTACATGGGTCTTAATCATAATTGGCAAAAGTGGGTGTGCTATAGGTACAACTCTGCCTATCCCTTCAGGAAAACAAAGCCCTATGTTAACAGTGATCCTTGGATTAGTGCGTATTGGTGCATTCGTCATGTGCGTAGCCTTTTCCATTCGTTGTTTGATATTATGTGTGAGCTCGTTCACTTACGGCTAAAGATACTCTATCTCTACTCTATCTCCCTCCGAGAGGGAGTGGGCTATAATCCACCACGCGGGCCCAGTGCGGGTTGGTAAATGTCACATGTCTTCGAATTTTTGGTTCTAGGACATGCCGGTTTCCTCACGATGTTTTTCTTCGCCTTTTTGAGAGCAGTAGTGATGAAATAATTTACAAAAAGTAAAGCGCCTGTCAGGGTCCGAATCTACGACCAACAACTCGTAAGTCGTAGGTGTTACCACTGACCCACCACTGCTCTGCACTGTATAAATGTTAGCTCATCTTTAACTACCCCTACAACTCCTACATGCGACCAATAAGCACAACGTTTAGCGTGCGTTTCAAAAAATAAAAGTCATTTCCCAGTAATGATTTAGCTCAATGTTACTTAGTTCAATGTGATGTTTTTTTTTTTTTGTAACTCTGTATAATTGTAATCACATGGCAGTCTATCACTAGGTACAATTAGCATTAATATGCTACTGACTCTTCTGTGCATCCAAGGTTTAAAACGCATCGTCTCGAGAACATTTCAAGCCGCGCCATGTTAAAAGGATTGGCCAGTCAGCAAGATTAATAGCAAAGACCCTCTACTACTAGAGAATGGGCAGCAGCGTTCTCAATGCATTTTACCACCATGCTGCGATCGCCAACCCGCCTGCTAAGCGTGGCGATTATGGGAAGCCCCCCTTTTGGGAGAGGCCTATGTCCAGTAGTGGACGTCTTTCGGCTGTGATGTGAAGTGATGTGATGATGACTCTCTGCCCAGGATGTGTCAGACATACTAAGTATCGTTACTCGTAGGTACTCGTGAAATGTCTTTTATTGAAAGGCATTTAAGAACTTATCAAGTGGTTATTGAAATGAAAAATATCAATAGTCTACTTCCATGATACAAGTTGACTGGCAATACACAGTGACAATACTTGTGTGAACCTAAAGTTACAGAAAACGATTATGTTAAAGACCTAAGTTAGACTTACGTTAGACCCAAGTAATACCTAAGTTGGACCGTAAACTTATTCAAAAAATTACAACAACACGGCAAATTGATTTTTTTTGCTGAACATCTAATTACTTCAGCGGTCAGGTGCTTTAAATACCACTTTATTGACCAACTTTTATACGTGTATGTGAGCTGTTCTCATACTCTCCATTCCGATACGACATGTGAAAACCGTGAAAAAGGATGAAAACGTACCGTGAAGGTTGTATACAAAATTAAATCTTATGTTCACTAGGCTGGCGATAAAATAACTTGTTACATTCGAACACTCGAGCGTTTTTAATATTAAGCTTTCAAATGAAATTCGAATAGGTTTTTCTTTCTAAAAGCCATAGAGTATTATGCCAGACGCGTTACTGTAAACACGAAAGCGTAGAATAAACGTAATAATTTCAATGCCAACGGTGTATTAATTCCGCCACGCCAAATACTTCATCACATAGTCTGACCACGATTATTTCTGGATTTTTATATACACATTGACAGTGACGAATTATATTTATACAGTGACATGAAAATTTACTTTGTAAGTTTATAAATTGTTTTAATTATTGTGAATGTGAAGACTATGGGAGTGTTATAATCATGGTTTGGCAGTTTGAGTAACTTATGCGGCCTACCCAAATGTCCTTTCTTTGGTATTGTTCGTCAAATCGTTGAGCTCTTTAAGTTCTGAGCTAGAGCTGCATGATTAGTGATAAATGTGTGCACTGAATAGACAGGTCCACTCAATCTGTGTGGTACTTCAAAATACCATTTTAGTCATCATTTTACATGGTCTTCGCATGAACTGACCAACATTATGTCTGCACTTTAAAAGAGACAGTAACCTCTCTCGGCCTTTCTTCTCAGAGTAGTCACATAGGAAACGCCGATCTCACCTAGTTATTTTTTAAATATGATTGACGTGTGAAAGTGTTTGTACAAACCTACTTACAGAAATAATTTATCACACACAAGAATTAATACATTATAGTACCCACTGCCAAAAGGAAAAACACCTACAAACTCCAAATTGAATCATTTCCACTCCCCTCAATCCAACATAAATAAACACGCAAGTACAATAAACAGTACATACAAAATTCACCAACCCGCAATCTGAACTTCACGATCCAACATTAAACAGCCGGAGTAAGGAGCGCCCTAACTCGGAAGCAGTGAGGAGGGCCCTAAGATCGTCAGCTTGTGGCCCATAACGTATGAATTAGGAATGACTTGCCGGCAATTTATCAAAGTCAAAAGTAGCGGCTCATTCTATTGAATGACATGTCTTTTGTAACGGTGTGTTTTATTGGTTTGGGTAACTTGAAATTAAGTAGTTTTTTTTTTTGTCTATAGATATAATAGTTCGTATGCACAAAAAGCTACAACAGAAAAACGATTTCCTTTAAAAAAGCTTTTTATCCTTACACTTAATTAAAAACATAAAAGGCTTAATACAAAGGTCCAAATACTCTAATTCCTAAACTAGGTATTAGTTCGCTGTGACTTATAATATTAATATTTATTTTTAATAGAGTGTTAGTAACAAATAATGATGATGATTGATGATTTTTGAACATTTTATGAGTAAACTAGCCTTTGCCAGAGGCTTCGCCCGCGCGGAGCTGGAAAACGCGCGTTAAATTTTGAAAAATCCTTCCTTATTCCTTGTCTACATTATAAAGGGAACCTCTATGCAAAATTTCAGCTTTCTAGGTCCAAGGGTTCGGGCTGGGCGTTGATGAGTCAGTCAGTCAGTCAGGACTTTTCTTTTTATTTATAAAAATGGAAAAGAAAATAAATCAGCAGACCATACAAATATTTTGCATACTTAGTTCCACGTAAGTACCGAACCCACCTCACGTAGCAAGAGACGAATAATGTGTCGATAATTATTATTGAATGTATTGTAAAAATGAATAATAGAAAGCATGCCATTGAACGAAATCTATAATAAATGTAACATGTTGTATTGCATGTCAAATTAGGTCTGAACTCAATTACATACTTTAAGACCAACACTGTACCAATACTTATTGCAAACTAGCTGTGCCCGCGACTTCGTCTGCCTGGAATTTAGCATATTCCTAAAATAAAAGTAGCTTAAGTTACTCCTTATTACATCAGCTATCTGCCAGTGAAAGTCCCGCCAAAATCGGTCTAGCCGTTTCAGAGATTAACTGGAACAAACAGACAGACAGACAAAATTGTAAAAAACGTTATTTTGGTATATGTACCGTATATTACAAACGGACACTCCAATTTTATTTATCTGTATGTATTATCTGTCATCATCACAATCATCATCATTTCATCCGAAAGACGTCCACTGCTGGACATAGGCCTCCCCCAAAAGGGGGTTTTTCCATAATCGCCACGCTTGGCAGGCTTGAAGACAGGGAAGTTTGGCATTCATTCCTTCTGC
The DNA here is from genome assembly GCA_949987655.1 of Polymixis flavicincta. Classification (NCBI taxonomy): domain Eukaryota; kingdom Metazoa; phylum Arthropoda; class Insecta; order Lepidoptera; family Noctuidae; genus Polymixis; species Polymixis flavicincta. The sequence continues at coordinate 22,539,293 of OX465183.1, forward strand.
AGATGTGGCTTCCCTGGTACCTCATTAACAGTATAACTATGTGAAAGTCTAATAACTAAAATAAATATCAACTGCTCTCAAATACAATGTTCTTTTTTATTCTTTTTATTTTTACAATGCTGACATATTCTAGTCATTAATTGACATTATACATCAATTTTATTCAGGTTCATTTTATTTATGTAGATTATGTTACATATTGTGAATGTGAGAACGTTGTAGGCCTTACTGACTGTAGATTTGTAGACGATTTTCTATTCTGTATTCGTCTAAGTACCTGGTACTTATTGACAGGCCTGCGCTGTTCTCCCATTCATTTTATCTCTGTAATTTGAAAATATTGTTAAAGCCAATTATTTTTAAAAGAGTAACCGTGGAGTTTCTTGCCGGCTCTTCTCCATAGGAAACAACAATTTGGAACCGTGCACCTAGCTTCTGACGTTTCATAAGTGCCCATGCAGGTTTATGTGAAATAATTTTTTTTGTTTGATTTTATTATGAGTCAATCTTCCAACCACTGCGCCAACCATGGTGAAGGTAGCAAGTAAATCCTTTCCCAGGGTCACTTTAAAACTACGCACTGGAAAATTTTGAAGCTTTAAAACCATTGTGGTGGAAAAGGGTTACACCTCAAAGACCCAAAATATCTCGAAACCTTACATACCTACTGGTCTGTTATGTACCCACGCAAAATCTTCAGAGTGTAATTTTTTTTTTGTGTTCGGCCTTAGCCACATAGGTCCAGAGTGTGCAGAAACTAAATTATAACCAGCTTTTACCAGTGGTTTCATATTTCTAAAGCATTATATACTATTCTTTGTAGGTACGGTCGCGGTCAAGAGTCCATTCTCATGCTAAGGGTTATATTGCTATGACTCGCGGTCCAGGCCGTACCTACAGTTGTGTGTATAAGTGATGTAACCAGACCGCACACCACAGTAGGTACTCACACACCACTGTCGTCGAAAGATACAAAAAACATACCGTCGCACAGAGTACTCTGTCTCTGTCTGTACTGTGTTACGTAGTAACTACGTATGACCTTGGTCGGTTCATACGATCGCTAAAATTCACGCTCTAATATCGAGTCTCGGTAGCTCGCAGCGTATTGTCATTGATTAAGAAACACAATGGTCTGGGTTCAAATCTCCCGAAGAGACTTTTATTTTTCTTTTCAACAATTTCATCAGTTCTTTTATTATTCGTTATACGAGAATGTTTTTTTTTAAATTACTTAAATTATTATTTAAACAAAGGATTAAGAAGATTATGTGATTACAAAATGTTTATTCGTTATAATTTTATGAAGTAGGTATAAAAATAACTACTAATAACTTCTTGTTAACAGTTTATTTTCTCATAAAGAACAATTATTGAAGTAAAGTAGCTAATTGGTGAACCATGATAATCAGGCTATTGTATCTTAGTAATATAATAATATTGTGCTGTAATTACTACAATGTGCGGTACTCTAAAGAAATCACATTTTTCTACGCAAATCTACCCACGTAAAAATAACAAATGCAGACAAGTTGTCACAATACAATTAAATGACTCAGTAGTAAGTACTACTATTGGAATAAATCTACTGCGAGTGAGTTAGTTCTCTCAAACCTCAAAGTTAACAAATTGTATTTTTATTAGGACTTATCGAAGTTATAGCTTAAGTAATCATTTTCATTACGAAAAGAAGATTGAAACTAAACCTCGAAATAATCCATATTACGGATATGACACAATATTATGTGAATATTACTAAAATCAATAAAAGTCAATAATAATAAATATTTCTAATTTATATCTTAATGTTAATGTTTATGTTTTTTGAGCTGGTTTTCCATGATGCAAACCATCTGCGTGGAGTGCACAGCGCACTATGAATAATTTGGCAAAATGTCTTGTCTTTTTGAAACCACTTGTGCTGTCGCTTTCTTTTATAAGCTGGGGTCTTCCACTTTGCTTTCGACGGGCAAGGCTACCCCCTTCCTCATATCTTTTCATCCACTGACTCACAGTATTTCACTAAAACAAAAAAGGGGTACTGTTAGGCTACTAAACAAAATACATACTAATATGACATGTATTACTATTTAGAAACAAAATTATTTGAAATATAAATTTCACATAAATATTTAATCTAGGAAATAAATTTACTTTGAAATTTTATATTTTTCTTCTATTTAGACGTTATGATATTTATAAAACGTTTAAAAATTACTACAAGGATCAGCAGTTATACTTTAAATAAGTGCTTAATAAAATAATTAAATCATAATACTCACACTCAGGCCAGTTTCATCAGTTATTTGTGATATTTAAGTCCGCTTTTATGCAGCGCAATAATATTCGCTTTCATTTCTATTATTCAATTTGCTTACATTTTCAAATGAACTAGAAGACCGCTAATAGATTAAACACACGTCACTAGCACACAATAACAACCAACACCGTTCTATATGTCACGTCGAATGAGTCGTAAGTTAACTATCATTTAAATTTATTTAGGTTTCTGTGGGTATATTGATAAAGTTTTACGAGTTTAGTGAACAAGACGAATAGAACAAGAAACTATAGTCAAAAGCGATTTTTAAAACAATAAAAAGGCTAGCACACCGCGCGTGGGATTCGAACCCGAGACTCGTTGCGCACGAGGGCGCTAATCCAAGTACAGTAACCACTAAGCTATCACGTCATTTACTTTAACGGTTGAATTTATGGAATACAATCATTTGTAGACGTATGAGAGTGTGTGTCTACAGTATAGAAATTACTTAATATAAGAAGGTCGTAAGTTAAACCGTAGTGTCAATCTATTACTTTTTGAGATTGGTATTCCGCTTTTGGATCCTACTGTACCTATTATCTTAATTAATGGTAACAATTTTTTATCGCACCTAGAGGTATTTATGTCGGATACATTGAATGGACCATCTTTGTAAGATGACTAAAATTTACGGTGTATACTAGCTTTCGGTGTACTATGCAGGAAAAGTTTTTATCCAGTGCGCAAACTGTAACCATGAATTCAGCATGTCATTCTAGACCCCCTAACGCAGAAATTTTTCGCCAGTTATACAAAAAAAAAATCAGCTGTTCCATACATTTTGACCGCGTAGGTATTGCATGAAACAGCAGATTTTTTTCTATAACCGACGAAAAATTTCTGCAGTAGGGGGTCTAGAATGATATGCTGAATTCATGATTACAGTTTGCGCACTGGATAATACCCTGTAAATATAAACCTTCCTCTTGCATCTGCCTATTGATGAAAACCGCATTAAAATTTAGTTGCGTAGTTTAAAAGATCTAAGCGTACAGATACGAAAAACGACTTCGTTTTATACTATGTAAAGATTATTATTTTAGTAGGATAGTACATTTGACAAACATACATAAATTCACACCTTCTTCCCGTAGGGGTAAGCGTTAAATCTATACACTTATATAATAAAACTGAAGGGTTTTTGAACGCGCTAATCTCTGAAACTAAAAAAAAAAACATTTGTTTGACATTTAAATAAACTTGTTACAAGCTAGTCATAATAAAATAGCACACGAATGTATTATGGGGAACCTAGTCGCGAGCTCGAACTCGCTGATGGGCCTGGCTAAAAATGACGCTGTTTCACCAAGCTTAGTGTCCGACAGAGGTAGTACCCGTGATGAGCAGTTAGACGCTAGTCTACACGCACGACATTATTGAGTGAGCTGCAGGATCAGTTATAGTAAAACAGGCGCGTAAAAAATTAAGAAACGTCCATCGGAAGATCGGGTTTTCTGAAAAAACCACTGCATAAATCAATGACCAATAAAGTTTATTGAACTTTTCGATAATTGAGATTTGTTGGTAACCACTTTGTTTTGGAGATTTTATAATTCTTTTATTACTCAAGCACGCCCAAAGTTAGGTTAAATTAGCAAGTAAAACGAAGTTTTGTTGGCTCCTAACTTTTTATTGGTTTTTAATTTTAGTATTCCGTTTCCGTACAGACAATACAGACAACGCCATACCATGTTTATTTTTGATGTACATTTTCAAACAGTGGACTAAATACACCCCGAAGTTTGTAAGGGAAAAATATTGGAAAATATTAGTTGGATTTGAAAAAATATTTTGCGTTTGATAATCCAATTACTGAATTCTTTAACAGCAGATACGCTACGACAGCGAAAAAAAGTAAGTAAGAACGCGCAAACGAAGGTTAAATTTAGTAAACTACGAGTAAATTTTAGTTTTACTTATAATACCAAATACTAAGTATCTAAGTCCCACCAGCTGCTCGGCAATTTCACCCGTATATTGATTCCCACAGGAACCCATTTTTCAAATACTGCGTGAAAGATGGACAAACCAACAAACACTTTCGCGTTTGAAATATCAGTGGCATATCTGAAACAATAACTACACTCTTTACACAAAAGTACTAGATTGTACGCAGGGATATAAAATAACCTGCCTAGGTACGCACGGCTACACATCAAGCTATGCATTTCCAGTTTACACTGATCTCGCACTGTACGGAAATCCTATACAAGGCGAGATCAGCTTATACTGGAAAAGTATAGCTTGATGTGTAGCCGTGTGTACAACTAAAGAGTTATCTGCGTTCTTAACGGGCAGTATAAAAGTGATAAAATCCCGGCGCGTGCAGAGAGCACTCTGTGAACTATTAGGTTACCGGGAGCGTGTTTATCCCGTTTACGCTACCAACATACAGTTCATTCAGTTTATGTAATAGTTCCATTTTAACTCCAATTCCCACCGTCAAACGGGGTGAATGGGGCTGCAAGAGTGAATCGGGATGAAATTTTTAATAAGTTTTGAATATTGTAATAATATGTCTTACCAAAAAGGACTTAAATGTGATAACCGTATTATAATTAACGATTAGCTGCCCTTGTTGGCAACAAACTATACCTATTATTTCACCGTTAAAATTCTAGTTTCACCTAGAGTCACCCCGTTTGTGTTATTGTATTAATAATACAATATGTTATTTTCTTTTGTAAAATGTACGTACAAGTTCGGTAATTAATAGTGCCATGCTATCCTGTAATTAAGATATTTGCGAGATATAAATTATGTCAAAGACTGAATTAATGCTATGAAGTGATAATGAGTAAGAAGCAGTTATATATATTATTTATTGTTATCCTCATCATTGTGATATTTCTGACCTCTCAGTTGTTCTTTTAACCGCAGGAACAAGTAGAAATCACTAGGTGCAAGATCAGGTGAGTATGGAGGATGTTCCATCAATTCAAATCCAGCATGTTGGATAGCAGTCATCGCAACTCAGGACTTGTGTGCGAGGGCGTTATCTTGGTGAAACAACACAACTTTAGCAAGTTTGCCGCGGCGATTTTCGCGTATTTCCTGACGTTGTTTTTTTATTTGTTCTGCGTATACGGGCCCCATAATAGTGGCTCCATGATTGAGGTATTCAATTATTATCAGCACCTGGCTGTCCCAGAAAAGAGAGCCCATAATCTTACCGACTTCTTAGGCGTTGGAGATGACGGCCTCTTCTAAGTCATGGCTGTTGTTTCGTTTCAGGATCATAAAAGTGGAGCCAAAAATCGGTCAGGATCTTGTTGTTACAATTCCAAATTGATTTGAGAAAACCGCAATCTTGTTTGTTTATGCTCGTCTGTAAGCATTCTAGGCACCCAGCGCGCTGATACTTTTTTCATGCCCAAATGTTCATGTATAATACTATGGATACATCCTATCGAATTCTTTAGTTCTTCAGCTACAAAATGAACAGTAACACGACGATCTGCCAAAACAATTTTTTCTTCTTTTTTTATAATTTATTCGGTAACTGCCGTCGTAGGGCGTCCCGAGCGCGGTTTAGTTAAAGTTCTTCCTCTCTTAAACTCGGCACACCACCGCGCAACCGTAGAATACGGAGGAGCATTTACCCCAAACGTTCCTTTCAAGTCTAGATTTACTTGCTCAGTAGTAAATTATTTCAGGCAGTGATATTTTATTACGGCGTGAATTTCAATTTTATCCATTTTGCGTACCACGCTCCGACACGACGAATTACTTCTATTTTTAAAATAAGAAAAGAAAATCAATCTTTTTTATTTTATCAAATGTCTGCGCTTTACCTGCCAGTATTTACTTTTTTGTTGTTCAAGGAGTTTATATGCCATTATTACTTTTTATTGAACAACCCTCGTATGTGTTTAGTTGAGGTTGAGAGGTGTTGAACGATATCTTCAACCTAACGTACTTTTTGACTGCCCTGGTTTTTATTATCTATGGCTACTGGACTAACGAAGCAGGAATTCAATTCACAAATGTATGACTAGAAAACATAGAAATACTCCATGGTCCCTGGCCTCGAATACGATTTCTAATAAAATCCGAGTTTGTTCTCGTAGAAGCATCGAACCTAGATTCTCATGACCCGCAGACGCGCTAACTTCAGCAAAATCAATGAAGCGGTTACATGAGCTAGATTTTTGAGATAAATTCCCGCCAGCGTGCTGGAGATTAATATAGGTTACCGTGAGCGTGCCTATCTTGTTTTATCTTGTGTGACGTGCCAGCCTAAATGTAGCGCACATACATGCATACCTACATGTTATGCTGAGTCGTGGCTTTGGTTTTAATGCCTCCATACACCACAAAAATCAGAACTTGCCTACTATCGTTATTCTCTTGCCCGTATCTCAATTCAATTAGGGTCGAAAAACATTATCTTGTTGAAGTTAAAACTTTTTATGGGCGTTGGATATTTTTGAGATGGGAAAAACAATTGAACTCGCGACACTGTTACCGTTACCGAGACCTCTGTATGTGAGTATTTACAATTAGTTCGTAAAAGTTTTACTTGTTCTATCCTTTTCTATTAGTCGTCATCCCCTTTCTAGTCATATTAGCTTTCACACAGTCCATCCATAGTTTATTCTTATAGGCATCCGCATTAAGGGGTTACCGCCAAGTTAACCCACGAAATAAAAATCTTACTTTTTTTGGTGTCAGGTCGTATGTTGAATAACATATTTATGATTCAGTCAAATCATTAACCGAACCCTCTTTTCATGAAACAGTCAATACAACACATTTATGATTTTAATGATTATTATTTAAATAAATGCGTGATACGGTCGCGAATCATATTTTAATCTGCATATAATTTGACACTGACCTACCAATAGCAAAAACGACATTTACAACCTACCTTAACGCATCTTCCTTCCTCACAGTTTGATTCCTAGCAGGTACTACAAGAGGTAGTCAAAATATGTCAATCAGTTAGTGGTCTTCGTGTTAGTATTTGCCACATGTTAGAGCAGTGTGGTCGTCTAACCGGACGGCCTCATACGTCACTTGACGTGTAAATCCCTTGGGTCCCATTTCATTTTTCCCTTTTTTAGACACAGGCCAGCAGGGCAGAGACAATGAGGCTAACATTCACCACTTTTGCACTTAAAAATACCGCTCCGTTACATTTCTAGGCACATAGAGACTCCAACAGTCGCTACAATCTGTCCGGAAAGTCGGAGAATAAAAGGTATTGTGCTTTTAAAACTTTAAACGCACCTTCCTAGTTTCATATTCGTACAATGCTACGTTTAAAAGAGGTATAAAACATCTACGTGGGCAGCCATTTTGCTGGAATTTGAAAGTTCACAGCGTTTGCGAACGCGTCCTTATTGACACAGTTCCAATTACGACCAATGACTAGCAATTTTCTAAGCTAAAAACCCAATTACTTCTTCTTTGTGCTTGAATTGAACCTAGTCTCACAAAGTATACCTTGGTGTGAAAAGCCCCCACTAATTAACGGTTTCAAGACCCTGGGGTTTTTGATGTCACGACGCTGTGATGTAAAGCTGAATCAGACACTTCGCTCGAATGAATGTTCATTTTTCATCTGCTCCTTTAAATTCATTTCTCGTTCATTCTGTAGGCGAGTGAAACATCCAACGGTGAATTATGTTTTTCAGTTTTGATTCACTTTTTTTTTTACAGACGTTCCACTTTGAGTGAAAGATATTATAATATATTCAGCCTATTATTTTCCAACTCTGGGACAAAGGCTTTCTCTCTGTGAGATGGAGTAGGCCGTAATCCACCGTGCGGGCCCAGTGCGGGTTGATAGATGTTACATATCTTTGAATTTTTAGTTCTATGTTATGCTGGTTTCCTACACCGTTTTGAGAGCAGTGGTGATGAAATAATTTACTCAAAGTAATGCGCCTGTCTAGCTTACGACCTAGTAGTAAATGGTGGTCGTTACCACTACTCCGAGTGGTGTGGCAAAGAGTAACAGATGCCGAATGTAAAACAAAATTGAACAAATATTGAAGCATCTGATATCTGCGTTAGTACTTCTAAGCTAACTTCTTAACTAAAGGTTATAACCATAACTTGCACTCCCCCTACAATAAGCCTTCATGAAATACAATGTTTATTACTTACACAGTCTGTAAGGCAAGTTAATTTAAACTGCAGATTTCCCGCGGGAAGCAATTCAGTTTCACACCAGGCAATACTTCAAATTCCATTGCTCGTTGTTGAACGGGATTTTTTTGATAAATAATCTTTGTAATATGTTCAGCTTTTTCTTCATCTGGCTTTTGTTTTTTCTTCATCTATCATATGATTTCAGAGTAGGAACAGAAATAAAATTCATAACAATGAGTAAATAACTTTTGCCAGCGGCTTCAAGTCGGAAATCGTCCCACGGGAACGTACGACCAGGATAAAAATGTCCTGTGTCCTAACCCAGGTCATGATCTACCCGTGTGCCAGATACCATTGAAATACGTTCAGCTGTTAAGGTATGAACAGGTAACTGACAGACAAACAGTAGATGTCGCATTGATATCATCTTTTGCCTAGCCTTTCCCAACTATTTTTGGAGTCGGCTTCCAGTCTACACGGATTCAGTTGAATACCAGTATTTTACGTGGAGCGACTGCCTATCTGTCCTCCGCAATCTAGTTACTGGGTAACACTATAGCCCTTGGTAAGACTGGTTGTGTGTTTTCCCAATTATGTAATCAATAAATATGTAAAGAGAAAAGTGGTTGAAAGATTCGTGATAGAACTAAACAGTTATTATCTTTCCATATTAAACTCCTTTGCAGGATTTCATGTTCTGCTAGCTTTAGGTACGAATTGGTGCAAAAAACAACATGGCATTTAAAAAAAACTTAGTTGGTTCTTCTCCAAAATCAAACCCATCCACCCTATTCTTCATTTCACACTCTCAAAAACTCATGACAACGCTCAAAAACATAAACAAATCACATTTGACATCTAACACAACTGCTGACTTAGCTGTCGCGATCCGCAAAACGTATATTACAAAATTTCGATTGACACGCTCTTGGTAGAATCGCTAGCCTGAAGACGTGACAACGTAGAAAGGGTTTCACTGTATGCCCGCGGTTAGTTCCCAAACACATTTTTTGAAATGGCATTTTTTAATATCGGCAAACTTGGTTGCTTTGTTGCGTTTTGGTCTATCGATATCGGCAAAGAATCGGCTGGGGATGTCGTTAAGGAGATTATAGGATTACTTCAGGAGGATAAGGCTGAATATCCGTCTTTTGGTCGAAGTCACTGTCATCGGTTTTTGCAGCATAAGAGTGTTTATTCTGAAACTTGGCAACGTCGCAAATAGCTGTCAAATATTTACCTGTTTTTATTAATTTGTTAATATGACTGTATTGAAATATGAAATATCGCTAACTAGTGACCTAAAATATGAACAATGATTTGCAATTACAACACTGAATTTTATGTTGTAACCGTTTTAGGTGTAAAAGGGCATTTGGAAAGTTTCAAAGTTCTTTTTTTACATCTAAAACTAAATATTCGGTGTTAAGATATTAATTATTGCATTCCATAATTAATATTTGAAGTCAATAGTTAGCGATATGTCATATTTCCATACAGTAATATTGCCAAATTAATCAAAACAGTTAAATATCCGTGTGGTGCCGGACGTAAAAGAATAGCACCATCCCATTTCTTCCTATGGGTGTCGTAGAAGGCGACTAAGAGACTTACTAGAGAATGGGCAGCAGCGTTCTCCTATGCATTTGACCGCCATACTGCGATCGCCAACCCGCCTGCCAAGCGTGGCGATTATGGCAAATCCCCCCCCCCTTTTGTGGGAGGCTGTTGTCCAGCAGTGGACGTCTTTCGGCTGATGATGAGTGAAATATTTGTCAGCTATTTGCGACGTTGCCCGTTTTCAGAATAAAAGCTCTTAATACTTGCAATCTATTACATAACATCACGCCTTGTTTCCCCTAACGGTAGGGCAGAGGTGTATAACTATAGTACACCCATATTTCGCCAGTTATGTTTAAATCCCATGTAATTAAGGGCGAGCCTATTGCCATCACCGGGCACAAATCTGAGCTGCTACTGAGAAATTCCATATAAGAAAATCCCAATAACGCTTTGCCCGATCTGGGAATCGAACTCCCGACCTCATGCTCAGCAGTGGCGCGTGCTAGCGACCACTTAACCGACAAGGCAGTCTTAATGAAATATTAAAACAGTTGGTAACTCATTTCAGTATTAATTGAGACCCTGTCCGGCTCAAAGTATCAGGTAACCACATAAGGTCAACCACATAGGTACCAAACTTTTTGGGTTTCCGCTAACTTCTGAAAGCGGTCGGCAAGTACAGCTCAACCTCATGGATCAATCGAACAGTGGTTGTGCCCAATTTCCAGAGGCTCTGTCACTCAATTGAAATCTCTTTTTGCCACGCAATAGGGTATTTTCCAATTTTTCAAAAACTATTCTAATTTGAAGATTGAAACGAGATATTTAACAGAAAAATAAAAATAAATTGATTTCTATCCATTTTCTCAATTAAAAACGATATAAACCAAATTTATTTTTCGTTGTTTTGAATTTACCGCCTAAACGCTTCTTCCGATGACTTTTGATCACGTGACGTCAACTTTGTGTAAACTAAAGCAGTTAGTATATAAGTGGATGTCGAGTTTATGAATAACAAGATTTTTAATGGATAGAAAGTGGTGATACTACTGGTGTGCGGTGCCTCTGTGCACAAATACTTCTAAAACGGCGCCAAACTAAGTATTTGTACCGGTGCCGTGTATACAAAGTTGTCACGTGATAAAAAATTGTTTTATGAATGAAATAAAGTAATAAATAATAAATAAATAATAATAATAAAAAATAAAAAGTCATCGTAAGGAGCGTTTTGGCGGTAAATTCAAAACAACGACAAATAAATTAGATTTTAATCGTTTTTAATTGAGAAAATATGTATTAATAAGTTTATTTTTATTTTTCTGTTAAATATGTCGTCCCAATCTTCAAATTAAAATAGTTTCTATCAAATCGGAAAATACCCTATTGTCAAGCTCTAGGAAGAAAGAAAGAAAATACATTTATTGACGGTGAACGTGACGCAGATGAAGAACAGAAACACTTATAAGAATAAGTTGGGGGTAAATATGCGTCACATCCACTCAAAACGGACATCGCTCAGCATAATGCTACCACGCTATACAGAGCAGAGCCGAACAGCGTTGATGTGCCGAGGTCAAACGATATGAACACTACGAACTAAATAAGTTATCTAGGTTATCTGGGAGGTAAGCTTTTCAAGTATTAGCCAAAGGTAAATGGGCCGATACCTATAGTATCTCAGCGTTAGGATTATTTTTCAGCACGGTCATACTTTTATGTACAATATGAAACACCCACTTTTGTTACCTAATCATACAGGATTTAAAATACGTTTTGAAAGCTTACGTCCGCTTACAAAATTCCGTTTTAATCCCTTGAAATTAAAGGTTTTTTAGAGCGTTCTCTTGAAAATTTTCACGTAATCCTCGGGTTGTCGGGTTTTAATAATTTTAAACAATGCACGCTTTTCTATTATTGTGGTCGTTCGTCAATATCGACTAATAACTAATGAATAATTTAAAATAACCCCCCACATTTGGGGAGGCCTATGTCCAACAGTGGACGGCTTTCGGCTGAAATGATGAATTTAAAATAACAATATGACATCCTCACTTAAGGTGAAACAAGTCCACATTTTTTCCATAAAAACTTCGGGAGGGTTTTACTCCACTGTTTTACAATGTACATCAACACATAAACATGGTATGGTTTTGTCTCATTATTAATATTGTCGGTAGGGAAACAGAATACTAAAATAAAAAGCCATTAAAAAGTTATGAGCCAACAAAGATTAGTTTTTCTTGATAATTTAACGTAACTTTGGACATGTTTAAGTAATAAAAGAAGTGTAAAATCTCCAAAACTAAGTCGGTACCGACAAAGGTCAATTATCGAAAAGTTCAATAAACTTAAATGGTCATTGATTTATGCAGTGGTTTTTTCAGAAAACCCGATCTTCCGAAGGACTTTAAAAAAAAAAATACGCGCCTGTTTTACTATAACTGATCCTGCAGCTCACTCAATAATGTTGTGCGTGTAGACTCAAATCAAATCAAATCAAATCAAATATTTATTGGAACTAGAAAGAGGTTTACAAATTTTTAGTGTTCGTTAACAGCTACGATAGCTTAAAAAAAACTGTGTTGCAGCCATTAGCACCCACCTCCGAGAGAGGAGACGTCGGTGTTCCAACATTGATAATAAAATTAAAGCAATAAAATAAAATTAAAAAGTTATAAAATAATCTAAAGTAAAAGTAAGTAAATACATTAACTATTTAACTAAAATATTAATAACTACATTTAATTCCTATTATTTAGAATTATGAAATTAAATTAAATAATGATATTGTGATTAGTTATTGAATTATGAATAATTAATAATGAATAAATTAGGATAAGATCTTCCAGTTCTCTAAAGTGACATGTGTGTATGTGTGAATGTATGTATGTGTGAATGTATGTACCTATGTGTGTATGTGTGTAGGGTGTATCTTTAGTTGTCTAAGTTTGATTGAATACTAAGGTAAATCATCATGAAAGGAACATTAATGCTAGGACATGTTTAACTCAAAGGTAAGTGTGTGTCACCAGTTTTTCTAACTCCTCATACGTCAGGCTTCGGAGCCATTTATCCGTGAGCGCTCTACAATCCCGTAAGGTAAGTGGATAAATATTTAAAATCTTGTTTACTCTGTTGTACAAAACAGGTCCAAAGTAGTGATACTGACGTTTGACCAAAACAACATTGGCGGGCTCAGTCGGGCACACTCTATCCGCCCTTCGTTTTTTTTAACAATGATTAGGGTCAAAAGTAAGTTCTGAGTGTTTGCGTAATATAGTGCTTAGGAAAAATGCGTGCCTCACTGTAGGCACTTTACAGAAAGCATAGAGTTCGGTGGTTGGGAAACGAATAGGTTTGTGTGCCATAACCTTAAGAACTGCCCTTTGCGCCCGTTCCAGTCTAAGCAGCAAACACTTACCAGAGCCACCCCAAGCCGCAATACAGTAGGTTATGATAGAGTGCGCCAAAGCAGAGTAAACAATCTTCAGAGTTTGAAAGTCGGCAGAAGATCTCAAATTTTTAAATACAAATATTAGTTTCCTGACACGCGACACCAATGACCCGATCTGTTCATTCCACGACATAGTACTGTCGATAATAACACCAAGATATTTTATGTGGTTTGTTCGCATAATCACATTACAGGAACAGGAAGTATTAGTTATCGCACAGCAATTGTGAGCAGTTAGGCTGAAGGGTGAAACCGGTTGGGATGTTGTTCTAGGCGCAAACGTGATAAATTTCGTTTTCTCTAGGTTTAAGGTGAGGAGATTGCTATTTAGCCATTTCATAACAATTTGTAAGGCAGATTCCGCAAAGTAGCGAGTTTCAAGCCAATCGTTACCATGAACAAGTATAACAGTGTCATCTGCGTACATTATCATTTTGGAATTTCTTAAACATAAGTTACAGAGGTCATTTATATAAATTAAAAAAAGGGTAGGACCGAGGACGCTACCCTGTGGGACTCCATAACTAAGTACCTCTTCATTACTGGTAAAGTTACCAATTCTAACGGCCTGAGAACGGTCAGTCAAGTAACTTTTGAAAATATCAAGACACAAGCCTCTGATGCCAATTTGTTGCAGTTTAGTGAGTAGGAGGGGGACAGAGACAGTGTCAAACGCCTTAGAAAGATCAAGAAAGATTGCAATCGTTTTTAGTCTTTCTTTTATTTTTTTTGCAATAGTACTAGTTAGTTCCAAAACAGCGTCTTCTGTATTTTTTCCTGATCTAAAACCATATTGATTCGCGGCGAGAACATTATGGGAATTGAGGTAGTTTAAAAGTCTATTGTTAAGGACTTTTTCAAGGACCTTTGACAGCGTAGTCAAAACGGATATAGGTCTATAGTTATTGACACTGCCTCTGTCACCGCTCTTGTGTATAGGGTGTACGACAGCCTTTTTGAAAACAGTGGGAAAGACCCCTGACATGAGAGCAAGGTTAAAAACATGGGACATAATTGGGACAAGGATATGCCTAGCAGCCCTAAGAAGAACAGCAGATATGCCATCCCAACCCACAGCGCTATCTACTTTGAGACCTAAAACGATTCGCTCTAACTCTTCAAAGTCCGTACAGAAGAGGGCCATTGAGCCTGGATTGGCACTCGCACTAGGTGCAGGAGCTTTTTGAGGGATACCTAATACAGGCGTAATTTTAGATGCCAGAGTTTTCCCCACATTTGCGAAGAAATGGTTTACTGCATTAAGTGACTGGGTGGGGTCATGTCCTAACGACAAAAGTTCATTAGCCGATGATTTATTATTTTTAAGGTTAGAGATTGACCTAATAAGTTTCCAGGTAGCCTTTGGGTTCTTGCGATGCCTCTGAAATTCTGTGGATTCGTATTGGCGTTTCAATCTTTTCAATAGGTTATTACAGAATTTTTTATAGCGTGTATAAGTAATTTTAAGAATGTCGTTGTCAGGGTCTCTTTTTGACTTTCGGTACATTTTATCCCGGTTACGGATGCACCTCAATAGTCCAGGCGTAATCCAGGGTTTAATAATTCGGTTTTTACTAGGAATTACAGCGGTGCATGTATTATTATTAACCGCCGAGGAGATTAAGGACACTAACTTGGTAGCAGCATCGTTTGCATCATTGCTGTCAAGAACACATGAAAAGTCGGTTTTTTCAAGTTCGAGCACGCAAGCACCTACATCAACGCGACGCGTGGGTATAACTGGTCTAGGGAGATTGATTTTAAGTTTGCAGAACACTATAACTGGAGCATGGTCTGTAATAAAAGAATCGACAACCAAAGTAATAGCCGGCTTGTTGGTCTTAATAATCGCGTGATCTAAGCAACTGTTTTTACGAGTGCAGAAGAGATGACCGGGCAACATTCCATGCGATGCAAGTGCGTTCAGGTAAGTATCAGAATTTGCGTCAGCACTATTGGGTGAAATATTAACATTAACATCTCCTAGAATAATAATAGTCTTAAAACTTTTAAGCGAATTGAGAGTAAAGTCTAAACTGTCAATAAAGAAAGACTATCGTCTAACTGCTCATCGCGGGTACTAATTCTGTCGAACTCGAAGTCTGATAAGACAGCGTGCTTTTTAGCTAGGCCCACCAGTGAGTTTGAGCCCGCTACTAGTGTACCCTTAACTAAAACTATTCACAAACTAAATTATAGCGTCGAAAAATTCATCGGCAACGCTGTCGACTAGTGATGTTCCCAAGAGACTGGCGGTATTACGAAATTGTATGGCAATGCTTAGCCTCTAGCCAAGGTAAAAGCCAGGCCTTGGATCACGGGAACTGTCAATCAACTGTTTCTAGATTTCTTTAAAGAGACTATGAGCACTTGGACCCGACGGCCTGAGGGTTTCAACCCCAAAGTTTTCGGTATTAAAATTACCAAGTAAGGTAGTTATACCTACTTACGCCCCGTTTTGAGATTTTCCGCAGTCTCATAGTTATGTACAGAGGCCAGCACATCAAGCTACCTCAATCTGTCAAATTTCTTTGATAGTTTTTCAACTTTATTACAAAGGAATAAGGTTTATGTTCAATTGGGAAAATTTGACAGTTTGGGATAGCTTGGCCTGCTGGCGACTGTACATAGCCTTTGTTCTAGGTATAGTAATACGCTGTATGACGAACTGATAGATAGTGTTGTCTTTGGATAAACGAGAATTATACTACTTATGCTAGAATGACATTGTGAGGAAACCGGCATGACCTAGAACCAAAACGAAGACATATGTGACATCTACAAACCCCTTCCGAAAAGAGGAGGCCTGTGTCCCAGCAGAGGGAACATAATAACAGCTGCCAGGGTCGATCTATTAGGTTAAGTTACGCTGGCCGTGGTTGTGTGACTCGCAAAGCACGTTTAGTCGTTGGTCGCGCCTGATAGTCGAAAGAAAGAAAGAAAGTTAAAAGTCGTTTCGGGTCGTCAAAATCCCGAAAGTCTGACTTGTGTTGTGGAGGTCAGATAGGCAGTGGCTCAATGTAAAATACTGGTATTCATCTGAATCCGGTCAGACTGGAAGCTGACTCCAACATGGTTAGGAAAAGGCTAGGCATATAATGCAACAGCCATACCCTTAAATGCTGAAAATGCATATAGAATACCTACGAGAAATAAATACTTTAAGTTACTGCTTCTTAAATATAAACAGACTTGTTAAGACAGTGATCAAAGAGAACAGTACAAATTACTCTGTATTTAGAACAAAACACGAGAGAAACAAACAACAATAAAATATTGTGTTTCACAAAACATTGTAACAACACACTAATTGCGTCTCCCATAGGAACCTACGTATTATTGTAACAACTATGTGTTGAGTAGGTACGGGTTTTCGTATGTTTACGCTAATTCGTAAGATTTAAAAGAAATGATTTACCTTGTCACTAATAAACACGGAATAAAGGTATTCCAAGTTTAAACCTATGGAAATGTATGGTTATTCCTTTGTTATTCCTGGAATTTATTCCGTGTTTATGAGTAAGAGGGTTAGTGTCCTCGTCATGAAAGTCTGTCATTTTCACCGGTCCAAACTTGTCATCTTGATATCTTAATGTCAAATACAGACATTAAGATGTCAAAAAGGCTCTTATAGTTGGACAGCCATTAATGTATGACAATTTCGATCAGCAATGGTACCTGTGTGGGGTGTCGTTGGATAGGGCTTTTCGAATTTATCGATTAAGGGATCCGTTTGTGAAATATTGAGGTCTAAAGTGCAAATTTTTTTTAGGGTCAAGTGTCGGCCTTGCCCCTACCTGCCAGCTAAATGGTTGTTTTCGGAAATGTGAAAGACCTTACCATACACTACAATTAGAGTATTGAGGTAAAAGTATAATACAATTACCAAAACTTTTTATTTTTAAGATAACCAAGTATTATTATTACGAAAAACGTGTTTACCTTAGCATTACTTTATGCATTTAAAATTGAATCTTATGCCTCTTGAAAAAAGATTGAATTTTCTTCACTTTAGTTGTCTCAATCGGCGGTAGGCATGCTGAATTCATAGTTACAGTTTTCGCACTGGTTAAAAACTTATTCTGTATAACAAAGTTAAAGAAAAACGATCACAGACCACAGTTAAGTTGGCTTTACAAGTTAGCAAATAATAATCGACCAATTTACATTTGCAGGTGGAATAAATAAATAATTTTTATTCATCAAAAATTACAGATAGTTACAGCAACAACAAGTGGGTAGTGAGTTACTCAATTAGATAGTTATGTTTTGCTGTTAAATCCGTAATTATTTTTTTAAAACCCTGCCTCTCTAGTTTGAGAGGCGGTTATAAACCTGTATTTTGAGAAACAGTGTTCGGCCACAAAATTCTAATACACTATTTGAGTTACAACAATTAATGGACGATGTTGTTATACCCCTTGAATGATTTAAGTGATTCTGTAATAGTTGTGACGTATGTATAGTGTTTGAGGGTGGGTGTGCATGCAGTGGAAGATGAGTATTATTATAAGAGAGACTATGTTTTTCAAGTACAATGTTAAGTTTGTTCTTAGGATAAATTCATCACAACTACGGAACACTTCATTGTGCCTGGTCCGACATGCACTTGACGCATTTTTGAGAACGTTTTCCAATGTTTGCTACATTGGAAACATTAACAATAGGCAAGAAAAGCGCTGGTATAGGGAAGATTGTACATAAAAGCAGGTAAGATAGTAAGGTATCTATCTACACGGTTGCCCCTCAGCGCTTGCAACACAAATATATTTCAAAGTAACAGGGTATAACAATAAGATTCGGATTCGTAGACAAAGCAGCGATATCTATGACACAGAGCAGAGACATGCAGAAGGTTCATTATAGAAAAAAAAACACCCAGCTTCCAAAAAAAAAACAATAGAAACTGAAAAATAACTAATTTCGGATGTCGGTTTCTTTGGTTTTGTTTTTCACTTTTTTTCACACCGACTTCCTAAATTAAAATTATTTTTCACCTTGTATTATTTATTTATTTTTTGGAAATCGGTTGTTTTTTTGTTTTTAAATATACTTTTGTAGTTGTGAGAAGATATCTGTATCCTATTCAAATAAATATTCTATTTTTAAAACTGTAACCATGAATTCAGCATATCATTCTAGACCCCCAGCGCAGATTTTTTTGTCGATTATGTAAAATAAACAGCTGCAAAAGTCCAATACGCGGTCAAAATGTATGGAACAACAGATTTTTTTTTGTATAACTGACAAGAAATTTCTGCGCTGAGGGGTCTAGATGATATGTTAAAATCATGGTTACAGTTTGCGCACTGGTTAAAAACTTATTCTGTGTAACGAAGTTAACGAAAAACTATCACAGACCACAGTTAAGTGGGCTTTACAAGTTAGCAAATAATAATAGACCAATTTACATATGCAGGTGGAATCTATCTTCTATGTATATATATATATAAAAGGAGAAACTGACTGACTGATCAATGATGATGATGATGATGATGAATGCATGTTGCTGTTGGTTTGTCTGCAATAAAGCAGAAAACGATAATCATTTCTTAAAACGTCCGACGGCATCACGGAAGACCCTGGTGGAGATAGCAGGACGAATTTGATGAATATATGAGGGAATTGTCCATATTCGCTCAGGACCGAGTTAAGTGGAAAATAAAAAAGGAGTTCGTTGCCGCGCAGTGGGACATAACTATTGCGGATAGTATATAGTAGATACCGGATTATTATTATTTTCTAGGTAACCAACGATACCAGTAAGTAACAGTGAATAAAAACTGCCTTTGAAAAACTGGACTAAATCTTCGAATGTGGCGACGACCTAACTACGTACGAAAAGATTTACTAAATTGTTCAACTATTAGGGGTTTATTGATACAACTTGTCCTGGACTCAATGCACACCACCATATACACCAATTAGAATATTATGTTATTTTATAATAGGGAGGGAGTTTGTTGCGCCACTTCTTCTTGCGAGCTAAAAGCATTAGGAAGTGGTGAAGGGCGGGCGTTTTGGAGGACTGTCTTATATAATTTTGACGTTAACAAAGTGCTGACTCTCAGCCTAGTTTGAATAAACGACTCTTGATTTTGAACACAATCACAGTTTTTTTTTTACCATTATGTACCATTCGTTATAATGATTGTAGAAAAAAAATTGGTCACATTCAAAATCCACTGTCGCACACAGTACACGTACACACTTATGTAGTTTTAATCATTTTAGGGAAAAAAATACTCAGTAAAAATCGATTCAGTATGGGATTCCGGACAAACTACGTTCATAGTCAGAATGTCAGGTGCTAACTATACGACAGCTTTTTATATCTGCATCCACTCTGAGAAGGCATCGAACAGTTCTCCTGCCTGCTGATACTAGCAGATGCAGAAATCCAGCCCCTTGTCCAAGTGTCCCACGCAACACAAAATTTGGAAGGCGACAACATTATGTCTTAAGTTCTAAATTATATAACACATTAAACGAAAAAACGAATATAAGTACTAAAACTTAAGATAAAAATGTACTTAATGAAATTGGATTACGAAGACGTTGAAAATCTAATGTCCCTTCATGTATAATCCTATCTACCACCCAAACACATACACTTTCCTCACTTACTCCTTCACTACAGCGTTCACACACATTTCTCTATTACAACACTCATATTAACACACATACCCACATCAATACCTCATATCTTCAAACTCACCAACAAACCCTAGCACTCTCTAATAGTACTTACTAAAATGAATTATATTTAGCAGTGACACACAAATATCTCAAGATAAAAATTACAATGTTCAATAGCTGAACACTATCCCCTGAGATACAGTTTCTCGCCTAGTTCAGGGGTTAGGGTCAATACTCTGTGTATTATGATCACCACAAAAAATGTTGAAATACTTGTCATGTACCTATTGTTAAAATTGTATCGTGTAATGGTGCGAAATAAACACTAAAATTATTAACACAATAATATTTTAAGAAATCATAAAAGTACCGCTCCTCGATCACTTTTATATTGAAGACATCTCAAGGAATTAGCCGAGCCAAGTTGATATTAATAACCCTTCTGTATCCACCTCCATAGTGGTAAACAAACAGACGCAGTAGATTTATAGCGGCAGAAGCTTTCATTGAAATTAGATGATCGTCCAACAGAATTTATTTTATTTCTTTTGAGAAGGAAAAACATTGTTCTGGGGCATTTTACTGCCGGGGCAAGTGAGCTATGTGGAGGTAGGTGTTGGACTAACAAACTAGTTTACAGAGTGCTTTTGTAAACGTTTTTAATTGAAGTTTGCAGCCAAATCCTACTAAAATTATAAATATGAAAGTTTGTATAATATGATGTTTGTATATTTAGTTGTTTGGATGTTTGTTACTCAATCACGCAATAACGGCCGAACGGATTTGCCTGTAATTTGGCACACAGATAGTTTATAACGAGGATTAACATATAGGCTACTTTTCATCCCGGTATTACGATCCCGTGGGATAAATAATATAGTATAGACTAGCTTTAGCCAGCAGCTTCAACCGCGCGAAACTTTCAACCCCTATTTAACTCCCTTAGGGTTTGAATTTCGAAAAATCCTTCCTTATTCCTTGTCTATATTACAAAGGGAACCTCTGTGCAAAATTTCAGCTTTCTAGGTCCAAGGGTTTGGGCTGGGCGTTGATGAGTCAGTCAGTCAGTCAGCCAGTCAGTCAGTTAGGACTTTTCTTTTTATTTATATAGATTACGTAGATAGAATCAGAAATGAAGAGATCCGCAGGAGAACCAAGGCAACCGACATAGCCCGAAGAATTGCCAAACTGAAGTGGCAGTGGGCAGGGCACATTGCTCGCAGAATAGATGGCCGATGGGGCCGAAAGGTTCTGGAGTGGCGACCGCGTACCGGAAGACGTAGAGTGGGTAGGCCTCCCACATGGTGGACCGATGACCTTGTGAAGGCCGCGGGTATCCGCTGGATGTGGGAAGCACAAGACCAGTCGAAGTGGAGGAGCCTGGGGGAGGCCTATGTCCAGCAGTGGACGTCTTTCGGCTGAAATGATGATGTAGATAGATAATGGATTAATACATAGGAGACTTTTTCCGGTAGGACCTTCCCGTGGGATAATTATCGACCTCCAAGCGAGCTAACCCGCTGGAAATACCTAGTAAATAAATAAATGCCTATATTCAATTATTACTGGCCTTTCTGCTTTTGTCTTTTGGATGTCATTTAACTGAGTAAGCCAGTTGCATCAAATGTTACAATTTAATTTCGCCAATAAATGAGAAAACTTCTGCATAGTGCAGTCACAAGAAGTCGTGGGTAGTAAGTTAATGGAGTTTCCTCATCATCTGAAGTTCACAGGTGTGGAACGGGCTTTAAAGTTCACTGAGCACAAATCGTTGCCCTCAGTTAAAGTTTTATAAGTTTGACTACAAGTTGTTCTGTGCATCTACAGCTATATGCACTTATTACTTGCATTTCTGAATTAAGAAATCTACTGAGTAAGTACTCAGTAGGTTTCTTCATTCAGTGTAGAGTACAACTATTTAACTCTGAACGAACATTAAACGCGATTAAAGTTTATTTTTTTACGATGCAATGAGCATTCTTCTGAGAAACTGATGATTTCTTTTTAGATTTTCGTATGAAATCTTGGCGTGACGATTTGGACTCGTTCCTGACCGATTGGCCGAAGAAGGCGGCACAATGTTAAGACAAATGTAATAGTATGAAGGAGACTGCTGCCCAGCAGTGAGATAATAGACATTAACATGAAAAATAAGAAAAGATTTTTATGATTTATTATTTGGATGCATATTTCAGACATTTTGGATGCATATTTTCTGGTTCTGATGTTTCAGATTAGAAGGTAACTTTTAATTTGCGATACTACAACTTAATTCATCAAATAGTGCTTTGTCCCGAAAACTACAATATGCATTTGATGATCTTATGACTGCGTCAGTGAACGGAGTTAACGTAGCGTAATTTTGGGCCAAGATGTTTTGGCCAAACTTTTTACTAGCGATACGCTAAGAACAAGAAGTGCCACCTTTTAAAAAATATCTTTTCGAACGTAGTTTATATGTAGTGTGCATTACTAACACCATAAGGATCAAGGTCCGAATCCACGTATTTTTTTTTTAGTTATACTTGTATTTAGAAATAGGTACTTAAACCATCTACAAGATAAAGAGTTCTTAGTAAGCTCTAAAATGCCATAATATCCACATCACGTCTACCCAAAGTGACAGCTGCCACTTTCTCTCGCCCCATGTTGTTCACACGTTCGATTTTATTACTGTTCTATGGCGTTTGCACCATTTTCCCTATAACTCCCTCAGGAGAGCCTGCAGTTATGCTTAGATAACATTTTATTGCGCGGACTCCTTCACCCTTATTCGGTGGAAAACCCCAACGATCTTGTAATTGCAAGTAAAAGTTTCCAGATACATACCTACATAAACTTACGCTTTCCTACCATGGGGGTAAAGAGAAACTAGAGATTGCCATACATGTAAGAAACTATTGTTTTGGAATTAATAAAAGTAGTGGTATTTTCTGGTGAACAATAAAACATATTTAAATGAATAAATAAAAGCCAGAACCAACTTTAATAAGTCTTTTTCAAGATTGCAGATTTTTAATTTAGTTTTTCTTATACGTTGTGAGACGACAATGTAATGCACTATTATTACTGAATTATGTTTTCAGCACATTGTGAAACAAAAATTAATAATAAACTACCTAAAAGCTTGAAGCAGTTAAGTGATGAAGCATTTAATAAATAAGCAAAGCAAAGCATTTTATTTTGTAGCCGATAAATACTTGAATAATATATATATATATATATATATTATGTATATGTATGTTATATTTATTATATACTAGCTGTCCCGACAGACGTTGTCCTGTCCATCCAAAAGTCATTCATACAAAATCCATACCCTACCTACTCTACCTAATCTACCTACGCTACCCCACCTACCTACCCTACACTACCCTACCCTACACTATCCTAACCTACCTACCCTACACTACCCTACCCACCCTACACTATCTTACCCTACCCTACACTATCCTACCCTACCTACCCTACACTACCCTACACTACCCTACACTATCCTACCCTACCTATCTACACAACCTACCCTACACTACCCTACCCTACCCTACTCTATACTATCCTACCTACCCTACCTAATACCGGGATAAAAATGTCCGTCCTATGTCCGTCTCCTGGTTCTAAGCTACCTCCCCACCAATTTTCAGCCAAATCGGTTCAGCTGTTCTTGAGTTATAAATAGTGTTACTAACACGACTTTCTTTTATATATATAGTCTATACTATATAATATTAAGCTGAAAAGTTTGTTTGTTCAACGCGCTAATCCCAGGAACTAATGGTCTGATTAGAAAAATTATTTCAGTGTTAGATAGCCCATTTAACGAGGAAAGCTATAGGATATATCATCACGCTAAGGCCAACAGGAGCCGACCAAAAGGAAAAAAGTCACGAATACGAAGTTGCGGGCAGAAGCTAGTATTATTATTTTTATTTTATTTATTTATTTATATAAGGTACTCCAACGACTTATTCACTAAGAACATTTTACATAAAAGAACTTCTAAAAGTTCACCTTATATCTATTAGTATGATGAATTTGTCACTTAAAGAACTACACAGCTTAAACATAAATATATTATGAAGCTGAAGAGATTTTTGTGTGTTTGGTTGAACGCGCTAATTTCAGGAACTACTGGTTCGAATTGAAATATTATTTTAGTGTTGGATAGCCCATTTATCGAGGAAGGCTATAGGCTATATAACATCACGCTAAGACCCTTAGAAGCCAAGCAAAGAGAAAAAAGTTACGAATACGAAGTACTCGCACGGGCAGGCGATTCGAAGCGACGAGGTGGGTCGGGGAAGCAATTTGACGCGAACGAAGTGGCGAGCAGAAGTTAGTCTTATTATAATTTGAATGAGCTTTTAGATGACAGATTTTATTTCACCAATTTATTATTTAAAATGCTTTTACACCTACATTATTATGACATTTTGAAATAATTTGATTTGGAGCAACATTATAAATCATTGTATTTTTGCATGCCATTGTAACGCAAACGTGATGACCGGTTTTATCTTTACTATTTAACATGCTGACAATTTGTGTTCTCATGTTTGAGAGGTCTTGTACCTACTCATGTTTGAGAAAATAAACAATAAATGTTTTACGCCAACAACCAATCAGCTTTAAATACATTTGGAAATTCAGTCATGATTCATCATTCTCCTACACTTATCCGGATACAGTCAGCGCATCTTCTTCGATACTTATCTATCATTTGTCATCTCGGTACTCACCCCCTTTCTAACCATATCATCTTTCACACAATCCATCCATCGTTTCATTGGCCATCCACTTTGATACTCAAAACTTTCCTCACGACATTTTCCTCATTCCTCCGCATCACATGCCTAAACGTACTTAGTCGGAGTCGTCCGCGTGGAGGCCGGAAATTATCCCACGGAAACTTACTACTGAGATGAAAAGTATCATAATATGAATCCAGGCTCTCTGTGCGTCAAATTTCATCCAAATCCGTTTGGCTGTTTTGCGTGACTGAGTCACAAACATCTAGATATCCATATAATATTGGTAGAATGACAACCGATTTCCACACAACTTTTCAGTCACAGACCCCGCTTTCAAATTTCCTATTATTAATGTATTCATTACCTTATTCTATCCATTCGTGTAACACCACAGATCCCTTTTAGCATTCTCATCTCAGTTTTATGCGATTGCTTTTCGGTCAGATGAAATAAAATAATATAATTTAAAATAATATAATTTAAAATAATATAATTTAAAATAATATAATTATGATTTAAATGAATGACAAAACAGATCTTTTGTTGTTATTCATTTAAATAAATATGTTTACGAAACAAAGAATAAAATGCGTTATAACTTAATTTTACATAAATTAGCTTAATTTATAGTTAACTTAGAGATGTTTCAGTTTAATGAAGCTTATAAAACAAAGAATGCCGAGACAAGACTTAAATAAAATTAAAAGTAAACTTTAAAGACTTGAAGTTTTCTAATAAAAATAAAAGAGATTTAAGATTGTTAAAGAGTTTGTACGTAGCCTCTTATTAAATTAATTGTTATGGTATTTATAATACGGCTATTTAATGTCAAAAGAATTAATTGGAGCATTCAGACATTTTGCTGAATAAAACAGGGTTTAGAAATGCCATAAAGCATAGACTTAGCCATCATTTACGGATTCTGTACGTCAAACTTAGTAACATAGAGTAATAATTATTGCTAAAAAACGATTTTCATTTACGTTAAGCGAGAAAAAGAGCTATTTACGGTACGGCCACAATCAACCTATATAATATTCTCACTTCTGGGACACAATCCTCTACTCTTTGTTAGAGGGAATTGGCTATAATACACCACGCGGGCCCAGTGCGGGCTAGAACCAAAAAAATCGAAGACATGTGACTTCAACCAAACCGCATTGGGGTTGCGCGGTAGACTATAGCCCACTCCCTCTCAGAGAGGAGGTCTGTGCCTCAGCAGTTAGAATATTTATCATCATTATTTCAGCCGAAAGACGTCCACTGCTGGACATTTTGCCATAATCACCGCGCTTGGCAGGTGGGTTGGCAATCGCAGTATGGTGGTAAAATACATAGAGAACGCTGCTGCCCATTCTCTAGTAAGTCCCTTAGTCGCCAGCCACGAGAACAAATGGGAGGGTGCTATTCTTTAACGTCCGGCACCACACAGAATACCGGTAACCATAACTGGCGAAATGTGGGTGTTCTATAGGTACACTTCTGCCTAACCCTTTGGGGTTACATGTGTGATGTTATGTTGTATTATATGTAATACAATTAAAGGCTATAATTGATTATATTTCGCTTATTCATTTAACTACTATTTTAGTACATCTATATAAATAAAAAGAAAAGTCCTGACTGACTCATCAACGCCCAGCCCAAACCCTTGGACCTAGAAAGCTGAAATGTTGCACAGAGATTTCCTTTATAATGTGGACAAATAATAAGGAAGGATTTTTCGAAATTCAACCCCTAAGTGAGTTAAACAGGTGATGAAAGATCAGCGCGGGCGAAGCCGCTGGCAAAAGCTAGTTTTTAAATACTTTTATAAAATAACCTTCCAAAAAACATTTAAAAATATACAAAATAGAGGTTCGCCGGTATCGGGAGCAGGTTCAAAGCAACTGGTGGTGAGGGTTCCAGAGACAGGAACCTTATCGAAGAATATCCTGCTGAATCAGGCCTTTGATCCAACCGCCTAACGAAAGCCTCGAGAGATGTTGATCGAGGCTTTCGGTCATCAGTCCATTGGCTAACATAAGCGACACAATGACAGCTGAGTTTAATTGATTATATTATTACTAAGAGACTTAAGTGCGGCAGTAACATC
Source organism: Polymixis flavicincta (assembly GCA_949987655.1). Lineage (NCBI taxonomy): Eukaryota > Metazoa > Arthropoda > Insecta > Lepidoptera > Noctuidae > Polymixis > Polymixis flavicincta. The sequence goes on from OX465183.1 coordinate 22,566,220, forward strand.
TAGTTGCTCAAAGACAAACATGGCCATTACATGATGGATCTATAACGCTAATGATATCGTCAATTTAATGATGTTGCACAAAACAATTTTAAGACGCTTATGGTGCTTGCTTTGTGCAACAAAAACTGTGAACGATTGCCTCGTTTGACACTTCATTATTTAATCAAAAAACCCTTAAAATTGAGTCAAATTTTCCTTTCTGCAGCAAATTATATGGAAGATTAGTATTTAATGACGGCTTTAAAAGGAAAAGTTCGTTTCTGCAACTGGTTGTTAAAATTCATTCATACAACCAAGCTTAGCATCACATCTATTTAACATCAAAACTACATTATCCTTCAATTAAATAAATTACACACACTGAGAAGGTATCAACACTAAAAACACACTGAGAAGGTATCAACACTAAAAATACACTGAGAAGGTATCAACACTAAAAATACACTGAGAAGGTATCAACACTTCCAAAAACAATTAACTGACTCCACAGAGTTTCGACAGCAATTTACTAAAAAAGCAACGACGGAACCCTAATTCTCGGTAGTAATTGTTCGCAAAGGGTTCCGCTCAACATCTTACTCAATGGAAATAAGGGCGAAATTGGCTACCTTTGAGGACCTTGACGGTTTATTTTCGTAAGAGGTTTTTGTTGCAAACCCCTTATGTTGCTGTAAAAGGCGCCCTTGGATAATTTACAAAGGTTTCAGCTTGATATTAGTAACATATTTTGTATTGGAAAACTTGAGCTTTGAGGCTTTTCTCGAGTTTTAGGAGTCTATTAATATTATTTATGTTCTTCAATATGTGAAGGGAAATTTTATATTGGCTGGAAACACCAGGGTAGCTCGCGAAATTCTAATTTTCTTACAAAATCATCAACACACCCTCGGGGTCTTGTTTTAGAAGTATGGTCACCCATACTCGGACCCACCGCGACAAGCGTAGCTTATTTGCGATTACCATACTTTTATGCCTGTTTCGAGAAAGTGGCCCTTACCAAGGAATTTTTCGACTCCGAAAATACAATAAACAAAATCATGGCGTTAGTTATAGAGAGAGATTAGTGTAGTAGCAAACTGGGTGTAAACAAATAAACCCGAAACAAATGAACTACACCAATTCAACAAACTAACTGTAACTATTTACCTAGTACCTACCACACAGAACAATCACAATTAGTGCCTCGTAATTGTCACCGCGGCGTACATCGCTGTATTGCGCTGTAAGTCAGCTATCCCAATGCAGAGAGAAGCGACGAGCTATCCACGATTTACTCACTCAAGAAACATACAAAGATTGTAGGTCCCGTGTAAATTACCTACATATGCCGGAGGAGGACCCTCTCCATCATTAATGGCACTCAACGTTGGTCCTCTCTGTGGGTGTCGGTGTTGGATGACGAACACAGATTCGTATGCTCGATCAAATTATTCCAATCCAACAGTTACAATAAAGTAAATAGGTATGCACATAAAGCTAGGTAGGTACTGTAAAGGTTGGTTTTTTGCCGAATGCAACCTTATCGTCGTAAGGCAGGCAACGAAATGGCTTTGTTACGTTCGAACTTTCAAGGAGATCTAGAACAATCTTTCAAATATATTAACTTAGTTTTTTGTTTCTGTAAAAACCTAAAACGTAGAGTAAACGATATAATGACGCTGTTAGAATTAGCTTGAAATTACTTGTTTACAGCACAGTGTGTTTGTTTAGCTTCGTAGGCTGCGAATAGATCATCTATTCTGTTTGGGTGGCTCGTGGCTTGTTGGGTTGCCAGGAATCACACGCAGTAATGATTGCTACTGTTTACCTAGTCACCGGTTGTTTGTATACTCGTTATACAAGGGTTGTAACCTTATATCTACATTATAAACTTCGCCTCCGCCTCGGTAAATGCTGAACGTTCGCAAAAAAACCGTACCTCCGCCAACAACGGTACCTCAGACCACATGTTAAGCCACCTTACATAGAAAAAGATAACGAAGAAGTATAAGGACTACTTACGAGCACTCAAATCGTAAATTGAGAGATCCAGCATCTCTATTTGATTCATTTTATTACCTACATAAGATGCTCAGCTTATCATCCTATTATATAATATTTCTAGACTTTGTATGTTTTGACGTTTAGATGTTTGGATGTCTGTTACCTACTCGATCATGGATGAAATTTGGCACACAGATAGTTTCAAACCTGGATTAAACCATATGATACTTTTTATCAAGGTAGCACGTTCCCCTGGGATAACTTTCGACCTCCACGCGGGCGAAACCGCTGGAATAAGCTAGTTTTCAAGCAATTTCCCAACTTTTTTGGGGTCGGCTTCGACTCTAACTACAAGAGCGACTGCTTATCTGACCTATACAACCCAGTTACTGTGTCACAAATCACAACCACATCCAGTAATAAAAATAAAATCACATTATATATTATATAATATAATTGTTATAATAATTCTTATAAAACGCAGTGACAAGTAAGTAGCCTATTAAATCTGCGCACGTCTTAGGTGTGCCTGTTAATATACTTAGAGGGTGTTTTAACACACTTACAGGCTGTTCTAATGAGCAATTGACGCGGGCGCCCCCTAACGTCACTAATTATGACGACGGGGGTGACGGTTGCTAGGCAACGAGTCTTGTTAATTTTAAATGTGTATGTAGTATGCTATATTTTATACTTGTGTGTGTAGTACTGCGTGTTATCTTTTTTGTTAGGTTATTCGAATACGAATACATCGTAAGCTCATAGAAATAAGAGCATGTTTTGAAACATATAAAATTAATTATGTGTGTGTGTGCGTGTGTGTGTTATATGGAATATATAAAGACTTTTTCGTCTCAAGTACAATCATTATAGCCAATTCATTGGGCACGTTTTCGTTTGATAAAAATCAACACAAACAATTTCTCAGTACATAAGATCCATTGTTTTTTGCTTAGGTTAGATTTGCACTTTGTACAAAACCAGTGCTTAGTTATGTATTTACTAGCTGACTCGACACGTTATCCTGTCCATATTAATTTGTATAATATGTACAGTACATACAAAAATTCCATAGAAACAAGGACGTACAGTTTTTCCCGAATTTGAAAACTTTCCAGGAAACATATTTCTTATTATTTCCGTGTAGACCTAGTTCGGACTATTAAGAACATTAAAAAAAACCAAATTGGTTCAGCCGTTTTCAAATGATGGGCTTACCAACGAACTGTTGTTATGCGTATTAAACGTAACATCAAGTTTTAAAGCCCTACAAGGTACATTTAGTATTTTAAATAAGCTCAATCTTTTTTGTTTGAATAAAATCACTTTTCCTAAAATAATCCCAACATTTCCCGTTACGTGTTACGGTATTGAATGAAAAATGGCGGCCAGTCACATGTCAGTTTCAGTTAACGTCAAACCCGCGCACGTTTACGAAATACAACACGCTGTATAATATTATGTACATAAAGTGTTTATGTAATAACGCCAATGTTTATACATAGTGTTGTTTGGTCGACGGTCTCTATAAACGAGTTGGCGAGCAACGAGCAGCGAGTGCGCAACGGCAATGAGCAATAATTCACTGGTAAATAATAATAATTTCATTTTATTATCAGACAACTAAGACCCATAGATAAAATACACGAATTCTCTAAAACAATCTAATACCTTTAAACGAGCTATTCTTGTACAGTCACGGACTTTAATTGATGAGCCACTTGCCACAGTTCCTATTTTAGCCGTGTAATACAAATCGGGTTTACTCGGTTATACTCGTATATAGTCCACAGTTACAACCCAAAGTCAACCAATTGCAGGGCTAGCAACCGTAACCTAGCGACATTTGTTTTAGCGTAGTGATAGTAACGTTAGCGTACGGAGAAATATTATGATTGGTCATTTCGACATCGGAAAATCTCGTATCCATGATTTTATGCAAACGCGTAGCGCCCAAGATAACGTTCATGACAATCATGATAACTGTTGCACATAAACATAAATTACACCTAACTGCCGCCATCTTGGAACAATTGATCACGAATTTTATTTACTATTTCTGTTTTGTAGTTGACATTTCAACTGTCACTGTCTTCGTATAGGTTTTCAGAAATAACGAGTATGTAATGAGCTCTAATTCAAAGGAGGTCAGTATCAAATAGATTGGATAAACGTATGCAACAGTGTATTGACGTAAAATTCATTGACAACTTATTAGTCAACCTTCAACCTCTATGAATAAGACTATCTCCGATTTCATCTTGTTTCTGTAATCTCGTGAGTGCATAAAATTGCAAAATTGGAAAGTTTAAAAGTGGCTCATCAATTAAAGTCCGGGACTGTACATATGTACAAGAATAGCTCGCACAAAAAATATCAGGTGTTCCCTACATTTTGACAAGTTATGTGAACATAAATGTAGGGAACAGCTGATTTTTTTTCCCGCGACTTCTGGTTTGGTCCCATAGTAAAAGTTGTTCATAATGATGAGTACAATCATGTGTTTAAATGTCGGTCACTAATTACCAGTCACCCTATATATATAATCTGAATCTCGGAAACGACTGCAAAGATTTTCATGAAATTTAGTATGCAGTGGGTTTCGGGGGCGATAAATCGATCTAGCTAGGTTACATATTTTGAAAATGTCAAGTGAAAAAAAAACCCATCATCATCCAGGTATTAATAATAAACTAATACATACTAAGAACCTTATTAAAACAATAACCATACACGGAAAGATGTCGGCGTCGTTTTTCGATGCTGGTGTTTGTTGCCCTGGAGGTGCTAGGAGTAAAGCCACACGGATCCATCGATCAGGTAAAGCTAACCTTTCGCAGGTAGTCCGTAGATGGGAGACCATCATTACATTTCGAGACCCGACTAAAAGTAAGCACGTTAAGCCGTTGGTCCCGGCTGTCGTTCGTGGATCTTTGTGACAGGCATTACGGGTCGTCAGAAGCCCGAAAGTCTGACAACCAGTCTTACCAAGGGGTATCATAATACCAATTTATTTAACAATTTATGTACACACATTTAAATATAAACAGACAAGAAGTAAGGAACAGAAACATAGGTACAGAGGTGATGCTTATTTCTAGAGAAATCTCTTCCAGCATACCTGCGATAGGAGAGAAGATAAAGAGATGTAGACAACGTGTATGAAATAAAAGACATACACAACATGATACATACATACATTTAGTGGGTTGTGCAGAACAGACAGGCAGATTCTCCATGTAAAATAGGGGTCATTAGTCATTAGTCATTTATTCATTAACAATAATTTGTATCTGAATTTACATTTTAACGTTACATTTAAATTAAATAAAAACCAACTGCATCCAGCTGCATCCGAATTAACCTGGCACTGACCTACAAATTGCCTGATATTTGAATTACGCGGGCTTCCCCGGATCTTTCATCTTTTAAGGTTATTTAAAATAAGAATTTCGGGTTAAATTGTTCAAATAATCAAATCAAAGCACTCAATATGTAAGCGGCACTACAAATTGTCATCTAGAGGTTTACTGATCCATATGTTTACATTTCCAACAGATAGTATTGAAATAGACTATAAAGGTGTAAACCTTCCTCACAATGAGCTGTACGTGTAGTTACTGACACACTCTGTCCATAGACACACAGTTTCTAAAAACAAATCAATGTTTAGCCACTCATCTCACAGCTCACACGCACACAGAATCCTACTTAATCGTCTGTCAATCATCGTTGAGCAGTTGACAGCAAACCCTCCCGTGCCGCTGTGTGATAGGCACAGACGTGACCTAAAGTACACAAACGGTGCGAGATATTAGGGTTAGCATATGACATGATTAGTGAATGACGAGCATAAACTAGAAGGACGTGACGTCAGATTTGAAACGGTATTTGACTTTTTAATACACCTTAATCTGGTGGCTTAACTTTAAGCAAAGTTTATAAATAAGGGGGCTTCCCTTATTTATAACCATTCCCTAAAGTTAAGTAATGATTACCGCCTGTTTAACCACACATTTTTGACATTTGAACACCTCTTAACCTTAAGCAACGTTTATAAATAAGGGGGATAGTCTCATAGTATTTTTTTTAGTATAACTTCTTAAGGTGACACTTGTCCACATTTTATCCATACAAACTTCGGGAGGGTTTTACTCCACTATCTGACTATGTACATCAAAAATTTAACATGGTATGGCTTTGTCTCGTTATTATTATTGTCTGTACGGAAACAGAATATTAAAATAAAAAGCTATTAAAAAGTTATGAGCCAACAAAGATTCGTTTTTCTTGCTAATTTAACCTAACTTTGAGCGTGATAAAGTAATAAAAGGAGTGTAAAATCTCGAAAACCAAGACGGTACCGACAAAGTTCAATTAACAATAAATTCAATAAACTTTATTGGTCATTGATTTATGCAGTGGTTTTTTCATAAAACCCGATCTTCTGAAGGACTTTTCTTAATTTTTTCGCGATTTTTTGCCAAAAATGCTCCTGCATCTCACTCAATAATGTTGTGCGTGTAGACTAGAGTCTAACTGCTCACCACTGATACTATCTCTGTCGGGTACGAAGCCTGGTGAGACAGCGTGATTTTTAGCCAGGCCCACCAGTGAGTTCGAGCCCGCGCAAAGTGTGCCCTTAAGCAGCGATTCGATCATTGAGAGTTAAATAAGGCAGCGTCACGTTTAGGTACATTTTGTTACATGAGAGAGAAGAAAGATATAACTCTGTTTCTCACACTAGGATCTCTCTTATTCTGTACGTTTTATTGAGTATTACTTCTATCTCGTGTACGGTTGCTGCACTCGCATTTCTTTATTCAAGTAACCTTATTGAGCCTACTGCAAAGTATCCCACATTATCTGCTTACTTTACTAAGTTCATCCCCATCCTCATTTCAGCCGAAATACGTCCACTGCTGGACATAAGCCTACTCAAAAAGGAGGGTTTTGCCATAATCGCTACGCTTGGTAGGTGGGTTGGCGATCGCAGAATGGTGGTAAAATGCATAGAGAACGCTGCTGCCCATTCTCTAGTAAGTCCCTTAGTCGCCTTCTACGACACCCACGGGATAAAATGGGATGGTACTATTCTTTTACGTCCGGCACCACAAGGAACTACTAAATTAAACAAAAGAAATTCGTTACAATTTTGAAAGGATTTGTTGGTCACTATTAGAATAGGTACATGGTCAGTGGACAAAGTCGAAATTGACTAACCAATAATAGACTGCAATAATAAGGCATAGAAATCATTCAAAATAATTATACACCTAAAGTATCTACCAGGTCACATAAAGAACGTCTCATTTATTAAATTGGGTCTGTCACCCAGAGGCAAAAATAAAAAATACATCTCCATTTTTTTATTTACATAGTCCGCTTTCACTGCCGGATTTTATTTAAAAAGCTTTCTTGTTTACCCACAAAACATTGGGTGGCCATATTATTATTTATTCAAATAAACCTTGTTTTAATGACTTAACGGCATCCCACACAACACGTGTTCCCTTTTTGAAATAAAAACATTTTATGCCAGTTGGCGTGCGAGTGACAGTCAAATTATGGCAGCAGACTAAAATGTGTATTGTGGATGTCATAATAAGTGAGTTTTACAGAATTTTGCACTACTACTTTATACCTATATATGATATGAGTATATGATGTGAGTGGAAACGTCGGGAGAAGACATTGGACATATAGTTAGCTTATTGTTTTTTTTTTTTGGGTGGGTTATATTCATCAAATAACTTCTCCCGCTCTGGGTGGAAAAGGACAGGCTTTTACTGACAAAAACCCACCCGTGTTCCCTCAGTAGCCTATGGGCCAGGGGCGGGTGACCTTATTGGTGATGAGCTTCACGATTCATGCCGTCTGTTGGGACAGGCATTGATGTAGCTAGGAATTTTGTCTGAATTAGCCATAGTAATTTAATGAGAGATCATAAATGACCACTAGTAATAATCCTACCAAAAATATTTCATGTTAAGTAGGCTGCCAAAACTTAAATAACGCTTTCACTGTTAAAAAGATATCAAAAACATCTAGCAAGTAAGCTAAACTTTATCGAAATCCGTTTAAGCGTGAAAAGGTAGGCACCTTTTCTCAGGATTTCGATAAAATTTAGCAAGAACTTATAATTGTATTCCTGGAAAGGTACTTTTCGAGGCGGGAAAATATATTTTCTAGATTTGGTCAGGTCAAAGCTGCAATGACTCTTTCTTCAAAAGGCTTTCCGGACATGACCCTGCAATGTTAGACTCACATAAAATTCTAACTTGAACGAAATCATGACCTCTGAGTTTGTTTCGACATGTTTCTTCTCAAGGATCTGTCAGCTACGAAATGCCGACGCCATTTAGCCTTAAAAATATCGAACAACAAAATATTGACGTGTAAAAGTGTCTTAAAAGATCACATAAACATTAAATTTCATTTCATTTCGATGTTCTTCAGAAAGATCAGGTGCGTAGTAATCGCAACCGGCGTGCGTCTATGACCAGAGTCAGAGTCACTATGAGTTTCATTTAACCATCTCGATTAAACGCATCGATCCGTTCAGCGCTCCGATTGGCTCTGGATTGTTGAAGGACCAATCAGAGCGCCGAACGATTACTTGTCAACTTTTGTGTTGTTGTGAATTTTTTCACATATCTAAAAACAAACATTTAGCTGGCAGACGGACACTTGACTCTAACAAACATTAGCACTCGGACCTCTGAATCGAAAATTTCTTCTCACACACTCGCAATATTTTTGAAAGATCCAAGGATTTCTTATTGACTACAGAACCCTAAAAGTATTATTTAATTCAAACTCAAAGCATTTATTTCAATTAAACCTTTTACAGGCACTTTTGAATTGTCAAAAAAAATTCGAAGTTGAAGCTAGGTGCCCATTCCAAAAAGTAGATCTCTATGGAGAAGAACGGGCAAGAAACTCCAAGACACTCTTTTAAATCATGGGTATTACAAAATCTTGGGAACATTATTCTTGGTGCTTCTTATATGTGAGAACAATGTAAAAAAACAATGTAATTTTTTGGCTGTCTGTCTGAAACTTTACTGAAAGAAAACGATGTAAGGTAAACGCAGGTATTAACGACCCCCCTAAGGCAATTTTAAAATCAACCATATTTTTTTAGTATACTGGTTCCTCTAAAGATTAATAGTTTAATTTTATATGCTAGTGTTATGTATAAAAAATGTATTTACTGAATCAAATACATTTAAATAAAGGATTATCTTGTAAAAAATAATTTACAATGTGACTTAGTCGATTGTTGGAATTACCGACCCATAAAAACGGCTGTGAAGCTATTAACGATTTTTATGCAGCTATTCCCGATCGTGTATAAGAGAAGGCCTTTTTTCAGCAATGGAATGTATATAAGCTAGTGATGATGATGATTACCGATCTTAATAAAATAAAACAACATAAAAATGCAAATACTTATTCGTATTTTTTTATTATCGTTATTTTTAACAAAACAAATTAGTACCTACTTCTTAGTAATACCTATGAACTAAATAATTATAAACTTTTAAATTAATCAACATAATACTATTAGTACACATAGGTATATGTTTTAATATAAGGATTTCAAACTCTAGGATATTTCCATAAGCTATTGAGATCATAATCATTTTTGCTTCGGCGAGTTGTGTTTCACTGTATAGGTACTTTTCGCCGCTTTTGTGGCTCCATACTTCTGCAAAAAAATATAATTGTATGTTTTATGTTGCTTTAGCCAAGAAGTAGCATTTATTAATAGGTACCTATTATGTCATAAAACTAGGTGACAAACTAAATAATCCATATACGATCGGTAATAGCTTCTTATAGTTGCTATTATCGACCCTCATGGGTCGGTAATAAAGTATGTAAGTATAAACAAAAATTGTATTACCGACTCATAAAAATAAGGTTATTTTAATTAAATTGACCTTCGGACTACAAAATAGATTATAATTGATTAATGTCACAAAAAATGGAACAAATGCGCATTGTTTTAAGTACAAAAACAATGATTTATTACTGTAACTATTCAATATCAATCCTTGAAAAATATCATAACTTTGGTTAAATTGACAACGCTAAAAGGTAAAAACTAGACAAAAAAGTTTAGTCGCTAATAGATTTTTAAAAAGACTGATAGCTTAAATTTAAACTGCACCCTAATTGCGTAACTCACGATTGATCATAATTGGTTTCGTCTTCACAGTTAAACAATATTCATTGCGTTATTTATGTTGTCGAACAGACACATTTTTCGAATATATGAAGCAATGGTTTAACAATCCGTTTCAAAACGATACAGATTATGATGAATCGTGAGTTACGCAATTAGGGTGCTGGTCCATAAAAATACTTGTGTTAGTGTGATTTAGTAACATGAAAGAAAAATAAAACGAAAAGTTACGTTGCTGCAATTGCCGACTTATGGGTCGTTGATAGGTGCCACGACTAAAACTGATGAAGCTAACACCATCCCATTTTTATTTAAAGTTTTATCGTTTCAAATTACTTTTTATTAATAAAATGTCGTAAGAAATCAAGAGTTGACACTTAAATGAATACAATTAGTAATATAAGATAAAGTATAGATGTCATTTGTTTGTATAAATGTCTTAAATAGAAAAGTCACGTACTTACTTGAAGGAACAAAGGAACAGTACGACATTTCCTGCGTCCACGCTGCCCCGCAGTAACTGACGTATTTTATCTCTTTTTTGCACAGCTATTTACACTAACGTAAAAGTATACGATGCACAAGGAATAAACGCGTGTGTAACTTTACCTACTTATAGCTAGAATAGTTCTGGAAACGTAAAGATTTAGAATTACTTTTATAGGTCGGTAATAACTACAGATTTTCGATGGGTCGTTGATAGCTGCGTTTACCTTATCATGTAGTATGAAGCAATTTTTTATCTCAAAAACCTTTGCTTACAAAAATAAGCTCATAAAAAGACAATCTCATTTGATTAGCATTAGCATTCCAACCGAGTAGTCTTTGAACGTTCAAAACGTCTGGTTACAGCTCACTTAATTAGATAAAAGTAATTGTAAATGCTTCAGAAAGACCCTTCAGAAACAATAAAAATGTAATTTGGAAACAAAAACCGAGTAACGACTGTTTAAGTATATTGAGTACCTTTTTGCTCTTTATTTCCATTTCCTCTCTCCCTGTCTTTTCTCTTAATTAAAGAGAGAAAGAAAACTCTTCATTGATTTATTCATTATCCTTTCAAGGGATTGTTGGAAAGAGTGACTTATCTCCAGATTCTTTGGTTTATTTTTCTTTGCAAATACAATGCGATACTACATTTTTGTGATCCGATTGTAATCTTTCACTATTTATTGGAACGAACGTTGTCGTTGTCAAAAACGCAAATCACGCAATGAATATTGCTGATCGGTCAAACTGAACGGCTACGGGATAGAAGTCTTAGCATAAAGTAAATTCCCAATTGTCCCATAAGATATTTCCATCCCTTACCACTCAGTGCCTACGTGTTTTTTAAAGGCTTTAGCACCAGAATTTTCACGTCCACAAACCCAAAGCTAAGCCTCTTACGTCACAACACACCACTAATTCCAAAGTTACCAGAAAGGCACGAACAACTGACATAGTATTTAATCTCACAGATGACGGGCTACCTCACGCTTCGACCGGAATAATCGACGTATTCCGAACAATACCAAAATGTTTCCACTCACGAAGTTAGGCCCCGGTTATGGACACAAGCGACGCGACTTGTGACTTGCGTCAAGCGACACGCGCTCGCGTCTCTTGTTCCATTCGCGTGAGTATCCTTGCTCCACAAGTCGCGTCGGCTTTCATAGTCTTTCACTTGAAGTGGAACGTCTGAACACAAAATTAATTAAAAGTGAACATCAATAGATTCAAACCTGTTGGATTTCGGCACTCTATCGGTAGTTTTTCACCCGCCTACAGAATAATGTAAAAATGGAATGAAAAGAGCAGATGAACCGTTTAAATAATAAAAGTCATTCGTATAAAAATTAATCGGTGTCGTGTATAAGGAAATTACTCTTCTCTTGTTAATACTTTTAATCGCACAATAATACAGTACTACACAATCCAACAACGACTAACTCGCACTACATTTTATCATTTTCCCACCCCGAAACAACGACGATCATAGAAATAATCTGAGTGTTGCCAAGGTACAATTACACATTCCATTTCCTGAGTTGTTCTATTGAAAACAGACCCCAAAAGCCTGTGAAAATTCATGATAAAACTTTGGCAGTGTTGCCACAGTAGATATTGTAATTTGGTATTAAAAACAATACACTTTTTCCAAACGATATCAATGAAATCACGACACGTGGGATGGTGGAACCAACAAAAAATGAACTGTTCACTCGAGTGAAGCATATGTTCAGGTTCTTTAAAAAAATTTTAACGCCTTTGCTGCCACAAGTCGCGTCGCTTGATCATAGGGTCGTGACCATGGGTTTATAACACACTATTAAACGCTGTTTTGTTTTTGAACAGTGTGTTTTCATGTTAATATGAACGTGAAAGGGTGAACAACGTAAATCTGGCAACGTTTCAGTTCCATATTTTATCCTTGCATCAAAATAAATTTTGAAAGCGTGATTCATTTTCCAGAATAGTTATACCGCCATTGAAGTTTTAATTAGCTGTTGTGGTTGGTTGATTAATTATGGACAGCCAATCGTCATCACTCATCATTATGAGTCCTCAATTTTTGAAGTGAAAAACTACAAACTTTAAACTTACAAATGGGTGCGCCTGGAGAGTCACACTCGTTTGTCAGTTTAAATCAAATAGTATAAATACTACCTCCATTCTTTCGGTACGGCTATTAAGTAAGTTAGCTATTAGATTTATGTTGAAATGATGGTGATGAACATGGAATAATGATGGTTTGTTCCGTGTGGTGCCGGACGTAAAGAATAGCAGCATCTCTTCTCGTGGGTGTCGTAGAAGGCGACTAAGGGACTTACTAGAGAATGGACAGCAGCGGTCTCTATGCATTTTACCACCATACTGCGATCGCCAATCCGCCTGCCAAACATGGCGATTATGGCAAGCCCCCCCCCCCCCCAAATTGGGGGAGGCCTATGTTCAGCAGTGGATAATGATGAGGACCCTCTTTGACAATTCAAAGTGCCTGTAATTGGTTTATTAATTGAAATAAATACTTTTGAGTTTGATTCCTTACATCATCTTCAATGTCACGCTGTAAATTGTCATCCTATTCAATATCCCAGTTCAAATCAACTTTCCGTCTCATATTATCGATACGTTTCCACCTCGTCATGGCAGAGAATTAACTGCGGGTGGATGTTTAAAAAACGGGAGGTTTTTTAGATAATCTGGCTGAACACGATCGTTGCTGTTGCATATGTATGAGGACACTAAGTGGAAATATATGTCATTTTATTTGGTTTAATAGAGCGTGTGTAGTGTTGTTGTTAACGCTTTTGTTTAAGTTCATTGGTTCATTTTGTTTGCGATTTTTCGTCAAACGTTTTAGTATTTCATTAGAAGACTAGCTTTTGCCCGTGGCTTCGCCCGCCTGGTTGTTGGACAATATTCCACGGGAACATACTACCTGAATTAAAGGTACCAACTGCAACTCATTGTTTGACAATGAGGATCATGGTATATAACGAATTGTGTATTATTTTCTTAGCAACTTTTAAACTCCAACGACTGCAAAAAAATTACGAATACATACGTTCAATAGCAGTTGATATAATCCGTAATAAATATCTATCCAACGACACCCCACATCCATTATGTCTGGACTTCAAAATAGACCACTGAGTTTGTTTCGGTCTTTTTTCTCAGAGAACTCAGAACGTTCTTAATACATATAAAAATGACAACTTAGCCTAAACCTATTGAGGTTTTTGTGATGTTTCTGTTTATATTTTGCTTGTTCCTTTATTAATAGTAAAAAAGTGGTCAGTTTTGTAAAAGGAACTGAACTTCGACCTCAGTTAGGTTCTTATTTCAAAAACAGACTCGATGGTTTAAACCATACCTACTTAAAGAAAAACCTTGTTTTGTAATGACACCGTTATAGTTTCTCCATGTCCGTCCATCCTTGTTGACTAAGGAACCCTAAAATTACAGATTTTCTCGACGGCCGTTTTAATATTTTATGTCCCTTCTAGGAAACTGTAACTTTAGATGGTTGACAGAACATTGTAATGATAAACAGACGCCACAACCAAGTGTTTGCCCAGATCAACACATCTAGCTATAAGCTCCTAGAATTACGTATTCTGACCGTCTATAGATAACATTGTAGTATCTACAGCTAGGTATATATGAGAGACAGAATTCGATAGAGGCGATAATGTTACAGTATGAAGAGAAGACAGTAGATTAGTTTCGTAACACCCTTCAAATTAATAAATTTATTTCACTCTCAAAGTACACTCTTTCAATTTATTCAAAACTAAACTTAGTGAGTATAAATAATCGCGGATCAATCACTTCTGGAGAAATGAAGGCATTGTATTATATGACTGATTAAACATTAGATGACGAGTTTTGTGTAATATGTGTATGTTTTAGTATTGTGTAACTGGTGACGACGAACTTTGTGTAATTTATGTTTATATGTTTTAGTATTTGTTCTCAAGTGAGTGACATGTATGTCTTTATTGAGAATAAAGTTTCTTTAAACCTAAGTACATACAACAAAAACTTAATTTATGAATTACAATTTCCATCCCCTATTTAACTCCCTTAGGGGTTGAATTTCGGGAAATCCTTCCATACTCCTGGTCTACATTATCAAGGAAACCTCTGTGCAAAATTTCAGCTTTGTAGGTCCAAGGGTTTGGGCTGGGCGTTGATGAGTCAGTCAGTCAGTCAGTCAGGACTTTCTTTTTATTTATATAGATAATCATCATCATTTGAGCCGAAAGACGTCCACTGCTGGACATAGGCCTCCCCCAAACACTTAGATCGGTTTTTGTAGTTTGTTATTTTGTACTTAATTGTCATCAAATGTTGTGTAACTGGCGGTATAACGTAACTAGAAACACGGCACTGAGGTTTTTTAGAGTTGCTAGGAAAACTTTCGGGAGAAACTCGTTAAAACAAGTGCAATTATGTAACTAACTAAAACGCTAGTGGTCGCATAGCAATTGACAACTTTTATAGCGTAACCCCTGCTCAAATTGGATCTAACTTGCGGAATCATTTGTGAAATGAAACAAACCAGGTGGGTAGTGTTGGGGTCCGCAAGGGCCGATGCCTGCCAGGGGTGCGTGTTGTTTGAAAGAGATACCGTGGCCCCTAGGACACAGGCAACTGAAAAAACACGGGTGGGTTTTAGTCAGTAAATGTCTGACACGCCCTCCTGCTTCATCCAGAGCGGGAGAAGTTACGAGTATTTGATGATTTCCCACCCTCCAAAAAAACCGTACTTAAATTAGATGTAACTTTCGGAATCATTTATGAAATGAAACAAACCAGGTGAGTAGTTCTAGCTAATTTTATAACGAAGCGTAAAACACAGCCAGAACTGAAAGACACATTTCAAAAAACAAAATTATCAGTAACTACCTATTAAGACTAAAGTTGTGGCTACCGTGTACAGGAATACGTAAAGTTGGGAGGCCTCCCACAAGGTGGACAAATGACCTTCTGAGGGCCGCAGGAATCAGCTGGATGCGGGAAGCACAGAACCGGTCGAAGTGGCGGAGCTTAGGGGAAGCCTATGTCCAGCAATGGACGTCTTTCGCCTAAAATTATGATGATGATGATGATGATTAAGACTAATTAATACTTGATTTTTGAAATAAGGACGATGAGTGCATCGTTATCATTCTCCATCGTTATCCTTACCAATTAATTTGTGGTCGCAACATGTCTTTTCCTCACATAATTCTCAATTAGTCGTCATCCCTGTAGTCACCCCCTTTCGAGCCATATCATCTTTCACACAGTCCATCCATCGTTTCTGTGGGACTTGGAGCTGAATGGTGCTAAACCATACGTCATGTCCGTGAACGGGCGCAGCCAGTAGGGACTGGTCATCTCTTAGCTCCCACGGCTGGTTTTAATTTCCGAATTTGTATTTTTTTTTTTTTATTACGGACGCTTTTAATGTGCACGTCTTTTTACATCGTTCTCTCTATTGATAATTTCAACTTAATGATGTAACCAACTATTTGTAACAAAATCATGATTTTAAAAGAGTGTCCATGGCGTTTCTTGCCCGTTCTTCTCCATAGGTTTAGATGGGAACGCTTTGGAATGGGCAACTAGCTTCATCTTTCTAACTCACCGACCTTGACAATTCAAAAATACTTGTAATGAGTTTATTTGAAATAAATGCTTTGAGTTAGAGTTGAGTTCGTGTTTGAGTTTTGCTCTATTCCTATAGCCATCCACATTCGTACTAAAAACGAAATTTTTCTCACTTCTCATCATCGCATCCGATGACAAAAGTGACATTTTAAAACTTCCTCTAATTATCTAACTCATTTCTTGAATATTACTTTATGTTACTACTTACTAGAATACCCAATACCTACAAAGATGACCCTAAAACCCACTTAATCTACTGTTTCATCCGTACACACACACACGGGGTGTGCCAACAAATCATGGAAGCTAAGGGCTGTGTCCCATAAAGACGTGAAATATCGAAGCTACGCGACGCGAAGGACGCGATCCAATCGCTTCTCGTAACAGATAATGTGCTCGAGAGTCGTTACGTGTTGACCTTTTTGTGGGACTTTTTAGATTTAAGTGGTTTTTCATATTAAAACTGGGAAGTAGACGATTTATCTGGTAAGGGCGGTAGGTAATTATCGGCCATATGGTTTTGGTGAATACCTTTTGTAGGTTAATAAGACAAGTACCTAATATTAGTACAGGTATTTTATCAATAAGCAAATATCGCTAGTTTTAGGTGCAGGGGTAGGGTGCAAGTCTATTAACATTTATTTACGCGTTATATTAACAGTTTTGTTTTTTTCATTCAGGATGCCATTAAATATGCATTTCAACGATAGTTATAGAAATAAAAATAGATTATTAAATAAATATATTGATTTGACGGAATTAAAGAAAATCTACTTTTGTTTTTTTTTCTATGAGTCTTGGATGCCCATTTAAGGGCGAAGGCCTCTGTCGTCCATTTTTCGCCAATCCTCTCCGTCCTGGGCTATTCTAGTAGAGGTGGGGCCGGTTATGGCCACAATATCGTCGCACTACCGGCTAGGTCTGGCACGAACCCCCAATATCAATGGAAAACCCTCACTCTAGCGTCCATCTGTGGCTCTGATTACGTGTCGTGCTCATTTAGACAAGGCATAAACTTCTATTATAAAAGTTTTATATATCAGTACGAAAGACAGAAAGAAGTCTTCAAATTACCCTTAATACCTTCACCCTGCAAAATTTGCAAACTAATACTTTTTTTAGATTTTCCATCTCCTAAGATTTTCCATCATGGCCGCCTACAAAGATTCATATTCACACGCTCGCACAAAAGGCTATTAATGTCTATTGTGACTTACGTGGCGTGCCCCCTACCTCCACAAATGGCCACAAAGAACAGCCAGGAATATTGCCACGATCACCACAGACACTGTTTTCTTTTTTAATAACGTTATATTTCACACCTTTAACTCCCTAAGGTTGTGTTATGTTATATATACTTATGTATTTAAGTTGGTTTGATTGTTGTTTATGGTACTCGCCGCTGCTTCAAACGGTTTTTCAAGTTTGTTGAAAATTATCGGCGGGTTTAATATTTATTTATCATACACATAAAAGTTCCAGAACAAATTAACTAACTGATGGTGAAAATTGCTTCCAAATCCTTTACTTCGTTTAGAAAAACAACGCGATCACACATATACACATAAAAAGCGTCTTTAACATAATTATAATCTATATTTTAATACGTGAAGTAAAACTTTGTACCCCTTTTTATGAAAATTAATTTGATAATGAGTTAAAAAATGATTTTTTAAATATGGTCGAATTTCGACCACTGGGGACCACTAGTATGTATAGATGCATACACTGGATATTTTTTTTACCAATGCGCAAACTGTTACCATGAATCTATAACTGACGTAAAATTTCTGCAAAAATATTTATCCTGTGACAATATTGGTGATGTCCTTCAGGAAGGTCAGGTGCGCTATACCTACTCGCAACCGGCGTGCGAGTAGGACCAGGTGGCCAATTCTCGTAATTGAATGTAGTCGCAGTGTTATCTCGGCGACAAGCAAATGTCAAAAACTTGTCAAAAATGTATGGAAACTCGAGGTATTTTTGACAGATCGACACTGAGATCAGACTGTTAACGTTCTTAAAACTACGAGAATTACCCTTCTGATGTATGAACATAAACGAGGCAAAAGGAGTATGTAAGGCATCGGAGCAAGTAGCGTTCTGTAGTTTCTGCTTACCCCCATAGGAAGGTATGATTCCATGTTTGTATGTGTAGTGTATGTATCGAATATATAGGTTTATTGAACCAAAAAAGGAAAGGAATTGAGTCTTTTGGGAGCATCAAACAAGAAACTTTCTTTAAGAAAACACTCTCTACCAGAAAATGACACACCCCAGTTATTTGCAGCATATTAAGGTTTTCTTTGAAACCCTCTCTAGTTTGAGGAAAAGTCCGTCTTAAGCTTAATGACAACAATTTTCGCGCCATATTTGTTTCGCGCTAAGAGAAAATGGCCGCTGTAGAAACAAATGAGCGCCATTGTGGCAGTCGACCCGCGCTTCGCTGGAAACAGCTGATTTATATATTACGTTCGCGCTTTAGAAAATGTAGAACGAAAAATGTTATGGTAGGAATAGAGAAATGTTTTATTTTTCTAGTGTAGCGTTTTATATTATTCTTCTTCTCGTGAAGATTAGAACCAGTTAGTCTCTTCGCAAAAACTGCACCCTAATTGCGTAACTCACGATTGATCATAATTGGTTTCGTCTTCACAGTTAAACAATATTCATTGCGTTATTTATGTTGTCGAACAGACACATTTTTCGAACATATGAAGAAATGGTTTAACAATCCGTTTCAAAACGATATAGATTATGATGAATCGTGAGTTACGCAATTAGGGTGCTGGTCTGGAAGCCATTGCCAAACTAGGTATTTTATTTAATTTCAATTGGAAACTGAACCGACCATATTATTGCAAAATAATGTCGAGAGTTGAAAGAAAACTAAAAATTTATTCACCCTTGCATTCAAATCTGCTGACCTTCGATGATTACTAGTTCAATGACATGACCAGAGGGGCTAGGATTTTTTTTTTTTGTGAAAATAATTAAGGTTTGCCATACATTGTGGCAACTCTGCCTGTTTTTTGGGCACTTTTCCTGTTGACTGCGATACGGACGATTTTTTTAATGCCCAATAATTAATTGTTCACTCCATCATTTCCCTTCCTTGCTAGGGTTTGGTACCCGAAGGGTAACGATCCAGACTGATTCCCGGCCACCGTAGGCGCGGGCTTGCGGACAGCGAGTAATGGGTAGCTCGCTGTCCAGTAAGGACCAACCCCAGGTCGACGGCGCGTTGTGTTCCACGCGCGCCTCAAAGAGATGTCAGCACCAACCGGTGCCGCAACAGCCGATCTCTGCCAAGGGTGTGGGTTGTTCGAAAGAGATACAGTGGTCTCTGGCAAACAGGCAACTGAGGGAACACGGGTGGGTTTTAAGTCAGTAAAAGTCTGACACGCCATACTGTTCCACCCAGAGCGGGGGAAGTTTTTGATGATTTCCAACTCTCAAAAAAAAAGGGTAACTAGTTAAGTTTTTAAATGAGTTTTAGTCCTCCATTACTAACTAAGCTTCTGCTATCTGTCTGTCAGCGGGCTGTATCTTATGATAGGTAAACAGTTGGAATTTTCACAGAAATGTATTTCTGTTGCCGCTATAACAATAAAAATAAATTATAAATTAAAGGGCTCCCTTCGAATCGTGTTTTCTTTTTATGTAGTGTTAAATATTGTACGGTGATACGGGACCCTTCATGTGCGAGTCTGACTCGCATTTGGGCGGTTTTTAGGGTTCCGTACCTCTAAAGGAAAAAACGGAACCCTTATAAGATCACTTTGTTGTCCGTCCGTCCGTCCGTCCGTCTGTCAAGACCGTTTTTCTCAGGAACGCGTGGAGGTATCAAACTGAAATTTCTATATGATACTTAGTTCTACTGTCCCTGGAAGCTGTAGAAAAATCAACCTTCTAAGTCAACGCAATCAAAAGATACAGCCATTTAGGCCGCAGATTTCCGCAAATTTTCGAAACTCGCACGGGAATCAAAACCTACAGGGTACTTCCCGTGAACTTAGAATCTTGAAATTTTGTACGAAGTCACGTCTTATAGTACAGATATAGGAAAAATTACGAAAACCGTAAATTTTTAGTTTCGTCATATAAAAAAAAATATTTTTGACAATTTTGAACTTTTACTTATATATCCACAGGTTTGTACGGAACCCTCGGTGCGCGAGTCCAACTCGCACTTGACCGGTTTTTTTATACTTGTACATTATTATTATTTTAAGACAGTTAAGTTATGGTGGTCGCTCAGCGCGCTATGACGCGGGCTATGCTCGGAGTTTCTTTGAAGGATAAAATCAGGAATGAAATTATACGGAAAAGAACCGGAGTTACCGACATACCTTATAGAGTGAGCAAGCTGAAGTGGCAGTGGGCTGGCCATGTTTGTCGAAGGACCGATGGACGGTGGAGCAGACGAGTCCTGGAGTGGAGACCGCGTATCGGCAAGCGTAGTGTGGGACGACCCCCAGCTAGATGGACCGAAGACCTTAAAAAGGTGGCTGGGTCAGACTGGATGCGGAAGGCGGAGGATAGAGTGTTGTGGCGTAGCCTGGGAGAGGCCTATGTCCAGCAGTGGACTGCGATAGGCTGAGTTGATTGAAGTTATGGTGGTGGTGTTTGTGTTGTTATGTTTTATGTACCTGGGTGAGGCTGGCACAGGGGCGTGGAAATTGGTACAAAAGTTGCGATTCCCAGGTGTAGATGAAGTTATATGTAATGTAAATATTGTATCTTATATTAAGGAGAGCAATTCCGAAATTACAAGGTGGTCAAAAACAGTCTTGGAAATGCTGAAAGAAAAAGCTATTCTGATATGATAGTACTGAAGAGGTAGAACGATGTTATCTAGGTGTCTATCTATCAAGGCCTCGGGCACCTAGAACGCGATAAAAACGGGTTGGGTACGTGCCACAAAGTATTCTTTTGCGAGAGATTCGATCACAATTCTCGGTTTCGAAATAAAACATTTACATTTTATAAATCACTCATTGGTCTCGGGTTCGATTTTCAGGTCGGGCAAAGTGATATTTTGGTTTTTTCTATCTGGAATTTCTGAATTTCAGCCTGTAGTTTGGATTTGTGGCCGTTTGATGGCAATAAGCTCGCTCCATTACATGGGACTTAAACATATCTGGCGAAATGTGGGTGTCCTATAGATTCACCTCTGCCCAACCGTATATATACGAAATGATGAAGTTCATCTTGCTATCACCACATATTATAAAACAAAGTCCCCATCGCGGCTCTCTGTCTGTCGCGATAAAGTAAAAAACTACTGAACGTACTTTCATGCAATTTTCACCAATAATCAGAATGAGTTATGAGAAAGGTTTAGATTTAAGTGTATAATTTGTTAAGGTTTCGTGTAAATTGGTAAACGCGGGCGAAGTCACTGGCAAAAGCTAGCTAGGTGTTATGTTATTTTAACACGTCTCAGTTTTAAAAGTAATGTCTTCGCACCTACCTCTCTAGGTATATTAGTTCGAGACATTGATCCTGATCCCGAACGGTCGGTCGGAAATATCAATTGTGGCCGGAGCTCATTGGCTTCCTAGACCCACTCCAAGGCCTCGCTTCATTCGTATACAATAGCCTATTGAAGCTGTTAGGAATCCGTCAATTTAACCTTGAAGTTTGACCAATATTTACCACGCGGTAGGTTCCTACCGCATGTCAAAATTTGGCCAAACTTCATGTTTTTTTTATTAAAAAGTAACCCCTTATAGCTTAACAAGATTGTTATTTAAAATAACAAAAAACTAAGAGATATCTCTTCCGTGTCGGGCCTGGGTCACAAATTGAATTTCCGTGGCTACCTTAATGCATCCCCCATAACAAAGGGACCTCAACCAGCTCCTAGGGACATTAAATACCAGTAACATTTCCAAGTCCAACAATATACCGATATTGGTGTAGGTATACCATCCAATAAGATGGGAGCCGACCCAACACACACTCGCGAAGGTTTGAAAATATACTTACGTTATTGGGACGACCTTCGCTACCTCACTGAGAAAAACGGGCTACTTAAAATTGGCAAATTTGTAATGTACTGGCAGCCAGATACGTATAATGTGCTTTTGACATGAAAATTATAAGAGCCATACTTATAATGAAACGACACCATGTTAAGTAAGTATGCGGCATAATGCTCTGTAAAGACAATGTAAACCAGTTACTTGTAATGAGGCCGCATCCTTAATACGTAAGCCGCATCATGAAATTACTGTGCCCGCATTATTAACGTTTACGTATGCGGTTTAATGATGCCGCATATGTATTAACAGAGCAGCATACGTAATTTACTTAACCCGCAACAGGAAAAATGTATGCGCTATACGAACGAAGATATACAGCCGCATTATTTCAGTATCTAGGCTCTTTACAACAGTAACTGGTTGCCAAATCATTGTACTGACTCCGACTCATTAAGTAATGGTCCCGGTTACGTACATAATGTACGAGCAGGGTCGGGGATATGCCGATACATTTTACGCACACTAGATAATTAATAATGTCTCCGCCTACATAATCATTTACGTATCCTGGCTCATTTTACGAACTCCGTTTACTTACTGACTGTGTTCGGTGCATAGAATCTTTATGACGTCCGCCGCATCATGAAATTACTGTGGCGCACTCTTATCATTTACGTATGCGGTTTAATGATTCCGCACAGAGCAGCATACGTAATTTACTTAACCCGTAACATAAAATATGTATGCGCTATACGTACGACGTTATACAGCCGCCTTATTTCAGTATCCAGGCTCTTTAAAACAGTAACTGGTTGCCAAATCATTGTACTGAATCCGTCTCATTAAGTAATGGTCCCGGTTACGTACATAATGTACGAGCAGGGTAGGGGATATGCCGATACATTTTACGCACACTGGATAATTAATAATGTCTCCGCCTACATCATCAGTTATTACGTATCCTGGCTCATTTTACGAACTCCGTTTACTTACTGACTGTGTTCGGTGCATAGAATCTTTATGACGTCAGCCGCATCATGAAATTACTGCAGCGCACTCTTAAAATTTACGTATGCGGTTTATTGATTCCGCACAGAGCAGCATACGTAATTTACTTGACCCGTAACATAAAATATGTATGCGCTATACGTAAGTACGACGTTATACAGCCGCCTTATTTCAGTATCCAGGCTCTTTATAACAGTAACTGGTTGCCAAATCATTGTGCTGAATCCGTCTCATTAAGTAATGGTCCCGGTTACGTACATAATGTACGAGCAGGGTAGGGGATATGCCGATACATTTTACGCACACTGGATAATTAATAATGTCTCCGCCTACATCATCAGTTATTACGTATCCTGGCTCATTTTATGAACTCCGTTATTTGCTGACTGTGTTCGGTACATAGAATCTTTATGACGTCAGTCGCATCATGAAATTACTGTGGCCCAAAAACAAAAAAGTTGGCCGCCACATTGGATTTTTTAATATTTTCAACACTGCGTTATTTCCTTGTCAAAATAGTACCAAAACCGAGTTTCATTGAAATCGGCCCACAAACAAAAAAGTTGGCCGCCATATTGGATTTTTTAATATTTTCAACATTGCGTTATTACCTTGTCAAAATAGTATCAAAAACCGAGTTTCATCGAAATCGACCAAAAAACAAAAAAGTTGGCCGCCATATTGGATTTTTCAATATTTTCAACATTGCGTTATTTCCTTGTCAAAATAGTAGTATAATTTGTATGGTAGTTTGATTTGGTATGTAGTTTTGTAAGTTATTCCAGAATACCTGCTGTAATACATAATTATTGTATGTCTACTCGGCAGGACATAGTGGAACTTAATTAAATTAAGCTCCACTATGTCCTGCCGAGATGATCAAACAATAAATTTTATTGTTTGATCATCTGTATAACCTATGCCCACAATAAAAAGATTTGATTTGATTTGAAGGATAATAGTATTTTTTCAAACAGTGGGAAAAATATAGTATTTTAGGGAAGTTCATGAAAATAAAAAGTAAACAAACATGTTAGGTTGCCATGCTGACGTGTCATGAATGAGTTTTGTTGCAAAATTACATAATTTCCGTTGCGGGTGCATTCCAGTCACAGTTTAATACAAAGAAGTGCGAAAATTTAACTAACAACAGTAATGTGATAGTAGTAAATAAAATACATCATAGCGAAGGAATTAAAAACAAAAAAAAACATGTAATCATCAAAGTTTTAATCAAATTAAATGTTAAAAGTCTCAAAGATACATTTATTTTCTACGTCAAGTAACATTAGTATTATCTAAAAACTAGTATTGTTAAGCTAATACAGCACTTCAGAAAAAGTGACTAGTGATTTTTGAGGAAGCTTGCCCTGAAAATAACTCATGACAATAAAGGTACCATATAACTCGATAGTCAAAGCATTCACGGGGATTCCCGAGTACCTAAGTAAAAAAGCAAACAATGGAATGTCGGTAAAACAGACATCGACCGAACGATCTACTCACTATGTCCACCATTAACGCCATCTAATAAATCGATTGACAATTAATTCCAGTCCGATAATAGTAGGTTTTACTGAAGCTAACTTAGTGTACGGACTACGTAGCAAAGAAGAATGCTTATTTTTGACCTGACTATGTATAGAAATGAAATAAATCTTAAAATATAGCTTATTGAATTGTATATTGATTACGCTTATCACAATGATAAAAGAAACGCAGGAAAAAAAGATTTTTTAACATTAATTTAAGCTAATTCTACGTCATGACATATCGTATTGACATATTTTGAACGCATCCAATCATTCTTTTTTTTTAAACGTTCCATTTTAAACATTGCTGGTTGACCATATTTAACTTCGTTTCGTAGTTTAATACTTATTTTACGTTTAATTTGATCAGTAACTATTTCTTTATTAGTCATGGGATAAATTAAATTATATAAAAATAACACAATAATTGAATTAAATTAATCATTCAGTGTTTCATTGAGTGTGCGCAAGTGAAATGGATTTTTTGACATTTAACAGTTCTGTGATTTGCATCGGCGGTCGGCGCCAGTGTTGCCATATATACGGATTTGTCCATATTTGTACGGATTTTGGAAGTCCAGTACGGATGAATCATGCTTACGGACTTTTATACGGATTTACGTACAGATGGACTCAACCTCAGCCAGATGCTGTACAGAGCATATTCCGAAGTTTTTTTCGTAGTATTCATTATAAATCACATTTTAGTCCTCTGTCGCAACTATTATTTTCATTTCATGGAAATATAACATAATAGAGCCGTAACACAAACATGAGATGTGGGGAATACCGTGCCATAGGTCGCGTTCGAAACCGTGTATCAAAGACAAAACCTTTAGAGCTATTGTCTTTGATTGAAAAGGACATTAAGTGTAGTTTGAAAACAATGGCTGGAAATGCAAAAAATCAGGCATAATTTAGCGCTTCAACTTAGATTGGTTGGCTGAATCTACTTTCAAGGTTTTGCTGAAACGTAGCAAGAAGGATTTTGCACGTTTGCATTATGTAAAAAGAAATTGAGTGACTTATCTATTGGACGCGGAGGTAAGACGAATATTTTTAAGTATGTACATGAACACGACTAAACATTGAAATTCAGTACCTATAACGTCCTAAAGATCTGTTACAGGTTTTTTTGCCAAAAAACAATGAAAAATGGTGAGATTTTACTGGTAATACGGATTTTTAAAATGAAAATATAGATTTCACGCCTCCTCCATATGGCAACACTGGTCGGCGCAGTCTTAGCATTGTTGACTTAGGGGCAGTTAGTTTCAAGGAATTAACAAAGTAAAAAGGATGTTTTATACCATAGTTAGGTAAATACTCCTATTTTAGACAAAACATCGAGCGTACCTAATTAATTAGTTCATGCACGTTTGTTTCATTATTTTTGTTACCTAACGCCAAATCCTAACCTAAAAAGAAACATTAATATTTTTTGGACTTCGTGGCGTTTAAATCGCCAAAATGACTATAAGACATTATTTTATAAACTTATATGAAGTATTTCTACTATATCATATAACTATACATATACTTTCATTATCAGGTTTTTAAATGTATGGAAGGTGGGCATTGTTCTTTTTTACTGAAGCTGACTTAGTATACGGACTACGTAGCAAACAAAACAGAGACACCATCATCTTAAATAAAAAACTTTAGATTTCGAGGCCTAAACTAAAAACTGAGAGAATTTACAAAAAACTGTAGATCTACAGTTAAAACTGTAGGGTTGGCTACACTGACCGCACGTTAGAATAAACGCACCGCGCTCCCCCGCAAGGCACTGCGCAGAGGCTCTAAAACAGGGAATCAGCCAAAAATTGGACATTATAGAATCGAACACTAGAATTTACCAGAAAGTGAAGAACTATTATAAAAAAAAAGACTTTGCATTTTGCCTTTGATTACAAAATGTGTTAATCAATAACATAAGATCAGGCTGCATGGGCTAGATTCCTTTGCCTTCCCGCAAGGGTAAAGAAAAAAAAAAAATAAAGAAACATCGCGAAGGTCACGAAACGCTACCAAATAAGGTAATGTGTTGCATCAGCCCGTGACGCCCCGCCCCCGGCGGCGCCAGAGGCGGGGGCGCCTCGCGGCAACGGCGCGGCAGTCAGCAGTCGCCTGAGAAAAACAGACCGAACAACACGAAGTCTGGCTGAATTATGATTAGTGATTTTGTGCTAAAACGCGTCGTAGCGTAGCCATCATGGAATTTATGGAAGAGATATTAAACGCCGGTTTATCTGAAATAATACCATTCCTTCAAGGTAAGCCAGTTTCTCGGTTTTATTTAGTCAAGATTTTTTGTTTTATTTAGATTATAAATTTTCTTAGATCTGTCGCACTTTGAAATAGTATGTTGCGTCATAACATAACCCCTCGTTTTCACTCATTGAGTTATTTTCACTCTCATCTTTGGTGGCATGTTTGAACTTGTCTGATAGCCTTTTACATATAATACTACTTACAAACAAGTTTAAAACCTTATTATTGCTTGTTGGATAAAGTTGTAAACTTTACTAATCGGTAACGGACAGCATTTTTTAACCGACGAAAAAAAAAGGAGGAGGTTCTCAATTCGACACGTATATTTTTTTTATGTATGACCACTCATAACTTTTTATTGAGTGGTCCGATTTCAAAAATTCTTTTTTTATTGGAAAGAGTATATCTAAAAATCGGTCCCATTTAAATATGAAAAATTATATCTGCCCCTAAGGGTAGAAAAAAAGGAATTTATTGATAATTTTCCTACTGAATTTTCAATTGTGAACCGATTCTGTTGAAATTAACCAAACATTTATGATGTGTGATGACACCACAACATAACATGGATCTGATGATGGCGTCTCCATTATTAGATCAACTCTAGATCCCTGTTATGTTGTAGTGAAGTCAGTTCCAAGAGGTCCTCAACAGTGTACAGGTGGCGCCATACAAACTTTGGCGCCGACTCAAAATTAATGTGGAGCTTAGCTGGACTAAAACGTAAATTTTTTATTTTTTTCTTTTTTTATTTTTTCGTCGGTTCAATTTTTTGTTAAAAAGATTATTTTTTTTTGTTGAAAACCAAGAGACCGCCCAAAAACCTGACTCTCCGACTGAACATGTAGGCAATTATAAGTAGGTAGGTACTTACCTACATAACAAGTTTTGTACATGTTTGTATTTGTATTTTTCAGACAATCTTATAACATCACTTGAAACTGCCATTCTGTTAAACGATGAAGATTTGAAAGAAATGATTCCAAAGATTGGCCCCAGAATAAAATTTAAAAATTGGCTACTACAACATCAAAAAGCGACCAGTGTCAATGTACGTACCTACTTGTTTATTGTACATCTTGTATTTAGCTAATAAAAATGTTTTCGATTTTTTCTCTTGGACCGATGCCGTATACTTTTAAATTATTTTTCTAGAACCTTGAAATTAGGAATGCTGGGCTAAACGACTCAACTCAAAACGCTGTACGGGACACTGATGTCAGTGATAATGCAAAAATCTCTACAGATTGTACTGCTGCAGCTAATAACACTGTGAGTTACTTATAATAATAAAATTACTCAGTTTGATAACAAAACGTATTTCGTCGGCCTAATTCGTTAACCTGCTAAGTCCATTTTTGTATAGTTTACAGTGATTGTAATACAATACTGACAGGCTGCCCCACCCTTTTTTGGTGCTCACTTAAATTTTTATTTTGTAGCTTAATTTGGTAGGTACTTTATGTTTGTGTTATGGACCAAAAGCATTGTTTACATAAGGCCATCGCTGGCTGCCAGTCTCACTGGCTTGAAAAATAGACGGGCACTTTATTCTCGCCAGCGTTGCTGGCTTGGCTTGCGATGGCCTCGTGTAAACCTTGCTTAAGATAAAATTGAAAATGCCCATCATTAAGATAGGACCGGGTACCTATTTAAGTTTGTAATAATTCTTAGATTACGTTTTGTTTTGTTTCAGGTATTGAAACTATTAAATGTAATGTTATTTTCTTTAGTAGATTGTATGAGTATTTAGAAGGCACTAGTCAAAGTTAGTGTGCTAGTAGAATATTCATAGTTTAGGTATATTGTTTAACCAGCAAAAATGTAAGTACATCCGTATGTATAGTATTTATTTGGTACATTATTAAAACCCGTATTATTACAACTCGTATAGTTATGCAGGCCATACACCATCAATTCGATTGTACAATTGGCATGACACTGCCGATTGGATCCAATCGAATTGACCGTATGTGGCCGTGGATCGGCAGGCAGGACAGATCGAATTGGCGGAACAATCAAAATTCAATTATTTTGGCTGGATCATGCCGATTGGACCGTGTATGGCAGTGGGCGATCGATCGTATGATTTTTCTTAACCGACTTCAAAAAACAAGGAGGTTCTTAATTAGATTGTATATATTTGTTTTATCATTGTTTGCGCATATCTTCGATATTTATAGACCGATTTTTATGTTTTTTTTCTTTTTCTTTATTTGTCCGATTGGACAGTTAGAATTGATCGTGTGTGGTGTAGGTATATGGACGAACTGCAGATTGGATCCAATCAGCAGTATCATGCCAATTGAACGATCGAATTGGACGTGTATGGTCTGCATTACTAAGTAGTATATACCTATTTAGTATTCAATAGTATTTATCATTAGCTAGCTTAACTTGGTAACTGCGCGGCATTTAACCGACTTTAAAAAGGAGGACGTTCTCAATTCGTCGGAATCAGTTGGAGTGTTGCCTTTGGGGCCTATGGGAAAAAAGACTCAGAATCTTTTTAATTTTTTTTTTTTGAAAAAAAAATCGTTTACCGATGACTTTTTTTTGCTTTTTTTTTATTTAGGGCACATATAGTAACATGTTTAAACTTATAATTTTTTTTTCGTTAAATGCATATTTACTGAGAACTTATATCGATTTTCGATCATTGTCCCCATCAATTTATGTCATGGGCATGATGTGTCCCCGACTCACAGTTATTTAATTATTATCACGAGATATTTAATTATTAAAAAAAAGTAAAAAAATCTTCAAAGTTAAATTACTCGAAAAATATGCATTTTACGAAAAAGTGTATTAAGCCTAAATTGTTTCTATGGGTATCCTCAATTAAATAAGAGCAAAAAAAGGAGGGACAATCGGTCACCGAAAAATTTTTTTTTTACAATTCTATTTTTTTTTTTTTGGTTTTATTTACTACTCATAGAGCTCCGAAGGCTGTTCTCCAACTGGACCATTTACTCATTAATTTATCAATTTGTTCAACAACTTTAAAAAGTTGGTATCAATAGTGTTTGTGTTTTACATACAGGAAAGTTTAGACGGCAGAGCAATACTCAAAGAGGGAAAAGGAGGCTTACTGACGGAGGGTTCCCGAAGGAAATTGAGCCAGCTGCTAATACACCACATACTAGAAAACAATTGTGCGAAGAAAATTTCCAGTGAAGAATTTTATAAACTAGCTACCGAAATTGTGGAAATATTTCACAAGGAACGCGTTGTAGTGTATTATTCTGCATATTTTTCAGCTACAAATAAATTAGCTAAAAAAAATGCTAGCGGAAAGCTCTACGAGAGCTATATAGCTCGAAGGAGAAAGTTGCGAGAAAGTGGACAGTTGCCGGGAACTAGCCGTTCATCCTCGAAGTCGTCCAGATCATCGCTCAGATCCACGCCAACTATCACAGATGATGACATTTATAGCCTGGAATCTCTGGAAAGTGGTAAGCAAATAATCGCTAGTCACCTTTTTCGTGATTTAAATGTACTACGGGCGACTGTACTATGATGCCCTTCCTCTTGTTGACTCATCCCACCATACACATATAAATTACAGGTATTGTCTATGAAGAAACATTACTATGGCTGAAAAACAATGTCGATCCATGGAAATCTGTTGAAGAAAAGTGGGCAGAAACTGCAGATTACCGCCTAAATCGCATCCAATGTGGAAAAGGTGATATAGCAGATTACTTCAAGGATTTCCCAGCCTTAAAACAATCACAAGGCTATACCTTGGTAAGCATAAACCGCAGCCGCTTATTTTTTACATAATCCTTGTGGTTTTTCTATAAATAACCACAAGGATTATGTAAAAAAAAAACTTGTAGAATACTTGTCAAAACTGTCTCAAACATTATTTCGTTCAACTGTGTAGCCAGCAAGTATTTTTACAAGTATAAAACACATTTGCGTTTACAATGAAGTCTGTGACATGTATTAACTCGTCTGTGGCCCTAGTGTGAGTTTCTTTTAACTATCTCGACTTTACGCATCGATCGCGTTTTGCTCTCTGATTGGCCCTTCACCAAACGAGTGCCAATCGGAGAAAAGCGGTCGATGCGTAAAGTCGAGATGGTTAAAAGAAACTCACACTAGGCCCTCTGATACATTGACAGCGTTCTCACCTACAAAATACAAACGTGGTTTAGACAATTAATGTTTATTTTATTGCAATTTCTGTATATGAGATCATAAACATGTAGGCGACTAGAAGTTTTCAACTAACAAGTTTCATACAAGTTTTGTATACTTACAACAAGTTTTATACAATCATGTAATATAGTTTCATAACAAGTTTTGAACAACATATTTAATACATGCGAAAAACTAAAACATTGCATTCAATTTGTAAAATACATGTATTATACTTTGGTGAAAACGAGGGGTTATAAGACAAGTGTCTGAATTTCGATTGCCATGTAAAATTCGTAATGTTAGTTCCCGTATCTGCCACGGTTCTTCTCTTTTCGCACAGACTCTAGTCACTTGCAACACTCGCGCGCTGCCGACATTGCAGAACGAGATATTGTGCAGGCACTAAAAGAGACAAGCTATTCTAGTTCTCGCTCAACAACCCAATAACCTATGTGGTAGCCATCCGGACCTTTCTCACCAGTGGAAATAACGTGGCGCACATTTATTGTATTCTTTTTTTCAGTTAATGAACGATTTCAGTCGTCTGTATCCGGGAAAGGAAAACAAATTATTTTCCTCTATCACCCTCAAAAATGAAGAAATTATAAAATATGCTTCATTAAAATTACGAAAAATTAGAGACCAAGATACGAGAACAAAAATAGCAAATATAATTGCACTGATTGACGGTAAGAAGTTTTGCTCAAATATTAGTTCTTATTATTAATCTTTAACTATGACGTGGAGTCTCAGAGGCCCCGCCCATTCTAGAAATCGCACAGATTTGTGACTTCCCCCTCCCCTCAGCACCGAGCCGCTCAGTTAGTGTATTGAAAAAATGACGTCCATAGTGTTTTTTTTTTAATTTTAGTAAAATTAAGTCTTAAAAATTAACCGAAACTTTTTTTTTTTCTTTGAATACAGAAGATGAACCAGAGACATCTAGCAATGTTGCTTTGATGTTGCTGGCTTATGTCATCAACATTTCACCTGCACGGAAAATAAAAGGAAAGCCAGCGTGGAAGCCATCCAGAGCAGAAGTATGCGACGGCTATATATCGCAAGCTGCTTCTGAAGCCGACGTTACCAACAAGATCATTCAAAAAAAGGAGAACCTGCAGAGGCTAGGCCGCACAGTTCAACCCTACGTTATTTTTGTTGGCCTTACCGTTACTGAGGTAAAAGTAGCATATGTGGTAATAAATGACACATTGTATAGTTTCAACAAATTAGTAACAGCAGTAGACTGTGCATTTAAAATATTTCAATCGATAGGAGCTTGTTACCCGGAGGAAGCTGGAGACATATGGCTTTTTATTCAATTGGGTTTCTACGATATTAAAACTAAATTTGACAGGCCCACACAGGCTGTGAATAGTCTTTTAACTGATCTAGAGTTAATACTTTAAAAATGTTTACCTGTTACTATTGCAAAAAAGCCAGTGTGTCTCCGAATTTACTTATAACTCATGTGCGAACTTTCTGTAAATTAACGGTAGGATTTTCCGGATTTCGGTGTGGTGAACAAGGGTGTTATCGTCATTATATTTCCTCTGCATCTTTCAAAAAGCACTTAGTTAGAGAGCACCAGTCATCATTGTCAGTCTTGCCTCATCCAAATAGTAACAAACCGATTGATACAGATACAGAAGCCAATATCTCAAATTTACCTTCAACGTCAAGCAAAGAAACTTACGAAACGGCAAATACGATGGAATCTCTACCAACTCAAAGAGACGAAAACTCTCTTGGTCACCATGCTGCAAGTCTCGTTTCCACTCTATATGCTAACTCAATAATACCGCGTAAAGCCGTACAAGTTCTTGTAGAAAATCTTCAATTATTTCATTCTAAATCACAATGCATTATAGAGCGACAGTTTAATGATATGGTACCACCAGACCAAGATAATGTTCATGTTAAAAATGCTTTAAAAAAAATATTTAGCGCGTTCAGCGATGCGTTTGAGAATTTAGATTCGGAACACAAACGTTTAAAATATTTTAATGAAATAGGAACTTATTCTGAGCCCCTTGAAGTGGTTGTAGGTCAACGTAATGAGTCTAAAAAAACAGCGGCTGGTTTGTTATTAGTACAAGTAAATTGTACAATGCAGGTGATTCCGTTAAAAGAAAATTTAAAACTAATTTTTTCATCAAAAAATTTCATGAAGGATACTCTTGAATATTTGGACACAGTACAAAATGACTCTTTCGGTATTGAGAATATTGTTCAGGGTTCAGTATGGAAAAAAATGACAGAAAATTCTGTAGAGCATGATGCAATGATTTTACCATTAATAATCTACTTTGACGATTTTGAAATAGGCAATCCCTTAGGAAGCCACGCTGGGATTCATAAACTTGGAGCTATTTATGCCTCAGTACCATGTCTTCCACCTCACTACGTGTCGCTTTTGCAAAATATTTTATTATTGGCTCTTTTTCACTCATCAGACAGAACAAGCTTTGGAAACAACATAATTTTTCAAAAAGTTTTTGATGTTCTTAATGATTTAAGGAACAATGGTATTCATGTTGAAACTGATGTGTATACTGGCAAAATTAAGTTTTATGTTGCAGCTGTGACGGGAGATAATTTAGGATTGAATGCTATGTTAGGTTTTGTTGAAAGTTTTTCTGCAAATCGGCCATGTAGAATTTGTACTGCTAATAAAGAACAAATCAAAACACTGCTTTATGAAGATGACACGTTGTTGAGAAACAATGTCAATTATGAAAATGATTTACATTTAAATGACATTCATATGACTGGTCTTAAAGAAAAATGCTCGTGGCTTGCTTTAGATGGGTTTGACTTATTTCAAAACGTCGCCGTAGATGTTTTACATGACTATCTCGAGGGTGCTTGTCGATATGTGATGCCATTTGTGATACAGAATCTAGTGTGTACTCAGATGCTAATTTCTTTTGACAATTTAAAATCAAGAATACGGTATTTTAATTATGGACCTGATTCTACATCGACACCGTGCGATTCTGTAGCAAAAGAAGGCTCAACATTAAAGTTAAAATGTTCGGCTTCTGAAATGCTTACCCTTGTTCGATATTTTGGGCTGATTGTCGGATATAATGTCCCAGATGAAAACGAAGTTTGGTTCTTATACATCAAATTAAGACAATTGTTGGATAAACTTTTGAGTCATAGAATCCATGAAAATACTATTGATCAAGTAAAATTTTCAGTAGCTGAATTAAACGAGCTCTATCGAAAATTTGCTGAAACAGACTTAAAGCCAAAGTTTCATTTTCTTACACATTATCCAGAAATGTTAAAAAAATTTGGCCCACTTACCCAAATCTGGACGATGAGGTTTGAAGCCAAGCATCGTATATCTAAATTTGTGGCCAGAGCATCACACAACAGAGTAAATGTTTGTAAAACAATAGCTATTAAACATCAATTAATTTTAAACGATACTTTTCTTAAAAATGAAACTGTAAAGACGATCTCTTATGGCAAAAAGGCAAATATGACAGAAGCGCAAATTGAAAATGTAAGACAAAACTTTCATTCTCGAGGTATAATCGAAAATAATTGTTGGTACTCATTATCATGGGTGAAACTGTATGGTGTCCGATTTGAGCTGTCGTCAATTGTCATTCTAGATATTTCAGAATCTTCAGGCTTACCAAAGTTTGGTGAAATAAAAAATATTTATTTACTTGACAATGATGAAGTTACATTTGAGTGTGTTTCATTAGAGTGTATAGATTTTAATCAGCATTACTATGCGTATCAAGTGATGAGAACCAACGATTACCTATTACATAATTATAATACCCTTGTTTCGCCTGTACCGGCTACAATTACTATAATGTCAGATTTAAAACTTTATGTCACTGTTCGATGGACTTTAGAATAACAACGACCATTACACATCACATACGACGTACGTACCCTTGGGGTAGGACTTCCCATCATATTAGCACCAACCTTCTTTGTTTATTTTTTTCTCATCACACACTTACATGCATATGTAGTCAAACTCCGAAGTCCCGGCGCTCCTAGGTTTGCCTAGTCAAACCTCAGGTTTGACAAGAAGCCTTAGTCAAAGTCCAAAACTAAAGCGTGTTTTGGCCTTTGACAAAAGAATTTATGGTCAAACCTTGGAGAGACCAACTTGGGTAGTCAAACGCCGAAACTCAGTACGATCAAATCGGGGTTTGACTAGTCAGACTTAAATTAGGGACAGAATGGGTTATATAACCTAAATATGTATGAAAAACTTCATTCATTTCCGATGTTAGATTCAAAACTGCCTTACTCCTGTAGATCACGTGGTCCTGCAGGTTAGAAATTTCGCAGCGGAGTAATTGCGATTTGATCAAATTGCGTTTCGGCGTTTGACTTTCCAAGTTAGTCTCTCCTAGGTTTGGCCATAAATGCGTTAGCCAAAGGTCGAAACACGCTATTAGTTTTGGACTTTGACTAAGCCTTCTTGTCAAACCTGAGGTTTGACTAGGCAAACCTTGGAGCGCCGGAACTTCGGGGTTTGACTATAACACAAACAACACGTGCAAAAATTCAGAAACACACCCACCTGTGCGGATCTGTTGCCCGCAGGTGATACAGTTTACACATTTTACGTACCCATACCTTACATTATATACCGTTTTGCAAAAGCGTGAATACGGGCCCACCACCAATTTGTTTCTTTAACTTAACTTCAGGTTAAACATCAGCTGAGTTTCATTTGTTGTTTGTATTCTTTCATCGTATTGTCATTTATGCTTTTAAAATCAGTCAAATTTCGTAAAAGTAGAAAATATCGAAACTCGGTACTGATGTTTAACCTTCACCTAGGCCATGGGGTAGGGGTGCACCGCCCCTACTGCCAAAAGGTGGCTCTCGGATCGCTACCAAAACGGGGCGATCCCCACATTTTGTATTTTTTTTTTTTGTAGAATACCGGTTATATCAGTTTAAAGTCGGGCCTTGCGACATAGGTTCCGCAACTAGTTAGGTTTATGCGTATGTATTAGCGTTCGTATGCGAACGAGCTTTAAGTTAAGTTTACCGTAGGCCTAGATGCATTGGTTTCCAGCGACGACCACGCGGACTCCATTGATGCCAAGGTACCCTTAGAGCCAGTCCACACGGCGCGTTGCGTCGACGCAACGCAAAATGTAAAATGACGCAACGGCAGCGCTGCGTCGACGCAACGGAGACGCAACGCGCCGTGTGGACTGGCTCGTACTAGTGATTCTTTGGTCGGGAATCCTAGGTTGCTCTTACTTACCCGCTTCCGGCTCGTGCTACAAATACCGGAGATCTGAGACATTGTTCATGTTGATAATGGACTGTCTGTTGTTATACCTAATTAAGTATTTATAATTGCCCTAAAACATTCAGACGAAATCTATATAAGATAGGATATCTACTGACGCCCTTATATTTTAATAAATATCTAATCGCCAATCCTCTCGTCCTTTCCGTATTACGTTTTGTAAAGGCCTACTCAAACCTGACCGATATCCCAACCGGTATTTTGTATGGCATTACCGGCAGCAGTTGCGGAACACCTTTGAACAGCGCGTTACCGCATACCCATCGGGATATCGTTATCGCCACCGGTACGGGATACCGGTCAGATTTGAGTAGGCCTTAAATCTTGCAATGGTGGACGCCTGTCAACAACCGACAGACGGTGAAATTCCTCGTTCATAGTTGACTACCATGTAATTCTAGAATAGTATGATTAATTAAGCTTGTGGTTTTTTTGTATGTCTCAATTTTACGATTGAAAATAAATAATATGAATCTTTTATGTCTATTTCCTTTTAAGCGTGTAAAGTTATAAAACTTGTACAGGGTTTGAGAACAGAACTTCTTCAGAATTTCTTCTGTTAATAACCTTGTAAAAGTTTAAAAAAATAAAAAATGATGTATCATTGCTGTGTAGGTAGTACCTACACTAAATGTATATGTATCGTGAAGTATTATTTTATCTAAATTACCAATTATTGTATGCTTTTCACTTACAGGTCCGATTTGGTGCTATATCGGTGTAGCTGTTAAGTTTGCTACAAAATTATTTTGCATAATAATAATAATAGCCGCACTAATATCGTACAAATTCAACAACAGTAGGTAAAGCCTGACCAGAGTTTTAAAAAAACCCTGCAATGAGGACGCGACCTTTTGTGATATATTTATACGTAACTATTGCCAGTAAAAGAAATTAAATCTGAAAAATACCGCACGCGGGTTTTAAAACATCTGGTCAGCTTTATAATGATACATCATTCTTTACCGTACCCGCACCATTATTTATAAGTAGATATCTATGTGACCAGTGCAGGTTGTACTACTTATACTACAAAGCATAATGTGTATAAAACTTATTAACTGTTATAGTAGAGGTATGAACGGGAAGTCGAAGCGTAGGCAGACCGCCATTCCTAAGATGGCAGGGCCGACCTCGACCAGATACGCCGCATCGAGGATGACATAGAAAAACCATGGGAGAAGCATAAATGTCCAGCAGTGGACGAATATATATGCTGAGAAGAAAAATAAAAGGTATGATTACTAGTGCGGGACAATATGGCACCATACCATTCACCATACCCGTCCATCTACACGCCCGAGTACATGCGATACTGCTACGGGTATAAGGCATGGTGCACTATTGCACTACGTGTTACGTATTGCACATCATGCCTTACGATACTTGTACCTGTATTTTCCTTATGCTGGCATGGTTACAGTCAACGTCATTAATATATAAATATATACAGCCATCGAGTCAAAATATGTAAACACCAACCTTATTGTCAGTGACATAGAGGCGTGTAGATATTTTTGAGCTCTTGTTAACGTATATATTTTTATGACGCTGGCCGTACATACAAAGGTGTTCAGATATTATTATATATTAACCAATCAAAGTCAATGAAATTTTGTACACACGATCGAGAAACTAATATCTAGCTAGGTCTGTGGTTTATTACATTTTCGTAAAAATGTATAGTTTAAATATTGCAGGGGGTTTTCATATTTTCATTCAAAACTCCCTGCAATATTTAAACTATACATTTTTACGAAAATGTAATAAACCACAGACCTAGATATTAGTTTCTCGATCATGTCTACAAAATTTCATTGATTTGAGTGTTTAATATTCAAAATAAGTATCTGAACACCTTTGTATGTACCATGCGCCAGCATAAGGAAAATACAGGTGCGAGTATCGTAAGGCATGGTGTGCCATACGTAACACAGTATAGTGCACCATGCCTTACTATACCCGCAGCAGTATCGTACGTACGCTAGCGTGGTACATAAGTATGGTTCACCGTGCTTTACTGGTCCCGCACCAGTATCGTACGTCCACTGCCGTGGTACATACGCACGGTTCATCATGCCTTACTGTACCGGCAACGGTACCTTACCTCTACTACGACAGTTAATACGTCTGACACATCATGCTTTACTGTGCCTGCCACAGTATCCTACGTATGCTGCCACGCTGCACACGTATGGCGCACTATGATTCACCGTGTCCGCCATAGTATCGTAAGTATGCCGCCATGGTGTACACGTATGGCGCACCATGATTCACCGTGTCCGCCATGGTATCGTAAGTATGCCGCCATGGTGTACACGTATGGCGCACCATGATTCACCGTGTCCGCTATAGTATCGTAAGTATGCCGCCGTGGTGTACACGTATGTCTCACCATGATTTACTGCATCCGCCACAGTATCGTACGTATGCCGCCGTGGTACACACGTATGGCTCACCGTGCTTTACTGTGTCCGCCACAGTATCGTACGTATGCCGCCGTGGTACACACGTACGGCTCACCGTGCTTTACTGTGTCCGCCACAGTATCGTACGTATGCCGCCGTGGTACACACGTACGGCTCACCGTGCTTTACTGTGTCCGCCACAGTATCGTACGTATGCCGCCGTGGTACACACGTACGGCTCACCGTGCTTTACTGTGTCCGCCACAGTATCGTACGTATGCCGCCGTGGTACACACGTACGGCTCACCGTGCTTTACTGCGTCCGCCACAGTATCGTACGTATGCCGCCGAGGTACACACGTACGGCTCACCGTGCTTTACTGTGTCCGCCACAGTATCGTACGTATGCCGCCGTGGTACACACGTACGGCTCACCGTGCTTTACTGTGTCCGCCACAGTATCGTACGTATGCCGCCGTGGTACACACGTACGGCTCACCGTGCTTTACTGTGTCCGCCACAGTATCGTACGTATGCTGCCATGGTACACACGTACGGCTCACCGTGCTTTACTGTGTCCGCCACAGTATCGTTCGTATGCCGCCGTGGTACACACGTACGGCTCACCGTGCTTTACCGTGTCTGCCACAGTATCGTACGTATGCCGCCGTGGTACACACGTACGGCTCACCGTGCTTTACTGTGTCTGCCACAGTATCGTACGTATGCCGCCGTGGTACACACGTATGGCTCACCGTGCTTTACTGTGTCCGCCACAGTATCGTACGTATGCCGCCGTGGTACACACGTATGGCTCACCGTGCTTTACTGTGTCCGTCACAGTATCGTACGTATGCCGCCGTGGTACACACGTACGGCTCAACGTGCTTTACTGTGTCCGTCACAGTATCGTACGTATGCCGCCGTGGTACACACGTACAGCTCACCGTGCTTTACTGTGTCCGCCACAGTATCGTACGTATGCCGTCGCGGTGCACAGATATGGCTCATCATTATTTAACGTGCCCGCTACAGTATCGTACGTAAGCCGCCATGGTACACACGTAAGGTTCACCGTGTTCTACTGTGCTCGCAACAATAGTATACGGGTGTTGCAATCGTAGTTTCAGGAGTATTCAGTGCGACTTGCGCACTACGTATTACGTAGCCGGATGTCGGGCTACGTACGTACGTACAAAAATCGACCACGAGTAAATTACGTAACCCGCTCCATGATGAGCGTCAGTATGCCGACTACGTATGACTGGCTACTTACGCGTAATGGAGCGGGTTACACACGTCATTGTGGTCGATTTTTGTCCTTATTTTACGTAGTGCGGCAGAGGAAATTTTTCTCAGTGCTTGGCGAGATAA
Organism: Polymixis flavicincta; assembly: GCA_949987655.1. Lineage (NCBI taxonomy): Eukaryota > Metazoa > Arthropoda > Insecta > Lepidoptera > Noctuidae > Polymixis > Polymixis flavicincta. The sequence continues at coordinate 22,606,587 of OX465183.1, forward strand.
CGACGAAATGTAAATTTATTATAAATGTTATATAAGTACATAAATATATGCATATAATCATGCTTCGTTTGAAATCTAAATGTACTCGGTATCATGACGATTTGGCATCTTACAAGTACGTAATACTTGAAGTTTCGTAAATGTTTATGACTGTTATTTATATATTTAAAATCACCAACAGAGTACGCAAAGACATGGAAGTATACATAAAACAGGGACAAATAAAAGTATGAGCTTTCAATTATAGGATACCACATCTTTTACTTGTTATCAGGTAGGTACAGTACGTTTAATACGAAATTAATTCAAAATATGTAACACGAAAATCATTCGAAATGTAGATTTTTATTTATTTATTGATTTATAGGTACTATATGCGCAATTGAAAAATATTGTAAAGGAGGACTTAATGCCTGTGACATTTTCTATTGTCAGGACAGGTGTAACAAACGGGATGGAATACGTCGGAAATAACTATAAAAATATAAAAAAAACTTGCACATAGATAGCAGTTCCATAACTTACCCGCATTCTTGGCGAACGAGAACGTCATGATGCATTTTTTCCATTGAGTTACTCTCAATTTATTTCAATGTGTCTGTTTATTAATGTAATCCTTATATTATGGATGCGAAAGTAACTCTGTCTGTCTTTTACGCTTTCACACCTAAATCGCTGAACCGATCGTCATGAAATTTGACAGATATATAGCCTGGGATATGGATAAGGAACTAGGCTACTTTTTTACGCGATAACCGACATCCACACGGGCGGAGCCGCAAGCAAAAGCTATTATACAGGGTTATTGGAAAAACACCATCAACCTCTTGAGAGGTCATTGTACTCATGATTATGATTAACTTTTATCGCGAAAATATCGCGAAAAAAATCTGCTGATTCTTACATTTTGATGAGTTATACGAACATAAATGTAGGGAACAGCAGATTTTTTTTTCACGATTTCAGATATAGGCTTTTCCCAACTATGTTGGGGTCGGCTGCTAACCAGATGCAGCTGAATACCAGTATCTTACATGGAGCGACCACCTATCCGAAGACCTTGTGAAGGCCGCAGGAATCCGCCGGATGTGGGAAGCACAAGACCGGTCGGAATGGAGCAGCCTGGGGGAGGCTTATGTCCAGCAGTGGACGTCTTTAGGCTGAAATGATGATGATGACTACCTATCTGAGCTCGAACACCTAATTACTGCTCGACACGATACTCTTGGTAAGACTGGTTGTCAGACTTTCGGGTTTCTGATGACCCGTGACGACTGTCAAAGATCCACGAGTGACGTGCCTTCCGAGACATGGACAGTTCTTGGTATGTAAAGACAGTCTCCCGTCTACGGACCTAAGGCGATAGGTACCTTATATTATGGTACCTTATATCGTTGACCCATCAATTAGGTTGTGGAGGTAACATGACAGTCGCTCCACGTTAGATGGAAACAAACCAAAAGTTATCCATTAAGAGGGTGATGATGTTTTAAGATCGGGAGGGTCCTCCACATAGAATAAGTTATAGGTAATTTACTGCGTTGTTCGTAGCCACAGCTAAGAATAATCGTTATTTTGACAACTGCTGTCACGTCGCCAGTATTATCACCGACAGAACATTAAAATATTAGAATTTGAACTTAGAATGCCAACACACGCAGTTGACATAATAGAGATGCGAATGGGTGTGACATTTTATTTTACCTGTAAAACCGTAATTAAAGCAACTAAAAAAAAAACAATTTTGATAGTACTTAATTCAATAACCACGTTGTTATGCCCTATATACCGTATTAAGAAATCAATTTATAATATTATCAATTGAATCTATTGTCAATAATAACAACAATGATGTGTGCCCGCAAATAAACTGTTAAATTATTGCACCGCAACCGCAGCCAAGTACTTAATTAACGTCAATAATGTAAATAGCTTAAATTTACATCGCAAAAGTACCTACCGTAAATCAATAATCAATTGACACTACTCAAAATTACTAAAATGCCATAATTAATATCACAATAAACGTCTTACATCACATCATTATACCCGTACATGAGGAAAACCAAGAAAACTCCGTTAAAAATTCAACAAAGAAAATCCCATAAGCGTCTGAAATCTCCATTCAGGCAAAACCGGTAAGACTGCGATGAGATAAACTCAAATCCGTCTTTTAAGGTCAAAAAGGTCTTAAGCTGACAAAAGCACAGTCGACGTTAGTTACATAAATGTAGATCGTGCAATTGTTGCTTGCAAGAAACCGGTAAATATAAGTTGCTACTTGTTGCCTTTACCATGACTTTTAATCATCCGTAATTCGTTTAATTTTCTTTGTCATAATTCGGCCACATTTCATTCTTATAATTAAATTTTTCAGTAAAAAGAACAATGAACATTTAAAAAATCTGATCTCAATAAATTATAATTAGCTAAATCATTAACTTACCGTAAATCGCATGGTCCGAATCGGAAATCACAAATTGACACCTCACTACAACTCAAAAATTAACCGCAAAAATGAGGAATTTCGCTTTTTTTCTAAAACAAAGGTCACAATCACACACGGAACCTCCACTCTCACACTGGCCGAATAAAAAATAAATAAATTCCAAATTCAAATGTGACACCTCTGAAACGCGGCAGACACATTTTTTGACAGTTCGATTACTTTTTTTAATTATTACGAGGGCACTGATCGAATTTTGTCCGGCGTCCGGGATTTTTCGTCCGTACACGACGTTCGCCCGGGAGATCTCGCCGGTTCCAGAGGCTGACTCTGGCTCGACCGGCGATCGAAGCTACGTATACTGCGCCTCCCCTCTTGCGTAACTGATATTGTTGTAAATTATAATAGCTTCTTTAGGCTACCTCATATTGGCTTCTAAATATTATAATTTTTTTCCAAAAAAAAATATCCTAGGATGTAACGCAATAAATAATAAGTATAACTTGAAAATGGCCCATGACATGAAAAACAAAACAAATACGAAACAGATTATTTTGCGAAATTGTTAATCGTCTCCGTTACCTCGATACTTCTATTATCTATTAATATATAAATTATAAAAAACATAACTGGAAGTCCCTATAATTTTGTAGAATTTTTATCAGCATACGAAGCTTCGACCGGCCCACATCTTTCGGGAAAACCCTCACCGCGCAGGCGTGAACTGGAAAATTAGAGTGAGATAACAATACCGGCTTCGTACAAAAGAAGGAGACCACAATACTACCGAAGTGAGTGCAATAATCCTCTCAATTTGTTGTCTAGGCACGTTCGAAATTTAAAAAAGATATTTTTCATAGAGCGCGTTTTATTTTTTGTTAAAGTGTTGATTCATGGAGATAAAGTTAATAAGCGAATATTACAAATTGGCGAACTTTCTAATGAAAATGATGAGATTAACATTTTATTTAATTCATGTTTCCCGTAACTCGTTTAACCTCCAAATACACGAAGATTTTCTTTAAAATTTGAGCGAAGATGTTTATGACGTATCCCCTTATTATTATTTTTTGTTCCCTGCCAAACTGTTTTCCATTGTAGATTAAGTGAAATTGACGTGTTGTAAATGAAACAATGAAATTATGTTTAATTTTAAGTTCTATTAAGTTGTTATAAATTAAAATTTAATCAATTAAACGGACAGTTGACATTTCAATACCAAATAGCTGTAGACCCAAAAAAACAAACGACCACAAATACGAACTTAAGATCCATTGGAATACCCACTCTATGTATTGGAAATAAGGTTCAAATTTTTACGAAAGGTGAATGTACTAGCATACATATTGAGTTTGTAGTTTTAACTGAAAGTTTTCTCTTCCGGTCGGTTTTAACGGACCCTGTGGTTACAGACCTTTACGTAAGGTAAGCTCGTGTATACGCAGCTTTATCTTTGTTAGATGAGCAAGCTTTGTAGATGGTCACCTAGTTTTTGTTCAAAAAGTATAAGAAAAATGTAGAAGCTAAATTTTAAACTTTATTTAAAGAAAGGTATACCTAAATCGGTTACTGGAATGCGAACTTCTCTAATTCAGTCACTTCAATATATGTATTTTTTTATGTCCCATTTCTTGATCAAAATACAGGTCGGTAGAAAAACTATGACACTTTAACTTTACTTTTCTGAGCCAAGTTAGATTTCATTCAAATATTTTTTTTTTTTTTAAGAGAATAGTGGTCGTATTCGTAAAATTAAATGTGAGCAAGCTCACAGGAGTGATACGAATAAAGTTCACCGGACATTCGTCTATGATTCTTACTTAGCAAAGTAAACTCAAAATACTATCTGTGAATCTTGCCCTGGGACGACCTAGTAAGAGCATTTCTAATCAGATTATCAGCAATTATTACAAATCGCTGAAGTATAAGAACGAGTTTTTTTTTTTAATGTTTGTTGACAGATTTTTAAGAGGAACCTAGTCGCGGGCTCGAACTGGTGGGCCTCGCTGAAACGCACGCTATCTCACCAGGCTTCGTGTCCGACAGAGGCAGTACCCGTGATGAGCAGTTAGACGCTAGTCAATAAAGAAAAAAAAAATTAGAAAAGTCCTTCGGAAGATCAGGTTTTCTGACAAAACCACTGCAAAAATCAATTACTAATAAAATTTATTGCACTTTTCGATAATTAAGCTCTGCCTGTACCGACTTAGTTTTGGAGATTTCGCACTTCTTTTATTACGTAAACACGCCCAAAGATAGGTTAAATTAGCAAGAAAAACGAATCTTTGTTAAATCCTAACTTTTTAATGGATTTTAATTTTAGCATTTTGTTTCCGTACAGACAATATAAATAATAAGACAACACCATGCCATGTTTAATTTTTGATGTACATTGTCAAACACTGGAGTAATACACTCCCGAATGATGTTTGGGAAAATTGTGGACTAGATTCACCCTAAGTGGCTATTTATGTGGGGAAATTGTGGCGAAGTTTGTGTGACGTTCTGATCATGTTTGCAGGACCAACATGGCCAGATGATCGCACAAGATGGTGAGGTTAGGAAGGAAAAAGAGGAGGCCTTTGCCCAACAAAGGCTAACAAAAAAAATCCCTACATTTAGTCCAGTTACGCGAATAGAATTGTATGGAGCAGCTGATTTTTTTTTCACGATTTTATGTTTAGTCCCATGAAATGACCCCGTTTTCCACTTTCAGTTATTTTGATTTTAAAAAAACCTACTATTCTACTAGTATGATAAATGTGAAAGTTTGTATGTCTGGATGTTTAGTTGTTTGGTTGTTTGTTACTCAATCACGCAAACACGGCTGAACGGATTTGGATCAAATTTGGCACACAGATAGTTTTTAATCTGGAATAACAAATGAGATACTTTTCATCCCGGTGCTACGTTCCCGTGGGATGATTTTCGACCCCCGCGCGGGCGAAGTCACTGACAAAAACTAGTACTCAATATACGCTAGGCAACAAAGCCTGCATATTTTGCCCTTCACCCACGTCAGTTCATAGATTTTGGACCGAAATCGGATAATAGGCGTACAGTAGACCTCAATTTCTAATTATAAACTACGTGGTTTTGTATTGTTTAGTTTGGACCACTTTTCAAGGATTTTCAGTTTGAGTTCGCTTTTGTATTCTCTATCTCTGTTTGTCTTGTGGTTTAGAACCTTTCGCTTTTACGTTACGTAGCCTTATCTGTGTTTATATTAGTTTTGTTTATTTTTGTTTCGTTTTGATTGTACGGCGGTGTCAAGTCGTCAAACGATTAGATATAATCATTAAAAGTTAAAACTGTTTTTAAAGGCTTAGGAATCCGTTGGATGCGAGCAGAACGGGTTGAAATGGCCTATGTCCAGCAATGGACGTCTATCTGTGGAAATGATCATAAAATTAATTTATCTGTAATTACTTCACTTTCATTCTTTTTAACTATTTTGCTATGGTAATTTTGTTCTGGGTGCATCGTTTTCACACATAATTTTATAATGAATGTATGTATAATATTGTGCTTAAAACATTTTAAAAGAGTTACGGTGGAGTTCCTTGCTCATTCTGCTCAATACAAAACTACAATTATTATTTTTGGAAGGGGCGACTAGAATCAATTCTAAATATTCTAATGTAAATGTTGACGTTCGAAAGTGCCTTTTAAGTTTCTATTTGAAATAAATGCTTTGACTTTGATGCCAAATAATTACAGACTATCTTTCAGGTATATCAAAATTACCATTTTCAGCAACTATGCGTACATAAACTCACGTGTTCCTTCTATGGGGAACTCATCCTCCCTTTGCTTCAGTTACGTTCATACATGTTCATACACGCACGCCGTTTGTGAGCAACTAAATTCCCCAAAAAAACCCGCAAAAGTTATTTTCCCTTTTATTTTTAAACCACGCACCTTCCTTATCTCTACAATCGCGTAAAGAGTGAAGAGCTTGTCATTCGCTCGCTAATTCGCGAAGTGAGTGGTAAAGCGACGCGTCAGCTTATCTGAGCTAAACGAGCGAATCTGAGCGAGCGGGCGAAGAGATACCGCAAATGGTATTATGATGCGTTTGCATTTTATTGGATTTGTTTTTATATTGCTTTTGAGGTATTTTTTTTAAAGCGTAGTGTTGGATATTGAAGTATAAAGACTTGATTGATAATCTGTTAGATTACCTAGCTGAGTTTCTGATTAAATTTTTACACAGATAAACCTACTAATATTATAATTATGAAAGTTTTTGTTTTGATGGTTGGATGTTTGTTGCTCAATCAAGCAAAAACGGCTGAACGAATTTGGATGAAATTTGCCACACAAATAGATAATAACCTGGATTAAACACAAAGAATACATTCCCATGGGATAGTTTATGACAGACGGTAAACTATGGACTATGGTGAGTGGGCCGTATCCACCATGTGGGCCCAGTGCAGATGTCACATGTCTTCGAATTGACATACCAGTTCCCTCACGATGTTTTCGTTAACACTTTGTGGGTAGCAGTGATGAAATCAAATGCTAAAAGTAAAATGCCTTCCTAGGTTCGAACTCACGACCTACTTCTCGTAAATCCGGGTCAATACCACTGACTACTACTGCTCTATATATAGGAAAATGCCAAAGGCCTAACAAAATACTTGTCTATCCTCAAATGATTATAAAAATCCTCAGAAGCGACGGCTCAGTGCGTCATTGCGCGCACGTCGATGCCTACGTTCAATTTGCTGGCGTTGGACACGTTTCTGATACAATGTAAGTAATTGTTTCCGCGCCTTATTGTGCGATGCACGTGTCGATGGGCCCTACCACCGTTTGATACTCACTAAGTTTACACTTTGATAAAATAAAATCCATGATAAATGATTTTGTTTCTGTGAGTAGGTTTGTACAAACACTTTTACGTCAATCATATTTTTTCAACTAGATGAGGTCGGCGTTTCCTCTCCGACTACTCTGAGAACAAAGGACGAAACAAACTCAGAGGTCACAGTCTCTTTTAAAGTCCAGGCATGATCTTGATCAGATCATATGAAGACCATGTGGATTGGTGACTGAAATGGTATTTTGAGGAAAGGACCACACACATTGATGGGTTACAGAGAGTTCATCATTTTTAACGTTCAAGCATTTCTTAACTTTAAGCAACGTTTATAAATAAACTCGTTAGTGATTATGTAATCGTTTGCCGACTCGACACCGAAGTAGGTTCCATCGGAACTAAAACGAAAATAAACAAAACTTAACTAATATAAACACAGAGAAGGCTTCGTAAAGTAAAAGTGAAAGGTTCTAAACCACAAGACAAACAGAGATAGGTAAGGCAAAAGCGAACTCAAAATGAAAACCCTTGAAAAGTGGTCCAAACTAAACAATTCAGTACCACGTAGCGTATAATTAGAAATTGAAGTCTATTGTTGGCCCACTATCCGACTTTGTGCCTGTCCTATAGACTGTTCAAATCATCATCATCATCATTTCAGCCGAAAGACGTCCACTGCTGGACATAAGCCTCCCCAAAAGGGGTTTTTGCCATAATCGCTACGCTTGGCAGGCGGTTTGGCGATTGCAGTATGGTGGTAAAATGCATAGAGAACGCTGCTGCCCATTCTCTAGTAAGTCCCTTAGTCGCCTTCTATGACACCCACGGGAAGAAATGGGATGATGCTATTCTTTTGCGTCCAGCACCACACTGTACCGTCACTACTTGCCACATTTGACATATACACGTCTTTACTATCCTCAGCAACTTCACCAATGTGTACTGTATTTAAATCTCTCTCGATAACTATAAATCTGTTGCCGTCATTTAATTTCAAAGCGATACAGAAGTAGAATTATCTGCTATTTGGAACAAAAGTTTATTAATCGAGAGATATTTTAACACACTTCTCATTGGTAAAGATGCTCATGGAAAGTTAAGATTCCACAGTTGACGGTACCGATTTTGTAGGGAAACCCAATAAAGATTAAAATAAATTGTAGTTCTAAGCCCGCGTTTACACCAAGTCCATGTTTTTACATAATAATCAGCCGATAATATTCCCACTGCTGGGACACAGACCTCTCTGTGAGAGGAAGTGGACAACCACACGGGGCCAGTGTGGGTTGGTGGATGTCACATGTCTTCAAATTTTCGGAACTATAGGACACCACACCGGTTTTCCCACGACGTTTTGCTTCACCGTTTTTAGAGCAGCGATTATTTCACAAAACGAGTTTGGGTTCTCCGTGTTCACAATCTGTCTAAGCTTATTTAACTCGATTGAAAAACTTTTTCATGAAATAGTGATTCAATCAAGTTATTTGTTACGGTCGCGAATCAAATTTTGTTCTACGTACAGCTTGACACTAACCTGCTAGTTGCAATAAACGTAAGAAAAAAATTATTTCGTCGGCAACATTGGACCTTCCACCTTAAGGGTATATATTTAGGTTCTTGGTTGGTCCTTTCTCATTCTATAGGAACAGGTACCAGAAGAATTGAACGAAAATAATTGCTTGTCAGACTGGGTGTCCACAACAAATCCTTTTTAGCAGTAATTTCCATTTGTAATATGGAACATGACATCTTCGGACATAAAAACTTTTCCAAAAAAAAAAAACTTTTCACTTTTTAGTAGTTCACATGTGCTTACCCCTTCACAGCTTACGGGTATGATGTCATGTTATGAGCTGGTGTAAACAATAGACAGACATGACATTTCAGCAACCCCAGTCCATTTGCCATCACTTATTGAGGAGTTCCGTTGCCTATCTCCGAATTTCTTCATCAGATCTTCAATAAATTCAAATGGGACCACTCCGAGAGAGTACTCTTCTATAAACTACCCAAATCGTTTCAAGTGTGCCTTTCAATTTGAAGAGTTCTTTCTATTTGTCCTGGATCCCACCATCAGATCCCGACTTGATGATCATGGGACCACCTGAGAAGTATACCCTACCAAAAAAACAAAAATTCCAAAACCGTCCAGCCATCTTCGAGTAATCGGGGAACATACATAAAAAATGTTCCGACGAATTGAAAACCTCCTCCTTTTTGAAGTCGGTTAAAAATAAGACAATTTTAGTAGTACAAATAAGAAAAAAATTGTCTCATTTTGTCCGATGACGTCATGTTCCATAGAAAAAAATGAGAACTAATGCTTTTTAGGCCCGAGTGAACCTTTCTTGGGTAATCCGAAACGTCTCGTTCTCGATTTTCCTTATTTCTATTTAGCACACTTAGTAGTGGCAACAATAGCGCACACCAGTCAGGATCCAGCTGCCGTCGCCGGCGACCGGCGGCCGCCAGATAAAGGTGTGGGCACACCGGACACGGCGACTCGTTACGCGTGTTACGTATCGCCACTCATGCGGCGGAATATTCCTCGTAAACATTATTGTAGTATGCGAATTAAAGTTGATTGAGGGTCTCGTGGATTTGTAATAACAGCCAGCCGAGTTGATCGATCAGGTTAAGCTATGATTGCTGCGGTAGATCCGTGAATGGGGGACCATCTTTACATACCGACAGAGCATAATCTATTGTGTACAGACTTCTGCAGCATCCGAATGTTTTGTGTAATAATCTCTACCATAAATTCAAAAGTTGTAAACTTAACGTTCAATTATCTGTGTATTTTTGGGAAATAAAATTTACCATAATATATTAGCGTATTAATATAAAGCTTCACCAACTAATTACATACACAGAATTAAGCCACAATCATTGCCTTAATTATAGATCTCATGTGTATGATCTTAATTATAGGTTAGCATGCACACGCTGGGTGTTCCGCGTGGTGCCGCACGTAGAATTATAGCACCGTCCCATTTCTTCCCGTGGGTGTCGTAGAAGGCGACTAAGTGACTTACTAGAGAATGGGCAGCAGCGTTCTCTGAGCATTTTACCACCATACTGCGATCACCAACCCGCCTGCTAAGCGTCGCGATTATGGCAATCCCCTCCCCATTTGGAGGAGGCCTATGTCCAGCAGTGGACGTCTTCGGCTGAAATGATGATGTACACGCATTACGCATACGGAAAAATGTTTATAATTTAGAAATACATCATAACGTCATGCCTGTATTTCTCTAAGGGTTAGACAGAGCTGTATCTATAAGTACTATAAGAGGTCCAGGTCTACCGGGTCGGAACAATAAAAGATTTATTCAGAATTAAACTCGTAATATTTATACTTATACTAGTGGTCGCCCAGTAGACGAAATTGGACCAAAATTCATTTAAATAAGTTTGAACAGTGCTTAATTTCTTCGAACTTTCAACTCCTATTTAACTCCCTTAGGGGTTGAATTTCGAAAAATTCTTCCTTATTCTTTTATCTACATTATAAAGGGAACCGCTGTGCAAAATTTCAGCTTTCTAGGTACAAGGGTTTGGGCTGGGCGTTGATGATTCAGTCAGTCAGGACTTTTCTTTTTATTTGTGTAGATTAGCTTTCTGCCAAATTTCATACTCCTTGCGTCCGCCACAGCCTTGGTGGTGTAGTGGTTGCAAGAGCTACTAAAAAGCATCAGGTTTTGAGTTCGATTCCCAGGTTCCGCCCGCGGCTTCGCCCGCGTGGAAGTCGTAAATTACCCTGCAGGACGTAGTACCGGGATAAAAGGTATCCTGTGTGTTAATCTAGGTTATAATCTGTCTGTGTGCCAAATTTCATCCAAATCCGTTCTGCCGTTTTTGCGTAATTTTGCCAGTAATGTTTAAGTCCCATGCAATTGGGGCGACCCTATTGCCATCAACCGGGCACAAATCCAGGCTGTTACTGAGAAATTGTATACAGGAGAAACCCAGAAACTCAAAGCATTTATCTTCTACATATATAAAAGGAGAAACTGACTGACTGATCAATCAACGCACAGCCGAAACTGCTAGGACTAGGAACGTGAAATTTTGCACACAGCTTCCTTTTATAATGTAGGGGAGCACTAAGAAGGGGTTTTTGGAAATTCGACCTTTAAGCGGGTGAAAAGGGGGAATTTTGTTTGTATGAAAAATCTTATTCCTTGAGTTAATAAGCTTGAAATTTAGCACAAATACTTATCTTGAGTAAAAAAATCCAATCATCTTCACAAACTTTCACATTTATAATATTACGGATTACCCTTTTTTACCCCTTTAGGAGTAGATTTTCGAAAAACTGTGATACACGTTATTCTTTATATTTGATTTTAGGCACAAACACTGAGTTTCGAGTTAATCAGACAGCGCGTTAAAATTCTTCCACACAAACTTTGACACCCCCCAATCCCCCTTTAGGGGGTAGTTTAGAAACACAATATATTAACAACTTTATAATTTACGTAGATAAGTATTTGTGCTAAATTTCAAGCTTATTAACTCAAGGAATAAGATTTTTCATACAAACAAAATTCCCCCTTTTCACCCGCTTAAAGGTCGAATTTCCAAAAACCCCTTCTTAGTGCTCCCCTACATTATAAAAGGAAGCCGTGTGCAAAATTTCACGTTCCTAGTCCTAGCAGTTTCGGCTGTGCGTTGATTGATCAGTCAGTCAGTTTCTCCTTTTATATATGTAGAAGATAAATGCTTTGAGTTTCTGGGTTTCTCCTGTATACAATTTCTCAGTAACAGCCTGGATTTGTGCCCGGTTGATGGCAATAGGGTCGCCCCAATTGCATGGGACTTAAACATTACTGGCAAAATGTACACGTTACTCGTGTTCCTAACCCTTCGGGAATAACGTGTGTATAATGCAAACCGATACATCTTTTGTAAATAAATCTCGCTCAACTATGCGAGTACCGATCGTAAACAGGATAGCGGGTCGTGAGAATGACCCTAGCGGTGCGCACGACCTTGTGAAGGTCAGGAGTGTCTCAATTGGCTTGGATTTGTACCAACGTAATGTGATGTGAACGTATGGTGGACGTTTGGTAAATGATTATACAATGTGCTGACGACAAGCGACTTTATGACTAATGTTATAAAGGAAGGGAAAGTTTTTTTTTAAATGTTTATTTATACTAGTTGATCACTGGTCGAAATTCGACCATAATTCATTAAAAAATATTAGTTTTCTGCATTCCATATAAACTTTAACTGTGCCAAACATATTGCTCCGCTCTCGTAATATTCGTAAAAAGGTGTACAAAGTTTTTGTTCCAAGTGCAAATGAAATATCTTTATAAAAGATGTGTTGGGAACAAGTGTACCTTTTCATACCGCATGTTTTCTACGCGTGTGTGTTTGGATCGTATATGAGATCACCATGTTGCTCTATGACTAAACTAAAAGTAAAAAGTTGACGAACGGCGAGAACTTTGCATAATTGATATAGCTGCGTTGTAGGATATAGAATAGGCAGAAAAGAGATAGTTTTTAAAATAGCTCTTTGAGATTTTCTACTTTGTTTTTTATACTTTCACACAGATGATATGGTATTACTCAGCCCATCAATAGCCGCGCTCGGAAAGCTGATAGGCGTGTGTGAGGAGTATGCGAGGGTACATGGTCTCCTGTACAATGTACCGAAAGGCGAGCTCATGGTATTTCAAGCCAGGGGTCGTAAACTGGGGTATGTGGCACCTGTGCTGCTTAACGCTATCGCCCTTCGAAGAGTGAGAGAGTTTAATTACCTCGGCCATGTGGTTGCCGAGGATTTAAAAGGAAGAGGAGAGCATGAGAGCTGTAACATGTTGGCACGCACATTTGCAAGGTGTAGTTTAGAGGTAAAGATTATACTCTTAGAAGCATTCTGCCAAACTCTCTACACCTGCAATCTATGGGTCAAACATGCAGCGGGCCATAAACGCTCTCCGAATACAATATACGCGTTCAGGGTGCTGGTGGGGCTCCCACGCTGCTGTAGTGCGTCGAGGCTGTTTGCGCACGCGCCCACAGACGGCTTCCACACTGTGCTGCGGCGCCATGTCGCGTCGCCCATGTTCTGCACTCGTGGGAGCACCAACACCATCCCGAACGTGCTTAGCCACAAGCTGGACAGCCCCCTTCTGGGGCACTAGGTTCAAGCACAAGTGTGTGTATCCAGGGCCCCAGGGTGGCAAACACTTAAATTAATATCCTAATTTTCAAAAACTAACATAGTGTTAAGTCATTCTAAAATATGTATTTGCCTGAAATAATGAATTATGTTTCCGGAATAATGTTTTATTTTTTTAGCACATGACCAGCACCCTAATTACGTAACACATTATTAATTTGAACCTGACTCATTTTGGAAATTATTGTTAATACGTTCTTATGACCGAAAAAATCGTCTGCTTAGCAACGTAAACAACGCGATGAATGTTGTGGAACTGTCAAAGCAAAGTGATTTCTACTAAAATTGTAATACGTATTTAGCCCTCTGGATAAGTACATTTTATCCCGATATTCCCAGGGGATGGAGACTTAGAAAAAAATGTGAACACTTACATAATCATTTATTTCTAAACTATTAAAATCATTGGCTAGTCTTTTTTATTAGTCGAATGGAACTTTGTCATTGACAAAATGCTATCTTATTTTCTCGACTTAGACGTAATTTTTTTATGTTTTTTACTTATTAACGACTGTTTACAAAACATTCATGGGTAGATCCAAACACTACCACACTCTAATAACGTAGCTAGAACCACTAGACAGAATTGGCAATTCAAGAAATTCTCACAAAACAACTAAACAACGTCGTGAGTGCTACGCCGTAGCTGCGTAGCACCGTAGCAGCGTAGACCGTTCTACGTAATTTACGTGGAACAGTGTTCATTTACATAGTGCTACGAGTTGTTCGCACAGTAAATATTACTAAGTTAGTACGCAAGTATTTCTTGAAAGCACTTTAAGTTACTCATAGAATGAATGATGATGAATTTTAAGTTTATTATACATACAAACAGGAATGTTTCATCGTTTAACATACACTCTGTACAAGTATGTATGTTTTGCATTTTGAAAGAGCTCTCTGAAATCTCATGGTACGTAGAAAAATGAAAGCGTTATTTTTCAATGCAGTTTTAAATTTTTCAAGAATAAAACATTTTTCTTTCTGCCAGAGGTGCGGATTGTTCGAAAGAGATTGAGAACGGGAGAAGTTATTTGATGAATTCAAAATAAAAAAACATTAATTTTTATGAAACTACGCGCAATTTGAGAATGTCTCGAAATCAAGTACGAATACATGCGTATGTGTACTTATCGGTAAGTACACACTTCCAAAACAAAGAAGAACTTTTCCTATCGGTTTGTAAATGATAGAGTTCTGAGGTAAAACATAAAAAAAACGACGGGTTGCACTCCGGGAGTGCCGGCAGAAGTGAAAACTTGAATATTAACGTTGTGCATTTTTGATATTTTGGAATGGTTTATTTTTTTTGCATTCATTTCATCGGCCCTTGCGGGCCCCATCATTTTTTGTGCTGACATCTCTTTGAGGCGCGCGTGGAACACAACGCGCCGTCGACTTGTACTTGGTCCTTACCGGACAGCGAGCTACCCATTACTCGCCGTCCGCAAGCTCATGCCTACGGTGGCCGGAAATCGGCCTGGGATTCACGACGCCCAGGGCGTCTCCGTATCCTGCGGCGGCTAGGGTCGCGAGGGCGCATAGACTGCCTCTCCCTCACGTGAGCCGCCTCCCTCTTCGCGAGCATCACTGCTTCGCTGAAGGAGGTGACGGCTACCCATGCCCTCTCGCTCCGTACCATGGCATGGACCAGGGCCGAACGCGAGAGATCGCCGCCGCCGATCGCCTCCACGAGGACACAGCGGTGCTCCACCCAAGCTGGGCAGACCGCCACCGTGTGCTCCACCGTGTCCTCAGGGCGATCGTCGCAGTGGAAACACCCGGGTGTTTCCTCCCGCCCTATGCGAAACAGGAACCTCCCGAAACAGCCGTGTCCGGTGAGGACCTGCGTCAGGCGGAAGGTGAGCACGCCATGCCACCTCTCAAACCACTCCTCAAAGAGGGGACTTTTAGAATACAATATTTATTTATTGCGCTATCGTACACAAACATGACAATTGATATTACATTGAAAAGTTTATCTTAGAAAAATCAAGCCATCAGCTGTCACGATCCATGGATGCGCGTGGCACGCTGTAACATAAACACACACGAACATTTGCGCTAGCGCACTGCGCCACCTAAACGAAACCGCAGGCGCAGGCATACATTTTCGCCGCGCCGTAGAAAGAGAGGGGGATACTTCCTCTCCTACACCGAGCCGGCTGTCTACTCTCCATTCGTCTTATGAATTTTCGATCAGGTCACGTGCCTGACGCGAGTTTAACATTTTTTACCCATTACAAAAAAAGTGTACAACACCGCTAAAGAAGTTTTCACTTCAAAAATACAACTGAATTGAGAACCTCCTCATTTGTGTGAAGTCCCTTTTAAAAAAGCTACAGAATTGAATAATAGTAAAATACCTAACATATGGCACACTCGTTCAGCTCATTAATTCCAACAGCTATATAACAGTCCTCCTAAGAATTCGTTCCAAACATATTTTATTTATTCACATGGAACAAGATGGAGGGTCGAATATGACACCTACTGGAAGGACTGTTCCGCAATGGTAGTGGTCAGACGTATGTGGAAGAGAGCAAGAACGACCTTTGCCCAGCTGTGAGACACGACGGGTTAGATAGGAAGATAGAAAATAAACAAAACAAGAGAAACAAAAGAAAAGTGAAAGAACACTATCTCTCCACTTTGTCATAATTGCTTATGTATTTATTATTTAAATTTACATTACAATTATATATGTTTTATTGACATTTATTTTAGAAAGTATGTAACTATGTGTATGTATATTCTCATATTATGTGTGTATATTTAACTTAGAGTTTAATTTGCAATTTTATGTGTTACCTTCTACTATTATTACACGCGTTGTCTACATCTCAGTTTTCTTCTCTCCTATCGCAGGTGTGCTGGAAGAGATTTCTGTAGAAATAAGCATTATCTTTGTACTTATTTTTCTGTCCCTTTCTTCTTGTCTGTTTATAAATGTGTTCAAAAATGGTTAAATTAATATGATGCTTATCCTACTATATATCTACTAATATTATAAATGTGAAAATTTGTATGTTTAGATGTTGGATGTTTGCTACTCATTCACGCAATAACGACCAAGCGGATTTTCATTAAATTTGTCACAAAGATTGTATATAACCTGAATTAACACATAGGATAATTATTATATAAATAATTAAGATAATTTCTGCCACGCGAACGAAGCCGTCTAGTCTTCAATAAAACCAACAAAGCGACCACTTGTTTGTCGGGTAGTTCTGTAACAGTGTCAAGTGCGTCTGACTGCACTAATTACTGCGGACAGCCTCTAGTAATGACATCGGATAGCGATGAATAAATAACACTTCTATTTCATAAACTTGACATAATGTTCTTCGACTGCACTCCCCGAAGATTTCGACAGTCATGTTTTAAAAACAACGCAATAAGGAGCCAGGAAAAAGGATAATAAGGAATCAATCGCCACTAGTGAAGCACAAAATTGGGACCTGGCAGTTGCTGAAACGACAATCTAATGAGTACACCACAAAAACACTACTTGATCCCTGGCATCGAAGCCTGGACCGCATGCTCAGAAGTCACGCTTATCACCACTCGACTGACCAGTGGTATTTTTTGAGAAACATAGAAAAGGAAGAAAAATCATTTATTCTGCACAAACACAACGCACATTTAATAAACAAAGACTTAAAATACACACATACGAAGTAGCCAAAAGCCTCGAATTCAACCAATTAGTGTTGGACAGTTTTGTCCATTGCTTGATGTCAGGGCCAGGACCAAAGACAATCATCATTGTCCACAGCCCGACTTCACCCATTCCTGGACATAGGCCTCTCTTTTCTTGTGCCAATCTCCACGTGTCTGTGTTCTGTGCCAGCCTCATTTAAGTACAATGTCGCCCGCCCATCTTGCCGCCGCCATCAAAGTCAATGCATTGAGTTAAAGATTTTTTATCCTAGTAATTTAAGAGAAAACACGATACAGTACTTACGCACTCCCTAACTCCATTACAAAATCAAAATCAAAAGTCATTTATTCAAACTAGGCTGAGAGTCAGCACTTTTCGAACGTCAAAATTACATAAGACGGAGCCCCAAAAACGCCCACCCTTCGACACTTCCTAGTGCTTTAGCTGGGAAGAAGAAGTGGCGCAACAAACTCCCCAGCAGCACAGCTGTCTGATAAGTTGGAAGAACTTGATTCTATACAGTAATAGGTAAGTAATTAAATTTCATAAAAAAATGGAAATTTCATTAATTAAAAAAAATATTAAAAAATGGTTTAAACAGTCAAATAAAATAAACAATGCTATGGAGTAACTCATATAACCTGTCAGTAGGTAAGCTATACTATACTATATATATATATACTACAATCCAACCACACGTTACTCCCAGGCTGATTTCCGGCCACCGTAGGCGTGAGCTTGCGGACGGCGAGTAATGGTAGCTCGCTGTCCGGTAAGACCCAAGCCCAGGTCGACGGCGCGTTGTGTTCCACGCGCGCCTCAAAGAAATGTCGGCACAAACGTGATGAGGCCCGCAAGGGCCGATGCCTGCCAGGGGTGCGGGTTCGTTCGAAAGTGATACCGCAACCCCTGACATACGGGCTACTGAGGGAACACGGATGGGTTTTAGTCAGTAAAAGTCCGACAGACTCTTGCTCCACCCAGAGCGGGAGAAGTTATTTGATGATTTCCCACCCAAAATAAAAAAATAAAATATAAACTTACCCACCCATCATTGCGTCCTACACTTACCCTTGAATCCTTGACTTATTCCCCACATTACCTCTAATTAGTCTATTAGTCCCCAAATGTCTAGCACTTAGAACCTAAATACATTAGCGTGAACATTATCATTACTGAAATGAGATGATTATCCCCCAAGAGACCGCAAGTGATAAGGGACGTTAAAAATCGTCCAGTTTGCGGTCTTATATTCACTGGTTTAGTGGTGATGATAATGAGAGGGTGTCAATTATAAATGGGGTTATTTCTCAGGTTTATTTTTATCCTGTAACATAGACAAGAAAAACCAGAATGTTCACTTGTTGAGTTCCTAAAAACTATGTTCTATCCGTGATTTCGCCCGCGTTGTAGTGAACTACATTATTAAACATACCCTATGGAACTCGGCTTTGCCAAAGCAACTGATAATCTATTTATTGTGGTACCTATATATGCATTGGCTTATAATGGAAGGTCTTCAGCACACGTATACTGCCTTGCATTACATATGGTAGCGAAACTTGGTCCCTTACAAAACACCATAGAGACATGCTGGCTCACTGCCAAAGAGCAATGAAAAGGACTATGATAGGTATTCAATAATAGGATATGATACGAAATACCCCAATTTGAGAAAAGATAAGAGTTATTGACCAAAATATACCAACAAAATTAAAAATTTAAAAAACCCCCGACCCTAACAAAAACTCTAAAAAGTAAAAATAATAATATTTATAGGCCTTTTAAGATGAAGGCAATATTTTGATCAAGGCATTGTCAAGTCGGGGGACGGCTAATGAAAATGCTAGGCCTCTGTTTGGCGTTTTCATTGACCGTCCCCCGACTTGACAATGCCTTGATCAAAATATTGCCTTCATCTTAAAAGGCATATAAATATTATTATTTTTACTTTTTAGAGTTTTTGTTAGGGTCGGGAGTTTTTAATTTTTTTATTTAATTTTTATTTCCTGCTTTTTAAACTTAATGTCTCGCTCGCTTGAATCTGCGCATCGTTGCGTATTTTTCCCACAGTGAAGTTTGTCACTAATTTATCCTCATTCCTCGTCCTGATCACTATTTATCTATAATCTATTCATTGAGACCTTTTCAATGGGCCCAAACACGATACTTTTGCTGTTTGTTGGTGAGTAACTTGGGCATCCTGGCAATTCCAGGTGTTGCTCCAGCATCATTTCAATGTTACTTTGTTCGTCTAATATCATTGAAGTAATAGAATACAAAATTTCGAGTTGATCAGACACGTGGAAGATGCTCAAATCCCTTCATCAACCAGAAAAGAGCTGATAATCTTCAAACGCCTGAACCGATTTTGATGAAACATATCCAAGAACACTCCCGACTAATACACCTTTCAAACAAAAAAAACAAAATCAAAATCGGTTCATCCGTTCGGGAGCTACGTTGCCTCAGACAGACACACACACACGAACACACACACACAGACACGTCAAACTTATAACACCCCGTCGTTTTTACGTCGGGGGTTAAAAAGTGGAGTTTGACAGGCATTTGAGACAAGCAGAGAAAGGGCTTATTATTATAGAACTCGGCAATCGTAGCTTTCTATCAGTGAAAGAATTTTCGAAATCAGATCAGCAGGCTTAACATGACGCTTTCTATTTCTTCTCTACCGTAGAATAGAAATCGCTTGTCTACATTTCTTGGTACAAAACTGTCAATTGTCTACACGGAAACGTCATTTTTGTCTAGTCTTCCGTCGACAAAACGTTTCTCTACCGTTCTCGTGCTGGACTTCCAGAGATTACCTCCTACATCCAAACGCAAATACTTTACCTCCTTAAAATATTAAACTGTAGATGCAGTAAATAAGTCTGTTGCGTTTAAAGAATTTCTTTATTTCTATTTTTGGCAGATGGAGGGGAAGATTTTTTGAATTTGTATGCCGTGACTTTGATGTATAAGGCAACAAATGATATGATTTAATTTATGCATAGTAAGGTCGCCAAACAAGAGAGTTAGTTATGGTGAAGTGGTCACTTAGAAAACTTAGCTACCTATTAATAACTTAGCTCATTAGTAGGGAATTATGTCAAGTCGGAAGTCAGCGATATCCGGAATCCACTTACTAATAATGGGCGACCTAGATTACTTACAGATACTTAGATACTTACAGATTTACGTAACATCTAGAACTATAGCTGTTGACCTTCACAATATAGGTGGTCTGATCACACCAACATAACACAACAACAAAAACATGATTGAACCATTTCATCAATTGAATAACGAGGTGCACACACGTACTGTTTAGTGTCGCTGCCAACCTTCCAGCTATACAAACGTTTAAATGGTACTGCCCATTTGTGCCTCATTGACATCGCAATACATATGTTTACATACTAGTATATGCTATCCTTACTGATATTGTAAATTGTAGTATTTGATGCTAAAATGTTTACTACATAATATATATGGTCGTACTCCGTTTTCGATGTCGCTTGTGGATAAAGAATAGCAACTGCACAGGTCGATCGAAGGTTACGCTAGGTTAAGCTTATCGAGGACGTTCTATGGATGGGTGACCATTAGTTTTTAAGACCCCTCTGTGTTTCAGAAAGCATTTATAACCGTTGGTGCTCGCTGCCATTTGTAGAGCTTTCTGTGTTATTCGTCACGGGTAGTCTAAAGCCTGAAAGTCAATGAGTTGTAGAGGTGAGATTGGCAGTCGCTCCTTGTAAAATACTGATATTCAGCTGCCGGTTTCCGATAAGACTGGAACCCGACCCCAACATTGTTGGGAAAAGGCTAGGCCCATGATGGTTCAGTTTTCGATGTCCTGTGTTACATTAGAATAAGGATCATGATTGCGCATTTATATTGTGCACCCGTTAGACAAACTTACTTATGTTTTTGAATCTCTAATAGACATGCAGGTATTAAAAATGTAGTAGGTAAACTTTTTTTTCGTCAAGAGTAGCCAGGCAGGAAGGTCGATGGGCTGACTAAGCCCAAAGGTGGATGAACCATTATCTATACTTATTACTTATAAATCTATACTAATATTATAAAGCTGAAGAGTTTGTTTGCTTGAACGCGCTAATCTCAGGAACTACTGGTCCGATTTGAAAAAATATTTCAGTGTTAGATAGCACATTTATCGAGGAAGGCTATAGGATATATAACATCACGCTAGGGCCCTCAGGAGCCGAGCAAAATGAAGTCACAAATACGAAGTACTCGCACGGCTTCGATGCGACGGGGTGGATCGGACGCAGACGAAGTTGCAGGCAGAAGCTAGTAATAATATAAAGCTGAAAAATTGGTTTTGATGAACGCGCTAATCTCAGGGATTACTGGTCTGAATTGAAAAATTATTTTAAAAATCAAATCAAATCAAAATATTTTTATTTCATATAAACCTGCATGGGCACTTATGAAACGTCAGAAGCTAGGTGCACTGTTCCAAAATCTTGTTTCCTATGGAGAAGAGCCGGCAAGAAACTCCACGGTTACTCTTTTAAAAATGATTGGCTTTACCAATGCTTTCAAATTACAAAGATAAAATGTATGGGAGGACAGTGCAGGCCTGTCAATAAGTACCAGGTACTTATACGAATACAGAGAAAATCGTCTACAAATCTACAGTCTGTAAGGCCTACAACGTTTAGTGTTGGATAGCCCATTTATCGAGGAAGGCTACTAAGTTTTTATGAGCAACGGTAACATGCACTTTCATGCCGTCGGTTGAGACTGGTCATCTCCTAACTGCCATGGCTTATTTAGAATCATTTTTTTTTTACATTGTGCTTTTTTTACATTGTTCTCACTTATAAAAGCACCAATAATGTTCCCAAGATTTTGTAATACCCATGATTTAAAAGAGTGTCCTTGGAGTTTATTGCCCGTTGTTCTCCATAGAGATCTACGTTTTGGAATGGGCACTTAGCTTCAACTTCGATTTTTTTTTTTTACAATTCAAAAGTGCCTGTAAAAGGTTTAATTGAAATAAATGCTTTGAGTTTGAGTTTCAGTTTCAACAAACTGCAATCATCTTACAAACTTGATTCTTCAAACCCAGATAAAACAAAGCTCATAATGTAAAAAACGGGTCGTTGACAATATTATTTTCCAACCTACAATATTCAACTCATCGGTAATTCCAACAGTGCCGTCACCTAGATTCAATTTAGGTCGCCATTGACATCGATACCGACTGGAAATTCTGTCAGAAACAGAGTATTATTTTCACAATACTGATAAAATAATAAACAAAATGTGACTTTTTAAACATATGTACGTACTTTCTGTGTTTATCTTGAACATTACTGACATCGGTGAAGGAAAACTTCGGGAGGACTTGTAGTTAATATTAGTCTGAAATGGCCACCACGTCTTGAGCAAGCGTGGACATCGTGGCAATGCAGTGGGCAGTCATAGACTAATATTATATTTTAAGAAATAAAACAACCTAACAAGTTTAATCAAAATTTTTTTATTAAGTATCTACATTCAATAAAAGCACATACACTATTGTAAATAACTTAAGTCTGTAGAAATGAAAACATCAACAAAATTTTGTTATATACAAAATTTGTTTGCACTGTAGTTGCATTATTTCGCCGACTTCCAAAAAAACACGAGGTTATATGTTCTACTGTATGTGTATTTTTTTTTCATGTATTTTGGCGTCAATTTATTGCTCGCATGGCTATTTAAAAGCTTACTGTTACATCTTTTCCCTGGAACTTAATCTCAATGATTGCATTCCATGCGGAATTGGATTCAAGAATAATATTTTAACAAAATATAACACGAACTCTACTTAATTTTAAATAAGAACTAATTTATTTAATAATCAATTCCTTCTATGCATTATCTGATCTTTCCTTTAGAATACAACTCAATCATTTAGAAGACCTCCTCGAGTCAAGCGTGACTCTATGCGGTTACCCAGCTACCTACTCTCATCATAAAAAGTGTTCTAAATCCGATCTTCATCCATGTCTTCAAATTATTTATATCACGATTCTACCTCCTCTTCAATTACTTTCATTCGAGTAATTTCTAGAACCATCAAAAACACGACATCTTATTCTATCATCGTAATCAACTCTTTTACCCGTAATTCATTCTATCTTTTGGGCATCCTGATCAATCAATAGTGACCCTGCTAAGTCGATACGAGTCCCCGACGACCTCTGCAGTACTGTACCTCTGGAAGAAATGACCCTTCGTCTCCAGCCCAGTCTCTCCCGTCATTCCAGTAATAGCCGTCACCACATCATTAGTCTTCTTCCCACTTTTGTGACCTAAGGTTATGTTATACCTGTTTATTTCAAGACCTAGGTTTCTAGAGCTGAAGCTACGGCCTAGGGATTTGGATCTTTTGACTGAGAACTTGTCTTTAGGCATTTTGATGTCGTATATCGGGTTTATGATGCCTGTGTAAGGGGGGGATGATGAGGGGTTCATTTGAGTGAAGGTTGGTTCCAGTTGGAGACGACTTGGAGGGAGGTAGTCGGAGTAGCGGTTGGATACCTGGAAGAGAGATTATAGTTTTATGGAATTGGTTTACATCTTACATACATAACATTACGCCTGTATTCCTCGAAAAGTTGGATAGAGGCGTACCTCTACGCGTACACCATGACATTTTAGTCCTCTTACAAAAGTGGTCCACTCAATGCATCTTTCTATATAAATAAAAAGAAAAGTCCAGACTGATAATGATATGAAAATGGATGATGATCCTTTATTGTAGACAAGGAATAAGGAAGGATTTTTCGAAATTAAAAGGGGATGAAAGTTCCGCGCGGGTGATGAAGCCCTTGGCAAAATTCCGTCATAAAATACATCTAGGCGCGATTAAAACACTGTTACAATGAATTAATATAAGAGCCTTAATTATGGGATAGGTGACCATCTTTACATACCAAGACCCCTCCGTGCCTCGGAAAGCACGGTAAGCCGTTGGTCCCGGCTGTCATTTATGAATCTTTGACAGTTGTTACGGGTCGTCAGAAGCCCGAAAGTCTGACAACCAGTCTTACCAAGGGGTATCGTATTACCCAGTAACTGGGTTGTAGAGGTCAGAAAGGCAGTCGCTCCATGTAAAATACTGGTATTCAGTTGCATCCGGTTAGACTGGAAGCCGACCCCAACATAGTTGGGAAAAGGCTAGGCAGATGATGATGATGAAGAGCCTTTTGTCACCAACCGCGTACAAATCCAAACTCCAGATTACTACTGAGTAATTCCAGGTGGAAAAACCGAATAACACTTTGTCCGACCTGGGAATCGAAACCAGGACCGCGGTGGAAGAATAAGGAAAATGTTGTGAGGACAAGGTGTCAACTTTTAATTTTCGTTTTGAGTAAGAATGTGGATGGATAAGAGCAGGCGCAGACCGAACAAACGATGGATGGACTTTGTGAATAATGATATGAAAGGGAGTGAGTACCGTGATGACATCATCATCATCATTTCAACCAAAAGACGTCCATTGCTGGACATAGGCCTCCCCCAAAAGGGGGGGTTTGCCATAATCGCCATGCGCACGCATATCGCGCACGATCGCAATATGGTGGTAAAATTCATAGAGAACGCTGCTGCCCATTCTCTAGTAAGTCCCTTAGTCGCCTTCTACGACACCCACGGGAAGAGATGGGATGGTGCTATTCTTTACGTTCGGCACCACACGGAATATAGCATAATCGGCCTACAATGTCCCCACTGCTGGGACACAAGCCTCCTGTCTGTGAGAGGGCATGATGGCATACCTGTCTGCCAAAACTGGAGGTCCTCGGTAGCGGCGGCGGAGGCGGCGGCCCCTCGTCTCCCGACACATAGTCCGGATGACGAGGTCTGTACTTCTGAGGAGACTCCGTCATCACACCCTCCGCTTCAGGTAAGCGCCAGGAACTGGGAAGTTTTATAAACATCATTCATTCAAATTATGCTAAGCATCACCTTATTGTGCACTCAACTTCAAAGATTACAAAAGACAGCCCCTCATAATTCCACGCTTACAAATTCTAGTTCTTTTAAAACGAATTCGACGATTGACCTCTTTCTCGAAGTTGGACCCACCTAACTGGACAGTTTGTCCTAGGTAAACGTACTTGTCTACAACTTTGAGTGCAACGCCTCGAGAGTAGGTGTTACATGGGCATTGAACATGACCTTTGTTTTCTTCATGTTCATTTTAAGACCCACTCTTTCGGAAGTTCTACTAAAGTCATCGAGCATTGTAAGGAGGTCCTCCATGGTCTCAGGCATGACAACTATATCATCAACAAACCGAAGGTGAGTGATGTACTACTCGCCATTGATGTTGATGCTAGCACCTTTCCAGTCCAGAACCTTGAAGACATCCTCAAGTGCACCGTTGGAGAGATTACGTAGTCCACAAACGCTAAGCAGAGAGGCAGGTTATACTCTTCGGTCTTCTGTATAACCTGCCGCAGCGTATGTAGGTCGTCTATGGTGCTAAAGCCTATACGGCTTTAGTACTTTACGACTTTTTTCAATAGTCCGATAACTTTAATCGGAAGAATAAATCAGACAGTTTGACATATTTCGTATACAAAAGCTGTCAAACCGCGTTATTTATTACTTCGATAAAAGTTTTCTGACCATTCAAAAATCAGCCCTTAAAGACAAAAACAATAAGTTAAGTATAAATACGAAAAGTACACAACTACTCGACAGTCAGACGCTCATCCCATAATACTTCGGACGTACTAACAAGATCTTCTTACATTCCACTATCCGCGAACACATCACAGTCAGACTTAGTGTCCAAGAGAGCGTTGAGCGCAGAGTGTGCGAGATTTAGGAGACTGAGCTCGAGCGACGATTTGACTCGAAGTGAACGTTCTGAACCAAAATAAATATATCATGGGGTCAAATAAACACTTTCGTAATCACCATGTAGGCAAAAATCTAGTTCCTGAATGTTCTAAGAATTTAATTATCATATGTATGAGTAGAATGCAATGTACAACGGCTACAACTCCTATATTGTGGTATGACTTGCTCTGCAGGCCTAGACAAAATACATTTCTGTTAGCGGTAACGCAAGACGCTAACGCCAAAATGTATGGGAATGACATTAGCTGCGAAAAGATCACGTGATGTCACGCTAAGTTCGTAGACAAATATAAATTTGTAACGAAACGCTACCGCTAACGTGACGTTAGCATGGCGTCTCTCCTGTAAAGTGATAGACAAGTGGTATTTTTGACAAATGCAAACGTCCAATTTGGCGTTAAACGCTCACGTTAGCTAGCGGATGCTCGGACCCTGCTGCTAATGGTGTTGTGGATTATTTTTATTTATGAAAAGTGAATATTTATTTATTTTATTTTTCTACAAATGTAGAAGTCTCAGAGGACATCTCCAGTGTAGGAAGCCAAAATGAGCTAATCCGGGGCAGAGCTACACGAAACAACATAGTATTAAGGTTGCAATAAGAAGCTAGTTGTACTCATCCATTTAGTGTCTGTTAAAGAATTAAAACACGTTTATTTCAAGTATTATTTAGTTTAATTACTGATCTAATTAACATTTAAAAGAATTATCTATACTTAGTGACAATTAATGTAACAATAAAAAAAATATGTACCTATTTGACAAACTGTAATACAGAATTACTGAAAAATTTAATAATTGTGGAAATCCTAACTCAAGTTTACTACTATCAGTCAAGTTCTTATAGAAAAACAACACAAAAAAAACACTTAAGTACTAAAAATTGCTGTAAACTTTAATCTAATGGAGCTTTAATTAAATCCCTGACAAGCTGTGACTGTGACAATAACTCCATCACATTAGTAGCTATGTCAGCTATTCTTTGAAAATTGTTATTACGGTTTTCATCCATCACAATCCATCGAGATTCTACTCTCAACTGCTCCATCTCTTGCTCATGCTGTTTCATAATGCGCATTTCTTCCAACCGTAGCCTGCCGTTTTCTACTCAGACGAACTCTGATGTAGCTTGTTCAAACGGCGTCTGATGACGCCGTCTGCGTTGTACGGCTACACGGCGTCCACGTGGTGTAGACGGGCCAGCTGAAGGGGATCTTATGACCTCTAAAAACATTATACATGTTTAAAAAAATTATAGTGATATAGATAGACTACAGTTCATTAAATGGTTTTTAAATTATATTTTTTACCTTCTTGCCTTCTTGAATTAGAAGCCACATTCAGCGTGCCCGTATTACTCAAGGGCTGTGGATCAGGAGTATGAGGTAGTTCCACTTGTTGCCTCATACTTGCTTCTTGGACTGCTGGTAGAGATGATGCCTGATTGGGCTGAGGAGATGGTGTCCTCATAATAGGCTCAGAGGAAAGTGGTATCTGAAAAGCATAAACACCTTTAGTATTCATTCAAAAGTCACATCTTCATAATTCAATTTAAAATAAAAGCAGTACACACATGCTTCAAAGCCTGCTTCCTGCACTTCTGGGTGCCCCGTAATGGATCGAATGCCAATAATCCTTAGCAGTCTTTCCTCTAAGGGATTAAGTGGCCTTACTCTACATGGTCCTCCACCAGTGCCCTGTGAATCTCTAGTAATTGTGGAAGCCTTCTTTTTTATTTTAGTCTTCCAATCAGACCATACCTAAAACATAAACAAGGGAAAAATAATAGCCAATCACTCCATGTAAAATACTGGTATTCAGCTACATCCGATCAGACTGGAAGCCAACCCCAATATAATTTGGAAAAGGCTAGGCAGATGGATGGGTGGATTTGCTATTTTAACTAATAGGCCACATTACATACTCTTTTCCATTTATCAGCTTGTTTTTGAACTCCACTCTACAGAAGAGAACTCTACTACAGAATTTAAAAGTTCAGTGAGCTCATTCCACAGATGTTCAGCTCTTAGTCGCCCTTGAGCTCCTGGCAGAGGCCTTGAAAGATCACCAGTCCTAAAAATAATAGTATTGATTAGCTTGTACATTTGAAATAATAAAATTTTATACTTTCTGACAGCTTTAATTGTTTAGTCAATTATACAGTTCAAAAGTGCCTGGAAATGGTTTCATTGAACTAAATGCTTTCAGTTTGAATTGTTTTTTTTATTGTTTAGGAATTCAAGACGAAAACACGATAGTTTAAAATGCTGTTGCAGAACACAAGCCACTTAGGTATAAACTGGTAGCGTTGAGAGCTACTCTTGAACAAAAACGTAATTGTGTAAACAAATTAACTCCAACTAGGTATACTTATACGAAATGTTTCGTGATTATCGTGTATTTCTACTTACTTTTCCATAAAATCTAACATTATTGTAAATTGTTCTGGACTCGCACGTAGTCTGAATTCCATCTAAAATGTACAATAAATAAATTCTATAGTATCAATTCTTCAAAACCTCTAACTAGGAATATCTTTAAAACTCTGATTGATTTTAAAACACTTTTTAAATTACACATACAATTGCTAGTAGCAATTTACACAAATCATTAATCATAAATATATAATATAATTACCTTTAAAGTTTACACTCGAAATACACTGCACCGCACAACTTATTGAAATTTTATTGCTGTATTGGTTTCAAAACTTTCAAATTACCACCATCGCGTTTGACTGTTTGTTTGACACTGACATTTGTTTTTTTTTTCGTTCTCACGCTAACTTCCATAGAGATTATAGTCATTATAGAGAAACTATCGTGTTTCCTTCCAACGCTGCGGAATAAGCGGTTGGCGTGAGCTTGGTTATTTGTCTACCGTTTTACTCACGCTATCGTTCAGTCCGTAGCGTGTGGGGAAACATTTACGGATGTATTTTGTCTAGGGCTGCTGGACATCTTCTTTTATTGCTTCGAGAGATGTTTTCTGTGAAAAATCTCACCGTGATAATCTAGGTGAAGTTAGTTTTAAGTAAGCTGTCATTCCGCTTGATTTACTCCATTGACAGCTGGCTTCCAGCCCTCTTCACGTAAGTTTCGTTGAGATTTTTACGGAACAGATCGAGTTTTTTGTAGTGTCGTTTTTTGGCTAATTACTTAGCAATTATCGGATACAAAATATGTCGAAAATTGATACATATTATTGTTGCTACTGAAGAAGATAATTGAGCTTTAGGTTTTCTTAATGTTGCTATCGATTAATTTTGTACTTACTTCCGTAAGTACAAAATTAATCGATAGCAACATTAAATATTTTTTAATAATTATCTTACACCATTGAAAGCGGAAAACTTTTTATTGTTAAGATTTTTACATAAAAAATAGGATGGTTTTTATTCTTTACCTACCGACTGAAAAACTCAACACGTTGTGCGTCGGTCGAGATTATTTGAAATGAGTTTGGGCATAGTTCAATTACTTTTTATAAGTTACATTTTGTCCAAGTTTTGCGCCCAAGCCACGCCGCGGAACTTCGGGAAAGTTTCCTAACAGTGTCACTTTGCAAGACTCAATGTAATCTAAAATGATTTTCGCTCTATTCTTGGTGCAGGAATACGAGTTTGAGATGTATTTTCTCGTACGAAATTTTCATAAGGATCTCTTCTATATGCACCAATATTATAAACAAGTAATATTTTACTAATCGTATGCACCAGTTTTGCCGAGTGTCATCATAGGATATATTTTTAGATAACGAATTTCACGTAACAAGTTTCACCGTGAAGTCACGGGGGACCCTAGTAGCTAATACAGTGCAACATCAAGATATTAGGCATATGCAACTTGGTAACTTAATAAAAAGAAAACAGAAAGAAAGAAAAAGTATTTATTGTAACTTTCACAGAAAGGTCACATACTGAACTTAACACAATCCTAAAAAGCAAAATTATCTTTATAAAAAAAATACAAAATCAAAAAACCCGACTGCCTAAAAAGGAACTTTAATTTAAAAAGATGGAAACAATAAACTGTTTTTAAAAGGACCACTATTAGACTGAATACTATAAGCAATCTCATGCAGTCGGAGGCAACATCTTAAAAACTATAAAGACCTTTATTGCCTCTATTGTCTATTGGTTGTGGTGGTGGTGGTGGTGGGCTAGCCGTTTAGGCTACAGAGCGTGCCAAAGAAATATACATACATACATATATACATACATGCATACATACATACACTCGAAAAACATAACCCTCCTTCTGGCGCAGTCGGGTAATAAAAGAAAATCAGATAGAGTTTTAGCCTTGCTGAGGACCCACGAGACCAAAAGACTCCTTTCAGTGTCTTTTTTCCAATAAACTAAAATATAAATACCTACGTGCTCACGTAGTGCTCATTTTGCAAATAGTGAATCAAAGTGATATGATGTTACAATAATGTTACCTTGATGCTCTCTCACTACTCCTGGAGCGGGCAGCCCTCGCGAGTCTGTGCAGAGCGAACAACGCACCCTCACTGGCGTCTCCCAAAAATGAACATAGTTCTTGTAGTATCTGGAACACACATCGTTTCACCCTTTATGACACATGAAAAAAGTTTCCATAAGTTTGTCTGACCAGTATTCATCCCCTGGTCAACGGCACTTCGATGTACCCCTAGCCACTGTGCTATTGCACTTATGTGCAACTCGGGTTGACAGAGGGAGTGGACGTGTGTTATCCATAACTTTCCTTTCCCTTATGTGAAAATATAAGTAATTTTTTTTTTTTTAGCTGAACGGTTTTAATGAAAATAATAATGTGATTATGTACTAAAAGCCAAAAAAATATTCGGTAGGTCCTAGGTACCAGTGATCACACCATTTTCCTCATCAATTTAGGGCAATGATCAGAAAAAAAAATTGTGTTGCGCGTCACATTTCTATCAATAGTAAACCGCTCATAAATGCTATTTACATATTTACTCAGGTTACGCCTCACGATTTTAGTTTTTTGTTCAATGCCCTAGATTGATGAGCAAAAAAAGGAAAAATATGTAATCCGCCATTTTGTAGAGGTGGCCATCTTGGATTTCTAATGATACTGATTAAATTCAATTGTATTGTTATCAAAACTAAAGGTGTGTACCAAATATCAGATCAATCTGCTTACAGGAAGGAGGTAAAATTTCAAGTAATAAATGACCCAAAAAACAAACAGGGCAAGTTAAATAAAACCGTTTATAAAGCCCGGGTCGGTTTCCTGCGTCTCGACGTTGCTATAGAAACTGCTCTTCAGTTTCTATAGCAACGACGAGATCTATGTATTTATTATTATCAGGTCGAAACGCTTTACAAATTACACTCATTCTACCTAAGTAAACTCACAGTGAACTTGCCACGATGTAGCAACGCCAGCACCAACTCTCCGAGTGCAAGATGCAGAGTATGATGTCCACAGCGACCTGCTATAAGGTTGAGAGGCGCGCACTGGCCCACCAGCCACTCGTCTTCCAACGACCAGGCTGAGTCTTCAGCGTCTGAGGCACCGGATTCTTCCACTGGACGAAAGAATTTAGATATGAATAGAATACTCTTTATTATACAGGTTGTGGCGTAAATAGTGGTCAACCGTTAAGAATTCGATATGCCAGATAATTTACTATAACATATTACAATTTTAACCAAATATTAAATTTTTATTTACGGAATTACTACCAATGAAAAATAATGGTTTTTGTTGAAACTACAATCAGGTAGTTTAAAAAATAAAATATTAATAATTAAAATTGTAATATGTTACAGTAAATTATCTGGTATATCGAATCCTTAACGGTGGACCACTATTTATGCCACACCCTGTATACACCATATGAATTAGAGAAATTAAAATATACATTTTACATAATGCTAAACACAATAGTCTTTATGGTAACCTAGAATTTATATGCCAGGTTACATAAAGGCCATCGTATTTAGCCTTATTGTGTCGGCCTCAGTGCTGCTCTCAAGTTAATTTTATCATTAACCTGAGAGCAGTACTGAGGTTCACCCCGGTGTCACTGACTATAACACAAAGTATCACTTAGTTGATACTCAGTGACACTTGATCCCAAGTATCACCAGTTTCACTGAGATTCACCAAAGTGTCACTGAGATTCACCCAAGTGTCATTCAGAATCATTGGGTTTGATATCACTGAGAATCACAAAGTGCCATTAAAAATCATCGAAATAACTACGCTTGTCATGCATGAATTATAATATTTCAATTAAGTTATATATATATATGTAGTTTCAGACTTACCACACAAAGCATTCTTCACGCTATTAATAAAATCCAGCGTCTCCAGTATACTCGGTCTACTCAGCGCCTCCTTATTTTTGACAGTAGATCCAGCAGACCTTGGTCTTTCCCTCATCTCTCTGATACTTTCCACAGGTTCCGTGTACACCAGACTCTTCAACGTATGGTACTTCCTTCTCATAGTCTTTGTGTCCGCATGGTCAGAAATGGAAATTTCTGGAAATCCGTAAGAAGTAGCTGGTCGGTGTCTCCGCGACCGTCTTCTGACCTTGGGCAGGTTGTCCAGGGTGTCTCTGGAGATATCTTGGATGGATGTCGAGGGGATGATGTCTGGCTTCGTTGTCCTCCAGTAGTTACCAGTCTTCACGTTTGCGAGAATCTCATCGCTGCTCTCGTGACGGGAAATTGGCTTTTGTTTTTGTCTGTAAGTAAAAAAGACGTAGATAAATTGAAATAAAATAACTTAATAAGCAATATTGCCACACATGAGATAACTGTGCCTCCGAAAGCACGTTAAGCTGTTGGTCTCGGCGAGGAGTCAGCCAGCCCAAAAGTCTCACAACTAGTCTTACCAAGGGTTATCATTTTACCCAGTATCTGCAATGTGGCGGTCAGATATGCATTCGCTCCATGTATAACAGTTACATGTATTCAGTTGCATCCGGTTAGACTAGAAACTGACCTCAGCATAGTTGGAAAAGGCTAGGCATATTGATTGAAATAAGCGTAATTTGCTAGAATAGGTGTATGTGTACATCCTACTATGCTGATTGACAAATCGGTCTGGCTGGACAAGATAAGAGGAAACAATTCCTAAGAATGTTTACTATAGTGGTACTTAGTTGGGACACAGGCCTCCTCTCTGTGTGAGGGAGTGGGCCGTAATCCACCACGCGGGCCCAGTGCGGGTTGGTAGATGTCACACGTCTTCGAATTTTTTTGTTCTAGTACATGCCGGTTTCCTCACGATGTTTTCCTTCACCGTTTGAGAGCAGTGGTGGTGAAATTATTTACACAAAGTAATGCGCCTGACTGGGTTCGAACGCACGACCTACAACTCGTAAGGAGCGGCCGTTACCACTGGACCACCACTGCTCTCAGTAGAATTTCATTGCTTAATTCAAATATGTCATCATCATCATCATCTTTTCAGCCGAAAGGCGTCCACTGTTGGACATGGACCTTCCCCAAGCTCCGCCATTTCGAATGGTTCTGTGCTCCCCGCATTCAGTGGATTCCCGCGGCATTCACAAGGTGATCAGTCCACCCTGTGGGATGCCTTCCAACCTTGAGGCCCCATCGGCCATCTGTTCTGCGAGCAATGTTCCCTGCCCACTGCCACATAAGTTTGGCAATCCTTCGGACTATAACGTTTACCTTGGTTCTCTTGGGGATCTCTTAATTTCTGATTCGATCTCGTAGGGAAACTTCAATCATAGTTCTCGCTATTGCCATTTCAAATATGTCCAATCATGAAAATTGTTTTGTCATCTGTCTAGCCATGGTTATAAACAACAGCAAATCACTTAAAACCCAGAATCTAACTCTGAAATCTTGTTTTCAAGAGGTCCCTGATTTCAAGTATCTCAAATCCTAAAAGTTGTTTTTTCATCTGCCTTCGTTATGAACAATAGCAAATCACTTAAAACCCAGAGTCTAACTCTGAAATCTAGATTTTAAGAGGTCCCTGATCTGTCCGATACAAAAATCCTTACAATACAAATACAATCTATAGTTTGTCGACTAAAAATACTATGATCGTTCTCAATACAGTTAGCTGTCGAAATGTAGTAACAATATTGCCAATTGTTTCAGAAGTTTAGAGAGCACGATACCCTTACATTAATTAGTAAAGTTTGGATTGATTGCATAAACCAGTATAAACGGATGATCGCGTGATTCTATGGGCTGTCACGTTTTTTCTTTTGTTTTAGCAATAATTGCAGTGAATCAGAATTTTGGATTATGTAAAAGCAATATAAAATAAAAGCTAAAAAGTCTATCTGCCTAGTCTTCTCCCAACTTTTTGTTGGGATCAGCTTCCAGTCTAAGCGGTTACAGCTGAATACCATTGCATGGAACGACTGCCTATCTCACTGCCACAACCCAGTTACTGGGTAATATGATACCCCTTTGACTGGTTGTCAGACTTTCGGGCTTCTGATCACCCGTTTAAAAGATCCACGAATGACAGTCGAGACGTTGGCTTAGCGTGCTTTCCGAGGCACGGAGGGGTATGATTGGTTGGTATGTGATGACGGTCACCCATCCACGGACCAACCGCGACAAGCGTAAGCTTAACCTGATCGATAGACCCGTGTGGCTGCTGTTAGCCACAGGCCCAATGAAAGCTAATAAGTATGCATAATATATTACGGGGAAGGCCCTACATTCGAAATTAGGACAGAACACGCTCACTTTTACGCCCCTATTTCATAACTGTTTTTTCTTGAATACAATCGCCCTATATGTATATCCAATAGGGTACTTTACTCTACATACAGGGTTGTTGAAAAAACACCAACAACCTCTTAGGAGGTAATTGTACTCATCACTATGAATGAGAAAAAGTCATTATTGAGATAGCTTAGGCAAAAAACAGTCGGAAAATGTTAGTTTTAGTTCATGAAATAAAAAAATTAAATTAAAAAAATCAGTTTTTTTTATCTGTTTTTGAGCACCATGAAATAGTAACCGCCATGTTATTACGTCACACCGCTGTATAAGCTAATCGACTGAACAACTTTGTACTTTTTTATTTTCTTAAACAATGTGATTTTTATTTTATCTTACATTCAGGAACTGTTGTTCCTGAATGTAAGATTAACCAACGATAAGTTGAATAATAACTAATATATTTTTTTAAATTATAAACAACTATCGTACAAAATAACAGCACATTTGTTTACACAGCAAACTGACGTCATTTCACGCGCGAAATATAAAAATGAAAAATTAATATGCATTATGGCATTTACGGCACTAATCGATTCAATAAAAATGTTGTGTTTTTTTTTGGCTAAATTGTTTTTTTTTTTGTGATCGAATGTATCTACCAGCCTAAATGATGTATCTTTTTCTAACAACCTTTACAGTAGGTATCTATATTATAAAAACTTTATTAGAATAAAAGTAACAATAGGTATGTACTCGTAATTAGAAATGTCTTTGAAAGAAAAACAGTACGTAATTTTAAAACATTTCGGTTTGTTGTTGGTGTTAAATTATCGTACCGTGCCTTGTAATCTTTTATGCATTGTAAACCTCTATTAGTACCCCTCTGTACACAGAAAAGATTCATCAATATACAATTCATTATTCAGAATTACATTTAAAAAATATGTCAATAACGAAACCATAAGTAAGTGAACAGTGGTAAGTACCAATAATAATTCGGCGCACGACTGCAGCATATTACATACCATCGTCACAACTCACTGATAACGAACGTTCTACCCTTATCAGTTATCAGTACGTGACAAATCGCTACCCAACGTTATAGTTAAATGTCGAAATGTGGGATTGGCTTATTCGTTTTTAATCCGACCGCGTGGAAAATCCCGTATCGCGTAAAAAAAAACTTATCTCCTTCTCCATTTCCCAGGCTATCTTTCTGCCAAATTTCATGACGATCGGTTCAGCGGTTTAAGCGTGAAGGCGTAACAGACAGAGTTACTTTCGCATTTATAAAATTAGTAAGGATTATTCCCTTTGTCCCCTTTAACGGGGACATGGCCTACGGGGACAACAGGAATAGGTACATCAACAACCTGAAAAAACGCTTCTTCTTTAAATCCGCTTGGGAATTTAATCCGCTTTGACAGTCGTTACGTGAAGTCAGAAGCCTGAAACTCTGACGACCAGTCTTGACAACATTACAGTAATCGCAGTCAATCCATATAAAATATTGGTATCCAGTTGCATCCGGTTACACTGGAAGCCAGCCCCAACATAGTTAGGAAATGGCTATCATTTGTCTGAAATTGTATTACAAACAGGGTTCAATTTCCAAGAAAGATCTCCACAGTAAATTGCAACTACGGAAAATATTTCATAGAACTTTCTCGAGCTATGTATTAATTTATTTTTGTTTCGATACTCCTCTACCTATCTTTAATGAGATACACTTTGCATAGCTATTGTTTAAATTATAAATAGGCAGGAGAACTCGAAATCCTCTTCTATTTCACCACCAGATGTAAAAGCACAGTTCCACTGCTGCGGTTCACTGAACTCTACTCGGGTAGTAGTCGTAGTTAACGCACGGTAAGCCTTGTCTGCACTCGTATCAGTTTGGTGTACCAGATCTCTGTAGCGTGGTACAGTCTTGTATCATTATCGCTAGTTTTGACAGTCATTGAGATCATCATGAGCTCAGATAATCTGAGAGGTTTTTTGGCCTCACTCTTGGTATTCCGCATGGTCTGTCTGCCTTTGTTTTATAATCTAAAATCATGAGAGTAATTTTGCATGCCTCTAGTGGGATGTCACATATTTTTGCAACATAAGCGGCACTGATTGCGATAACGAAGAAAATTCAAAATAATATAAGGTTTTTATGCTGGCAAAGTAATGTCAGATATATTTTGAATTTAACAAAGCTGCAAATAAAACCAGTCTTCTGAGAATTGAAAGAGCGCAGAGAGCCGTTTTGAAGGTGATGTCGCGCAGACCTTATCGTTATCCCACTACGCAACTATACGCTGATTCCAAAGTACTTTCAGTGCGCCAGCTTTTTGTACTGAAGTCTACTGTTAGGAAACACGCTAGCGTTCCACCAACTGACCCTAAAAAAGGAAGAAACTACCCATAAGTACCCCTCACAAAACCGCCTTCGCTCAACACCAATACTACACATTAAGTACATACGTCTACAAACAAATTCACAAAAATCTAAACATTGTCGATCTTGATAAATATGAAATAAAATCAAAATTAACGGAATGGCTACTGGAACACACAACACACACGTACACACACAGACACACGCACGCGCACACACACACTCACACACACACACATACATACATACACACACACACATACACATACACACACACACACACACACAACGTGACACCTTAAATTAGCTTTTTCTTTATATTCAATCGCTCAGGTTGATCGACTCAGTCTACTATATCTTATAACATCACATTCTAAGCTGAATCACTGTCTCTCAAGATACAGGTTACCTAGTTTGAGAGGCAGGGTTTTCCATATTGTGTACAGATTTCAACTCCTGGATTTGTATTGCATTGTGTTACTACCCAAGCTCATTTTAATTGTCTTTATAAAAACAAGTTTAATCTGTATTTGTTTATAAAATAAAGTTTTTATTATTTTATAACTGAGTAGGCAGATATATAATTTACAACGCAAGACTTGGCTGATACAGTTGTCTTTGGCTGGAGGCCTTTTTTTGGGTGGAAAATCATCAAATAACTTCTCCCGCTCTTCGTGTCATACTTTTACTGACTAAAACCCACCCGTTCTTCTTCAGTTTTCTGTGTGCCAGGGGCCACGATATCTCTTTCGAATAACCCGCCCCCTGGCAGGCATCGGCCCTTGCGTAACCCACCAGTTAGTGCTGACATCTCTTGGACGCCTTAGTTTATTGAGAGCAAGTCCGGTTGAGCAGCCGACAAACTCATAGGTTGACCTCAGTATGAGGTTGTCGGGTTCCCAAAAAAACGTAGTCGTTTTGGTGGACTGTCTCATGTAATTTTGGCGTTCAAAAACTGCTGACTCTCAGCATCTAACTCTCAGCGTAGTTTGAATTGATGACTTTGATTTTGAATATATTTAAGCTCGTGACTGAATGCAGCAATGGAACTGCCCCTTATCTGCTCTGTGGTTTCACCCTTATTGAATGACAAATGAGTGGCGCCCTTACAACTCTCTAATATATTAATGATGGGATGTTTGTTCGTCCATGCTCGACTTCAGTTAAATTGTCACGATGTTGGAACAACAATTCTATCGATTGTTAGTTGGTTTGTTTTGGTTTGATATAGTGTTATGAGTTGAGTGAAACTTTGGGCGATATCTTCACTAACGGTCTAATAATGATTTATCTTGACTGCAATTTAATATTTGCTAACATTTGTCTTACAGCCTCACTACAGGGCAATGAACTCTTCCCAGGGAGGTAGGAAAGAGCAGTAATTACCAGTTTTTTTCTACTTACTTTAATATTACTGTTTGTGATTTTAGACATAAGTTAAATAAATTAATATCCGGGAGGCGAGGCCTTAGAATCACATTTAGTGCCACCTTATTAGTGATGTTCTTTAGAAAGGTGTGGTGCGTAATACTCGCAACTGGTATGTTTGTGTAACTCAGATGTCTGACCTTAAACGAAGCAAAAAGAGTAGGGTAAAACCAGGATAGTTGCCCCAGGGGTATATGTAGTTGCCCTAAATGTAATAAGTCTAGTTTCGCGGATGAATCGCATGCTATCGAAGGCCTCTCCAACTACCACTAATTTGACCGTGTTTCATGTCTGTGCAATTGCATGGGAAGGCAAAATGCGATCAAAATTTTTGCGGGTATGCGGCACCCCTAATTGCGCAACACACGATTAATCATAATCGATTTCATTTTGACAGTTCAACAATATTCATTGCGTTATTTACGTTGTTGAGCAGACACATTTTTCAAACATATGAAGCAATGATTTACCAAACCGTTTCGAAACGAAACAGATTGTGATTAATCGTGAGTTACGCCATTAGGGTGCTATTCTGTCGTGTAATGTCTTGTTTGTTGTCTCGACGGAGAAACAAGACCTTACACTCATCTATCCTAAACGTCATTTATATGGATAAGGCTATCAAAGCTAACTATCCCTAATGTGGGATCGATGTCCCAAAATTAAGAGGTCCGCAAAAATCGCTAAATGTGGAAATATTTAAGATAAATTTATTTACGTTTCATAAATGTGTTGATAAAAAACCAAAGTTTCGGCCAGGTTTACAAATAAAGTATTTTGCTTTTTGGACTGAGAGACTTGGAGTGATTTCAAAAAGTGTGGCAAGTATCCGCATTTTTAACTAAGTAAGGATCATACTTAGCAGATAACGTTCTGTAAGTTCTGCCTGGGAAGAAGACGTGATTTTATGGATACCTGAGTACCTATACCTATTTAACTCAAGTAAGTACTCCTACGCAAACAAAGTCACGTTGCATACCTAACTTCCTCAAAGTTGCCGTAGTAAAAGTTTTAACAATGGCTGGTTAAAATCAACCGGACATAACTGCTAGCAAACGACCTATACCATTTCAACCACGGATTCGACGAACAGTTTATTTTATATCTGATTGGGTTAGTAGTTTCAAAGTTTAACCTGCAATCCTAGCCAGCCATAAACAATAACATCGCATTGGCGCATTATGTGTTAGGTACGAATTCCCTACTAATATTACAAATGCGAAAGTAACTCTGTCTGTCTGTCTGTTATGTTTTCACGACTAAACCGCGTAACTGATCGTCATGAAATTCCGGTCTGGTGGTGTAGTGTTCCGGTGTGGTTCCGGACAAATGGGTTCCCAAATTGAACCCAAGACCTCATGCTCAACAATAGCGCTAGACCGTCGAAACAAAATAATGTGCGTTATATCTTTGTTATATTTTATGTTCTTGTGTTATTAGCATACGTGTGAAGTGTGCTGCTATTGTTCAAAATGTGATCGGTATGTCATAAATAAATAACTGGCCACAAAAGAAATACGTGTATCTCAATGCCACAGATGGAATGCTGCGTAGGCGCATAGTCACCAAAAGAGAAGTAACCAGGGTCGTAGGATATAGTTGAATTTTAGTAAGAAACCGATGGATGTTTTCAAATGAAATTTAATTTGATAAAGGAAGAAAGAAAATGCATTTATTTACAAACGTATGACGACTAGGTTATTCATTACTTTTGGTGACTGTACCATACTGAACTAATTTAATTCATAATGAGAACTGGTTATTACCTGGTGTGAGCCTTAGGTGTAGTAGCTAAAATGTACCGCGTCTTTGTTGGTATATTGATACCAACAAAACATAGTAAGTAAAGCCAAGCAGATATAAATAATAAAACTTTCTTCTTTTTTTGTGGAAATCGTATTACTCACTACCCGGGATGTGGACGTCAGATAGACAGTCGCCCTATGTAAAATACTAATATTCTGCTGCATCCGGTTGGACTGGAAGCCGACCCCGACATTGTTGGAAAAGGCTAGGCAGATGATAATGGTTTACTTTTAAAAACGGTTTTTCTTTTTGTTGTAAAAAACGTTTTATTCCGCATAACTCTCATAGGCTTCTTTCAATAATTATATGTAGGTACAATAGTTCACACGCCCATTTACTTTGATAAGTAATATCTCATCTGAACTCGCTTATACCTATGCATGTACCGGTATCGGTCCAGCTCTGAACCGGTGTCATCTAACTATCGCGTCACACCGTATCTACCTCTCTGGCAGGCAGCCAGCAGTTGGCCAGATATAACCTCGCTGCCAATAAACTTACGGGTGCTTTTTGACATTGATAAAATTGTTTTTAAGTCCGAAATGGGATATTGTTGTGTATTTTGTAAAAGAAAATTAAGATTGCTTTCGTATTTTTTCTATTTGTTATTGTTAAAAAAAAATTTTCAATGACGCACAATGGACGGAATGACAGTCTAAATGCGGAAAAGGGAGTCCCGTCATCATCGTCATGTTGTTTTAATATTCCTGTATTCAAATGTTTCAGTGGCTTAATGGCTTAAGAGAGCAGTGGTGGCCAAGTGGTAACGGCTGCGACTTATGAGTTTGTAGGTCGTGAGTTCGAACCTGGGTTCGAACTCACGACCTTTACCACGACAGGCGCTTTACTTTGTGTAAAATACTTCATCACCATTGCTCTCAAAACGGTGAAGGAAAACATCGTGAGGAAACCGGCATGTCCTAGAACCAAAAATTCGAAGACATGTGACATCTACCAACCCGCACTGGGCCCGCGTGCTGGATTACGACTCAATCCCTCTCACCGAGAGGAGGCCTGTGTCCCAGCAGTGGGAACATTATAGGCTGATGATGGTGATGAGTGGCTTAATATAGTTGTCAGATAATTTACTCCCTATGAGAAGATATTGATCAAACCGGTGGGTTATTACTTTCCAGTTGGACTTCTGTTCATTTGCAATCAAATGGTAAATGAATTTATTTGTTTCTGTAAGTAGACGTCAGAACTTTTAAACGTCTATCATATTTTTAAAACGAGATACTGTCGGCGTTTCCTATTTGACTACTCTGCGAAGAGAGGCCGAAACAAACTAAGAGGTCACAGTATCTTTGATTAAAATCTAGACATAATCTTGGTTCGAATATGTAAACACCATGGAGATTGGTATCTGGAATAGTCTTTTGAGGAAAGAACCACACGGATTGAGTGGACTTGTCCAGCCAGTCATAAACCATCGTGGAACCTTATCTCTTGGAGAATAGAGACGTTATTTAAGTGATAGTCAAAGGTGAGCCTATTTGTTTTAGATACCATCATTATAATGACAAATTTCCGAGTGATACATTGCCTTGCTACTACCATAGCTGACTACATAGTTATTCTTTCACGACTTCTCAACAGATGATTTTCATCAGTCACTCCCCCACCTCTGTAAAATCCCACATGCTGTATATCGATCGAGTTATCGAGTAATAATAAAAAAAGCCTTGGCACGTGCCAAGTTCAGAGAAAAAAATGTTTTTTTTAAGGCTGGGAAATCATCAAATAACTTCTCCCGCTCTGGGTGGAGGAGGAAGGCGTGTCAGACTTTTACCGACTAAAACCCACCCGTGTTCCCTCAGTTGCCTGTGTGACAGGGGTCACGGTATCTCTTTCGAACAACCAGCACCCCTGGCAGGCATCGGCCCTTGCGGGCCCATCAATTCCATAAAAAAAAATGGCGAGACTGCACTGGGCCCCCACAACATTTGATCATTTGTGTCAAGGTAATTTAGTACTAACTGCCAGTAAGAGTAGCCCCTGGTGCCCGGAATACCCTCTGGCTTGTTTCATATGACTGACCTCCTGTCTCCTACCAGGCCCGTAGCGAAGGCCCCCAGCACACACCTCCTGGCGAGGCGCAGCTTGGCGTCGGCCTTGTCGCGCCGGCTCAGCGTCAGCGTGCGCGCCGAGCTGTGCTCGCGGCGGGACGGCAGCTTGCTGGGGTACGAGATCGCCATGCCTTCGCCCGTAGGGAACACTAAGCGGAAATCTGGAACAAGAAGTTGGTATTAACGCCATCTATCCGCGCAAAGTCGACAACACGTGACACCCTTTGGCGTCGAGTAGACGGAGATTCGACGGAAGAGGATTGAACGAGAGCGGCGCACGGGAGCGCTGATCGGTCGTCGCGGAAGAAATCTCTAGAATGTTCGATTCCTTCACTTCACGGGTCATTCATTCGACACAATCAAAAATGGTAGTCGGTTCACCATCGCAATTTTTGTTTTCTCTTATTTCATAATCTCAACCTTTGTAAACATACTGTAATAAACGTCTATAACCCTTCCAAATAAAAATGCTCCTCATTGAAGAAACCTGACCCTCAAATACCCAAAACAGTTGGTTTTAAGAAAATAGTATCTCAACAGTATGCCGGATATAGGTATATTGCTTGCAGGACCTGCAGTCTAATTGCGTAACTAATTTTCGGCAAACGATTCAGACTAGTTTGTTTCATTTCGATCGCAGTTTGCTTAATTTTATGTGAGAAACCAACTGCAGTCTGTTTGAGATGCTAAGGAGTGAACGATATCTCAGGAACAATTCGGGATACGTCTATTTTTCGAATTGCTTAAATGACAAGCGACAATTTGTTGACAGCGATGCGGACGATTTTTAAAATGCCCAATGAGCTCTGCCCCTTTTTTACATACATGCACATCGTTTAAACTGAGGGGCAATTCTACTAATTTTAAGAACGTTCACAGTCTGATCTCAGTGTCAAACTGTCAAAAATTCCGATACATTTTTGTCAAATTTTTGAAATTCGATTGTCGCCGAGATGACACTGCGAACGTTTTTAATTAGTAGAATTGGCCTTCAGGTTAATGTTAGCTTGTCCTAACCCTGTTGTAGTATTAACTGCTGCCAGAGGCTCCACCCGCGTCAATGTAGAACATTTTTCATACAAACTTCCTTCCCCTATTTCACCTCTTTACGGGGAGAGTTTTCTAAAATCCTTTCTTAGCTGACGTCTCCTACTCATAATCTACCTCTATACCAT
Source organism: Polymixis flavicincta (assembly GCA_949987655.1). Classification (NCBI taxonomy): domain Eukaryota; kingdom Metazoa; phylum Arthropoda; class Insecta; order Lepidoptera; family Noctuidae; genus Polymixis; species Polymixis flavicincta. The sequence continues at coordinate 22,650,166 of OX465183.1, forward strand.
ATTGTATCTTCGTAGGTCTAGTAGTTTTTGAGATTTCGTGTTTAATCTGTGAGTGAATGAATGAGTGACCTTTCGTTTTTTATGCATGGTAAATTTTTAACTAGTGCGCAAACTGTAACCATTCTACAAATCATTCTAGATCCCCAGCGCAGAAATTTTTCGTCAATTGTTCAAAAAAAATCTGCTGTTTCATACAAAAGTGCGCGGTCAAAATGTATGGAACAGCTGTTTTTTTTTTTTGCAGTTTGCGCACTGGTTAAAAATGTATCCTGTATGTACATATATAGATAAAAGATAACCAGCTATAGTCTAAACTGACTAGTGCGACTGTAAACCAGATTCGAAGTTTAGAATGAGCTCTTACAGAATCACACTGCAGGAGCTAGTGTTGATTTTGTTTCCTGACTGCATTCTGGCGACAGCAAACCATAAAGGTATTTTCAATTTTATAAATTCACTACTTATATAAGAACGGTCACAAATAATAATGGCGTAGTTATGGCGATGGGAGAGATCGGGAACAGCTCGCGGGAACAGACTCGGCGTATCCACAACTTAGGCGGGATTTGCAACTCGCCACAGTTTCAAACTTTAACAAGAACATAGAGAGCTGGAAGTGATTCACTGTAGAAGTAGGTACTTACAAAAATTTAAGGGGTTCGGGGCTAAATCTGGGATCGATTGAAGGTTAAGGCTACACTTGACGCGGTCGGTTCATAGATGGGTGACCATGCATTACATATCGGGACCTTTCCGTGCCTCGGAAAACACGGTTAATCAGAAGCCCAGAAGTCCGACAACCAGTCTTATCTAGGGGTAGGTACCTACTTATCTTGTAACCCAATAACTAGTCTGTGGAGGTCAGAAAGGCAGCTTCATGTAAAATATTGTTATTCAGCGGTACCTGGTTAGACTGGAAGCCAACCCCAACATAGTTGGGGAAAGGTCAATAGTGTAGTTTTTCTTCATAAGCTCTCTTAGGTATAGACTTTTATGATGGATGAGAGAAACTATTACTTGTCAATAAGTTTTTCCTGGAAAATTAAACCTTTAAATAAAAAATAATTACACATGTAAAAGAATCGTCGATGACTCTTTCTTCCTATAGTAAAAACATTCGAAATGTTCGACTATGATTCGGCGGAATCAGGCAGATTACGAATTAAAAAGGAAAAACAACTTTCCATTTCAGTTTAATGGTGCATCCACACATGCCGCCGGCTTATGCCGCCGGTTTTCAGGTTGGCTTGCCGCTGAATTTCCCCTACAGATGCGGTTTCGAAGCCGAACGCAAACTGCCGGCAACCAAAAGCCGCGCGCGCCGCAGGTAATGGTGGATCCACACAGCCCGGCGGCACTGCCGGCGGGTTGACGACAAGTAAAGTCGCCAAAATGCCGCCGGTAAGCGCCGCCGGTAAGCGCCGCCGGCAAGCGCGGCTGTGAATCGTTATTCTCAGTTGTCTTGTGACTTTCGGTGAAGTAAAAAGCGTAAGCAGATACTGGAGACAAAAATGGGCGATAACATCGCAATTGCTGCCGCAATTTTGGTGTATATTCTCTAACAAAAGAAAAAAAGTAGCAAAAGAAGATTTTGGATGAGACCAAGTCTACGAAATAGGCGTGATGTTCCCAGAATGCTTCAAGAGTTTAGAATGGATGACATAAACCGAAGAACTGTTCGTTCGAAATTTTATTTAAAATCTTTATTTCTCGGGTTCCACAGTATTTCATTTTCGTGAAATTGTTCTATTAATAATAATACTGCACTGTCGTCCCAATGGAAATCAGTCATTTTATATCCTATATATTACACAACGCACATGAAACGACACCACTCTCATCGGAAGCCGTGATCGAACTGTTTCCCCGCTGCCGGCGGCCACGCCGGCAAAATGGCCGCCGGCTTTGTTGCGAATGCCGCACACAAAGCCGGCGCATGCCGCCGGGCTGTGTGGAACCACCATAAAAGATGCGCGTGCTGGCGGCCAGGCCGCCGGGTTGGCCGCCGGCCGTGCCGCTCGGCATGTGTGGATGCGCCATAAAACTCCATTCACGACAAATTGGAACAAAATTATAGATAACTAGAGCTACATGCAAACACGAACATTTCTTCCCACCAAATACCAAATCGTCTCAGGTCACATCTAGCCATCGACATCCACACCACACCAGCCACAGCCAGCATTAACTCCTGCCCACTCAACCTTGACCCGCCTAGCCCACACAGCACCACCACACTCAATACCTATATACTCTGGTCATATTAAAAATGCTAACGTATTCCGTTGCAAGCGAAACGATCTTGAAATTTTGATCCACTGGATTGTGGAATAAAATAGTGGCTTCTGTTATTGTTGTGTACGTTTTAAAGGAATTGTTTGGAAATTTAAAGTTGTGTTAATAGTTCAGTGTTATTTTGAAACGAAAGTAATGTTTTGTTTTGAATGTCGATATTGAATCTCGGAAGGAGAACGTTAAGGCCTGAAATAAATGGACTTGCAAATGTATGGTGTCATGGTCTTAATAGCCCTAAGGTTTAAGGAAAAGCTTATTAGGGGCCAAGTTTAGGGCTTTAAAAACCTTGTAATTATCTACCCATCTTCAAAATCTGCGCCTCCATTCAATTTTTAAGAATTTAAAAGGTTTATAAGATTGGGCTATTTAGCTTCACGACCCTTAGAACCCCCTAAAAAACAAAAAAATAATAATTCGTAGGCGGGCGGGCGAAGCAACGCGACGCGGTGGGTCGTAAGAACAAAAAATGTCGTGGCAGAAACGAGTCGTGAAGAAAAATGGACACCCCAGTGACCAAGCATTATGTTCAACTAGCTTTTGCGTGTGGCTCCGTTAAAAAAGTAGCCTATGTCCTTCTCCATATCAGAAGCTATATCTCTGCCATATTTCATGACGATCGGGTCAGCGGTTTAGGCGTGAAAGCATGACAGACAGACACTGACATTTTCGCATTTATAATATTAGTAGTCAAGTATTCAATGGTAATTCTTTCTCTGCATAAGAAGAGGTATTCATCCTAAATTGAAATAACATTGCACTATTATCATAGAGTTCAGGTAAATTCGCGGTTTATTCCCAATTTCACAGCGGTCGTTTCTCCATTATCCCTAGAATTTAGGTAAATGTGAGCGCTTGCAGTAAATTTACCGCAACAGTTTAAAGCGGGGTCCAGACCCCAGGGCTTTGTGAATTAACAATAAAACTGGCGTAATGTTTGAATGTATTCATGAGGGCAATGACCGCTGCATAGTTTATGACGTGATGACAGTGCTGTTGAGTTGTGGCAATTACTGAAAAGGAGGCGAGAGACTCAGTACTCAGTAGTTTTTTTTTTTCTATTTTGTAGTGACTTTTAAAAATATTCCGAAATGTTCCTTTAACTCTTCTTATCCAAACACAATAATAAAACTAGGTACTTAGAAAATGAAATACATATAACAAATGGAATAAAAGTTTTTGGGAGAAAGGTTTAGTATAAGTAAGTAGTACTTACCTATGAGTAGATTGTGTTTTTGAAAAAACCGTCGTAAACCTTTCTAAATGTCAAATATAATTTCGGCGATTGGCGCAGTGGTTAAGTGATTGCTTGCTGCGCTGCGTGTCGCGGGTTCGATTCCCGCACGGAACAAAAATTTGCATGACCTACAAGTAGTTATTCCGGGTCTGGCCGTTTGTGTAAGTGAGTTTATGTTTGTAAACGCACCCACAATACAGGAGAAATTCCTAGTGTGGGGCAACGTTTAAAAAAAAAAAACATCAAAGTCGTACTTTCTGTGGCACGGAGGAGGTTCGAAATGTAATGGATTGGTCACTCCTTCACGAACCGACCATGGCATTAGCTTAACCCTCGAATGACCCGCGCGACTGACATTATTTAGACACGAGCCCCTAATAAAATAATCTCGTAATAGTTTTAATGTGTTAGATGTTTATAGTAAAATTATTTGTTTTACCTATAAAAAATTTAATTCGAAATATTGTAACTGCTACAGATTTAATTCACTCCTGAACTATCCCGGAATAGAGGATGTCAAGCAACACAGCTGATGCATGGTAAACGTGTTTTTTTTTTGTTTCTAGGTACGTAACAGCTGATGATGTATTTTTTTTGTTAAGTACTCAATATTCTATTGGGGTATTAAAATTGGGGTCAATAATAAAGATTAAAAAATAGTTTCTTTGGGAAGTTGTTTGTTATGATGAGTACAATCATGTGTTTAAATACATACATACATACTCAGCCTATAAACGTTCCCACTGCTGGGACACAGGCCTCCTCTCCATGAGAGGGAGTAGGCCGTAATCCACCACGCGGGCCCAGTGCGGGTTGGTAATGTCACATGTCTTCGAATTTTTTGTTCTACGACATGCCGGTTTCCTCACGATGTTTTCCTTTACCGTTTGAGAGCAGTGGTGGTGAAATTATTTACACAAAGTAATGCGCCTGGCTGGGTTCGAACGCACGACCTACAACTCGAAAGGCGCGGCCGTTACTACTGGACCACCACTGCTCCCAGTTTGTGGTCGGTCACTAATTACCAGTCACCCTACTATATTGGAAGAAAAAAACTTTGTACCCCTTTTTACGAAACTTACGCGGATGGAGTAAGAAATTTGGTACAGTTAAAGTACGGAGAATAAATGCAGAAAGCTAATAATTTTGTATGTTAATGCATTAAAAAGACATTGGATTAATCAAGACAACATGGTCGAATTTCGACCGCTAGTCTAGGGACTAGAATTAACAACTTATAGGTAATTTATACACCTATATTTTGGGAATTATTCATTTCTCAATTATACATTTTATCTAGTCATAAAGGTAGAAAAGTAGTGTTACTCACCAATGTGCCGGAACCGATCCAAAAAGTCCACCATAGCCTTCGCCCAAACGAACTTTTTAGCAGCATCAAGTAGACCCATGCACGGATCCACAGACCCATCATGGACCCCCAAGCAATACTCTTTCAATCCATCGTACTCCTTTAAACACTTCTTCCCATCGAAATCTTCCAAGAACCATGCATTCTCCAAAGAACTCGCGAAAAGACCATCCAAATACGGTCTTAGAACTGGTCCTAGGTACTTCTTGTCGTCTTTCGCGCCTTTGTATAGCCACTTGAGGATGTTCTTCATGATGATCTGGTGGTCTTTCAGGTCTTCTCGCCGGAGGTCGGGGTCTCTTCGGACGGCGTCTATTAGGCAGGCTGATGATGCGTCGTAGTAATCTTTGAGTTTGTTCCATTTTTTTGATCTGGTAAAAATTATGTGGTGTCATAATCGTGTTTCAAAATGGTCTTAATGTAAAGTTAGATATTGTATGAGAAGATGAAGTAGGGGATCCTAGTTATCTAATTTAAGTAGGTGCTATTCATAAGGAAGACGAAGTTCACAAAGAAAAACCTTCAAATAACTTACAGAAGTTTTTTGCAAAGTCACTATCGGATAATTAACTTTTCCATGAATTTTCCATTGCATAGCCAGTTTTGCTACCAAATAATAGTCTGATTCTTACATACTTGCTTAAACAGTTTTAACTTACCTATATTACGATTGTTGCCACATAAAGTAGGAGGACTAAGGTGGACCTTGTTTAAAAATATCTGGTTGCCCAAAGCGGTTCGAAGCAGTGTTGCCAATTTAGCGACTTTGTCGCTAGAAATGGCGACTTTCGTTTATGTCTTAGCGACACAAAATAAGATTTGGTGACAAAAATGTTTTAGCGACTTATCTGACGACTTTTGGAGTACAGACGCTAGCACATCACGGTACCCCAAACTCTAGATAGAAAAATTGAGAGCGTTCGGAAATCATCTAGTTTAAATAAACATTAGTGTTTTTTATGTATTTAAATTGTAATTAAATACCGCCACTAGCCTCTTATGCCCCTCCCAGAACAAAATCCTGAGTCCGCTCCAGCAGGCTGCATGACGCTTTCTATTTCTACTCTACCGTAGAATAGAAATAGCTTGTCGACATTTCTGGGTACAACACTGTCACCTGTCTACACGTTAACGTTATTTTTATCTAGTCTTCCATCGATAAAACGCTTCTCTACGGTTCTCGTGCTAATCCTGCTGATAAAATCAGTTTTGCGACTTCCTGGCGACTTTTGATATTAAGTCTAGCGACTCGAATTTATAGGAGTTGGCAACACTGGTTCGAAGCTCTTTCAGGATGTCATGAAACGTACCTATAAGCAGACAGCTCCCTATCGAACTCCCCCACATTCCTGGAGTGGAAGTTGTTCAGATACAGGTCTCGGGCCTGGTCAAGCATGATCGCCAGGATGTGGATCAGATCCTCAATCGGCTCCTGGTTTAATGACGTTACATGGATCAAGTTTGCTCTGAATGTGCTGTGATTTTCCTGGGAAATGATCAAATACGAATTTCATCATACATTTTCCAGTATCATAAAAATGATATATTTTTTTACAAATCATGTTATTTTTCAATTTTTTTTTTAAGTCTATGAGAACCAGTGAAAGGCCACTTTTTGGGAAAATTCATTATTAGCAATATTTTAATATTTTTACGTCAACCATAGTAAAAAAATCATCAGGAAGACAACAATCACCCTGAAACAAAATTACCATGAGAAGTGAGGAATTATTTGGGAGAGACTAGCAGCGTATTTTAATCCGACTACGGCAAAGCCAAAACAGGATTATAAGTTTGCAAGGCTATGTATGTTTTTTTTTTTTTTTTTTTGGGTGGAAAATCATCAAATGACTTCTCCTGCCGGGTAGAGCAGGAGGGCGTGTCAGACTTTTACTGACTAAAACCCACCCGTGTTCCCTCAGTTGCCCGTGTGCTAGGGGCGGCGGTATCTCTTTCGAAAAACCCGCACCCCTGGCAGGCATCGGCCCTTGCGGACCCCTCGGCCACCCTGCGACGGATCAGCACAGTGGCCCCGCCGCCTACCACTTTTCGGCCGCAGGGGATAGGGAGAGCGGCCAACGCCATACGGCACTCCTCTTCCCCTGCTGCCCCATAATACTCGTCGTATAAACGAGGTATCGCTAGAAGTTGCATGTCGTCCCGCGTGTCATGCAATTAAAGCATCATGTAATTATGCAATAAATCATACATATTAAGTACGTGTGATCCGGTCATACGAAAACCGAAACTGATGATTTTTGTTTCTTCCTTTTTGTTGTAGTTCGGTTTTAGTTTTTAACTTTCTTGTTCATGGACGTTATGTAGTTTCAAAGTCAGGTTTTAACCATTAGCAATAGAGCTCAAAATTGTCTGTTTTCACTTAAAAACAAGACCATAGCGTAACCACGTTGGGTTAGAGTTAGACGCGAAAAGCCTCTCCGTTGAGGCTCTCCCAGCGACTGAATATTGCAGCCTCAAGGAGACGTGTTCATTGGATACTTACACACAACACCATACTCTTGCACTTCATCAGCTCACTGGCCACCCTCCACAAGTAGCGCAGCTGCCTGCTCGAGTGCGTGGGGCTGGAGCCTGCGGACAGCCGCGTCTCTCTGTTGAGGCTCTCCCAGCGACTGAGTAATGCGGTCTCTAGGCATTCTGATGGGGATGGTGGGATATCCTCACCTAGTGATAGTGCTTATATTAGTATTTGTAATCTAGTCTAACTTTAGAAAGAAGAGGCTTAATTTATAATTTCATAATAGTCAAGTTAATTAAGGTTTTCAAAGGGAAGTCTTTCTTTGTTCCAATGTAAACAGTTCTACGACGTCTTCGAGTGTACATTTAATTAATTAGAACTCAGTTTGAAAGTCCGTGACAAAAAACCTTGAACCGTCATAAATATTATTAACGTTCTTCACAAACTTTACAATATTCAAGCGAAGCTGAAAGCTATTTGATTTTTGTCTATTACGCAGTTGTTCTTTTGTTTGTTACAATAGTGGCGCCATCTATAATATTGTATCTAAAAGTATCTGATGAAAGTGTAAACAAACCCTGTTCAAGTAAAATTCATGTAATCATTCTAACTAAAATAACAAATTCTAAAATCTATATAGGTTTTCAACTTTATACCTCATCACATTTCGAAAACCAACAAATACTTTTAGATTGAACTACGTCTTTATGATGATTTAAAGTTAGAATTGTTGGGTTACGTATTCAAATAATCAAACCATTTCATTTGTAAGTGGCACTACAAATTGGCACCTACAGGGTTTGCTGTAGGTATACACAAAATTCGTAGTTTGGGCCGAAGTTACGGGCGATTCCTACCCATTATCACCTACAGACATAAGATTAGTATAGGGCCCGACCTGAAAATGAATGACAACACGATTTGACAGATATCCCTACTTCCGAAATGTTTTTACTCGTCCGATAAAGTTAATTATGCAGGTATAGGGTTCACTCCAAAGTTTCCAATTACTTTCGGACGGGCCCATATTTACGTTGACGGACTTAGAGACTTGGACCCCTAATAATCATTTACATCATATACTTTTGGAACACACCATAGCAGTTCACAGTGTCTTACCAGGAACATGATGCATCTGCTGTAGACAGCTCTTGACGCAGGCAGCATCGAACTGCCAGTCGGCATCCCTCGCCCCTCGCCTGACCACAGACCCTCGCTCCACCGGGTACACGTAACCAGCCACGCCACCACGTTCACATAGAGCGTATAAGCTGGAAGATAGATATTCATGTTACTATTGCAACTCTTTTCTTCTCATAAAAAAAAATACGTTCTTTTATTTTCACTGAGACGATGTTGGCTAATATAATCGAGGGCAAAGATATTTAAATACAGGATGGCAGAGACGTCTACGTGCAACTGAAACCATGAATTCAGCACATTATTCTAGAACCCCGAGCCAATAAATGTTTCGTCGAATAAAATAAAATAAATCTGCTGTTTCATAGAAAAGTGCAATACTAACGCGGTCAAAATGTTATGGCATGAATCTTGTACTGAATCCATGGGAACAAGTTGTTCATTGATGTCCCTGCCATCCTGTATACTTCTCGGGGGCAAAGAAGTACATCCCAAAGGATATGGCAATAGGATAGAATATGATTATGTCCCCCAAAAGGCCTCCCAAAATTCTATAAATGCTTTGAGTTTTTTTAACACCATTTCGTTACTGAAAACTAATCTTTAAAAAGTCGGTAGCTATGCATACTGTATGACTGTATAACTCACGAATCCAGCACCAGTAAGAGATGGTGCGAGGCATGCGTGGCCACTACGCACCGCGCCGCCGAGTGCGCGTGCGCACCGCAGCGGTCCAGCCTACGGCGCAGCAGGCCACTCGCCGCGTAGCGACTGAGCACGCGTAGGGTGCCCTACGGACAGTGGGAACTGAGCTTGAAAGGGGCTTTTAAATGCAAAGAACAAAAATTGTAGTTTCGTAAACATAAAAGCGTTTAATACTTGGCTCTTACATTTCAAAACTTAAGTTACCTCAGTTTTTAATAAGTGTCTTCTTCTTTGTTATCTTTGTGTGCGTACAGTGACCTCAAAAATAGACCTAACTAATATAAACTTTCCTTTTAAGTACTATGAAGCAAAAAACTAGAAAAGGACATCGGTACGAATTTACTGCCAATTTTCTAGGGCCAAAGGTCGGTTAGTTTATGTTGAATAGCATAAGTTTCAATTATTTTTGTGAATGTTTATCAAAGCAAAATATGTAAATGCTCATTCACCTGACGCTCCTTCCCTCATCAACAAGCACATTGAGTGCCCCTGCGATCCTGGCAACAATGAACAGTTGAGGTGACACTAATGAGGGATGTGACGGTTGTCAGGTGGAGGAGCGGTCGCTGCAGACCAGGGAGGATGGTGAACCAACGGCGACAGTATAGTATCATTGGAGGAATTATAACTGACCTGGTACACTCCCTCCCTCATCTTGTCTATCAGAACATTGAGCGCGCCTGCGATCCTGGCAACAGTGGATAGTTCCGAACAGTGCGCGTCCAGTTCAGCTTCTAAAGATGGATGCCATAGCTGCCAAGTCGAGGAGCGGTCGCCGCAGACCAGGGACGATGGTGGACCTACTGCAACGGCGTAGTAACCCTGAAGAATTGTTGTTACATTATGCTAAGATTTCGTGAATTCTCTTTTCAATTTTATCGAAACAAAATGGATATTTTGTATTTTCGAAATATTCCCCTTAGTTATATGCTTAATCATGACAAAAGCATATAAGGACAAAAACTGTTCTGAAAGCAGTGGTGATGACCGTTCTGAATTAGAACCTACGACCTACAACTCGTAACTCGCAGTCGTTATCACTTGGCCACAACTGCTCTAATATACCATAAAAAACAACAACAATTAAAATAATAATAACAATTTCCCTGTCTTAATTTTCTTGGAACTAAAGAAACTAAACGTCATTGGGTAAATGCACAAACCACACGAAGCCAAAAATAAGAGAGCTTTAAGATTTACATGTTTGTCACAAAGTGCGGTCTTGTTGCTCACAGCCTTCATAGGAGGGGTCAAAGTCATCAGAGGGAGCTGTATCACTTCTTTCCAATACTTACCCCCTGAGCACTACTATAATGCAGCAACGCCATCGGATGCGTCAGCGGTACTCTGTTGGTATAGGCTGCAGCACTGCACCCCTCGACCCTGGCTCCTAGCATCAGCTTGGCCTCTGCTTCACCAGCGCCAACGCGTACCATGACCCAGGCTGCTCCTTCCACGATGGCGAGGCGGCGGTCTGTGCTGGATAGAAGTGATGACCCTGAGAGGAAAATGTGATATGACAATGCGATGTCACATGAAGACTTATATTACTGACGATTGCCCATTGCGTTTCAATCACATCCTACGGAAACAAATCCATGTCAAAAATCATCAGAAGGCCAATTCTCGTAATTAAAACCGTTCAAAATCTAGTCGCAGTGTCATCTCAGCAACAAGCAAATGTCAAAAATATATGAAAAATCGAGGTATTTTTGACAGATTGACACTGAGATCAGACTGTGAACGTTCTTAAAATTAGTAGAATTGCCCCTCTGATCTCACGAATAACCAAACATTTTTGACGACTTAAAATAATTATAATAAACAGTAAATGTTAACAAAAAGAAGGCGAAAAGATCATGGGGCAACAAAAAATTCGTATGCATTGCTGTCAAAAAAAATTGCCAAAAGGGTGGCAGCATTGCCACGTTGTATGACAATTCTGATACTTTGGTCAATAATAGGACAGCGCTATGGTCATGTGAAGAGTCGACCACCCGCTTGGCGATCTCAAAAACCAATACAAGTAGAATTATATCACATCTTTTTTTAAACTTGACACTTTTGTACCTAGTAATAAAATTAAATAACGCTTAACAGCATACAAGCAGAGTCAAACTAGTGGGGTTAAAACTTAAGGGTAAACAGATAAGGGTGCTTACGTGAAGAGCACCTAGCATAGCTTTACTAAACCACCACTTTGTGAGATACTTCAGGGATCCTGTTCAAGTAATTTGAAAGTATACTTTCAACTAGGTATTTAAAAAACTGAATAGAAGCAAAACTAGGACCATGAAATCAATATCAAAAGTCATTTATTCAAACTAGGCTGAGAGTCAGCAATTTTTGAACGCCAAAATTACATAAGACAGTAGATCAAAACGCGTGACCATGACGACGATGAACATGCTTTAAAACCTCCTTTTTGTTGCGCCACTTCTTCTTCCCAGCTAAGCACTAGGAAGTGGTGAAGGGCAGTTATTTTGGGGCACTGCCTTATGTAATTTTGACGTTCAAAAAGTGCTGACTCTCAGCCTAGTTTGAATAAATGACTTTTGATTTTGAAACAAAAGCTCCACCAACGCGGCAACGAATGGAATAATTTACTCCAATAAAGTAATAAATTAAGCGACTGCAATGCTCCGAGCAAGTTTATTACTGGTCACTGAATAACTTCGCCATCTCCCGGGAAATCAGGGCTCCACAGTCCGGAGTATTATGAGCGAATATGTACTGATTCACCTGATATACCCCCGACACTCAGGGGAAGAGTTGGTTCGGGATTTTGGAGCTTCGCTCTCCAAATTGTTATATATCTTTGATGATGACCAGCAGTACCTATCTTGAAGTTTGTTAATTCAATAAACTACGGGTACCAAGCTGTCTTCGGAGTGTATATTTCACTCTGTCCTAAAACGGTTCTTGTTTAAAACATATTTGTAACTACCGCACAAACAATTTTGTCGTCACACTTAATATGCATATCTAATACCTTTAAACGAGCAATTTTATATACATATAGGTATGTATATACATATATAATCTGAATCTCGGAAACGGCTCCAACGATTTTCATGAAATTTAGTAGCTGGGGTTTTCGGGGGCGATAAATCGATCTAGCTAGGTTTCATTTTTAGAAAACGTCAAACAAAAAAAAACCGAGCAACGCTCGGTCATCCAGATAATGTATATTAAAAGTTTTTTTTTTTTCTAGGTGCGTATCGACTAATAAGCCAGATGAGAAGGCGATTAAATAGTGACCGTTTCAAAAACTGCACCCTATATGCGTAACTCACGATTAATCATAATCTGTTTCGTTTTGAAACGGATTGTTTAACCATTGCTTCATATGTTCGAAAAATGTGTCTGTTCACAACGTAACAAACGCAATAAATACTGCTGAACTGTCAAATTGAAACCGATTATGATTAATCGTGAGTTACGCAATTAGGGTGCTGTTTGCAGGAGCCTTTATATGAACGTTCAATATAGCCATGTCTAGTCGTAAACGTTTACGATTAGGGTTCGATTCCCAGGTTGGGCAAAGTATTTTTCCACCAGAAATTTCTCAGTCTGGATTTGCGCCCGGTTGATGGCAATAGGCTAGATCCCATTAGACGTGTCTTAAACATAACTTGCGAAATGTGGGTTTTCTTTAACTATGTACACTTCTGCCTTACCCTTCTGAAGCAACAGTGTTGATGTTATGTTATTTACCTAGGTACCTATAAGTTATTACGATAACGTGTTTTCCTAAAAAGCTCTAAGCTGCAGTACATCTTTAATTCTCAGCTACATAGCTCTAACGCTAAATAAGATGAATACGGCGCTCATTTTCTACTTTGCAAATTTCATTTATTCATCTTGAGCCATTCAGTCGCGAGCTTGCCCTAATTTATAAAAAAAAAACTCTTCATATTTCATGCTCAGTCCCCCTGAGTGCTTCTGTAGAAATATTAGCATGTCTACTCGACTTGATATTAAGAATGTTGCTAATGAAATAAGTAAATGTAGCGAGGCAGAATAATGACTTAGTGAAAGGTTACGTTACGTTGTTCAAATTATTTTTTATTATTTAAATTCGTTTGAAAGTTTTACGATTTTTTTTACCTAGAGATGGGTTATTGTGAAAAGTGTTTCAAAAAGCCTTTAACTTTCTAAGTATCGAAATGTATAGACACTCTCGACGACTCTCCTACTGTTTATCCCCAACACTAGCTGCACCACACATTTACACCTACCTATGTCTTGATTCCGGGACTCTATCGGGATAAAAAGTTTTGTATGTCCCAATCTAGGTCATGATCTACTCATGTGCCAAATTTCATCCAAATCCGTTTCGCCGTTTTAGCGTGAAAGCGTAACAAAAATCAAATCTTTATCTTTACAATATTAGTTTACCTATATGTAATAATTTTATATCACTAGCTATTGTTAGCGGCTTCCCCATGGTAACGTATCTACTAACGGGTTAAAAAGTATTCGATGTTAATCTAGGTTATAACTATCGATTTGCCAAATTTCATCCAAATCTATTCAAACGTACAAACTATCACATCTATCTATATAAATAAAAAGACAAGTCCTGACTGACTGACTGATTGACTGACTCATCAACGCCCAGCCTAAACCCTTGGACCTAGAAAACTGAAATTTTGCACAGAGGTTTCCTTTATAATGTAGACAAGGAATAAGGAAGGATTTTTTGTAATTCAACCCCTAAGTGAGTTAAATAGGGGATGAAAGTTCCGCGCGGGCGAAGCCGCTGGCAAAAGCTAGTTTATTATATTAATAGGATCATATACTTACCAATGATTCATTGGATTTAAGCCTTGCGGCCACAGGCGTACCACAAACGAATATTGTAATTTTTGCAACATAATATTAAATCCTCTGTGGATATGGACATGAAAATTAACGCTCCGTTCGGTATAACATAATTTGATTATATTTCAAAAGGTTCTTTTCATCGCAGCATGGCAACAATAATTCTCGAACAATTCTGTGAAACTTCTCTTTAAGTGAATTTCGATAACAAAAAAGAAAACAGATTAAAAGTCGGTGATTCCCCGAATTTGGAATGGAACAAAAGGCTCGTTTCTATGAAAAGATTTTCATATATTTCCACAAAATCGTACGTATATTGAAAAATACAATATGTTTCCATGCATATCCTCAAAAGGGAGTTTAATAAAGTTGTGTCCACTGGGACGCGAAACGTGTCCAACTTTCAAACTGAATAAATAGTTCGCAACCAATCCCTGCGCATATGCTGTTGTGAATGAACGGAAAATAACATTACAAAATATCATGAAAGTTGGAGCTAGTTCACTAGTTTCAGAGCCGATTCCTCGAATACAAAGTAATATTTTCACGGTATTCCAATGTTTGAGCGTCTCATCACAATACAAAATCGAGTACGACATTTAGACACTTTTCTGAAAGATAAAACCTATTACTACAAAAATTTACATAATTTTGCAACCTATCATTTTACGCATATTTTCCCCCAACTTGTTTTTTTTAATTTTATTTATGTTTGTGTTCTCGCCCCTGTTTATATTAAAATAAACGTATTTTCTTTCTTTCTTTCTATCTTAAATTCTATCAAGCTAACAAGTCTGCACTCCAATTATGTAACACACTTTCAATCACAATTAGAAAGGATCCTCGTTTTTGTTTATTTCGCCCCGCCTTTGATTCGATTGCGCTTTCATAAGTACGATATTTAGCAGACTTGATTCATTATAAAAACTAGTACTCACTTAATTTATTCATAAAAATATAACCGAATTAAAAAACGATATTTCCCGATTTCTCCCGTCTTTGATGCCCTTCGATAGAGCTTATATATTTACGTTTCAAATGTCAGGAAATTTTTCAACTGACAAAGTAAATAACGCGTGCAAAACCTAGATGGCAGAACATATTCACCAGGATTAAAATTACCCTATGTGTTGTTAATTCAAACTATCAGTGTGCCAAATTTAATCGAAATCCGTTCAGCTGTTTTTGCACCAATCCGGAATATAAACATCCATCCACACAAACAGACAAAAATTCGTAACTATTTTGTTATATGTAAACGTAGTATACTTATAAAGACAGATAAATATAGAGGGCAGTGATGGCCCAGTAGGGACAGCCGCAACGTAGGAATTGTATGTCGTAGGTTCAAAGTTGGGTAGGCACTTCACCTTGTGTAAATTGTCTAATCACCACTGCTCTCTCAAAACGGTGACGAGGAAAACATCTGACGAAATCGGCATGTCCTGGAACCAAAATATCGAAGACATGATGTAACATCCGCTAGCCCACACTGGGGCTGAGCAACACTGGGAATATTAGGGACAAAAGCATTATACGCCTCTGAAGGCGTATTATGCTTTTTATAGACAGGCTAGCTTTTGTCCGCGGCTCCGCGTGTATGTCGGTTATCGCATAAAAAGTAGCCTATAAGCCTTCTCCATATCCCAGGCTATATCTCTGCCAAGTTCTATGACGACCTCTTAGCTTAGGCGTGAAAGCGTAACAAGCAGACAGTTACTTTCGCATTTCTAATATTATTATGGATTGTCAAAGTGAATTGAATGCTATAACTTACTTCTCAATGCCTCAAAACTTTCACTCTAGAAGTTGAAATAAGCTTAAGTTCCCACTTAACTGCAGAAGAACCTTGTACACTCAACTTTCAGCTTCCAATAGCCGTAACCACGTAAACTGCCTCGAATACAGTTAACCACACGTCCATGTAAAGGTGGGAACTGACATGACGGGGCGTAATGTAACATTCGCTGCGAGCTTGTCGTTACGCCGTGTGCTAAAATCCTTGTAAACATGCTCGTTTCGAATTCTTTGCTCGCCCGTACTCCAGATTCGTTGACATTCGCAGTCAAGATGTCTAAACGGTGGTAGACAGTGGACCACGGTCGAACGACTGACGACCGACGCTGAAGCACAAGACACTAATCTCTTTATTTACAAACATTGCTTAAAGTTAAGTAATGATTAGCGACTGTTTAACCATACATTTTTGACGTGTAAGCGTCTTTTAACTTTAATCAAAATTCATAAATAAACCCCTTTTAGGCTACGGTTTCTTTAAAATTTCAGACGCTGCCGATAGCGTGTGATGACGACACGACGCACGACCGACGGTGACGGTGACGGCACGGACGATGGGTGACTATCTTTACATATTGAGACTCATCCGCGCCTGGGAAAGCACGTTAAGCCGTTGGTCCAGGCTGTCGTTCGTGGATCTGTGACAGTCGTTACAAGTCATCAGAAGCCCGAAATTCTGACCACCAGTCTTAACAAAGGGTATCGTCTCTTCTTATCCGGTACGCTCTTGACAGAGCGGTCGTGATCGTTAAGTACTCGTAGGAGTATTGGAAGGAGCAGATGTGATGCACTTCACGACATTTCGCCACCACTGCCTGTTAGAGGTCATCCTGCTGCATTTGTTAACCGAACCCCCAATGGCAGACTTGATCTGGTCAGTCCAACGTGTGGGTGACCTTCCGCGCGGTCTAGTGCCTTCTACTTTCCCTTGGACGACAAGGCGTTCTATGGACTGATTGTCACGCCGGGAAACATGTCCGAAGAATGTCAGGATGCGAGATTGTACTATCGAAAACAGACGACAGAGAAGGGTATCGTACCACCAAGTAAATGAGTTGTGGACCACAACTCATTTACTTGCTCATCTGAACGAGCTATCGCCCCATGTAAAATACTGGTATTCAGCTGCAACCGGTGAGACTTGAAGCCGACCCCAGCATAGTTGCGATAATGTCGTAGCAGTAAGATTGGTTTTCGTGGTTCTAGTGTTACTGAAGTGCGGTTCATTGTACAATCTGCCTCTGCATCGAAAGCCGCTTCGAAAATTTCCTTTAATTAAAACTTAGTCAACTTTCCCGAGTTGTGGATATGAAAATATGGAGGGGGGAGTGTGATATGTGGGTAATTAAATTATTTTCTTTGTTCTGAAACTTCTGAAAGTTGTATCGTTACGGAATCAAGAAAGTGAAAGAATGAGCTCTTTTCTGTTTTCAAAAGACTTTCTTTGGTGGTATTTCGTGTACAGTTATTACAGTACGGGCACAAACAAGTATGCTTAAACAAAGAATACACATGAGCATACTCGTAGCAATGATATGAATCTGTAGCAAACTAAAGTAACCACTCCTCTGTTAGGCAGATTCGTTGAGTCTGCTAACAATTGAAAATTAATTGGGTTAATAACTTAATACTCGGCAGTTTAATAATAGGTCTTTACCTATGAAATTGCCGTTTTGTATGAAAAAATTTAAACGAATTTTTTTCATGAATTTTTTATTTGTATTAATCGAAGTAATCACCCATGCAATCAATGCATCTTTGCCATCGCAGTGGCAGTTTATTGATGCCCTTCTTAAAGAAATCAGCTGGACGGGAGGCAACAAATTCTTCAAAGGCATTTTGTACTGCCTCTCGGGTATTAAATTTTTTTCCCGCCAAGAAGTTATCCAAATTCTGGAAAAAGTAGTAGTCTGTAGGCGCAAGGTCTGGTGAGTAGGGCGGATGACGGAGAGCTTCCAACCCCAGTTCTTGCAACTTGGAGACCGTCTGCTGTGCAGTATGAGGTCGCGCGTTGTCGTGCAGGAGCAGCGGAGACGAGCGATTGACCAATGCTGGTTGGAGATGCGCCAGCTTCTCCATCATTGTGTTCAGTTCTTCACAGTACACATCTGCAGTAATGCTCACCCCGTTTGGTAAGAAGCTGTGATGAATCACACCGGCGCTAGACCACCAAACAGTGACCATCACTTTTCTAGGCGTAAGTTTTCGTTTAGGGCATTGTTTAGGTGCTGAACCAGGATCCAACCAACTTGCTGAGCGAATTACGGTTATCAAACAGAATCCATTTTTCATCGCAGGTAACAATGCGGTTCAAAATTCCTTCATTTGTGTGTCTGTTGAGCAGTGCAAGGCACGTCTCGACGCGTACTTCGCGCTGGCGATCATTGAGTTCGTGGGGCACCCATTTGTCAAGCTTTTTTACCTTGCCAATTTGACGCAAATGGACCAATATTGTTTTGACGCTAACGTCGAAAGCTGCTGCTAATTCAGCCGTAGATTGTGTATCATCAGCTTCCACAATCGCCTTTAATTCGTCATTGTCGACCAAAGTCTTCGGACGACCGCGAGGTTCATTTTTCAGGTCGAAATTTCCAGAACGGAAGCGAGCAAACCAATAACAGGTGGTGCGTTGGTTTGTAGTGTTAGCTCCGTAAACGTCGTTGATGTTGCGTGCCGCTTGTGCCGCGTTGCTGCCACGACGGTACTCATATTCCATAATTACTCGAATTTTTAACGTATCCATGATGACGAAAAAGATTGAAATGCGATGAAAATGTAACACTAATCAATAAAGAAATGACTACTTTTAGAAAAAAAAATCCATGTTTTTAAAATAAAATTAATTTGAAATTAGAATTCTTAGCCAAACAAAAATTATTTTGATTTGAAATGGCCAGTACTGCAGAACGGCAATTTCATAGGTAAAGACCTAATATAAAGAGGTCAAATTGTTTGTTATATTGTAAGAGCTAATTTCTGGAGGTTGTGATCCGATTACAACCAGTATTTTATAGTCAAAAGAACCTAGACGCGGGCGAAGTCGCCGGCAGAAGCTAAGTAGGTATTATGATTATTACCTACTTGACGTAAAATATATTTTCATTAAAAAGAGTGTCCATGATTTACTAGCCCGTTCTTCTCCATATGTAAGAACCTACAGCACTTTAGAATGGGCAACTAGCTTCATCGTTTTGAATAACTGACTCCTTGACGGGTTTTTTTCTTTTGTGTTCTTTCAGTTGCCTGTGTGCCAGGGGCCACGGTATCTCTTTCGAACAACCCGCACCCCTGGCAAGCAGCGGCCGTTGCAGATCCCACCAGTTGGTGCCCACATCTCTTTGAGGCGCGCGTGGAACACAACGTGCCGTCGACCCGGGCTTGGTCCTAACCAGACAGCGAGCCACCCATTACACTTCTTGACGGTTTTTTTTTTTTTTTTTTGGTTGGGAAATCATCAAATAACTTCTCCCGCTCTGGGTGGAGCAGGAGGGCGTGTCAGACTTTTACTGACTAAAACCCACCCGTGTTCCTTCAGTAGCCCTTAAGCCAGGGGCTGTGGTGTCTCTTTCGAACAAACCCGCACCCCTGGCAGGCATCGACCCTTGCGGGTCCCATCACTTTTTGTGCTGACATCTCTTTGAGGCGTGCGTGGAACACAACGCTCCGTCGACTTGGGCTTGGTCCTTACCGGACAGCGAGCTACCCATTACTCGCCGTCCGCAAGCCCATGCCTACGGTGGCCGGAAATCGGCCTGGGATTCCCGACGCCCAGGGCGTCTCCGTATCCTGCGGCGGTTGGGGTCGCGAGGGCGCATATGCTGCCTCTCCCTCACGTGCGCCGCCTCCCTCTTCGCGAGCATTACTGCTTCGCTGAAGGAGGTGACGGCTCCCCATGCCCTCTCGCTCCGTACCATGGCCTGGACCAGGGCCGGACGCAAGAGATCGCCGCCGCCGATCGCCTCCACGAGGACACGGCGGTGCTCCGCCCAAGCAGGGCAGACCGCCACCGTGTGCTCCACCGTGTCCTCAGGGCGATCTTCGCAGTGGAAACACCCGGGCGTTTCCTCCCGCCCTATCCGAAACAGGAACCTCCCGAAACAACCGTGTCCGGTGAGGACATGCGTCAGGCGGAAGGTGAGGACGCCATGCCGCCTCTCAAACCACTCCTCAAAGAGGGGACTTACCGCCGCAATCGTGGCGTGCCCAGCACTGGGTTGCGACAATCGCTCTCTCCATGTCACCATGAGATCCCGCCGGAGCTCTGTCCGCTGTGCCGCGATTTCCCGCGGCAGCGGAGTTACGCCCCGGCGTTTGGCCTCCTCGCGCCACTCCCATATTTACACTTCTTGACGGTTAAAAACTGTAATTGGTTTAACTGAAAATGCGTTGAGTTTGTATCTGCTGAAATTCAGACCTAGCTCATATTATAGCTCCTATTTTAGCTTTAAAAACATTACATAACATCACGTCTTGTTTCCCCGAAGGGTTGGGCAGAGTTGTACCTATAGAACATCCATATTTCGCCAGTTATGTTTAAATCCCATGTAAAAGGGGGCGAGCCTATTGCCATCAACCGGGAACCAATTCAGAATTCGAGCTGCTACTGAAAAAATCTAGAAAAACCAATAACACTTTGGCTGACCTGAGAATCGAACCCAGGACCTCAGGCTCTACATTAGCGCTTGCGTTAGCTTAAGCTTAGCTTTAAAAAATCACAGGCGAACTTGATTTTTTGCCTCCTTTAAGTTTTTACTTCACAATTCCCAAAATCTTTGCTGTCCAATATCAAAGACATTCTTCGTTTCACAGTCAAACACCACAACATTGTCATCTCCACTCTCCAACCGTTCCATCGGCTCGTCGACAAATTCCCCGGGAAAGCAGAGGCCGATTACAACATTCTGAAAATTCCTAGCGTGTCGACCGGATTCAGAAGACGTTTTTATGTTAGGTGCAAAGTTGATACGGATCTGAGTGAACGGTGTTTGAAGTCTGTGTTTGACCTAGTTTTAAAGCTTTGAAAGTATAATGGGAGGATTGTATTTAAACCATGCCAATTTAATGAAATGTCTCCCGTATACAGTGGTGGTCTAATAAAGAAAGAAAAATAGTTTTATTTGTCACAGAAACACGTGCTTAGAAAAGATGACATAACGTTAAAAAACATGATAACAACACAGATATTTTATACATAGGCCATACAGGACATTAATAGTTGGAAGCTGTACATCGTGACTGTGACAAGAAGGCTTCCACTCAGCATGATGCTGTGCTATGGGATCCACAACACAGCGCTGATTTTCAGTGCTTACCCGAAAACAACGTAAAAAATCAACCCAGGTTTTTTAGTGTGTTCCCACAAGTCCACCGCGTCTTACGAGTTCTTGTAGGTCATGGGTCAGGTCAAGCAGGCACTTTACTTTGTGTAAATTATTTCATCACCACTGCTCTCAAAACGGTGAAGGAAAACATCGTGAGGAAACCGGCATGTCCTAGAACCAAAAATTGGAAGACATAGCACGTCCGCCAATTCGCACTGGGCCAGCGTGGTGGATTATTGGGCCTGTGTCCCAGCAGTGGAATACAGGCATACTTTATAGGCTGAGTATGCCTCCAGTATTAAAATTACACACTTGATATTGGGAATAGGTGCCTCGTATGTACCTCGTCGGTAGTCTACATTAAATAGGTAAATATATAAACTTTCACACTGCGATGCACTATTTACGGCTATTCACAACTACAAACAGAGGTCAATAGTGGCCAGCTTGGCATACATCACAAGAGATTCCTATAACCTATGTACATCTTATGTAACGATAACTAATACATATCCACAGTCGTTCAAGTCAGGGTCGTGTCCGGATTCCCGACGAGGCGATAACATTACATTCCTGGAGCGCCGAGCATGTTCGCACGAGGCGGTGTCAGCAGGACTATGTCTTTGTTACGTTTTTAATGTAAGGAAAGGAAACAGAGAAAAACAAAGAAATAATATCTTTGGAATGGTATTAAGTCCAAATGATGTTTTGATGATACTAATTGTGTCACTTGATCGGTTCCTAATAAACAAAAACGGTAGGTCTTGCTACATTATTGGCAAAGATACAAATGTCTTACCTACAACTGTCCGTAAATTAGGAATAATGAAGCAAAGACATTCGCATATATTTGGAAGTTGCACAGGTATAACTTAGCTCACAAAACTATTTATTCGCCCAGTTTGGAAATAAAAAATAGTACCATTGCTAAGCAAAACGATCCGTTTTTGTTTATAGGAACCGAGCTTTAGTGATACAATTATTATCATCAAAATATCCTTTGGACTTGCGAACATTTCAAAGATATCATTACAATCTTGTTATCTGTGGAAAGATATGTCGACTGCGACAGAACTTTTTTTTATATAGCATTTCTATGAACTAGTCAAACACTCTGAATGTCGCCTCTACATAGACCACCTTCAGAACCTATGATAAAAAAAATGCATGACAATAAAAGCTAGATGACAAATCTCTACTAATTGAAACTGAAAGGATGCTTGTTATTTAGATAGTCGGCTGGGACCCTTCTTAAGAGGGAACAAGGCGTGCAATTCGCCATACAAATGTATTCCCCTTTTTTCTTCCTGAATAATGCCTCTAGAGCAATTTTTTTTTTTTCATAAAATCAAGGTCTGCTGTAAACACGTCCCTGTCATTTTCTTTTTTTTAGCAACAAAATAGTAAACATCATATGACCCTATAAAAATTATAAAAAATGCTCTATTTTACCGCCGTGATTAGAGGACTACCAGATAAATTAGAAAAGTTTTTAACATTAAAAAAATGATAGGAACCTAAACATACTCTTTCTTTAAATGTTAATGTAAAAAATAATTGAACTGTCTCAGTTTTCGAGGAAAAAAAGGGGAATACGAAACGTCGATCTCGTCCAAAAAAATTTGTTAATTTCGGTCTGAGCTGCAGCTGTCCCTATCACACACTACTCGGTTGTTCGGGCGCAGCGCGACGGCAATAGTTTCTTCAAATACCTATTTTTTAAATTCCTCGCAGGCCCCGTCCCCTCTTAAGTTGTTAGTCGGTAGACCTAACGGTACACAACGCGTAACATACAAAATCAACGCAAGACCTCATACGGGGTTCAAACACCCCGGTCTTGCGTTGATTATGTTACGCGTTAGAATATTGAGTTCAAAGCATAATATAATTAACAAAACTTATTTTTAACTAGCTGTATTATTTAAAAAAAACGTGGTGACCCAAGCATTACTTTATGCATTTAAAATTGAGTCCTATAGCCTTAAAATAAGATTTAATTTACTTTGGATCAATCAAGGGTAGGGAATGCAAAATACAAAAAAAAAAAGCATTAAAAGTTACTGAAATAAATTCAGTTGTCAATTATGAACAAACTACTTTCAAGTCTTGCGTATATTCTGTAACACCTTGTATTGTATAACTAACTTTCGGCAAAATGTCCCTTATGTCATATATCCTACGATATATTAGTTTACACACTCTTTTAATTAGGCTTCATTCAGGAGATGATAATCCACTCACCTCTCTGCAGGTAACAATGCCTATATGGTGCAGCATGTTGTACCGCTCTCGCACACAAAACTCGGGATCCGCCACCACCACGCGCAGACGTGCAGCGAGCGATCAGTTCCACCCAGCGTTCTACCACTTTATCCCTAGAAGAAGATAAAGACTATGAATAGCCAGAATGACCGCCGTGTCTCTAGACCCCGTTCTTCTATCAGTGGATCTCCACTGAAGATAACTAGGGCAACAGAAAACCACAACTAGCAAAGTAATGTATACCATAGCATACGAGTATGTACGGTCGCGGTCAAGAGTCCATTCTCATGCTAAGGGTTATATTGCTATGACTCGCGGTCCAGGCCGTACCTACAGCTGTGTGTATAAGTGATGTAACCAGACCGCACACCACAATACTCACACACCACTGCACTGTCGTCGAAAGATACAAAAAACATACCGTCGCACAGAGTACTCTGTCTCTGTCTTTACTGTGTTACGTAGTAACTACGTATGACCTTGGTCGGTTCATACCATCGCTAAAATTCATGTTCTAATATCAAGTCTCGGTAGCTCGCAGCGTATTGTCATTGATTTAGAAACACACAAGTCTGGGTTCAAATCTCCCGATGAGGTTTTTATTTTTCTTTTCAAAAATAATCTTCATCAGTTCTTTTATTATTCGTTATACGAGAATGTTTTTTTTTAAATTACTTATATTATTATTTAAACAAAGAATTAAGAATATTATGTGATTACAAAATGTTTATTCGTTATAATTTTATGAAGTAGGTATAAAAATAACTACTAATAACTTCTTGTTAACAGTTTATTTTCTCATAAAGAACAATTTATTGAAGTAAAGTAGCTAATTGGTGAACCATGATAATCAGGCTATTGTCTTAGTAATATAATAATATTGTGCTGTAATTACTACCATGTGCGGTACTCTAAAGAAATAACATTTTTCTACGCAAATCTACCCACGTAAAAATAACAAATGCGGACAAGTTGTCACAATACAATTAAATGACTCAGTAGTACTACTACTGGAATAAATCTACTGCGATTTAGTTCTCTCAAACCTCAAAGTTAACAAATCGTATTTAATAGGACTTATTGAAGTTATAGCTTAAGTAATCATTTTCATTACGAAAAGAAGATTGAAACTAAACCTCGAAATAATCCATATTACGGATATGACACAATATTATGTGAATATTACTAAAATCAATAAAAGTCAATAATAATAAATATTTCTAATTTTTAACTTAATGTTAATGTTTATGTTTTTTGAGCTGGTTTTCAACCCTTCTGCGTGGAGTGTACGGCACACGGTTCGGAAATATGTGTCGAATAATTTGGCAAAATGTCTTGTCTTTTTGAAACCACTTGTGCTGTCGCTTTCTTTTATAAGCTGGGGTCTTCCACTTTGCTTTCGACGGGCAAGGCTACCCCCTTCCTCATATCTTTTCATCCACTGACTCACAGTATTTCACTAAAACAAAAAAGGGGTACTGTTAGGCTACTAAACAAAATACATAATAATATGTATTACTATTTAGAAACAAAATTATTTGAAATATAAATTTCTCATAAATATTTAATCTAGGAAATAAATTTACTTTGAAATTTTATATTTTTCTTCTATTTAGACGTTATGATATTTATAAAACGTTTAAAATTACTACAAGGATCAGCAGTTATACTTTAATTAAATAAGTGCTTAATAAAATAATTAAATCATAATACTCACACTCAGGCCGGTTTCATCAGATATTTGTGATATTTAAGTCCGCTTTTATGCAGCGCAATAATATTCGCTTTCATTTCTATTAATAAATTTGCTTACATTTTAAAATGAACTAGAAGACCGCTAATAGATTAAACACACGTCACTAGCACACAATAACAACCAACACCGTTCTATATGTCACGTCGAATGAGTCGTAAGTTAACTATCATTTAAATTTATTTAGGTTTCTGTGGGTATATTGATAAAGTTTTACGAGTTTAGTGAACAAGACGAACAGAACAAGAAACTATAGTCAAAAGCGATTTTTAAAACAATAAAAAGGCTAGCACACCGCGCGTGGGATTCGAACCCGAGACTCGTTGCGCACGAGGGCGCTAATCCAAGTACAGTAGCCACTAAGCTATCACGTCATTTACTTTAACGGTTGAATTTATGAAATACAATCATTTGTAGACGTATGAGAGTGTGTGTGTCTACAATATAGAAATTACTTAATATAAGAAGGTCGTAAGTTAAACCGTAGTGTCAATCTATTACTTTTTGAAATTGTTACTCCGCTTTTGGATCCTACTGTACCTACCGACCACCTGCGGCTTCTTCTTCTCTCGTCATTTAATACAGTTTTTTTGGAAAAGACAGCCTCAATGGCGTAACTATGGTGGGGCAGGCAGGGCAAGAGCCCTGGGCATCTATCGAAGGGGGGCGCAAAAACTCGCCAATTATTACTTAAAAAAAAAACATCAATAAACCATTTCGTACAACCTATATCGCAGAAATCTGAAGACCTACTTGAATATATTGTGCAGTACGAGGATGAAAGCGTATTTCCAAATCTGCCTATTTCTATTCAAATTCTCTTAAAATTGCAGCATTGCAAGCGATTTTTTAGCAAGTTGAAAGTATAACCGTTGTTTTTGAAGGCTTTAATTGATCAAGAAAGGTTATGCGACCTAGCTTTGCTCTGTGTAGACCGAGAAGATAATTAACGAAAGTGCGCAAATATGATGCGTGCCCTAGGCGCCATTTTCTATCGGTACGCCCCTGGACAGCCTAACGGTAACTTTCTCGTTGCTCTAGTGGTCGCAAGCACTATAGCTGAACATGAAGTCTTGAATTCGATACCCAGGTCAGGCAGAGCTATTAGGTTTTTTTATCTGTAATTTCTCAATAGCAGCCAACAGTCTGGTCAAATAGCTGAAAAAGGGGATTGTGCCAACCTGCACAAATATCCCGAAGGTGTCAGGAACTCCTCCCACTTGTCAGCCTCCCTCCCTGTGAGGCGGACACGCCCGTAGCCCACAGGTCCGTCTTGAAGACGACAATCTTCACCCAAATTTAGAGGAGGTAGAGAGTCCAAGGTCACCAGGTATTCCAGGGAGCGGGACCGCATCTGTTGAAATATGTTTGTACATTTTTAAAGATTTCATTTTTATTTTTTGTAAGCCAGATAATAAGATAGAAAGCACAAAGTTTAGAATAACTTACACTTAGTCATTTTTGCCTAAATCATGCATACATACCACATTCCATTTTCATCCTAATGTTTGCAAAAACATACCGTCGAGTGTTCGATCGTCATGGTAACCAAGCTACAAATTGACTACGCACAATTACTTCATTATCTTCTTACCTTCTTACCCCTGTGCAGTGCTATTAGATGACAGCATCTGAACCTCGGATCCCTCTGACCAGCTCCATCCACTATCCTCTGTACCAAGCTCTCTACTGCGCTCTCCAGCTCAGTTGATATGCGACCTGTTTTAATACACCAATATCGTCAGTCTCATATTTGTCAAAACAGCTAGGGAAAAACGGGATAATTCACTAATACCCTTAACTGACAATATTTTATTTTTAAATCGATGGGGAACTGTGAACTTTTTGTCCACATATCCCTATTGATAGGGATTGTCAGAGGAGATTAGTGGAATAACTCAAAAAAACAAACACACAAGAAATTCTATTCAAAGTTTCTTGGTTAAAAGTACTGTATTTCCAAATGTATTCAGTAAAAAGTTGTTGTTTTGATATTACAAACAGACAATTCAATTTTGTTCATTTAATTGGATAGATTTGTCAAAGGGGACACTTTTACACGTCAGTTTTTTTATTTAAACTAGAAGAGATCGTCTCTAACTCTTGTCAAAGAACCATTAGCTCCTGAAATACCTAGAACATACCTGTCTGATCTTCTTCCCATAGGTTATCCACGTAAGAGTTCAGTGTTCTCAGCTGGTTGAGTGAGAACCGCAGCCCTGATGCTGGTAGACGCAGGTCTCCGCCTGGCGTCTCACTCGCTAAACCTGATGCTCCTGACCCCATAGCTCCTGACGAACACATAGAGGTGAAGATAAATTAATAATTAACATAACATCATGCTTGCATTCCTTAAAGGAGAAGGCAGGAGTGTATACCTAGTTGAAGCATGGTTCGCATAATCAGCCTATGATATTCCCACTGCTGGGACACAGGCCTCCTCTCTGTGGGATGACGTGGACCAAATTTGATAGATGTCACATAACTTTGAAATTTTGGTTCTAGGACATGCCGGTTTCCTCACGATGTTTTCCTTCACCGTTTTGAGAGCAGTGGTGATGAAATAATTTACACAAAATACCCGCCTGTCTGGATTCGAACGTACGACCAACAATTCCTTAGCTACGGCCGTTACCACTGGGCCAACACGCTACTCCTAGAAGCAATCACGTTAGTCATTAATTGATCAATGCAGACTCCGATCTCATAATTTCGTACTGAAAAATTCGGAATCCGCACCTAGGACTCCAAGTTCAACAATCGCACTTGCGTCGACTATACCAACGAGGCAATAAAGTCGCTGAGAAATTACAGGTGTAACGTTCCACACAAACATACTTGCGTGTTAAAAAGCAATAAAGCAAGCAGTTCTGTGAGTAGAGTTAATTATTTGATGTTATCGCCATGATGAGCGGTTGACATTGAACGTGCTAATACAATGTCCTACACATTTGGCGTGACAAATGACGTGACCTTTTACCTTCATGCGTTATTGTTTATTTACTGAACAGTCATCGTTAGAATGGCTAAAACCTCTCTCTTTGCCTAGCGTTGAACTATCTCATTTGGGGTCGGCTCTCCTCGTCATTCTTCGCCAGATGTTTCGGTTTTGGGTTGTCCAGTCATTCATTTGGGCTTGCTTTAGGTCATTTTTACAGACTTACAAGTGAGAAGGGGTCTACCTCGTATCTTGGGACCTGAACTCATGTAGAGGACTTGTTTAGTCATAGGTTCCTTGGGCCTTCTTATTACATGGCTATAACCACCTGAGGCCATAGAATGGCCAAAATCTGTAGTAGTTAAACTCTTGATGTGGTCGTCTGACGAAATAGACTGGCAAAATGTAGCAGTTTCATTCTGTCAGTCATCATCCTATCATTTTTTAATATTACATTTTAATGAAAGAAGCATACCTGTTTCATGATGAATCAAATTAGACGTTTATACGACACAAACATTCCTTTTCATCGATTTACCCCAAACACGATGATCAATACAATCACAATCGATTGTGTAACATTGATGACACGGTGTGCGCCAGCGCACAATGTGGGCAGAAATCAAAATGGCGGCGATTGTCGCACTTCCGGCGGAAGCGCATTATGTGGTGCCGGTCATGCGAGCAGGTGACCGTGGTCTGTTATCTATTTGGAGTTGTTTACCAGATTTATGAACGTATATTTGAAGGACTGATTGATGTGAGAACGAGAGAGACTTACTGAATAACTATCCTGTGGGCTATGGCTCACTCTCGGTCAAGAGTAGAAGGTACGAATTAAACTGTATTACAAGATCCTATAATAAATGAATCGTCAAACGTCCAACGGCATCGCGGAAGACTCAGGCATAGAAGGCGGACCGAACTTGACGCTTATATGAGTGATCCATATTGGCTCAGGATCAAGTTGAGTGGAAAATGAAAGAGAGGCCTTTGCCTACAGTCGGGCAATACAGGCTGATTATTATTTGATTATATTCATTGTTATGTATTTGTTTATTAAAACTTAAGGCGACACTTTGCGCGGGCTCGAACTCACTGGTGGGCCTGGCTAAAAATCACGTTGTCTCACCAGGCTTCGTATCCGACGTGAGATAGTATCAGTGGTGAGCAGTTAGACGCTAGTCTACATGCACAACGTTATTGAGTGAGATGCAGGAGCATTTTTGGAAAAAAAATCGCGAAAAAATTAAGAAAAGTCCTTCAGAAGATCGGGTTTTCTGAAAAAAACACTGCATAAATCAATGACGAATAAAGTTTATTGAATTTATTGTTAATTGAACTTTGTCGGTACCGTCTTGGTTTTCGAGATTTTACACTCCTTTTATTACTTAAACACGCTCAAAGTTAGGTTAAATTAGCAAGAAAAACGAATCTTTGTTGGCTCATAACTTTTTATTGGTTTTTTATTTTAGTATTCTGTTTCCGTACAGACAATAATAATAACGAGACAAAACCATACCATGTTTTATTTTTGATTTATACATAGTCAAACAGTGGAGTAAAACCCTCCCGAAGTTTGTATGGAAAAAATGTGGACAAGTGTCACCTTAATGCCCAAATAAAAAATAGTGTACAAGCATTTTCTACCAGTCAACCTTAGGGCGATGCAGAGACAAAACATGGCAGGTGCAACAAAAGGGATAGGTTTTTTGTTTTTTGTTTTTTTTTTTTTTTTAAAGGGATAGGTTAATCGAAAAAACAACCGACTTCCAAAAAAACATTAGAAAGTGAAAAATAACTTTAATTTCGGAAGTCGGTGACTTTTGACATGTGTTTTATTAATTTCTGGTCACCGCCTTCCCAAATTAAAGTTATTTTTCACTTTCTAGTGTTTTTTTGGAAGTCGGTTGTTTTTATTTTTTGAAAAAAGTTTTTATTTTTCACTTTTTAGATAAGGTACCACCCCACACCAATTCGAAATTTCATCATCCTTGGGGTCAAAACAATGCATTTTTATGTGATAGCAGCAATCGCGGTTAATTTGCTGTCTTTTTTCGAAGAGTTCCGTTGTCTGTCTCCGAAACGCATCATCAGATCCATATGAAATTTAATTGGGACCATTTCGGAATAAACTCCTTCCTAAAAAAATTGCAAATCGGTCTTATGACGGAGTTATGCCCGAACCTCCACCTAACTCCTAACCGTTAAAGAGTTGTACCTTCCTTCATCAGCTCAGCGTCATGAGATGACCAAACGCAAATGTCTCAATAGCTTTAGAAAACATATGAAAAACATTGTTAATACCTACAAATTTTGAGGGTTGCCCTCGATTTCCCTGGGATTCTATCATCACATCCTTATTTGGTGCCAATGGGACCGCCTCAGGAGTATACTCTTTCAAATAAAAATAAAAAATTGAGAATCGGTCCACAAATGGGGAGAAATCGGGGAACATAAATAAAATAAAATAAAATACGTTCGGTAGAACATATAACCTCCTCCTTTTTTTGAAGTCGGTTAAAAAATAATACATAGTAATACATACATTTATTTGTAACGAAAATAAACTTTGTCTTGAGAAATTACGATAGGTAGAGGAGAAAACGAATCAGCAAATCAAGGTCCATTGCATCTAGGTATCTCCCACAACAACCACATCGCTTAGTAAGGGATCTCATGAAACAGATTTGGGACTTTCTGCATAACACCTTGAAGACGATTGCAAAGACACATTATCCGTTAAAAAAAAAAATAGCTACCGAAACAAAACAAAAAAAAAAAACATCTGAAATCGCGAGCTTAGGGTCTAGAGACAAAACACATTTCTGTTAACGTTCACGCCAAACGCTACGCCAAAATGTATAGGAATGACATTACCTGCGGAAAGAACACGACGTAACCTTTCCGCAGGTAATGTCATTCCCATACATTTTTACGTAGCGTTTGGCGTGAACGCTAACAGAAACGTTTTTTGTCTAGGCCTGCTGAACAGAAATAGCTGGCAGCTGCACATCGTGACTGTGACCAGGCCGTTAGCTGTTAGAATCCCGCTTCTTGGGCCTTTTTAAGACTCAGGCTCTGCTATGGTGACAATTATTCTTAACTTAAACCCAACTGGCTGGTTCACTGCAACCTGCCTGTCCGTCCCCCAACGTTTTGGTTATAATAACCATCTCGTCGTGCATGAACTACTGTTAAAGCATTTGGTTCTGAACTTAGCTAGTATATAGGTATGTAAGTACTCTACCATTATATTTTCCAGTAAGTCACGGGATATTTCGCTTCGGAAATTACAATTCAATAGATCCGTAGAATCCATTACGTGCGCACAATTGAATGAGTCATTCATGGAATAATACGGCGGCTTCCATTGATGAATTACCATGTACCTAAGTAGCCGCCTAAAGTACCTACTTGACGTAAAAAACTTGAATGAACCGATTGATGATTCGCGTATGGGGCTTTAACCTAATTAATAACACACACATACAGCTCACAGACACACACACACACATAAAGCTCGACTAAAATGTATACATACATACTCGTATATAACCTATATTGTAATACCTGTGTTCACGAATAAAGATTGATTGATTGATTGATTTAGTTAACATTAGCCTGCCGAAGAAAATATTGCCTACTCTTTCAACAGTAATTGTCATGCAAAAAGTAGGTAGTAGGCACCAAATACTGCTGAACGAAAACAAATCACGAAAGACTACCAGACTTTAAGAATAATCTGCTTCAATGATAAATTACGTCATTGATCTGCCTAGCCTTTTCCTTAGAATGTTGGGGTCAGCTTCCAGTCTAACCGGCTGCAGTGGAATTTCAGTATTGTACATGGAGCGACTGCAATTAGAAGGCCAATTCTCGTACTTAAAATCGTTCAAATTCAAGTCAAAAACTTGACAGAAATATAAGTAAAATAAAAGTTATTTTGAAAGATTGAGACTGAGATTATGAGAATGCGAACAATGATCTAAAATACGTGAATTACCGTACCGGCTGGGTACGACAATTCCAGTATTTAAGAACGTCAGTTACTGGGTAGTTAACACGATAGGTACCCCTTGGTTAGGCCAACTACTGAGTAGTTGAATTAACTGAATGCGGAAGGCAGAGACTTGGGTTCTGTGACGAGCTACGATTAGTTACAAATACAAGTACACACTAAAGAAACAACATAACTAAATATAACCTTCTACAAAATTCCTCTATAATTAAAACAAAAGACAAGAGGACATGACAGCCCACAATCTCTGCTATACCCTTCAAGCCTTCAACACTCACCAATTATCTTTTTTTTTAACTAATAGAGTGGTTATTTATCTTTTTGCTAGCCACCGAGTTACGGGCGAGTGCCTTCCGTCTCTCCGTGACAATAGGTAATGAATGACCAGTCATTTTACGACTAATCGTGGTCATTAGGACAGCAGTGATGAATGTGGAAAATGTGGTCGTTAAAGAACGAATGTGTTCTAAAATCAATATGTTACAGATATTTGAAATGAAATGAAAAGAAACGTTTATTTATTTGAGTAGATCTTTTATGACACTTTTACACGTCAATATTTTGTAGGTCAATATTTTAAAACTAGATGGCGCCGGGATTTCCTAGCCGACTGTTTCCTGAGAAGAAAAGCCGAAACAAACTTAGAGTTCATGGTCTCTTTTAAAGTCCAAACATTATATTATTTGAAATTGTATGTGAGTCTAAAAATTTAAGTTGATATTGTAAAAATACTAATGTTGCTGGCCTTATCAGAGGGCTTAGCACGGATGCCCCGAGTTAACGAAACGTAAATTCTAACTGAAAAGAAACTATCCTACAGCATTTTGGTTTAAAATGCAACAAGCACAATACATATCCCCCATAAATGTGAATAAAATAACATCATCACGCCTTTTTTCCCCAAAGGATAGGGCAGAGGCACCCATATTACAGCAGTTATGTTTTTATCCCATGTAATAAGGAGCGAGCCTATTGCCATCAACCAGGCACAAATCCAATTTCCGGGTTGCTACTGAGAAATTCCAGACAGAAATAGTCAATAACACCTTGCCCGACCTAAGAATCGAACCCAGGACCTCATGCGTAGCGTAGTGCTTGCGACCACTAGCCCAACGAGGCAGTCCCCTAAATCCCTTATTCACATCATAATCCTTTCATAGAGCTTATCCGAAATCATGAAATGAATAATGAAAAAAAAAAAAAAGCAACCCGCACTTGCCCGCGTGGTGGATTACGACCCAATCCCTCTCACCGAGAGGAAGCCTGTGTCCCAGCAGTGGGAACATTATAGGCTGGTGATGATGATGAATAGTGTAAAGTTTTTTTTTTGGGGTTTTGGCTTCGCACGGTTTGTGCATTTAGCCAGTGTCAAGTAATTTTACTTTTCAATCAAGTAAATGGCCTGATATCAGGCACGAAATCACAAAAAAGTCATAGTCAGTCAAGTCAAAGTTATTGTAAGGCGAGAATAACTTTACAACAACGGAGTTTTTGGGGGAACAGGAAAAGTCCACGTTAGTCACTTATTTTCACCTTCACTACACTTGTGCACTCACACGTAACTAAATTGAATAATTCACTACCAAAATTATAAAATTTAATGCGCTATTTCATGAAATTTCATGAAAATGAAAATTCCTGCGACATGTTCCAACGCGATCCCGCCAAAAAAACTCGTAAATTTTCTTAGTTCCATAATTTAACTCAGGAGATAAACAGGGTGTCCAGTAAATAGTACAACATAGTGCAGGGGGTGATAGCTTGGGTCAATACCTACCAAAAAAAACATAAATATGTTCCGCAAAATGTTACGAATTTACAGTCATACAAAATTTATTTTCATCCAAAAATCCTTTTCTAGTTTTTAAACATCAATTTATTCGTGAATAGTTTACTCTACTCATTGATAAGAGTTTTGTATCAAAAACAGGAATGTTTTCAAGAAATACTATTATTTCTTTAAATTTTCACTGAACAATTTTCTTATCGGTTAACACTATAACTGTAAATCCGTCACATTTTGCGGAACCGCCACCTGTATAAGGAACACTAGTTCAAAACTTCATGATTTCTGCATAGTTCCAGCAGCGGTTAGAAGATTAACAGTAGCATAAACAGCCTATAACGTTCCCACTGCTGGGAAACAGGCCTCCTATCGGTGAGAGGGAGTGGGCCGTAATACACCACGCGGGCCCAGTGCGGGTTGGTTCGTGAAGATTAACAGTAACATAATGTAATGAGAACATTTCTGCATATTTATCACGACAAGACTATTATCACATCGCTTTAACGTAACTGCTACTCAACTCAAATTAACATAATTTACACTGTACATATTTAAAATCAGCAAATAATAGGTAACCAAT
Source organism: Polymixis flavicincta (assembly GCA_949987655.1). Classification (NCBI taxonomy): domain Eukaryota; kingdom Metazoa; phylum Arthropoda; class Insecta; order Lepidoptera; family Noctuidae; genus Polymixis; species Polymixis flavicincta. The sequence continues at coordinate 22,684,673 of OX465183.1, forward strand.
TGATTATTATTCTATTATTCGCTGTTACCTTCAGAGTGACCTTAATTCCCATAAACCGTGGTGGATGGCATGAGTCATGGTGCATGATCTTAGGAGTGACGAGGTAATCTCTTGGTTATAGATAAGGGAGATTATCATGGCGGGCGAATGAGTGATGCGATCAACGTGTTGGGAAATTATGTAGGCCTTTAAATGGTATAGTCGTAGCTAAAATGTTAATGATGTAGATAGTTTAATATGCAGGCTTTCCTTTTCGTTTCGCTTAGATAACAGTAAAATTGGTCGTTTTGTTAAATACCTACAAACGGGTGAATAGGTATGATTAGGCCGAAACTTTTAAAACGATTTTAACGTTTAAAATAATATTTTGTTGCCAACGACGGCACTTAATCGTAAATTATAATACAGTTAATACATTAGAGTATTTTTTTGCTACAAACTATAGATACCTATTTATTTGTTATTCACCCCGTTTATTTATTTAATACTTCACCCACATAAATTTACAAAGGCTGACTTAGTGCCATAGATATTGTTTACCAATCGACCTTTACGTAATGCAGAGACAAACAGCGGTAGGTGTAAAGGTATTGAAAGTATGGAATCCGTGCTTGTGTATACTTCATGGTTGTCGTAGTTGAGAAGTACAACGCAGTCAAACGTTTTTGCCAATAGCTAGGTAGGTGCTTTCTATGTTTCTATTTAAAGATTTCTTATTTAATGTAGTTAATAAGCAAATAATAATATTAAATTGATTTTTCATTAATCACAAGAAAACACACATGTATGCCACAACATTTTATTTATTTATTTTACTTTCTATAAATATAATTACGGACACACACTTCATTATGTGTTTATTATTCTAGCGTTTGTACTCGTGAGTTGCAGCTGAAAATCAGCGTCTGGTGGTGCATATTGTGTTGCCATCTGACATTATGCTGAGCTGAGGCCCTTTTGGCATTATTATCATTGTTTTCTGAAGGTTTAAAAACGTCAACAAACGCATTTTTCTTCTTTCTTTCTAAACGAAGCAAAAACATCTACCTAGACGTAGCAGGTGGCGTTCTGTAGTCCCTGTCTACTACCCCCATGGGAGCAAGGCGTGAGTTTATGTATGTAACAATGCTTGACTGGGATAGATCCCAGTGATGTAGGGATTGTCTCTGGAAGCAAGTATAACCTACGTTTCGAGTGCACGTTATTTCGAGAAATAAGCGGTATTCAGACCAGCACCCTAATTGCGCAACTCATAATCTGTTTCGTTTTGAAACAGATTGTTGAACCATTGCTTCATATGTTCGAAAAATGTGTCTGCTGAACAACGTAAATAACGCAATGAATATTGTTGAACTGTCAAATTGAAACCGATTATGATTAATCGTGAGTTACGCAATTAGGGTGCAGGTGAGCGCCTTTTCCGTTCGTTTACACAGTTATTTTTATTTTGTCCTACCTTGGAATTGAACCCGAACCCATTATCTGTTTATTACTGACCATTGATCCTTTTGGTTTGACCAAAAGGTCTGGCTTCGACGAGACTTCGGTAGATCCTTAGGTATTGACAAACTACTTTGATTTTGCAATCCCAAAGCAATATCAATGTCTTTTTTTTTATTTAAAAGAATCATATTCGACAATAATGTTCTCAAAAACACAAACAATTAAACATAAAAGGAAATAAACGTAAATACCTGTTATCCAAAAGTTTCCCAATATTAAAAGCACAAAACAAAACTAAAAACAAACTTCCATTGCTGTCAAAATTGCCGCGCCAACTTTACGAGTATTTTCCCGAGGCACAGGCGCCGCGGCATACAGCCACACAACAAATGTTTGTGTCCGAACACCACTGTTTACACAGTCATTCTGCCTTTGTTACCATGGAGGTTCGTTGGAGGACGACGCGCCTATTATTTATCATATTGCTTTACTCTTTTCGGACAAAAACATTTTAGTTTTTCCGCGCATGTGGCATGTTATTAGAGGCTATTATGTAATAATTTTCTGTGATTGTCGGTTTTTCTGGTTTTAAAATGTTTAGTTAGATGCGAATACACCTACCTAACACAGTTTAATGTAGTTAGATGTGAAACAGGATCTTAAAAATTACCTCAACCAAAATCTTTACCTTTTCGTTCAGCGTATCCAGCCTCTAATGCTCCCACTGCTGGGACACAGGCCTCCTCAATAAGAGAGGAAGTGGGCTATAATACATTACGCGGGTGCAGTGGGTTGGTGGATATTGGTGCCGATTCTGTTGTCACAAAACTCTCTAAACTAGACTAAAAATCACCAAAATTTAGTTTATTCCTGTCAAACGACGATTTCCTATTCTGAAATTGAATAAAGTGACACAACTTAACTATATTTTAGTTTGACAGCACTAAGATTGCACTGAATTATTAGTTTAGTGAAAATGGTAATTTTGCTATTCTGTTGTTGTCAATTTCATTATTCTATTCGACCTAAAATTTTGGTTGTCTAACTAAATCTGACTATTTTTAATCGCGATTAAATAGGTGTGGAATAAAATTAGTTGTCAAGAACTTAAGATTCACACCGACACCTCGACTTCTGGTGCAAAAACAGTACTGTATTTTTTTTCTTTTCTTTTGCTTATATCTCAAAAACGGTGTGTCCTATCGCAAAAATAATGAAAATTTCGACCCCCTTTAGGAAACCCCCAAACACCTTTAAAACTCAACATGTGGATAATAATTTTTCATATTTTCCATGAAAAAAAATTAAAAATTGAAAATTCCTTAATAAATCACGTCGAGGCTGCCGAACCCGGCGCATTGATGGCTCTAAAAAAAAACACGGGGTAGGGCAAACAAGTACCACGTTGCGAAGCCAAAATATACCACGTGCGAGTCGCGATTGTCAAATTCGATTTTAGTTGTGTCAAAATAGTTTTTAAATTTAGAGAATTTTTTTTGCAGAATAGCGTTTAGATTCTCATAGTAAAAAGTAAGGAATTTTAGTTATAGTTTAGTTAGTTTAGTTCGGTGTACAACAGAATCGGCACCATTACCTACATTCCTTAAAATTTTTGGTTCTAGGACATGTTGGTTTGCCCACGATGTTTTCCTATACCGTTTTGAGAGCAGTGGTAGTGAAATAATTTACACAAAGTAAATTGCCTACCTGGGTTCAAACCCAACACCTACAATTCGTAAGTCGCGGTCGTTACCACTTGTCCACCACTGCTCTCTATACGGGAGGAATTTCATTACATTGGCATGGTTTCAAATCAAGACTCCTCCTCCTTATACTTTTAAAGCTTTAAAACTAGGTCAACACTTCAGACTTTAAACACCGTTCAATCAAATCCGTTTCAACTTTGCAGCTAACATAAAAATGTCTTCTGAACCTGCTGAAAGACTGCTGACCGCGTGGGCTCCTACTAGGTTCGACTCCCGGGGACAGACTCTCCTTAGTAGCAGCCCAGAGTCTAGATCGTGCGGGTCACCCCATTGGTGGCAATATACTCGCCTCTATTACAATCTAAGCCTTTTCACAACTAAGTCGGGGTCGGTTTCTAGTCCAACCGGATGCAGCTGAATACCAGTATTTAACATGGAGCGACTGCTTATCTGACCTCCACAACCCATTTACCTACTGGTACCACGAAACCCCTTTGTAAGACAAGTTGTCAGACTTTTGGGTTTCTGACAACCCATAACTACTGTCAAAAATCTACGAGTGACAGCCGGGACCAACGGCATAACGTGCTTACACGGAGGGGTCTTAGTATAAAAAAATGGTCACCCATCTACGAACCAACCGCGGCAAGCGTAGCTGAACTTATAACTTAGCCAAAAGACCCTCCTTACATGGAACTTAAAACATTACCAGCGAATGTAAGTGTATAGGTACTGTACGTGCACACCTCTGCTTAATGCTGATTAAACCAAGAATCTACACACAGGACCAACCAACTTCAAAATTTTCCACAAGTAAACTAAAATATTCATCCCTCTAATCCCCGTAGACACATAGTTACGTAAACTTGAATAGTTTCGTTATCAGTTGCCGGCGAAATGCCTTATCGCGTAAGTTTTGCCCCAAATGTAGGTCTCCACGTTCCACAGTATTAAAAAGCTATTAGGAACGGCGAACGCAATCAATTTGTTGGAAACTACGTTCTAGAGGGCGCGAGTCTTTTACGACGGTGACTTGGGTATCTTTTTATTAACAGATGGTGCCTACTTACTATAAAATAATCGTATAATTAGCCAGCCAGCCTGAGACAGCCCATTTGTCTGAAATATTATCAATAAGCAGCTTTTTCCGCCTCATCATCAGCCTACAGTAGTCCACAGCTGGACATAGGCCTCTCCAATTGCATTAAATTGCTTATTCCTTAAGCAAAACCATAATTTTATTATGTATACTTTTAAGTTACAGCGAAACACAATCATCAATCGGTGATTACCAACGATAAGAAAGTAATCTTAATTTTGCGACTTTTCAATAAATAACAACCGTTCCACATTTCAATTATATGACTACAGAACCTTTTCGTTTATGCAGTAGGTAGTACTGTCTTATTGCTAGGTACTCAAGTTTCAGCTTGAAAAAAAATATCCAAAAGAAACCAAAGAATGAGCACTTTTAAAATTAGAAAGAAGCTCGCGATTCTGCAACACGAGTGGAATACTTTCAGGCGAAGCAGTTTGAGCACGGCTCGGATTACTATCCACACAGAGCGTTATCTGGGGAACTTACACCCCCAGGCATAGCGGGGAACATGGAGAAATGTAAAAGTAGAAAGACAATTTTGTGCAAAACTTGCATTTGTTATATTATTTATTTTGGTATTGTAATATTGTTTGGTGGTTAATGTCATCTGTCACATTAACGAACCGTTGAACAAATGTACAAGTATCTAATTTGACTACATGTTTACAAAACTAACTGTCTTAACTTTTGAAAATAACTTGGAGGTTGCTACTATAAATGATTACGTAGTATTTAATTATACTTGTAATATATTTTATGTTTTCTATTGTTATTTAATAAAATACGTTGATTCAAATGACTGACACAATAGGATATAAAAAGGATTGTAATGACGGTATCGAGTCAGTTGCTCGGTAGACGTTCAGTTGGTTAGTTCTAGTGCCGTTGTTTGTGTGGAATAGATCAACCAGGTGTCATGTAAGTTATGTTATTTAATATTATACTGTAATTGTTGCTTAATATAACAATATTGTAATAATGCCGAGTTATCTTGGACAAAGGTCCAAGAGTTGTAATTAAATGTATAGCAATGTAAGAGATGTGTTGATGGAATATATCAATACTGTTTCCATGGAGTTTCTTGTCCTTCTTCTCCATGAAGACCTAGCTTTGGAATGGACGACTAGCTTTCTGATTAAATAATGACAAGCCTAATTGAAATAAATGCCTAGTCTTGTCTTTCTGTGCTTTACTTCATGAAACCCTTTCCCAGAAACCATATTCATAAGAACCTTAATACACAGTAAATAAGCAGTAACCATTCTGATATTTAAAGCTTGATAATGTTTATAAAGACACACTTATAAATTCATATAGCCACTTATTCTGACATCAGAAGTGGGATAGTTCTGGCCTTTTAAAACCGATTACTAATGCATTTTTTTTTTCTGCTATTTTCATGATCATTGTTGGAGCTGCTGACGATCTTTTGAAAACTGTTGGTTGGCGTGTCGCTGACTTCACTCACACTATAATGATGACATCCCGCTGCCCCTGACATTGGAGCTGCGGAGCTGCAAGTTACTATGTGAGCTTCGAGACTGGAACCTCAGCTGCTGTGAGAAGTAGCGGGAAACTTTCCAGGAATAAGAAGTAGCTTAAGTTGGTAAGGCCCTTAGAGGCTGTTTTACATTTAAAAATGGATAAGATGTTTAAATTGAAAGATTAGGTATTATGAAATACTTTTAAATCATTTTATTGTTTATCGAGCATTTGGTTCATGATTGGCTTATTAAGGACGGAAATTAGTAAGTTTTTACTCTTAATCAATCAAAATAAAAAGTCAAATTCAAACTAGGCTGAGAGTCCGCACTTTTTGAACGTCCAAATTACAAAAGACATTACTTGTGTATCATTGAACCAATTGCTTTAAAATATTATCAGAGGGAACAATCGTTTGAGGAGGGAGTGAAAGAGAAACAAAGTAGTAATTATGAAATTCATAAATGATTCAAGTAGAAACAATTATTTCTAATTGCATAGTACAATGTGATTAGGTTACAGGATAAATAAATTGATAAAATCGGTTAAGAAATGAGTTTAAAGATGACAAATGTATTTCCATTTGTCTTTCACCATATCATGATTTTAAAAAATACAACCACCTAATCTGCGTTTGCTAATTAATTTACAAACATGTAGACAAATGAGAAGTTAAAAAAATAACTTTAAAACCTACATAATAAAGCTCAATTTGACATCAATTCGATTTGAAAACACTACCTATAGATGATACTCATTGCTCCTACATGAGATTTATTTTAAAGTGTTGAAACTGACTAGCTTATTCAGAAGTAGCTCCGAAATCTGTCATAAATGGTATGTGACTAAAATAGTCCAAGCATTTTTTTTTTTTAATAATTGCTTATTGGCATAATATGACAAAAATATTTTAAAATGTGGTAGTAGACCCGGAATTTATAGTTATACTTTGTTTAGTTATGAAAGTGATTATTTAGTACAGTATGTACTTAATGCAATTTGTTTCTTTCTCCTTTGACGTTTGTGTTATTTTATGATATTCAGAATTGGCTTGTGAGCTTTTTATTATAAGAACATAGGTAACTATGAAATTGTATGTTGTATCCGATTGGAATTTCCAATGCTCACAAGGATGAGACTTGAGAAACAGACAAATTTAATAAGTTTGTTTAGTGAAGCTGAAATTAAACGGGTTTGTGAAACAAGCCAAAGTAAAAAAAAGGGAAAGAAAAAGAACGTAAAAATCCGCTGGGCGATCGTTTACTTGGTGCTTGTCTATCTCACCAGCAGCGGGTGAATGGGACTGGCATGACGAGGTAACCGATAAAATTTGTTTCCGCTGGTCGGTCATTTGCTTGGTGCAAGTCTATCCCACTAGCAGCGGGTGGAGGGGACTTGACACGTCTAGGCAGTTGGCAAAACAAAAGTAAATTATCATCACTTGGGTCATATACCAATGGAAATAACGTACAGCAGGTGTGGCTTTAACATCAATTGGGTCATAGACCAATGATAAAGATATAAATATTCCTCTTATTGCTTTGAGACTTGTACTTCGAGAACGAAGTACAGTTCAGAATGGCCGTGAAAGGTATTTTCAAATTTATTGGCAATTTGATGATCATTTTGGTGCATTTCAGTTTAACCGAGCATTCAAACGATACATGGACGAGATTATATATTATGATAATGGATAATTGTTAAAAAAAGTATTGGTCGGAGTGGCCATGTCAAATGTATGAAATTGTTAATAGAAAATATATATTTATTGAATAGTTTTCAATAATATTGTCAGGTTGACCGAGCGATGAATTATTGGACTTATTTTCATGATCACTGGTCAGTGCTGCGATGCAGATGTTAAACATGAATGACTTGCTGAATCGTTGCTATAAAAATTGTTTTGTAAACTTAATTGTAGCGATAAGTGATTTATTATTTCGGAAGATAAAAAGTGTATCGATATATAGGCAGATCAAGTGCTGTCGTTTTGTGAAACGGTAGATTCATAGGTACTTCGAGAACGAAGTACTTGTCAGTCTGGCCGTGTTATATTATTTATTTTGGTATTGTAATATTGTTTGGTGGTTAATGTCATCTGTCACATTAACGAACCGTTGAACAAATGTACAAGTATCTAATTTGACTACATGTTTACAAAACTAACTGTCTTAACTTTTGAAAATAACTTGGAGGTTGCTACTATAAATGATTACGTAGTATTTAATTATACTTGTAATATATTTTATGTTTTCTATTGTTATTTAATAAAATACGTTGATTCAAATGACTGACACAATAGGATATAAAAAGGATTGTAATGACGGTATCGAGTCAGTTGCTCGGTAGACGTTCAGTTGGTTAGTTCTAGTGCCGTTGTTTGTGTGGAATAGATCAACCAGCACCCTAATTGCGTAACTCACGATTGATCATAATTGGTTTCGTCTTCACAGTTAAACAATATTCATTGCGTTATTTATGTTGTCGAACAGACACTTTTTTCGAACATATGAAGCAATGGTTTAACAATCCGTTTCAAAACGATACAGATTATGATGAATCGTGAGTTACGCAATTAGGGTGCAGGTGTCATGTAAGTTATGTTATTTAATATTATACTGTAATTGTTGCTTATTATAACAATATTGTAATAATGCCGAGTTATCTTGGACAAAGGTCCAAGAGTTGTAATTAAATGTATAGCAATGTAAGAGATGTGTTGATGGAATATATCAATACTGTTTCCATGGAGTTTCTTGTCCTTCTTCTCCATGAAGACCTAGCTTTGGAATGGACGACTAGCTTTCTGATTAAATAATGACAAGCCTAATTGAAATAAATGCCTAGTCTTGTCTTTCTGTGCTTTACTTCATGAAACCCTTTCCCAGAAACCATATTCATAAGAACCTTAATACACAGTAAATAAGCAGTAACCATTCTGATATTTAAAGCTTGATAATGTTTATAAAGACACACTTATAAATTCATATAGCCACTTATTCTGACACATTCAACCGCGCGTCAGCGATCCACTCCGACGAGGCCTCGAGATGATTTACGGAGAAGTCGACCCCCGGCAACGCACATTTAGTGCCACCCACATGCCTGGGGTGTTCTTTTAGGTACATGCATATTTACTTCCTCAGGGGCCGAGAACACGCCCTACGTATTCTGAGACCTCTGTTTATTTAGGTAATAGAGCTTGTGGCTAAGTCATACCAGCCGCACAGTTGGATTGATCTGGTTAAGCTACGCTTGGCGCGGTTGGTCCGTGAACGTGTGACCATCTTTACCTACCAAGACCCCTCCGTGCCCAGGAAAGCATGTTAAACCCGGCTGTTATTCGAGATCTTTCGAGTCGATACTCAAATTCTTCTCAGGAATCTGACAGCCAGTCTTACCAAGGAGTAGGTTGCGTATTACCCACTAACTGTATTGTGGAAGTAATTGAAGCACTCGCTCCTTGTGAAGTACCTACTGGTCTTGAGCTGCATTCGATTAGACTGGACTTCGACCCCAACATTGTGGGGAAAAAGCTAAGCAGACGACCAAAGGCTTAAACATATTGGGGCAGGCCGCGCCGCAGTGCAACGCATTGTAAAAATCCTCCTTCGTCATTTTCTATGAACCAATACGCATTACAGGCACTGCAGGCCGTACCGCATTTTTTTGTATGAAAATACGTTATAATATGAGTATGCTTCTTATCAGGAATTTGTTAAATCAATCAATCAATCAACTCAGCCTATCGCAATCCACTGCTGGACATAGGCCTCTCCCAAGCTGCGCCACAATACTCTATCCTCCGCCTTCCGCATCCAGTCTGTCCCAGCCACCTTTTTAAGGTCGTCGGTCCATCTAGCTGGGGGTCGTCCCACACTACGTTTGCCGAGACGCGGTCTCCACTCCAGGACTCGTCTGCTCCACCGTCCATCGGTCCTTCGACAAACATGGCCAGCCCACTGCCACTTCAGTTTGCTCACTCTATAAGCTATGTCGGTAACTCCGGTTCTTTTCCGGATAATTTCGTTCCGGATTTTATCCTTCAAAGAAACTCCGAGCATAGCCCGCTCCATAGCACGCTGAGCGACCTTAAATTTGTGGACCAGCCCGACTGTCAGTGTCCACGTTTCGGCGCCGTATGTCATCACGGGCAGGACGCACTGGTTGAAGACCTTAGTCTTCAAGCATTACGGAATAGGCGACGAAAAGACTTGACGTAGTTTCCCAAACGCTGCCCAACCCAACCGGATCCTCCTGTCGGCTTCCTTCTCAAAGTTGTGTCTACCGAGCTGGATGACTTGTCCTAGGTAAACATACTCCTTCACAACTTCGAGAAGCGACCCTTCGATGTGGATTGGACTCGGCAAGACGTGAGAATTGCACATGACTTTCGTCTTATCCAAATTCATGCCGAGACCAACCTGCCGAGAAGCTCCGCTTAGCCTGTGCAGCATCTGGTCTAACTGTTCCAGTGTCTCTGCCATTATGACGATGTCATCGGCAAACCGAAGGTGCGAGATGTATTCGCCGTTAATATTGATACCCTGTCCAGTCCAGTCCAATGTCTTAAAGATATCCTCCAACGCGTTGGTGAACAGTTTCGGGGATATAACATCCCCCTGTCGCACCCCTCTGAGGAGTTGGATGGGACTTGTTTCCTTATCCTGGATCTGGACAGTCATCGTAGCAGCATCATACAAACATCTCAACACCTCGATATAGCGCCAGTCAATTCGACATCGTTGCAGAGAGGCCAGAACTGCCCATATTTCGATGGAGTCGAAGGCTTTCTCGTAGTCCACAAATGCCATACACAGCGGTTGGTTGTACTCTTCAGTCTTCTGTACAATTTGCCGAACAGTATGGATGTGGTCTACGGTACTGAAGCCTTTTCGAAAACCGGCTTGTTCGGGCGGCTGGAACTCGTCAAGTCTTCTGGCGAGACGATTCGTGACGACCCTCGAGAACAGCTTGTAGACGTGGCTCAGAAGTGAGATGGGTATGTAGTTCTTCAGCAAGGTTCTGTCACCTTTTTTGAAGAACAGAACCACCGCACCTCTGCTCCACGCCTCGGGCGTTGTACCCTCTTGGATGACGGAATTGAAGAGACTCGCTAGCTCTCTTAGGACTGGAGCCCCGCCCGCTTTAAGGAGCTCTGTCGTTATTCCGTCATCACCCGGTGCCTTGTTGTTCTTAAGCTGCTCGAGAGCCGCCCTAATCTCGCACTGGCACTCGCACGACATCTGGGATGTCTTCCGTGTAGTGGCGCGTTAATTCGGCTCGGTGGTCATCTGCACTATGTTCCGCTGGTTTTGCCGTCCGCGTTGAGTAAAGTTGCCCGTAAAAATCGACTTCCTCAAGTATCTCGGACTTTGAAGTCACGATTCTGCCATCCGCAGTTCTTAGTTTCGTCAGATGGGACCTCCCTAATTGCTGAGCGAACACTTTCGACCCTCGGTTTTGCTCAATGGCGACCTCAATGTCGCGGGTGTTGGAGCACCGAAGGTCGCGTCGCATCAGCTTTCGTATTTTTAGGTTTAAGGCCCTCTTTTCTGACGAAGACGGCTGCGTGGATGGCAATTCCCGTCTTTCCCTCATAAGTCCGAGAGTCTCCGAGGAAAGTTTGGACACCTTACTTTTTCGCTGCGACGGGAAAAGTCTGCGGGACACGTCACGTAGTGCTTTAATCACCTCGTCGGCTTTTTCGTCAACAGTGCCTGAGGTTTCCAGCAGGGCGAATCGATTTTGAAGTTCCAGTTGGAACTTTTCGGATCCTAGAGCAGTTTGGAGCTGCGTAGGTCGGAGGGTAGGCCGCATCATGCGGATTCTCTCAGATCGAAAATTGATATTTAGAGTGCCTCTGACAAGTCTGTGATCGCTTCCGGTATTGAACCTGCTGATCACGGAGACATCTCTAAATATGTGCTTCTTATCCGTCATGATGAAGTCGATCTCGTTCCTTGTCACGTTATCGGGGCTCTGCCAGGTCCACTTCCTTTGGGGCTTGTTTTCGAAGAACGAATTCATCAAAAAGAGCCCCTGCGACTCTAAGAAGTTTACCAGCATTTGCCCCCTATGATTCCTGCGCCCCAAACCGAACGGTCCGATTTTCGATTCGCCGCGTTCTTGTACTCCCACTTTAGCATTGAAGTCCCCCATAACAACGTTGTAGTGAGCCTTGGTCGTATTGTCCATTGCTTTGGCAATGTCCTCGTACAAGGCCTCGGCTGTTTCGTCAGAGCATGTCGAAGTTGGCGCATATACCTGTATCACTTTCAGGTAGTACCTGTCAGTGAGCTTTAGTACAAGGTACGCTACCCGTGTCGACACACTACTGATTTCCACAACGCTGCTAGTGAGTTCTTTGTTGACCAAGAAGCCGACACCGCCTTGGAAGAGCTGATCACCCTCGCGAAAGTAGAATAGGTCGCCTGACTCCAGGGTTATTGTATCCTCCCCCTGTCTTCGGATTTCAGATAACCCCAGTATATGCCAGTTAATACGACCTAACTCTACCTCAAGTTCAGCGAGGTGATGGTCCAGCCTCATCGAACGTCCATTGTACGTAGCCAGATGTAGTCGTCGTTGGTAGCCTGTCGTAACCCGGGGATTCTTCGCACCCCCCGTCCTGCCGTTACCGTGACCGCTACCTTGGCCAGGAATAACAGGACCACCGGGAACTGGGGGCCGTAGTTTTGGCACTTTATCCATGGGAGGTTTTGATGCCCATAGTCACCACGCTGGGCATGCGGGTTGGTGACCGCAGAGCCAGTCCTTTCGCAGTGATGACGCTGCTGCCCGTCATCGCTCTGGAGAATTTAGGTTGGCTTGTTGGATGGTTATACCGCCATCGGTCGGTCGCCAGCGCCTCGTCTGTCAGTGGCAGGGTGTACCGCGTGCAGGTGAGGTTGACATTTGGGGAGTCCGGTTGTTGTGTGCTCCCCCTTACACCCCCGATCTGTTAAATATCTGTGAACAATGCCAATAAACTTCCACCGACTTTCAGCTGTTGTGATCATGTTGTTGTTTCTCATTCTACCGGATCTTCTGCCAATGCCGGGTTCGTGGCAAAATTGTGAGCGATTCAAGTAAAACGTTCAACTTCGTCTTTTGATGGAATATGAATAAGTTTGCGTAATAATGAGTACTGTAACCGAACTAATAATAATAATAATAATAATATGAAAACCAGAATGAAATGTTGACAAGATCAGCGGCACGTAGAGCACGCCCACCACCTCCGGACTCGTCGCTCAGCTCCGCCTCGCCTCCGCCGGTACCCAGCCCCACTGCGGGCGCTGTGATGACACCGGCCGTGGTAGTTGCGTCGAGCTCGAGCGACGAGTACTTCTCTCCGCCCACGACACCACCACCTGTTCGTCGACGAGGAGGACGCCGGCCGCCGGACGGCTTAGGACCTCGAGGCCCACCGGCTTCTGATAGGGTCCCAGCTCCCGGCGGAAGTGTGCAGCGCATGAGATGGACACAATCCATCAACGAAAACGTCATGCGCTCATACTATGGGGCTACAGAGGGAGGAAACAACCTGATGAACAACAATGATCGCATGGAGGTATGGCAGAGTAAGGAGCTTCACGGACGCTTTTTCCGGGCCCTACATGGGCCCGATGTAGACCAACTAGCGTCCGTAGCCTGGCTGCGTTTCGGTGACCTCTTTGGAGAAACCGAAGGTTTTGTCTGTGCAATTATGGACGAAGTTATGATGACGAACAATTACCGGAGATTTATTGTGAAAGACGGTACGGTTGACATTTGTCGGGCATGCCACCGCCCGGGAGAATCCATCAGACACATTATCTCCGGGTGTTCTCGTCTAGCTAACGAAGAATATTTGCATAGGCACAACCTTGTAGCCAGGATTATTCACCAGCAACTTGCTCTGAAATACAGCCTTGTGGAATCAGAAGTGCCGTACTATAGGTATGTGCCCGACCCAGTTCTCGAAAATGGACATGTCACACTGTACTGGGATCGATCCATCATCACTGACAGGACTATTGTAGCCAATAAGCCTGATATAGTGGTGGTGGATCGACTAGAGCGGCGCACAATGATCGTTGACATAACAGTCCCGCATGACGAGAACCTCGTGAAAGCCGAGAAAGATAAACAAATCAAGTATCTTGACTTGGCTCGCGAGGTTGTCGACATGTGGGATGTGGACTCAGCGATCATTGTGCCGATAGTCGTTACAGCCAATGGCTTGATAGCCAAGAGCCTCGACCAACACCTGAGGAGGCTCTCGTTGGGCAGCTGGGTCAAGGGCCTGATTCAGAAAGCGGTACTTCTTGACACGGCTCGCATTGTTAGGAGGTTCCTCTCTCTGGAGCCCTGACCGCCGGTAGCTTGGACCCTGTTCCCGATACCGGTGGGATACTATTTTTTATATTTTTAAATGTTTTTATATTTTTTATACAAATATTTAAAAATGTAAGTTAAATGTATATAAGTGAAATAAAGGACATAATAATAAAAAGTTTATTGAGGTAAAAAGGTAAAACACTAAATACAAATTTGCTTAAATCTACGAAAAATTCAGTTGTGTTATGTGCCTGAACTAGGTCATCCTGTGTTTCAGGCGTGGCAAGGTATCATATTTCTAAATAATCACATTAATTATAAAATCTAGTAGGTATGTAAAATGGTGTAAATAGTACAATAAAACTAAAAATCTTAGTACCTATCCTAACCTAGCTAAAATTAATTAGTACAAATACATTTTTTTTTCTCTGTATCTTCATAGGACATACTTTGGAGAGCTTTCTTGAGAGTTCTTTTGCAATTTATATAATTAAGAGAATAAATGTTGGTTCTAGCATTTAGTCTGTTATAAAGTAGTGGTCCTAGGAAGACAAAAAATTTGGCTGCGAAAGCATGTTTTGTACTTTTTGTAGGGCAAACTATATCTTTCCGTCTCTTTTTAGTAAATTCAGTGCTATATGGGAGGGCTGCGTGCTGTTTTAATACGATGCTCATTATGAATAACTGTCGAGCTGTTAGTACTTCACAGGATTTATAGAGTAGGTTAGTAGGAAAAAGGAAAGGGCGGCCAGTAGACACCTTGAGAATCGCTCTTTGAGCTCTCTCGATAGGTAGTAGCAAACTTTTACCTGCTCCACCCCAAGAGGTGATGCAGTACGTCAAAATTGACTGGCAGAGAGCAAGATAAACTCGCCTAATTAATTTTGGGTCTGCAATATAACGTAGTTTTTTGAAAATGAATATAAGCTTACGCATTCTATTATTTAAGGCTTCTATGTGTTGTTTAAAAGATAAGGTTTCATCTATTATAATACCCAGATATTTTATTTGATTAGTTATATTAATATTAGGACACGTAAGGAGGCAATCTGCCGGGGCCATACAACAGTGAGCATACATCGTCGAGGGCAAAACAGATGTTTGTTTGCGCATTGAAAACTTAATATAATTTGTCTTAGCCGCATTTAGTGTTAGTGAGTTATGCTGAAGCCACTTATTTACAATATTAAAACCGTGTTGCGCAAACTTGTAGACTTCATGTTCCGATTCAGCAGAAAAAAGGAGGGCAGTGTCATCAGCGTAGGATATTATAGTGCCGTGCTCTAGGTTTAGATTACAGAGGTCATTTATGTATATCAAAAATAGAGTAGGCCCTAAAATACTTCCTTGGGGCACACCAAAAGACGTGTTTTTTTCGTCTGCGCTGAGAACATTGCCAATTTTAACGCACTGGATTCGGTCTTCTAAGTAACTTTTGAGAAGTTTCAGTTGAATGCCTCTTATGCCCATTGTCTCAAGCTTGCGCAACAGAATAGGAATGGAGACTGTGTCAAAAGCTTTGGCGAGGTCCAGGAAAACTCCAACTGTGTGGTTACCCTTGTCAAGTTCTTGGGCTAGATAGTCAGTTAGATGATGTACGGCATCGGCAGTTGAAATTTTAGGTCTAAATCCATATTGACGGTCCGACAAAATTGATTTATCCTCCAGATATCTAAACAATCTTTTATTTATGATTTTTTCTAAAATTTTTGACATAGAACACAGTAAAGAAATTGGTCTATAATTTGTTACTTCCTGTTTACTGCCTGTTTTGTATACAGGGACAATAACTGCTTTTTTGAGGCACTCGGGAAAAATACCCAAGGACAGGCACATTCGGAAAATATAAGTCAGTGGTGGAACCAAAATAGTCTTGAATTGTTTGATGATTTTATTTGATATATTATCCCAACCAACTGCACAGTCGTCTTTCAAAGTCATGATTATTCTTTCTACCTCAGTTTCGTCTGTATCTAGCAGGGCGAAGGATGTTAAGGTGGAGTTACATGCAAAAGGCGTGCTTGTTAGAAAGTGTGATTGAACCCGATTTCTTTCTGCCAGATTCTTTCCGACGTTAACAAAGAAATTATTTGCTAAGTTAGCAGATGTTAGCGGTGTCGAGTGCGCTTTTAATAAACCTGAAGATGACTCATTTTGTTTCGAGGTATATGTTACATTTTTAATATATTTCCAGATCTGTTTACTATTTGTTCCAGCCTCTTCCAATGCAGTTTTATCGTAGTTGCTTTTAACCTTTTTAAGGAGATCATTACAGAAATTACGATACCTTTTGTACGACAGCTGCAGTATTGCATTATCTGGATGAGATTTAGCCTTCATGTGCAGTTTATCTCTATGTTTCATACAACGAATAAGACCTGTCGTGATCCAGGGTTTTATGTTACAATTTTTACGGCTCAGTCTTGATATGTCTGTATTTTTCTGAATTGCATGTCGTATATTTTCTATTACATACAACATACAAAACTGCGGATCAGCAGAATTGTAGACTGGATCAAAGTTGATGACGCGTAAATCTTCTTCAAGTTTATTTATGTTTAATTTAGTAATTGTGCGAGTGTTTTGTTTAGGTAATTTACAGTTTATGATTAATAGGGCAGCATTATGATCGGTTATTGTTGAGTTAATAACAAGTGCAAGTGAAGGGAAATTCGATTTAAGCATAATATGGTCCAAGCAAGAGCCACTTTGATGTGTAGGAAAATTGTGTGCGGGGAGCAAGCCATGAAAGGCGCATAGGTTGAGGTAGTCCTGAGCAGATGCATCAGCACTTCCTGGAAGAATATTAATATTAATATCGCCAATTAAAATCGTGTTTTTGAAGGATGACAGGTTTTGCAAGGTGTCATTCAGAGAGTTAGTAAAATTGCTGATATTTTTAAAGGAGGGTGGCCGATATATTGCTAATATCGCAAATTCTGACCCAATTTTAACTAACAAACTGTTGCAGTCGACCATATTAGGTTCCTCAACGGAGACATTTAAATAACTTCTGACATAAACTATCACCCCATCATTTTGATTGAAATTTATACTACTTTTGTACATAGTATATCCCGTGATTTGCGGTATGTTATATTGCTTAGCAAGCCAACATTCGGTCAAAACAATTATGTCACAAGCCATGTTTATCCGTTGTTGAAAAGTGCAAAAACTATCAAAATTCTTATATATGCTACGTATATTTTGTGTTAGTATGGTTAAGGGAGTTTTATAGCCGGAAATATATTGTTTGCATTGTTCCGCTTCACAGAGTTTAGACTCGGATACAGATAAATTATCTAAGTCATTAATTATCGTGTCAATCATATTAAATAAAAAGAATAGAAAGCGAAAAATGTAAAATAAAAATTAAGTAAAAGGTCTAAAATAACTTATAAACGGCGCTCTTAGGCGCCTCCATAATCAACAGAATTAACGTATCTTTTCTCGGCCATTATTTTCGCCGGGCAGTCAGTAGCGCCTGTTATGTGATTGTCTGGCTTTTTGAAATGCGAGCAAGTAGCGCATTTTGGTTCATTTGCCTTCTTTGGACAGTCTTTGATCGAGTGACCCTGATCACCACAATGGCCGCAGGTGTAAGATGTCTGTCGACATGACTTGGCAGCATGTCCATACTGCTGACACTTATAGCAGCGTGTGACTAAAGTGAAGTCTCTGACAGGACACGATGACCAATTAACAAAAACACGTTCTTTAGACATCAGGGCTTTTCGAATGACCGGAGATACTTCTACGATATAATTGCAGGTCTCGGCGTCCTTCTTACCTGACTTATGGCTTAGCTTTATAGAGGTCAAGAATGACTCAACATTGCAGTCCTGAAGTTTTTCGGCTAAGTTTTGATGGTACAAACATGTGAAGACTTCATTTTCTGTCATGGATGTCGGCACTCCTATGATGACTACTCTGGGCTTTCTTTTATGAGGCTCGTCGACGGTTAGACCCGATTTTGTGAGCTGCACCGATTGTCTCAGCTTTTCAATATCTTCCTTCGTCTCGGTGCTGATAATCACTCCGCCGTTTTTAGTCTTGCGTAAGCCCCTCACGTGAAGTTGCATTTTTTCCGGGCAAATTATTTTTTGGACCAGACATTTTGTCTCATCACTGGTCTTTAATTTGTCGTTCGGATAGATAGCCACTGAACTTAAGTTAATTGGCTGGATGTAATTGTTGGCTCCTTTCTTTACCATATCAGAAAAAGACGGTCCTTGGGCAGGTTTCAGTGACTCTCCGATTCTCGACTTGAGCTCCTGTAGCTGCTGCGAAAGGTCAAGTTGGTTTTCTAAATTTATAAGGGCATGGTGGAATTGGATGGCTTTTGCTTTGATGGACTGGTACTGGACGGCCATTTGCGACGTTCCATGGCCAACCTTCCGGCATAGGGCATTGATGCGCAATTTCTGGTCCATGTTCAGCTTGCCATCAGCTGCAATAGCGCAAACCTCCTTCAGGCTCTGTTCAATATTGGTCATCCAATTTTGGACTTCTGTCGTCGGTATAGCATCGAGGTCATTGTTCCTTTGACTGGGCGCTTGAGGGGGAGCAGCAGGTACGGCTGCGGGCACAGGTGTAGCTGGTGGGGAGCGGGCACACCTACTTCTAGGACTGAAGGGACTCTCCTCCATTGTGAAACAGTTTATTTACCTACTTGCTAATCATGGATCATCGTCAACCAAACACACACTTTACACAAACCTACGTTAATTTCCGACACAGTTTGCGTAATTACCGGCTATTGCACTAATACTAGGTCACGACTTCGCAAGTGATTATTTGTTTATTTCAATTAATTGTTCGACACGTCTGTTCACCCCGACAATGCAAAGTCGATTCAACTGCTTTGATACCGAACACTGAAGGAATAGATGCTTTTATATACTACCTAGAACTACAAATTAACATAAATAAACCTCACCTCCATCTGCAAAGCAGTGATGTTCGTGAAGAGGGAGGCGGCGCACGTGAGGGAGAGGCAGTATAAGCGCTCTCACGGCCCTAGCCACTGTAGGAGACCCCCTAGGCGTCGAGAATCCCAGGCTGATTCCCGGCCACCGTAGGCGTGGGCTTGCGAACGGCGAGTAATAGGTAGCTCGCTGTCCAGTAAGGACAAAGCCCGGGTCGACGGAGCGTTATGTTCCACGCACGCCTCAAAGAGATGTCAGCACCAACTGGTGGGGTCAGCAATGGCCAATGCCTGCGTTGTTCGAAAGAGATACAGTGCCCCTGGCACAAAGGTAACTGAGGGAACACGGGTGGGTTTTAGTCAGTAAAAGTCTGACACCTGACTGTTCTTTGATGATTTCCCACACTCAAAAAAAGTATAAATAAACCTCTACTAGTGTTTGTTCTATGCAGAAAACGTTGACACTTTAATATCAGACCGACTAAATAATCGGGTATTGTTCGGTGCTGGAATCAACCCGCGAAATTGAATTGAGTTCAAATATTCGTACTCCACTTGTTTCTTCCTTTGGCGTACTCCTGTCTCTCGAAAGCGTTTCGTTTTCGTTGCTTATGCATTATAATCAATAAATCAGCCTATAACATTCCTACTGCTGGGACAGGACCCTTTAGGAGAAAGTGGGCCATTTTGTAGACAAATTTAATTAGGTAGGTTACCGAGTACGATTAACACAGTCATTTGAAACTTTGTAATTTTTTGAAGAGTGCAAGTGAACGTGGGTATTCTTGCCGACCCTTCTCCATCAGAAACGACCAATTGGAACCGTGCACGTGGTCTAAGTGAAATAACATACTTTGATTTTATTTTAATGCAGCTTGGTAGATCTCACATGTCTAGTGGTTCTAGGACATTTCCTTACGGTATTGTCGATTTGTGACTTCGTTGAAACTTGAAAGCGCAGGAATATGTAGCCAATTTCCTATTAATAATGTTTAAAGCATCTGTTTTATTTACTTTAACTGTTAAGTGCTGTCTATAACCCTAAAAGTAACCACCCAATGCGAATTCATACCAACCCTGCAATTTATTCAACACCTCACAAATTAGAAGCCATAACAATCGACATAAGAACCTCGATAAAGGGCGCGATTTTACCAACAGCTAGTCGTAATCGCGGCGTTAATAGCCCACCAAGTTTTAATTTATTCTGCAAACTGTACGCTAGCACGCACACTGAGTGGTACAGTCAGCCTCAAAAAAGTGTAGCTATAGGTATGTATGAATATCGACAAGAATTGAGATAATTATCAACAATCTTTCTTTGACATAAGAGATAGACATATACCATCGCAGGCTTTTCTGTAAACTTTTTAACATAAGCAATTCCAGAGACATTAGGTATTTTGATAATCTCGTCAGGCTTGGGCAACGTTAGCAAAATAAGCGCCCAAAAAAGGTTTTTTACGACTTCTTTACATGGCTGACTGTGGCTTTTCTCTACTACAATAAGTATGGAATATACATACATATTAACCTTCAGAAAAAAAATCTCTAGATGATAGTGAAAACCGTTTCAAAGTCCCTTACGTGGTTTAGAAGAAGTAAGCAGAGAAACAGGCGGACGAAAACAGCGATTTTATACCTATTTAGAGTTAGAGATTAGTATAAGATTCTTTTTTTTTTTTGGTGTGGGTAGTCGTCAAATGACTTCTCCTGCTGAGTAGAGCAGGAGGGCGTGTCAGACTTTTACTGACTAAAACCCACCCGTGTTCCCTCAGTAGCCCGTATGCCAGGGGCTGTGGTATCTATTTCGAACAAACCCGCACCCCTGGCAGGCATCGGCCCTTGCGGACGCCACCAGTGGTTGCTGACATCTTTGACGGCGCGCGTGTGGAACACAACGCGCCGTCCCGTTTACCACTTTTCGGCCGCAGGGGATAGGGAGAGCGGCTGACGCTATACCGACACTACTCTTCCCCTGCGGCCCCACCGCGTCCGCCATCAAACGGTGGCGGCCCCGTCCAGGCCACGGAAGGAAAGAGCGCTGCTCAGAAGCACCAGCACTCCTCCTCTACCGCAGCCCGTAACCCTTAGCCGCGATGCCTCCAATTCGAAATCGCGGCCCACCTCAGTTGCGGTGCACCTCACCGCAACCTACTTTTTGGCCGCTACGTCAATGGCTTGAAGGCAAAAGCCCTGACGAGCGGCCCCACCTTTGGGTTCCTCTTGGCTTCACCGTGGCTGGAATCCACAGTTACTGAGCCCCCCGCAATGACAGTGCGGGAACCCACTCGGGGGGGATTAGTATAAGATTGGGTACTTCATTGTAGCTACACATTGATGCAGTAGATATTCATCATTATCAATCTCTTGATACAAACTTGGACAACAATTTTTTTCACAGTCAAATGAATTATTTTTGATGGATACATCTTGTTGAGGCTAACTGTACCGGCTGTAGTGATAGATCCCTGACAATCTAATGCTAATCTAACGCTAAAGTTGGAAGTTTCAGCGATTATCGCGAAATTGAGTTCAATATGTTCGTTTTGTAGTAATGTGAAGTTAGGAAAGGTTAGGTCAAGGTTATAATGCACCTATGTTTCGCTATTTGATGGTTTTTGTAAAATGAATGCTTAAGTGATCTAGTGGTCGCTACAGCTGAATATGCGGTCCTGAGTCCTGAGCGTTTTTGGGTTTTTTCGTCAAGGATTTAGAATAGAAAACATTTATTCGACACAGACACAACACAACAGCAACAAACACATTAAAAAAAGAAAACGTTAAACATAACAAAAAACATTCAGTATCAGTTGTGCTGAGCGTGTCCATTCCGAAAGGGTTACCATCTCAGCATTATTTTGCTGGGCGTGAGACACCCAGCGCTGGTTTTCAGTTGGCACCCCGCAGCGACACACGGACTTGGGTAAAAAATAAAAATAAAAGTAAACTATTGGCAACGGAAAATAGATACATACTTGATTTCTCAGTATGAGCCCGGAATATGGAATTGGTTGATGGCAATAGGCTCGCCCCTTATCACCTGGGATTAAAAATAACTGGTGTGGGTGTAGGTAGATAGACAAGGAATAACAGGAGTAATGTTTGTATAAAACGTCCTGGCTGATGAATTTAAAATCAGTGCTTAACTTACCTACCTAGACTTAAAGCTTCATGCCATTCTATGCTTCTCATTATGAATGGTCGTTTTACTCCGTGAGTACTTATTTTGGTCAGCAACAGCTTTCATGATCGCGTAGGTATTGCACTTTTCTATGAAACAGCAGATTTTTTTTTGTGTAACCGACGAAACTTTCTACGCTAGGGGGTCTAGTATGATGTGCTGAATTCATGGTTACAGTTTGCGCAATGGTTAAAATTTTATCATGTATACAAGGTGGCAGAGACTTTGACGCGCAAACTGTACTATGAATCTAGTATATGATTCTAGAAAGCTAGCTAGCCTCGCGTAGAATTTTTTGTCGGTAATTAAAAAGAAAACAAACGCCGTCTTCCAACGGCGCGGCGGTAGGCAGAAACTATAGAACGCCACCTTCTGCGACCGTTACATACTTTACTTCGTTTTGGTCCATCCTGTGTACTGACCATATACTGGATACAATTTTCAGAAACCGTATTATTTGACATGATAGGATTTTATAGGAATTAAAAACAAATTTTCGTTAAATAGCACTTTATTTTTATTTACACGTTAAAATTAATAATAATTCATTCATGTATAATGTGCACACAGACAAAGTGACAAACAAACAACTCGACTGCGCTAACTAAGACACGAGTTTATTATAAAATTTCACGCTTACATATTAGCAGTACAAGCAGAGATCCTACTCCCAGCTAGCCTAAAATGTCAGTAAACTTAAAGACATTCTTAAGGTGACACTTGTTCACACTTGTTGTTGTTGTCTAACTGCTCACCACTGATACTATCTCTGTCGGGTACGAAGCCTGGTGAGACAGCGTGATTTTTAGCCAGGCCCACCAGTGAGTTCGAGCCCGCGCAAAGTGTGCCCTTAAGTGTATTTTTGCGAAAGTAAAGTACACTTTGACGGACACAACAGGAGATTTTGGCCCATATCTCACGACGACATTTTGGTGGCGCAATTATGGTCGAGCTGCCAGTAATATATACACAACTTTATGGGTATGTCACCAGGCGTCCAATCTCTTGCGCAACCAACCATACATTTTTAAAGTGCTACCATGGTGAAGCACAGCAGTGGTGGCACAGTGGTAACGGCCCCTACTTACCAAGTTGTAAGTCTTGGGTTCGGATCCAAGCAGGTACTATCCTTACTAATTATAAACGCGAAAGTATGTATGTATGGATGTTTGTTACTCTTCACGCAAAAACTACTGAATGGATTTGGATGAAATTTGGCACACAGCTAGATTATAACCTAGTTTACACACACATAATTTTTGTCCCGGTAGTACGCTGCCGTGGGATAGTTTCCGACTTCCACGCGAACGCAGCCACAGGCGGAAGGTAGTAATAAATAAATTAAAAAATGGTTCACTTTACTTTGTGTATATTATTTCACCACCACTGCGTCCACTGCTCTCAAATCGGTGAAGGCAAACATGGAGAGGTCACATCCAAGAACCAAAAATTCGATACTACTGAAATTTATTTACTTAATTGGCACATAGCTGTATATTTGTACGCCAAATGGCAAAACATAGAGAAATTGTAACTGACAATTGTATCATCTTGCACACTGTTGTAACCTATGTTTACAAATAAAGACTATTGATTGATTGATTGATCCGCCAACCCGCGTGGTGGATTGTTGTCCACTGGCCTGTGTCCCAGCAGTGGGAACATTATAGGCTGATTATGCGGGTATGGTTACGCCACCATGGACTCGTGGGGAGATATGGGCCTTAATGGTTACTAATAATTAAGTAGCATGTGTACTATGTTTGATAAATAATATAATTATTATGAACAAAACATTGCACATATGCTCAAATCCCTGTGCCACACACATCGTGACTTTAAAAGTATTTGTATATTCGTTAAAACCGTTATACCGTGAGGTGCCGGACGTAAAAGAATAGCACCATCCCATTTCTTCCCGTGGGTGTCGTAGAAGGCGACTAAGGGACTTACTAGAGAATGGGCAGCAGCGTTCTCTATGCATTTTACCACCATACTACGATCGCCAAGCCGCCTGCCAAACGTAGCGATTATGTCACCCCCCCCCCTTTTTGGGGGAGGCCTATGTCCAGCAGTGGACGTCTTTCGGCTGAAATGCTGTTGATGATAAATATTTTGTTAAATATACAAATCGTTTTAAAGTCATGCTCGTGAGACGTAGCGTGCTACGCCTGTCGTTATAGTTACACAACACTATTACAACTATTTCGAATCTATAATCTGAATTTTTACGACAGTGAATTACTCATTTGTAAAATCTTGGTATCAGGGAATATTCTTAACAAATACTTGGATTAAGGCCACTTATTTATCGTTGTCTAAAGCTTCATAACAAATTTACATTATATTGCTTGTAATTTACCTAGACAGATGTACAACTCGATTCTACCAGTGACAATATTTACTTAAAATTGAGTCCTATTACTAAATTATTGCGCATTATTCGGGCTTTGAAAAGTCTATGGGACTTTTAGGCACGAATATGTAAACCTCTACTATTCAAAATTCCCTTATATCCCGACACGGAAATTAGACCTCGAACCGGAAAAGGAACGGTACGGTCTATGGAACTAGTATCTCTGCTTATCTCCTAAAAAAAACATGTATTATTATAATAAACATTTATAACAATATCTAAGTTAACGTAGTCAACGAAAACAATCGGTACTGAAAACATAGTGGTTACAAACAAATATCGACTTTCACGCTATACAAATAAAGTACATCTTACACATTGTGCCGAACTTAGGAACAAGCGATAATTTTAACGGCTGACAGAAATATAACGTAAATATACATAATTTTAATAATATAAATAAAAATATCTATCATTATGTAAATATACATACGTATTACTTGTGTATATAAGTTGCATAACTAATGATCCTAACGTATTGGGTCCAGCTAACAATGTAATTCAAACGAATAAAGAAAAGATTGAACATTGCAATGGATTCAATAACAATCATAATTAAAACAAATAAAAGTACCAATTATTTCCCTATTAAATCTTACATTGACTACTAAATAATAACAACTAATGATCAGTTCCACGCTTCCGCGTATGATTCCGCTTCAAGAATCGCTTGTTTCGGAGCCCACTGCCAATACCACCGTACCATAACCTCGTAGCTTTGACATTGTGATTAAAACACGGAGTAGTAAGTGAAATGGAGTATTCAGTATACATGCGAATAAAATTAAATGACAATGCAACAAGACATTGCGACAATGCCTGAAGGGACATTTCCTAAGTTATATTTTACACACATGTGAAAAATGTGAAAATAGGCAGAACCAAATAAATCCAGTCAGTTTCAATTATCTCCTACTCTCAGAGGTGCCCCTGTACCAGTTACGGACCGCATGGAGTTTATTGGCATGAAGTTGACGTCAGATTTTAATTTCGGCTTAAGCTTAGCTAACTACTACTAACTAATTAGTGAAAAGCAAAAACCTCAGTCAAAAAAAAGCCAAGAGCTGGGAATCTTAAATAAGATGAGGCGGTACTTCACATCTGGACAGCTTTTAATTCTGTACAAAGCTCAAGACCAAGTCGAGCGGATTGTGGTTAAGTAAGAACAGCTGCACGGGTCGATCGATTACGTTAAGCTACGCTTGCCGCGGTTGGTCCGTGGATGGATTTCCATTCTTTACATACTAAGACGCTTCTGTGCCTCGGAAAGCATGTTAAGCCGTTGGTCCCGGCTGTCATTAGTGGATCTTTGACAGTCGTTACGGGTCGTCAGTATCCCGAAAGTCTAACAACCAGTCTTACCAAGGAGTATTGTATTACTGGATTGTGGAGGTCAGATAGGCAGTCGCTCTTTGTAAAATACTGGTATTCAGCTGCATCCGGTTAGACGAGAAGCCGACCCCAACATAGTTGGCAAAAGGCTAGGCAGATTGACAAAGCTCAAGTGTATGGAGTATTGCAGCCACTTTGGAATAGCTCAGAAATTTACCAGATTGCTGCAGTTGACTCATAGGAACGCAGAGCGCAGAGCAAAAAGGCTCATAGGCGACGAGACGTTTGTGGGTATACTACATGCCTGGTTCAAAGGCATAATGTTGTTTACTTGCCGGTCTTCTACAAACTGCACTTCGGGAGAGTGCGCAGAAGCTCTACAATCTGATACCACCATCTCCCTTATACTAACCAGACGTACTGCAGGGTACCATCTGCACTTGGTTCATATCCCGACCAGTCAGCCGGTTCTCCTCCACATTTATTATGCGCAAGGCCATAGTGTGGTAGTCGCTCCCATCACCTGTGTTCCCTGCCACATACAACCCGTCAGCCTTCTAGCAAGTGAACAAGCATCTTCTGGGCACGCTTGTTTCATCATACACGTCATCCATCGCTTTAAATGAGCCGACATCTAGGTCATGAGCAGACCAATTTCGCAATTAAAAAGTACAGTCCGTTTAGTATTGCCGCCACCGTCTCTTAAAGTTTAGAAAAAAAAGAATCGAAAAATGACCAATATTGTAATTCATATAAATATGAAAGTGAAAATGGTACATACTTTTACTAAACTGTATATTTTGGTCACTCCATTTACTTACAACTCCGTGGTATACGCAAATGAGCACTAACGATATCATTCATAA
Organism: Polymixis flavicincta; assembly: GCA_949987655.1. Lineage (NCBI taxonomy): Eukaryota > Metazoa > Arthropoda > Insecta > Lepidoptera > Noctuidae > Polymixis > Polymixis flavicincta. The sequence continues at coordinate 22,711,453 of OX465183.1, forward strand.
TTTGTGACAGATACGAATCGTGTATAGAAACCAATGTATACGAAATAGAATATTTATTGAATACAGTAATACCACAAGTTACACAAACTAACACTTTCCTTTTGCCTTCCTTTGTTTGCACTATGCTTATTATTAATTCAACTGGGCGAGTAACTTTAAATGTTTATACGCGTGGTCGAAATCGATAATAACAGGGTATTTTCCAACTTGATAAAAACTATTTTAATTTCAAGATTGGGAAGATATATTTAACAGAAAAATAAAATAAAATTTATTTATATCCATTTTCTCCATTAAAAACGATTAAAAATGAATTTATTATTCGTTGTTTTGAATTTACCGCCAAAAGCTCCTTACGATGACTTGTTATCACATGACATAGTGACGTCAGCTTTGTGTAAACAGCGCCAGTACAAATACTTAGTTTGGCGCAGTTTTAGAAGTATTTGTGCACAGAGGCACCGCACAACAGTGATTTCACTTTCTATCCATTAAAAATCTTGTTAATTATAAACACGACACTCACTTGTTTACTTACTAACTACTTTAGTTTACACAAAGTTGACTTCACGTGATAAAAAGTCACCGTACGGAGCGTTTTGGCGGTAAATCCAAAACAACGAAAAATAAATTTGGTTTAAATCGTTTTTAATTGAGAAAAATGGATATAAATCAATTTACTTTTATTTCTCTGCTACATATTTCGTCCCAATCTTCAAATTAGAATAGTTTTTAATAAATTGGAAAATAGCCTACTCCGCCATTTTGTTTTGTCAATACAATCTGTGACAATTTTACGAATGTTTACCTTCTACATCTCCCTAGCAGTCATTCAGGCGCCAACAGATACTTGTAGCACTATAAGATAGACACAATCTAGTTAAATAATTATTAACTTTAACTTAAGGGGAACTAAGTTACAGAGATAACTATGTTTGTAATAAATTATCTTTTAACTGCATAACCTAAGTATATTTTGCTAAATATATCGACGAATATTTCAATATTATAATCAAACTCTTAATTAAAAAGGCATTTAACATTCCGTCTTTAAGTCCGATAGTTATGATCGCGTGCTTATCCAATCTTATAAATAAACACAGAATGTAAAAAGACAACTTATATCACCTATGATGTCTTTTTAAATTCTGTATTTATTCTACGTAGTCTACGCATTCTGTATAGAAAACTAAGTAAAAAAAATAACTGTCGACGAATCCACTTGGAGGCACAATATCATACAGGGCACATTTTTTTACGAATATTTACTTAATTAATTTGGGGCATTACTTTGGTTAATGCTAATGTATAACTATCGTAAATTTGAGGTATTACTGTATATATACATTATACATAATATATTATACTATCGAACGTTTTAAGTAAAGAATATGTATATTTAGGCTTGTCCTGTACCAAAATCCATTAGCGAAATGTGATATAAGTCTTATTCATGGTTGCAGCTATTATCGTCATTACTTAAAATACTTTCGGGAGTGCCATAACTATTTTCATCTCTCTTTATTTGACTCTTAAAAAACAACTGTCGTAATGAAATCATGTTTTGAGGAAAGGACAAACTCTTTGGTTAGATGATTCCAAAAAAAGGCAGTTTTGAGTTTAGCCAATATGAAAACTGATTTATTATTAAAAATCAGTATAGCCTAACTTAATACCATCCCATGGTCGCTCCAAGGCGAGAGGCAAGAGGCTACAAATTCGTTTATATTTTAAGGGATCTATGAAAACCATTTATCGCAACATCAATACATAATAGAATATCTTCTCTCAGAAGAAAATACGGTCTTCTCCCCAAAACACAAGTCCAGTGACATTGAAAGTACCACCAGGACCGTCAGCGGTCAAATATAACTTCATCCGCTCTCTCTACTCCCACCGACTCTTCTTGCCGCTCTTGCGGATGCGCTCAGCCCGCTCCGCCCGTTCTGCCCGCTCCGCTCGCTCGGCTCGCTCCTCTGGGCGCTCGATTCCCTCATCGGGACGTTCGTCGCCTTGCTCGTCGGATTGGGCGGCGGGAGCGTTAACGCCCGGCTGGATGACGGGACGGGTTTGCTCCCAGGAGTGGTCTGTTGATGCTGTGAACTGGAGGAGGAAATAGATAGTTTTAGGGAACGTACTATAGCATGGCAAATTAGCTGTTTGTTCCTTGCCCTAAAATGAACTGAAGCAATAAATTTGAAGCCGTAACATTAGGAAGTGTTGAAGCCACCATAGTTGGTAAGAAAATGATGGCTGTCATTCTTAGTAGTACGGCCGAGGACCTGATTTAGCATAGAGGTAAAATAGCAACGTTATTAAGGTCAAAGGTCACCCGCGAAATCCAAATTGTCTTACATTTATTGCAATTTGCAGATCAGTGTCAAACTATGTTGATCAAAATAGAATTTGAGGATGTTACAAATATGGCTTTACATATTGTTATCGTTAAAATCATCAATAAAGTAAGTTCTTAATTTTTATACTTTTTGCTGTGCCCTTTCCGTAATTGTATTTTAAGCCATTTGTAAGACCTATCAACATTAAGGAATGCAAATAAAAATATGAATGTGAATAACTTCATTTAAATTCCACTGAATGACTATTTCGCGGGTTGCCATTATCTCAAGCCATTTTAGCAACAAAGTAACTGTGTTTCGTCTCAACTAAGAAATAGATAAGAAAAAGAATAATCCGCTAGGCATTGTATAACTCCCTATAGATGAGCTCCTTTTTGTCTGCTTGCCTCCAGTGGTCGCGACTGTGCTTCGTCAGCGCACAGTCGAATAGGACAGATTATCGACTACCTGGTTGTACTGCGAGCGGAAGGCGGCCTTCAGAGAGGCCAGTCGGTCTGTGGCCGGCCCGTGGGCCTTGTCCAGGGACAGGCTCGGGGCCACCTCCTCCTTGGGAGGGGGCAGGCCGGGGCGTTCTTTGTAACTGAGGAACAAAAAGAACAGAAACTGTGAAAACTGTGATAGGTTAGCTAGAGGCCCAGTTACGTTTAAGTCCCATGTAATAAGGGGGAGCTTATTGCCATCAACCGGGCACAAATCCATTTTCCAGGCTGCTATTGAGAAATTACAGATGGAAAAACCCAATAACACTTTGTACGATCCGAGAATTAAACCTAGGACCTTATTAACAGCAGTAGCGTTTGCGACCACTAGACCAACGACGCATTCAAAATAGTTAAACGTTCTCCGCTAGGGGCTCATGTGCTTAATAGGGTATTTTCCAATTTATTAAAAACTATTTTAATTTGAAGGTTCGCACGAAATATGTAACAAAAAAAAAACAAAATTGATTGTTAGCCATTTCCTTAATTAAAAACGATTTAAATCAAATTTATTTTTCGTTCTTTTGAATATACCGCCAAAGCGCTTCCTACGATGACCTTTTTATGACGTGACAACACGTGACCACACGTAACGTCAACTTTGTGTAAACTAAACTAGTTAGTTGTAAACAAATGAATATCGAGTGTAAAATTAACAAGATTTTTAATGGATAGAAAGTAGTATTACTGAAGTGCGGTGCCTGTGTGCACAAATACTTCTTAAACTGCACCACAAAAAGTATTTGTACCGATACCGTTTACACAAAGCTGAAGTCATGTGTGGTCACGTTATAAAAAGGCATCGTAAGGAGCGTTTTGGGGATAAATTCAAAACAACGAAAAATAAATTTGATTTCAATCGTTTTTAATTGAGAAAATGGATAACAAAAAAATCTGTTAAATATTTTGTCGCAATCTTCAAATTAAAATAGATTTAATAAATTGGAAAATAGATTATTGATGGTGCCTGACTGGGACCATCAATAGGCTATTTTCGAATTCACATCAATGTCCCTGTCACCCTGTATTATGTTTTGCTACAATTTTACTGTACGTACGGCTTAGATATATTTAAATTTGTAATGCTGTGCACGCATGTGTCAAATAAATAAATGTAGTACGTACCCCAAGCCACACCCGCCCACATTGAGGTTCTTCCCCTTGCCCTTCTTGAAGCGCGACTTGCGGAACCACGCCGACTGCATCGCCATCTGCATCAGCTCCTCTGGCACTTCCTGTGTATAAAATTTATATGGATGTTATGGTTTCTTATGCTTACTAGGACCATTTAGTCACAATTTTGGTACTTAAATCTTATAGCTCAACCACAATTTTTTTTTTTTTCAATCGGAAAAAACTACGAACTTCCACATTACACATTTTCATCACCTATCCGCTTCAGGAGACGAATTATCAAAATATGCTCCCTTAGTGTTTACTTTCGTTAGTAAAGGAAATATTGTGCAAAATTTCGTAGTTTTAGACCCAGCAGTTTAGACTATGTTGTATTTGGCTATCAGTTAGCGAACGACTGATTGAATATTTTCTGATTGTTAAAAAACAAGCGGAAAATATTCCATGAGGGATAACTGCAATTAGTTTGACTAGCAGTCGGTTTTAGTCTGCAGTCATGGTCACTAGTTTGAAAGAACGACGAAATGCGAAGTTTCTTTGATTAAATAAACCATTTTATAAAAACAATAGATATAAAAATGGGACTTTTTGCCCGTTTGGTATCTGTTCGGTTTGCAGATTCCTTCTCAAACTCGACTTGCACGATTTAGGATTGTATGAGGGTAGTGTCACGTTGTATATATGGTAGGTCTCACGATAAACTGTTATGTTACCTGCTGCACGCCCTCGAGGTTCCTGAGCAAATGTCCGGCGAAATCCTTGTCCTTCCCTCTATCTAGCAGAGTGTAGGCGTCTCCTCTGACACCAGCGCGCCCTGTGCGTCCCACACGATGGGTGTGCGTGTCGATGTCTCGGGCCACTGTGTAGTTGACCACTGTTCTGATGTGTGGGATGTCCAGACCTCGAGCTGGCGGTGAAAGTAAAGGTATTCATAAAACGTATTTCTTGTCTGTATCTATTACTATAAGTAAGCCAAGATTCGAGCCCTTTGTTGATGACAGACCTCAGAACTCCTGAACAATGACAAGGTCTGCCAGGGCGCGGGTTGTTCGAAAGAGACACCATGGCCCCTAGCACACAGGCTACTGAGGGAACACGGGTGGGTTTTACTCAGTAAAAGTCTGACACGCTCCTGCGCCACCCAGAGCGAGAGAAGTTATTTGACGCCATATACCCACCCTCAAAAAAAAAAAAACAAGGACAAGGTCACCCCAACGATAAGTATTTGTACTGTAATGGCAAGTAAATTCACCCAAAATGAGATACATGGTGATATTAATACTAACCTAAGCCACAATTTTCTAAATTAATGGTCTCTCGGGAAATGGTGGACTCCAATTTCAGAGTATTTAGGAACACAACAACGCGTCATTTTCGCAAATATAGCATAAAACCACAACACGCCTTGTATTATTAATAAGCGTACATTTATTTTGCTATGTTTACATTCAATTGGATAGAGTTCCTAGACCTCAAACTAGGATTCCCAATGTTGTGAGATCCAGGCTAATTCGTTCCGTACTCATACGTTGTGTTGGGAACTACTTCTACGACAGCGCCATTATGACAGTTGCTTTCCCCATGTTTTGTCTTGGAATTTATTCAAATCAAAAGTCATTTATTCAAACTAGGCAGAGAGTCAGCACTTTTTGAACGTTAAAATTACATAAGACGGTCCCCCAAAATGCCCGCCCTTCACCACTTCCTAGTGCTTAGTTGGGAAGAAGTGGGGCAACAAACTCCCCAGCAGTGCAGCTGTCTGTTAAATTACAAGAATTTGCTTCTGTAGAATAATAGGTAAGTAATTAACATGACTAAATACAAAACACAAAATTAAATTATTTGCCATATATCAGCTAGCACACGTCAATATACCAAAAAAAAAAAACGTAGTAACTAAACTCAAGCAGATATAAATAATAAAAACAAAACAATTAACGTAAACAGAACTCAATATCCACATAAAAGCCTCCATGTATTAAGGGTGTGCCGTGTGCCCACTTACATAATGCAATGCTGCATTTGCAAAAAACAAGATGGCGGCATCAGTACAGATTTTAGTTGCGCGCCACAATTTTCTTGTACCCCTTTGTCGTATTACTGACCTGCGACGTCAGTGGCGACGAGTATGTTGTTCTCGTTGCGTTTGAAGGCGGTGATGACTTTGTTCCTGTCTGCTTGCTCCATGTCTCCGTGTAGCAATAACGCGTCGTATTGTTGTACACCTAAGTTCGCTGCTGTTATTTCGGCTTCTAACTGCAAAGATGTTATCGATGTTTATATAGATTTAGGGATGTCAAATTTGAGAGGATTATATTTTGTTACCTAAATGAAATACCTATGCTATAATTACTCGAAAAGTAAGCCCTAAATGAACGTGAATAAAGTTGTTACTTCAAATAATTTTTAATGTTTCAAATACGTACCTTCTTAGTGACGAATATAAGCACACTCCCGGCCGATAGGAACTCAACTAAGTGATGTAGAAGCCATGACCACTTCTCGTCTGGCTTGTGGAATATTCTGGAAACAAAACATAACGTTATATACTTTACCTTCTGAAAGGCACAGTACAGTACATGCATTGTTTAGTGATAAGTCGATATAATTACTTTACGTAGTAATTATCAGCTACAATGACATTAAAGTGCCAGCCGAAATTGAATCTTATGAAGATACATACATATACATACATACTCAGCCTATAAACGTTCCCACTGCTGGGACACAGGCCTCCTCTCCATGAGAGGGAGTGGGCCGTAATCTACCACGCGGGCTCAGTGCGGTTTGGTAGATGTCACATGTCTTCGATGTGTCTTTTTGTTCTAGGACATGCCGGTTTCCTCACGATGTTTTCCTTTACCGTTTGAGAGCAGTGGTGATGAAATTATTTACACAGAGTAGTGCATCTGGCTAGGTTCGAACGCACGACCTACAACTGGGTAAGTCGCGGCCGTTACCACTGGGCCACCACTGCTCTCATCTGATCTTATGAACATTGATACAATTTTCATATTAAAAAATACAGTCTCTGGTTGTTATGAGACATTAGCTTTTTATATAAATACAAGCTGTGTGACCGATGGGACTACCCATCGGTAAAGAATTCAAAATTCCATACCACCTTCATTTTGGAGGGTGGATTTTCAAAAGTCCTACTTTAGTGCTGCACTAGATTTTCTACTTCTGTACAAAATTTCATTCTAAACCTAGCGGTTTAAGCTGTGCTAGCAAATTGTTTATCAGTAAATTAATAATTTGAAAAAATATGAAGTAAATGAATGGGGCTGATGGGGTCCATAGGGTATTGTGTTGTCCACCTGACGTGCTGCATGACCAGATGGCTGGCCTCGCCGGCCGCGCCGTGCTGCACGCGCACGGGGTCGTGCAGCGCGTCGCGCGCCAGGCGCTCCACGCGGCGCGGGAACGTGGCCGAGAACAGCAGTGCCTGGCGCTCTGGGCGCACGTGGTTGCAGATGGAGCGCACCTGCGGCTCTGCGGGGAGGGGGACTCTCAATATGCTATACAGTATTTCAATCTTCTTACAATTTCTGGAAGTCTTACCCAGAAGTTGTATTCGGTAAATCATACAATTTAAACATAAGATAGATACAGGATAAGTTTTTATCCAGTGCGCAAATTTTAACCATGAATTCACCATATCATTCTAGACACCCTACCGCAGACATTTTTCGCCGGTTATACAAAAAAAACAGCTGTTTCATAGAAAAGTGCAATACCTACGCAGTCAAAATGTATGGAAAAGCAGATTTTTTTTGTTGTATATCCGGCGAAAATCTAGCTCTAGAATGATATGCTGAATTCATGGTTAAAATTTGCGCACTGAATAAAACTTTTCCTGTATATGTCATGTAACTATACTTGGTAAGTTTAACTAAGGCAGCTTCTACAGCTACATATTTTTTTTTGTTTTAAGTCGAAAAAGTAATATTTTGAAACAGCCGCCAGAATTGATACACATGTAGAATGCATATTTTCACGTGTTAAGACATTTGTCTCAATACTCCTGGCGATAGATTCGATTATTTTAAAGGACGATGGGCAAGCGACTATGGACTCCATCCCAAGTGTAAATATGATATTTCATTGAAAATAAAATACATAAAGTACCTTCAGTATAAACAATTACGGTTTTCACTTATTTAAAAAAAACAAATGTGTTTTGTAATACAGTTGTACCAGTAAATTTTCCCTGAAATTCCCGATACCAATAGATTTTTTTCTAGGATATGTGCCCAGCAAAATAAAAATATCGACAACTTACCGAATCCCATGTCAAACATTCTGTCAGCCTCATCCAACACTAAGTAGGTGACGCGTTGCAAGCTTGTCGCCTTGCACTTGATGAGGTCAATGACACGACCAGGAGTACCCACCACTATCTCTGCTCCACCTCCTAAAATTAAAATAATATGGTGAGATAATACTTTTATTTTCGATTAGCTTTTGCCAGCGGCTTCGCCCACGCGGAACTATCATCCCCTATTTAACTCCCTTAGGGATTCAATTTCAAAAAATCCTTCCTTATTCCTTGTCTACATTATTAAGGGAACCTCTGTGCAACATTTCAGCTTTCTAGGTCCAAGGGGTTTGGGCTGGGCGTTGATGAGTCAGTCAGTCAGAACTTTTCTTTTTATTTATATAGATTTATGATTATTTGAGTTATCAAAAACCATTAAAGATCTTTCATTACGAAAAAACTAACAGAGAATTTTTTAAACGAAAGAATACTTTTCACAACCCGAAAATATCTTTAAGTCATCATATGCCTAGCCTTTTCCCAAGAATGTTGGGGTCTCCAGTCTAATCAGACGCAGCTGATTACCAGTATGCTGCTGCCTATCAGACAAACCAGTTACTGGGTAATACGATACCCCTTGGTAAGACTGGTTGTCAGATTTTCGGGCTTCTGAAGACCCGTAACGACTGTCAAAGATCCAAGAATGACAGCCGGGAACAAAGGCATAACGTGCTTTCCGAGGCACGGAGGGGTCATGGTATGTAAAGACCCATCTTTCTATCGACCCGTGCGGTTGTTACTTAAGAAAACTTTTTTCAAAAAAATAACAACCGACTTCCAAAAAAACACTACAAAGTGCAAAATAACTTTAATTTCGGAAGTTGGTGACTTTGGATGTGTATTTTAATTATTTGTCACCGCCTTCCGAAATTAAAGTTATTTTGCACTTTGTAGTGTTTTTTTGGAAGTCGGTTGTTATTTTTTTGAAAAAAGTTTTTATTTTTCACTTTTTGGTTACTTACCCCACACCAATTCGAAATTTCATCATCCTTGGCGTCAAAACAATGCATATTTATGCGATAGCAACATTCGCGGTTGATTTGCTGTAATTTTTTGAAGAGTTCCGTTGTCTGTCTCCGAAACGCGTCATCAGATCTATATGAAATTTCAATGGGACCATTTCGGAGTAAACCCCTTTCGAACAAAAAAAGAATTTTGCAAATCCGTCTATATACGACGGAGTTATGCCCGAACATACATAAAAAAAAAAAAATATAAACATGTCGAATTGATAACCTCCTTCTTTTTGAAGTCGGTTAAAAATGTAATTTAATGTCGAGAGGATATTTCGGCAAGACGACCTAATACTAATTGTCTCATTCTACGATCACTTAAGTAGTAGCTGTCACAAAAATTATGTATGACAGCTAATATTTAGTACTAGTTTCATGCCACCTCGCTCCCACGTCATATGACCGCGACTATCACGGACGTTGGCGTATAATATAGTTTACGTTATTATTACCTTCTAGGGCTTTGCACTGTTCCCATTTGGAGCCTCCTCCGTAGCAGCACACGCACCTAATGTTGTACACCTTGCCGAAACGTTTCGCCTCCATGTAGATCTAAAAAATGGAGTTATTTTTAGTATACTTAATTATTTACATTCATCATCATCATTTCAGCCCAAAGGCGTCCACTGGTGGACATAGGCCTCCCCCAAGCTCCGCCACTTCGACCGGTGCTGTACTTCCCGCATCCAGCGGACTCCTGCGGCACTCACAAGGTCATCGTGGGAGGCCTTCCAACTTTACGTATTCCGGTGCGTGGTCGCCACTCCAGAACTTTTCGGCCCCGTCGGCCATCTGTTCAGCGAGCAATGTGTCCTGCCCATTGCCACTTAAGTTTGGCAATTCTTCGGGCATCGGAATTATGTACATTGATATATTACTATTTTATTAGTTACTACTACTATTACTCATTATTCAGATCCATAAGCGTCATTTTTTTTAGGCATACAAGCTACGTGTTATTGACTTCAATACAGGGTGGACATCGTAGCACACATTTTGTCAAGTTTGAAATATCGCGGCGGTTATTAAAAATTTATATTTCCATACATGGAAAGGTCTCCTCCAAGTTCTCCTAAATATCCTTTTTTTTTGAGCTATCTCGAAGCAGTTTAAATTTAGTATACTTAGTTGTTGCAAACCACAATGAGTGCACTGCACTCGACTTTTATTTCAATGACACAAGGCTCAAATTGCAATTTATTACTGGCGCTCGTTTTTGAAATGTAACTTCTATAACATTTACCTGTTGTGCCAACTCCCTAGTGGGCGCTAAGATTAGCCCGATAGGTCCGTCGCCAGGCCCCAGCTCCTTCTGATCCATGATATGCACTAACAGGGGCCATAGGAACGCCGCGGTCTTACCCGACCCTGTGCGGGCGATACCTGCAGAAGTCATAAAGGTCTTAGAAATACAGAAAGAGACCACAAGATATAACAATAGAACAGATATTTTGTAATGGCACAAAATAGAGGCAATAGCCTCAAACAGTGAGAAAACAATGTTGACTAAATAGATTTTATTTCCATGATTAGATATTGTATTAATGATTTTAGTAAACTTAAACACTTTTGCAACAGTGCTGCATAGTGTTCGGATAAAGCGTTTAATTCATTATTTACTGCTTGTGCTGGTGGCGCCATCTATTGAGCCACAACTTACACACCACACACCATAACTTACACTTTTGTGCCACAAGATACAAGCCGTGCTCAGTTTGTGACTCGCAATTTCGAATTGTTACTTCGTTATTATTATTACTGTGCCACTCTACTAGAAAATTCGTAGAAGTTCAACAGGTAATTGGATTGGATAACAGGTAAACATTTAAATTATACAGGTCTTACCAATAAGATCTCTCCCAGACAATGCTGCTGGCACACCAGCGGCCTGCACTGGCGTAGGCTGTGTGTACTCAGAGCGACGGATAGCTTTCATCAGTTGTTCATCGAAGCCTAAGTGGGCGAAGCTGCTGACGGGTTTCGGTGGGTCTGGCCCTGATATCTGAATAGAAAATAATACCAAATTAAACCTCCGTGAGGAAATTTTCAATAGCTTGAAGTCTGAATTTGTGCTTGGACTTAAATAGAAAATATGCGTTCGGGAAGTATCGTCTATCTTCGGAAATGCAAACGCGCGACGATGAGATCTAATAGAGCTTTTATAGTTTCCTTTTTGCATTACCATAATATTAACAATTCTATGCAATTCCAAATACTTTTAAAAACTTTATGAGACATCACGATCTGCTACCATTTTTTTTTTTTTTTTTTTTGTGTGGGAAATCATCAAATGACTTCTCCTGCTGAGTAGAGCAGGAGGGCGTGTCAGACTTTTACTGACTAAAACCCACCCGTGTTCCCTCAGTAGCCCGTATGCCAGGGGCTGTGGTATCTCTTTCGAACAAACCCGCACCCCTGGCAGGCATCGGCCCTTGCGGATCCCATCGGTGGTTGCTGACATCTTTGACGGCGCGCGTGTGGAACACAACGGGCCGTCCCGTCTACCACTTTTCGGCCGCAGGGGATAAGGAGAGCGGCTGACGCTATACCGGCACTACCGCAGCCCGTAACCCTCAGCCGCGATGCCTCCCATTCGACATCGCGGCCCACCTCAGTTGCGGTGCACCTCACCGCAACCTAGTTTTTGGCCGCTACGTCAATGGCTTGAAGGCAAAAGCCCTGACGAGCGGCCCCACCTTTGGGTTCCTCTTGGCTTCACCGTGGCTGGAATCCACGGTTACTGAGCCCCCCCGCAACGACAATGCGGGAATCCACTCGGGGAGATCTGCTACCATGGAGTAGATAACCAACAGAAAATTAGCCTCGAAAAACGTAGGTGCATTTTTACAAAGCGCGGCAAAACTTAGAAGCATTGCCTCTGTGGGGGTTAGTCGACGTTTATACGGACGTAATAAAATCGCGGCAGGAATTTTCGCACTCTGAATTTTCAACTCTCGCTGTTGAATTTTCAATGCTCGGTGGATTGAGAATCCAACAAAGTGCGTCTCAGCGCGTCAAAAATCGAACATTGAATCAAAAAAATAATTTTAAAAGTAATTAATTTATTCAAACTAGGCTGAGAGTCAGCACTTTATGAACGTCAAAATTACATAAGACAGTCCCCCAAAAACACCCGTCCTTCACCACTTCCTAGTGCTTTAGCTGGGAAGAAGAAGTGGCGCAGCACAACTGTCTGTTATGTTAGAAGAACTTGATTCTATACAATAGTAGGTACGTAATTAACATTACGAAACACCAACAAATCATTGAAAATTATAATACGTCCAATTTTATTACGTGCATTCCGAATGCGGGCTTACACTATGGTGCGACGTTCGATGCGCATACCTTTTCTGGTTTACCTGTTCTATACTATACATCTCTGAACTTCTTTTGGCAATATTTGCGTGAGGTTATGTAATAACAAAGTTGATCATGTACCTTGACTCCCAAATTCTTCTTCAAATCTTCAACTTGCTGCGGTGTTAGCTGGTCGATATCTTCATGTGGGGTATAGAAATTCTTCTCAAAAGGTTCGTACACTATCTCGGAGTGGTCTATAGGCGGGAGCGGGTCTATGAACTTCTTCTTTGGTGGGGCGAGCGGGTTCCCATCCTCATCGTATTCAATCTCGACGTCGGAGCCATCGTCGCCATGGTTTAGAGGGTTGTCTTCCATGTATCTGTGGTTCAAAGTTGTAACAAAGTTGGAAGTTTGAAAGGCAATCAACCTATAGCTAACAGCAGACAGTGTAAATGATGTTATGTATGTAAATAGGTTTTTACAAACTGTTTTACATGTAAACCATATTTTAAAAATTATATGAGCTCGGCGTTTCCTTAGTACTCTGAGACAAACTCAGAGTTCAGCATGTGAACACCATTTGTATTGGAATCTACACATTTTATGTTAGTAATATAGTTCCTGCAATACTCCGGTAGGCTGTCAACCTTACTGATTGACTTATTGTAATTATGCAGCATGTGTTTTCATTACAAAATAAAACGAATTCTATAATTAATCTACTTGTAAGACTTTTTAAGCATGCATAACATAATCCAGTGAAAATTTTCCAAGTTCTGCCTAAATCAGAAAACCAACAATACTCTTTGCCTCATCCTTATATAGTATAAAACAAAGTGAGGCAAAGACTCCACCCTCGCCCCGAGCTGTTACTAGGGGATCTCAACGCCAAGTCTTCGGCATGGGGATCCCCGGTGACCAATGCTAGGGGTGAGGCGCTGGAGGAGTGGGTGGTCACGACTGGCCTGGTCGTCCTAAACCGGGGCTTGGTACACACGTGCGTGCGGCAGCGAGGCGGTTCGATCGTTGACGTATCGTTCGCTAGGCCTGCTGTCGCGAGCAGTGTCCGCGACTGGTGTGTCGCCGTGGAGGTGGAGACGTTGTCTGATCTAAGCGTACAAACATGAAAAGCGACTTCGCTTTTTATGTTTGTACGCTTAGATGTTTTAGACTACGCAACGGATTTTAATGCGGTTTTCATCAATATACAGAGTGATTCTATTAAAGGTTTATATGTATTGTTGTATTCAAGGTTTATACACTGACCACCACGTGAGCAAAGTGCAGGTCATAGTTTCAAAAATACACATACTTATAATAGCTCTCCTCATCATCCATCTCATCAATATCGCCCCTGGTCCCTCTTCCGCTGTCCCCCTTGCCGCTAGCTGCATTCTCCTTGCTGGCCACCAGGTCTTTAGCTGCCTGTTGTTCCAAGCCAGCCATGTAAGCATCAAGGGGATCCTCTTCATCGTCTTCCTGTGCCTATGATGCAACCATAACATTTCACCCGTAAAGCTTGTACATTATAATTTATATCAATGTTTGCATATTGGTAGGTCCCACTATATTTAACAATACTTCTGTTGGGTTTATAATTTTGTTCACTTGTAGTGATTTTTAAATAACGTCTGTTCCAAAGTATATCTGACTAGCAGCACACCGCGGTTTCACCCGCGTAGTTCCCGTTCCCGTGGGAATACGGGGATAAAATATAGCCTATGTCACCCGGTGATAGTGTAGCTTCCCAACAGTGAAATATTTTTTCAAATCGGTTCAGTAGTTTCGGAGCCTATTCAATGCAAGCAAACAATAAAATCTTTCCTCTTTATAATATTAAATATAGATGAGAGAGATACCCAGAGGCCGAGAATTGAAAAGTAGTCTGGATAAAAACAAACTATCTATATGTACTCAGTGCAGGTGAACCTTCGTATTGGCCTACAGACCCAAATAAAATGCCAGACCTAGACTTCTTTGTCTATAAGGGATTGTCAAACAATTTCTTAAGCGTGGAGACTTCTGTAGACAGCAGTTCAGACCACACACCTGTAATAGCAACAATAAGTACCACTATAATCGAAAGACCAGTGAAAGAAAGACTCCACACCAAAAAACCGGATTGGGACGCATTCAGGGACTACATAGACGAAAACCCTACTTAAAGCAAAAGAGGACATCGAAAAATTTGCGACATCTCTAACAAACCTAATACAAACAGCCGCGTGGAAATGCACTCCGTTTACAACATTGAAACAAGGTAATAGGAACGTACCTAACTAAGGATATAAAAACAAAAATCCTGGAAAAGAAACAACTCAGAAGAGTGTGGCATTGCAGTCGACATTCCCAAGACAAAAAAGCGTTTAATAAAGCAGCTGCTGACTTAAAAAAGTACCTTAAAGACATCGAAGAAGAAACCCTATGGAACAAATTAGCAAACCTCAATCCCCAGGGTAAAAACGAGTACTCTGGAAAACGGTAAAAAGTAATCAAATGGCCCCTCAAGTTTCACAACATCCTATCAAACAGAGTACAGTTGGGCAACAACTGAAATGGAACGGGCTGAGGCGTTTGGACGATTCCTGCATGATGACTTCACTCCGAATGGCGGTGATGTAGAAAAACAAATACAATGTAGAAAAAGATATAAATAATAGATTATCTTGAAACTGATCTGCAACTATGCCTCCCAATGCAAAGCTGCTCGCCCCGCGAAGTCCAATGAGAAATAAAAGGTCTGGAGTTAAACAAGGCTCCTGGCTTTTGCCTTATAACAGCTGAAACACTAAGAGAACTTCCCAAAAAAGCTATAGTCGGTATAACACACCTTTTTAATAGCATAATCAGGATTGTGCATGTTCCAATGATATGGAAAGTATCAGAGATAATCATGATTCCGAAGCCTGGCAAACCCCCGCATCTTGTGACATCTTACAGGCCAATTAGTCTACTACCAACTCTATCGAAATTGTTCGAGAAAACCATCTTGCGAAGGCTAACACGAATACTAGATGAAAACAACGTCATCCCTCAACACCAGTTTGGATTCAGAATTGGCCATTCGACAATAGAACAAGTTCACCGAGTTATCAACAAAATCAGAGAAGCACTCGAGAAAAAGCAGTACTGTTCTGCTGTCTTTCTCGACGTACAACAAGCATTCGATAAGGTATGGCACTTGGGCCTGCTTTTTAAAATAAAGAACCAACTTCCACATAACTTTTACCTGCTCTCAAAGTCTTACTTGGAAGACAGAATATTTAGAGTTAAAATCAATGACAGCTACTCAGCCTTTCAAGACATAAAAGCCGGGGTACCGCAAGGTTCCATAATGGGCCCTACGCTGTATCTTATATACACCGCAGATATACCCACAACGGATAATATACTGTCCGCCACATTCGCTGATGACACCGCTGCCCTTTGCAATCATGAAAACCCATGTGTAGCATCCCTGGGTTTAAAGAGTCACGTGAACAAATTCAGTTAAACTTGGAAACGAGGTTCTACCCCAACAAGACTCGGCAAAATACTTAGGCATGCATTGATAGGAGGCAAACATGGAAAACGCACATTAAAAAAAAACGCGACGAGCTAAATACAGGGTAAGTTTTTATCCAGTGCGCAAACTGTAACCATGAATTCAGCATATCATTCTAGACCCCCTACCGCAGACATTTTTCGCCGGTTATAAAAATAAAAATCAGCTGTTTCATAGAAAAGTACAATACCTACGCGGTCAAAATGTATGGAACAGCTGTTTTTTTTTTTTACAACCGGCGAAAAATTTCTGCGCTAGGTGGTCTAGAATGATATGCTGAATTCATGGTAAAAATTTGCGCACTGGATAAAAACTTTTCTTGTACACAACTCAGAAATCTAAACTGGCTAATTGGCAGAAGATCGCACGTCACCATGGAAAATAAGATACTTATTTATAAGGTCATAATCAAGCCCATTTGGACTTATGGCATTGAGTTATGGGGATCAGCAAAAAATTCAAACCTGGAGATTTTGCAACGGTTCCAGAATAAAGCACTCAAAATGGTAACAAATGCACCGCTTTTTATCAGAACCAGTGAATGAAAAACAAAATGAAAACAGTTATGGACGAAATCGAACACAGAGCAAAAGCATACAAAGACTAATAACCTAGCAACAGCGTTAAGTGAACCAATAAATGTCAGAAGGCTCAAACGACAACATATTTGGGACCTTGACATCGAAAATAAAAACTGATGAGAGTAAAAACAAACTTTGCATAAGAATTGGACTTAATAAGAGTCAAATTCTTACACAATCACTCACTAAAAGGAATTAGTAACATATCCATCTGCATTTAGAAGGTTTCAACTTTATCTTAATACTTTTTCCAGCAGTTACTGTTTGAATAACATAATGAAAGTGTGATTGAAAAATCATAGATAAACATTGAGACCTCATTGTCAAATGGGAAACATCTTTATGGTGATGTAATATGAGAATTTCAGGTTTAAATATTCGAGGAATGAAATCAACGTACTCCATTTCAAGTGTTACTAGAAATTGGCATCTACAGGTACATTTTCTGATTCATTTGTTTACAATTTAATATGATACTATTGAAACTTAAACCATACTATAAGGCTTTGTGTCATTATTTCATAAGCATGTGTGCTGCCTTATAGTAAATAAATAAATTACATATATATGATACTACTTTACCATGTAACCACTTCATTAATGAAATGGTTTGACAATCATCATGGTCATCATGATTTCTAGGTAAAACTAGGACTTTTCTACTTGTTTCTGATAGATCACTTTCGGTAGCGAAGTTTTGTCTATTACCTTTGAACTACAAGCAGCTTCATACGTAGGACTCCCGGGTGCAGGGATGTATGCTAGCGCTGGGGTTGGTGGCTCATCATCCTCATCAAAATACCTGAACAATAAGAAAGGCTAGATTTAATGCAATGTATAAAAAACATTGGTAAGTATAAATAATTTCACAGCCTACTTATGCAATTCAATAATACTGAAGCAAATGGTTAGTACAATTATGAATTTCGAAACTTACTCATCCTCTGTCTTGGACCGTTTCTTCCCCAACGAGCCCCAGTTTCCAGTAACAGCGTTCTGTGTTATCGCGTTCATAGTCGAGTAGCCCTGCTTCGACAGGCCGGTGGAAGGAGGCGGCACGGCATGCATCGTCGTCGTCGGCGGAGGCACCGCGTGAAGCGATACGTTCGATGGGTTACGCTTTGGCATCGTAAAACCAGCGAAGCCGAACCCTTTATTACCACTCCCGCCCGAATTATAACTCATTTTGATTATTTAAAAGCCACTAAATAACAATAAAAACACCCCGTAGGGAATCTATTTTCATTACCACGTTAAGGTTATTTTATTAATGTTTACAACTATGTATTTACTAAATCTTCGAGTTCAAAATGACATCAGACGATTCTATAGCTCATAGTTTCTATTTTTACAGGAATTAATCAGTTATTTCTTAATAAAAACAATAAATTCTCAACTTCAACGGGAAAACGATGATGACAATTACGGCACTCGTTGACATCTGTTTGACTGTGTTGCCTAGCATTCTCTGTCTACGGTGTTGCCAAATATGATACGACAAATTGCAACTGATGAAGCTACTGAAGGTAACTGAAACTTTTAGTAGCGCCATCAGAATGGAATTTGGTGTAGACAAATGTGCAGTCATGCATGTAAAGAGAGGTGAGATTATGGAATCCGAGGGAATTCAACTCTCAGATTCCATAAACCTCAGATCCCTGTCTTCATCTGAAAGGTATAAGTATTTGGGTATGTCGGAAGCGTTAGGCATCAACGCTGCTGACATGAAGCAATCATTGACGGAGCGGTTCTTTGGTCGCCTGAAGAAGGTATTAATTAGTCTTCTTTCAGGCGGAAACAAGGTGCGTGCCTTCAACGGTTGGGTCATGCCAGTTTTGATGTACTCTTTCGGCATACTCAAATGGACTCAGACTGAACTCGACGCCCTGGATCGACGGGTCCGTACACTGCTGACTGCAAACCGAATGCATTACCCACAATCATCGGTAATGATACATTTGTACAGTAAAGCAAACTTCTTGTATTGTTATTACTCTATGTCTAAGGACAAGTAACCATAGTAACAATCTTTTGTCAGAAATAAAATATATATGACTGTTCATAATAGATATAGTGATGATAGATCGGTTAGCGCGCCGCACAATGATAGTCGATGTTACCATTCCGCATGACGGGAACCTCGTGAAAGCTGAGAAAGAGAAGCAAATTAAGTATCTCGACTTAGCACACGAGATTGTTGACATGTGGAATGTGGACTCGGCTGTCATTGTGCCGATTGTCGTATCAGCCAATGGACTGATGGCCAAAAGCCTCGAACAACATCTCTCGAGGCTCTCGTTAGGCGGCTGGATCAAAGGCCTGATTCAGAAGGTAGTACTCCTCGAAACGGCTCGCATCGTGAGGAGGTTCCCGTCTCTGGAGCCCTGACCACCGGTAGCTTGGACCCTGCTCCCAATTCCGGCGCGCGGATCGCTATTTAAATATATTTTTAAATGTTTTGTTTTTTTTTGTTTTATATTTTTTTTTGAAAATGTATAATAATAAGAACTGAAATGAATAAAGGAATATCAACTGGATGAAATTGTTTATTGGTTTACATTTGCATTTTTTTCTATGAAAAGCTTCGAACATTTAACCTAGTGAAAAGAGATATTTTTAACTACTTTTTGTTGATTTTATTTATTTCTGACTCGACTAATCATGTGAATGAGTTTCGTGGTCCATCCCTGGAATTTACAAATTGTCAATTTGACATAACAAGACAACGACGTGACAAAGAAAAAAAATACAACACAAAACACGAAATCATTCTCAAAAAAGAATTCCTTCCAAATTAATAATGAATTTCAAATTGTGCGTATTTCTATTCACCTTGCTAACCGTAACAAATGTTGAGGCAGCACAAGGCTACGACTTCGGCGACTTTTTGGCGACAGTTTTAGGACTTGGGATTGCTGGTATAGGAATTCTCGCATGTTTAGGCAAATATGCAAGACAGCAAGCAAGAAATGAGTTCATATAAAACAACAACATCTCCACATCTCCTGGTGAGTACATTTTGATCTCAATACAGATTTAGGCATAACATTTTTATGTTGTTACTTGGTAGAGAAAACGTCAAAACCGGTTATTGCGTCCTTGTATTTACGCTATCAAGTTTAATTAAGTTGCTCAATGGAATGTAAAACGTAATAGATGCCTAATGGTAATGAGGTTAAACTACTATACCTATTAACTACTATCAAAAAGTAATAATATTTTATTTTTGTTTTTCAGAACATGAAAGCACTGATAATTTTAAAGGAAGTGATAAACACACATATTGTAATGAAAAATAAATAGTGACCATGCTGTTCAAATAGTTTTTACATAAAGTCAACACATTTCGGCCATGAATATGATGTAAAGATGATACCTATAATTTTAGCAGGAAACGAAAACTATTTTTTTAATATTAGTCTCCACTATTATCATTATAAGGCTATCAATAATGTAGCAAACGTAGGATATAAGTATATTTTTTTGTATAGAAAATAAATCTGTTTTCAGACAAACTTATCTGAACTTACCTAAATAATGATTACTTACCTACTTACACATGCAGGCTGTGAATTAACACTTTGAGGAACACACCCATAGCAATAATAACAATAAAACTTCTATTAAGTCTCAACTTAATATAGTCACTCAAATCTACAAGTAATTAATTTACTAGTCTGCTGCATAAATATGTGTATGTTAATATTGTCTGAAAACAGATGAACCTGATCAACTCTACCATGTAATATTTCACATTTTATTGAACACTAACTGCAGCCTGCAGATGTCAAAAATTATCAAACGGAATATGCTACCGAAACAAAAAGCCTATGTATACTTTTAATATCATCAGTTATCTGATAGTGAATGTCATGTCATAACCGGTCCAGCCGTTTCGGAGATTAGCCGGAACAGACAGACAAAAATTAAAAAAGGGTTTTTGCTGTTATCTTGACATTATGAACAGACATATCAATTTCATTTATTTGTATCAATGAAACATGATATAAAATGTGAAATAAGATGGGGTAGGTTATTATTTTTTATTATTTTTGTTACATTGCAATCTCAAAATCAGAATTTCAATAATTTTATTTGCTAATATACAAATATTTGTTTTCTATTTTTTATTTTTTTACTGCAATACCAACTTATATAATATATCAGGCTATTTTTATTGAATATTTTCTTACATAGGAATGTATCATCACAGAGAATTGCTGAACAAAACACCAAAAAATAGTTTTGTAAATAATTTATAATAAAGAAATTCATTAAATTGCACCCACACAAAGAACACAATCATTCATGCAAACCATAGACATAATTCCATAGTTTTTTTCAACAATAAAGTTTAATTCAATTTGGTATAACTTATTCACAATTTTTCTCTAAAAGTTCAATATCTCTGAGGATGTCATTTTTCTTTGACAACTTCTCTTTTTGATCCTTGTCTGGAGTTTTGAGGGAACCAGACTTTATTTTCTCCTCAAGAGTTTCAATCTCTCTGAGCTTCTTTCTTAAGTTCTTAAGGCGTTTGATGGGGTCTGTAGAGGTGTTGCTGGGGGTGGCAGGCGCTGGATTTGTAAAGTCAGGTTCTATTATCTCACATTTGGCAAGTTTGTCTGCTGCTTCGTCAACTACTGAAAAGTGGAAGATGGATTAATTAGATACAAAGTTCAATCAAAATCCTTACAGATCCTTGTACTTATAGTACCAAATTAATACTAATCAATTCCTTGAGTTGGTCCATCAAAACACAGATCTAAAACTGAAATAAAATGCACTTATTTTTCTTGAGTAACCAGACTTCTAATTAACAATTCTATATAAGTTTATTTTTACATAAGAAGAGAAAGTGAAGGATTCTTATTCATGAAGTGCATGTAAATTAATTAGGTATGTCTGTTGTTGAGTTAAAACTCCCTTTACACAATATTTACACGTAAAATTAAATTATTATTATTATGAGGATCATAAAATCTATACTATTATTACCAGTAATAATTTACAGGTTTTTTGGTAAGGGAAAAGCCTTAGAATATTTATCTACAATATGATTTACTTTATATTTATACATGCTTGGAATATGGCAATACTTTGCCCAGGCTTCCTGTTGGCCACAAAAAGTTATACTAAAGTTCTTACATGAACAACTATAATATGAGTTGCTCAAAATCAACTCTTGTTTTAATGGCTTTTTTAAAAGTCACCACCAATTTGCCAATTTAAAAAAACATGGCAACATGAATTTCAACCAACCTGTCTTCTTTTTCTTCTTCTTTTTGTCAACATTAATGAGCATGCCAGGTATGGGCTGAATGACGCCATGGTTCTTCTTCTTCTGTGCTTGCGCTACTATCTCAGGGGTGAGTCCCACAGGCAGCCCAGTGTTCTGACGAGCTTTGAACTGTTTGCCCTTGCTCTCATACAGTGGAATCTCTTCCTGAGGGACATAGCCATCCTTGATTCTTCGAGGTTTGCGCCAAGTGCCGTCGGGACGTTGCGTTGCTGGTATAAATTTCCCACCTGGAATTTAAAACAACTGAGTTATAGATGGGGAGCTATAAACTTTATATTAAATAGATGCTGAATAAAAGTTTATATTAATACTTTGTACCTTCCCTGAGATCTCAAGTGCGGCGTGTTGGTATGGCGAAGCGTGTGTTGATAACTGAATGACACTAATAAGCAAAACGACAAGAATGTTTTAATTGACGCATCGTAAAGTTAAATAATTTATCACTTGAAACTTTTTTACAGCAGACTTTCACTGGTTTAGTAGCTGTACATCGACCGCACGAAAATATGGAAAGTCGAGACAAATATTATCACGCACCAAGTGCTGTTTATTTTCTAATTAACTATACAAACTCCGTAAACGTATAAAAAAACAAAGGACGCTTACCTTCAGCATCATGCTCATACGATGTTGTTGTGGCCATTATAATTCATTGATTTGAAGCGACAAGTTTATGTAAATTATAAATCTCCACAACCTGGTGGGCCTTGCGAAATTCTAGTTTCGCTATTTTCGTACACAACTATTTTGACATTTCACAAAAAGACAAGTAGTTTTTTTTTCTATTGACAATAATTCGGAGTCTTTCAGGCCATGAAAAAACTAGTGAAATCCAGAAACAATAATGTTGCCGCCCCACATGCTAAGCTAATACTAGTGATGTTGATTTGAAAACCGGTTTTAGTGTGTTTTCGTTCATCTCTAGATAAAATATTTTACGAGTGACCAGTGACAGCGCCTTTCATTCAGCGAGAAAAACAAATTCGAATTTGGTCAATATTTGTGTTGTTTTTGTTTTGATTAAAATTTTAATTATAACTTTATTAACGTGATGCCTAAACGAAGGAGATTGTTCACGCCTTTGAAAAACAAAACAAAACCTAATCTCAACAGAGATAGCAACGATGCAAAAGGTAATTTAAGTTATCACTTTCTATTTAAAACAACCCTCAGTATTTTAATTTAATTTCTGGGTCATAACATTTTATATTATCCAATACAGCCCCAGTAAATTCTAAAATTGATGTGTTATTGAAAGTTCTAAAGTATCTTTGCGTGTTAGCCCTCGCGTAGTACAAAGAAATCGACGCAGTTCCAAAAAAAAAATGTAGAACTTTACGAGTATGGAAACGCGCCACGTATAGCGAAGACTTTGAGTTTATTATTACTTTTGTGACAAATTGTAAACTTTGTTACTGTTACAGCAGTGACCCACTTCCAAATTCACTTTCTTTGTCTGTGAAATTGAATGAGACATAATCAATAGTTTCTTTGTTTATTTTAATCAATACTTGTACAATATTCTGAATGAAGTGTACAAACTCTTTATATTCGTTGTGTAGTGGTGGTCCTCTACTGTACTTTTATATTATATGAATATATATTTAAAAAAATCAATACACAAAGTATTACCTACATTTCTTGTAACATGGAAGACTTTCAAATATTTCCTTTGAAGGAAATAGTACTCCTTTATTATTTTCTTTTTATAGAAGTGTCCACAGCCCGGGGCAGGCTCAAAGGAGCCTTGATGGAGGTACTGGACCCTACTGCTGATGAGTCTGATGCATCCTCTGACTACGTTCCAGATAAGAGAGAAAGGTTTGTTTAATCTTAGAAATAAAGAAAAAGTTTTTGTTTGGATATTTATGTTGAAATTTAAAAATAAATTATGTTGGTATTATATTATTTTATAATTGTGAAAACTTTAATATCACTTACCTAATCAGGCTCTAAATTTCCCACCACTGAGACGCACGGCTCCTCTGTGGGAGGTGGATTTTTAGACAATTTTATAAAAATCAAATAATATGTTGTTATTCCAAATATTTCTAGCCGAGACCAAAGATCAGAAGATGAAGAGAGATCATACAGAAGGAAGCGCTCCCCTCACCGGCAGTCATACGTTCTGAAGTTGTTTGATCGAAGTGTGGACCTATCCCAGTTCGACGAAGAGTCCCCGCTTTATCCTATATGCAGGGCGTGGATTGCTAACCAGCCTAGGGCTAATTACAACGAGTTTGGGTAAGAATATTCGCTGTATTATGAGTGATAGACCTAATAGCTTGCAGCGGTTGGTCCATGGATGGGTGACCATCTTTACATACCAAGTTATGGGGTTGTGGAGGTCCGATAGGCAGTTACTCCATGTAAAATACTGGTATTCAGCTGCATCCGGTTAGATTGGAAGCCAACTCCAACGTAGTTTAAAAAAGGCTAAGAGATGATGACAGTAGTCTTGCGCATTCATGGCCTCGAGCTCTCAGTTTAGTTTGCTGTTCCTTAGAGTTTGCTAAGGTCGTTCTTTGAGTTCGTCGGCGCTCGTGTCGAACTAGAGAAAGGCAGATCGTTCACTCACTTTGCTAAGTACTGCTCATACATTTTTTTTATAAAGTTGCCCCTGCACTAGGAATTTTTCCTGTAGTGTGGGTACAAACATTTAAACTCACATACACAAACAGCCAAACCCAGAACGACTACTTGTAGGTCATACAAAAATTTGTTCCGTACGGGAATCGAACCCGCGACACGCAGCGCAGCAGTCAACCGCTTAACCACTGCGCCAACCGTGCCGTACATGCGTTCTGTTTGTTGTTGCTCGAACAACTGAACCTGGTAGTATAGTGACGTGCCTGGGTCGGGCGGCGCGGGCGCCGCGCTCTCGCTTTTACAAGTCGGTCTTATCGAACGAACCGACAAGCGAGGAATGTTGGAACTATTTCTGATATAACCTAGTTCGTTTGCGAACTACACAAGACAAACACACCAGAAATTACTACAGAGCAGATTCAGAACAGTTCTTCCATCTTTGCTCTTACACGCATTTTTTTTTTTTTCAATAATTACTTGTTTAAAACCTATTTTATTTATACTATGTTTTTTATTTATACTATGTATTTCACTATGTTATCTTTTTTGTATTTTTTCATATTGGGCACTATAGTGACCCCGCCAAGACGAGCCAAGCGAAACACAAGGGCATTACCTACCTTTTGCCGAAGCGCTTCGTCGTTTTTTCGAACCCTTGGGTTTCTATTATAACATAACATAATATCTATACATATTCAACAAAGTAACATAACTCAATTCTCTACAACTCTACAAGCCCTAACTTCACAAACTACACTTTAGTTCAAAATATGTGGCCCATGACGGTAGCGAAACGACCACGTTTCGCTACCGTCATGGGTGTAACGTAAAAAAATAATTCACTGTTCAATACTTTTCGGATAAACAATAGTTTTAGTAGTAACTAAACGGCCAACAAGCCACATATTTTGACTAAGGTGTAGAGTTTGTGAAGTTAGGGCTTGTAGAGTTAGGGCGTCTAGAGTTAGAAGCTTGGCTCTACATGAACTCTGATAAGTTTTTGACAGTGCGACCATTATGGTCTCATCTTGGCGACATCTTACATGAAAATGTTTTTGGTGGTTTATTATTATCTCCTCTCAATTAGAGCACATCTAATCTGTTCACCACCCTTGATTGACTGGTGGAGAATGCCTAAGATCACGCTTGATTTTAACGCGCACTGGATTTTAAACTCTGTGTCAACCCAGTTTTGCAGTGCATCGCAGCGCGTCGAAAAAACACTATTCAATTTTCATCTCTGTACTAAGCAGTGCTTTGAAGGTCCAGTGGGCTAAAATATCTAAGTCTTTAAGTAAGTCCACCTTTGTACTTTATTGTGTGCGAGAAGTATAAATATTTATTTTTCTTTTCCTTTCAATTCGGTTTTAGCAGAAAGGAGGCCGTTGATCATAATTCAGACAAAATGGAGCTACCAGGACCGGAAGGTTCACACGTTTCCAAGATACCGCCTCTACTGCCTGAACAGCTGAAGGCCAACAAAAACAATATCAACTTGAACTATGTAAGTTTTTTTTTTGTTTTCAAGGGAAAACAACTGGCTTATTAATATACTAATGTTATGTGTATAATGTGGCAGTCGCGGTAATGTAAAATTATGATTTGCAAAAAAAAAAGCTGACTGACTGAAGACTGCGTAGGTTGTTTTACACTACCAGGCCTACATGGCCCCCTAATGAACGAACACCTTATCAGGCCGCGGACTTTTAAGGGCCATAACCCGCCTGTCGCGCCCTCTGTCTGGGCCGCAGCGACTATCCACAAGATCGCTTTCTGTCATAACACGTGTAACGGAAAAGACTTAATTCTTACACCGGCGACTTAAAATTGTGTAGCGTTTAGGGTATTATGCCGCTTCTTTAATTACTTACAACTGACTTACATTAGAATGCCACTCATAAGCATTGTTCTCACAGCGCGAGGCTCCGCCTCCGACTCGGGAACAGCTCCTGGCTTCACACTCGTCTCGGTGGCTGGCAGTGAGACAGGCCTGGTTAGAACAAGCTGCCAAGGTAGAGGCCCGCTACGAAAACACGCAGCAAGTCCTCAACAAGATCAATGTTAAGTAAGTAGACGATATTCTTCTTAGTTCCTTACATCTGTCAGCTCTAGAATATTTTGATTGATACAATCTTCCCAAAATGTTTTAACATCTGCGTATAATAAGTTGCGTGCCTATAGCCGGCGTCGTTCGAAGCATCGCCTACCGTAATTGTACAAAATTGTTAAATTGTAGAAAATATCTATTGCGTAACACAAAAATTACAAATAGTTATGTAAATTGCCTATCTGAATTTCCACCCTGTTTATGAAAAGATTGCCGGGTCAGATTTTGATATCCCTTCGCACAAGGGTATAGATGAGGTATCCCTACACAAATATCAAAACCGTATTGCTATTGGTCCACACAACTTCTCATACAAAAACGCCCAGTCTCCTTTGTAAATTATATTTGTAAAGTTTTGGTATTGGGCTCAGCTGACAAAACACGTAAACTTACATCACGCCTGTAATCCACAAGGGTTAAACAGAGGTGTACAATAGTTCACCCACACCCACATTTCGCCGGTTATGTTTTAAGTCCCATGTAATAGGGGGCGAAACTCCGAGTTGCTACTGAGAAATCAATCTGAATCAGATGAAAAAGTTGTCATAATTTACTCATGTTCGACCATTACCTCATGTAATGGTATCAAATAAAGAAAGACTATCTAATACCTTTAAATGAGCAATTCTTGTATATGTCACAGTATGATAGATAAAACCGTAATATACTTATATCCCTAGGGATATAAACATATTCCATAACATAGTTATACGAAAGCGATTCATTATTATCTTACTGTCGCAATCTAGTAATATGTTTATTTGACTACTCTGGTTAAATAGTTATGAATCTACCCTAGAATCAACTAAAACAATATATTGGTTTTATAAGAAGTCATTTACAATGATAAAACTAATATATAACAGATATTAAAGAAAAAGTGGGGAACATTAAATACTCGAGAGTTTTTTCTCGATAAGACGATCGACGTCAAGGGCACCCCGAGCTTCGGTTTGGTTAGGTTCCTTTAAACCCTGCAGACAGAAATAGGAGCCCCACGTAGTGGGGCTCCGTCAACCTGACGTCGACCGTCTTCTTCTGTAATATAAGAACCAGAAGAAGACGAGAATTTCATGAAATGCGACCATTACATGAAATTCTCGAGCATTTCATGAAGTGAGCAAACGACAGACTGGGACAGTACTCGACGTGCGGGTTCACAAACACAACGAAGCCTCCGCCGCCGTCTCCGTCGCACCCCCGTACTAACTACACTCCTACAATTATTTCACTAAACTTAATCAAGTAATATAATTATATCACTAAACTTGAACCGTGTTATAATTATATTCCTAGTAAGATGAATCGCTTTCGTATAACTATATTACGGTATATAATTATATCACTAGGGATACAACTATATTACGGCTTTATCTATCATACTGCGACATATATATATATAATCTGAATCTAGGAAACGGCTCCAACGATTTTCATGAAATTCAGTATGTAGGGATTCATCAAATTTATTCGACAAAAGTAATTTATTTGTATCGATATTTACATCATTTAGAAACTACTAGTCTTAAAATAATAATAGATATGTATGTACAAGTATTTTAAAAAGAAAATAATCATAAGACATCATCGTTCGCCCGCATCGTTGTCAACGGGAAACGTGGCCAAAACGCTGGCAGCATTAAATTGCCACGTTATATGGCTATGCTGATTCTTTGGCCGAAAAATAGGCCAGCCCTCTGGTCACGTGAAGAGTCGACCAACCGCTTGGCAATGTCTCGGAAAACTACGTGAGCACTCCTCATGGCCCTAGAGTTGTAACCCCAAACGCCTCGAACACAGGTTAGGTTCCAATAAGATTGGAATATTTGCGCCGTTTGAGGATGAAAAGTTGATTTGATTTTTGTTTGAACGCGCAATTTTTGGAAAAACCCAGTCGGATTTGAAAAAAACTTTTTGCGTCTGATAACCCAATTCTCGGGGAATG
This sequence comes from Polymixis flavicincta, assembly GCA_949987655.1. Classification (NCBI taxonomy): domain Eukaryota; kingdom Metazoa; phylum Arthropoda; class Insecta; order Lepidoptera; family Noctuidae; genus Polymixis; species Polymixis flavicincta. The sequence goes on from OX465183.1 coordinate 22,740,128, forward strand.
AGGGTGTTCATGAATATTCAAGCCACCAGTTGGCGCCACTTTGACAAGAGGTCTTCCAATTCGACAATGAACTTAAAATATTTGATGTCATTTGGGGGACTGTCTTATGTAATTTTGACGTTCAAAAAGTGCTGACTCTCAACCTAGTTTGAATAAATGACTTGATTTTGATTTTTTGATTCGTTTCATTCTTTCGTTCACCATTCAGTCCGTAGGCGCTTTGACACTTTTGACAGGTGCCCGGACCTGACGTCTCAGTGCTGCCACCTAGTGAACTTCATTTCAGAAAACCCTCAATAACGTCTAATTAACATCATAGTACAGCCCTTAGGAAACGAGCAAAAAAAAAGTGACCTATTTGTAGTAATAAGCCGATATAATGACTACCTTTTGTTTCAGTGCAATGTGAGATCTGCTACCATTCCGCGTGCTACCTCAATTTACATTTTTTTGATTTATTTTATAATTATTTGTATAGAATTACTTTGATTATAGAAAGTATAGATACCAATCATGTTGATTTGACGAATAGAATTATAATGAAACAGTAGTGTTTTTATGATGATTTATTGTGTACATATAAGAATATAGCGATTATTATCAATTATGCACTTTTTCGTTTCTTTTGTTTTCTTCCCTGTAGTTGTGGGCACTCGGTCTGCTTGTGCCCTTTCTCTTTGCAGCTGAAGCAAGACTGAAAAGAAGAATACAGTACGATTACTTTACTTAGAATACCAAGAAAGCTTACAACATATTTTTTTAGGTTGCGTGGCTCTACACTTGTTCCCGAACAAGAGTAGAGCCATGATTTGACAGCAGGGCCGCAGTAGACTAGCTTCTGCCAGCATAGCGGAAATTATCCCACGGGAACATGCTACTGGGACAAAAAATAGCCTATTTCTTTCACCAGGATGCCATCTGTCCATGCCAAATTTATCGTAATCAGTTCAGTGGTTTAGGTGTGAAAAGGTAACATACAGACAGTTACTTTAAAATTTATAATAATATTAGTACCTGTGGATTTTGCTGCTCGGCTGTAGCGAATCGACCCTAACAAGTGTGTACCAGCCATGAGGTTTTATAGAAACTGTTCGACGCGCGAATAAAATGATCGAAGCACGATGATTGAAACCGATCGACGCGCGAATAAGCGTTCATAAAATGTCACTTTTTGTTGGGAAAACCGGCAGGCGCCCTCTGTCGGCACGAACACGCGTTCCGGTCCGGTTCAGACTCAATTTTATTCACCACCAGACTATAATAAACAAAGCTGGCTAGAAGATAGCTCATTGCTTCGACTACACTATCCAAAGATAATAAAATGCTGTGTATTCTTACCTGACTCTCAACAACAACCCCACACACGTGATTCCTCTGCTGACAACACCGCCCACATGCTTTACAATGAAAGAAGGTTGGCTTCACACACCGTTTACAAACATCACAATGTTTGTACGTCATGCCGTTCTTACTCGTACACTCGCCACACTTGTGACAGTGTTTGTTGGATGTTGAGACATAGAATTTGCACTTGTTACACATCTTGTAGTTACTGTCGTTGGACAAATCAATGGTCCGTAGTGGCAAGTTGGTGAAGAATCGAATTGGTGATGCGAATTTTCTACCGTCTTTTGTCTTGTTTAGGAATTTCTTGTGGTTTGTATATTCAATCTGGAATAGAGATCATAATTTGTACATAATACTAGCAGCGCTCCGCGGTTTCGCCCGCGTCTTTCCCGTTCCCGTGGGAATACGGGGATAAAATATAGCCTATGTCACCCGGGGATAATGTAACATCCCAACAGTGAAAGAATTTTTCAAATAGGTTCAGTTGTTTCAGAGCCTATTCAATGCAAACAAACAAACAATCAAATATTTCCTATTTATTAAAAGTATTAATTAATAGTATAGCTATGTATAGTGTTTGTATTACTGCAAGTTGTGAATTAGGTATGAAAAACTACTATCATAAATTAATTATACCAGAAGCTTTTGCCAAAAAAAAATATACCAATGCTACCAATGAAGAAACAATATGTTCTTAGTCGATTAAAAACATTGAACAGATTATAGCTACACATACCTGATAGTCATGCATCTTGATCTCTGGTGCCATATTAGTAATATAAGGTTCGGAGAAGTACGGGAAAGCCCACAACACTGGCAGGAGGCCTTCGTCAGGCTTGTCACAGATCTTCCTGTATGAGTCTGTCAGTTCCTTCAGTGTTTGAACCAGTGGTTCCACACGACCTCCAAATGGAGGGTCCATTACTATGCAGATGCCTCCATCACTGAAAGTGACAAAAGATTTGATTTTTATATTAAACAAGATAGTTTCATAATTTTATTATGAACTAGCTTTTGCCAGCGGCTTCGGCCGCGCGGATCTTTCATCCCCTATTAAACTCCCTTAGGGATTGAATTTCTAAAAATCCTTCCTTATTCCTTGTCTACACTATTAAGGGAACCTCTGTGCAAAATTTCAGCTTTCTAGGTCCAAGGGTTTGGGCTGGGCATTGATGAGTCAGTCAATCAGTCAGTCAGTCAGGACTTCTCTTTTTATTTATATAGATGATTTAGTTTAGTTATTTACATATTACAAATGCCAAATACTACAAGGTCTACTTTGGCCAGATATATAAATAAGCAAATAATACTTGTAATCATATGCCATTTTTATCCCATGAAATTATCTCATCATCATCTATATTTTTACATTTAAATATTAAAGCATCTTAGAACTTACCGAGACTGCTTAAAGAATTTCTTAAGCACCTTTTCATCCTCATTTCCATTAAACATGTAGTTATTGAACATGTTGTACCAGACAAACTTATTAGGTGGGTTGAAGTTCTGATGACGCTTGTCATAGTCCAAGAGGATGGAGTTGAAGTCTTCCCGGGTCTGGGCTTCCTGGTGGATGGAGGGGGTGCCGATGCAGAGGATGTTGCTGTAATTTGAATGATAGTAGTGTTACATATTGAGCACTTTATTGGTTTGAAAAAAAAAAGACTATTTCTTCAAAGAAACAAATTTTATATTTTATTAGATACAAGTATTTTTTTGTGTTGCCGTCCCTACATGACGCTGGCAGAATAGTCGACATCGGCTCAATTGCCAAAAAGGAAAAAAAAAAAAAGAGTATTTTTAATACTCTAGAGCTAAATGTACTAGCACTAGATTATAGAAAGATATTGAAGTAGTGTAAGGTTTACCACAAAAATTAAGTTTTAATCAAAATGAGCATTATCCTTTAAACATAATGTATATTTTTCAACAATCATTATAATGTATTTGATTGACTACACAAAATTTTATATTTTATTAGATACAAGTATTTTTAATACTCTAGAGCTAAATGTACTAGCACTAGATTATAGAAAGATATTGAAGTAGTCTAAGGTTTACCACAAAAATTAAGTTTTAATCAAAATTAGCACTATCCTTTGAACATAATGTATATATTTCAACAATCATTATTATGTATTTGATTGGCTACAAATATAAATATTTACCTGATGTTATTATTCTTGAGTATCCCAAAAACAGTGCTGACAGAATTCTTAGTAAACATGTACTGTGCCTCAACCGAATCATTCTCCAACATCGGTAGCCATGTTGTGGGACGGGTTAGCTGGTCATCTGTTAATGGAGTGATGATCCTGTGGTCCTTAGCATGCTTCTTAGAAGGCTTTGTAGGCTTTGAGACTAAGTAGAGCTCCTCGCATGTGTTACAGAATGCTCGGTCTACATAGTGACTGGATTTTACCTAGAATATAAATAGAATAACAGATATTAATTTATGGTAATTTTTTATTGACATAAAGCTAGGAGAGAGAAGAATAGTGAACAGACTGAATATTTTTTTGGCATTGTTTTCAGTTAATTCATATAATTTTGTGAAATATTGTTTACATCTATCTTGTCATTCAGTCTGGCAAATTAAGTTTTTTACAACTAAATTGATCTATTATTTTACCAATTAAGGGTTTAATTTGGTCAGTGGGTCGTCTTAGGGGCGGAGTTGTAGGAGTTGGAGTATACCCTTAGGGGCACTATGATCAGCAAAGAAAACGAAAAAAAAAATTTATCAGTAAAAAAAATTTTTGGACTATAGGTAGGTCGGAGGGCCATGCTTCTCAGAAATGAAATAGTTTCTATGGCGAAGGTCAACCCGAAACTGCAATAAAATTTGAAAATTTCCGAAAAAAAAAAACACAACATTTTTCTAAGTCCTCGCTCCATAGCGCCCCAAAGGCCAACCTTTAATTTATGTTACAAAAGTTGTTTATAAACCAAACTAACCTCACTAAAGTTACTCCATGCTGCTGTTTTATCAATCTTCGGAATCAAACTGTAGTACTTCTCATTGCGTTTCCTTACACTTTCCTTCTGCCAATCTTCTTCGTCGATATGTACTGTACATTCCTTATTCCTACACGAGGCACAAGCGAAATATCGGCCTTTTTCAGTAGAAAATAACAACGTAGGCCCATGCAAACATATTGGATGAGAAGTTACGTCTTCTATAACCACTTCCACGGGCAATGATTTCTGGGTGTTGGTGTCGTTTGACTCTAGCTTGCGTTTTCTAGGCATTTTGACGAATTTCAGCCACTTTGTTATTCAAAATTAAGGAATTCAGTGTTTAAAAAACACGTGAATATGACAAGATAGAACCTTCCTGTAAATGTCACGACGTCACGTTGACAACCACAGACAGAACACATATACCCTACGTTCCGAGATACGATAATATCGATTTGCGCGCGCTCACAGCCATTCCGAATTGGCGTGAGCGCGATAACGATTTCCCGCGAAACGTCATCGATGACGTCATGACATGCGCCATCTTGCGATAACGCAGACCATACAATTTACAGTCAGAAATGAAAGTTGGGCTGTTTTGTTTTGATTCGCATCGTATCTTTATCTAACTTTGATTTATTTGAAATAGTGCTTCTATCTAAGAAGAATAAATGTGAGGTGTATACGAGTCTAATATGGTGAAAATATGTTTTAACGTTGAGTGAGCATTTTATCGCAATCACGAGCGTTCCGTATTGATGACAAAAATGACGGATAACTGTCAGAATCGTGATATCTAACTCGGAACGCAAAATATCGATGTGAGCGCTCACAGCGCTATTTTTCTAATACGGAATGCGCCCAACTCCTAACGGAGTTGACAACAGTAAGTTCAGGGTTGCAAGCATACAACACAGTGAGTTTGATCGCCACGCTTGTTAACAAACAAATGTTTGGATTATGGAATATGATATTTTATATGGTTTAACAGGAATATTTTAATTTCGGAGGCGTAATACTGAAAATATATCCTTCGATTTTGCTTTCAGTTCAAAGTGCTCGGAAGTTTTACCCCCATAAAAAATGGAAGTTGACGGTTTATTTTTACCGATCATACCGACATTCTCGACATCCTACTGTTTCTTAGAAAAGGTTGTAATATCCCGATTTTACACTGCTGGCAATTTCGACTTCACACCGGCAGCGTTCTATTGTGTCTTCTGACATTCTTTCGAATAATTTTCAAGAATTAGGTGACACATTTACAAAAAGGCTAGTCAAAATGAATGGATTAGGGAGAACTGCGCAACGGGTAATACAAAATTGCGTGAAAACTACAACGTTAACGGGTGCTTTAGTGTCCCGAGCACAGGCTCCCGTGAAACGTGATTTCACAAGGGGAATATGGCACATGAGCTGTTCAAAGAGGCTAGATGGAACTGCAGCGACGTCAACCCTTTTGCACAATCACTCCAACACGTGCGGCTGCGGTTGCGGTTTGAAGGCGTTGCACACAAAAGGTAATACGAACCATTCTTGTGAGGACAATTTTGAGGTTATATGGTTGCACCACACGCAAAGATCACGCCGGCATTTCTGTTGCTGACATATCCATGCTTGTTCCGTTTTACTTTCATTACACAGTATTAAGCATGGCTTTAATTCAATATGGTATGATTTCTCCAGATACGGAAATTGACTGTGCCAATCCTCATCAACTCAAACCCAAGCCCCTTGGTGAGTCCTTTCCTCTTTCCCATCCTATGCAACAGTTGGTCGAGATAAGGTAAGTTTTGTTGGCTTTTTCTTCACGTTTCCATTTTCATAATTTAATTTGTTAAACTAGGTAAGTACTTCATTTCTATCTTTTAATTTCTTACTTTAACATTCTTTTAGAAATCTAGTAGATAGTATTAAAAATAGAAAGATGTATATACCTAATTAGTAATTTATACTCTTATTTAGTGTAACAGCAATGCATTAGTAATATAGTACTGCCTACCCCCTGCACTATTGCCACACTGTGTCCTCTAATCAGGAGAGGCATGGAGCCAGTTGCAGGGGAGACTAAAACCATGTTCACATCCAGGAACACGGACCTGTGTCTTGTTTCTTCATAAAAGCATGGGACATTAATAGCAGTATTTTACTTTAATTACAATCAAAATGGCTTAAAACGACACTGAAGGGACCATCCAAATGCTGACGTAATAAACAATAGTCCTTTATAAATAACAAAGAGGAAAGATTTGATTGTTTGTTTGCATTAAATAGGCTCCGAAACTACTGAACCGATTTGAAAAATTCTTACACTGTTGGGAAACTACACTATTCCCGGGTAACTACGCTATATTTTATCCCGGTATTCCCACGGGAACGGGAACTACGCGGGTGAAACTGCGGGGCGCTGCTAGTCCTTTATAAACATACATATTTGTACATAGGTCCGCATTGCAGGACTTCTATATTCCAACGTAATATCAACTATGTCGTTTTAAACTTAGTTGTTTTAACTGTAATTATTTTATGAATTTGTGACTAGTGTTTGTGTTGGAGTTGAATGTAAATTAAATAGGTTATTTTTTAATGGTCACTGGCAAAATAACCTCTTATTATTCAGACGCTAGTTCTTAATAACATAACCAAAACAGCTAGGATCAAAGATTCTACCTCATGCTTGACAAGTACATACCTTTACTGGTATTTACAAAGATAAAAAAAGTTAGATAAGTTTTTGTTCCCTCTTTAGACAACTAAAGTAAATGTTGCATCATACATGCAGAGATGTTATCACTTATCACAAATATTAATAAAGAGGAAAGATTTGATAGTTTGTTTGTTTGCATTGAATAGGCTCCGAAACTACTGAACCGATTTGAAAAATTCTTTCACTGTTGGGAAGCTACACTATCGCCGGTGACATAGGCTAAATTTTATCCCCGTATTCCCACGGGAACGGGAACTACGCGGGTGAAACTGTGGAGCACTGCTAGTCACAAATACAAGTATTTTGAGCGCCCGATACTATTATTTAAACATTATACAGGATACGTTTTTAACCAGTGCGTAAACTGTAACCATGAATTCAGCATATTATCATTCTAGACCCCTCCGCGCAGACATTTTGTCGCGGTTAATAAAAACAAAAAACCGGTCAAGTGCGAGTCGAACTCGTGCGCAGAGGGTTCCGTACTACCCATTATACCGCCATAATAAAAAAGATATTGGCAAATTTATATTTTCGCGAAAACTTGGAAGTACCAAAGTTTTCGCGAAAATCTTAAGAACGTATCCTGTATAAGCCAATTTTGAATGTGTATTACTTTAAATCCATTTTAATTTAAACATAAAAAAAAAAGGTGGATTTTAAATTGTACTTATCATAATTTATTATTTAAATTGTACTTATCATAATTTATTATTTCAACGACATACCTACATACACTTGGCAGAACTTTAAATATGTTTTTTAGAAAAAAAATCTTAGTTGTTAGATACATAGAGTATCCCACACACACTACACAAATTTTCCAAAAAGCAGTTCTCACTAAACAATCACTGTAAAATATTTGTAGGAGAAAGAGAGCTGGTAGAATTTCTGACTGAGGAGATTGTGGCTGAACGCAAAGCACAGAAGATGAAGGTGCTGCCACAGGAACTTGATGGCTTTGTAGTAGCCGGAGATGGTGCTGAAGTTGTGCTCTCCAAGAAACTCAAGGATGAACTGTAAGTATAAATTTCGAAACTTAAGACTAAAAGGTTGTGGCCCTATGTCATCACAAAGATTCCAGTTTTACCAAAATGTTGTATCTTGTCAGCCGATGTGTATGCGCTGCCCACTCTCAAGCATTGTGCCAAGCTTTGAAAAATCAACCAAGTGCACCTCACATAGCATATTCACAAAAGGCACTGTTGATTTTTTTTAACTCTTAGCCTGAGGCAAAGTTTTAAAAATCAAGTAATAAAAATGCTTGTGAAAACACGGACTCAGTGTGTACTTCTATATTTTTTACATCTTCTAGATTCGTTTGAAACACATCTTCCACTACCTAAAGCTATTTTTTCTTCATGCTATCCCCTCACAATTGCCACGCTCGACGTCGCCACTCCATGGCATGCTCGGGTGCCAAGTGTGGGGTACAGTAACGTAGTCAAGTAGAATACCACTGAGCCACATGCTAGTGAGTATGGAACAGTACTGCTACAGTTACATCTAACTACTTTGTTTTTTTTTTTAACTTAGGACAGAAACTTTTCGTAATAACCTGATAATTTGCTAGGCCAAAGGCCCATATTAATACGCCAATTTCATTTCTGATTTAAAGGTAATTTAAAACATCATTAGAATCTCAAATCAAGAATCTAAAACCAGCTTCAGAGATATAAACCGTTACTGACGAACTTTGCACAGTCACAGACGATGAGCCCCTAAAATGATGTGAAGATAAGCAGAGTAAATACTTTATTTTGTAGGTATCTCAGACCGCGCCCGAGTTCATTTTGTTTACGAATCCGGAAATGTGGTCGCGCGTTAGAGGGGCGACTTCCGGTTTTCCAAATAAATGAGCGTGTCGCATCTCATCGCGTATTGCGAGACCGATCGCTTTGATAAGGACGCAGGGTCATACTCACACATTAACATATCTTTTCTACAGCATCAAAATAACCTTCAACGTGAACCACACGGTGGACTCCGAAGAGCTCGAAGGTGAGGTGCAGCCAGAGAAGCAGGAGTTTGCGGAGATGAGGTCACGGCCCCAGTTCGAGGTGGACATCGTGCGCGGCGACACCACCCTCGGCTTCACGTGCTCCTACCTGCAGGAGCCGCCACCAGCAAATGCGAGTGCTGATGAGTACAGTATGTATAGCTTTTTAAATTATTGCAACCGTCGTGCGTGTATGATCAGAGAGTATTAACCTAAAGAAATAAAAAGAAGTGTCTCCTACCCTCATGGGAAATAAGCTGAGCTAATAATAATTATTTATTTTTCACTCCAAGTCACAAACATCAGTGTAGCCCTGGTTCTTGTCCTAGGATTTCCTGTATATCCAAGAACCAGACCTCTCAATTTGTAGGGTATACGATAAAGAGACAGAAGATACTTAAGTTAAAGTATATCCCCTCACAATTGCCACGCTCGACGTCGCCACTCCATGGCCTGCTCGGGTGCCAAGTGTGGGGTACAGTAATGCAGTCAAGTAGAATATCACTGAGCAACATGCCAGTAGGTATGGAACAGTACTGCTACAAATGTACCATTTCATCTCTAGATATTTGTTAGAAACAGTTTTTCCATGGGACTCAGGTGGAAGCCATTAGCCGTCATTTCACTGTTTGTCGAATTTCTAGACACATTATTAGTCAATGCTCCCACCAACAGGCTTCGGTAGAATAATTTCCACGAAGTTTTCTAGAAATTGTTGCACCAGTTTTGCGTCGAGCCTGTCTGCGGGGGAGCCGGCATATACTCCATCAATTATTTCTTTGGTTACCATTACTCTAATATCGTCGGTCGTTACTGGAGCATCTCCAAAATTCTGCGTTTTGAACTAAGTATGCAGAATGATAGAAAATCAAATACTCTTTCCGAATCACTACTGGAACAAGTCATACGCGTTAATCAGTACTAATAATTACTGAAAATTATATTAGCATTTATTTATTTGCATTTATTAGCATTTAGAACAAAATTAGCCATTCAAAGTATCCAAAAATTTCGTTCACTGCTGGGCATAGGCCTCCCACAAGCGCCGCCACTTCGACTGGTTCTGTGCTTCCCCCTTAAGAGACGTACAAGTAGAAAATTAACACGATAATGTGGCCAGCAATTCGGTGACCAGCGAGATGACGGCTAATACACATTTTATGGAAGACATACTGCTTAACTCAAAATGAATTGGATTAAAAATTGAATCATTTCCGCCCTAACAAGTTATTCATTCGGTACTTCTGTGTCCTTTGTTAACAGATGACGTGTTCGGTATCGACGAGCTGACAGTCTACAAGGGCGAGTGGAACGACAAAGTGTATGCTGTCGCTGGCGATGTGCTTGACGGGGTACGTTATATCCAAACTAATTTCATGTTTATCATTAACAATACTTGCACGACGATATAAAGGCTTGTCTCGCCGCTGGGTATGTTTTTTTTTTGCTAGTTTACGTATTTTGACGAATTTGCTATGAAAATTTACCCTAGTGCGAAAATTTGCTATAGGGCAAAGAGTCACTGTTGGCAATCCTATTCCCATCATATAACCGAGGTAAAGATATATCACTATTTGCACCGAGTTTTCTTATCAATTAATTTTATTTTAAATTGTACGTGCGTACGTGTTGTTAAACCTTCTAATATATTAATACTATATTAAAAAGTAAATTAAATTAGCATCACTATTTATTCATACTAAGATTCAAATTCGCCATAACTTATCATGTTACTATGGCCTCGCGGCTAAACACGCTCACTGGTGAACCTATGGTCGTAGGTTCAATTCCGGGTCGCCCCATTTCTATGCCACACTTGATACTATACCACAAGTAGTTGTCAGGTGCCAAAATCGGGGTATATTGACGCATTGAAGTGAAGTCGATCTCGCAATATGTTTGTGGGATATTCGTTGAAATGCTACATTTTGTAACTGTTCCAAATAAAACCTTTTTGGTATGGTTTTTGTAATAATTATTCATCTGTGTTACATTTTATAACTGGTTTTGATGTTTCTCTTTTTTATTTACTGTAGTTTTTTTGGTATTTATTATTTAGTAATTTAATTCGCGCCCTACAGAAAAGTATAAGATTTTTCGTTGTTTTCGTTGTTCGTTTCTTCCTTTTTTTACATCCATATTTTTTCGTACCTTCCACAGTACCTCTACGATCTGCTGATGAACTTACTCGAGGAGAAGGGCATCAGCAACGAGTTCGTCAACAAGCTGTCAGATTACAGCACGGGCTACGAGCACCATGCGTACATCAACCTCCTTGAGACCGTCTCGCGCTTTACCATCGGGAAATAAACTACATATACAGCTTCCTTTTTTAAATCACAAGAACATAGTGTCAAATACTAGAAAAGCTCATTGAAAATTCGACTAATAAAATGCAATGTTTCTAAATCATCCAGCCACAATGCGCGGCCGTTAAGGTGACACTTGTCCACATTTTTTCCATACAAACTTCGGGAGGGTTTTACTCCACTGTTTGACTATGTAAATCAAAAATAAAACATGGTATGGTTTTGTCTCGTTATTATTATTGTCTGTACGGAAACAGAATACTAAAATAAAAAGCCATTAAAAAGTTATGAGCCAACAAAGATTCGTTTTTCTTGCTAATTTAACCTAACTTTGAGCGTGTTTAAGTAATAAAAGGAGTGTAAAATCTCAAAACCAAGACGGTACCGACAAAGTTCAATTAACAATAAATTCAATAAACTTTATTCGTCATTGATTTATGCAGCGGTTTTTTCATAAAACCCGATCTTCTGAAGGACTTTTCTTAATTTTTTCGCGATTTTTTTTCCAAAAATGCTCCTGCATCTCACTCAATAACGTTGTGCATGTAGACTAGCGTCTAACTGCTCACCACTGATAGTATCTCTGTCGGATACGAAGCCTGGTGAGACAACGTGATTTTTAGCCAGGCCCACCAGTGAGTTCGAGCCCGCGCAAAGTGTACCCTTAAAATGGCACAGAAAAACTAGAAATAACTCTTTTTATATATATTTTTTTTTCTTTATAGAGCGTTGTCTCCTCATAGCTGTGTGACAGTCTCTTTCTAAAAACTCATGTCAACTGGGTACCGTAGTTGGGTTTTATTATTATCCCTAGCATTTGTCTTTTATCTGAATTTAATAAGATAATGATTTTACGTTTATTTTTATTTTACACAAACAACTCTAAATAGTCGGATTGATAATGGCTGTATTTAACTCATGTCATGTAAAAGCCAAGTTTGTGAGTTATTGTGAATTTTGGGCCGAATTGTAGAAATGTTTCTTGTTAGGTAGTGTACTCAAAAAATAAGTTAACTCACGGTTTGGTAATTATTGACTGGTCCTAAACATTATTTTGTAAATTTCAAATATACAACCATAATGTTTTAAATGATGGAAATGTTCATTCATTTAAAATATTATAGTCCTAAGGAGTGAAGCATTTATGCTGTAGCCAGCTTTAAAATAGTTTAGTTGTGTCATGGTGATGTTTTGTTTAATGTTAGTTATATTGTTAGTTATCTGAATTAAATTGTTCCAATGTATTTTTTGTTGTTTCTTTTGAGTCTATAAACCTTCGCTTTATATTAATTTACTCTTTTCCTCACGATGTAGTCCTTACCCAGCATTGATTCATGGAATATTGGGAAAAGGGGGTTATTCCGTTTATTCACTCTTAAAACCCACCTTTCAAAAAGCGGCAGCATGTATTTGGCCATGTGCCGAAATTTACGCGCTTTCGTCAGGAAATATTTAGAGCTGCCAGAGCGAGACCATCCTCGGACAAAGACACGTATGCTCGATACCATCAGTCGGACAACCAGGGCGAGGAGTTCGGATATGATACTGAGCGGCGACGTCGTCTTTAAAGTGAGTACTTAGGTAAATAAATAATTTCTTTTTTTTTTTTTCGGGTTATCATGCGGAAACGCATCTCGAGAATCCACCATAATCCTCATGGCCTTGGGAACCTATCTATTCAATATTATCAATGATTATCCACCAACCCGCACGGGGACCGCGTAGTGGATTATGACCCACTTCGTCTCACAGAGACCTGTGTTCCCAGCTGTGGGAATGTTAAAGGCTGATTATGCTTATTATGCGTGAACTAGAAAACAAGGTGTAAGGTATTGTGTCTACTTTTGATATTCTGTCCCCCACGGACAGAATAACAAAAGTAGACGTCACATGTCACGTGATAAAAATTCATCGCAAGAAGCGTTTTGGCGGTAAATTCAAAACAACGAAAAATAAATTTGGTTTAAATCGTTTTTTTGAGAAAATGGATAGAAATCAATTTATTTTTATTTTTCTGTTTAATAAGTATGTCGTTCCAATCTTCAAATTAGAATAGTTTTTGAAAAATTGGAAAATACCCTGTATAAATGTCTGTGGAAAATACCCTATTATTGGTGAAAAGGAACGATAATCACTGTCTTGAATTTAATTTGCTCATAGTCAGAACATAGTCCACTTGATTGATTGTCCAAATATCCCGCGATTTCCGATCTCGAATGTCTGCTCACAAACAAGTACATACTAATTCCATGGCCCGCAGTCAGCTGACAGCTGTTCGTTTCGTTGTTCGCATTCGTTCGTTCGCTGATAGCCTTCTCAACATAAACTAGAGTAAATAATAACGGGTATCAAAGACTACATTATTAAACCAATTATTAAACACACAGAACACTTAAATATACTCCTATGATTTTATACAGCCAAACGGTAATTCTCAGCCAGCTCACACAGCTGTTCGCTGTTCCATGAATTTGTCATGACAATGTATCTCCATCTCTTTCCTAAACATTGATTTGCTTTGGATTTGCACCTTATCACGGCAATATAAAAAAGATAACAATGTTTTTGTGCTTCCGACATGAAAATCACCTTGGCCAATCAGAAATAATCTTAATTCGAGCTTAGAAAATGAGCTTACAATCAACCAATAGGAACGCCGCAAACCACATGAAGTTCGTGCGAATCCTCTACTGCCGCGCCGCTGTGACATATCGGCGAGCGAAGTAAATTGAATCGAGTTTTCATTTATCTCGGCAAAATGGCTGACGCATCTTCGTCGGCGATGCGCTCAAAGAAAATACCCGATAATTTGTACGAGCTGTGCCTCACGAATTTAGTGAACTATTTGCAGAAAGCTAAGTGCGACAGAAATGTGCTCGAAGGTATTCCGGACACCGTCCGCATGGATGTTTATTACAAGGTGAGTTATGCCACACTTAGCTCGTCTTCCTCTTATCGATAAAAATACAGTGTACAGTGAGTTTACCGATAATATTGTCAGATGTTGTAGCTGTTGGCGATAATATCGTTATCAGAGGTGAATTGTTAGTGGTGGTGTTGAGTCATTTTAATTAGTTCGTTTTGGGCAGTGACCGTGAACGTTTAGTCAGTGCGTGTATTCGCAGCTAGTCACTTTCACTGCTGCACCGTCACAAGATCGCTCTTTGTTACGAAACACGTAGCTGTGCATCGCCAGCGTGTGTCGATATCAATCTGCCCACTATTGTGTTTCATACGACCCATAAATGTCCAATTTGTTGCTTTGTGTAACAATAAAAAATTGGATTGCAAGCGACTGCTCAAATAACCGCTTCCTTGCACATAATGTCGGCTCAATACCTCCACACGACAATAATGCGACAGTATGCTCTCGCTCTCTGCATCATAATGCATAACGCACATAATGGGGGTCAAACTAACCATAGTTAGTTTGACCCCCAGTAGGCACTGATAACGTGTAGTCTATGATGAACAATAATATTTAGATGTGAAGGTGCTCTGTTCGATCTAACAATATAATTGAAAGAATTGGCTCACAGCTACAGTTTACCAGTTAATTCCAATTATTTACTTATACGATAGTGGCGTTAGTAATATTTTCTATAAAACAAAAAAAACTTTATTTCCAGTTTTACAATTTTAGAGTTACCACTTGCTATAATAACATTATGAATTTCGTCCAGTAAATTGTAGGTGCACACAGTGTTTTAATTAACGGATAATGTCTAAACTGTCTAGCATTCAACTTGATTGTTTAATTTATTCAGCAAAGATGGAGAAACATTTTTTTCATTTTTGTCAGATAGGTTTTACAAAACCCATGTAACATTCTGAACCATTAGTTTTATAATGAAGCATTTACCTATTGTGTACTAAACAAATCCAATAAGAGTTGTTAATATAGTTTCGAGCCATTAATTGTTCGGATGAAACCAGCCTTTCTGATTTTACTGCAAAACCAAAACAGAGCAGGTGTTATTCGTTACGTACTTCTACTGACACTTTTCCTTAGATTAATCCAAGGAAAAGTGGATCTATCATTATGACAAATATAAACATTGAAGGGTGGGCGTTTTTGGGGGACTGTCTATTGTAATTTTTGACATTCAAAAAGTGCTGACACCAGCCTAGTTTGAATAAATGAATTTTGATTTTGATTACCAGCTTATAATCTTGGGCCTTAAAAACAAAACAAGTGTTTATTTTAAATTACATGATATAAATATGTTGCCTTTGCTTATTACATTAAATAAAAATATTTTAATCACAAAATATTAGTGAGAAAAAGAAAATCATAAGTTTTGTTAATACATAATAAGATAAGTGATACTTAAATTCAGTATGCAACAATATCATTAATTAGTCAGTCAGTCAGTCAAATTCAGTATTGTACAATATTCACAATCCTATTGATAAGTATTATAAATGTGAAAGTTTGGATATTTTGATGTTTGTTACTCAATCATGCAAAAACGGCTGAATGGATTTGGATGAAATAAAGCAGATGGATAGATTATAACCTGGATAAACTTCTAGGTATACTTTTATCACGATAGTACCTTCCCATAGGCTAATGTTCGACATCCATGTGGGTGAAGCCGCTTTTAAGGCCCCTCGCTCAGGGCGACTTTTTGTAACGATGCAGTAGCGATGCTGTCGCGCGTCCGCATCGATACAGTCGCGAAGCCGTCGCTAGCTGTGTGCCCTCGCCCACCAAACGCGATACTGTCGCGATGCAAACGCGATTCAGTAACGGCACAAAGTACCTGCGATCGCTACAGTTGTAAGATGGACACCGTTGAGGCAACATTAGTCACGTTGTCTTAGGTGCTGCTTTTACGTAAGCAGCTCTCGACCTGTCTGTGTTGCACTAATGCTCGGTTCTCCACTCACGCGCCATCCTCCCTCCGTTCTCTGCCCCATGACGTCCGACACGGTCGCGCGTTTGCATCGATACAGTCGCGATGCTGTAGCGCGTTAGTAACGCGTTGGCATCGCTTCTGTAGCGCGTTGCAAATGCGACTAACACGCGTTAGTAGCGATGCTGCCGCGCGTTTACGAAACGCGCGACAGCATCGCTACAAAAAGTCGCCGTGGGCGAGGGCCCTTAGAACTGAAATAGAATTACAGCTCCTTTTACAAAACTGACAATTTAGCACTGGACTAACTTGTCAGTTTTGTAAAAGGAGCTATATTTCGATTTCAGTTACGTTCTTATTTAAAAAACAGGCTCGACGGTTTAAACCATACCTAAATAAACCTACTTGCTTGATGACAACCATAGAAGGTTGGAGATGTATTAAATAACTAGCTTTTAGGGCCCTCGCCCACGGCGACTTTTTGTAAACGCGCGGCAGCATCGCTACTAACGCGTGTTAGTCGCATTTGCAACGCGCTACAGAAAAGCGATGCCAACGCGTTACTAACGCGCTACAGCATCGCGACTGTATCGATGCAAACGCGCGACCGTTTCGGACGACATCGGGCAGAGAACGGAGGGAGGATGGCGCGTGTTCGTTCTTATTTCAAAAACAGGCTTGATATTAGTTCTTATTTCAAAACCAGGCTTGATGATTTATACCATATTTAAAAAAAACCTTGTTCTGTAATAATGAGGTACATGTTTAGATGTTTGTTATTCAATCACGCAAAAACGGCTGAACGGTGGCGGTGGTGATTTTCTTGCAGACAAATTTAGACTTTATGCATTAATTAAACAATTGCATTATATTCTTATGAATTTGATATACCTAAATAACACTATTTTGACTTCATGACATAAGTTTAAGTTTACTATTATTTAATTACTTCCTGGCTGAAACAGGTGCAGGGTGAAGCCCCTGGCAAAAGCAAGTTTTAAATAAAGTTGAAAAAAAAGTTAAAGAACGGAAAATTACGTATTGGGAGAGCCCTTTTTGAGCTTTATGTATATAAAATGTTAACAGCAATAGCATAAAATGTGAAAGTTTTTAGAATTCAGCTCATTTTTGAACAGCCATTAAATAAAATCTTCTTCAAAGCCATAAACAATATTTTCACCAGTAATACATAATACTACTCTGATAATATAAATACCCACAATATTTGTAAATACATATTATATAAGTTTGAGGAAAAGATCTTGCATCCACATTTAAAAACAAGGACCATAAAATATGTGTAATTAATGAACTAGGTAGGTATGTTTGGTACCTTTACGATGTTGGCTAAACAATACAATGTCATACAGTGTACTGCCTCCATTAAGGAATTACGAGGTTATTGACCCTCCTATTTTTTATTTATTTCGTCAAAAAAGTATATTTTTATCAAATTCCCGTCAAGGTTGCAAGCAAACTCATTCGTATATCGATACTATTTTCGTAGTAAGTAGCATTTGAAAGAATTTCACGCACGACTGGTAAAGCCTGAAAAATCCGAGCGACAAGTTGGGTCGTCCACTCGTCCGAAAACTACTCAAGAAGTCAGGACATAATATCCAGCTACTCAAAAAAACTCAACTCAAAGCATTTTTGTCAAATAAACCAATTACTGGCACTCTTGAGAAGTCAAAAAGACGAAACTAGTTGCCCATTCCAAAGCGTAGTATGTTTCTATGGAGAAGAACGGACAAGGAACTTCATGGAAACTCTTTAAAATCAAAATATAAGTAACATAATTCACGTTGAAATTATACATGTGGGAACGATGAAGTAATGCGTGCATGCATTCAAAAATTTCAATTAGCCGTGGAAGCTTAAAGATGACCGGAAGGGCAATTCTCGTAATATTAAGAACGTTCATAGTCTGATCTGTCTCAATCTGTCAAAAATAACTTGAGTTTCCATACATTTTTGACATTTGATTGTCGCCGAGATGAGACTGAGACTAGATTTTGAACGTTTTTAATTACGAGAATTGGCCACAAACATGACTTATAGATCAGCATAATTAAGCTCAACCATTTTGAAGGGAACGAGATGACCAACACAAGCAGAAAACAGAAACTACAATGTCGCCCGCAACTTCGCTATAGATAAACTAATCTCTGTCACCATCGTCAGATAGTGGTATTTATCAAAGTTACCAACTGAACACAGTTCAGTGTGAGGGCTATTAGCGACATGACGCTGTAAGTTATAACCGACAACAGTAGAAAATATACGCAACTCCAATAGTCTACATAAGCATCTTATAACGTTCTCACTGCTGGCACACAGGGCGCCTCTTTATGAGAGCGAGTGGGCCGTAATCCACCACGTTGGCCCAGTGCGGCTTGGTAAATCTCCCGTCATAGATTTTTTGGTTCTAGGCCATGTCGGTTTCCTTACGATGTTTTCCTTCACTGTTTTGAGAGCTGTGGTCATGAAATAAACTATACAAAGTAACTCGCCTGCTTGGGTTCGAACACACGACCTACAAACAAGTATTGCGGGGCCGCTACATCATCATCTACCTGCCTTCTCCCAACTACGTGTGGTCGGCTTCCAGTCCAACCGGAAGCACCTGAATACCAATATTGTACATGGAAAGGTTATCTATATCATCATAAGGTGAATATTCTCTCAAATCTGAATAGACCTCAAGCAAATTGACATTGAAATCAAAGCCTTTTTGCTGCTCGTTGTTAAGTGCATCAGTGCAATATGACGACATTGTTATTCTGAACCCTCGGACAACCACGATGTGTGTCAATCAATGACAAATATATGCATTACATTTGTTTAACAATACATGTGCATAGGTAAACAAAACACAACTGTTCATACAAATTCACACCACGTACATTTCATGTCAGAAATTGACAGTTTCCTACTTGCTGACTTAGGTACTGTATATTTCTTTTGGTGCTTCTTCTTCGCAGTCGCTTCCTCATGTAAGACGGGTGTGACTACGATGAGAAATTCGCGCCACATGCACCAAACTGCCATATCATATTCCAAGGTGTCTCACCATACACCTATGGCATAGTTGTACAACCTCAACTGAGCCAGTGATTATCAGGCATTTAGGGTCTATACATATATACTCGTAGTTCTTGTATCGAAACTGAATGTTAGGGGTACGCGCAAATTGCAGCCATATAGACTTTACAAAAGTAGGACAAAATTAGACTGAAAGCCGAGCCCAACAAAGTTAAGAAAAGGCTAGGCAGAAAGATGGGGTATAGGGCTACGAAACGTGCAGCAAAATGCCGTTAAAAACTCAACATCGACGACCTAAGGACAACAGATTCGTATCACCGTGACCAATGCTGCTTGCCTTGGTAATAGCCCGTTTAAAAGCGTCGTTGGGCACAACACGTATGTTTTTTTTTGTTGTCAAATAACAAAATCATCATCTTTCAGCCGAAAGACGTCCTCTGCTGGACATAGGCCTCCCCCAAGCTCCGCCAATTCGACCGGTTCTGTGCTTCCCGCATCCACCTAAAAAATGCAAATGATCTATGAAAAATGTATGGGTTTCCAATAATATTGACTAAGTATTGTTTTATGTTGGTACAGGTGTGTCAGTGAACTCATTGACATCACCAGTTCACTAAGTTCCAAAGGTGAGGTTATTGTCCCATAAACATTTATTTGTCGTCGAGGGTGACGATGTTATCGACTCCAACATTATTCTAGGGCTTAGAGAACTTGAACCATCCTTTTGTTAGGAGCTAATTATTCCAGTAAGGTTTAGCGATGGCTTTAAGCTGTTCCGTATACCGTATACTTGCCAAAGCTTTGTAGATCGAAGTAGACCAATTCTCGTAATTAAAAGCGTTCATGATCTAGTCACAATGTCATCTCAGCTACAATCAAATAATAGGTCTTTACCTATGAAATTGCCGTTTTGTATGAAAAAATTTAAACGAATTTTTTTCATGAATTTTTTATTTGTATTAATCGAAGTAATCACCCATGCAATCAATGCATCTTTGCCATCGCAGTGGCAGTTTATTGATGCCCTTCTTAAAGAAATCAGCTGGACGGGAGGCAACAAATTCTTCAAAGGCATTTTGTACTGCCTCTCGGGTATTAAATTTTTTTCCCGCCAAGAAGTTATCCAAATTCTGGAAAAAGTAGTAGTCTGTAGGCGCAAGGTCTGGTGAGTAGGGCGGATGACGGAGAGCTTCCAACCCCAGTTCTTGCAACGTGGAGACCGTCTGCTGTGCAGTATGAGGTCGCGCGTTGTCGTGCAGGAGCAGCGGAGACGAGCGATTGACCAATGCTGGTTGGAGATGCGCCAGCTTCTCCATCATTGTGTTCAGTTCTTCACAGTACACATCTGCAGTAATGCTCACCCCGTTTGGTAAGAAGCTGTGATGAATCACACCGGCGCTAGACCACCAAACAGTGACCATCACTTTTCTAGGGGTAAGTTTTCGTTTAGGGCATTGTTTAGGTGCTGAACCAGGATCCAACCAACTTGCTGAGCGCTTACGGTTATCAAACAGAATCCATTTTTCATCGCAGGTAACAATGCGGTTCAAAATTCCTTCATTTGTGTGTCTGTTGAGCAGTGCAAGGCACGTCTCGACGCGTACTTCGCGCTGGCGATCATTGAGTTCGTGGGGCACCCATTTGTCAAGCTTTTTTACCTTGCCAATTTGACGCAAATGGACCAATATTGTTTTGACGCTAACGTCGAAAGCTGCTGCTAATTCAGCCGTAGATTGTGTATCATCAGCTTCCACAATCGCCTTTAATTCGTCATTGTCGACCAAAGTCTTCGGACGACCGCGAGGTTCATTTTTCAGGTCGAAATTTCCAGAACGGAAGCGAGCAAACCAATAACAGGTGGTGCGTTGGTTTGTAGTGTTAGCTCCGTAAACGTCGTTGATGTTGCGTGCCGCTTGTGCCGCGTTGCTGCCACGATGGTACTCATATTCCATAATTACTCGAATTTTTAACGTATCCATGATGACGAAAAAGATTGAAATGCGATGAAAATGTAACACTAATCAATAAAGAAATGACTACTTTTAGAAAAAAAAATCCATGTTTTTAAAATAAAATTAATTTGAAATTAGAATTCTTAGCCAAACAAAAATTATTTTGATTTGAAATGGCCAGTACTGCAGAACGGCAATTTCATAGGTAAAGACCTAATATTAACTAGAGGTGACAATCAAACTAGAGGTATTTTTTACAGATTGCGACTGAGATCCTGAAATCAGACTGTGAACGTTGTTATTATTTCGGGAAATGCCCCTCAGGTGTTTTGGTCTCCAAAACACGAACTACGCGTTGCACCTCATCATTTCAGCCGAAAGACGTCCACTGCTGGACATAAGCCCACCCCCATGAGGCGGGGTTTTGCCATAATCGCCACGCTGGGCAGGTGGGTTGGCGATCGCAGTATGGTGGTTAAATGCATAGAGAACGCTACTGCCCATTCTCTAGTAAGTCCCTTAGTCGCCTTCTACGACACCCACGGGAAAAAATGGGATGGTGCTATTCTTTTACGTCTGGCACCACACGGAACGCATTGCACCTGAGGGGCAATTTTGGTAATTTAAGAATGTTCACAGTCTGATCTCAGTGTCAATCTGTCAAAAATGCCTCTAGTTTCCATATATTTTTGACAGATTTTTTTAAATTCGATTGTCGCCAAGATGACACTGCGAACGTTTTTAATTACGAGAATTGGTCACGCAAATCCTACTCAAGCAAAGTTTTCTGCCAGATTAGCATATGCCCAACAACAACCATCGGGCATTAGACACAACACCCGTCTGGTCGGAAGATCCTCCCTATTCGTTGGAGGATGAGGAACTTTCCATCCCCTTAGTCATACCTCCATACTCCTAGGTAGTGCCTGTTGCAAAGCAAAATCAGTCTCTTTTCATACACTCCTTACGTTTTTCTTATAACTAAGTAAATAATATTTATAACTTTGTAACCATCACTTTGATTAATATTGTTCTTTTACATTCTTTATCGTCGAAATTAATCTTGTGTAGTAAGTAAATATTTTGCTTCTTACTGCGAAGGCTAATGGGCTTGTAATTTTCCTGTTCTCGTCTTTTTAATGACACGCGGTTAAGTATTGAGAAATAAGAGCTGTCTTATCAACAGAGGATCAGTAATTTTCGAGACTGTCACGGGCAGACAAGCACATAAAAAATGTCGCGGTAATATATCGTTAACGGATTACGTTTTTGGATAATCTAATTTACATAGGTATGCAAATATATGTTATGGAAGCTTAAAGACATCAAAGGTCACAGATTTATAAACAAATAATCCTGTGTAATTTCTAGACGCTTTTTTTTTTTGCATGTGTCTGCTTCCTTTAGGAGCACTATATCGCTCTCACTCTCAGTATTCGAAACTGTCACTGAAAGAAGATTGAAATTACCTGTTTAAAAAAACTAAGTACCAAAATCTCTCTGCTACTAACAAGATTGAATTCAGCTTATCTCTTTTCTCTATTGATCATACTCTCATCTTCGTGCCCTTGTCCCATATTATTTGGGATCGGCACGACACATGTACTTCTTCCATTCTCCTCTGTCAACCGTCACGCTATCATTCACTCCCTTCTCTTGCACATCATTTCTCACACAATCCATTAATTTTCTTTCCTCTGTTCCATACATCCAGTTTCATCTCTACTCATATGCCATTAAAACTCCGATCTTCGCTATCAACGCTAACAGGCTGTAAGCGCCGGCGCATTTATCCTTTTTTTTTCCACTAACTTTTCAATAAACCATGTAAAACGATTTTACAAAGAATATATTATGTACTGTAATTAAGACATCAAATGTGGGGCGAGTAATAAATAGGCTGTAATAAAAAAAGTACGTTCCCCAGCCATAAAAGTGTTTATTGAAAGAGATAAGGTTAATAATATCACACGATTTTCATAAAGCACTGTTTTATCCAAACTAAATTTATATCGTAACTGTATGTAGATGCAAAACAGATTTTAAACGTGCAATGAGGCTTCACATGAAATGATCTAGACCACACCTACTTAGGATATATTAACAGGCAATAAAAAATAGGAAAAATGTACATTCTAAAAATATGACATGTGATGCTGAGTAAAAGCCTAACTAGACTTATTTATTTATATTTACCTACAACATATTTTTAAAATGAATACCTATCTTTATATTAATGATACGTGAAGCAAAACCTTGTACCCCTTTTTACGAAAATTACGCGGACCGAGGAGTATTTGGCACAGTTGCCATGTTATATGGAGGAGTGCAGGGAGCTATTTTGTTTTTTTTTGTTACCTATATTTAGTTATTAGTTTATTACCTATATTATTTCCAAGAATTTTCTTGAATTTCAATGACATCCTGCATCTTCTTCCAAGTGCATTTGTGGACCAAATATTCTCCTGTTCTCACTTGAAGTTAAACTGTCATGGTGGTATTTCCATGACTGTGCTTCTGAACTAGTCGTTGTCCCAGCACGCGTCACGCCTATTCATGTAATCATACTAGTCTTTTTGTTCTCAGCTTCTGGAAAAAACCAAAATACTTTCACCTCATTGCAAAATTATCTTCTACCTTTCTTACGTATTACATCATTGCCCAGTGCTACTTACTTTTTATAGTTCAAGTAGAAAACTATTTTCCCTTCAACAAAGCTAGTCGACACATGCATACCTAGGGCTAGAATATCCTTCAATTGTCATGTCAGACGTAGTATTGGCACCGCTGACGAACAATACTCTGATGCAACGATTGCTCAATGCGTTCAACAACTGTGCGTGCATTTGATATTGTACGTACTGTCGATTGTAGGTCTAAGAATATGTACTGTGTGTGGTTCATATCTTAGCTTTGTAGATGCCCAAACTCAAATCATTAATTTATTTAGAAAAAAAAGTATTATATTTGGGACACCAACAGAACATACGAACGGTAAAAAAGAACATTAAATCTAACAAAATCATGAAAACAAAAATGAAGCGATGAAGGAAGACCTATGCGAGGCTAAAAAGGCTCCTATCTCAGTATGATGCTTCGATATTTGAAAAAAAAAAAAAAAACAAATACCGCACCGCTGGTATTCTGATAGGGCCCGCTGTGTATTTCTTTTAAACCATAAACAGGCTTGTCGAGGAGTCAGATCAGTCAGAAATATGAAGCTAGTTGCCCATTCCAAGGCGTAGTTGGTACCTATGGAGTAGAACGGGCCAGAAACGCCATGGACACACTTTTAAATTATATTGTTACGAAACATTACTTCCATCGGTTTTAGCTGATGAAATAAAGTCCGTGCTAGCTCGTTGTGCTGGTGACATTCCCAATGGTTGGAAAAACCTGGACAAAGGATGCAATCAACCAAAAACTACACTAGCAAAAATGAGACACCCATAGCCAACTGTGGATGATTCCCTGCTCAGATGATGACTCCAATATTTCAATGGATTATGGAAATTATTACAAGTCTACTAATTGATTGCAATACTGTACAGATCAAGGGTCATTGACAGCACTTCTGTTTTGTTTACAACGAACGTTTTGCAATGGGTTCAATCATCATTCGATAAATTAGAAACTTAATTCGTGAACAGACAAGGCCATAGAGTGTCTCATTCTTTTTCCTTATTGCTTGAATAATTCTAAACATTACCTCTTGAAGTTCATTGACATTGCAACTGGAATTAGAAAGAGTAACTGAGTCATAGGTTTTTATAAGCATATCTTTGAAAACAAAGTGAGGAAAGATTTAGGTGTGAATGTGGATGGTTTAAAAGAGTAGAGGAAGACCAAAGGATCGATGGATGGACTGTGTGTAAGATGATATGGGTAGAAATAGGGTGACTGCTGAGATGACGATAAATAGAGGAGTATGGACGAAGAAGAAACGTCACGCCGACCCTAAATGAATTGACATAAGGGCAAAGGGAATGATGATCTTTGAAACTCAAGCCGCTGTATGTTAACTGTTGCATTTGAGTACTCGTTTATATACTTCCACAGTATCTCTAATCCCATAGCTGCTTTACTTGAACTAGTGGTCGCACAGTCATCGAAATTCAACCATAATTCATTCAAAACGTAATATATTTTGAACGCTTTATTATATTGAAAATATTAACTTTCTACATTCCTTCTCCATAAAATCCTCCGTCTGTGGAATATTCGTAAGCAAGGGTGGTAAAAAGTTTTTGCTTCACGTATTAATATATAGATTTTATCAAGGAGTGGAGATTATTAAATTAATTTTCTTTGACTATATCACTTTCATCCTGTCGATAGTAACCTCCTAACTTCTGATCTACGTGCAGTATTCTGTCCACATTATCCGCAAAGATTTGCAAGTAAGAAAGTCCTTTACAAAACCTTACGTACTGTCCTACATGCACTCTCGAATTCGCGAAAGGTCGATTGTCATGCGACCGAGCGGTCTTATCGAAAGTGTATGCCATATAGAATACTGATCCAGTACAAAAAGCGTTCGTTCTCATTTTCCTCTATAGAAAGTTATTTATTACGTGGCAAGATAAATTATGATAATCCTTGGTGATGTAACGAACATCAGTAATGTGGTTGATGATGTAAAATATTATGTCTTTGAGATGTTGATGCTTCAGCGAAAGTTATTTTTGTTGATTCTGTTGCCCTAGCAAGGATCCGGTTTGAATCAACTATGTTGTAGTGTCTGTGTGGTCGCAGAATTAGAACGTTGCGATGGCTGGTGACTTGTTTTGTATTGGATCAGGAAGATTGGAGCCATTCCGCATGATTTCCTCAGTGTTGACAGTTGTGCTGCCCTGTATATCTGTTTCTCGATGCAACCTATGTTATACAAGGGCTCCAGTTGACCCTTTTCGTAGAATGTATTTGTAATTATTAACAAAGCTGACTTATTGATTAAATATGCTTTATTGTACACGAGAAAAATACATAGCAAATAAAAAATGAAATACTGCAAAATATACAATGGACAGCCTTAACGCTATCTGGAATCTCTTCCAGGCAACCTTGGAATGGACAGTGATTTGCCTGAGCGTATAATGAATGTGCTGTTTTTTCATATGGAAAGAAAATTCTCAAGCCAGGTGTTCTGATTCAGGAATTCTACATTGATCTTTGGCATAACAACTCCACACGAACAAGTTTTTTTTTTAAATTCGTTGCACAATCGCAGCATTACGAATTCAAGTATAAAGTAGATTAAAACAGGCAAAAATAAACGAGAATTTGGCTTCAGTTCAATGTTACCGTATTTCCTGGTTTCTGAAGTTTATTTCAAGGGACTACAATCACATGTCCTATCCTTACCAATAGACATGGGTGTAACTTATCTTAAAAATCTGATTGACTCCAATTCGCAAATGCAGTGCAGTATTTCTAAATTTCAATGAAAACAACAATTTCACGCCTTGTTTCCCCAAAAGGTTTAGCAGAGGTGTGCCTAATAGTACACCCACATTTTCCTGTTTATGTTTAAATCCCATGTAATAGGGGCGAGCCTATTGCCATAAACGTGGCACAAATACAGACTCGCGGCTGCCACTGAGAAATTTCGGAGAGAAAACCGAACAACACTCACTCACACTCAACTCACTTCGCTTAATAAATGCCTTCGAAATTAATAATGTATAAAACCCTCCTCTTTAAACGTGATTTCAAACATCTTACAAGAAACGTCCTCGTGACTTTCAACATATTCGTTCACCTGTAACTTTGAAACTTGCTGAGGACCAATTATCGAACAATACACAACGGAGAAGCCTCACTGGTGCTGAAAACGTGACTCCGTCCAATTTGCGAGCTGTTGCGAAGGAAATTTTATAAAAAAACTTCACAATTTTGTGACCCTTTTCGTTACATTTTATGAAGAACAACAATGTCTTAATTGTTTCGACTATTTGTTTTGTATAAGAGTGGGAACTCGAGAAGCCTCGAGATTTTGTTTTAAAAGAGTTTCAATGGAGTTACTTGGTCGTTTTTCTCCATAAGTACCTACTATGCTTTGAAATGGGCAACTAGCTTCATCTTTCCGACTCTTTGACTATTCAAAAGTGACTGTAATTGATTTAATTGCAATAAATGTTTTGAGTTTGAAACAATTCATAGGTTGTGTGAAAGATTTATGTAAATCATCATTCTGTCCCTGCCAACTTCAAACAATTGAAAGAAACAGAACGATGTTTTAAATTGATTTGAGTTGCAACTGGGTCTAACTGTCATAAGGGTCGGGTGAAGAAAAGGGTGAACATTGATGTTGAGATAATAATAATATGGAATTAGAAGACATGTCGCTGCGGCAACGTTAGATAAGATCAGGAAGACTATGACATGACATAAAACAACATAACTTGACACCTGTGATCCCCAAATAGTTAAGCAGAGGTTTACCCATAGTGCACGTACATTTTTCCAGTTATGTTTAAGTCCCATGTCATATGGGGCGAGCCTATTGCCATCAACGGGGCACAAATCCAGACTCCTGAAACTGACTCAGAAATTTCTGAATGAAAAATCCAAAAACACGATGGATCGAAAGATGGACGGATTTGGATGATGAATTGATGACTCAGCACCCTAATTGCGTAACTCACGATTCATCATAATCTGTTTCGTTTTGAAACAGATTATTAAACCATTGCTTCAAATGTTCGAAAAATGTGTCTGTTCAACAACGTAAATAACGCAATGAATACTGTTGAACTGTCAAATTAAAACCGATTATGATTAATCGTGAGTTACGCAATTAGGATGCAGGTTTGAAACTTTGGAGTAGTTAAAACGTTCACAAAGGCAGGGTATTTTAAATGTTTTATACTAGTTTTCCGTTGGTTTTGGGTGACTAACTGTGTTTGCATCTGTTGATAATGTTATAACGTATGTCCGCAGTATATGTTTGCATGTCTGATTACGGTTCATCTCATGAATTTTAATTTGGCTTATATCCAATATAAGGCTATTTGGAGTTATATTGCGTGTTGGTGACATGTTCGCGCGTCATGCTACCAGAAAATTAATAATATTGACTTATTGTCGATACTTGTTTATTTTACAGACTAGTTTATTTAAGAATTTAACGTTTTTCAAACCTGTGGAAGTGTGGCTTGAATAAACAATTGAACACGTAAATAATTTTTAGTGTTTACAGATTTTTTTAGTGTATGCATAGCTGGGGTATGGTAATTATATGACAAATGCATTGACTTAATACAAAACTGCTATGGATATCTCTAAAATCGAAGAACTTGTTTACATTACTTTCACTGCAGGCCGGTGGGTTTCGACCACATCTGGCAAATATTTACAAAAATTGAAGAATTCGCACAATTTTTGCTTGCAAACACTATTGAAAAGGCTACTTTCACATGTCAGATAAAGGAGCTTGTCCAGAGGATCTTACCTATTTCTGTTAGCAAGCACCGCTGTTGTATTCCGATTTGAAGGGTTGTTTGCCGGTGTAGTTATAGGCAAATTAGTGTTATCAGCTTTGTGTCAGACCGTGGCAACCCATTCAGAGGCGTAATGCGTAACCAGGGACCGGACAACCCCGCTTAAGAGTTTTGACAGGGTAACCCGTACATGGGGTAATTCATATCGCAGTGTTACCTTTTGTTCGAGTTACATGCGCGAAACCCATCGAAATGGTTAACACCTTTATTATGGTAACCCCGTGAAGGGGTTAACCCCTTCAATGTCTTAAGCCTTTGAAGGGGTTACCTTCACGAAAAGCTTTTATTCGTGTAACCCTGAATTACCTAATCAACTTGAGCTGCATGTTTATACTTGTACCCGAGCGGCGCGCGGCGGCGCAGCGGTGTGGCGCCTCATTGTCTTACTTACTATTTTTATTTAGTTATTACGAATTTGACAACAAGTGACGATAGATAAGCGATAGTCCGGTCAAAATAGACATTCACCCTTGCATACATAAATTTCTAAGACGCTGAATTTTTACATAAACGTTAGGGATATCATTATAATGAAAAGTCTCTATCGATCCCATTATGTGCAATTTGTTTTCATTCAAGGTCAAAGTTCGCTAAAATGGGTTTTTTGGATTTTTTTTGGGACACGGTTAATTTTATGATAAAAATAGGTCAGATAAAAATTGTAGATCATGCAAAAATGGGAAATTATCAATTACTTCTCCCGCTCTGGACGGAGCTGGAAGGCGTGTCAGACTTTTACTGACTAAAATCCACCCGTGTTCCTTCAGTTGCCTGTGCCAGGGTCACGGTACCTCTTTCGAACAAATCCGCGACCCTGGCAGGCATTGGCCCTAGCGGACCCCTTTCATTATTGTTGACATCTCTTTGAGGTGCGCGTGGAACACAACGCACCGTCGACTCGGGCCTGGGTGCTTACTCTCGAATATAATTCCGATAGATCGACTTTGGAATTGTCAGTCAAACTCAACCAACTGAATTTTGACCAATGTCGATCTATCGGAATTATATTCCAGAGTAAGCACCCTGGTCCGTACCAGACGGCGAACTATCCATTTCTCGCACTGCGCAAGCCCGCATCTACGGTGGCCGGAAGTCCGCTATGGAGTCCCGACGCCCATTCCGTCTCCTGTGGTGGCTAAGGGCGCGAGAGCACAAGGATTGCCTCTCTCTCACGCTCTCCGCCTCCTTCTTCGCGAGCATTACTGCTTCGCTAAAGAAGGTGACGGCTACCCATGCACTTTCCTCCGTACCATGGCCTGGACCAGAGCCGGACGCGAGAAATCGTCGCCGCCGATAGCCTCCACCGATCGCTTCCGCGAGGACACGGCAGTGCTTCGCCCGAGCAGGGCAGACCTCCATCGTTCCCTCCAGGCGATCCACACAATGGTGAAACCCGGGTGTTTCCTTCGGCCTTATCCAGAACAAGAACCTCCCGAAGCAGCTATGTCCGGTGAGAACCTGCGTAAGGCGGAAGGTGAGGACGCCGAGACCCCTCTTTCCCTCCATGCCCAGCACTGGGTTGTGACAATCGCACTTTCCATGACGCCATGAGATCCCACCGGAGCTGTCCGTTGTGCCGTAATTTCTTGCGGCGGCGGAGTTTGCTTCCTCGCGCCGCTCCCACACATGCGCCAGGACTTTTTATCTCTAGATCTCATGGTGGCAATCCGGCAAAGTGGCTCGCTGCCTCACCGGAATTCGGACGGTATCCCGGGACTAGCCGGAACACTTTATCCCCTAAGATTCACCATTTCTGAGAAAAATCGATTCTACTTAAGTTGTATTCCCCATAATTTGCACACATTTTCATGCCACCTACGAGGTAGTGTACTTGACGCGTTTTTTAAGCGCCATTGATCAGGCCGGCTGACCACCAGACGGGCAGCAAGGCACGAGAGATAAAAAAGCTGACTCAAATTGTAACATGGGGCCCTCCAAGTCAGCTCGCTCACCGCCCGCCGGCAATAACGCCCAGGAAAGGGCTGACGGGGAGGCGGTAGTTACCGAGTAATTGCCAGACCTTCGTCTTCTCCAAGCCAATATCAATCGTTGCACCAGGGCTCAGGACCTTTTGGTCCAGGCAAGGCGAAGTGGTTGATCAACGTTACCATCGCCGCCGAAACATACTTTGTTCCTCCCAAGGATGACAGGATGAGTGACATTGATGGCTTGGTGACACTTATCTTGAGGCTGGCTGCTGACACTCTGTCCCTTGAGACCTTCAGTCGGGACGGGGCTTTGTAGCAGCCTTAGTCGAAAATATGGTCGTGGACATTTATTTCTCACTCAACCGACCTCTCGCTGACTTTGAGATTTTATTTCGGAATCGAACCCAGTCGTCAGTCGAAGCCGTCCTCACCCCGTCCTTGTCATGGGGTACTTCAACGCCGAGTTCACAACTTGGAGTTCCCCAGCAACGGATGCGCGGGGTGTGTTATTAGAAGAGTGGGCGATGGAGTCAGGCCTACTGCTCCTAAACCGAGGATCCGTTCAGACATGTGTGCAGTAGTGGGGTGGGTCTATAGTGGACTTATCGTTTGCTAGTCCTGCTGTGGCACGCTCTGTTCAGGACTGGCGTGTATCGTAGGAGGTGGAGACGTTGTCGGACCACAGATACATCCAGTGGTAATTTGGATTGTTAATTGAAATATTATTTGCTGTGTCTAATGTACGAATTTAGAATTAATTGATGCTGTGTAGCGTCCGACATCTTATATTTGTACGCCGTTCGGGCAAAACATAACTGTCTTAATCATAATTTGACGTAACATCTCGCATGCTATGTGTGTATACTCATGTTTTGGACAAATAAAAAAAAATCTTATCTTAAGAAGGCTCTTCAGCTGGAAATTAAGCGGGCAAGGGCCGAAGCTCATGATACATTCGCTGGCAATTCTAGAACGGGATACGTGGGGGCGACCATACCGTTTGGTTAGGGGCAAACTTCGCTCGTGGGTGCCCCCACTGTCCCATAGCCTCCAGCGCTGCTAGAGAGAGTGGTGAGCGCTTTATTCCCCTCTCAAGGGGAGCACACACCACCTAATATGGTTCCGCCTACTATAGTGCCCAACACGGAAAACGAGGATGACGACGCGCTTGAAGTGACCCAGGTAGAACTGAGAGCGGCAGTACAAAGGCTTAAGGCCAAAAACACTCCAGGACCAGACGGAATTCTTGGCCGTGCGTGGGTTCTAGCCATCAAGGCTCTCTGGCCCCGCTAAGTAGGACTCTTGAGTGCATGTCTGGAGAGGGGCCAGTTTCCACGCTAGTGAAAGACTGGAAAGCTGGTCCTGCAAAAAAAAAGAAGGGCGTCCTGCGGACTCTCCATCCGCTTACCGGCCCATTGTGTTGCTGGATGAGGTGGAAAAACTCTTCGAGAGAATTATTGCAAACCTTCTCATTCAGCACATGGCAAGCAAGCGAGGGGCCGGATCTAATCTGATCGAAACCGGTTTGGTTTCTGTAGGGGGTGCTCTGACGGACAGAGAGTATATTTTAGAATCGCTTTTTCTCAGAAATGTTGAATCTTAGGGTATAAAGTGTAAGGATAATTTATGTATGTACATACTTAGATAATTGCATGATCTACATTTTTTGTGAGTGAGCTAATTTTATCAAAATTAAATTAAAAAAATTAAAAACCCCCGACCCAAACAAAAACTCAAAAAAGTAAAAAATAATATTTATAGGCCTTTTAATTTTAACGTAATATTTTGATCAGGGCATTTTTAAGTCGGGGGACGGCTAGGCCTCTGTTTGGCGTTTTCATTGACCGTCCCCCGACTTGACAATGCCCTGATCAAAATATTACGTTAAAATTAAAAGGCCTATAAATATTATTTTTTACTTTTTTGAGTTTTTGTTTGGGTCGGGGGTTTTTTAAATTTTTAATTTAATTTTTATTTCTTGCTTTTTAAACTTAATGTCTCCCTTAAATCACCATTAATCTATAATCTTTTCATTGAGACCTTTTCAATGAGCCCAAACACGATACTTCTGCTGTTTGTTGGTGAATAACTTGGGTTTCCTGGAAATTCCAGGTGTTGCTCCAGCATCAGTTCAAGGTTATTTTATTCGTCTAATATCATTGAAGTAATAGAATCCCAAATTTTGAGTTGATCAGAGGCTAAAATCCCTTTTTCAACCAGAAAAGAGCTGATAATCTTCAAACGGCTGAACCGATTTTGATGAAACATGTCTAAGAACACTCCCGACTAATACACCTTTCAAACAAAAAAAACTAAATCAAAATCGGTTCATCCGTTCGGGAGCTACGTTGCCTCAGACAGACACACACACACACACACACACACACACACACACACACACACACACACACAGACACGTCAAACTTATAACACCCCGTCGTTTTTGCGTCGGGGGTTAAAAAAATTGCACACACAGGAACGATGGGGACGACTTTCACAGTTTCAATATAATGGTATCCCTAACGTTCATGCAAAAATTATGCTTCTTGGGAATTTATGCAAGAGTAGGTCCACCTATTTTTCGGGCTAATTTGACTGGGCTATATACGGTGTCCAGCATCTCGACTCGGCTGTGGCATTTCCACAGAAAAAGTAACTACATATTATAATAAGAAATATAATAGACAGTAATACCACACACACTTAAACAAAAACACAGCTAAGTAGTTCCGTCCGAGTTTCGAATTAAATGACGAATGATGAGAATTAAACAAGTATAGACACGAAAAAGAAATAAGTACCTATTACAATGTTTAGCATGTGCGACAAACAAAATTGAACTGTAAAATCATATTGGCAATAATTAGTATTCCATGTTTACAAGTCGCTCGGTACATGCAACCATGGCGCCGCCGCCGGCGCCGGGCAGAAAGATGTCACGTGCGGTCGTGGATATACAATTTTCAAACTAATGTCGATTACAAAGAGTGGATATTACAATGTGTTGGAATGGAATGGCTTACCCTGTTACAGTGTTACAGGGTATTGAAAGGTTAACTTGTTCGGAAGGGGTTACATTGCACCCATTCGAGGGTGTAACATGTATCAAAGGGTTTATTTTTTAAGCGCTTAAAAAAACCCCTTCAAAAACCCTTTCAACGAGTATCCGGCCGGTCCCTGTGCGTAACACATAGATCTTGGTGTGGTACTCATGAAAATATACAACTTTTATTAATATGGCGTGGACACCATAATATAACACAAGTATTGAGCGACAGGTTTAATTTTCGCGATTTCAGTGTTGGTCCTTTAGTAAAACTTGTTCATCTTCATGAGTACTAGATAGCTTTATTTTGACAATTCAACAAAATTCATTTCGTTTCAACGTTGTTGAGCAGACAAATTTTTCGAACCTAATAAGTAATTAATTCGAAATATCCTTCACAATCACAATGCTTCAGGATAGTTATTGAGAATGTGTCACGCAATAAGGGTGCAGGATGCCCTGGTATGGATGACCCTGCCTTGGATGTTGATAAGTGGCGGTGATCACTTAACATCAGGTGCGCCGTTGGATTGTTTGCCATCTAATAAAAACAAGTTGGGACGTACTTTGACGCACTGATGTGATTTTAAGTAGATTACATGCGAAGTAGCACGTAGGTTGAGGCATTGGTTTGCACAAACGATATTGTCCACTTAATAATTGTTACGGTAACGCAAAGTAATGATCATTCATTACATTCAAGCTGACAAGTGATAAGAAGTCAGTGGAGGAATTTGTTGATAAGTGGAAACTTGTTGACAGCATTGAAAAATCCTTTTTTTATGTTGTCAATAAACAATTTTGTTTTAGATCCTTTCTTCAACATTTACTTATGTGAAATGATGGAGAAAGTTAAAATGAGGTTAATGTTTTTATCGTATGAATAACGTGTCATATTCGTCATCTCATATGACGGGAATATCACAGCAAAACACAGTCACTTTCTATCATAGGCAATTGACTTTTAAAATCACTTCACATCCTCTTGAACAAAAAACGAACAGTTATTTACTTTGAAAGTGAATATGCGGAGGTCGTGAAATATTATAAAAAACTTAGAGGAATAGTAAAAGTGGAAACATCGGTAGAAGTAAAAGTGGTTGCATGATAATTTCTTGCGAAAAGTATTCCGCTGAACATCAGCTTCCCTACAGAAGTTCTAAATGGAGGTGTGATCACAGTATTTTATAAACAACATTCGAATGTATACATATAGGGTGACTGGTAATTAGTGACCGACATTTAAACACATGATTGTACTCATCATTATGAACAACTTTTGCTATGGGACCAAACCCAAAATTGCGAAAAAAGAATCAGCTGTTCCCTACATTTTGACGAGTTATGCGAACATAAATGTAGGGAACAGCAGATTTTTTAATCGGGACGTCATGCTCCACCCCAGCAATTTGTTCTTTGGATTTATGTTGACAATTTGACACCCATTTATAGTGTTACCCCTCCTACTTTGGGCACGCCACGATTGCGGCGGTAAGTCCCCTCTTTGAGGAGTGGTTTGAGAGGCGGCATGGCGTCCTCACCTTCCGCCTGACGCAGGTCCTCACCGGACACGGTTGTTTCGGGAGGTTCCTGTTTCGGATAGGGCGGTAGGAAACGCCCGGGTGTTTCCACTGCGAAGATCGCCCTGAGGACACGGTGGAGCACACGGTGGCGGTCTGCCCAGCTTGGGTGGAGCACCGCCGTGTCCTCGTGGAGGCGATCGGTGGCGGCGATCTCTCGCGTCCGGCCCTGGTCCAAGCCATGGTACGGAGCGAGAGGGCATGGGGAGCCGTCACCTCCTTCAGCGAAGCAGTAATGCTCGCGAAGAGGGAGGCGGCGCACGTGAGGGAGAGGCAGCATATGCGCCCTCGCGACCCCAGCCGCCGCAGGATACGGAGACGCCCTGGGCGTCGGGAATCCCAGGCCGATTTCCGGCCACCGTAGGCATGGGCTTGCGGACGGCGAGTAATGGGTAGCTCGCTGTCCGGTAAGGACCAAGCCCAAGTCGACGGCGCGTTGTGTTCCACGCGCGCCTCAAAGAGATGTCAGCACAAAAATGATGGGGCCCGCAAGGGCCGATGCCTGTCAGGGGTGCGGTTTCGTTTGAAAGAGATACCACAGCCCCTGGCATTCGGGCTAATGAAGGAACACGGGTGAGTTTTAGTCAGTAAAAATCTGACACGCCCTCCTGCTCCACCCAGAGCGGGAGAAGTTATTTGATGATTTCCCACCCAAAAAAAAAAAAAAAACCTCCTACTTATGTTAGTGGTAATAGGAAGCGTGTCGGAACGACGATTACTGGGGGTTCGAAGGATACGCTACGCTTCGCCGCGGTCTTTTCGTAGATGACCATCCATTAGTACCTAACGGTGGAGTTGCTTGCCCCTTCTTTCCCATACTAAACTACATTTTAGAAGGGCCGACTAGAATCAATTATATTTTAACGTAAATGTTGACGTTCAAAAGTGCCTTGTAAGTGCCTATTTGAAATAAATGCTTTGACTTCGACTTAGCGATGACAGCCGGTGGTCCCGGCTGTCATTAGTAGATCTTCGATAGTCGTTATAAGTATTCCAAAGCCCAAAAAGTCCAAGGGGACCAGTAACTGGGTTGTGGGGGTGTAAAATACTGGTATTCAGCTGCATCCGATTAGATTGGAAGCCGACCCCAGCATAATTGGAAAGTCTAAAGCAGATAATATAAATTACTGCTGGTACCAAGGTGAGAAATCATCAAATAACTTCTCCCGCTCTGGGCGGAGCAGGAGGGCGTATCAGACTTTTGTGACGTGTTGGACTAAAACCCACCCGTTTTCCCTCAGTTGCCTGTGGTTTGCGATTTCGCCTGATTGTCCTTTTGCGATTTCGCCTGCTTTTAAAGTCAGGTTGCACGATACACCGGTGCGTGTATGTGTATGCCGTTCGGGTATTGCACACTTTTGTTGGTGAAATGACGAAAATTACAAACAACAGTAATGAGAACATATAATATACGGAATGGTCGAGATTCGAAAATTGTAATCTCGAGAGGTATTGTTTATGTTCAATCACTATGATCGATAAAAATACAAGCGATCGATTATATTCTGTTGATATAAATCGTTATCTCATTGTCAGCGACAGTCAATGTCAAAGAAAACATAACATAATACCACGCCTGTAGTCCTCGAAGGGATAGGCAGAGGTGTGTGACCAATAGCAAAATTTCGCCAGAGTCCAATGTAACAGGGGGCGAGCCTATTTCCATCAACCGGGCACAAATCCAAACTCCGGGCTGACACTGAGAACATCTAGATGAGAAAACCCCAATGACACTTAGGCCGACCCAGGAATCAAAGCCAGGACCTCAAGCTCAGCTAGTCAGCAAGTGCTAGTGCACT
The DNA here is from genome assembly GCA_949987655.1 of Polymixis flavicincta. NCBI lineage: Eukaryota > Metazoa > Arthropoda > Insecta > Lepidoptera > Noctuidae > Polymixis > Polymixis flavicincta. The sequence continues at coordinate 22,777,162 of OX465183.1, forward strand.
TGCTACCAATTACACCAACACTGCAGTCCGAAATAAAAAACGGTCTTAAAAATTCGGGACTTGCCCCTCAGGTACTCTATAACTCCCATCCATGGTCGTCAGTCCAAGCGTGAGAAGGGAACACCGGGGTGTTTTTTAACCCAGGGCGTAGGACATCTATGAGAATAACATTAATTACTAAATTAAATTGTTGTTCTCAAAAGTGGTTTTAACTAGTGATACAACACTCTTACCTGGTGGTATCGTTTAACTTTAAAATACCCACCGTACCACCAGGGGTATTTTTCAGCACGGAAGAAAGAAAACAGTTAGGTACTCTATAACTGTCAACTATGTAGTTGCACAAACACTAAACAAAGTCTACTGAATGATTATAGTTTTTGCGTTATACGTGGCCATTGTTCTTCCCAGGAATTCAAGGAAAATATGATTAAAATACAAAATAGTTGGCGACAGGTGCGTGAGGATGAGGATGCACAGATCCGGATTAGCTTGGTGAAGCTGTCTAAACTATGTAATCGATAATAATTAAGTCTTTTTGTTTTCCACTTTGTAACGAAAGCAAGCAGGCTAGTAAAAAATAATGAAAAATTATCAGTGCCTATACTTTTACCTACTTGTTGCTGCATTTTAAATGCAATAGAAATGATAATTTTAAAATATAATTAGCAGAAGTGGCTGTTTTGATTAAATATTTCATATTCTTCTTAGTATAAACTCTATCCCCCTTATTACAGAACAAGGTTTTTCTTTAGGTATGGTTTAAACCTTCGAGCCTATTTTTTAAATAACGGACATCGAAATACAGCTCCTTTTACAAAACTGACAAGTTAGTCCAGTGCTAAATTGTCAGTTTTGTAAAAGGAGCTGTAATTCTATTTCAGTTCTAAGTTCTTATTTCAAAAACAGGCTCGGTGGTTTAAACCATACCTAAAGAAAAACCTTGTTTTGTAATAAGGGGGAATATGTACAGACGCCAGCACATCAAGCTACCCCAAACTGTCAAATTTTCCCAAATTAACATGAACTATTTGCTTAAGAAATTTGATAAATTGGGGTAGCTTGATGTGCTGGCGTCTGTACATATCGAGTTTTGCTTTAGTAGTGATCATGCAATTTATCGAACCGAGTCAAATTATTTATATCATGGATGCCAATTGCCAACCAGCAATATTTTATGCAGTTCTATAGTCGTTCTACGTTAATACAAATATGACTTTTGAAACGAATAGGGGTAAACGAAGTGCACTGACCGCGTCTCTATCAGTGGTCTTTAACATCAAGTATTGTTGCCAAGAAGAACACAGAACAAGTCTAATCTATGGAAGATGACTATTTGTTCTGTCTTTTAAATCCGCTGATAACACAGCTCCAATACAGATTATGGCTGAAGAACATACCTACCTAACATAGGGAACATGCCTTGCTTCCCCGGACGGTGAAAAATTGTACCTACAGCATTTATGATAAATTGGTGAAAACCATTGCGTACCTGCAAAACTTAATTAAAATCTTGAACGTAGAAACCAGTCTTGTATTCCCAGGGGTAAATCAGGGAAAAAGCAGCGATTTCTCCAAACCATTCATAGATAACATCAGTGCAATATTATAAGGCTGTACGAACGCTGGTCAAACTTCCTAACAGTACATTTATGATTATGAGGCACTTATCAGCTCTCACATTTTGAAGACTTTACACTTTTTCGCAAGTAACATCAGCACGCCATGTAATCAAAACATCGTACCAACTTTCTTTAATTATTTATTTTATATTCTGTCTGTCCAAGTTACTCATCGTATCTTCTAAGAAAATGAGACGTCATTGGCAAAACCTAACTTTGAAGTTATGGTACGTACGTGCTGAAAATGTTCCTACAAAATGTTCTTGTATTCATTCTTTGTGGTTTTTGTTCACGGGTCTTTTATTATTAACTCTAATGCATTTATTTGGGGAAAACCAAAGAAATGGTGGATGGACTGTGTGTAAGATGATATATGGCTGGAAAGGGAGTGAGTTCCGAGACGACGACTACTAACTACATAAGTAGGTATGTAAGAAAAAGACATTGCGCCGACAGTAAATAAATTGGGATAAAGGCGCAGTGGATGCGAGAAGCCCAGAACCGGTCGAAGTGGCGGAGTTTGAGGGGGAGGCCTATGTCCAGCAGTGGACGTATTTTGTCTGAAATTCAGCATAATGATGATTATTTTTGCTCAAATCGATAAAGATGTGTAAATTTTTAAAGAATATTCTCGAAGTGCAGCGGTCAATATAGGACATAATTTGTTACCATTTTTGTAAAACTCACTGACTGTCTCACACCGGTTATTTTTGTTGGTTGCTATCTCGAAAACGAGTCTCGTGATATAATTTGAATATTATGATGTGAGTCGCCTCATATCTTTGTGTTTTCAATCTAATCTGCATCACTATTTTTAGACCAAAAAATCCTTATGTAATATGAAGAAGACATCATTCTTTTCTTGAAAGGCCTCGACAAAAAATTAGTAAATTTTTGCATCTCTGCTTGTTACTAAGCTGAAGTGTTTTGTTTGTTTGAACGCGCTAATCTTTGGAACTACCAGTTGGTTTAGAAAGAATATTCTTGCATTCTCTAGTCCAATTCTTATAGGATATGTAACATCACGATGCAACCCTTAGGAGCTGTGCAAAAAGAAAAACACTTCAGAAAGAATGCTGAACGGAAACGAAGTAATAATGAGGGCAGGAATTGGATTCGCCGCGCTGACGACGAAGTGGCAGACAAGCTAGTATCATAATATTTTGACAAAACTGTAGAACAAAGTCACATTTAAAAAAAAGGCTGGAAAAACATTAAACAGGCTTGACGGAAGGCGTGTCTGAACGATCCGGTCGAAATGTTATGTACCGTGGAGATATAACAAGCAATCCTTTACCGTTAGATATCTGCCCGGCCGGCTCGGTTACCGCTACAGCCATTAGCATTTTAGGTGAAGGCAAACCGGCCGTGTGAACAGAACGGCATCATCCAACCAAAATACTACCTTATTTTTCTCGGTATAAAGTAAGAATTTGACCGACTGACGGTTCACAGAAAGAAAGTCGATTATTTACAAGAAAAATAATATTGATTCAGATGTGTTATGTGATGTCTGACGTCTCACTGGCAGTCGATATCTTGACGTGTTTTGGAAACTCAATCAACACCGAAGATCAGTCGTACTTACAGGTTGCCTATAAGGTCGTGGGTTCGAACTCAAGTGGGCACTAACTTAGTGTATCTATTAATTTCATCACTGCTCTCAAAAGCGTAGGAAAACATCGTGAGGAGATCAGCATATCGAAAACCAAAAATTTGAAGACATGTGACATCTACCAACACGCACTGGCCCGAATGGAAGATTACGGCCCACTCCCTCTCACACAGAGGAGGCCTTTGTCCCAGCTGTGTGAGCTGTGGGGAAGTGTATTGGCTGATTAGAAGGAGAAGGATTCAACATCGATGCATCGTTTAGAAATCGACATTCGACCCATTTTAATGAAACTGATTTCGATTAAAGATTTACTTTTGTTGGCTAATTGATAGGTGTATCTTATTTTTCGATTGAAACTCCGCATTCTATAAAATCGTGTTAGTATTCATTAATTTTGGATCATCGTTTTAGTTACATAATCAAATAAACATTCCATTATCTGCCTAGCCTTTTTGCTACGTGACTGGGAAAAGGTTAGGCAGATGATATCTGCCTAGCCTATTCCCAACTATGTTGGGGTCGGCTTCCGGTCAAACCTGATGCAGCTGAATACCAGTATTTTACATGGAATGACTGCCTATCTGACCTCCACAACCCAGTTAATAGGTAATATGATACCCCTTGGTAACACAGGCTGTCAGACATTTGGGTTTCTGACGACCCGTACCGACATTCAAGGACCACGAATGACAGCCAGGACATTGGTCCTGGCTGTCATTCGTGGTCCTTGAAAGCCATGCCAAGCTTGAAGCCATTGGGCTTAACGTGCTGAGGCACGGTGGTGGTCTTGGTATGTTAAGATGGTCACCCATCCTCGGACCAACCGCGGCAAGCGTATCTTAACCTGATCGATCGATCCTTGGGGCTGTTACTAGATACTAAGCCACAAGCTAGTACCAAAGATTATAAGAAAAATGAAGTTCAATGCTCCTATCATCGGTGATTCACAATTTGACAGCAAGTAGAAATCGTACCAAATGTTCCTTTATCTGCAACGGTATACTATGAGATGCTAACCGCTAAAATTCATGACCTACAATCGTTATGATTTTGTGAAAGTTTCAGACGTTGCCGTATTGTAATATTAAGGTGCAACAAGTCCACATTTTTTCCATACAAACTTCGACAGGGTTTTACTCGACTGTTTGACAATGTACACATCGAAACTTAAACATGGTAAGGTTTTGTCTCATTATTAATATTGTCGGTACGGAAACAGAATACTAAAATAAAAAGCCATTAAAAAGTTATGAGCCAACAAAGATTAGTTTTTCTTGCTAATTTAACCTAACTTTGGGCGTGTTTAAGTAATAAAAGAAGTGAAAAATCTCCAAAACCAAGTCGGTACCGACAAAGTTCAATTATCGATAAGTTCAATAAACTTGATTGGTCATTGATTTATGCAGTGTTTTTTCATAAAACCCGATCTTCCGAAGGACTTTTCTTAAATTTCTCGCGAATGTTTTGCTATAAATGCTCCTGCATCTCACTCAATAACGTCGTGCGTGTCTAACTGCTCATCACTGATACTATCTCTGTCGGATACGAAGCCTGGTGAGACAGCGTGATTTTTAGCCAGGCCCACCAGTGAGTTCGAGCCCGCGAAAAGTGTACCCTTAAGGTTATTATTGCTTGCAAAGATGATGGGAGAACAGAAATTTGCTGAAATTTATTTCATTCATTGGGTAACATGACACTCCTTGGTAAGAAAGACTGGTTTTTGGGACTATGGGCTACAGAAGACCCGTAGTCTGTCAAAGGTCTACGAATCACAGCCGGGATCAACAGCTTAACGTGGTTTCCGAGGTACGGCCCCTCCGTGCGTCGATAACTAACCAATCTTTTGGTATGTAAAGATGGTCACCCATCCACGGACTAACTGCGGCAAACGTAGCTTAACCTGACCGATCTACCAGTGTAGCTGTTATTAGTATTACTTACCCACAAGCCCCGAATATACATGCTTGTTGTACAGCCACAGCTGACCTGACTATAACATAGTAAAGTAGTCAAAAACCAGTTTCGACCTCTAATTGAAGGGAGGGCGGGCGTTTTGGGGAGACTGTATTATGTAATTTTGACGTTCAAGAAGAGCTGACGCTCAGCCTAGTTTTCAGCTTAGTTTTAGCCTTTTGATTTTGAATTGCCATAATAATAAATGACAGACATTTAAAAACATACAATGTGTGTAAATAACTAATAATCTGAGATACATATTTTTAATAATACGGTTGCTGCGTCGTCAGTGCTAAATGCTGATACGTCTCACGTATATATAAATTCCGAGGTCAGTTTTTAATCAATATAATAAATAATAAAATATGAAACATGATGATTAATTGTAAATAATAATTATTCTGTTAATGATAAGATTTGTTCCGGATCTTTTTCAATAACTTTATCAGTACACTCTGGAGTAGTCTGGAGTTATGTAGTAGGACGTACAGAACTCTGTGTCTCTGCTGATGCAGCTAGAGATGTAAGTGAAATGTGTGCATATTGAACCTTTATATTGCGTTACTTGTAACCGGGTGTTTAAAACAAAATTCGGTATGGCGAGTCATATTAGGGCACACGCCAGGAAATAGTAACTGCAAAGGGTCACCGTTATCGAAATCGGTAAGGACTGTACGTATATACTTATATTGCGTAGCACACTATCAATCACTATCTGAATCATTCATATGTCCGAAAAAATAGTCTTCCCAGCAATGAAAATAACGGAATGGATGTTGTTGAACTGTCAAATATTAGGTCTTTACCTATGAAATTGCCGTTCTGCAGTACTGGCCATTTCAAATCAAAATAATTTTTGTTTGGCTAAGAATTCTAATTTCAAATTAATTTTATTTTAAAAACATGGATTTTTTTTTCTAAAAGTAGTCATTTCTTTATTGATTAGTGTTACATTTTCATCGCATTTCAATCTTTTTCGTCATCATGGATATGTTAAAAATTCGAGTAATTATGGAATATGAGTACCGTCGTGGCAGCAACGCGGCACAAGCGGCACGCAACATCAACGACGTTTACGGAGCTAACACTACAAACCAACGCACCACCTGTTATTGGTTTGCTCGCTTCCGTTCTGGAAATTTCGACCTGAAAAATGAACCTCGCGGTCGTCCGAAGACTTTGGTCGACAATGACGAATTAAAGGCGATTGTGGAAGCTGATGATACACAATCTACGGCTGAATTAGCAGCAGCTTTCGACGTTAGCGTCAAAACAATATTGGTCCATTTGCGTCAAATTGGCAAGGTAAAAAAGCTTGACAAATGGGTGCCCCACGAACTCAATGATCGCCAGCGCGAAGTACGCGTCGAGACGTGCCTTGCACTGCTCAACAGACACACAAATGAAGGAATTTTGAACCGCATTGTTACCTGCGATGAAAAATGGATTCTGTTTGATAACCGTAAGCGCTCAGCAAGTTGGTTGGATCCTGGTTCAGCACCTAAACAATGCCCTAAACGAAAACTTACCCCTAGAAAAGTGATGGTCACTGTTTGGTGGTCTAGCGCCGGTGTGATTCATCACAGCTTCTTACCAAACGGGGTGAGCATTACTGCAGATGTGTACTGTGAAGAACTGAACACAATGATGGAGAAGCTGGCGCATCTCCAACCAGCATTGGTCAATCGCTCGTCTCCGCTGCTCCTGCACGACAACGCGCGACCTCATACTGCACAGCAGACGGTCTCCAAGTTGCAAGAACTGGGGTTGGAAGCTCTCCGTCATCCGCCCTACTCACCAGACCTTGCGCCTACAGACTACTACTTTTTCCAGAATTTGGATAACTTCTTGGCGGGAAAAAAATTTAATACCCGAGAGGCAGTACAAAATGCCTTTGAAGAATTTGTTGACTCCCGTCCAGCTGATTTCTTTAAGAAGGGCATCAATAAACTGCCACTGCGATGGCAAAGATGCATTGATTGCATGGGTGATTACTTCGATTAATACAAATAAAAAATTCATGAAAAAAATTCGTTTAAATTTTTTCATACAAAACGGCAATTTCATAGGTAAAGACCTATTAGATTAGTGAGTAATTGAGTATTTAGGGTATGACATACACTTATTTTTGTACTACAACGACACTTAGTATTGTTTTTTTTTTGTGGATAAGGGGCCTGCAGAGCGGTGCAATGCGACTCTAGTAGATAAATTTCTATGAAGTTTTCATAGAAATGGTTCTAGTAGAGTCACTTCGCGTTTTTCTGCGGGAGCCTTTATACGACATAAATATTTACACAGTTGATATTTTATTAAGTGCATTGATCGCAAGTTGTGTTGAGTTGCGTCACATAAGGTGAACAATAACAATTGAGTTTATTTTTCAATACATATCCAAGTAATTAATCGCACGCAATTTTGTTTCGTTCTCCACCACTCCACTCCTCCACGGTTTTCAACCACAAAAGTGCAATTAAATAACATCAAATTACTTATCTACATGAATATAGCGTGTGACTCCAGCTCAGCATCTGCCTGACGCTGATATTCTACTGGATCTCTGCAGTGAATTGCCTACTGTCTGTGTTAGAAACAGAAACGTACAACACACTATCAACATTGTTTATACATTCTTTAGAACAACAATACTATTATAAGCCCACGTGATAAACTTACGCAACGATATTGTTTTCTTTGTAATTCTTTGTTTTATTTTCCTTTCAACTATAAATCTATTTATTGTGTTTTGAACTCACTTCTCTGAAAACTTTGTCTTCTGTGACCAATGTTCTGCTGTCAAGTGTCAATCCCAAGCACGAGGACAAGCGATAGCTCCCTAAACTTCACCTACGTTTTCACGGAATGATGTACTTACACTGCCGGTCAATTCAGTACATATAACACATCGATCACTAATAAAGAACTAGATACACAATCCCAAGCAAAAGTTCTCTTAAAACTGTCACCAAATTGTGTTTAGGTAATGCTAGTTGAAATAAATATACAGTAATGTAAATTCAACCTTAAACGCAATGCTTAAAGTGTATTTCACAAAGCTATGTACAAAAAGCAATAAATTTTTACGACCGATACTCACTGGTCAACGTAAATTTAAAAAAATCAACCTTACACGCATGTCTTAAAGTTTGAATTAAAAAGTGCTAATAAACAGCAATAAAGTTTTACGATCCAGGCTCTCCGCTAGGACAAGGAATGAGTGGAGTCGAACTGTCCAATATTTTTTGTTTGTACTGTAATAATAAATGGCCTTTTTTAATTTCGTGGATAATGTATTTAAAAAAAATGATGTACATAAATGTTATTATATTCTATGGTGTATATGTGTAATGATTATAGTTTACTTGAATGTAAATGTTTTTGTATAGGGCACCACATTTATTTATTAACTAGCTTCCACCCGTGTCTTCGCCCGCGGTTTCGCCCGCGTGCAAGTCGGAAATTATCCCGCGGGTACGTACCACCGGGATTAAAAGTATTATATGTGTTAATCTAGGTTATATTCTATCTGTGTGCCAAATTTCATCCAAATCCGCTCAATCGTTTTTTCGTGATTGAGTAACAGACATCCAAACATCTTCACAAACTTTCACATTTATAATATTAGTAGGATAAATATTTCTCTTCTGACGTCAACAATATAAAGTGATGTGATCACTATCCTTCACACAAAACCACCTCAGCAAGTTTCAGGTTTATATTAATATGGCTCAGGTATGTGTATATTATTTACTTTTCCACAGAAAACTCTTCAAACAAACGATATCCCCCTTTTCACCCTCAAAGGGGTAATTTTTTTTTAAGTCTTTTGTTTCTTTTACATTATTTGACTTATAGGTTATTTATACCAATTTTTCAGTTAATCATGACACGCAGTAAAATCATACCTTGTAAAATTAACTACCCTTTTTTACCCCTTCAGGGGTAAATTTTCCAAAAACCCTGATACACGTTATCCTTTATTTTTGGTTTTCGGTTTGACTGAGTTTCGAGTTAATCAGATAGCGCGTTAGAATTCTTCCATACAAACTTTGATACCCCCCAACCTCCCTTTAGGAACATAGTCAAAATTAAATCCATAAGATGTTACTATAATTTTGACAGAAACAGCCAAGTACTCTCATTAAACAAAAAAAAACAATAATTCTTTAATTAATAATAAAAATTTAAAAACAATAGCGTCTCCAACAAATGGAACAGAATCAACGCACATAACTCGGATAATTTAAGTGGGCATGCTATAGCATGGTTAATACGTTTAGTATGAGTCTTTAGAATTGATATGCTTTATAACACCTGCTATTTAAAACGATTTATTTAAAAAAATGTTTTTACGATGATTTCTTGACAAAATAACAGCATTTATAATACAGTGATAACAATTATGTAATGATAATATTAATACTTACCGAAAATATCAAACTCCATACTTTTTTAGCGTCCTAGATGTGTGATTTTAATATTTTTAAACGAGCACCGAGACATGTTTACCGTCGGAGCGTTCGAATGCTACTAAATGAAAAGCGCACCCAAATGTTCAAGTGGGTGCTCATTCGGTGAGGACATTTTTTGCCGCTGATTGTGTATCTAGTTCTTTATTAGTGATCGATGATATAACACCATGAAAACAGGTGAAGTGATCTTGATGTGAAGTCTCAGAAGTGTCATTCCCTAGCATCAGTGGGATGACACTAGGGTTGCCACCCGTACTTTATAATAAAGTCATCATCATCTGCCTAGCCTTTTCCCAACTATGTTGGGGTCGGCTTCCAGTCTAACCGGATGCAGCTGAATACCAGTATTTTACATGGAGCGACTGCCTATCTGACCTCCACAACCCAGTATACTTTATAATAAAGTATTGTACGTTATTTCAGGTAATTGTACTATACTTTATTTCACATGATTTGATTTCTTTAAGATTTAGAAACGTTTAGTCGTAACTAACTATTTTTTCGCTAAACGAAATTTATCTATTGGTGCTGAATCGATGTCGTCACTCGCCAGCGCCACATCACAAAGGCACTCGTTTTTAACAATTAGTCATTATCACAATTTCTTGTTTGTTTTGTGCAAAGCGGTTTGAGTGCATTAAGAATACGATTTAAAGTTTTATAGATTCATGCTATAGTAAATCCAAGAATACTCCACATACACCTACAAAACGTAATTTTGATACTTAGTGAAACGGATCTGCTGATGCTGGGCAATTGTTTAGTAGAGATACTAATTTGATACAAATTGCAAAAAGCAAAAAAAAAAAATGTTTTTAAACATAACAATAAAGAAAAATAAATTGTTCTTTATTTTGATACTACGTACTTTTTTTTTCTTGCCAATAATAACCAATGTACTTTAACTGGATGAATAAAAGGTGGCAACCCTAGATGACACTGATAGCTCACTTCACGGGGTGAGATGGTTACTGCATTGTTATTCTGTAACCATCTCACCGCGTCAAGTGAGCGTGGAGTGAGCTGTCAGTATCATTCCACCTAATGCTTAGTCAATCCCTAGCATCAGTGGGATGACATTGACAGGTCACTCCACGCGGTTAGATGGTTACTGCATTGCTATTCTGTAACCATCTCACCGCGTGAAGTGAGCGTGGAGTCAGCTGTCAGTGTCATTCCACCTAATGCTTGGGCAATCCCTAACATCTGCGGGATGACACTGACAGGTCACTCCACGCTCACTTCACGCGGTGAAATGGTTACAGAATCGACATGCAGGTCCAATGGCAAGTTACTTTAAGCTCACTTCACCAACGTTTTCACGGTGAGATTTAAACAGAATAGCTCGGGTGTAGGTGTATACAGGAAAAGTTTTTATCCGGTACGCAAACTGCAACCATGAATTCAGCATATCATTCTAGACAGTTTCTGACCGAATCTAGTAGATAGGGGTATCAAGGTAACCGATGATAACTTTTGAATACACAACCACATTTTGTTTGAGTAAGTTTTGGAGATAGGTAATATTGCATGCAATCTCATCGGCCGAATTATTATACAGGGTAAGATTTTAACCAGTACGCAAACTGTAATCATGAATTCAGCATATCATTCTAGACCCCCTAGCGCAGAAATTTTTCGCCGGTTATACAAAAAAAAAAATCAGCTGTTCCATACATTTTGACCGCGTAGGTATTGCACTTTTCTATGAAACAGCTGATTTTTATTTTATAACCGGCGAAAAATTTCTGCGCTAGGGGGTCTAGAATGATATGCTGAATTCATGATTACAGTTTGCGTACTGGTTAAAATCTTACCCTGTATAATAATTCGGCCGATGAGATTGCATGCAATATTACCTATCTCCAAAACTTACTCAAACAAAATGTGGTTGTGTATTCAAAAGTTATCATCGGTTACCTTGATACCCCTATCTACTAGATTCGGTCAGAAACTGGTTGTCGTTCAGAAGCCACCTACCTACCATCAAACGAGAACACGTGATGTGTAACCACCTTTCGCTTTTCAAGGGGAATTTCTCTAGCAGACAATTGTTAAGGCGAAGCGCTATCCTTACGTACCTATACATGATATTTAACATCCTCACAAAATAATGTTATTAATTTAAATGGGGCTTTAAATGTCTTGTCTACCGTATTGCATGTAGCTTGTTCAGAAGATTGTTCAGAGTTACGACATACACTTACGAAACAGAAAATAAATAACATCAGTCAAAATGTTATCACTTTCTTAAGAAAACAGCCCACATGGTCATAAATGAGAAGAGAGTATGTTAATTTCCTCCTCCAGTGCAAAACCTCTTGTCATCAGAGAAGTTATGAGCATTGGTCGTCCTGCCTTCTATCAACGTGAAGATTCATGACTACGAAAGTCTAAAGTATCCTCTTGATGTTTTCCAATCACTTACTAGATACTGTAACCGGACTGCCTCGGTGGTATATTGGGCGCAAGCGAATATATCTGCTGAATATGGGTTCAATGCTAGGCGTTGAGCAAGTCTTAAACATAATGAAAAAACGTGGGTGTACACACGGCTACACATCAAGCTATACATTTCCAGTTTAAGCTGATCTCGCTCTGTACGGAAATCCTATACAATGCGAGATCAGCTTATACTGGAAATGTATAGCTTGATGTGTAGCCGTGCGTACTATGGGTCCTCTGCCTAAGCCTTCGGGGATTACAGGCGTAATATTATGTTATTTTTAACCCCCGACGCAAAAAGAGGGGTTACAAGTTTGACCGCTGTGTGTCGGTCTGTGGCACCGTAGCTCTTAAACATGTGAACCGATTTGGGTGCGGTTTTTTTTTATATTTAAAAGTAGATTTTCTAGCAGTGGTTCTTAGACATGTTTCATCGTAATGAATATTTTATTCTATCTACAATAGCATAGTTACATTCATTATTGCTGAGCATCGTCTGTTTGGCTTTTTCATTGGCCGTCCCCCAACGTGACAATGGTTTCTTTGATCAAAATATTACCTACAACTTAAAAGGCCAATAAATATATATTTTTTACTTTTTTACTGACTTCAAAAAGCACGAAGTTATCATTTCGACATGTTTATATATATATTTTTAATGCATGTTCGGGCATAACTCCGTCATTTATAGAAGGATTTACAAAATTTTATTTTATTTTTCGCAAGGAATTTATGCCGAAATGGTCCCATTAAAATTTCATATAGATCTGATGGTGCGCTTCGGAGACAGACAGCGGAACTCTTCAAAAAATGACAGCAAATCAACCGCGATAGCTGCTATCGCAAATTTATAGCATTGTTTTAACCGCAAGGATGATGAAATTTCGAATGGTGGGGTAGGTATAACAACTAAAAAGTGAAAAATATTTCCAAAAAAGTTTTAGAGGTTTAGTTTGGGTCGGGCATATCCCAGTTTATTTGGGGTCGCCGCAATATACATAGTATTATGTCTTCTTGTTCCAAATTATTAGTCTCAAACGTCATTCACCCCCTTTCTTTATCCGACCATTACTCGAAGATTACAGGCGTGATTTATGTAGACTAAATTGTATTATCTTTGATTCCACGGCCCTGATAGCAACACGAGTCTGTACTTTGTCCAGTCAATATGGTCCATTGGTATTATGCGACACAAAATGAAGCAATTACTGTGGTACTTAGGTAATTGTAACTGGCTATTTTTGCTCCATAACGAGTCTATTGGCTCCCAAGGGCAAAGACCTCTCTATTCGAAGCGATCAGCGCAAGATAATAGTGACCAAGTTTCCGACCGCAACGCATAATGTAGGCGAAAAACAGAAAAATAAACAAGTTTGTTTTGTAATCGATGTTTTGAAAGTTGATTATTATGTTTGGCGTTTATGAAAGTTTTTAACTGATCTAACTTTATGAAGAAGAAACGACTTGTTTTTGTTAGGTTTTTGCTTAAGGAAGCCTGACGTCCTGTTGCCTATTCGTTCGTGGCTAGGAGATTCATGATACAATAGAAGAGGCTATCAGAAGAAAAGTCATGGAAAAACTGTGTTCCCTTGTCTAAGTGGCGCCATCTACTTCAATTGTAAAGTTGGACACGTTATGCTGGCACTTCGCTTGGCCTATTTGCCCAATTAGAGTGCTGAACTGAGCGAAATGCGACCAGTTGGTCATTGCAAGTAGATTTTGATGTCCGCTTTGTCGTCGATAATGATTCATGGTAACATCAACATATAACAATATTCATTGCATTTCCGTGAATTTAGTCCAAACATTTTCCCTTTACACAAAAACACCCGCAGCATTTTCCAACAATTCAAGGATAAATAAATCACGATCTGTCGCACAATTTCCAGGCAATGCACAAACTTTCGCATTTATTTTAAGACGAGTGTGTCGCCTTAACACGCGGTGCAGGTCGCGCGCGGCTCCGCGAAAATTTCACTTTCGCTTGCTTACATAAACCACTGCGACCTTTTATCGACGAACACGTGATTTGTAATTTACGTCGCGTCTGTGTGCATGCCACTTTATCCGAATCGGTGATGTTCGGTGGAGTTCGGAAAAGTAATGAGGAAGAAACTCTTGTTCCTGATTTTAAGGTAGAGGATAATGCGAGGCTTGACTGCCTCGTTGGTGTAGTGGCGCAACCGTTTGTGTTGATCATGAGGCCCTGGGTTTGATTCCTAGGTCGGGCGAAATGTTCGCGAATTTAAAATAGGGTATTTTCCAACTTTTCAAAAACTATTCTAATTTGAAGATTGGAACGAGATATTTAACAGAAAAATAAAAATAAATTTATTTCTGTCCATTTTCTCAATTAAAAACGATTTAAACCAAATTTATTTTTCGTTGTTTTGAATTTACCGCCAAAACGCTTCTTACGATGACTTTATAACACGTGACGTCAACTTTGTGTAAACTAAAGTAGTTAGTAAGTAAATAAGTGAATGTCGAGTTTATAATTAACAAGATTTTTAATGGATATAAAGTGATATTACTGGTGTGCGGTGCCTCTGTGCACAAATACTTCTAAAACGGCGCCAAACTAAGTATTTGTACCGGTGCCGTATAAACAAAGTTGACGTCACATGTCAGGTGATAAAAAGTCATCGTAAGGAGCGTTTTGGCGGTAAATTGAAAACAACGAAAAATAAATTCGATTTTAATCGTTTTTAATTGAGAAAATGTGTATTAATAAATTTATTTTTATTTTTCTGTTAAATATTTCGTCCCAATCTTCAAATTAAAATAGTTTTTATGAAATCGGAAAATACCCTATTCGAGGATAAAAACGTTTTCTTAAAAAAAAAACGGCCTTCTTTGAATATAATTTTTTTCCACGGCCTTCCTTCCGAAATTTAAGTAATTCACTAATAGTGTTTTTCCGGAAGTCGGATGTTTTTTTTTTTTTTGGAAAAAGTTTTTATTTTTCACTTTTTAGTTTTAGTTAGTACCTACCCCACACCAAATCGAAATTTCATCATCCTTGGGGTCAAAACAATGCATATTATGCGATGGCAGCAATCGCGGTTGATTTGCAGTAATTTTTTGAAGAGTTCCGTTGTCTGTCTCCAAAACGCAGCACCAGATCTATATGAAATTTAAATGGGACCATTTCGGAATAAACCCCTTTCGAGAAAGAAGAATTTTGCAAATCCGTCTATAAACACGTGAACATAGTACATAAAATTGTATAAACATGTCGAATTGATAACCTCTTTCTTTTTGAAGTCGGTTAAAAATGTAAAGCATGGACTACATTGCAAGTGTATATTGCGTTTCAAGTCGACCTACATTGTCTAGAAATCATAATTTGTTTCTTGTTTACAAAAATCTAGATCCGAAACATTGTATCAAACAGGGTCAGCAGATACCTACACAATGTGTAACACTAACAAAGTATTAATGAATATAGTTGCACTACGGATTACATACGTATAATGGATTTCAAATGGGTGCAGGACACCTGGCATGGCGCAGTGATAATAGTTGGAGTAAGGCTGTGACTGAGTGGGGTCCAAGGCTGGAAGACAAGATGCCGGTTGTCCGGCGGCGGCGGCGAGATGGGCTGACGACATTGTCATCAGCAAAACCTTGATGAGGCCGGCACAGAAGCATGGCGATTGGCACAAGAAAAGAAAGCCCCATACCCAGGAATAAAGGGTAAAGTCGGGTTGTGTATGATGATGACTGCTTTGTGAATCATTATGACCGGTAGTTGTTATTAAACCCAACCAATCCCATTATCTAACCTAAGATTATGTTTCCTGTGCTACCTTACCTGAACCATAAACAAACTATTCTTGTGTGCTACAAACCTTTTGGCACCTGAATGACATTGACAGGGGGTAAACATCTGTAAAAATTCCACAGATAAATATTGAAAAAAAAACAAGATAGCGGCGTTCGTTCCAATTTTGGCCACGCCACAATAATTGTATACTTGTGCCGTTTTATGCGTGAACCCTAATCAGAGTAAAAAGCCATGTTCGATTCATTCTACATCAACATTGTGTAAACAAAGTGACAAAGAATGCAAAGATCTCACACACGTCGCTTTATCAGATAATCACACTTATATAGCATGCTGCACAGCGATGATAACGCTAATGATTATTTGATAACGACTTTTTATTGTTGTGTTTTTATTCGGATTCTGTCTGCTCGAAACCATTCCGTCATTGCCTTCTCCCTTATACGAAGCTCTTGGCAATATTATCGAGTTCTTCCTTACTGCATTATCTCTTCGCCCCGGTCATCGGTTTGACTACTTCGATTGACCCCTTTCTTCGTGGCTTCAGTTCCTTCAGGGATCTGATCCACCTGCCGTCTACAGACGAGCATAGTAGCACAATTATATCTTAGTCCATGCTGGACACAGGCTTCTGCCCTGGTTCTTCGCCTTTCCCATCCAGTTTATCCCGGCCGCCTCGAGCCCGTTGGCGGTCTACCAAGTTGGAACTCCAGTATTGACAGCGCCTTTACGTCGTAGCAGTAAGAGT
This sequence comes from Polymixis flavicincta, assembly GCA_949987655.1. Classification (NCBI taxonomy): domain Eukaryota; kingdom Metazoa; phylum Arthropoda; class Insecta; order Lepidoptera; family Noctuidae; genus Polymixis; species Polymixis flavicincta. Next base: position 22,793,810 of record OX465183.1, read on the forward strand.
TATTTTCTTAGTTACCAATTGGCATGTTTTACATTTAGGCTTTGCCAAATCCTCACGTTTTTTTTTTATTGGAATCAGATTATTTTACATACTCCAAACATAACATAATCGCCTCAGCATCAAAGATTTCTCCGGAACGCTTATTTTATTTTGAATCATAAACTGGTTATGCCGTTAGTCACACATAGTTGCGGTTTTGATTACAAATACTTACATATTTATGCAGCCATTATCATATATCACGTAACGGAGGGATATTGATTATCACGGGTACAATCACGTATTGGAAGTATATCTAAATATCTATAGGTTGTCAGCGTACCTTGTTTAATCGCCTATTTATCTGATCGCATTTATGATAAGTTTGTTATTGATCCTCTCTTTGTTATACTGTTCGTTATACGATCATACACACAACATATCAATCATCACGCTTGTAATCCCCGAAGGGCTACGCAGAGGAGTACCTATGGTACAGACGCCAGCACATCAAGCTACCCCAAACTGTCAAGTTTTCCCAATTGAACATGAACCTTATTCTTATGTAACAAAGTTGAAAATCTGTCAAATAAATTTGACAGAATGGGGTAGCTTGATGTGCTGGCGTCTGTACACCCACATTTCGCCAGTTATGTTTAAGTCTCATGTAATAGGGGCGAGACAATTGTCATCAACAAGGTACAAATCCAGACTGTTGGCGGCTAGTGAGATATTCTTTGACAGAAAAACACTTTCTCCGACCTGGGAATTAAACCTAGGACGTAATTCTCTACAGTACCGCTTACCACCACTAGACCAACGAGGCAGTACCTATTTTAAGCGTCTTTTTAGCTATCTGATTGCATTTATGACAACCTTGTCATTAATCCTCACTTTGTTATACTGTTATACGATCATATCATCATCAATATTTCAGCCGAAAGACGTCCACTGCTGGACACAGGCTTTCCCCAAGCTCCTCCACTGCGATCGGTTCTGTGCCTCCCGCATCCAGCGGATTCCTGCGGCCTTCACAAGGTCATTGGGTCCACCTTCCAACTCTACGCCTTCCGGTACGCGGGCGCAACTCCAGAACCTTTCGGCCCCATAAGCCATCTGTTCTGGGAGCAATGTGCCCTGCCCACTACCACTTAACGACATTCATATATTTGAGTATATCAGGGCCATATAGGCATAATGTTATGATAATAATACCAGCCTATTAACCCCACTGCAGGCCAAAGGCTTCTCCTAATTCAAAGAAGCTGCCGGGGCTGCGTTTGTGACCGGATGTGTGAGCGTAAACGAGACAAAAGTAGTACTTATGTAACGATCGGAACTGGTGGCGATGGCGCTCTGTAGTTTCTACCTACCTCCATGGGAGAAATAATGTGTATATAATAATAATGTATATATTTTAGTACAATAGATATTTGCACACCTATTTAGGTAGGATATGGTCATCAGAACTTTTATTATTGTATGTATCACCTCATGTTACTACCCATATTCAAGCAAATAAATGATTTGATATGATTTTGAAGGCAAGTGCATTGACACCTACCGACTTATTATGACGTAGGTACTTAATTAATTAATGATACAAAATAATGGTATCGAATGACCGCGGAGTCAGTATCAGATTGTTTGAATTTTATTCTTTACAATTAATATTATTATTTTGCCTTCAATGTAAGTTCGTTCTTGTCATTTTTGCTGAACATATTAGTATGTTATTATGTAGGTAACAAACATTTATAATTCCCTTTACTTATATGTAAGTAACATATAAGTAAAGGGAATTATAAATGTTTTTACTAAAATACTTTAAATACCTGTTAGAAAAAAACCCACAATAGCGTATTGTGTCAATTGTGTGTCATTCCTCATAATAATTACAGAAATATTCTAAGGTATATTATAAATAAATAAAAATGCTACTCGTTAGTGCTCGTTTAAAAACGCGGCATGTAGAACAATTTATATGTATGATAAAAACTTTTTCCAAATAAAAAAAACATCCGACTTCCAAAAAACACTAGAAAGTGAAAAATAACTTTAATTTCGGAAGTCGGAGACTTTGGACATGTATTTTATTAATTTCTTGTCACCGCCTTCCGAAATTTAAGTTATTTTTCACTTTCTGAGTCAAGTCGGTTGTATTTTTTTTTTTTGGAAAAAGTTTTTATTTTTCACTTTTTAGTTATAGTACCTACCCACTCCAGACCAATAATACATCATCCTTGGGGTCAAAACAATGCATATTTATGCGATAGCAGCAATCGCGGTCGATTTGCTGTCATTTTTTGAAGCGTCCGTTTGTCTCCGAAAGGCATCATCAGATCTATATGAAATTTCATTTCGGAATAAAACCCTTTCTAAAAAAAAGAATTTTGTAAATCGGTCTACCTATATTATGACGGAGTTATTCCCGAATCTGCACCTAACTCCTAAGTTAAAGAGTTGTACCTTCCATCATCAGCTCAGCGTCATGAGGTGATGATGACCATACGCAAATGTCTCAATAGCATTAGAAAACAGAGGAAAAACATTGTTAATACCTATAAGATTTGAGGGTTGCCCTCGATTTCCCTGGGATTCCATTATCAGATCCTGACTTGGTGCCAATGGGACCACCTCAGGAGAATTTAAATAAAAAAGAATTTTGAGAATCGGTCCACAAATGGGGGAGAAATCGAGGAACAGTTCGTTGGAACATATAACCTCCTCCTTTTTTGGAAGTAAAGTGTTTGGTGGCTCGGCAAGGAACGCTCTAATAAAAAATATGTAGTGAAATGGCTAGTTTGAACTAGCTATAAGGTTGCCAACTTTTTCTAGAAGTAGAGTACCTACCTATTTCTGATTTTAGAGAGAGTAAATAAAATAGATAAAATAGAGTACATCTATTCATTTTTCTTGAAGTATTTTATTTATTTATATGTTATCATAGGTGAATAAAATACAGATCTTATGTTTAATGAACAGAGAGCGCTATGTTATGCCCGGAGGCGTACAAATATGGTTTGGAAATCTAAATGACAATTACAATAATAAAACTATACTAAAAATATTTAAAAAAGAAAACATGCATAATAACTATGGCGATTATTGAATTAAAATAAATTGAAGAATTAAATAATAATTTATGCCATAATTATGTCAGACCTAAATGAGGAATTAATAAAATGTCAAAAATAAAAAAAATAAAAGAAATAAAATTTAAAAAAAGTCTAAGTAAAAATAATTGAATGTCAATATTAATAATTGTAATGCTAAATTAATTCGTCATTTAAGTATTCGTCAATCGTATAATAACATTTTTCATTTAAAAACAATTTCATTTTTTTCTTAAATTGTGTAAAATTTAATTCTTTTATGGCATCTGGGATTTTATTATAAATGCGTGGAGCCATACCCAGGACACTTTTTTTTACTAATGCAGTATTACATTTATAATTACTCAAAGAATTTTTGTACTGACTACGAATTGGAACATTTCGTACCATTGTAATTTTTTCAAAAAGATTGGGATTTGTTTTAACGAAGACACTAATTTCTAATGTATATCGCCGGTAGCGTAAGTATTTTTAATGATTTAAAATACGGTGCACAGCTGTCATCTGTTTTCAGACCACACATGGCTCTAATGCACCTTTTTTGTGCCTTAAATAGTAATTCCTTATCCGTGGAATTACCCCAAAAAATTATTCCGTATCGTAGAAGTGAGGCTACTAGACCATGATAGGCAACAAGTAACGCGTCTATGTTTACTTTTCTAGCCAACTGAAAAAGGGCATAGGCAGATTTATTAATTTTTTTACATAGCTGATCTATATGAGCTTTCCAATTAAGGTCATTGTCAATATGGATACCTAAAAACACACTAACATTTACTTCTTCTATTTCGTTGCCATTGTAATTGACACACACTTTTGGAGCTTCAATTCTTTGGTGGAAATGCATAACTTTGGTTTTCTTGAGGTTGATTATTAAATTATTCATATTAAGCCAATTTATTATGTCAGCAAGAGTATTATTAATGTCAAATTGGTAAATATTTAAGTCCTTACATTTTACTATCGCAGTGCTATCGTCTGCAAACAAAATCATTTGTTGTTGTGTCACTTTTGGCAAATCATTTATGTAAATGAGAAATAAAGGTGGCCCAAGAACGCTACCTTGAGGCACTCCATATTTTATACTTCTGAAATTAGACACATACGTTCGTTCTGTTTTGGTTTTTGCGCACACTCTAGTGATTTCAGTGCATTGCAGTCTATTACTTAGATATGATTCTAATAATTTTAAAATGTTCCCTCTGATGCCATAGCAATGCAATTTGTCTAAAAGGATTTTGTGATCAACATAATCAAAGGCTTTCGTCATGTCTGTGTAAATAGCGCAGATGGGAGTCTTTTTATCAACAGCAGACATAACATTATTTAAAAGGTCGAAAATAGCCATGTTAATTGTTTTATTTCTCCGGAAACCGTTTTGTTCTTTACACAAAATATTAAATTTGTGAAGATATTGGTATATGGAATCATAAATAACTTTTTCAAAGATTTTAGAAAAAACAGGAATTTTAGCTATTGCTCGGTAATTTCTTATATTCGTCTTGTCTTCCCTTTTGTGGAGCGGTTTTATTATTCCTTTTTTCAGGCCTTCGGGATAGATGCCCTCGGTAATACATAAATTAATAATGTGTGCTAGAGCAGGTGCTATAAGCTCATTTACATATTTAATCACTTTCGTAGATATACCGTCAAAACCAACAGTACTAGTATTTTTAAGCGTCTTTATGGCTAAAATAATATCGGATTTTAGAACAGGCTGCATAAACATTGATTGTATTGTCAAATTAGGTAGCTTATTATTTATTTTAATGTCATTTGTTATATTATTCTCAATGTCATCTATAAAGTAGTCGTTAAATGCATTTGCTATGTCAATTGGGTTTGTGTATGTCAAATTCCCTGTTTTTATTGTCAGTATCTGTTCTTTAGGCAGGTTAGTTTTAGATCTATTAACTATCTGCCATGTGGCTTTCGATTTATTTTGCGAGTTGCTTATAAAGTAGTTATTTTGTGCCTTCTGAGTTAGTCTAACAATTTTTTTATACTGCGTAGTGTATTTTTTCAAGTTACTCTTAGCTTTTTTTGTTGGGTGTAGTCTATAAGCCCACAATAACCGTCTCTGTTTCTTACTACAGGTTTTTATGCCATGAGAAATCCATTTAACCTGTTTGTCAGTATTTATAGTTATTATTTTCTCTGGAAAGCAGAGATTGTAAAACAATGAGAAAATATCAGAAAAGGTCTTATAGGCTACATTAACATCATTACTATCGTAAACTTCTTTGAGAGATAGATTTTGGATGCATGATTTAAATTTATCAAGGTTCTCTTTGGAGTAATGTTTTTTTACCGTTTTCCAAAATTTTAAGCGACACGCTTTAATGACAGGTATTTTAAGTATTTGTGATGTGTGATCTGATAACATGAGGTCAATAATTTCCGTTTTCCAACCTTTTCTTAGATTATGTGCAAAGTTGTCAATGCACGTTTTACTATGAGGCCTAGTAGGCTGGTTTAGAGCCAGAGTCAAGTTATAGTTAAGTAGGAAGTGTTCCAATTCTCGAGTAATTTTATTTCTTAACAATACATTAATGTTAAGATCACCACACAACACAATTTTTTTATTCGATAATACACAAACTTTTTTTAATACAATGTCAAGTTTTTCATAGAACGTCAAGTAATTATATTTTGGTACTCTATACACACATATAACAATAATCGAATATGATGTCAATTCTATAGCACTAATTTCAAACACGCCTGAAACGGACTGTTTGGCAATGTCTGGTAACTCCCTGTACTGGTGCCCCGTTCTTACAAGAATACAAGTTCCACCCCGATTTGTTTGAGGAGTGGTTTGAGAGGCGGCATGGCGTCCTCACCTTCCGCCTGACGCAGGTCCTCACCGGACACGGTTGTTTCGGGAGGTTCCTGTTTCGGATAGGGCGGGAGGAAACGCCCGGGTGTTTCCACTGCGAAGATCGCCCTGAGGACACGGTGGAGCACACGGTGGCGGTCTGCCCTGCTTGGGCGGAGCACCGCCGTGTCCTCGTGGAGGCGATCGGCGGCGGCGATCTCTCGCGTCCGGCCCTGGTCCAGGCCATGGTACGGAGCGAGAGGGCATGGGGAGCCGTCACCTCCTTCAGCGAAGCAGTGATGCTCGCGAAGAGGGAGGCGGCGCACGTGAGGGAGAGGCAGCATATGCGCCCTCGCGACCCCAGCCGCCGCAGGATACGGAGACGCCCTGGGCGTCGGGAATCCCAGGCCGATTTCCGGCCACCGTAGGCATGGGCTTGCGGACGGCGAGTAATGGGTAGCTCGCTGTCCGGTAAGGACCAAGCCCAAGTCGACGGCGCGTTGTGTTCCACGCGCGCCTCAAAGAGATGTCAGCACAAATAGTGATGGGACCCGCAAGGGTCGATGCCTGCCAGGGGTGCGGGTTTGTTCGAAAGAGACACCACAGCCCCTGGCTTAAGGGCTACTGAAGGAACACGGGTGGGTTTTAGTCAGTAAAAGTCTGACACGCCCTCCTGCTCCACCCAGAGCGGGAGAAGTTATTTGATGATTTCCCACCCAAAAAAAAAAAAAAAAAAAAAAAAAAAAAAACCCCGATTTGTGCTTCTTGAAAACTTCTTTCTAGCACTTTTTGCGGTACATACCATTTTTTATTGATTTTACGAGAATTGTAGGACTCCAAACATCTTAATTCTACGTTAATATAAGATCAAGACATCGTTTTAATCAATGAGTCTCATAGTGGAAAATATAGAAAAACCGCAGAAAAACGAAAACACTTGCCTCAAAAAAGTCAGTTTATGAAAAAAGAGTATTTTGACGGCCTCTATTAGTGTAATAGATTAAACGAGTACACCATAAGAAAAAGAGTACAATACTCTATTTTAGAGTACAGTTGGCAACCCTAGCTAGCTAGCTAGTAGCTGACTAGCTAAAGAATTTAGTAACACTAGCCAGAGCTAGTATTTATTAAATTCTATTTTACCTCTAAAAACATGAAGTACCTTACTGAATTTGAAGTTATTTACCAATTTAATTAATTATGCACACAATTATTAACATTGTTCAGTAAACCAGCACAAATATGCCAATGTGTTATATTAACAGGTTCTTTAGCATTATATTTATAACAATGTCGCTTAGGGTCTTTAACTTTGAGATTTATTGGTCGCAGTATTTATTTCTTAGAACGAGATGTAGGAATAAAAAACAGTGCAATAAACGTGCTGTCTTCTTTTCCTGGACTGCAATATATTAAATAATATCGTTTATAAGTCAGAATTAATTTGATATTTTAAACGCTTTGTCTCTATTTAATCGAGGCAGAATCGATTCTCTCAAAACTTTTTAAACTTGCAAGACGATTTCCCATAAGCCATGAATTAAAAATCTTTTATTTTTAATATAAAATCCTACTAATATTATAAATGTAAAAGTTTGTGTGTAGATGTTTGGCTGTTTGTTAGGTACTCAATCACGCAAAAACAGCTGTACGGATTTGGATGAAATTTGGCACACAGATTATAACCTAGATTGAAACATAAGATACTTTTTATCCCGGTATTACGTTCCCGCGTAATAATTTTCGAATTCGCGCGGGCGAAGCCGCGGGCGGAAGCTAGTATAAAATAGTTTTAATATGTGCTGTGGTGAGGGTGACACAATCGTATCGGCCCCGACTTCGGCTGTTTGTTGTGGGTTCCCGCACTGGACCCGCATGGTAGATTACAGCCCACACCCTCACAGGGGCCTGTGTCCCAGCAGTTCCCGGAACATTAGGTATAGGCTGGTTATAATAAATTATCCATCATTACCTGCCTGCTTTTTTCCACTATGTTGGGTACGGCTCTTTGCCTAACCGGATGCAGCTGAATACCAAAAGTATCAAGAATCATGAAAATAATTCTTATTTATTACTAACTAGCTGACCCGCGACAGGACGTTTTTCAGGTCAGGAATACTTCATGCAAAAATCCGACAGAAAGAATGACTTAGTGTTTTCCATTTGTTTGTCATGTTAATCATGTCACTATGTTTAATTAGGTTCATTTTATTTATGTAGATTATTTTACATATTGTGAATGGGAGAACGTTGTAGGCCTTACAGACTGTAGATTTGTAGACGATTTTCTATTCTGGATTCGTCTAAGTACCTGGTACTTATTTACAGGCCTGCACTGTTCTCCCATACATTTTTTTTACCTGAAAACATTGTTAAAGCCAATCATTTTTAAAAGAGTAACCGTGGAGTTTCTTGCCGGCTCTTCTCCATAGGAAACAACATTTTGGAACCGTGCACCTAGCTTCTGACGTTTCATAAGTGCCCATGCAGGTTTATATGAAATAAAAATATTTTGATTTTGATTTTGATTGATTTGATTTTGTCCAATTGAACGGGTTTTTGTTTTTTTTTTTTTTGTTTTTCTAAAGCCTTAATTCGGAATATCAAACATTCAAAAAAGAAAATTAAGGCGAAAAGATGATGTTAATGTGAAAACCGACACAATACCCGGACGTATTGTGTCGGTTTTCACATTAACATTCTCCTCGGGAAATGAAAATCGATTATTCAATAGAAATCAAAGGCAACCCTACGTCTAGTCTAGACGTTTCATATACAGCGACCAAACGGTTTTGATAATTTATAATGCCACACTGTATATCTTAAAATCTATTGTAACATTATAAAGAGGTACAATTTGACAGTTTGTATGTAGGGGTAACCTTCTGAACTACTGATCCGATTTCGATAATTCTTTCACTAATGGAATGCAAGAAATATACGCGGACAGAAGCTAGTAAAGTATAAAATGTAAAAACTGTTATTATATTACTATTGCAATGATAATAATGTTGTTTGTTGTTTACAGGTAAATACTATGAAGTGCTACGTCTACAATGAGTGTCATGTTACGCACTGCGCGCTGCTGTGGCTATGGTAAAGTACCTTGTTAATTTATTTTTCTACTAATTTGGAAGTAGGTGTGTACTGCGTCAGTTGTATTAGCACTTATTGGTCATTTAAATCAGTTAATCACGACGATTTTGTGATTACTTTTATGATTTGGGAGTTTCTTGATCGTTTTTCTTCTCCATGGATATATTTTTGGAATTGGCAACCAGAATCCTAATTGCGTAACTCACTATTTATTAGAATCTGAATTATTTTGAAGATTATTGCTATCCCATTGATTTGCTTCATCATATATTCGATAAATTTGTCTATTCAACAACGTAAATGATGCAATGAATGTTGTTGAACTGTAAAAATAAAAGCCATTCGTGTTGTTAGGCTGAGATACAGTAAGCAGCGATTTGCGAAACGAGATAAACATGGTGTGGCTACATTATAAACGAAAATCCGGCCTATATTCGGCGATGACGTGTCTACAGTACACATGCTACACCACGAATTAGCAAATCATCCATCGCGGTTTACTATACGAATATGTAGCCACACGCGTATTTAGTGGCACTATTGAACTAGTCGTGCAATTGAGAAATTTTCTAATAAATTCGCTTCATTTTCGCTGATATATGATGTACCTAGCCGATGGCGTGATTACAGTAATGTTGTTCCTATCGCATAAAGAAATCAAAGATCGCTGGTAATATTGATGTATGGTGTGTGATGGTCAAACGTCAAAGCCATATACGTGAATATTCATTTATTTGTTTTAATCGCTCATGTATCGCAGATCGCGTCTTTATTTATTTATTTGCATAAAACATGGTATACAGAGGTGTTACATGGGTTAAGGATGAGATCATACATGTTTTGCTTAAGGCTAAAGCATGCAAAATGATTAATACAACTTATGTTCAAAATATTCCTTAATGCTATAAAAAATATTATCATTTAGCCATTTAAACAAGTGAATTTTGAACAGTCTGCTAAGTATTCATTATCATTTAAGTTTACATGGTAATTTGTTATCAATACGTACACCCATAGCTAAGTCGCGGCCTAATGTATCCTTAGTGTGTTACATAATTATTTATTTATTTATTTATATATACTTTATTGTACACCACAAAAAATACATTACAAAAAAACAAGGTACACTACAAAATATACAATGGGCGGCCTTATCGCTTTCCGCGATCTCTTCCAGGCAACCTTGGCATGGACAGCGATTGGTCTGGATCTAAAATGGGGATGTTGTTGGCGCAACTAATAAATATACTAAAATAGATACAAACATATCCTATCCTATATAATAGATACATACATACTAAATATATAAGGAACGAAAATAAATGAAGACTTTACATCGAAAATTACAGTAAAGTATGAGAACTATATTACAACGACAGGTAATGATCCTTGACGAGTCTTTTAAACACATTTATAGACTGAGCGCGTTTGATTTCAATAGGCAATGCATTCCATAAACAAGCGGCCTGGACAGTAATTACCCCGCAGCTTCGACTTTCTGACAAACCGACTCCTTGAAAATTCAACAGTCTCTAAATAGCTTAGAAATAAATGCTTTGAATTTCAATTTTAACTAGAGCACCTTAACTCTCGTTGACGTTAATGTTGCAACTTGGGATGTAAATGGTTTTTATCGATATTTAACACGGAATCCAAGGATATTAATTGTTGAAGCCTTTCCAAGTATTTATACGTATTACTTCCCGCGTATAATCATGCAAAACAGTTTGGTCCTTTGTCAACTTGGTCCTAACCACAGCAGTTGCTACGCTATTCTACATTACGAGTCAATGAGCCAAGTAAACTATCAATGTGGCTACGGTCCGCCATGTTTACATGTTACCAACCGTTACACGTTACGTAAATAACGATATCGGTGTCGGCACACGTTTAATTATGTGTTAAAATGGTTTTACTACAGGCTTTACGACGCAATTTTTTTGTATGAGAATTCGGAGAAAAAAAAAGTGAAAAACTTCAAAAACTATAATCCGGCTATTGAAAATAACGTTTTTATAGTAAAATTATGAAACAAGAAAATATTCTCAACTGAAACCCGTGATCGTACATATATATAAGGCTTTGCCCGAAACCTTTTATCACTCGACAGTTAGAATGTATTCTTTCGGTGGAATACGACCACCAGCGACAATGATAAGTAGTTTAGAAGTTATGAGGGAGCAGATGGACATCATATGCATCACCTTAGTCGGGTAAAAAGAAGAAAACTGAAAATATACTTATCGATAAATTAGCAGTTGAAAGAACTGCAGTCCGGCCAGCTCTGATATACGATGCCGAATGCTGGCCAATAAAAAAGGCTCAGGTCCAAAAAGTACACACGACCGAGATGAGGATGCTGAAATGGGCAGGAGGTGTCACTCTTAAGGACAGAGTAAGAAACGAGCACATCCGAGGAAGTTTTAAGATCCGCCCAATCGAAGAAAAACTCTCTGAAGCGCGCCTGAGGTGGTATGGCCATGTAATGAGAAGGCCCAAGGAACACATGACTAAGCAAGTCCTCCACTTGAATCCAGGTCCAAAAAGGCGAGGTAGACCTATTATCACTTGGATGTCTGTTATCAACAACGACCTGAAGCAAGCCCAAGTAAATAACTCGACGACCCAGAACCGAAACAACTGGCGAAAAATGACGAGGAGAGCCGACCCCAATTGAAATGGGATATGGCTAGGCAAAGAGAGAGAGCAGTTTAAAGAACTATAGTTAGATTGATTCGTTAGGAACTTAAACTCATCAGATTTAACTCTACTTTACCCCGCTGCTACCAACCACTCCACCTGAGCATCAGGGCATCCTACCCTACTCCACTACATCAGCTGGCTTCACCTATTCCAACAAAACGCTTCTCTAAACAAAACATCAGTGTCACTTACCATAGACTACAATCAAATATTTTGGGTCAAACGTCAAAGTCGTATCGAGAAACCGTGCCGTTATCGAGAAGTCTTATCGATATGTGCAGTAAAATAGGTTATTGCTCTTGATAGTTGCGTTTACAATTCCCCTATTTAAATGGGTTCCGATTGTGCAATTATTTATGCTTTTGTTTAGTAACAATTGAATTTAAATGCGACGACAGAAACAAACTGTGTCAAAGAAGGGTCATTGCTCGATAGTTAGCTTCGATTTCTAAATTGCTGGTCATCACTAGACCCTAATTGCGTAACATACTATCAATCACAATTCAGTTTTATTAATTAACAATGTACATTGTGTTTGAAATATAAACAAAAAAAAAAACACTCACAAATAAAATTCAAGGATTTTGAAGGAAATTCATAAATAATCCATTGCTTCATAGGCTTGAAAAAATCGCCTGCTCAACAATATAAATACCGTAATGAACGTGGTTGAACTGTCTAACTGAAAGGAATTGCCATCAATTACCGCACATGTTTGACTTCCCTGAGCTGTCAGAGAATTATAGACAAATATTACATTTCAACCAGTAAATGGCAGAGTTACCATTTACTGGTTGAAATTTATTATTTCTTGAGACACCCATGTCAGTATTATGCTAATCAACGGCTGCGTACAAAAACTTCGTTACACTACAATGTATTAAACGGGCTCCAAACAGGTAGTTAGTCCATACAAAGTCGATAGAAAACTGTTGGACGTTACTTTTTGTGCCCTTTAAGCTTGCTACACACTCTGTATGTAGTATTTTATGCCTTCATCATTAATGTCAAGCATAACTTTAAGAGTGAACTAGCTGCGCCCCGCTATTTCACCCGCATAAGTCTGTATCCCGTCGGAATATTGGGATAAAAACTATCCTATGTCCTAATCCAGGTCATCGTCTACCCCATGTGCCAAATTTTATCCAATTCCGTTCAGCCGTTTTAAAATGGAAGTCTAACAAAACAAAGATAAAAACAATCTAAATATCTATTCTAATATTAGTTTAGTTTATAGTAAACAATTATTATACTGCAGCAGTTTATTGTAATGGATTTCATATCAGATTATATTGTTTTTATGTTAACGTCAAACAGGTTTGCTAGTATTGTTGTGATTTAAATGCACATAGAAAGTTTGTCTGGCCCTCGTCCCACACAAACGTCGCATTAGGACTTTGTGGAATAACTCTTTATTTTAGTTCGCCACATATAGTTAAAATTTCATGCTGTATTATATCAAATCTTTGTACCTCTAATAAATTTAGAGCTTCTTCTAGTCTTTCCCTGCAGGCTAATTGCATAACTGCGTCACACGCGATAGCGTAAATTAGAATCTGATTCATTTCGAAGGATTTTGCTAATCTATTATTTCATACGTTCGATAAATGTGTTTCTTCAACAACGTAAGTAATGCAATGAATGTTGTTGATCTGTCATACCGAAGCCATTACGTAATTACCCCTTTGGTCTCTGAATGGATCATGTCTTGGTGATATGCCTGTCAGTAGGGCTGACCACTATGTCTGCGCTCGTGCACTTTACCCTTTACTGGTCCTTTAACTTATGTCCTATGCCCCCACCACACCTTTCGCTAATATACATCACTTCAATTAATGCTAGTTCCGTGTAGTTCGCCTTATTCCAAATCAGTCCTAGATCGTTAGCACCTATTTTTTGCTAGACTTTTAAATCGGTACCTCGTTTCCTGGTTTTTTTTTTGTGCGAACTTCGCTTTGCTCAATTATATGTTGCGTTTGTTTTAAAGAATTGGTCCTTTTTTGTATGACTCAGTAATTGAAGCTCACTTCACTCACGTCACTGTCTCATTAGGCACAGGCTAGTTTATTACAAGTGAGTTGGTAGTGTTTAGTGCATTGCTGATTAAACTAAATGATAATGTTAAACAATTTTATAGCTTTGTACAAACACCCCATCATATTAAAAAAACCGGTCAAGTGCGAGTTGGACTCGCGCACCGAGGATTCCGTACAAACCTGTAGGTATATAAGTAAAAGTTCAAAATTGTCAAAAATATTTTTTTTTATATGACGAAACTAAAAATTTTCGGTTTTCGTAATTTTTCCTATATCTGTACTATAAGACGTGACTTCGTACAAAATTTCAAGATTCTAAGTTCACGGGAAGTACCCTGTAGGTTTTGATTCCCGTGCGAGTTTCGAAAATTTGCGGAATTTTGCGGCCTAAATGGCTGTATCTTTTGATTGCGTTGACTTAGAAGGTTGATTTTTCTACAGCTTCCAGGGACAGTAGAACTAAGTATCATATAGAAATTTCAGTTTGATACCTCCACGCGTTCCTGAGAAAAACGGTCTTGACAGACGGACGGACGGACGGACGGACAACAAAGTGATCTTATAAGGGTTCCGTTTTTTCCTTTAGAGGTACGGAACCCTAAAAAGCTAGATGTGGTCGGCGTTTCCTATCTAACTACTCTGAGTAGAAACTCCGAAACAAACTCAGAGGTCACAGTCATTTTTAAAATCCAAACATAATCTACGTCAGGTCTTTTGAGGAAAGAACCGCACAAGTTGAGTGGACCTGTCCAGTCAGTGCACGCTTTTGCGCAGCAATCAGGCAGTTCAAATCAGAACTTAAGGAGCTCACAGATTCGACGAACAATACCAAATAAAGAAGGACATTAGCGTAGGCCGCATAAATTACTCAAACTGCCAGACCTTCTACTCCTTTCTTATCATGTCTAGGATCTTTTGTCCTGTAATGAGTAGAACTCGAAGAGGCACCTAATCGTTGCATAAGTTGGTGGTCTTAATATCCATTAACCAATTCCATTAACATCCCAATCCAAACACTTCATTGAATAATCGGTGCGTTGACCGCATTGCCGACATGCGATATTGATGCAGCACGGGCCGCGCCAACGGGACCAATGGGATTACCATAAATGTTAATCAACAATATTAATAAACATTAGTGCCACCACAAGTAGGCTGTAGGTCCTCTCAAGGATTGATTTTTATCATAACTTTCCCACTTTCGCAGCACTTGTCGCCTGTCGGGGTCCTGAACAGATCTGCACCCTAATTGCGTAACTCACGATCCATCATAATCTGTATCGTTTTGAAACGGATTGTTAAACCATTGCTTCATATGTTCGAAAAATGTGTCTGTTCGACAACATAAATAACGCAATGAATATTGTTAAACTGTGAAGACGAAACCAATTATGATCAATCGTGAGTTACGCAATTAGGGTGCTGGTCCTATTGTACACCCACAAGGACACCACATACCATCGGTACACTTACATACGGTTGTTATTAACTTACGTTAATGTGTGTCATGCGTTTCACACAAGTCTAGACTGGGCCGTATCTAGGCAATATGCGCTAGACATTCTAGGTTCTGCCAACTCGGTAACCGGGTGGCCTGTTTGCACACTTGCGCGAGCGCACCTTTTTGTACGCGCCGTACGCGTTTACGGAGATCGTTGGTCACAATTATGTTTGTTAATTATCTGGCTCCGGCTTCTGGGAAAATATGTGCTATGTGGATTTATTAGAAGTCTGACTGGTTGCTGATTTCTTGCTGTGTTTTTAGGTCTCGGTTTAAAAGATCACGGATGTCGTTGCGCTTGCGCGGCTGCACGTTTACGGGTGGAGCGTTATATGGTAGCGGTTTGATGGGTGTGCCAGGCCGTGTGTCTGCAGCCTTATAGTTTGTCGATTAATGTTAAACATCAAAATTCCAAGAAGTGTCTCTTGTCATGCGACGTTGGTAACTTTTGTGTTAGGAAATGCTTGTTATTTGGGTTCACAAAATTATGCGTTAAGAAACCCCATACCCCATAATATCCACTTAACCTTGACTTAATCCACTTAAGCTTGGGGTTCCTTGGAAAACGGTTGTGTTATACTATAACGGCCATGATGAAAATCTGTCGTTTTCATTCGAATTTGACATTACGGTGTACAAAATGCTCTATATTTGAACAGCCGGTATTGTTTAACCGTTCACCGCTTTCTGAGGACAAACCAAAGCTAAGGCTTCCTTCAAAAACATGCTTCTCTTGAAGAAAACAATCACATTTGAACTAGTCTGACAATATTTTCACTGAAAGGAAACTTTTATAATTAGATGTCATCTTATTCCAAAACTAACATGACTAAGGTGTCACCTTTAACTCCCAATTAGAATTCAGTAAGCGCAACCCATAATCGGCATGGGGAAGCGACCAATATTGATTGTAATCCGACGTAGGTACAACACTAGTATATAAAACATTTGGCGGGATGCTGGTATGAATGATAATCACTTGACAGATGAGGAAGTTGATTTAATGATAGATATTGGGTTACGTTTTTGCACGGCAGTGATAATGTGGGTACACCGGCTAAATAATGCGGTAGCATCAGGAATAGTGTTGTCAATGGCAATGATCAACATTTCGATGTCCCCAATTCAATGAATGATAGAAATCACATGAGAGAGATAGCTATTATTAAGCATCTGCTTGCGGACATAACAAAAGCTTGAAAGTTCTCGCCTATGTTACTTTAATTATTTATTTCTGTAAGTGGTTTGTACGAACACATTTACAAATCAATCATATTTAAAAAACTAGATGAGGCCAGCGTTTCATATGTGACTACTCTGAGAACAAAGGCTGAAACAAACTCAGCGGTCATTCTTTTTTAAAGTCCAGACATAATCTTTGTCAGATCATGTGAAGACCATATAGATTGGTGTCTGTAATGGTATTACGAGGAAATAACCACACATATTTATATAATTGGAGTCTAGAATGTTACTGGGTTCTTACTGAGGCCCACTTACTTTAAGAAGACATTCTATTCTCTCCTAATTTTGGGAATAAAACCGTAACAACGTCTTTGTCTTTAGGTACCTACTTATGCTTAACCATTATTTTCCATCGTATGTGCATTTTGGCCTGATGCAAGGTTCTGCTTTGCTTAGAATTGACTATGTAGTCTGCAGGGCTGCAGCCACCCTATTCGGCGTTATAGGTATATATCTGAAACATTGTCCCCCTTATTCATAAACGTTGATTAAAGTTAAGTAATAATTTAGCGTCTGTTTAACCATACATTTTTGACGTTTAAACATCATTTAACTTTAATCATCGTTTATGAATATGGCCCTGTATGTCTTATGGTCAACTTCCCAAATCTGCATCCTTGTACCCTTAATTTTTTTGGGGCCGGTGTAGAAGATCTGCTTCTCCCATACGCCTCTTTATCCTGCATCTCAGTAACAAATCACCCGCTTTCTGGCTCATACATTTCTCATACAATCAATCTATCGTTTCAGTCATCTTCCTCTACTATTATTGCCAGATTCGTCATTATCATTTTGATTTCGTATCCCCTGATCAGCATCGCTTTGAACATAACAATTTAAACATTATACAAATTACCTAATGTTTTTACATGACATGCATTCAAAATAACGTATTACATAAATAGCAAGGTCATCCATCACCTGTGGAAACAACGAGATAATAAAATGATAGTGACTATAGCAACAGCTGACTCATTGAAAATGTAGAAAATTATTAGATTTTTTCTCTTTTAAAATCTCTCAGCACCAGCTCTTCTCATATTCGTGTTACCGGTTGTCAACACGGAATAGATATGATTCCTCGGAATTAAAATAATAAACAACCTCGTCCATGGCTACCGCATACCGCTGTTGGCACAATAAACAAATCTTCGCGTAAAACAAATAATTTGCTTCAATCACTGTGACGTCACGGCTGAGGCGCCGAGATTCCTCCACGATCTCAAAGGTACTGCCTTTATCTGTAACCATAAATCATAACTAAGCAGTAAATAAAAAGATTGAGAAGAAGTTTATTTTGTTGATTGGAAATTTTGCAAAGCAGTCCTTTGGTGAGTTGAACGTTTTTGGAGTACCTACTTCTTTCGAGAATATGGCGATGTATTGTGGAATAGATTTCCTGTAATATTTTTTGTGATACCATAACATCGCATCAATCTTATGTGTTTACTTGACTATAACGTGATAAGTATGGAACATAATAG
The DNA here is from genome assembly GCA_949987655.1 of Polymixis flavicincta. NCBI lineage: Eukaryota > Metazoa > Arthropoda > Insecta > Lepidoptera > Noctuidae > Polymixis > Polymixis flavicincta. Next base: position 22,811,791 of record OX465183.1, read on the forward strand.
AAAGACCACAAAAATAACTGGGTAAACTCCACCTGAATGAGCGTGGTGTTTGAGCGAAATTATTTTCTTGTATTTTTCTTATGCCTACATGATAGATAACACAAATAACATCACGCCTGTCTTTCTCGAAATATTAGGCAGAGGTACACCCTCATTGCGCTAGTCATTTTTAAGTCCCATCTAATAGGGGGCGAGCCTATCTTCTTAGCGTGTCGATAGCAATCTAAATACGGGTTTTTTTTTGGGTGGGAAATCATCAAATAACTTCTCTTGCTCTGGGTGGAGCAGGAGGGCGTGTCAGACTTCTACTGACTAAAATCCACCCGTGTTCCCTCAGTAGCCCGTATGCCAGGGGCTGTGGTACCTCTTTCGAACAAACCCGCACCCCTGGCAGATCTAAATACGGTCAGCCCAGAATTTGGGTACGAGCTTGGCACTTTCACCAGCGTCCATCAGATCCTGTAGCGTCCAGACAACATTGCCTATTGTCTTATGCATACAAAATATGTATACCCGCACCCTAATTGCGTAACTTACGATTGATCATAATTGGTTTCGTCTTCACAGTTAAACAATATTCATTGCGTTATTTATGTTATCGAACAGACACATTTTTCGAACATATGAAGCAATGGTATAACAATCCGTTTCAAAACGATACAGATTATGATGAATCGTGAGTTACGCAATTAGGGTGCGGATTACCGAATAAGACAAGGGTATTTGTGTTGTAATATTTACTTGTTTATCAATAACGAGAGTTTGACATTATCATGTTTATTACGTCTTGGACATTCACTTCATTTTTTTTTGCGCATTAAATTATATTGTGTTATTTGCTGTATACATAATTCATTAAAATGTCACCTTACATTACGAATGAACACAAACAATGACACATACTAAGTTATGCATAGATAACGCTATACAAATTGTTTCATTTGTTATAATTTTCCTTGTTAGTAAAAGAAAAAATAAAACAGTTCATATTGTACCTAGATATCTATTAGGTACAGACTCATAACTCGATCTATCACAAAACGTTTTCTGGTATGTTGGGTGTTTCTGACTTGTGGTACCTATGTCATTTTTTTAAGAGTTCTTCCTGTCACATAGCAATTAGAAGAATACGCATTTATGTGGGAAAGGTACCACCCTCAGATTATAAAATATAAAATAAAGGCAGATAGACCGCGCGGAACACTAAGAGTGAAGCCAAAAAACCAAATACTAAGGCGTCGTATTTTATGTAACATACAATGCGACGCTTTAGTATTGGCTTTTTTTTGGTTTAGATTGTAAAACAAAGGCAGATAGATCGCTTTAGTATTTGGTTTTTTGGCTTCACTCTGGTGTTCCGCGCGGTCTATCTGCCTTGTTTTATAATCTGAGGTACCACCACTAAAAATAAAAAAATAAAACATCTGTACAAAAAAAAAACAATGTACTTCCAAAAAAAAAACACTTTCATTAAGGAAGTCGGTGAAAAAAAAAACTGAAGTAAAATAACCAAGACACCGTTTTTCGAAAACAAAAGTTATTGTTTATCAGCTGCGCCCTTGTTTTCAATTTTGATAGACCTACTCGTACCTACTTAAACAGTCCGTTTTAACACATGATTCATTGCAGGTTCAAGTGTTGATGCACTTGAAACTCCATTGTTTTGTCTTCATGGTCATTCCCTCAGATTATAAAATAAAGGCAGATAGACCGCGCGGAACACCAAGAGTGAGGCCAAAAAACCAAATACTAAAGCGTCGCATTGTATGTTACATACAATGCGACGCTTCGTCTTATAGTTTTGAATCAGTATTTGGTTTTTAGGCCTTACTCTTGCTTAGTGTTCCGCGCGGTCTCTCTGCCTTTGTTTTGTAATCTGAGGTCATTCCGTCTGAAAGTTTGGATTTTTTTCTAACTTTACTTTGTTCCAGAATGATAGTGGTTTGGCTCTACTCACCCAAGATGCTGTTAAATGTTTTTGATCGTTAATAATAATAATGAGCCATAGTTGATATTTGTATAAAGATCAAGTGCCGACTACACCTCGTGTACTTATAAGTGGCCTTTTAGACACAAAAAACATGGCCAACCAAGGCAAGACATAACGTATAAATACACCGTTTTATGAACGAATATGATATTAGTAAACATACCTCACTAAAGAAACATCTGTGTGCGTACGCGCCGCAAACCGACCCACAGTGATTCCTTGAGTATCGCAATTTGTGTCACAGTCCAAGTATCGTCATCTGCATTGCTTAACTTTGTCAACACTATACGTACACTATCTCTGATATCTGATAACAGATTAAATAAGCTTACTGTTACCCAATTTGGCTTGTTGGTCGGTTATGTAGGTTTTGGCTCCGTGCTGCGTTGACCGGGTCACGTTGTGCAAGATGGTGGGGTCAAGGTCGTTTGCACATGTCTGTGATTTGTGCCGCCAATGAAAAGAAAGAAAAAATACATCTTTCTTCATCTCACTGTCATAAGTAGACCAAATAATAAAAGCAAAGTGAACCAAGAGAAAAAAAAAGGAAATTGTGTGCTGTTCCAAATAGGCATTTCAGCAATTTGCCTGATGCTGGTTTTCAACTAGACCTTACGTCGACTGTTTTTTTTTTTTTTTGTATTGGTGTTTTCGTGCTTCAGGTTTGCGGATCTTTGATAGCCGATACGGGCCGTCAGAATCCTGAAAGTCTGAAAAGTCTGAATATGCAGTCGTTACATGTAAAATACTGGTATTCACCTGAATCCGGTTAGACTGGAACCCAACCCCAACAGGTTTGGGAATGATGATGATGGAGACTTCCTCTTCCGCACTTAGAAACATGTTTGAGAAAAGGCTAGACAGATGATGATGGTTTTTAGTAATTATGCAATTTCTAATGCTGTGTGTCATCGACTCATCGATCGTACCAAAAGTACCAAATACCCAATCGTTACCTCTGAAAATAGACGTGTTTATCCTTGAAATGTACCAGATACTGGCTTATCTTTTTATCACGCCATGAGCTACACTCATATACTCCGATACGATGGGATACAATCTCTTTATCTACACAGAGATAATATAGTGAATACAAATACAACAACATCGCACGTATCTAACGCAGGGTTTTAACCCGTATGTTATGTGTCGTGCGATCTAGCACTAGCTATACTGCGGCGAATGACCGAGTTGCGTCGTGCAAACTGGAAGGGTCAAGGTCACGTCCGGTGCGGTGAGTGGCTTTTGATTTGTGCGGAGGACTGAGGATTTGGAGTGGGAAACGGTGACATTTGTGTATAAAGGGGGCTTTGGAATGATGCAGGGCAACTGCATGCAGATGTGATGGGTGATGTGAATGATGTTTTGCGAAAAAGATGTGACAAATGTATAGAAATCTATTAGTTTCAAACTCAAATTCATTTATTTGCCAGAATGTAGGTTAGATAATAGTTTTACTGTTTAAATGATATACAACGGCCTTCTGATTTCAGAATTTGTAGTTGAGAAGTTGTCAAACTCTACTTTAGCACTACTCCGAGCCTCCTAATACGCGCGAAGACATTTATCTTCTGGACTTTTTTAACTTCATTTAAAAAAAGTGACGTTACGACGAGTTACGACGTCCTGACTTCCAACGTCTTTCGGCGTTGACAGGGGCTTGTGGGCGAACAATGTTGCAATTGTTTTGTGAAATAGAAAAAACAATATGGCGGTTTTAGTTCCGAATTTGGCCACGCGTTAAAAGATAGACTACTATAGAAAACTAATTGTCTTTTCCCATCGACTTAGGCCCCACAGGTGTGAATCGACCTTGTAAAGTTCAAGTGTCTGTCGGAACGGTTATTGGCAGTTCACATGGCTGACTCAGCCTTTGTCTGCCGCCATTGTTGCTCGTTGCCTCATTGGCGCGTCCGGTTCGATAGAAGTCGAGCATTTTCGATTAGTCTGGACCTTGAGACACTAACTCGTTTATCTTTTGTGGGATACGATTTGTGATTTCGTTTTTAGGTTATTGTCATTTATCATCTTCTTCCTGCACGTGTCTCATGTTACTAGGGGTCGGCGCAATACGTTTTTTTAACCGACTGCGCCAGAAGGAGGGTTATGTTTTTTTTGTGCCATTCTCTCCTGTCAGAACTCACTCTCACAATTTTTCTTTTCTTTGGTCTATTTCTCTCCATCTATCAACATTTATATTCATCACTCTTTCAGTTACCTTCATGTGTTATTAATAAATAAATCATTTAATTCAGGCAACAAAGTAAATACTAAAAAAAAAAAATACTTTATAGATTAACATACATAATTTAATTATATAAAAACAGATGTTAGTAGCACATCACTTTGCACTAGCTTTACTTTGTGCTGTCCTGTGTAACTTGTCCGCGGAAGCGGCGGAACACCACCTCCTGCGGCCAAAAGTGCTCTTCCATGACGACGGGCAGATAACAATTCGGCACGAGCACCACTAACGCGGCCGAACGCCTTAAAGTTGACGTTGCGGCGCGACTCCAGTAACTGCACCCTCGGCGTGTACCTTGTCTTCCCGTGGTGTAGTGCAGGCGGGAGATGTAAACCGGAGTGTTCGGCATAGCGGCACGCAAGCTCACTTCCGGCCTCATAGGAGCTTTGCCGCAGCGGTTCTTGTTAGTTCGAACTACACTTCTACCTCTGTACCGTCACGAAACCCTCTTCATGATCAGCCCTAGTCGGTGCCTTTTCTGGCATAGGCTTTAAAATTGGAGTACTATTGGAACCCGCGGTGACGCTAGCGGTGACGATAACTCCACCTAAATAAATAGTAACGTCGGGAAGTTCCTGCGTATCTCTGATGGTTTTAATTGATTAAAAAGATACACCTACACGCAATTATTATGCTAAAATAAGACTCGTCCTTGACCACTAATTAAGTTCATCATCATCTTCCTAGCCTAATTAAGTTCATTATCATCTGGCCAGCCTTTTCCCAACTATGTTGGGGTCGGCTTCCAGTCTAACCGGATGCAGCTGAATACCAGTATTTTACATGGAGCAACTACCTATCTGACCTCCACAACCCAGTAACTGAGTAATACGATACCCCTTGGTAAGACTCGTTGTCAGACTTTCGGGCTTCTAACGACCCGAAACGACTGTCAACGATCCACAAATGACAGCCGGGACCAACGGCTTAACGTGCTTTCCGAGGCACGGAGGGGTCTTGGTATGTAAAGATGGTCCCTCATCCAGAGACCAACCGCGGCAAGCATGGCTTGCCATGATCTATCGACCCGTGCGGCTAATATTACTTAAGTTATAATTAAGTTCTCGTAGACTGAGAAATCGTAAACCATGAAGGTGAATGAAAATGATATGATGCCTTCACAAATTTCATATACCAGTGCTCTAGAACAAAATAAAGGAACTTATCTACATAAATAATAAGTATATTAATTTGATCTTGATGGCTCTCTGAATTGGATAGGTCCTAAGGAAAAGACATACTTGTTCTTGCTTAGTTCCAGTCTATGACAAAGTTAATTGGAAGCCATACTCTTCACGTGACCAAAGGGCTGGCCTATTTTTCGGCCAAAGAATCAGCATTGCCATACAACGTGGCAATACTGCCAGCCTTTTGGGCACTTTTCCCATTGACAACGATGCGGACGTACTTTTTGATGCTTTATGATTATTTTCTTTTTACATACCTGTACATATTATTATTATACTCCTGATTATCAAAATAAAAAAAACATTGGAAGCCTAAAGTGAAAGTAACCTTTCACCTCTAACAGCACAACATCTAATCTCGAGCCCAAAGTTGTGCAAGGTGCGCCTACGCAATGTTGTAACACTGTGTCGGCGCTTATGTCGAGGTCACCACCCACACCATCGCTTATCGATATTGAATTTGAATTAGTTTCGTTTATACCTTTAAAATACTGTATAACACTGGGTTTAACCGCAAATATTGATTACTAGCTGCCTGCACGGGTGGGATCCCTATTTTTTTTCTCCGAATTACTTTACAAATCCGACTATACCACGAAAAATTCTTTTAATTTTTCGGGTTAATATATAGCATATGACACTCACAAATAACGTGGCTTTCTATTCTAATTTTCAAAATCGGTTCAGTAGATTCAGATATTACCCCCTACAACCTCACAAACTTTACCTCTTTATAATATTAGTATAGATAAGAGCATCATAATCTGCCTAGCCTTTACCCAATTATGTTGGGGTCGGTTTCCAGTCTAACTGGATCCAGCTGAATACTAGTATTTTACATGGAACGACTGCCTATCTGATTTCCACAATCCAGTTACTGGGTAATACGATACCCCTTGATAAGACTGGTTGTCAGACTTTCGGGCGTCTGACGATCCGTAACGACTGTCAAAGATCCACAAATTACAGCCGGGATTAACGGCTTAACGTGCTTTCTGAGGCACGGAGGGGTCTTGCTTTGTAAAGATGGTCACCAATCCACTCACCAACCGCAGCAAGCGTAGCTTTACTTTATCGATCGACCCGTGCAGCTTTCCATACAAGCCCCATAATGGTTATTAGATGTATGTAGTCCGTATTTCTCAGTAGTAGCTCGGAATTTTGAAGTTGGTGGTGTGATAACCCCGTGCCTCGGAAAGCACAACAGCCGTTGGTCCTGCGCCTGAGGCCCTAGTGTGAGTTTCATTTAACCATCTCGATCAAACGCATCGAGAGCGTTCGGCGCCCCGACTGGTCCGTCACCAGTTCAGGGCCAATCGGAGCGCCAAACGCGCTCGAAGCGTTTGATCGAGATGGTTAAATGAAACTAAGGTCTCAGCTCTCTCTCCGGTCGTGTCGGATTGCTCTCCTATCGGACCAATTTGTAGAAACTCTTACTAGGAACACTAATCAGGAAATTGGAAGCCAGTGGCCTTAATCAAATCCTAAATCAGACAGATGACTCTTTATGCGCTTATGAATTAGAATTACATTGGTATGCAACAATTTAGTAAAAGTAGTGCGGTCGGGACCTTCCAAACTACGTACTTCTGCGTGGGTACGCAGAAGATATTATATACCGATTTCGTTGACGGTGGCCAATCTCAACGGAGATTAGCCAGGCGGTTAATATCCGTTGATGTTGGCCACCGTGAACGAAATGGGTCGGGAGGTCGGGAGACTCGGGAGTCGGGAGGTTATACATTTATAATGTAGAAGTTGAATCAACTCTTCACCAATACTACTACGGTGTTAATTTACCCAAATATGTAAGGAAATGCTATTAAAATTAAAATTTGAATAGATACTTATTATTAGGTCTTTACCTATGAAATTGCCGTTCTGCAGTACTGGCCATTTCAAATCAAAATAATTTTTGTTTGGCTAAGAATTCTAATTTCAAATTAATTTTATTTTAAAAACATGGATTTTTTTTCTAAAAGTAGTCATTTCTTTATTGATTAGTGTTACATTTTCATCGCATTTCAATCTTTTTCGTCATCATGGATACGTAAAAAATTCGAGTAATTATGGAATATGAGTACCGTCGTGGCAGCAACGCGGCACAAGCGGCACGCAACATCAACGACGTTTACGGAGCTAACACTACAAACCAACGCACCACCTGTTATTGGTTTGCTCGCTTCCGTTCTGGAAATTTCGACCTGAAAAATGAACCTCGCGGTCGTCCGAAGACTTTGGTCGACAATGACGAATTAAAGGCGATTGTGGAAGCTGATGATACACAATCTACGGCTGAATTAGCAGCAGCTTTCGACGTTAGCGTCAAAACAATATTGGTCCATTTGCGTCAAATTGGCAAGGTAAAAAAGCTTGACAAATGGGTGCCCCACGAACTCAATGATCGCCAGCGCGAAGTACGCGTCGAGACGTGCCTTGCACTGCTCAACAGACACACAAATGAAGGAATTTTGAACCGCATTGTTACCTGCGATGAAAAATGGATTCTGTTTGATAACCGTAAGCGCTCAGCAAGTTGGTTGGATCCTGGTTCAGCACCTAAACAATGCCCTAAACGAAAACTTACCCCTAGAAAAGTGATGGTCACTGTTTGGTGGTCTAGCGCCGGTGTGATTCATCACAGCTTCTTACCAAACGGGGTGAGCATTACTGCAGATGTGTACTGTGAAGAACTGAACACAATGATGGAGAAGCTGGCGCATCTCCAACCAGCATTGGTCAATCGCTCGTCTCCGCTGCTCCTGCACGACAACGCGCGACCTCATACTGCACAGCAGACGGTCTCCAAGTTGCAAGAACTGGGGTTGGAAGCTCTCCGTCATCCGCCCTACTCACCAGACCTTGCGCCTACAGACTACTACTTTTTCCAGAATTTGGATAACTTCTTGGCGGGAAAAAAATTTAATACCCGAGAGGCAGTACAAAATGCCTTTGAAGAATTTGTTGCCTCCCGTCCAGCTGATTTCTTTAAGAAGGGCATCAATAATTTGCCACTGCGATGGCAAAGATGCATTGATTGCATGGGTGATTACTTCGATTAATACAAATAAAAAATTCATGAAAAAAATTCGTTTAAATTTTTTCATACAAAACGGCAATTTCATAGGTAAAGACCTATTATATATTTTTCTTTCTTTTTGGAAGTCAAATTTTACGAATTTCTGAAATAGGATTGAAATTGAAACTATAGTTTTGTATAATTTAGAAGCATTTTGTCAAATTTTTGTAAATGTGAGTACCATGCATCCTTATAATATGTTGTTTTGATGTACGTCGACTTGAAAAAACGTGGTAGTTGAGAGTATGTCATGCTCACTTAAATGTCTCACTGATGGTGGCGTGTGTGTTGGATCATTCGGTTCCCTAGAAAATGGTTGAGCTGGATGGTGCTGATCCATGCGTCAAGTTCGTGAACGGGCGCCGTCGGTTGAGACTGGTCATCTCTTATCTGCCATGGCTTATTTTGAATCTTATTTTTTACATTGTTCTCACATATAGAAGCACCAAGAATAATGTTCCCAAAATTTTGTAATACCCACGATTTAAAAGAGTGTCCTTGGAGTTTCTTGCCGTTTTTGGAATGGGCACCTAGCTTCAACTTCGATTTTTGTTTGACAATTCAAAAGTGCATGTGAAAGGTTTAATTGAAATAAATGCTTTGAGTTTGATTTTGAGCTTATGTTTGATAAACAGCAATAAGATAACTGCAGTTCTGAAAGCCTATTTACATGTAATAAACAGGGTTAAGTCGGAAAATATTAAGGAAATTTTCTTTCTTGTTCCGTTTCTTTACGTGTATGCCTTCCTATCATAGGATTACCCTGACATGTTTACTTTTCAGTTATGGATATGACTACCATTAAAATGATTTTCTGTCTTAACTTACTTCTTTTATTCACGTTTCCTTCGTTCATTTACGTTTTAGGATACTGTCAGAAAGTCTTTACGGAAATTAGTATGATAAAGGCATTCTACCTGCGAATATTCAGACTTAATTATACTATTAATAATTGCTTGGAAGTTCCATTCACGTTCACACGATGATGTTATTATTAATTCAGAGAATGAAAGTGAAACCGGTGACCTTTCTCACGGCATCTGCTATGCCCATTACTTGATTTTTAATACGAGCATCTCAAATGATAGGTGTATTGTTTCAAAAGAATCCGGTTAGGCTCTCGGAATGGTTGACACCATTGAGAAAATAATTTAATTTTGGTCTTAGATTTATCTTTAAGCACACAAATGTGCAGACGCGGACTTAATGCCAGAGGATTGGTCTAGCTAGGGTAAGATAGAACAAACTGGTGATCTCATAGTAGATATATTTATTATCTATGAAAATACGTTCGTAAGACAATTAGTTACTCGGATATGTTAGTATTTTACTGTTTCAATTATAATTATTTTTTGACTATATTTTTTGCATTGACTGATTATGTATCTATTTGAATTGTTTTAATTTTGAGAATAATAATAAAAAATGAAAAATCTTATTTATGGTTGTGACTAAATATTATAAGCTATTTTGTACGCCGAATATGGCAAAACATGTTGAACCTACAATTTTAAACTTTCCATCCATATGTGCATATTTATGTATCTTTTTACACATGTTTAAACAAATAAATACATCTTTATCTTTAACAATTGGATCGAGGTGGCTCTAGAAAACAAAGCCTAGAAGGACTTGGGGAAGTCTTTGCTCAGCACTAGGACTGTACAGCGCAAATCTAAAAGGACAATTTGACCCTACCACTTGATTGGAATTAAAAACCTGGTGAAACTGTCACAGGCTAGACCAGCACCCTAATTGCGTAACTTACGATTAATCATAATCGGTTTCGTTTTCACAGTTCAACAATATTCATTGCGTTATTTACGTTGTTGAGCAGACACTTTTTTCGAACATATGAAGCAATGGTTTAACAATCCGTTTCAAAACGATACAGATTATGATGAATCGGGAGTTACGCAATTAGGGTGCAGGACACACAATCAACGGATTTTTCTATTTGTAAATAATTTGAAAATTGTTAATGTTAGGTACCTAAAAATAGATGTAAGAAATAAAGTGGAAAATTCTTACAATATAATATATCGTCTTACCAAGCAGGATCGTGCTACCCAGGCACTGGGTTGTAAAGATCAAATAGACAGTTACTCCGTGTAAAATACTGGGGTTCACTGAACCTTCATAGTACTTATTCAATAAAAATCGCGCCATAAAGATTCTAAACTTATCTGTCAGGAAAAAAATTACATCAATATTCTGCTTTCTAGGATGTATCCAAGAAAGCAGAATATTGTTGATGTAATTTTTTTCACCATGCGACTGTGGTCCTATAGTGATATGAATACTAGAGCTTGTTTGACTGATGTAGTTAGCCTAAAGCATGCCGAGAATGTCATATATTTCGATGTTTATTGACACCAGATAATCACACAAGTGGTACTAGCTGTTTGTTTCATTCCAAGCGAATACTTAGTGCTGAATGGTCCGACTTGTCGGGAGGTAGCTAATGATAGAGCATTGTCTGTTTTCAATTTTGTAGCACATGCTGACAATTATTGTCTGGTCTTTCGAGTCGTTAGCTTCTTACTTGCCCCAGACTCGCAAGACCTTGGAGGGATATTGTAGTGTGATAGCCCCGTGGTAACGGCCGGGCCCCCAACTTACATGTCGTCGGTCGGATTCAAAGTTTCCAAACCCAGGCAGGCACTTGACTTTATGTAATTTATTTCAATTCAATGACATCCTCCAACCCGCGCTGGGCCTGTGTGGTGGATTATGCTACAGACAAAGTATTGGGGTGGTAAAGAACGCTATGGAAAAATTCCTATTGATTTTTGTCAAGCACTATGATCCGAAATAGGTACGTCTGCAGATTAACGTAGCGTCTCCCTGTAAATGTAATTCTTTTTCACATAATCTTTGTTTTACCTTGGTTTGCAAACACTCCGGTAAAATTGAATTTCGCGAAGCACTCACCTTGCTCAAGATCAAATACTTATTGATATTTTCACCTCGTGTAGACTAAAGCCTTGCTATATCTTTATTTAAAAGAGTATCCTTGAAGTTTCTTGCCCGTTCTTCTCCAAAAAGATCTTTGTTTCGAACGGGCAACTAGCTTCAACTTTCCACCTGCCTCAAGATCAAATTCTCAAAGATGTCTTTACCTCTTGTATACCATAGCATTGTCATATCTTTGCCCATGGTTTTTCTTGCCTTGCCCATTCTTCTCCATATAGAGATCTACGTTTTGGAACTGGCAACTAGCTTCTTCTTTCTGACAAACTGACCGACTCCATGACGACTCAAAACTGAAAGGTTTAATAGAAATAAATGCTCTGACATGAGCTACTTTTGTACAATGTTCTTTACTATTTCTTCAGTATGTTCGCGGGCGGAATTGGACGATTACTGAAATAAATCAAACGTTACGTAGAGAAACTTGGCTTGGCGTACAACCGCATCGGTGTAGCGAGCAGCGACCTTGTAGCAAAACATCTTTATTTAGCGCTAAACTATTAATACACTATCATACATAAGAGTATGTGCTGTGGAGTGATAATGTGTTTTTTTTTTTTTTTCTATGTTTAGGTAGGGCAGGGATCAGCTATGTTCTGTCATTTTGCAGCAATAGATGGTTAAGCTTTTTTGTTAAAATATACAAAGTGTTAGAGAATAAACGCAAGTCTGATAGTTTGTTCATAATTAGAGATTGAAGTGTATTGTATTGTTGAGAGTGTTTGGAAGGTAAATGCAAAGAAAGGGAGTGAATGACGAGAAGAATAATGGCTCCCTCAGAGAGGCGTGACGCGACTTGTAGGTAGAACAGTTTCTATGAAAAGAAAACTTCTTTAGGTGCAGTGGGATTTTTTTGAGATGAGAAAGAAAAAAAAAACAATTGAACTCGCGATACTTGAAATGGAAAATTATTTATTTGCCAGAATATAGGTACTTGCATGGTAACATGGTAAAATATTTTTTGTCTCACTATATTCGACTTATTAGTCGTACACACTGTTACCGACACCACTGACGACACGAACGAACATTGTTGACCGTACGTTGAACGTTGTTGAATCTAAGGATTCAAAATATTTCCTGACGTTTCAAAAAAACACACGTAATTGTTCAAATTTTCACTTCACTGTCGGCACTCCCGGAGAGCCAGTATTTTTTTCTATCAGAATCGCGTCGCACCGACGTTTTGCGCCTGTCTGCGGAAGCCTTAATCGAGAAGAATAAAATAAAGACATGTTGCGCCGACCCCGAATAAATTGGGCTAGGGGAGGGGGGGGGGGGGGGGTGAGATGATTAAAAGACATTGTATCCAAATGCTAATATAGCTTGGTCCTATAGTAATAATATCGTACCTACTCCGAAGACCTGAAGACGATTGAAATCTTGAATGTTTTCTTCGAGGTATTAATATCCTGGCATGCATCAATAACAATATTCTACGCGTTTGTGTATTAACGAGAGTTGCTTCACATTACGTACGTCATTAGTAATTGTTTTATGTATTATTTGTGTGCAATCTCTGCACATAATCTCCACAAGTGACGTATTATTACTGGCATTAACATTATCCACTGTCATTATTACTTGCTTGTGCAAACAAAACCTGCATAGAACTTTATTTTATACCTACATTATCTCTTCATATTTTAAACGCACAACGGACCGAATGGGAGTCTACGTGCGGAAAAGGGATTCTTATCCAGTACCTCTTCATATTTTATCTTTCATCATTACCACCTCTAGTCTAATGCCTCCTCTATGATGCATGTCCGGTATGGTTCGCTATCCTTTCCAATCCTAAGGGCACGTCTTCCCTATCATTACGCGCCCCCCGATCTACTTCCTTGATATGCAATGTCTCTGCAGCATCATGAAACATGAGGATAGTGCATATTCTCTGGTTAAAATATCACGGCGACATTTTTTCGCGCATTGCATCTTTAACGCACGCCGATATGAAAATCGCACAGTGTGTTTTTTTAATCGCTTGGATTCACTGTTGGATTCTCTACGCTTGGTTCATGATCGAGAGTCGTAAATCAAGTGCGTGATATAATCCAACCACGATATTTTGACGTCAACGTGCGAACGTGGTCTAAAGAAACCTCGATGTATTATCATGTCATAAAAACTGCACAAAGGGGGCTGGTCGCTAGCACAATTCCTACTAAGATTATGAAAGTAACTCTGTGTGTCTGTCTGTTACGCTTTCACGCCTAAACCGCTGAACCGATCGTCATGAAATTTGGCAGAGATGAGATCCACGCGGATGGAGCCGCAGGCAAAGGCTAGTAGGTATACAAAACATTAATTTTTACAGCAATATTAAACACTTTAAGCTATTTCGTGACTGACAGACGTTTTTATAGGAACGTTTGCGTTTTACTGCATGTTTTACGATTTCGGCTGCTTAATTGAGTTGTAAAATGAACGCAAAGAATCTGCTCTGTGCTTATAGGGATCTCGAGTCTCTCGAACAAAGTAACTTATTTAATTTTATAACTGGCGAAACGTGGGTGTAGGCACTATAGTACACCTTTGCTTTAACCTTCGTGGAAACAAGGCGTGATGATATGTTATTTTATACAACCGCACAAGTACAGACGCCAGCACATCAAGCTACCCCAAACTGTAAAATTTTCCCAATTGAACATGAACCTTATTCATGTTATAAAGATGAAAGTCTATCAAAGAAATTTTACAGATTGGGGTAGCTTGATGTGCTGGCGTCTGTACATACTGCAAAAAAGAATCGTTCTCGTTTACAACACAAAAACATTTTAACTAAAACCATCGAGGTCGAGGTCGTCTCCAGGGTAGTTTCAAAGCCTCCCAGCTCCCAGCCCCTCAGCTGAAAACAAACAACAGAACAAACGGCTGTTTGAACAAAACAGCCCTTGCCTTATTTACTGACGGAAAAGGTCACCCTGCGGGTTGCGGTTAGGGTCTTACTCGTACCATCCGTCCGGATTTGTCCGGACATGTCTGGATATATGGTACCCCGTCCGGACTTTGTGAGGCCTTGTAATTTGTCAATTGATTTTAGAAAACAGAAATGATTAAGGGTACACTAGTCGCGGGCTCGAACTCACTGGTAGGCCTGGCTAAAAAGCACCCTGTCTCACCAGGCTTCGTGTCCGACAGAGGTAGTATCAGTGATGAGCAGTTAGACGCTAGTCTACACGCACAACATTATTGAGTGAGCTGCAGGATCAGTTATAGTAAAACAGGCGCGTAAAAAATTAAGAAAAGTCCTTCGGAAGATCGGGTTTTCTGAAAAAACCACAGGGTAAATCAATGACCAATTAAGTTTATTGAACTTTTCGATAATTGAGCTTTGTCGGTACCGACTTAGTTTTGGATATTTTACACTTATTTTATTACTTAAACATCTCCAAAGTTACGTTAAAGTATCAAGAAAAACGAATCTCTGTGGGCTCATAACTATTTAATGGCTGTTTATTTTAGTATTCTGTTTCCGTACCGACAATATTAATAATGAGACAAAACCATACCATGTTTAAGTTTTGATGTACATTGTCAAACAGCGGAGTAAAACCCTCCCGAAGTTTGTATGGAAAAAATTGTGGACTTGTTTCACCTTAAGGGTACACTTTGCGCGGGCTCGAACTCACTGGTGGGCTTGGCTAAAAATCACGCTGTCTCACCAGGCTTCGTATCCGACAGAGATAGTATCAATGGTGAGCAGTTAGACGCTAGTCTATACGCACAACGTTATTGAGTGAGACGCAGGAGCATTTTTGGCAAAAAAATCGCGAAAAAATTAAGAGAAGTCCTTCAGAAGATCGGGTTTTATGAAAAAACCACTGCATAAATCAATGACCAATAAAGTTTATTGAATTTATTGTTAATTGATCTTTGTCGGTACCGTCTTGGTTTTCGAGATTTTACACTCCTTTTATTACTTAAACACGCTCAAAGTTAGGTTAAATTAGCAAGAAAAACGAATCTTTGTTGGCTCATAACTTTGTAATGGCTTTTTATTTTAGTATTCTGTTTCCGTACAGACAATAATAATAACAAGACAAAACCATACCATGTTTAATTTTTGATGTACATAGTGAAACAGTGGAGTAAAACCCTCCCGAAGTTTGTATGGAAAAAATGTGGACAAGTGTCACCTTAAGTGAGTAGGTTAGGACTATTAGTTATTCTTCTGCCCTTTTAGAATTTGTTTGTCTATTTCTTCCGTACTTTTCCATTAGTCGTCATCTCGGTAGTCTAGTCAACCCCTTTCTATCCATATCATCTTTCACACATCCATCCATCGTTTCTTGCTACTGAAAAACAAAATGTTTTCCGGCTATAATTTTCCACAGACTTCAAAAAGGTTCAATTCATCTGTATTAATTTGTTATATTATACCATAAATATATGCTTTTTTACGTATATTTTGCGACATCTTTGGTAATTGTGGATCGATTTCGAAAATCTTTTTTCAATCGATAGGGCGGAGTCAGTGGAGTGGCCTCATATAATACTAATTCCATATTTGATTGGATAGGTTTTGCGTTAGCTTCAATATTACGTATTTAATCCACTTTGTGTTTGTCACTGTTGTTTACATGTAGTTCACTTTTTTTTTGTCAGGACTTTTCAAATTTCAGAATGGTAATCCGTGTGGTCCAGGTTTTTTGTTGAGCTTTGAGCACACGAATACAAAAAGAAACCATATTAATACATATTGACTTCTCAAAAAGTAAATAATTCAATTCTAAGGCACCTGCCGACGAGGAGCGTCTTTCTATAGATATATAGACTATTTTCACGCTCAAGAAACGTACAAAAGATTTTGGTGTCATTAAAAGGGGTAGGTACAGATTCCAGCACATCAAGCTACCCCAATCTGTCAAATTTATTTGATAGATTTTCAACTTTATTCCTTAATCTTAAGGTTCATGTTCAATTGGGAAAATTTGACAGTTTGGCGTAACTTGATGTGCTGGCGTCTGTACTTATATTAATAGTTGATCACTGACTGTATACACTCCCGACGAATACCTGTTTGTCGCAGCAGTGGATCATTATTAAATATGGAGAACCATGACGCCATCTTGGGAGGAGGCACAATATTAATTAAAACGCATACGAACAAAACATCTGATACGGTCAATTTAAAACTAAATCAGATCCAATTATAATTCTCGCCAGCAAGGCGGTGAAAATCGATTGCCATGATTGACGGAAAACCGAGCTAGCGCTGATTATAGGTATATTATTTTTCCAGGGTCACTCGTTGTGGTAGAGTGGCGGTTCCTGAGAATAACTTGAATGTTCAGGGACTTATAAGACAGATTGTTTAGCAGATTAATAAGAAATTAAAAAATAATATGATTTGCGAACGTGACAAATATGACATTACAATGTAAAGCTATATTTTTAACAAATATGACATTACATTATAAAGCTATATTTTCTAACAAATATGACATTACAATGTAAAGCTATGTTTTAACAAATATGACATTACAATGTAAAGCTATATTTTTTTAACAAATATGACATTACAATGTAAAGCTATATTTTTAACGAATCTGTCTTTTTACAATGTAAAGCCGTTTTTATTACCGTCTCGAAATAAATTTAAACTTTACATAATAATAACCATTAAAATCTCCAACCTTGTCCATTTAATATCATTGAATGACTTTGTTGTATGATTGAATTTCGAAATATGCTTAATTATTGAATGTTATGTCTGTCAAATCTTCTCAATTGAAAATGAACCTCACGCTTCTTTGATAAAGTTGAAAATCTATCGAATACATTAGTCAGATTGGGGTAACTTCATGTGCTTGGCGTCTGTACCTGTTAACTCAAATGAAATTGATTCTTTATAATGACGTTAACACACTAAAATGTTATACCTATGATTTATTTTAAATTATGAATTTATGACGTTCGTTCGATTAATTTGTGATTTTAAAGCATGCTACGATTCATTTTGTATTAAATCGTTGTTTCCGACATGTGGGTCCATGTGAACTTTGTACTTTGTGCTATTATTAATACCATCTTGTACACACATGAGATACCTGTGTAATGAACATTTGAATTTGATTTTTATTCGAGCTGCTCGACAATCATGATTCCTGAGTCCTGAGTGAACATTGTTATGTTACAGCCATTACGTGTACGCAGTGTCAACGTAAATCTTTACAATCATGGCATAATTAGTTGTAATAGTTGCAACATAGTTAAACAATAACAAGACTTAACATGTTGAAGTCTTAAGGGAATTTATATGTTAATCATTATTTACTGCAATTATTTCGTATTTGCACTACAGTTTGTTGTGCAAATACTTATATGTTAGAGCCGCACTTTAAACGGTTTAATTAGTTAATGTCTTTGGAGTAATTAGTGTAATATAAAACTTAACATGTTAGTGTGATGTTTATCCTTATCACGCTGTTTCCCCGATGGGTTGCATAGAGGTGTACTGTTCCGACTCCGTAGAGTCCTGTGTATTTAGGATCGAGCTAATTACTTAATTGAAACGCATGTGCGAACAAATATGAACTTGGAAGTTTACAGCTCCGCGCCTATCAATCAATTAAATACTCCCGAAACAAAAACTATACTAAAATTACTTGACGGATTCCTTCTAGAACTTCCTGACAGTTCGAACATAGACAAAGCCCTTTCGTTGGCTGCCAGTATGTACATAAGGTTGCATGTGGTAAGCGACCAACCTTAACAGTACCTATAGGAACATCCACATTTCGCTAGTTATGTTTAAGGGTACTGGGGGCGAGCCTATTGTCATCAACCGGGCACAAATCCAAACTCTGGGCTAGTACTAGAAATTTCAGATGGTAAACTCAATGACACTTTGTCCGATCCGGGAATAGAACCCAGGAGGACCTCAGATTTTGCAGTAAGTAGCGCTTGCGAGTTGCGACCACTAGACCAACAAATCAGTCAATGTGATGGTTATCCATAGATAAACACATTTTATAAAATTATGACGAAATGCTGTAAAAACCGATTTATCTTCCAAGCGTAACAAATATTACGACAGTCGTGAAGTTCTTATTACATTTGTGAAGGCCTAATGTGGATATAATTGAGTTTCTGTGTTGAATAATATAATATTTTCTACATTTAATAATTATCACGAGAATATTTTGATTTACAAAATGATGGTAGCTGTAGGTTTGTTTTTTTGATGGGAAATCATCAAATAACTTCTCCCGCTCTGGGTGGAGCAGGAGGGCGTGTCAGACTTTTACTGACTAAAACCCACCCGTGTTCCTTCAGTTGCCTGTGTGCCAGGGCTACGGTATCTCTTTCGAACAAGCCGCACGCCTGGCAGATCTGATGTAGGTGAGCCCCTTATCCTAATTTATTTGTAATCGGGACATCATGTCCTTTTCTTCCTGCTTCTCTTTTAGTCCTGAGCTATGATATGAGAGCTATGTGCGACTATTATTCCTTAGCCACAAGCTAAGGGCACAGATCCAGACCCCGGGGTGCTACTGAGCAATTCCAAGTAGAAAAACTCAAAACCGCTTTGCCCGACCTGGGAACCGAACCCGAGACCTCATGCTCCACAGTGGCCCTTGCGACCATTAGGTCAACGAGACCGTCAATCCATACATAGCATAAAACAAAGTCGCTTTTCGTGTTTGTACGGTTAGATCTTTTCAACTTCGCAATGGATTTTAATGCGGTTTTCATCAATACACAGAGTAAGTAAGTAAGTAAGTAATGCTTTATTTGCTAAAATGTAGGTGTACAAAGTAGTATGATGTTATTATTAATGTGGCCCATTTACATTCTACCATTACATGTGGTGTGCAAATATTTAATTTCCGAATACATTAAATTATTCAAAATGTCATAATATTCCTTCACTAAACGTTACAAAAAGTTCTAATTAAATAAATCAATTGCAAATATTTAAGTTCACAACGCATTACATAATTTAAAAATGTCACAACACTACATCAGTTAGGTACCATTATGATTGTTAATAAAAAATGTCAGATTTTATGTCAATGATAATGTCAAAATAAAAATAGTAATATTAAGTAAATGTCAAATTAAAAAATAAATAAAATTTATATAAACCAAAATTGACATTACTTTCTTTCTTCGATATGTGACACAAATTCCTCAATAGAGTAAAAACATTTTTCTTTAAGCCACTGAATCAGCTTTTTTTTAAACATAAGGAAAGGTAGTTCTTTAAAGGCGTTTGGTAATTTATGGTATACCTTAATAGCCATTATGAACGAATTTCTTTTATATAAATCGAGCTTGCATTGTGGCAAGCACAGCCTATGTTTATCTCTAGAGGCAACATTCCTTTTGGTTACATCTCTATGCTTAATAAAATTTTCAGGATGTTGTCGTACTAATAGGCACAATTCTTTAATATACATGCATGCTAACGGTAAAATGTTGTACTTTTTAAACAGTGGCTTACAGCTATCCATGTACCCAGCTCCACAGATTGCACGCACACATTTTTTTTGTATCATAAACGCTTTATTGACATCTACCGAATTACCCCACAACAAGAGACCATATGAGAGTACGGAGGAAACGTATCCGTGATATGCACAAAGAGCCGATTCAGTTGAGACCGTGGCTCTTAATCTTCTTAGTGCATAGATAAATCTGTCCAGTTTGTCACAAACATAGTCGACATGCTTTTTCCAATCGCAATTTTGATCCAATTGTATGCCTAGAAATGCTGCATTTACTACTTGTTCTATAGTCGTGTCAATATATTTAATAGTCAGCGTTAATGGGTTTCTCCTATATGTTTGAAATTGTATCATTTTCGTTTTCTCCATATTAATTTGTAGATTATTGGAGTTCAACCAGTGTATTATATTTTTGATGGCTTCATTAATCTCATATTCGTAGGTGTCGACTCTTTCACACTTCACTTCAGAGTGATTCAAGACGAAGTTTATACATATGTATTAGCTGACTCGGCAAACGTTGTTTTGCAGGTAATTTCTAGTGAACAACCCTTATCACTTAGGGGTATGAGAAATAGATAGTAGCCGATTCTCAGACCTACTGAATATGCATATAAATTTTGGTAAAAATCTGTAAAGCCGTTTCGGAGGAGTAAGGTAACTAACATTGTGACACGAGAATTTTATATATAAGATACACCGACTTCCACGCGGGCGAAGCTGCTGGCAAAAGCTAGTATAATGCAATAAATCTGAAGAGTATGTTTGAACGCACTTATCTCTGAAACTACGTACCAGTCGGAACAAAATTCTGCTTGCATTGGTTAGCACAATTCATAAGGAAGGTTATCAGCTATTTAATATCACGCTATAGGAGACGAGGTTGAGCTGGAGAGCTCCAGCATCAGAGCCTGATTACCATGTAGATAGGATCAAAGTACTCGTCAATATTCGTTCGTTTGATTCGTCAAACGAGCCCAAATTCGATGGGGTTGTGGGTGATTTTCAAAATTTTTGTACATTTTGGTGTGTGAAAACGTCCACGTGAATATTTACGAAGAAAAGTGTATTGAAGTGATCAAACTAGTATTTATTATCTTTAGCAACATGTTTCCCAGTTGGGTTTCAACATTTCAGATCATAATAATAGGTAATTAAAACAAAAAAAGAGTTTTACTACTTCAGTCTCATAATATTTTCATACAGCAGTCTCGTGTCTCTTAGCAGCAGCGCGTAACAAAAAAAACCTTAAAGAAGAAACTACTCACAGATATACATGTTCTAGTTGCACAATATCTTTATGGTTCTAATAATGATGTAAATGATATTAAATATAAATAAAAAACCTAGTGCATAATATTAATAATATTGTTTCAACTTATGTCCTACATTTCGTTCATTTTTGTTATTCTTTCTTGTAACCCCAATATTAGTAGATTTTTGGGGTTTTTGACCTGCAACATTCTCCATTTAAAACCTTCCAATCAGATGATAACAGAACGTCTGTCCGCCATTTTGACAGCGGGCGCCACCAACAAGAAAAGTGTGTTTGTTTCTGTGCAGTGTATTTTCAACAATAAATCTTTCATTTTGGTTGCTCAAAAATAAAAACAACGATGATGCTATCTCTTATTATTTTTGGGTAAATTTAAAGAATAATATTGACCAACTAGGTACTAAAAAGAAGCTAGATAGATTCAACAAGATTCTTTCTAACCTCCAAATGGTTGAGGTTGTAATAAAACACATTTTTTTATTTCATTTTTGTAACGATTTGTTACGATTTTTTGTTGCGTAATAAAAATGATTAAATCATTTTTTATGATTTTTTTGGTACGCGCTGCTGCTAAGAGACACGAGACTGCTGTATGAAAATATTATGAGACTGAAGTAGTAAAACTCTTTTTTTGTTTTAATTACCTATTATTATAATCTGAAATGTTGAAACCCAACTGGGAAACATGTTGCTAAAGATAATAATACTAGTTTGATCACTTCAATACACTTTTCTTCGTAAATATTCACGTGGACGTTTTCACACACCAAAATGTACAAAAATTTTGAAAATCACCCTTGTGTCGTTTTATTGCGGAGTTCCTATGGTCACTTCCACTTCCAGCTCCAGCATCAGATCAGCTCCATGTCATCATAATATTGCACTGTCATGCCATATACATATGCATGCTAAATTTCAGCTCATTCGGAAACCGGGAAGTGGGTCTTTAACTTGCAAGATTTCATTACAGACACTGGGCAGGTGAAACTAAATAAAAAATACTCGTCGTTTCGCACATAATATTTATGAAGTTTCAAAATTATTAATATCTGTGGGTGATACTAATTGTGCTTACCGTATTAACTTACGTTACTTTT
Organism: Polymixis flavicincta; assembly: GCA_949987655.1. NCBI lineage: Eukaryota > Metazoa > Arthropoda > Insecta > Lepidoptera > Noctuidae > Polymixis > Polymixis flavicincta. The sequence continues at coordinate 22,834,097 of OX465183.1, forward strand.
TCCTCTAGTAAACGCACTGATCAAATGATGCCATGACTCAATCCTACCATCACATGATTTCATATCATATTACATTACATCAGCCCCAACTCAACATCAATTGATTAAAATTACAAAGATACGAAGTCAATTGAAAGGTCTTCTTACAGTGGATGTATTGATTTTGCGCCTGTAAGGTCAAGGTGTAAATTAGTACCAAAGATGTGTCATATATGTCACTGCAGTGTTACCAACTTCAATTTAAAGCAATGTTGGAGGTTAAGGTAAGCTTGCCGCGGTCGGTTCGTGGATGGGTGACCACTCATGTGCATCCGGTTAGACTGGAAGCCAACCTCAACACAGTTGTGAATAGACTAGGCAGTACGATTTTGCATTTGTTGAGATGTCAATTCAGTGATACCAACGTCAATAAGTAATCTAATATTGTTTATGATGTGCGTGTCGGGTATTATCAGTAGCATAGCAACTAGTAACACGATTCACAAGTGGGCCAAACCTATCAATTTATTATAAGTTGATTTGAATACGACACATATGACCACACATTATGAATCAGACTTTTGAGCCTGCATAGAAACTTATTTTTTTCTGTTGTATCGTCTCACTCTACTTATAATGAGAAATAGCTCAAGGCTATGATGAAAATATTAGCCAGTCAAGATAGTACAGGGTCTGAATAGCTTAAGTAGCTTTTCGTGGAGGCTATTTTTAAAGCACACCTACTTAGGAACTTGCTTAAGATACTGAAACTGTCTATAGCAATTAAAAAGTCATGCATAGTCGTACAAGATGAATGAACGTAAAACGTAAACGAAGCCAAAGGATCGTAGCAGGGGCCTAAGTCTACTAATTTATAAACGTTACAATGGTCTTTCAATGGTGTGTTTTTGACAGTTTTTGTATGGCAAATCTGTCAAAAACTTACCATTGAGAGACCATTGTGACGTTTATAAATTAGTAGACTTAGGCCCCAGGTCAGTCGCAGGCAAGTCGTTTCGGTCCATAGAAAGAAGGCGTGAACTTATATGTATGAACTAATCCATTGATATGATTCAGTATCATAAGGTTTCATCGTAGGGTTTCAAGAGTAGACATCTCATAAATACAAGCTGACAAGTTTTATAGAACATGTTGTTTGAAAACTGATGATCATCATCTGCCTTGCCTTTTCCCAACTATGTTGGGGTCGGCATCTAACCGGATGCAGCTGAACTTTACATGGAGCGACTGCCTATCTGACCTACACAACCCAATTACTGGGTAATACGATACCCCTTGGTAAGACTGGTTGTCGAGACTTTCGGACTTCTGACTCTTTTTCTGATCTTCTAATCATGCGACGTGTTTTACCGGTGTTCAATTTAAAAATAATGCTATCAAAGCAAACCATATGTATTAATGCATGTATAGAAAAGGATAGTAAAATTTTGATTTTATTATTTTCGTACCCCGAATATTCTCGACATTTACCCCGAAAATGGGGAAATAATGTCTGAGCTAGCAATATTACGCGGGGGGGAAGTGAGGCGAGCGGGGGTCACTTATTTTGTTTTTGGACACAGCCTGCAGCTTGCAATATCAGTTGAACGGGGCTTCTGGTTCTTTCTGTATTCTGAGTCACTCACGAATTCACGATAGGTTGCCCGGGCGGCAAAATCAGATATATATTTTGCCTGCGCCGAATCATATCGACGGCGACCTGATCAAGTATGTAGAACGCCTGATTCATCTCCGTGTGACAGTGTTTTCCGGCAACTTGATGTGCCATGTATGACACCAATCTAGCCAACCTATAAAATTCCTATTGCCGGGACACAGGCCTCCTCTCTCAATGAGAGGGAGTGGGCCGTAATACACCACACGGGCCCAGTGCGGGTTGGTAGATGCCCCATATCGTCGAATTGTTGGTCTAGGGAAAATATCGTGAGGAAACCGGGATGTCCTAGAGTCTAGGACATGCCGGTTTTTCTTCATTTTCCTTCATCGTTTTGTGAGCAGTGGTTATAAAATAATTAACTCAATGGTTAATTATTTTAAACGTTGTATTTTTTTCTTTGTTTTTGTACTCCCACCATAAAATATTATTATAATACGTCTTTACGTGAGGATTTGTAATTGGTTTTCTGGTAACTATAGTTTCCTTTCTTTTTTGTCTGTTTTTATTAGCTGTAAGTCCTCCATGTTCTTAAATAAATAAACAATGTAAAGCGCCTGGCTGGGTTCGAACTTTGAACCTACGACCTATATTGGGCCACCAATGCTCATAATATGACTTACCTACATAATGTAAATCTGTTGTCGTTTCAAAATTGACAATCAACATAAAATTATTTTGTGACGAAACCTAGTTTTAAATGAATGACTTCCGTCAATTTGCCCATTGTATGTAAACATTCATGTACCCTGTGATGTACTAAAACTAGTACGTGTGTGTGTGTGACTAGTAAACACTAGTCTGGGGTCAAAGCCGACCATTCATTGATGAGTAATGCCCCTAATAATTACTATCGCAAGTTTACAATCTAATTTTGGTATGTTGCAATGAATTCGTGCGTACTCATTCTTTAAACTGTTGATTCAAATTGAACAAGTATTTTAAATTCTTTCATCATCATTTAGCCTAGCCTTTTCTTAATTTTCTTGGGGTCAACTTCCCGTCTTTTCGGATGTAGCTGAATACCAGTATTTTACATGAAGCGACTGCCTATTTGACCTCCATAACTCAGTTACTGGGTAACACGTTACCTCTTGGTACTGTTTGTCAGACTTTCGGACTTTTGTCGACCCGTAACGGCTGTCAAAGATCCGCGTATGACCGTTTTCCGGGACACAAAACCATAGAACACAAAAAAAAAACACTCGACCTAAGGTCCAGTTGAAAACCAGCATCAGGCATTTTGCAGAATTGACTATTTTTGTTGTATGGTTTTTTAATACTATTATCTTCCTATACCATAAATTCGTAATACAGTCGACGCCATAATCTGTTATGGCGTTGTCTGCACCAGAACACATCACCAGGACTTCTGCTTACCTCTTAAGGCAGGCGAACGTGACAATCACTTCTTGTATGCAACAAGGAACTGATCGCGTCATGTGCGCACAAAGGTGAACTACATATTATTTAGATCATTGTTTTCAATTTGATTACTTAATTAAACTGCGCATCTATGCATATATCTACTTAATAGTAAATGACTCATTTTTTATGATGAATTAAATTTCATACAAATGAGGTTCCTATAAAGAAGCAGAGATAGCCTTTTAGTGCATCAGGTTGCATTATCATAATGCAGTATTTTATAGAATCGATAACGTGAATGAGCGTGCCAAAAACAAAGATTGCAAATAATTACTAGAAACGCTGAGCAACATTAATGTTACTGGATAGAATTATGATGACAATGTGGTTGTGTGAGGTTTAAAGACTACAATATTGCCAGGTTGCACAAACATCATTGAGCCAACTGTGCAACCTGGCAACAAACAAACCGAATAGAGTATCAGCTCATTTTTCGTTTACTTCAAGTCCTTCATCGCAAACAATAATCTAACGTTCCGTTCGATACTAGAACAAGCTACAACAATATCTGCCTCTAAACCGCTTAAAAACCAGACCTCCACATCAAATACAATGACTCACTCCATAACCAAGTAACAACTTATCCAGTAAAGCAACATAATCTCAAGCTTTAAACTTACTTTGTTTTTAAAGACTTCCAAGAAGGCCCTCATTTTTGTCCACATTGTACGCGGGAAGGAAATCACACAAATTCGCTCAAATAATCCGCAAGCTTACATTTTACTTCACTTTGACCTACAACGCCCTGATTGTGTGACGGCGATAACTTACAAAGTGTATTAATGAACTAAGTAGGAGGAGGGAAGCGTTGATATTCATAATTTGTTGACAAAGAAGAGTTACAAAATGTACAATACGTACAATCTATCTTGGACCCCAACAGAAAACTATAAATAACGTGTGCGGGTTACTGACATAATTACAACTGATGATTAAGTAAACCGCAATGTAATGGTATGACTCAGATTATAAAACAAAAGTGGTATGATATAAATGTACACCCAATCAATCCGGTGTACACCTCTCACTTGCACTGCATCACTAAAGCGGAGATAATCGGAGTGCGTGCGCCAGAAGACGAGGTTCATGCCGAGGGTGCAGTTACTGGAGTCGCGCCGCATTGTCAACTTTAAGGAGTTCGTAGTGCGCGTACCGAATTGTTCCATTTTTCTCTGCTCCTCATCATGGAAGAAGACTTTTGGCTGCAGGACGGGGTGTTTTGTAGCTACTGCAGACAATTATCACAGGATAGCACAAAGTCATGCTAGTCCAAAGTGAAGTGCCGCTAAAAAAGTCAGAAGTCGAATTTAATAAGTCAGTTTTTGTTTATGATAAAAATTTGTATTATCTATGGGCCTGTGTCGCTAAAAATAAATGGATTATTAATTGTTACTTGCACAAACTTATCCAGGTGTTACTTGCACAGACGCCAGGTATAATTCTTGAGACCTGGTACCTCAAAATTCCCAAGAGCAATTCAAGCAACAATACTACCACGCAGTATGATTAATTTCTTCATGCGTTTTTTCCTGCTTAAGTTCAAGGCGAAAGATACATGGTTGAAAGCACAACCACGAGATGAACAAAACGACATAGAGCAACCTCTAGGAGTTACTCATAATGGCATTGACCAGCCAGTTACAAATAATTTGACTATATTGTGGATGCTCCAATATTCACATCAATAACGGAACTAAACAGCTCATCGAACAAAAACAAGACAAAAACGAAGCCAACAAAGTGCCCGCTGCACTCGCAGGTGAGGCGATATCCGTTAAAACGTATGGACTAATAAAAACACATAAAAACACTTAGCTCAATGTATGTAACCACAAAGTACTACAATGTATGGAGCTTGTTGTCCAGCAACCGATGACATTGTCTTGGACTGAGGGGCAAGTGAGAAATGAATAGCGGAGGGAGAGAAAGAGTATTATTATCAACCAAAGGGGAGCGTGGTGCTTAGAAATTCTATTACCAATGCTTTCATTGAGGTTTGCACGACTTGCGAAGAAATAAATAAAGAGCCAGAATTTATTAGGAAGGTAAATTAATACCTTCCTAATACATAGTTTAGCTTTTAATCTGGCAGTGGCCTGTTATAGACGACAATTATTGTCCACCACAAGATGCTTTCCTTCGTTCCCAAAATAATATGACATAAAAGCTACTACTCGTTATCGCTTGGCGCTTTTGCCGTAGTCACCTAATGAATGAATAAACAAACAATATATAGCAGTTTTTACAATGTTTGTCTTTAGAAACGCGTTCGTTGACTTAAGACATTGCTTTTATTGCGCGTTATAGGACGAGTCTGTCGGCAACGGGATTCCAGCTTTACATTGTTGATATTATTTGTTTACTTGTTGCTACGAACAAAGAATGCATAGTTACAAAGTATTAAGTAGTTAGTTCTCTCTTGGGATTTTCTGATTGATGAATCTTTTGTTTAGTCTGTAAGCCAACAAATAACAATTAAATTACAATCAGTGCTAATGGACGAATTCTCTGGAGGTCAATCGCTTTTTTTTTTCGATCGATGAGTTTTGAGTTCGGTTTCAAGGACTCAAACCTTAAGCTCGGTCTATGGGAAGAAATAACTATACGTCCAGTCTTACTTCTTTATAAAACCATTCAATGATATAGATTTGATATCTGTACATTCTGGGGTACAAGCCCATACTATTTTTGGCCATCTTCTTTATGAGAGTGAGTGGGCCGTATGTCATCCAACTCAGCCCTAATGCGTGTTGGTGTATGGGTGAATGTCATATGTTATCAAAGTTTTTATCAAACTCAATACTTTTATTTCAATTAAACCATTAACAGGCACTTTTGAATTGACAAAGAATCGGCCAGACAGAAAAAATAAGCTAGTCGCCCATTCCAAAGCCTAATTAAAAGTTATGGAGAAGTTATAGAGAAGAACGGTGATATGATTTTAGAAGACATATTTTAGTTTGTCTTGTCTTTGTTTCAGATGCTGCAAGAGAAGCGTCTGTGCATCCTGGGCGCAGAACTGTGCGAGCTGGACATATTCGAGCGGCTGATGCGGTTCGCAGGCTCGCAGCTGAGGCTGTTGCAGTGTTTCCAGGTAAAAACATTACTTTTATGCATGTCAATATTGTTCTGTGCGCTGAGATGGCGGATAATAGGGAGCAGGACGCATTGCGCTGACAAATCGAACCAAAGCCAACCAACGCGGTGCTCTAATTCGCCGGCCGCAAAATTGGACTGGGTGTAGAACGATTATTATGCACTTTTTCTTCTAAGCGTACCTGTCGATGGCAAAAAGTTCAAACATCTTTGGCCCAAAATTCAGCTGCGCAAACTCCGCTCACTGATGCAGTCATAAGATAGTCAAATGCTCAAGTAACAGGGCATGCGGCGCAGAATGGAACGTGAACCAATTTATGTGGGGAGGTGCCGCATATGCACTTAAGATCTGAGCCGTCATTATGCACTAATTTGTGCAATTGTGCATATTGGACTGTGCAAGTTGTCTAGAATTTATGTGCTCTTTCATTTCGAACTTATCTAACTATATTCTAAATCAATTATCTTTTGTTGCACGTTTAACATCCCAACCCATTACGTCATTATATTATGTAAAATAACGTTTCTGACGCAAAACCTGTCTTAAATAGATTCTCCTACGTTGAAAGGAATATTATGGCAGGCTGTCCAAACAGATAAATCTCCTGTCACGTACACACTCAATAGTAAACAGGCTGTGTTTACGACGGACGCAATGTCATACTCATCACAACTAGTGTTGCACGCTCGGCTGAGCACTAGGGCTGGCACACTTAACCACGCCATTAATCATCCTCTTAGCCTCAATTCGTATGTGATGAAGAGGGATGTGTGGTATTAACCATTAACCCAAAGAATAAAATAAGAAATGAGTACGTAGAGGAAGTCTGAAAATGGCTCCGGTGACTGAAAAGTTTTGTGGATATCGGTCGTCATGGTGCATGGCTATAAGAAGGGTAGGGAAAGACCAAAAAACGATGGATGTGTGAACGATGATGTGACTACCGAGGTGATGACTAATAGAGAAGTATAGAAGAAAAAACGACATGTTGTGCGCAACCCCAAATAAATTGGTATAAAGAGGGAGAAGATGATGACATCATGTTCGTGGTTGGTATTGTCACTTCTTAAGATGAATCTTAAGGTGGCCAAGATCAGGCCAAAGAAACCAGGGCCGTCCAAAAGCGCGTTGGATGGATGACATCGTCAGAGTCGCGGGAAACACCTGGATGAGAGACGCACGGAACCCAGAACTATGGCGCAAAATGGGGGAGACAGTGGGTGATTTCGGGCTGTGATGATGATAAAGATGGATAAACCCAAGTCTTGTCGGGCCGTGGTATGTAAGTCTATAAGTTTATAAGATGTAGCGAAGTCACTTTTCGTGTTTGTCAGTGTGACCGCTTAGAATGCTTAGATCTTCTAAACTATCGAATAGATTTCGATGCGGTTTTCACGATCAATTAGAAATTTTTATTCCAGAATGTTTAGATAGAGCAGAGAAATCTCTATGTTTGTACAACAGGTTATAAATAGCACCCGTGCAAAGCAAGGGTGGTCACTAGTCGTGGTATAAAACTATGTCACTTCGAGTCTGACTGTGTGACTGCCTTGTTTTCTAAACTATACAATTAATTTATACGGTTACCCCTTCATTTAGAGCATTCATTCCGGAAAGTTTATGTGTATAATTCATTAATTACCCCCATCTACGTGGTCTTCATATGATCTGACCAAGATTACGTCTGGACTTAGAGACTGTGACCTCTGAGTTAGTTTCGGCCTTTCTTCTCAGAGTAGTCAGATAGGAAACGCCGACCTCATCTAGTTTTAAAAATGTGATTGACGTGTAAAACTGTGTGTAGAAACCAACTTACAGAAAACCATTTAACTTCTAGGTAAAGCAAAGAAATCTCGATGTTTTAGCATGCCGCCATTGATCCCATACGAAGTCGGGGGTGGGTCGCTAATATAGGTAAAAGATGTTAATAATCATCGTTGCAACATTGTGCCTTATCGCTGATAGTTTAATTATGATAAACAAATTATATGATAAAAAGAATAACATGATTATCTGCTAATTAGAGATAATTATTGTTTACTTTCATGTCGGTGCTTTTAGTAAAAAACAACAATGTAACACAATTGTAATTCGAAAAATACATACAATACGCCTGCTTTCCATAGGCAGTGGGAGTGGGACGGTCTTTTACGAGTACCTAGTAGGTTGTATGTTCGAAGTTGGAAACCAGGCAAGCGCTTTACATTGTGTGAATTATTTAATCACTACTGCTCTCAAAACGGTGAAGCAAAACATCGTGAGGAAACCGGCATGTGACATCTACCAACTCCCACTGGGCCCGCGTAGTGGTTTATGGCCCACTCCCTCTGACAGAGACTAGGCCTCATTATAGACTGATTATGCTATGTTCTTCAAGGCCGTCCCGCTACCCGACATAAAATAAATAATTTATAAAATTCCTATGGGCTAGGAGTTAGACAGCCCTGCAGGTAATAGCGATTGTTAGCTAAATAGAGCCCGCAGGCAAATCAATTCAGTTGTTATGTCATCAATACGGTCTCTTTCAATACCCCTAATGCTAGTTTGCTCAATGTTAGCGATTTTATACCGGTTCTGTGATCCCTGTTAGTAACGTTTTGATGAATTATTAAATAATCTCCTACTAGTGATGTTCTTTAGAAAGTTCAGGTGGGTAGTTTTCGCAACCGGAGTGCGTGTATGACCATTCGAGCTTACTTTTTGACAGTTCAACAACATTAATTCAGTTATTTACGTTGCTGGGCAGACAAATTATTCAAACATACGAAGCAATGTATTAGCAATATTCTTCAAAATGGTTCAGATTCTAATTTAAAGTGAGTTATGCAATTAGGGTGCAGATGCATGAACATAAAGGAAAAAAAAGGTGAATGTAAAGATCGTAGCTGGTGGCGTTATGTAGTTTCTGCCTACCCCCCATGGGAAGAATGCGTGAGTCTATGTATGTAGTTCAGAATAAATAATTTCATTGAGTAGCGTATGGGTAGCGTAGCCATTGTAGTAACATTTAGGTGACAAAAATGACTTTGGGGGGGGGGGGGTCCTGTGACCCCTGTGAGTCTTTGTCTGTACAAAGACTACATATTAACAAGAAAAGAAAATGAGTAAATTAGACTGTATTGCACTACGGCTTCGGGGGGGGTCATGACCCCCAGGACCCCCCCACCCGGACTGCGCCTGCCCGAAGCCGAAGCTTTGCCTCTCATGGGGTTAACTCTAAAGCGCGACGTTCGTGCTAATTCGGTAACCCGAAGATTACCGAATCACATATGTTTCTAGTTTGACTGTACCTTACATTCTTGTCCCCAGGCAGTGATAGAGCACGGGTCGAAGCTGTCATCGGAACTGGCGATCAGCTATCTAAAGAAGGCTGAGAGTGCGCGCCACAGCAAAACTTCACTCATACATCTTGGACTCAGACTTGGTAAGTCATCCCTACTAATATTATAAATGCGAAAGTAACTCAGTCTGCCTGTGTGTCGGTCTGTCACGCTTTCACGCCTTAACCGCTGAACCGATCGTAATGAAATTCGGCAGAGATATAGCCTGGGATATGGAGAAGGACATTACTTTTTTCCGCGATAACAGACATCTAAGCGGGCGTAGCCGCGGGCAACAGCTAGTTAGCAACTTATGAAACGTCAGAAGCTAGGTGCACGGGTCCAAATTGTCGCTTCCTATGGAGAAGATTTCGATTTAAACTGTAATGTTGAATTAGGATTCCGATCGGATTTAGTGGAAAAATGCTCTAAATGTCTCAAGGATACATACGGCTATCTTAAAAAGGCGAGTACACAACAGTGAATGTCAAAAGTCTGAAAAAAAACAAAAACACAAAAAAGCTTTTGAATAACTGCAAAAATATAGATGCTTTCATATGCAAACTACAAATCCACGAGCAAAAGATCGAGTCATAAATCTTTCTTTAAAAATCTGGAGGTTCTCCCTAAACACGAAATCCGTAGTTTCGCCCGAAGTTACATGGGGTCTGCTACTCCGTAACACCTACGGATATAAGATTAGTTTGGGGCCAGACCTAAGAATGAATGACAACACGATTTGGCAGTTGTTAGAAGATCGAGAGTATGGTTCAATCCCAGGTTTCGAAATACTTTTGGACGCACATTTTCGTTGACAGACTTACAGTGCATTAAGTGCTAGTCTGAACAGATGATGAAAATTGGCTTAGCATTTATCAATTCTAAGCATATCCGACACCCAGAACAACCCACAGTCGTCATCAGGAACCGGAGAACATTAAAAATTGCACGTGATTTAGTCGCCCACTTCAGATTACATCATGTACTTCTGAATTAAAGATTTGTGGGAAATACACTGATGCAATTGCAGAAAATAACACATCGCCTTTGACAAATAAATAAATCAATCCTGAACTTCGTTATACTGTTGCTTACTTGTCTCATCATAGTGTCAGCAACTACATTTTCTATACGCATACTGACGGTCTACTTTCAAAAGCCCTCATCAATGATACAGGCCCTTCCAAAAGTAAAGTATAAATAGTGGAAGTAAATAGAAAAATCAAGTTCAATTTTTCGGACCGGGCGTAATGAGAACTGTCAAAATCGTGTTTTTATGCATTCTTCGTTCGGAAACCGAACTAATCTAGCGCCCGCAACTTCGGCTGAAACTACGGACTTCGTAGGTTGGATTTAGATTCTCTGGGTCTGGGTAAAGTGTGAACAGAGAAGAAATAGTTTTCCGGATACCTACAAAGCCATCTTTTAACAACGTCTATGCCGTCAAGCACGTTAGTAGTATTCTCGTTTGAAAACTGGGTGCCGATTTGATAACAAACACCCGAAACAATTTAGCTTATGTTTCAGAGATTCTTCGCCACGTATTTGTGAAATCTCTAGTATTGCAGGCTCGCAAGTTCACGCCAACAATGCGTCGTGCTCTTTGCACGATGGAAGACCAACGCTTACGTTGTCGAAGGGGCCGAATTCTGGTCGAAACCTATTCAAATCTTATAAATGGAATCATCGATACGATGAAGTGGCCACATATCATGAGATGGATCGTCGTATTGTTTGCTATCGAACATAACAAAGAGGATGTTTGAAGTTTGTGCACACTAACCTGCGACACAGGACCTCTGCATACTGAATTAATCACCTAATTTAGTAATCATATTATTGTCTGTGTTCTTCCAGGTGGTTTCCTGAACGAGGCTGGTTGGTATGCGGACGCACAGCACGTGCTGCTGCAGGTTCGCGATCTCTGCCTGGCAATGCCACAGACTACGCACTATAAGAGGCTCACACTAGAATGCTGCCATAGGTAAGTTACCCAATATATTTTTAGGGAAGCCTACCTAAACACCAATTACTACTTATTGTAAAACAAAGCCCCCAACCGTGTCGTGTATAAATATTTATTTTTCTCACCACATTAAACATTGCAATGTGTACACTTACGGTACGATATACTATATGGTTAGTTGACTGTCCCGTGTGTCGCCGGGCGTAAAAGAATAGCACCATCCCATTTCTTCCAGTGGGTGTCGTAGAAGGCGACTAAGGGACTAACTAGAGAATGGGCAGCAGCGTTCTCTATGCATTTTACCACCATACTGCGATCGCCAACCCGCCCGCCAAGCGTGGCGATTATGGCAAACCCCCCACATTTGGGGAGGCCTATGTCCAACAGTAGACGGCTTTCGGCTGAAATGATAGTTGACTGTGGGAGACTGGTGCCTAAGCTAGGCTTTAATGGCCTATGTTTCAGGTCACGAGGTCTCCACCCTCTAGCAGTTAGATTCATTTCATAACAATAATAAAAATCTAGTAATATGAAGAATAATGCGCGCTAACGCCCACAATTTCTTCATCAGATTTGGTCTATTTTAATTAGGCTGCATACGATCATGCCGAAATCAACGGCTCTAAAGATTATTTTATTTAAGACCATTTTTGAAATCTGAAAGTGGCTTCCTGGCCACGGGACTTTTCACATTTGTGATATATGCTGGAGATGAACGGGCGACATTGTTGCCATCGCGGGCGAAACTTGGATGAGGCTGGCGTAGCAGTTCTCGCAGCAAGGCGAAAGTAGGTTCACAGGCGAAATTTTTAGTGGGTGCAAGCCCCACATAACCACGTCATCGCCCTGGATGGCGTGGTATGCGTTAGGTATTTTGTTCGCTGATAAAAAAAGGAGCTTGGGGACACAAGAAAGGAGAGGCGTATGCCTAGCAGATGATGATACATGCTGTATAAGTAGTTATTTTATTTTTCTATAAGCCTAGTAGAAACACTACAATTACGAAGGTTTTCAGATCACGTAACTACATTACTTTGTGTATACTATATTGTGCCGGTATTTACATAACTGATGCACAAGATTACTGCTTTATAACGGGAGTATATAGCGTAACACAGCTCGCGTGTCTTTCGGTATGCCATGCAACTAATATTTTTGATGTTACGGAAATTCCGCCAGAGTTAAGTTTGTAGATTTATACAGGATAAGTTTTTATCCAGTGCGCAAATTGTAATCATGAATTCAGTATATCATTCTAGACCCCCCAGTGTAGAAATTTTTCGTTGGTTATGCAAAAAAACATCAGCTGTTCCATACATTTTAACCGCGTAGGTATTGCACTTTTCTATGACACAACTGATTTTGTTTTGCTTAACCGACGAAAAATTTCTGCGCTGGGGGTCTACAATGATATGCTGAAATCATGGTTATAGTTTGCGCACTGGTTAAAAACTTATCCTGTATTTGTTTTAAACATTAAAATTAAGTTGGATGTTTTTATGGTATCTTATTAGGTGTAAAAAGAAATTGTTGCGTGTATTATTTATTCTGTGCAATCTGGCTTCTTTTTTTAAAAAAAGCTCCCCCTTTCTGCCGTCGCTCTCTTCGCTGTTTCCCCTGTCTCAGCCCGTGACCACCACCTTTTTAAACACGCTTTTATTAGCTTGGAATGTATCTGTGTAACGGAATCTTTCAACGTGATTTTCACCCCCTTCAAAACGTCGGATTAATTTGAAACTTCGTACACTTATCAAAGACCGATGACTATTCAATAATTTAATTTAAAAAATCCACTACGCCAGAAAAAATCACGCTTTTGTGGTTAGCCAAACTAAAAAATTGAAAATATATAATAGTTTAAAAAACAAACTAAGTAGAAAATAATTTCAGAAAAAATAAGGATAGAATGATTAATAAATGACATATTTTTAATGTAAAAAAGCGTGGGGTGCTTTTTGAGGTATTTATACAGGATGTTTGGTGCATCGTGTGCCAAATTGAAATGGTCGACTGGGGGCGGGGTCACCTGCTATCCTTTCAGTCCCCTAAACACTGCATGCCCTGTGGATATTTTCTCATCGACTTTTTATTGTTCTATTAAAAAAAAAAAAAAAAATTCCATTCAAGTACCTACAAATAAAAACAAAGTGTAAGTCGTAGACTCTGAATTTTAATTTTATTTAGATGTGTATTGTATTACAGTACTTTTAAATTCAAAATTAGTGACATTAGTCATCTAGTTTTTTTCTAATTTACTTTCGGACTTCGGATAAAAAAAAACCAAAAGCGACCGGGATCTTCCAACTCCCTCAAAAATTCTCTAGTCTATCCTCTTGCTAGTGATGTGCCACATGCCATAAAAATCTTTTTCCAACTTTGTGAATTCGCTAGAATTGTGAATCGAGTCACAAAACTTTTTTTTTAATTTGTACTTGAATGGAAAATTTGGGTACTTTTTTAAATAAAACAATAAAACGTCGATGAAAAAAAATTCACAGGTCATGAGAAGTGTTTAGGGGTCTGAAAGGAAAGCAGGTGACCCCCCAATCGACCATTTCAATTTGGCACACGATGCACCAAACACCCTGTATAATCAACTAGCTTTTGCCAGCGGCTCCGCCCGCGTGGATGTTGGTTATCGCGTAAAAAAGTAGCCTATGTCCTTCTCCATATTCCAGGCTATATCTCTGCCAAATTTCATGACAATCGGTTCAGCGGTTTAGGCGTGAAAGCGGGACAGACAGACCGACAGAGTTACTTTCGCATTTATATTATTAGTAGGTATTAACATCAAGCACCCCACGCTTTTTTAAAGCTTGTTTTTAGTATTTTAAACTAATATATTTTTTCAAGAATCCTATATTAAAGTCCTGACCTTCTTTAAAAGGAACTCTTGTGCATTTCAAGCGTATAGTATCCACCGGTTTAGTCTGTGCGTTATCTGTCAGTGAATTAATTTAAGATTTTTCAAAGCTTATGACTCGTTCGTTGAACTAGTGGTCCAAGCGCTACTGCTGATCGTGAGGTGGTGGGTTGGATTCCCGGCTCGGGCAGTGCTATTGAGTTGTTCTATCTGGAATTTCTTATTAGCAGCCCGTAGTCTGGATTTGTACCCGGTTGATGGAAATAGACTAGACCCCGTTACATGGGACTTAAAAAAAAACATTGAAATGTGGGTGTACTACAAGAAAAGTTTTTATTCAGTGCGCAAACTTTAACCATTAATTCAGCTTATCATTCTAGACTTCAATCAGCTGTTCCATACATTTTGACCGCGTAGGTATTGCACTTTTCTATGAAACAGGTGTTTTTTTGTTTTTGTTTTTGTAAAACCAACGAAAAATAACTGCGCTGGGGGTAACAAAGCGTGATGTTATGTTATGTTTATTCTACTTAAATATTATAAATGTGAAAGTTTATATGTTTCGATGTTTGTAACGCAATCACGCAAAAACAGCTGAACGGATTTGGCAAACAGATATGTAGTTTAAAACCTGGATTAACTCATATGATACTTTTATCCCGCTAGTACCGTAACCGCTAGTGTACAATAAATAAATAACGTTTATTAATATCCTTCCCAGGTTACTAAACACACAGTCGGCGTACTGCTGCTTCACGGGCGCCGCGAAGACGTACGAGCTCGCGTTGGACCTGCTCGGCATGCCTGAAGAGTACATGACGGAGTGGCCCGAAGGACCCATAGCTCTCGGTGAAGTCTCCGAGAACGACCGCGAGCTACGTACTGAGCAGTACAAAGCTGACTCCAAGTATGTATGACTTTTGATATTAGGGGCCATCCATAAATTACGTCACACGTTGAGGGGGGGGGGGATGATCAACGAAATGTGACATTGTGTGATTAGGGCTAGGGTTTTGTGATGTCACGTGTTAAAATCACCATTAAGCGTCTAAATTATTAGACTTCATGTCAATTTTATTAAAGATTTTTATAATTTTAATTTTTTTAAATGGAAAAACTAGTTTTCATTTAATTATTAACTTCTAAAATACATAATTGAAAAATATGTGACGTCACACAAGAGGGGTGGGGATTTCACAAGTGTGACCAAATGTGACAAGGATAGGGAGGGTGTTTGAAAAAAACATAAAATTTGTGTGACGTAATTTATGGATGCGCTTACCTATTTGATTGTTTAAGGCATGGAAGACGTAAGACTACGTACACGGGCTACACATCAAGCTATACATTTCCAGTTTACGCTGATCTCGTACGGAAATCCAATACAATGCGAGATCAGCTGATACTGGAAATGTAGGGCTTGATGTGTAGCCGTGTGTATGTAAAAATATCGCGACGTGATTTGAACAATGAATTTTAAAATCTCGGAGTTGAACCAAGCATTGAGAGTCCAATGGTCCATCACAGCGCAAAAAAACTACACTGTTGAATTTTCAACACTCGGCGTTGAGGCAGTGAGTTGAAAATACAGTGCGCGGAAAAGCTAGCCGCTATGTTTTCGTCCGTGCGAACGTGAACTAGGTAGAACCTTCACGATCGACGTAAACTACTCCTAAGTCAATGCAATGTAACTCTTATCTCGGTAACATAACGTAAAAATTTAAATGATTGCCGAGAGTTTTATCAAACTCACGGTAATCATTCTAATTTATACTTTATAACAATGAAATAACAGTTACATTGCAATGACTTACTAATGGTTTTACGTCATTCGGATTTGATTTTGAATGCGCTGCTCACAAACTTAAAATATAATCAACGAAAGCCAATAACAGTCTACACGGCGTGAAAAAACTGCAAGTCTGGTTTAATCGTCTGGCATAAAGCCTTGTTGCGTACCATGTACAGACGCTCTATTTAAAAGAAATGAAATAAGTATTGATGCAGTTGTATTTTATACACAAACTGCTATTGTTTGTGTAGATCAAATCATACCCTCTGCATGTGTATAAAGAGTACATACTGTTACGAGCTAGGGGTTCGTGACAATTAAAAACTGCCGATATGAATTACCAAAAATAACACTTTAATTAAACTCACTAATAACACAACACAATAGCACTACGGATCACTCTTAAGTCGCACTTGAAGATCGCTTTAGATGTTCTCGCATGTATCGCTTCCAATGAACTACCCCGAGACGCGCTCCGTTCCCGCTTATATAGGGCCCTCGGATAGTTCCAGAACCTTCTACCATAGAAGCATCTAGAATGTTCGAGTACATATCGGCCCTGACCGAACACATGTCGATAGTTCCAGAAAGTTCTAGCATCGAACTTTCTAGAAAGCTCCTGACCATTAATTCCGCTACTCGATAAGAGATGGCGCTAGTGGCAACCAAACATTAATTGTGCGGCGCAACACTGCCCCCACCTAAGAAATGCTCGTCCCGAGCATTATCGGCCCCATAATAACGCGCTAGTCGATCCACGTGGACTATCTTAGGGGTACCTCTTGCACCTTTCTGTATCCGGTAGGTAACGTCATTGATCTTTGTCACAATCCGGTACGGTCCGTCCCAGTTAGCTTGAAGCTTAGGAGATTTCCCTTTGCTACGGACGGGATTGTGCAACCACACTAGTGAACCTTCGTCAAACCCTTTATTGTTCATTTTACGGTCATAACGGGTTTTCATCTTTTCAGACATTTGCTGGCCTGAGTGTCTGACGTGCTCATAAATGTCATTCATCTTGTTCCGCAAGTCATTCGCATAATCGGTTATACTGCGGGGGGCATCAGGTGGTATTCCGGTGATCAGGTCTGCAGGTAGCCGTAATTCCCTTCCAAAGTTTGCGAAAGCTGGTGTCACCGATGTGCTTTCGTGAACAGCGCTTCGATATGACAACAAAAACGGTTGTATGTGCTTGTCCCAATCTCGTTGCCGATTTTCCACAACTTTTGCTAGGTACCTCTCTAATGTCTGATTAAATCGTTCTACCATTCCGTCCGATTGTGGGTGGTAAGAAGTTGTTCTTGTTTTATGAGTACCCATAACTCGACAAGTTTCCTGGAATATTTGGGACTCAAAATTCCTTCCTTGATCACTGTGAATCTCTAAAGGTACTCCAAAACGACAGAAGACTTCATGAACTAATTTATCTGCAACTGTCGAAGCTTCTTGATTTGGAATGGCGAAGACTTCCGGCCACTTAGTGAAGTAATCCATCACAACCATGAAATACTTGTTACCACTTTCACTTTCTGGAAACGGCCCCGCAACGTCAAGGGCTATCCTCTCCCATGGTGCACCAACATTGTACAATTTCAATGCACCTCTGCTACGCGTCTGAGGTCCCTTTACAGCTGCACAACTTGTACATTTGCGACACCAGTCCTCGACATCGTCCCGACAGTGGATCCAGTAAAACCGTTCTCTTATCTTCAGAAGAGTCCGTTTTACTCCTAGATGACCTCCTAAACAACCATTATGGTAAAGCTGGAGAACATCCGGTACTTGAGCTTTAGGGACTACCATTTGCAAATGACAACTGTTTCCCCGAGCATTTTCCCATTTACGGCACAGAACTCCATCCTGAATCACCAAGCTGTCCCATTGGGCCCAATAGCTCTTTGTGACCGAACTCATTGCTGAGACGTCGCTCCACTTGGGCTTAGGAGCTCTGGCCTTCATCCACTCCAGAATCGGCCTGATTTCCGAATCTTCCTGCTGTGCACTTTGTAGGCTTTCCTTCCACTCGTTGCTGAGGTCTGTCCTGAGCATCCTCACAGGTACCACTTCCTTACTCTCTTGGCTAGTACAGTGCTTGCAGTCTTCAGGACAAGGTCTTCTTGACAATGCATCTGCGTTGCCATGAGATTTCCCGCTGCGATGTTCGACCACAAAGTCGTATTCCTGCAGTAGCTCAATCCATCTCGCAACTTGGCCTTCTGGATTTTTGAACTGTAATAGCCATTTCAGTGCAGCATGGTCGGTTCGTAAGTGGAATTTCCGACCCAGAAGATATTTGCTAAAATGCTGCAATGACTTTACCATAGCAAGCAATTCCCGTCTCGTGACACAATAGTTCCTCTCCGGCTTTGACAACGACTTGCTGAAGTACGCTATCACAACCTCTTGATCACCATTCCGTTGAGACAACACACCACCAAGTCCTATGTCACTTGCGTCTGTGTCAACTATAAATTCCTTGCCTGCATCAGGGTACCCCAAAATAGATGTTTTGCATAGTCGGTCCTTTAACTCCTGGAATGCGATATCGCAACTTTCATCCCAGCAGAAATGTCGCTTCTCTTCGGTTAGCTTATGCAGGGGTTTGGCAATATCCGCAAAGTTCTTAACAAATCGCCGATAATAAGAGCACAACCCCAAAAACGCTCTGACCTGCGTCTTGTCTTTTGGAACTGGCCAATCCTTGACAGCGGCGATTTTTTCTGGATCCGTGCGGATACCTTCTTCCGACACCACATATCCCAAAAAGCTAACTTGCCGTTTGAATAGTGAACATTTCTTCGGACTCAACTTGAGGTTGGCACTCTGGATTTTCTTGAGCACGCGTTCCAGGTTTTGAAGATGTTCTTCAAACGTACGGCCTACGATGATGATGTCATCCAAGTAGACCAGACAGGCATCGCCAATCAACTTAGTTAGTACAAGTTCCATCAACCTTTCAAACGTTGCCGGAGCGTTGCACAATCCAAACGGCATAACTTTAAATTGCCACAGACCCTTTCCTGTCGAGAATGCTGTTTTCTCCTTGTCCTTGGGGTCAATTTCAACTTGCCAGTAGCCACTTTTCAGGTCCAGCGTGCTAAACCACTTTACTCCAGTAAGCATGTCCAAAGTGTCATCAATTCTTGGCAAAGGGTAGCTGTCCTTCTTCGTAACGTCATTCAGACGACGATAGTCAACACAAAACCGCATGCTGCCGTCCTTCTTCCTTACCAGCACTACAGGTGAACACCATGGGCTAGATGAAGGTTCAATAACACCATCCTTCACCATTCCCTCAATCATGGTTTCTACTTCCTTTTCACGCGCTACCGGCAATCTCCTTGGCCGCTGACGGATAGGCAACTCGTCGCCTGTATTTATTTTGTGTTGAACTAAGCCAGTCTTCCCAATGTCACTATCGTTTAGGGAGAAAACTTCGGCGTACTTCAGTAACATCTTCTTCGCCTTGCCCATCTCATTTTGAGACAGAGCGCTGCGACACTCTTCTAAAAGTGTGGTCACTCTCGTTTGTGCATCCTTGCTGGGGGTCTCAGTCGATAGATATTGGCATTGACGCAGCCAATCCACTTCCTCGCAAGTACCAATCAGTGTGCCTTTTTCAATAGTCTGTTCCTGATCACAAAGGTTCAGCACACGTACCCCTGAGATGTCGGTGGCTCTGACCAAAGTTCGTGCCACTTTCCATGGAAGGTCATTGTCTACCCTTTCCACGAGTACACAACGATGAGTTTTCCCAGGATTCCGAGGAAGACTAACCGGAACAATCGTTTCTGATCTCGGAGGAAGAACAATTTCCTTAAGGCTGTACACATTCCCTGGTAACGCCCCTTCCATAAAAAGTTCCTCTCGTCCACATTTCATAACTCCCTGCTTGACGTCAATCTCGCAAAAATTCTTCCTCATAAAGTCAAGACCCAGGATGCAATCGTCCATTATATCAGCCACGATGACATTATGCAGGTAGGTCCTGTTGCCTAGCTTCAACTCCATCTCCATCTCTCCACGGACGGGTATGCGCTGACCGGTGGCTGTCACCAAATTAATGCGTTCTCGTTTGTATGCAGAGTCACCAAGGGGCTGACTCATAACTTGGGAACTGACGACTGTACGAGAGGCTCCAGTATCTATGGTCAGCTTACAAGGCGTTCCGTTGACCTCGCCCTTGATGATTAAGCTGTTCCCGTCATGGGTTTGTGTGATCGAAATCCTTGGGGCTCTTTGAACATCAGCCAGCACCCGCCCCGCAGTCCTGGCTATTACTCGTTTCCCTGCTGCTGCTGGGTAGTGCTGTTAGCCGCGCTACCCTCTGGAGACCGGCCATCTTCCCTTTCTGCAGTTCGCTTAGGGCAACTGGATAGAAGGTGGCCCCTTTCCCCACAGCCGTAGCACCTAGGGCTGTATCCTTTACGATCGCGAACTGTAGCCGCTACAACCTCCCTGACGCGATGGGAACGATGATCCTGCCGCACAGCTTCCACCTCCAGTGCATGGGCCAAGGCGTCCTTAAGCGTCCCGTGGTGACCGAGTCTCACAGCAGCTCTAACTTCAAGGTCCCGGATGCCGTCGATGAATGCGATGAGCGCAGGTACGGACTGGTACGCTTTTCGAACCAGCTTCTCCACTTCAAGGGCCCACTGCTGCAGGTTTTCGTTACTGCGTTGCACACGATCCTTGAGCTGCGCACGAAACACGTGTTCCAGGTGAGCGTCGCCATATCTAGCCTCCAATGCCTCGAGGAGCTGCTCGTAAGTCACTTCCTTACCGAGAGCTTCCAGCACATTTAAAGCCTGGTCGCGCAGGCCTAGGGTGAGGGCAGTCATGGCCTGACTTTTATTCCACCCGTTCGCCTTCATGACAGCCGCAAACTGAATTTTGTAGGCCGACCAGGAAGAAGTCCCGTCGTACGGCGGCACTTTGAATCCACGTAGCGAAGGTGTTGTAGCTACGGGAGCTGCGATTCCATCCCCAAGTTTGAGGTTACCCAACTCTTGCTTCACATCAGCAATGACGTCACTAAACTTGCTGATCTGAGTTTCAGCTTCTGACAAGCGGTTGTCATGCTGGGCAACCTTCTCCTTCACCTCCTTCATGTCTTTCCCGAAGGTTGCGTGAAGGTCCTTTATGAGGAGCATCTGCTCTTCCTGGCGGTGCACCTGCTCCTCCTTATCCCGTTTGAGCTGTTCTTCCAAACGGCGGGCCTGTTCCTCCTGTCGGCGGGCCTGTTCCTCCTGTCGGCGGGCCTGTTCCTCCTGTCGGCGGGCCTGCTCCTGCAACATCATCATCAGAGCAGCAAAATCTGTTGCTGGTGATGCTGGAGCAGCTGCGGACGGGCCGGCCTCTGTGGTTGGTAGCTGGCCCTCCGACGCCTGTGGCATTGCTCCAACAAATCGCCTCTGGTCCGTCTCCTGCTGGCGTTGACTCCGGGTACGGATACCCTCCGTGTCGTCTTTAGGTAAAATCGGCATGATTTTAATCCTTGCTTCTGACACCAATTGTTACGAGCTAGGGGTTCGTGACAATTAAAAACTGCCGATATGAATTACCAAAAATAACACTTTAATAAAACTCACTAATAACACAACACAATAGCACTACGGATCACTCTTAAGTCGCACTTGAAGATCGCTTTAGATGTTCTCGCATGTATCGCTTCCAATGAACTACCCCGAGACGCGCTCCGTTCCCGCTTATATAGGGCCCTCGGATAGTTCCAGAACCTTCTACCATAGAAGCATCTAGAATGTTCGAGTACATATCGGCCCTGACCGAACACATGTCGATAGTTCCAGAAAGTTCTAGCATCGAACTTTCTAGAAAGCTCCTGACCATTAATTCCGCTACTCGATAAGAGATGGCGCTAGTGGCAACCAAACATTAATTGTGCGGCGCAACAATACTTTAGTTTTTTCGCAAAAATATAATAGTTTCCGTAGTATAGAAATTGATATTTGCAAAATAATTGACACGTCATTTTTCTCCTGCCTCAGATGCGATTTCAGGTATGTATTGGTTTTTCCAAATTATGCCTAATATATTTTA
This sequence comes from Polymixis flavicincta, assembly GCA_949987655.1. NCBI lineage: Eukaryota > Metazoa > Arthropoda > Insecta > Lepidoptera > Noctuidae > Polymixis > Polymixis flavicincta. Next base: position 22,856,277 of record OX465183.1, read on the forward strand.
ACTAATATGTGTGTATAGGGACAGGGCAGGCTTTGTTTTCAGCTTTAGTGACAAGCGACCATGTTGCTTATAGACAAAAACTTAGAGGCGCTTTACGAAATTATGACTGTGGTTTTAATAGTTAAAACACTGTATTTCTACAGGATAAGATTTTAACCAGTGCGCAAACTGTAACCATGAATTCAGCATATTATTCTAGACCCCCAGCGCATATTTATTTTTTCGTTTTTACAAAATAAAAAATCTGCTGTTCCATACATTTTGCCCGCGTAGGTATTGCACTTTTCTATGAAACAGCAGATTTTTTTTGAATAACCGTTGAATTTTTTTCCGCCGTGGGTCTAGAATGATATGCTGAATTCATGATTACAGTTTGCGCACTGGATAAAAATGTATCCTGTATAAGTTTTAATGCAGAACATAAAAGTTCATTTCACTTATGATCTAATGAAGAGCTATTTTATTATAATTAAACTTTCATAAGTCGACTTCAAACCGGCCGGCGACGTTTTTTTTTTTTTGTCACTTTCAAAAACAATTTTTGAGTAAAAAAAAGAATGTTAAAGGAAAGGGCAAAACATTGTTTTTCGATTTCGGCTACTTAGAACTCACGTTGACGTACAAGACATTGCCTGCCGCAGCGTGGACTGCCCGCGCGGGTGCTGCGGGTGGTGCGGGCCGGGCGCGTGGGGCGCCACGTCGCTGGCGGCGCGCGTCTGCAAGGAGTTCAGCGCGCTGTTCTTCGTGCGCTGCGACTACTCCGCCGCCTACGACTGGGCCATGCGTGCGCTCAAGCTGCTCACGCCGCACACGCCACCCAAGTGAGTTACCTATATGTACACATATTCACAACACTGACACCGTTAGTTTCAAATTAGACTATTGGTCCATACTCGAAATAAACATCACAAAAGATTTTAATAAAATCGTCGCAGAGTTCAGTTTTCAGCTCATTTTCAGCATCAGCACACCTGAAAACTAATAAAATTACACGAATATCAAAATGTATTTTTATATAACGATCAATTCTAAATTAGAAAGTAAAAGCCTTTTTGCAGAGCAATTACTCTACGAAAATGCTGGAGTTGACTGACTATAAAGCCTCGTATCCACTGAGGGATAAATGTCCCTAGACACGTGTCGCGAAATATGTCGCAATGTAGCACGACATGCCTGGTGACGTCAGGCGATATCGCCCGACGTTGCCCGACTTCGACCGACATCTTGTGTCGAGAGACATTGATCACTTAGTGAATGTAAGGCTTAAGGTAGCTTGACTGTGCTAAGACCAAGCTCACTCTGTTCTAGGATAACGATCGAGGTTCTTCGTGCATGCGGCAAGGCGTGCGTCGTGAAGCGTCGCTTCGGTTCAGCCGGCGTGTTGGTTCGGCAGGCCGTAGCATTGGCGAGGCAGGCCTTCGGTCCGCAGCACCCACGATATGCTGCAGCCCTACTGGATCTAGGGTTCTACTTGCTGAACATCGACTCCATCGTGCACAGCGTGGCTGTGTATGAGGTAATGTGACTGTCACACTTGTCATTTGCCACCCTCGAACTGCAGCAATATCATTTTCATTTGACTGCAAGTCGACCCAGTTGAATAGCAAAAACTCTCCACCGATGTCAAGTCGGAATAGTAAAAAAAAATAATAGCGCAGGTCCCAATGGTGCCCTAGCAGAGTGTTCATCCTTGAAACTTATATTCTGTAACACCTTGAACATCAATGTGAATGCATTTAATGAATAATTGATTATGTAAAAGTTTACCTAATTAATTCATCTTTATTCAATGATACAGTTACAATTTACAGATCCTAAAAAAGTTTTTTTTTTCATGCAAAAATGTCTCTTCCTTTCTGCGGTATCCCCAAGTTATTTGGGGTCGGGCTTCATTGTGCGTTCGCTCGACGATGGCCTGGCTTTAAAAATGTGATTTTTGTACTTAAATATCAAAAAACCACGCGGGCCTAGTGCGGGTTGTAAAATATCACATGTCTTCGAATTTTTGGTTCTCGAAATTGTTTTTCTTCACCGTTTTGAGAGCAGTGGTGATAAACTAATTAACACCTACAACTAGTAAATTGCGGCCGTTACTATTTACCTCACCTTTATTTTTGTACTTTTGTACCACAGGAGGCCCTGGGCACTCTTCGCCGCGTGTTCGGCCGCAGCAGCCTGCACGTGGCGACGGCGCAGGAGGACCTGGCGTACGCGCTGTACGTGCTGGAGTACTCGTCGGGACGGTTCTACAAGGCGCGGGACCACGCCGAGAGGGCCATACGGATTATTGAGGTACGACACTTGTATTTTGTTAAGTATCTGACTACCTGGTACTTGGTGATAGGCCTACACTCTCCTCCCTATTAAAACTGTTATTTGGAAACGCTGTATAATCAATTTATTTTAAAAGATTAACCGTGGAGTTTCTTGCCGGCTCGTCTCCATATGAAGCGATAAATTGGAACCGTGCTTCTGACGTTTTATAAGTGCTCATTGCCCATGTAGATTTATGTTAATTTAAAATACCTACCAGCGACCGAGATTAACAAGTAACAACAAGAATTTATCTTCTACAACATCAAAAAGAAACGCGCGTCATCATTAATTAGTTCATTCGATTCAAAATTTCATATGATTCAATAATTATTGTATAAAGTAATCAGATTTCAACAGACGCTGCGATTGATAAGACTACACTGTATACTTTCAAATAAAGGTATTTGAAAGAGAAAAAAAAATATGATTATTTAGTCACAGAAACATGTGCATAAAATAAGATAAAATCACATAAAAACAACACATATTTAAACAGTTTACGAACAGAACGTATATAATCGGCAGGTGCACGCCATGACTGGCAAGAAGGCATGTGGGTCCCATTGCACAGTGCCAATTTTCAGTGGTCTACAGAAAACACCTACTATTTATGTATAAATTATCATCAAATAGGTACGAGATGATTGGAGCCGAAAACCTCTGAAATTCAAAAGGCTGGCTTACACGAATTGTACTAAACTAATTTGTGTATGATATTTCAGAACCTGGTGCCCCCGGACCACTTGCTGCTGGCATCTGCCAAACGGGTGAAGGCCCTCATACTGGAGGAGATCGCGCTCGACACACCTGCTGGACAGGACATGACTGGTGAGCTCATAGATCTTTCGCTTCACATTGAGCAAAACTTGTGCAAAACTATTTTGTGCAAAATTTTTGTTTCACACACCTACCGAATTTAATGCAAACAGCTCCAACAATAACAACAACAGATGTTGCCACAACAATACGACAGTTTACATTGTTATGATAATTTATTTTCAGATATAGTCCAAAAGGACAACAAATAATGATGAAAATATTACATACACTAATTTTAAAAAGATGAAAGTGGTGTACACATACACAGTAAATTTCATTAAAATATTAAACTTACAATTCCAATAAATGAAAAATTATTGTAATTAGTTATGTGTCACCACGATTTATTTTACTTTATTATAGTAAATTATTTATGAATAAAATTGAAATTTGTTTCCAGCGCCCACCCTGCTGGAGGAGTCCGAAGCCCTGCACAAGGCGGCGCTGCAGCTGTCCATGATGGCGTTTGGGGAGAAGAACGTGCAGACTGCCAAGCACTACGGCAACCTGGGCCGTCTGTACCAGAGCATGCAGAAGTTCCCGGTCTGTATATTAAATATATGCTTATTATCACACGGCTCGTGGCTATGTAATAACGAGTAAGGTTAAGCTAGGCTGACCGAGGTCTGCCCGCGGATGGGTGACCATCCATTACATACCGAGACCCGGAAAGCACATACAATTTTTAGTCCCAATTGTCATTCCACGTATTCAGCTGCATCCGGTTAGACTGGAAGCCGACCCCAACATGGTTGGGAAAAGGCTAGGCAGACGGCAGACGATGTCATTCCACGATCTATAACCGTCAGTCAGCCATTTCAGTTTTTCTCGATCTCTACAATGCAGTTACTAGTTTCCATACTTTATGTTCGCATAACTAAACCAAATGTACGGTACACCTAATTTTTGTATGGTAATATTGTAGTGTTGTTGTTGTGCCTTGGTTGTATAGTGGTCGCAAGCATAGACTGCTTAGGACTATGAGGTACAAACGTATTTAACTTATACGAAGTGTTAGTACGTGTGTGTTTTGTGATGTAGGTGTGGTGTGTGTGTTTTGTGATGTAGGTGTGGTGTGTGTGTGTTTGGTGATGTAGGTGTGGTATGTGTGTGTTGTGTGATGTTAGGTGTGGTGTGTGTGTGTTTTGTGAACATTGAGGTCCTGGGATCGATTCCCAGGTCGGGGAAAGTTATTGGGTTTATCTGTATGGAATTTCTCAGTAACTGTAGCAGTAATACATTGATACCAGAAACCGAACTTTCCAAATTGATATAAACACATCACTCCGAAGTGATTTATCGTGATATAACGTAGAAAGTTATTCACCTACGTAGTGCGGTGACACGTTTATTATTATTGATGAAACATATGAAACCGAAAATCTGGTATCAATTCTTAGAGTATTTTATTTTGAGCTAAAACTATGTATAGTGATTGAGTTATCTTCAGTGCTTAAGGATAGCAATAGGGTTTCTGTTACACTCTGTATTCAGATAATTATTCATTTTATTATTGATTTCTAACACATTTGTGATATATCCAGGCCGCAGAAGAAATGCACCTGAAGGCGATAGCCATAAAGGAGGAACTCCTGGGCCCGGAGGACTACGAGGTGGGGCTGAGTATCGGCCACCTGGCCTCGCTCTACAACTACCACATGAACATGCATCTGGCCGCAGAGAAGCTCTATCTAAGATCTATTTCTATCAGTAAGTACTCAGTATACACCATGGTATAATAATATACTTCGCCAGTGGTCACGTGGGACACATAAATCTATATCAAGGTGGTTGGGAAACATTTCATTTGAAAACCCCCATTGGTTTCTTACCAAACTTGCGCTATAACCGACGAACCTGGTTACTCTAACTTTGAATTGAATTTTAATGATTTTTTTGTTATTTCATTAACTAAAACTAACATTTTCTGACTGCATTTTGCCTAAGCCATCTCAATAATATATTTTTTCTCATACAGGATAAGTTTTTATCCAGTGCGCAAACTGTAACCATGAATTCAGCATATCATTGTAGACCCCCAGCACAGAAACTTTTCGCCGGTACTACAAAAAAAATCAGCTGTTCCATACATTTTTACCGCGTAGGTATTGCACTTTTCTATGAAATAGTTGTTTTTTTTTTTTTGTAAAACCGACGAAAAATTTATACGCTGAGGGGGGGGGGGTCTAGGATGATATGCTGAATTCATGGTTAAAGTTTGCGCACTGGATAAAAACTTTTCCTGTATAGAGTAAAATACCATACTATTCTTTTAGAAGCCCTACAAGGTTCATGTGGCGTGTGGCCATAATCGGAACTAACGCCGCCATTATTATTTTTAAATACATTTCAAGTGATATTTCTCAAGACGCGACGCATTCGAATTTAAACATTATTCGTATCACGTTAACTGTCTTATTCAAATGAGCCGCTTGCCCGATTTTGCGATGGAATATATTAGTATTATTATGTGATGCCTAAGAATAAGTTATAGGTATTCATTTCTTGCTTTATGACCTGGGTAAAAATGAATGTCTGAATGGACTTGGTGGGGTCGGCAAACGAGCGATCGCCATCATCATTGAACCCAAGACAAACAAGGTTGTGCCTAGTTTTGGGGCCAAATGACCACAGATACTATATTGTGATATTAAATGTGATAACGAAAAAACATGCGATTTACGATTTCAGCCGAAAGACGTTTAATGCTGGAAATAGGCCTTCCCTAAGCAGCTTCACCTCAAAAATATGTCAAATAAGATTTCCAGTAAATACAACGCTACATTTTTCAGGTCTGAAGTTGTTCGGCGAGCGCTACTCGGGCCTGGAGTACGACTACCGCGGCCTGGTGCACGTGTTCACGCAGCTCAAGCGACACGACCGCGCCAACCACTACAACAGGCTACTGCAGCACTGGCAGGGTATGGCGCCGCATACTTGACTTACTATTTGAGATAATTTTATCAAGTTTTTGAGAACAATAAATTAAATACCTTTCATGACGAAGATCAACCCATTAGAATCGATTTAGGACTTTTTTTAAAATTGAAAACAGTCAATAAAAAATCTACTTGGGGCTGATTTTTCAATAGTCATGTAACTATTATCTGAGGATAATTGCTTTTTTTAGGGTTGTGGCTAAGTAATAACAGTCAAATGGCTCGATCGACTAGGTTAAGCTACGCTTGCCGCGGTTGGTCCGTGGATGGGTGACCATCTTTACATACCAAGACGCCTCCGTGCCTCGGAAAGCACGTTAAGCCGTTGGTCCCGGCTGTCATCCGTGGATCTTTGACAGTCGTTACGGGTCGTCAGAAGTCCGAACGTCTGACAACCAGTCCAAGGGGTATCGTATTAACCTATAACTGGGTTGTACAGGTCAGATAGACAGTCGCTCCATGTAAAAACAGTAGAGTAATACATTCCCGAAGTTTATGGAAAAAATGTGGAGTAGATTCACTTTAAGACTCGATGTTAAGTGCATAATGCTGGGGTAAACGCTATTTTCTTAATAATAATAATATGCCTTAACAGTTTGACAGGCCGGTTTTTTTAAGTATTATCTATTTTATTGGAAAAATGAACAAAAAAAAAACTTACAAACAATGTAACTATAATAATACAACGCCGCCGCCGCCCGCCAGCGACAATATTCCTCCTCACGCGTGTATGTAAATAAACGAGCTCGACCCAGGTTACGTGCCGATCACGGTTTGATTTGATTCGATCGTGATTTTTAAACAAACTATATGAAAGTAGATCACGTACGCCGTACGTGATCGGCGTTCTGTGGAATGAGCGGCATCACGTGCTGAGTACTTGATTGGCTGTCAAGGTGTTAAAAAATATAGTTTTGTTCATTGTATTATGCTTTAAACGCAATACTCTAATGAGTGTATGGCTCTTGCGTCAATTCTGTAGCCAATAGTGATGGTGTAATTCCCTGCCCGCAGAGCTGCGCGAGCAGTCCAAGACGTCGCAACAGCCGGCACTGGGCGACGAGCAGGTGCTCCCGCTGGCGACACTGCACGCCAAGTTCTTCGGGCCCAACGACTGAGCGCGCGCGCGCGCCTCTGGCCTGGCTGCACGTCCCGCGGACGTTAAACTGTCACCCACGGGACTCTTTACATTATAAGCGTTTATTGACCACAGAAAATTACAAATTATCTGTTTATCGTAGTGTTCGGGAGGTTTCATTTGGCTAATACCTACAATACCTACATAGTGAAACGCACGTGCATGTCTCTGTAAATTGACAAGTTTTAGCACAAATGGAACCTCCACCGCTTGCTTAGGACGGGTTTTGTGAAGTTGATACTGAGTGGGTATAGTCGGCTCGTTATAATACTCATGTAAATTATCTCTGTATTCTAAATTCTATACACATAACGACACTACTAGATCTACTACATCACTTAATGTATCTTCACACAGGACGCCGGAGATAAAGTTCACTGTGAGAGCTCTAAACCTGCTCAAATTGTAAATACGTAATATAATCATAATCTTATCCGCTTTCCAAAACCTGTACTAGGCGTGGTTGAGTCCGGGACACATTGTAGTGTCCGTATAACGCCAAAGGCTATGCTAAGTCATAAATTGTATAAAATTCGGGCCATATTTATGTGATTGTGCCTAACTATTTGTGTGATTGTTTGCTGGTGCGTTATAATGAGCTATAGTGTGTGTCGGCCTTAACTTGTGAGCGCGTAATAAATACTTTAGTTGTAATGAGGTCGTGCGTATAGGTCTGCGACTATTTCGGTAGCTTACTGCGTATGATCCTCTATATGAAAGCGAGTTACACTATCAAAATTATTTGTTCACATTTAGGTTCAGATAGGTAATTGCAGTAATACACTATCACTAAGAATCGCTTTCAGTTTGACAGTTCCACAACATTCATGGCGTTGTATATGTTGTTAAGCAGACAAATTTTTCGAACATATGAACCAATGAATTATCAATGAGTTTCGAAATGATTCAGATTCTCATTAATAGCGTTCAGACAGAATGGAAGAACATCATAATACCATAGCATAAATTAGAAAATTGTATGAATCGTCTCGGTTGCTCTCGGATTGAATTGCAGCCAGGGAAGACTCGAGCCTTCGCAGAGATTTTTCCGTTCTGTTTGTACTGGACCCTTAATCCCCGCGCCTAATTTGCTAGATGGATGTTATTATACATACGTTAAATCCTGATTGTAAAGAAAGAGGCTTATAAATTAAGTGTAAACAAATATTTTTGATACTGTAACGTCAGCATATGATGTTATTGTGTACGTATTTCGTGTAAATTAAATTAGATAATGTTGCTTTCGCGTAAATTAGATTTAGTGATTCAATGTGTATGAATGTGCAATCTTTGGAGTCGAAATGTTGTATATATTGTTTTTTTTTTTTTTTTTTTTTGCCAATGTTGCCAGCTACGGTCACAGGTCATTTGTTAAGGAGTACTAGTGACTCATAATATTACGATTCACTCAAGAAATTATGTAAAGTATTTAATACAAGTCTTAGCGTAAAACTCCATTCAATAATCATGATTTATCTCACTGCCTTAATATTCTAGTAAAAAATTATCTTGTTATATATTTGTACTAGCTGACCCGTGTCCACTTCGTTGGGCGCTTACCATTTTTATGTCACTCAATAGATTACGACACGGTCGCGGTTCCATACCTATGTCGTATTATCTCTTTATCCATTCGTCCGAATAATATGCAATAAAAGGAAAAAGTCTTTTGTTTTAAACACTTGAGACGATAAATTTACTTATTTTGATAAGAATTCATAATTGTTGACCAATAAACATGACCTAACGATTTTTTTTATATAAAATCTACTTTTTGTGACTTAAATATAAAAGTTAGACATATGCTGTCGCTGACTTTTTTGTAGGCATTATCAAGTTCTACAACTTTTCTCTAGAACTCAATCATATATGTATCTCTCATCGTTAAGGCAGCGTTCGTAAGAAACGTTTTCGTTCAACCGTTTTTTCTCGCAAATCAGACTACCACGAAAGTCTTTTAATTTTTCGGGTTACTTTATAGCCTATGACACTCGCAAATAACGTGGCTTTCTATTGGTAAAAGAATTTTCAAAATCGGTTCAGTAGATCCAGATATTACCCCCTACAACCTCACAAACTTTACCTCTTTATAATATTAGTATAGATTTAGAGGTAAAGTTTGTATACTAATATTAGTATTTGTATAAATATGAAAAGTTTGAAAGTAGTTCAGTAGGAAATAAAGAAACATATCTATTTTCGCTTTGAAGAGAAAACTCCTATAGAAAAGTACTATTTATAGCTAAAAGCAGTGTCCACATCGCGTGGAGGCGATTACTTGTCATTCTTTATTTTCCTACATTCACAGCTCGATGTGTTTACAAGTATTTTTATGGAAGTTTTTAAATATTATTATTGTAATAATGTATTGTTAGAATCAGATAGCTGAAGAATGGCTGTAACGTACGAATGGCGTGCGATTAAATAAGTTTTACGAACATTTCAGTTTATTTTATACGTTTTCCTATTTACACCGTACAGTACCCTAATGGAGTAACCACCGACGGCTACCATGTCCCACTTGAAAACAAAGGTCCGTATTACAGAAAATTCCTCAAGTCAGTTCAATCGTCAATCACTTATTTAAGTATTGCATGAGCATTGTTCTTATTTCAGAACGGTAATCAATGTATCCGACCCGTCCTGATAATGTGGCTACCTTTAAAAACAAAATAAAACAAGAAAATACACTAAAATTGTATTTATTTGTAAATAAAAATTAAAGCTACAAAGATTAAAAAGAAGATTCGAAGTGGAATGCAAAATTTCCAATAAACATTTTTATAAATTAAATAAATACTGCCAATGATCATTTTGATAAACTACCAACGTTTATTGAGAATAACAGTGACACGAAATAGGTCACCACATTCAAGATATTTTACCGTTTTTTAAACATTCCTTGTGAAACAGGGTATTACAGACCGTGATAATAATTCTATTAACAATTTCCAGTAGTTAACTACTAGAACATCAACCATCTTTCAAATTAACAAAACTTTGTTTAATTTCAATATTAAGTCAGGTAAATTAATTGTTTATCAAATCAACCACCAATTTAAATCGGCCGTACATTCAAATGACAAGTGTCGTGTAGTCTATTGTATTCTTTGACAGATAAATGAGCAACGGTTTTAACATGGCAAATTGAAGTAGTGTGTCAATATTATAAGCAATTAATGTCCTGACATATTTTTGCATAAATATCCTCTGTTGACACAACTTGTCATAAACCAAAGGCACCGCTAAGGCAGAATCGTGTGCTTACACCTAATGTACTGTTTCATTCATATTCTAGCTATAAGCACAACAAGCAATCATTAGTCTAATGTCTATATTTTATGCAACTCTGCGACACCCGCCTACTATAATTCGACTTTTAACAGATTATAACAAAAAAAAGATAGGTGGTGTAAGAATGAACGAAATTGAATGAACTTGATATAATGTATTTACATGCAAATTTATTTATTTTAATTTTTTAACTTGTCTTAAAAACATGTTGAGCATTATAAAAAAAATATATTTTGTTATTTGTTTTTCAGTAGTTGGATAATATTTATAGTTTGATACGAGATGAGAAGAAAATAAAAAAGCATTACTTTTACTAATAAATTATTAACTATTCTTATATTCCACATCTTACGATTTATTAAAGTTTTTTAACGTGTAAGTTCTTTACACAAAATCATTCACTACCCCAACACTATTAGTTTTAGTATGGTAACATAATTTTTCTTTGAACTGTCAAGTTACTGAATGCAATTAAAAGTCGAAATATATGAACTTAATTAAGATTAAAATGAAAAACATTCTTAAATCTTAAAACATTATGCAATACACTTATAAACATTCAACTGCAAAAAAACACGTAAAGATGCAAAGTATCTCACAAGGACAAATTGAGTACACATAAAATATCTTATTCTAGCTGCACACAGACACAGAAGCTTAAATTTTATAGTTATAACCAAATGCAGCGCTAAAGAGCAAATTAAGTTCGGCAGAAATAAGTTGCCAAGACTTTCTTATTCCACTCTGTCGAGAGCTCGGCAATACTAAGCCACAGTAAGTGTAGGCAATTGCTCAAAGGCAGTTCCATCAAACGCGGAATTTAGGACCAAAATATACTCTTTAGCCCTCCATTTGCTTATTTCCTTAATCTTCTCTTTAAACAGGTCCCAGAAGAGCCACCAAAGCGCGCTTGTAGTCGCCCGAAGTCTCGCCCTGCTGACGTGTCGCAAAACCAAGATGGCGTTACCAAGTAGTTCCGAGGGTCGTCAATAGATGGCGTTGTGTTCAAGGAAGGGTAGTGTCGTGGAGCGCATGCGGCGTGCGGAAAGAGAAAACGCGAAATGATTAGTATTTTTGTGACTCTGATTAGACCCGTAATCAAGATTAAATAATATGCAGCTTTTTTAATCTCGTTACGGGTCTAGGAAATTGTGGGTTATTTACTTATTTAGACATGTTTAGCATAATACAGGTACTAAATCAATATGGCAATTACATAAATATGGATTCAAGTTTCTAAACGCTATCGCCCATTCCTGAAAGGCTAAAAATGATAACAGATTGTCAAACTTACTTACTTAACTTCTAACTGATTGGCTAGGTAAAATAACAACAGCCAATCAAATCAGTTGCCATACTTTTGATTGACAGTGTGTTAGTAATTTTTTGCGTAAGTCTGCCTTTCAGAAATTGGGACTTATTTATTTTCTGAATATGATGACTTTAGCTAAAGCAGCCATAAAGCTCTATGTAAGAATATATTTTTAAATATTCAAAACGAATAGGTCTCACCTCCTTTCCATTCACGATGGCAGAGAGAATTACAGAAAATGTGAAAAATATTAAAACACATTACATACAACACAAAAGTAATGTTTCAATTCATAAAAGAAACAATGAAAGCAAAGATATACAAAAAAAATGGGACTAAAATCTCTTTTTAGAATTCTCTTAGACAATCTTTTTAGAATGCTCAATAATTTCATGCTCAGATTCGAATAGGTAGGATAAGAAGCATTACTATCATGCTTATAATGTGCTTTAATAATATTGTGTATTTTTATGCGTTTAGATATGAAAATAAATATTTTTTCCATTAAGTACAGAGGCCAGCACATCAAGCTACCCCAATCTGTCAAATTTCTTTGATAGATTTTCGACTTTATTGCAAATGAATATGGTTCAAGTCCAATTGGGAAAATTTGAATGAAAGTTTGGGATAGCTTGATGTGCTGGCGTCTGTACATAAAATAGAGTCTAGTTGAGTTTTCATCTTAGTTCTACAAGCTTGGACTAGGCCTGGTCAAAGTAATTCTTTTATTATCTGAATCGCATAAAACGCTAAATCAAACGTAATAATGTGCTACTTTATCACCAAATAAAGAATTTTCATAACGAATATATCGAGGAACTATACAAGGTGTAACAGAATAAACGCAATTCGAGAAAGTAGTATTTTTTCCAAAAGAGTTATGTTTTTTGCGGACCTACCGCCAATTGAGCCAAAGAAAATGCAATCTTATTTCAAGAAGATAAGACTCAATTTTAAATGCATAAAGTAATGCTTGCTACGTTCAACACGATTTTCTAAATACAGTGAAACCTGGTTAAGTGGGACCTGGATAAGTGAGAAACCTCTATTATTGAGAACTACAATGAGGTCCCGGCACTTTTTCATCGAATTACCTCTGTTAATGGGACTTTTCGAACTTGGTTAAATGAGATTTGATTTCTAGGATTTTTTCGATGTTTACCTCTATAATTGGGACTCTGGAGCTCAATTCCCTTTATAAGTGAGACAATTTATCAGGTTGGGACAGGTTACGACACGATTGTTTATAAAGGGTTTATAAATATTTGAATTTCTTTCACAAAATTTCCACCTTTATAAATGGAATAACGGTACATTTCGACCTCTATAAGCGGGACCTCTGTAAATGAGACAACTAAATTTTAAACCTGTCTAATTGGAAAACTGGATAAATGAAAACCTCTTTAAATGGTACAAAATCCTTGGTCCCTTGAGATCCCAATTAACCAGGTTTCACTGTACTAACAGTTAGCTTAAAAAAAAAGTTTTGGTAAATTTTGTATAATGCTTTTAACTCAATATTCTAATTGGGGTGTATTTGGGGTCTTACGTTGATTATGTTTCATGTTGTATGGTTATAAAATCGATTTTTTAATACTTATTACAATATGACGGATACGTAGTAAGTGAAGTTACATTGATCATTCGAATAATAATTATCACAAATCCTGTGGGATTTGTAGCAAAGTATAGCTAGCAAGAAAAGACGTGCTTTCTACGGCGTATGTGAGTGAAGTGCGAAGTTCAAGCATCCGACCATTACATAGGGGGCAGTGATTGACTCGATCAATATAAGAAAGTAGTAAGCAGTGGTACTTGTAATTAGTAATGCTGATTTGGAAGCAAATTGTTCGCCCATAATGACGGGAATTTGAAGTATAGAAAATACTATTTATAGCACTAATTCAAAGAAATTTTTTTTTTTTTTTTTTTTTTTTTTGGGTGGGAAATCATCAAATAACTTCTCCCGCTCTGGGTGGAGCAGGAGGGCGTGTCAGACTTTTACTGACTAAAACCCACCCGTGTTCCTTCATTAGCCCGTATGCCAGGGGCTGTGGTATCTCTTTCAAACGAACCCGCACCCCTGACAGGCATCGGCCCTTGCGGGCCCCATCATTTTTTGTGCTGACATCTCTTTGAGGCGCGCGTGGAACACAACGCGCCGTCGAATTCAAAGACATTACAGGTGTAGTTGGAGTGTAGATGTAGTGCTAAAAAACATTTAATTCTGTAAAAAATTTTACTTCACAGCCGTCGAGTAAAGTTTATTAGTATGTTCTTTAGCAGATACAACGCCACCAAGCGCCTATGAGTTAACTCTTTCGTGGCATTATTTTATCTAAAATGATCACAACGACATTTAGCGCTTCCAAATCAGCAAAAGTGAAGGAATAGTGAGAATATTAGATCAAAAGAGACAAAAGTCCACCACCACACCCCACCATTCAATCCAACATACCGATAGATCACTCTGGAGGGTCTTATCATACAATCTCTCGTATTCTGCCTTGATGCTGCCCAGGTCTACCTCGGAGCGGCCCACAACGATCCTGACCAGGGTCTCGTCCTCCGTGCCAGCGCCCTGCATGGCGTTGCGGAGCCTTGCCGCGAACCAGGCGGGAGCATTCTCCACACATTCCACTGGAATTGAAGGTTCAAAGATATAATACGTACCCTAATCTCGCTTTCCAAGGTCTTATCGTAAAGTCTTTCGTATTCTGCCTTGATGGCTCCCAGGTCGATCTCGGAGCGGCTGACGACGATTCTGATAAGCGTCCGGTCGTCGGTGCCCATGCCTTGCATCGCTTTCCGGAGGCGGGTCGCGAACCAAGCCGCTGCGCTTTCCACGCATTCAACTGAAAATATTTTGGTGGCAAGAAATCTCGTTATTTAGTGGAAGGATGGGGATTTGGTTGGCAAATCACGGCTGCGAAAGCAAAAAAAAATTACAAAACTGGAAATAAATATTAGGGTATAAAATATGATGGCAAAGGAATGTAAATTGTAAATGTATAGTTGTGTTTATGCTATGATGATATAACTGTATATCGGTATGACGCACACTGGTCCCAAATTAAAAAAAAAGTGGACATTGATAGTAGACCGCTGATATTTTTTTTTATTGTTGATATAATGATAACAGATAAGGCAAAAAAATATTATTGTCCTACTTCAAATACTTTTCTCTAAAAAAAATATTTATTTTTTTTGTATGGGAGTGATTACATTTTACTCAATTTCTCAAAAACCTTAAGCGATGTCGAGATGGCATTCACATATGTTAGAAAACTAATAATTCTGAGTATTTGGCTCGAAGAAACTTATTGCTTATCTCTGCGTACTTTCGAGATAATAGTGACAGAAAATAAAAAAAAAATTAATGTTAATTGTTCGCTTTTTTTTATTCATAGCCTTACTCATATCGCAATAGGTCCGCTGGCCAGCAAAATGGAGCTTCGACGCGAGTTTTCCGGGATAACAAGATGGCCGCCTCTCATGACGTAACGTAATACGGTCACGAATCGCGCGCGTACACCTCAGTGTACAACTAAATGTGGTTGCGATAAGACGTGTCCTTATTTTTTCTGTGCGCTTGAAGAAATGCTTGTTGTTTGTTTGTTTTGTTATTGTTGTATTTTGAATCTTTGGATTTTAAAATCAAATAATTTTTGTTTGTCTTTCTTTCGTCGAATTTGTTTTCGTAATTTTTTTTTTGTTAAAATCAAAGTCACTTTGTCTTTGATATCTTTGATTCTAATTTGTTTTCAATTTTCCTTAAAATTATAATATGTCCGCATTTGTCACCAACTTAGACTTATACGTTGTTCTTAAATCAGGAGGTGGTTTTAAAAATGTCGAATTTTTATTTAATGCCCTTATTGAACGTATTGGTGTTGAATTGTCTTCCGAAGATTTGAGTAATATTAAATTATTTTGTCGTAATTTTTCAAGTAATATCTCAAAAAGATGGTCTGCTTCCAGTAGAGCTCAAAAGACCTTTCTTAACAAAAATTCAGACTGGTTACAATCCCAAATAGTTTGGCCAAAATGTCAAAATATCGATTTAAGCAGCATTTTTAAAGTTGCCGAGGAAGTAATTCCAAATTTCGAAACGCAAGTGGATACTCATCAATTAAGTTGTGGTACAAGTAAAAAACCATTTGTTGATATATCTGATAAACAGAAGAAAAGGCGTTCTCTTACACTTCTAGATCACACAGAGGAGGAATTAGTTTATGCTTTATGTAGAATCTAAAAAAACAAAATTAGCAGCTATATTAAACGAACTCAGCCAAAACAAGGAAAAATGTGAGATGGTACATGATGTACTATTCGCTAAAAAGACTGACAAACCGTGTTTACCAGATGATAAAACGTTAGCGCTTTACACCTCAACAAATTTGTCAAAATGGCAATATCGAAATTTAAGAACTATTCTTGCTTCAGAGAAAATGTATGGTCTTCCATCCTATCAAAAGCTCCTGGAAGCTAAAAAAACTTGTTATCCTCCAGAGTCAGACATAACTGTAACTGAATCTGATGCTAAGATAAGACTTCAATCGCTTCTAGATTTGACAACCAATAGGATATTAAAAACAATTCAGCACAACTCTGCCGACAAAAAATCGCTAAAACTAATAAGCAAATGGGGTTTTGACGGGTCATCTTCTCAAAGTAATTATAAACAAAAGTCACACTCCGACACTAAAATTGACGATTCTTCAGTTTTCATGATTAGTTTGGTTCCGCTTCGTTTGGAAGAAGGGAGTGGTACTATCTTGTGGCAAAATCCTGCTCCCTCTTCAACAAACTATTGTCGTCCAATTGGCTTTATATTTGCAAAAGAAACAAATGAATTGATAAAGAAGGAAAGTGCATCCTTAGAGGAAGAAATTCGTAATCTTGTTCCCACAATTGTAGATAATTTTGATATTAAACATGTTTTGTACATGACTATGATTTATGGGAAAATTTCTACTGTGATTTCCAATACTTCTTCTGCAGCTGTTTGTAATATTTGCAATACCCTACCTAGCAAAATGAATGACTTGGACTTTGTATCCAAAAGACTCATCAGAGAAGATATGTATAAATATGGTCTGTCTTCGCTTCATATGTGGATAAGATGTATGGAATGTATTTTACACATTTCGTACAACTTAGACTTCAAAAAGTGGACTGCACGAAAAGAAGATAAATTGTTAAAAGAAATTAAAAAGAATTTGACACAAGAAGAATTCCGGGAAAGAACTGGTTTGTTAATTGACATAGTAAAACAGGGATTTGGTACAACCAATGACGGTAACACGGCAAGAAGGTTTTTTGAAAATTATGAAGTATCTGCTGAAATAACGGGTATCCACCCTGTTTTAATCAAGAGATTTGCAGTCATTTTACAAACAATTTCATCTGGTCAACTTATTAATACCAACTTGTTTAGGGAATATTGTAAAGAAACAGCAATGCTGTATGTAAACTTATATCCATGGTATTACATGCCTTCAAGTGTCCATAAATTGTTGATACACGGTGCTGATATTTGTGAAAATTTCTCCTTTATTCCGATAGGCATGCTTTCCGAAGAAGCTTCTGAAGCGAGGAATAAAGATTTCCGGAATGTTAGAATGGCACATACAAGAAAAATCGGTAGAGTTCAGACTAATTTAGACATTATCCACAGCTTTCTAATTAGCTCAGATCCTTACATCAGCCATATCAAACCAAAGTTTGCTCGTTTACATAAGCAGTTGTTTCCAGAGGCTAGTGCTTTGATCTTGAACAATGAATTGCTTTCGTTGGAAAACGAGGAAATAGAGATTTCTCAAGAGAATATAGACCCAAATATTAATCTTTCACCATAATATTTTTTCAGAATCGTTTGTGAACATATTCAACTTTATGTTTGCAGCTTTATTTGTCTTCATTTTGATTGTTTTTTAAAACTGATGAAAATACTCCTTCAGAAAGGTCATAGCTTTTCAGTCATTAGTGAGCCCCCATAACCTCTTTTACAGAGAAGTCTCTTTTTATTTATTTGACATTACGCATACATTATAATTATGTGCTAAAGTAAGGCTATGATTATAAAAAAGCAAACAATTAACATTAAAAAAAAAAGTTATTTTCTGTCACTATTATCTCGAAAGTACGCAGAGATAAGCAATAAGTTTCTTCGAGCCAAATACTCAGAATTATTAGTTTTCTAACATATGTGATTGCCATCTCGACATCGCTTAAAGTTTTTGAGAAATTGAGTAAAATGTAATCGCTCCCATACAAAAAAAAAAGAAATATTTTTTTACAGAAAAGTATTTGAAGTAGGACAATAATATTTTTTTGCCTTATCTGTTATCATTGTATCAACAATAAAAAAAAATATCAGCGGTCTACTATCAATGTCCACTTTTTTTTTAATTTGGGACCAGTGTGTGACGGTGCATTCAACCTGCTATAAATGTGTGACAAGTATATTAATTAATTTCTACCATGTTGAATGTTCTTTGTATGTAAGCGAAAAGCCGTTATGTCAGTAGATGGCGCAGGAACATATTATACCGGGAAATTTTTTATCCAGTGCGCAAACTGTAACCATGAATTCAGCATATAATTCGAGACTCCCTAGCGCAGAAATTTTTCGCCGGTTATACAAAAAAAAAATCTGCTGTTTCATAGAAAAATACAATACCTACGCGGTCCAAATGTATGGAACGGCTGATTTTTAATTTTATAAACGGCGAAAAATGTCTGTGCTGGGGGATCTAGAATGATATGCTGAATTCATGGTTACAATTTGCGCACTGGATAAAAACTTTTCCTGCAAGTATGATAGTGTATCTTTACCCTCTTACAAATAAACATGGATCATCATCATCTGCCTAGCCTTTTCCCAACTATGTTGGGGTCGGCTTCCAGTCTAACCGGATGCAGCTGAATACCAGTATGGATATAAGTATATATTTTATTTATAGGTTTATACTTGGAATAACTTTATTCTGTGTTTATTAGTAAGAGGGTTATAGTTTATAAGAACTTTTGTTTATAATGTTGTGTATTTATTTATACTACAAAGCACACAAATACCTATACACACACACAAACCAAATGTAAGTATTCTATCAACCTAGTTGGAAAAAATATATTGATAGATTGAAATGATTGAAACTTTGTAAAAGAGCATAAATATCATGTCAATGATCTGCCCAGTCCAATCAAAGAAGATAAAAAAACAGAAAAAGACAACAAAAAATTGTGAGTTTATTTACTACTAGCAGCGCCCCGCGGTTTCACCCGCGTATTGCCCGTTCCGTGGGAATACGGGGATAAAATATAGCCTATGTCACCCGGGTATAGTGTAGCTTCCCAACAGTGAAAGAATTTTTCAAATCGGTTCAGTAGTTTCGGAGCCTATTCAATGCAAACAAACAATCAATCAAATCTTTCCTCTCTATTATTAGTATATATCTGTTTATTTATTTCTCAAAAAGGTATAAGTTTGGTACATGGTATTTAGGTTACAGGCAGATTCAAACCTTTATGAGAGCTGGACTCTATACTGGGTTCGGGACATGTAATAGGTCTTTACCTATGAAATTGCCGTTTTGTATGAAAAAATTTAAACGAATTTTTTTCATGAATTTTTTATTTGTATTAATCGAAGTAATCACCCATGCAATCAATGCATCTTTGCCATCGCAGTGGCAGTTTATTGATGCCCTTCTTAAAGAAATCAGCTGGACGGGAGGCAACAAATTCTTCAAAGGCATTTTGTACTGCCTCTCGGGTATTAAATTTTTTTCCCGCCAAGAAGTTATCCAAATTCTGGAAAAAGTAGTAGTCTGTAGGCGCAAGGTCTGGTGAGTAGGGCGGATGACGGAGAGCTTCCAACCCCAGTTCTTGCAACTTGGAGACCGTCTGCTGTGCAGTATGAGGTCGCGCGTTGTCGTGCAGGAGCAGCGGAGACGAGCGATTGACCAATGCTGGTTGGAGATGCGCCAGCTTCTCCATCATTGTGTTCAGTTCTTCACAGTACACATCTGCAGTAATGCTCACCCCGTTTGGTAAGAAGCTGTGATGAATCACACCGGCGCTAGACCACCAAACAGTGACCATCACTTTTCTAGGGGTAAGTTTTCGTTTAGGGCATTGTTTAGGTGCTGAACCAGGATCCAACCAACTTGCTGAGCGCTTACGGTTATCAAACAGAATCCATTTTTCATCGCAGGTAACAATGCGGTTCAAAATTCCTTCATTTGTGTGTCTGTTGAGCAGTGCAAGGCACGTCTCGACGCGTACTTCGCGCTGGCGATCATTGAGTTCGTGGGGCACCCATTTGTCAAGCTTTTTTACCTTGCCAATTTGACGCAAATGGACCAATATTGTTTTGACGCTAACGTCGAAAGCTGCTGCTAATTCAGCCGTAGATTGTGTATCATCAGCTTCCACAATCGCCTTTAATTCGTCATTGTCGACCAAAGTCTTCGGACGACCGCGAGGTTCATTTTTCAGGTCGAAATTTCCAGAACGGAAGCGAGCAAACCAATAACAGGTGGTGCGTTGGTTTGTAGTGTTAGCTCCGTAAACGTCGTTGATGTTGCGTGCCGCTTGTGCCGCGTTGCTGCCACGACGGTACTCATATTCCATAATTACTCGAATTTTTAACGTATCCATGATGACGACGCGATGAAAATGTAACACTAATCAATAAAGAAATGACTACTTTTAGAAAAAAAAAACCATGTTTTTAAAATAAAATTAATTTGAAATTAGAATTCTTAGCCAAACAAAAATTATTTTGATTTGAAATGGCCAGTACTGCAGAACGGCAATTTCATAGGTAAAGACCTAATATAACAGATCTCCAGGCTCATTCCTATACAGATTTAGCTTGGCATCAAAGGTTTTGTTACTATCTTTCTTGCAACGTCCTAACCTATTTTAAAGCTCCTAATTCGTGCACAATATCATTAATAGTCTCCTTCCGCTGACGACGTGCGACGTCACCGGCTCGGCTTGGATATGAGACACAATTGCCTGAATTACTCGCGTCAGCCGCGTATGTCGTGGTATTGGCACACGAGCGCACATTTTATTAATAACTGATCAGAATTTAGAAAAAAGATCGAAGTTTTTAGAAATGTTGTATGAACATTTTCATGACTATTGCATTTGTTTTAAGTGAGGTTTTAATCTACAGTGTTAAATCAAATTAGCTGACAATACTTTACCCACGTGTTGGGTATCCATATTGAATACGAATGGAACAGAAAATACAGCAAAAAATTTATTTCATACTTCGATGGGTGAAGTCCAATGCCCGTTATCGATGGGACATAGATATTTTTTACGAACTTCCAAAAACGAAAACATAACAGACATTAAGAGCGTTTATTCTGAAAGTTGGCAACGTCGCAAATAGCTGTCTAATATTTACTTGTTTTTATTAATTTGTAAATATGACTGATACGGAAATTTGAAATATCGCTAACTAGTATATCACTAACCTAACCTAACCTAACCTAAAATATGAATAATGATTTGCAATTATAACACTGAATTTGATGTTGTAACCGTTTTAGGTGTAAAAATTTGGAAAGTTTCCAAGTTCTTTTTTGACATCTAAAACTAAATATTCGTTGTTAAGATATTAATTATTGCATTTCATAATCTATATTTTAGGTCACTAGTTAGCGACATTTCATATTTTCATACATTAATATTGCCAAATTAATCAAAACAGCGAAATATTGGCAGCTATTTGCGACGTTGCCGATTTTCAGAATAAACGGTCTTCATCATCATCATCAGCCTATAATGTTAAGGCAACCAAATGATTGCCTTAATGTCATTGTTATTTAAAGTTTTGAAAAAAGTTGGAGTAATGTTTTTAGTATAATTTAATTTGTTTTTGATAATTATTGATACTCAATACGCGGGTAAAGTATTGCCACCTAATCTAATTTGACCCTGTATATTGGTGGAGGCGATCGGCGGCGGCGATCTCTCGCGTCCGGCCCTGGTCCAGGCCATGGTACGGAGCGAGAGGGCATGGGGAGCCGTCACCTCCTTCAGCGAAGCAGTGATGCTCGCGAAGAGGGAGGCGGCGCACGTGAGGGAGAGGCAGCATATGCGCCCTCGCGACCCCAGCCGCCGCAGGATACGGAGACGCCCTGGGCGTCGGGAATCCCAGGCCGATTTCCGGCCACCGTAGGCATGGGCTTGCGGACGGCGAGTAATGGGTAGCTCGCTGTCCGGTAAGGACCAAGCCCAAGTCGACGGCGCGTTGTGTTCCACGCGCGCCTCAAAGAGACGTCAGCACAAAAAGTGATGGGACCCGCAAGGGTCGATGCCTGCCAGGGGTGCGGGTTTGTTCGAAAGAGACACCACAGCCCCTGGCTTAAGGGCTACTGAAGGAACACGGGTGGGTTTTAGTCAGTAAAAGTCTGACACGCCCTCCTGCTCCACCCAGAGCGGGAGAAGTTATTTGATGATTTCCCACCCAAAAAAAAAAAAAAAAAAAAAAAAAACCCTGTATATTGCATTGTTCGCTTGTAATTTCTAGGATTTATTTATTTTATTTTTTGAATTACAATGCTAGTGATGTTTAATTCGTTTGCTAAAATAGTTTAGTAAATGCGTATATTTTATAATAAATATCATCGCAATCTGTAACCATGAATTCAGCATATGAGTATAGACCCTTTACTAGCGCAATAAACTTTCGTCCAAAAAAAAATCTGCTGTCTCATAGAAACCTAGGCGGTCGAAATGTATGGAACAGTTGATTAAAAAAAAAAAACGTCAAAATATTTCACAGCCCTTTAATTATACTGAATTCTTGGTCACAGGTATTTCATGCCTCTAAAGGCACGGACATGATGCTCCTTTCCCGCCTGACGGTAAGATTAAGGTCTGCCAAGGTCTAAACAGCGCTAAAACTCTCGACTTAGCCTATCGCAGTCCACTGCTGGACAATAGCCCCCCAGTTCTCCTATGTCTTCTGAAAAGTCTAACCCAGCCTATCCTTTCAGGTCTTATTACGTCTACTAAAATATCAAAAACTAAAGCATGTTACTGACCGATAGCCGACAGTGCGTCCTTGAGCTCTCCGTCGATCTCGGCCTTTATGGCTTGCTCGATGGTGCGCCCCGAGATGTTCTTGTACTCCTCGAAGATCTGACGCAGCTGAGCGAAGCTCTCGTGGGCCAGGATCTGTAAGATGTGGTGTGGTTTGAAAATACCACTTACGGAAGTAGACTATACAGGGTAAGGGGATCGCTTCCGAAGCCAGAACGTAGGTTATGTACAACCTAAATACAAACGGATACCAATTTCACCTTTCGCCTTAAATTGGTTGTTTTGCATCAATTTAGAACGCTTCTGTAATGTTTGTACTTATTTTATTTTGGCGGCGCTTTACAAAGGATGCCTGAACCTAAAGTCGCCGCCTGGACTTGGGGTCGTTTTTAAATGAGTTTAATCTCAAATAATGGTTCATTTAACTGTTCTCACAACGTAGCGTACAAAAAATGCTAAAAAAATGGAAAATTTAAAAAAAAAATCTAGATTTTTTGATGGTACTGTATCGAGAATCACTAGCCCTATCCACTGTCTTCGTTTTCGGAAGCGTTTCCCTTACACCCTGTATAACATGTCATCACATCTGTATACCTCGAATGGTCAGGCACCGATAGTACATACACATTTCACGTTTATGTGCCATGTGATAGGGGACGAACCTATTACCATCAACCGGGCACAAGGCCAGGGCTCCGAGCTGCCACTGAGAAATTCCAGATAGTATTAGTTCCATTAGTAGTATGAGCAGGGGCAGCCCCGACTAACGAATTATAAGGTCGTGAGTTCAAACCGGGGCAGGCTACTTAAAGTAAATAATTTCATCACCACTGCTCTCAAAACGGTGAAGGAAAACATCGTGAGGAAACCGGCGTATCCTTGAACCAAAAATTCGAAGACATGTGGGATCTAACAACCCGCACACATCATTATGGGCCGATTTTGATAACAAGAATTGCTCGTTTAAAGGTATTAAATGTGGAAAATCTTTTCCGGAAACATTTGATAGTGCGGAATGCAATGTTCTGCAGCTCTTTCTCAACTTTTTAACTAAAGAGACATACAGTCTTTACCAAGGTTTCTACTCACCCTGTTGAAGACCTCCTCGTCGGTGCCCCACTTGGCCTCCCCGGCGTCGTACAGCGCCTGCGCGTCCTCCCGCGCCTTCTCCGGGTCTACCCCGACCTCCTCGTCACGGGCGCCCTGTCGCACAGACTATGTCAACACGTAGCCAATGTTCTTTGCACACCTTGGGTGTAGGGATCAGTTCGTGTGTTTGTGAGTGTGGCTTTTAGAAGTACGAAAATGTACGGTTCTGTAGGTACCTATATCGAAGTTTAACGATAATATGTATGTATGATTTTGAGTTAAAGTAAGACAAAAAAAAGTTTCAGAGTATTTTGAACCAACCGATCTAGTTTAAAAAAAAATTGTTGATATGTTATTGTATTTTGTTTTTTTTTATAAATATAATTTATCATTATTATGTACAAAATATACAATGTATCTATTTTACAAATAACAATAATGTAAAATACTGAAACGCAATACGCATTATTTAATCAAAAGCCAGACGGTACCAGCAGTCACTACACTAATAAATATTAATTTATTATATATTAATTTAGGCTTGTTGATAACAAGCCGCAGAACGGCCTAATAACAAATATACCAATTCATTTCATACATAACTGCAGACAGAACTAATATGATATTACATAAATAGCTATATAATACTGTTTTTGGTAATAGTTATCTATAAGTACTTATCTAATAAGTATATAAAATTTCCATGTCACAATGTTAGTTACCGTACTCCTCCGAAACGGTTTTACCGATTTTTACCAAATTTAATATGCGTATTCAGTAGGTCTGAGAATCGGCTACTATATATTTTTTATACCCCTAAGTGATAAGGGTTGTTGACTAGAAATTACCTGCAAAACAACGTTTGCCGGGTCAGCTAGTAATATTATAAAGCTGAAGAATTTGTGTATTTGTTTGCTTGAACGCGGTAATCTCAAGAACTACTGGTTCGAATTGAAATATTCTTTTAGTGTTGGATAGCCCATTTATCGAGGAAGGCTATAGACTATTTAACACCACGCTAAGACCGTTAGGAGTCGAGCAAAGAGAAAAAAGTCACGAATGCGAAGTACTCGCACGGGCAGGCGATTCGAAGCGGGGTGGGTCGGGGGAGCAAGAAATTTGACGCGAACGAAATCGCGAGCTGAAGTTAGTTAAGTTTATATGCATAAATATCTCTGGCACAAAAATCTATATAATAAATGAGTTTTTCCAGTAAATTACCTAAAAACAAAATTTTTAGATGAAACTGCTTTTGATTAATTAAATATGTAAAATGTTTTATTAAATTGTTTCAATTCTACCTATAATTATAAATTCTAGTACTAGGTATTAACTTTCACCTTGATAAACACATGCAAACTCACCACAAAACGACACGCAAGTCATGTTTCTAACTAAAACTAACTTTATTTTAACAAAAAAGTAATAATACATCAATCAATAAATCAAACAGACCACATACACAGTATCAACACAAAAATTACTGATCACGACACTCCAAGGTTACTACAGTGTGAGCGAAAGCGAAGTCAAAAGGAAAATTAATGGTGCGTGCATTCGACAGCTTATAGTATGTGCCAAAACCATCTGATAAAAATGTAAACAAATTGATCAGAAAACGTGCCCGTATGTACCAATCTGTAGTGCCACTTACAAATTGAGTAGGTACTTTGATTTGATTATTTGAATACCGAAGCCCGAAATTCGAATTTTAAATCGCCGTAAAAATGTTTTTCATTTGACAATTGAGGTTAATTTTATAACCTCCATTTTCATCCATTATTTTTTAATTAAAATTGATTAGTGTTATTCAAACAATTATTGTTGGAAAAAGATATGAAGTTGAAATTAAAAACTTATAAATACAGATGAATGTGTTACTAATACCCGTTAGTGAGTGATTGGGTAAGAAAGAATTTAACCTGAACAGGGTTTGTTTACAA
This sequence comes from Polymixis flavicincta, assembly GCA_949987655.1. Taxonomy (NCBI): domain Eukaryota; kingdom Metazoa; phylum Arthropoda; class Insecta; order Lepidoptera; family Noctuidae; genus Polymixis; species Polymixis flavicincta. Next base: position 22,882,200 of record OX465183.1, read on the forward strand.
TTTTGTCAGATAGTTTTAAAACGGACATTACACAGGGCTCGCCCTCGGTCCTATTCGACAATCTGAACAATGGGGCTGATTTGTTACGCCGTGTTCACTTTCATTGATGAAAGACCATATAGAATCTAGATCATTATAGTAGTTATAGTGGGAACAAAATTTTCTCTCATATTGTATAGGGATAGCTCAGGTCGGTATTTCTGCTTTTCTTTATTTTAGATTTTCTTAAGTTCCCACTAGTTTGATAAAATAAATCGTATTATCACGATCTATCCACCTAGCAAAGGCTTGTAAAAGTGCTCTAGTTGAAAACCTCCATAACTTAGACTATAATGTAACTGAGGAATTACTAACTCATCCTAAATAATCCATCCCGCCACACCACAGCCAAGAAGGGTTCCTCGCAATACCGACCAAGCCAAGTTTATAAAACTCGTCGAGGCTGAACTAGGTAGACTGGGTAGTCTTTGGTAATTGGTTACCGGTATTTCAGCCGGAAGGGTGGGTACCGTTCCGGCTGAAATACCGGTAACCAATTTAGACGAACATGTAAACAACATCACATCCATCCTTCTATCTAGCTATGAGCAGTCGTGCCCCCTGACGGTACCTAGGCAGGGAGCTCGCCATTCCTGGTGGGGTCCTGAGCTGGAAAGGCACCGACGCAAGCTGAGAAGACTGTTCAACAGAGCTAGGAACACACGGTCGCCAGTAGATTGGGACTGCTATACAATAGCTCGTAAAACTTATAAAAAACTGATACGCCTAAAAGGAAAGAATAGCTGGAGGCGTTTCTGCACTAACATCGAAAGTAACAACCAGGCAATGAGGGTTAAAACCTGTCTTGCTCAAGACAAAGACCACTCAATAGGATGCCTGAAAAAAACAGATAACACCTACACTACAAACGACGCTGAAACAAGCGAACTACTTCTAACCACCCACTTCCCAGGATGCCAGATTGCCACCCAACAAAGCTGGGAACCACATAGGGAGAGGGCCACGAGTAGCCTGGATTGGGAGGTGGCGTTAGAAGTAATTGACAAAGACAAGATAACATGGGCAATCAACACCTTCTTACCTTTCAAGGCAGCAGGGCTGGACGGTATTTTCCCAGCTCTGCTCAGGTGGAGCCAAGATCTACTGGCTGATTACCTCCTTAAGGTATTTCGAGCCTGCCTGGCCCACCGCTACATCCCCTTGAACTGGCGGGAAGTAAAAATAATTTTCATACCGAAGCCGGGCAGGGGTGACTACACCCAACCCAAGTCTTTTAGACCCATAAGCCTCTCCTCGTTCTTCCTGAAGACACTGGAGAGGCTGGGGGATAGGAAGATTAGGTCCCAAATTTCGGTACATAGACCCTTAATCCTAATCAACACGCCTACTGTGCAGGCAAATCAACTGAATCAGCACTCCATAGCGTAGTTTCACGCATAGGAAGTGCTCTTAAAGCAAAAACCCCAACCCTAGGTGCCTTCATTGATATAGAAGGTGCTTTCGATAAAACTAACTTCGCCAGCATCGAACAGGCACTTGCCACGCACGGTGTTGCGCGAACACTCATAGAATGGATCAATAACATGCTAAAATACCGTGCTATTCGATTTACCGTGAACACCACCACGCGAGGTATCGTAAGTAGAGGCTGCCCACAGGGTGGGGTGCTGACACCACTACTGTGGAACTTGGTCGTAAATGAGCTCATCGCAGAGCTCAACGCCAGCAGTCTGTACTCGGTGGGATACGCGGACGACATAGCAATTTTAATCTCGGGGAAATTTGAGGGTATCTTGTGTGATCTCATGAGAAGTGCCTTCAAAATAATCGAGAGTTGGTGCACGAAACACGAACTATCGGTTAACCCCTCGAAAACAGAACTAATAATGTTCACCAACAAAAGAACCCTGGGACCCCATAGGCTTCCAAAACTCTTCAACACAGAACTAACACTCAAAGACGAAGTCAAGTACTTGGGGGTGATCCTTGACAGCAAACTGCTCTGGAACAAGCATCTTGACTACAAACTCAATAAAAGCACAATTGCACTATACCAATGTAAAAAAATGTTAGGAAAAACATGGGGGCTTTCTCCGAAGATTACCCTGTGGCTATATAAAGCGGTGATCAGGCCAATGTTGGCTTATGGCGCTCTGGTTTGGTGGACGAGGACTGAACTCTCAACCACCATTACTAGACTACAGCGCTTCCAACGACTGGCCTGTTCAGCTACCACTGGCTGCATGAGAACCACCCCAACAGCAGCCATGGAGATAGCCCTTCAATTAACTCCCCTGGACCTGTACATACAGCAGGAGGCCGCACTAGCTGCTATCAGGCTAATGCATCTGGGCATATGGGGCAAGAATTTAACCAGCCCACACGCTAAAATCCTGGACCGGGCGATTGAGTACCAGCCACTCATCGCTGCCCCGTGTGATAGAACACCAAACCAACCTATGTTCAACAAAAACTATAATATACAAACAGTAGAGGAAGAAAGGGATCAGTCGGGAGCCAATGAAGTGCGCATCTACACAGATGGCTCAAAAACACAAAACGGTTCAGGTGCTGGCGCACACTCCCTTGACCTCAACATCAACTTTCACATACCGCTAGGCACACACAGTTCAATCTTTCAGTGTGAATGTGTTGCCTTAACACAAGCCGCTACAGCAGTAAAGCGCTTAGGCATCCGGAACTACGGCATTAAATTCCTATCAGACAGCCTATCTGTGCTCAAAGCTTTAGAAAACAAACAAACTAACAACAAACTAATTTTTGAGTGCCATCTTGCCCTGGAGAGTTTATCGACGTCCAATCGTATTGCACTCCAGTGGATCAAAGGGCACAGTGGATCTTTAGGCAATGATGCCGCAGATGAACTTGCGAAGAGAGGCTCTGATATGAAAGTGCTAGGCCCGTACCCACTTCTCCCCCTGCCTTTCTCACAATTTCGTGCGTGGATTCGCCAAAGGTCGACCGAACTCCATAACAACAGATGGTCACGGGCAACAGACTGTAGACAGTCAAAATTGGCTTTACCAACTGTACACCCGCGATTAACCAAAAAACTTCTCAGCCTGAGCAGAAATAACCTTAGAATAATAATAGGAACAATTACGGGCCATAACACCCTTAACAAACACCTTTTTAACATAGGCGCCACAGACAGCCCGCTTTGCAGGGGCTGCCTTGACGCCGAGGAATCAGCCGCCCACGTCATCCTGGAATGCGAGGCCGTGGCTTCTCAACGCGAAGAAATCCTCGGAACAGTGAGGTCGCTCCGCGAAGCCTGTGAAGCTCCCAGGAAGCTTCTGTGCTTTTGGGCGGAGCTAGGCTGGCTCTGCTAGCCAGCATCCCCACGCACAACGGACCGAATGGGAGTCTACGTGCGGAAAAGGGAGTCCCATCATCATCATAATCCATCCCGCTAGTTTCCCTACAGATAATAATAGATCCCTTTTTTTCCACCACCTTACTTCTCTTTTTGTTTTATTGTTTGTAATTTAAGTTTACTATTCATTTTTGCGTGTATGGAACCGAAACGAGGTCGCTCACAATGGGCCTCACAAGAAGGCTTAAAGTCACTCAAAGGGCGATGGAAAGGGCTATGCTTGGAGTTTCCCAGCGTGATCAAATCAGGAATGAAGAGATCCGCAGGAGAACCAAAGTAACCGACATAGCCCGAAGAATTGCCAAACTTAAGTGGCAGTGGGCAGGGCACATTGCTCGCAGGACAGATGGCCGATGGGGCCGAAAAGTTCTGGAGTGGCGACCGCGTACCGGAAGACGTAACGTTGGAAGGCCTCCCACAATGTGTACAGATGACCTTGTGAGGGCCGCGGGAGTCCGCTGGATGCGAGAAGCACAAAACCGGTCGAAGTGGCGGAGCTTGGGGGAGGCCTATGTCCAGCAGTGGACGTCTTTCGGCTGAAATTATGATTCTTTTTTATATTATACCCTATCTCTTCATCACATATACTACGTGTAGTGGGACCAAGGAGTAATGAATTTCATTACTCCGTGGGTGAGACCCTGATAATCTGCTATACAAGTAATTCTAGTGTATACACCTGTCTCTTAGAAACTAGTATCACATTCATAGTTTTTAAGCTCATCTAAAATAATATGATTTTTAATGAAGCCATTTTTTTTTATTACTAAAGTACCTCAACTAGGTCAATCAGCAAAGTAGCAGCGTTGCTGACTTCCCAGGGTGTGGCGGAAGTAAAGACTTACTACTCATTGAGCAGCAGGTAAATGCAAGATTGATTCTGGGCTACAATTTAAAAATGGCTTTCAATCTTACAAGTCAATTCTCAAACAATTGCTACACTAAAATGAATGACAATTTATGTACCCCTTTCATACATATGTACCTGGGACAGATATACACTCGGCGTCACAAAAATCGCACCTCTTTAAGAATTCCCTTCAAAGTCATTTTAACCCTATTAATCAATGGTAGACATATGACTGTAAGGTATCATTAGAAAGGCAATTCATTTAAATTTCAGAATAAATCAATGGATTTGGTTTTTTGTTTACCAGGGAATAAAAAAAAGCAAGCAAATGCAAATGATTAAAAAGTTAAATTTTATTTTATCAGCAAAAATTACAAAGAAGTCCTTAAAAACAACTTAAAACCTAGTGTTACCCCCTCTAGCCCTGATGACTGCTTCCATGCGTCCTCTCATGGACCGAATTAATGTGACAACAGTCTCTTGAGGAATGTTGTCCCATTCTGCAACGACGGCATCTTGGAGGTCTTGGAGAGTGGTAGGGGCAGGATCACTTGCCCGTACTCGCCGTTTCAGTTCATCCCAAAGATGTTCAATAGGGTTCAGGTCTGGACTTCGCGCCGGCCAGCGCATAACAGGGATTCCAACTTCTTGCAGGTAGTCTCTTACAATTAAAGCGGTGTGACAGCGGGCGTTATCGTGCATTAACGTGAACCCACTGCCAACAAAACCAGCATAAGGGACAACCTGCTCCTCTAAGATCTCTGTTATGTACCGAGCAGCAGTCAGCGACCCTTGCCCGCGAGCACTTCCAGCCCGAGAAACGCACACAAGGTTCGTTTTACCCTCGATTGACATGCCGCCCCAGAACATGCACGAGCCACCCCCGTATTCCACTGTCTCTTGAATACAGGCTTGCGCGAATCGTTCCCCTTGCCTCCTATACACTCTTCGACGCCTGTCGTTGCAGAAAAGACACAACCTCGTCTCATCCGAGAAGAGCACAGCCCTCCATTGGTCTATTGTCCAATCCACATGGTCACGGGCAAATTGCAACCGGTCTGTCTTATGCTGTGCAGTTAATTTTGGCCCTGTGGCAGCCCTATGAGCTGCAATTTTCTTCTCCCGCATTCTTCTTCTAATCGTGGAGACGCTTACAGAAGTTCTGCGAGCTGATCGCAGTTGTTGTTGCAGCTCAACAGCATTGGAGAACCGATTACGTAAAGACGTCGAAACAATGAAGCGATCGTCTCTTTCGGATGTGCACCGTTGTCTTCCAGATCCACGTCTTCGGATATAGCCACCAGTCTCTTGGAAGCGTTGGAACACTCGTCGAACGGCAAAACGACTCAAGTTCAGTTGCCGAGCAACATCACATTGCCGCATCCCTGATTGCAGTAGTGCAATGACTTGAGCGGCTTCATCTGCAGTGGTATCCATCTTCTGGGGTATTTTTCTTGCTGTAGCTGTTCACGTGTGTTCACTTTAAAGGTTGAATAGCGAATGACTCACATTTAACCCGGGTCGCCCGTTTTATACCCTTGTAGGGAGGTGCAATTAGTGGCCGTTGTAATGCGTATTTTGACAACATTTTTTTTAACGTTACGTGCTAATGAGATCTGTTGTATTTAGGAATTCTAACTGTTGTTAATTTAAAGGTCGTTAAACATACTTTCAATTGATACCAATATTAATAAGGTTTAATGTATTCGTTACTGGCGGGACATGTTTTAAACTTATTTTCGAAGAGGTGCGATTTTTGTGACGCCGAGTGTATATCAAGGTTAAAACTTCAGATACCTACTATGTGTATATTGAATACGAAGCAGGATTGATTTTCTTTAAAAAGGCTGTTTTTCAGAAAACTTTAGAATGAAAACTTAAAAAACAAACAACATACTTCAAAAAGCGAGTACAAAGTGTAAATTAAATTTAAGTTTAGCTTTGCTTTTTTTTGCATATTGCCAAATTGCCACCAAGTACTGTTCGATTCAAACTTTATGGCGGCTCGGAACACAAGGCGAGTGGCTGCGCAGTAGCAAATTCATGGGTCAGCGGGGTTGAGGGGTGGGGTACTGCGCAGCGTGTAGCTCACTTCAGAGCCGCCATAAAGTTTGACGCGATGTATAAAACCCGTACTAAAATTACATTTCACTATGTAGTCGCTTTCTTTTTTCTTTAATTTTAGTTAAGCGTTAATTGCAAAAGATAACACCGCTCAAGCTTTATCTAAATACATTCAGTTCAATCATTACAAGATGATGTTAGTATTAGTAACATTCCCAATGTAATTCTTACTTACTAACATACTTTTTTGGCATATACAACATGTAACATACAACCCAATTGGAGTATAGAGTTAAAAGCGTAATAAAATGACCAAACTTTTTTTAAAAACTTAACTTGTTATTAAGAAAATCGTGTTAACCTTAACATTCGTTTCTGCATTTAAAATTGAGTCTTATTACATTAAAATGAGATTGAATTTTCTTTGGCTCAATCGGCGTTAAGTATAGCAAAATACAAAATATTAAAAAAAAACATACTTATTAAAAGTTAGTTGATTCAGTAGGCAAATATGAACAAACTACTTTCAGAACTTGCGTGTATTCTATTATAACTTGTGTACAGAGGCCAGCACATCAAGCTACCCCAATCTGTCAAATTTCTTTGATAGTTTTTAACTTTATTGCAAAGGAATAAGGTTTATGTTCAATTGGGAAAATTTGACAGTTTGGGATAGCTTGACCTGCTGGCGACTGTACAAGTCGCACCTTTAAAATGCGAAATTAGCCGGAAGCAAAATAGGTCTCTATAATTCTGAATGATAGATACCAATTTAGATAGTTTCGCATTAGGTCTCTTTAATTTTAAAGGTGCGAAGTGTACATGCCCATTTTTAATTACTCTAGACGACGCGCCCCGCCTAAATTAATGACAACACAACCCCGTTGTTGGATTTTAAACAATGAAAATCCAGCAGCGCACTTAACTATAATTCTACATTGTTGGCATAGCAGAAATAGACGACGTTCACGAGAATATAATCTAATACTGCTCATTATCCATGTCAGAAGTATGAACGACAAAATAAGTATGAACGACGAAATAATCAAACATGGCGACAGGGAAATAACAATAGCCATCGATAAACGTCCTCTTACTTGACATTTGCAACTGGATGAGCAAGTTTTTTTTTATTTGTCCTTGGTTCAGTTCATTCCAGTTGCTAAGCAATGATCTACATACGATTGCATGAAACTCTGTTGGAATATGTTTTTAGATAAGTTGTTTTGAAATGGACATGGAGCGGATTGGTTTGAATAACATATTTATTGGATATTATACTAAGTTTAGTTGCCAAGAAAAAGTAGATTTACCTACCTACTTCTATAATATACAGGGACAAAATAAATAAGCTGGTAAATACTTTACGCACGTGATGGGTATCGATCAATCGATATTGAATTGATTGATCATTCATTCATTTGTTGGGCTTGGTTTAACCTTTTATAACAAGCTTCCCTCTTCTTTGTTAGATTTACATTTTAGTGCGTTTAAAGCCAAAGTAAAATCCAACCTTTGTTCTAAGGTATACTATTCAATTAAAGACTACTTAAACGATAAGAATATTTGGTCGCTGTGATTAACTCAGGACAATGTTTGTGTTCTTTCACCAGAATTAGCTTACCTACTGACAGGTTGTATGAATTACATTCATATACTTAATTGTTTATTTTATTAGACTCTTTAAATCATTTTATTTTTTACTATTGTATTGTACAGAATCAAGTTCTTTTAACTTAACAGACAGCTGTGCTGCTGGGGAGTTTGTTGCGCCACTTCTTCTTCCCAGCTAAAGCACTAGGAAGTGTCGAAGGGTGGGCGTTTTGGGGGGACTGTCTTATGTGTTTTTTTTTTGACGTTAGAAAAGTGTTGACTCTCAGCCTAGTTTGAATAAATGACTTTTGATTTTGATTTGATTTTGAAAAGTAATTAAACATATCAGGGCCTAGACAAAACACATTTCTGTTAGCGTTCACGCCAAACGGTACGCCAAAATGTATGGGTATGACATTACCTGCAGAAAGTACACGACGTAACCTTTCCGCAGGTAATGTCATTCCCTGCTGAGTCGGTCAGCAAACCGCGTTAACCGCGGGTGGGTACGCGTAGATCGCTCAGCCTTTTTGTAGTTTCGCGTAGAACTTAGAACTATTCCAGAAACCATAACAGTGGTTTGGTTGCCTAAATGTACACGTCACAGTGTCATTTAAGGATTTGAACGAAGTTCAAATTGACGATTTAAAAAAAAAAAAAATATCGATACCCAACACGTGCGTAAAGTTTAGCCAGCTAATTTAATTTGACCCAGTATAAACCATAATTAATGCTACGATTTATCTAACAAACACTCTATTCATCTACGATTCCCACTTTTGCATAGACGTAATGTCGACGGTCCCTACCGTAGGTATAATCCCCTAACTACAAATGACAAATTTTACAGGATAGAGCTTCAAAGTTTCAAACATGCGTAAATAATTAATGCCATGGTGGATTTAAAGTGCATTTTGCTATCTTAGACTTATTTTTGTTAAACTAAACAATAGTATAGGCTGGCCTGAAGGTCACGAAAACAAAATAGGTATGCATATCACGTATCTACCACTTAGGGGATTGTACGCAGGGATCGGCGATGTATCGTCAGCAAACGAATAATAAATTAGTTCTCCACTACTTATCATAATTTTAACACAAAGTATTACAAAGAGCATGCGTCACGTCAACATTAAATTTATACTTACAGTCACAATGAGGGTCAGCAGGCGACGGAAGTCTCCGGAGGTCTCCGAGCACATGTGCTCAGCCAGGGGACGGTCATACACTGTACATAAAAAGTTTTGTTTTTGTTGGAAATCAGATCTCGCAGGTCTACCTAGGAGGTTGTCTGCTGCTTAATCGGACTTGCATGTGTCTGACTCATCATCATCAGCCTATAATGTTCCCACTGCTGGGACACAGGCCTCCTCTCGGTGAGAGGGATTGGGCCGTAATCTACCACGCGGGCCCAGTGCGGGTTGGTAGATGTCACATGTCTTCGAATTTATGGGTGTAGGACATGCCGGTTTCCTCACGATGTTTTCCTTCACCGTTTTGAGAGCAGTGGTTATGAAGTAATTTACACAAAGTAAAGCGCCTGTCTGGGTTCGAACTCACGACCTACAACTCGTAAGTCGCGGCCGTTACCACTTAGCCACCACTGCTCTCAAGTGTCTGACTCGATAAAGCTTAAAAACTTTAAACAAAGCGACTACGCCCCAAGGGCACCCTCTGTGGGATACGGCCCTCCCGGCTTAGGGCTTAGCTGGAAGAGAGCAGCAGGGGACAGACTGGATCGGAAAGGTTGTTGTACAGTCGCCAGCAGGTCAAGCTATCCCAAACTGTCAAATTTTCCCAATTGAACTTAAACCTCATTCCTTTGTGATAAAGTTGAAAAACTATCAAAGAAATTTGACAGATTGGGGTAGCTTGATGTGCTGGCCTCTGTACATAAAATATGTTGTTTTTCTTTTTAAATCATGCTTTCTTCTCTGCTTTCTGCACAAACTCACACTACATTAGCTAGGAAGTTTGGTAGCCAGGCTGAATTCTGTGGGTGAGCTGGACCATTTAAATCGATTTTAAACCGCAGTAGCACAAGACTTTTTAATAATACTTCGACATCCGAGTATGCCTTGTTTTTGCAACTTCGTGTCAGTTTCGCAGTAAGTGATTCAGATTATTTTGTTGATAGTTTGTCTTCTTTTTTTTTTATTTTGTAACGCCAAATTGGCAAACCACTTAAGAAATCTGTATCTCATTGTCTGTATGACAATGAAACAATCTTCATCTACCATTTACCAACAACGTTGTAAAACATTTTTTGTAAGAATTGGACATTCAACTTTGTCCATGGAATGACTTTAATGATACACAAAAATCAAGAAGCGTACAGAAACCGGAGTTTTTTTTTTGTATTATTAGTTAGGCCTAGCAAAAAAAAACGGTTCTCCGATTTTTCCGTATTCGAAGATTCGAACTCAGATCAACGTCTACCGACATTTAGTTATTTAAAACTTTGTGCATTTCATAAAACAAAAAGAACAAACATATTTCAAATGAATGTACACATTGATGCTGATCAGGTCTTGCTTTACACGGTGTGACCGGGTATTTAATACCTAGGTCGCTGTAGCTGGATACGCTGAAGATGACTAGAAAACACGCGAAGGGGTCCGTACCAGAAGTGAAAAACGCCAAAAAAAATACAGGTTTCTTGTATGGAGACCCCTTTTAAATTTTAACTTTGTTTTTATTATTTTTTATTTTAGCGGTAACAGAAATACACATTCTGTGAAATTTTCAACTGTCTACCTATTACGGATCATGAGAAACACCCCCTGACAGACAGACTGACAAGTAATAGGGTCCCACTGGTTACCCTTCGGGTGCGGAACCCTAAAACCGGCAGCAAACATATCATTATTCAATCATTATTAAATCTTAAATAAAACTACTTACTCTTCTCATAAGCCTGCACAATAGAAGCGATCTCCTGCTTGGTGCGGGTGCACAGAATCTCGACGAGGGTGTCCTCATCAGTACCGAGTCCATTCATGCACTTGTGCAGCTCCTTGCACAGGTACTCCTCGGGAGGCATCATCAGCGCCACTATCACGTCTTCGAAGTGACCGCCCAGCTCTGACTTTAGGTCTTCGATTATATCCTGGATAGACAAGTTAAGGAATGTGGTTAGGAGTGTAGAAGTAACTGGTCCTTACTAACTTAGTTTTCGTTAATTGCTCGTTTTTTTGTTTGTCTTTAATAGTTCTTAAACTAGAATAGCATAGTGTTCTTGAGTGGAGATCGCGAATCAGAAAACGTAAGGTAGGACGCCCTCAGGCTAGGTGGAGTGACGATCTTCGCCGGATGGCTGGTAGCAGCTGGACGAGAGTTGCGAGAATCTAGCTGATTGGCGTGCGTTTGGAGAAGCCTATGTCCAGCAGTGGACTGCTGTGGGCTGATGATGATGAAACTCGGATAGTTCTTACACAATATAAATCTTGCAGTGTTTGTAATGTTGATGAAGCTTGATACAATTAATAAGTGAACAAGCCGGTTTAGGTCGGGTGGAAGTAAAGATGTGATTTCTTAAGATTCTCCAAATCTATATCTATATCTATATCTATATCTATATCTATACATATAATAAATCTGTAAAGGAACTTTTTCTGTACATTTAAAATATTTCGAAAATAATTGCTTGGGGTGGTAAGGGATAATCAACAGATGACATTTTAACCCTTATCAAAAATTTTGTCTGTAGCTCGGTTTTTCAGTTTCTATGTTGAATAGATCAAGTATCACGTCAAAAGAACGAAACTAATATGGTTATCTTTCATACTCAAATATTGTTTATAACTCAGAGTTTATATTAGTCTTTGTTTCATCGCAATCGCTTCGGTCAACCTATCTAAATAATTTAAAGTGTTCAAGAAGAATTTATTTACGTAATGTTGAAACACTTAGCGACATCTATTGGCGTGAAACGGTACTAACGAATACTTAATATTAACACGTCATTCTCATTTAAGTTACTTACTGTGTCTGTGTTATTTCAAAAAGTAATGATACTGATTACTAAAATCGCTTTCCGTTGGTGGTTGATTCCCACGAATCAAAAAAGCTAAAAGAATTTCAAATAAAAAGTTGTGATAATATTAACTGACGTGGTGTTCTGAGTCATATACCTAGAATGCAATGTTAGATAAATATTTATTAGTTTTATCAATCAAATTAATACAATTATAGGGGAAGAAATCTCATTTTTAATTGTGATAAAAGTCTTAGTAGCGCCATCTAGCATAATATAGCAAAATTAGAGCGGCTAGAGGAACATCTCCATAGAAATTCTTAATCTCTAGCGTCAGTAACGCCATCTAGGTTTGAATAGCAAACATGCAAAGACAACAACTTGATTTTGCCTGTTTTACCTATTGATTTTCTATCGAAAATACGTATATCCGATGTCCAAAATCCGTAGATCTGGATAAACCCGTAAATCCGTAGGTCTGGCAATGCGGGGTAACGCTAGGTACAACTAGAAGCCTGTGGTAGGAATGTTACCATTTGGATTTATGGTAGGTAGGTATCGTTAATATTGTTATCTTTGTATGCAGTCGTTTTTTTTTTCAGTGTTTCCGAAGTATAAGTCTGCTTTTTTAAACTACATCGAACAATATTTTGACGAAGCAGATGGAAGATAATAGGGTAGGTATTTTACTACTTAGACATCTAAAAATGTATTATTATGATAGCTTAGGCAAAAATCAGTCGGAAAATGTTGGTTTTAGTTCATGAAATAACAAAATAAATTTTAAAAATTTAATTCAAAGATTTCAGTTATATAAGTAGGTACCTACCATATACTGTTCTTGAACACCATGAAATAATATCCGACATGTTATTACGTCATATCGCTGTTACTAATCAACTGAATAACTTTGTACTTTTATTATTTTCTTAGGTAACCAAAGTATTTTTTATTGAAATAATAGCTTACATTCAGGAACATCAAACCAACGATAAGTAGAATAATAACTCATTTTAAATTATAAATAATTATCATACAAAATATCACAAAAAACACAAAAAACCTACAGAGCAATTTATTGGCATCCACTGAGTCCAGCATTTTCGTCAAAATACGCGCGAAATATGATAATGTTAAATTTAAATGCGTGTTTACAGCATTACTCGATTCAAAAAATGGGAGTTTTGGGAGTAAAGAGTTGTAAATACTTATGTGCTAATTTTCGTGATGTTAGATTTCGAGGTGGGGAGGGGTTCAAGCGAGGTCGGATGGTGAAAATCAGGAAAAAAAATCCAAAATTGCGACCATAACAACTGGTGGATTTGAGTAAATAGATAGGTTTTTGCACGGGCAACTGTAGTTATGTCGATGCTCTTCCGAGCAAAATCGCTTACAGAGAAGCATTTTTTTAAAACAAGTTTAAAAATGTATTTATTTATCCATTTGGCATCTCCAACAAAGGATACATTACCTACATAGGAACAATAGAAATCACAATAGTAAAATATTGACAATTTTAAAGTCGCTTCTTTAAATATAATTATTTATTGGTCTACAAATAAATGTATGGCTGAACAAAAGAAACACTGAAACATTTTTTATTACAATTTACAATAAAAAGGCATCGCAACTGAGAGTCGCGGAGGATCGCTCTGTTATTCATAGAAAACCCGTGCTATACAATTAAATAGTTTTTTTTGCCTGGTTTGTTTTTTTTTTCCACAGCGCTTTTAATGTGGACAATGACCGACGTTACGGGGCGTAGGTATTGTAACATTCGCAGCGAGCATGTCTTTACGCCGTGTGCTAAAATCAGTGTTGCTCGCTCGCATGTTTTGCCGTAGGTACTACTGACTGCACGAATACTTGCTTGGTAACATATTAGGTGCATTTTGACCCGTGACGCCGGTCAGTATCCACCTTTACAGCGTGATCTTTCTTCATCGTGATAACGCCACGGTCCCACGGGCCGTTAACTGACAGGTGGCGTCAGGTGTTACTGCACTGCTACCTGTCGAGGCCTATCGCAGTCCGTGCAGAGCATTCCCACTGCTGTGGTTTTACGCCTGTTTTGTTTGCCTGTACGGGCCGAGATAGGCGCCCGCCCCCGCGTGGAATAATGCTTCAGCACACTCCGGACTCCCAGACGCGCAGTCGATTTATTGAGTAAGTACAGTAAAAGCTCCTTATTCGTGCTTCCTTCATTCGCGTTTTCACTATTCGCGGATTAAAAAAATGCGACCCAATTCCTATATCCGCGGCTAAAGATTTATTTATTTGCGGGTCTAATCGGTACATCGGTACATACATATTAACAAATAACAAAAAGGATTCCAATAGGTATCCAACCCAATATCCTTTGTAAACGCGTCGTCAGATGGACTATAAAAAAGTGAAATAGACCTTTTTACAACTTCGCCTAAAGTACCTACATTGTCAAATGATATCGCCGCTGTATTGGTTCGGCCTTTGACATCTACAATGGTCGGTGTTTTTAACCGACTTCAAAAAGAAGGAGGTTATCAATTCGACATGTTTATATTTTTAATGTATGTTCAGCTTCGATCAATAATTGATCGAAGATGTTCAGGCATAACTCCGTCGTATATAGACGGATTTGCAAAATTCTTTTTTTCGAAAGGGGTTTACTCCGAAATGGTCCCATTGAAATTTCATATAGACAGAGCCCGATCTAGCTATTTAGCCGCTCCGGGCAAAAATAACATTCGCCGCCCTTTGCACTAACACCATATAAGTCATGAGCTTCTACCAAAGATGGTATGACCATAATTTGATATTCTTTTAACTATATAATATTCACATACGTTAGTCTACTACGGCTTCTGAACAAGTATACAAAAATTCATGAGAGTAGGTATGTTTGTAAGTATACATTTTGCCGCCGCTCATTTTTGCCGCTCTGAGCATTTGCCCGGCTTGCCCCCCTTAGATTGGGCCCTGCATATAGATCTGATGATGCGTTTCGGAAACAGACAACGGAACTCTTCAAAAAATTACAGCAAATCAACCGCGAATGTTGCTATCGCATAAATAAGTGATGAAATATAAAAGATGAAATTTCGAATTGGTGTATGGTAACAAAAAAGTGAAAAATAAAAACTTTTTTCAAAAAAAATAACAACCGACTTCCAAAAAACACTACAAAGTGCAAAATAACTTTAATGGTATTTTTTTGAAAAAAGTTTTTTGAGAATGTAAACAAACATAATGAAACCAACCTCATCACCATAAAGTATATTTATATATCATCATCATCATCATTTCAGCTGAAAGACGTCCACTGCTGGACATAGGCCTCCCCCACTTTTATAAATGCTGCGACATAATAGACATTCCATCCTTTGGTACGAGCCGCTTTGCGTGTTTTACCTATTGTTTCGTCTTTCCATTCATTGCAAAATGTTAAAAAAAATTTTTTACTTAAAAACTATTTTCTAAAAAATCTGTTTAACGCATAGAAATGCTTGATCGTTTACGCCTTGGAGAGTCGCTTGCATCCATATCACGCTCATACAATTAATCAATATAGTCAAAAACTTCAATCAAATTGTTTTTTTTTTTTGTCACCTAGGAACGTATCCCCTATAATCCCATATAAATTACCATTCCATAGTCACTGTTTCTGTATTCGCGGTAGGTATTTTACGGAACGTATAGGTACCTCGCGAATAAAGAGCTTTTACTGTACCTACGGCAGGTGCACATTTATTATAAAATGAGCCTCGACCAGGCGCTTTGATCTATATTTATTCTTAAAAATCTGAGTGAGACTTCGTCGCAATATCATTATAACCCCTAAAGACGCCTGCAGGCCTGGACAAAACACCTTTCTGTTAACGTTCACGCTAAACTCTACGCCAGAATATATGGGAATGACATTACCTGCGGACAGGACACGTCGTGTCCTTTCCGCAGGTAATGTCATTCCCATACATTTTGGCGTACCGTTTGGCGTGAACGCCAAGAGTAATGTGTTTTGTCTCTAGGCTCTAGACTGCATTCGAAAGCTGTGGTAGATTCCTACCAGGATAGATCGGAAGATCTTAGGAGTGGTACCTACACCGTCAAAGGGACACATTATTGTTTTCCGACATGCACGCGAACGAAGTCGCGGGCACAGCTAGTACATATCTAAAAACGTTGAAAATCTGTATCAAAAAACAAACCCAGCTACTATATATTTCAGTATTTCATAATCGTAACGGAACAATTCCTATACGTACCTATCTACGTCGAATCGTGTTCCTAGCATTAAGACCTTGATACCTACGTTATCTACTTAAATTCCATCAAGACAAAGCTATAATTAGATACATACTATTTGTAGAACTAAAACTCTATCCAAGTTTTTCCTAACAATTCATCAACTCGTAATTTATCTTAACCTTGAGATTACGTACTGAATTACCAAAACAAACCAAGAAACATGACTAGTGCCATGTTGGAGGTACGAAATTACCTTGATGTAGATTACGTGTATGTAGCGCACGGAACTGGGCTACTGGTCCACAAATTTAAGGTCGCTCAGCGCGCTATGGAGCGGGCTATGATCGGAGTTTCTTTGAAGGATAAAATCAGGAATGAAATTATCCGGAAAAGAACCGAAGTCACCGACATAGCTTGCAGTGTAAGCAAACTGAAGTGGCACTGGGCTGGCCATGTTTGTCGAAGGACCGATGGCCGGTGGAGCAGACGAGTCCTGGAGTGGAGACCGCATATCGGAAAGCGTAGTGTGGGACGACCGCCCCCCAGCTAGATGGACCGACGACCTTAAAAAGGTGGCTGGGACAGACTGGATTCGGAAGGCAGAGGATAGTGTTGCGGCGCAGCTTGGGAGAGGCCCATGTCCAGCAGTGGACTGCGATAGGCTGAGTTGATGAGCGCACGGAACCGCAGCATGTAATATGCATGGGGATTTGAACAGTTTGCCGGGTTAAAACGATCAATAAATGTTAGTAAGTAAGTAAGTAAGTAAGTAAATTTATTTCAATAATTGTTTAAAATTATACAAATATCTTATAGGCTATATTATCTTTTTACAAACGAAGTAGACATCTGTAGCCGAACTAGGCGAAAGCCTGTATTTCGGCTATCAGCGCCAAAACCTTCAAAAAATGTACACTTATAAATAGCCATCAAGTAGAAATGTTAGCGTTTGTATATAAACAAAGAAAAAAAGTGATGATAAAACATGAAACACACAATGATAAAAATACACTAAAGACAAAATTAAAATAAATTAAGTAAGTAAAAATTAAAAACAATATAAGTAAGTTAAACTAAAATATTTTTTTAAAATTAAATTAAAATCAAATAAAAATAGATCTTGATAGTGTCGTAGCTTGGTACGGAGAAGCTAAATATGAATCAATAAATGTATGATTTTTCAGGGGTGAACATACTTGGAGAAGGCTGGATTTTTACATTGTGAAGGCTATGTAACGTATTTACGCTTATGGCTTAGTAATACCAGCCCCACGATTCGATCGATCAGGTTAAGCTACGCTTGCCGCGGTTGGTTCGTGGACGGGTAGCCATCTCTACATACCAAGACCCCTCCGTGCCTCTGATAGCACGATAAGCCGTTGGTCCCGGCTGTCATTTGTGGATCTTTGACAGTCGTTTCGGGTCGTCAGAAGCCCGAAAGTCTGACAACCAGTCTTACCAAGGGGTATGGTATTAGCTAGTAACTGGGTTGAGGAGGTCAGATCATGTGAAAGACTGGTATTAAGCTGCATCCGGTTAGATTGGAAACCGACCCCAACATAGTTGAAAAAAGGCTAGGCAGACGATAAATAAAAGCTACATCTAGTCAAAGATCGCATATCACTGGTTTCTATTAATCGAATCGTCCTAAAAGTTTAATCTCGACAGCAGAGGCTTCCAGAAACCAAAAGGACATTGTTATAAGACAGCCGGGCAGGCGAATGGGAAATAATATCAAGATAGGTAGGTACATACTTTCGCAATCCGTCTTACCGACATCTTAAAGAAGTCTCTAGTAGTATAGAAGAAGAAGGGGAAGAGACTTCTTCTTTTCTTTATCTAGATAAAGATCTATATCAGGCATCGGATTACGGTATATGTACCCTACTTATCGATCTAAAATCTAAACCTAAATTTTAGTTGATTACCTACTCAAGTTCTATCACGCCCTTTATACCAAGAGTCTTTTATTTTGGTATTTTTGGTAACTACTAGCTCGCTTGTCTACAGTTCTCGTGCTAAGCCTGCTGTTGTAGGCGTTGTATTCGTAATATTTTCAACTTATGGCTACTATGACTCATTTTACTCATCGTGCATTCTCACGATTATCTTATAATTAATCATTGATAATAATCAAGATCGAAGTCTAAAATTGTGCACAGGGTCAATATTATTCAGTCTTTTAAAATTAAGTATACGGATAACAGAAGATATAAATTTATTAAAAGATATTATAAGAGACAGGGAGAGGGAAAGCCTGTGTCTCAGCAGGGCCGGAATTCACTAAGGATTCCTTACTCGTAACCACGTCAATCCCACACGAAATCTGCTAATATCGTATTAATAATATCGACAAATTGTCTTGGAACATCTGTATGTTCCAAGACAATTTGTCTGTCAATTTGAATATGACATTTCGATTCCTTACCTATACATTGGTTTCAATCAAAACAACACGATATTGACGTAGTTTGAACGTAGTAAAATTCCACGGGGAATCATTATAATCATACAGAATTCGGGCCCTGTCGATACATTATTATTGGCAGACTCGATTATGTTACGTATTACCTACATTATAATGTAAAAGTTTTTTTTTTTGTATTCTGGATCTTTTTATGAACCTTCCTTGATTTCTATTATTAGGAAGTTAGAATTATCACAGCAGTAATATTCTTTCTAGTAGGGATTTATAGACATATCTAAGTACTAGGTTTATAAGACAATCTCCGCTGATGAGGGTTCATGGACGGCTCAAATCACAAGCGCGTAGGCGGTACCTCCCCACAGTCCCGCACAGACAATGGCTCACCTACCATGCACCGCATACCATGTTACTTGTGCATCTTTTTTGCCATCGATAGGCTAAGAAGACGAAGTACTGAGTATGCATTAATGTAACCCTAGCTTTACAATGTAGTCACGAAGGCTATGATATAAGGAGGGCTATGTTTACGTGTTCAATAGACGTTATGACGCGGTATTGCTCACTTTCTATTAGCACAGTGAATCGTTTGATATACAGGGTAAGTTTTTATCCAGTGCGCAAATTGTAACCATGAATTCAGCATATCATTCTAGAACCCCTAGCGCAGAAATTTTTCGCCGGTTGTACTAAAGTACTGAATTCATGGTTACAATTTGCGCACTGGATAAAAACTTTTCCTGTATTTAGCTATGATGGAGAGCAAATGTGTATGAGTAACAGTTTTCCCACATCGTTTTCTTCGAAGTCTAGATTGGGTAGATATTATCAGTGTTTGCTTGTATATTACACTCACCTGAGCAAATGTATTAAACACATTAATTGGCTATTGTTCACGATATGAAAAAGTATATCATTAAAATAATACAGGGTCGCAACCTGTTCAGATTCTGTACATGATTCTGAGCGTTGAAATTTTTCGCTAGTTTTCAGAATTCATGGTTACAGTTTGCGCGTAGCTGATGTCCATGATCGGTCGCTGAACCCGTCAAATCTGATTTGGAAATCACATGTTACTGCTGGGAGGAACATTTCCAATGTCAATGACCTGTCACATACATAATACCTAGACACTTATTGAGTAACGAACTTAAATTAGAGATGTACGGAGTACGACATGCTACGCCGATCCCAAAAAAATGTGGAGTTAGATCACTGTCCACTACTGGACATAGGCTTCCGTAAACGCACGCAATAGATTCATCTGCAACTACTTAGTGTTGATTCAAGCTTCATCGTCCAAGCCTAGAAAGACTGTTTGACCAAGTAAAACTACGAGTAAAGGCGCTCCGCAGACGATGTATATTTTATGCGCGAATAACCGCAAGAAACATGATCAAGCATCGGCACGGTGTAGTCGTTGTGACCTCCGTGTGCGTTACTATTATAAAATAATACCAATACTATGGGCTAACTGAGACTATCAGGATGCCTAGGTGAATACTGAAGAAAATCCAGGTAATAGGAAAAACAACTTTATTCTCACTCACACCTTCTCGTCCAACAGCTCGAGTCAGAATGCTTAACTGACCCTTTCCCACCTCCTAGGTTTCCGATAATTTGCGCGGTAAAATCAAGTTCTGTGATTGGTTAACGATTTTTGTCGTCAACCAATCACAGATGACAATCTGCTTGCCTCTGATTGGTTAGCCAATCAGAAGCATCCAACGACCGACTGACAAACGAAAGTGTTGCCAATTCAAAATATTAAAATCAAATAGTTACTGGCTTGGGAACTAGCCTTTTTGCGTTTCAATTTAACTAAATAAAAATGTAAATTAGCAAACCCTAACAATCGACCATCCTGATATCGTGTGAGTCCCTGCACACGGTACCCGGTGGAACCCTAACAATCGGAATTAGGTCAGTTAAACAAACTTCACAATCCAACAAAATATTTCAAAATCAATTCAAATTATATGCTAAAATCATACATAAAATAAGTAACATTCAAACTCATAGTGATTATACATCTATTTAACTCATATAATGACTATTTACAATAATAATAAACACAAATTTACTTTACCACATTGACTATTTAGAAATGTACCAAGTATTGTTGTAACTAAAAGAATATGAAATATCTAAATATTTAATACATAACTACACAATTTTATAGCTTATAAGGATGTACTTTTACGGAAGAGCAACTTCAAATTAACCTCAACGATCGATTAGTTGTGTTTTATTAATTAATTAAAGAGCTCAGGTCCCAATGATCGATTAATATCGGGTCCATATAGTCCTGGTGATCGACGATCGATTAGTCGATATACTTCAAAGATTACCTCGACGATCGATTAATCGAGGGGCCTTTGCTAACCATTCGCTCAAGCCGATCGATTAAGCTTGTGCGACAGGAGCAAGACGAACGAGTAGCCCTGGCATGGTTGATCAGACGCGAACCGATCGATTCTCGCATCAAATCTCGACGATCGATTAATCGAGGGGCCTTTGCTAACCATTCGCTCAAGCCGATCGATTAAGCTTGTGCGACAGGAGCAAGACGAACGAGTAGCCCTGGCATAGTTGATCAGACGCGAACCGATCGATTCTCGCATCAAATCTGAAACAACACACCATTCTGTAGTTACATGCCTCACAAGGGACATCAAAACTTAGACTAAGTATATCTAATAATCATCCGTGTCGGAACCAGATTCAGAGTTCTCGTTCACCTCTAATGCAGTCACGTGGATCCAAGGCATCATGCGATCCGCAGCAACAGTCGTAGGACGCTTGCCTTGTGTATTGCATAAACCAGGTACTGGAGCTACTACGTATCGATCAGTACCCAAGACCTTTGTAACCCGATAAGGACCGATATACGACGGCAGAAGCTTCTTACTCTGCCCTTCATTATTAAAGTAAGTTTTGGTAATTTTAACAAGGTCGCCTTCCGCGTATGCGCGCGCCGGTCTCCTACCCTTATCATAATACCGTTTTTGCTTGATCTGCTCATTGTCGATCCTATTTTTAACTTCCTGACGTATAGTTGTTAAATCAGTGGATTCGCGAGTTTCATCAGAAATCTCATTAAGGATGGGATTTGCCGAAACATTCATAGAGGTACCAAACATCACCTCGGCTGGTGTCCTGCCGGTTGTTTTTTGGATAGTGTTGTTTAGTCCCCACTGAATCCTTCCTAAATGGCAATCCCATTCTTTTTCGCCATATTTCACACTTAAAGCCTTCATAGAGCCCAGAATTGTGCGGTTATACCGCTCAACTTGACCGTTTGATCGGGGACTAGAGACAGCATTCAGGATATGTTTAATGCCCTCGTCTAGACAAAATCTTTTGAACATATGTGACGTGAAGCAGCTGCCGCGGTCACTCACGAGGCGATCAGGCGTTCTAAATATCCTGAATATATCTTCTAGCACCCTTACTACGTTCTGAGCGTGCGTGTTCCGAACCGGTCTGACAAAACAAAACTTTGTAAAGGCATCAACTACTACTAATAGGTAAGAAAACCCTCGCTTGGATTTCACGAAGGGTCCGAGATGGTCAATATGTAGTGTATGAAAAGGTACCTCCACTTTCGTTATAGGGTGAAGAAGACCTTCTTTACCGCTTTGATTATTTTTAGCGTATGCGCATTCAATACAAGCGCTCACATACTTTTTAACGAAGCGTGTCATTTTTGGGAACCAATAACCCTTTTTTAATCGTTCCAAAGTCTTTTCGACCCCAAAATGACCTATATCGTCATGATTCATCCGACACAATTGCCATCTCGCGCCCTTCGGTACTACCCAGCGCACATCTCGCTTGTCTTCACCTACACAACGAAATAACTTGTTGTCCTTAACGACGTAGTTTTCCTTAATATATTGCAAGCCTTTCTGATCTAGACTACTATCCAAAATATCTCTAATCCTCCTAAGTTCTGAATCTCCAAGTTGGAGGGAATGCAACCAGTCTTCGCTTGAAATGGCCATGATGGTTGGAAGATTATCAGATTGATTCTCCTCGGACTCGACGACAGGATTACGGGATAGCGCGTCAACATGTCCCATTTTTATGCCGGCTCTATATTCGATTGTACAGTTAAATTCTTGCAATTGCAGCCACCAGCGAGCTATTCTAGGAATAAGATCTCGTTTAGTGAAAGTAGACCGAAGAGCGCTGCAATCTGTAACGATTTTAAAGTCTTTTCCTAGCAAATAAACTCGAAACTTTCGTAGGGAACAGACCACTGCTAACGTTTCCAGTTCATAGGAATGGAAATTCTTCTCTTCCGGCGATGTTTGCCTGCTATAATATGCAACTGGTCGCAGCGTGTTATCCGCTGAACGCTGAAGAAGGATGCCTCCGATACCTATCCTACTCGCGTCAGTGTGCAGTTCCAGTTCTGCTGATGGATCAAATATTGCGAGAATGGGCCTATTTATCAACCTAGCCTTCAAATCCTGAAACGCAGTTTCCTGATTATCACCCCATTCCCATGGTACACCTTTCTTTAACAATTTGCTGAGTGGAAAAGCTATCAAGGCAAAATCTTTGACGAATTTCCGGAAGTAGCTTGCCAGCCCGAGGAATTGGCGAACATTGTGTACATTTTCAGGGCGCGGAAAATTCATTACACTAGAGATCTTTTTCTCTCCAGGCCTTACTCCTGCTGCTCCGATTTCATATCCAAGATAGTCGATTTTATCGCGCAGAAAATCACATTTCGATAAATTCAAAGTGAGATTAGCCTTTTCTAACAATCGCAAAACGTCTTCAAAATTTTTCAGACATTCCGACGAGTCCTTCCCAAAAATTAGAATATCGTCCATATATGCGGTGGCCTTAGAAAAACGAGCTGACCCTAGAATTGTATTGATCATTCGCTGAAATACGGCAGGTGCATTTGCCAAGCCGAACGGCATACGATTAAACTCGTATTGGCCGTCTGGCGTGACAAATGAGGTGAATCGCTTGCTCTGCTCTGCAATTGGAACCTGGTAGTAACCCGATGCGAGGTCTAGAGAAATAAAATAGGCCTGACCAGAAAGGCGAGCTAATTCATCTTCAATGATTGGCATTGGATATCTCTCCTTAAGAGTTACAGAATTCAGCATGCGGTAATCTATACACATTCTAAGAGATCCATCTTTCTTGCGTACAAGCAGAATAGGACTAGCATAGTCGGAAGATGATTCGCGCACTATACCTGCGTCTAACATCTCATCTACCATTGTACGAACCTGCGAGCGCTCATGATGTGATAGTCGATACGGACGGTATACAACGGGACGCTGACTGTTAAGCTCTATTTTCATTTGGGCAACGTTAGTACAACCTAGATCCTTCAAGGATGACGCAAAACAATGCTTGTACTTTCTGAGCAAATCTAGTAACTGTTTCCTAGTATCATCAGGTACCTTTCTACAAATGCGAACCCGACTTTCATCGAATTTATTACCAGCAGTATCACTCATCAGTTCAGGCGACTCAACGACAATCCTGTTGACGAAACAGACCTTTTCAGCTCGGCTAAAGACATTGCCCTTTGGAATCTGACAGAAATTAGCGTGGGGCATAACGACTACATTCACACAGCCATTTGTCGAATTATAAAGTCCTCCGCAAACTGAAAATTGCTGATTGGGTTTTCCTGCAATACTATCTTTCAATAAAATACTGCCACTAATGGTAGGATCAACGCTGGCTCTGATCGAAGCAGGTCCCCAAAATTTGACAGCTCCTAAAGTTCGAACCTTTAAAGAGTTTCCACTGTCACTCTCAATGTCAACATCAGAGAAAGGTAATTTATCGCCGTTGTCGAAGAATTTTAATTTAGAAACATTTTTATAAGCAACTATATGGGGAAGTTCTGTGTAAGTCTGACCAATTAGTAAAGGCTTCTCCAAAAAGACGTCCCTCACGACCTTACAAATAACCCTGGCGTTGACATCGTCTATACTCAAATCAAGCGACAACTCTCCAAGAGATTGTACAACACTATTACCGAAACCTGTCATTTGGGAGGGCGTGTTATCGTGAATCAAGCCTAGCTCCTTGGTTACCGACTCCTTAATCAAAGTAACCTCACTCCCAAAATCTATGAACCCCTGTAGGGACACCCCATTAGCAATAACCTCTTTTATAAATTTGGAGTTTGGAGGTTCAGTACCCTTTTTGACAGAATCTATGCGCATTGTCTTCGAAACAGTACCAATAGAATTTGTCGGCTTTTCCCCTGGCTTGCTAAAACAGGTCTCTATCGTATGACCGAGTTTATTGCATCGTTGGCACTTCAAGAGGGGTTTAGGACAATGTAGAAAACTATGCCCCTTCTCCTTACAATTATAGCAACCATTAGGCTGACCCGATCTACCTATAGATTTTGGAGCTTGGTTTTGGTTAGTATTCTGTTGTGTATTGTCTACAATTTTATTACGAAAATGACCACGGTCCGTTGAAGGCTGATGAGTATCTTTATTGCTTAATAAGAACTGCAAAAGTTGGTCAGGGTGATTGCAACGTAATGCCAAAGCACTCGATCTAAGCGTCCTGTCACTCAAGCCGTGAATAATGCAGTCCACGGCACGCTTCCCTACTATATCGCATTGATTCACAAGAGCAAGCTTTTCGTAATAATAAACTTCGATGGGCTCATTGAACTTGCTCTTCCTTTTCAGCATATCCTCCAAGGTCTGGCCGTAATTTTGTTCACAAGGAAATGCATTTATCAATTTATCTTGCCATTCTTTCCAGCTGAAAAGGATGGAATTCAAGCTTTCGTACCACATTTTAGCCATGCCTTGGAGTTTCTGCATGGCAAAGTGAGTGGTAGTTCTGTCGTCCCAACCATATACCGATGCACATTCGTTGACTTTTTTCAGCCATATATCAATACGTTGATTTTTAGCGGAAGGGTCAAAATTAGGCAATATATTTTGGTGGTCTAACTTTTGAGACGACTGTGCATTTTGGTTACGTGGCTGTGACGACAGATCCTCCTTCAACAGTTTTAAAACACTAACAAGATCGTTCTTAGAAAAAGATGGACTACGTGACCTTATATATTCTCCCGCATTGCTTCGTTGCTCGGCACGTGGCTCTGCCCGGCGCTCAGCTTCCCGACGTCCGGAGGACTCTCGATGCTCGCTGGCACGTGGCTCTGCTCGATGCTCGGCTTCCCGACGTCCGGAGGCCACGCGACGCACGCTGGTACGTGGCTCTGCCCGATGTTCGGCTTCCCGATGTCCGGAGGGCTCGCGACGCTCGCTGGCACGTGGCTCTGCCCGATGCTCGGCTTCCCGACGTCCGGAGCGTTCGTGACGCTCGCTGGCACGTGGCTCTGCCCGATGCTCGGCTTCCCGACGTCCGGAGGGCTCGCGACGCTCACTGGCACGTCGTGACGATGATCGACGACGGTCCTCCGTCGCACGAAGTCGTTCACGCTCTCGGCGTAATTCCTGCTCCAGCATCTGTACTCTCTGCCGTCCCAGCAGGAAGTCTTGCTCATCTCGAGGTTGATTTGGGCTGCGCATATGCAGGCCGCTTCGACTTCGTGAGCGATCCTCCCGACTAGGTGTCTCCAGTCTACGCCGACTGAAGTCTCGATTTGAGCGTTCTCTGCTGCTGTCCATTATCTAAACACTCGCAGAAAAAGAAGGTAGGTATATTAATAACAACGACTAAAATTATGGTGTAAAACACCACAGTATTCGGTTCGATTGAAGGATGAAAATTGCGTCATATCTCGGAAACGGTGCATCCTACGTCAAAAATAAGCAAATTTTCGTACCCCTTTTAGAAACCCCATATCATAATATTCTCGATTTTTTTTACGACACTCATAAGACCATAAGACACACACACGCACAAAAATAAAATAAAAATTAGGCACAAGAATAAAATAAACCGTTATGTTTTAAACTACCACAGATTTCAGTACCATCACTAGTATTAAGCAAATTTGAATTAAATAAGAATTATAATAAATATTATAATACCAGGATAAAATACAAAAAGAAATGTAATTCAGAATTTAAATAATAAAAGCCATGGGCGCGTACTTACGTTTTAAGTTTGGTTAGCGTGTCACTTCTGATATATAAAATAATACCAATACTATGGGCTAACTGAGACTATCAGGATGCCTAGGTGAATACTGAAGAAAATCCAGGTAATAGGAAAAACAACTTTATTCTCACTCACACCTTCTCGTCCAACAGCTCGAGTCAGAATGCTTAACTGACCCTTTCCCACCTCCTAGGTTTCCGATAATTTGCGCGGTAAAATCAAGTTCTGTGATTGGTTAACGATTTTTGTCGTCAACCAATCACAGATGACAATCTGCTTGCCTCTGATTGGTTAGCCAATCAGAAGCATCCAACGACCGACTGACAAACGAAAGTGTTGCCAATTCAAAATATTAAAATCAAATAGTTACTGGCTTGGGAACTAGCCTTTTTGCGTTTCAATTTAACTAAATAAAAATGTAAATTAGCAAACCCTAACACTATAGCATATATTTCCATACCGCGACGATAGAGCTATGGAAATCCTGGTAGTCTATTTGTGGTATAGTTCTATACGTTCGGTCAATTTGTCCATCGTCTGCGCAGCGCTTAGCACTTAGACCGCCTGTCGCTTAGCATTGGACCTCGTAGTCTGGATGTCAATGATGGCCTGCTCATCAGTCTCGAAGCCTTACATCATAAACTATAAGAACTGCTTCGACTTACCCTGCCATATTCATGAGTGAAGGCCTTTGCGATGGCCTGTCGCTGAGCATTGGACCGCGTGGTTAGGATGTCAATGATGGCTTGCTCATCAGTCCCGAAGCCCTTCATGGCAGCTCGGAGCGCCGCGGCATCCTCAGTCGCGTTGAAGTTGGGGACTCCCACGACTGTTGGGTCACGCTGTGTGGGAAATTTGCGATTTTTGTTTTAGATGTCCTAATGACTGACTAGTGGTGGGCGCAGTTGGGTTTCAAAGTCAAAACATTATTTCAATTAGACACTTAAAAGGCACTTTTGGCATGTAATTAAACTGAAATCGGCACACTTTAACGTCTACACCATCTACAATGGAAAAGGTGTCGTAAAAGGCGACTAAAAACACGTCGGAACAACAAGGCAGAAATCGGCATTTTACCTATTTATTAAGACACTTTACCTCCAACTAATTATGAGTAAGTGTGTCTGAATGGCAGTCGTTAACCTGTATTACTTATTATGAGCCACACCTCATTCCATGAATGATAAGTAGCCCTCTTGGGGGCTTAGGGGCTAAGCTAGTTCAAAAGTTTAACAACAAACATACTCTAACTTTTTAATTATAGTGGTGCTGGAAACAGTTTCTGCTAATTATTGAATGCTGGAATATGGCTATATAGTGTTTTATATAGAACAGTGGTGTAATACTGGCTCCGAGTTACGAGTTGTTCACTGTGAGTTAGAACCCAGGCAGGCGATTTACTTTGAGCAATTTATTTTCTCAACACTGCTCTAAAAAGCGGTGCAGGAAAACATACTGAGGAAACTGGTTCGTCCTTCGTGTTTTGAATATTTGGTTCTAGGACCTTGAAACAACATTCGAAGACGTGTGACATCTACCAGCCCATACTGGACCCGCATGGTTGATTAGGGCCCAGTCCGTCTCACAAAGAGGACGCCTGTGTCCCAGCAGTGAGAACATTATTGGTTGATTATGCATGCAAGAATGCTATAAGAGTATTCTTTGTTTACTACTTCTCATTTCCATGCCAGTTTGAATATAGGGTATTTAAAATAGTCTTATTGGGTTACTACTGGTTCAAAGAAATGAATAAGTTTAAAATGTCTATTTTCCTACAAGCACAAAATATAACCTACTTTCAATTACAAAGGAATATTTCTCACAATTTTTGATTCGTGATTTTTACCAACAAATTGGGTAAATGGTCATTTAAGTGTGACTAACACTGCATGGTCAACTGGTCATGGTATAGTGTCGTCATAAAATGATGTATGAATCATTTTCATTAATATTCAACTCACATACTACTAAGTACATCAAACTACTATACATTTTAATGAATGGATTCCATAGTGTGAATGGAATTCCAAGTTGTTTTATTAATACTATTAAATGCAACTAAGCCATGTATGTATGGTTTTTAATAATATTTTAATTGATTAAGTAACTGCTTAACGTCTTTGTACAAGATAAAAAACATTACTTTGTGGCTACTTTCACTACTGAATTATTTAAAATCTTGTCAAGTGTTTCCACTTTCTTCTTTCTGTGGCCAACTTGAAAAAAACTTGTTTCTGTTACATTATTATTACACAGCATTCTTTATTGTACGACTAATGATTGTTCTAGATTATACAAAGTAGATCATATTAAGCATTAATCAATTTTTGGAAGCTTTCAACTTTTAAAAAGCAAAACCATGGTAAAAACCCAATCATTGTTATTATCAGTTAGTTAAAAGCTAACAAAATTTTAACTATGGTACTACTTATTACAGTACTTACAGTCATTAAACACAGTTCAAGGCTGATTAAAACTAGTTTTATTTTAGTTATTTCTTTTAAATTCAAGGCTACAAACCGCTTTTAAATTTAACAGAACAACACAAGCAGTCTAGGCTGGCCTGCCTGGTTTTGTATTCAGCCTTTTGTTTATAGACATGAAGATGAAAAAATAATTTCTAAAGAAATAAAAGGACAAAACTATCCGGTGTCTTTATGGACCCGGTATTCCATTTTGGTCGTTGTTTACTACTCCAAGACGCGCGGGTCAAGGTTGCGTGTCCTACCCTCTGCCCTAATTCGTAGTCTGAACTCTGATGTCACCGGGATCCGCCCTACGCCCACCATTACCAGGAAATAACGAATCAAGCAATCGAATACTCACTTGGAACACCATTTTTTTCTATTTGGCGTATCGTTTCTCCGTATTACAAAAAGAATACGCGATCACTTGAGATGCTAATAAGATTTTTATTAGATCTTTCACTGACTGGCACAATTTCACTGGATATATATCTGTAAATAAAACCGCTAATTCTAATTAGGCTGCAACGACCACTGACTGAAGTATTCACGTAATATAAATATATTTTATTTCAATTACAGGAAGCTCGTAGGACCAGCACAGTAGCCGCTTTAATGCTTTAATGGAACTGTCACTGTCAATGTCAAACAGTGTTGCCAACTCCTATAAATTCGAGTCGCTATCAAAAGTCGCCAGAAAGTCGCTAAAACCGATTTTATCAGCACGAGAAGTGTTTTATCGACGGAAGGATAGACAAAAATAAGGTTAATGTGTAGACAGGCGACAGTGTTGTACCCAGAAATGTAGACAAGCGATTTCTATTCTACGGTAGAGTAGAAATAGAAAGCGTCATGCAGCCTGCTGGAGCGGACTCAGGATTTTGTTCTGGGAGGGGCGTAAGAGGCTAGTGGCAGTCTGGCAGTATTTAATTATGATTTAAATACATAAAAAAACACTAATGTTTATTTAAAACTAGGTGAACAGCATACACGAAACCAACTTTAAGTTTGCATTTGGCGCGCAAGCGCGTTTGTGTTTTCCTTATTTATCTCTTGGCACTATATAATTCAGTGTCGAGTTAACAAAATATGTTTAAAATATAAGCCCTAAAATTTTTTTAACTTGTACAGACGCCAGCACATCAAGCTACCCCAATCTGTCAAATTTCTTTAATAGTTTTTCAACTTTATCACATTAGCATCTAAGGGCTCATGTTCAATTGGGAAAATTTGACAGTTTGTGGTAGCTTGATGTGCTGGCGTCTGTACTCCAAAAGTCGTCAGTTAAGTCGCTAAAACATTTTTGTCGCCAAATCTTATTTTGTGTCGCTAAGACATAAACGAAAGTCGTCATTTCTAGCGACAAAGTCGCTAAATTGGCAACACTGATGTCAAAGTAAACATTGTAGAGATGGGTCAACTCGAGTTCGCAATTCGAATTAACTCGAGTTGCGCTCAACTCGAGTTGACTCGTGTCGGAC
The DNA here is from genome assembly GCA_949987655.1 of Polymixis flavicincta. Classification (NCBI taxonomy): domain Eukaryota; kingdom Metazoa; phylum Arthropoda; class Insecta; order Lepidoptera; family Noctuidae; genus Polymixis; species Polymixis flavicincta. The sequence goes on from OX465183.1 coordinate 22,912,763, forward strand.
CTCACGAACTGAGTTCAGCCAAAACCCAAAAAAAAAAATCGTGTTCGAGGGCTGATGGGTGGCGGCGGTCGGTCTGTAATCACTCCGCGTTACGATTTGAGATATAATGTGTAAATAACTAAAGTAAATAAACAAGCTGCGTCTTGGGTTTCACCCGCGTAATTCGAGACCTACGCGGGAAATTTGTCATGGAATCTCGATCCCGTGAGAATTTCGGTGTAAAAAGTAGCCTATGTATTAGTTTAGGTCTTTAGCTACATCGTCCTATTTGGTTCAATAGTTATGGCGTAAAGTGATATAAAAAAGAGCTTTAACCTGCCTGCCAACTCGAACTGATTTAACTCGAGTTACGTGGATTTTATATCGTGTTGACTATTGTTTTTATTCCGAGTTGGCGTATCACTACAAGATTGCCATTGCCTTATTACAGTTCGTTCAGTTAGCTTACCTCTGACAGCAGTGACAGCAGCAACCTACAAGCAACCTTAGATTCACAAAGTCAAAGATCACTTTGATTTTAACAGTAACGCAAGAGCAGAGGAAAATTATGTGTGAGTGGACAGTATTTAGAGGGAAGTGAGAGCACAGGTTATGTAGAACTAGTGAGAGGTCAATCAATCAATCAACTCAACCTATCGCAGTCCACTGCTGGACATAGGCCTCTCCCAAGCTGCGCCACAATACTCTATCCTCCGCCTTCCGCATCCAGTCTGTCCCAGCCACCTTTTTAAGGTCGTCGGTCCATCTAGCTGGGGGTCGTCCCACACTACGTTTGCCGAGACGCGGTCTCCACTCCAGGACTCGTCTGCTCCACCGTCCATCGGTCCTTCGACAAACATGGCCAGCCCACTGCCACTTCAGCTTGCTCACTCTATAAGCTATGTCGGTAACTCCGGTTCTTTTCCGGATAATTTCGTTCCGGATTTTATCCTTCAAAGAAACTCCGAGCATAGCCCGCTCCATAGCGCGCTGAGCGACCTTAAATTTGTGGACCAGCCCGACTGTCAGTGTCCACGTTTCGGCGCCGTATGTCATCACGGGCAGGACGCACTGGTTGAAGACCTTAGTCTTCAAGCATTGCGGAATAGGCGACGAAAAGACTTGACGTAGTTTCCCAAACGCTGCCCAACCCAACCGGATCCTCCTGTCGGCTTCCTTCTCAAAGTTGTGTCTACCGAGCTGGATGACTTGTCCTAGGTAAACATACTCCTTCACAACTTCGAGAAGCGACCCTTCGATGTGGATTGGACTCGGCAAGACGTGAGAATTGCACATGACTTTCGTCTTATCCAAATTCATGCCGAGGCCAACCTGCCGAGAAGCTCCGCTTAGCCTGTGCAGCATCTGGTCTAACTGTTCCAGTGTCTCTGCCATTATGACGATGTCATCGGCAAACCGAAGGTGCGAGATGTATTCGCCGTTAATATTGATACCCTGTCCAGTCCAGTCCAATTTCTTAAAGATATCCTCCAACGCGTTGGTGAACAGTTTCGGGGATATATAGTGAGAGGTGCGCGGTTATAATTGGTGACAAAATAAGTAGAGTAACATACTGACCGAAATTTAGTAAAAAATCTGATAATTATTTTATCACTGGACAGTATTATTCAACACTCATACCTTCTCTGTATAAAAATATCTCATTACCCTATTTCCAATGCATTGGAATGAAAGAAAAATTGACAATAACAGGTTAACAGGCTGGTGCTATGTAAAGACGCCATCACATCAAGCTACTCCAATCTGCGGTGTGTCAAATTTATTTGATAGATTTTCAACTTTATGCCATATGCATATGGTTCATGTTCAATTGGGAAAATTTGATAGACTGGGGTAGGTTGACCTGCTGGCGTCTGTACAAGACGCCAGCACGTTAAGTTCCCCAAACTGTTTTTTTTTAATATGAACCTTACTTTTATGCTATAAAGTTGATAATATAGCAAAAAAAAAAAAAATAGATTGGGGTAGCTTGATGTTTTTTTTAGGATGGGTAATCCGCAAATAACTTCCCCAGCTCTGGGTGGAGTGGAAGGGCGTGTCAGACTTTTACTGACTCACCGGTATTCCTTCAGTTGCCTTTGTGCCAGCGGCTACGGTATCTCTTTCGAACAACCAGCACCCGCAACCCGCAGCTTGGATGTGCTGGCGTCTGTACCTACTCATATAAATAGACTCCGGACTCAGTCAGGTAGGCTAAAGTAAAGAAAAACTCTAATACATCCTTACCAACGAAATTACGAAATGCAATCATCATCATCATCATCTTTCACCACTGCTTGGTATAGGCCTCCCCCTTTTCCGCCATTCTTCTCGTTTCCGTGCGTATCCCATCCAGGTGCACTCCACGACTGACGAAATGCAATGAAGTCATTTAGTTTATTTTGTTCATGACGAGGTTTAACCTTTGAGTAGGTAAAATGCTCTAAGTTTGAGAAGGTAAATTCAAACAACAATAGAGTTCCACTTTTTATTGCAAAATATAAATTAAATTAATTCTTACTGAAGTAATTTGTAAAATAAGAACACAGTAAATTTAAGATTTTAGAATGTATAAAATATACCTAATTACGACTTCAAGTCTAATAAACCTAAAAAATATTAATAATTCTATACTTCATTATTACATTTAATTGGCATTAAATTGAAATTGGCAGAGAATTCGCATTTTATTTATCATTTTATCTTTACGCCAGACCACATAGTCCATAAAATAGTTATAAAGAAGGCGTAGCCTGGCCGACACCGCTGTACCGCGCCTCAGGTATGAGCGGCGAGGCAGGGGACGGACGTTGCGAGTGGTGACGAATGAGCGGCTTGCACTGACGTATGAGCGACTTGCACTGACGAATCCTGCACTGCTCCCCCGTCGCGCCGCGCCCATACCTAAGGCGCGGTACAGCGGTATCGGTCAGGCTGTAGCAGAGTTGTTACGGCCTGGTCACGACTTCGGTCTTAGCGGCGCGCGGCGCGGCAAGCGGGGCGGCGCGCGGCGTCGGTAAGCGGTGCGTTTTGCACGCCACGTACAGACGCCAGCAGGTCAACCTACCCCAAACTGTCAAATTTTCCCAATTGAACATGAACCTTATGTGTACGGTTTAAAGTTGAAAATCTATCAAATAAATTTGACAGATTGGAATAGCTTGATGTGCTGGCGTCTGTACGGTCGCGGTCAAGAGTCCATTCTCATGCTAAGGGTTATATTGCTATGACTCGCGGTCCAGGCCGTACCTACAGCTGTGTGTATAAGTGATGTAACCAGACCGCACACCACAGTATGTACTCACACACCACTGTCGTCGAAAGATACAAAAAACATACCGTCGCACAGAGTACTCTGTCTCTGTCTGTACTGCGTTACGTAGTAACTACGTATGACCTTGGTCGGTTCATACGATCGCTAAAATTCACGTTCTAATATCAAGTCTCGGTAGCTCGCAGCGTATTGTCATTGATTAAGAAACACAAAAGTCTGGGTTCAAATCTCCCGAAGAGACTTTTATTTTTCTTTTCAACAATTTCATCAGTTCCTTTATTATTCGTTATACGAGAATGTTTTTTTTTAATTACTTAAATTATTATTTAAACAAAGGATTAAGAAGATTATGTGATTACAAAATGTTTATTCGTTATAATTTTATGAAGTAGGTATAAAAATAACTACTAATAACTTCCTGTTAACAGTTTATTTTCTCATAAAGAACAATTATTGAAGTAAAGTAGCTAATTGGTGAACCATGATAATTAGGCTATTGTATCTTAGTAATATAATAATATTGTGCTGTAATTACTACAATGTGCGGTACTCTAAAGAAATCACATTTTTCTACGCAAATCTACCCACGTAAAAATAAAAAATGCAGACAAGTTGTCATAATACAATTAAATGACTCAGTAGTACTACTATTGGAATAAATCTACTGCGAGTGAGTTAGTTCTCTCAAACCTAAAAGTTAACAAATTGTATTTAATAGGACTTATCGAAGTTATAGCTTAAGTAATCATTTTCATTACGAAAAGAAGATTGAAACTAAACCTCGAAATAATCCATATTACGGATATGACACAATATTATGTGAATATTACTAAAATCAATAAAAGTCAATAATAATAAATATTTCTAATTTATATCTTAATGTTTATGTTTTTTGAGCTGGTTTTCCATGATGCAAACCTTCTGCGTGGAGTGCACAGCGCACTATAAATAATTTGGCAAAATGTCTTGTCTTTTTGAAACCACTTGTGCTGTCGCTTTCTTTTATAAGCTGGGGTCTTCCACTTTGCTTTCGACGGGCAAGGCTACCCCCTTCCTCATATCTTTTCATCCACTGACTCACAGTATTTCACTAAAACAAAAAAGGGGTACTGTTAGGCTACTAAACAAAATACATACTAATATGTATTACTATTTAGAAACAAAATTATTTGAAATATAAATTTCACATAAATATTTAATCTAGGAAATAAATTTACTTTGAAATTTTATATTTTTCTTCTATTTAGACGTTATGATATTTATAAAACGTTTAAAAATTACTACAAGGATCAGCAGTTATACTTTAAATAAGTGCTTAATAAAATAATTAAATCATAATACTCACACTCATGCCGGTTTCATCAGTTATTTGTGATATTTAAGTCCGCTTTTATGCAGCGCAATAATATTCGCTTTCATTTCCATTATTCAATTTGCTTACATTTTAAAATGAACTAGAAGACCGCTAATAGATTAAACACACGTCACTACACACAATAACAACCAACACCGTTCTATATGTCACGTCGAATGAGTCGTAAGTTAACTATCATTTAAATTTCTTTAGGTTTCTGTGGGTATATTGATAAAGTTTTACGAGTTTAGTGAACAAGACGAATAGAACAAGAAACTATAGTCAAAAGCGATTTTTAAAACAATAAAAAGGCTAGCGCACACCGCGCGTGGGATTCGAACCCGAGACTCGTTGCGCACGATGGCGCTAATCCAAGTTCAGGAACCACTAAGCTATCACGTCATTTACTTTAACGGTTGAATTTATGGAATACAATCATTTGTAGACGTATGAGAGTGTGTGTGTCTACAGTATAGAAATTACTTAATATAAGAAGGTCGTAAGTTAAACCGTAGTGTCAATCTATTAGTTTTTGAGATTGGTACTCCGCTTTTGGATCCTACTGTACCTTCAGTAGCGGTTTGTTGCAGCGGCTGCGGTGGACGGATTTAGTAGGTAGGTAGGCAAAACGTGCTCAAAATCATGGCGTTATCAAAATTATCCCTCCTCTGTTTAGAAAGCAGTACATTTTTAAAACAAGATATTCTTACTATGAGAGAAGGAGTGCACGAACTGAATAAAGATCGGTATTTGTATGGCGAATTTCGTGACCTTTACGAAGATTACAGAAAATTTCCAGAAAAGTTTTACACACGAATGAGTGTGAAAACTTTTGATTATATTCTGCAGCACATAAAACATTGTTTAATTTCTTCCCACAACCTTTTTATAATGTGTTTATATTCATGTTGGGGATGTTTTGACATCCTTAAAGGCGGTCGATTAAAAATTTCGTTAATAAATGTCTCGGTATCCATTACCGCCGCAAAATCGTCTAATAATTTTTGTTTCCAGCTAGGCCGCTGAGTCCGTCACTCGTCACTCCTATACCGCTGTCCGCGCCGCTCTGTTTCGTGGCGTCGCACTCATTCACTTGAAGTACATTTGTTCCTGCCGCTCCCCGCACCGCGGTAGCGATTCGCTCTGATATTACCGCGCGCGTTTTCGCTATGAGCGGCGTCTCGTGGCGTGCTTCAAACATTTTCATACTTTTGATCTTACCGCTCGCCGCCCCGCGCTTAGCTGCCGCTCACAGCGGCAAGGTCGTGAACGGGCCGTTAGTTGTGTACAGACGCCAGCACATCAAGCTACAATCTGTCAGATAACTTTGATAGATTTTAAACTTTAAAACGTAATCATAAGGTTCATGTTCAATTGGGAAAATTTGACAGTTGGGGTAGCTTGATATGCTGGCGTCTGTACAAACAAAATAAGTTACACAATATTTATATAGAATCTATTTCCTGTTCCTGTTGAAGCTTACACCAGCTGCCCAGTACACAGTAAATGGACTATCAATTTTGCACGCTAACGTTCTGAGGACAGTGTTGGTGCTACCACGGACCCTGCTCATCATCGATGCAGTTCTCTTCCTTATGACCGTGAAGAAGTCATCGATGGATGGATGTATCGGGGTTTTCTCAACACTGCCCTCAGAGTGTCATTATACTGAACTGTTGTAAGCCGGCTGCGTAAAGTTGATCCATAGACTGCACGTGTAGAAAGATTGACAGAAGGCTTTGAAAAGTAACAGCTTTACATCTGTGGAACATCGTGCAAATCTGCGGGCCAACATATTGCAGCGGACTGCCAACGCCCTCCTTTCCCTCTACAGGGCCTAGAGACAAAATACATTTCTGTTAGCGTTCACGCCAAACGCTACACCAAAATGTATGGGAATGACATTACCTGCGGAAAGGTTACGTCGTGTTCTTTCCGCAGCTAATGTCATTCCCATACATTTTGGCGTAGCGTTTGGCGTGAACGCTAAAGATAATGTGTTTTGTCTAGGCCTGCAGGTCTTCATCGTCCTGTAGCCGATTTGTAGGTACGCATGTGACCCAAATATTTAGTTTTAGAGACCCTCACGACTGCCAACCCTCCGATCCTTATTGGCAGACATTTATTTCCATGTGACGATGCGTACGATTCACAGAAATCCACAAATTTCTTGAGCGCACTAATTGACGGACTCAACAGAACCATGGTCAGCATAACTGATTTTGTTGACCATTTTTCCATGTATTGAGCATCCGACTATGGCTCCGCTGAGTCTGCCTTCAGCAGACTTGAAGGCAGACTCATAGTCGCGGTTTAGATGTGCTGATCACGTTGTTTCATTGGTGAAATGAGCCCTTAGTCGATTTTATCTTTGTGGTTAAAAGTGTGGTGTTTACTAAATGCATGTATTTGTCAACGCATAATAAGTATGCCTACTCGTTGACAAATGTATGCGTTGAATTTTTTTGCGGAAAAGGGGTCAGTACAGATAGAACGGAAAAATAGCCGCGCAATTTACTAGAGAATAGGACAGTATAGGTACCTACAGACGCCAGCAGGTCAAGCTATCCCATACTGGCAAATTTTCCCAATTGAACATGAACCTTATTCCTTTGTGATAAAGTTGAAAAACTATCAAAGAAATTTGACAGATTGGGGTAGCTTGATGTGCTGGCCTCGTACCTACCGTAGCCTAAAGTCACTCAGATAGAGACAGAGAAGGCTCGAGGCTGCGCGAGGTTTTTTACGTACAGTCCCGGACTTTAATTGATGAGCCACTTTTAAACTTTCCAATTTTGCAGTTTTATACACTCACGAGATTACAGAAACAAGATGAAATCGGAGATAGTCTTATTCATAGAGGTTGAAGGTTGACTAATAAGTTGTCAATGAATGTTACGTCAATACCCTGTTGCATACGTTTATCCAATCTATTTGATACTGACCTCCTTTGAATTGGAGCTCATTAAATACTCGTTATTTCTGAAAACCTATCCGAAAACAGTGACAGTTGAAATGTCAACTACAAAACAGAAATAGTAAATAAAATTCGTGATTAATTGTTCGAAGATGGCGGCAGTTAGGTGTTATTATTTATGTTTATGTGCAACATTATCATGATTGTCATGAACGTTATCTTGGGCGCTACGCGTTTGGATAAAATCGTGGATGCGAGTTTTTCCGATGTCGAAATGACCAATCATAATATTTCTCCGTACGCTAACGTTACTATCACTACGCTAAAACAATTGTCGCTAGGTTACGGTTGCTAGCCCTGCAATTGGTTGACTTTGGGTTGTCACTGTGGACTATATACGAGTATAACCGACTAAACCCGATTTGTATTACACGGCTAAAATAGGAACTGTGGCAAGTGGCTCATCAATTAAAGTCCGTGACTGTACTTTGTTAACCGGTGGAATGGCTACATCTTTTTTACAATAAAACTTTGTCCAAGTTTACCTGTAACTTATATTTGCTTTTCCTGCGGTTTCATAATAAAGCTTGTAAAACTACAAATCTGCTTGGCCGATTTTGCACTATTCTAACCTATATGGAAAATTGGACAACAGGGTGGAATTTGGCTCCCCGCTCGCTCAGCGCCTCAACTCCCGCGTTTCTCTTCATAATGTTCAATTACGACTTACGAGAAATATTCGCTCATAAATGACAGTTGTCTTATGATCTTGGTCTGATATTACTCTAGTGGCTGAGCTTGGGGGAAGCCTATGTCCAACAGTTGACGTATTTCGGCTGAAATGTTGATGATATTCCTCTAGTGCTTTTACAGTTATTTTACTTCTGAGTTTACTGGCTCAAGCGAAGTGGTCTTATTCGGTTGCTGGTGGGCTACTGTCACAGGTAAAATAGCTGTTAGTACTTAGTAGTCTAGTTTACTCCCACACGACGATCCGGTAGTCCCGCTCGACACTGTCAACGTAGTAGCCATTCATGTACGGACTCGGCATAATGTCGCTCAGCTGAAAAACACAGGTTTTGAGTTGAAAAATTATTTATTTTATTCCTATTTCTTGAATGAATACAAATAAATACGGGGAGTAAAAAAAATGATTTAGCACATTGTGTTTCCATGTTTCATTTGTGTGAAATGCTAGCCAAAAGACACGAACCCCGAATTGTAATAAGACGCGTTCTCTAGTTTTCGATACCCCCATGGAAAGCCTTGATCATATACAAGTACATCCATATATATAAAAATGAATCGCCGAAATGTATGTACGCGCATAATTTCCGTACGGCTGCACCAAATTGGACGATTCTTTTTTTTATATGTTCCTTATTGTCAGGACAAGGTTTGTATAGCTAATGCCAATTCAATATTCATAGCTAAGACAGGACAACGTCTGTCTGGTTAGCTAGTAATTATATATAATTGGAACAAAGCCTTGTATTTGTGAACAATAACCATTCTAAAGGGTTTACTACATACACCCTTCAGAGAAATGGTTATGACACCTACTATGTGAAGTCACTTAGGTTGGTGTCTTCACGAACTGGTGGAAGGCGACGAACTGCACTCACACAAGTCCTTCACTCAGCAGACGCATTTCGTAAATAGGACTAGGATTGCTATTTCTACAATAAAAGTTTCATTTATGTATCAAAATTATAATTATGTCAATATTTACAGTATTCTTATTAATTTTAAACTAAGTACTTAACTTATACCTACATACGTTTTTCTATACATTAAACATAATTCAGCCGATTTAGTTTTCATTCTTATTTTTAATTAATTGGCAACAACGCCAATTTTTCTATTGGCAAGTTCGGCGCCGGCATAACAAAGATGGCGCAATGCGGGAAAATTGTGTGAGTTGTTAGAACGCGTTTTACACGCTTTGTCGGCAGCGGCACGGCGTAGACTCCCAATTCATGGGCTGGCTCAGTAGTGGCACAGCTAAAATGGGGGAATTTTGGGGTTCATTCATCTCTACCGTGCCGTTGACACGGTCAGCCTCAAAACGATGTATTTATCGACAAGAATTATTTCAATAGGGTATTTGACTGGATTTTTTAAATTTATTTTTATTTTTGTACTTTGAAAAATATTAACTAACAGTCAAGAGAATTGTTTTAATATCACAAAAAATGGCGAAGTTTTACGTGTTTTAAAGTCAATGCTAGACAGAGACAGCCCTACTCCAATCAGACGTCACAACACAGGAACGCCATAGTAACTTCGCGCCATTCGAACAATGATCGTTTCGAAGACTAGAATAGAAGAATAATTTCAAAAGCGTGTAACTTCTCTATATTTCCACTGATGTTTTTTTTTGCATAATATCTTCGTTTTTGTAACGTCTTTAAAATAATTATTAATTCATTTATATTTTTGATGGTAGTCAAATACTTCTAATCTTTCACCCATAATCTTCTATTTACAGGATAAGTTTTTATCCAGTGCGCAAATTTTAACCATGAATTCAGCATATCATTCTAGAACCCCTTGCGCAGAAATTTTTCGCCGGTTATACAAAAAAAAAAACAGCTGTTTCATAGAAAAGTGCAATACCTACGTGGTCAAAATGTATGGAACAGTCGATTTTTTTTTTGTATAACCGGCGAAAAAATTTCTGCGGTAGGGGTTCTAGAATGATATGCTGAATTCATGGTTACAGTTTGCGCATTGGATAAAAACTTTTCCTGTATACAAAAATGAATCGCCGAAATGTATGTACGCGCATAACTTCCGAAAGACTGCACCAAATTGGATGATTCCTTTTTTTATGTGTTCCTTATTGTCAGGACAAGGTTTGTATAGCTAATGCCAATTCAATATTCATAGCTAAGACAGGACAACGTCTGTCGGGTCAGCTAGTAGGTATTGTATAAATGGGTAGCCACAACAATATTAATTGTAGCTACACATTAAGTATTATTGAACAAATTGTAGACAAGACAATCAAATGAATTCTTGTCGTTGAATACATCTTTTTGAGGCTCTGTGCCCGGCCGGCCAATGAACAAGAGCCCCATGAAGTAATGTAATATTGCCATTTCTGAGCTACCACCTCCTATGCCAGTGCTTTCTCTTCAGGCCAGCAGATGACAGGGACTGGGAAAGAGCGTATAGAAGAATAGATTATTTATGCATGCAAGAATCTTTGAAAGACCGTTATTATCAGTGGGCAAAATATCGACGCCCGTAGGTATAGACGACCAATTTTGAGAAACTTCACTAAGGTTCAAAATATCTTTTTCGCGTTGGTCTTGAAAGCAAAAATAGTCCTTATCGTTTTACGACGTGCAACTTGCAAGTGACATTCAGTCTTAGAGTGGTTAAGTAACTTATCAACCGTTATAGCATGCGTTTAAGTGCCTCACTCTTTCCTTTAATCTTTTAGTCAGACAAACTATTGCATAACACACTATTCATAGGAATGGTTTTTATTGTGACAGTTCAACAACATTAATGAGGGTTTTCTTGAATATTCAAGCCACCAGTTGGCGCCATTTTGACAAGAGGTCTTCCAGTTCGACTATAAATTTCAAATATTTGATGTCATTAGTTTCATTCGTTCGTTCACCATCCAGTTCGTAGGCGCTTTGACATTTTTGACAGGTGCCCGGACCTGACGTCTCAGTGCTGCCACCTAATGAACGTCATTTCAGAAAAACCTCATTGCGTTATTTACGTTGTTGAGCAGACAAGTTTTTCGAACATATGAAGCAATGTATTAGTAATCTCGTTCAAAATGATTTAGATTGTGATTGATAGTGTGTTATGCAATCGCGAACCGTATCATCACCCTTATAAAGGTAGTCCATAGCCAAATTTACAGTGGATAAGTTACATAAATGTTCATTGTATTAAGAGTTGAAAATTATCATGAAACTTATTATACCCCAGTCCATGCAATCCACCATAAATAGCGACGCGCGCTTCACTTGTGGTAACTAAGTGTACAAACACGCTGTGTATATGTACGTGAAGACGAGCAGCGTAAGCACATAACACACATACACACACGACTTCGCCCTGTCTCGGACGATACCGAAAGCTCCTGCGCTAATACGCATTCACGCCGTGTACATTTGGTGACCACAAGTAAATCGCGCGACGCTTCGTGACTTTAAAATACTATACAAAGATTTATTGCACAACCAGAAAGCCTGCACTTAAAAATATAATTAGGTAACACAAAAACAAACCGATATTTCGCTCATCTTTTTAAGGATAAAATATTTGACTAACTGGCTTGAGTGCCATATCTAATAAAATTAGACTGTACTTTTCATGATAGTAATAATGAAATCTTGACAAAAATATGAGTTGTTAAATATAAATACAAGGCTTTGTTTATCTCTTCTCTTCTCTTTAAGTAGTATGAAGTCGCTGTTTTAGTCTTTCTATTTCTCCGCTTTCTTCTTCTAAACCACGCATCAGATTTTTCATTTGTTTTTTTTACCGGAAGGTTTATATGTATAGGTAATATACATTTATGGTAGAGAAAAGCGGAGAATTTCAAAGATTTGTAATGATGTCGAAATAAAACATATTTTGGGGTGCTTTGTTAACGCTGCGTAAACCTTACGAGACAGATCAAAATAACTTACTACGGAATTGTAAAATATCTTTAAAAAAATAGTTTCAAAAATAAAAACGCTTTAATAAAAAACTAACTAAAAGTACAATATTTTTTTTTTCTAAAAAAGTCAAAATAAGGATAGGGTGAATAATAAATTAAATAATTTTTATTAATTAAAACAGACAGAGTTACTTTCGCGTCCCTACTAATATTATAAATGCGAAAGTAACTCTGTCTCTGTTACGCTTTCACGCCTAAGCCGCTGAACCGATCGCCATCAAATTTGGTAGAGATATAGCCTGGGATATGAAGACAGACATAGGCTACTTTTTTTACGCGATAACTGACATCCACGCGGGCGGAGCCAAAAGCTACTTTATAATATAAGTAGCGACTATTATATACTGGCAACGCCCCGCGGTTTCACCCGCGTAGTTCCCGTTCCCGTGGGAATACGGGGATAAAATATAGCCTATGTCACCCGGAGATAGTGTAGCTTCCCAACAGTGAAAGAATTTTTCAAATCGGTTCAGTAGTTTCGGAGCCTATTCAATGCAAACAAACAATTAAATCTTTCCTCTTTATACATATAGAAGTATAGATGACAATGGAGTAGGTCGGAAAAAGGTAGTCCTAGATGGCGTGGCTATGTCCCTGAGGCCATTTTTTATTGGAAGTTATAAAAAAAATGCCGTCACGTGCCGACTATTCTGCTAGTGCATGGGATATGGCGACAGTGGCGCAGAGTGGCACGAAAGGCCTCCGAACCTTGTACTCTCGGACAGTTATTTGTTAGTAGCTGCAAGGACGAAAACGTGGGTTAGTAACAACATGTCCCTATTGAAATTTACATAAAACTAGCTGACCGGACAGACATTGTCCTGATTCCTAGAACTCGATCGCATCGCCATCTACCGGCTCCCACTAAATTTAAACCATCCACAACTTTTTACTAATATCGATTAGGGGAGTAGTGCAGTGACATACACACGTACAGAAGAATTATTTAAATTTATATAATATAAAGGGTAGTTAGTATATAGGGTGACTGGTAATTATAGGCCGACCGTCTAACCTCGTCCTCGCCTGCGCGGTACAGGGGCGCGGGGGTATGACGACCAAGGGGACTGAGGCAGGTGCGGGCGGTGGGGGCGCTTGTATCTTACTAAGCGCCCCCACCGCCCGCACCTGTACCGCACCCTATGTAAACTACACAAAATGTGATTTCAACATTTTAAACCACTTATTGACAAATAAATTTGATTAAATTGGGAAGTGCCACAACTTCCTCGAACCTCGATAAAAAAAAGTATAGGTAGGTTTACGCCATCAAACTTCTTATTTTCGGGTCTTCCTAAAAATGGTGGATTTCAACTACGGAGTATTTAGGAAACAAAAACCCGTCATTTTCGAGAAAATCAAATAAAACCACCTCACGCCTTTTATTATTAGCTAATGTTGGGAAATAGCTAGCTACGATAGTTTCATTTCGACAGTACCTTCCCTATTAGGTTTTAACCCATTTCATGCGTGCACATTCATCAAAAGTGAAGTGATACTACCCAAGATTGGCAACACAACATGAAACGTAAGGCATTGTGCCTTTACAAAAACAATTATTGCGGTCAATAAAGTTTTAAATTTTTAAAACTAAATAAACGCAATAATGGCTGTTCTACAAACGCCACATATGCGAGCATTTCAGGTTATGTTGCTAATATCACTATGTATATTAAATACTTATTCTATTATAATAAACTATTATATTTTTATGGTACATGCTAACTTCTTGGCAACTCTATTTATCAAAGGCTCTCTCAACCTGTGTTCATCTTGACAGTAGGAGACAACACCATATGCTAGCTTAGCGTTAGAAAGAGAGCAAACATCCCGCGCTAGCCAAGAGTAGCCATAGATAAATAGATAGTTATTACCAGGGTTAATATAAACTCGAACTCACCATACTTGCACTCGATTTAGTTGGCATCTGATTTGTTTTTGGTTGGATCTCGTGTTCGCCTAGGATACATTCTGAAATGAATGAAACAAGTTATTTACTCATTCACACATTATTTAGCAAATATTACAATACTATCTTGACGGATGATGTCGTCCCAGAAAGAGTCCCAGGCGGCATGACCTGTAGATAGGGCATTACTATCCGGATATCTGCGATATTAAATATTCAGATATATATTGCATTACTATTCGAATAATACGAATAAAACGCATAATTTTTGGTTGATTAATTTTACGTATTTAAAATGTGGAATGCAATGTTCAAAACAATAAATATTATTTTTGCACAATTACTCCAGCATTTTTCGATAATGGCAACACTGCACTGAACCGCGCCACCATGTTGTTGACGCTTCGTCCGCCATGAGTTGCGGCTCTGAGTGAAATTTGTACGGAAACTACAACGGATAATGATGACGATGATGATGATGACATCGCACTTATACATTTACAACAGCAAGTCCTTTGCTGTCTGAGGAATCTTTGTCAATTAAAGAACGTTTTGAACTCGAGCCCATTTCTATTGCTACAACTAAAACGCATTTAAAAGTCTTAAGATAAGACAAACGTTGATGACAAATATAATCAATATTAAGACAGCGGTTACTTTTACTGATTTAATTAAAAATAGTAAAGTAATACCAATTTTAAAATCGGGTAGTAAGAGTGATCCCTCTAATTACAGACCTGTGCTATGAGCATTGAAAAACTATGTAAAAACCATGATAAGACCAGATGTTGTCACAATTTAATTCAAATGGGGTTTTGAAAGACTAAAAAAGACTACCTTGATTGATTCGGGAGAGGCCTTTACCCAGAACTGGGACATCTATCTATCTATCTATATAAATAAAAAGAAAAGTCCTGATTGACCGACTCATCAACGCCCAGCCCAAACCCTTGGACCTAGAAACCTGAAATTTTGCACAGAGGTTCCCTTTATAATGTAGACAAAGATTTTTCGAAATTCAACCCCTAAGGGAGTTAAATAAGGGATGAAAGTGCCATGCGGGCGAAGCCGCAGGCAAAAGCTAGTTGGCTAATAAAAGCAGTAGGACCTAGTATTTTATAGTAACTCAAACCCAAATTTTTAAGCATTTATTTTAATTAATCAATTTACACAGATATGTGTAATATGTGTATACAGGGTGTAACAGAAACCCTATCGCTATCCTTAAGCACTAAAGATAACAGCTGGTATAGAATCACTATACATAATTTCAGCTCAAAATAAAGACTCTAAGAATTGATACTAAATTTTCAGTTTCATTAAGTATGTTTCTTAAATTCAAATCATAACAAACGTGTCACTACACTACTTAGGTCAATAACTTTCCACTTTACTTGCCAATGTCACGATAAATCTCTTCCAAGTGATGTGTTTATTTCAATTTGAAAAGTTCGGTTCCTGGTATCAATGTATTAAAAATTCTCATAACTTCTGAACATGTAGAGATAGGATTAAAAAACCCTTCCAATATCGTTTGATATCATCCATAGAAGCCGTGTTCTTGGTACGTATAAACCCTTTCCGTTACACGTTGTATAATACGTTAGTGCGCTATGTTGTGCTAATATTGGCAATTTGGCATTAAAATTAAACTATTTAATCACAATGATAAAATGACAATATAATTATTTGAGTACCTAATTGTGCATACATGCAATTAAAATGACAATTATATAACAAGAGAAGTTATATTATAAACATTTTTAATTGATATTATTGGATATTGAAATGAACTATATCTATTTTTATTCAACCTGTTCACTCCCGGATATTTTATATTTAATTTATTTTCGTCGAGGTTATTACTTATTAAGAATGCTAATAAATAATAACAAATTTTAAGTCAATAGCAACACAAATATGTGGTTATCTAAGGTCATAATATTCTCGTGTGGGATTTTCCGTGTACACTGCTTTTCATAAGATTTGGGCTAGTGATAGTGTTAAAAATAAATGATTTTATTTCTGTAAGGAAGTTTGTACCTACAAAAACTTTTCGACCGAAACGTTCCAACCAAACTGACATATAAATTGATACAAACAATGAATTAATTAATGTGATAAAATCAACAGTCTTCATGTTAATATTGAAAAAACCAAAATAGTTCAATTTCAAACATGTAACTTGTCAGTAATACCAACAGCATTTAGACATAGTAATGCAATTCTGCAACCACAAGCTTTATTTTTAGGTATAATAATTGACAACAAATTAAACTGGAAGGAACATATAGAAAGAGTATGCAGTAAGCTTGATAAATTTGTATATGCTCTTCGCAAGTTAAGAGTAGTGTCTAGTAAAAGAACAGTCCTAAATGCTTATCATGGGTGTGTTTCATCAGTATTGCGTTACAGCTTAGTGATATGGGGTAATTCAGTGGTTGTGGAAAGAGCGCTCATTGTGCAAAAAAATATATATTAGAGCCATGAGTGCAGCGGAATATTTAGACCATTGCAGGCCAATTTTAATAAATTAAAAATTCTCCCTCTCTCATGTCTCTATATTTTTGAAGTTTATCTATTTGTAAAAAAAAACCCTCACTTATTTTAAATGAAAGTCTCCGAAAGACTGAACAAAAATAATGCTGAGTAATTACTAGTACCACCTCAGAGATTGCAATTATACAGTAGAAATGCCAGTTGTATGACAATTAAACTTTATAATAAATTACCACCTGCCCTGAGAATATTACCAATTAATAAGTTTAAATGTATATGTTTGATTAGCTCTTAGACATGTGTTTTTATTCGGTCAGTGAATATTGAAATCATACTTTTTGTTATTGTAATTTTAATTTTGACATGATTTATTCTTTGACATTATAATTTAGATTTTCGACATTATGACTTATATTTTTGATTTAATTATTAATATTTTGACATTATAAATAATGTTAACCAGTCTAATAATTTGTAAAAGTCAAGATTTCATAATTTTATATTATATTCTCATAATGTACCCAGTTCTGATTTGCATGTACCTAGTTTACTATTCAATATTTCTACACCAGCAATGGTATTATGGTAGTATGTGTGAAACAATGTTTAATGTAAGATCTCAATGTACTATATACTGAGAAATAAATCGAATTCTAATATTCGACATTCATAAAAAGACTAATGCGAATTACCCACAATCTCTCTCATCTCAGAGCAATGGACGACTATCTATCTATTGTACCTACATTTAATATTTTGCTACATTATTGTTGATATATGGTCGAGTTTTACCACGTTGTATAGGAGTAACATCAAGCCATATTCCCCGAATGTTTAGACGGGTGCACCAAGTAGTACACCCACATTTTACCAATTATGATTAAGGCCCATTCAATAGGGAGGGAGCGAGCCTATTGCCAACAAATGGCACTATACGATGAATTAAATTATTATATTTATTTACAACGGTGTAATACACTAGTGCCAGTAGGCATTGATAGCTGTCTTAAGAGGCCTACGTACAATGAACTGTCCATACATACGTAATACCTAAATCATTTGCAACTTGAGCATATTTCCATCATATTATGATGATATTCGGATTCAGACAGTATTTATCTAGGCTCGTAGGGGTTTTTTTTTCCAAAATGCTTACCTGAAATGAAGTTTAAGCGAATTGCATTTCGCACATTTTTACAGGGTAAATTACATGTTTTCTCACTGTTTTTTTGGTATTATAACCATCCGTATATTGTTGTCTCAGAAGCATAGCTCATATTATCAAGTTGTAAAATGTCGAAAAAAATATTAAAATACAATAAGTTTTCATTCATCATTTTTGGTATTACGGAACACATCCAAATTCATCATAATTGGTCAGTAGCTAGTAGCGCTATCGCGTCAAGCCATTGTCAATGTGTGTGTGATCGTACTGCTCACTGTAGGTATGTATCCTCGACAGGTACTAACACTAGCGCAACGATAGCAATTTTCAGACGAAATATTGTCTCCGCCCGAATCCTAGTTGGGAGCTTCGGTCGTAGGATTCTTAATGAGCACTTATTGTATGTTCCACTGATTTAAATTTATCAACATAAATACAATGACCAAATGTGGTTCCTTTTAAAAATAAATATCTAGATAAGCAGCCAAGTTTTGGGCAAAATTAAAAACCTAAAATAAAATAATTAGGTACTTACTTAAAAAAATAACTTTGAATTATTATTTGTTTACAAATATTTTTTCCACGATTTTAATCTGAATTTAAACAATAACAACCTAGATTGTTCGATGGATGGTCTATCAGCGCGTGACCCCGTGTGTGAGGTCACCAGAAATAGTGCAGGACTATCGTACTTGTAGTAATCTAATCTGAATTTGTAGGTTAGTAACCTACATAAACCCCAGACATGTCAGTATCAATGCCCTAAAGAAGATATAAATCGTGCTCTGAATTACAATATTAGTACCTAGTAGCTTTTGCCCGCGAGGGGCTCATGGCTAGGTAATAATATCCGCACGCGTCTATCGATCAAATAGCAACTGCAGGCTATCTCTACTCTACCGTAGAATAGAAATCTCTCGTCTACATTTCTCGGTGAAAAACTGTCACCTCCATACGGATACGTCATTTATGTCTAGTCTTCCGACGACAAAACGCTTGTCTAAGATTCTAGTGCTAAGAAGCCACGACCTATGCGTATGCATGCAGCATTATATGACACTTTTATAGTTCGACCGAGATAAACGATCAGGGCCTGAATTCACTATGACCACTTAACGATTCCTTACTCGTAACCACGTCAATCGCACACGAAATCTGCTAATATCGTATTAATAATATCGAAAAATTGTCTTGGAACATACAGAATTATGACATTTCGATCCCTTACCGTTACATTGGTTTCTAAAAAACAAGATATTAACGTAGTTTGAACGTAGTAAGACTCTGAAAACTAGTCTCACTTTTCGGAGTCTTCTACGAAAACTACTGAATACGTCTACACTTAAGTATACACACTCACTTTGATTAGGCAACGTCAACCAAAACTGATTCTTCAACCTGCATCTCAAGCCAGGCGGTAGGCCTAGCGAGTTGTCTCCTTTCACCGATGATGCCAGGATCTTGGCGGCGTCGACCAGTAGGGACGCTTGCCAGGACGCGGCGTATATCAGGCGCATTGAGGACTGCGCGGCCGTCGAGCAGATCATGGGGTAGAGGAACTGATGGCGGCGGAGGTTGTAGAATGATACGCCTGAAATGAGATTTAAATGCTTAGTTGAAAAGTGGTTTCTTAATAATAGGAACCAAAAAAATATGTAGAAACTGTAAACTGTATCTATACAGAGTGGCAGGGACATCGACGCGCAACCTGTTACAGGGTTTCAGTACATGATTCTGAACCTGAAATGCTCTACCCTCACTACCATACATGTATTGTGCTTTTCTATTAAAACAGCAATTGTTTTTTTTATATAATCATTTCAGCCGAAAGACGTCCACTGCTGGACATAGGCGTACCCCAAGCAACTCCACTTCGACCGGTCTTGTGCTTCCCACATCTAGCGGATACCCGCGGCCTTCATAAGATCATCGGTCCACTTTGTGGGAGGCCTACCCACAAGGTGGGCTTTTTTTATAACCGACGATCATTTTCTAGCGTCTGGAATCATGCGCTGATTTCATGGTTTGTTTGCACGTCGATATAAAGCCACCTTTTTTTTTTTTTTTTTTTTTTTTTGGGTGGGAAATCATCAAATGACTTCTCCTGCTGAGTAGAGCAGGAGGGCGTGTCAGACTTTTACTGACTAAAACCCACCCGTGTTCCCTCAGTAGCCCGTATGCCAGGGGCCGTGGTATCTCTTTCGAACAAACCCGCACCCCTGGCAGGCATCGGCCCTTGCGGACCCCACCAGTGGTTGCTGACATCTTTGACGGCGCGCGTGAGGAACACAACGCGCCGTCCCGTCTACCACTTTTCGGCCGCAGAGGATAGGGAGAGCGGCTGACGCTATACCGACACTCCTCTTCCCCTGCGGCCCCACCGCGTCCGCCATCAAACGGTGGCGGCCCCGTCCAGGCCACGGAAGGGAAGAGCGCTGCTCAGAAGCACCGGCACTCCTCCTCTACCGCAGCCTGTAACCCTCAGCCGCGATGCCTCCCATTCGACATCGCGGCCCACCTCAGTTGCGGTGCACCTCACCGCAACCTAATATAAAGCCACCTTTGTGTGCATTTATGGAATTATTTCCACTGAAAATCAAAATCCTGTAGATTGGTAAGGATAAGCATCCAAGCATGAAGCACGGACTTCCTGTTAGCAGGTAACCTGTGTCTTAATACTTTAATTCTACTCTAAGGTTTGTCTTGGAGTGTCTTAATCACTTCTTGATGTGTCTATGTATTTCTTGAACAACTTATTTTCAGATAAAACTCCATTTTGAATACTTTTACTTAAACATCTTGTAATTACTTCGGTAGGTACTTATGCTCTTTTTCATATCATTAACTTCTATCCCGACTCCGCAACGCAAAGGAGGGTATTGTTTTTACCGGCCTAAGTTTGTTTGTTCTTTCGCGTGACACTCTTCGTTAAAATCGTGGAACGTTTTTATGATTCTTACGTCTATTGATTTGTCTTAATCTAGCGAGTAATTAACAATCTCATGCAGTTGAAGGCACCTTCCTATATTTAACAATAACGACCTTTACTGCCTCCGACTGCATGAGATTGCTTCTAGTAATAAATTTAATATTCAACCTTGTTTATAAAATTTCCAACATTTTTTAAAGTTCACTTTCTACGCAGTAGGGATGATCGTTTTTTTTTTAAATTTTGGTTTTTGTTGAGGATGAAGACACTGACATTATTTATGTATTAGGATTATAAGTTCATTGTACTAGATTGTCATAGATTTTGCTATTGTTCTTACTTATCTATCAACAATATCGTTTTCCAGACTGTTAACAATATTTGTAAAATTACAAATATTAATTGGAGTAAATAAACAATATACAGGATACAATGTAATTCAGTTCTTTGAACTTCTATGACTTTGAATAGTTTCAGTTTTTCAGGTACTTTTTCTTTTTCAGCCATATCAAGGGGTATCTTATTACCCAGTAACTGGGTTGTGGAGGTCAGATAGGCAATCGCTCCGTGTAAAATACTGGTATTCAGTAGCACCTGGTTAGACCGGAAGCCGACCCCACATAGTTGGGAAAAGGCTAGGAAGATGATTAGGTACTTTTCCTTTGGATTTGTTATTAAGCTGATTTACGTGATTTTACTGACGCGATCTTACACTTATAATACTGTATTTCTATAAGTTTCAATGCACCACATGAAAGATCATTTCTATCAATATCAATAGTATGGGCTAGGTACTTTTTTTATTTTAATTATAGATATTCTTTGGATTTATCGACCTAAACCTGTTTTGAGAATTTTAAGAGGTTTAAAATATCACGTCTTTTACGAATTCTTAAACGTGATATTCTTCTACATGGTATGAAAAAATTACAGTTATTGTTGTGAAAGTCTTATACAAGACTTTTTTTTTTTCAGTGCGCTAACTGTAACCATGAATTCAGCATTATGATTCTAGCAAAACAACCTAACAAAAAAAAAGACATCTGCTTCATAGAAAAGTGTCAAAATGTATGGAACAGCTGATTTTTTTTTTGTATAACGGACGAAAAATGTCTACGCTAGGGTCTAGAATGATATGCTGAATTCATGGTTATAGTTTGCGCACTGGTTAAAAATTTACCCTGAATACAATGTACGATTTTTTTTTAAACTGGTATTAATATTGTTTACTCAGGAATCTCGATAAAAAAAAAACCAACGGGAATAAAATTCAGTTCAAGATCAACCGAAATTATTTTTCTCTCGTACGTACAGCTATTTTACTTAATTTATTTGTCATCAGACAGTTCAAACGAAGCCAGTGTACGACGCGACTAATTAACTAACTAAATTCTTATCTCTTATCAAGTCAAGTATGTTGCGGTTGTATGACATGTTCCTTATCCGACAGATAGCACTAACTAGGAGATGTAAATAGAGGTCATGTGGCATGCATTGGGCCCAGGCAGATAACCGCTACGTACAGTGTTACATTGGACTTAGGGTTACTTGGAGTTATCGAGTTATACTTTTGCGAGTTTATCTGTTTGTGTATCTGTCTATTTTATATTTTCAAGCTAAACCATTAAATTGCTTTAATCAAAGATCACGAATAAGTAACTTAGGAAGTCAATCACTCTGCTTAACCTTTTCCCAACTATGTTGAGGTCGGCTTCCAGTCTAACCGTATGCACCTGAATATCAGTATTTTACATGAAGCGACTGCCTATCTGACCTCTACAAGCAAGTTACTGGAATACGATACCCATAGGTCAGACTGGTTTGTCAGACTTCGGTAACGATTATCGACGATCTACATATGACAGCCGGGACAAACATGAAATATTCGTCAATAAGTTATCGTTAAAACAAATGGAGAATTCATTGCAGAATTACTGATGATCGCATACCTACAGGGTTCAGTGTGTATTGATCAACTACCTACAGGGTTCAGTTTGTATTGATCACCTAGCTACAGGGTTCAGTGTGTACTGATCACCCACCTATACAAGGTTCAGTGTGTATTGATCACCCACCTATAAAGGGTTCAGTGTGTATTGATCACCCATTTATACAGGGTTCAGTGTGTATTGATCACCCACCTATAAAGGGTTCAGTGTGTATTGATCACCTAGCTACAGGGTTCAGTGTGTATTGATCACCCACCTGTAAAAGGTTCAGCGTGTTTTGATCACCCACCTAATAAAGGGTTCAGAGTGTATTGATCACCCACTTTTACAGGGTTCAGTGTGTATTGATCACCCACCTATTCAGAGTTCAGCTTGTATTGATCACCTAGCTACAGTGTTCAGTGTGTATTGATCACCCAGGGGTTCAGAGTATATTGATCACCTAGCTACAGGGTTTATGCGTCTTAATCACCTACCTACAGGGTTCAATGTGTATTTATGCAAAGATATCCATAGTTATCTTTGAGTTATCTGTAGATTGCTGCTAAGAGTTGACCCAGAGAAAACATGATCCGATTTGCAACGTATTATTGTTGTCAGCTACGATCATTTTAGTACCGATAAACTTGTATCACAACATACGTAAAATTGACGGAAATTATGTTTATTAAGAAGGTTTTTTTATGTACCTATTAGTTAAATCAGATTGTAAATGTCGCTGAACTTGTTACGCTCATTGACCGCTACATTAAACGGTCACCAACAACAACGGTAAAAAAGTACCGTTTGTTATAAGTAGGTAGTTTTTATTTTTACTATTTCCTGAGGACGAGTACCGCAAGGGTTGAATCAAGGAGGCTCTAGAAAATGATGCCTGGAAGGATACACCCTGTATGATGTCTTTCGTTAATTCTTACATGTTGGATGTGAAACTATGGTAACTACAAATCTACGGTACAGTTGGCCGCACGTCAGTTGTAACAAAACCAATATAAGCTTGCCTCTTAATCTATTGAACCTCCGTACTACGCTAGGGCAGTTCAAAGTGTTACCATGAACGTTCGGACGAATGTAAAGCAATAACTATTATGATATTAATTGATTATAAAAATACCTAAAAGCACCCCACACTTTTTTGAAATTATTTTCTGCTTTTTGGATTGATTTTTAAAGCGTGTTTTTTACATTTTTTAATATTTCATTTCTTTTCTTTTTTTTAGTTCTGCTAACTACAAAAGTGTGATTTTTCTGTTATTTTTTTATTTATTTTTACGTTATGTAGTGCATCAGGGATGTTTGCGCTGTATCGCACTGATGGCTTTCATGCCATCATCCGTAAGAAAACGGTATCCCTGATTTGCAGAATGCGTGGCAGCTGCATCAGAATTCTGAAGACTGTTGCAGATAGGATCTCTTCTCCGTTGTGGAGGTCATTTATTAAGCGGGTTATATGAATCTGCTTTAATATTTGATTGTGATTTTAATTATATATTTATTTTAATTACGATTCTAATTTTAATTCTAAGTTTGATTGTGATTGTTTTTATTTTTAAATTGAATGTAATTTTAATTCTTGAATTTGATTTTAATTTTGAATTGATTCAATTTTGATTATTTTTGATGTTATTTTAAATTTATGTTTTAATTTTTTGTCAGACCCTATGGATTACGTTATCTGAAATAAATGAAATATAATTTTATGGAACAAATTGGTGTATAAAATTATTGAATTGTCATCGGTCCTCGATAAGTCTACAAAGTTTAAATGAAACTTGACCGTTCGAAGTGGGTCAAAATCAAGTCCAAAGGAGTCGGTTGCAAACAAACATGCTTACAAACATACAGGTGAAGATACTAAAAGCGTGGTAAAAAGAAACACTCACCTTGTGATTTCCTATTAATAAAATACTCGATCGTGCCTTGCCATAGATCCACTTTCATGCCTATTATGCTGCCCTTACAAAAGCCGGTAGTACAATCCCGACAGACTGAGGCGTTGTGTCGTAGCGCTCCCGTGTACGAAAGCCCGTAGGACTCCCCGTCTCGGCCCAGGAAGGAGGTGAACGTGAACAGGGAATCTGACATGTCCACTTTTTCTGTGCCCAGGCCTACCATCTGGAAATAAAGGTTACGTTGTGTTAGAAGTTGGGATTTTGTCGGAATAAGGGGTGCAATACAAAAAGTAGGTGTATGTGGATAGGATTCTTTTGGTTTAACTTTAGTCGTGGTTAAAAAGGTCCATTGCAGGATTCCTCGGAAACAACGGAAGGCGGGTATTCTATGGGGCAATAAGGAAGCCACATCAATGTTTTTCCTATGTGTGTGTGGGAAAGAATGTGCAATATTTTTTTACTGAGAATAAAATCGCGCAAGGTTCAATAAAGTTTATTATTACTAAAGAGTTTCCGGATTTTTGCCCGATAGATGGCGATGGCGGTTCCGTGTGGTTTCGGACGTAAAAGAATAGCACCATCCTATTTCTTCCCGTAGGTGTCGTAGAAGGCGACTAAGGGACTCATCAGAGAATGGGCAGCAGCGTTCTGTATGCATTTTACCACTATACTGCGATCGCCAACCCGCCTGCCAAGCGTGGCGATTATGACAAAACCCCCCTTTTTGGGGGAGGCCTATGTCCAGCAGTGGACGTCTTTCGGCTGAAATGATGATGATGTGATGAGATGGCGATAGGCTCGCCGACTCTCACTGTCCAAATAATAATAATAAGTAGAAATAATTAATCAACCTGAATATAACTGGCGCCTTGTGGGTTTCTATAGGTAGATACATCTCTGCCTTACCCTTCGGGGATTTCAGGAGTGATGTTATGGTACTAAAAATATTAATAGGATGATAAAAATAATTTAATTTCCTACTATTAATTTATAGCGTGGGTGACATTACAGTTTCACATACACATGAGAACAAGATAATGATAACGTAAATGAATGTATTTACATCATAATTATCTTGCCCTCATACCAACTTTATTTATGATCGGCGTAACATGTTCTTTTCTTTCATATTTCTATTTTAGTCGACATCTCAGTAGTCCACTCCCTTTCCAGCCTCATTCACACAGTCCATCCATCGTTTCTTTGATCTTCCCCTACTCTTATAACCATCCACATTCATACTCAAACCTTTCGGCATGACATTGGTCTCTTTCCTCTGCATCACATGCCTATAAAATGACAACCGATTCCAAATAAGTAAATGTTATGTATATTTAGACCTCGTTATTTACATCGGAAGCGACACAAAAGGTCAATTTCTATTTAAATATAACGTATTTCTAGAAAAACTACGTAGAACTTCACATTCAACACATTTGTTTTCGAACTTGTTGATCAACAATGACATTGTGGCGGGTCGCCAAAGCGGAAAGTGTTTACATAACAACACACGTAATCTTCAGACTCCAAATCAATTGGTTTTTCTCAGAAATTTAATTCTAAAAGATAGAATTTAAAACAAAAAATACGAAGTAGGTAAAAAGTTATGGCCACCGTTTTCTGGGATTCACAAGGTGTGATCTACATCGATTACCTCGAGAAGGGTAAAACAATTACAGGGCTTTACTATGCCGATTTATTGGGCCGATTCGACGCCGAATTAAAGAAAAAACGACCCCATCTAGCGAAGAAAAAAGTGCTGTTTCACCACGACAACGCACCGGTGCACACGTCTGCCGTTGCCATGGCCAAATTGGTCGAATTACGCTACGAATTGCTGCCCCATCCACCGTATTCTCCAGATTTGGCCCCTTGTGACTTCTTTCTGTTTCCTAATCTGAAAAAATCACTCGCCGGGAATAGATATGGATCGAATGAGGAGGTCATCGCCGCCACGGAGGCCTATTTTGCAGAGTTTGACAAAAACTATTTTTCGGACGGGTTAAAAAAGTTGGAGCATCGCTGGGCTAAGTGTATCGAACTAAAAGGAGACTATGTTGAAAAATAAATTGACACTTTTCCAAAATTTTCGTTTACTTTTTGTAGGCTAAGTATTTATTGAATGACCCTCGTATTTGGGCGATTGTCAATTTAAACAGGTCCTTTCATTTCAGCGAAAATTTTGCCTGAAATAATCGCTATTTTATCATATTATTATTTATGAAATATATTTACATACATATTTTATTTATTTAAAAAAAGTGTGGTACAGTCTGTTGCAATAAATATAATTTTACAATTTAGGGCCAGGTTCCCACGGGGGTACAAACATTTTAATAGACTGCTTAAGACTATGAGGTACAAATGTATGTATTTAACTTATTTATAAATAAAGTGATCATAATAAATGCTGATTGACATCATATGGTCAGGGACACTTTATCGCATAGATTTATAATACAGATGTTTGGAAGAAAGGAACATGTTGCGCCCACCCCAAATAAATTGGAATAAGGGAGAGATCGATGTAGAAGATGCTGTATTTCTTTACCATGCAATATTGAATGTGGTATCTTGCAAAGAAATTACTCAAATCATCATCTACCTAGCCATTTTCCGACTATGTTAGGGGTCGGCTTCCAGTCTAACCTAACCTCCATAACCCAGTTACTGGGTAATACGATACCCCTTGGTAAGACTGGTTCTCAGGCTTTTGGGCTTCTGACGACCCGTAACGACTGTCAAATATCCACGCTAAGCCCAAAGATATGTAGGTACCTAACTTAGAAGTCTTCCAACTTTTTTTAGGCTTCGAATTTGCCTCCTCTAATGATAATAGTTTGGTTTTATCGATGCTAGCATATCATAGAGGCAATGCATCATGAGTAATCGTGACGTTATCACAGACGTTATATCACGTGTTTGTATTACTCGAAGATGGAATACGTCAGTGGTAAATTTTTATGTATGGCTGTTCCTAGTTGACAACTAAAGACTTGACGAGACATCCAAAAGACCTGAAGGCCAATTCTAATAATTAAAACGGTTCAAAATCTAGTCGCAGTCTCATCTCGGCGACAATCAAATGTCAAAAACTTGCAAAAATGTGTGAGACTTGAGGCATTTTTGACAGATTGAGACAGATCGGACCGTGAACGTTCTTATAATTACTAGAATTACACCTCTGATTTTTTTTAAGGATATTTAAGGAAACTAGTATTATCTCATACAATTTAACTTTTTAACCGACTTCTAAAAAAGGAGGAGGTTATGTGTTCCACCGAACGTATTTCTTTTTTTTTATGTATGTTCCCCGATTTCTCCCCGATTTGTGGACCGATTCCCAAAATTCTTTTTTTATTTGAAACAGTATACTCCTGAGGTGGTCGCATTGGCACCAAGTCAGGATCTGATGATGGAATCCCAGGGAAATCGAGGGCAACCCTCAAATTTTACAGGTATTAACAATGATTTTCATATATTTTCTAAAGCTATTGAGACATTTGCGTATGATCATCATCATCTCATGACGCTGAGCTGATGAAGGCAGGTACAACTCTTTAACGGTTAGGAGTTAGGTGGAGGTTCGGGCATAGCTCCGTCATAAGACCGATTTGTAAAATTCTTTTTTTGTTCGAAAGGGGTTTATTTCGAAATAGTCCAAATTAAATTTCATATAGATCGGATGATGCGTTTCGGAGACAGACAACGGAACTCTTCGAAAAATGATAGCAAATTAACCGAAATTGCTGCTATAGCATAATATGCATTGTTATGACCCCAAGGATGATGTAATTTCGAATTGGTGTGGGGTAGGTACTATAACTAAAAAGAGAAAAAAAAACTTAAAAAAAAAAACAACCGACTTCCAAAAAACACTAGAAAGCGAAAAATAACTTTAATTTCGGAAGGCGGTGACAAGAAATTAATAAAATACGTATCAATAGTCACAGACTTCCGAAATTAAAGCTTTTTTTTCGCTTTCTAGTGTTTTTTGGAAGTCGGTTGTTTTTTTTTTTTGAAAAAAGTTTTTATATTTATGTCATATAAACAGTGTGTTTTTTTTTTTGACGTGCTGGGATGCACTCTGTTCGATTCAACACCGAGGGTTGGAAACTCAATTATATATTTTTATTTCCGTGCGAACGCGTCTTAGCAGGCTTAGCACGAGAACCGTAGACAAGCGTTTTGTCGACGGAAGAGTAGACAAAAATGACGTTGACAGTTTTTCATCGAGAGTTGTGGACAAGCGATTTCTATTCTACAGTAGAGTAGAAATAGAAAGCGTGATGCTAAGCCTGCAGTATTGCCGCTCTTTTTTGTCTTGGGTATAGAAAGAAGGAAAACTTCATGTCTTTAGATTTCTCTTGCTTCTGGTGGGTGTTTTATCTGTCGGCATTGCGCCCCCGTTGTGTAAACACAGAATCAGTTTTATAGTAAATAAAGATAATTCAGTTAAACATGCGTAAAATGATTAAGTACAGCCAGACAGACAATGAGTGTCAATGAGCCAAAGATAAGATTGTATATTTATAAAAGAATAATACACGTGTCTTGACTGAAGGATGATATCAATCAAATCATAGACGTTTACCTACTTTTTACCCGACTGCGCCTAAAGGAGGGTTATGTTTTTCGAGTGTATGTATGTATGTATATTTCTTTGGCACGCTCTGTAGCCTAACGGCTTGATCGATTTCAGGTTGAGAGGTGCCATTAGATTCGTCTTAACTGTGAGAGTGACACTGGGTATATCAAAAATTAATAAAACAAAAATGCCCGATTTTTGGCGCCATAATGTGTTTTCGAAAAAATATATTTTTTCTCAAAACCTGTTGAATGGGGTATCAAAATAAAGGGTTTCATAAATAACTTGCAAAAATTAAGGCAACTTGTATGTTTACATGTAATTTGGAATGAAAAATGCTAAAATAATAAAAAAAGCAACAAAATAGTCGACGTTACAACATAAACTAAATGATTATTCATTAATTATATTAAGTGTGTTTGGCAG
The DNA here is from genome assembly GCA_949987655.1 of Polymixis flavicincta. NCBI lineage: Eukaryota > Metazoa > Arthropoda > Insecta > Lepidoptera > Noctuidae > Polymixis > Polymixis flavicincta. Next base: position 22,942,340 of record OX465183.1, read on the forward strand.
ACAACTACGAAAACTAAAAAGAATTAATTAAAATATTATTTAAAAAAAAACCCGACAGCCTAAAAAGTGAACTTTAGGTAATTAAAAAAGATGGAAACAAGAAACTTGTTTTAAAAGGATCACTACTAGACTGAATACTATAAGCAATCGCATGCAGTCGGAGGCAATAAAGGTCTCTATTGTTAAATTTTAGAATATGCCTCCATTAACTTCACTTTTTAGGCAGTAGGGTTTTTGTTTTTTTTTAAATAATATTTTTGTATTATGGATAAGCAATGAGACAAAACCGAAAAAAATATCAGATTAATATGAACACGATTGGATCTGTTCCTACTAATCTCTGAACTGACACTTTATGCCGACGAATCCGATTAATGAAGCTGCACTTAAGGTGAATCTAGTCCACATTTTTCCCATACAAACTTTGGGAGTGTATTACTCAACTGTTTGAACATGTACATGAAAAATTAAACATGGTATGGTTTTACGGCCGAACGGATTTGGATGAAATTTGGCAAAGGTACAGATAGATTATAACCTAGATTAACACATAGGATACTTTTTATCCCGATAGTACGTTCTCGGGGGATAAATTCCGACTTGCGCGCGGGCGAAGCCGCTGGCAAAAGCTAATTATTTATATAGCAAGTAGTGGTATGACGAATTTGTACCACAACAAGACCAACGAAACGAGAGACGGATTATGTGAATGATGATAATTATGGTTAGAAAGGGTGTGCCTACGGAGATGACGACTAATACAGCACCACAAATAAATTAAGGGCAGAAGAATGATGATGAGGTACAGACGCCGCCAGCACTGCAAGCTACCCCAAACCGTCAAATCTTCCCAATTGAACATGAACCTTATGCTTATGCAATAAAGTTGAAAATCTATCAAAGAAATTTGACAGATTGCGCTACCTTGATGTGCTAGCGTCTGTACCACAACTAAAAACCGTCTGAAGTTTTTTAATTAGGGTTTCTTCCAGAATGCATTGAAGTAATATACTCACAATATCTGTCCCATAAGGCTCCGTCAGCATCTTGACCTCCCAATAGTAGTGGTAGTCATGAACTAGCGGAGTATCTCCTTTGACAGCAGCAGTACCGGAGCTGTAGAACGGGTGGAAGGTGACTTGCTTCTGGTCAGGACACATCGTCACCCAGCTGGTGCCGGCACTGTCTGGCATCTGCCATCGCCATTCATTTACTGGAAGAATTAATTATCGATTATTTATTGTTAGTTATTATTTTTTTTCATCATCATAATCAGCCTATAATGCTCCCACTGCTGGGACACAGGCCGGGAGCAGGGAGTGGGCAGTAATCCACCACGCCGGCCCAGTGCGGTTTGGTAGATGTCACATAATCTTCGAATTTTTGGTTCTAGGACATGCCGGTTTCCTCACGATGTTTTCCTTCACCGTTTTGAAAGCGTAAAGCGCCTGTCTGGGTTCGAACCTACAGCCTACATCTCGTAAGTTGCGTCAGTTACCACTGGGCCACCACTGCTTTCATTTATTTAAAAAAAAAAAATGTAGGAGAACACATCTTTTACTTGTAATCTAGGTAGGTACGTTAAGTTTGACAATTTAAAAATATTAAAAAAGAATTATAACACGAAAATCATACTCAAAGGAAACAAAGTTAATGACATAAGAAATCAATAATAAAAATAATGTAAATGAACAGTTATAAAAAAACAATCTATATTGATATTGTTTTTTCTAACTGTTCATTTAGACAACACATAAAACTAACAAAATATATGACTCTAATGTCTTTGATGATTCGTTATACTGCCTACAGAGCCTTGGAAAAACGGCGAAGTGTCCGAGGTTTGTTTCTGATCCCAGCACATAAAAAAGATGGTGCACTTATCTGCAGCCTTCCAAGAAGCTCGCTGCAGTCAACAACCCCATTGAACAGTTTGTGAAGAAATGTGAGTCTAGTACTCTTCTTCTATCTTCCAACGAGGACATTTTTTACTGTTTTAGTCTAAGATCGTAGCTCCTAATTTTATTTGCCAGACGGTCTTTATAGCAAAGATGGTATAAAAAACGTCTTTGGACACTTTCCAGACGTTTAACGTAAATATCGTAATGAGGATTCCTTAAGGTGCTGTTGTATTCAAGCAGTGGGTGAACCAATGTGTTGAATAATTTAATTCTAGTCGAGGCTTTAAAGAATTCTTTGCTATTGCGCAAGATAAATCCAAGGACCTTGAACCCTTTTGAGGTAATCCCTACTATAATATTATAAATGCGAAAGTAACTCTGTCTGTCTGTCTGTCTGTCTGTTACGCTTTCACGCCTTAACCGCTGAACCGATCGTCATGAAATTTGGCCGAGATATAGCCTGGGATATGGGTAAGGACATAGGCTACTTTTTTACGCGATAACCGACATCCACGCGGGCGGAGCCGCGGGCAAAAGCTAGTGTTTAATATAATAATGCCTATCAAACAGTTTCATGTCGAATATAATTCCCAGGTCACGAACTTCTTCTACTTCATGTAGGGTTTTTTTTTGGGTGGGTTATCATCAAATGACTTCTTCCGCTCTGGGTGGAGCAGGAGGGCGTGTCAGACTTTTACTGACTAAAACCTACCCATGTTCCCTCAGTTGCCCGTGTGTCAGGGGCGACGGTATCTCTTTCGAACAACCCGCACCCCTGGCAGGCATCGGCCCTTGCGGACCCCTCAGTCACCTTGCGATGGGTCAACACAGAGGCCCCGCCACCTACCACTTTTCGGCCGCAGGGGATAGGGAGAGCGGCCAACGCTATACCGACTCTCCTCTTCCCCTGCGGCCCCACCGCGTCCGCCATCAAACGGTGGTGGCCCCGTCCAGGCCACGGAAGGGAAGAGCGCTACTCAAAAGTACCGGCACTCCTCCTCCGCCGCAGTCTGTAACCCTCAGCCGCGATGCCTCCCATTCGACATCGCAGCCCACCTCAGTTGCGGTGCACCTCACCACAACCTACCCTTTTTGGCCGCTACGTCGTCGGCTTTGAGGCAAAAGCCCTGACGAGCGGTCCTACCTTTGGTTTCCTCTTCGCTTCACCGTGGGTGGGAGACCACGGCTACTGAGCAACCCCGCAACGACAATGCGGGGGACACAACTCTGGGGGTACTTCATGTAGGGTATGCTGATGCAATGTGTATTTGTTGGTTTGCACTGTTTTATTACGCGAGAATTGCATACAGTGACAGTTAGAAACATTGAGCGACATTTTGTTTACGCTACACCAATCCACCATTCTATCGAGATCAGTCTGTAAAAGTGCAGAATCGAAGTTTGTCACTATTGGTTTCATAATTTTAACGTCATCTGCAAACAGGTCGAAATTCGTCACTCCACCTAGCCTGAGGGCGTCCCACCTTACGTTTGCCGATTGGCGGTCTCCACTCAAGAACACGTCGTTCTACGGCTAATGTGGCCGGCCCATTGCCACTTCAGCTTGCTAATTCTGTGAGCTATGTCGACAACTTTGTTTCTCTGCCGGATCACCTCATTCCGGATTCTATTTTTCAGAGATACTCCGAGCATAGCTCGCTGAGCGACTTTGAATTGATGGACCAGCCGTACCGTGAGTGTCCACGTTTCGGATCCGTAGGTCGTAACAGGTAGGTAACACTGGTTGAAGACTTTAGTCTTCAGGCTCTGTGGAATACGCGACGAGAAGACTCGACGAAGCTTCCCAAATGCTGCCCAACCCAGCTGAATTCTTCTGTTAGCCTCTTTCTCAAAGTTGTTCTTAACAAACTGCAGAGTTTGCCCGAGGTAAACGTATTCTCGAACAACCTTGAGAGCACCGCCATTGACAGCCATCGGTCCCGGAGTAATGTGTTCGTTGAACATAACCTGAGTTTTGTCCAAGTTCATCCGGAGACCAATGCGTACAGAAGAATCAACTAGGTCGTTCAGCATCTGCTGCAAGTCCTGCAGCGATTCAGCCAGTATGACGATTTCACTTGCAAATCTCAAGTGTGAGATGTACTCCAGTTTAGCGTTTTGAACACATCCTCCAATGCATTGGAGAACAATTTTGAGGAAATAACGTCCCCTTGTCTCACTCCTCGACGCAGAGGGATATGTTCAATTCGTTGGTCCTGAGTTTGGACGGTCATTGTCGCGTTTTCATAAAGACATCTCAGCACTTGGAGATATCGCCAGTCGACTTGGCATCGCTGCAGAGACTCAGACCAGGTTTCGATAGAGTCTTTTCATAGTCCACAAACGCAAGACACAGCGGCCGATTATACTCTTGGGACTTCTGTATAATTTGCCGCACTATGTGAATGTGGTCCATGGTGCTGTATCCTCCTCGAAACCCGGCCTGCTCCGGTGGCTGAAACTCGTCGAGTCTCCGTGCTAGCCAATTCTTGAAAACAGCTTAAAATACGTGGCTTAGAAGCCAAATGGGTCTGTAGTTCTTTAAAAGGGTTTTATGTCCCTTTTTAAAGAAAAGTAATCCAGAGAACAGAACAGAGTTGAAGAGGTCCTGAAGCTCTTTCAGTACAGGACTTCCTCCCGCTTTCAGGAGCTTGGTCGTAATCCCGTCCTCACCTGGGGCTTTTCCATTTTTAAGCTGTTTAAGGGCCGCCTCGATTTCGTCCTGGCTGACTTCTGGCAGGTCTTCCGGGAAGTGGCGGGTTAAGGTGGCTCTGGAATGCTCATTTTCGGGATCAGGTTGAGATGCATGCGATGCGTACAATTGGCTGTAGAAGTTTTCGACTTCCGAAAGAATCTCCGGCTTCGTAACGACGATATCTCCACTTTATTTTGGTCAACTTCGTCAGGTGGCTCCTCCCAAGTGATTGGACGAACACTTTCGACCCCCGATTTTTCTCAATCGTTTCCTCTATAAAGCGTGTATTGGAGCGTCGGAGGTCGCGTCGTACCAACGTCCTAATACTATTGTTAAGTGCCCGTTGTACTGACGAAGTGACAGGTGGGTTTTCACGTCGTTCCGTTATAAACTCCAGAGTCTCTTCCGAAAGTTTGGACTTCTTGCCCGTACGCCGCATTTTGCAGAATCACATACGAGGTGCATTCAATAAGTACCTAGCCTCATCGCCAGAGGGCGCTGTAGTTTCAAAAGAGTTTTACCACAGTGTAGCACATTCTTTTTTAATTCTTTTTTCAAATTTTCACCACGACAACGCACCGGTTCACACGTCTGCCGTTGCCATGGCCAAATTGGTCGAATTACGCTACGAATTGCTGCCCCATCCACCGTATTCTCCAGATTTGGCCCCTTGTGACTTCTTTCTGTTTCCTAATCTGAAAAAATCACTCGCTAGGAATAGATATGGATCGAATGAGGAGGTCATCGCCGCCACGGAGGCCTATTTTGCAGAGTTTGACAAACACTATTTTTCGGACGGGTTAAAAAAGTTGGAGCATCGCTGGGCTAAGTGTATCGAACTAAAAGGAGACTATGTTGAAAAATAAATTGCCACTTTTCCAAAATTTTCGTTTACTTTTTGTAGGCTAAGTATTTATTGAATGACCCTCGTACCTTCCTCCATGAGGATTTCCACAATTTGGTTGAGTGCCTAGTCAACGTCATTTGTGGTTTCCACGGGAGCGAATCGGTTCTCCAGGTCTGACTGGAACGCTTCAGTTCCTAGCATAGTTTGGAGCATATTTGGACGGAGCCTAGACTTCATCAAACGAGTTCGCTCGAGCTTGACATTGATATTCAGAGAGCCTCGAACAAGTCTGTGATCACTGCCGGTATTGAACCTGTTGATCACCGAGACATCTCTGAATATATGATTTCTATCAGTTATCATCGGTCATCTCATTTTTCGTCATAGTGTCGGCGCTTCGCCACGTCCACTTCCTTGGGCTAAGAAGGAATTAATCAAAAAAAGCCCCTCTTTCTCAAAGAAGGTGATGAGCATTTGCCCCCTATGATTTCTGCTTCTACACCCGTAGGATACTACTACCGATTCGTTGCAATTCTGTACTCCTATTTTAGCATTAAAATCCCCCATGAGAACGTTGTAGTGGGCCCGAGTGGTGGAATGCAAGGTCTTGGAAATGTCCTCGAACATTTCCTCCACTTGGTCATCCGAGTTGTCCGAGGTCGGAGCGTAAACCTAAACCACCTTGAGGCTAATACCTTTTGGTTAGTTTAATTACGAGGTACGCTACCCTGTTCGAGACACTAGAGACTTCTACAACGTTATCACAAATGGATTTGTGGACCAAGAACCCGACTCCGCTGGTCTCCCTCTCGAAAATATAAAAGGTGGCCCGATTCAAGGGTTTTCAAAATCAAAAATCAAAATATTTTATTTCACATAAACCTGCATGGGCACTTATGAAACGTCAGAAGCTAGGTGCACGGTTCCAAATTGTTGTTTCCTATGGAGGAGAGCCGGCAAGAAACTCCACGACGTTATTGTGTCGGACCTCTCTTCGGACTTCACTCAACCCAAGAATGTGCCACCTTATTTTTCCGAGCTCTTCTTTTAGGCGGCCATTCGTTACCCGGTGATTCTTCGCAACCCCTACCTTGCCGTTACCGTGACTGCCACCATAATCAGGAATAGCAAGGCGACCGGGAACTGTGGGCCGTGGTTGAATTTGGCTTGCCCTTGAAGGGTTTGCCCATAATCGCCACGCTTAGCATACGGATTGGCGATAGCAGATCCCAGCTTTTCGCAGTAGTGACGCTGCTGCCCGTCGCTAGTCTGCGCCATTTAGCTGCCAAGTATTAAGAATGGTTATCCCGCCATTTGTCGGTTGTCAGAGCCTCGTTTGTTATTCAGCAGGGTGCACCATGAGCAGGTGAGGTTGACTTGGGGCACTGAGATGGTGAATGTGCCCCCTTACACCCCCATCCATCCATCAATTACCACTTTGAATTTCTGCCGACAAGGTAAGATTGGAACCATAAGTAATGACCCTCCTTTTCCCAATTGGTTTAGTTTTTCAGTAGTATATTATGGTCAACCTTGTCAAATGCCTTACTGAAGTCTATGTATATCATATCTACGGGTATTCCCTTATCAAGAGATTCTGATATGGCTGTGACATAACACATAAGGTTAGTAGAGGTTGACCTTGATTTGACAAAACCTTGTTGATGGACAGTTATGCATTGTTTAACGTGTGCATTTAGGCATCTACTTACTAGCATTTCAAGTATTTTGCCGAATATGTTTCAGATAGAGATGGGCCGATAGTTAGATACCTATTGCTTTGCTCCAGATTTGATGGATTTCCTGAATGTGGATCTTATTCAGGAAAGGCAATTTTATTGCACCATGTAAATCAGGCTTTATGAAGATATTTAAATGTTCTAACAGTGAAAGGTCAATTATTTTAGAAGACAGTCAGTCAATGAATCCAAGGTTTTGAGTATTTCAGGCCATCTTTTTAAAAAGACATTATGTAGTTTGCTGCCTAGTCACTTATCATTAACACTTTCACCACTAGCTTCAAAAATATTACTGAGCATTCTAAGTAGACTATCGTCAGGTTCACCGTATTAATGCATAGCTAACTGCTGTTATCTTTCACAAAAGTTGCATCATTCATTAAAGAATCAATTAACTCGTCGCACATCTAATTCGAGACACAATATAAATTCTATTGTTATCGGCACACATGGTGTGCGCTTGACATGCGAGGGGTTAAATCGTTGATCTTTAACTCTGATAGCCTTTACAATATTTTACCTATGATGATGATGGGACTCCCTTTTCCGCACGTAGACTCCCATTCGGTCCGTTGTGCGTGGGGATGCTGGCTAGCAGAGCCAGCCTAGCTCCGCCCAAAAGCACAGAAGCTTCCTGGGAGCTTCACAGGCTTCGCGGAGCGACCTCACTGTTCCGAGGATTTCTTCGCGTTGAGAAGCCACGGCCTCGCATTCCAGGATGACGTGGGCGGCTGATTCCTCGGCGTCAAGGCAGCCCCTGCAAAGCGGGCTGTCTGTGGCGCCTATGTTAAAAAGGTGTTTGTTAAGGGTGTTATGGCCCGTAATTGTTCCTATTATTATTCTAAGGTTATTTCTGCTCAGGCTGAGAAGTTTTTTGGTTAATCGCGGGTGTACAGTTGGTAAAGCCAATTTTGACTGTCTACAGTCTGTTGCCCGTGACCATCTGTTGTTATGGAGTTCGGTCGACCTTTGGCGAATCCACGCACGAAATTGTGAGAAAGGCAGGGGGAGAAGTGGGTACGGGCCTAGCACTTTCATATCAGAGCCTCTCTTCGCAAGTTCATCTGCGGCATCATTGCCTAAAGATCCACTGTGCCCTTTGATCCACTGGAGTGCAATACGATTGGACGTCGATAAACTCTCCAGGGCAAGATGGCACTCAAAAATTAGTTTGTTGTTAGTTTGTTTGTTTTCTAAAGCTTTGAGCACAGATAGGCTGTCGGATAGGAATTTAATGCCGTAGTAGTAATATTTTACCTATGATTGTTGTGTGTTGTACACATGGCAACTGTTCTTATTTTATAAAACTTCATTAGGTGCCTTGAGTGATTTTTGGTAGGAGAAAATCTTTTGGATTTGCATCACCAACATGCTGTCAGTGATTCATGTTATCAGTATATCTGCAGCTATGAGTATAACTAGATCCTGTTTTACAGAACCTCTCATAAGACTCAAGCATTACTTCAAATTAGTTTCAACCAAACAAAGGCTATAAACTAGTTTTAAGTAATCCTTGATTCTTGAGTGACATTCTGTAATATGGGACCTAGTCTTTTAGGGGGTTTATTTATAAACATAGATTAAAGATAAGGGACATATAAACAACAAAAATGTATTGTTAAACAATCGCTAATAGTTAATTAACTTTAAGTAATGTTTAGAAATAAAAGGGTTAATCAACTAGTTATTTCATAGTTTTAACTTCTGTTGGCAGGCCCCATGACTGCTTATGCTTGTTTTTCGTAAAGTTTCCCCCATTATCACATTTATTATGCCATTAAATTTGTAAGAACTTGATTTTTGAATAGTTCCTTGAACTAACTTTGTCATACCTAATATCATGTAAACAAACCATCTAGATTTGAAAAAAAAAAAACATAATATAGCTAATAATAAATTACTAATGGTGACCATTTTAATGTTTGGTGTTTTTGTGTAGGTACCTACCTTTGATATTGTAAATAATAAACTTTTAACTTAATTAACGAATACTGTATTCACTATGTAAATCCCTAAACCTGTTGTCATTGTTGTGAAAGTTTATGATAATTTAAGCCTTGAAATAGCTAACTGATCAACAACTTTTATAACTTCTTTACGACATAAATATAATATGCATTAAATTATTCATAGTTGTTACATTCATAACTTCCTTCAATCTTCAAGATATTATTGACGATAATTCGAAAGGCGGCTAGAAAAACTGACAGATGTGGTAAGTTTTACTCTAAGAGATTTGCATCGCTTTACTTACTGTTCGAGTGTTCTCCACATGCACAGCCACCAGTTTGCTCCCATAATGTAGGCTTGCTCTCATTCCAACACTGGCAATAGGGCTTCGCTGCCCTCTGACGGTCGTCACTACTCCTAACTCTTGATGTTAGCATTTTGTCCTCTTACAATCACGATGCACTAATCAATCAAAACTTCAAATTCACTCGTAAAATACCACAAAATTCAACTTTACATGTCAATGTTGTTGGTTTGGGAAATTAGACAAAGATTATTACGCTGCCGTTAAATTGATCCACGAGCACACGTTCACGTTCAATTGATTTGATTTGATAATAGTGATGCGTCCCTCACTCATGAGGCCCCTCATTTGAGGCACTCGTGATCGCAAATTGAAAGAGTTACTCGAATTTCAATATTGAACCACCTCATTCCTCATCACCCCTCATTTGAAAATTGACATTGACATTATTGACAATAGGAAATCGAGGCAAGCGAGTTCGTGACTCGCGAATGAGGATTGAGTAATTGAGTGAGCTCAGTGAGCGAATGAACCGACTCAAAAATTGTATGGAGAATTGGGAATGAGTGAGGTGAGGTGTGATCTTAAAGTTTGGACAACAGTGTGACCATTTGTGGCAGATTTCTGCCATTTTGGCAGATTTCGCTCCAAAATTTTGCCTGTGGCAGATCATGCTGACGATTTACAAAAGTGGCAGATTTTGGCAGATTTAAAAGTTTTCATGAAAATTCACAATACCTAATTTGAATTTTCAATGAATTTATCTTTTTTTTTAAAGTACAGAGGCCAGCACATCAAGCTACCCCAATCTGTCAAATTTCTTTGATAGTTTTTAAACTTTATAACAAAGGAATAAGGTTTATGTTCAATTGGGAAAATTTGACAGTTTGGGATAGGTTGACCTGCTGGCGACTGTACATCAGGTTTTATATATATTTAGATTATAAATGATTTTGTTGAACTGGCAACTTCTGGTTCATGGCCAAATTATACCGGGATTTCCCGCTTATTCTGTTTTTATACAAGTGGATCATATGATTATGAACTGTAATCAAACTGGAATAGTGTTCATATTCTTATCTTCTTTTATAGAATTCGTTTCCAATCAACTTTTGATTTTACTTCATTCTACTTTGATGTGTATCGTGTGCGGTTCTGTGTAACGATTTATGAATAAATTATGAAGAGAAAATACGAGCGTTCTTATCGACCTGAGTGGGAGCAAGATCCTTTGCTTTCTTCCTGGTTGTCGAGGGCTAAGGATGACCAGGATGTTGCATTCTGTAAAGCTTGCAACTGTAAATTAATTACCAGATTATCTTCTTTAAAAGAACATGGATCATCTCAGAAACATAAAAAAAACATAATTGGGTATAGTGGCCAATCATCGGTAAGTACTTTTCAAGAAGTATAAATATATACCGGGTAAAATGGGGTGAATAGAGACTGCAGGGGTGAATCGAAACGAAACTGTAAAAGTGGATTTTAACAGTAAACACATTAGTCCTTTTTGGCTACAAACGATCATAATTTCAACAGTAAAATCAATTTTAAAGTTTCGCATCGATTCACCTCTGTAGTCTCATTCACCCCGTTTTACGGTAGTCAGTTTGTTCAAAGATTTTTTTTTTAATTATTAATTTTCCGTTTCAGGTTCAACAGTTTTTTAAGAAAACTCCGTTAGAAGAGGAAGTGAAAAAGGCGGAACTTAATTTTTGTGCTATGCTAGTGGAACACAATTTACCTTTTCGCTTAATGGACCATTTGAGCGAAATAATATCAAAAAGTTTCCACGATTCTGAAATCGCCAAACAATTTTCCTGCAAGAGGACTAAAGCAGCAGCGGTAACGTATAATGTGTTGAAGCCTAATTTAGAAGAGGAAATGCTCGCCGATTTAAAATCGTGTGAAAATATGAAAATACGTAAACCGATGTTTTCTTTAATTATTGATGAGACCACAGATGTTACAACCACTTCAATGCTTGCAGTTGTAACCAAATCTTATTCTGAAAAAGATCTCCAAGTAAAAACTAAATTTTTAACTTTGGTTGACTTGAACGGGGCTGATGCGCAATCATTGTTTAATGCACTTTCCAGGGCTTTGACTAATGCTAACCTTAATATTAAAGATGCTATTGGTTTTGGGGCGGATACCACTAACGTCATGTTCGGGGAACAAGGTGGTATTGTTGCTAAAATAAGAGATATAAATCCACATTGCATGTTTATTAAATGTGTCTGCCATTCTACCGCTTTGTGTGTATCGCACGCTAGTAAAAACACCATACCGCGGGCTATTAACCAAATAGTACAGGAAGTTTACGGATACTTTTCACATAGTAGCAAAAGACAAAGAGAATTTGTCGAATACCAAGATTTTATTGGCGCTGAAAAGCATAAAATATTAAGACATTACGAAATTCGCTGGCTATGTTTGCACGCTTGCATCAAAAGAATTTTAGAGCAATGGGATGCCCTTAAACTATTTTTTCAGTCGCAGTTTTTGGAAGACAGAAATATTTCATCAGAATTCTTGTTCAATAGTTTGAATGACAAGATATATAAACTGTATTTTTATGCCCTGGATTATATATTGCAAATTGTAAACAAACTAAACATTATATTTCAAGGAGATTACACAACAGTCCACACAGCATTCAAAGACATTTCCGAAGTGTATATGAGCCTTTTAAGTTGTTATATGAAAGGAAATTATTTGCAAAACACAGATCCACTTTCAATTGATCCAAAATCCTGTGTGAACTTTTTGCCCCTAAAAGATATGTATTTAGGCGTTAATGTGAGCACTGAAATTGATCGCATAGCCGTAGACGTGAGTTTGAAACCTGGAATACAATCATTCCTTCAAGAATGCAAACATTTCTGACTGAACTGTGTACTCAATTAAAGACACGGTTGCCACTGAGCAATATTTTCAAAGATTTACAGTTCTTGGATCCACAGCATGTAGTTTACAAAGATTTTACGTCAACTTTAAACGTTGCAAAGAATTTTCCCAACATAGTAGACGAAAACAACATTCAAAAAGTTGATGACGAACTTCGACAAATTAAATTCGATAAAAGTGTAAAAGACTTGTTAGAATCAGGTGGAAGTAGCAACACCTACACAATTTTGAGTGTAGACAAATTTTGGGGAGCGATTGGAAAAATCCTGGATGCGAATGGGGCTATAAAATATCCAAACATTACAAATTTTGCGAAAGCGTTATTATGTTTGCCGATGTCCAACGCTTCGTGCGAAAGAATTTTTTCTCAGGTTAATTTAAATAAAACAAAAGTAAGGAATAGGTTCCTAAATCAACATGTTTCAGCTTTAATTACAACAAAAGAAGGGATTAAGGAACACGGAGACTGTGTCTCCTTTAAACCAACTAAAAACATGATCAAAAAGATGTCGTCAAAATCTATGTACACCGAAAATAACGAAAATTTGGAGGCAAATGTGGATACGTAGAGTAAGTAGTCAATAGGTATAAGAATGCATAAGAAAATGGTTAAATATTTTTGTTGATTAAAGAAATTTTATTGAACTCGTTGTGTATTTTTTTCCGTTTCCATGAAGGCATATTTTTGGCATTTTTGGCGCGAAGTGTGGCAGATTTTGGCAGATTTTTTGCCCAGTCTGTGGCAGATTCGCCATTTATTAGATGGTCACACTGTTGGACAACACCGTGGCACACCGCACAGTAAACATTATTTAAATTATTTCAGCTACGATTAATTATTATGAACTCTAAAAGCATTAGCATTAGATTGGTAATAAAGGGTCATTGATTCGTTTATTTTGGCGGTCTATTTATAAGCGAAAGAAAATGATGTGTGTGAGAGAGTGAGGACGTGAATAATCGGATTATCGGAGAGTCGTGACTCGTGAGTACTCGTGAGTCGTCGTTGCACCCGCCCGCCTCGCTCACTTGAAGCTTCGTTTGAGTTCGGCTCGGGCTCGCGAGTCGTGAGGCGAATACGCCGTCGTACGATTCCTCACCTCAAATGAGGGGTCCCTCGTGAGGACCTCATGAAGCAAATTGAGGGGCTCCCTCATCCTCACATAAAATTGATGAGTTACCCATCACTATTTGATAATATTTGACAGATAAATAGATTTGATTTTCATTTTCGAGAGGAGGGAGTTATATTTATAAACTTCGATCGTTTAGAAATACAACTAGCCGAGTATGTATTTCTTTCTTTAGCTGAAGAGATCTTTTGTTGTAATTTCATTTATTTTATAAATATTATGAGCATTATCAAGGATCTTTGCTAATTGATTTATTTATATTTTCATTAACGCCAGTAAAAAAGCCTAGAAAGGCAGACGAAAGTGCGAGCAAAAAACCATCGCTACGTTTCTGAACGACTGAAAATGGATAGAAGTTTCCGGAAATTACCACACATTTTAAGAGGTAAATTTAAATAATGTTACTGAATTGTTCCTATAAATGGTTAGTTTTCGTTGAAATAAAAAAATAGACATTGTGATATACTTAGACAAATACAGAATTATATAAAAACGATGTAAGTTAGTAAATTAAAATATATTTTGTGTTCCGTTTCTTGAATATTTTTTAGACCATCACTTGTTTCTATGTTTGTAAATTTTATTTATTTTATTTTAAAATGCTGCTATTAAAAATATGACTTTATCTTTGCGTATTGGAAATTAATTACGGAATTGAGCAAATTAATGCCTATTGATTGCAACATCATGGTGCAGTTGGTAGTTCTGATTGTTTTGCTTAGCGCGCGCACCCCGCCCACAAATGGCTGTCAAGTGCAAAAGTGAATTGATGATTTATTTTATTATATTTTAAAATATAACACTGTAGATTTATGTCTTAGTGTATTAGCTATGTATTTAGATAGTGTATATATTTTTTAATAAGTGAGAAGGTTTTATATTGCCGCGTCCGTGTGAATATACAGTGAAAATTGTCATGAATGGATGTATTACTAAGTATAAATTTGATAATTAATTCCCAGCTGGTCTTACCCCGTAACCTCATTTTAAAGAGTGAATAACAAAAATAAAAAGGTATAGTATTTTTCTATGATTTCAGTTTTTTTTATTTACTTCGTCTACTAATTTGTATAGATGATTTCATTTTGCACAAATATTTATATTTTCGAAAAGAAGGCGTCGATGCGGGAAGGAAATCTTATTTTATTTACGTAGTGGCTGTGATATCCTCGCAAATCAAGTGAAGCAATGTTAAAACAAAAACCCTCGCCCTCCGCTCTAAAGGGTCAGCAGATCACCAAGGTGTGACATAGTGACAGATTTAAAATATAGGTCAGGCCACAGGTTAGGCCCTGCCACCCATTGTCTGCAAGCACCAATTACCATAGTAACAGATCTGTAACTCACAGCTGATTACTATTATCATTGTTTGCTGTTATCAAATAATGCAAATATCATAAAAGAAAACATTGCAAAATTATGTACTTTAAAATTCAGTTATTAAGACAAGCAATTGCGAAATTACGTGCAAGTATAAGTAGGTACTATATTACTAGATATCTATGACTTGTAATAGGCATTTGGTAAGAAATCTGCATTGTCTTGTGTTTTTATGTATTTATTATTTAATATATGGTAACTCTCAGCTTCATTATTTATTTTAAGCTATATGGCTATCCCTTGTGGCACCTCACTCATATTACATAAATAAATAACATAACATCCCGCCTTATTCCCCGAAAGGTTGGGCAGAGGTGTACCTAGAGTAGTACAGACTACAGACACCAGCATATCAAGCTACCCCATTCAGTAAATTTTTCCCAATTGAACATGAACCTTAAACTTATGTAATAGAGTTGAAAATCTATCAAAGAACACCTACATTAAGCGTTTTTGTGCCTCTTTGGTCTAGTGATTGCAAGCGCTACTGCTGAGAATGAGGGTTCCTGGTTCGATTCCCAGGTTGATCAAAGTGTTTTTGGGTTTTTCTAAATGGAATTACTCAGTAGCAGCCCGGGAATGTGGATTTGTGCCTGGTCCATGGCAATAGGCTTGCCCCCTATTACATGGGACTTAAAACCAAATAAATACTTAGGCATAGGCACACAAAACAAATGGTGGGTTAAAAATACGAGTAGTTTTAGCTGCAGTCTTAGGGCTGAAACTGCGTTATGCGGGCGCCCGCGACGGTCAACCGTCGCGGGTCTATGTGCGTGGACACGCGAGGTGGGATCGTAATGATGCCAGTCGCGGGGACATTTTATTTACGACTAGCTGCTGCCCGCGGCTTCGCGGGCTCCGCGTATACGTCGGAAATTATCCCACGGGAACGTGCTACCGCGACTTAAAGTAGCCTAACCCGCGACGGACGCCCGCGCTTGGGACCGCGACGGGGCACATTTGTATGAAAGCGTGCGGGCGTCCGCTTAACGCAGTTTCAGGCCTTATACCCTACCCACATCCATGAAGCTTATATTCTAATGTTTAATTACATTTGTATATTTTTTAAAGTTTGTACTGTATTAACATTTTTCTTTCAATTGCTGTGTTTAGACACAAATACTACCATGATCTTCAACATCAAAAAACTAACAGGCACAAAAACATCTGTTTTATGTTAACAAAACACACAATCAATGTTTATTACTCGTATGAGTCACACACACTGGGAGTGGAATTCAACCTACAAAAAAATAAAACTTTAAAATTAGTCTTTTTACAGATATTTTACCTCTCATTTTTCATCACACTGATCTTTAATCCTTACTTATTAAAACTTTATGCACAAGTACAAAAATATTGTAGAAAGCCGGACATAATGCCTGAGGCATTTTCTATCACAAAATACTATTACTCCTGCTGGAGTTTTCTACCAGTCTTTTCTTATCGTAAAGTTGCAGTTTTCTTGCTGTTATAAATAAAAAACTGTGAAACTAAACCACATTACATAAAAAATATTATCAAGTAAATTCTCGTTGCAGCAACTCCATACCATGGTCCAATGTGCGCACTGAGGGCATTGTACGGCCACTGATATTCCTTTAGCAGCTAGCACCGAGGCGTTCCAATGCATTTTTGGATAGATAAACGCAGCCAGTGTGCCTACACCGGCCGTCATCGTGTTCCATCTTCACTTTCTGCAGGTATGTGGAGTAGTTATTGTTTTTTTTTCAGTTGCATGTTGAGAGTATGGAGCACTTGTAGGAGGGGGAACTGTAGCAGAGCAGAAGGGGTCTGAGAGATCTATAAAAGAAAAATCTTTAACCACCTATGCTTCGCCCGACCGTCTCTTGCTCGTTGATGTGCCAGCCCGCGTCGCAGCTGAGCCAGTAGAGTTAAATTCCCCGATTGTTAGTAATAATGAAAATATTTTGATCCAGCCTGTCCCCACTTGCTGCTCCCTCCCCCTCACCAGTGACGCCCTAAGCCGAGATCCGTATCCCACAGGGGATGCCCTCAGCGTGCAGTCGTTATGGTTTGTGATATGCGGTGGCCTTCTGAACCTTCTAACTACAGTCCATGTCCCACTACTTATAGGTATTTTTCTTTTTAATTCTTAAACTCAAACCCCCTTATTACAAAACAAGGTTTTTCTTTAGGTATGGTTTAAACCGTCGAGCCTGTTCTTTAAATAAGAACCTAACTGAAATCGAAATACAGCTCCTTTTACAAAACTGACAAGTTAGTCCAGTGCTAAATTGTCAGTTTTGTAAAAGGAGCTGTAATTCTATGTCAGTTCTAAGTTCTTATTTCAAAAACAGGCTCGATGGTTTAAACCATACCTAAAGAAAAACCTTGTTCTGTAATAAGGGGGATAAAGTCCTACTATCTCATATCTTGGTATGGGGTCTGTCATGCGATAGGCTAGACTAGAAACCACTTGTTAGTAAGCATCCAGGTGTACCCACAGGGCGAGCGCGAGGCCGCGTGTGCGCCAGCGGGGGCGGCGGCCGCAAGGGCATGGCGGCGCCCGTGCACCGCTTCGCCGCCGTGGACTGCCCGCCGCGCCGCCCGCACCGCTCGCATCGACATGCTGGGTACGTCTGCATTACTTAGTAGATAATTAATAGTTTTAGTATTATAATGATCTGTCGCGGTCGCCTACTGTCACGAGAAAAAGGTGTGATTTTTCCGATGTAGTCCCGTGTGGTGCCGGACGTAAAAGAATAGTACCATCCCATTTCTTCCCGTGGGTGTCGTAGAAGGCGACTAAGAGACTTACTAGAGAATGAGCAGCAGCGTTCTCCATGCATTTTACCACCACATTGCGATCGCCAACCCGACTGCCAAGCGTGGCGATTATGGCAAATCCCGCTTTTTGGGGGAGGCTTATGTCCAGCAGTGGACGTCTTTCGGCTGATATGATGATGATGATGATGAGACCTACTAGTGTCATGGAAGAGGGAATACCTTGTCAATATATCGACTTTTCGACCACTTGAGCCACTACTTTTTAGGTCTTCAAGCATTTATAAAAGTACTGCCGGTCAGTCTTTAAATCTGCATTCGTAAACTGACGAACTTTATTCGTTCCAAAAAAATCTGTAAGTACCTAATCATTAAAAAATAAATAGTTAAACATATTTTTATAGTATACCTAATTGTAAAGAATGACGTCTTTAATTGTGGTCCAGATACCGAACAGAAAAATATAATCCCTTAGGCCTCCACCGATGCCGGCGGTCCACGCGCGGCGACAGAATGATGAGCCTAGCCTTTACGTGGAGATACCAGCGGAGCCCCCCCAGCCTACAATCGCGAGCCTTGCAGCCGCGCGCTCCGTCACTCCCGACACTTTACTCCGGACCGCAGCCCTAGGCCTCCACCACTCGCCAATGATGGCGCCACACCTGAAGTTCGGCATGCTGGTCTCTTTCGCGCTGGCTACTGTTTTTTTGGCCGGCGCCAAGTACTACTTTGACCGGCAGGTGAGCGTGAGTCTATTTTTGATGTTTATTTTTAGTTGTAATTTAGATTAGCAATAGTGGCTTTAAACCAAACAAACATGGAATATCAAGAACATTATTTTCTTCGTATTCTATTATTGACATTTCAATATTTAGGATAGACCGAGAAAAGAATGCTTGGTGCCTTGGTCTAAGAAAGTAAGAATGTGGGCGAGTGAGGATAGAATGTGTGTATCGTACGTTTGGTCTAAACCAGCCTTTCCCAAAGTGGGCGATAACGCCCCTTGTGGGCGCTGCAGGCCTAAAGGGGGCGGTAAGAGACCCGCTAATTCCGCTCAATAACAATAATTAATTTAATTTGAAGTTATAGTGGTTTTAAGTAGGTAGGTGAAAAAATGGGGCTGCTAAAAAATACTTTATTCTCAAAGTAGTACTGCCCAGTAGACAAAACAAGTTTGGGAACCCCTGGTCTAAACCGACAAGGATTGCTATTCTGTAACCATCTCACCGCGTGATGTGAGCGTGGAGTGAGCTGTCAGTGCCATTCCACCTAATGCTTGGTCAATCCCTAGCATCAGTGATATGACACTGACAGCTCACTCCACGCTCACATCACGCGGTGAGATGGTTACAGAATCGACATGCAGCATATTCCTCACAAGGTGAGGTGAATTTGCTGAAATGCGAGAGGCAAAAGATCAGTCGGTGTGGCGTAACTTGAGGGAGGCTCGTGGCTAGCAGGACCTGCCTGATGGATGGATCGTAATCATGCAGTAAATTAGAAATAATGGCTGGCTTTTGTCTACATTTCAAACAAAGCCGAAGTGCTAATAACATAAACTGCCTTTGAAGCGTGCATCTAAATAATTATTTTGCAAGATACCATGAAATCTAATCTGGATTCAAAAGCACGTTAAACAAATTGCGATAAATCAGTCGAGCAATGAGCGAAAAATAATAAATTGGATCGGGCAATTTTAAGAAATTTTGCAGAAGTAGAATTACCTAAATAGGTATTTAGTTTCGTTTAAAAAATAAAAGTCAAAATGTTATCAACTTCGAGTTTACTTTCGTAAGTTCACCTATTTCTCTTAATAACCTTCTAACCTATTGGGGCAGAACAGCTTCGTGCCGAGTTAACATCGGTATTTTATCGCGATCTTTGCCTGAGTATAAAAAATCTCATTGCGTGTTTTGCCACAAAAAGCTTACGCAGGACATGTACCCATCCATGAACGTGGACTCCATGAACGTTGTTAAATTATAAATTAAACCCATAGCCAGTCCTTTATCATGCAAACTCTATTACTCTAGTTAATTCCTGATTTTGGAGGGCTTATAAGGATTCTTCCACATCTTCATTTTGCGTCCATCGCTGAAGTTTTTCTACTGAACGTCTGAAATAATAGCAGTTCGTACCTACCATCGTAATAATACCATCATCTGAACCATAGTACCTAGAGTCAATAAGGTTGCTTATTCTGACTCCTTTCGATTGCAGGATCCAACTACCACACTTGGAATTAAAGGCTCATTTCCAAGTGCGATAATTGGATCCTGCAAACAAAAGGAGTCAGCAGTTATTTGATGGTACAGACACCAGCACCCTAATTGCGTAACTCACGATTCATCATAATCTGTATCGTTTTAAAACGGATTGTTAAACCATTGCTTCATATGTTCGAAAAATGTGTCTGTTCGACAACATAAATAACGCAATGAATATTGTTTAACTGTGAAGACGAAACCAATTATGATCAATCGTGAGTTACGCAATTAGGGTGCAGCACATCAAGCTACACCAATCTGTCAAATTTCTTTGATAGATTTTCAACTTTACGACATAAGCATAAGGTTCATGTTCAATTGGGAAAATTTGACAGTTTGGAGTAGCTTGATGTGCTGGCGTCTGTACTTTGCCTGGAGTTGATAAGTAGGCAGCCAGAAACCCTCAGCAGCTTCCTAACAGCAAATCATAAACCCTTCTTTAGAGGAAGGGTTTATGATTTGCTGTTAGGAAGCACTAGCACATATGTACCCGTACGTACACCGCAGGTGATCCGCGAGCGCGGCGGGGCGGGCGGCGGCGGCGAGGCCAGCGTGGTGTGCGCGGCCGTGGCCTGCGTGTGCTGCGTGGGCTGCGCGCTCTCGCTGTGTCGCGCGCGCCCGCCCCCGCCGCGCACGCCCGAGCGCGTGTCGTCCACGGCGCAGCGCGACCGGCACGTCAGCATATACGTCGTACGTATCGTCACAGCCGACCCGTTTTGGCTTTGGAACATACCAAGCCGAAACAGAATCAGCCAAGCTCTGGGGACGGTTCTGTTTCACAGCTCTCTTTTCTGCTTACCAATAAGCAGAAAAGAGAGCTGTGGCTAATCAACCAAAAAGGGCAGTTTAAGCGCAGTTGATGTAAAGCTGCGGTAAGTCCACGGGGTATCAAACTATGGCATTGCACGGCACTTCACATTATGTCTAAAATTGACCTGCTATTTATAGTGTATGCCTGAGAGTTGTTGGATTCCGAGTTGTTGAAGTTGAAGCTAAACGGGAGATATCAAATAATATAAGCCCATTGTTGCTTTGATAGATTAAAATCCGCACTCGAGTATTTGTCACAAAATCTTCCCTTCCCCCAGCCACCGCCATCAGAGCCTTCAGACGACATATCGCTGGCGACACTGCTACAGTCGTCAGAGCGCTCGCAGCCCGGCACGGCGGAGTCCCCGGAGGCGCCGCCGCCGTACAAGATCGCGGTGCTGATGCCGGCGCGCGAGGCCAGCCCGCCGCCGCCCGCCTACAGCTCGCTCAGCTAGCTGGCGGCGCCCGTGAGCCAGGAGTTCATTATATAGACTGCGCACGAGGGTAAGGTTTTATCAAAACAGCGGTTTTACAAGACACCAATCAATAATTTAGGTTTTACAGAAAATTATTAAAATGGTAGCTTTATTTTTTCGTTGGCAACACTAGAGGTTCGTTTGCAAGTGTTGTCGGTATTATTTTGGTAGATTTAGTAAATGGAAAGATGATTTGCAAGTTGAAAAAATAGTGAGATAAGACTTGTTTGTAACAGCTTGGCAAAGAGTGGTTATCAATCGCTAGAGTGCATTTTATAGCATTTTGAAATTTAAAAAAAAATACGTTAACAGGTTTATGCGGCTTCCATAAATAAAGATTTAAAAAAAGAAAGCCAAATATTATAACTTTAGCTGAAGTCACGTATAATGCCTCAGATTGCCGAAAAATAGGTGAAGTATTTTGCATTACATATTTTTACACGTAATTTAATATTATCCAAGCATTTTATGGTAAATCTAGCCAAACCTTACCCTAGACTAGTCTATATGTAAACACTCATATCCTGACTCACGATTATCACCCTTAAAATCATCATCACAATGATCTAAATATCTTCACGATCACTCTTTTCGAATTTCCCACCATTTCCTATGATTCCAAGGTTTGCTACCCTTCCCGATAAATATTAAAGTTTTGGCACTGTTCAATTTAAAATTCTAGAATTGGTAGTGTTTTTGAAAAATTTTTTTTTAGTAAAACAGCCCAATTTTAATTCCCACATTTGGTTTTGTTAAAACGACAATGGTTCAGATTTTAATGGGCGATTTCTTATTTTATCTTATAACAAAGAAATAGCGTGAACTGTGATCAAGTTCAAACGGCACTTAACTAGTTGACAGCTCTGAAATACTTCCATCTCTTTCTTGATTTATGTGCCAGTAAGAGACAGCAATATACGTTTCAAGTTTTGTTTAGTTTATGCCCACTCCAACCATTTGTCAAGATCTCATGAATATTTAAATGTTTTAATGCATTTTATGGGGAATTTTAACAAAAAATATTCTGGTATGATTGTAAGTTGATAATTATTGATGATTGTTGTTATAACCCTCGCGGTGATGTTAAGGTATGTGTGAAGAGTTTGCAAAGGAAATTATTTCTCCTTGCATACTCAGCTGAATAATTGGCTAGAAAATGCCAGAATAAGACATAAGATGGATTTATTGGTGGAAGAATTGATTTCTTAAAATTCTCCATAAAATTACCTTTATTCGATGTTCAATTGTAAACGATAGATTTAATGTGGATTGAAGGATTGTTTTTAATGTATGGAATATCCTTAACGGTCAGTCAGTCGCCGTTTTTGCGACTCATCAAGACAAGATACTTAACCTTTCTCTGTCCGTCATTGCTAGCCGATCTCGATGTAACTTACCGCCATTATATAGATTGTATTTTAGGAGTTTTACCAATCATCAGGCCATGGTTCATAAGTCGATTTTAAATGTAAATAACAATAAATACGGTGTTCAATAATCGGCAAAAAAAATATTAAATATTTTTAGAATTGTCTCGAAACTAGTTTTGTATCGCATATAACGATAGAGAGATAATCTTAAACCCCATTTATTCTGTACATGTTTAGTATAGTATGTATAGTTTAGTATGTCTGTGGTAAGCAATCATGTATTTATCTGTGCTGATCTTATTGCTTACAGACGTCCGTAGTTTATACCCAATCTACGCCATATCTATGAAAAACCATTCTATCTTACTTCAATTACCAACTTTTAAAAGTCCGGCCAACTGAGAAGGGCATATCGGGTGTAAACAAAGGACATTTGCAAGACTCCACGCCATTAAAATTGCACATCGGTGCACAGCCATTTTCATTGGTAAAAACCTGCTGATGACACAGGGTTGCCAGACAAGGTAATTTAAAAAAAACCATACGCTTAGTAGTTTTTCTAAAGTTGTGATGCACCATTAATCAGAGCTGTTTTTACACATTATGCATGGTAAAATAAGAAGTCTGTTTAAATTAGAATAATAACGAGAAACTGAATTTTAAACTTGCGTAAATTACTTTCTGGCAACCCGAAATTTACTGATTATTAAATCGGCAGGATTAATTCGTATAGTTCATAAATGGCGAATTGATAACAATATGGTAGCGGTGTTCCATTTCTTGTATATTTTGAGAATGTTTGTACAGTTGTACGGGATAACCAGACCTATTGACTGAGATATCGACGCACAAAGAAAAGTTATCGTTTGGAGTTCTGGTTATCTTGTAAATTGCTTATACTCATATAGTGTAGTGGGGATTTATATCTAAAATATAGGGTTTCAATAAATGAGTCGAGAAGAGCACGCAACTGAAAGAATTTGGAAAAAGTTTTATTTTTATTTTTGTCTGCACTGAACTTTCATACCGGAAAGCCTCTAAGAAATAAAAATATACAAATATCGATTTTACCCATTCCTCACGGAATCCTAGCTTAGCATTCATGCTCAACAGCTGATGACTTATTTTAGAAATATATTCGAGAAAATATACAAGAAGTACAGCACCGCTAAATAGTATAATAAAACTAAGTCTAGTCATGTTAGCTCTAATGAATGTGATGTTATTTAGTTGAAGTTTTACTTCGTTGGCGTTTGCAACTATTGTTTTACAAGGGATCCTTTTAGAAAGGGACTGATCGGTTCGTCTTTTATAACAGGCGCTTCGTTATTAAAGATTGTATATCTGTGAGTTTGACGTTTTATTTAAACACTAGCCAAGTCATCATCATCTCAGCCCGGAATCCTCCCCCTTTTTCCGCCATACTTCTCGGTTCCGTGCGTCTCTCATCCATGTTTCCGACTTTGACGATATTATCAAACCAACGCGCTTTGAACGGCCTTGGTTTCTTTGGCCTTGGTCACCATTCGGTCACAGCTTTTCTCCATCGGCCATCCCCACGTCTAACTAGATGTCCTGCCCAACTCCACTTGAGGCGCATCGCAGTGCCAGGTGGGATTTCCCATCGGCAAGAATGTAGAATTTCCGTCATAACTTTATCTCACATTTACCGTACACTAGGGATAAAATCCGTAGTGCTCACGTGATGTACGGAATGTTTCTGCAAAATTTCATGTTTGTAGACCCGACGATTTATTAGGCTGTGGGTTATCCGTCAGTGAATTAATTGAAAGGCACCGTATGCGCTTACTTTTGATAAACAACTAGACCAGCTGCAATTTATATTGTCATTATCTTTTATATAACCTCGCCGGATTCAGTTCATGACTTTCTAAAAGTAAAATATGTTGAGGATCACGATAGATGACGATCAAATATATCGGGAAAAAATAATCCGTCGTATGAGACGTTTGGGTCGAGTAGGTATTGAAGTTGAAGTTTTGTATGGGACGACGGATTTGTTTTTTCGATTTGGTCCCATAAAGAAAGTTGTTCAGCTTGATGGACTGGACCACAATGTCCACGCGCGGGCACGGTGTCGCGGGAGACGAATGTGGGATGAGAAAAACGCGCGTGACAGCGAAGCGGCGAGAGCCAATCAAGGCCGAGCTACGCCGGCGCGTGCGTCACTTTGCTTCAGTATCAAAATCTTTAGCGAATGGTCATTGTTCCTCTGCTCGGTTCTACTGAATATTTTGCATTCATTATAGGTAGTTACCTATATTTTATATAGTAAACTAGATTTATTAAGAACCAAAAACACACCTCTCTGAAACACACTGTATATCTACGGTGGGTCAAAGATCGCTATTGCTACGTTTAAACGCATATGAATAATTAGATCACCAATAAAATTGAAAAAATTGGTTCCAAATTGGTACAAATGCGGGTGAGAATCGGGATAAATAAAGAACTTTACAATTTCAATGCTCACATTATTATATATTCTCTATTTTACATAACATTAAGTACAGTGATTGTGTCAAATAAATTATTAAAGGTACAAGTTATACTAAAAGCGGGCCGCAGTGGAATCTGTGAACGTCGCTTGGTTAGTTAGCGTACGTTTCCAAGGACGTAATATAATTGCGACGGGATTTCTTCTCGCACTGCTTAGCGACAGTTGAAAATTGAACACTATTTTTTGACGCGCTGAGACTCACTCGTGCTGCACCCTGTTGGATTCTCTAAGATCGTTTTAAAACCGAGAGTTGACATTCCAGTGCGCGGTCCTGCCGGAATTTTATTACGTCTGTAGGAACATGGACTTCAAATGCATTCTACTTTTTACTTGATGGTCAATTGGTCATTCAATTAACCATTTTGTGGAACATCTACGGGGACTTACAACATTGTAGGTATACACATTTAAATTAATTTATTTTTTCTGATACAGTAATTATATTTTTATCTGCGATATATAATTTTATTTTCTGCATTAATTTTATATTTCGATTACATCTTGTTTAATCTATTCTCTCGTTTAAGTGGTCCACTCAGGCCCCTATTAATTTACATAAGAATTACGTTGAGTGCACTAAACATGACAAATCAAGCCTAGCCCACACGGCACAGCTTTTGTAGACGTAATCTAGTCAGGGAAAGTCTAAGTAACACACTACGCCAATTTGGCGTACCTGTTATAGTAATTTCATAAAATTGTCAAAGAATTATAACTGTGATTTTAATATACGGACAATTTAAGATGGTAGGCAAAACTTATATTTTCCCCGACTTGTAACCCATTTTTGATTTTCAGTAGGTACTTCAAACGGCGCATGACATGTGGACCAGCCAAAACACAAATGCATAAGTAGGTATATAACTATTAAAATTTGGTGATAAATTCATAAAAACTATTTTATATTTAACTTCTCATAATATTATAGACACACGCGTCAATAATCATAAAAATAAAACCATCATATGGAATGTATGTACATCATAATTGTATTTTTGTCATAAGCCTCGTTTACTTGTCATAATATTTAAAAAAAAAAAACAAATAAAAATTGAATATTTCGATTTACAATAACTTTTCAAATAAACCCTGCTAATAATATGTAAGATATTAATTTTGTTGCAAACATCTATATCTATTTTTATGTAAGTATTCGTTTTGATACAGATAATAATTGCACTATTATAGAACTAAAATAATGGTACAAGAACATGAGGAACATGTTGATTTATGGCCCCATCAACATAAAATAATTCCATTAAAACAATTTATAAAGCAATCTCATCTGTTGATGCAGCTTCTTTTTGTACAGCAGATTTATTCACAACCATTCGATACGCTTCCGGACCGAATCGAACATCAATCAATGTTATCGTAGGAGTCGTAACTGTTGTTCACAAAAAAATAAAAATAAAATTGACAGTTTATATGAAATAGACGACCGCTATTCTTCTGACAGCTGTTCGCTGTCAAGGCAAGGCAAATCAGGTTACCGAAATGTGTGTCGATACGATAGCCTATCGAATACTTGTGAATAGCTATGCAGTTAACCGGTAAAAGCCCTGACAGTAAAATATTTGCGCTTGCGTCGGATCCATATAGATTAGACATGGGCGTTTTCGTATTTAGTTGCTAACGGATATGTAACCGATATTCAGTTTTCATATCGATATCGAAAACCGTTTTCAGATATCGATATCAGTAGTACGATTTGCACAAGTAACTGAAACGAACGAAACTAGTTAGTTTCGAGAATGAATTTCTCCCTGATATCGAGTAGCCGCCGGAAAGTTGCTAACTTATGGAATATTTGTTGTAACTAAATAAATAGAAACTAGACCTTATTGCTAGCGCGTTAGGATATAGATATTACGCACGCACTATTATTAACCAAATAACCAATCACTAGCCGAAGTTACGTAATATTCGCTTCATCACTTTTACGCCAGTAAAACATTGAATGGTAAGACAGAGACAAAGCGAATAAAAACCGTCGATGTCATATCGCTCGTTATGTGAAGTTTGCGTTTTGTTCGTTATTACTTATTCGACATTATTCGTAGTTCGTTCTCGTTGTTGCGCTTTGGATATGCCATATCTGGATGAAGTTTTTGTGAAAACGGTTATGTATATTTAGATATCGATATGGTATGATAATAAACACATATCCGATATAAGTTACGTTTTGATATATCGAACCCATGCCTAATATAGATCCACTTGGCAGCTGTCAGGGCTTTTGCCTGTCGCCAAATCTGTAGTTTGCGCCGAAGGTTGCACATAATTGCATGCATCCGTTGATGCAAGTTTACGCTGAAGAAGACGATTTTGAGGAATAAAAAGGAACTCAACACAATTTTCAAGTTTATCTTGTACTTATACCCGCTTTAGGTGCAATTAAATTTTACTACTGCACCGCCATCTGTTCTTACTTCAGATCAAACTAAAAAATCAGCGAATAGAATTACTAGTGTTAAAGAAATAAAGATAAACATTCATTCATAAGTTAAGAAATTAATTTATGATTACACAGATTTAAAATTATGACTAGCCGTCAGCTTTAAGGTTATATATTTATATATGTAAACACGTAAAGCGCTCATAAGACATGGTCCGTTACAGTGAAATGATTCAATTGACTAAAGTAACATCGATATGTGTCCAGCATTTTACTGTCACACACTCACTCAGAGAGACTAAAGAGTTAGCATTTTCATTCATAAGAATATTTTTTAAATATGCGAAAATATATTAATTGCATTGAACTAAATTCTTATAACATTACTTGGTAAAAATATTTGTAATTCAAAGATTATTGTAAATATTATTTTTAAACTGGAAGTTATTAGCATGAAATGTAAGTACATACAGCTGCATTAATAAGTTACCTTTACACTTGTCTATGGTAGCTGCATCTTTGAGAAGTAACAAATTAATGCAGACGACTGTACCATGTAAATAAATAAAATTTACTGAACAATCAGCTTCAGTTCATAAAATAAATAATAATTCATGACATTTTTATAAAATTCAAGTAAGTAGATCCTATTGGTCTTGAACAGCATACATATTCGAAGAGGTCTGTCAATCAAGGCAGAGAGGCTCATAGAGACGCCATTTTTATATTAAGAGATATGCAATATCATCAAAT
Organism: Polymixis flavicincta; assembly: GCA_949987655.1. NCBI lineage: Eukaryota > Metazoa > Arthropoda > Insecta > Lepidoptera > Noctuidae > Polymixis > Polymixis flavicincta. The sequence goes on from OX465183.1 coordinate 22,970,542, forward strand.
ACACATAAAATAAAGCAGTCAGCCAGTTGCAGCGTCCAGTAATAATAAGGCTGCTAAAATTGTGCCTAGACAAATATTCGTTAGTTCAAGAAATACACGTATAATTTTACGTAAAGGTAAGGGTCTATCCACACATTAGGGTCATGGTCTTCTGGGCTCAGTATCCGTTAGGAATGAGGGAAAAAGATTCCATTTATATTCGATCAATAATAGTATTAGATCCCCGATGATCGCATCAAAAACGGCCGGAAAAATAATACAACAAATAATGTTATGGGCTTTTTTTGCAACGTAGTTTTTCAACCATATTGCTTAGAAATTGTTTTATTTTTCTACTAGCAGCGCTCCGCGGTTTCACTCGCGTAGTTCCCGTTCCCGTGGGAATATGGGGATAAAATATAGCCAATGTCACCCGGGGATAGCGTAGCTTCCCAACAGTGAAATAATTTTTCATATCGGTTTAGTAGTTTCGGAGCCTATTCAATGCAGACAAACAATCAAATCTGGAAAGATTTATATTTGTAAAGAGGAATCTTTATAATATTAGTATAGATGAATATTTGGGAGTACAAGTGACTCACGACTACGTAAAGTGTATTTTTCAATCGTTATAAAATGAATATGACCAATCTTTTGAATGTTCAACCAGTCTAGCCATGTCTAGTACTAAAACTCTCGTAGTTATTAGCGTTTGAAATCTTACAAGTTTTTTCCAGTCAAATATATTGAACTTACTACCACTACACAGAGCAAAAAGACATTTTCTCAACAGTATAAAAAAAGAAAACTTACTTTAATGCACGCAAAACTCAGAAAACCTGACCCGGAACTGTGGATAAAGCTTTATAACGTCAATTCATCTATCAACCAAACTTCTCAATACAATTTAAAACACCAATTCATTTAAAAAGAAGATACTTATCTATCAGCGTTTCGGTTGGGAGATCATCACGCTGGTATATTTCAATGGATAATTGCATCTATGTCGTCTTTAAAGTCGCGAAGATTATACCCGTTGTATCTCGAAGAGTTTCACGTCCGTATCATACCATATCGGTGGGTCTACGTTGCTGTAAACGAGAAAATGTAAATTTTAAACCAAAATATTAGGTCATTTCAACAAAAAACGTAGGAAAGCGACTTTGACGTTTTATTAAGGGGTATCATGTTAACCAGTTATTGCGTTATGGACGTGAGATAGGCAGTCGCTCTATCTAAATTACTGGTTAGACTGGAAGCTAACTGGAACTTGAAAAGGCTAGACAGATAAAGTTCACAGATGCTAAGGGCATCAGTAAACTTCGTCTGCCTAGCCTTTTCCTAACTATTGGGGTCAGCTGAATACCAGTATTTTACATGGAAGCGACTGCCTATCTGACCTCCACAACCCAGTTATTGGGTAATACGATACCCCTTCGTACGAATGGTGTTTTCAGACTTATGGGCTTCCGACGACGCGTAACGACTGTCAAAGATCCACGAATGACAGCCGGGACCAATGGCTAACCGTGCTTTCCGAGGCACGGAGGGGTCTTGGTATGTAAAAAAGCGTAGCTTAACCTGATCGCAGGGCCTGTGCGGCGGTTACTACTTAGCCACAAGCCCCTTAGCACCAGTGAACTTACCGTATATAAATAACGCCCCAGAGGTAGGTCCTGAACCAGGCGGCCGTGCCTGCATTGGCCTGATACTTGCGGATGAGGATCGGGTGCGGCACGGGCAGCAGGCCCACCAGCGTGCCGTGCTGCAGGAACCGCAGGATTTCTGATTCGTCTGTCAGGCCCCTACGATGGAAAAATGAAGTATTCAATATTTTTTTAAACTAAAAGTAGGGTGAATTTACTTCGGACGGCCGATATAAAAACCCTCAAAAACCATTAAAACGACACCTAAGATGCCAAATTAAAAAAAAATCGCAGCCACCGTCTTGGATTTTAATTCTGACATCACTATCGGCTTCAGCACTCTTGTAAACTATGAAAACGACACCCATGATTGTTTCGCTATGTGGTGATTCTACAATTTTCGTTACTTGAAGATTTAAAAAATAAACGCTACAAAGTGAAAAATAAAAAAAAGTTAAATTAAGGAATTCGGTGCTTTCGAAAGTGTCAACCCAGCATCAGGTGTAATAACAGCTCATTTCACCTGGGTTTTCATGGTGAGATTCTTACAGAATCACACTACAGGTCATGACGACCCGTGCCGACTCTTTCTTATCGTAAAAACCCACTTACTTGTCGATGCAGATCTTCTCGACCTGCGGCACGAGCACCTGCAACAGACGCATGATGGTCTGCAGCGGCAGCTTGCCGCGCCAGCTCGACACCCACTCCGCTGTGGGTCTCCACTCTGCGCCTGACTCTAGCTCACGGCGGCCAGTGCTGGTTACTTGGATGCTGTTCCTCTGGAATACATGTAGAAGATTTTATCGGCTTTTCTTTAGGTTAAGATTTTATAGGCTTTTCTTTAGGCAAGAAAAAGAGATCAACAACTTGGAAAATATGTGTACATGGTAAGTTTCCGTCATATTCCGCCATTTCCCGAAGTTTTGGTAGTCTGCATACCTATTCATAACCATTCGACAGACTATCTTATAGAAAATGACACTTTGATAACCTGATTTGCCTTGCCCCCGACAGAAAACAGCTTTTGGAAGAATAGTGGTCGTCTAATTGATTTAAACTTACTAAATTTTCGGGTTATGGATTTACGGTAACATTGATTGATGTTCTATTCGGTTCAGAAGCGTATCGAATGGTTGTGAATAGCTATGCTGGTGTGAAAAGTATAAATGAAGGCTTATACAGAAAACCTTAAAGACAAGAAAGAAAAGTTGTATCAAAACAATTAGTTTAACAAAACATTACTGAAATAGACAAAAATTTAATCTAAAACTCACAATTAATTTAAATGTTTGTAAAAACCGGCCAAGTGCGAGTCGGACTCGCAAACGAAGTGTTCCGTACCATCGTACAATATTTAACAGTCCATTTTTAATAGGCACGTTTCTTGTGTCCTTTATTTTATTTTTTGTTATAGTCAAAGTCAAGGCATTTATTTCAATTATGCACTTAAAAGGCACTTTTGAACGTCAAAATTTACATTAAAATAGAATTGATTCTAGTCGCAATAGCAATACACACTATGAAAATTTCAACTATCTGCCTATTACGGTTCATTAGACACAGGCCGCTGGCAGACAGATGGACGGGCGGACAGTGGAGCCTTACTAATTCCGTTGGCAACCTTTTGGTAAAAAGTATATTAATCTTCTTCTTTTAAGAAGAAACTATCCTATACCTGAATCTGGATCTATAATGGCGCCCGCGAAGCGAATTTATCTACCATAAAAACTGACGATCATGACATCAAATGTAGACCCAGATTTAGGTAGGTATGTGTGTATTTATTGATTAAGGCTTTGAAAAATCTTTGACATGATCTGATATCTCATGTTTGTACTTTTTTGTTAAGAATTTATAATAAAGTAGTTAGCATTTTCGTTTTATGTTAATTTGGTAGTTTTTTAAAGCAATTTGTGATCTCACTGTAATTGAAGGAGTGCATATACAAACATAATATATATATATTTGTTAGACGTCTTCATGAACAAGTAAATAAAAAGTCTACAAAATATCCTTTATACCTTATTTTATAAAAATACTTTAGGATAATACACTCACATGCGCCACAGTCCGTTTCTCATTATCCTCCTCCATATCCACATCATCCGGCCGGTCCTGTCCATCAGGCCCCGCCCTCTGCGGCAGTAGCCTATCCCTCGGCTCTCTGCTGTCCCCGTCGCCGTCGTGCGGCGTGTTGGTCGTATCGGTGGCGTCGGACGTGTCGGTCGAGTCGGCCGCCTCGATAGTGTCGCCCTCTAGACGTTGCGGCGGAGGGTGCGCGGATTCGCGCTCTGTCATTGTGCTGATTGCTGTGTAAGGGAAGGCTGTTACTGATTTTATTGGTGGGAGAAAATGGTAGTACCTGCCTTGACAGTTGGATACTTTCAGAGTGTCCTAAAAATGTTATGGTAACCAAGAAATGATCTCTGCAAAACTTCGAAAAAAAGTTGGTAATACTTTAATTAGTTCGTAACTCCCCCGTTGGTCTCTTAGTCGCTAGTGTGACTGTGTAGCGCGGGGTCCTGGGTTCGATTCCCAGGTTGGGCAAAGTGTTATTTGGTTTTTACATTAGGAATTTCTTACTAACCGCCCGGAGTTTGCAAGTTGGCGGTGTGATACCCCGAGCCTCTGAAAGCACGCTGCGCACTATAATTTGTTCCTCATACTTTCGCTACTTTTGTGCCAATCTTGTAACAGAAAATTATCGGGTAGTTACCAGGTGTCTCAGCAAGAGTAGGGTTGAGTGTGCCTGGCTCAGCAGGTTGTGCAGGCCGCGAGCCTTCCATCGGAGTCTCCGCCACTGACTCAGCGCTCCGAGACCTATGAATGTCACAATAGTATTACAATATCAACTTGTTATTTGCGTAGTATAAACCCACGAGACATTTACCGTTTATTTCTGAAGACCTTATCAATTTTAATCCCATGTTATTCGGGACACATTATAATAGCCTCCAAGAGGCCCAGAGCGCAGACCTACCTAAGGGCTGAGAGATTGAATTTACCTATATGTCGGTTTGACATATTTTCTGTAAAAAAAAGCTACCAAACTGTCATATAGAGGGTGGCAGGGACGATGCGTAAACTAAAACCATGTATTGAGCACATGATTGTAGGACTACCGCAAAAATATTTCGTCGGTTATCAAAAATTAAATCAGCTATTTCGTAGAAAAGTGCGATTTTTTTTTAATAGCTGACAAAAAAAAATAACGCAGGTGTTTCAGAATCATGTATTAAATCTTTGGTAATAGGTTCGCGTCCATGTCTTTACCAACCTGTATATTTTTCATATAAAAGTAATCTGACGATTGAAGTTCGCCCAAAATATTATCTTAATAATTTTTCATTATTGACTTGATAGCAGAGTCAAATCTCATGTTAAATAATATGAAGGAACGAGTAAATTCTACTCGGGTACGGCCTGAACCCTCTCTTTGTACTATGGTACAAATATATTTAGCTGGGTTAATTTAAATATTAGTAATTTAGTAACGTGCATATTGCTAGTAATCTTACAGAAACATGCGGTAAGTTGACAAATATCAACAAATCACAAGAGTTAACAGAAGAAGAAAATTGAAAGACTTTCAGAAAGTTGGTATTAGTCTCACGATTACAAACTTGGACAGATTCAACCATCATAATCTGACAATATTTTGAAACAGCATGTATTATTAGAAAGGTGTGGTCATATTTAGGCGCTAAGTTGTAAATACTAAAAAAAATATCCTTAAGGCGCTAAGCAGACGATGGACAATTTGTCCGTGACGACAGAACGTATGGAAATCCCAGCAGTAGGTATATTTAACCTTTTTGTGCATTATTGCATAGATTTCTATATGTTCTATCCTCGCGGAGAAATTGTCTGTGGACAAAATGTAAATCGTCTGCTTAGCGGCTTAAGGATGTGGTACAGGCCATAGTAATTGTGAAAAAAAAAAATGTCCCATTCAAAACTTCAATACCTCATCATCATCTGCCTAGCGTTTTTCCAAAAATGTTGGGGTCAGCTTCCAGTCTTACCGGATGCAGCGGGATTCTAGTATTTAACATGGAGCGATTGCCTATCTGACCTCCACAACCCAGTTACTGGGTAATACGATGCTCCTTGGTAAGACTGGTTGTTAGACTTTCGAGCTTCTTGACAACTTCAATACCTACCTGACCCAAATGTATGGGACGGCAGATTATTATTCGCGATTACGATGTTGGTCCCATATAGAAAGATGTTCAGTATGATGGTCTGTACCAGATGTCTCTTCAATATGGTCACACTTTTTAATACATGCTGTATTGATAATGATGATTAAAATTTTGTACAAACATACATAATGTTGTTGATAAAATGAATGAAGGCAATTAGCAAAATGAAAAATTACGACAAATGTCAGTGGAAATGCCACCCTAGAAGAACATACACAGATTTAAATGGTGATGCCCTAAAAACCAGGTGCTAACACAACCAGCGTTCTACAATACATATGCGTTTTACAATATGTAGATATTAGTTTTTTTTAGTGTCTGTTTAGCCTCAAAAACGGCAAAAAACGTGAGTATATATGTGTACGTGTATTATGTGAATAGCTAGCAATGCGCGTATACTAAATACCGCAGTCGTTCGACGGGCAGCACTGGCTTAGAGGTAGCTCCGTTGGCTATAGGCACGTCAAGATGTAGTGGCGTTTGGTCAGCAGTGGACTGTCGTAGGCTGGGTAGGTAGACAATAAATAATTGATATAATAGGAGATGAAAATGTTGGCATCTTTGTCCAGCATCGGGAATGTAACTGCAACTATGGTTCATTGGTAACGAAAAAATAATAATAGGAAGGAAGAAAAGGGAAAAAAAGGAAAGGGACGAGTTTCTTGCGTTTAAAGAGGATGCGCTAGGGTAGCTTGCGAAACACGTATCCATTTATAATCATTAATTAAAATCTTCAATATAACGCTCTAAGTTCATTTTTTTTTTTTTTTTTTATTGTAATTCACAAAACTGATGTACAATCACAATTCCAATTACATTTAAGAGTTACCATTAATACTTTTGATTGACATCTACTAGATGTGAATCTAGCATGCATATTTTATATAAAACACTTACAAATAAAAATTTAACATACACAAACTAAAAAAAAAAAAAAAAGTGAACTTATCCATAGAAAATGAAAAAGTTTCGTAAAGATAAGTTAAATTTAAAAAAGATATAAAAGAAAATAATCATACAATTAAGACTCTAAGTTATTAATACCATTGAATGACTATTATATGAAAAAGTAATTCAATGAGATTAAATGGACTGCAGGCTTAGCATGAAGCTTTCTATCTCCACTCTACAGCAGTGGCGACTGGTAGGTCATGGAACTGGTGGTGCACTTTACTAGCTCACTAAGTATTAGGGGTATTATGTAAATAAATAACATTTATTTATTTCAGATAAGTAATTTAAATCTAAACAAATAAACAACAGTATTCAGTTTCACGTAAACTAAACTTCGCGGTGACAATAATGAGTCGGTCATTCATTATGGCCGGCATGCAAACTTCGCCAAACCTCGGGCGCTCTCGGTAATCGACGTTCGGTAATATTCGGTTCAGTTCGACAAACTTCGGTTCCCCCGTGCGACGCACGAGAATGGACAAATTACTCCGTATCGCTCCATACAGTTATGTTAACTATCTTCTGTATCACGCGCTAGGCGTTTTAGCTCGGATCTCATAGAAATGTATGAGCATTCGCCGTGCGCTTCGGCATAGCGCACGAGAGATCTTCTGTACCGCGAAAATAAGTCTTAATAGTTTAGCAAAGAGCTTATATTGTTTCGTCAGTTTTGTTAGTATTACATATACCACAACCAGTGGCCACAATGCGATTATTAAACATTTTGTGATTCTTTCGACACCTATTAAAATGTGGTAGTTCAGCGCACGAGTGCACTTAAGGGACAGCCGCCCCTGCTCTACAGTAGAATACAAATCGCTTGTCTACATTTCTCGGTGAAAAACTGTCAACAGTCTATATGGAAACGTTATTTTTGTCTACTCGTCCGACGACAAAACGCTTGTCTACGGTTCTCGTGCTAAGCCTGCAGAGAGGCTAATATTGATGATTTTAACAAATTATCATAATTCTATAAATAATATTTTAATCAGCATACAACCTGGCACTGACTTGCCAATTGCAATAAAACGTAAGAAAATTTTAAATTAAATTTCGCGGCTACTTTGACACTTCCCCTTTCAAAGAGATTTGAGTACGTTTTTTTTTTTTGTGATGGTGGTTCTGAAGTTACCATTTTCTATCTTTAATCTTATCATTCTTCAATGCTGCCTGCATTGGACAATGCAGAATAATTGCTTCAATGTGTTGCAGAGTTGCCCTGTTATTGCATTTACTTACCATTGTAATAAAAATAAAAAATAAATTACAAATTACTTACCATTGTGTGCTCGTGCGGTAGCTTGGCTAGTTAATGAGTGTTATCTCACCTGGGTAGTGTAGTCTTATGGTGCACTAGTCCCTTAGCCCTGCCGGCCGCTAGCGAGCGAGCGATAGCGCCGTGCTCGTGCGGTAGATTCGCTAAGTTGTGGAATACTGCTCGCTTGCGGATTATTGTGTAGACTAGGTTGGAGTTACCTGAGGGAGAAAATACGTAGTTGTTCATACATACATAAATAAGTAAAATAGAGCAGTTATGTGATAAACAAGTTACGAGATGTGGCAGACTTAAAAAAACTGGCGTTTCCAATGTCAAATTTTCTGCTTCAGCAACGTTTGTTTTGGATTTTGGAACAAATGATTAAATGAATTATGATGCAAGTTATTTAATTAAATAATGGGTATAGTTGGCGATAGACGGGTAAAGTTTACATCACGTAAGTTCCTAAATTATTTTAATAAAATTTATTGGAGATTGCCATCGAATCCTATGTGTAATTTTACTTTTTAAATATTTAACTCACCATCAAACTGGTATTGTATCATGTTATTAAACATCTCCAACAGGAAGAACACGAGATGATGATGATGTGCCTGAGAGAACAGGAACCACGGCGTGCTGAAAGCTTCCAGTAAGTGCAGCAGTTTCGTCGACGCCACCATTGATAGCGTCTTCAGGTACGGAGATACTGTGAAGAAAAAAATATTTATTTCTGGAATTTATTTCTCTAATGCCTTTAACGCCGTCAGCTACGATATTCTTCTTTCTATCCTCTCTCATCTTGTGGTTTCGCCCGAGGCTCTGGAATTGTTCTCTTCTTATCTTTGGGGACGTCAGCAGCCAGTTCGGTTTGATGAAAGACCGTCAAGTTGGCGTGACCTGGATGCTGGTGTTCCACAAGGCGGTATTATTTATCCAATATTATTCTCCATCTTTTATTAGGTCTTTACCTATGAAATTGCCGTTCTGCAGTACTGGCCATTTCAAATCAAAATAATTTTTGTTTGGCTAAGAATTCTAATTTCAAATTAATTTTATTTTAAAAACATGGATTTTTTTTCTAAAAGTAGTCATTTCTTTATTGATTAGTGTTACATTTTCATCGCATTTCAATCTTTTTCGTCATCATGGATACGTTAAAAATTCGAGTAATTATGGAATATGAGTACCTACCGTCGTGGCAGCAACGCGGCACAAGCGGCACGCAACATCAACGACGTTTACGGAGCTAACACTACAAACCAACGCACCACCTGTTATTGGTTTGCTCGCTTCCGTTCTGGAAATTTCGACCTGAAAAATGAACCTCGCGGTCGTCCGAAGACTTTGCTCGACAATGACGAATTAAAGGCGATTGTGGAAGCTGATGATACACAATCTACGGCTGAATTAGCAGCAGCTTTCGACGTTAGCGTCAAAACAATATTGGTCCATTTGCGTCAAATTGGCAAGGTAAAAAAGCTTGACAAATGGGTGCCCCACGAACTCAATGATCGCCAGCGCGAAGTACGCGTCGAGACGTGCCTTGCACTGCTCAACAGACACACAAATGAAGGAATTTTGAACCGCATTGTTACCTGCGATGAAAAATGGATTCTGTTTGATAACCGTAAGCGCTCAGCAAGTTGGTTGGATCCTGGTTCAGCACCTAAACAATGCCCTAAACGAAAACTTACCCCTAGAAAAGTGATGGTCACTGTTTGGTGGTCTAGCGCCGGTGTGATTCATCACAGCTTCTTACCAAACGGGGTGAGCATTACTGCAGATGTGTACTGTGAAGAACTGAACACAATGATGGAGAAGCTGGCGCATCTCCAACCAGCATTGGTCAATCGCTCGTCTCCGCTGCTCCTGCACGACAACGCGCGACCTCATACTGCACTGCAGACGGTCTCCAAGTTGCAAGAACTGGGGTTGGAAGCTCTCCGTCATCCGTCCTACTCACCAGACCTTGCGCCTACAGACTACTACTTTTTCCAGAATTTGGATAACTTCTTGGCGGGAAAAAAATTTAATACCCGAGAGGCAGTACAAAATGCCTTTGAAGAATTTGTTGCCTCCCGTCCAGCTGATTTCTTTAAGAAGGGCATCAATAAACTGCCACTGCGATGGCAAAGATGCATTGATTGCATGGGTGATTACTTCGATTAATACAAATAAAAAATTCATGAAAAAAATTCGTTTAAATTTTTTCATACAAAACGGCAATTTCATAGGTAAAGACCTATTATTAATTTTATCACTCCCTGTCTTCGGTGTTAGTATCATCTTTATGCTAATGATTTTCAATTGTATACAGCTGAGCGGGTAGAAGATTTTCTTTGATTTTTCTATAGCAGATGTAGACCCGAGACTTAGATGCAATCGTGAAGTGGTCTGATAGTTTTGGGGTGTCAGTAAACTAAAGTGTCAGGCCATTGTTACTGGAATCTTGCGCATGTTGAGTAGGCATCTTTTTTTTGAGGATGGGAAATCATCAAATAACTTCTCCCGCTCTGGGTGGAACAGTATGGCGTGTCAGACTTTTACTGACTAAAACCCACCCGTGTTCCCTCAGTTGCCTGTGTGCCAGGGGCCACAGTATCTCTTTCGAACAACCCGCACCCTTGGATGATGGGTCGGTTGACGTTTAGTTCTACCAGAGGAGGATCGAAATAATATGATTTTTCAACAAGACGGTGGTCCTGCTCACAGTAATGGAATTTAATACTAACGAAATTTTTAATTTCTGGAACGGGACGATTAGATGGCCTGCAAGAAGTCCAGGAATCCGTATGGTGCCGGACGTAAAAGAATAGCACCATCCCATTTCTTTCCGTGGGTGTCGTAGAAGGCGACTAAGGCTTACCAGAGAATGGGCAGCAGCGTTCTCTATGCATTTTACCACCATACTGCGATCGCCAACCCGCCTACCAAGCGTGGCGATTATAGCAATCCCCTCCCCGTTTGGAGGAGGCCTATGTCCAGCAAAGGACGTCTTTCGGCTGAAATGATGAATAAGTCCAAAACTGACGCCTCTTGACAATTTTTTATGTGGCCATGTAAAAAATGTTATTTACAAAAACTCTCGTGAGACTATAGAAGAATAGTAGAAGAGCTAAGGGTTGAGGTCAAAAATGTTATTAGGAGCATAAATATTAAATGATTTTAGGGGGTAGATAAAATTATTTAGGCTGTTAATTTACTCACCATTCACAAGTATAGTGAGCAGACAGTCGAACAGTGGCTGCAGCCTCTGGTGGCCCGTGGTGATTATCTTGTGGAACACCACCACCAGCAGGTCGGCGTGAGACCCGGTGAACACCGGAATGTCCATCGGAACGGTCGCCGTGTACGGTTTGTTGAGCCGGACGCCGAGGTTGCGCTCGCCGGATAGCAGGAGGAGGATGAATACGCCGATGTGCATTAGGCCTACGCGTGCTGTAATTGTGAATTAATAATAAAGCTGAGTTTGTTAGTTTTAACACGCGTTTTAAGTCGGATTTGAAAAATCATTTTTGCATTTGAAAGCTCAATTCTTGAGGAATGTTATACGGTGAGTAATTATTAGCTCGCTGCGGGCACCGTCGACCAAGCCCAGGTCGACGGTGCGTTGTGTTCCACGCGCGCTTCAAAGAGATGTCAGCACCAACTGGTGGGGCCCGCAAGGGCCGATGCCTGCCAGGGGTGCGGATTGTTCGAAAGAGATACCGTCGCCCCTGGCACACAGGCAACTGAGGGAACACGGTTGGGTTTTAGTCAGGAAAAGTCTGACATGCCCTCCTGCTCCACCCAGAGAGGGAGAACCTATTTGATGATTTCTCACGCAAAAAAAAAAAAAAAAAAAAATTATAGGCTGTTTAATATCACGATGCGACCCTTGGGAGATGAGCATAAAGAACGCTAAACGAAAACGAAGGAATAGCGCGGACGTTGGATTCGATGCGACAGGATGAGTTCGGGGAAAAAGAAATTACACGCGGCCGAAATCACGGGCAAAAAATATTTGCATAGTTGCTAAAAACTTGTTTCGAAATGAAAGCCGTTAAATTCAAATATTAAGGGTATTTCATTCAAACAGTGATAGGAGAGAACAAAAAGAAGGATGGTTTTATTGGTAAATTTTGAATTAAGAAATGCCAATAAATGAATGGTAAAATATAACAAAAACATGCTAGCAATAATCAAATAAATACTCACAATAATAATTGTTGTTTGATTACGGAATATTTATGTTTAGATCGATTTTCATCTTATTAATTAGTTATGAATTCTTTAGAACTTTAATATTAACTTACATTGGTCTGCGCGAGAGTCGTTGAGGTGATATAAAATCGGTACCAAAACTTCTAAGACATCGCTGCTCTTCAAAACGTAATACATGAATTTCTGGAACAAAAAATACTTTATCAACTCCCTGAATTACATAAAAGCACATGTACTTTAGGCACAACGAAGTCACGCATCATTAAAAATATGAAAAAGTTAAAGTTAATACAAAGTTAAAACATCATAATATGTTACCATTAGAGAACAGACGTATGATTCTCGATATGCTTTTTCTTTATAATGTCTGTAGTGGTAACATTGAGAGTGCTCCGTCTCGACGGACTAGGCACACACAGTTATTCGATGTACCGCACAGTGGTACAAACTACGCTCAAAATTCTGTCATTGTAGGATATTTAGAAATTTTAACAAGAAATTCTCTCATCTTGATATATTTAACACCAAAAAAGGTGTATTCAGGAAACTTTTAGTGACTTCTGTATGCGATGAATTGACTAATAATTCTAAATGAAAATTAATAAAGTATAGCGCGACCCCTATTAGAGACAACTCCCCGCACTTCCAGAGTTCGTCGTGTGCCGGCCAGGGTACGTGACTAGTAACGGTTCGGCACAACACTCTCATGTCGCCCCGCGCGCCGCAGTCAATGATTCACAGGCGCCCACACTGCACACTTAGATATGCTTGGAAGGTGCTAGCATGACATCCTGTTTGTTTCTGATGCATATAAGTACAGTTATTAAATTGTAAATCCGTTATTGGCTGTAAGATTTGTTTATTTATTTTAAGTGAAATTGTTAAAGAGCTGTGGATTTTGTGAATAAATAAATAAAGTTTGCGAACCGCTGCTTTAAACTTTTTTTTTTTGTAGCCTCAAAATTACTTACCTTATTATAATCACACATCTTCCAGAAGAGAACAAGCAACTCCTGATGCAAGTTGACCTTCTTAGCCGAGTTAGGCAGATAGGTCTGCGCCAGAGGGTTGTTCAGGAGCCTCGTCACCCCTCGCAGGATGAACTGGAAGTCCTCATCTCGGTGGATCCGAGATAGGTAGTTGATGAAGAGGTTATCTGGGAGAGTCTGTAAGGAAATGTCATTAGGTATGCTTTTATGTGAAGCAAGGGTGCGTCCACACGGTGAGCATTCGGCTAAGAGCAACTGAAAAGTGGGTACAGTCAACCGCACGTACAAGCATGGTATTTGACATTGACACTAATGAGGGTTTTCTTGAATATTCAAGCCACCAGTTGGCACTTTGACGAGAGGTCTTCCAGTGCAACAATGAAATTAAAATATTTGATGTCATTCGTTTCATTCATTCTTTCACAATTCAGTCCGTAAGTGTTTTGACACTTTTGACAGGTGCCCGGACTTGACGTCTCAGTGCTGCCACCTAGTGAACGTCATTTCAGAAAACCCTCATTGACAGCGCCTCTACAGGGTGAGAGGGACATGGACGCGCAACCTGCAACCGCAAGCATGGCTTCAGCATATGATTTTGAACCCTACAGCATTGAAATTTTTCGTCGGTTATTATTAAAATATTTGCTGTCATATACATTTTCACAGAGTATGTTTTTTTTTTTATGAAACAGCTGATTTTTTTTTTAATAACCGACGCAATATTTATACGCTAAGGGATCTAGAATCTGTGCTTTCAGTTTGCTCATCGATGGCACGGTGTCCGTTGTAGCAGTTAGGACAGTTTTCGTAGGTCAAGTGATGATACTGACGTTGCACCGAGCGTTACATAGCATGCACACGAGCACGTTCGTGAGTATGTTTCAACGAACAACGTGTTTTTATAGTACAATAGGTTTGCAAACAAATGCTTAGCTCGCAATGGATGTTTTCAAATCACGAGAACGCTCGCTTCATTTCCTCCAAACGAATACTCGCAGTGTGGACACACTTTATATAATATGAATGAATTTATTTTATGTTTTATTTAATATATCCCGGTCATACCGTCATCATCTGTTTCATAGGTCCCAGCTGTGGCTGGTAACACAAACAGGAATGTATCGTTAAATAAATATATTACATTTAACGTTTAAATGGAGACTTTACCAAAGGTAAGAGACAAATAGGCGTATTATACTTAGGAGACTTTTGATATTCCGATAAAATAACAAATGTATAAAGTGGAGGTGCTACCTGCTTAATTCTTGATTCCTTCGAAGCTATTATGTGTTTGTACTTACTTCATCAGATTCCTCGTTGATCGCGTTACTTGTGTCATGGTCCAGAGTCACGATCAAAACTTGTAGCGCCACCTGCAGCAAGTTTTATTTTAAGTGAGTGTTGTTTTCTTATGATTTTTTGAGCCTAAAATCCAAAGTCAGCGACAAAAAATGTGCTACCCTGGTCGGGGTAGTTCTCCATATTATTTTTTACAGTTACGCGGAATCAGCTGGATATGCTTTGTAGCGGAGGTACTATCATGTGCTGTGTATAGATAGCTATGCGAGGAAGATGCGCAGCTCGAAGTAACGATGCTTCAGGAGTAGGGGAAACACATATCGAGATATAAAATAAGTTTTTGCTTGCACGATGACATATCTACTTTTGGTGACAAACCCGTGCTTACTATAGATAGTTACTCTGCTCATAGCTACACAACTATCAAAACATGCGTTAGTTGAACCCGTTTCAACCAGTTTTAAGCTGTGTGAACCAATGGACATTATTATTATTATAACCGATTGGAGGATATCAAACGCATCCGCAACGCAACGAAGCATAGTACATCTCGCTACATTCGTGTTAATTCGGAACACGAACATTACGGAAGCGCATACCTTTTCTGGTTTACCTGTACTTACTTCTACAAGCGGCTCGACCGTGTCTGCGAACAGCAGGTGATTGTAGGGCAGGCCCAGCCCCACGGGGTCGTAGGAGCATACTGTGTTCACTAGCGAAGTGAACAGAGGCAGTGCATGGCGGTTCTCAGGACTTGTCAGGTACCTGTAAATGAAGGAGTTTGTACCCTAGTTCTGTAAGTACACGAACGCTGCGTTAAAATAGGTGAGGTGGTCAAAAGTGAGACTTTTTAAGGGGTAAGCCCAGGGTTGCCCTTGAAATAAAATTTTTCGTACGTTTTTTGCAATTTGCAGGTCAATACCGTTTGCTGACGCAGCCATTAGGTCCTCACATGTGCAGGTGACAGGGCATGCGGTGCAAGATGGGAGGAGGTGAAATATAACTTACAAAATGACTTCCCGCAAATAAAATCCTGTTCTCAAGCATTGACACCAAAATATTATATTAAACGTTACATAGATCACTCACGCAATCCATTTATTATGATGCGAGGCGGCATGTGAGGCGGGCTTGTAGATCGTCTCGCTGAAACACGTGAGCATCAGCCGCAAGAGCTCGGTCCTGGCCGCCTCGTGGGTGGCCACGCGGGGCGGCGAGCGAGCGAAGCCCACGCCGCCTGCCCAGATGTACTCGCAACTGTCGAGCGAGGATAGCTCTTCGGCACGTTCCTGGGTAGAAAGATGAGCTGTAGTTCAGATAAAGTTCTAAAAAAGTGCAATGGGACATCTACGGAAATTTTCGCGTCGGAATTTGGTGTGTTACCGCTTACGGGCGTTTACCAAGCAAAATCTACATCGCAGGAATTACATTCACTTACATTTAGGTAATACTAGTTTCTGCCAGCGGATTTGCCCGTGCAGTGGTTTTCCCACAGGAACGTACTACCGGGATGAAAAGTGTCCTATATGTTAATACAGGTTCTAAACAATCTGTGCCAAATTTGATTCAAATCCGTTCGGCCGTTTTTGCGTCAAAACTTAAAAACTTTCACATTTATAATATTAAGTAGGAAGTAGGATCGATTTTTTTAGGTTTCGTTTTCTCGAAGTGACTCCCCCTCTATATACGTTAAGAATTAAAAGAGATTTTGCATTGTTTTCATATAGCAGCCTTAAGAATATCAATAAACTGTGCACACAAATATGCAATACATTAAATTAACAATCAAACAATAAAATCAAGCGCTGAAAGGAGTGACCTTCGCGATTCATTGTTGGAAGTGTTCGGGCCTTGGCCACATTATGTGCTCCTAAGTAACGCAATCACTTCCTCGCTGAATCCGATACGAAGCTGAATATGGAATTCCAACTAATATTAAAAATGCGAAAGTGAGCTCGTTTGTTTGTTACGCTTTGACGCCAAAACAGCTGAACGGATTTGGATGGAATTCGGCGCATGGGTAGACCATGACCATTTTATCCCGGTAGTATGTTTCAGTGGGATAATTTACGACTTCCACGAAAGCGAAGCAGTCGCAAAAGGTCGTGAAAACTATAGAATGTCTCCAGGCGTCATGGACGGCAATGGGGCATGCCGGTCGACCGCCCGTTTCGCTACTTTTAAATCTGTGATATCTTAGATATCTACTATCTAGTAAAATCTTAATCTACATTAAACGCACAACGTATCGAATGTATTTAATTGTAGAAGGAGAAGGTAGAAGTGGCGGAGCTTGCACAGCAGTGGACGTCTTTCGGCTGAAATGATAATGATGACTGTGGGTTATCCTTAGAAGATAGACATATACCATGACGGACTTTTCCGTCAACCTTTTTAAGATCTATTCCGTAGTACATTATTTTAATCTATCTCATAGTGGTTTACCCAGCTTAAGCAATGTGAGCGCCCAAAAATATGTTTTTTACTTTTACGGCACCAGTACAAATCTTCGGAAATTCTCGGAATAACGTGTTATGAACAGTCGCAAGCAGGTCAAGCTATCCCAAACTGTCAAATTTTTCCAATTGAACATAAACCTTATTCCTTTGTTATAAAGTTCAAAAACTATCAAAGAAATTTGACAGATTGGGGTAGCTTGATGTGCTGGCCTCTGTACGGGGGTATCACACCACCAGCCTCCAAACTCCGGGCTGCTACTGAAAAATTCCCAATAACACTTTGCCCGGCCTGGGAATCAAATCCAGGACCCCAGGCCTAAGTTGAGCCTCAAGCTCAACAGTCGCGCTTGCGACCGCGAGACCAACAGGTCAAAAGAGTTCAGTCTCAGATTATAAAACAAAGGCAGATAGACGGCGCGGAACACCAAGAGTGAGGCCAAAAAACCACATACCGATTCAAAACTCGAGTTAGTACTAGTACGCCACGTAGTATTTGGTTTTTTGGCCTTACTCTTGGTGTTTCGCGCAGTCTATCTGCCTTTGTTTTATAATCTGAGAGTACAGTATATTCAGTCGTTGCTGCGCTGTTACGTATCTTTTGTTTTTAAAATTAGCCCAGAACCTTTCCTCTTATAAGCATAATAGTTTATATTCTAGCCAGAAAATTGCAATTCCGCTACTGCTGTGAATCACCTTTAGAGAATAAATTAATCTTTAGCTAAAACCGTGGTAGGTATTTTCCAGCCATTTGCCTGGCAACTGTTATAGATGTTGTCATGGCAAACGGGGTTCTAGCTCAACGTGCTCGAATCCTGTCCTCGCCCTACTAGCCACGTCATAGATAAAGTATATTGATAAGGAATATATAATGGGAACTGAAGCTGAATAAGTTCATGTTCCGCCTACACAAGTTGCGTGTTTATAGATAATATTTTCCTTTATAGCGCATATTTACGCCATCTAATACTTCGCGTATTAGATGGCGTAAATATGCGCTGTGGGACAAACGGCTATGAATGATGTTGAAATTATTTAAGTAGGAACATTGAAATACAAAAAAAAATACAAAATAAACAATCAGCGTCCGTCTCCAAAACGCTCGCATAAATAGGGCACAATATGCGCAGGTGTCTTATAGTATCGTCAGTCACATTTTTCAGTCAGTGTTTTTGGACATTGCTTTGTAAAAACCATATTAAGTCATGCGTGTAAGGTTGAATTTGCAATAACAATAGTTTTATCATAACTATAACCACTAACGTATAATTGGGGACAGTTTTGAGCGTTACTTTTGTTCGAAAAAAGAATTAATGGTTACAATTTGCGCACTGGATAAAAACTTACCCCGTATTAATGAGTAGGAATAATAATGTTGTTGATGAAATGCTAAAGTTAAGACATTAGATCGATGACATTGTAACTCCTATAATTAGATTCGAATTTGTTTGACTTCTTTTCTAATAAGTATGAACCTCTTTGTGAGTACGGTGGGCTGCATCAATGGGTACCCCAGCTGTAACAAAATTTTTATTCAACCGGGGTACCCAATTGATGCAGCCCACTGTACATAAATGGTAAAAAAAAAAAATCGAGATATTCATACTACCATACTTTATAATATTACTAGCAACCCCTCTTTGCACGGGTCTATACTTGTAAGTACAGTTTATGTAGCGGAGGTCGTATAACTGTAAATACAACAAATGCGCAACGTATGTAACGTATGTAATTGGATACTTTATTGTATAAAATGATTGAAAACCCATGATTGTTGTTATGTTTCAGTAATAATAATGTAAAAAAAAACAGACATTTTAACCTGGGCTTTATATTTAATCGGAATAATATAACCATGATAACTGATTAATATAATTCTGCATATGTGCCCGAATACGAAGGTAGGAACAGCACCCTAATTGCGTAACTCATGATTAATCATAATCGGTTTCGATTTCACAGTTCAACAGTATTAATTGCGTTATTTACGTTGTTGAACAGACACATTTTTCGAACATATGAAGCAATAGTTTAACAATCTGTTTCAAAACGAAACAGATTATGATGAATCGTGAGTTACGCAATTAGGGTGCCGGTCATGTCCTTCGACACACAGATAGTGTATAACCTGTACTAGTAGCACTTCGCGGTTTCACCCGCGTAGTTCCCGTTCCCGTGGGAATACGGGGATAAAATATAGCCTACGTCACCCGGGGATAGTGTAGCTTCCCAACAGTGAAAGAATTTTTCAAATCGGCTCAGTTGTTTCGGAGCCTATTCAATGCAAACAAACAAACAATCAAATCTTTCCTCTTTATTATTAGGTCTTTACCTATGAAATTGCCGTTCTGCAGTACTGGCCATTTCAAATCAAAATAATTTTTGTTTGGCTAAGAATTCTAATTTCAAATTAATTTTATTTTAAAAACATGGATTTTTTTTTCTAAAAGTAGTCATTTCTTTATTGATTAGTGTTACATTTTCATCGCATTTCAATCTTTTTCGTCATCATGGATACGTTAAAAATTCGAGTAATTATGGAATATGAGTACCGTCGTGGCAGCAACGCGGCACAAGCGGCACGCAACATCAACGACGTTTACGGAGCTAACACTACAAACCAACGCACCACCTGTTATTGGTTTGCTCGCTTCCGTTCTGGAAATTTCGACCTGAAAAATGAACCTCGCGGTCGTCCGAAGACTTTGGTCGACAATGACGAATTAAAGGCGATTGTGGAAGCTGATGATACACAATCTACGGCTGAATTAGCAGCAGCTTTCGACGTTAGCGTCAAAACAATATTGGTCCATTTGCGTCAAATTGGCAAGGTAAAAAAGCTTGACAAATGGGTGCCCCACGAACTCAATGATCGCCAGCGCGAAGTACGCGTCGAGACGTGCCTTGCACTGCTCAACAGACACACAAATGAAGGAATTTTGAACCGCATTGTTACCTGCGATGAAAAATGGATTCTGTTTGATAACCGTAAGCGCTCAGCAAGTTGGTTGGATCCTGGTTCAGCACCTAAACAATGCCCTAAACGAAAACTTACCCCTAGAAAAGTGATGGTCACTGTTTGGTGGTCTAGCGCCGGTGTGATTCATCACAGCTTCTTACCAAACGGGGTGAGCATTACTGCAGATGTGTACTGTGAAGAACTGAACACAATGATGGAGAAGCTGGCGCATCTCCAACCAGCATTGGTCAATCGCTCGTCTCCGCTGCTCCTGCACGACAACGCGCGACCTCATACTGCACAGCAGACGGTCTCCAAGTTGCAAGAACTGGGGTTGGAAGCTCTCCGTCATCCGCCCTACTCACCAGACCTTGCGCCTACAGACTACTACTTTTTCCAGAATTTGGATAACTTCTTGGCGGGAAAAAAATTTAATACCCGAGAGGCAGTACAAAATGCCTTTGAAGAATTTGTTGCCTCCCGTCCAGCTGATTTCTTTAAGAAGGGCATCAATAAACTGCCACTGCGATGGCAAAGATGCATTGATTGCATGGGTGATTACTTCGATTAATACAAATAAAAAATTCATGAAAAAAATTCGTTTAAATTTTTTCATACAAAACGGCAATTTCATAGGTAAAGACCTATTATTAGTATAGATTAATGCATTGCAATGATTATAGATTAACACACATGATACTTTTTTATCCCGGTAGTACGTTCCCGTGGGATCATTTCCGACCTCCCATATAGTGATAAGGGGCCATCCATAAACTACGTCACACAAATTTTATGGTTTTTGAACCCCCCCCCCCTATCCTTGTCACATGTGGTCACACTTGTGAAACCCCCTTCCCCCTTGTGTGACGTCACATATTTTTCAATTTTGTATTTAGAAGTAGGTAAATAATAAAATGAAAACAGCAGATTGTCCATTTTTTTTTTTTATAAAAAAATATCTTTAATAAAATTATCACAAAGTCAAATAATTTAGACACTTAATGATGATTTAACTTAATGATGTTAATGTGATGTCACAAAGCTTTTGATCCCCCTGGCCCTTGTCACACAATGTAACATTTAGTTGACGCCCTCCCTTCCCCTCCACGTGTGACGTAATTTATGGATGGCCCCTAAGTCCAATGAGGTTTTGTTAATTGCCCAGGGGTATGTAGCTGAGGAGGATAATAACGCTCTTATTTCCCATGGGTATAATCCTCTGTTATAAACCTTTAACTAAGGGTAAAGTGGTTGCTAATTTTGCTTAAAGCATGGGTAAAATAGCTTCGGATGTCCACAAAAAACCCTTTTGAAAATGTAACATAAACATCATAAATCAAACAAAACAACATCATCTGCCTAGCCTTTTCATAACTATGTTGGGGGTCAGCTTACAGTCTAACCAGATGCAGCTGAATACCAGTATTTTACATGAAGCGACTTGCTATCCGACCTCCACAACCCAGTTACTGGGTAATACGATACTCCTTGGTAAGACTGGCTGTCAGGCTTTCGGGCTTCTGACGACCCGTAACGACTGTCAAAGATCTACGAATGACAACTAGGACCCACGGCTTAGCGTGCTTACCGAGGCACGGCGCGGCGGCGGGGTGTTGGTATGTTAAGATGGCCACCAATCCAAGGACCAACCGCGGCAAGCGTAGCTTAACTTGATCTATCGCCCCGTGCGGCTCTTATTGCTTAGCCACAAGCCCCCAAACGAAACAGTATGAACATTAAATTAAAAAGCGGCCAAGTGCGAGTCGGACTCGCCCATGAAGGGTTCCGTAGCAGCAAGTAACATAATACGATTTATGACGTATTAAAAAAATACTAGATCTCGTTCAAACCAATTTTCGGTGGAAGTTTACATGGTAATGTACATCATATTTTTTATTTTGTTTTATCATTCTCTTATTTTAGAAGTTACAGGGGGGGGGGGGGGGGACACATTTTACCACTTTGGTAGTGTCTCTCGCGCAAACTATTCAGTTTAGAAAAAAATGATATTAGAAACCTCTATATCATTTTTGAAGACCTATCCATAGATACCTCACACGTATGAATTGTTGTTTGAGTTTCATCTCTATCTATGGGGAGAACCCCCAATTTTTTTTTATTTTAGTGTGAAAATCATAATGCGGTTCACAGAATACATCTACTTACCATGTTTCAACAGCATGTGCTGCAGCAGTGGCTGTGACATACGGACGGACAGACAGACAGACATGACGAATCCATAATGGTTAAGGGAACCCTAAAAACACATATTTAACCAGCCGAACATGTAAATCTTAAGTGGTTTTGGATGACGTCACAAAAACTAGCCAACGCCATTAGCACTTCTGGCTAAAGGGAAGGGAGATATGGCAGTCAGTACACTGATTAGATAAGAATAAAATATTATCTATGGATCAATACTCACGGGGCCTGCCCGCTTCGTCGTGGTCACTGTGAAGTCTGGACAGAACAGCAGATCCTGTAGACAAATAGAATTATGTTTCAAAATAAAACTATTATAATTATATGTTTTTATGAAATATTTTATCTAGGGGAATTATAGGCTGATCTGATCACCGTAAGGGCCGCGGCATTTAATCTGCCAATTCGGAAGAGACAAGAATGCTCATATTATTAAACAAAGGCAGACAGACCGCGCGGAACACCAAAAGTGAGGCCAAAAAAACGAATTCTAAAGGGTGGGTATGTTACATACAATGCGACGACGCTTCGTGGCGTAGTACTCGAGTTTTATAAAGATAAAGATAAAGATGTATTTATTTGTTTAAACATGTGTAAAAAGATACATAAATATGCACATCTGGATGGAAAGTTTAAAATTGTAGGTTCAACATGTTTTGCCATATTCGGCGTACAAAATAGCTTATAATATTTAGTCACAATTACAAATAAGTTTTTTTTTTTTTATTATTATACACAAAATTAAAACAATTCAAATAGATACATAATCAGTCAATGCAAAAAATATAGTCAAAAAAACCAAAAAATAAATTATAATTGAATCAGTAAAATTACTAAACTAAAAATATTTATTAAGTTATCTAAATTCAAAATGTCTCATTCAAAAATTCCGTAACACTATAGTATCCCTTACTAATTAGCAATATTTTTAGTTCTCTCTTAAATGAATTAACATTCATTACCTTAAGGGCATTAGGAATTTTATTGTATATTAATGGGGCCATGCATATTACACTTTTTCTTAGAAATGCTGTTTTGGCGGAGAGTGATTGGACCCAAAGTTTGTACTTCTCACGTCTATTTCTACCTGAATTATTAGTCAGAAGGGGAAACAAATGAGGATTGGTTTTTACAAATAGTGATATTTCTAACATGTAAAGTGACGGAAGTGTTAGAATTCTCTGCTGCAAAAATATTGGTTTGCAACTGTCAGTAGATTGCAACATAAACATTGCCCGTATACATCGCTTTTGTGCTTTGAACGCAGTGTCCTTTTGAGTTGAATTGCCCCAGAAAATTATTCCAAATCTCAACACTGATTCAGTAATCCCGTAATATGCAGCAAGTAAAGTATCCGTATTGACAGTCGGTGCTTACTTATAAAGAGCATATGACGAAGTACTAATTTTTTTACAAAGTTCATTAATGTGAGTTTTCCAATTAAGTTGTTTGTCAATGATTAATCCCAAAAATCGGGCTGTTTCAGCTTCTTGTATTATATCATCTTGGTATACTAAGTTAAATTTTGATGGATTATGTAATTTTTCTCGTTGTCTAAAATGCATTATATTTGTTTTACTAAGATTAATTTTCAAATTATTATTATTAAGCCAGGTAATTATAGAATTCAAAGAATCACTTGAATCAGAATGGTAGTTGATAACATTTTTTGGTGCTATGGTTACAGTACTGTCGTCAGCGAACAATGATAAGGGTTCCTTAGTTGCATTTGGTAAATCATTAATGTACAGTAGGAACAAAGGGGGGCCCAGTACACTTCCTTGGGGAACACCATATGCGTTGTATCGTTTATCAGTGGAGAAAATCTGTTCCCTTTTAGTTTTAATATTAAATTTTGATATTTGGGTTATTTGTTGGCGGTCTGATAAATATGATTTAATCAATTCTAGGACATTACCTCTTATACCATAAGCCTCAAGTTTATCTAGCAGAATACTATGGTCTACATAATCGAAAGCTTGTGACATGTCACAATAAATAGAACAAACTGGGGCCTAAGTCTACTAATTTATAAACGTCACAATGGTCTCTCAATGGTAAGTTTTTGACAGATTTGCCATACAAAAACTGTCAAAAACAAACCATTGAGAGACCATTGTAACGTTTATAAATTAGTAGACTTAGGCCCCTGGTAAGGATTTGTCAACATGTGAAGAAACTACGTATAAAAAATCGTAAACAGCCATATTGATGTTTTTATTTTTCCTGAAGCCTTTTTGCTCATCACATAGGATTTCATTTTGGTCTAAGTAGCAATTTATTTCACTGTAAATATATTTCTTAAAGATTTTTGAGAATACGGAAATTAGTGCAATAGGTCTATAGTATTTATTATGTTTCTTAAATATAAGTTTAATAATTGTCAACTTGAGGTCTTTTGGAAACGTCCCACTCTGTATACAAAGATTCAGAATATGGCTTAAATGATGAGAGATGTCGTCATTTACTGCTTTGATAACTTTAGTCGAAATACCGTCATACCCTACACTGCTAGTATTTTTAAGATTTCTAATAATTTTCTGCATATGATAAGGTAAACAGGGTGATAAAAACATTGAGTTCCGTTGGGAATTAATTAATTTAAGTTTTGAATCAGTATTTGTGTTTTTTGGCCTCACTCTTGGTGTTCCGCGCGGTCTATCTGCCTTTGTTTTATAATCTGAGCAAGAATGACTATAAGTTACAAAAGACAACGTATATTGTTTTCCCCAAAATGCATAATGGTTTGTATAAGCATAAATGATAAATGATTTTATTTCCTTAAGTAGTTTGTACTTTTTACACGTCAATCATATTTTTATAAAACTAGATGAGGTTGGCGTTTCCTATCTGACTACTCTGAAAAGAAAGGCCGAAACAAACTCAGAGGTCACAGTCTCTTTTAAAGTACAGACATAATCTTGGTGATAATAGATAATCTTGGTCAGATCATGTGAATATCATGTGGATTGGTGTCCGGGATGGTCTTTTGAGAAAAGAACCACACAGATTGAGTGAACCTGTTCAATCATTGCACGCATTTATTAATAATCATGCAGCTGAATTCAGAACTTGAGGAGCTCAACGATTGGTTGGACCAACTATACCAAAAAAAGAAATACAGTACACACAGTATCTCTAGCTAGCAGGAGTTCAGTATGTCTAGATTTTCAAAACTGGATTTGGGGTGATTCTGTACTTCGTCTGTCTTACCATAGGTATCTGAGAAAAATGTAGTTGGTAGAAGGGGCCGGCATGGCAAGAGTCCTGGGCGCCTATCGAAGGGGGCGCAAAAAGTCGCCAATGATGAAATATAAAAAAATCATCACCATTTCATACTCTTACTTACCTATATCTAAGAAGTCCGAAGAGCTACTTGAATATATTGTGCAGTACGAGGATGAAAGCGTACTTCCAAATCTGCCTATTTCTATTCAAATTCCCTTTAAATTGCAGCATTGCAAGCGATTTTTTAGCAAGTTGAAATTAATACCTTCGTTATTGAAGGCTATAATTGGTCAAGAAAGGTTATGCGACCTAGCTTTTCTCAGTGTGGACCGAGAAGATAATTTACGAAGGGGCGCAAATGTGATGCGTTCCCTAGGCGCCATTTTCCTTTGGTACGCCCTGGGTAGAACATGTGTTATTTCTGTTCTTTTTACTACAGTCTGTTTTCCCTTACAAATACAATAAAAAGTAATATGAGTGATGCGCTAAGGCGGCTAAGGTGATGCGTGCGTAATGCTGAGGCAGGTCTCGATATGTTACCAATATTCACCCATCCACGGACCGACCTCGGTAAGCTTAACTTTCGATTGAGTCACGTGGCTGTTATTATTTAGCCACGAGCCCCTCCACGTAAAGAAATTGTGTATATAAGGTAGCAGGGGCATCGACACGCCACCTGTTACATGGATTCAGTATAAGAATCTTAACATTGCAATTTTCGTCAATTATTAAAACAAAAATTTGCTGTTCCATACATTTTGACGGCATAGGTATTACACTTCTACGAAACAGCTTTTTTATAACTGGAGAAAAATTTATACTCACGCATTTATGCTGAACAATTCAGCACATTATTCACACACACGCACACGCACATTATTAGGTTTAGAAAATTATGCTGAACAGTTTGACTCTATGTCCCTGTCATATTGTATGTTTAGAATTTCCTATCAAATAATTGAAGGCAGTTGTAATGACTATAGCAAGATTAGACATGTCTCAGTTTATTTTGGCAACTAATGAGAGTTTCCAAGACAACCAAACCTTCAATACAATATTATCATTAAGCCATAAACAAAAGATAAGAAATGATAGACACTCACACACACAGCATTGATAAGAGACTGTGCTAGGGGCACTGACTCATTCTCTGCGGCAGCCGGGAGAGAAGACCAGAAAAAACCATGCCACTCCGGTTCCTCCAGCATATACGGTAGCACTCGCGTTAGAAGACGGGCACAGTTTAATGCTGAAAATGAAGAAGACATTAACAATTGATTATCATGTTAATGGGCAGATTTTTACTGCCAGTGTTACAATTTATTATATTGAAAAGTATGGAGGGTAGGGAAGGTGAATACAAATTAATTTATCTAAAAAAAATAGAATTAAATGGTGGTTGATAACCACATCAAAAAAGCAAGAACATGCTCTCGGCATCAAATGTCTTTATTTACGTTAAAATCTGACATGTAGTCGTGACTGTGGTGTGCTGGGCACATTTTTATTGTTCATCTATACAAGACTGTGGCGGTTAAAAGGTTAATGAATGACCAACCGGTCATGGATTTTATTAATTAACTAGAAGCGCTCTGCGGTTTCGCCCGCTTAGTTCCCGTTCCCGTGGGAATACGGGGATAAAATATAGCCTTTGTCACCCGGGGATAGTGTAGCTTTCCAACAGTGAAATAATTTTTCAAATCGGTTCAGTGTTTCGTAGCAAACAAACAATCAAATCTTTCCTCTTTATTATTAGTAAGTATTATAGGTATATTAGTATAGATGAACTATTTTTTTTGTTAACCCTATCAACTAAGCATGGGCAAAAATGTGGAGCAAGTTATATATCTAGCTATAAGTTCGCAGGTTAGTTAATTGAAGGTTTTTTTTTACTACAACTATGTTTAAGACAAAACAACATAGCAACAAATTCAAAGATTAATATAGTGGTCTAGAGATTTTTATTGAATCCTATGAAAAATCAATAAAATAGCAAAGCCTTTGAGCATTATAATATTTAGCTTTTATTGCTGTTTAATATGATTCATGGTCGGTGTTTATTTACAAGAGCGGCAGTCAGATTAATATGACAAATGTCAAAAATAATTCAGCTGCTAATTTTAATGAGTAAGGCTGCCAAACAAGATCAATATATGATTGTCCTTTTTATTTATTTTTCTAATTACATAAACCTATAACATCCTTATGATTATGTGAGATATGTAGAATAAAATAAAATTACCTTAATTTAAGGATTTTAGGATTTTCTATTTTTACTAATGCTGTGTTGTTTGTTCGTGAAGTCATACCTGTCTGCTGTTCCCTCTGGGTCCTGCAGCTGCTATCTACCATCTTCACCAGCTTTTCTACGGCCTTATAAACAAGTGTCGCGAGATTATTTGGAGATTCTTCTCGTAAAGCGCGGATCTCCGCACCAGGCACCAGTGCGAACACATCCTGAACATTGGTCACGCTTTCCGACCAGAACTGGTCCCAAAAACTGTCGTCCGAGGAGTCAATAGGCTATAATGAAATCATTACATCAATATTCTAACACCAACTTTGTAAATTTTTTTTTTGCATCAGATTCAAAACACTTGCCTGGGTTTTAGAGGTAAGCTGGACGACAGCTTTCCTAAAGTTTAGTTTTGTGTCAGCGTTACCCATTTTTTATGATTTCTAATTGTTCAAATACAATAAATCCATCACAACACAGCTTCTCATAAAAACAATGAAAAATGACAAACTGACAGATGGTTGACTTGACAGAAGACAACGTGTCAAAGACAAATATGGGACCTTTTCAACATTTTGAAAGAAACTAGTTTTTCAGCCACCAGTCAGTTATGTTAAATATAGTAGATTGTAGTTTTACTGTCATTTTTGATTATTTTGAAGTTTATGAAACATCAAAGTTGCACCAGCAAGACTTATCATTTATACCAATTTAAATATAAATGCGACTTTTTTTGGGTCTGGGTCTGAATGATCTTTGGTCTTTATATTGATCTGTGCTCTCTTCTTCTGCCTTTATGATTTATACGTCAGTGTAGGACACGATATCGAAAAGAGAGTATCGATGTACTCATTAGTAGTATCGAAAAAAAGTATCGCAATCATAAAAGTATCGATATTTCAAAATTTCGAGTACTTTTCTTAAGGCCTAATGCGCATAGGGCATAGGTCAATAAAAGTAGGTAAATAACGTCAGTTTAACCTCAGTAGAACAGGACATTAAAAAAAGGGTATTGGTACAGTCGCCAGCAGGTCAAGCTATCCTAAACTGTCAAATTTTCCCAATTGAACATAAACCTTATTCCTTCGTGATTCGTGGGTTCGATTCCCGCACGGAACAAATATTTGTATGACCTACAAGTAGTTGTTCCGGGTCTGGCCGTTTGTGTATGTGAGTTTAAATGTTTGTAAACGCACCCACAATACAGGAGAAATTCCTAGTGTGGGGCAACGTTTTTAATAAAAAAATAAAAAAAAAAAGTTGAAAAACCATCAAAGAATATGACAGATTGGGGTAGCTTGATGAGCTGGCCTCTGTACATACGCAAAATTAATACAATCTCCTGAAGTTTTTTATGGTTTAGTTAGAAGCAAGTCTTGTATTTCACTTCGTTGTTGTTCTTATTGACAAAATACTGGTAAAATTCTCTTTTAGTAGGCGGTATTCTTCTAATGACTCAAATATCGATACACAACACAGTTACACAGCACTGAATAATAGTGAGTATTTTTATTTATCAATAAATAGTCAAGCAAAATAATGATCAACCGCATTATTATAGCAGAAAAACAAAGCGCGAAATGAACACGATAAATAAGTTATAACAACGGTGAACGAGTGAGTGATTGATTAGTGTAGTAAATGAATGAAGGAAAGGTTAGAAACTTAACTGTGAACGGAAAGAATGATTTCGATTAATGATCGATGTAATGTGTTAGAAGGTTCAGAACGAGTGAAGTAGATGGCGTTGCCATAACCATAAAAATGAGCCGCAAGGTCGCAAGTTTTAAATACCTAGGTAATTTCTAAGATTACCCATTTAAATCTTAATTTCCTAATCGATACGATACCTGTCAAAAAGTACTCATTGAGTAAAAGTATCGAACGCAAAGTTTCGAGTACAAAAGTATCGGTATCGAAAGGAAATGTACTCGGTCCCACAGAGTTTCGATACTTTTTTCGTGTCCATATGTCAGTGTCTGCCTTGCACTTTTGTCTGTCACTTGTCAGTTACTCAGTTGTCTATGTCACTTTGTCTATGAAAATCTAATCATTTTCGAAGTGCTGGAAAATGGCTGCTGCAAATATTGCCCGCAGTGCTATAAGTGGATTATTACGAAAATCCACTACCATTAGGACACCGGTAGTATGCCGGCTCTCGACTGTTGCCCTGCAGCAAAAATATAGCTCAGTAAATGCTGCCTTAAAGACATACAACACCCAGTACCGTCAGAATGGGGTAAGGGTCTCATCAATCAATACAACGTAATATTTTGCGTACAAACTGTTTTATTTAGGTGGTATTTGTGCTAGTAAGGATAGTAGCACTATTGGCAAGTCTCAGTTTCTATAGATTAATCTTTGCTAAAATTATAACCTCAATCTTATTGCATAACAAATGTGTACAGTGTTACCCAAATTGTTTAGGTTCAGCAAGCACAACAGTACTCGTCAGGTGGGCACCCCAAGCCCTCGCCACAGGAAATAGAGGAACGAGTGCTGAAAGTTTGCAAGGCTTACGACAAACTCAGTTGTGTGAAGGTACATACTTAACATTTATTTCCATAATATTCTGTTTCAGGCCAAGAATATCAGAGTCCGCAACTACAGCGGCGGACCCCCGCTCACATTAGAACTTATTAAAAGTAGAGTGCTACTTGTTCTTCAACTTTATGACAAAATTAACCCAGAAAAGGTAGCTTATACTGAAATTATTTATGTTCTTAGAGTTGCCTTCTTGTAAAATGTGTTACGTCTATGTTTACTGTCTTTCATTTAATTTGAGAACTATAGAACATGTAACTAACAGAGTATTTTTCTGTTTCAGCTGAGCGTAGACTGTCACTTTATAAATGATCTTGGTTTGGACTCTTTGGACCATGTAGAAGTCATAATGGCGATGGAAGATGAATTTGGCTTTGAAATTCCTGATGGAGATGCGGAGAGGCTGGTTAGACCCAAAGACATTATCCAATATGTTGCTGACAAAGAGGATGTTTATGCATAAAATAAAAATTAACACAGTAGCATTGTCTATGGAATTTAAGCCCAGTTGTGCATGATGCCTATTGAAAATTCAGTTAGGAAAATTTCAGTGCTTTCTATATACAACTGGCCTAAGGTGACAAGACATTGAGCTTAGGGTTTAGTTTGATTTATTTTACTTGTAATTCTAATAAGAATGAACAATGTAAACTTATGCTGATCCAACATCCATCTCTGAAGATGTATAAAGTGTAAATTCTGTTTTTATTGATTATATGCCTGTTAGAGTAGATCATTTGTTTTTCATTTGGTCAATATCAATACCTGAACAAATAAATTGTTTAAGTTACACGGCAATGGGTTTTCTTTGGCAATTAATTTACTTAAAACTACATGAAAAGCAACTGATAAAAAACGACGCATTTGCCATTTTTCTGTCATTCGTCTTTAGTAAGTAATAGATCTATTTGTTGTGATATCATCAGTTGTCAAATAACATGTTCTCTATCAAACTTTTAAGCTTTTATTTATGAGATGTCTACATTTGAAAACCTTTTGATTAAATGAATTGTGTGTCAATTCATGATTCATACATACTACATAAACTCGCCTTCTTCCCATGGGGTAGGCAGAAACTACAGAACACCACCTGCTATAATCCTTACTAGAGATGAAACGGATAGCAGTTTAGCCGGATATCGGATATTCGGCCAACCTTGTAGCCAGATAGCAGGATATTTGGCCGCCGAATATCCGGTGGAACGTTGCCCCTACTCTTGGTGGGCAACTAAACTAAAAGTTTGCCAAAATCTATCTTTCTGCACCTTGCAGCAGTGTCTACAGCGAAATACTGTTTTCTGAAGCTGGACGTATTTTTTACGAAGACAAGCGGAACCGCTTGCTACCACTTAACGCAGAGGAATTAGTACCTATTCATTCACCATAATTTGCCCTTAGTGCAGTATGAGTACTAATTCAGTTTCTAAGTTGTAGAATTATCTTTTGATTAGGTACTGATCGTTTTTCTTCAGTGATACTAACTAAATAAAGCAATTAACTATTTTTATTCGGTACTGGCCGAATAGGCGATAGTATCCGGCCGAATCAGGGGAGGTCATGACCCCCCCAAAACCGTAAACCTTAAAATTGTAATTTTTCGTATTGTTCTATCAAACCCCGCTAATGAGACAATTGATTTTCTATTGTATCGTACCCTATAGGGTGCGGGCGGGGCTTGAGCGGTCTATCAAGCCCCGCTAATGAGTCACAATAAAATTGATTTTCTATTGTTTCGTACCCGTGCAGTCGTCCGCGAACCTGACGTTTTATTAATTTTCCAGTGATAATAAAATAATAGGACTAAAAGTCCGTGGTTTGCTCAAATTGATGTCATTACGAAATATTAAAAAAAAACAACACTATGAATATTTTCTATAATCGTATGTAAGATAATAATGAATGATGGATGGGACTTATACCCTGAGGGATATCATCACTAATTGTATTAGTGACTACCCTGATGCTGTATTTTTGAGCAAAGAAGATTTAGTTAAGTTTATTGAAAGTGCCCCCGCATCTAAAGAAAGAAAGAAAAATTATTTATTGGACTTGCACAGGAATCTTACAGACTTGCTACAGTATGATACGATAATTAAACACATAAAAGAAAAAACACTAAAACACTACTATGCTACACTACTATTAAAATTAACATTATACAAAAACAAAAAGAAAAATAAAAAATAAAGTCCTGTGCGAAGCCAAAAGGCCACTATCTCAGCATGATGCTGCGACATTTAAAAGTGTCGCAGCGCTGGTATTCTGATAGGGCTCTTAGTGTTATGCGTGGTAGATGCGTTCCGGGCCGGAACGCATCTACCACGCATAACACTAAGATAAAACAGTTCTTGACTCGGGCCGGAACTTCCGGCCCGAGTCAAGAACTGTTTTATCTATGGTCAAGAATGACATCGATTACGGCGCTAAATTCCTGCGACCCATCCCAATACCGCCTACGACCCGGATTTGGGTCGCGACCTGAGGTTAAGAAACGCTGCCCTAAATCATTATGAATAGCCATATAATAGAATCAACCGTCCTAGTATCTGCTAAATTTTCCAAAGTATCTATGTTCATTTTATTCACACACATTAAGATTCTGAAAGTGCTGGCCCTGCCATCTGATCTCTGCTACTTGTAAATGTGATAATAATGGGTTTTGCCTTGCATAAGCCTACCAGGCCAAGTAAACAACGTTCGATCATTCAGTTTGTAAGGAGCAGTTTCTAGATGGCGTTGTTTCGCATATTGTTATCGGAGAATTACATCACCACTCTACCACAAAATAAAGAGAGTACAGAAGGCAATCACATGTATGTACTTCGATTTGCATACCTACGCTCGGCAGTCGCGCTAGGGTTGTCAACTTTGGTTATGCACAAAAAACTATCGTGGTAGTGGCACTCGTATTTTAGGTCTTTGCCATGATCACAGGTAATCTCAACTCTAATAGTTATGATCGGCGGCGGGTGGCTACGCGGATGGCCCGGCCGGCTCGCCGAGCAGTTCTATCTTAACTATTTATAATGAGGAAGATGAGCGTATTTTTTAGCTTATAAGTACTACAATAAATACCTAATATAAATAAATTGTAAAAATACTACAAGGCCACAAAGTCATTTTCGCTTACCCACAACTAACTAGGTATTCTGTGTTACGTTAAAACTCACCTCTGTGGTCAACTCAACAACTGGTAGCTTAAAAAAAGACAATTCACAGTTTAATGTTGAATTTAAACAACCGTCCACTGAACAGTCATAGTAATTTTTTTTGTTGCTCCATTTTTGCATTTCACAGACGCGTGTCTCAGGGGATGGCACTCGCGCGCGCACTGGTCCCAACGTGTACGTTACCCTAGCAAGAAAGTGTCTCCTAGAGTTATATGAGTAGAACGTATAATGTGTGCCTTATCTGCTGTAAATGTGCCCCCACATAAAAAATGTGTGCCCCCTGTCGTCGTGTTTGGAGAAAAACGGAAAAAACGATTCTTGCTGGGGTAACGTTTTTCTAGCAGGAAAATTCTAAACGAATGATCGGAGAGAGAAAAATTATGCATGGCCAGAGAGCTTATATGTGTGCCAAAATGTGCCCCCAAAAATAAAATCTGTGCCCCTTCAGGTTTTCGAGATATTGCATTTCCTGCTGGAGTAACGTTTTGATGAATCGTATATCTCTAAAACTATTGCATGTGCCCCTGTAGAATAAACATACACGAGTAGCTCTTAAGGGGCACACCTTAGTGCCCTAATTAGATTTAAGAAAATATTTATAGTTTTCAAGTTATCGCGGTTTTATGAAAACCCGAAAAAACATCGCAGCGCCTAAATGAGACAAGGCACAAGTTCGCTGAATACTGTATTCGGTCCTTCTTGACGCTATTAATAACCATACAAAGTTTCAAAACTGTTCATGCATGCGTTTTTGAGTAATCTTGCTAAAAGTCAAAACGATGGTGTCTTAACTTTGACGGCAAAATACAAGGAACCGGCTCAATCCCAGATGTGTAGGTGTGAACCAAAATTGTGTGCCTTTAGTCAAAAATATATGGTGAAAATATTCAGCTTGGAATGTTTCGCATTAAGTTAATATTAACAAAAAACCAAAATATGTAAACAACGGCTGGTTATCCGACCAAATTCCAATGACTACTAAAAAGCGACTGATTCATACATATCGATGACCTTCTTTATTTGACGTATTATACCTAAGCTGTGTCCGTACAGTCGCGTTCAAAAGATTTGGGGGCTAATTAAAAATATATATTAAATGCACCTTGTGACTATTAAATGAAACAGCTTGTTGATGTGGAAATCATTATTTTTATTCCCTTAATTTTAATTCTTAATTCTTAAAGTAAGTATTGCATCAAATCACAGATTAAATTTCCTAAAAAAAAAAAAATTGGTAAAGTAATGAAAAAAATCCAAGTACTTGATAAGTGTACAAGTATTTTTAAATAAGTCAAAACAATGCCATTAAATACTTACCACTGCAGATCGTGCCATAAAATTCACCACCCCTACAACCACATAATTGTTATAAAATACTTAATACGCCACTTTCAACCAACTCAAAAAAAAGTAAACAAACAGTATCAGTGCAACTGCGTGACTCAATGTAACAGTGTCCTTGGCGTCATAACATAACTGCAACTGTTTACCAATACCATGTAATAATCCAAACGGACTTCCTAGTCAATAAACACTTCGTACCTATTATTCATATTAGAGCGACGTTACACGTAACTGTCTCTGTCACACTAACACCGTACGCGTACTAGCTGTCTCACTTTCTCCAAATTAGACAAAGCGACTCCTTGCGACACGACGGCGACGTCAGCGGATGCCGCGGTGCCAGAGATATCTGCAGCGGTGTGAAGAGGCGAAAAAAGGAACTTTCTATTAAGGTGAATGCTCCAACCAGCCCGCGAAATTCAAATTTTCTTACGTTTTTTGGAATTTGCAGGCCAGTGCTAGGTTGTATATTGATTAAAATATTATTCGCGGCTGTAAGACGTATGTAGTTACAGAATTATAAGCATCAAAATTACCAATACAACCCTCCAAGTTCATAAGGCGTAGGAACAAAAAAAAAAAAAGTCATTCCTATAGCTTTATGAACTTAGAGCGTAGTATTGATGATTTTAATGATTATAATTCTGTAACTACATATGTCTTACAGCCGTGAATAATATTTTAATCAACATACAACCTAGCACTGGCCTGCAAATTCCAAAAAACGCAAGAAACTTTGAATTTCGCGGGCTGGTTGGAGCATTCCCCTCACTGATGAAAAACTTACTGTTAATTTATCTAACCTACGGCTTATCAATAAATATAATAGAAACAGCTAGTAGAATATAATCCAATAACAACTTTATTTTATTACTTATTACTTTTCTACTTCAGTGTACTCAGGCACAACACATGTTGAACCGGTTAGTGAGTAAAGTAAAGAAGGTCATCGATATGTATGAATCCGTCGCTTTTTAGTAGTCATTCAAATTTGGTCGGATAACCAGCCATTGCTTACATATTTTGGTTTTTTGTTAATATTAACTTTATGCGAAACATTCCAAGCTGAATATTTTCACCATATATTTTTGACAAAAGGCACACAATTTTGGTTCACACCTACACATCTGGGATTGAGCCGGTTCCTTGTATTTTGCCGTCAAAGTTAAGACACCATCGTTTTGACTTTTAGCAAGATTATTCAAAAACGCATGCATGAACAGTTTTGAAACTTTGTATGGTTATTAATAGCGTCAAGAAGGACCGAATACAGTTTTCAGCGAACTTGTGCCTTGTCTCATTTAGGCGCTTCGATGTTTTTTCGGGTTTTCATAAAACCGCGATAACTTGAAAACTATAAATATTTTCTTAAATCTAATTAGGGCACTAAGGTGTGCCCCTTAAGAACTACTCGTGTATGTTTATTCTACAGGGGCACATGCAATAGTTTTAGAGATATACGATTCATCAAAACGTTACTCCAGCAGGAAATGCAATATCTCGAAAACCTGAAGGGGCACAGATTTTATTTTTGGGGGCACATTTTGGCACACATATAAGCTCTCTGGCCATGCACAATTTTTCTCTCTCCGATCATTCGTTTAGAATTTTCCTGCTAGAAAAACGTTACCCCAGCAAGAATCGTTTTTTCCGTTTTTCTCCAAAACGACAGGGGGCACACATTTTTTATGTAGGGGCACATTTACAGCAGATAAGGCACACATTATACGTTCTACTCATATAACTCTAGGAGACACTTTCTTGCTAGGGTAACGTACACGGTCCCAACTGGTCCGAGATATCGTGTCCGTGAGCGGTGTCTATGTGTGCGTTGCTCGAGCGCACTTTATAAGTAGATTGCCTTCTGTACTCTCTGTATTTTGTGACTCTACCTTCCCTCAATTAATGTATGATTAGGATTACACAAGTTAGCACAGAGTACATTTATTTATAGGCATCTACATCTTGAAGTTCCGCTCAAGCAAGATTGCATTGTCTTCATCCTTTCAATATTGTTTCTATTTGTGCAGCTTGGCTAGAAACAATAGATCTGCTATTTGATAGTGTAGTGTACGCATGGGGTAAGCGGCTACTTGCTTACTCACTTCTTCGGTCACCAACGTCTATAATCTCGACATTTCTAAAAATGAAAATAGATGTACGTACCTGTTTTACCTTACCTACCTACGACGTAGTACTCTTATATCGGCTCAGGTCACAGTGCTATTATCAGCCAATAGCTCAAAGCGCAATATCAAATGCAGTGATAAAATATCCCTACATTGCGCCTTTTGTAGCCCAGCGTCAGTAAAATTACTTATAACATTTACGCCTTGTTTCCCCAAAGGGTTGGGCAGAGGTGTACGTACACCCACATTTTGCCAGTTATCGTTTTTCATGAAATGGGGGCCAGCCTATTGCCATCAACCAGGCACAAATCGATTCCAGGCTGCTACTGAGAAACTCCAGTTAGAAAACCCCAACAAGGGACTACTCACAGTTATTCAGTTCTGTTCAGCTTTTGTCCATAGAAAACAACGATTTTGTATGAGATGCATACGCATCCGTTCAGCCGCGGAAAGCTGGTGTGCGGTGTGCGTTACTCCAGCGGAATGTTGTCGCTTTTCAGGATTTCGGCTTGACAGATAATTAGTACCCCGTCTCTTGTAAATGTGCCCGAAATTTAGAATTTGTGCTTCCAGCCGATCCAAAGATATTCACGAAAAACAGATTCCGCTGGAGTAACGTCACCCCAGCGGCATGTTTTTTAACCGGTGGTCGTAGCTGAATACAAACTAGCTACTTAGATACATCTAATTTGTGCCTAATTGTGCCCAAAAGATGAAATTTGTGCGTCTTGAGGTTTCAGAGTTATTCAAGGTGCTGCTGGAGTAACGTTTAGCAAATTGCCGTATCTCTTAAACGGCATGACATACAACTACGATTTTTGGCGACATCGATTCAATACCAATAGAGAAATTTCGTTTAGAGAAACAATACTTACGACTAATCCCAAAGAAATCAAATCATGTGAAATAAAGTATTTTGGTGTACTTTATAGTTCTCATAAAGTATAGAGTACAATTACCTGAAATAACGTACAATACTTTATTATAAAGTACGGGTGGCAACCCTAATTATAATGCTACAAATTTAAGAAGGTTGGCACAATGTACTGCGCGGCCGCTTTTATACAGTCATTCAAACTTGTTCGGTTAATCGTGAAATTTCTTTTCCCATGGTTTGTTTCTTCTATCTGAGTAGTTACAAGGATTTTTCAACTGAAACTTTAAGGATAAACAATTGAATAAAGGTACTAATTATTTGTCGAATCATAATTACCGTCACTTAATAATAACTCATGTATTGGAGTGTTACATTTTAGCGTAACCAGATTTTAATTAAACTGGAATAACACTCTGAGGAGTTGGAATAGAAACATCTAATTTCGCATGATGCTGTGAGTTCATAAAAGGTATAAACCACCATAATTGGTAAGTTTCTAGGGTTTCTCATTGAAGCGCAGGATCGATTTTACGGTTTTTGAAAAACAATTTCTTATTTTCCAACAGTGTCGATTATAGAAAAAATAAAATTGTACAACACACGCACAAATTAAGACCCACTGTCGTAAAAAAAATCGTAGTTGTATGTCATGCCGTTTAAGAGATACAGCAATTTGCTAAACGTTACTCCAGCGGCATCTTGAATAACTCTGAAACCTCAAGACGCACAAATTTCATCTTTTGGGCACAATTAGGCACAAATTAGATGTATCTAAGTAGCTAGTTTGTATTCAGCTACGACCACCGGTTAAAAAACATGCCGCTGGGGTGACGTTACTCCAGCGGAATCTGTTTTTCGTGAATATCTTTGGATCGGCTGGAAGCACAAATTCTAAATTTCGGGCTATTGTGTATGGTAAATACTTTGTGCATCCAATCATTGGGGAGCTATTCGACAAAAACTGTTTCCGCTGGAACTATGTCATCCTAGCGGCATTTTTTTTTTGTTCCTATGGACGTGCAAAAAAAATACTTTCAATAAAGTGTGTAACGAGAGGTAAATATGTATGTTTAAATGAAATTTGTATGTCATTAAACTGTGGATATAATGAAGTTGCCGCTGCGGTGACGAAACATTCGACATGTTTCCGCTGCGACTACGCACACGGTAAGCTGAATGGACTCTATACAAAATTGTTGTTTACAATGGACAAAAGCTAAACAAAGCTGAATAAGTGTGACACTGCCCGACCTGAGAATCGAACTCAACCTTATGCTCAGCAGACAGCGACAAGGTATAGGGAGTGGGTAATGCACAAGAGTATGCCCTTATCATTGATTTACCACTAGCCGTAGATAAAGCGCGTCATACAAAAACAAGGCGAGAATTTGTCACTAACTGTATTACAACCCGTCTAATACACTAGACATCTGGCAGTTATATTATCTATAGCGGCGCGTAGTGCTTTGTAATTCATTCGGATTATACGGCATAAACGGCTCGAGTGTTAGAATCTGGGGGAAAGGAGTGCACGCGTCGCTATTTGTGCACTACTTTTCCGTCCCATTTTTTGAGCGTTAATGATCGATCTACGGCTAGTGGTAAATCAATGGCCCTTATACTCAAGTAATTGAAGTAAAGAAAACAAGTAATTGAGAATCATAGTATTTATACAACTTTATTTTTGATGAAGTTTCACATAGATAAAGGAGATGGAACCAGAAATACGAAATGTAAGTAGTGCCAGCAAAAAGAATTATCAAGTTTGACTAGTTGGTACCTAATGGTAGATATGAGACAACATTGAGATTAAAAACATTACTTATCTATGGTTTCTAATAACAGCAATTATTATTTCGGTTATTATTAACATTTAGTAGTACATAGGTTATTGATTGAAATTATAACAATATTCCTGCATCTCCGTTTATCTTTAGAAAAGAAAGATACTTTCTAAGCGTACAATAATAACATTTATATACAGACTAAGCTCGCGACATCTACGCACCGCACTGTCCTTACACACACACATGCACGAGTCCATTTCTCATATTATATTACACCACTATGTACACTTTAATCTGAAGTTCGCAGCCTCAAGATATATTATTCTTTTATAAACGAAAAACAATTTAAATACTGATACTCCCAGTTTCTCAAGTGCCACAAATGGCAAAGTTCTTGCTGAACACAGACAACATCGTATATACAAAATAAATAACAACAAAACAACAACCCACGTCGTCAAGTCTACTGAGGCTATGTCGCACGGAACGCGATCACAACACTAGTGATTGTTCGACGATAAGTTTAGAACATTGTCCACTGGTTATGAAGTTATCGTTGTTTGGCTCGGCAGCGCTGGGCGGCGCGCTACCTGAAGCGGTTGGCGCGCGCGCGACCGGCCGAGCGCAGGCGGCGCGCCGCGCTCGGGTCCACGCGCGCCACGCGCACCACCGGCTGCAGCCAGTCGCCCAGCCCGTGCAATGCGCGCTTCTTCTTCTTATTATCCTTATCATCAGTCTCTGAACGCAGTTTTCGCTCCTCTTTCTCCTCAGCCTTTGCCTTTTCCGCCGACACCTTCAAATCTTGTAACGTTTTTTCTTTACTATCAGATATGTCCATTTGCTCACAAGGCTCCTCTATTGAATCCTCTGTTAGAGTCTTGTCTTGCGAGTCACACTCTGATTTAGATTGCAAATTAGAGGTTTCTATAATAGTCCTATCTTCTTTTTCAGTCTCTGATAGATTGGTGTCCTCCTCGCTGATGGTGTCCTGCGTCGTGTCGTCGTCGGGCGGCTCTGCTGACGACCGGTCTAAACTACTCTCCACTTTGTTTTCTGACTCAAGACTGCTTGTTCTGGAGCCCTTTTTAGTTTGCTTCTTTTTATTCGGCCAGCCTGTTCGGTTCTTCTTTTTGAATTTGCCGCGCCTTCCTCTGGGCTTGTCTTCCGCTTCCTTGATCTCGTTCCTAATTAGGTCGCAGTTCTCGCACTCCGACACTAGGCTGGACACGTCAGGCACGTTGGTGGACGTGGTGACGGCGGCGTCGCCGTCCATCACTTCGTCGGACACGTCGTACTCCGCCGCGTCCTCAAATACTTCTGACAGAAACTGTTGTAGTCTTTCCGATGCCTCCTGAGTCTCGGAAATGACAGGATCCAGTTTAATATTGCTGTGCGTGTCGCTGATGGTGTCCTCCGACGCCGTGGACTTGTTGTCGTAGTGCAACCGGCGGCGTGGGCCCAGCCCCGCGGCGCCCAGCATGGCCAGCGTGGACGCGTGCTCGCGCGGAGACTTCCTGGAATGGCCCTCGAGCGCCAGCATGGCGACGGTAGTTCGCTTCCTGATCTTCTGTTTCTTCATCCCGCGCGTCCCATACGACCGCGACGGTCCAGGCTTCTCTTCTCGTCTCACTAAGTCACTCAGTGGACAGCAATTTGGCTTCAAAGGCGGTAACTGACCGAATTCATACGGTAACTTTGGCGATTTTGTATATAGTGCTGTAAAAAATACAACAACAGTGATTAAAATACGAATAAAATAATAAAGCAAATAAATCTATTATGTTTCATAGCCACATTACTTACCAAAATACTGTGGTATATTTTTAGCAAGCATTTTGTCCTCATCTTGTCGTTTGAAGGTCTCGAACCAGGGTTCGCTGTGTGGCACAGATTCAAAGGCGAACTCCAACTGCTCCACAGCTGGGGTATACTTTAGCTTCCCATCTTCCCACTTCATGCATTTCTCTATGGGTTCTTCTCTCAATGGACTGATTTCTGGATCTGGAGGTGCCGGTGGCTCTACAGGCACAAGCTGCTCCACGACCTCGGGTGGTTCAGGCGGCGGTTCAATAGTCTGTGCTTTACAGGGCACTCTGCGCGCTCGCTTAGCAACGGCGGGAGGTCGCTTCTTCCGCCGCCGCTTGTCCTCGGGCCAGCTGTCCTCCTCGGACGAGTCCTCCTTGAGCGCCAGTGGGCGCGCCAGCCTGCGCCGCTCGGCACAGGCCGGCGGCGGGCTGGCCTTGCGCCGCGCGCTCAGCTCCCTGTCGTCGTCGTCGTCGGACGACGTAGAACTAGTGGAACTGGCGCGCTTTGGGAACATAAATTGTTCGGCTTCGTCACTTAGCACCGACAGTTCCGAACGCCGCACCTTCCTGAACTTGACGACTAGAGGTTTAGTGCCGTTGCACGCAGGCGGCGAGTCTTTCCTCTTGTTGGCGAACCCGCCGCTCGACCTTAACTTGGTGCTGACGCCGACTACTTTGTAGTACTGTCGGTCTTCAGTCAGCGCTTCGCTGGCTCGCTTACTGCAGCGCGTGTTGTGTTTTCTCTCGTCGTCGATGACGCCGTTGCGCCGTGGGCTCAGGTTGCCGTTGACCGTGGAGTCTGGCGACTGCGATCGCTTCGTCCTTTTGTTCTTAGACTGTTCGACGTCGCCGTTGCACATGTTCCTGAGGGAGCGCCTCTCACCGTTGATCGGCGTGGCCTTGTCTAGGAAGCTGGTGACGTCAGTGCCCGCACCGATGAGTGAGTCCAGCGCGATGAAGTTGGTGTGGTTGCGTACGAAGGCGAGGTGGTGCGGGGAGCGCCGGTGTAGTGCCGCGTCCACGTACTCAGTGTTGCACATCTCACAGTAACCCCCCTTCACCTCTTTGTCTTCCTTCTCTTTGATTCTTGGACGACTTTTTCTCGTCATTCTGTAAAAAGATTTTTTTCACTATTAGGACACATTGAGTTAATCCAGTAATCTACTTTAACGCAACTCCAGCTTACTTCTGTATGGCAATATCTTTAATATTTTGATTAGGGGCAGTAATTTTTTCTGGTGTTTCCTTCTTCTTTTCTTTAGGCGGGTCCGGCTCTAATGATATCTCGGGCCATTCATCGAATTCCTTATAAATAGGCCTGCACAACCTGGAATTATAAAACATGTTTTAACTTTTTTTTTGTTTTCAGTGAGTTAAAAGACATTTTCTTATAAAATTTATTTCATACTTGTCCAAAAATTCAATCTTGATAAAATGTTTAGTGAAGAGCGTGACATGCGCTTTGCGCGACGCCGTGAAGAAT
The DNA here is from genome assembly GCA_949987655.1 of Polymixis flavicincta. Lineage (NCBI taxonomy): Eukaryota > Metazoa > Arthropoda > Insecta > Lepidoptera > Noctuidae > Polymixis > Polymixis flavicincta. Next base: position 23,013,301 of record OX465183.1, read on the forward strand.
GTATCATACAGTTTATCCAATAGACTTATAGCCTGAAAGATTAATAAATATTTTGTAAAGATATATAATAATAAAGCGCCATTAAGATATAAATAAATAGAAATGTTAGAAGGAAAAGGAAAGTTGTTAATAGTTTTAGATAGAAAGTAGCATGCATGGAATAGATAATCAATTGCAACAAGCTCTATGAAGACCTACATAATCTAACTAGTATTTTTATCTTACACACTGTATGAATATCAAATAAATTACTTCAATTTCACAAGGTATCAATTTCATGGATATGAAGCAGCAATAAAGAATTTACAAGCTCCTAACGTTAAGTATTTACAGAAATACAAAGTATCTTGCTTTGAACTTAGACCGATTGAGTTTAAATGCCACATGTTATCCATCAAACTCGCACCTTCGCTTATGCTAGTGAGTGCGGGTGTGTGGTGTATACCTTCTGCACAGTGAGCTGTATGTACTTGTTGTTGGGCGAGATATGTGGCGGGTCCGGCCGCACGCGCTCCAGCATGGCATCGGCGCGCGCGCGCCCCTCACGCCGCACCCATCGCGCGCCCCCGCTCGCCCACGTGCCGCCTGCGCCCGCAGGGCGGTCGCGCACCACGTGCGTCACGCGGGCAGTCAGGAATACTTCTTGTTGCTGGAAGCAAACAACTCTGTTTATCAACAAGCTTATGAGTGCACATGGAACTACTTGTTCGACTCTGATTATTGTTATAGTTATCACAAGCTGCCAAACTGAACATGGCATAAAGACTGTTGCAAGAAAGTAGTGACGGCATAGTGCTTTGCTCAGTTGTCAAATGGATTTATGCTGAAATTACAGTAAACTATATATATTTCCCCACACTCGTGGGAAAACAAGACCAATTAGGTATTGCTTAATAATAAATTATTGATAATGTGTTTGATATTGTGTCTAATAATTCGATCGAAACTGCGTATGCAAGTCGACGGTCGCTAATTGGAAGTACGCCTTATAACATGAAGCCTGGGATTGTGTTACAACAGACGACTATAAGTCTCACCTTACTTTTCAGAAACGGAAACGGTGACAAAGTAAAATAACATAAATTTAGATTAGTTTAGATGGATGGATTTCCTCCATATTTAGAAAGAGCCAAAGTAAAGTTAAAACTTTGTTACGTTTTTTTTAAATCGGGTTGTATCTTGTTCAAAATATGATTCACAACTGTAACAAATTAGATAGCAGAAAGGAACAAAAAAATATGTACAGGTGATGCTTATTTCTACAGTAATGTCTTTCAGCATACCTGCGATAAGAGAGTAGATAGATCAAAAGAGATGTAGACAGTGTATGCAAAATATACACTTGTACACTAAAAACAGTGATATTCACACTAGAAATAAGGACAAACTACATGCTCCCTTTCACCGGCTTCATAAGGTTCATAAGTAATTTGTTGGGCTTGGTATAACCTTTTATAACAAGCTTCCCTCTTCTTTGCTAGATTTGCCTTTTAATGCGTTTAAAGCTCAAGTAAAATCCATCCTTTGTTTAAAGGCTTACTATTCCATTAACGATTATTTAAGTGACAAGAGTAATCGGTCGCTGTGATTAACTCAAGACAATGTTTATATGTTCTTTCTCCAGAATTAGAGTACCTACAGGAAAAGTTTTTATCCAGTGCGCAAACTGTAACCATGAATTCAGCATATAATTCTAGACACTCCTACCGCAGAAATTTTTCGCCGGTTATACAAAAAAAAATGTTACAATTTGCACACTCTGGATAAAAACTTATCCTTTAGTGACAGGTTATATGGGTTCATACAATTATTTATACAATATTTTAATTTGATTGACCAAGTTTATTTTTTATTATTATTATCTACCTATTATGTCATTAGTAATTGACATGATCTACTCATAACAATAATCCGGCATTGCATAATATATGTAAGCTATCACGCTCTTTATACCAGGAGGCTTTTATTTTGGTATTGTGCTTTATTGTTTATTACTTTGCTTATATTTACAAGAAAAGTTTTTATCCAGTGCGCAAATTGAAACCATGCAGAATTTTTTCGCCGGTTATACAAAAAAATATCAGCTGTTTCATAGAAAAGTACAATCCCTACGCGGTGAAAATGTATGGAAAAGCTGATTTTTTTTGGATAACCGACGAAAAATTTCTGCGCTAGGGGTTCTAGAATGATATGCTGAATTCATAGTTTCAGTGCGCACTGGATAAAAACTTTTCCTGTAGAATCAAGTCCATCAGACTAAACAGACAGCTGTGCTGCTGGGGAATTTGTTGCGCTACTTCTTCTTCCCAGCTAAAGCACTAGGAAGTGTCGAAGGGTGGGCGTTTTTGGGGGACTGTCTTATTATTTTGACGTTCGAAAAGTGCTGATTCTCAGCCTAATTTGAATTAATTATTTTTGATTTTGATTATGTAAGAATACAAAGGAAAACAAAATACATTAAATCAAAAACAATTCTGTAATTTATATTTAAAAATAATAGGTCTTTACCTATGAAATTGCCGTTTTGTATGAAAAAATTTAAACGAATTTTTTTCATGAATTTTTTATTTGTATTAATCGAAGTAATCACCCATGCAATCAATGCATCTTTGCCATCGCAGTGGCAGTTTATTGATGCCCTTCTTAAAGAAATCAGCTGGACGGGAGGCAACAAATTCTTCAAAGGCATTTTGTACTGCCTCTCGGGTATTAAATTTTTTTCCCGCCAAGAAGTTATCCAAATTCTGGAAAAAGTAGTAGTCTGTAGGCGCAAGGTCTGGTGAGTAGGGCGGATGACGGAGAGCTTCCAACCCCAGTTCTTGCAACTTGGAGACCGTCTGCTGTGCAGTATGAGGTCGCGCGTTGTCGTGCAGGAGCAGCGGAGACGAGCGATTGACCAATGCTGGTTGGAGATGCGCCAGCTTCTCCATCATTGTGTTCAGTTCTTCACAGTACACATCTGCAGTAATGCTCACCCCGTTTGGTAAGAAGCTGTGATGAATCACACCGGCGCTAGACCACCAAACAGTGACCATCACTTTTCTAGGGGTAAGTTTTCGTTTAGGGCTTTGTTTAGGTGCTGAACCAGGATCCAACCAACTTGCTGAGCGCTTACGGTTATCAAACAGAATCCATTTTTCATCGCAGGTAACAATGCGGTTCAAAATTCCTTCATTTGTGTGTCTGTTGAGCAGTGCAAGGCACGTCTCGACGCGTACTTCGCGCTGGCGATCATTGAGTTCGTGGGGCACCCATTTGTCAAGCTTTTTTACCTTGCCAATTTGACGCAAATGGACCAATATTGTTTTGACGCTAACGTCGAAAGCTGCTGCTAATTCAGCCGTAGATTGTGTATCATCAGCTTCCACAATCGCCTTTAATTCGTCATTGTCGACCAAAGTCTTCGGACGACCGCGAGGTTCATTTTTCAGGTCGAAATTTCCAGAACGGAAGCGAGCAAACCAATAACAGGTGGTGCGTTGGTTTGTAGTGTTAGCTCCGTAAACGTCGTTGATGTTGCGTGCCGCTTGTGCCGCGTTGCTGCCACGACGGTACTCATATTCCATAATTACTCGAATTTTTAACGTATCCATGATGACGAAAAAGATTGAAATACGATGAAAATGTAACACTAATCAATAAAGAAATGACTACTTTTAGAAAAAAAATCTATGTTTTTAAAATAAAATTAATTTGAAATTAGAATTCTTAGCCAAACAAAAATTATTTTGATTTGAAATGGCCAGTACTGCAGAACGGCAATTTCATAGGTAAAGACCTAATAAATAAATACAATATATATAACTATATTCAGGCTCAAACTCAAAAGATTTATTTCAATTAAACCATTTACAGGCACTTTTGAATTGTCAAAAAGTTGAAGCTCATACCAAAACGTAGATATCAATGGAGAAGAACGGGCAAGAAACTCCATGGACACTCTTTTAAATCAAGTTGTTTCAAAATCTTGGGAACATTATTCTTGTTGCTTCTGTATGTGAGAATATATTATAACTCTAAATAATATTATGTTTATTATAATTGTGATATTAAATACTGTAGCTGACTACCTGAACACTTCCCCTTAAGGGAAACCTATAGGTACCAGAATGGACTACCATAAAGTCACAGCCTATTCGGGAAACTATTTGAAGATAAAAATAAACCTAATTTTATTTGAGGTAAATGATTAAATAACTTTAAATGTATTATTATATTTTGCTATATTTATCCCTCAACAATATACATTAGCATGGGAGGTAAATTAATTTAGGATGTACACAAGGCTATAAGTCAAGCTATACATTTCTAGTTTACACTGATCTCGCACTGTACGGGATCCTATACAATGCAAGACCAACTTATACTGGAAATGTATAGCTTGATGTGTAGCCATGTGTACAATCGTACTTATTTATCATGTTCTCATGTGTAGCCGTGTGTACAATCATACTTATTTATCATGTACCACAAAATAAGTCATCTGTCTTTTTTGTTGTTTTTATTACCTTTAAACGAGCAATTCTTGTATAAATGCCACAGGCAATTTGTATGATAGCGCGTTTTACAAACGACGTCGTCCATTTATAAACGCTCGCTGTTTTAAAATATACCGAAGGCAAAATGTAAATTGCCTTGTCACTTTATATATACCACAACATTTGATAAACAATTCAACAAAATGCCGCAGCAAATTGAAGTGAGGTTATCCGGCACGTAAAAAACGCTAAAGTGTCCATGGAATCTGGTGCTCGGAGGACTCTTGCGAAATATGATTGGTATTAAAAGTATGATGTGATGAGTATTAGCGATGTGGACTACCTTATTCTGAAAAAAGACAGCCCTGAGAGTCCAACTGTCCGTGTAATACCTTTAGAAAAATATTATGATATATTGTTAGATATTAATATTTACTAAATGCCTTTGCTAAAACTAGCTCGACGGGACTCTACGCCAACAGGGCTCATCAGGTAGGTAATAGGAAAGGTTAGAATTGTGACTAACCGCGTGCGAGCCGAGCGAGCGCTACTTCAAGTTAGTGGCAGTTACTTTACTAAACTAATGAATCGAACTAGTGAGAACAAACCATCAGTTTAAATTAGTTTAGTGTTGTTTTTGGTACTTAATTACTTTAGAATAGGTACCCGATTTCTGAAATTAATTCTGATTTGTCCCACCTGTGTTTTATGATGGTCACCCTACTTTAACAATCAATGTCGAAATTAACAATCGAACGAGTCGCCAATTTGACTTTGGCATATTTTAAAACAGCGAGCGTTTTTAAATGGACGACGCCGTTTGTAAAACGCGGAATTATACAAATTGCCTGCGACATAAATATATCTGATCTGAATCTCGGAAACGGCTCCAACGATTTTCATGAAATTTAGTATGCAGGGGTTTTCGGGGGCGCTAAATCGATCTAGCTAGGTTTCATTTTTAGAAAACATCAAACAAAAAAAAAACCGAGCCTAATCCGAATCTCGGAAACGGCTCCCAACGATTTTCATGAAATTTAGTATGCAGGGGGTTTCGGGAACGATAAATCGATCTATAGTTAGGTTTCTTTTTTAGAAAAAGTAAAGCAAAACAAAACCCAGATATTTGTAATTAACTGAATGTAAGTTTTAACAATGGTTTTAACCCAAGTATTTATTCAAATCCAATTTTGGTGTCTGTTCTGTTGCCAACAGTTTTTGAAAAGTTTTATTCAAAGTAAACAAATTGTATGTACAATTTTCTGGTTTCAGGTGTAATCACTAACTGTTGTTCCAACCACATTAATTATTTATTATGTTTTGGTACAGCAACAGGTTGACTTTAAACTGTCTGAGATTCAGTTAAATTTGGAAATACTTAGATATTGTTTTGATTTTTAATAATTTCTAAATAATGCTAAATAATAAACTGGTTTAAATTAATGTGACGATAATTAATATTGAATGTATTGTAAAAATGAATGATAAAAAGCATGCCATTGGGTGTAATATATAATAAATGTAACATATTGTTTTGCATGTCAAATTATGTCTGACTCTGACTTCGGAACTCAATTACCTACTTTAAGACCAACACTGTACCAATACTTATTGCAAATAAATGAATATGAAGGTATGGGACAAATAAGAAACAATGAAGAGTAGCAAAGTGTTTTTAAATTATTTTTTATAATTACCCAGGCTAATCAAAACTTTATTAGACTTAATTAAAGAGTAAGTCCTCAGGGGCCAATCAAGTATTACGTTAGCACTACAGGGGGGCGGGTGGGACTTTGCTTTGCTTATTTTTGAGGACATGGGGGTGCGGGTCTGGATGGTGATAACATCAGCAGTGGCAATTTTTACTTTTTGGATTTTCTAAAAAAAATTGTACATTTTGGTTTGAACACATGGCAACCCTACTTGTCTATGAATGGCTCGAGGGAAACAATGACGATATTCCAAAATCACACGAAAGTGAGCAGACACACAACATTGAGCAGCAAACATACAATGTCATCGAAGACTTGTCTCGAAGTCATGTATTCGTGTGTCACGGACTGAAGACTGTTAATTTGAATTAATATACCAAAATTTTAAAAGAAGTTTGTTTTGTTTGTTACTTAAGATTATAAAACTGAATAGGTACCATCTCAGTAAAATTTGCTTGTATAAATATTATATGTGTTAAAGTTCTCTATTCTAAGCCTATTCCTTATTTCTAGACATATAACTGCTGTTCATGAATCAATAAATAATCCAGAACACATTGAAAAATGTATGTACCAATGTTTACGTGAGCTTGGGAGGGGGTAAGAGCTTTGCTTACTTTTGTTGACGAAGGGGGTTAATAACTGCAAAAAATCTGCTTACGTAATACTTGCATGGCCACTCATATAAGTCTGAGCAAGGCTATTTATATTTATTTTTTGTAAAAGTTTTAAGTAATTATTTATTCACTACCATTGATATAACTCAATGTTCACTGCGGTCAAAAACTTACATTCTACAATCTATGAAATAATATAGGTATATTTACACAAACAGTACCTATACTTTGCTATGAATTTATAATGTAGATAACATAGGTGCACACGGCTACACATCAAGCTATACATTTCCAGTATAAGCTGATCTCCCATTGTATAGGATTTCCGTACAGTGCGAGATCACCATAAACTGGAAATGTTTAGCTTGATGTGTAGCCATGCATACTAAAAACAGATATCTTTAAATGTGGTGTTGTGTGATAGTTTTGTTGTTTGCATAAATAATAATTCTCTGATATTATTTTATACAAATTAATAGAACTTGTGTGTAACAAAACCATTTCTGTGATCAAAAATAGACATTGGAAAATGTTTTCGAATGATGGATGTGCAACAAGTTGCCTTTAATTTTTAGCTGTTTATGTGGATTTTGTGCTGCATACCACATGTGTGGGTATTGCTAACCTTGCAAGTTAATAATTATTCATTCAATTATTTTCTATTGATCTATTCTCAACAGAAACTTTGTGTCACAAAGATTCTCTGTCAAAATACTTCCATCTGTCAGTCTTAATAATTTATACCATGACATTTCATACCGATCACTCAACTACCTACCTATATTTGAAACTATTGATACTTTTAGACATCCTATCTTATTTGCATGTCAATAAAAAAACTACTGATAAAGTGGGCTATCGTGAAAAATGATAATTTGGTTTAATTAGTTAAATGTTGCCAGCATAAAATTAAATTATTGTTAAGAAAATGCATGAATAATGTGGCAACTCATTTAGGAATTTAGTGTCAGCAAATGTTATTGTTTAGGTAATGCAGTGTGCAGTGACATTATGTGAAAGTCAGCATTGCACCAGGCTGACCTAATACGTCTAATGAATGTGTCGCAACTGCTACCTACTCGAACCGAGCCGTAGCGTTTGGTCAGAGGGCATTCTCGGAATATGTTATTGAGCGATGCATGCGACGGCACAATGTAACGGGGCGGGCACAGCGCCGCGAGTATCGACGCGCCGGAACACACATCGGCGAGTTTTCCTTGAAATACGGCCGACACGACGAGACGACGCCGGCGGGCCGCGCCATCGCGCCCTCCACGACTCGCGCCAACCGTCCCGCGCAAAAAAATAACACACTTCACTACCACACACAAATCTCACCCTTAAGACATTCTTCTTAAGACTCACAACCCCTTGATTACACTAAAGCAATATCAACTGTCAAAAATTAAGCGGACACACGCGTAACCCGAAGGAAACTACATTTCAAACGGCTTTTAAAATGGATGTAGTGCAACGCAGCGCGAGAGCGCGCCGCGCGGCCTCGGCCCGCTGCATTTCGCGGTGCGGCGGCGGCGGCTCTAACGCGACCGTACAAAAGATGACCTAAAATTGAACGCAAGCTATGCGACCCACTAGCCACTCCAACTGTTTTTAAACTGTTTTCTAAACAATTCTGACACGATCGTTGTGTCGGTACGCACGTGTGGGTATTATACACTGTATGTACTTACATAAAAGCCGTCCGCGAGGGCCCCGCGCTCCGCTTATCACAAAAATAAGTAACTATATACTAGTCACTCAGACGACCACTATGTTCGTCACTCATAGATTTACCTTATATCGGTAAATGCTTTCAAATTGTCTGTAGCACACATTGAATTATGTGATTGTGGATTATTTCCGCAACGTCTGATACACTTTTTAAACGTATTTATACACAATTGATAAATAAAATCGAAAAAGTGACAACAAACACAAATCTGTCACACAAGATGGAGATATTTCACGTTAGTTCATGTTTTTGACACTGGGAGCGCTGTTGTCAGGTGGAAGGGGACACGCTTCTCATTGGTCCGTTCAAATTGCGTTCCAATTCACATAGAAATCTTTCGTTTCGACGATGTTTATACATGAAAGTTTATAATAAATAAAACGTAAGAAAATTATAGAAATAAAATAAATAATGAATTTCGTAAGAACAAAACTAGAGGAACGCCTGATAATATTAAATTCTTAAACCGATAAAGAAACTATGTGAGTTGGAGAGCGTTCAAAATATAAAACAGAACGTAAATAACATGACCAAATGCAGTTAGCCTGGATACAAGCCACACAAATGAAAAGATACTGTTATCCCAGTTTTGGTCACACTACATTCATATACATAACCAAAAAATATGTGGCAACGTAGATCTAAAGCAATGCTACTTCGAAGAATAACAATTTTGGCGGTAAAAGCTTTGTGTACTTACCAAACCCATGTCTTGAATTCTGCGAGATATGGATCTAGCCAAACCATGGTCTTGAATATCCAAGTAAAAACAAAAATTCCTCCTCACTGCAACACACCAACAGTATTACGATAAAACCTAATAATTTTAAGTAATGTTTCGGCAAAATAGGTCACATTGAAAATATGACGCACGCACCTCTATTATATTTTTCGTCTAAATTCAAAGTTGATACCATTTTTGTTATCAAGGGTATGAAAAATCCACTAACTTTAACGACACATAATCAATGCACATTTATCTATAGGTGCATTGCTTTAGTATTTGTAATGAAATAATTATGTAAGTTTACGATTCGACGAAGAAAATTAGGCAAAATGCATTTCGTAAAATACGTTTCGAACGTCGAAATGTCATTGACAGCTGTGACGAATAGAGAAAAGACTTTCTGAAGATCTATGGGAAAAATCGATACTGCAATCGATATAACGAAAGTGAATGTAGCAAAAATATAAGTGCAGACACTCTGTGTAAATAATTTTATATTCGTCTAATCAAGAGAAAATTATGTGATTTATTAAAATATGATTAAAATATTAATAAAAATTTCATTCACAAAATAATATTTTATAAGATAATTGAACTCTAGAGAAATATTCCAAATTACAGAAGACACATTAAATACAACTAGGTACTCAATAAATGTTAAATCAACTCCATTCGTTTCCATAGGCGCCGACCGGGACGCGTGTATGTAGGCATTGGCAGTACATGACCGTCTATATAGTATTTTATTGATTGCTCACGTGTTAGTATGTAGCCGTGGACGTTCATGTTACTTACATAGTTATCTAGGTACAGGAGGTACGGACGCTCGGCCCGTTTATTTTGCAGTGTAAAAGCTATGTAGGTCGCCCGGATGTTTACCTGGAATCGAGCCTACGTTGCCCAGAGCGAATTTACTCATTTTACACGTAAAATAATTCCGCTGAGTTGAGTTTTGTAAAATTTTAAATGTCTTACCAATGCATTTTCACAAGCTCTAATGACATCAATTGCACAGGCCAGCATCCTAATTGCGCAACATACTTTCAAGCACCATCTGAATCACTTTGAAGGATAGTGCTATTTAGTCCATTGTCACATAAACATATATTTGAAAAAAATGTCTGCTCAACGTATCGCAAAGAATGTGGTAGAATCACGGAGTAGAATTATTGTCAAAATGCAATGAAACCCATTGTTCCCAATAATCATTGATAGTATTTTACGCAATAGGCTTTACGCCAATGGAAGATTTATGTATGTATGTACAGACGCCAGCAGGTCAACCTATCCGAAATTGTCAAATTTTCCCAATTGAACATGAACCTTATTTCTTTGGAATAAAGTTGAAAAACTATCAAAGAAATTTGACAGATTGGAATTAGTTTTTCAACTTTATTTATAAGGAATAAGGTTTATGTTTTGGGAAAATTTGACAGTTTGGGATAGCTTGACCTGCTGGCGACTGTACTATGTTTTATTTTATTTAGATAATTCAAGTCTCAAAAATAGCTGGTTCTGAAAGGATCTCATCAACTCAGCGGGAGAACGACAAATCACCGACGGTTTAGGAGATTTAAATAAGTTGCGAAACTGTTCTGATTGTACAAACACACGGCTACACATCAAGCTATACTTTTCCAATACAAGCTGATCTCGCATTGTATAGGATTTCCGTACCTACAGTGCGAGATCAGCGTAACTAAACTGGAAATGTATAGCTTGATGAGTAGCCATGTGTTTAACGTTGTAGCCAGGGGGTGGCAACTTCAATACATTTTAATTTCTTACTCTTTAGCGCCATCTATCTATCAGGACATAAATTAAAAATGAACAGTGTTGCCAGCGTAAATCCATGAAGCCATTGGTAGTATAGTTCAATTTAAAGGGTAAACGTATAATCTTTGATTTTGATCTAATTGTGAGTTTGTTCATATTTATCGTATGTTTTTGCATTTGGAAAAGTTTTCCAATCATAGTATTTTATCAATATTTTCTTTATATTGATAAAAAGTGAAACTATTGGTAGAATTTACAAATATGAAATGGCTTTACTGGCTACAAGTGAGGCGGGGGTAATAATGACACTTCGGCCACGTTCCGAGATACGATGACATCGATTTGAGCGCGCTCACACCCGTTCCGAATTGGCGTGAGCGCGACGTCCCGCGCATCGTCATAGATGACGTCATGACATGCGCCATCTTGCGATAACGCCGACTATGTTATACTAATATCACCGTGAGCGCTGTCAGAAATGACAGTTGCGCTGTTTTGTTTTGAGTCACCTAGAATCTTTAGCTAGAATAAATGTGTGGGATACAAGTTTATGGTGAAAATATGTTTTAACGTTGAGTGAACACTTTTATCGCGATCACGAGCGTTCCGTATTGATGACAAAAGTGACGGTTCTTAAAAATAATTCAAAAATGTCTGCGGTTGCGCATATTTTTGCAATTATTTCGTTTGCTTATATTCACCACAAATCTTAGAAGTAAACGTTCCCATCGTATTTCTACTTTCTAAAATACGTCGAGTTGAGCCCCCTGTATTCCTCCGTGATTTTAATCGAACAAAATAGGCCCTCCCTAAATAGGAGTTTGGACCATATTATTTAAGTATTTTGTGAAACAACAATGTCTCGAAACAAGTGTTGTGTGCCCGGCTGCCAAGTCGTCAAAGATAACGGTAAATATAATTATCTTAATAGACCCTTCCGTAAATGTAATATACTTTAGGACGATAGAAGGCTTCTTCAAACAGGCGCTTGTAGAACAATTTCCATTAAGTTTTCATAGAAAATGTTCGCGTCATTTAACTACGTGGAATATCATGTTGTTTACCCATACTTATAAAAAAAAAAAAAACAAATCCAATGAATACTTTAGCCACACCACAGGAAATTATTTTTATTTTCTTTTATTTCAACATGATTTAGATCTGAGTTCCATATGTAATAATAGGTAAACATTGTAGGTACCTATTTAAAAATCTGCACCAGGCATTCTCATGTGATAATCTTACATAAATGCGCCAATGCTTTTTAAGTAAAATAAATGGCATAATAACATATTTATGTTTATATTTCAGGTATTCCTCTACATCACTTTCCAGATCCAAAATCCAATCTTGAGAAATACAAGACATGGGTTTCAACGATTGGCGGTCTATATCTGCAAGATAAGAAATGTGTTTACAACAATCTGCGAGTATGTCGTAAACATTTCAAAGCGATTTACCTGTACCCAAACCACCAGCTGTGTAAATTAGCAATTCCAGAACTACAACTATCAGGTAAATTGTTATTTTGATTCTCGTCACAGATATTTTAAATAATAATGAATAATAAATTTTAACTGTATAGTAACAGATGTAGTTACTCCTGTACCATAAGGCGCGAATTAAAAGCACCATCATGCCTACATACTAAATGTACTGCGTACACTGCGCTTGCGCTGCGCCTTCACCTTACGCCGTTTCTGTGTAATTCTCGTCTTAAGCCTATACCCAAAAGGTTTAGATACTTAACTAAATGTAAACAATCTTATCACATGTTTTTATCTAAATAGACAGTTTATTTATTTTGTTGGAACACCGGTAGTTAATACAATGGAACTTAAAACATTTAAATGATGATTACATTAATTTCACTCTTACTTACAGCTCAAGAACGAGAAAGAGCGCTTGAGAACCTTCCAACAACATCTGCATCACAGTCTCAACTAATAATGGATGTAACTAGATATACAAATGGAACAACATGAAATACCGAGCTAAAGCACTAGGAATTGGTGAAGGGTGGGCGTTTTTGGCAGATTGTCTTATTTATTTTGATGTTCGAAAAGTGCTGATTCTCAGCCTAATTTGAATAAATTACTTTTGATTTTGAATTTGATATTTGTTCTAATATCCTCGAAACAACAAGTTTAGTGTACTAACGAATTAGCTTTGCCGAGGAGAATAATGTAGATTGGTTGTAAATTCTGTTGTAGTAAAACTAAACCTAAAAAAATCAAATCTAGATCCTGTAATCTAGTTTTGAAATATTTTTTTGGGTTAATTTGACTACAACAGAATTTACAACCAATCTACATTATTTTACTTGATACAATTTTAACTATGTATGTGTACTACTACGCACACATTGACAGATGGATAGTGTATGTCCTGATAACTAGATGGCGCTGCCTAAGCAATGCTTAAGTTGCCAGTCTATCTCTAGTATAAATAGTAGTCTATGGTTGTAGCTTTTGGGGACTTATGTTGTAGGCTCGCCAGTGTCTCGAGTATTTAAGTATCTAGATAAAGGTATGCCATCTAGTTGCATTGTGATGCAACACTAAGGACCACATTTTTGTATATAACTTTTCGATCTCACAATAGATGGCGCGTTTATAGAAGTTGCTCGTTGATGGAGGGAAGTTTTAAAATAAAGTTCTCCCCCGATAGAAACCTTTACCTAAACCTCCACCCTCCTCACTCCGGTCAAAGTGGAGGAGCCTGGGGGAGGCCCATGTCCAACAGTGGACGTCTTTCGGCTGAAATGATGATTCTTACAAAACCCTTTAAGAGTATCTGTGCGAAACAGCCAAGCCTTACATTTTGGCCAAGATGTAAAGGTTGTAGAGATAAGCCGAGGTTAAAACACCGATATAAATGTACAAAGCAAAGTTAAGCCTTGTAGGCCGCGAAAGGGCTAAGCCGTACATATTGACCGAGATGCCATGCTTGGATCTACAACGGATCTGATAACTTTTGACTGTAAACTCAGCCTACTATGTATGAAATATTTTTGGTGGGATTATTTAGGCGTCATTCATTAATGTGGTTAATTCAGCTGGCCGGCTGGCAAAATATCTTGACATAATTGCTGCTTGTTGGTGAAGCAGAATTTATTTACCTTGATGTTTTAGTTCGCTTTATCGCAACGATGTGGCCATAGCACGTAGAAAGCTGGTAACCGGTGCTCATAAATGCCAGCACAGCGCTTGTCTGCGTCGCAGCCGCCCGGCATGCGCTGAATTGCGCTGGCATATTGGCGCCGGTTACAGGCTTTCTGTGTGAATTTGGCTCACCGTAGGTAGGTGAGTTTCTGTTCCTTGGTTCCCGGTGACGATGTGATCGGTCGGTGTCGTAACTCATGTCATTAAGGGTACACTAGTTGCGGGCTCGAAGTCTCGAACTCACTGGTGGGCCTGGCTAAAAAGCACGCTGTCTCACCAGGCTTCGAGTCCAACAGGTAGTATCAGTGATGAGCAGTTAGACGATAGTCTACACGCACAACATTATTGAGTGAGCTGCAGGTACAGTTATAGTAAAACAGGCGCGTAAAAAATTAAGAAAAGTCCTTCGGAACATCAGGTTTTCTGAAAAAACCACTGCATAAAAAGTTTATTGAACTTTTCGATAATTGAGCTTTGTCGGTACCGACTTAGTTTTGATGATTTTACACTTCTTTTATTACTTAAACATGTCCAAAGTTACGTTAAAGTATCAAGAAAAACGAATCGTTGTTGACTCATAACTTTTTAATGGCTATTTATTTTAGTATTCTGTTTCCGTACCGACAATATTAATAATGAGACAAAACCATACCATGTTTAGGTTTTGATGTACATTGTCAAACAGTGGAGTAAAACCCTCCCGAAGTTTGTATGGAAAAAATGTGGACTTGTTTCACCTTAATGTCTGTCTGACGCGCGAATTCTTGATTCTCAGCGGAATCACAGAGCATCCTCTATCTGAAAACTAATTTCTTCGCTTTTGAATATTTTTCTAACTTTTCAATCAAGAAGGCGAGAACCATGTCCAGCTCTTCTGCCGCTGCAGTACCCCCCGCAGCCACGTCTGCCGAAGAATTTGAGAACTTCTTCAATTATGACAAGGACTGGGTCAGCGCTGTGAAATCTGCTTTGAAAAACCAATGATTTGACACGAATGTGACAATGTCTCTACGAATTGAGAATAGAGCCTCGTACTTGGCACGCTATATCCTGAATTCCTGATAACTTGAAATACCGTATCAGACGCAATTTACACGGAGACACGAGAAATTCTGCTTCACTAACAACCAGCAATTATGTCAAGATAATATGAGCTTCCTCATCGTAGCGGGCCTTACGTGGAGCAGCAACATCCAAAAGATAATTGCGCTGGCTAATGGACCTGGCAAGGAATTTTTCAAAATGTTGCAGAAGTGATATGACAAAGAACGGCAGCACTTTGGTATCAGGAGTTTATCATTTTGCCAAGAATTGTTAAAGCATGTCCAGGAAAGTGCCAGAATTTTCCATAGGAAGGCAGTGAGAGAAATAGTGCCTTATGACACTTTCCCGGGCTCCACAAAGCACGAAACCCATGCTATTTGCTGACATCTGTTTACCCCTTTTTCAAAACAATTTCCATCCCGTGATGCTCTGGGTGCTGATTAATTTCGATGATATATTTCACAGGCATGGTGGACAAGGTAGTCCGATGCAAATCTTGGGCTGTAATTTTGCTGCCTACCAGTGTGCAGCACTGCCAGAAGATAAAAGGCTAGAGTTCTTCTCAGCACTAGGCATTATAATCAAAGAAGAGACTTGCTCTTGTCAGAACTGGAAGTTAACTGATTGCGCTGCCCAATAGGGTATTTTCCAATTTGATAAAACTATTTTAAATTGAAGATTGGGACGATTTATATAACAGAAAAATAAAAATAAATTTATTTACATCCATTTTATCCATTAAAAACGATTAAAATCAAATTTATTTTTCATTGTTTTGAATTTACCGCCAAAACGCTCCTTACGATGACTTTTTATCACGTGACATCGTGACGTCAGCTTTGTGTAAACAGCAGCACCAGTACAAATACTTAGTTTGGCGCAATTTTAGAAGTATTTGTGCACAGAGTCACCGCACGCCAGTGATTTCACTTTCTATCCATAAAAAATCTTGCTAATTATAAACACGACACTCACTTGTTTACTTACTAACTACTTTAGTTTACACAAAGTTGACGTCACGTGATTAAAGTCATCGTAAGGAGCGTTTTGGCGGTAAATTCAAAACAACGAAAAATAAATTTGGTTTAAATCGTTTTTAATTGAGAAAATGGATATCAATCAATTTACTTTTATTTTTCTGTTACATATTTCGTCCCAATCTTCAAATTAGAATAGTTTTTAATAAATTAGAAAATACCCTATTGGCTGCTAGCTGCTTGTCTGAACTAGACAATATGACAAAGGATGATGAGATCACGCCTCTCGTGAAAACTACCAAAACTGGTGAATTTTAACTTATGATCTGCATTTTCAGTTTATTTTATTTTAAGGACTAGTTTTGCCAGCGGCTTCGCACGGGTGGAAGTGGAATGTTATCCCAATAAAAAGTATCAGTGTTGTTTTTACTATTGTAGGTACACACAACGTACAGACGCCAGCACATCAAGCTACCCCAAACATCATGAACCTTACTTGCTTGTAATAAAGTTGAAAATCTATCAAAGAAATTTGACAGTTAGGGAGGTAGCTTGATGTGCTGGCGTCTGTACTTAAAGGGCACTTTATCTGGGTAGTGTGTTCTCATGGGATAATTATCCTACATCTACATGGGCGAAGCTGCTGGCAAAAGCTAGCGTATAGTAAAATAAAACACAAAGACCCACTTATATTAAACTTATATTTAAATAAAAGTTAATATTATAATTTTACAATACATATTACATTTAATATACATAGCCACTTTGTAAAAATTCTTATGTAGGTATAGTTAAATATTATTAATTATAAATATGATAGGATGATAAGATCTAACTAAGACATAACGAGACAGCTTATAAAAAATATAACCGTGCAAGAATTCGCGCCTCTTATATGAACGCTGTACTTGCGTTTGACGCCAGTAAGCGTTTTAAGCGCTGGGCTGCCGGAGTGGGCCGTGTGAGTAACGTCAAACGAAGCTAATTTTGAATAGCTGCAAAGCGTTGCAGCACTGAGTGTATCCAATAAATTAGAGGTGGGAAGTTTGAAATGTTTCGTCAGATTTCTGTTAAACAGAAAATTTGTTATTTCCGGATGTTGTGACCCCGAGCTGAATCTGAGTGAACGCCAACGGCCAAGTGTATGTGAACGTAATATGAGTGTATTTTTGTATTGTAAAAAGACAGCAACGACTTAAAAAAATTAAAAATCTAAACTCACTTAGCATCAGTCTCAAATTCGTCGACTTGACTGATTGTAGGTCACAGTCACAGATAACCTCCACGATACGGTTTTTTTTTAACTCGTTTACACAGAAAAAAAAAATACCCAAATGTCATTTTAATCTAATTTTTTGAACTAGCATGGACATGTATTTATTTCTTTATCTAAGTTGTCCTTTAAATATTGTTAATGCGACTGGCTTTCCTTGCTTTGTTCGCCGTTGGTATCACCGTTGAGTACGGGTGGCATGGGCGTCTTAATGAGCGGCGCAGGTATCACCTGTGGAGAAAAGACTCTTACAGTGGCGTTTAATTACAATTACACGTAGGTACAGTTAATACTTACAAAAAAAAACAAAAAAAAAATAAAAACTGTGTATGGACATTGGTGGAACAAATATATATATTCGTGGGTACACAATGATACACATAAGGACACAAAGGATTATTGGCTCATGGCCATCGTTTAGAAAGTGCTGCAAAAATATGTCGCCTTTTCTTACATACTGACTAATAGTATGGCCAGCAATGAAAATCGATTAGCATCTTTTTTTTAATAATTCAAAAACTGTCAATCGAGTTTCGTCACTGAAAGTAGCAGCAGAAAAACCTCTATACTTGCGTCAGCGCAATAATTTTGTTGCTTCTAGCCTTGGCGTTGCCACAACGCTGGGTAGGTTCTACTATTTCGAAATGGGTAAAGCCGACGGGTGACTTCATTGAGCCAACGGCTATAACCGAACTCCACAGTCCAGTTTTTCGAGTTTGCTCGAGTTTAACGGCCATATTAGGTATGAATAACGTCAGAATAGAAGACAAATCGATGAAAAGAGCGTTCTCGAGCTCATGTTAGCCCTACAGGCCAAGTTTACCTACTAATTTTCAAACATTGTAATGGTCTCTTCATTGTGAGTTTTTGACAGATTTGCCAGACACTATTTAATCTGTAAAAAAAAACACGGTGATGACAGGATTGTTGAAACGTTTGTTATCGCTTAGGTAGGTACCTAACTTTAGAATCGTTTAATCTATAGGTACTAATATTAAAAAGAGAAAAGATTTGATTGTTTTGTTTGCATTGAATAGGCTCCGAAACTACTGAACCGATTTGAATAATTCTTTCACTGTTGGGAAGCTACACTATCCCCGGGTGACATAGGCTATTTTATCCTCGTATTCCCACGGGAACGGGAACTACGCGGGTGAAACCGCGGAGCGCTGCTAGTCTTTAATAAAGACATCATTTCTTAACATAGAACTGCGGTCTTCTAAAACAGATGGCCGCCTTTGTTCTTTTTAGGTCAGCCATAGTCCATTGCTTTAAAGCTATTATTCATGCACACTGCCGACCCCCGGCTTGCAGTTTTAAAATCTGTGCACATATGTGACATAACGGCGACTCGCGCAGTTTTAATCGGTACGAAGCAGATTTTGGAAGGAAGATAGTGCTCCCGCGCACTAGGCAGCCAAGTAGCAACAGCTAGGCTTCGGCAGCCGGAATCTTGAATCCCTAGTAGGCTGGCTCCAAAGTCCAATTAGTCATTATATGTTGGATATTAGCTGCCGTAGCCTGCCCACCGCAGCTAGGCTGCCTAGTGATACTTTATGAGGTGTGTGGCCAGGCCATTATTTATACATTTGTATACACATTTAATGTTATTTATTATGTACCTATACTTTAAATGGATTTTGATCACGATTGGATTTTATTATTTTATCCGACACCATGACAGTAAATAATACACGCCATCATGCCGTTTCACCATTGTAGTGGACAGAAAATTAAGACTGCCACGACTGTATGTGTACACACAGGCTACACATCAAGCTATACATTTCCAGTTTATGCTGATCTCGTACTGTACGGCAATCCTATACAATGCGAGATTAGCTTATACTGAAAATGTATAGCTTGATGTGTAGCCGTGTGTACATATTCCAGTTGAAACTAATACAATGGAAATAATCCATGCATTTATTATACAAAATACTATTCTAATGTTCAGAAACTCAAAAGATTGTTAGTTGGATTCTTTGATAGCAAGGTTACTATATTCGTTTGACATCTATGATCGACTTATCTTTTTGATTAAATTTTTAGATTTGCACATTACCTAAACTTCAACCCAAAACCTGAGTGCTCTAAGTGACTTTCAACAGGTCTGACTTGTGTTGGTATCACAATGACTTCGGCTGAACTCCAATATGGAAAGGAACGGGGAAAGAACGGTATGGTGTGGCACCAATATGGGGATTACTGGCACAATATAAACCACCTCTACCAATAAATACATATACGTATAAATATCCAAAAGAATAAACACACATAATTTTGAACGCAACAATTAACACGTTTTTATTTATAAAATATCTCCACCTCCGCCACAAGCAAAACACACATACCACCACCTGTCAACTGTCACTTTTCACGGCAAAAAATGTGTCAAACCATGTTGCTGTAAAAATCCATAATTCGTCGCGACAGCATGTAACTAGTTATTATGCGAATTATTGACGAGTTCAATATAAACTTCGTAATCCGGAAGATAGAAGCTGCTCAAACAATAGAGTTGTCTTTAGATTATATTTTCAACCTGAAGAAGACCTGAAGATCACACCTGGATGCAAAACTAAAAGAACTAAAGGCTATACGGCAATTAATTCACCAGAAAATCGGCTACCGTAGGTACTTTCATGAAAGAAGTATTGGAAGAAGGCGTGTAACACGTCAGCTACTTAGATAAAAGGCCGGCTTACTGATAAATTGCAGGAACCCATCGGATGCCATCTTTAATTCTTACAAAATGATCTCCATTGTCCACAATTTGCAACATATACGTTATTCAGACAGATGCGTTGGCGGGCGCGGGAAGTTTACAATAATTGTTCTATTTGACATAAAATATAATAAGTACTATCAACAGCCCGCCACCTGTCTGTTTGAACCTAAAATTGCTTCCAACTGAACAATGCATTCTTAAGGGGGATACGCTACTGCCAGGGGTGCGGGTTGTTCGAAAGAGATATCGTGGCCCTGGCACACAGGCTACTGAAGGAACATGGGTGAGTCACTAAGAGTCTGACACGCCCTTCCGGTCCACCCAAAGCGGGAGAAATTATTTGATGATTTCCCACCCTTAAAAAAAGGGGAATACGCTAAGGTACAAAATTGTCAATTACAGTTTTGTACCGAGAAATGTAAACAAGCGATTTCTATTCCACGGTAGAGTAGAAATAGAAAGCGTCATGCTAAGCCTACGGCAAATTGAAAAAAAAACCTAAGAAAATTTGAATTTGGCGGGCTACCATGGAGCTTCCCACTTTAAATAATGGTTGCATCATGGCAAGTTTTTGTCTATGACTTTTGTCATACACATTAGTTGGAACTATTGACTTTTCCATAGCTGAGTTTCGTGTGCGAACTGCCTTGGTAATGTGGGTCTCAAAAAAAACTTTTTAATAAAAAAAAAATTAACCGCCGAAAAATCGAAAAGTAAAAAATAATAAACCTGCTTTGTCCAACCCCAATAACTAAGTTCGGAAGGCGGTGACATGTAATTAAATACATATCCAAAGTCACCGACTTCCGAACTTAGTTATTGGGGTTGGACAAAGCAGGTTTATTATTTTTTACTTTTCGGTTTTTCGGCGGTTTTTTTTTATTAAAAAGTTTTTATTTTATAATTTTTTGTGCCTATAATCTACTAATTACTACATGCTTAATTTTTGATTACTTTTTTTGTAATACACAACTCAGTATTAAAATATGTGAGTTAACAATCAATCATCCCCTGTTTTCTTACCCTTAGGGTTGGAATTTTTCTTCAAAATTTATATGGGACCAACTTCGGGGTATACCCTTTCCAATGAAAAAAGAATTATCAAAATTGGACTACCCTGGAAAAAGTTATGCGTGGTCATACACAAAAAAAAATATACGCGTCGAAATGAGTAACCTCCTCCGTTTTTTCGTCGGTTCAAAAAATAAACGGTAGATGTATCGTCGAAGATCTGCGAAATCTCTCAAATAATTAACATGATCACTAGTAAGTTCGCCATAGATTACGGGTTTTCACAACAACATCTATACTACACCCATGCTATCTATGCTAGCTCATGCTTCAAACATTGCGTACTTGGATCTCAGCCGCTTCTTCGTCGTCCTGTCAAATAAATTGCCTTTTAATAATAAAAAAAGTTTACTTTTTATGATTTTTGCGGTCTGATATTACTATTTAGGAGTAATTCAGATGTTTTATGAAGAAAAAATGATTTATGTAGAAGAAGTATTTAGTGATCAAATGAATTTTATAGAAATTTTATGATCAAGAAAAAAATCTTAAAAATTAAAGCACCGAATTCAATAACTATAAAATGTACATAATATGATATTGAATGTACATAATATGATATTGAATGTGCATCTATTTATTTTTGCTTGGTTTTTTTTCAACTTTCGTTTGTTTACGACTTATTTTCGTGACGTCGTATTTTTTAATTATGCATACCGTTTTACCAATGCGATAAGACAAATTGTTTTAGCTATACTAAGTAAGCCACTTATCGACCAGTACTAAAGTGCAGCGACGTTATAGATGTATGAACCTATTCTATTATCATCTAACATAACTATTTGCTCATATTGTGCCTGAGTTATAATACATATATAGGGTGACTGGTAATTAGTGACCGACATTTAAACACATGATTGTACTCATCATTATGAACAACTTTTACTATGGGAATAAACCCGAAATCGCGAAATAAAATCTGCTGTTCCCTACATTTATGTTCGCATAACTCGTCAAAATCTAGGGAACAGATGATATTTTTCGTGATTTCGGGTTTGGTCCCATAGTAAAAGTTGTTCATAATTATGAGTACAATCATGTGTTTAAATGTCGGTCACTAATTACCAGTCACCCTATTTAGATATTATAACTCGGCTCCTCCATGTACAGTCGCCAGCAGGTCAAGCTATCCCAAAATGTCAAATTTTCCCAATTGAACATAAACCTTAATCCTTTGGAATAAAGTTGAAAAACTATCAAAGAAATTTGACATATTGGGGTAGCTTGATGTGCTGGCTTCTGTACATTTACACTTTCTGTGCAATGTCTTCTGCATTAAGACCCATATTATCTTATTAGGCTTAACAAGTTCATGCCATGTACTCACGAAATTCGACTTAACTCTGTTTTTTTATTTGCTAGACTACAATGACAGCTGCAATTAACCTTTTTTATCAACAAGACAAATGCGATAGTAACAACTGTCATTTTGGTCTGGCAAATAAAAATTCTGAGTTCACCTTGTTCTTTGTCTTCCAATCAGGTGAAACTAGTTCATTCTACGTCCTCAAACCAAGACTAGCTAGTTCATTTTACGTTTTCAAATTAAACTTAATAGCGTTCTACCTGCGCGGGCTGGCAACGTCGCATATCTATTGGTTTTCCGTGATTATTTTATTAAATACAAATCAAAGTACAATGTTTTAACAGCCAAGACATTATTTACTCTTAAATAAATAAAATTTCACACACAAGTACTGCAATTAGAAAATAATTGTCAATAAGTCTATTGTTATTATTATTATTTTGTTAACTTAAAAAAAAAAAACTAACACTTATAAATGCCAATGATCTAAAATTGTATTCGGCTGAAAAAAAAAATACTTTGATTTATGTTTAATAAAATAATCACGAAAAACCATTAGAAATGCGACGCTGCCAGCCGGCGCGGGACGAAAGCTCTTAACCTACATAGTTCGTTGTAGGTCTTCAAACGAGGCTGTACTACTTCATACTACATCTTTAAAGAAGGTCTACCTAGTTCGTCCTCCTTTCTCAACCGAGGCCTAACAAGGGAGGGACATTCACACGTCATACTTACAGAAGGTTTGGGCCGGTGCGTGTCGACGGCGGGCACAGACAACGTGATGTGTTCCTCGCGACAGCCGTACGCCACCGGCGTCAGCTTGATGACTGTGTGCAGGGGCACGTGCAGGTATGGGAGCTCTTCTGTGGGCCAAGGGGATGTTAATGGCTATGAGTAATGGTTGAAAATGTTTTTTTATTTATTTAACCATTTATGTACACACGGCTACACATCAAGTTAGACACCCTATATATCTATAACTACGCTACCAGCAATACAGAGAATTGTAGGAAAGGGACTGCGCATCGTGGCATCGGCCAATCATAGCATTTGCTGCGTTGGCCTACGCAACCACACACACAGATGCACATTTTTTGCCAAAAACTTTAGCTTCAAATATTTCAAATTCTTTTTGCTCGTGTTCAGTGTATTGTTGCATGCCATGCCAGTCAGTTCTCATTTCCCAAGTATCGTCCGGGCTTCACGTAATTACGCGGCACAGGCGTCGGTTATTTTTTTTGATAGTAGTTTGTTGTATTTCTAAATAACATTATTTGATTGTTGAATGTTTTTTAATATTCTATTTTTTTATTTTTGCTGAAGAGTTGGTTATTTTTTTTAATAGTAGTTTGTTGTATTTGATAACAATATTTGATTGTTAAATGTTTTTAATATTCTACATTTTTTTAAAGTAATTTCAGCTGAATATTTGTTTTTATTCAGCTTAAAGCCATAAATATAATTGATCTAAAACTACGTATTTACATAAAGTTACTCTTGCATAGCGTGAGGGATTTCTCATACTTAACTATTATTGGCATAGAATAATAAACCATGTCAAGTTTTATTTGTCACGATGATTATGGGGGTTATCACTGTGGAATATATCTCTTATATACCTACCTATTGTGTTGATTAAAATGCTCACATAAATTTCAACTGTGATGTTTTAATGTTCATTGTTGCTTTTTTTTTTTTTTGGGTGGGAAATCATCAAATAACTTCTCCCGCTCTGGGTGGAGTAGGAGGGCGTGTCAGACTTTTACTGACTAAAACCCACCCGTGTTCCTTCAGTAGCCCGTATGCCAGGGGCTGTGGTATCTCTTTCGAACAAACCCGCACCCCTGGCAGGCATCGGCCCTTGCGGGCCCCATCATTTTGTGCTGACATCAGTGACATCTCTTTGAGGCGCTCGTGGAACACAACGCGCCGTATGTTCATTGTTGGTTAGATTTTTAATTGTTGTTGGCTCCTGAGGAAGCTTTTAGTATTTTATAGTATTTTCAGATTGTGATAGTTATTTAATATTATCCTTACAAACGTTTATAATTAATCATTATCTGTTGCTGTCGACGAGGACCGTAGCTTTGTGAATTTATGTTTTAAATTTCTAATTCTTTTTAAGCTTTCCTCGACTGATTTCGTTCCCTGTCAAGTCATTTCGAAGACACATTTATAATGATCCATGCATTAAGTGACTATAAGGGGCTATGGTATGGCCTAGGTTATTATCTCCCGCCGCTTGCGCGAAACCAGAATACGAAAACCTACACACCCGGCGGAATACTGCTCGAATTTCGTTACCCACAAAAAGGTATCTAGCGAATATCGCTTAAAAGTATCTGAATAGGTAGAATAGGCCTCTAGCTAATGTTTTTAGTTAATAAGTTTAATGTGCCACCTAAAAGGTAACGTTGTGATTTAGTTGAAACACTAAAGAGTTCGTTTTTAATATTGAACCTAACTACGAAAAATAAAGCTCGTATTCTTAGTAGGTATAGTGTATCCATGTTGACCTATTTGAAAACAATTTTCTACCTTTAAGTATCAAGTAATTTAACACAATTACTTTTCTATTATTATCAGACTCAATGAGTCTGCCTATAATCCAAGGGATTAACCAATCCAAGCTACCCCTAATTTATTCAGTCCTCATCATCATCATCATCATCATCAGCCTATAATGTTCCCACTGTTGGGACACAGACCTCCTTTCGGTGAGAGGGAGTGGGCCGTAATCCACCACGCGGGCCTAGTGCGGGTTGGTAGATGTCACATGTGTTCGAATTTTAGGTTCTAGGACATGCCGGTTTCCTCACGATGTTTTCCTTCACCGTTTTTGAGAGCAGTCGTAATGAAATAATTCACACAAAGTAAAGCGCCTAGCTGGGTTCGAACTCACGACCTACAACTCGTAAGTCGCGGCCGTTACCACTTGGCCACCACTGCTCTCAGTATTCAGTCGTTTTACTGTAAAAGTTAATGAAGCAGATATACTTGCTTGCAATTTTTTTTGCATTTAAATAGATATCAGTAAGGTATTTTCCCTTGGCAATGAGAATTTCCAGCACCCTAATTGTGTAAACTCACGGTCAATCATAATTTGTTACAATTTAACAGTTAAACAATATTCATTGCGTTATTTACGTTGTTGAGCAGACACATTTTTTCGAACATATGAATCAATGGTTTAGCAATCTGTTTTAAAGTGGTTCAGATTATGGTTGATCGTGCGTCAAGCAATTATTGTGCAGGCTTCTAATATCGTCTGTGCAAAATCACGTATATGTATTGAATTTTTGACTGTCGTGAAGAATTTTGATTACAAATCTATCTATCTATCTATCTAAAATGAATCGCCGAAATGTATGTACGCGCATAACTTCCGAACGACTACACCGAATTGGATAATTCTTTTTTTTTATGTGTTCCTTATTGTCAGGACAAGGTTTGTATAGCTAATTCCAATTTAATATTCATAGCTAAGACAGGACAACGTCTGTCGGGTCAGCTAGTTGATTTTATAAAATCAATGGTGCCAAAAAAGAGATAAGTAGTAAGTTTGTTTGAAAACCCAACGTGAACTAGATTTCCAAATTGCACTTGCTAACCGCGTGTAACAGCTAGAAATTCATAATAATATAAATATTAAGTAAGTAGGTATATAAAAATGAATCCCTATTTCCCTTGGTCACGGCATCACACGTGAACGGCTGGACTAATATTTTGTTAATTCTTTTTTTGTTGTGTTTGTTATTGACAGGAGAATTACAAACACTTTATGGTTCTGATGAAAGAAAAAATAAGAAAGTTGCGCGTAACATAACCATATAATTTTCTAATAATAAACCAATGCGAATTCAATATTCATAGTTAAGACAGGACAACGTCTGTCGGGTCAGCTAGTTGTTAATAAATGCCTAATGGATGTATTGGTGCAAACTCACAGGCGCAGCGCAAATCGAAAATTAAATAACACAATTATCGTAAATGAACGTAACGAGAGCTTAGTTTGTTTACAAAATAATATACACACCTAGGTATAGAATAGAACGCCGTTTGGTGGTGGTAGCGGCGGGCGCGCTCCCGCAGGCGACGTGCGTAAGCGGGACGAAATAAGAAAAACATATCGTACCCTCTCGCACTATTCGCAGCGTTCAACTTCTAATAGTTCAAAGTCCAAACAGTCTAGGTTGATGTGTAGCCGTGTGTACACACTAAATAAACAGACAAGAAGATTATAACAGAAAAATAGGTACAGAGGTGATGCTTTCTTTCTATTCTAAAGAAATCTCTTCCAGCATACCTGCGATAGGAGAAAACATAAAGAGATGTAGACAACGTGTGTAAGAGTAAAAGGGAAAATAAACTACATTTATAACCAAAACCAATAATTCACTAAATTAATGAAACAAATAATAATATAATAACATTCATACTTGGATCATACATACTTACATACACCTCAAATAAATATCATTATAATATTAATTTAGTATGTAATAGACAACCTACGTGTTATTAAAGCTCTTTTTCGCTCTATTTACAATGTGTAACATATTTAACATTTTCTCATAAACCCCGGAGTATTGAGTTAAAAGCATAGCAAACACCATTTTTTTTAAAACTATTATTATTAAAAAATCGTGAACATTACTCAATGCATTTAAAATTAAGTCTTGTGACCTTAAAATAAGATTTAATTTTCTTTGGCTCAATCAGTGGTCAGTATGACAAAATAATAATTTAAACAAAAAAAAAACCTTTATTGAAAGTTACTGAAATCGATACAACAGTCAATTATGAACAAACTATTTTCATGAGTTGCGTTTATTCAGTAACACCTTGTATATGACATCCTATTCCTAAGCGAACTTCTAGTCACAAGGTCGTCAGAAACTCGAAAGTCTGACCACCAGTCTTACCATATTACCCAGCAACTGAGTTATGGAGGTCAGACTGGAAGCCGATCCCAGTATAGTTAAGAAAAAGCTGTGTAGATGATGATAATGGTAGAGATTGACCGGTGAGCTATCGCGGTGAGATTTTTACACAATCAGCTGTTGACAGGCTCTCACCAGCAGACTTGTCCAAGAAGTAAGCCAGCAGACACCTCATGACGGCCTGGTGCGACACGACCAGCACGTTCCCTTGCCTCTCCAGCTCCATGATGACCGGCTCCAAGCGTGCTACCAGGTCTTCGTAGCTCTCCCCGCGAGGGTACCGGTACGCGAACTTGTTGGCGTCTCGCGCGTTGAAGTCTGATGGGTACTTTTGTTGGATTTCCGCGTATGTCATCTCTTCGCAGATGCCCTGGAATTGGAGATGGAGGATGTGTTTAATTACATACATAAATTCCCGACTACTTCTCAGGGTACCTGCTACGATCCATACATACTTCTTTTGCCTCGTTTACGTTCATGCATCTGGTCATACACGCACGAAGTTTAAGCAAATAGGCAAATTTAATTGATCGATAATGAACTCTCGAAATTATGTATAATGTTTCAAATCAAACGATTCAAACCAGGGGGCTTACTCTTGAAACTAATTTTAATTTCAATCTAAACCCAATACAATTCCAATGTAAATTTTGCAGTCACGTGATTCGGTACTCTTGAACACAATAGTGTCAACATTGGATTGAAATTGGGATTGCCCCGCCATTATTTTATTCAACGTGAAGTTAGCTACGTTACGGGCCGCAATAGTGTTGTTCGACTCATTACAATAAACCGGTAATAGAGAATTAAAATGCTTTATCCTTTAAATAACGCGGCCAATAAATAAATATCTTATAGATAGTTGCTTAATTGAGTAATTGTGACGTAATCAATTCATTTGGGCGTAAGAAAATGATTAAAATCATAAAATTAACCATGACTTTGGCTGCATGCGGTAGGATCGTTGCCATGCCCTACACTATCTACTAATAAAAAAGACGGCGTAGAAGGTCTCAATTTTCTATAGTAAAGGTAGTCAAGTTTTAGTTTGTTTAGAACAGTTAGTTATTGTTCGCGTTTGGTTACTTTGTAGTAAGAAATACCCAATGGCGTTCTTTATTTATGTAAAATAACAATATTGAGTGTGTCTAGTAATAATAATAAAAACCTAGAAGAAAACCAATGAAAATGTAGTGTGGTATATTTTCTCTTACATTAAATCTTGAATATCTTTGGAACCCGTGGTACGCTTTACATAATTCCAACTGTAAAAATGGTTTTATCCATAGATCTATCGTTTAAAACCAAAATAAATAAAAACTGTACATAAATAAGAAATCTCATTTTCAACTTACGTAATTATACGAGAACCTTACATTATTTTCAAATATTCCGTATAAAACTCAAATAAGTACAACTGGATTTTATTATGAAAACTATGGGCGCATTCCGTATTAGACAAATAGTGATAATATCGCGAAGCCAACCAAAATAAAAATCAGTACTAATGATCTGGGGGCTTACTCTTGAAACTAATTTTAATTTCAATCTAAACCCAATACAATTCCAATGTCAATTTTGCAGTCACGTGATTCGGTACTCTTGAACACAATAGTGTCAACATTGGATTGAAATTGGGATTGCCCCGCCATTATTTTATTCAACGTGAAGTTAGCTACGTTACGGGCCGCAATAGTGTTGTTCGACTCATTACAATAAACCGGTAATAGAGAATTAAAATGCTTTATCCTTTAAATAACGCGGCCAATAAATAAATATCTTATAGATAGTTGCTTAATTGAGTAATTGTGACGTAATCAATTCATTTGGGCGTAAGAAAATGATTAAAATCATAAAATTAACCATGACTTGGGCTGCATGCGGTAGGATCGTTGCCATGCCCTACACTATCTACTAATAAAAAAGACGGCGTAGAAGGTCTCAATTTTCTATAGTAAAAGTAGTCAAGTTTTAGTTTGTTTAGAACAGTTAGATATTGTTCGCGTTTGATTCCTTTGTAGTAAGAAATACCCAATGACGTTCTTTATTTATGTAAAATAACAATATTGAGTGTGTCTAGTAATAATAAAAAAACCTAGAAGAAAACCAATGAAAATGTGGTGTGGTATATTTTCTCTTACATTAAATCTTGAATATCTTTGGAACCCGTGGTACGCTTTACATAATTCCATCTGTAAAAATGGTTTTATCCATAGATCTATCGTTTAAAACCAAAATAAATAAAAACTGTACATAAATAAGAAATCTCATTTTCAACTTACGTAATTATACGAGAACCTTACATTATTTTCAAATATTCCGTATAAAACTCAAATTAGTACAACTGGATTTTATTATGAAAGCTATGTAGATAGTAATGAGATCAAATTAAATTAACTAGTTAATTAGAAACCTATACATTGAGTTGAGCCAAAATCTCTTAACATTTCTCGTCTTTGTTTCCATTCTTTTTTAGGGAATTACGTAAAACACTGTTTAATACTGCTAATCGTGCCATATTAAACTCCTTTTACTTGTTTAGAACCACCTAAAATGCAAAACAATTTCAAAAAAGTTACACTTTTGCTATTGGAAAAATCACAATCTACAAACAATCCCAGCGTAATATTGATGCAATACACAGCTGTCAAAAAAACTCAAGAGTAGCGATTACCGCGCGCCAAGCCCGATCCCGATTTCATTTAGTTCTCCAAAAAGACACGCAATTTAAACACGATTTGGCGCTAGCGTCGAACTCAAGAGTACGAAACGTCACAATTCCAATAAACTCAAGAGTAAGCACACTGATAGCTCTTAAATTTTTTGACTATTCAATTTGGTCGGGTTCGCGATATTATCACTTTTGTTGCATATCGGAACACGGCATACGTAGATAGTAATGAGATCAAATTAGATTAACTAGTTAATTAGAAACCTATACCTACATTGAGTTGAGCCAAAATCTCTTAACATTTCTCGTCTTTGTTTCCATTCTTTTTTAGGGAATTACGTAAAACACTGTTTAATACTGCTAATCGTGCCATATTAAACTCCTTTTACTTGTTTAAAACCACCTAAAATGCAAAACAATTTCAAAAAAGTTACACTTTTGCTATTGGAAAAATCACAATCTACAAACAATCCCAGCGTAATATTGATGCAATACACAGCTGTCAAAAAAACTCAAGAGTAGCGATTACCGCGCGCCAAGCCCGATCCCGATTTCATTTAGTTCTCCAAAAAGACACGCAATTTAAACACGATTTGGCGCTAGCGTCGAACTCAAGAGTACGAAAAGTCACAATTCCAATGTCGATCGATCGGAATTGAACTCAAGAGTAAGCACACAGACGAGAATATAACGTAAGTGTCCAAAAAACTGTATTTATACATTTTCATAGAACTTGGTGGAACTTAAAAAAGGACAGTAAATTTTTTTAAAGTGTCTGTTTTTGGTAGTATTTATACATGATTTTGTCTATTTCATCCTTATTTAAAAAAAAAATATCTTTACTTATTTGATTGCTTCACTAATCTATCAAAAGGAAGATGCAATCATTTGGTAAAGATAAAAACCATATTTCTTTCTTATAACTACTATTACAAACCTAGTAAAAAAAGTCTTACCGCATCAATTTCATTGAGAGCCTTCCACCTCTCCTGCGGCGCCTTGACATCCTTGACGGTCTGTATGGCCCGCTTCATCCACGAGGTCCAGACGCGCAGCCCTGGGATCTGCTGCTGGTCGATGTAGTTGGCGAGCCCCTTGGCGTACTGCCGCCCGCGCGCCGACAGCGAGCTGTCGCCGCCGATGCGACCCACTATGTTGTGTGTGCTTTCACCGTGCTACAATTGAGAGATAGGTTTTTATTTTTAGGGAGTAATCTTGGTTCATCATCATCATCAACTGCCTGTAAATGTTCCCACTGCTGGGACACAGGCCTCCTCTCGGTGAGAGGGATTGGGCCGTAATCCACCACGCGGGCCCAGTGCGGGTTGGTAGATGTCACATGTCATCGAATTTTTGGTTCTAGGACATGCCGGTTTCCTCACGATATTTTCCTTCACCGTTTGAGAGCAGCGGTGATGAAATAATTTACACAAAGTAAAGCGCCTGTCTGGGTTCGAACTCACGACCTACAACTCGTAAGTCGCGGCCGTTACCTCTTGGCCACCACTGCAATCTTGGTTAAGTTAATATAATAGGTGCCTCATTTACGCAAAGGCGTCCAACGGTCCTCTGCCAGTTGGCTGCGGCCCCTCATACGCCTTCCAAGGGTAGCGCGATGTGTCAAAGACATTTAAATAATAATAATTTTAGGGCAAAATGGCATACGACCACGGCTTTAAGATGAGAATATTTTCTTGTTGCATACTTTTAGAGAGAGTGTTATTTATTGTCGTACTAAAATTATGCCTGATTAAATTGTATTGGGTACCGACAGATACCAGTACCCTATACTCATTAGGTCTCTAAGGCGCAGGCCACACGGAAGGGACGTGGGACGAGAACGGAACGCAGACGCGGCGTTCCTTTCACGAATCTTCATAATGATAAAGCCGATCGCGAAGCTATCTGGCACAAAAAAATACAGAAAGGAAAAGCCGCATGCGAGTCGCTTTTCAATCTACATACTATTGTTCTACGTCTGCGTCCCGTCCTCGCCTCACGTCCCTTCTGTGTAGCCCGCGCCTTAATGTTGTGTTGTATGTTTCTAAAATAACGAAAGTTAACTACGTTGTTGTTTTTGATAAAGTAATTATTTTATTCAAAGTGTAAGTCATTTCTACCCTGTGGAGTGGATGAGTCTGTATTTTTTTCAAACGTGTAAAGCGACAATTCAGTTTTGTAACTTTCATATGTGTAAATAAATTATCTAAATCAAGCTAAATAAAAAAAAAAACATCTGTACCACTTCGCTCAAACTTGCAAATTTTATGAGTTACCTGAAAAACCACAGCTAAATTTCAAACCACTCACCCTAGTCAAATAAATAGTCCTAGGCACGATATGTATATTCATCAAATAATACACAATCCGGCTTTGTATGTGGCCCTCATGTTTATGGACCACGACCTTCTCCCCGGTGTTATAGATCTTCATATAACTGTATTCTGACTCCATGCTCTCGTCCAGGGGCTCGTACTTCTCTTTGTAATGCTCTATCCGCTGTAGGAAGTCGTTGAGGACATTGTCTGTGTTTTGAATGTTTGTGTAGTCTGGACTGCTTACTTTTACTTCCTATAAAGAGATGGGATAGTCGTAAGTCGTCGTTATTTTTCGGTTTTGTGATTTAGAATTTTAAAAGACAGGGTGGAGACCCCCCTGTGCAACCTGTTCCTGTAGATTCTGCAATAAGAATTATTCTGAACCAGAATCAACAACGCCAAAAAATTCAAGGCAGAGCTTGAAATTTTTGGTTGGTAATAAATTTGTTTTAGATATAATATAGTATTGTAAAATCGCTTTTATTTATTTCTTACAACGGTGAAGGAAAAGGATGCCTGGAGGGATTTGGGGGAGGCCTTTGCTCAGTGTAGGCTAAACGAAAAAAAAAAAAACAACATTTATATGTATTATGTGATGCACATACAAATAAACACACAAGCAGAAAGGAACAGACAAATACGCTCTTACATGCATTTTGACCGTTAAGTAGGTACGTTTCTATGAAACGTTTTTTTTTTGTTGTTGTATTACCGACGCTAAATATCTACGCTTCTACATATAATCATGTGTTGAATTCATGGTTTCGCGTCGATATCCCTGCCGGCCTGTAAATAGCTGCGAGTTAAAACCTGCCCTATTCATATACCTCACCATAATATTCTGTTCGATAATCCTAGGGTCATCACATATGGACTCCACGAAGAAGAGCTTGAAGCCCATCTTGTGGACCACGATGTCGCGAATCATGCGCCGCCGGTCGAGCGTAGAGTTCGTCGCGTCGAACACCTGGGGAAAAAGGACTTTCGTTTTATAGAAATAGGGTTTAATTTGTTTATTTTTGCAAGTAAGTGGAATTACTGTGGGAAAATAAATACGACCTACACCCATCAGTATGAGTAGGTGATTCTAGGCTGAAGTGGTCACGACTAAAATATGTATTTTTTTCTCTATAAGGTCTTATTAAAGATCATATTTCTCACAAGATTTTAAAAAGTTAAAGCTTTGGCAGAGAATGCATGAGATGTTACTATCTCTTTAAGAGGCTTATCTGTTATCCTCGTATTGAAGAACTCTTAAATTAGGGCCTGGGGTTAGAAATAACATGATACCCTCTTGTGTTAACTCCAAGCAAGCAGAAACGTCGTGTTGTTATTTAGATTCCATAAATAAAAATACATACGCATCAGCTAATTACGAGTACCTGCCAGTGTGTCAAACAAAATAATAATAAATAAGGCTATACGGGAGTTTTTGGCGGGATCGCGTTGGAACATGTCGCACGAATTTTCATTTTCATGACATTTCGTGAAATAGCGAATTAAATTGTATAATTTTGGTAGTGAATTATTCAATTTAGTTACGTGTGAGTGCACAAGTGTAGTGAAGGTGAAAATAAGTGACTAACGTGGACATTTCGTGTTCTCCCTAAAACTCCTAATAGGTTGTTGTAAAGTTACTACCGCTTTACAATAACTTTGACTTGACTGACTATGACTTTTTTGTAACTTTGTGCTTGATATCGGGCCATTTACTTAATTGAAAAGTAAAATTACTTGACACTGGTTAAATGCACAAACCGTGCGAAGCCAAAACCCAAAAAAAAAAGCATATACGGAAGGTCTAATCTCCAAGTCCGTCAATGAAGATACGGGCCCGTCCGAAAGTTGCCCAAGATCCGAAATTTTAATCTCAATTGACTTGTGTTGTGACATACAACAATTCATGGTTTATACTTACAGCGACCTCGCCGCCTTTGACAAGCCACTCGCAGACATCATGCAAGGCGTCCAGCGCACACTGCTGCCGTATCGCCATGGCTTCCTTGTTGTCTGCGCGGAAGAACTCATGGCTGGTGTATGCGGTCGTCGCATGCCGCCTGTATTCGCCTAGGTTGAATACTGCAACCAAATTGTGAAAACACTGTATTGCACATACCTTTACCGTTTTGAAGCCACGGACTTACAACTCGTAAGTCGTTTCCTACTACTCTTACAACGGTGAAGGAAAGCATTATGAGGAAACTGGTATGTCCTACTTCTATGAAGCCGTTCCACCTACGATGGACGAGCTCCGCGTGATGACTATGGCCCATTCAATTTCTTCCATAGAGAGGAGGCTCTGGCGAGTCCCTGTATCATCATCTGCCTAGCCTTTTCCCAACTATGTTAGATTCGGCTTCCAGTCTTACCGGATGCAGCTGAATCAGCAGCGAAGACATAAGTACTAGGCGGATTTTGTAGGTTTGTATTAGTTACCTATAGTATGTTCCTCAAAAGTGAATTAATTTTCATTTACGAGTAGGTCATCATAGCCTTATGTCACTGAAATTTTAAATCGATGTATTACCATAATGGCGCCAAACTGAATTCTATTTTTAAACCTTCTCATATATGTACAAATTTATTATTTATATCTGCACTACATTTTTGGCAGCATGCTACATACCTACATACAAACCATGTGTAAGGTTCTTTGATATTTTAATAGCATACAATTATATTAAAGGCTGTTGTAATTATTTCCGGCATAACATGGAATTAAAAAAGTATAATTACATAATGGCTTCTAGGTGACAGGGCGCGGTAATTTAAATAAAGTAATTGTTGTTAATTGTATTTTATGTTGATGAAAGTTAAAACGATAACAACGAAATAAATAAAAACGAAATTGATATAATAATGATTTTACTTTTTTCATAGCTATAACATTAAGTAGGGTCGTTTCGCCGGTATCGCGACCACCTTCAGTAGGCGACCATTTGACGGACTAAGTTTCTTTAAATCAAGATAATAGTACTTGTAGAGGTAAAATAAAGAAAAAATAAATGTAAGGTGCTTTATAAATAATTATGAAATAAGAATTTACACAGTTTGAAACAAATGGCGAAAACCAGACCCGAAAAAAAATTGCTCAATGTGCGTCTTGATTCAGGGGTGAGTGGACATACCGCGAGTTGAAAAAAAAATAACACGGCGCGCGGCGCTCAAAGGTAAGTTTTATTACTTATTTCATGTTTTACATATAAGTTAGATGTTAAATTGTACAATCGATAAGTTTTGGTTATTATTTAGTTGTATTTTTCTATTTTAAAACGTATTATTAAGATAAAATCAAGTGGTCGGTAATCGAAATGCTTATTTAACGAAAACGTTAGATAGCGACCACATGGTCGCAAACCGACGAGAACCGAATTATTTTGTTTTGATTAATATGATCATAATGCTTCATACAGGACTGTTACAATTTTGAATGTAGCATTGGAAAAGTTTTTCTTTGTAGTTCTTTAGTAAGCGACCACCAGTTTCTTTGAAAGAACTTTGTTTAATTTACGTACAAAATTGGTGCTGAACAGGTGGTCGTAAACCAAAATAATCGAAATAAAGACATTGGTTTCCGGCCACCATCATTTAGTATGAGAAAAATAACGGCCGCTAACAGAAATAAGTATGAAATTTAGTTGAGTATGCGACCACGTCTGATTTTTTTAATTTGGTTGGTTATTGAAATGTCCGTTTAATAATGATTTTAGCAAGCAACCATGTAGTTGTACCTAATCTGTCGAAAACTAAATATTATTAGTTTTCAGTTTAAACAAAATTAGTCATAAAAACAACAATTAATTATTTTATATTACTTATTTTTAGATGGAGCTCCCAAATAATTCGGAGTCAAGAAAAAAAAGAAAAAGACTGTCCAGTACACTGCAGAAGCCATGAAAAAGCTCTCGATGATATCCGAAAAGAAGGTTAATTATTATTATTTTAGAAAACATTACACCAAATGATTAGGTACCATATTTGTTTTTAATAAGAGGCAAAAATTAAAATATTTTTAAACCGATTACAATTATTTTAATGCCATATTTTTATATTAAAATAGCGGTCGCAAACCAGCACACTGGTGGTCATAAACTGATAAAAATGGTCGTAAACCGACGTTTTCGCTATATTTTCACTTTTTCTGCATTTTATAAATATTTTTGTATTAATGTATATTATTTTATGTTTTGTATCCAAACTAGATTATATTTGGGACAAATTCCCATTAAAATAAACTATTTTACGCGTAGACATCATTTTTATTTTCTCATCTTAAGTGGGCAACCCAGCTAACTGGTCGCCAACCGGCGCAATGACCCTACCTCGAAGTGGTAGGCACACCTACTTTATTTTATCATCTGCCTAGCCTTTTCCCAACTATGTTGGGGTCAGCTTCCAGTCTAACCGGATGCAACTGAATACCAGTATTTTATGTAAGGATGGTCACCTATCCACGGACCAACCGCGGCAAGCGTAGCTTAACCTGATCGAGCGAGCCGTGCAGCTATTGTTATTTAGCCACAAGACCCTCACACCTACTTTATTTATTGAGAAAAAAAATTGCTAATCAGCTACTTTAACCCACGTTCCCACACGTAAGTAATAAAATCGAGGAGAGTTTTTTTCGCGCATTGGATTTTCAACGCACTGCGCTAACGCTGAGAGTAGAAAATGGAAAAGTTAAACACACTGTTCGATTTTCGACGCGCTGTTGAATTCTCAATTCTCGGTTTAACACCGAGAGTTGAAAATGTAATGATTGATGAACGTGTGATTGTCGGAGAGACACATATCGGTCAAACGGCCCAGTGTCGGCTGTCAGAACTATGATGGCAGCGGGGTCTGTGGGGACTTTAGGGCCTGCGCCCACTAACGGCACGGCGGCACGGCAAGCGATTTTTATGCGACGAGTAGGATTATAACTTAAATGTAAGACAAGAAAATTCAAATTTAAATGATGATGCCTAAGGAAGTCGCGGCATAAGTACCTAAGGATACCGCGGCATCGTTGCCGTAGAAACTTCAATTTTACTATGATACTATTAAGTTTTATTTCTATTCGTGGCTTAAAAACCCCTTGCCGTGCTGTGCCGCCAGTGGGCGCTGCCCTTACGGTGTCAAAAAACGCTCTCTAGGAAAACACAACAAATTACTTCATAAATAGGTGACTGGTAATTAGTGACCGACATTTAAACACATGGTTGTACTCATCATTAAGAACAACTTTTACTATGGGACCAAACCTGAAATCGCGAAAAAAAAAGTCATCTGTTCCCTACATTTTGACGAGTTATGCGAACATAAATGTAGGGAACACCTGATTTTTTATTCGCGATTTCAGGTTTGGTTTGGATGATGAGTACAATCATGTGTTTAAATGTCGGTCACTAATTACCAGTCACCCTGGCGGACACTACGTCGCGGCCAGCGCTCTTCTAGGAAATAGGAATAAATAAAGAGGAATTGATTTCATACCTACTTTTTTTTTTTTTTTTTTTTTGGGTGGGAAATCATCAAATAACTTCTCCCGCTCTGGGTGGAGCAGGAGGGCGTGTCAGACTTTTACTGACTAAAACCCACCCGTGTTCCTTCAGTAGCCCTTAAGCCAGGGGCTGTGGTGTCTCTTTCGAACAAACCCGCACCCCTGGCAGGCATCGACCCTTGCGGGTCCCATCACTTTTTGTGCTGACATCTCTTTGAGGCGCGCGTGGAACACAACGCGCCGTCGACTTGGGCTTGGTCCTTACCGGACAGCGAGCTACCCATTACTCGCCGTCCGCAAGCCCATGCCTACGGTGGCCGGAAATCGGCCTGGGATTCCCGACGCCCAGGGCGTCTCCGTATCCTGCGGCGGCTGGGGTCGCGAGGGCGCATATGCTGCCTCTCCCTCACGTGCGCCGCCTCCCTCTTCGCGAGCATTACTGCTTCGCTGAAGGAGGTGACGGCTCCCCATGCCCTCTCGCTCCGTACCATGGCTTGGACCAGGGCCGGACGCGAGAGATCGCCGCCGCCGATCGCCTCCACGAGGACACGGCGGTGCTCCGCCCAAGCAGGGCAGACCGCCACCGTGTGCTCCACCGTGTCCTCAGGGCGATCTTCGCAGTGGAAACACCCGGGCGTTTCCTCCCGCCCTATCCGAAACAGGAACCTCCCGAAACAACCGTGTCCGGTGAGGACCTGCGTCAGGCGGAAGGTGAGGACGCCATGCCGCCTCTCAAACCACTCCTCAAAGAGGGGACTTACCGCCGCAATCGTGGCGTGCCCAGCACTGGGTTGCGACAATCGCTCTCTCCATGTCACCATGAGATCCCGCCGGAGTTTCATACCTACTTCAGAATTGAATGCTAGCAAATTTTTATTTTAACTGTTACTCTGTACCAGAAACTTGTGGCTACGTAATAACAGCAGCACGAATCTATCAAGTTAAGCTACGCTTGCCGCAGCTGGTTCCTGGATGGATGACCAGCTTTGCATAACCAGACCCCTCCATGCCTTGGAAAGCACGATAAGCCGTTGGTCCCAGCTGTCATTCTTGCATCTTATTTTTTTATTTTGGGTTTTGGCTTCGCACGGTTTGTGCATTTAGCCAGTGTCAAGAAATTTTACTTTTCAATCAAGTAAATGGCCCGATATCAGGCACGAAGTTACAAAAAAGTCAAAGTCAGTTAAAAGTTATTGTAAAGCGATAGTAACTTTACAACAACCTATTAGGAGTTTTTGGGAGGAACACGAAAAGTCCACGTTATTCAGTTATTTTCACCTTCACTACATTTTTGCATTCACACGTAACTTAAACACTAACACGTAACTTAAACTAAAAATTGAATAATTCACTATCAAAATTATACAGTTTAATTCGCTATTTCACGAAATTTCATGAAAATGAAAATTCGTGCGACATGATTGTTCCAACGCGATCCCGCCAAAAACTCCTTCTTGCATCTTTGACAGTCGTTACGGGTCGACAGAAGCCCGAAAGTCTGACAACCAGTCTTACCAAGGGTTATCGTATTGCCCGATAGCGGTAGCGGAGGTCAGATAGGCAGTCGCTCTATGTAAAATACTAGTATTCAGCTACATCCAGTTAGACTGGAAGCCGACCCCAACATAGTTGAGAAAAGGCTAGGCAGATTATGACTATTTGTACCTAGACTCTAGTTTCTGCTTGTGCCGTGGGAAAAGGCGTATGTTTATGTGGGTATCGATTATTTAACACAGTACATGTAGCTTGGAAACGACTTAATTACTTAGCACAGGCTATCTTCTACGTCAATGCAGGTTTAACGTACTTGTTGATATAACAGAGCATTATGTACAGACGTGGCTCGTGTATGTAATTTTTAATGTCCTTCAACTTATATAGGTAACGTCGGCCACGTAATTGGTTTACCTCTTTTGACAATTGCCAGACTGCCGTTTTACCCAGATTGCCGTTACATCATGTTATATTTTCCCCCACAAAGTTTTGCAAGGGTATCAATGAGCACAATACGACACTGGACGCGCGGGGTGCGGTGTGGTGACCATGTTTGTGGAGACAACTAGGTTACATAACAAGCTTGTAATTTTGTGATTTTACATAGTACAGTTTTGAAATTTTCTACATAGATTTTTTACATAAAAATACTAGACAAGTGTATCGGGTTTCGCATATACTAAAACTAGGGTTGTGTAGTAATTGTTTTACGCCACTGACTGCCTCGTTGGTCTAGTGGTCGTAAGCGATACTGCTGAGCAGAAAGTCTTGGGTTCTTCCCAGGTAGGGCCAGTGTTAGCCCGTTTTTGCATTAGAAACTCAGCAGCCACCTGGAGTCTGGATTTGTGTCCATTTGATGCTATTAGGCCCCTATTACATGGGAATTTAACCTAACTGGTGAAATTTGGGTGCTAAAGGTACACACGGCTACACATTAAGCTATAAATTTCAAGTTTACGCTGATCTCGCACTGTACGGAAATCCTATACAATGCGAGATCAGCTTATACTGAACATGTAAAGCCGTGTGTCCAACTCTGGCTAATCGTGGAAACAGGAGTTAGGCATACATTAATGCTAGTTGCACTTCTGAAAATTCCCAATAAAATAAAACTACACTAAGGTTGAAAATAGCTGCCACATAGACAAATAGATCTTGTCATTTCATGACGTCAAGTGAAATTCTACCATAGGGTGCACGAGGGTGGCAAAGAAATTACGAGGCCGAAGATACAAACGCGATGTAGCCAACAATACCGCGTGATTGCATTCACCGCACAACCTGTTAGCGTAACCCATTCAAACTCAATTTAAATTAA
This sequence comes from Polymixis flavicincta, assembly GCA_949987655.1. Classification (NCBI taxonomy): domain Eukaryota; kingdom Metazoa; phylum Arthropoda; class Insecta; order Lepidoptera; family Noctuidae; genus Polymixis; species Polymixis flavicincta. The sequence goes on from OX465183.1 coordinate 23,054,135, forward strand.
TTAGGGTGGTATAGATACTTCCTAAGGAAAGTTCTGGAAATATTTTGTTCTTTTTATGTCATATTGGCAGCAATATGAGAATAGCAATAGTGTTAGTCAGTACAATGCTGGGTGTAGTTTTTTCATCAGTAAGTCGTCATGGACGTAAAAATATCGCGGCGGGATTTTTTCGCGCACTGTTTCTTCTGCGTTCTGCATAGCGCCGAGAGATGAAAATCGAACAGCGATTTTATCGACACGCTGACATGCACTTTGTTGGATTCTGAATGCTCAGTTCAACACGGAGAGTCGAAAATCCAGTGCGTACTAAAGCACATACCAGACGCATCACTTTATGTTCATTTATACGGTTCCATTCCTGGGAAAACGGAACCCTTACAAGTATCACTACGTCGGTTGTCTGTCCAACCATCTGTCAGTCTGTCAAGTATATGTACATGATTGGTGTTAGTCTAGAAACGCCGACAGACACTACGCTCATCAGGTAGGTTAGAATTGCGACCAACCGCGCGCGAGCCGAGCGAGCGAAAAAAGGGGTGCTGCGGAGCGGCCGACGAGCGCTACTTCCCTGTTAGTGGCAGTTACTTGACTCCTAAGTTATTACTTAGGAGTCAAGTTTAGCGGTTTAGCGGTTGGTCGCAATTCTAACCTACCTGATGAGCGTAGTGTCTCATCCTTGCGCTATTGCGCAAGGACGAGTCCCGTCGGCGAAGAATCCCGTCGAACTAAGTGCTGTCGGTGTTCAGTTTGTAGGCGTTTAGTCCTACACTCGTCTAGAAACGAGTATGCCAGGTAGCTTATAGCTATGCCAGACGCTCGACGAATGTTTTATATTACCGAGTTGAATACGTCAATTAAGTTTCTTGCAAATTGGACTAGCTGCCTTAACTGGCTACCTCTTTCTGTAACCATGGAAAAAGGTTTGATTTCGGGCGTATGAAAAGCCCAATTTTGATACCGAACGAAAGAGATCAGATATTGAAAAAGAAGAAGAAAGTAAGAGTACAACTCACCCCTAGTGTTAATTCCTATCCAGTTGAGGTATCTGGACAATTTCTTGGAGATGTATGTCTTGCCGCGGGCAGGCAAGCCTACCATCGCGATCACATGTGGTATGTTCACATAGTTAGCACGTTCACCTGGGGAAGAAGGAAAAAGTTTTCAATAATATTTTAGCAGAAATCATATATCTACCAAACATATTGCTGAATATCTGCAAAAGGAAGAAGGAGAAAAGATTTCAATAATATTTTAGCTAAAATCATATACATATTACATATACGCTGAATATCTGCAAGAATGATATTGATAGGCAATAAAAAGAATATAAAAAAAATATACAATTGGAAAAGGTTATCTAATTAATAAAGGTTAGATATATATTATCGAATTAATAAAGGTTTATGTAACACTAGCTATTGCTCGCGGCTACGCCCGCGTGGATAACTAACCTAGGCTAACCTAGGCTATATCTCTGTCAAATTTCATGAGAATCGGTTTAGGTTTGAAAGCGTAAAAAATAGACAGACAGAGTTACTTTCGCATTTATAATATTACTAGCAGCGCTCCGCGGTTTCACTCGCGTAGTTCCCGTTCCCGTGGGAATACGGGGATAAAATATAGCCTATGTCACCCGGAGATAGTGTACCTTCCCAACAGTGAAATAATTTTTCAAATCAGTTCAGTAGTTTCGGAGCCTATTCAATGCAAACAAACAATCAAATCTTTCCTCTTTATTATTAGTATAGATTGAAGTAGGGATTGATTTGGCCGAGTAAGAACACGGCTTAGTAGTAACGGCCCCAACTTACGAGTTTTAGGTCGTAAGTTCGAACCTGTAGTGCTATTTTGTACAAATCTCACCATGAATATTTAGGTGAAGTCAGTTTAAAGTGAGTTACCAATCCCTAAATTCCCTAGCGTCAGGTAGGATGAACATTCACTATAAGATCACTTCACCCAAATTTCCACGGTGTAATTTTTGTAGAATACGCCAGCTGGTCACTGCTGGTCGCTTTATATTTCATTACCACTGCTCTCATAACTGTGAAGAAGGCTCGCGTGCTGGATTACGGCCCACTCCCTCTCATAGCGAGGAAGCCTCAGTCCCAGCAGTGGAAACATTATAGGCTGATTATGCTTACATTGCACTAGCTTTTGCCAGTGGCTTCATCCGCGCGGAACTTTCATCCCCTATTTAACTCCCTTAGGGATTGAATTTCAAAAAATCCTTCGTTAATCCTTGTTTACATTATAAAGGGAACCGTACAAAATTTCAGCTTCCTAGGCCAAGAGTTTGGGCTGGGCGTTGATGAGTGAGTCAGTCAGTCAGGACTTTTCTTTTTATTTATATAGATAGATAGATTGATTAACAAGTACTCATAAGAATACCCCCAGGCCACCTAGGCCACTACTATACTCAATCTAACATACCCAGTGTGGTGATAGGTAATTATCTCACTACCAATTTTTATTTTATTGCTCATTGTGTCCCAGCAGCGGGAATGTTAAATGCTCATTGTATCTATAGACACATTCACTTTCCCATTTGCAAAAATAGTACCTACTTGGTACTATAAATTAGATTTTTGCAAATGGGAAAGTGACCGAACTACTAATATTAAAATTAATAGGAAATACTAAAATGTTATCAGCCTGGGGTAGTTTAGGAACAGTCACAAAACCATAAGGAAATTTTTATTAACCATTATTTTAAGTAATTATGAACGTAAGAGACAAAAAGGAGTTTGTAAGGAGCGTGGCAGGTGGAGTTCTGTAGTTCCTGCCTACCCCCATGCAAAGAAAGCGTGAGTTTATGCATGTATGTATGTATAAGTTTAAGTAAATAAAAGTATTATTATTTAACCATTTATGTACACACATATAGGATAAGTTTTTATCAGCTGTTCCATATATTTTGACCGCGTAGGTATTTCACTTTTCTATGAAACGTTTGTTTTTTTTTATATTTAACCGAAGAAAAATTTCTGCGCTGGGTGTTCTAGAATGGTATGCTGAATACATTGTTACAGTTTGCACACTGGACAAAAACTTATCCTGTATATAAACAGACAAGAAGATTAGAACAGAAAAATAGGTGCAAAGGTGATGCTTATTTCTAAAAAAATCTCTTCCAGCATACCGGCGATAGGAGGGAAGATAAAGAGATGTAGACAGCGTGTGTAAGGGTAAAAGAGAAAATAAATATCAGTTTTGTTATTCCACTGAGATAATTATTGTCACACGGCACCACAAAAATTATCTTCTATATTATTATTTCAGCAACAATAATTATTATGGTAGACATAATAATTATACTTTAGATAATATCAAAATGCTATAGCAAAACATGATTCATGTAAAATGAGGGCCATTTTTATCTATTAATATAGTGGTGTGAAGACTGTTTACAAGCAAACATGTGATACCTATAGGTATTACAGGAGGTTATCACCAATAACTACTTGTTTATGCTTAGTTTTATGATATGCTTGATAGTGTATGTAAATGTTTTGCTGTCCATATTGACTGTTGGTATCATTATTCCTTGATTATTAATAATATTCGTAACTTATATGTAACTAGCTGGGCAAAGGTCTACAAAAACCATTTAGATTATTTTCTCCAATTTTTATTTTTCTCATTAAATGTGAAAACAGTACCTGTTCATGATATCATTTTAAGATTATCACACAAACAGGTCTTAATAACAATATTCTAATACAGGGAAATGATAGTTGGTTATCATTTTAAAGCGGTACCACATAGCTTATTCATCTAATCAACATTATGAATAAAAAAAATCAATAAACACAAGGTCAGTGAGTAGTTTCATAGGTCATAGAGTTGAAAATTTTTTTTTTTTTTTTTTTTAAATAAAATTGATTGCAAGTTATCTTGTGTATGCTGCCTGTGTTTATCGATCAGTACTTTAGAAGCAGAATGTGTAATGATCTGTGCTTCTTATCTGGGAAGAAAATAAGAGATTTATAATATGTTCAACTGTTTTTGAATTACATGAGCCATGAGCCTAGGCAATAGTTTAATCTTTATGATTTAGGTCTTCAAATGCGAATTTATTTCACGTAGGTACAAATATTTGTATAAGGAACAAATTCCAATTGGATTATACACTAATCTAAAGTGTTATAATGGATAGTTTAAAGATGTTGCTTGCTATGACATTTTATCTCTTCAAAACAATGTTCTATTTTCGTCAAATACAGTTTGAAGCTTGCCGATAGATATGCTTGACACGTTAATTCGATTATTACAGTTATCTTACTGATAATAAGCCATCACTACGTTTAATTAATTGGTTAACCAACACCCCAAGTAGTCACACGTTTTTAGCAAAAAACCTCGTTATGATACACGTTCTAATAAACTGGATGTTACGAACTCGTCGCCATAGGAAATATGAGTGTCCTTGTGACGACAGCAAGTAAACTACTGCTAAATTCTCCAACGGAATTCGCGAAACAAGAGTTTTCACTAACCATCACCAAAATACTGCTTGTTGAGGTACTTCCAACCTTCGGCGCGGTTATCTTCCGAGTCCATAGTACGCCGATTTATATACTACCACTATTGGTAGAATAATTACGTTTTTTTATTAATAAATTTAATTAATTTGCACTCGATCAACTCCGCCGACGGCAATACGTGAACTGTCAAAGTCAACTTGAACTTTGAAGTGAAATCGATCAACTGACATGACAGGCATGACAGAATTTACCAGGCACGGATAAGAGCCGTTTCAGCCATTTTTATTTTTGCCTTCATCTATTTTCAAACTTTGTTTCAGAACTATTTTGCTATTTTATTTTGGGTGTATTTTCATGTTTCATTCAGTGATCAGTATTTATAATAGTAAATGAACACTTTTGGATAGCCTTTCTTTTACTCTCCGATTCGAGTTTGCTAACTGTTTGTATACGAGTAGGCACTAATAAATTCCTACTTAAAATTTTATTTTCTTCCATGTAATTCAGGCTTTGTCAACGGATAATTTTAGTACCTAAGTATATCGAAGATTTATTGTGTTAGAGATTACGACAAATGTAACCTCTGTTATATTGTTAGCGAGAGAAATGCGTCAGAGATCACGCCGTGTGTTGATGAAGCCAGTTGTCGACATCCAAACGATAACCTTTACATAAATTGCATGATAACGGCTCATAATATTTCCACGTCGACATAATAAATAACTAATCGTTCCTAAGTCCACTAAATAATGCAGTTGAGTTAATCGAGTAATTTCTAAGTTACTACGCTAAACTATGATTACCGCGGTCGGGTCGTGGATGGGTGACCATCACACATATTGGGATTTGGACACATATTGGGACCCATCCGTATCTCGGAAAGCACGTTGGTCCGTTTGTAGATCTTTGACAGTCGTTCGTTCGCAAAAGCCCAAAACTCTGTTAACCAGTCTTACCTAGAGATATCATGTTTCCTAGTAACTGGATTGTGGAGGTCAGATTGGCAGTCCCCCATATAAAATTTTGGTGTCCAGCTGCATATGGTTAGACTGGAAGACGACCCCAATATAGTTGGGAAAAGGCTAGGCAAGTTCATTGAGTAGTTTTTAAGTTCCCTGTACAAAAAATAGTGATCGTAGTGGTTCATAGGTGTCGTTGCTTGTACCGAATTAAGACAATAACTATTGTATGGAGCTCGAAACAGGGGTACTCAATTTAAAAGGCAAAAACTAAAACATAACAAAGGTTCTCATTTTCAAGGTTAGTCCTGCCTGAGCTACTCTAATATGGTTCATAGTTTCATACACTCTCCCCCCTATTGTGTAGGCGTAATTATCCTATTGAACGTAAACTCCATTTAATTAGAAGAATTTCTCAATCGTGTGCTTTTTGACGTGACAACGTCTTATAATTCGATGGAGCCAGCTGCACGCACGAAAAAACATGACTCATGCGGCGTTACCTCGCTCTGAGGCGTTCCATTTAAGGCTTGAAGTGCAAGCGAGAGCGCGGAACGAGCGACAAAGAGGCACAATCGGCCTCCGCGTTCAGCAGCGTTCGACATCAGTCTCTCTCCTACTTGAGTAAGCGATGCGTCTGCGTGGACAGCTGCTATACAATAATACAATAATAAACAATAGTATTATCTTATGACGTTTGTCACGTTCAACTATCGTCAGTAAACCGACTTTACAGACAACCGATTTTTTACCTTTATTAAAGTAAGTAGGTACTTACTCGGATACGGTTTGGAATTCATAAAATTGAATACTTAGATGATGTAGCTATCTTCATAGGGAAAATGTGACCCTTTATTATAACGTAATTGGATTTTAGATGTGTGCTAGCTAGTCTATAATCCATACTTTGTCTATGTACCTAATCAGCGAAAATTGGTTTAGGCGCGAGACCGGCTTATTTTGACGAGAATTAATACCTACTATAAATATTGAGTTTATAGAGAGCGTTAATATGAGAAAACTAGCAGAGCTACCTTTCATCAAGCTACATCATTGCTTTCACACAGATTGACATATTAAAAATAGTTTAAAAAAACTAAAAAACACGCTTTTTATAGAAAACTGAACTAAAAAATAGAAAATAAATTTAAATTAAGAATAGTGTGAATAAAAAAAAATCTTTTAATAAAGCGTGGGATGCATGGTGTCAATAGTTATAAATATTTTATTGACAGGTATGAGTAGAGTGATTATAATTTTGATAATAACTTAAAAAGCACCCCAAGCTTTTTTTTAAATAAAATATTTCTTTTTATTCACACTACTATTAATTTATATTTATTGAAATTTTTATCACTATTCTTAATTTAAATTTATTAAAATTTATTTTCTATTTTTTTAGTTCGGTTTTCTATAAAAAGCGTGTTTTTTCGTTTTTTAAACAATTTTTTATTTTCTACTTTTTAGTTTGGTTTATTTATAAAAGCGTGATTTTTTAGTTTTTTTAAACTATTGTTTGTTTTGTAGAATTAAAATTCTCCTCAGTATTCGAAAATTTGTTAATATTAGAGAAATCGACTAAAGTCCATCAAGTCCTGTCTTATCGACTGTAGAGAAAAATTATAAAAAATTAAATTAAGTTTCTTACCTTATCGACTTAAATTAACAAAAACCATATTTTGCAAATTGAAAAATGGAATAATTTTATCAAATTTGAGTATTGTCATCGGTCCTCGATAAATCTTCAAAGTTTGAACGAAATCTGGCCGTTTAAAGTGGGTCAAAATCGCGCCCAAAGAAGTCGGTCACAAACATACATACAGGTGAAGCTAATAAAAAGCGTGTAACAAAAAGCGTGTAAAAACTAGCTTTTGCCAGCCGCTTCGCCCGTGCGGAATTTTCATCCCCTATTTAACTCCCTTAGCAGTTGAGTTTCGAAAAATCCTTCCTTATTCCTTGTCTATATTATAAAGGAACCTCTGTGCAAAGTTTCAGTTTTCTAAGTCCAAGGTCCAAGGGTTTGGGCTGGGCGTTGATGAGTCAGTCAGTCAGGACTTTTCTTTTTATTTATATAGATACATAGAAATGAAATAAGACTTATGTGCCGTAAATTCGTATAATCATTATTTAGATTTTTTGTAAAGGAAAAACTAGATTAATTTTTTGTCTAACTTCTTTATGCATGCGGAATTTGTCTGTAAGTGATTGTTGCACTGTTGCATTTACATTTTTGCATGTTACATTTGCCATTATCAAGGGGCTTAATTTCGTAACACAGTAACAATAGGAGGGCTTTCATTTTGACGATTCAACAACATTATTATTTGCCTATTTTACTTGAGCCTACGAATTTTTTGAACACATGAATCTCATTTCGCTAGATGGCAGTAGTGTCTTCAATAAAACCTACATTTTTGCGATCACACAGATTTTTTCCGAACTATGCACCATGCCACCAACTCGTGACCTATTAATTTAAACCGACCTACTTCACATATATATCGATTCCAGTTTCAAGGCACTGGTTCCCATTACTTATTTGACGTCGTAGTGACGACTCTGCACACATTTTCAAACGCGCCAACGTGCAAATTGACGGATGTTTGTTTACCAATACATTTGTGACGTAATATGTTAGGTCTTTGAATGAAAGTGAACGATGTTCAGTGGGCGGGACGCGCTAATTTAGCTCGCAGTTGGATACGTCATGCCCTTGACATTGTGTGGACATTAGCGATGGGCGATTCCGAGATGTTTTAACAATCGAAAGAATCGAAGTCGTAACAATAAACCATCGAGTCAACCATCGACTCTCCGTTCTACAAAACAATCGAAATGTTTTTCGATTGTTTCGAGTCAGTGGGATCGACCGCTAGTTTCGATTGTTTCGAGTCAGTGGAATCGACCACTAGTTTTCGATTGTTTCGAGTCAGTGGAATCGACCGCTAGTTTCGATTGTTTCGAGTCAGTGGAATCGACCGCTAGTTTTCGATTGGTTCGATTGTTCGAATCGGTCACCGAGTCTCGCTCGGTCCCCGAGGCAGTGGTCTCGAACCTACCGATTTTTCGGTATTTCTACCGAAATGGGCTCTGTTCTACCGAAATACCGAAATATAACGAATATTCTACGATTTCACAATACCCATGGAAATTCTCCCGATTTTTCTACCGATTTTACACTTTTATTATTTAACTAGCACTCCAATCGAAAATGTTGATTTTATGAATCCCAGAAATTTTATGGATATTGATGCCGTATACTATGGTGCTGCTGCGTATAATACACTATTAAGTAGTTCAGAAAATCTAACCTCAGATCAAGTAAATTTGTTTAAATGCAGATGCCTAGATTATTATGTCGAAGCTTGTAAGCAAATAACCACGCGGTTTCCATTAAAAAATAACCCAATAAAAGATTTAGACATAATTGATCCAAAAAAATTTAAAATTGGCAAAACTGCTTCGATAGTTCCTGTGAGTATAGGCTCTTTCCCAATATTGTTCACAGCAATGATTTCCAGGAAATTGATACAGAGTGGCGCATTTTAAGAAATTGTGAACAAATCAAAACATTTCCTGATTATGTAGAACTATTTTGGGATGAAGTAAGTTTACTAAAGCGTGGCGATGAAACTCAAATGTTTCTTTTGTTATCTAATTTCATCTTTAATATTTTATCACTTCCCCATTCATCCGCTAACCTTGAACGCAAATTTTCACATATTAATCTTTTGAAAACAAAGCAGCGAAATAGGCTGTCTACTGAATCAATCACTGGTCTATTACATTCAAAACGACTCTTTAATACAGCTAAATTGTTATGATTTTGAAATCAATTCGAAGATGACCGCGGCTATGGCCAAAGAATATTGGTATCATAAATAATTATACTTAAGTATGATTGTTATAAATTAGTCTGTAAGTTTTTTTAAATAAATAAACGAATTTGATTGTCTTTTTTTTTGTCATTTACCGATTTTGGGTTCCCATTTTTTTGGGTTAAAATCCCAGACGCCATAAAATAATTAAATTTTACACAATTTAAGAAAAAAATGAAATTGTTTTTAAATGAAAAATGTTATTATACGATTGACGAATACTTAAATGACGAATTAATTTAGCATTACAATTATTAATATTGACATTCAATTATTTTGACATAGACTTTTTTTATTTTATTTTATTTCTTATATAATTTTTTTTGACATTTTATTAATTCCTCATTTAGGTCTGACATAATTATGGCATAAATTATTATTTAATTCTTCAATTTATTTTAATTCAATAATCGCCATAATTATTATGCATGTTTTTTTTAATTTTTTTTTTATTGTTGTAAGTAATTGTCATTAAGATTTCCAAACCATATTTGTACGCCTCCGGGCATAACATAGCGCTCTCTGTTCATTTAACATAAGATCTGTATTTTATTTACCTATGTTAACAAATAAATAAATAAATGCACTGTTTTATTTTTAACTAGTTTTTAAATTCATTAAAATGCCACGGATTTTTAAACAATCGCGCCAACCAACCAACTCGCAAAACCCTAAGCCATCGAGGAACAATTCTCGACTCGAATGAACGCGCCATGCGCCAGTCGCAATAACAGACCGAGTCGGACTCGAGTCTAAGTCGAAACAATCGAAAACCATTGAGATATTCGAACAATCGAAACAATCGAATAAAACCTCTCGTCATCGCGCATCGCTAGTCGACAGTCGACTGTCGAATTCGAGTCGTAGTCAGTCGACTGTAATATGTGAATGAAATAATGATAACTTGAAAAGATCTAAGGAAGCTTCAGGATAATTCCTAGAGGTGTGTAGGTCGGTCTTCCGTTCTTGTCTGACAAAAAGAGCGGGAGGTTCTACAACTTGCATAGCAAGCACGCACAGCACTTCTCACGCAAGTTGGAAACGGAAATCCTGAGCCAAGTTATAAACTCAAATTTTATCGTATCTAGAGTACCTATTCTAGAGTCACTGGTTTGATACTAACCTCTAAAGTAAAACCATCCTGAGTACAATTTTGAACTCACGTTAAAGCTAGAGAATTGTCAAAAGCTGTCTAATCAGGCTATTTTTATCTAATACCTTTAAACGAGCAATTCTTGTTTAAATGTCGTGGCCATATCGTAGATTTGTTCACTTCATGAAATGTTCGAGTGTTTTTTCTCGAGAAGACGGTCTCCGTCAGGGGCACCCCGAGGTTCGGTTTGGTTAGGTTCCTTTAAACCCTGCAGATAGAAGTTGGAGCCCCACGCAGTGGGCCTTCGTCAACCTCACGTCGACCGTCTTCTTCTGTAATTTCATGAAATGCGACCATTTCATGAAATTCTCGAGCATTTCATGAAGTGAGCAAATTACGATATGGCCATCTCATGAAGTGAGCAAATCTACGTTATGGACATGTACCTATAATCTGAATGGCGGAAACGGCTCCAACGATTTTCATGAAATTTAGTATGCAGGGGCTTTTAGGGGAATTAGGACCAAAAATTGACGCACAGATGTGATAAAAATATTGCATTCAGTTTTGGGCTGTGCCGACACACCCTATATCGCTTGAATGTTCGCTCTCCCTGCCAGAGAAAGATACGTGCGAACGTGATTGAGTATTCTATGTCCATCTCATCATGATTGTATTTAGCAGGTTAATATCCTAAACCGTTTAGGCACATCAACACCTATAGGTATTAGGTAAGTATCTAGAGCAGCGTTTCCCAAAACTATGGGTCGCGAACTCGCGACCCACTGGTGGGACGCGCGCGAGCGAATGTTGGGTGGGCCTTTAATGAAGAACTTATTGATTTATCAGAAGATACGTCAGTGAAAAATTTATTAACATTAGGACATGAGTAAAGAAACGGTTATTAGTTAGTCATGCGCGTTGGTAATTGAATTCGACTTCTCGACGTCCATAGCTTGATGGGTAGTAATCTAGCATTTTGATTGATCGGTAGCTTAGGTTGATTTTAATAGTTTAATAGTTCTATCTTGTATTCCGTCCGAATATATTGGAGGTTTCATTGCTAAGTACACAATATGTCAAGGAAACCTGAAACAATCTTATTCAGACACGAATAAACGTACCACTTGGTCCCGGCTGTCATGTACATCTTTGATACAGTCGTTACGGGTAGTCAGAAGAACGAAAGTCAGACAATCAGTCTTACCAAGGGTTTTCGTAATACTCATGACCAACGGCTTGACGTGTTTTCCGAGGCACGGAGGTGTCTTGGTACCTATGTAAAGATGGTCACCCATCCACGGACTAACCGCGGCAAGCGTAGCTTAACCGAATCGATCGACCCGCTTCTAGTATCTTTAGGAGCTATATTTATTTTTGGAAATCCTAAGCCTTTATAAAGGTGGTTTATCAGATCAGAGAGTCACTGTTTTTAAATAAAGTCTTCGAATAGTAACAGCTATTAATTTAATAGCATTTGACAGGAGACAACTCTCCGTAATTGTTTGCTCAATCATTAATGTCATGGATGCCACGTGCCCGATACGACAATCAGTGGGATGGCGGGAAATACCGACGCTCGATATCTGTAGTATTGGCAGGACAGTCATATCAATAGTATTGGCAGGTCAGTCATATCAATAGTATTGGCAGGACAGTCATATCAATAGTATTGGCAGGTCAGTCATATCAGTATACAGGATAACATACTCTATGGTTATCGGAAGGTATGGCGTACCATTTTTGTTCTTCTTAAATTTTATGGCAGTTTTGCTGACATTTTCCTGCTTACGTTTATGCTAGTTCAGTAAAATAGATAATGTAGAAGTGCAGAATTCTAAATAGTCACAACACTAGAAAATTTTAGTTAATTTTTTGTGAAATTTTTGAGCATAATTATTTATGCAACAGGTGCTATAGTTGAACGTAATTCTGGCACGACTAGATCACTAGACCATTCATCTCCTGAGCAGAACTGGCGTGTTGAAAATTGTCCCTACTTCTCTACTCATGTTATAAATGCGAAAGTAACTCTGTCTGGTTCTCTGTTACGCTTTCACGCCTAAACCGCTGAACCGCTTGTCATTAAATTTGGCAGAGATATAGCCTGTTTTTTTTTGCAAATATGGGTAATACATTAACATAAGTAGTAGCAGGTATCAAAATCCAGAGTTCTGCCATATTTCACCATTCGGCATGCTAACATTTTCATCACACAAAATTGTTTAAAATAATAGAAGAAGAACAATAAGAAGAAGAAAAGAAGAAGAATATGGAGAAGGACATAGGCTACTTCTTTACGCGATAAACCGACATTCGCGGGCAATACCTAGTATTCAATAAGGTGGGTAATTCATTTCAAGCAACGCGAATACATCACAGGCATGGAAAGCTGTGGTGATATTCTTCTGCAAAAAGGGCGACAATGCCCTGCTTAAGAATTATAGGCCCCATCTTACTGATGAGCCATGTCCAGATGGCCGATGGGGCCGAAAGGTTCCTGAGTGATGGAAGACGTGGCGTTGGCAGGCCACAAACAAGGTGGACACATAACCGAATCCGATGGATGTGTGAAGCATCTGCTTTACCAGTCAAAATGGCAATGCTAGAGTGGCCTAAAGACAGGTCACCTCCAAGCATCGCCACTCACTACGAGCGCTTCTAAGTTACATATTTAAACTGAGCCCCAGTTTAAATATGTAATGTAACTTAGAAGCGCTCGACATGTTGCTATGTGGCGAGGGCTTCGAAATTACATAGGTAATTAAACTTTCTCAGAAGTATTCAATGAGCATAACCGTTTCTAAACATAGTGCTTACGTAGTGTAGTTGGTAGAGTTCATGTAGTAGTGAGCGAAATATCAGAGGCAGCAATAGCAATAAATGTGATCATCAAGGAAATTGCAGCCTACGTGCGATTACCACGTCCTGTCTCAGGCATTTGACCGAGTCATCAGACGCTGGGAATTCCTTTCATGACAAAGATAGTAGTAGTAAAACATAGGATAAGATTACAAGTTTCCATTTATTTTAATACGGTGGCGTATGATACGAATGTCAAATTTTTGCAGTGGATCAGCCACGTATTTGAGCGTTCGGTAGTATAAATTGGTTCTAGCGGATGCCCCAAGGCAGTACTTTGGGACCTATTTTATTGTAGGTTAACTCTTGTTTTATATGTGACTTGTTAAACATAAAGGGTAATGAATTAGGGGATGTAAATGCAGTCTGCCACTCGTTCTTCGAGTGAAGCTTTGCTTTGTCACCTTCATCGTGAGACTGACCAACTCCTTGACAGTTCAAAAGTGCTGTAATTGGTTGAATTGAAATAAATTATTTTAGTTTAAGTTTACTTTTCGTTTGTACTGGCCATGTTGGTTAATGGATCGTACCTGTAATAGCTACCTTATACTAAATTTACATTTTAATTTGTTGTAGAATCAAATTGAATCACTTCACGCTTGTATGCAATGCTTTTTCCAAACAACAACAACAATAGCATTGGCACGAGGAGGTGCCACGTAAATAGCTCGGGTGCCAAAAATTTACTAACATTCACTATGGATTGCTTTGCTCTATTATCAATTCACCTAGTAGTTGGAGAACTTAAATTATATAATAAATTATTATTGCCACAACGGGCAAATCCTGAGGGGTAATTGCTTAACACCTGTGGGGCGGGCAGTAAAGATACTCAACAGCGTATCTCTGCGATTGGATATCTTCACTTGCTCTTGGGGGGAATTCCAGGGGTCATCTGCTACTTACTCAGCCCTAATTTATTTGGCGCTGACACCCTGAATATATAAAAAAAAATGTTTTGCTCTCTTCTAGTTTCACCACTTTCTTAACTTTAAAGTGTAACTTTTATAAAAAACTAGCTGACCCGACAGACGTTGTCCTGTTCGTCCAAAAGTCATTCATACAAAATCACTACCCTACCTACGCTACCCTACACTACCCTACCTACCCTACACTACCCTACCCTACACTACCCTAACCTACCTACCTACCCTACCTACCCTACCTATCCTACCTACCCTACCTACCCTACCTACCCTACCTACCCTACCTACCCTACCTACCCTACCTACCCTACCTACCCTACCTACCCTACCTACCCTACCCTACCCTACCCTACCCTACCCTACCTACCCTACCTACCCTACCTACCCTACCTACCCTACCTACCCTACCTACCCTACCTACCCTACCTACCCTACCTACCCTACCTACCCTACCTACCCTACCTACCCTACCTACCCTACCTACCCTACCCTATCTACCCTATTATCCTATCCGTGAAAATTTTCGTTTTTCGACAGCCAACTTCCACTTTGATACTTTTTTTATTTCTGAAACAACTGAACGGGATAAAAAGTATCCTATGTCCTTCTCCTGGCTCTAAACTACCTCCCTGCCAATTTTCAGCTAAATCGGTTCAGCCGTTCTTGAGTTATAAGTGAAGTAACTAACACGACTTTCTTTTATATATATAGATGGGTAAGAGAGGCAATTTTTTTTCTTATAAAATTATTGCTTTATTCAGATGTTAGCTAGAAAAAAAGTTATGAGTCCTCAAACTTACAGAAAGATGTAAAAATTACTTAAATCTTAATTTCAACTTGCATTTAAAAAAAATATCCAGGGTCTCAGGGCCAAATAAATTAAGGCTAAGTAAGTAACAGATGACCCCACCCTTCCACCATTTTCGTATGTTCAACGTTCTGCCAAACATCCTTTATAATAAAAAGAATATCCCCAAAAATTATAGCGGTGGTGTTTTTGAATCCCTACTTGTACATATGTATGTAACAGTGAAGAAGAAGAATGATAATCTTTATTTGTGAACATAGGTAGCGCTCAAAAATGAAACAGTTTTTTTGCAGATTTCTGTATTAGCTCTTTATACGTCATAGTTTCTTTGTAGTTTTAACCTTTTAATTAACACAGTGATCAAATAGGTACGAGTACTTATATCAGGAAAACCCTTAATTGTGTTATCGAAAATTCGAGGTTTTAATTTGCTGGCGATTACTTTACGGTGTTTGTTTTATTTTTTCTTCATTGAACACTGCATCGTGTAGTTTCCTGTTTCTCTAATTTGTTTTTTTTTTTTAATATAAAATACCTAGAACCAATTGGTGATGTCATCAAACTGATTAGGTATGGTGAATCCAGTTTTTTCCGAATAATTATTGTTGTCTTACAGATAACGACACAATGTTGTCAGCTCTATAATTTGTTGTGTCGATAAAATATTTCTTGTTTATTTATTTTTATGTATAAGTACTTGTAATTTGTTTCTAGATAATTGCAATTAAGTAAATAGGTAGATACAACTTGTTTTCCAATTGTATACCTACGCATATAAATTTAAATGTTTCGTAATTGGACTAATTTTGTACAAAGCTTGAAATTAGCTCTTGTCATAAGAGATTATATATATTTGTAAGCCTATACTGTCCCACAGCTGGGCAAAGGCTACCAGGAATTCTATTCACTTCGAACCGGTCATCGCGGTGCGCGATTTTCTGACTGGTGGTTGGTGTCTAACTTTTTTTTTTATCTATTTTTTATTATTTTAACAATCTTAAATCGATATGGATACCATCTGTCTAGGGAGGGTTTTATTTTTTATTTTTATTTTTTTTGGCGTTGCACTATTCGTGCTTATTGCCACTAGGGAGGGTTATATCGGAATAATAATAAATAATGCTAATAGAAACTCGTTCCAAAGCGTGGAAAACAGAGGCAAGGAGTTTTCTTGTTTTATTTATTTGACACAATTAATATTCACATAGCATGACCGCGGCAGGACAAAAGCATCCCATAAAACTTTCATTAATTCGTCACCAGTGATTATTCTGACAGGCGATTTACTTTGATAACTTATTTCATCACCACTGCTCTCAAAACGGTTACGGAAAATATCATGAGGAAACCAACATGATTGTGACATCTACCAACCCGCATTGGGCCTGCATGGTGGATTACGGCTCCTTCCCTCTCACAGAGGGTAGGTCTTTGTCCCATCAGCGAATGATTGAAATACACCGATCCTGGTGTGGTTTGACCAGACTCAATTAATCGAATGAGCCCCAAGATTTCCACTACCCCTGATGAAGCCTCAATTATTTCATTGCGCTATAGAGATCATTACATATCAATGACAAGGAGTAGACCGTGGGGCGCCGTAATTGTAAGGAAGACGTGCCCTTAGGATGGGGAAGGATTGCGCCGACCCGTACTGGATATGCATACTAGAGTAGGCAGTGGAGAGATGGGTGATACTATTATCAATGGGTGACTGAGGAACATTTTAGGCTAATTATGACTATACCATGTCATTGTTTCACGCCAGATTTCAGTCCTCATATCTTGTGGTCTTTAGGGTCGGGAACATAAGCAAAGGCAACACAGGCAAGACTACCTCGAGTCCTGTATAGTTTTATGCCTGGATATCAATTCCACCGCACAGGTGCTAAGTCACACTAGGCTTTAGTGCCGATAAGGTTTCATAACACCTGATACAAACGATTACGGCCTATTGTTTACACAGAGGTTATTGACCTAGGCAAACTGATTCTAGGATGATTCATAAAGGTGGATATGTAGGGAAATCATGGTGGAAAGCTGAAGCGGGCCTTGGAGGGAAGAAAGTACCTTAAACATTTTCGAAAAGTCGCTTGGTTGTAACGGAAAACCTCAAACTCAAATACGAAAACAGAACGTTCTTTAAGAAATAATTTGAAAATAGAACGTTCTGTATTTTAGACATCGTCAGAGTATACCACGAAATCAAATTTTCTTACGTTTTCTGCAATTGCATGTTGATTAAAATATGGTTCCCGATATCATCATCATTTCAGCCGAAGACGTCCACTGTTGGACATAGCCTCTTCCAAACGGGGAGGGGATTGCCATAATCGCCACGCTTGGCAGGTGGGTTGGCGATCGCAGTATGGTGGTAGAATGCATAGAGAGCGCTGCTGCCCATTCTCTGTTCATCATCATCATCTGCCTAGCCTTTTCTCAACTGTGTTGGGGTCGGCTTCCAGTCTAATCGGATGCAGCTAAATACTAATATTTTACATGTGCCTATCTGACCTCCACAACCCAGTTACTGGGTAAGACGATATCCCTTGGTAAGACTGATTGTCAGACTTTCGGGCTTCTGACGACCCGTAACGACTGTCAAAGATCCACCAATGACAGCGCCAAAACGGCTTAACGTGCTTTCCGAGGGGTCTTGGTATGTAAAGATGGTCACCTATCCACGGACCAACAGCGGCAAGCGAAGCTTAACCTGGCCGATCGAACCGTTTTTTTTTTTGCAGTTATTGTTATTTAGCCTCAAGCCTGCCCTGCCCATTCTCTGGTGAACCCCCTTAGTCGCCTTCTACGACACCCACGGGAAGAAATGGTATGGTGTCGGACCGAAAAGAATAGTCTTTTACGTCCGGCACGACACGGAACATTCCCGATACATACACACACACATGACAAACATTCCCGAAATGGCTTTATAGAATAATAATAATTCTCTTTTCTTCTTGGTCGCGTACTGAAGGTCGTGTCCCTGAAAGGTCTTCGTGGCTTTGTTCTTCCACTTCGTTTAGTTCTCAGCTTTTCTCATGGCAGTCGTTACAGAGTCCAGTGAGGGCGGCTACTTGGTCGTGCAGCGGTTAGGTGACCGGCCACGAGGTCTTTTCCCGTCTACCTTACCCATCACCATCAACATAACAAGGTTATTTGGTTCCCTACGGGTAATGTGACCAAAGTAACCGAGAATTCTTTGGTAACAGATCATGGAAAGTCTTATACCTATTAATTAAAATTATCAAAACGTCCCACTAAGTGTATAATATAAAACCTATTGAATGTTTTTCAAATACGTACAGTGGGTTGCCATATTATTAGGGACAGTCACGATTTTTGTTCATTTGTAAAGTATGAGTCTTAAATTAGTTAGAAAAACATATTTTTTGAATGATAAAAGCTTTAATTATGCAAAACAGTTAATAACGAAGTAAAATAAGACTTAAATAAAAAAATAAAAAAATAATTAAGTACATAAATAGGCGACAAGAAATGTTACTTAGTAGTAATCAGTACTTAGTGGCATTTCCTTTCGCCGCAATTAGTGCTCCTATACACCTGGGCATGTTTTCTATGCACTGTTTGGCACTTTATTTTATGATAGGGTTGTGATGCCAAACATTAATGAGCTTTCCTATCAGCCTGACCTTGGTGGTTATCAGTTCTTCGGCTATTTCGGCCTTGATAATCTCCCATACATTTTCTATGAGGTTCATGTCAGGAGAATTACCAGGTCAAGGTAAAACTGGAATGTTGTGGTCTGCCAAAAGCTGGTTACGCTTCTGGCTTTATGGCATGGCGCTGAATCATGCATAAACATGAATTCTTCACCATTAGGGAACCATTCTTCAAGTGTCGGTAACAGGCGAGTTTATAAAACTTGTCGGTACTGGTCTTGTTTCATGGTTCCCTGGACAATGTACAGGCGCCCAACCCCCTTGGCACTTATGACAGACCACACCATTATTTTAACAGGGTATTTAACCCTCTCCACGATGGAGTCGGGGTAGTATTTTTCTCCTGGACGTCGCCTGACGAAGCTGATCTTGTCGGCTAGAATCTAGAATGTTGACTCATCCGGGAAACACACCTGAAAAAAAATTAAAGTTGTTTATTATTTTGATAATTATTATTTCTAATGGTGTAAAATACCACTAATAATGAAAACCGACCTTATTCCAGTATTCAACCGTCTTTTGGCGATGTTCCCGAGCCCAGGCAAGGCGTTTCTTCTTCATGGCATCAGTCAACCGTGGTTTTTTCACAGAACGATGGACTGTCAAGCCTTCCTCCGCCAATCTGCGCTGCACAGTTCTCTTGGAAACTGGTATTCCCAACTCCTGGACTAACTGAGTTAACAGTCCAGTACTTTTTATTCTGTTTTGCTGACAGATATCTGTAATTTCCTATCCGAACGTGGGGTACTGATGCGTTTTCTGCCGCAATTGCCTTTTTTCTTAGGCGAAATTGGCTGATTTAGGTCTAATTAAATTTTTATTTCATTAACTGCCGGCTTAGAAACACCAGTAATGTCTGCTATTTTCCTTTGGGAATGACTGGTATGCTGCAGTAGGGTTTTAATTGCAGAATTATTTTTTTTTGGTGTCAGATCGCACCCCCGACCCATACTGAAAGCAAAAAAATTAATAAAAAAGTATTATTTTTACAATCATGAAAAATAATTGAATTTTATAACAACATAATAACAATACTTACATTTTATCAAAAATTTGTAGCACAAATATAAAAATAACTTGGTTAAAACATTCAAATTCGTCTTTCACTGAATAGCGTCTAAAGTTGCCTACGGGTGTCACGTAACTTAAAAATTTGTAGAAAATAAATATACCCTTTAAATATCAACATCCACTTAAAATTTGAGTTACAGAAACATGACGAAAATAAATAATATATTCCTGGAACACTTGTACCACTTAAAACTGCAGTCAAGTGCACCCAAAGTAAGAAATTGATAAAAAAGGTGACTGTCCATAATAATTTGGCAACGCACTGTACATGCAAACAATGTACGTAATGTAAAATCACCATCCTTTAGCTACAGCCTTCTCTCAAAAGATATTGAATAGGAAAGTAGTGCAGTAACTATTAAATAATAATTAGGTACCTAATGAATGACTGTTGTCCATTGACCAATGAGAAAATGAGGCACATTCATTTGTTGTTTATAATTTATTATAATCGCAGCGAACTTTGAACTCCGACGTAATAAAGTCCAGAATTTGAAATGACAAATGGGCATAAATTACTACGCACTTTCAGCTTCATCATTTGACTAGACTGGGTCGGCTTTCAGACAAACCAGTAGCAGCTGAATACCAGTATTTTATAGCGAGCGACTGTCCATATGACCTTCACAACCCGGTTACTGGGTATACCCAGTAACTTATGTCGTATTATAGGTACTCGTAACCACGTCAATCACGCACGAATTGTGCTAATATCGTATTAATAATATCGAAAAATTGTGTTAGAACATACAGAAAATAACATTTTGATTTCTTACCGTTACATTGGTTTCTAAAAAAACGATAGATATTGACATAGTTTAAACGTAGTAAGATTCCGAGGGGAATCATTATAACGATACAAATTTGGGGCCCTGAATTGAAAAAGTCACGTTCATAGTACCCGGATTTGAATCCACAACGCGTGCATGAGAGGCGACCATCACGACATTCTGTATCAGGTACAAACATTATGGCGGAGATACGAGTAGGTACCAATGTTTGTTTATAGATACAGCTAATCTAGATAGTTACGAGTTATCTTGAACTATTCTAATGACCTGTAGCTACGCAAATTGTAGAAACGGTCGCTCTAGAATCTATACGTGAAGCAAAAACTTTGTACTTACCTCTTTTTACGAAGATTACGCAGACGAAGGAGTATGAAATTTGGCGCCGGGAAAGTTTACATGGAGAAGTGCAGAAAGCTAATATTATGGTCTAATTTCGACCCCTGGGCGACCTCTAAGTAGAGATAGTCGAGGGAATAAAGTAACTGCTTTGATATATCTCTTGCCTGTGAAGAATGGAGACAGTGATGGATTTGAAAGATTTATAAACGTAAGGTGTTACACCCGTTAGAACAAAAGTCATGGATAAAAGCCAATTGTTTTTAAAAGAG
Source organism: Polymixis flavicincta (assembly GCA_949987655.1). Taxonomy (NCBI): domain Eukaryota; kingdom Metazoa; phylum Arthropoda; class Insecta; order Lepidoptera; family Noctuidae; genus Polymixis; species Polymixis flavicincta. The sequence goes on from OX465183.1 coordinate 23,075,301, forward strand.
TACGAGTACCCGTGGAGTTTCTTGCTGGCTCTTCTTCATAGGAAGTGATAATTTGGAACCGTGCACCTAGCTTCTGACGTTTCATAAATGCCCATGCAGGTTTATGTGAAATAAAATATTTTGATTTGATTTGACCACCAAGGCTTTACTGCGCTGCTGGGTCTTTTCGAGAGAAAAGGTACCAAATTTCATTAAAATCCGTTCATCCATTTTTGCGTGATTGAGTACCTAACAAACATAATTATAAACTCACATTTGTAATATTACTAGCTAATGTCCGCGACTTCGTCCGAGTGAAATTTGGAGGGCGGTACGATGCGATGCAGTATGCTGCGTCGCATCGTATCGCCCGCCGGCGCTTTTACTTAGTTTTCAGACTTTTTTTCTCTTTGCTCCTCAAGAATTAGGCTACCCCCCCAAGTGGGTTCCCGCATTGTCGTTGCGGGGGGGGGGCTCAGTAACCGTGGATTCCGGCCACGGTGAAGCCAAGAGGAACCCAAAGGTGGGGCCGCTCGTCAGGGCTTTTGCCTTAAAGCCATTGACGTAGGTAGCGGCCAAAAAGTAGGTTGCGGTGAGGTGCACCGCAACTGAGTTGCGGTGAGGTGCACCGCAACTGAGTTGCGGTGAGGTGCACCGCAACTGAGGTGGGCCGCGATGTCGAATGGGAGGCATCGCGGCTGAGGGTTACGGGCTGCGGTAGAGGAGGGGTGCCGGTGCTTCTGAGCAGCGCTCTTCCCTTCCGTGGCCTGGACGGGGCCGCCACCGTTTGATGGCGGACGCGGTGGGGCCGCAGGGGAAGAGGAGTGTCGGTATAGCGTCAGCCGCTCTCCCTATCCTCTGCGGCCGAAAAGTGGTAGACGGGACGGCGCGTTGTGTTCCACACGCGCGCCGTCAAAGATGTCAGCAACCACCGGTAGGGTCCGCAAGGGCCGATGCCTGCCAGGGGTGCGGGTTTGTTCGAAAGAGATACCACAGCCCCTGGCATACGGGCTACTGAGGGAACACGGGTGGGTTTTAGTCAGTAAAAGTCTGACACGCCTCCTGGTCTACTCAGCAGGAGAAGACATTTGATGATTTCCCACCCAAAAAAAATAAAAGAATTAGGCTAGCAAATGCAAAACTATAATATATTATTTAAATCCGACGGTAGTTCTTGATATTAGCGCGTTCAAACAAACAAACGCTCCAGCTTTACTAGTAGTAGATATAGATTAGTGGGATATAACAATGCACACGGCATCCTCATGTATCTGCACCCTAATTGCGTAACTCACGATTGATCATAATTGGTTTCGTCTTCACAGTTAAACAATATCCATTGCGTTATTTATGTTGCCGAACAGACACATTTTTAGAACATATGTTTCAAAACGATACAGATTATGATGAATCGTGAGTTACGCAATTAGGGTGCCGGTTTCGATAAGTCACACGAAAAGAAAAGGGAAATTCCAATGTCTCGGTGTAGGTATCTACGTAATCAACAGTAAAGATAAAAGATAGCACAAAAGTAAACGGAGCAAAACCTTTTTGCGATATTGAATTCTTGAAACTTCCCTTTTACGGGCTGAATATAATTTTCCGCGTATTTTCTTTTATCCTTGCTCTAGAGTGGTTCTCGAAAAAGAAAATAATGAAATATTTTTTGACAAAGAGATCTTTTGCGTTTCGCTTCTTGCTTTTAGGTTTTCATTACTGAAAGGGAATTAATTTGAAACAAAAGGAAGCCTATGTAACTGAAGGTACATTTTCTTTTTTCTCTTTACTTATATTTTTTTATTTAGTTTTCCACTCTTCTAATATAATATAAGTACTAACATTATAATTATAAAGATGTACAGTTTGTTTTTTTTTTTTGGTTGAGAACACGCTGATCTCTGGAATTACCAGATATAATTGTTTTTTTTTTTGTATTGCATAGCCCAAATCTTTAGAAGCCGAACAAAAAGAAAAAAGTCGAAAACGAAGTAATATAGCGGACAGGGGCGATGCGATGCATGGACCATGGGTCGCAACAATACATTTACCGGGACGAAGTCCAAGGCAAATCCTACTACTGCTGTAGAATATAATACGTAGATGATATTTAGATGTTTGTTACTCAATCACGCAAAAACGACCGAACGGATTTGGATGAAATTTGGCACACAGATAGTTTATCACAGGATACTTTTTATCCCGGTTGTACGTTCTCGTGGGATAATTTCCACGCGGGCGAAGCTGCTGGCAAAAGCTAGTATAAAATAAACTTTAATTATTATATTTAAGACGTTCACGTTTTTCAGCCATGAAAGAAGTTATCACTACACGTACAATGTACAGACAGTAAAATAAACTGTCTATGTACACTTTACTTTGTACATAATGGCGGCTCATCATCATTATGTACGTACAGCGTGATTAATACATGTTTTGTGTCTAATGTAGTAATGTGTACCTACTTAATTACCTATGTGTTTTAAGATTTATTTTAAGAAAAACACTTATGTGTAACCTACCTAACTGGAATAGGTACCTACTTGGTACCTATTCCATTATTTATTTTAAGAATTCTTAGATCTCTATAGATTTTCACCTCTCGGCAACAGTGGGCCCTTGTGTGAGTTTCATTTAACCATCTCGATCAAACGCTTCGAGTGCGTTCGGTGCTCCGATTGGTCCGTCACCAATCCAGGACCAATCGGAGCGCCGAACGCGCTCGATGCGCGTTCCTATACCTACATCTTTAGCTATTCTGGTCCATACTTCTCATGATATACTCGTATCTACAGGACAAGTTTTTATCCAGTGCGCAAATTGTAACCATGAATTCAGCATATCATTCTAGACCCCCTAGCGCAGAAATTTTTCGCCGGCTACACAAAAAAAAAAGCTGTTCCTTACATTTTGACCGCGTAGGTATTGCACTTTTCTATGAAACAGCTGATTTTTTTTGTACAACCGGCGAAAAATTTCTACGCTAGGGGTTCTAGAATGATATGCTGAATTCATGGTTACAATTTGCGCACTGGATAAAAACTTGTCCTGTAGATACGAGTATATCATGAGAAGTATGGACCAGAATAGCTAAAGATGTAGGTACATGTTTATGAGATATACTAGCAGCGCTCCGCGGTTTCACCCGCGTAGTTCCCGTTCCCGTGGGAATACGGGGATAAAATATAGCCTGCCACCCGGGGATAGTGTAGCTTCCCGACAGTGAAAGATTTTTCAAATCGGTCCAGTAGTTTCGGAGCCTATTCAATGCAAACAAACAAACAATCAAATCTTTCCTATTTATAATATTAGTATAGATTATATTAAGATAATTACAGTAATTTACGCCTAAAACAGTTCAAAGCCAGGTAAATTAATACCATTTGTATTGCCTACTCTGGGTTTTTCGAAGTGCTTAGGGCGACTGTCGAACTTTTAATCCCTATTAATATTGTAAATGCGCAAATAACTCTGTCTGTCTGTCACGCTTTCACACCTAAACCGCTGAACCGATCGTCATGAAATTTGGAAGAGATATGTATATCCTGGGATATGGAGAAGGATTTACGAGCTAACCGACATCCACGCGGGCGCAGCCGCGTGCTAAAGTTAGTATTAGAATAATAACAAATCGTTTTTATCTACATAAACATGAAATACGTCGTCAGCTAACAGCTGTTTGGATGTGAATATCTTCGTCATTTGGCACTGGCAGCATTGATATAATAAAAACCCACTGGCAGTGACAATGAGACGGCTTGAGACGCTCATCCTGATTACGTTTGACAACTTGTCTTTGTAAACAAACAAACATTGCAGCAATTTAATCTTCTATTCTACATTCAATGAATTCCTGACTCTCAGTAACATGCTGAGTAGACTGGCAGATACAGTAATGTATAGGAAACATTGCTGGAACTACGATGCTTGTAAAAAGGTCGCGATGCAATTTAAGTTATTTAGTTGAGTCGCATTAGGTCTTTACCTATGAAATTGCCGTTCTGCAGTACTGGCCATTTCAAATCAAAATAATTTTTGTTTGGCTAAGAATTCTAATTTCAAATTAATTTTATTTTAAAAACATGGATTTTTTTTTCTAAAAGTAGTCATTTCTTTATTGATTAGTGTTACATTTTCATCGCATTTCAATCTTTTTCGTCATCATGGATACGTTAAAAATTCGAGTAATTATGGAATATCGTCGGCCTAATTCGTTAACCTGCTAAGTCCATTTTTTGGCTAAATTTACTTTTTATACCAGTTAAAAAGTTCAATCTAATATCTACCGTATCGTTTAAGATATAAGTGCGCTATTAGCCAAAAAAGGTGGCAAATGCTATGCCCGAAAAACTGCGTTCTGAACAACAGTCAATCTCCACAGCGAAAACCTGCTAAATCCTGTTGGGACCTCAGTTTTGTATTTTTTCAGACTGATTTCTAAATATTGTTAATTTCAGATTTTTGGAAAATTATTTATGTTTTATTATTATGTTTAATTTTCTTTTTCGATATATTCACCTGCAAGCCTAATACATTTTTCAGATCTTTCAATAAGCTTATGCATATCATCAAAAAACAAAAAAAAAACTTAAAATACCCTAAAACTGTGTCCTTCACTTGAAAATTTCTTGCCACAAAGTTATTTTTTCATGTTTGAGAACAGATAATAATCGCAGGGGGCCAGATCTGGACTTTAGGGGTAGTTAATTATTTCGAAGCCAGACTTGTGTAGGGCAGCCAGGGCAACACGGCTCTTGTGAGCAGGCGCATTGTCATGGGAGAGCAAGATGCCTTTTGTCAATTTTTCTCTTTGATAGCTTCCCTCAAACGCTCCAAAATTGACGCACAGTATTCTCCGGTTATATTAAACCCTTGTCCTTATAATCTATCAGCAGGATTCCTTCAGTATCCCAGAACAGTCGCCATGAGTTTTCCGGCCGACTGCGACACCTTGAACTTCTTAGGCGGTGCTGTGCCTTTTTTATACCACTGCATAGAGTCTTGTTTAGATTCAGTTTCATAATGATGAACCCAAGTTTCATCTCCAGTCACAATTCGACTCAAGGTACCCTCTTGGTCTTCGTTACAGAGGTCCAAAAATGCACGTGCACTCTCAACGCGCTGTTGCTTTTGCGGGGCGGTGTGAGCATTCTCGGCACCCATCTTGCCGAGATGGTTATGAAGAATTTGTAAAAATGGTTTTATCGGATATTTCAACCATTTCTGAAAGCTGTTTCATTTCTGCTAACCTAACTTCTTAAGACGAGCGTCTTCCAATATTAATTTTTCGACTTTAGCGATGATTTCTGGTGTAGCCACTTCGATGGGGCGCCCAGGCCGATGATCGTATTCAAGTGATTCTCGTCCTTGCTTGAATAGACGATGCCACTTGTAAATCATGGTTTTACAAGGGCAAGAGTCTCCATAAACGGAGAACATCTCTTTCGTAATGGTTTGGACGTTTTTCCTTACTTGGTAAGGAAGTTTATAACGGCGCGTTGCTCGATTTTTTCCATTGCGAATGCTGCCTTCCCGATTAAGTTGCTTGGTTGATGGTAGTTCATCGTAATAATACTCGGTATTTATACTAATAGTGAATCACTCAACTCGTTGACGTACTAATGAGACCCCTCTTCAACCCCGCCATTCCGCGAGCTTAAAAACGCACCCTCGTAGTAAAACAATATTAAATGGCTGTCATTAATAATTATAAAAAAATACTTAGGAGTGTCCTTGTCAATATGTGTTGGTTTTGTAGTATTACGTGTCGTACAACACGACATAATAACGTAAATTAAAACTATTACAGATTGTTTATGAAAAGAGTATATCTTAGATATTTTAAATTGTTAAATTTTTATTAATAATTTTTTTGATTAGGTACTGATTGAATTCGTTTTACTGCACAATTCATTAATCTATATACCATACTCAATTTTTATTTTATTTAGAAAACTGCTAAGTCCTCAAGCAAATTGAAACTTCACCTCGACAAACTGCTGAATAATTGCTTTCCTAAATTTTATAAAATGTGTATAAGTTATGCTGCTACATTTATTGTTAAAATATCAAGAAAAATTATAGAAACCAACGGGATTTTCAGAATTTTGATTGATAAATTAATAGAGATATAATTCAGATTTTTCTTTGTCCTGTAAACTATGTCAAAATGAACTTAGCAGGTTAACGAATTAGGCCGACGATATGAGTACCGTCGTGGCAGCAACGCGGCACAAGCGGCACGCAACATCAACGACGTTTACGGAGCTAACACTACAAACCAACGCACCACCTGTTATTGGTTTGCTCGCTTCCGTTCTGGAAATTTCGACCTGAAAAATGAACCTCGCGGTCGTCCGAAGACTTTGGTCGACAATGACGAATTAAAGGCGATTGTGGAAGCTGATGATACACAATCTACGGCTGAATTAGCAGCAGCTTTCGACGTTAGCGGCAAAACAATATTGGTCCATTTGCGTCAAATTGGCAAGGTAAAAAAAGCTTGACAAATGGGTGCCCCACGAACTCAATGATCGCCAGCGCGAAGTACGCGTTGAGACGTGCCTTGCACTGCTCAACAGACACACAAATGAAGGAATTTTGAACCGCATTGTTACCTGCGATGAAAAATGGATTCTGTTTGATAACCGTAAGCGCTCAGCAAGTTGGTTGGATCCTGGTTCAGCACCTAAACAATGCCCTAAACGAAAACTTACCCCTAGAAAAGTGATGGTCACTGTTTGGTGGTCTAGCGCCGGTGTGATTCATCACAGCTTCTTACCAAACGGGGTGAGCATTACTGCAGATGTGTACTGTGAAGAACTGAACACAATGATGGAGAAGCTGGCGCATCTCCAACCAGCATTGGTCAATCGCTCGTCTCCGCTGCTCCTGCACGACAACGCGCGACCTCATACTGCACAGCAGACGGTCTCCAAGTTGCAAGAACTGGGGTTGGAAGCTCTCCGTCATCCGCCCTACTCACCAGACCTTGCGCCTACAGATTACTACTTTTTCCAGAATTTGGATAACTTCTTGGCGGGAAAAATATTTTATACCCGAGAGGCAGTACAAAATGCCTTTGAAGAATTTGTTGCCTCCCGTCCAGCTGATTTCTTTAAGAAGGGCATCAATAAACTGCCACTGCGATGGCAAAGATGCATTGATTGCATGGGTGATTACTTCGATTAATACAAATAAAAAATTCATGAAAAAAATTCGTTTAAATTTTTTCATACAAAACGGCAATTTCATAGGTAAAGACCTATTATGATTATCATCATCATCATTTCAGCCGAAAGACGTCCACTGCTGGACATAGGCCTCCCTCAGGCTCCTCCACTTCGACCGGTCCGGAGATTCTTAGCACCCCTTGCCTCACCGTAACCTTGGCCGCTACCGTAGCCAAGGGAAGGCGGGCCGCCGTCGGGTACTAGGGGCCGTTTTGTAGGGCTGCTTGTCATTTTTGGGAGGTTTAAAAAAAATGCATAGAGAACGCTGCTGCCCATTCTCTAGTAAGTCCCTAAGTCGCCTTCTACGACACCCACTGGAAGAAATGGGATGGTGCTATTCTGTTACGCCCGGCACCACACACGGGACTATATGTCTATATATATTATGACAATATATACTATGTCTACATATATTACTGCGACTATACCAGACTGGGAGGCCTATAGCCAGCAGTGGACGTCTTTCGGCTGAAATGATGATGATGAATATATATGTAGGTATGTCAATGAGCTGAGTGCACTTTTTTCAAATATAAGAGAGTTTTCCTTTCAGCAGATTTTTTCCTTTTCGTCATGGTTAATTAGTTACTGCTCTAATTTACAGTAATTAACAAGTTAATAATAGTAATAGATAGTAATTTCTTTCCAGAACTTTATTGGTAGCTCTATAGGTACGTACCTATTTAGATCACCAACTATTATTTGAAACCACTTTGTACTTTTAACAATATAATAACTTCGAACTATATAATAATAGGGAAATATTTTAACACATGAAACGACTGCCTCTTACAGCGGCTCTAAAGAAATCCACCATCCTTAGTCTCTATAAAGTCTATAATGCACTGGTGGGAACGCTGCTCTTGTTTATGTTCCCATGCTTATTTTTGACCCTATCTTATGGATGTTTACGTCCGTCTCAGGATACTGCAGCGCAAGCACCTCGTCTGCTGGAGGCTACCATGTCACTCCGCTCCCGCTGATGTCACTCTTTACTTTGTAAAGAGAGCGCGGCAATCGCCAACATTAGTAAACGTGACAACAAAGTGGTCTCGAGTTCTCGACCCCGTGATTGCGTAAACACACTGTTGATCACAATCTGTTTTATTTTTGAGGATATCGCTAATTAATTGCTTCATATGTTAGAAAAAAATTGTCTGCTCAACAACGAAAATAATGCAATGAATGTTGTTGAAATGTCAACATGAAAGCCATTGCTACTGTTAGTGTGTTACGAAATTAGGCAATTAGTAATTATGAATTAACAGTGTGGCTAACTTACTAGAGAATGGGCAGCAGCGTTCTCTATGAATTTTACCACCATACTGCGATCGCCAACCCGCCTGCCAAGCGTGGCGATTATGGCAAAACCCCCCTCTGGGGGAGGCCTATGTCCAGCAGTGGACGTCTTTCGGCTGAAATGATGGTGATGAACAGTGTGGCGGCATCTACAACGCCACATGCGAACTAAGCATCAAAGACTTGACGTCACACAAATCCTACATCGCGCAAGCAGAGTTTACCGCGCGACTAGTGTTACTCGTACCTATACAACATCCCGATATCAACCGTCGGCGTCGGGCAGTATCCCACCAGACACAACATTCGTGTAGTCGGAGGATCGGAGTTTTCCATAGAGTATGAGTGAACTTTACACCCTGTTCCTCATACCTACAGCAAGAGGCATCCGAACTATGCACGTCCTGCCCCAATTCTTGCCGTGTGAGTGAAGGATGTCGTATGACATAACTCGTACAGTACCTAAGTGGTTCGATCCAGTAGTCCTGGTGCCTAAGTCTACTAATTTATAAACGTCACAATGGTCTCTCAATGGTAAGTTTTTGACAGATTTGCCATACAAAAACTGTCAAAAACACACCATTGAGAGACCATTGTAACGTTTATAAATTAGTAGACTTAGGCCCCAGATTCATTGCACGAAGGAGATGACGAGATGGTCGAGATACAACCGGTTCAACAGACTTGCAAACTTGCTGCCAAGGTCAGTCGAATTTATGATCGCAGTCTTTTTTTACAGCGTATGACAAGTTTTGCTACAACACGAGCGATTGATAAATTACAGAAAGCGCTGTGATGAAAACGTGTTTGAAAATTTGTTTATTTGGCTGGTTTCAGCAGTTTTATACTTTTTTGTTAAATTCTTGGCTACCCAGTAGATACTTCCGGTGTGAGTTTTTTTAACGCAGCTAGTTGCGCTTAGTATTCCAGTACCTACCACGTGCTTAGAGTACCTATTTACCTAGTTAGGTATGAATATTACTCGTCGTCGGCGATACGTCGTATTTGCCAAAAAAACTTGTCTTCTATGCGTGGGTATGCGGGCAAGGAGATGTAAGGAGATTTAAGTCAATAATATATCAGTCTAATAATGTATCAGCCCTAAATCAACTTCGGCTTCGATCTCCCTTAGCGATATTATTTTGGCGGAGGGCCGCTTCCTCGGTACTTAACCGGGGTTACGTCAAGTTGACAGCTGTCAAAATCGTTCTAAAATCGACTCGGTAAGTTCACGTCACCGTTCACCTTTAGACGCTCCGTCATACATTTGTATAGTTTTTTTGCTTTTTATTCTATTCTATTCTATCAAAAGATCATCATATTATAATAAACATCTAAGACTATAGGTATAAATAAACTATTCTCTTCATACCTCGACTATCGCGATATTATCTCGGCTCGAGTGCACTTCGAGTGTCACACAACACAACCCAACCGTCTCGACTCTTCGAAGTTTGAAATGGCCAAGGTTTTTCTGCAAGTTTCAAGTCGTCTGCTATTTTCTTCGCAACGATGTGTATAGTATCTGGCTTGATAGTTGTTTCTTTTGAATTTAATATATGAATAGAGTTTGAGTAAAACGGAGCAAAGGGTATTGAAGGCTAGTCTTCTGATCACAAAGTAGCTTTTTATCTGACTGTAGAAGGGTCAGACATGACATCGCATCGCGTCACATTGCATCGTTAGTACAGTTGAATATTTAATATTTAAGGCCCTAATTTCAACTATAAGTATCTAAATAACTCGAAATTCTATGGTGATTTTACAGAAACAGTACATAACAAGATTTTCAATAATTCCTATTATTATGAAGCAATCTATTTCCTCTTTTTTAAGATTTTTAGCCTAACTTAGCAATCGTTTTCATAGTCTTGTCGATTAGTTTATGGTTAAAAGCTTTTCACATCCAAAGACCATTTTCCCTTGCACTTGAAACACTCGCGGCTTAGCGCGCTCCGCTTTTGCTTGGTTTTTTTGGTTTGGGTGGTGAACACACTAACGTATACGTCAGTGGGTGAACAAAAGAATCAGCATCACTGTCAGACTCAGAATTAAAGTGTTCTTGATGAAATTGTCCCATCGACTACCTATCGATAGCTGTTAGTGACGTTATCTCACCGATTACCTACTAGTCTTATTAATTTGTTTATTATTGTTGGGAATACATTGTAGATTTAGACATCAATATTTATTAGACGCTGACCTTTACCACGTACTTACATAACTTACCCATGATAAGATTGAACAAAAAATGGAATCTGTAAATATTACCAGTCTAGCGTCCGGCCGTCTGTCTAGTGTTGCATATATTATGGTAAATAAAGAGATCTACCTATAGGTGATTAAAAAAAATGGCTTGTCTGAAGGTCATATATAATCAATCACACATCTCTCACGTCCACACTGAAAATTTTACAATTCGGTAGGTAGGTACCCACTTACGTACCAACTTTGAAAGCAAGCATATAAATGTGCGCTTACACGTGCAACTAACATTGCTCCATCTTGGGCAATTCTCGTCATAGGTATATGAATGACCTCACGACTACATTCAGCAATTTAGGGCAATGGCAACATGTAGCAACCCGTTGCTCACAATATGGAGTAACTTATAAATCTAGGCAATGCGCCTCCCCCATCGGCCGGCCGGTTCCTCACGTAAAAATGAGACGTACCTTACCTAGTTGTACGTAAAAATGAGATAGAAAGAAAATTGACTAAAAATTTCCAAACCGATTGGATATTCGGCAACTCATGAAATATGTATATGGAGCAATCAGAAGCAATATTGCCGAAAAACATCGGCATTTTATTTTTGCTGCTCCAGATTGCTCCACTTGGCAACACTAATTGATCAAGATCGATCCATTAGTGTTGCCGAGCAATAATTGCTCAAATAATTCCCGTGTAAGAGCACCTCAAGTGGTTGAGAAAATTTCATTGCACGCAAAAGCATTCTTTCCTAAAAACAGCTTGAACTGATTGCTCATCTATATTAATAAAAAGAAAAGTCCTGACTGACTCATCAACGCCCAGCCCAAACTCTTCGACCTAGAAAGCTGAAATTTTCCACATAGATTCCCTTTACAATGTAGACAAGGAGTAAGGAACGATTTTTCGAAATTCAACTCCTAAGAGAGTTAAATAGGGGATGAAAGTTCCGCGCGGGCGAAGCCGCTGGCAAAAGCTAGTTAATCATAAATTCATAATCATAGTAAAATGTGGACACATCTTTGTTAAACTCTCGCAAATTAATGACTCCAATCACACTCCACTATATCTACCTACTTTGACTTTTAATTAGCTGGAGCAAAATGACAGCCGTATTTTTTTTTTTTTTTTTTTGGGTGGGAAATCATCAAATAACTTCTCCCGCTCTGGGTGGAGCAGGAGGGCGTGTCAGACTTTTACTGACTAAAACCCACCCGTGTTCCTTCAGTAGCCCTTAAACCAGGGGCTGTGGTGTCTCTTTCGAACAAACCCGCACCCCTGGCAGGCATCGGCCCTTCCGGGCCCCATCATTTTTTTTGTGCTGACATCTCTTTGAGGCGCGCGTGGAACACAACGCGCCGTCGACTTGGGCTTGGTCCTTACCGGACAGCAATGTATGGGGTTACTTTAACTTAACTGTCAAAAAACGGTCGACCGCAGCTGTCATTTTAATCCAGTTACCTAATAAAAATCAGAGTTTAGTGTTGGCCACCAATCAGTATTTATCACTGTTATTTGGAATTTGGAACACATGGGTTACACTTAACATTGGGAACAATGGCCGGTCCGAATTCGTTTTTGTTGGTGTTTACCAGACAGTTCAATAGACAATTTAACTGGTTTCGACTATTTAAATTACAAATAGACAAATTAAATAGCATTTTAATAAGTTACTACTTACCTACTAAATATTCGTGTATGATTTTAAAAGATATTCGTAAATTAAACAGGTTTTTCCGTGCGAAGAATTCGTTTTCAAAAACTCTTTCAAAGGAATAGGTACCTACGTGTGACAGTTCCACACAGCCGAACATTTCCTTAAATCGAAAACAGGATCTCATTCGTATTCGAAAACTATTCCAACAATGCATAACGTCACGTAGATTGATGACTTCAACTTTAAAAAAAAACGATGAGCATGTTCAGACAATAAACGCGTACATTACGTTCGCGTCGTTTGTTATGGCAACGCGCAACGGTTTACATTACAAAATTTGTAGTGTGGTTATCTCGGTCGCACCACGCGGTCCGCTCGTGATTTTTCATATTATCAGCCAACGCAGCTGCCTGGGTAAATTAAATACCTACATAGTTTTTAAATACAGGTTTTTCGCATTCTAGGCGAATCACCGTATTTTTGTTCGCAAGATAATTTGGAATGGATTACTTTCTGTGTCAAGGACGCGTCGTGGTGGGTCGTTGGAGAAAAGTATTTTTGTTGAATTTGGCGAACACGTCACTGTTAAGAGTGTGAATAGATTTTCAATGTCAAACTTACGGAAAGTTGTGAATGAAAGTAATTCTACTAATATTATTAATTTGAAAGTTTGTATGTTTAGATGTTTGGATGATTATTCAATTACGCAAAAACGGAAGTAATTTGACATACCTACTACTTGTTTACAACCAGGATACATTTTATACCGGTAGTATGTAGTACAGGAACGTCCCCGTGGAATAATATTCGACCTCTACGCGAGCAAAGCCGCTGGCAAAAGCTAGTAAGTAAATATTTTCTACATAGTTTGTTTGATAATGGGTGTTTCCATCTGGAATTTGTCAGTAGCAGGCTGGAGATTGGATTTACCTAAGTGCCGAAATGTGGGTGTACTACAGGTACACACGGCTACACATCAAGCTATAATTTTCCAGTTTATGCTGATCTCGCACTGTACGGAAATCTTATACAATGCGAGATGAGCTTATACTGGTAATGCTAATGCATAGCTTGATGTGTAGCCATCACTAGCCGTGTGTACACTTCCGCCTAACCCTTAGAACCTTTAGGGGAATTCAGATAGGTCGCAGGTGTGATGTTATGTTTATTTGTCCCTACTAAGTAATACATAATTAAATGAGCTACGTAAAGGTTTTGGACGAAAACATATAACAAGTAAAACAAAACAATGACTCGGTGCGAGGTTTATGTTGTTTACTATTTTATGTGCATAAATGAATGAATAAGTCACAATAATATGTGAAAAATATATTGGTAATTAAGTATTTAATGGTTTCTAGAAGTATTATAATAGTTGCATCTTAACGGCTCTAATTTATTGTGTTTGAGGCGATTTCTAATCAAGAGATGTTAAACATAATACATACATCATGCAATGACTTATGTACTTGCATATTTGTAAAAGCATGTCACGGCTATAGGTCCTATATAATTATTGGAATAACACAGGATATAATTTTATCCCTATAGTACGTACCAATAAGTTAATTTCCGATCTCCACGCGAGCGAAGTCGTTGGCAAAAGCTAGTATTACATAATAGGATTATAATTCGTAGGTTTTCCTTCAGGATAAAATCTTATTCTAACAACGTGAAACGTAAACCCCAAAGAGTTTCTTCAAAGCTATAAAATTTATCAAACTATGAAAGACGATTCTCCATTTATCATTTTTATTGCTGGATTTTCAGGCTAGCCAGAGAATAATATTTTAGTTAGGATTTTGATACGGTTAATAAAATAATAAACTTGTTCACCATTATCAGCTTGGAGATTAGTAGCACTCTAAAACACTGTGACTGTGTGACACATTGTTCAAACATCACACTACTCTACACTAAACTACAAATGTTTTCGACGCTTATTGACTAAAAGAGTGATGAATATAAATGTTGATGGATGGAGAGGAAGAGGAAGAGCAAAGAAAATATGGATGGAGTGTGTGAGGAAAGATCTGAAAGAGAAGGAAGTAAATGATAACGCGACAGCGGAGGGAGAAGGAAAGAAGAATAGGTACGTTTTGCACCGACCCAAAGTAACATGGGAGAAGCACAGGAAGATGAAAATGATAATATTTAGATTCTAGTCATAGCCTACAAGAAATGCTCAGATTTGTGAACTTCCGTGTCCAAAATAAAAACAACAGTAGGTAATCCCTGTATTTATTATTTACTATGCGGTCGGTCGCGAAGCATCTCCGAGGTGATTGCCACGCAGTTTCACGCCTTAACCTCATGCATGACCATTGCTCTAACTATGAGAAGATTAAAGTTATAAATACAACAACTAATTTTAGAACTGTGGTCACTGCCACTGCTAACAAAGAATCGAGAGTTACTGCAGTGAGTTCAGGGATTGTTTTAGTTAATGGAGTAGTAACAAATTTACATTTTAGGTAACATAATATATTATGTAGTTTGGGTACGCTTATTGCTTGTATCCCAGGATTTCTAGGTTAAAGACATGAAATCCTTTATAACCAGCTGAAAATTTGCATGTAAGCATTCAGAATAGTGTCTAAAATAATTTGCCAAAAATCCTCGTGTTTCCGCTTGGTTCTCGACATATAGACCCTACACAGAAGGTTGGAAGCGAGTCTAACTCTCTCGTAATTGAATATAATAGTTTACTGCAATTAATTGTGATCAATGGAATCTTAGTATTTTGGTGCTAAGATAGCACCATAAACTCTGGTACTGTTCATAAACTTAGTTATTTGGCTCTATGCCAGGTTCACAGCCTATCTAGTTTTAATCGAATACATAGATAGGTATAATTATTGTCTTTGGCACACAATGAAAGTTATTATTTTCAACAGTGTTTACTACTTTCATGGCATACCTATTTTCGTTCCGTCGGTTTAATTAATTACATGACTAGATTGAAGATGGGTAAATAAAATATCAAATCAAGTTTTAGACAAGTCCAACCATTGAAGCAAACTGACAGATAGGTACTTAAATACTGAATGGAGCTCTAAGGAATCCAGTTTACACACAATTCATTCAACTTGTCGACGTGGGGACATAACCTTTTACAAAGCAATGATGAGACACAATGCTTGTTAGTATCCGGTGACTTCCAAATGGTACCTACTAGTCTAGACAGTGCACATTTTGAATCCTACGCAAACAATGGGGTTTCCTGTATTTTAAAATTGGAACCGGTGCTTCATAAATCGATTCTGGGAAAAAACTACCCAGTCCACGAAACAGAAAAAATGAAAGAGAAAATGACAGACTGAGAAAGATTTGTACGGCGCTTTGTCAAAAATAAAACAAGAGAAATGTCAGTTTTTGTTGAAATAGCTACAATGTTTGTAGCTCTTTCTTTGTAGTACAGAGGCCAGCACATCAAGCTACCCCAATCTGTCAAATTTCTTTGATAGTTTTTCAACTTTATCGCAAAAGATTAAGGTTCATGTTCAATTGGGAAAATTTGACAGTTTGGGATAGCTTGACCTGCTGGCGTCCGTCCGTGCAAACCATTCTTTCTTTCCAATTCATGAAAATTATTTCATTTTCTCATGAACAATATCTTTGTTTACCAACATTTCAGTATATCGGCTCTCTAATTAACACAAGTGCGTTGGCAATGTAGAGCAAGGAGTTCTGTCTGTGTATCGATCCTGCGAGGAGGACCGAGGAGCTAAGACCTTCAGAAAGTCGGCGACATTACGCCGACTTTCTGAAGGTCTTAGCTCCTCGGTAATATCGTTGAGCGACCTCTGTATCACGAAGGCCGATTACAACGTTAGGAAATGACCCAATTTGTTATATTGAGCTGAAGAATCGAGCATGAAGAAAAATATGTTATTAGACCATTCATTTAAAAAGTTATACATATGTCAATGTATGTCATGTACATGAGGGATACCTATACCTAAAAATGAAGTGGAAATTCTGTGATGAGATTATGTCGCTTCAAAGATTTTTCCGACAAGAATATCTCAGGAGCAGCTCGATAAGTGGCCTGCTTATAGCAACAGGCTTGCTACATATTACATAGGACTTAAATACAACTAGTGTGGAAGAAATATGGGTGTAGATACGGCCTACTCAACACTTTTGCCTGCTCCCTGCTCCCTTCAAAGTATACAGGCGTAATGTATCTCGTTACTTTTACCTTTGATCATTCTAAGAAAGCTGATATCTATGGTCATTGTATAGTTACGGAAATACGCGATAAGCACAATCGACATTTGGCGCCGAATGGTGCCAAGACGCCTCGTGCATGTACCATAGACAAAACACTTTGTTTTGTGTTTGCTAAATAAACAGATGGGTTAGGCTATATTTACTTCTAAACGGTTATTTTTAATTTCGTGATAAAGCTTTTTATTTTATCTATGGACCAAAAAAATTGTGGGCAAGCCTATAGATGCTTGATATAAATATTTTCTGTGTTCTATCTTGTTTTACAAAAGGTATTCGTAAGTTTAAGTTCTTTATGTTACTTTTCCCGGAAACTATTTTGTGTTGTTCTAAATAATTATCAATTCACTGAGTGACTAATGTAATGTTTAGGGTCACGGGCGGCGAGTTTAAATGTTCAAGTTCATTAGCAAACGCGTAGGTACCTAGGTACCTACTGTTGTTAGTCTGTTTCGTCTGATTCTTATGAGCATTGTTCACAAAAGACAATTAATTATTTTATTTTATTTATTTGGGAAAATAAACAGTTTAAAATTGCAATAATACACAAAATTTGAGCTACAGAGTGAGTAAATGACTGCCCTCGACTTTTTCCACATATTATTATAATAAACGGACTTACATTATCTACAGATTTACGTATAAAATTAAATATTGGCCTCCAAAATACAATTGAATTGACAAAATGAAAGCTTTTGTAGTTACGCGAGTGAGGCTGTGCTCAAATTATTTAGGTAGGTACCTACTTAAGTAGATACATTTCTGTTTGAAAGCAAAAACTTTGAGGTAGGTAATATAGGAAGGTATCTTGGAGATCAATGATATTATAATAAAAGATAATTATACTGATTAAATCATGTTTGCATGCCAGATTACTAACGGCAGTATAATATTAAATATCAAATTTGGAACATCCAATTGTTACTTGATGTTCCAAATTCGAAATTTCTTTACCTACCAGTTCAGTTATCGCCAAAACCAAAAAAAAGTTCAGTTATCAATAACAGCACCCTATGTTATTCTGAATCATTTTGAAGCAGATTGCTAATTAATTGCTTCATGGTCGAAAAATGTGTCTGTTCAACAACGTAAATAACGCAATGAATATTGTTAAACTGTCAAAATGAAACAGATTATGATTGATTGTGTGTTACGCAATTAGGGTGCAATTCCACGTTCTAATCCCGCTAATGAGTAACATCTCTAGATAGGTAGGTACCTACTCTTTTTTCAAGAGGGGTAGGCCGATACAGCCGGTTGTTTTTGTTTTGTATTGTATTGTTAAATTATTTTTCAACACACTTGCTCATAAAATGGCTCTAATTTCACTACAGTTAGGCACATAATGACACCTATTATCAAACTGTGACTTTTTCATTACTATTATTCACTAGTGAGTTATAGAATTGGTTGAGTTGCTTTGTTCTTATTGAGTTATAGGTAGGGAATGCAATCTCGTCTCGCCGAGATCCCGATCTCGCGAGATCCCGGCTATATTTTACGAGATTGTATCTCGTCAAATTTCGTACGAGATCTCGCGAGATAACGAGACGCAGGATGTCGATGTTGTTGCACCGGTTGCACAAGAGGACGATGAAGGCTTCGATATTGAAGACACTACAATGCCTCTTTCTGCCGTCTCCGCGGAAAAAAATATCACACTTCATGAAAAGCTGCAAAAATCGCTGAAAGCACTGAAACAGCCCACTGCTCGCTCAACAAATTCTACAACAAATACTTTAGAAATTTTAATAAAAAAGAAATGAATTTGTACGAAGCTGGTGGAGTAAGAGGGGAACTTTTAAACTTCGTACATAACTGCCTCTCAACTGTGGTTCCCACAAGTGTTGAGGCAGAACGAGCTTTTTCAGCAGCAGGGTATTTGGCATGCAAAATCAGAAGTCGTCTGTCAGATGATACTCTCGACATGATGTGTTTTTTGAGAAGCCATTTTCAGACAAACTAACTTGCCTTTCCGTACCTTGATAACTTCATCTGACTTCTACTTTAAACTTCTTTTATTTGATTAATACGATCTCACAACATTTATTTAAGAACTTGTGAAGTTAAGTTTTTGTTTTGTTGTATTTATTTACCATAAGTAATGTTCCTATTACTCTTAATTATTGAAACTAAAGTAATAATTTCCAAAGACCAAATAAAGATAATTAGGAAATCAGACTAACTTACCTTAAGTGACGTCTGATGGTAATTTTATGAACGGCTCATCCTGAAAACAATTATCTTACATGGTAGTATTCGTCTCCAACGAACTCGGCCGCGTAGTTTTTTAGAGTCCTAAAATATAAAAAATTGAACGCAGCTAGTATTGTCTAGCTGTCAGCAGTGACGTTTAATCTGTCAAATCACTTTCTTTAGAGCAATAAACGAGGGTTGCCATTATCTGATGGGCGGGTGATATTTTGTATCTAGATCTAGACAGGGTATACCCTGTCTAGATACAATCTACACAGGGTGGGAACCTAATTGTTTTCAGGATGAGCCGTTCATAAAATTACCATCAGACGTCACTTAAGGTAAGTTAGTCTGATTTCCTAATTTTATTACACGGCTCATCCTGAAAACAATTATCTTACATGGTAGATGTTTAGAGATAGGTAATGGCAACATCTGTGTGTGTGTATGCAAAAGGATCAAAAGTTGAATCCAATAATACTTTATAAAATTTTGTATTTTAAAAGATGAAATCAAAATATAGAAATGACCATTTAAAATATAATTACCATACAAATTAGTTGTATTATCTTAACAAAAATAGCTTACATAACTGTATTAAACTTATTTTTATAGTAATAATTTTGTTAAATTATTCTTCACATTTTGACAATAATTAAATCAAGTAACATAGAAATAATCAATGAATAGTAATCTATCACTATTGAGTTATATTAATTTAAACTTAACCAAGTAATCATAAGGTACAGCGTCCAGTCTTTGTTGACATTCTTTGGGGCTTTTATAAATTTACAAAGTTATTCTAAAACAGAATTGGCAAAGGTAAGGTCAATTCTACCACTAACTATAGGTAAATTGTAATGTTTGGCAAAGACAGCCGACCTGTCAGACCAGCCGGCAGTCTTTTTGATAATTTCAATTGACACCCCTGCTGTTTTTGCCTTAGATGTGGATGCATGTCTAGTACTATGGGAAGTAAAAATACTAGTGTCAATACCACTGTCTTTAAGGACCTCTTTAATCCAACGGCTAATTGTTTGCGGAGTAGCTTTTTTAAAAGGTTTTTTAGTGGTAATTAATAGGTAGGGGATATCTCCTCGAGCTTCCTTGGTGTTGTCCATATATGATTTTAATGTTTTCGCTGGGCACACTGACTGGTTTACAAAATATGGTAAGCGCAAGGTGGTACTGTTTTTAGTTTTAATAGATGTTTTGAGAACATCACAGATATTAATGATAACACAATCTGTAGTAAAATGAATATCTTTCAGTTTAATTGATGCCAGAGTTTGAACTCTGTGGGCAGTAGAAAGGGCCAGTAAGGTAACTAATTTTTTTTGATATTTCTTTTAAATCTAAAATGACTGGCATCTTACTTAAGAATTCTAATACCACTGCAGGGTCCCAAGTTTCTGTGTATCTAGGGAGAGATGGCCTCTGTCTGAATGCACCCTTCAGCAACCGCTTTACATTCTCATTCCTCCCAACTTCAGAGCTTATTAGCAGTGATAATGCTGAGCGGTGTGTATTCAATGTAGAATAGTTACAGCCACTATTAAATGCTTCAGACAAGAAGCCTATTATTTGTGGAATAGTAGCTTTATAAACATCAATAGTGTTATTGTGGCAGTGTGCCCACCATTTTTTATAAGAACAATCATATTGTTTTTGGGTACCTGGCGCCAATGATCCAAGCATTACCTCCAAGGAAGCTTGAGGGAGTAATCTTAACTGGAGTGCCGTCCGGAGAAGTGTCCTGCAGCCAGGGTAAGATGGGAGCTCAGGCGATGTTGTTTGCTAAAAGGAGATGAAAGCAAATCAGTGTTAGCATCAAATACTATTGGTTTAGATATCATCAATAATTTTGCTAGGGGAAACCATGGCTGTGCTGGCCACCACGGAAAGACAAGAATACCTTCTGCTTGGTCATCCCTAATTTTTTCTAAACATTTGGTTATTACTGAAAATGGGGGAAATGCATAAAAGAAATATTTACTCCAATCTAATGTGAATGCATCTATATCAAAGGCCATGGGATCTCTTTTCCAAGAAACATACTTTACACACTTAGTGTTTACTCGAGTAGCAAATAAATCTATTTCTGGTATTCCAAAGTGTTGGGTAATTTTTGTAAAAGCATAGTCTGCTAAGAACCATTCTGTATCATGATTTAAGTTCCTAGATTCTCTGTCAGCTTCTGTGTTTTCCTTGGACTTAATATAAGAAGCTGTCACCCATATGTTTCTATCTTCACACCATTGCCATAAGTCTTGAGTAATTGTATTTAAGTGTACAAATTGGACACTACCCATTTTATTAATACAAGATATGGCTGTTGTGTTGTCTATTCGTAGTAATATATGGCAGTTTGACATGTTCTTAGCAAATGATCTCAACCCAAAATAAGCTGCTACCAGTTCTAAATAATTAATATGTTGTTCTTTCTCAACTATATTCCAAAGTCCCCCAATTGATTCACCTAGGCAATGAGCCCCCCAACCAGTAAGTGAGGAGTCTGTGAAAATTTCTAAACAAATTTTTTGTAAAGCAAAAGATTTTTTAGCTTTAGGTATGTTAGACAGCCACCATTTCAGTTCAGGAATGATACATGATGTAATATTCATATAACTTTCAAAGTTTTCATTGGATGACTGTAAGGCTAAGAGCTTTTCCCTTTCTAGAAGCTTGGTATGCCGCCGACCATAAGGGACAGCTGGACAAGCTGCAGATAATGTTCCAAGTAGTTGAGCAAGATTCCTAATTTTGCATTTTTTCTGTGATATAAACTGCTTTATCATATTAATAATTTTTTCTTTTTTATCAGATGGCAATTTAATTGTTAAATTTTGAGAGTTAATAATAAACCCTAAAAATTTACATTGTCTACTTGGTATTAAGTTACTTTTTTCATAATTAAGTATAAAACCTAGACATTCTAGGATCTGTATAATATGGCGAGATTGGTTTAGGCATTCTTCATATGTCCTTGCTATACACTGAATATCATCTAAATAAATTACCGTTACATAGCCCAAACTTCTTATGTATGACATCACAGGTTTTAATATTTTTGTGAACACGCTAGGTGCTGTACATAAGCCATATGGTAGTGCTGTAAATTCATACAACTGCTTAAAATGAAATCTAAGATATTTCCTATCTTCTACAGCAACTGGAACTAAAAGGTAAGATTCTTTTAGATCAATGGTTGTCATAAAGCAATCTTTATGCACCAACCTAGTGGAGGTACGTAAATCTTCCATCTTAAAATGAGATGTTGAGATAAACTTATTTAGGGATTTTAAGTTTAAAATGAACCTAAATTTACCGTTGGGTTTAGGTACCAAAAATATATTTGAAATATATTGCTCACTGTCAGGTTGGCAGGGTGTAATAGCACCCAATTTTAGTAAATCATTAATTGATTTTTTAATGTTGTACTCCTCAGATTGAGAGAAATTATGAGATGGAATTCTAGTTTGGACTGGAGCAGATGTAAAAGGTATATGATAACCTTGGACCCAATCTAGTATAACCACATCCTTTGTTATAATCTGCCAACAACCTAAGTACCTAGCCAGATTACCTGCATGTTGTACCTGTTGTGGAATTAGCGTCGAGGGCGAGCACGCTGGTAGTCCCTCTCGGGGCGGTTCACAGGTGCACGTTTCAATGGCTTCTTGGTTGGTTGGTAAGGCTTCTTTGTTTGTGACTGTACTGCTGGACGTTTGTGCCCCCCACGCATTGTTTGTGCCTTCTGTTGTGTTTGGCGTGAAGGGCCCCCCCAGTTTCCCGGACGGTTGTATGTCGCTTTGGGTTTTCTCAACTCAAATCCTGATTTTTCTATTTCTTTATTATTTTTAATTTTTTCAGCTAGGTTTTCACCAAATAGGTACTTATTTCGTGGCATTGATTCAGCCATTTTTGTAAATGATTTGTCCAGGAGAGGTGCTAGTAGCTGTTTCCTTGTATTAGTTTCTCCATGATGAAGGGATGTCAAGATTTTTGTACCATCACTGAGTAATTTGAGGGCTTCCGATACCTCATGTCCAGCTAAAATTTTGGTCATTGCCTGGCCCAGGCAAGTCAGGGCAATGCCCAATTGTTGTTGTTTGGTTTGTAATACCTGATCTCGGGTACGGGCTGATTCAGTTATAGCGGCCTTGACCTCTGGGTTTAATTCCGGTGCCTCTAGAAGTGGACAGTTTTTGGGAATTTTATATAATTTCAAGATATCCTTTATTTCATCACCATCATTTAATATAGTGTTTTCCCACCTTGAGCCAATAAGGTTGTTGATATCTGGCCCATACTTTTCCTCTAAGGGTTTATCATTACCCAAGGCAATCAGTAAGGCCTGTGGGATTTCAGCTTCGTCCACATTCTCCACATTGATTGTAACAGGATCTGAAATAGATACAGATCATATTCCTGTAACTATATAGCAATATACTAGTAGTACATTTGCTAGGACCATACCACTACCGCTTAGTGTCACGCACAATACGGTAGGGTATATCAGAATTGATATCTCGTATCAAAATCTGATCTTCGTGCGGAAGTATCTCGTACTGGCACGGGTGGCGGTCAAGGTCGTCTTATTCACACCTCAATTTGTATACGTACAAATAGTGTATTTAGGAATCTCGTTCCATAGATTTTCTCGACGTATGACTCCAATTAGCTGTTCTTCTAGCCTAGAAACAAAACGTAAGTACTTACCAACATTTTCCATTCCTAGTTGTTCCGGAGGAGCCGTGGAAAGGGACGCATGAGGTGACATCGAGTGATTATCACGATGGGGTGATTGTGATGCACTTGTTGAGCGTGATCTAATCCTAGATCGTGATCGAGTCCGAGATGTAGAATCCCGGGAGCGCCGGCGTGAGGCATGGCGGTGGCGTCGACGTCGATGACTTATTTTCTTAAGTTTTTTCTTCATTCTCGCGATTTCCTTCAATATAGCGTCTTGGTCCGAGCTAGGCATGGTTAAGGTAACACAGTAAAGTAATCCACAACAGAGAAATATCGTATAATTAACACCACACACAATTTTACGCGGGAGCGCGAGCGCGCGAAGTCGAAAAGTGATTTGACAGATTAAACGTCACTGCTGACAGCTAGACAATACTAGCTGCGTTCAATTTTTTATATTTTAGGACTCTAAAAAACTACGCGGCCGAGTTCGTTGGAGACGAATACTACCATGTAAGATAATTGTTTTCAGGATGAGCCGTGTAATAAAATTATTGTTTTGTTACCAATATTGTAAGAATTTGAACTGATTAGCTACAGTAGGTATAATAATTATAGACATAAACAAATGTTATTAGAGTGAGAGACAAAATAATAAGTACTCTGTTGATTTTTAAAATAAAACTTACATTCTTTTTATAACTAAGCAACGCAGTTTCTATTTAATTACATATCATGTCAATTACTAGTTCTTAAAACAAGCATTTGCATATGTTTTAATTGCGATTCTCCCAATCTCGCGAGATCCCGTAATTTGCGAGATCTCGCGAGACTGGGTTTTGAATCTCGCGAGATCTCGCTAGGTGGAAATCTCGTACGAGATTGCATTCCCTAGTTATAGGTTGCTTTTTGTTTGAGTTGCTTTGTTCTTAAAAACGATGATGATGGATGATGCTGGGTGATGATGGATGATGATGGATGATGCTGGATGATGATGGATGATGATGATGGATGACGATGGATGATGATGAATGATGATGATAGATGATGCTGGATGATGATGGGTGATGATGAGTGATGATGGATGATGATAGATGATGATGGATGACGATGGATGACGATGGATGATGATGGATGACGATGGATGATGATGGATGATGATGATGGATGCTGATGGATGACGATGGATGATGATGGATGATGATGATGATGATGGATGATGCTGGATGATGATGGGTGATGATGAATGATGATGGATGACGATGGATGATGATGGATGACGATGGATGATGATGGATGATGATGATGGATGATGATGGATGATGATGGATGACGATGGATGACGATGGATGATGATGGATGATGATGATGATGATGGATGATGATGGATGATGATGATGATTTAGTATTATTTTCTTCGCAAGTGTGTTGAAAAACGTCGTATGATACACGTGTGTATTGATGATTATCGTCCTCGGCTCTCTTAAGACTCAATGGCGCCTCAGCGATAATCACCAACGTTACACACTTGTACCATAATGTACTATTATCGGTTGTTGTAACTGTTTTGAACATTGTCTATGAGCCATTGTAACGTGAATTAATAAATGAAATGATATTGAATGCTCCTCAGGTCTATCGTTCTTTCCCTTCAAGGAGATGGAAGTCCCAGGATAGTCCCTTGGGGTACGCCAATGACATACGCTAGGATAGTTTCTTTAAAACGTTACCTATGTAAATAATTTGCTGAAGGGTATGAGGAGGGTTACTATTGGTACATAGTCTGAATCAAGAGAATACTAATTAAACGCCTACACTGATAGAGAAATAGTCTAATCTATAAATATACAATTCGATCAAACCCGTTACACGATTTGATTGGAAGTGAATGCTCGGGATTTCGTATTGTTGAAACAGTTGCGGTCTTGGCAAATCAATTTTCCAAGAAAATTGAATTTCTATTTGACTAGAGAAACTATTTGTTGTATTTTGTGATATCACTGTAACATCTGTTAGGTAAATATATCATGAATTAGTTTAACAACGTAATAAATGATTAAAATTTTGATAAGCTACCTACTTCAAATCATTCGCTCTGGTAATGCTAAAGCAAAGTAGGTAAAGGTAGCTATTATTTGTAAATACGTTACGGGATATTACGATTTTCACCAGTAAAATCGATGGATTGGATTAGAAAGTAGTGTAAAGGTTGTTCGCTCACAAAAGGCAACCAAACGTAACTGGCAGTCAATGATTGGGCTTTGTCTATGTTCGAACAGTCAGGAAGTTCAAAAATAAGAACGTCAAATAATTTTACATAGGTTTTGTTCCGGGAGCTTTCTTTCTATCGACAGGCGCGGACTTATAAGCTTCTAACTCTTGAAATAAACGTGAAGTTTATATTTATACGCACGTTTATTATTTGTTCTTTGACTCCGGTTAATCAGCACCCTAATTGCGTAACTTACGATTGATCATAATTGGTTTCGTCTTCACAGTTAAACAATATTCATTGCGTTGTTTATGTTGTCGAACAGACACATTTTTCGAACATATGAAGCTGTTGGCGACTACAAGAAGACTTGATTTACAATTGAATGTTCGATTAAACAATAAAAACCATTTTAAAATAGATAGGTATAAGTAGGTAATTGTTTGTTATATTTCTTAGCATAGGGCTAGTTTTGATCTCCCATAGCGAATAAGTTTAATTAGTACTTATAGATAAAGTAGCCAAATAGCTATAAACCAATCAATAATAAACGTAGTTAGCACCCCCATACATCCTAAAGAGAAGGTACATAGGTGGTAATAATGGTATCGCCCATAATACAGGTTCTAACTCGACAAAAACACACAGGTAAAACACTAACAGGCACCTAAACACACATACGCAAAAAATGGTATCGCCTACAAACGAGTCGAAACCTGTCTACTAGAAAAGGTACCGATCAGGGAGCAGGTTCATACTTGTCGAGAATTAGGCGCCAGTCTGGCTACATAATCCCAGCCCCTCTTGATCACGATTGGTTTAGAAGCCTAACTTTTTAATAAGAACATCTGCTACTTGTACCATGCTTGTACCATAGTAAAAAACTACTTTAGAAAACCTAAGATTGTAAAAAGTAGTATTCCATAGTGCGCGGCTCAATAAACGAAAGTGTTAACTTATCAAGGTGTTTCAGTGCAAATCCCTTACAGAAGCAATGGTTTAACAATCCGTTTCAAAACGATACAGATTATGATGAATCGTGAGTTACGCAATTAGGGTGCTGGACTCTACGGAGTCCTTACAGTAGGTACCTATGTTGTCATTCTATGCTGGTTTATTTTTAATTTAATTAATAAAGGGCTTTCTCGCATAGCGATCACATCGCTTGCAATTTATGTGATGAATAGATTAGATTTGCCTCATAAATACGTTTTTATACTATCTTCTCTGTGGACACAAATTATTATCTTTACGATTGCACGTATCTCCTAGAATGTGAATACGTGCAATCATATTTCTTTTACTAAATAAAGATTCATTGAATAATAAAACAACCGTCACTTCTTTAACTAACTTATCAAGGAGTTGTAAGAGAGTAGGATTATTTGCCAATTATTACACTGTTATCTTGAGAACGATGTAAATTATCGTTGATCATAACCTCTTCGTCATCAATGTGCCTCGTGACGATACTTCAAAGTGGGGCAAGTATAATATTATGTGAGATTATAAAGAAATCTTGTCAGAATGGAAATCGATCACAAAATCAGAGTGAGAAATTATTTTTTATCAGAGAATTGCGATTGGAAATATTGGAATCCACAAAATTATAGTGTACCAGCAGCGCCCCGCGGTTTCACCCGCGTAGTTCTCGTTCCCGTGGGAATACGGGGATAAAATATAGCCTATGGCACCCAGGGATAGTGTAGCTTCCGAACAGTGAAATATTTTTTCAAATCAGTTCAGTAGTTTCGGAGCCTATTCAATGCAAACAAACAATCAAATCTTTCCTTTAATATTGACTAGCAGCGCCCTGCGGTTTCACCCGCGTAGTTCCTGTTCCCGTGGGAATACGGGGATAAAATAAAGCCTATGTCACCCGGGAATAGTGTAGCTTCCCAACAGTGAAATATTTTTTCAAATCGGTTCAGTAGTTTCGGAGCCTTTTCAATGCAAACAAACAATCAAATCTTTCCTCTTTATAATATTAATATTGACTAGCAGCGCCCTGCGGTTTCACCCGCGTAGTTCCCGTTCCCGTGGGAATACGGGGATGAAATATAGCCTGTGTCTCCCGGGGATAGTGTAGCTTCCGAAATGTGAAAGAATTTCTCAAATCGGTTCAGTAGTTTCGGAGCCTATGAAATGCAAACAAACAATCAAATTTTTCCTCTTTCTAATATTATTAGTATTGATAAATCTTTACCTAAAAATGTATACTGGGGTTTGAAGTCTGTTTAAGTTTATATTCGCACAAATAAACCGATAAAATTTGTACAAAACGAAGTTCCTGCATGGAATTATTACCTATACGCTTGTCTTTACCTGCTGTGTGACTTCTTTGTATTTATTTATGTAAAACCGGTCTAAACACAGCTACAATACTAAATTATAATCCAATGAGTGATCGGTTACAGTCACATGACAGACTGTCTAGATTGTGGGTCAACAAAACGCATGGTCTCACATCATACATATAGCGGAAATTTCAATTTTTGGTTGTTTATTTTAGTGTTTTGCTACCTACAGCCAGTTAAATGATTTGACTGCAGCCGGTCTATTCTGCAAAACTCTTACCGTGATAACTTTGAGCTGTCATCAAAGATTGACAGCTCACGTCACGTCTCCTACTATTATTACAGGCCCAATTGAAATACAATGACACTATCTGTTTTATATAAAGATTGTTCTCAGGTTAGGCAGATTTTATGACGTCCGTATAAATTTAAATTCTGATATTGCATCTGTAAATTTAATAAACAGTTTGTACGATACAAACTGTATAATTAATTTTGTTTTATTTATTTTATATAGGTACCTATTGTAAGTAGGCAATTTCCTACGTAGCTGGACTATAAAAATTCTTCGTGTATTTAAAAGAGCGCTCTAAAAAAATTGTAGGTAACTACCTACGTAATTATCATGTAGGATAGTACCTAGTACTTCCTATTACGCTCAATAGAATAGAATCATAAACACTATTTATGTGTCATACTCACAATAAACAATGCACCGCGATGCCACAATATAATAGAGTCCATTTATGTTTAATTAAAAAATCTTTCGTTAAAAATGAAGACAAAAGAATGAATTCCAAAAAGACTTATGACTTCATTTATGAAGCTTGACTTATTATTATTAGATAGATAAGGAATCCACTTCTTTAATAATTTATTATTAGCTTATAGGAAAGTACCTACCTTGAATCTCTCATCATAAGTCATACATAAAGTAAGCTTACTGACTAATTTATGTAATGATAAAAATTAACATTATGATACCAAGGATTTCTTAGGTATTATATAGGAAATGGTAGGTATTATTAAGTAGGTACCTATTAAAAATACCTTTCGTTCAATCTTAAAATCAGTTATTCCTTTCATGTTCTGTTTGTCTTTGAAAATGTGAATAAGACCGCACAGGTGTTCAAAATTATCCACTTCATTTCGATAGTAACCATAAAAGTTGGAAATGGAATGAAATTGAATGAGTGAACGTAATCCAACTATCGAACTTTACGATACCTAGCTTTGTGACGAAATAGGAATTTTCATTTTAAATTATTGGAATCATGCGCACAACTGTCGGCTTTCATATCTCGTGCGCATGTTGTTGTATCGCTGTTATAAATATAATACCGCTACGTTACGTACGAGCGCTAAGCTGTTTATAATCGATACACATTACAGCGGCAGCGGCGTGAGAGGAAATAAAATATGATAGTCCAGTTCCGATGTGAGCCCATTGCAAATTGTCGGCAGTTGAGTGGTTGAGCGGACTTGAGCGTCCGGGAGAAGAATCGAGCGGATAGCGAGCGTACAGCTGTCACAAATTCGCGCGTCCGGCGTATTTTTAGTCCAACAGAACTATTATTCTAAAGTAGCTGTTATAGTTACCTCGAATAGGGAACGGCTTCGTCATGATAGTCTCTGTCGTCGGCGGCAGCAGCCGCTGAGTCTCCGGCGACATCACACTCGGACACAGATTCAACTCATGTTTTTTACTATCACTACTACTGTTCACGCCACCGCGAAGTCGCAGCGAGGGCGACCCGTTTGGAACATCCATCTGTGTGCGCTATCGAAGCATGACTGAGAAACGGAATCGAGTTGTGCCGCGCGCGCTCGCAATGTGCGATGTCCACAGCTGATTGTGGAGGTGTCGGGTGAGACGGCGATATCTGTGCGTGTGTCTGTGCCTTGCGTGCGCTGGGGGAGTTGGGGACGACATTCAAGTGCAAGGGCGATCAGGCGAGCAGGGCGCGTCACGCAGCTCTCACGGGGAGATGGGCAGGTTGCCATTCAACTAATGCGCTTATTACACTTGACTGAATTTAGGCATCTAAATTCAGTCGTTACTGAATTTAGTCAAGTGTAATCGCAATTAGCAAGTTAGCATCCTAAATTCAGAAGCAAGGATGGTTTCTAACTGACTAAATCATTTAGAAGCCTAATTAGAAACGCATTTAGGAAGGTGTAATCGCATTTAGTATTGACTTTACGCTTCAGTCGCTACGTAACTGTCCGTGCGTGAGGAGTTGAGGACGTACACTTTTGTTTTGTATTACTGATGCAAAACAGGAAAAAATGCTACTATTGTTTTTATTTTGATAAAAATTTGTGAGCTTTTCAGAACAAAAATCATGCACCTTAAAATTTTTCGAAAATTCAATCGAGTGGGATAAAAAAAGGCCTGGTGGATTAAATTGATACTCTGTAGGGTTTTTTTTGGGTAGATTGATCTGTAAAAGGCGTACATAACATTAGTGGTTTCCTCATTATTTTTGATTGGGCACCTGATTTTTCAAAAAATTAGATAGGTACGAAAAGCCTTTTTTTTGTTGCCTTTTCAAATTCATGTAATGAGTAATTAAAAATTTTGTATTGAAAAATCATTTGCTTATCATTGTAGATTTATTCAAATTTTTGACCTCAAACTTCCTGTGCGATCATTGGTTGCCGAGAAAAATATAATTGTTTTGTCAGTAGTTTTCGAACGATTACTCGATTTGTTTTGACGAGAAACAATTTGGAATCCAATCGCTTTTTTAAATTTGCTTTATGACCATTTTTCTTCAAGATACAGCCTATTGAAATCGACCAAAACATTGTTTTTTTTTTCTTTCCTTAATTTTTGTGAGAAGTATATTTTAATTGAGTCAACGGCCAGGGCTACGCAAAGGCCAATTTTTTGGTGTCTTGACAATTTGGAGCCATTCTCGTACGCACGGTTACACATCAAGCTATACATTTCCAATATAAGCTGATCTCGCATTGTATAAGATTTCCGTACAAAGCGAGATCAGCGTAAACTGGAAATGTATAGCTTGATGTGTAGCCATGTGTACACGGCACGTCCAACTCCGTCGCGCTTTAACTGGTTACTGATTCAGTTACTAAATTTAGGACAGTGTAATCAGAAGCTTCTAATTTGCTTTTAAGTTGCTTCTGAATTTAGATGCCTAAATTCAGCCAAGTGTAATAAGCGCTTAACGTAAACACTTCCGAGACGCTGTACTCTGTATGCCTGATTGAGTGCGAAACTCATGTTATTTTCTCGCTCGGATTCGCTCATAGAGTTGTGATCGAAGACTTACAACTTACTTAGGAAGAGGAGAAATTGGAAGCCAAATAAGCGAAGTGAACAGAGAAAAAAAAAACAGTTGACGATTGATTGAAGGTCAAGTTGAATATAACTTTTGTATAGATTCTTGTAGATTTGTAGATAGGTAGATCGCGTCATTGAAATGTGGCAATAGATATTTCGTTCAGTTACGTGTATCGATCGTCATCGCATCACGCTTCTATTCAAACATTGTTGCCGAAAATGTTCGAATGTAAACGTAACCCATCTCATTCAATTATGTTCATTCAATAATTTTACTAAAATTGCTAATATACAGGATGTTGTCGTAAGGTTGAATTTTGAATTATTGGCAGGGCCGGCCTGGGCAATCATGAAATAATAGTTTTATTGACCATGCTTCAAAGATTCATGAGAAAAGTGTTGCACTGTTCCGAAAATAGGAACAGCATAGCTATTCACAACCAAACCGATACGCCTCCGCGCCGAATCGAACATCAATCAATATTATGAAAGGATTCATCAAAACGCTGCGCTGTTCACAAATTCGAATCATGAACATTTTGACAGTTAAGGTGACACTTGTTCACATTTTTTCCATACAAACTTCGGGAGGGTTTTACTCCACTGTTTGACTATGTACATCAAAAATTAAACATGGTATGGTTTTGTCTCGTTATTATTATTGTCTGTACGGAAACAGAATACTAAAATAAAAAGCTATTAAAAAGTTATGAGCCAACAAAGATTCGTTTTTCTTGCTAATTTAGCCTAACTTTGAGCGTGTTTAAGTAATAAAAGGAGTGTAAAATCTCGAAAACCAAGACGGTACCGACAAAGTTCAATTAACAATAAGTTCAATAAACTTTATTGGTCATTGATTTATGCAGTGGTTTTTTCATAAAACCCGATCTTCTGAAGGACTTTTCTTAATTTTTTCGCGATTTTTTTGCCAAAAATGCTCCTGCATCTCACTCAATAACGTTGTACGTGTAGACTAGAGTCTAACTGCTCACCACTGATACTATCTCTGTCGGGTACGAAGCCTGGTGAGACAGCGTGATTTTTAGCCAGGCCCACCAGTGAGTTCGAGCCCGCGCAAAGTGTGCCCTTAAAACCCAATATGTAGGTGACCGCTATTGTTCCATCAGTCATTTGCTGTCGGGGATTATGCAAATCCGATAACCGAAAATGTGTCGGTGTCGATTCTGTTGTCACAAAATTCTCTAAACCAGGGTTGCCACCTTTAGGGGAAAAAAAACGGGACGATCGGGCATCCATAAGAGAAGTTCGGAGTTTGGTGAAAAAAAAATTACCCATGAGACAGTCAAAGGAAAATGAAACTTTATTTTGTGTTTATATTTGTATTTATTTTATATAATTATTTTTCCATGTGTACTCGTATTTCTTATTGTTACGAGCCGCTTTTAGTAATTCTATATCATTTTGGTATTTATTTATGAAGTCTGAACAAGACATGTGCATATTCAAAGAAATTAGACAATCCAACGAATGTAATTTTTTCACTCAACTCAACGAAGAAAGAAACTCGCCGCAAAGTACAACCACAGAGTCCACAGATTACTGCGCGCGCGGGAGGCGAAAACGAACGCGGTACATACGGCGCGCGGTAGATGACGCGGTGGCGCGTGCGTGACTGGGTTGGGTACCCGTGAATGAATAATTGATTGAGCCAGTCGCATATTGTCAAAAATCGGGACAAAATCGATAGGCCGTCGGGACGCGGGACAATTTCTTCGAAATCGGGACTGTCCCGGCAAAATCGGGACGGGTGACAACTCTGCTCTAAACTAGACTAAAAATCACCAAAATTTTGTTTATTCCTGTCAAACGTCGATTTCCTATTCTGAAAATGACCAAAGTGACACAACTTAACAATATTTTAGTTTGACAGAACTAAGATTGCACTGAGTTATTAATTTAGTGAAAATGGCAATTTTGCTATTCTGTTGTTGTCAATTTCATTATTCTAATCAACCGAAAATTTTGATTGTCTTACTAAATTTGACTGTTTTTAATCGCGGTTAATAAGATGTGGAATAAAATTAGTTGTCAAAAACTAAAATTCACACCAACACCTTGACATAACTGGTAAAAAACAAAACTGTATCTTTTTTTTGCATAAATCGAATATGGTGTGTCCTATCGCAAAAATAATGAAAATTTCTAGAACCTTTAAAACTCAACATGTGGGTAATAATTTATCATATTTTCTAAACAAAAAGTAAAAATTCCATATAAAATACGTCGAGGCTGCCCCCCCCTGCATTCCTCCGGCTCTAAAAAATCACGGGGTAGGGCAAACAAGTACCATGTTGCGAAGCCAAAACGTATCACGTGCGAGTCGCGATTGTCAAATTCGATATTAGTTGTGTCAAAATCAAAATCAAACACACAACAAAAAAACAAATTCTCTAACTCGTGCCGTTCGGTTCCGTAATTCCATTAACACAAACCACAGACGCAAACAAAATTGAATTTGACCACAGAACATAGATACTTAGATACCCTAACGGGAATAGGGTATTTTCCGATTTGATAAAAACTATTCTAATTTGAAGATTGGAACGAGATATTTAACAGAAAAATGAAAATAAATTGATTTCTATCTATTTTCTCAATTAAAAACGATTAAAATCAAATTTATTTTTCGTTGTTTTGAATTAACCGCCAAAACGCTCCTTACGATGACTTTTTATCACGTGACATCGTGACGTCAGCTTTGTGTAAACAGCACCAGTACAAATACTTAGTTTAGCGCAGTTTTAGAAGTATTTGTGCACAGAGGCACCGCACACCAGTAATATCACTTTCTATCCATTAAAAATCTTGTTAATTATAAACTCGACATTCAATTATTTACTTGTGAACTACTTTAGTTTACACAAAGTTGACGTCACGTGATAAAAAGTCATCGTAAGAAGCGTTTTGGCGGTAAATTCTAAACAACGAAAAATAAATTTGGTTTAACTCGTTTTTAATTGAGAAAATGGATAGAAATCAATTTATTTTTATTTTTCTGTTAAATATCACGTTCCAATTTCACAATGACATGTAACCGAAAAGTGTTGCCAAAGTCAATAATTACTGTGGGTTGCAATGATTTTTTTTAACATAATTATTTAAAAATTTAATAACTAAGAAAGGGTGCTTTAAAAAAATAAAAAAAAAATATGTACAGGTTCCTTAATTTATGTACTTTCATAAAAATATAATCTCATCCCTGTCCACAGCAGCTTCGAATAAAAGCCCAGCCTCCATACAAAAATCAAACATGTCCTTTAGAGTTTTTTTTTGTTGTAGAATTGCTTTATGATTCTCATAGCAAAAGTAAGGAATTTTAGTGATAGTTTAGTTAGTTTAGTTCGGTGTAGAACAGAATCGGCACCATATTATCTGTGATTAGCACATGCTCTTAATTCTTTTTTTAAAGATTCGCTGCCTACCTACTGAAACGGAAATTTATGAAATGAATCAATCTGCCTAGCTATTTACCAACTATGTTCAAAAACAAAATCAAAATATTTTATTTCACATAAACCTGCATGGGTACATAAGAAACGCCAGAAGCTACACGGTTCCAAATTGTCGCTTCCTATGGAGGAGAGCCGACAAGAAACTCCACGGTTACTCTTTTAAATATAATTGGCTATAACAATGTTTTCAAATTACAGTGATAATAGGTATGGGCGGACAGTGCAGGCCTGTTAATAGGTACCAGGTACTTAGAGGAATGAAAATATAGAATAGAAAATCGTCTACAAATCTACAGTCTGTAAGGCCTACAACGTTCTCTCATTCACAATAAGTAAAATAAACTACCTAAATAAAATTAACCTATTTAAACCAACTGACATGATTTCCATGACATCACTAAAAATAGTCGATGTTAAAATTGATGTAAGTATAATGTCAAATAATGACGAGAATATGTCAGACATTGTAAATAATAAAAAGAACATTGTAATTTGGCAGCAGTAAATAGACTTTCACATAGTTATGCTGTTAATGCTGTTAATGAGGTACCAGGGCCTAGAGACAAAATACATTTCTGTTAGCGTTCACGATAAACGCTACGCCAAAATGTATGGGAATGACATTACCTGCGGAAAGGACACGACGTAACCTTTCCACAGGTAATGTCATTCTCATATATTTGGCATAGCGTTTGGCGTGAACGCCAACAGAAATATGTTTTGTCTAGGCCTGCTGGGAAGCCACATATGCAGAAGGAATTAATGCCAAACTTCCCTGTCTTCAACATAGTCTTTTATCTTTTATTATGCTTTTTTGATAAGGACACGTTTCATGTGAGATTTGAACTTTGCATCGCTTAGTTCTGTAACCTTTGGCAACTCGATATAGAAGCGGATACTGTTTATTAGAAATGACTTGCTAGTTTTAGTTAATCTAAATTTTGGAATCACAGTTTCCTCTTTACTACGTGTATTCAGATTATGGAAATCGCATCTTTTTTTTTTTGAAAAGGCTTAAGTTTTTGCGAACATACAAGATATTTTCTAGGATATAAAGAGAAGGCAGAGTTAGTATATCAATTTCGCTGAATTTGTTTCTAAGAAACTCGCGAGGCCCCATTTTATAGATTTCGCGGATTGCGCTCTTTTGTACAATGAAAATTGAATCTACTTCGCTGCCGATCCCCACAGCAGAACGCCTGTTCAAACCGTGAACAATCAATATCATCACAGCGTCAGCGTTAAGAGCGACATACATCTTTTCCACGCGCCGGCAATCAGACATAATACTGTGAAAATAAGCAAAGTAAACTAACCTAGCTGTGGCTACATCAGTCAACTGCCTTATTTTTCTTACTGCGTAAGCAGCTGAGCTTAATTTACTTGAAAGAGCTCTAATGTGAGCACCCCATTGCAATTTTGAATATAAAGTAATTCCCAAAAATACAGTTTCCGAAATAGCATCATAGTTTCTTGCCATCAAGTTTTAAATTTAGACCTACTTGGGGTATTTGTATTTGGTAAAGAGAACTTAAGACTTTAGTTTTGTTCGCATTGAGTAAAAGATTATTAGCAGCAAACCACTTGGAAAGAACAGCTAGACTATCGTTGACATGTAAGACATCCGTATCTTTTCTATCTATTCTAAAAATAAGAGAAGTGTCATCAGCGAATAAAATTATATTCGAGAAGTTAGCCATCAGGTAAGGAAGGTCATTAATATAAAATAGAAATAAAAAAAGGGCCAAGAATTGAACCTTGAGGCACGCCAATCTTAACTAGAGACCCCGAGGACGTCGCCCCATTAACGAATACTTTTTGCTGCCTGTTTGATAAATACGAAAGTACAAGATCAGCAGCTTGTCCACGAATTCCGTAGTGGTGTAATTTACGGATCAGTTTATTGTGGTCAACGCAGTCAAACGCGTTTGTGAGGTCACAGAAAATGCCAATCGCGTCCTGGGAATTCTCCCAGGATTCCAAAATGTGACTGATGAGTTATACTCCTGCGTCAGTCGTCGACCTACCCTTCGTAAAACCAAACTTTCCACTATGTAAAATCCCATTTGAGTTAAAATGTGACAACATCTGGTCTAGCATGATTTTGTCATAAATTTTGCTCAATGCTGGAAGCACAGATATAGGTCTATAATTAGAGGGATCACTCTTACTACCCGGTTACTGGGAATACGCAGTAACTTATATCGTATTAACGATACCCCTTGGTAAGACTGGTTGTCAGACTTTCGGGCTTCTGACGACCCGTAACGACTGTCAAAGGTGTACAAATGACCGGGACCAACGGCTTAACGTGCTTTCCGAGGCATGGAGAGGCCTCAATAAGTTATGGATGGTCACCCATCCACGAACAGACGCGGCAAGCGTCGCTTAACCTTCAGTCGACCCGTGTGGCTGTTATAACTTAGCCACGAGCTCCTCTAATCCTAATTCATGAAGTCATGATCCTTAAACCTAAATGTATAAATTAATAACACCATGCCACTACCAGTTTTTTGAAGTGAAAACTTCTTTAGACGCGCGTTGGGCATTTTTTGAGATGGGAAAAAACAATTGAACTCGCGACACTGTTACCGACACCACTGACGAACGAACAACGTCAAAAAATATTCCCTCCCGTTTCAAAAAATTTACACGTGCCTAAGTAATTTTTCAAAGTTTTCACTTCTGTCGGCACTCCTCTTTTTTTTTAATTCTCAATTAGATCTTTATAGGTTAATTCCCAATATAGTGATGTGAAGTGTAGTGGTAATGATTACTCTACCGTCATTATTTTAATAAAATTGTCAAAACGTATTAATCATGTTCTTTCGCAGTCGACCCAAACGACCGATAAACGCAGTTGCGCTGTATTATTTGATAGCATCGTGTTAGGGTATTCCCACATCGGTCGAACGAAGGCAGCGGAAGCTACGCTTGCGGCGGTTGGTTCATGGATGTGTGACCATCCCTTACATACGAGACCCCTCTGTACCTCGTAAAATACTGGTTTATGTAGCTGTATCTGGCTATACGGGAAGCCTATTGCAATATAGTTAGGAAAAGTCTGGGCAGATTGAGGGTATTCCCGGGAAAAAACATCAGTTATCAGTCCAACTGCGTATTGGCTAAGTCAACAATGGCACGACTTTAACCTCTGGGCACAGTGAGTAGGTAAGGTCAGGCATCTTCCATTGTTGTCCGATCCATATCAGTCAATAAGCACAACAATAAAAGCAAGTCTTTTGTCCTTAATCCGATGTATCTTCTATCTTGCGAGTGCATGGCCTTGTCATTACATTAACAACTTTATTTGTTGTGTGTGGCGCAATTTTAACAGTGGTTGAGTATCTGTTATTGTCTCTGAGACATATCGGTCAAGTGGGACTACAATAAGACTGAGGCATTTTGTCTTTAGAACTATGCAATTGTTTATCTATACATTTTGACAACTAATACTTCAACTTAAATAAAATCGCTAACGTAAGCAAATTTAGATCTCAACAAAAATGTATTTTAGTGCATTTCTGGCTCTTCGAACGTCAAAGTAGAAGCCTAAAGTCTAAAGTTCGTTGGGCATCCCAGGCTGATTCCCGGCCATCGTAGGCGCGGGCTTGCGGATGGCGAGTAATAGCTCGTTGTCCGATAAGGACCAAGCCCGGGTCGACGGACGGCGCGTTGTGTTCCACGCGCGCCTCAAAGAGATGTCAGTATCAACTGGTGGGGTCCGTAAGGACCGATGCCTGCCAGGGCTGCAGGTTGTTCGAAAGAGATACCGCCGCCCCTGGTACGCAGGCAACTGAAGGAACACGGGTGATTTTAAGTCAAAAGTTATCGTTTATTTGAGTTGATCATCATCATATCATTATCAGTCTATAATGTCCCCACTGCTGGGAAACAAGCCTCCTCTCTTCTAGAAAAAATGCGCTGTAACCATAAAACAGGATGTAATTTACCACGCGAGCCCACTGCGGCTTGTGTACGATACCCCAGCAAGAAAGTGTCTCCTAGAGTTATATGAGTAGAACGTATAATGTGTGCCTTATCTGCTGTAAATGTGCCCCCACATAAAAAATGTGTGCCCCCGTCGTTTTGGAGAAAAACGGAAAAAACGATTCTTGCTGGGGTAACGTTTTTCTAGCAGGAATATTCTAAACGAATGATCGGAGAGGGAAAAATTGTGCATGGCCAGAGAGCTTATATGTGTGCCAAAATGTGTCCCCAAAAATTAAATCTGTGCCCCTTCAGGTTTACGAGATATTGCATTTCCTGCTGGAGTAACGTTTTGATGAATCGTATATCTCTAAAACTATTGCATGTGCCCCTGTAGAATAAACATACATGAGTAGCTCTTAATGTGTGCCCTTTAGTGCCCCAATTAGATTTAAGAAAATATTTATAGTTTTCCAGTTATCGCGGTTTCATGAAAACCCGAAAAAACATCATGTCATCAGATGTCATCACTGACGTGTTAGCGCCAAGACTTGAAAATCCAGTACTGTGTTTCTAAGCCGCGCTGGGATGCACTTGGTCCCTAATTCACTACGATTCCTTAGATCACACGCGACATCTGCTAATGAATATCAATAAATTGTCTTGGGACATACATAATATGACATTTCGATTCCTTACCGTTACATTCGATTTTACAGAATTCGTTGTTAACGTAGTTTGAACGTAGTAAGACTCCGCGGGGAATCATTATAACCATGCGGAATTGGGGCCCAGGAGTTGAAAATCTAGTGCGCGATATATTCCCGCGGCGATATTTTAACGTTCATCCGATCGGCTTTTACGCCGTTCTTTGTCAATTGCACAGTGTATGTCATTAAAGGATGATTTCCAACAAACGTCGCGCAACGAATCGGAACGGAACGGATTTCACAATCTTTAAACGATATTAAATCGTTTACACAGTGTTTAAAGTCTATATTACCAAGCTGCGCACAGCAGCTTCATAGCGGGTGACTTCCGCGACACGCAATCGTAGCCGAAAGTATGCTGCGACGCGCGATCAGCTCGGATGTCGTCATTCGTTCGTCTGCCATTTTCAAAAACTAGAACACGTCCTCACGGTAGATATGAAACTAGGCGCAGAAACGGATA
Organism: Polymixis flavicincta; assembly: GCA_949987655.1. Taxonomy (NCBI): domain Eukaryota; kingdom Metazoa; phylum Arthropoda; class Insecta; order Lepidoptera; family Noctuidae; genus Polymixis; species Polymixis flavicincta. Next base: position 23,115,195 of record OX465183.1, read on the forward strand.
CGTTCGCAAGCGAGCGTATGGAGTCGATCGTATGCGTCGATATCCTGCCGGACGCAACCGGCTGTCGCCGCATCCTTTCGTTATCGTTTCCGATCCGATGCGATGCGACTCGTTTGGTGGAAATCATCCTCATCAATACCTACATATCCTCAGGCGACTCAAACAACTATAACATCGTTAGGTATAGGTACATGCGGTCAATTGACTATCACGTTACCTAACAGTTCTGAACGCGAAGACAATGGATGCGCTCATGTAATGCGACACACTGTGTCTGTAGTCATACGGTAGATAACTACTTACTAATGGGTACCTACTGTGTAGATATCAATATGAAACAATAATTGGTAGATGATTGCTAGTAATTAAACTGTCTGTAGGAGATCAATATCGTATTTGTCTTAGTATAAAGTTAACAGCCTGCTGTAACTGTATCTTCAGCTATAATACATTTAATAGGTAGTTAATTATTTATTTGTCAAGCTGACCGCACAGTCGTTTGACCAAGCCTGGATCAAAGGCGCGTTGTGTTCCACGCGCGCCTCAAAGAGATGTCACCACCAACTGGTGGGGTCCACAAGGGCCGATGTCTGCCAGGGGTGCGGGTTGTTCGAAAGAGATACCGTGGCCTCTGGCACACAGGCAACTAAAGTAACACGGGTGGGTTTTAGACAGGAGAAATCTGACACGCCCACATCCTCCCAGGTGAAGCGGGAGAAGTTATTTGATTAATTCCCACCCAAAAAAAACCGGATAGTCGGGGGACGGTCAATGAAAACGCCAAACAGAAGAGGCCTTGCATTTTCATTAGCCGTCCCCCGACTTGACAATGCCTTCATAAAAAATAAATATTATTTTTTAACTTTTTAGAGTTTTTGTTTGTGTCGGGGGTTTCTAAATTTTAAATTTAACTTTGATTTTGATAAACAAACACAAAATAAGTCTCCAACTAGGATGAACGAAGAATAAATAGACATACTCGTATACAATACACATCTACAGAAGAATTATTTAAATAATAAAGACATGGGGACACACAAAGTATTTAATAATCAATACCTAGGTCCTGTGCAGAGGAGTGGGGTACTTAATTAAAGCTTAACATACTAACAGAAAGAACGAATGGTGGTTTTCATATTGACAGTAGAACAAGATTCATTGCGTTATTTAGCATTGGGCTTGTGGTTAAATAATATTAGCTGCACGGATCGATCGATCAGGTTAAGCTACGCTTGACGCTGTTGGTCCGTGGATGGGTGACCATCTTAACATACCAAGACCCCTCCGTGCCCCGGAAAGCACGTTAAGCCGTTGGTCCCGGCTGTCATTTTCGGATCTTTGACAGTCGTTACGGGTCGTCAGAAAGCCCGATAGTCTGACAACCAGTCTTACCAAGGGGTATTGGATTACCCAGTAGGTAACTGGGTTGTGGAGGTCAGATAGGCAGTCACCTCCATGTGAAATACTGGTATTCAGCTGCATCCGGTTAGACTGGAAGGACCCCAACATAGTTGGGATAAGGCTAGGCAAGTGATGATTTACGTAGCTGAGCAGATTTTTTTTTCGAACATTTGAAGTAATGGATTAGCAATAAATTATGTAGACACAATTCATATTGTGTTCCGCCATTTGTTTCGATTCCTCGAATGGGCTTTGTTATGATACTTTGCATTAGGACTTTGGTGGTCAGTAGCAAACCGTATATTGGGAAGACGAAGAGGGAGAATGGAAGGTGAAGAGGTACTGCTTGCAGGGACTTTATAAAGAAGTAAAAAAAAACTATCTGGCAAAGGGCCTCTAAAGAAAAGGAAACGGGTCTATGTGAGATTCTCAGGTGGATTTCAGAGGCCTCCCTATGGCCGGGGAGGAACAGTAAAACACTTTGTGGTGTTTATTTATTTCGTTTATTCCACGCTTTCGTGTTCATAGCAACGCCATTGACTCTTCGTCTTTCCGAAACAACAAACCTATGCTAATTTATATGAAGGCTCATTCTAAATTAGCTTGACAGTTCGATTGTGAATAGTTATTTTATAGCCAGCTTGTACAACTTAAGGTCGTCTTTTGCAGACAACTTATACAGTAGCGAGCTAACAACTGAATATTTTTCTCCGCGTTCAACTACATTTCGCCGAAATTCTGCAAACGTGAGCTTTGTCTTGTACGAGTCGCGTGGCTACCATCACGTCGCATCGATCAAACTTTAGCATTACACAACAGTTACTGGTAACCGGGGTCACATTCACAGATATACGTGAGACAAGACGCGTTTATACCCCACCTAGTTTATTCTGAATCGTTTTCTTGTAAGTCATTATTCGTGAGTGACGACCCTAGGGTCATCTTCTAGCTAATGAAGAGAAGAAACTGGTATTACCGTAGACCTTCATTATCCAACAACTGGACAAAGATCGACAGTGATATTACGAACAGAATGAACATGTTTAAAACATACCTTAACTCCTTGCCAAAGAACCGGTCAGATTACGTCACAGATTTGGAGGCCCCGGAGATAACCCTGACTCCGTACGAGTGTGCTGAACCTGATCATCCAGATGACAGCTACTCTTTCAGGAGTGACAGCTTTCTGACTGACAGTTTGGGGCAGTACGACAAATCAACGCTTAGTACGAATTCCAGTATACCGCTGTCCAGGGCAATGACAGACTCCGAGATTGATTACGAGTTTTATAAACGGGTAATTTGTAGATTGTAGTGATAGTTGGTAGAGTGAAGTAAATGTTTTACTCTAAAAGCGAATAAAAATCGCATAAAGGCTGCGACTCTAATAGAAAAATGTCTATGAACACTTCATGGAAATAATGATGAACTTAGAGTCGCGTTGCGTTGTCTCGTCGCTCCGGTCTGCGGGAGTCTTAATGCGTAAGTAGAGATTATGGCAAGAACAACCTTGAATGCATGGGTCATCATTGTGTCTGTCGCCATGTTTGGTGTCCAGGAGCCGTACTATGTGTTCAGTTTTGCAGTGCGAGAGAAAGACAGAGCTATACATCATCCGTTTTCGCAACAGAATCATGATCGTCAGTAATATTTCAAATTATGGCGCCTCAAGGCTTTTACAAGGAGGCATGTACAGACGCCAGCACATCAAGCTACCAGAAACTGTCAAATTTTCCCAATTGAACATGAGCACACACTTACGTAATAAAATTGAAAATCTATCGAAGAAATTTGACAGACTGGGGTAGCTTGATGTGCTGGTGTACCTTGTAACCAGTGTGGTAATTGCGTATTAATTTTGACAGTCCAACAATATTCATTGCGTTATATTTACCTACGCTGTTGCACAGGCAATTTTTTCTGTGATCGAAAAATTGGTCTGCGCAACCACGAAGACAAAAGTAATGGTTCAGATTCGGATTGATGGAGTGTTACGTTATTCGGGGTCTATGTTTTCCCGACAATGTCGATGCATTATCAATTAAACACCAGCGAAGAGGAAATTCTTTAAGTGCCTGCCCACTTCTTTGTTACAATTCTGTTGCTTTTTAGTAACTTAGTGCTTTGTTTTGCAGTACAGGAACTGCAACTACACAGACACGTGGGAGCACCTGCGAGATGCCGTGCAGGCCTTTCCTTCGGATTATATGGCTTCTCTTAACAGGTGCCATACTTTAATACATACTTCTTTTGATTATCAGAAGGCAGACACAAATAGCCATGGGATGCTACCTATCCCATGGCTATTTGTGTCTAACCGTGTATAACCCCCCCCAAGTGGGTTCCCGCATTGTCGTTGCGGGGGGGCTTAGTAACCGTGGTCTCCCATCCACGGTGAAGCCAAGAGGAACCCAACGGTGGGGTCGCTCGTCAGGGCTTTTGCCTTCAAGCCATTGACGTAGTCACGTAGCGGCCAAAAAGTAGGTTGCGGTGAGGTGCACCGCAACTGAGGTGGGCCGCGATGTCGAATGGGAGGCATCGCGGCTGAGGGTTACAGGCTGCGGTAGAGGAGGAGTGCCGGTGCTTCTGAGCAGCGCTCTTCCCTTTCGTGGCCTGGACGGGGCCGCCACCGTTTGATGGCGGACGCGGTGGGGCCGCAGGGGAAGAGGAGTGTCGGTATAGCGTCAGCAGCTCTCCCTATCCTCTGCGGCCGAAAAGTGGTAGACGGGACGGCGCGTTGTGTTCCTCACGCGCGCCGTCAAAGATGTCAGCAACCACAGGTGGGGTCCGCAAGGGCCGATGCCTGCCAGGGGTGCGGGTTTGTTCGAAAGAGATACCACGGCCCCTGGCATACGGGCTACTGAGGGAACACGGGTGGGTTTTAGTCAGTAAAAGTCTGACACGCCCTCCTGCTCTACTCAGCAGGAGAAGTCATTTGATGATTTCCCACCCAAAAAAAAAAAAAAAAAAAAAACCGTGTATAACCGAATCATAGGTTTTCGGTATGTAAGTACTTATCAAAACGGATTTTGTGATCGTTTCTAAATGTAGATTTCAAGGTACTAACCTAAATTACATAATATTATGTTCGTGGTGGCGTGGCGCAGTCATGTCAAAGAGAAAGCTTGATAGTCTGAATATAATATAGCTTTGAAACATTGGTAGGTACGTCAAAACGAAAAGGAAACGTTGCCGTCTCAAATCAAAATGAAATATAAAACCGTAGCATGATATACGAAAGTTTGAACAACTTCTCGTTGAAACTTTCTTCTATAAATCATAAGTTTCGAGTAAAGCTGCACCCTAATTGCGTAACTCACGATTGATCATAATTGGTTTCGTCTTCACAGTTATACAATATTCATTGCGTTATTTACGCTGTCGAACAGACACATTTTTCGAACATATGAAGCAATGGTTTAACAATCCGTTTCAAAACGATACAGATTATGATGAATCGTGAGTTACGCAATTAGGGTGCTGCTTGTAGGACGTCTTATATTATAAAGCACACGCGTCTGATATATAAAATGGGTGGAGTTGAGGAATATTCTGATTCTGGTAGGTTTTTTTTTTTTTGGTTCTGGTAGGTTAGATGTTTGATTTTGTATTGAAAAAATTCTCTTAGCTCAGATTTGTCTTACTTCGCAAGGAAACACTTAGCCTCGGTAACGTCAGAGTTGTTTCAAGCAATGATGGGTAGGATGGCTGTGGCAGAAGGTTATGTACATGGCTATTACAGAATATGTATCTTGAATAATCTTCTTCTAATCTTTTAAGTTCTTTAGTAGTGGAATTAACACATTATTAAAAATATATAAAGGTAGGTAATTGAGAATTAATTCTAATGTTAACATATTTATTGTAAAGATTTGATCAGAGGGGCAATTCTAGTAATTTTAAGAACGTTCACAGTCTGTTCTCAGTGTCAATCTGTCAAAAATTCCTACAGGTACATTATTGTCAAATTTTTGAAATTCGGTTGTCGCCGATATGACACTGCGAACGTTTTTAATAACGAGAATTGGCCTTCAGATCGTCGAAAGTGTGGAACTCCTTGCCAGCGTTTGTAGGGTAACTTAATATTAACTTTAACCCTTGTTGACCGTCAAGAGTTTACACTCTTGAACCATCTTACAGTTACCTGTAAGATTAGCCATTTTTGGTTACGTAGACCACACTAATCACCTTCCATCAGGCGAGACTGAGGCTAGGAGAAAAGCATACCAACTAGTTTAATTTTAAAGCAAAAATACTGATTTTAATTTACCGACTTCTTCCACTTACAGACACATGGAACAGGACACAGACGTAGACGAGGAGTCACTAAACCGGGAGGTGCGTGAAGCCGCCGAGCTGGCCGAAAGCCGGCGTCGGTACAGAGAAGACTGGCGGCGTCGCTTGCAGAGGCGGTTCGACGAAGAGGTCTACGTGTACTCTCCTGGCGATCCAAGCCTACTCGAGCTGCAAGACGCGATGCGGAGCTTGGATATGAAGGTCCACCGTTTAAAAGTTTGTGATTTTTAGTTGAATACTTAGCGCTAGTGTAGCGTCATCAAAACATACAATCCGCCTAGAGTTTTCCCAACTAAGTTGGGGCTTTTAGCATTTAACCTAACCGGATGTAACTTAATATAGGCACCAGTATTTATTTACATGGAGCGACTGAGTATTTGACTCCACTAACCAGTTACTGGCGAAATAACTAACTTAACCCCTTGCCCGTTTGGGCACGCCACGATTGCGGCGGTAAGTCCCCTCTTTGAGGACTGGCTTGAGAGGCAGCATGGCGTCCTCACCTTCCGCCTGACGCAGGTCCTCACCGGGCACGGTTGTTTCGGGAGGTTCCTGTTTCGAATAAGGCGGGAGGAAACGCCCGGGTGTTTCCATTGCGAAGATCGCCCTGAGGACACGGTGGAGCGTATGGTGGAGGTCTGCCCGGCTTGGGCGGAGCACCAACGTGTCCTTGTGGAGGCCATCGACGGCGGCAATCTCTCGCGTCCGGCCCTGGTCCAGGCCATGGTACGGAGCGAGAGGGCATGGGGAGCCGTCACCTCCTTCAGCAAAGCAGTGATGCTCGCGAAGAGGGAGGCGGCGCACGTGAGGGAGAGGCGTCATAATTATACGCCCTCACGGCCCTAGTCGCCGCAGGAGATGCCCTGGGCGTCGGGAATCCCAAGCTGATTTCCGGCTACCGTAGGCATGGGCTTACGGATGGCGACTAATGGGTAGCTCGCTGTCCGGTAAGGACCAAGCCCAGGTCGACGGCGCGTTGTGGTCCACGCGCGCCTCAAAGAGATGTCAGCACAAAAAATGATGGGGCCCGCAAGGGCCGATGCCTGCCAGGGGTGCGGGTTTGTTCGAAAGAGATACCGCCGCCCCTGATACAGGCTACTTAGGGTACACGGGTGGTTTTAGTCAGTAAAACTCTGACACGCCCTCCTGCTCCACCCAGAGCGGGAGAAGTTATTCGATGATTTCCCACACAAAAAAAACCCCTTGCCCATTGATAAGACTGACTGTCAGAAAAAAACCGCTTCTCAGTGTAGGTAAATACTTCATAATCATTCGTAGATCAGTCGGATAATAGGACCTCCAACGAGAATGTTTAATGATTGGACCGGGCTGTCCGGAGCTTTTCTTGTGTCTGAAATCAATATGATCAGTCTGGTTAAGACATCACTAAGAGTAGATCTCGGGAGACTTCTAGCTTCATCGCTCTATTGTGATTGAATTTATTATTTGTATGTTTGGTTACTGCTGATTGGCGACCATTGTCGAGCAGTGGTGGCGTAGTAACGACCACGACTTACGAGTCTTGCTTTGTGTAAATTATTTCATCATCACTGCTCTCAAAACGGTGGAGGAAACAGCGTGAGGAAACCGGCATCTCCTAGAACTAAAAAAAATCTCACTGAGACGAGGTGTGTTCCAGCAGTGGGAACATTATAGGCTGATTACGCTTATGCTATGCCGAGCATGTAATGTGAATGTCCTCTTTACCATTCTCAAGAATCATTTTCAACTTCATCTTTCTGTCATTTTATCAATTTATTTGGAGTCGACGCAGCATACCTATCTTCCTCCACACATCTCTCTACGATTCACAAGAATATTCAAAGTCAAATTCATGCATACCTACATTGTACTAATCATCTATTATTGTTAGCAGGCACTGGAAGCAGACTTGGCCAACATCAAACCATCGCAGTGACGTCACATCACTTCAAATCATGGAGTAGCTTCATTAATTCCTCTTCTGGCACTACCGTCACTCTAACCTAAAATGGGTTATTTTAGGATACACTAATCTGCACTTTAATAATGTAACATCACGTCTGAACTCCTCGACGGGGTTCGGTTGAAGTGTTTAGTACATTTCTTCAGTTATTAATAGGGAGCGAGCTTACTGCCATTAAGGCCCTGCTCAGACTTAGGACACCTTAAAAATATTTCACCAGTTTTATTAACACAAATTCAGACTCTGGACTGTTCAGGTACCGAGAAATTCCTGATGGATACCAAAACAGGGCACAGTGCCCTAACTGGAAATCGAAGGACATGACCTGGGATTCAGCAGACGAGCTTACTACCACTAGATGAGCAACACGGATTCGGAGAATTTTTGGAGTCCGATTTAGAATCTTTACCTAATGTATGCATTAAAGCTTGTACACTCCGGACATCGCTATTTTTTATAGCGAGTCTTTATGTTATAAGTTTCAATAAAACTTTAGTTAACCTGTAAAATGTATTTTTAATGGGAATCACCTCCAACATCAGCTACAACAATGAACTTAACACTACTACGACGGGCGTCACGATTCATATGTAATTATCGTTACCTAGTTAGCTGAACAATATTTTGAGGATAACGAGATAGTTGACTCAGAAAATTTTGACAACCCGCCTACAAAAATAGTTTTTTTTTTCGTATGGTGCGACCATACAGCAGCTACAGCGAACCCCACGACTGAGGTCTGATACGACGCAGGGGCAGCACCCTCATTTCTGTGGGAAATTGACAACAATTGTCGCACCAGCAGGCCTAGACAAAACGCATTATACACACAGGAAAGTAGGTTACATCGTGTTCTTTCCGCAGGTACCTAATGTCACTCCCATACATTTTGGCGTAGCGTTTGGCGTGAACGCTAACAGGAATGTATTTTGTCTCTAGGCCCAGAACGGCCAGGTGTGACGTAAGACGCAAGGTCGGAGAGAAATTAGATTGAGGTGTGCGAGCTGGAATGTAAATATGATGACTGAAAGACGAAGGGAACAAGCAGGTTTAAAAAGGCGACGGCTGAACATAGGTTGTCTGCAAGATACGCAGTGGAAGAGTGAGAAGGCTAGAGAGACCTATCTCTCCTAAAAAGGATTGCGAAATAGTGTGGGTATAGTTTGGATTATGAATTGAAAGAATGTATAGTGGATGTTAAAAGAGTAAGTGATAAAGTGATAGCTGTTAAAGTGATTGTCGAGTTTGATATCAAATATAGTTAGTGTGTTGCAATCGCGGGCATAACCTGGATGAGGGTGGCACAAGAGCGTGGCGAATGGCAAAAGAAAAGAGAGGCCTAGAGCCAGCAGTGGGTGAAGTTGGGCTGTGGATTATGATCATGATGAGTGCATGCACTGCAGTGTATGCACTCCAGTTAGGATGTGAGGAAAGTGTAAAAAATAAGTCGTTTTGAGAGGACTTCGATTGTGTGATGGTGGATGCGCAAGATAGTGCAAGATAGTGAAGAGTACATGGGGGTGATTTTAACAGGCATGTAGGAAGACAAAGGACAGGTATGAGAGAGTGCATGATTGGGGATACGGAGACTGTAACATTGATGGCGAGATAATGCTGCAAGCTGCTTCTGAATTGATGCTACTTAAGCTGTTGGATTGTGGACGGATAAGAGTAGGGAAAGCCCAAAGAAACGGTGCATGAACTGTGAGAAAGATGAAATGGGTAGAAGGGGACTCCCCCTCGGGGACGGCTCTCGAGATGACGACTAATAGAGAATATAGGAAAGAAAAGACATTCCAAATAAATTGAGATACCTACGTGCACGAGAGTGATAAATTTAGATACCTAAGTGCAGGAGAGTAAAAGATTCCTTTGTTCCTTGCATCCGACGTAATTTCAACGAAATTATGCAAACGTGACCTTTGCCTTGTACCAGTCGCGTGGCAACCATCACGTCGCATCGATCAAACTTTTGCATTGCACAACAGTTACTGGCAACCGGGTCTCATGTCTTAGCAATACGTGAGACGAGGCGCGTTTTTACCCCTTCTATATACTTAGTTTATTCTGAATAGTTCCCGTGTGAGTGACAAACCTAAGCTAAGGCCGTCGTTTAGCTTATTACGAGTGCTCTCCATCGACCACTAACCTACAACTATGCATAGATAGACAGTGACATATCCAATATAGTGAATATCTTTAAATAAAATACACCAAAACTCCACCTTACCAAGAAACCGATCAAATTGCGTTTCAGATTTGAATATTCCGGAGATAACCCTGACTCCGTACGTGTGGACTGCTGGTATTTGAGGAGTGACAGCTTTCTCACTGACAGTGTCGGGAAGTAAAAGAAACCTGCCTTGAGTGCGGACTCCAGTATGCCGCTGTCCAGGGCCCTGTCTGACCCCGAGATTGACTACGCGTTTTATAAACGGGTAATTTGTAGTTTTTTCTATATCTTTATTTATAGTAGTAATGCAGTGTAGTAGTAAGATGATCGTGATATTTCCGTTCAATTGCTGAAGGCTATTATAACAATCAATAATTGTATCAAACTGCCAGGCGTTTTCCCAACTGAGTTGGAGTCAGCTTCCAGTTAAACCGTATGCAGCTAAAAACCAAAATTTTACATGCAGCGACTGCCTATCTGACCTCCACAAGACCACAACCCAGTCACTGGGTAACACGATACCCTTTGGTAAGACTGGTTCTCAGGTTTGTGGGCTTCTAATTAAGTGTAATGACTGTCAAAGATTTACAGATTTCAGCCGGGATCATACGGTTTATCGTGCCTTCCGAGGCACGGAGTGGTCTCGGTATGTAATCAATGGTCACCCATCCACGGACTGACCTCGGCAAGCGTAGCTTAACCTTCGATCGACCCGTGTGGCTGTTATTGTTTAGCCACGTGCCACAGGGTTCAACATCGTGGCGATTCTTGTGGCGTCCAATATGTTCAGTCGTGAATATCTTTTTTAGTGTAGACATTCATGAAATTGAACAGTTCATCATCAGTCAGCCTCCCCTAACGGCAATTAAAATATAGTGCGATCTGCTACCTTTAGGCTGCAACTGGCTGAGAGCCACGGAGAATCTAATAACTTCCTATAATTAATTAAACGATATTTAGAAATATCTTCTAAGTAAACGAGTGTTTGTTTGCAGTACGGGAACCGCTACTACACCGACTACACGGACACATGGGAGTATTGGCGGGATTCTGTGTACGACTACCCGTCGGATTATTATTTGACCTATCCATACAGGTGCCAAATCTTTTTCGATATTAAGAAAAAAAAAAATAGCTGCTCTACAGATACATTGAGACCGCTTAGGTATTGCAAATTTATATTAGCTGTTTTTTCTAAGAACTGACGAAACATTTGTACGCTAGGGGTCGATTTTGTGCTGCATTCATGGTTACATGGTCGATGTTCTTGCCACCCTGTGTAGGAAATCATAGGTTTTCGGTACTCGTATCAAAAAAAAGGTAAATTTCAAGGTACCTACTTACTAACTAGCCTGCCTATACATAAACTGCTTGTTAGAACTCTTACATAGCACCCGCGTCGTAGTACAGCTGGTGGAGTTCAGAAATATTCTCAATTGAAGTTCGAAAAGTTTTAGGCAGGTGAAGGTCTTTGATTGAAAGACTATTATCTTACCTCAGATTTTTCTCTTGCAATTATGTAAAGACTAACCAGCTCGTCCAACGAGTGAAACTCGTTGCCAGTGTTTATTTTCTCTATTACATACTTTTAACTAGCGATTACCGAAAAATTAAGAGTGTACCTGTACCTAAGTAAATAATGTATCTTTTGGGTATACTTGATCATCGGCGAGACCGAGAACAGACCCGTTAATTAAATAAGCATAATAAAATGGTAGCTTTAACTTCGCCCTTCTACCTTCAGATATTTGTACCTGGACTCATACGTAGACAACGAGTTGCTGAACAGGGACCTGCGTTATGCCAAAGAACTGGCAGAAAGACGGCGCTGGTACGACGAAGAGCGGCGGCGTTTGCAGAGGCGGTTTGATGAAAAGTGCTACATCTACTCCCCTGGTGACCCCATCCTGCTCACGCTTCAAGACGAATTGCGGAACTTGGATAAGAAGATCTACCGTTTAAAAGTTTGTGGTCTTAATTCTGAATATTGCAAGTTTTGTAGAGTCATTATCATTGACATGGTCGAACTCCTGGACGACTCCTACATAAGTTGACTACATCAAGCATGACAAGCATTGTTAATGATGTTGTTCTTTCTGTATTCTGAGTTAATGATATGAATTTATTTTCTGCGATTTCGGTGGTCTATGCAGTTCTGGAGCTACCTATAGTGCTTGATGGCGCACTTCTCCCAGTCCACTCAGAGTTTTGGTGTCCCGTAAGCGATGGCGAAGTAGATCGGGCGGTTAAGTACGTAATAAACATTGAATGGATGAAATTGCGGCGAGTCACGGGACAATTTACCTACGATACTCGCATTCCCCTAAAAATTAAGGGGGAAGATATATAAAGCAATGGTAAAACCAGCTGTCTTGAATGGGTCAGAAAGTTGGGCCACAAAAGGGATCAATGAAAGGCAATTGCATGCAGCTGAGATGAGAATGCTAAGTAAGAGGGATGTGTGGTGTTACACGTACCTACAGATAGAATAAGAAATGAGTTCATGAGAAAGAGGAAGTCTGAAAGTGGCACCGGTAACTGACAAGTTGTGTGGAAATCGGTTTTCGTAGTATGAGGATGCATGTGAAAATGTCGTGAGGAAAGTATTGAGTATGTATCTATGTATGTCGATAACTTTAAGAGTAGGGGAAGACTAAAGAAACGATGGATGAACTGTGTGAATGATGATATGGTTAGAAAGGGTGCGACTTCCGAGATTAATTGTAGAATGATGATGTTGTGAGTTAACTGTTAACATAAACTGGTGATTGCTGACCATGCATGTGAATGCCCCCTTTACTATTCTCAAGAATCATTATCATATTAAATTCATATCTTGAAACCAATTTAATTTGGAGTCGGCGCAGCATATCTTCCTCCACACATTTCTGTACCATTCACAAGAATATTCAAAGTCAAGTTCATGCATACCTACATTGTACTAATCATCAATTATTGTTAGCAGGCACTGGAAGCAGAATTCGCCAACATCAAACCATCGCAGTGACGTCTCACTTCAAATCACCGAGTAGCTTCACTTCAAATTCATTCCTCCTCTGGCACTATGTAAAGCCTGATTGATGCAAGAAAATCGAAGCAACAAATGACTGTATCGTCTGAACAGAGACGGTGCAACTTTCATTGTTGCTTAATTCGAGTTATGGTATGCCACAGCACAGGCAATTAAATCAGGCTTAATCTGGTTCTGAGTTTAGATGCACTCTTGCACTTTAACATACGTCATTACATCATACCTCCCCGGAAGGTTCGACAGAGGTACCTACTTGGCACAGCTAGGGTGGATCATGGGGTTAGGGGGCATAGGGGCACGTGCCCTCTCCCCCCTTTTTTTTGGGTGGGAAATCATCAAATAACTTCTCCTGCTCTGGGTGGAGCAGGAGGGCGTGTCAGACTTTTACTGACTAAAACCCACCCGTGTTCCCTCAGTAGCCTGTATGCCAGGGGCGGCGGTATCTCTTTCGAACAAACCCGCCTGGCAGTAGCGGATTAAGTAAGTTCTTAAAATAATATCGAATCGTCATAATGGACTGGCTTGAAAGCATTTCCATCAAGACATTGTTTCAGTGTTGAACGCTGAAAAAGTACCTAGCTAGGTACTTATCCTTCAGCAGCAGTGACGTCACTACTAAGTCAAGCTATTTCGTACTCGGGCACAGAGGTCTGCTAAGCCAACAATGCACCGGCTTAGAACCTCAATCGCTGAAAGGATTTCAGGATAACATAACAACATAAATGCTAAAAATCTGGCGTGTCACGAGGGACCTCGCGCGTCCTACGTTTAGACAGCTTTCCTGAAGTAATGAAAATTATTTAGGTTACTTTTCTCGCTCTTGCAGCCCAGTTTCTTCATAACTCTCATAAATTTCTGTTTTTTTAGTAAAAAAAAAAAATATTATTTCCGAGGCGGGGTGCTCAAACCGTGTTATTTTCTGTAGTTGTTCTTACATGCCATTGAAAAACAGCATAGTGCAATACTAGTACTAGAAATGGGAGACACTTTTTACCTGCCTGGCCCATGTGCCCTGTGTACGTTACCCTAGCAAGAAAGTGTCTCCTAGAGTTATATGAGTAGAACGTATAATGTGTGCCTTATCTGCTGTAAATGTGCCCCCACATAAAAAATGTGTGCCCCCTGTCGTTTTGGAGAAAAACGGAAAAAACGATTCTTGCTGGGGTAACGTTTTTCTAGCAGGAAAATTCTAAACGAATGATCGGAGAGAGAAAAATTGTGCATGGCCAGAGAGCTTATATGTGTGCCAAAATGTGCCCCCAAAAATTAAATCTGTGCCCCTTCAGGTTTTCGAGATATTGCATTTCCTGCTGGAGTAACGTTTTGATGAATCGTATATGTCTAAAACTATTGTATGTGCCCCTGTAGAATAAACATACACGAGTAGCTCTTAAGGGGCACACCTTAGTGCCCTAATTAGATTTAAGAAAATATTTATAGTTTTCAAGTTATCGCGGTTTTATGAAAACCCGAAAAAACATCGCAGCGCCTAAATGAGACAGGGCACAAGTTCGCTGAAAACTGTATTCGGTCCTTCTTGACGCTATTAATAACCATACAAAGTTTCAAAACTGTTCATGAATGCGTTTTTGAATAATCTTGCTAAAAGTCAAAACGATGGTGTCTTAACTTTGACGGCAAAATACAAGGAACCGGCTCAATCCCAGATGTGTAGGTGTGAACCAAAATTGTGTGCCTTTAGTCAAAAATATATGGTGCAAATATTCAGCTTGGAATGTTTCGCATTAAGTTAATATTAACAAAAAAACAAAATATGTAAACAACGGCTGGTTATCCGACCAAATTTGAATGACTACTAAAAAGCGACTGATTCATACATATCGATGACCTTCTTTATTTGACGTATTATACCTAAGCTGTTGTCCGTACAGTCGCGTTCAAAAGATTTGGGGGCTAATTAAAAATATATATTAAATGCACCTTGTGACTATTAAATGAAACAGCTTGTTGATGGGGAAATTATTATTTTTATTCCCTTAATTTTAATTCTTAATTCTTAAAGTAAGTATTGCATCAAATCACAGATTAAATTTCCTAAAAAAATAAATAAATAGGTAAAGTAATGAAAAAATCCAAGTACTTGATAAGTTTACAAGTATTTTTAAATAAGTCAAAACAATGCCATTAAATACTTACCACTGCAGATCGTGCCATAAAATTCACCACCCCTACAACCACATAATTGTTATAAAATGCTTAATACGCCACTTTCAACCAACTTAAAAAAAAGTAAACAAACAGTATCAGTGCAACTGCGTGACTCAACGTAACAGTGTCCTTGGCGTCATAACATAACTGCAACTGTTTACCAATACCAAGTAATAATCCAAACGGACTTCCTAGTCAATAAACACTTCGTACCTATTATTCATATTAGAGCGACGTTACACGTATCTGTCTCTGTCACACTAACACCGTACGCGTGCTAGCTGTCTCACTTTCTCCAAATTAGACAAAGCGACTCCTTGCGACACGACGTCAGCGGATGCCGCGGGGCCAGAGATATCTGCAGCGGTGTGAGGAGGCGAAAAAAAGGAATCTTCTATTAAGGTGAATGCTCCAACCAGCCCGCGAAATTCAAATTTTCTTACGTTTTTTGGAATTTGCAGGCCAGTGCTAGGTTGTATGTTGATTAAAATATTATTCACGGTTGTAAGACATATGTAGGCGTAGAACAAAAAAAAAAAAGTCATTCCTATAGCTTTATGAACTTAGAGCGTAGTATTGATGATTTTGATGCTTATAATTCTGTAACTACATACGTCTTACAGCCGCAAATAATATTTTAATCAACATACAACCTAGCACTGGCCTGCAAATTGCAAAAAACGCAAGAAACTTTGAATTTCGCGGGCTGGTTGGAGCGTTCCCCTTACTGATGAAAAACTTACTGTTAATTTATCTAACCTACGGCTTATCAATAAATATAATAGAAACAGCTAGTAGAATATAGGTAATCCAATAACAACTTTATTTTATTATTTATTACTTTTCTACTTCAGTGTACTCAGGCACAACACGTGTGAACCGGTTAGTGAGTAAAGTAAAGAAGGTCATCGATATGTATGAATCCGTCGCTTTTTAGTAGTCATTCAAATTTGGTCGGATAACCAGCCGTTGCTTACATATTTTGGTTTTTTGTTAATATTAACTTAATGCGAAACATTCCAAGCTGAATATTTTCACCATATATTTTTGACTAAAGGCACACAATTTTGGTTCACACCTACACGTCTGGGATTGAGCCGGTTCCTTGTACTTTGCCGTCAAAGTTAAGACACCATCGTTTTGACTTTTAGCAAGATTATTCAAAAACGCATTCATGAACAGTTTTGAAACTTTGTATGGTTATTAATAGCGTCAAGAAGGACCGAATACAGTTTTCAGCGAACTTGTGCCTTGTCTCATTTAGGCGCTGCGATGTTTTTTCGGGTTTTCATAAAACCGCGATAACTTGAAAACTATAAATATTTTCTTAAATCTAATTAGGGCACTAAGGTGTGCCCCTTAAGAGCTACTCGTGTATGTTTATTCTACAGGGGCACATACAATAGTTTTAGAGATATGCGATTCATCAAAACGTTACTCCAGCAGGAAATGCAATATCTCGAAAACCTGAAGGGGCACATATTTAATTTTTAGGGGCACATTTTGGCACACATATAAGCTCTCTGGCCATGCACAATTTTTCTCTCTCCGATCATTCGTTTAGAATTTTCCTGCTAGAAAAACGTTACCCCAGCAAGAATCGTTTTTTCCGTTTTTCTCCAAAACGACAGGGGGCACACATTTTTTATGTGGGGGCACATTTACAGCAGATAAGGCACACATTGTACGTTCTACTCATATAACTCTAGGAGACACTTTCTTGCTAGGGTAACGTACACCATGTGCCCTTCTCAGAAATAAATCCTGGATCCGCCCTCGTTAGCACAGCCTGGTTTTCATCAGTTGTGTAAGATAAGACAGACCGCGCGCCGCCTGCATTTATTTTTTTCTTTCGTTTTTAAAAATTCGCAGCTGAGTGCCATGTCATTTGTTATTTTCTGATTCTGTGATTGCTTGCAGAACCTGGAGGATGACTTGGCCAGCATCCGACCGAGGCTGAGAAGCAGATTAGCAATGAATCGCCTCAGAAGCAGTCTTTATGATTTATATTGGTGGTAACACAAACAATCAAATCTTCGATTTGGCATACCTTGACGATCAGTATTATTTTATTGTGTACCTACGTTCTTAAAACTTCTCTAGCACACACCATAATAATGTTGTAAGTGCTTGTTTGATTCTATTTGAGTATATCATCACGCCTGTGTATAATTAGGAAGATAGGCAGATTTTATACACCCAGTTACTTTTCGTTTTAGACCCATGTAATGTGGCGATCATATAAGCTCACTACGCAACTTTAATAGAATAATTTCAATGAAAACTGATCTACTAGAGTCGCGTCGCACCGGTCTGCAGGAGCTATAATGGCACAACAAAACTCCGGGCTACTCTAGAAAATCTTTATTTTTATAACTAGTCCATGTAGGTATTAGGTACTTAGAATGTTACAATAAAACTTCAGTAATGTGTAAAATGTAGTTTTAATGGGAATGACCTCCAACATCATCTACAACAATGTACTTAACGTTATGTACTACGACGGGCATCACAATTCCTATGTACTCAACGTAACTTTACTGAACAATACTTTGGGGACAAGTAAATAGTTGACTCGAAAAAATTGAGCCAACTTTCGACTCTCAGAAAACTCGACAAATTTAAGTTTTTTTTTACTAAAAATAATCAAGGCTTTTTTAATTGATATATTTAGCACGATTTTAATTTGACTTGAATAATATTATTACACTTTTAAAGTGCATTAAGTAGTGATCTTTTTGACCAAACATGGTTCAATCGATCAAATTGTCTTTTTCGAACGATTTCAATTCGATCAACTTTTGCTCGAGTCAACTATTTTGCCGTCCACAATAACATAAAACATAATAATATAAAACAATAACCGTAAAAAAACATATTGCACTTATAATTTTTGGGATATAATGAGATTCACCGATAAATGTATATATTTTTTTGTAAATAAAATAAATTTTTGGGTTTAACTTTACCTTCTTATCGTATCAGTCAATAGTGCAAAAATAACAAAACATTTTTTTATTAAAATTCCTTTTCTCAAATACCTTTCTTTCTTAGTTGTTTTTGGAGAACATTCGTGTTATTGTGATGAAAAATATACTCCGGATTATTCTCGTAATTTGATCACTGTAATTTAAAAATAATGAAATGATGAAGATTGCAGCAGTAGCTGTGTACCGATTCTTATCTACTCAGTTGTAATGAGATAGAAATATGAATTATAATTTCCAAAATAATACTGAAACAATTAAGCAAGGTAAAGCTTGATTCCAAAATTATGGTGGCTCGGAACACGAGGCGAGTAAGCATAGCAGAATCAGCCTATTATGTTACTATGTGAGAGGAAGTGGGCCGTAATCCACCACGCGGGCCCAGGGCGGGTTGGTAGATGTCACATGTCTTCAAATTTTTGGTCCTAGGACATGCCGGTTTCCTCACGATGTAATAAATTAATAATCCTTCACCATTTCGAGATCACTGGCGATGGAATAATTAAGTCCCTGTTGGTTGGTTAACTTTTACAAAATTACAGTGAACAAGTTACGTTTATTACAAGCAATATCGCAGCTATATTATGTTAATTGAAGACAAGAGGAATTATTTCTCAGGTAAATACTGTCAACATACGTAACTTGGTAGGCGAATACTTAATAAAAACAATATCATCGTGTGCAGATCTATGGAATAATTTATAATATCTAGAATAATTAATCTTATAATAGGAATGTGCATAAACAAATAATATTTGGTAATACATTGTCACAGTGAATTAATGCTAGCAATGCAGATAGAATTTAGGCATTTTTCGTTGGGGTAATACTTATATTGATACCTACTATTATGCCCAGGCGATATCTTTTTGTCTAGTCTTCAGGAAAATATCACGTGCATACATCAAATCCATCAGTTGCTCGATATATGTATTGAATAAGATTGAAGAAAAATCAATTTCAACTCAATAATCACCGAAAATACAAAATTAGGGACGTGCCCGCGAAGTTCAATTTTCTTACGTTGTGACACTGACTGTAAATAGCACACTTAAAATATTGTACTTTGGCGGTTTAAACCTTAATATGTCCTACTTGTATTTATTCACTGTGACATCACAATCTTAATAATTAGCAAAGAACTACACGATTCGCTGCCCTCACCAACTGGACGTGCTTAATTTATAAAAGGCAATCTTAACCTAAAGTAATTTTTACTTTAATATAAAGTAAAATCGAGATATATATTTTTCGGAGGCGACGCCGATAGCTGTGTATAAGTTAAGCTAAGGATATTATCACATCTTTAAGTATTCATAAACATTATAATTAGGAAAGCTTTTAATGTGTAACAATACATCATATAAGTTGTAAGTTTATAAGGTCACCAAAAAAGAGATAAGGTAACCTAGATAGACCTATCCATTTAATTTGTTAAATTACCAATTTTTTTTTATTAATTCAATTAAGTTTCACTCCAAATCATCCATCGGTTTCTTATTACACTTCAACTATACCCGACGATCCAGCTATCTTATCTCTTTTGATGACCGTACTAAGTACTGGGTGCATCTGTAAAAATAAAGTTTTGTATTTCTTATCACAACATAACATTTAAATCAATTCCATTTCAGTGGCCATCCTTAGCTTAAACATACAAACGTATAGATACTCGAAGATTCATTCAATTAGAATATGCATCGTTGCAATTAGCACTATATCGTTATAGTATATAAATATTACGTCTTTTTGTACGAGAATTATTTCTACAAGTGCACAAACTGAAAACAAACGGAATAACATGAAATCCACAAAACACATATATGTTTTCACATATTTTTCTACTCATGCATTGTTTTTGTACGACATAAGAACGATTACTAAAACAGGGCGAGTATGTTCAGAAAAATCAGTTCAAGTAAATTTTACTTATCTAATCTGATTTTTCCGAACATACCTACTTACCTAGGTACTTTTGATCGTTTGAAGCATCAGCCGAGCTATTCAGTGGAAATAAAGCTCACTTCACCTAACTTTACACGGTGAGATAGTTACAGAATACGGCTGCTGATCGACTAAACTGAACGGTTTTTCAACCGATCTGGGGCGTAAGTCTACTAATTTATAAACGTCACAATGGTCTCTCAATGGTAAGTTTTTGACAGATTTGCCATACAAAAACTGTCAAAAACACACCATTGAGAGACCATTGTAACGTTTATAAATTAGTAGACTTAGGCCCCTGAGGTCTTAGTGCGAGTTTCATTTAACCATCTAGATCAAGCGCATCGAGCGCGTTTGGCGCTCCGATTGGCCCTGGATTAGTGATGGACCAATCGGAGCGCGAAACGCGCTCGATGCGTTTGATCGAGATGGTTAAATGAAACTTACACTAGGGCCACAGAACATCAAGTGTAAACAAACTACGATAGAAAATAGCAGGCTTCGTTAGTTGTGCAAGACAATAGGCATGCAATAATACCATTGCAGAAATAAGCAAGGAATAGAAAACAGTAGAGTTTAGGTACGTGCGTTTGGCAGTGGCCTGTGGCTTTCCGAACACACTAAATCGAATTACAAATTATCTCTTGCAATTCAAATCGACAAACACCCGACACTACCCACTTTTTAAAACGCAACCTTCTATATGAAAAAGTCAAATTTCAAAGACTTTTTCGAAAATCATAAAATCAAAAGCGCTTAAAACATCCAACATTTAAGACACCGCACACATTACCTACACTTTTGCATCGACACACAAAAAGTCGCAAGACATAATCGTCACAACCATTTACTCACATTCTAAGATCACAAATATCACTTTTGTACTTAATTTTGATTGTTGATGCAAAAGCTTTTTTTTTCTTCTCAAGTTACCTTTTCCCGTCGCTTGGCAGTCTTGTCACCGTCGTCCGCGCCCTCTACGCTAGCGTTCAACAACTAGTCTAGGACAACACTTAGTCTAACAACCATTTATTACGAAACTACACGCGTTCATTAGGCGATGTCGTTTGTCGCGGCTGGATCTGAGTTGATGCAGAATTTTATTCTGAATGAATTTTGCTTGCTCTTTTATTGAGCACTTTACCAAAATTTGTGTGAAGAAGGAGTAGGTACCTATATATACAAATAGTATAATTTACAAGGAATTGGCAAAAAATATCAAAGAAAATTAACAATATTCCGCGTTAGCTCTAGGTATAACAAACTATCTATATATCTCGATTACTATTGACTTATTTATGTTTTTTTTTCATAATAGTTAGTAGGTACTATAATTTTGCATCAACTCACAAACACGTCCAGTCACAAACACAGCCGTTTTCCAGCCATTATCTAAAATTACAATGTTTCACTACAAGCCGCTCTACGAGTATGTAGTACATTACAGCTTGTTAGTGCTACTCATTCTCTTGGCGAACATTGAGATTCGATTAGAAGAAAAATATTACATGTAATAGAGACAACCACACATGTCAAGACTCAGTTTTTGAAAAAAGAATATAGTTTTGTTCATTTGTTATTTTGTAATGCAGTTACTTACGGTGCCCCTATCGTGTTTTCCAGTAACTGGGCTACGGAGGTCAGATAGATAGACGACACTGGGCTGGGCTAAGTTAGACTGAAAGGTGAGCCCAACATAGGGAAAAGGGCTAGGCAGATTGAGTCTGTAATGTGCGCCCTCTCTTATACACGTTAGGACGGGTCTACGAAAGACAATTTTTTACATTCAATTTCGTCACTATTTTACCATATTATTTAAGTAGTATAATTTGCATTTCGTCTCACAACACATATTTATGTTGTAAATAATTGAATAACGTTTTTAATATAAAAATATGAATTATTTTTTAATAAATATACTTTGAAAGGAAGAGCATGGAGTAGAACTGTGCGCACACTGTGATAGCTGCGGTTTGTGGTTGAATTACAGACCTATACTAAACTTGTTGAAGATAAGCGACCTGTTATAATGAATATTCTTGTTTAAATATCATGAAATTTGCGGTTGAAAATTTACTGAAGTAAGAAGGTAACGCTAATGCATCAGCCACCACAAGAATTGGACTTCTAACAATGGCAGAAATTATAAATACGAATGCAATACATCAATATTTAATTTAAATGATATTTCTGCTGGGGAGTTTGTTGCGCCACTTCTTCTTCCCAACTAAAGCACTAGGAAGTGGTGACGGCGTTTTGGTGGACTGTCTTATGTAATTTTGACGTTCCAAAAGTGCTGATTCGCAACCTCGTTTGAATAAATAACTTGGTTTTTATACCTAGGTCTATATTTTTATAAAAACCTGTGTCGCAACCACAAACCCGCATTTAATACTAGAAATAGTAAAGTGAGAGAGTGCAAGGACGAGACACGACAAACACGAGAACACAACACGTAACAAACAGATGCACAGTTACACGTAATTGACACTATAGCACATTGATACGCGAGACGGACAAGTCGATTGTTGGAGCTCCGAACACACAGAATAGAAAGTTCTAAATGCCCGAATCTAAAAATTTGCTGGCCTAAAGAAAAACAGTTTTTTTGTAGCCAGGCGCGATGTGACGCCATCGCCAGTGCGATTCTGGTAGAACAATTTCTATGAAGTTTTCATGGACATAGTTCTAATAGGGTTGCATCACGCTCTCGCGTCGCGCCTGGCTGCGGGAGCTTTAATGGAATAACAAACCTCAATAGAGCTGCATTTTTTATGAGGATGGGATATCATCAAATAACTTTTCCCGCTCTGGATGGAGCGGGAGGCGTGGCGTGTCAGACTTTTACCGACTAAAACCCAACCGTGTTCCTTCAGTTGCCTGTGTGCCAGGCGCCACGGTATCTCTTTATATGTATTACGGGCTACGGTATTGCATACAGGATTCAGAATGATAAACGTTACTCTGCTGACCATCAAACGGCTGTTGTTATTTTGTTTATTGTTTGGAAACCGGTTAATGCTTTGGAATCGGCAAATTTTTTACGTTACACACTTCCACTAGGCCACGTGTGACAATATTGCTACAACCAATCACACTTCAAGAATTTAATTCTAAAAATCACAAGGTAATTTTTTAAGGGATATTCCCTCAAAACTGATACACACGTAATGCATGATATGATTTTAATTACCAAAATATTTAAAACACACTGAACCGCGAGGGCTGGTTCGAGGTGGTGCGGGAAGAGTTCCTGGAAGGAATTCCTTGCATGCCTTTGGCTAGTAATGGGACAGTATAGGCTGAAAAAAAAACTGACGTGCGTGCGGAGCTCCTTACACTTAATTACTATACGTTATATGAAGCGAGCACAACGCAGTAGGAATATCTGTTTAGTAGTGAGTCATACGATTTGAGAACGACGCTTACAAAACCTCGAAATAACATGATAATTGTAGATTTGCTGAAAAATTATAAAAATGAATTTAAAAACACTCCAAGGTTTCAGTTGCCAAGAGGCATTCGTTCTCAAATCCCATCAATCACATTATTCTTTCGATATAGATTTGTATTATTAATAATTAGTAAATATATATTTGAGTGCAAGAACAGTACGGAAGGTAGTGAGAACACAGAAAGGCAATGAGCTGAGAAGAGAGGGAAACTACTTGCACGCTTAGGATTCTTACAAAATTTTCTTTCTCTCAAAGATTTACGTTTGCATAAAAACTAGCTTTTGCCAGCGGCTTCGTCCGCGCCGAACTTTCATCCCCTGTTTAACTCCCTTATGGATTGAATTTCGAAAAATCCTTCCTTAATTCTTGCCTACACTATAAAGGGTTAATTATATATTGTTAATAAGGTCATTTTACACAGAGGTTCTGTGTTAAATTTCAGTTTTCTAGGTCCAAGGGTTTGGGCTGGGCGTTGATGAGTGAGTCAGTAAGTCAGGACTATTCTTTTTATTTATATAGATAGATAGATTGTGGTTATTTTAATTTTCATTGTTGTATTTAGTACCTAGGCTATTAACGTTCAGGGTATAATTATAATTAAAATGTTTTGTTTTAACGAAACCATGATGTAAGAAAATATCGATTGGCTTTGGTATAGTTTACGTACATTTTTTTACTCTGGTTTATACTTAAGTGAAATGTTGAGAGTTTTAATATCTATAGCAGTAAAGGAGTCTAACCCGGACTAAGCGTGCAAGTAAACAGATCGGAAGGAAGGTAAAATCCGTTTCATATAATAATATGTATATCTCTTTACATCCTAAGGCTCCCTGATATGTATACAGGCCGTATACAAAAATAAACAGCTCTACACTTACACAACAATGATAGAATATCAACTTATTTTATAACTGTCGTGATGAACTTTGCAGAAGTTTGTTTTTTTTCCCTATCGCAACAATTTTTTGATCCCGCTGTGCAAGAACTATCAGGAACTTCACAGCTTTTGATTAAGTTAACTTAAGATTAAGTAAGTAGACTTAAAGCAATCCGTCAGTTTTTTTGGATAGTTCTGTTCACTCTCATAAATATTTAAAACATCGAATGCTTTAAAAATAACCGCGGCTGTAGTTAACCGCGGTTATATTTAAAGCATTCGATGTTGAAAAAATGACAGCTGTCAAATATCAAACGTCAAATTGAAGCTGTAAAGATGCCGATGGTGCCTACAAAGCGGTCTAGTCTTTCGCATCATTGCCTTCGAGTGTCGTAGGACATAACACTGAGAATATACAACCACTACCATATTGTCATTTATTTTAACCTTCAACAAAGCAGTGTATCTTAGCTACGATACACTGGGCGATCCCACGAGTAAGCTTACGTCACGCCACTACAATTACTAACTATACTTATTACTCAATACCATTGCACCAGTCTCCGTACGATATATATCAAAATATATACACTTAACCCTTACCTTAATTACAACAAAAAACAATTACACGGAAAACATAATAATCACAGCGTTTTAAAATCACAAAAAATTTGAAAATAAACAGTTTTTTCAATATTAAAATGTTAAGTGTCTTAAATACATGAGATCCTCGTTATAAAAATATCATCTAAAATATAGCAAAATATATATAATTAAAAATATACTATCACTATAGTTAGCAACATTAACAATATTGAACGTTAAGCAATATGTTTCCTAAAAAAGTTCCAATCAGATTTTGGGGTTGCCAGAAAGGAAATTATTTTATAAGAATGGAAACACTTAACTTGTGTCGGACTCACAAAATATTAGAGGTTGGTTTGTCCGCAAGTTACAGTTTCTAGACAGATTCCTATATATCCCTTACCTAGACTTAAATTTCTTCAGAATAAAACTTTTTCCCATTTGTTCGCAAAATGCTATGACACTGAGCCTACACCACAACCAAGCAGTTAAATGTTACCACGCTTATAAACTACAATATCAAATAAAGCGTCCGTGTCAGACTTACGGCGAATACTTGTAAATGTATAAAAAGTAAATGCAAGCATCAGTTCTTACAAACAAATGTGTACAATATTATAGCGAAAACTACGAAATTCTTATTTATATAGGGCAACCACCACTACGGTTTAACACGAAACGCTTACAAAACTAGAATTAATGATCTCTCTCAGTGATTAGTTATAAGCTTATTATTTGCTTTACTGGCGTCTCCGTTTCTCTAAAGTTGAACAATTCGTTTTTCATAAAAAACTTTTTATACATACATTTTTCAAGGGACAACATCACTAAATTCCACAGATGTTTAAAAACGAAAGAAAATCTACTGAAAAAAAAACAAGACTCCTACTATAATTCACTTTGACAGCTGTCAACAACGGCGTTGACAGCTGTCACTCAAACAGTTTAGTGAGTAGTTTTACATTTATAATTGACATGCAGATTTACAAATATACATTAGTGTCTACGGGCATTATACAAGGAATTAGGTATTTAAAATCAGATTTGTCACAACTTTTGAGAAACTTGAGCGCACTAAATAACCCGGCTACCCTATCGCTCCGATTGGCTAACGAAACGAAACTCATGCGTTTTGATATGTCCATCTTTACCCTAGCGTTTGGGAACCGTTTTCAAATATAGCTGAATTAAACCAACACGTATTTACAAAGTTTGAAGCTGGCAATATTTCTCTTTGGTATTTTAAGTCATATTAAATGACAGTTGAATTAGTATATTGCCCAAATGACTAGACATTATTGTACTGGAAATTCTATAATTTTTTTAAATTGTTTTTGATCGTTCAACGTCATGTGTCAGGCATTCAGGCATACTTTAAAACTGACTCCCTCCGACCAAAATGTACTTCATTTTGGTATTTCAGACTGTGATGGGAATGAAAGCGTCATCAAAGCAGTTAATTGAGCTTTTCTTATGAGAGAGCAAGCATTGGTCACAAACATCATTTAATTCTTAGACAATTTCGAGAATGTTACTCAAATGCATTTGAAACTTTAATATTTGCGACCAAAATGACATTTTTATAACAACGTTTGTGCTAATGACAAGTGCTGTCAGTCCACAGGTAATATTTGTGGTGGTGTGTTTCTCTCATTCAATGATTCGTTATAAGTAGTCCAAACTTTAACGCTTCTATCAACCACCACAGTTCTGTCGTGTGAGGCCCACGATCATGATAATAGGCCGGAATCGGTGCGATAGAATATCCTAAGGTTAAGTATTGACGAGAATCAGACACGCCTCGGCTTCCCGGGGCCAGGACACTCCGCCGACTTGATGATGGACGACGCAAGCGGCTCACGCGGCCTGATGGGGTCCATCTCCATGAAGCCAGGGTTCAGGATTATGTTAGGCACTAGTTCCATTACGTCTTGATCTTCGACGTAGTCTTTAAGGTCTTAGGAAAGGTCGTGGGTAAAGTTAGTATACATACCGTCACCAAGTGTGTGTGTGTTTGTTTGTTAGTGTGCGGCCCCGCAGTCCAAGCGTGCGTTCCAAGCGAGTGCGATAGAAGGGAAAGAAGAAAAAAATCTCGAATGAATAAAAAAAATTGGCAGGTACTGGCGTTCTTCATTATTAAAAGATTATGCAAAAGTCATGCGGATAGATCGAAGAGTGGAAATTCGCTCGGAATTCGTCTTTATCAGCATAGACTTGAGAGCGATTTTCTAATGGCTACTTTATGACAGCAAAATCGAAGAGACGCAGTAATACTCGACACATTTTGCTGTTATAGACGAATTTCATACTTTCGAAAAGGTGACCATATTTTTTGGCATGACAAGGGCTTTTAAAATGTATATGAAATTCGTCTTTGAAACATTATAATGCACTTGAGCGCTATGCCAAGCCGCTTTCGTGATTAAAGACCTTCTAAAATTATAAAAATCTAATAACTATTGTTCATAAGCAAGTTGTAAGTCGGCATTAGAGCTCTGATCATATTGCTTTAAATGTCGCTGTAGTTACGAAATTTTAACAGGGCACATTTGTATCGTATAAGCAGTCAACATGAAATCAAAATAGCCCGAAACTAAAATATTGCTCAAAAATTGCTATGCTGCTTAATGCTTTGGATTCAACGCTTAAACAGACTACATAATTGGATACGAATAGCCCTGTTTCATAAAAGGTTTATGTCCATAAAAGTAATATGTCCACGGTTTTATTCGCATCGTTAATGCCGGATTTGACCGAAACACTATGTTCACATGAGTAAAACCGCATAACTCATAAAGATAATTTGTTTAGCTGAAAATAAAATTATTATTAAAAAAATTAAATTCAGAATATTATTCTAATAAAAATCAAAATAATTAATTGTTCAAAATAAAATATTATTCAAATTGAATTCAAAATATTTTCATGGAGTTCATGTTATTCTGTCACTTAAAGTTAATCTATCATTTATTTGTGCTTAGTTCTAGTTAAATGTGCATTTTATGCGATATATTAGGTCTTTACCTATGAAATTGCCGTTCTGCAGTACTGGCCATTTCAAATCAAAAAAATTTTTGTTTGGCTAAGAATTCTAATTTCAAATTAATTTTATTTTAAAAACATGGATTTTTTTTTCTAAAAGTAGTCATTTCTTTATTGATTAGTGTTACATTTTCATCGCATTTCAATCTTTTTCGTCATCATGGATACGTTAAAAATTCGAGTAATTATGGAATATGAGTACCGTCGTGGCAGCAACGCGGCACAAGCGGCACGCAACATCAACGACGTTTACGGAGCTAACACTACAAACCAACGCACCACCTGTTATTGGTTTGCTCGCTTCCGTTCTGGAAATTTCGACCTGAAAAATGAACCTCGCGGTCGTCCGAACTTGGTCGACAACCGACTTTGGTCGACAATGACGAATTAAAGGCGATTGTGGAAGCTGATGATACACAATCTACGGCTGAATTAGCAGCAGCTTTCGACGTAAGCGTCAAAACAATATTGGTCCATTTGCGTCAAATTGGCAAGGTAAAAAAGCTTGACAAATGGGTGCCCCACGAACTCAATGATCGCCAGCGCGAAGTACGCGTCGAGACGTGCCTTGCACTGCTCAACAGACACACAAATGAAGGAATTTTGAACCGCATTGTTACCTGCGATGAAAAATGGATTCTGTTTGATAACCGTAAGCGCTCAGCAAGTTGGTTGGATCCTGGTTCAGCACCTAAACAATGCCCTAAACGAAAACTTACCCCTAGAAAAGTGATGGTCACTGTTTGGTGGTCTAGCGCCGGTGTGATTCATCACAGCTTCTTACCAAACGGGGTGAGCATTACTGCAGATGTGTACTGTGAAGAACTGAACACAATGATGGAGAAGCTGGCGCATCTCCAACCAGCATTGGTCAATCGCTCGTCTCCGCTGCTCCTGCACGACAACGCGCGACCTCATACTGCACAGCAGACGGTCTCCAAGTTGCAAGAACTGGGGTTGGAAGCTCTCCGTCATCCGCCCTACTCACCAGACCTTGCGCCTACAGACTACTACTTTTTCCAGAATTTGGATAACTTCTTGGCGGGAAAAAAATTTAATACCCGAGAGGCAGTACAAAATGCCTTTGAAGAATTTGTTGCCTCCCGTCCAGCTGATTTCTTTAAGAAGGGCATCAATAAACTGCCACTGCGATGGCAAAGATGCATTGATTGCATGGGTGATTACTTCGATTAATACAAATAAAAAATTCATGAAAAAAATTCGTTTAAATTTTTTCATACAAAACGGCAATTTCATAGGTAAAGACCTATTATTAATATGTTTTTACTTATTGCATTGTAAAGTATCTATCCAAGCCTATCTAAGCAACTACTGTAGTATGTTATACTTACAAGCAGTATATAAAATTATGGTCCTATAGAGTAGCATTAGTGGTCCTATAGTATAGTTATTGTGGTCCTGAAGTCATCACAAGATAGTGCAAGTATTTAATATTTATTGAAATTCAATATCTATTATAATTTAACATTTAATTGGTATAATTATTTAAAGGCAAGATAGTTTTGATCACATAGTTTTTTTCTTTTTTTAATGGAAGCGTTTTATAAAATTGTAGCGGTTAATAGATTTTTGAATGAAATTGTAGAATATTTTTCTATCTGTTATTAAAAAATAACTGTCATTATTATTATTAGAAAACAACACATGAATTTTACTTAAAATATTTTCAAGGAATGAATAGTATTATTTGGAATAAATATCACAAAAGTATGAAAAAATCACAAATATACTACAACGTGTTAAAACTAAAAGTTTTGGCAAGAATAAATTGTATACTACTTAGCGGTAAAGCTTTCTTTATTCCTACATCTAAACGCATTTTATACTAAAATATTATTATTTTACTTACTTTTATAATAGATCGAAATGCCTTAGATACTACGGAATATAGAATGGATTCTTTAATGTTTTTAAATTATTTTATTAATGAATTATCAATTTATTAAGAGCGCAAATTTTAAACATTTTTTATTTTATTAATAAAATTATTATAACGAGGTAAATGAGTTCTTATAATACGCGAATATAATTTATTATTAGGATATATCAATTCATATATTTTAGTATCTTCAAATATAATTTATTAAATAAACTAAATTTGATAATCGAATACCTATATTCTGAACTTTTTATAGTATTTTATGTTTTAATATTTTAAAGCTTCATAATTATTGCAAAAATGTTTTGTTTAAAGCGTAATCTTGTTTTATTGTGAGTTGTGTGAACGATTTACACAGCCTTTTATCAAAAATGGCGAATAGTAAATTATTGTAATTAAATTTTTGAACGGCAATTTATTGGTTTTATATTTTAATAGAAAAATGCATTTCAACGAATTCTAGTACAGATCTATTGGTATAATTGACGTCCTGTAGTTATTGGTCCGTATCCTAATATTGTTGGAAAGTATCCCAGTATATTTGAACGCAGTATCAACTGCCTACCTTTATCTCAACAATGTCGGGGAAGCATTCATTTTATTTAATTTCAGCTATTCTTTTGAATTATTTTTGGGGCTTTTAACTCATGAAACCTCTCCTGTACCGTCGTCGTTTGAGTTTTGTAAGTGGAATTAGAACGGAATACATTGAACACTTAGTCCCGTATAACAGAACCTCACTCAAGACTCAAGCATTACTTAAAACTAGTTTCAACCAATCATATGGCTTGAATCTAGTTTTAAGTAATGCTTGAGTATTGAGTGACGTTCTGTAATACGGGCCTAAATCTGATGAGCGAGATGAGCGCAGCTAAGAATAAATTGATCGAGTGATTTCTCGATCAATCAGTTGGCGTTTAAACCACAGTTCCAGGGGCCTAAGTCTACTAATTTATAAACGTCACAATGGTCTCTCAATGGTAAGTTTTTGACAGATTTGCCATACAAAAACTGTCAAAAACACACCATTGAGAGACCATTGTAACGTTTATAAATTAGTAGACTTAGGCCCCTGGTAATTTGTTTAGTTTGAATTATTATATCGTTAATGATTTTTAACTTATTGAGTGGTTGAAATATATCGGGCATACTTCCCAACGACCTATTTAATTCAAACTACCTACCATAATATAGTAAATCCTCAGCAATATTACAGCAAATAGGTAACTACTTAAAGCGAGATTCAATCGATTGCTTTTTGGTATCAGTTATCAATATAATTTATGCATAGCACCAATCGCGTAGCGTAGAAAGTCTAGTGAACGCTTAAAAATGTATCTTTTTGTACCATTTGTTTATTTTATAAAAATCTAGTCTATTTAATTAAATATTTATTTGGAAGATTTTTGTTTATTATTTATTTTAAACTTGGCACTATAATACTTGTTTTTTTTTTATAGTTTTTTATATCATTTGAAATTCTAAACTGTGCGTCGAAAATTGTAAAATTGTGCTTTGAAAGATCTAAGAATTATTAATAATATATTATTTTATTATGCATATTAAAAGTCTAAGCGTTTCAATTATTGCAACAATAGGAATAATCATAATTCCATAAAAAAATAATGGTTAATTCAGTCGAACTTTTGAACTTAGTTCGATTGGTGACAGTTTCGAGCGTTCGTCTAAAATTCTTGTAGGTAATTTTAATATTTAATAATTTAATGAACGTACTCCTACTCCTCTATTCAATAGATGCAAATATCCTAAACCCTATAATTGATCACCTGACCGCACGATCAATTCATTAAACATTATTATTGTTCATCTGTGCTGATACTTTTTATCAAACTTACATTGTAAATGCTAATGCTAATAACTTTTCATTATTGCTATTGGTTCATCATCGATCGAATTATTAAATCGAACGATCAACTCAAATTACACAATGCGCGCATGACCGATCAGTGAATAAATATCTAATCTAATTTTCAATTTAACTTTATCAATGGAATGAAAGTTAACTAAATTGAGCGCTAAAATCGTCGAGTTGTCGTCAGTAGAATAATTTGGATGCTTGAGCTTAATTATACTTGATGTACGACGAAACATTCGATCGAACGATCAAAAACTGTACAAATGCGCGAACTTACTTCAACAATGCCTGAAGATTGGTTCGAAAGACAAAACATTTAAATGGCGCGTAACAACACTTTTTGACCAATCGATCAAAAACTCTTCAACCGTTCAAACTCTCGAAAATCGAACGAAAACTTAATGACACTAAATCAGTCACGCTCGCATGCATCCTGGTCGCGCGCGCTAGCCCCACATGAAGTAGAGGCGCGGCAGCGGCTTGTGCTAGGGCGCGGGCTCACCGTGGCGCCGCCACTCGCGGCACAGCACGCAGCACGTGCCAGCCGCCAGCACCACCAGCGTGCCCATCACCACGCACACCGCCACCACCCACGTGCGCGCGTCGAACTGCTCCGCGCCCGAGAAGAAATGCTTGTACAGCTCTGTAATGTTACCACCACTTACATTTAAATATGACTTCCAAAAGAAGTAGGCATAGTCATCAGTCCGGCTTGCGTCCCACCAACTCGCTTGGTTTTGGCGCTAAAAACGGAGACAGCATCAATTCAGAATAATGGAAATGCAACCGCATGACAAGGGTCCTCCAGTTCCACTTCATAGAACAAGACGGACCGAAGTTGGCGAAACCTGATTCCACAATTGGCCCCACCTCAGGACCACTTTCCCATCAACTTCCGTGATTTTAGCGCCCAAACTGGGACAGCGTCAATTCAGAATAATGGAAATGCAAACGCATGACCAGGATCTTTTAGATCCAATTCTTAGAACTAGATGGACCAAAGTCGGCGAAGATTGATCCAACTATTGGCGCTCACTTTGGGACCACTTTGGTGGGCGCCAATTACTATTATTGGCGCCCAATTGGTACCAGTGATCATAAGAAAAATTATGTCAGATACTACCCACTAAACATTTACATAATATGACTCACAGGCCTCCCGAGAAGAGCGTACCTAGTAACCAGCAGTTTAGGTTACTAAAATTATTTGCGCCCAGGTGAGACTAGTTCATTTCGGTTAGTAGCAGATTTTATTATGGAGTACAGTAATGACTTACCAGCCTCCTGGTCGCTGTATAGCGTTGTAGCAAGCACTTCTACTGGCGGCCCCGGCCCCAGAACATTGGTCGCCCACACCCTGAACCAGTAGGACGCGTTTGTGTCTAGGTGGTATACGTCTACTTGGCGCTGAAAATATATTGGTAGGAAAACATGAAGTAAAATATCTTGGCAATCAATCAAAATTCATAAATTCACCGTCTTTAAAACATAACGCAGATTTTCTGTCGTAAATAATAATATTTCCTTTTACCGAATTCGGACTGATATGGTTGGGGCTGATAGGCCTCCAAGGCTCCAGGGTGCCATTGACAGGCGCCGCTGAGCGGTACTGTGCGGTGAAGTCTATGATAGGATGGCCGCCATCACCAGCCACGTTCCAAAGGATCAGCGCCAGGATGGTGGACGCGTGGACTGTCACGTTCACCAGCGGTGGCGGCTCCGCTGAAGACAAGAATGATTGAAGAAGATTAGATTAGGACACACGATTAAAAAACTAAGCATGACCTGAAACTGGGAGGGTGCATAAAAATATCCGGTTGATTGTTTATGAGATTTTGAGAAGCAATAGAACGATGCGAAGTGCCACTTGGTCACTTGTGTTTCTTGGAGTACAAGAGTATTTGATTCCCTAAAACCTTGTTTAATTGGTCGGTGTGATATTCGACGCAAGAATAAACATTTTTCTTTCGTTCTTCTTGTGCTAATACCAGTGGTGGCCTACTGGTAACGGCCGCGACTTACGATTTGTAGATCGTGCGTTCGAACCCAGCCAGGCGCATTACTTTGTGTGAATCATTTCATCATTACTATTCTCAAAACGGTGAATGAAAACATCGTGAGGAAACCGGCATATACTAGAACCAAAAAATTCGAAAACATGTGGTGACATCTACCAATCCGCACTGGGCCCGCGTGGTGGATTACGGCCCACTCCCTCTCACGGAGATGAGGCCTGTGTCGCAACAGTGGGAACGTTATAGGCTGAGTATGTATACATGTACGTATGTTCTATTACAGAAAGTTAAAGCATATCAAAACAAACAAGGGCAGTGAGCCCATAAGTAATGCCCATATTATTTTTATTCAAAAATACGCTCCTAAAGCTAAGGAATAAATATTGATTTACAGTGATTTGCAATTCAAAGTCGGTTATTCTAGCCTTATTATTATTAAACAATTGAAGCGTAATTCTGCAAATTCCTGCAATGGCTGAACCGTATCTTCAAATCCAAGAAACGTTTCCAAGCAGAATAACGGAAATTAATATGGACACAAAGAATTGTGGTATCTTCTTGTGAGATTCTCAGATGACTCCGTCCGGAAGTGTAAATGACCAGATTTACACATCTCGCCATCCCCGGCTGTCCCACAAACAATGGGGCTCTTAAAATATTATCCAGCGGGTCCTGTTGTCTACACGCTACGCTTGAAGGACGCTGCTGAAAGTGCCAAGGTCGTAGCCAAATTCTACGCTAAGAAGATTTTGTCAACACCAAACTACATGCCGGTTGTAATTAGTTTTATTTTAAACATATTTTTTGTGCGCAAAGGAATATACAGTCATTAATATTGTTACATAATGTATATGCTAGGGGTTGGCTACAGCTGGTACAGTGCTAGTTAAGTATAGAAGTAACTTTGCAGTAACGTACCACACATCCCAACTAACTTCAGAACAAGAAGTTATTTCGGCACGGCAATAAATTACGATTAAAGTAAACCTTACTAAAATAAACTAAAAGGCAGCATCCGTTACATATTCAGCACACTGCGAAATATCCCAAATAAGAACTGAACGCGAAAGTTTAATGAAACCTGGAAGGTAATGTAACTTCGCCTAGGTAGACAACGTTAGGTACGTAAGTGCGCTGTCAACGTGATGAATGCTAGCACGGTACACGAGTATCTCTGCAGCGGCACGACCGGCACTGATGTCCGATGTAATGGGGCAAGTGTTTCCGTTACGGTTGACAGTTTCGTATCAAGGACGTAAATAAATTACAACTAAATCATTTTAGGTAGGTCGGTAAATGGTGAGATTTTATTTATATAGAATAAATAAAACAATATTATGATGTAGGGAATGATGATGATTGCGAAGTGAGAACCAAATTCCCATGAAATTGGATGACTAAAGCCAGAAAACCGAAATAAAATTGTGAGCCACAAACATTTATTCTATCTACGTGGAAGGACCAAAGGAGAAATTGGGTAACACACTAGCAGTAAGAAGGCCATTCATTCTGACAGTTCTACAAATTAATTGCGATAATTACGTTGTTGAGCACACAAATATTCGCCCATAATAGAATTATAAAGCTATGGACAAATCCATAGCTTCAAAATGATCCAGATTCTGTTTGATAGTGTGGTACGCAATTAGGATGCACCTCGAAATGGCTAGAAATACTTCTGTTTCTTAAGGATTAGTTCACATCAGCAAACAGTTGTGATAAATATAAATAATGAGACGCCTTGGCCAGCATTGGAAAATATCTGTTTCCTTTAGAAGATGTTCTTGCTTGACCGACAAGACTTTGTAGCATTGCATTCCTAAAGTTGGATTGATCAATCTATACTTACATACTAACATTTTTAAGTATTTGAAGCCCTACAACTAGGGCAAAGGTGATCTGACACAAAACCAGCACATGTAAACGTCCTCAAAACCACATGTACGCCAGTAAGTAATGACATAAAACCACGCCTCAGCGAGCAGCGTGTGAATGGGCTGCCGGAGATAGAATCTCCAACATTTTAATTCAGACCGAAGTCGAGTACACGTGCACAAAGCGTTTGTGCGTCGTTTATTGGATGTATGGCGTCACATTGCATAGCTTCTGCCTGCGTTAACTTCAATGACCATTGTCGATCTTATAATAGAGGACAGCGAATTAGATCTTTTACCTTTAATTGGTGGAATTTCTATGTACTTACTGCTGTCGTTTTCCAATGTATGTTTGGAAATCCAAAATGGATTCGTCTGGGTATGGTAGAATGGTGGCTGTCCTTAATCTAAGAGGCTAGGAGAACCCGAAATTGTCGTCTCTTTAAACTTTGAAGATATATTTTACGTCCATTATAAATTTTTGCCGGGCCACAACCATATGGAATCAAGGACGCACGTCTCCGGCTTGCAGCCTTCCAACTAGTATTAAATTATGATTATTTGGCATTTAAACGGAATGCAGACCACGATTTTCTGTACAAAGGACTAGTTACTGAGTACGTGATACGAATACGGTCCGTTGTTTACGATTCCTTAAATGAAGAAACACAAAAATGGCGGCACGCTTGCTAAAGAGCTCGCAACCAGTTCCAGCAACTGAATGAAAAAATGAAACAGGTCAATGAAAAAGTTTGAAAACAAGGAGCTTGATATTACTGAAACTAAGATAAAAAGCATAAAGGATTGCATTTTGTTGAGTCGACACGTCATTAGACATATCAAAGGGACTTAATTGACAAAAATACTGATGCTGAATTGGTAAAAGCTTGGGCGTTAAGAGGGAAGCACCAGAAATTCAAAGTTTTGCAATTTGCAGGAAAGTGTCAGGCTATATGTTGAACCAAATATGATTCGCGATGGTAACACGTAATAATTATAATGATTAAAATCATCTATACCCTCTAAGTTCATTAAATCCCATTGAATGACTTTTTCATGAAATAGTCATTCAAAGGTTTCGCCCACTTTAGCGCATCCTCCTCTTCGGTCATAGCCACTTCGTTATTATTGTCGCCCTGTTTATCCTACATAATACAACTAGAGCCAAAATATAATCATCTTTTAAGCTGTACTGTTGTGGGTAGGTTCTATATCTAAGGATAAAATATAAAGAAACGAATAACTGGCGCGTATTGCTGTAACTACCAAGTAGTAATAACTTTCTCGCGACCTTTACACCTACGACGGTTATAGAACCTCACTTAGAACCAAGTGGAGCCATTAAAAGTTTCAGACCCACTAAGACATTTAATACTGCTTTATCTTGAAGACTTATTTTATGTGGATAATCTCACTGAAACATACAGTGGACACTAAATGGCAATTGATTACAAGCTCATGCAAATTAATGAAGCCGGAATAATGGGGGACAAAGGCAAAGTATTCAAATGGCTTCCGAAGAACCAAAAGAAAGACTTTAATTTACTGAACTACCCTTATAACCACGGCCAGGCTCGTTGTAGCCTATAATCGTTGAATGAGGTAGGCAGGTATACCTGATTATCTTCATAGGAACCTATTACGCTTTAGATAGGCATAAGCTATCTTTCCGACTGACATATGTGTACTCCTTGACAATTGAAAAGTGCCTTTAAATGGTTTAATTCAAACAAATAATGTTGATTTTCAATTTATACTAGCTGAATGATGCACGAATGAGTAATAAACCACTTCTCGGGATCTCTTCAATACTGGCATTTTAATCGATTTCAAAGCCCACTACCCGATCAAATAAAATAAATACACAATTGAGGGCTATAATAAAAACAAACAATCAAATAATTTGACATTTAATTGTTTGTTTTTTGGACCCATTCGAGTCGAGTCATTCTACCTAAAGCCATAGTTAAACAATAGTAAATCGCGTGCAGCTAATCTCAACACGATTCGCCCCTGCATATAAACAATAAAATCCGGGCGACCCCAGCCTAGCCGTCTGTCGCGGACTTGCCGACTGCGTCAGTCAACTCAGTCATAATATTCCTCTACTCCAGTCGCGTGTTTATTAACAATAAAATACTACACGTGATATAATGTCACTGGCTGATATGCACGTCACCACCATAGGGTTGCAGGACGTGTAATTAACAATATTTTTCCGTCTTTTCACGACTTCTACTTTCGTTCGTTCTTGAGTTCGAAAGCTTTATTTTTGGGACTACTGATCATAAAAGCATGACGTCTTTGATGTGACTTACTTTCCCCAACACAAACATACTAAAACGCACAAAATATACAGTAGTTTCTTTTTATAAAATCAAAGAAACCCGATCACCTAAAAAGTGAACTTTATTTTAAAAAGATGGAAACAAGAAACTTGGACAAGAAGCCGTCCGAAGCAATAAAGGTCTTTATTGTTAAATTTGCGAAGATGCCTCCGACAGAATGAGATTGCATATAGAATTCAGTCTAATAGTCATCCTTATAAAACAAGTTTCATGATACGAGTACCATCTTTTTTAAATAAAATTCACTTTTTAGGCAGTCAGATTTTTTAATTTTTTAATTTCTAAATTTTTAGATAACATATTTTTTTTTTGACGTTAATGAGACCTATTTATGAAACCCTTTTTATACCCCACTGGCTGGTTTTGAGAAAAAATAAAATATGGCGTCAAAAATCAGCCATTTTTTTTTTCAATTTTGATATTGGTACCCAGTGTCACTCTCACAATTAAGACGAAAATAACGGCACCTCTAAAACAAAAATCGATGAAGCCGTTTAGGCTTCAGAGCGTGCCAAAGAAATACAGATACATGCACTCGAAAAACATATAACCCTCCTTCTGGCGCAGTCGGGTAAAAAAGGATCAAATAAAGATTGTAAATTGCGATGTCAGAAACTAGCATTAAAGTGTGCTGCTGCGCCAAAAAGGCCAGACGACTAGTACTTGGCGCTGGTTTTCAACTGGACCTGAAGTGTAGGGTAACGGACGTACATCAGTTTTATATCAATACTGCAATAAAGCTGATACATATTTCAGCAACGTTGCACATAACAATTGAAGACATGAGTGAATGAAGGTGATATGTCGCATTTGCAGATTTTCGCTGTTCACGCCTTTTTTGACTTAGCCAAAAAAGGCGTCTAGTGGCGATGGCGTAAGCCGTTTAATATTTTATAATAAGAGAGAAATTAAATCATTCGTAGAACAGCGAAAATCCGAAAATGCGACATATCACCTGCATCCACTCATGTCTTCAATTGCTATCGGAAATTCTTCTTATTTAGTGTTTCTGATTGTCAATTTATAGCTTTGTCGCCCGATACAATTGACTGTTTTTGTTTCAAGAGAATTGGATCATTAATCAATATACAGGTTCTTGCGTCCTTCTCTGCAATGTTATACAATAAGGGTGTAGGTTTGTAGGATATGCTCGCCTAGAATCCTTAATGAGGAAACAATACCAGCATATTAATGTTGACATACTCGAGTAGATCGATGGTTTACATAATGATACGAAATTGGGACGAGAATGCGGCTACCTATAAAGAGGAATTATGCCAGAAGCACCTTTTGCGTGATGCCTACTATGTGGTGAGCCACTGCTCCAACTCAATAAATAAAAGAATTTATTAATGTCACAACTCGACTGTTACTTGTTACGTCGAAATTATCCCGTAAAGCGAATACGCAATTGCCCGGGTCGACCAGTGCGCAATGACTGGCAATCGAACCTATCACAGAACTAAACGCTGACAAAAACTACTTGCAACGTCCCTACAATGTCCTAAGTGTGGTAAAAACTGATAAAAGGGTTCAAAATAATGATACCAAAATAATATCCCACCTAGAGTTAACGACTTTCCTACCTAAAGTGTGAATTTGAATAAAGAGTGTAGGGTTTTGCAACCACAATCCGCTTGAACAGGGGTCGTCTACGTCGCGAAACCCTAATGAGGTTGTAATCCTATTAGCGGTCGGCTGAAAGTGTTAAAAAGACAAAGTGGCTTATTTTGAAAACTTATCAAATCCTCGAATGAAAAACTTGGCTACAGAAAAACGAAATAAAGATGTTTCATATACGTAAAGATGTCTAGCGTACGTTATATTACGTTTCCAGTGACCTCATAAAGCCTTTTCTGGATAAAAAAAATCTCAGGACATTTCATTAGTTGAAATAGACTTTATAATATAAATTGTACGAGGTAAAACACTACCTCATATATTCAGTTGTATTTACAACCCTTCCCCTCGCCTTTCCCGTGGCCAGGTAAATTGCTATACCATTTATACATAAATGAAACCTGAGTGTAGGCTATCTCACTGTTTGTGTTGTAACCAAAATTCCAAGCAACGACCCTATACAATACCTGTGGTCCCCCAACTACGTACGAAAAGCGATGGGACCTGGCATTTACTCGAGCCAAATATTTGTCCAATGTGTGTCTGTTAAATGCCGTTCTATTGATCTGCGAGATAGGCTAGACATCCAATTAACATAGTAAACAAACTAGTACGAATACGTTGGTAAATTCAGCTAGAGTATTTGACAGAAGCGAGGGAATTAGGGACTTCATGAAGGTTTTATGGTAATGTGTCGTAATAGCAGGGGAGCAGTTTATTTTGGGCGGGTTAAGGGAATTTAATTTTGATTTTCGGCATAGATTATGTAGGTTCAGTGAGCAGTTTTGTTGACCATCTACTTGATGGACATGGGTCTACTGATGGAGACTAAAGATGGATGAAAAGGCGTGAAGAAAACGTGCCGAAATCTCTACGCTTGTCATAATTAGCAAACGGTTTGGTGACGTATCGTGTTGCCCAGTTACTGGGAAGTGTTTCCCCAGCCAAATCATCAATTGCAATTGCGTAGCCCTAGTTCAACAATACGTGTCATGAACAAGCACCGTTGCCCATAATAGCCGACACGTATTTATGAGAAAAATGCCCAGCGACACGTCGTTACGTCACTACGTTTAAACCACCAATTACTGTAGACCTGCCTCGCTACTTTGTTGCGAAATGAACTGCAGGTGGAGGGGGGATGTACGGTGCAAGGTGGGAGGTCAGCTTGCGATGGCGGATGGGTAATGACAGTCATTACGCGGCCTTCATGTGGCGTACTCGTCTTCAGTACTGTGGAGTGGCCATGTATAGGGTTTTAGGAGGAATATTCTTTAAGCTGCTGCAGCTTTGTTTTGCTGGATGTCCTTCTAGAAGTTTTCTAAAAAATACAGCTGCAATGGAAATTGGTATTCTTCTGCATATGTTTCAACTTTTGCTTTCGAAAAACGTTAATCAGTGCCATTACTGTCGAGGCATTATTTGGATAGAAATAATTGCTTATAGTCTTCCTTTACTCGATTTTTAATTTAAAGACATTTCAATTTCAACTCCATCGGCAGAGCAATTAATTGGTTATCAGGTTGGAAAGCTTGGATCCGTCCTCCGCGGCTTCAAATTGCCGTAAAAACATCGTTCTTTCGCTCCATTATCATTTCAATAATGAAACAAGGACTCCAATTTGCAGAAAAATAATTACGTGCTATATGGGAACACCTGTGTCGGGATTGTGCGGAATAATATCGAAGAAACAGGTGGCATGCGTAATGAGCTCTTCTTCCGTTTTATGAAAAGTAATTAATTATGATTGTGCGTTGTATAAAAGTTTT
The DNA here is from genome assembly GCA_949987655.1 of Polymixis flavicincta. Lineage (NCBI taxonomy): Eukaryota > Metazoa > Arthropoda > Insecta > Lepidoptera > Noctuidae > Polymixis > Polymixis flavicincta. The sequence continues at coordinate 23,156,502 of OX465183.1, forward strand.
TTTTTTTTATCAAACGGGCTTCTCGCCCGGTGGAAAAAGATGTATGAAGATTATATTAAATGGTGATTATAAATGATAAAATTGATTAATCATAATATGAAAAAGAAACTGCATTAAGTTCACCTATAATTGACATAATGGCACCCTGAAAACCTTACTGTGTTGAAAACTTTATATTAAACTGTGATGGATGACTGGAGCTTCTTGGAAAATTCAGAGCATAGAAATACTGTAAACCTTTAAAGAGTTCGTTTGTAAAAGTTGGATAATGACAGCAAAGACACCTTTGTAGGAATTATGTTTTGAAATGTCCACCAGTGCTTTTTCTTCATAATCGCTTTTTTTCTGTTAAATCCTGGAAATCTTTCAGAGCAGTAGTGGCCCCGTTGTAAACGCCGCGATTTAAGAGTTTGTAGGTCGTGGGTTCGAACCCTTTAGCTTGTGTGAATTATTTTATCACCAGCAATGGTCATGAAATAATTAATAAACGGTGAGGAAAAACATTGCAAGGAAATGGAAGGGAAAGGAGGCATGTGTCCTAGAACCAAACACTGGAAGACATTTGACATCCTCCAACCCGCACCGGGGACGCGTGGTGGCTTATGGCACAGAGAGGAGACCTGTTTCCCAGCAGTGGGAAACTATAGGTTGATTAAAGTGTAAAAGCATTTAGTAAGTAAATTCTGATTCATCGTACAGGGAGCTATATTTTTCTGACAGCTAAAAACAACATAGGTAGGTACTTAATCTCTAATAATATCTGGATGACCGAGTTTTGCTCGGTTTTTTTTTTGTGTCCTAAATTTCATGAAAATTGTTGGAGCCGTTCCGAGATTCAGATTATGTATATCGGCGCAAATACAATTGTTCATCTATTTTAAGATTTGAAATTAATAAGCTAAATAATTTGATTGTTTGAAATTAGTTCACAAATTATTGGTTGATTATTACGGGATAAAATTAGCGTTAAAAACATATTACTACCTTGCATATTTAAAACATTAACAAAATTAATTCACTATACTTAACCTAAAAATGTGCACATGCGACGATTACTATAAATACGGCCGCACTGTGGTGCTCGATTCATTCTTGTTCGAGCCGCCGGACAGTGCGGACCTCTCTGGGACGTCGTTACGCTGTCATTTGAATAAACGAAGCTTTGAAACAAATCTTGAAGTTTTCTTTTGGAAATCGAAGATGAGTGATCACCACGAAGACGACATCAGTGACGTCAGCTATGCTGACGTCACACTTTTTAAAAACACGACACGAGACTTTCTCCCGTCATCAGAAGTGGGATTGCAAGAAGCTCCTACCCAAGCCGCTTCCACATCAGCTCGTTCTCCACCTGATCAACCAGAACCAACCAACACAGAGCACCATGAGCCTGTGTTCGTCACAAATACACCATTGGAAGCTGTACTACAATCAAGACCGCAAACATACGTTCACCATGGAATGCAGATGGATGGGATACCACCACAATTCCTGATGCAAATGATGGAAATGATGCATAAAATGTCGGAGCGCTTATGTGTTCCGTCCACCGAACCAAAAATAAGAATCAAGGACGTCTACTTACCATGTTTTGACCCGGACACCCACGTCGGTGTACGAGAATGGTGTCAGCATATAGATCAAGCGATTGAAGCCTACAAGCTGAATGATTTCGATGTTCGCATGAAAGTCTGCAGCCTATTGAAGGGGCGTGCAAAAATGTGGGTCGATGATTGGATGGTGACTACTACTACGTGGGGAGAGTTGCGGAAGAACCTCATCACCACGTTTGAACCTGAAAATAGATACTCCCGAGATATTCTCATGTTCAGGGAACATGTTTACGACTCAACTAAAGACATTGCGGATTTTTTGTCACGTGCATGGATCCTATGGAGAAGAGTGACTAAAGACAAACTGGGAGATGAACACGCTGTTGAAGCAGTGATTGGATGCGTTAACGACGAACGTTTGCGTATCGAATTATTGAATGCCAGAGCAACCACGGTTCCTGAGCTCATCTCGGTTGCAACAACTATACGGAAGAAGCGTTCTCACCCAAGTTCAAGTTCCACAATACATACCAAGCGTCCACGTTTTTCGGATACACAATCAACATCAAGTTGCCGCATATGTAAGAAGACCAACCACTCCACCAACGATTGCAGATTCAAGCCTCCGGAGACTAAACCTGAAGCTGACAACAAGGACCCAAAGACACCAACCACACCTGCCTGTACCTATTGCAAGAAACCAGGCCACTCTTATGAAACTTGCTTCAGGCGTGAACGTGCGGTGACTTCAAATGTGAACTGCGTAGCAAGCAATAAGTTGGCGCACCGGTCCAAATCATTGTCGATGGAGGAAGAGAGTTCCTTGGCGAGTTCAAAGACTACTCTGACCAGGTCGGAATAAACATCCACACTATAGCTCCAGGAGTCAGCCGAGCAAATGGCCAAGTTGAAAGGGTTATTGCAACTATCAAGAATGCTTTGGTCATGATCAAAAACTACGAAATAGAGCAGTGGCACACTGTACTTGAAGAACTTCAACTGGCAATCAACTGTACAACTCATCGTGTCACCGGTGTTGCTCCACTGACACTTATCACACAACGGAAGCACTGCGTACCTCCTGAGCTTCTCAACCTGGTGGATATTGACAATGAAACCATTCAGATCGAAGCACTTACTCAACATGTACAACAGAAAACCCTTCGTTCTAGCGAACAAGACAGACAACGCTTCAATCTACGTAAGGCCAAAATTCATCATTTTCAAAGAGGAGACTACGTATTGATTAAGAATAATCCTCGCAACCAAACCTCGCTAGACCTTAAATTCAGCGAGCCATATGAAGTCTGTAGGATACTGGAAAATGACCGATATTTGGTAAAGAAAGTTGTCGGCAGAGGACGACCCCGCAAGGTCGCCCATGATCAGCTACGCCGTGCTCCACAACCTGGTGAACAGTTGACCGTATCGGCGGGAAACCAATCACCTACACACCGAGACCCTGCAGTACCAACCGAGCCTATTCCAACAACGTCACGAGAAGAGCTGCAAGCACAGCCACACCACGACCTACAGGATGACCCATCAGAATAACGGTAAGACACTCAAATTCAATCATTCCAAATAATCCTACGAGAACCTTTAACACATCTACGATACGCCGATAGAACCTCCGAGAACCCGTCGAGAACCTCCGAGAACCCGTCGAGAACCTCCGAAAAACCTTCGAGAATCTCCGAGAACCTACAAACCATAATATTTTCAAACATACAAGACAGTTGTGTGATTATGTAACAACCATTAGAAAGCAACACTAGTTGCTTAACAGATATCCAACTCACAGAAAATTCTTATTCGCTTACAGGTAATCACAACGAGAATCAGCGAGGCTGGTGCAGAGCGCGCACCGCCTGTCAGTATGGCCGTATCGGCGCAAATACAATTGTTCATCTATTTTAAGATTTGAAATTAATAAGCTAAATAATTTGATTGTTTGAAATTAGTTCACAAATTATTGGTTGATTATTACGGGATAAAATTAGCGTTAAAAACATATTACTACCTTGCATATTTAAAACATTAACAAAATTAATTCACTATACTTAACCTAAAAATGTGCACATGCGACGATTACTATAAATACGGCCGCACTGTGGTGCTCGATTCATTCTTGTTCGAGCCGCCGGACAGTGCGGACCTCTCTGGGACGTCGTTACGCTGTCATTTGAATAAACGAAGCTTTGAAACAAATCTTGAAGTTTTCTTTTGGAAATCGAAGATGAGTGATCACCACGAAGACGACATCAGTGACGTCAGCTATGCTGACGTCACACTTTTTAAAAACACGACACGAGACTTTCTCCCGTCATGTATATACTTAGATATAAGAATTGCTCGTTTAAAGGTTTTAAATAAATTTTATGACCATACAAGATCAACCAATAAACCCTGATATTATTAAAGCACAAACTTCATCTACTAAAGCCAGTAACAATTATAAATTCTGTGCCAGTGCTGTAGTCATAGCAAAACTTCCTTAGTGCATTCGAGTTGGGTATTATAAGTTAGTATAAGTCTAGGTTGTTGTACTGTTTCAGTTGTTTTAGTGTTTCATATCGACCGCAGTTAGCAGCAGTGGTGGTAATACCATGTTGTGTTGAGTAAAGGTTTATCCACCCACTAGCTTCCGCCCGCAGCTTCGCCCGCGTGGAAGTCGGAAATTATCCCGCAGGAACGTACTACCGGGATAAAAAGTATTCTATGTGTTAATTTAGGTTATAATCTGTCTGTGTGTCAAATTTCATCCAAATCCGTTTAGCCGTTTTTGCGTGATTGAGTAACAAACATCCAATCATCTTCACAAACTTTCACATTTCTAATATTACGGACTACCCTTTTTTACTTTTAGGGGTAGATTTTCGAGAAACCCTGATACATGTTATTCTTTATTTTTGGTTTAAGGTATAAATACTGAGTTTGGAGTTAATCAGACCGCGCGTTAAAATTCTTCGATACAAACTTTGACACCCCCCAATCCCCCTTTAGGGGGTAGTTTAGAAAAACAATAAATGGCCAACCTCATAATTTACTTAATTTAGTATTTGTGCCAAGTTTCAAGTTTATTAACTCAAGGAATAAGATTTTCCATACAAATAAAATCCCCCCTTTTCACCCCCTTAAAGGTCGAATTTCCAAAAACCCCTTCTTAGTGCTCCCCTACATTATAAAAGGAAGTCGTGTGCAAAATTTCACGTTCCTAGTCCTAGTAGTTTCGGCTGTGCGTTGATTGATCAGTCAGTCAGTTTCTCCTTAAATATATTTAGATAGATATCAGAGGGTCAACTCTCTAAGTCCGTCAACGAAGATACGGACCCGTCCGCATGTATTCAAAACAAGTACCAAGTACAAATTTTCGAATGGGCTGGAACACTTCGGGAGTAAGATCAACTGTAAAATCATGTTTTCATACATTCTTATTTCGAGCCCTCAACTTAAGTCCGTAAGTGATACAGAGTAGGCAGCAAACGTAACTTCGGTCGAAAATACGGATTTCCTGTTAATGGAGTAGACCATGGCCGTGCCCGGGACCTGACAGGGCCGTGGCACACACAACGCAGCTCCGACGCCGAACTGAAGCTGAAGCTCCGTCGTTGGCCCGGACCCGGATGTGAACGAGGTCATTTAAAATGTACACACCAATATTTCTGATGGAACACGGACCGGACGACCGGATATATGTGGATAGACCTTTAGGATTGCGTTTTTAAAGTTAAGCGCAAATTACAGCCGCGTCGGGCCACAGCGCATTGCATTTGAAACAAAACAAGTGCGGTGCGTTGCGCCCTGTAGTGCAATGTTTCATACTAAATGAATGAAAGTGACGTAGAAGGATTTTTGCTATGCGGCGTGGCCCGCCTCAATCTGCGTCAGTTTTAAGGGAACATTTAGGTACCAACCTAAGTATGGATATGTAGCAATATCGCCGAATTAGCAGAAGGAATCAACTTATTACAGTCTACTGTAATAAGTTGATTACTTCGGCTATAAGTATAATGGCTTGAATATGAACGAATGTTGATTTGCGGTCTATACGCAGAGACCTGGGTTCGTTTTTCGGCTTTTTAATAAAAATTGATGCAGTTGTAATCACATAATAAAGATAGGATCATCATCTGACAAGCCTCTTCCCAGTTATGTTGGGGTCGGCTTCCAGTCTAACCGTATGTAGCTGAGTATCAGTATTTCACATAGAGCGACTTATCTGGCCTCCACAACCAATTTACTGGCTAATACGACACACCATGGTAAGACTGGTTGTCATCTTAAATACCTATCTATCTTGTAGCGAGTAGGAGAACATTAATAAACATGGTATTTTTTTTGTCACTGAAGTATTTTCCTCCAAAACTAATTTAAAAAATCTCCATTCAATTAAGTTCTGAAATAAAACTAAGTAAATCCACTGAGTTTTATAAACCTGGCCTTCATACGGCTTCGCAAGTGTATATTGTAACAAATCAAACTTAAACCTAAGGAAAATAAAGGTTATAAGCAGATTTTTACATTTTTAATTTAAATTAATAAAAAATACAAATAGTTTTATAAAAATTACCTATCTCACTAGAGTCCTTAAGTATCAGGTCACAAACTGGGAGGAGGATATATCGTGAGGAGGGTTCTTAGGTCACACACACTGGGAGGAGGATATGTCGTGAGGAGGATCCGGTATGAGCGCCTTGTTGTCCTCTGGTGCTCGGTTCTAGAACATTCCAGAAAGACGAGCAGTAGAAACAGGAGGGACTCGATAAAACTCCGAAATTCAATAGTAGAGTCGTAGTAGTAGTAGTAGTAGTATTAGTAGAGGCTTTTCAGAAAAATAAATAGTTCTTCCATATATCAAATTACGTCGTTGTCCCTCTTCGTAGTCCCCTCTCGTAGTCGTCCCGTTTTTGTTTTTTTTTGTTTTTTTTGGAATTGGCATCTCGCAGTTGACCTTGAGAGGCCGTGACTGCTCAACCGGACTTTCCTGTGAAGGTTTTTAGGAATCTAAAAGCCTCCAGCCAGGGCGTAAACCTACTTTAACCTAAAACGACTGCGCACTGAGGGCACCCCCTGTGGGGTACGAACCTCGGCTCAGGGAGTCGCTGGCGGGGGGGGGGGGGGGGGGGCAGCTAGTACTATCAGGGACAGGCTGGATCAAATTGTTTTCATGATTATTAGACGGGGAATTTAAAGCTACTGGCGCAGCTGCGGCGCGGGCTGGCGCATCAACGAGCAAGGGACGGTCGGGGGTCTGATCGCTACTCGGGAGTCTTCGCGGGGCGCGAGGACCTCGGCGGCGAGGTCGGTAGGACGGTCGTCGTTTGTGTTTGTGTACTGTACTGGTGGCCCTATTCTTTTCTTGGAGAACAGTGATGGGGTCGTCTGGGTCTGAGAGGACATGTTTCGGCCTGCGAATACTACTGATTCTACTGGGGACATAACTAGCGGCCTTCACAATCAAGGGATTGCGATGTATCTCGGCTTTATCGAAGAAACGCTTCGAGTTGCGTTTCATAAATTGAGCAATAGTGGGCATTTTCAGATCGAGATGGAGGATCTCGTTCCGAACGTACCAAGGGGAGCCTGTGGCTTGGCGGAGGAAACGGTTTTGGAGGGTCTGCATCCTATGGATGTGTCGGGGGTGCGTGTGTGCAAAGACTGCACATGCATACGTCATGATGGGCCTTATGCACGCCGTGTACATACGCAATTTGCACTTGAGTGACAATTTGCTACGTGCGTTCAGAACAGAGTGCAACCTTCCGAGAGCGAAGGCGGCGCGTGAGCGCGCCTTCCTGATATGCTCAGAGAAGGAGAGGTGCTGATCTAGAATTACTCCAAGGTATTTGGCTTGCTTTTCCCAAGGGATCGGCTTGCCGAATATGGAGATGGGCGGGGTCCCGCTTTCTGCGCTTCGTCCTCTATTTATACTAGAGTTTCAGCCGTTCCAGAACATTTTTAAATTTTAAAATTATATCCTCCAGTGGCCAGACACATGTAACCAGCCAGCACATATTATACAACCATGTGTGTGTAAAGAATTTAAAGATATAATTTAAAATTAAGAAGTAAACAATGATAGTTAATAAAATACAATATTTCAGCTAATAATATTGATAAAAATAATTTATAATAATTAAACCAAAAAGTAATTCTTCATAGACTAGTGAGAAACTCTATGGGAAAAAAGAAAAGTAACTGACAGTTTGACAAATCTTGACATACATGTCACAACATAGAAAATTACAAAGATCAAATTTTATTTTATTACAGATATTAAAGAAATAGTTATTGTAACACGCAAATACTATATTTCCTTCCAAAAAATGAGTATGAAGGTACATAGAGAATGCTTAAATTTCAAGGTTAATGTTAACAAAATGTAAGTATAAAGAATAATCATTACAAATATAGCCTAATCAGCCTATTACGTTCCCACTGCTGGAACACACTCTTCCTCTGTGAGATGGAGTGTGGGCCATAGTCGATTCTGTACGCGGCCTCAGTGCGGGTGGTGAATGACACATCACATATCTTCGAATTTTTGGTTCTAAGACATGATGGTTTCTTCACGATATATTCTCTTACCATTTTAAGAACGTAAAAATGATCTTAAATCGTTCACTAGCGTGATACTAATGATGATAATAATACAGTTCGCTTATGGTATGGACACACCAGTTCCTAGTATTGGTCTACGATTCACGTGTTTCTGAATATGTAATGCGCGATGTCGTGACAAGATAAGTCTTGGAGCCTTGATTAGTTAGTTAGTCTGTTTGCCTCTGGGTTAACTATGCTTGATAGCTATTTAGCTGCTAACTTGAGTTTGATAACTGATACGGTTTTCTTTAACAGTTTTGAATTTCTCGACCAATTTCGACTGCCATCATCTTGCTGATCGTATTCCAATTTAAATGGGTCATCTCAGTGTTCTTTTCCTTCCTAGTCAATCTCATAATGTGTAAAATAAATTAAGATATTGACACGGGGGCTCGTGGCTAAGTATTCTACGCTTACCGTGGTAGGTCCGCAGATGGGTGACCATCTTTACAAATCGAGACCCCGTCATGCCTTGAAAGGCACGTTAAGTCGTTGGTCGGCTGTTATTCGTAATTTGACATACATACAGATTTGTCTTACCATCTAGTATCGTATTACCCAGATACTGGGTTGTGGAGGTCAGTTAGGTAGTCGCATACTGGTATTTAGCTGCATCCGGTTAGAATGGAAACGGATCCCAGCATAGTTGGGAAAAGGCTAGGCAGATAGATAGATCGTCATTTGTTTTACACATTCCAGCCATTTCTTCTTCTTTGGTTTGCCTCTTTTCTTATAGATGTTGACTGTTCCATGCTTTTACATGTTTCTCTTTCATTCTCAAAAAAAGAGAGATTGTGTTTGCAAAAGTTGTATTAAAGAATCGTCTGAATAAGCTGGAAGGCACTAAATTCTTTTTTTTTTTTTCATACTAGAAGTACCATTAAAATAAAATAAGAAGTTTATGATTTGACTACTTCTCAAGTCTTATAGGGAGAAGATATGAATGTCTTATATACGCATATCAATCGCTTCTAAACAAGAAAATTCTGATGAGCTGATCACATATTCCAATATACTAACTTATGCATGCCATATTTAAGGAGAACGCTATTGAATATGAAATCAATTACAATGAAGGCATTATTTCATTGAATGTATAACGTATTCATAAAATTAATTAAAATTCTCTGAACTATGCGATACATCAATATGTGCAGTGACCATGAAGCTTCGTAACATTAATAACGAGATTTATCGGAAAATGTGTACCTATATTTTAAAATGGAGTTACATATACAGGGTATGTTTTTATCCAGTGCGCAAATTGTAACCATGAATTCATTATATCATTCTAGAACCCCTAGCGCAGAAATTTTTCGCCGGTTGTACAAAAAAAATCTGCTGTTTCATAGAAAAGTGCAATACCTACGCGGTCAAAATGTATGGAACAGCTGATTATTTTTTGTGTATCCGGCGAAAAATTTCTGCGCTAGCCCCGTAGCGAAGGTATTAATTTCAACTTGATAAAAATCACTTAGAACTTGCATGCTGCAATTTTAAGCAAAATTTGAATGTAAAAGGGGAGGATTGGAAATACGCTTTCATCCCCATACTAAACAATACATTGAAGTAGCTCTTCAGATTTCTTAGATATAACAGTATGAAACAGTTTCAAAAATCGCGAAAAAAGAATCATCTGTTCCCTACATTTTGACGAGTTATATATGCGAACATAAATGTAGGGAACAGCTGATTTTCTTTTCGCGATTTCAGGTTTGGTCCCATAGTAAAAGTTGTTCATAATGATGAGTACAATCATGTGTTTAAATGTCGGTCACTAATTACCAGTCACCCTATATATGTATTTGGCGACGATTCGCGCCCCCTTCGAAAGGCACCCAGGGCTCGTGCCCTGCCTGCCCCACCCTAGTTAATCCTTCCTTCTTCCGCGAGGCTTTCCTCAAACTAGACATGCGTTTGCCAATCGATTTTGTGTTTTTAGGTCCTTTTCTGTATAATAGACTTAACAAATTAATGAACATCTGTAGTTTAAGCTATAAAAAATGTAGTACTATGTTATTAGAATACTTAGCGTTACTCAATTACACAGACACAGAAAAACTTCTAGAAATTATGTCATGACGATAATTAATTATTCCCTCGTAAGTATTTACTTCGGTAGTATTTACATTGCTTAGTTGTAGTTATTAATGTTACCAATATGCTTTTTCTCATAGTGGCTAATAGATTATTTTTATATCAATTTAATTTTAAATGTTAATGTCCTAATTTAATTAAAATGTAAAGTGATGGCCCGAAACACAGGTTTAAATAAACCTAGATCTGGCGGGTCGCTTACCTAAATTTCGAATTCCGAAACATTGTCACTTGGTCTTGTAATAAAAATATTTTAGAAATAGTGTATTTTTAGGCACTATAATTGTATGGGAAATGTATTACTGTAGGCTAAATGTACTCTTTTTGTATACGTTTCTATTAAATTATTATTATTTCTACCTCTGAACACAACTCCTTGGCGAGACTGGTTGTCTGATTTTTGGCCTTCTGACTACCGTAGTGACTGCCAAAGATCTACGATCCACGACCATCGGCCATCTGCTCTGCCCACTGCTACTTAAGTTTGGCAATTCTTAAAATGGCTGTAATTTCGACTACAAACAAACCATGTTGATTGATAAGACTCTCAAACATGTATAGGTTCGACATGAGCTATTCTTGCGAAGCTTGACGATAGTATTGTGCTTGTAGATTATTGCACTGTTGGCACATTAACTCCTACTACTCTTAGTTGAATCGGTTTAATAAAACATTTTAACAAAAAATTAAACCTCCGAAAAAACTGAATAGCAGAAAATAATAAACCTTTTTTGTTTAACCTTAATAACGAAGTTCGGAAGTCGGTGACTTTCGATATGTATTTTAATTTTATGTCACAGACTGCCGAACTTCGTTATTAATAAATATTTTATTTTATAATTTTTTGTGGCTACTAATTACTACATCCTTAATTTTTGATTACTTTTTGTAATACACAACTCAGCATTCAAAAATTTGTGAGTGAACAATCAATTATCCCCTGTTTTCCTACGCTTAGAGTTGGATTGTTTTTCCTTTCCAATAAAAAAAGAATGATCAAAATCGGGCTACTCTGCAAAAATATACGTGTCGACTTGAGGAACCTCTTCCGTTTTTTCGTCGGTTAAAAATATGATTCAACGTTGCTGTTTTATTTATGAAATTATAATAAGAATCACGTGTCAAAATTCTACAAAGACGAACGAAGATTAATCGTTGTATAGGTATATGGTTACCTTCTGCCTGGAAGAGGGAAAAATTGCGCCAACCCCAAGTAAATAATGTGGAACAAGGGAAAGCAGAATTGGAATGGTCCCTTCCCTTCACCACAAGCTTCATTAGGGGCGTTTCCGGGACAATACGATGACATGAGGAAATCAGAAACAATCAATGCACGAAGGGAGAGAATTCGCAATGTGGGTACACCACTAACTCTCTTAAAAGGGTACTATATACCCCGATTTGCATAATTGTGTACCTATCAACGTCAAAGTATTGACATGATCGCTGCATTGGTAGCGTCAGCAGTACAGTAAATTAAATAAAAATAACAGTGCAGACGACGCCGGGGTGCAGACCGTTCCGTCAGCGTTGAGGTAGGAAGGGAAGCGGGCGAGTAAAATTCAAATTTTTCAATCTATTGACTTTGCCAACCCCAAGTCATCATCATCATTTCAGCCGCAAGTCTCCCACTGCTGGACATAGGCCTCCCCCAATTTGGGGGAGTTTGCCATAATCGCTTGGCAGGCGGGTTGGCGATCGCAGTATGGTAGTAGAATGCATAGAGAACACTGTTGCCCATTCTCTAGTAAGCCCCAAGTGCACAGTTATAATAATAGACTTGTATTTAGAGACAAGACTCGCAATCCATTGTCCCCCTACTAGCCTCATTTTATCTGATTGCCGTTTCTGTCGCCTGGATTTGTATTGCTCTCATTGTGTGTAATAGATTTCCTCTCGCACAATGGATACTTTAAACTGTTCTCTAGGGGTGTTACAACTCGATTGCTAACTTCCAAACGGTCGATGCCGGTGAATTTTGTAGTTTCGTCGTTTGGAAATTTATTGAAGGAAAAGAGTTGTTTGTTGAATGTGTCCTTTTTCTGATTCGATCACGTAGGGAAACTGCAAGCATAACCTTCTCCTCTCCCTCTCCATGTATCCGGACAATTGACAAATATTCCAACTCATATACCTACATTATCAGCAAATAAATAATTTCTTTCTTTCTTTCATTGCCTTTGGGTGACTTAATAAGCCTCATTGTGAGCGGATTGTTACTATTTTACTTGGGCAGTAAAACATGTTCTATTTCTATATCTAATTTGAGGAAAATGGTTAGCTCGAATGCTGATTACAGCTGCAACAGTGTTACTTAGCTCATGCGCTTCGGTTTGTGGTCTATGGTTATTTTATTATAAAGGATAACAATGGATTGAATAATTTGATTTATTGTGTTGATGCGCAGTTGCGGCGGAAAATGTTGCGGTTTTTATAAATACCATTTGTAAGGATTTGGCCCAGGAAGAGGTGGCGAGACGAACTTGCATGGTTTTTTTTTAAGTGTAGGAAATCATCAAATAACTTCTCCCGCTCTGGGTGGAGCAGGAGGGCGTGTCAGACTTTTACTGACTAAAACCCACCCGTGTTCCTTCAGGTACCCGTGTGCCAGGGGCCACGGCATCTTTTTCGAAAAACCCGCACCCCTGGCAGGCATGGCCCCTTCCGTTGGTGCTGACACCTTGTCGGGGATGTCCGGAAGGATTTGGGGAGGCCTGTGCTCAGCAATGGGCCAGTGTAAACCAGGCTAATTAAACGAATTTAGAGGCCTAATCTAATGCATTACCAAGGTTTCCATGCTTAAAGATAATCCTAGCCTTTTCTAAACTGTAATGGACGATGTCTATGTTTAACTTAGAAATCGTCCATTTTAAAATCGGCCAATTTCAAAGTGATATAAATATCACTTTAAAATTGGCCAGCTGGTGGTAACTTTTGAAACTTTTGGGATCAACTGCCAACCGCTATTCTGTCTTGTTTACATCGATTGATCTGTGCAAAATCACCCTAAGCGAGCTGACTCTGGGCATCCGACATTTTTATTTAAAAAAAAATAAGTTTAAAAACTGGAACGCGACTACTGAATAATCACGCTCTAAAATGTATGACATAAGAAAAATGTATCCATCTGAAAGCCGCGGTCGAATGCTACTTTGCCCTAAAGATTATGATAACTAGCTGGTAAACGGTCGCTCATCTGGGTCGAAAGACCAGGTTAACATTTCACGGCTTTCAGATGAGATTTTTTCTTTCATGACTTTCTGTCCCCTAAAGGGCACCATATTAAATTTAATGCTAACAGCCAGCAGACGATTAAAACTATTACGATAAGTTTATGACGATTATGATAAGTTTAGAACTTATGAGGGAACAGATGAACATACATACATACCGGTCAAAATCATAATCCTCGTTTTTGCTTCGCCGTAATTTCTTTACCAAAAACTACAAGTCTGACATTGGCAAAAATTTGTATGACTTTTACTGGAAATCCAACGCATTTAAGTTTCATCTCTGCAGTATAAATAAAGCTTTTAATTTCTACCGCTTAAAATATCAGAGAAAATAACAAAACGAACTGCAATAAAGACGCAATAAAACTCCAACTACAGTTAAAATAAAAAAAGTTATGCTTATATTTTCATTCTGCGGAATAAAACAGCGCTTCAAGAGCTACTTGGCTTGAAGCGGCGTCATTAATATGCGCTGCTGTGTTTAAACATCGCATAATTCCGTAACAGGTGGCTACTTATTGAGCACTAAGTTCAACTTGAAGTGAAATTGATACTTGACGACGATGACTTGAATGGCTGAGCATGTCTTTGAGAACTGGCGGCTATTGGAACATGGCTTGAAAGTCTTGAAATAAGTGGAAACTCGGTGAGACGTTTTGTGTAATCAACTTTACTTGGTGGGGATTAATATCCCACCTGCTTTCCCAGAAAGTTTGACAGAGTTGTACCTATAGTGTAATCATCATCTTTAAATTAAAAAGAAAAGTCCTGACGTGACTGACTGACTCATCAATGCCCAACCCAAAACCTTGGACCAAGAAAGCTGAAATTTTGCACAGAGGTTCGCTTTAGTTCTGTGCTAAACGTATTCAGTGATTTGTAGCAGGTTAAGACCTGCTAAAAGTTACTGAAAAGAAGTCTTTTTCGAAGTCCGACCTACTCTACATTCTAATATTTATTTTCCAACCTAGCCGTCTTTCCAGGACTTCAGTTCCATCAATACCAAATATGATTTGTGTGTGGTACCTCACTCACAAAGACGACCCAAAAGTGAGTGAGATGGGTCGCCTTGTTAAATTGAAATCTGTCATCTAACTGTCGAAACTATTGTCATTTATTGAGCACATCCTATTTCAGTCCGAAAAAGCGTTTCTTAGCAGATGTGTACTTTGAACAGAAAATCAAGAGAAGAATGTATAGATTTTCATGATTTTATATACCTAGGTACAAGCCAAGTGTACCCGATGGGGTTTCGCATCGGCAAAAATGTCTGAATTCCATACAAGCTTCCATCACCGTTTAGGGGATTAATTTTCAAAAATCCTCCCTTAGCTTACCCTTGCCTTATGGAAGTAAAATTTAATGCTTCTTATAGACCATGGTTTAGCCTGTGTTGACTGTCAGTGAATGAATTTAAGATTTTTATCAAGTAGATATCCTCTCAAGGGATATAGTGGAAAAGTCTAATTAAAGTGTCTCCATAATTAAAGCTATCCACAATGTCAATAAGACGATAAATATTCTTGAAAGTCAGACAAATTGTGAAGCGAACTGTAAATATCACGAAACAGTAGCGAAACTAGAACATCACTAAACCGCAGGTCGGGATCTGATACCCCGGCAATTATATCAAACTGTAGCTCAAACTTCGTTAGTCATGCAGGATCGCGCCGAACATGAGCTAGCTTGCGCTATTAAAAGTTTAGAGAATATTGAATGGGTAGGGTTATTTTAGTCAACTATGAATGTGACGTAGGTAAACTTTCATCTTTCATGTCCGATAAAATACTATAGCTTTTATAATTGTGAATTATTATTTGTCTAACAACCGTGTGAGAATCTACCAGTTTGTCATAAACGCAAACTAAAGTACATGTGCATGCTCCCTATCCTCACATACGGCGTTCAAAACTGGTCTTTGACGGTTCAGAAGAGGGTCGAGCTTGAGGTTTGTAAGCAAGCAATGGAACGTAGTATGCTTGAATCGCCTCCACAAGGACACGGCGGTGCTCCGCCCAACCTGGGCAGACCTCCACCGTGTCCTCAGGGCGATCTACGCAGTGGAAACACCCGGGCGTTTTCTCCCGCCTTAAGTGAAACAGGAACCTCCCGAAACACCCGTGTTCGGTGAGGATTTGCGTAAGACGTTCCGTCTTTCTAGACGGTGAGGACGCCGTGGCGCCCCTCAATCCACTCCTCAAAGACACATTCTTGGGGTCAGCTTCGGACCGTGTTAGGAACACAGCGCTGCGCTTCAAAACAAATCGGCGACGTTACCAAAAAGCAGCCAATCTTAAGTGAGATTGGGCGGGACACGTATGCTGCATGTCGAACGCGCCGTTGGCCAAATCGACCAACATGTGGGTCCAAGAGAACGTCCGATAACACCAAGGCAGACCCAAGAGAAGGTGGCGGGACGAGCTTGACACCTACAGACAGGATTGGTCTACTAAAGCTCAATACAGATAGAGTGGACAGGAGAAAGGGAAGCGTTTGGGCACTGAGGCAACATCGGCTAAAAAGCAAATAAATATTTAGTTAATTGATAGGTGTTTTCACATCGGCAACAGTGACACACTTTCATCCCATTCGAACCCGTTTAGGGAAAAATCCTTCTTACTGCTGACCGTCGCTATTTAAGGAACTCTTGTGCAACATTTCATGTTTCTAGATCCAGCGGTTTAGGCTGTGCATTGTCTATAAGTGAATTTAAGTCTATTTTTATTAATGTCGTTCTTATGGGACTACTTTTACTGTATCAACATGGTGTCTCATTTGGACCACGTCCTCACGGAAATAAAAATATATCGATACTGGAAATTTCAAATGACGTAAAGGATTTAAACGTCCCTTACGACGTTTGAAATTTCCACAGTCGATATGTGTTCCATGCGCGCCTCAAAGAGATGTCAGCACCAACTTTTGGGGTCCGCAAGAGCTTATGCCTGCCAGGGGTGCGGGTTGTTCGAAAGAGATACTTTGGCCCCTGGCACTCAGGCAATAATAACACTGAAGGAACACAGGTGGGTTTTAGCCAGTAAAAGTCTGACACGCCCTCCTGCTCCACCCAGAGCGGAAATAGTATTTAATGATTTCCCACCCAAAAAAAATGCACTTTTTTCCCAGCGCGTCGAGAAAACACACTGATCGATTTGCAACTATCGGCGCTAACCAGACCGTTGAGATCAAGTGCGCGAAAAAGTCTCACCGCGATGTTTTTTACGTCCTTGCTACATAGACTTAATGTTACCCCTTCTAATGACAAAGGCTTAGTTGTCGATCAACAGAAATGAGTACCTACCTAATATCTAAAGCTTATCCCACCTCAAAGTTCTAAGTTCTCAAGCTGTCTTAAGTTTGCAGACATACATTACAGATACGCATCAGTATCAAACGTGTTAGTGTGCTGATCACGTCTGCTCTGACCAGCATCTGAATTGCGTAACACACTATCAATTAGTGTGCTGATCACGTCTGCTCTGACCAGCATCTGAATTGCGTAACACACTATCAATCAAAATCTGAATTATTTTGAAGAATATTGCCAATACATTTTGTTTCATATGTTCGAACAATTTGTCTGCCCAGTATCGTAAAACCGAATGAATGTTGGTTAGCTGTCAAAATGAAAGTCATTCCGTTTATAAGCCTTACATTTTTTAAGTTAAATAATGAGTAAATAAAGTGTGTAATCCAAAGGACAATTTGTTTCAGAGAGCCACAATTTTTGGAATAAGGACAATTTGTCTCCATTGGAAATGGAGATAATGTGGTAGAATTAGTATTCCAGATCCATACAAACCATGTTTTATTCATCCTTATAACTTTCACCGGAATAAAACAAATTAGGGCTTATAAACGAAATTCGTTTATTCGATTTAAAATATTGAGTTGAGGAAGGTGTAAAAGTTTTTGCTTTAAATTTTTGCCAGGCACAGGTAGAAAGCATATAGGTGTTTCTGCGTTTATCTGTGAACTAGCTTCCGCCCGCGGCTTCGTCCGCGTGGAAGTCGTAAATTATCCCGCGGGAACGTACTACCGGGATAAAAAGTATCCTGTGTGTTAATCTATGTTATAATCTATCTGTGTGCCAATTTTTTTATAATATTACGGACTACCCTTTTTTACCCCTTTAGGGGTAGATTTTCGAAAAACTCTGATACACGTTATTATTTATATTTGATTTTAGACATAAATACTGAGTTTCGAGTTAATCAGACCGCGCGTTAAAATTCTTCCATACAAACTTTGACACCCCCCAATCCCCCTTTATAAAAATATATGACTAACTTTATAATTTACTTAGATAAGTATTTGTGCCAAGTTTCAAGCTTATTAACTGAAGGAATAAGATTTTTCATACAAACAAAATCCCCCCTTTTCACCCCCTTAAAGGTCGAATTTCCAAAAACCCCTTCTTATTGCTCCCCTATATTACGAAAGAAAGCCGTTTGTAAAATTTCACGTTCCTAGTCCTAGCAGTTTCGGCTGTGCGTTGATTGATCAGTCAGGCAGTTTCTCCTTTTATATATATAGATAGATTCACACACACATACACTATTTAGCCAAACGATTTAGCTTTAGTCAGTTAATTACACGATAAGTCCAAAATATTTGACGGCAGCTCGTGCCTGAAAACTGCACCCTAATTGCGTAACTCATGATTAATCAAAATCTGCTTCGATTTGAAACAGATTGTTAAACCATTGCTTCATATGTTCGAAAAATGTGTCTGCTCAGCAACGTAAAAACGCAGTGAATAATGTTGAACTGTCAAATTGAAACGGATTATGATTAATCGTGAGTTACGCAAATAGAGTGCTGGAGTATCAGCGAAGTAACCTTGTTTGCTCTGAAAGGTATTATGGTACGGCCCCGGATATACTTGGTGGCAGAGAAATAGACGCACAGCCTTGTTACCATGAATTGATTACGAGCTATATGATTCTGAAATTCGAACGAATTTTTCGTTAGTTATTAAAAAGAAAATTAGGTCTGCCATACATTCTGATCGCGTAGACTTTGCTGTGAAAGCAGAGATTTTTTTGCGATAACCCATAAAAGTAAAGTCTTAGAGTGTTTTTCTTTTAATAACTGCTCCCGCTCTGGGTGGAGCGAAAGGGGCGTGTCATACTTTTACTAACTAAAAGCCACACTGTTCCTTCAGTTGCCTGTGTGCCAGAGGCCACGGTATCTCTTTCGAACAACCTGCACTCCTGGCAGGCATAGGTCCTCGCGGACCCCACCAGTTGGTGCTGACATCTCTTTGAGGCGCGCGTAGATCACAACGCGCCACCGACCCGGGCTTAGTCCTTACTGGACAGCGAGCTACCCAGTACTTACCATCCGCAAGCCCGCGCCTACGGTGGCCGAGAATCAGACTGGGATTCCCGATGCCCAGGGCGTCTCCTGCGGCGACTAGGGCCGTGAGAGCGCATATACTATGAGCATTACTGCTTCGAAGAAGGAGGTGACGGAAGTCATGGTTTCAGTTTGCGCGTCGATGTATGTTCGAGTTTTCAATTCCTCGATTGTTAACTGCTTCGTCTGGTATATGTCTGTATAATGGTACTCACTCCGCACAGTAAGATTGACTCTGTCGACGTACGCTGTCTCGTTCTCTACTGAGCACTCGTACAGGCCTGCGTCGTCTACAGCTATGTTTTTAAGCAGCAAACTGCCGTCGCTCTGCAACAATACAGAATATATTATTAAACCATTGTCTTTATCAGAAAGATATCGGTGAAGCCAGGAACAGCTGCGTCTCTTGTAAGTGGTACTAATTGCTGTCAGGTGCCCACAAATATGACCCGACGAAGTTAAAGTCAAATAATTAATTTCAAGTAGGCCATTATAAGACACTTTTGTACGTCAAAATTTTCAAGAACATAGAATTGATTCTAGTTGCCCCTTCCAAAAGGTATTTTCGTATGGAGAAGAGTGACAAAAAACTCTATGGTTACTCTCTATGGTTATGTTTTACGATATTTTGTTTTCATCTATACTTATAATAATGCTTAAAGGTTTGTTTGCTTGAACGCGCTAATCTCCTGAACCAATATAGTCGTCGGATTTGATGATTTCTTTTTTGCATTCAATAGCCCAATTCTCAAGGAAACTTATAGGCTATTTAACATCACGCTATCACCCTTAGGGGCCGAGCAAAAAGGAAGAAAAAGACAGAAAGAACGCAAAGCGAAAAACAAAATTGAATACAATTTTCTTCAAATGATTTTTTTACCGACTTCAAAAAGGTTATCATTTCGACATTTATATATTTTATTTTATGTATGTTCGGGCGTAACTCCGTCAAATATAGACGGATTTACAAAATTCATATAGATCTGATGATGTGTTTTGGAGACAGACGACGGCACTCTTCAAAAAATGACAACAAATCATCCGCGATTGCTGCTATCGCATAAATATGCAATATTTTGACCCCAAGGATGATGAAATTTCGAATTTGTGTAGGGTAGGTACTGTATGTAACTAACACGTGAAAAATAAAAAACTTTTTCAAATAAATAACAACCGACTTCCGGAAAAACACTTCACTTTGTAGTGTTTTTGCGGAAGTCATTTGTTTATTTTTAGGGAAAAAGGTTTTTGTATCAGTGTACTCATGAAGTAAGTATCTCATTTGACAGTTATCGTATGATAGATAAATAGATGAAATATATTTGTATTCGGCGACGTCCTGTATTTAAGAATTTTAAAAGTAAACAAAACCTTTAATTGAATGTATTTTACACCTAGGCACTTATTGCTTCTACATAAACAAACATTGTTTTTTTATTTTTTGCTGTTACCTACATACATATTTCGTCCCATTTTCCTCAAAAATAAAGGCATATAAGCCAGAGTTGACTTGTATTCCAGTTATGGTGTCGTGTTGGAGTATATTCATATTTCGTCTCGATATCCACCTGTGACCTTTCAGATATCGCGTGACACCACAAAACTACTTCAATATGATCAAGGGCGTGATTTTATAAACGAAGTCACAATATTTTTGAGCCCGGGTTCTGTTTAGTTTGTTTTGGCGTCATGGAGATATAACGACAGTAATTCTTAAGACTAGATGTCGCAAGTCTGCGCTAGATTTAATAGACAATGAACGTTGTAACACCAGTCGAAGCTCCTCATGCATTAACAGCGTCCAGAATGCGAAAGCATTTTATATTTTCAATTTGCAAGCAGAAACATGAAAACCTAAGAACCAGGGAATTTAGGAGTGCTAAAAGTGAGGGCGCCTTAGTTGTTTACGAACATCGATCACTAATAAAGAACTAGTGATCGATGTTTACTAATTTATTCGCCCGAATCGTGCGAATCGAAACTTTCTAATAATATACTATTACTTTCTGTAGGCGATTTGCACGAAGTTAACTTATTTGGGGGCTAATCGATAATTCCGTATTATGCAATTGGCATGTTTTGAATTTTATGCAATAAAGTAATAACTTTCGTTCGATTTTCCTTTATCTAGTACTAGCTTTTGCCAGCGGCTTCGCCCGCGCGGAGTTTTCATCCCCTATTTAACTCCCTTAGGGGTTGAATAGCGAAAAATCTTTACTTATTCCTTGTCTACACTCTAAGGGAACCTCTGTGCAAAATTTCAGCTTTCTAGGTTCAAGGGTTTGGGCTGGGTGTTGATCAGTCAGTCAGTCAGTCAGGACTTCTCTTTTTATTTATATAGATGAAAAATATAATGTTTTCGTAACTATTTTGAATCAAATTTTCGCCCGCAAATAAAGTAGCTTAGTAAATAATATATTGTTTAAAGTGTCGATTCTGGGCACGCCACGATTACGGCGGTAAGTCCCCTCTTTGAGGAGTGGTTTGAGAGGCGGCATGGCGTCCTCACCTTCCGCCTGACGCAGGTCCTCACCGGACACGGTTGTTTCGGGAGGTTCCTGTTTCGGATAGGGCGGGAGGAAACGCCCGGGTGTTTCCACTGCGAAGATCGCCCTGAGGACACGGTGGAGCACACGGTGGCGGTCTGCCCTGCTTGGGCGGAGCACCGCCGTGTCCTCGTGGAGGCGATCGGCGGCGGCGATCTCTCGCGTCCGGCCCTGGTCCAGGCCATGGTACGGAGCGAGAGGGCATGGGGAGCCGTCACCTCCTTCAGCGAAGCAGTGATGCTCGCGAAGAGGGAGGCGGCGCACGTGAGGGAGAGGCAGCATATGCGCCCTCGCGACCCCAGCCGCCGCAGGATACGGAGACGCCCTGGGCGTCGGGAATCCCAGGCCGATTTCCGGCCACCGTAGGCATGGGCTTGCGGACGGCGAGTAATGGGTAGCTCGCTGTCCGGTAAGGACCAAGCCCAAGTCGACGGCGCGTTGTGTTCCACGCGCGCCTCAAAGAGATGTCAGCACAAAAAATGATGGGGCCCGCAAGGGCCGATGCCTGCCAGGGGTGCGGGTTTGTTCGAAAGAGACACCACAGCCCCTGGCTTAAGGGCTACTGAAGGAACACGGGTGGGTTTTAGTCAGTAAAAGTCTGACACGCCCTCCTGCTCCACCCAGAGCGGGAGAAGTTATTTGATGATTTCACACCCAAAAAAAAAAAAAAAAAAGTGTCGATTCGCACGTTTCGGGCGAGTAAATTAGTGCGAATCAACTAATAAGCCGAAGTGAGCTGCGTCTTAAAAAGTAGTAAGTGAATTATACCTAAGAACCAATAATTATAATCTTAAATACTCTTTACTAGCCCGGAATGGGTTGGCCTGCTATTCACTAACTTGCTTTATACGATAAGGATCAACTAAGGGAAATTGGTTAGTGCTGTGCCGGTGGGCGTTGGAAGTCGAACTACTGACCTATTTACAACACCGATTTTAAAACCCAGCGTGCTTTTAGATTCCATTGGCACGGACGCATTTCTGGTATACGTATGTATACTATATTCTGTCAGGCCTTAAGGTTTTTAAAAAGTGTTTGCAGAACTGCAAGGTTCTGTTAGCCTTGCAGTTTCGCAACCAATTTTTGGGGGTGAGGATTTGGCATGGTAGATTTGTGAAGATGTAAAGGCTAACACGCAAGATTATCCATTTAATATGTATCTATCTATACAGGATAAGTTTTGAACCAGTGCGCAAACTGTAACCATGAATTCAGCGTATCATTCTAGAACCGCCAGCGCAGAAATTTTTAGTGTTATTGTATTTTTGTATAATCGACGAAAAATTTCTGCGCTGGGGGTCTTGAAGGATAGGTGAATTCAAGGTTACAGTTTGCGCTCTGGTTATAAACTTATCCTGTATGTATACTATAAACTTATAGGCTTGAAGTTTTAGAAGATGTTTTTAAAGTTACAATTAAGTTATTCCCGCCTAATTGTGTACCTATCACACTATTATTCATAATTTGAATCATTTTGAAGCTTATTGCTACTCCATTCTTTCACATGTTCGAAAAAAATGTCTGCTTAGCAAACAAAGCCATGAATGTTGTGGAACTGTCAAAATTAAAGCGATTCCAGCAGGTAGATAGTGTTCTTCGCAATTGCTCTCTAGTAGCCTTTCGTTTCGTGACCAATTTTTATGGTTGAGGTTTTGGCATACAGACTTGAGAAAAAGTGAAGATACGAGAATTATTTTATGGAGCACTGGATACGTAAGAGGCCCCATCTTATTCAACGAGTTTGTAAGAGACAATGCCTACTCCAAAAAGTGGCGTCTTACGAGGCACGAGGGTGCAAAATTTAAACAACAAATTCTTGCCAAAATGAAGAGAGATACGAATATTATATCCTAGAAACAGTCGGACAAGTCACTAGGTCAAAGACATTGTAAATTGATCGATCACATAAACCGACGGCTGTCATTTATAGCCTAACTTACAGTTTGACATAAAGCTGTAAGTGAACAAAGTAGAATTTACGACAAAAGCCATTACGTGATTAATACCCGTAACTTAACTCCGCCAAACATAAATATTGGCGGCCGAACAGCAA
This sequence comes from Polymixis flavicincta, assembly GCA_949987655.1. Classification (NCBI taxonomy): domain Eukaryota; kingdom Metazoa; phylum Arthropoda; class Insecta; order Lepidoptera; family Noctuidae; genus Polymixis; species Polymixis flavicincta. Next base: position 23,179,951 of record OX465183.1, read on the forward strand.
TTTTGACGGCGAAGTTTAGACAGTTAACTGAGAGAGTCAGGTTAACGGTATTTACGTAATCAGTACCCAAAATCTGTGGACCTAAGCGATCTAAGACGTAACTATAGTGCAATATCTTGTGTACAAGCTTGCTCACAGACTTATGCCGCTGGCTGTCTTTCGTAGATGTTTGACAGTCGTTAGAAACCCGAAAGTTTGACAACCAGTTTTCACAAGGGGTATCGTATTACCCAGTAATGGTTTATGGAGTTCAGATAGGCAGTCGCTCCATGTAAAATACTGGTACTCTGCTGTCCGGTAAGAGTGGAAGCCGATTCCAACATAGTTGGGATATGGCTAGGCAGATGAATAGAAGCAGTATGTACAATAGGGTATTTTTCGATTTCATAAAAACTATTTTAATTTGAAGATTGGGACGATTTATTTAACAGAAAAATAAAAATAAATTTATTAATACACATTTTGTCACTTAAAAACTATTAAAATCTGATTTATTTTTCGTTGTTTTGAATTTACCGCCAAAACGCTCCGTACGATGAATTTTTATCACGTGACATGTGACGTCAACTTTGATATATAAAATACTTAGTTTGGCGCCGTTTTAGAAGTATTTTTGTACAGAGGCACCGCACACCAGTAATATCACTTTAGATCCATTAAAAATCTTGTTAATTATAAACTCGACATTCACTTATTTACTTACTAACTACTTTAGTTTGCACAAAGTTGACGTCACGTGATAAAAAGTCATCGTGAGAAGCGTTTTGGCGGTAAATTCAAAACAACTAAAAACAAATTTGGTTTAAATCGTTTTTAATTGAGAAAATGGATAGAAATCAATTTATTTTTATTTTTCTGTTAAATATCTCGTTCCAATCTTCAAATTAGAATAGTTTTTGAAAAATTGGAAAATACCCTATTGCTTCGTTACCGTTTGCTATATCAGAATCTTCACAGAAAACCCCAAAAGTCTTGTCGCTGTTGAGTGGTAATTCATCATCTTCATTATTGTCATGCTAAGCAACCTAAAATTCAAAGTGGAAAAATTCACATGAAAAGCAATCAGAATAATGCCCGTAACTCAATTCCGCCAAAGCCCAATATTTGCTAAGGCAATTTTAGTGGCACGGGCAACGTTTAGGCCGGCTTCGAATTATGTAGGCATCGGGCGGCCTTGGTTCAAGCCTTGAACTGCGATCGATATGGAGTGGCCCACGTCTGCCGGGCCTAGGTATCAACAGTTGTATATAAATACCATGTTACAGCACTTTATCCACGGAAATAGTTGTGTAAGTACACACTACACAGCATAACTTGCGAGGGACACCGGCAAGAATTTATATGCAAACGAATAGGTTAGTTAGACCACCCTGTTCCGTAATGTCTATGGTTAAGAGCCATGTTTGTTTTGGTTGACATTAAAGAAAAAAAGAGTTTTACCTCTTTTTTGCTTGAGTTTTTTTTTTGACCCATTCTAGATATTTTGGAGAACGCGTGAGGGAAATCACATCAGCCTAGACAAGAAATTTCATGAGGACTACGACTGTCCTGACAAGAGTGTTACGAAAAATAAGAAGATATTTGGGATTTTGAAACTGTCTATCTGATTGATGTTACTGACCAAGTGAAGATCTCCAACAAAGATGGCGGGGGAAATTGTAATAGGACACAGGAATTTCCAATTTTTAACCGACTTCCAAAAAAGGAGGAGGTTATATGTTCCACTGTATGTATTTTTTTTATGTATGTTCCTCGATTTCTCCCCATTTGTGGACCGAATCTCAAAATTATTATTTTTTTGGAAAGAGTTTACTCCTGAGGTGGTCACATTGGCACCAAGTCAGGATCTGATGATGGAATCTCAGGGAAGTCGAGGGCAACCCTCAAATTTTGTAGGTATTAACAATTTAGACATGTGTTTTTATTCCGTCAATGAATTTTAAATCATACTCTTTGATAATGTAATTTTAATTTTGACATTGTGATTTATATTTTTGACATGATTTATTCTTTGACATTATGATTTATATTTTCGACCTTATGACTAATATTTTTGATTTAACCATTAATATTTTTGACATTATAAATAATGCTAACTAGTCTAATAATTTGTAAAAATCCAGGATTTCCTAATTTTATATAATATGCTCATAATAGACCCAGTTCTGATTTGCATGTTCCTAGTTTCCTAATTAATATTTCTACACCAGCAATGGTAGTATGTGTGAAACAATGTTTAATGTAAGATCTCAATGTAGGTACCATATACTGAGAAATAAATCTAATTCTAATGTTTTTCATATATTTTCTAAACCTATTGAGACATTTGCGTATGGTCATCATCATCTCATGACGCTGAGCTGATGAAGGAAGGTACAACTCTTTAACGGTTAGGAGTTAGGTGGAGGTTCGGGCATAACTCCGTCATAAGACCGATTTGCAAAATTCATTACAAAAAAAAAAAAATACAAGGAAATAATTGTGCGAAGGATACCGGCAAGAATTTGTATGCAAACGGATAGGTTAAAATATGCCACCCTGTTCCGTACAGTGGTCCATTTATGTTTAAAGGACTTGTGTTTGTTTGGGCTGTATTTTATTAGCAAAGGACAATAACAGATATCGATATTGATCTTTAGCGCATTCTCGATAGTTCAGGTTATGAAGCTGTCTATCTGGAATCTAAAGACTATTGATGATTTGTTGACTGTTTTTCCGACAGTCATGTCTGAGGAATAACTTTGAAGCCCATGATTTTATCAGTATTTCTAATTTACTGTTCTTCTTAATATCTTTATTGGCAGTGATAGTTGCACGTGCATTTGTAACGAATCAAAACATGTAACTTATGAACATTTCGGACATCAATCTAGATGGTCTTCACATGACATGACCAAGATTATGTCTGGAGTTTAAGAGATTGTGACCTCTGAGTTTCGGTCATTTTTCGCTGAGTAGTCAGATAGAAAACGCCAACCTCAAATAGTTAAAAAATATGATTGACGTGTACAAGTCTTTGTACAAACCTACTAACCGAAATAAAATTATTTATCATTTATCAGAAACTTCTAAGATCTATGTTTACAAACACAGTTGCATAACCTGTCTTTGTATGGCGATGGCGCTTACATCACTAAAACCAGGTAAGTAGTTACATTATACTTAAACAGTAGTAGTAATCTGTTATCACATCATGCTTTATTTGATTAGCTATTACATCATAGCCATTAGCAATAAAATGAAACGTTATATGGAGTGGCAGGCAGTAAACAAGCCCACAAACTCAAGTTTTTTTTATCACTTGCGTGTAATGGCTGTATTGGTAACTAGCTTCTGGTCGCGACCTCATTCGTGTCAAATTTCTTGATCTACATAAATTCTTGATCAATAAAAAGAAAAGTCCTGACTGACTCATCAACGCCCACCTCAAACCCGTGGACCTAGCTGAAATTTTGCACAGAGGTTCTCTTTATAATGTCGACAAGGAATAAGGAAGGATTTTTCGAAATTTAACCCATAAGGGGTCAAATAGGCGATGAAAGTTTCGCGCGGGCGAAGCCGCTGGCAAAAGCTAATTTAACATAAAATACAAGGTAAAAGGGACACTGGCGCGCAAACTGTAACCATGAATTCAGCACGATTCTAGACCCCTAGAGTAAAAAAAATCATCGGTTAGTAAAATATATACAGGGTCTGGCGTAAATAGTGGTCCACCGTTGAGGATTCGATATACCAGATAATATTGTTTCATAGTAAAGTACAATCTACGCAGTTAAAATGTATGGAACAGCTATAGTTTTTAAACAACCGACGAAAAAATGCTTCATACGTATATTATCCTGTGACACTCGGCAATACTATCTACAGGATAAGTTTTTATCCAGTGCACAAACTGTAACCATGAATTCAGCATATCATTCTAGAACCCCCAGTGCAGAAATATAGTATAGAAAAGTGCAATAACTACACGGTCAAAATGTATGGAAGAGCTGATTTTTTTTTGTATAACCGACGAAAAATTTCTGCACTGGGGGTTCTAAAATGATATGCTGAATTCATGGTTGCAGTTTGCGCACTGGAAAAATACTTATCCTGTATAGCTTCCCATTAGTGCAGGGATTTTTGGAATCGTATCAGTAGTTCCGAAGATTAACGGCTACGTACAAAATGTAAGATTACATAATCTTATAAGTCACACATTAGAAAAGGTTTAAGACGATTGGGAGGTTTTTCACACCTTGCCTTTCCTGTTGAGACTACCATCCTTCTATCAGCCAAGGAATCGTCACTTGTCAGTTGCCAGTGATGGAAATTTTTAATGTTAAAATTATCTTCTTCTCTTCGACCCTATGGTCGTTCTTATCCTCTAATTGGTCTGTCTACTTTATCCTTGGTTGTCACTTTGAAACGTTTAAGGAATCTAAATCCACATTTGAAATCCGATATTTCGTTGACATGATAAAATTAAAACCATTCAACGACAAGACGGACAAAACGTCTCTTGTTCGCTTAAGTTCAAATCGACCAGAGTACTTTAGGCTCTAAAAATACTTTTATACAACCACTAAAAGCCATGTTTAGGAGCCGTCGGTTTAAAAATAGCCTGAGATCCATTCGATTGCGATCTGTATAATGTATCTTTTAAAACAATGTATGCACTCCAAATATAGGGGTACTTGTTCGTTTTATGATCAATTTCGCAGCAGCAGCAGCTATACGCCGATATAATTTCCGGAATGATTAATGTCTTGTATATATCAAACGGTTTATGGTTCAGGAATTTTCCGCAAATTTTGAATGTCCGCGTCCATGTTCCGCAAATAATATAACTGACTCTTAGGTGAAACCGTCTACTGTCTTATTTACTTACGTAGTTAGTACTATCCATTACAAACCTGATATTATACTTATCGTTCTCCTTCCCTATCCCAATTTATTTATGGTCGGTGCAACATGCCTTTTTCTTCGATACTTCTCTAGCACTCACCTCAGTAGTCATCCCTTTTCCAGCCATATCGTCTTTCACACTGTCCGACCATCTTTCCTTTGGTCTTCCCCTACTCTAAAGCCATCCTCGTTATTACTCAAAAGTTCCCTCATTACATTTTCCTGATTATTTATTACAATGTAACTATGTGTTAGTAAAAATTTCCACTCAAAAGAGCTATAGGACCCTAAAAGATTCGATTAGCTCATACTCAAGGCTCCATTATCTGATTGGCGTAAATTGAGCGTCCCATTTGAAGCTCTCGACGATCTGATAAAATAAACATGGGCTTGGAATAATATTATCAAGCTTAGGTATAGCTCTTGTGGAATAAACATGTATTTATCTAGGACAGGCAATCTACCTGAAGTGTTCGTTTCCCTATCAAAAACACTCTGCAAGATATTGTCGTTCCACAAACATTGATTTACGATACGAAAAAGCGAGTGGTAGTGCCACTATCGGAAAGAAGAGATCAAATTGAGAGAGAACTTTTAAATTGATTATGGTAGTATATTTTACAGAAGAAATAGTTCTTTACATTGACACTGCAGAATAAATTAAACCTGAAAGTGAGCCTGGTTTACAGCACTTTATTTATGTGGGAGTTTCGGGTAATTTATGGTTGACAGCAAGCAGCGAGCCGACATCGGTTTTCCTTGCGTAAAATTAAAGTAAAATGGTCCTATAAGAAAATTGTGTTAGGGACTATGCAGTGGTTCCCGAGTTTCCGACATTTGACTCCATTTCAGTAGGGGGAACCCTTGTTGAGTTTGTTAGTGTTATTGAATTTGGAAGTCATTTTCATATGATACGGGTGAAATATTTCGGGTATATAAGTTTTGGGGTGTTTTGGGAGGCCTTAAAATCATTTGCAAAGTCGGCAATGCCGTCAGATGCAAAAAGAAGACTGTTGGAAGCATCACGATCGGGTGATCCACACTTTGAAGGACTGCACAGCTTGACAGACTCGACGTAGTGGTCGCGATACTCCTCATTGAGAGCACAACAAAAAAGAAAAATGTCCCTTATGTACACTTAAGGACAATTCTTCGTAACTTAGATAATTACCCCGAAAACACATTAGCAGAAATCGATTTAAAAAAACTGCTAAATCTCGAATCATCCACATCAGTCATTGCTAAATTACAAAGCAATTGCACGGTAGAACAGGTAATTAATGAGGGTCATCTATTATGGGGAATGTTTGGCTTAACAAATAATGGCCTGCTGTCGATATTCACTAATGAGAATTAATTTAGCTAGCATATCATGGCTTCTGACCAAATTGCGCATTAAAATATAATGGGGTGGTGCGAATAATACACGATTCAGCAGAATTGATTTATTTGGATTAAAAGGGTATGGCCGAAATTGATTGATTCCCTTTTATGTTTACATGATTCAATTTAGTAGCCTCGTCCAAATTGAAAAGGCATCAGTGATCTGTGGATTGCCATGAGTTTTAATCTTTGCGTAGAAAATAAGATTAACTAATAGCTTCTAGTAAGATAAGAACTGGCTGAAGTTTTCAATTTACTCCTCTTTTATAGTTGGCCTTCTCATTGATGGGTCTAATTTATTTCGCTGTCTTTATTAAAACTGTTTGCCGATATACAAATAAGAGCTCAACATTATTAAAAGTAAACAAGAGTGTTATGTAAAGGTTCCAAGGTCACCGCATTGCATAAAAGAGCTATTATAATAAACATTATTTTTCCCCACGTGGAAACGCGTGGGGTCTCGGCAATACTCGGTTATGCTCGGCATTAATCGTGAGTTATGTGAGGACGTGGTGTATTCCACTTAGAAGGTTAAACACAGGATGTAGAGAATATGACCCGCCATTTATTTTATGAGGCTTGGCTTCCGAACTCGGCGACTACGGCGAGGTACTTGCCACTGATTTTGAATCTTGTAAAAGAAAGGCTATTGAAAATTTTGGTTTGGCAAATGAGGTTATGTTGAGACCGCTTAGAACGCCAGCAGGTTGGAAAATTGAAACACGTTGTTATGTAACACGCATTGTATTCGCAGTCTTATATAAAATAAGTTCAAAAACTAAAACTTGACTAGGTACTAAAAATCACGCTCTAAAATGTATGAAACAAGATAATATTTCAGACAGATAACAAAACAGGTACAAAAATGGTCAGGGTATAGCCGGGGACGTATGTCATAATTATTTTGTAGGTGGTCCTGGTACAAGCATGCGACCACGGCTTTACCCTGGCCATTTTTGTACCTGTTTTAGTTTTGAACTTACTTTTTATTTTGGGGATATCTTATATATAAAATTTCCATGTCACAATGTTAGTTACCGTACTCCTCCGAAACGGCTTTACCGATTTTTACCAAATTTTATTTGCGTATTCAGTAGGTCTGAGAATCGGCTACTATCTATTTTCCATACCCCTAAGTGATAAGGGTTAAGACAAAACAACGTTTGCCGGGTCAGCTAGTATTATATATAATCAGCCTATAGTAGTCCTCAAGAGGGCGCCATAATCAATTTAATGTGACGCCACTTACTAGCTGCAGTAGTAGCACGATCAACATGTTTCCAATGACACATAATTTGTCAAATTGTCATAAGCAATTTAGAAGTTATGAGGGAACAGATGAACATTCATACATACATGCCAGTCAAAATCATAACCCTGCCAAACCACAGCCCGGTTTATTTACAAACCTTTTCACTCATAAATAAAACAGCCATTGTATTAAAACAATAAGAAAAATACATAATTCTCCTTCAAAAGTTTATAAAGAAAGATTTAGCCATGATAAATTACTCAAACCACAAAAGATAAAACAAAGAATTGTCCTGACCGTCATATCTGTTGTAACTCGAAACCAGCCGAAATTGAACCAGATCCTTATTACAGTCTAGACGGCGTTTGATTAAATTTCCCCAGTTATGACAATGTACAGAAATAGAAGAATTGGTAGCGGCTTTGTGGCTGAAATTCTGAGGGGCACGTGGTTAAGTGATAATAACCGCACGTTTGCCGTGATCGGTTCGGAAATGGGTGAATTCCGTACGAAAGCCTTCCATGCCTCGGAAAGCACGTTAAGCCGTTGGTCCCGGCTGTCATTCGTAGATCTTAGACAGTCGTTACGGGTCGTCAGCTAGAAGTCTGACAACCAGACTTACCAAGGGGTATTGACTAACGTTGAGTGGAAAGACGTGAACAAAATGTTAACGCTTGTCAATTTTAGCAAAAGGTTGGCTGAGATATCGTTTTACCCAGTAATGGTTTGTGGAGTTCAGATAGGCAGTCGCTCCATGCAAAATACTGGTATGCACCTGCATCCGGTTAGACTAGAAACTGATCCCAACACAGATTGGAAAAGACTAAGTCAGGCAAGGCCGTTGATTGTGGCTGAAATTCTATAACATGTCGCCATGCGACAACGTAAGGGTCATTGAGAAGGGGGACGGCCTCGGGGACGATCCATCAATTGTTATTTATTGCACTCATGAAAATTGTTTTTCTTTGGGTATTGTTTATCGAAGTTATGAGGTTACCGGCAATTTTGGAAGCATTATTGCGATAGAAACTCTTGTCTCGCGGGACCAACTATCGATATTGGCAAATTGTGAATGAAATATGACACACCCCTTGAAGCACTTTGAGGTAGTATTTTATCAAAATTACAGACTGCAAATGCAAATGCATTCTCGTATCCAAATTAAATTGTTGGTACTTGAAATTAAAGCAAGATATGAAGAACTGGTCATCTCCGTATTACAAATTGGAGGTAATTTTTTTCAAGCAGTTTTGACTAAGTATTTTACTGACGTCAGTAATTTATTATTACCACTAACGTTTGTTTTTACAAGTAATACAACAATGTAGTCACATATTCCACACTCAGAAAACCAATTAAGCACCACTACCACGGAAAATGATTACTTATGTTTTCAAACTAATAGATATATTTTTACTCACAGGGTCCAAATTTCTACCTGTCGATTTACGTGCATGGTTTTAACCATCATCTGGCTAGCCTTTTCCCAACTATGTTAGATTTGGCTTCCAGTCTAACCGGATGCAGCTGAATATCATGATTTTACATGGAGCGACTGCCTATCCGACCTCCACGACCCAGTTACTGGGTAATACGATACCCCTTAGTAAGACTGGTTGTCAGACTTTCGGGCTTCTGACGATCCGTAACGACTGTCAATAGACAGCCGGGACAAATGGCTTAACATTCCGAGGCACGGAGGAGTCTTGGTATGGAAAGATGGTCACATCCCCATGGATGTGACCATCTACGCTACGCTTGACGCGGTTGGTCCATACCAACCGCGTCAAGCGTAGCTTAGTCCGATCGATCGACCCGTGCGGTTGTCATAACTTAGCCATAGCTCATATGGTATTAACCATACTCGTTTATTAAAACAAGTTCCAAGTAATGACTCTGAGTACCTACTGGCACAAGCCATACAGAGGACAATATGTACAAAATACATTCTTGTATCAAAATATGGAAATAAAAGCAAGATGAGAAGAAAAGAAGGGCAGTCAGTTATACAAATTGATGGTTATTTTATATTTTTATACGGCTACCTACGCTTTACAAAGCGGGTACTTGATAAAGTGGCTAACTTGGCTTGAAGTGGCTATATATTTCTAAAATGGCTTGAATGTAAATGCATCGATAGGTCAGTAGGCCATTCGTTGCCCTTTTCCATGAAATTGATTCGCATGTTAGATCATTAGGTTAAGAATAAGAACAGACTCAACTTTGTTAGGGGCCATTCAAGTATTACTTACGTAAGCAGTTTTTTTTGCAATTATTAACCCCCTCTTCAGCAAAAGTAAGCAAAGCTCTAACCCCTCCGTCTCATTCCCCCGCTGACGCAGAGTCTCCGGCCTCATCTCGTGCAGGACGTGGTGAGCGCTCTGTTCCCCTTACGAGGGGAGCACGCTCCCCCGCCTATGGCTCCGCCTCCTGCGGTGCCCGATGCGGACCACACCGACGACGACGACGACTCTCCAGAGGTGACCGAGGTAGACCTGAGAGTGGCGGTACGTAAGGCTGAATGCCAAAAATACCGCCCAGGACCCGACGGCTTGCCCGGCAAAGCCTGGGTCCTGGCCTTGCAGGCTCTCGGGCCTCGACTAAGAGGGCTCCTAAGCGCATGCTTGGAGGAGGGCCAGTTCCCACTTCGCTGGAAGACGGGGAAACTGGTCCTCATTAAGAAGCCGGGGCGCCCAGCGGACTCTCCGTCCGCTTACCGGCCCATTGTGCTGCTCGACGAGGTGGGCAAGCTCTTTGAGAGAGTAATTGCAGACCGCCTCGTCGGGCGGCTGGTGCGGATGGGGCCGGATTTGGCGGAGAGCCAGTTTGGTTTCCGCAAGGGGCGCTCCACGGTGGATGCCATCATGCGCTTGCGAGCCCTCACGACGGGGGATGCTGTGGCCCGGGGTGGGGTCGTCTTGGCGGTGTCATTAGACATCGCCAATGCCTTCAACACCCTGCCCTGGAGTTGCATAAGGGAGGCACTCCGGTATCACCGGATGCCGACCTACCTCTGTCGTGTGGTCGAGGCCTATTTGACGGACAGGGCCGTCATCTACCCCGGTCACCTCGGAGAGTGGAACCGGCGAGAGATGTCGTGCGGTGTCCCACAGGGATCGGTCCTGGGGCCGCATCTGTGGGACATCGGATACGACTGGGTGCTGCGCGCCGCCCTCCCTAGCGGCGTCAGTGTAGTTTGCTACGCTGACGACACGCTGGTCCTGGCGCAGGGGAGGTCGTACCAGGCGGCGGCCGACTTAGCGACACACGGGGTTGCGACAATCGTGGATAGGATCCGGCAACTGGGACTCGAGGTGGCCTTGCACAAGTCCGAGGCCATGTGGTTTCATGGTCCTCGGAATGCGCCACCGACGGGTTCCCAGATAACGGTGGGAGGGGTTCACATCGGCGTCGAGTCGACGATGAAGTACCTAGGACTCGTCCTCGACAGCCGGTGGAACTTCGCGGAACATTTCCGCCGTTTGGCTCCCAGACTGGAGCGGGCCGGGGCTGCGTTGAAGCGGCTCTTGCCCAATCTAGGGGGGCCAAACGCCTCCTGCCGGAGGCTCTACGCGGGGATCGTGCGGTCCATGGCCCTATACGGGGCGCCGGTATGGGCGCCTACATTGAGGCGCCAACCAGCTCGCAAGCTGAGGGCGTCCCATAGGGTCATGGCGATCAGGATGATCCGGGGATATCGCACGATCTCCGGCGAGGCGGCGGGCCTCCTTGCCGGATTACCGCCATGGGATCTGGAGGCAAAGGTCCTCGCGCAAATATGGGAGTGGCGCGAGGAGGCCAAACGCCGGGGCGTAAGTCTGCTGCCGCAGGAAATCGCGGCACAGCGGACAGAGCTCCGGCGGGATCTCATGGTGACATGGAGAGAGCGATTGTCGCAACCCAGTGCTGGGCACGCCACAATTGCGGCGGTAAGTCCCCTCTTTGAGGAGTGGTTTGAGAGGCGGCATGGCGTCCTCACCTTCCGCCTGACGCAGGTCCTCACCGGACACGGTTGTTTCGGGAGGTTCCTGTTTCGGATAGGGCGGGAGGAAACGCCCGGGTGTTTCCACTGCGAAGATCGCCCTGAGGACACGGTGGAGCACACGGTGGCGGTCTGCCCTGCTTGGGGGGAGCACCGCCGTGTCCTCGTGGAGGCGATCGGCGGCGGCGATCTCTCGCGCACGTGAGGGAGAGGCAGCATATGCGCCCTCGCGACCCCAGCCGCCGCAGGATACGGAGACGCCCTGGGCGTCGGGAATCCCAGGCCGATTTCCGGCCACCGTAGGCATGGGCTTGCGGACGGCGAGTAATGGGTAGCTCGCTGTCCGGTAAGGACCAAGCCCAAGTCGACGGCGCGTTGTGTTCCACGCGCGCCTCAAAGAGATGTCAGCACAAAAAATGATGGGGCCCGCAAGGGCCGATGCCTGCCAGGGGTGCGGGTTTGTTCGAAAGAGACACCACAGCCCCTGGCTTAAGGGCTACTGAAGGAACACGGGTGGGTTTTAGTCAGTAAAAGTCTGACACGCCCTCCTGCTCCACCCAGAGCGGGAGAAGTTATTTCATGATTTCCCACCCAAAAAAAAAAAAACCCCTCCGTCTCATGCTCACTTAAACATTGGTATATGCATTTTTCAATGTGTTCCGCACCCTAATTGCGTAACTCACGATTAATCATAATGTTTCAATTTGACAGTTCAACAGTATTCATTGCGTTATTTACGTTGTTGAGCAGACACATTTTTCGAACATATGAAGCAATGGTTTAACAATCTATTTCAAATGAAACAGATTATGATTAATCGTGAGTTACGCAATTAGGGTGCTGGTTTATTTATTGATTCATGAACAGCAGTTATAAGTCTAGAAATAAGGGGATCTGGCTGGGATCGATTCATCGCCGGGCAAAGTGTTATTGGGTTTTTCCATTAGGGATTTCTCATTAACAGCTTTCTGTCTGGATTTTTGCCGAGTTGATGGCAATAGGCTAATTCAACAAGATGGGACTTCAACATTCAGGGTTGCTCGAAAGAGATACCGTGCCCCTGGCACACAGGCAACTGAGGGAACACGGGTGGGTTTATAGTCAGTAAAAGTCTGGCGCTCCTGCTGCACTCAGAGCGGAAGAAGTTATTTCATATTTTCCCACCCTCAAAAAGGAGAAATTTCGGTGTACCTACTATAGGAACACCTATGCCTAAGTCTTCGGGAAAACCAGGCGTGATGTTATGTATGTTACGTAATGTACTTCAGCAATTAATTTAAAAACCGCACTAACAAATAGTAATATTTTTCTAGAGCTATTTGTATTATGAAAAAGTGCATTCCCGGCAACACTTTCTTCAAGAAGTACCAGCTTGATAGCAAGCAAAAGTAGGTCAAACCACATTATTATTATTTGCAAACGTTGATATTAGGTAGGTACCTGAGCATTTTATGGCTTATTTATCGGAACCTGTGTTACTTTGCGGTACTGCTCCATATAGCTTGAGCAAGGACAATTCCTTTCTGATAAGGCGAAGTAGGTAGGTACTGTGAGAACTTGAGATTCTCGTGTACCGCGTGTTTTCATATAGATGTTTCGTTTATTCTCCACGCGTTCGTGTTAATAGAACCGCGCGTGCCATGCAAGCAACTTTTTTTTTTTTTACAAAAAAACAATGCTAAAATATAAGAAGACTTATTCTAAATTAGCTTGACATTTCAAATGTGATTAAATATAATTTACAACCTTTATTGTACTTACAGTCAGTCTAGGGTATTTGTTATTATAGGAAAACGTCTGATATTGCGTTATAACAATTTTCTTAAAACTTCATGAAAATTGTTTTACCAGAATCGTGTCGCACCGCCGCATCACATCTGTCTGTGGGAGCCCTATTCATGTTAATTTAATATGTCTGTACGAACAAGGTCTGTTGTCGATAGACATAATGTGAAGGACATGCTATACATAGCTTCGAGACTTTGTGATAAGCCGAACAGACTAGCCATTTTTATATGTACTACCTAGGTATTTCTGGAATAGCTCGGTTATGCCTGTACTCTAGCTAAGCTAGATTTTTTTTTATTTATTGCATACTTCGATCAATAATAGTACATTCCATACAGTAGTAGTAGTATATAAATATTTTTTGCAATGGTAATTAAACTTTATGTGTAAACATTACGGTTTATAATAAACCGAAGTTGTTAATATTATTCAACTTTTTTCTAAGAAATGTAGATGTTTACGTGTGTGCAAACATGGCCACTTGAGCGACTTAGTTTTGTTCCTGATCCTTAATCTAGTACTATTATTGATCGAAGATTGCATATCATGGAAGATTTATAGACGAATAACCAGTGCTGTGGCAATTCTTCACAAATCGACATCTATGTTTTTTTTATTTTTCTGAAGGAAAACGTATAACTCTCTCATTATAACTAACTTATTCCACACATAAGTATAATATAGATATTATGTAAAACTGGCTTCTATTACCTTCAAAATACTCCTGCTATACCTAGCAGAGGTATTCAGAAGCTAATACATTTTTCGTAGAGCGAAATCGGAATCTCAAGACGAGGTTTCATATTGACGACATAGGTATGCGATCTAGAAAAATATTCTTGAAAAATTCCTTGTCACGTCGCGTCCTCGTGACGCGTCTCAGAAACACGTCCTCAGCATTTTTCACGACGTAAACAGGGTTTAATCATAGTGCTTGAAAGTGGGATAGCTTAAACCTGAATGCAGGCGTCACATTTTCACTTCAGAGGAACAAACAAATCCAAAAGTAGTGCAAAAACCGTCGTGTTTTCTATCAGCTGCTTTGCATAAGCCTTACCTATGCATTGAAGTAAAGTAGCTTATAGGTCGTGCTCTTTTAATCTTGCTGGCTACATTTTACTCACATACATACACTCACACTTTCTACTCATGTGGGTGGCAGAAACGAGAGAACGACACCTGCTTACGATACACCTTTTTCTTGGATTACGTTTATACATCAGCATTCACAACCATTCCATTCGCTTTTGTACCGAATCGAATATCAATCTATGATATCGTAGGATTCCTATAAATGCTGTTCAAAAATACAAAATTCTGAATATTTTGTCAGTTTCAATCAAATAAACTCCCGACTGCTGTTTGCTGTTGAGGGCAAAGCAGATCAGGTTATGGAAATGTGTCATTTTCGATATAATAGCCTATCGAATGCCTGACGAAGGTCATTTACGTACGCCAGTTGTAAGTATCTACTACGCACCTAGGGGCCTACTCCCTAAGCACGAAGTCCGTCGTTTCGTTCGAAGTAACGAGCGTTTTCCACTCCGCGGACAGAAGATTAGATTCGAGCACGAACTAAGAATTAATGACAACACGATTTGACAGCTGTCATTACTCCCGACATGTTTTTGCTCGTGCAAAAAAGGTTAAGTTAATTGGCTGTAGAATTCACTAAGAAGTTTCGAACTACTTTCGGACGGGTCCGTATCTTTACGAGTTGGAGAGTAGGCCCCCTGACCTTTCTGAACACAGAACATCACCAATAACTAACTGTAGGTATGTCCTTTTATAGGGTGATCCATCACGGCATTTCCGCTCACATCTGCCTTGTTATAAATTGTACGTTAACTTGTCGAAGTAAATACAACTTTTACGCATTTTTTTGTAGGCGGTTTAATGGTCTGCGAAATATCTACATGATATATCAGCGCGGTAAAACCTGGCCTTGAATTACAAATTGGGTTACAAAAACGTTTTTCTTATCTGTCGTAGTTGGCTTTATTGTTAGGTCTAGACAGTTTCTTACTTGTAAATGTACGCAAGGACTACAATTAGTTGGACCTAGGGTCTCTGTTTATGAATACTGCTACTAAACTTTAGCCCTAAAATACAGAGAACGTACAAAAAGTGTTGCAAGTGCTAGAACAATTAACCATGGAGAATTATTTTATTTCTGTAAATAGGTTTGTACAAACACTTTTACACGTCGATCATATTGTTAAAACTAGATGAGGTCGACGTTTCCTATCTGACTATTCTGAGAAGAAAGGCCAAAACAAACTCAGAGGTCACAGTCTCTTTTAAAGTCTAGACATAATCTTAGTTAGATCATGTGATGTGAAGACTATGTAGATTGGTGTCTGCAACGGTCTTATGATCAAAGAACCACACAGATTGAGTGGACCTGTCCAGTCAGTGCACGGATTTCTCAATTATCGGGCAGCTCAACTCAGAACTTCAAGAGCTCAACGATCCCTCTAACTACTTTGGTAGTTAACTACACTTACATATTAAAATCTCATCAAGTATATGCACAAAAACTGAATCTGTTGGCGAGGTTACCGGAAAAAAACCTGGCATAACTTACATCGTCTGCAAGTTGACTGTAAACATAATTACATCAAGGGAGCGTTCTCACAGCTCAAAGTATCTGGATTTTATATTTAAACTAGTTTTAGTCTCATAGATTTAACCCTTCGGCCGTATTGTGGTCCAAAATTATCCCAAGGGAATGTACTTGCTAAAACTCAGGTTATGGTCTACCTTTGAACCAAATTTCATCGAAATGTGGAAGGATAACAGGCAGACAAAGTCAGGTACTTTCGCATTTATAATATTAAATTAAAGAATTATGTATGGATTGGTATGGATGGAGCTGTTCACATATACAACGGCTCGATTAACTTTTATTTGACCCTGGAAACGACAGTCAGCCAACGATAAAAATCGTTACCACAAAGTATAAGGAACTCAGAATGTTTTCAGAGAAAACGTGTCAAATAATACTAAATCATCTTTGTCTAGCGGTGCGAGCTGTGGTATGCAGGTGCCACATTTTTGCTCGGAGCGCGGTGAACAAAAGTTAAAGCGCCGCTAACACCAGGCGTCTGGGAGCGGACTGGTTTATAGCTACTTTTAAGGCTGCGGTTCCACTACAGGGTAGTTTTAAGAAAAACGGGTTGAGCGTATACTGGTGCAGAAAAACAGAAACTTTAGAAAATTAGAATTGTTTATTTTTCGGATTTCAATCGAAGAATTAACCACATCCTGATCAAATGGCATCGTTTTAAAATAAAATCCAGTGTCATAAATAATAATAACACTTATTTTCATCTTTTTTTTTTTGTTATCTAGGGTTAAAGATTTCGTCTCTGTAAGTGAAAGTAAAACTCCGTACTATCCTAATCAAAAATCACAAAGCGAGCCCTCGTAGTACCGTAGAAAAAAACGCTACGAAAAATCGTAGCCACAGCTACGCGGTCGGGCCTACTATCATTTATTTTCGAAGTATGTCCGCTCTTTGCTACGCTGCTACGAAACAGCGGCCTAAGTTACTAGCAGCGTATTCAGGTGCTTCCATCATTTTTATATGTCTCGTAATTCCGTTGCGTCTAGCCGCAGTTTCGAGTGAATTATGTGAAGAGGTGGAGTAGCTATAACTTAGACATGCAGCAATATTATTTCTAGAAGCAAGAACTGAACTTTATGGACTAACGCGGCAACATGGTGTCTAGCTATCCTTGAAGTTATAGCAGGAAGTGAAGGTGCTTTAGCTGAAGTTTGTAGGAGTTATCCGAGGATTTAGTGTAATACGCCTGAAAGTATTTTGGACCTTAATGAATTTTCGATGTATTTCTATTTCAGTCAGAATATATTTACTGTGAAAGACTAGAAAGGACGGGTTGAAAATGTATTTGGCACATTTTGGTATTAATAAATTTTTGTCGAACATTTTCAGACGAAATCTAGAGACAGCATAAGTATACAGGAAAAGTTTTTATCCAGTGCGCAAATTGTAACCATGAATTCAGCATATCATTCTAGACCCCCTACCGCAGAAACTTTTCGCCGGTTATACAAAAAAAAATCAGCTGTTCCATACATTTTGACCGCGTAGGTATTGTATTGTATTGTTAAAATTTGCGCACTGGGTAAAAACTTACCCTATATAATTAGACACGCGTCGATGTCACCCGCAGGGACATCGACGCGTAAACTGAAACTATGAATTCAGTACATGACATCCTAGCGTAGAAATCTTACATTAGTCAGATAAAAGAAAACCACCCGTTTCATAGAGAAGTGCACGTACCATACCTACGCGGTCAAAAATGCCACAGCAATTTGTTTAATTTTTAGCAATACACTGGTGAAATCGCCATTAACAAACCGTTCCTACCTTCCACATAAGAAACGTACGACTCACTCGTTACCCTAGAGACAGTAATAACATGTACTACAATGTTTCCATATCTTCATTAACCCCCCTCACCTATTCCTTCGGGCAGTCAGGTGTCTACACGACAACCACAAAGCGACTAATAGTCAGCAGTCGTAAACACTTTATTACCTTAGCCGACTATGAAGTAAACTGTGCCCACGACTCCCCAAGTTATAAGCGGCAGCGGGTAACTTAACTACAACAAGGAAAACTTGCAACCTGGAGAGGATAACTGAATAAGAAATGAGAGTTATGCCAATTGTCCACGAGGCTACCTTAAAGTAACGTGTTACAAAATCAAATCACTTATACTCTATTTATTATATCACTAGCTTTTGCCCTCCTTTCATCCCCTATTTAACTACCTCAGGGGTTGAATTTCGAAAAATCCTTCCTTATTCCTTGTTTACATTATAAAGGGAACCTCTGTGCAACATTTCAGCTTTCTATGTCCAAGGGTTTGGGCTGGGCGTTGATGAGTCAGTCAGTCAGGACTTTTATTTTTATGTAGATAGATTAGACAACCGTTATTCCGATGTAAACGTTTAGTTAACTACGTTATTTCTAGATAAATAAAAAAAAAACAATGTAATCTCTTTGCCATTTACAGCATAAATTTCAACAATATTATACTATACAATAACTAGCGTTATTTGTCTTATCTATATCTAGCTGAAGAGTTTGTCTGTTTGATCGCGCTAATCTCTAGAATTACTTTGCTTTGGATACTCCAATTCTTGAGGAAAGTTATAGGCAAAGTTTTGAACAGCTCAATTCCTAGTAACCTAGCAAAAATAAAGTCAGAGAAGAAGTTGATAGCGTGGGTAGGCAGGCGATACGATGCGACAGACTGAGGCAAGGGAAGAAGAAATTTCACGGGAACAAATTCGCGGGCAGAAGTTAGTGCTATAAAAAATGGAGAAGCGCGACTTACTAACGCGTTATAACTAGTTTGTGATGGTTGCGTCGTGTACAAACTGCCATTTTCGTTGAAATAGGTACTAATCCTGTGTCATTCTGGCTAGTCATTGGCGATTTGAGTTCGTAACACTTTTGAGTAGCGTCGTGGACGTAGGATCTTACTGAACAAGAACTAAAGACAGTAACTCAGCACAACTTGGCAAAGTTACGAACGCTTCGAACGCTTAAATGAGAAAGGAGCATTAAATATCTGTGTTTTTATAAAGCAACGAAGTTTGAAACTTTGTTCGGCGTTTATTTTTATTTGAAGTTTATGCGAAGAAAATTATGTTGAATGAAACTTGTACAGGCAGACCGTGGAGAATTATGAATGTAACACAATACCTACTGGTACTTCCATGAATGAAGTTTACAATTCTAATGTTATGCAACTTGATTCTGAATGAACGTGTTTCAAGGATAATGTAACCACTCAAGCTTATAGCAGACAACTACTAGTTTTCGATAAAAAAAAGACATCGAACTAAGCAATTCTCTTCTCCCCCACCTCTTATTTAGACAGACGTACGTCCAGAAAGACAATTCGAAAGTGGCTATAAAAGGTTTTATTGAAACGAATGCATAGGGAACGAAAGCCTTACGTGGCCGTCTAGTCATCCCCCAATTTATTATAGTCTAGTGAGCATCCCCCTACATCCCTGAAGCTGACTCACATGTCACTAGTCACCCGCCATCCCTTCTAACTCAGACCTACACCCCGTCTAAATATGAGTCACCCACAAGGGCAACGCACCCGCAGCTAATGCCATGCACCCCTGCGAATAGTCGTGAAGCCGCCTGAATCATAACCACGGACTGCAAGACGTATGGGAAGTGTCCAACTTTGTAATGTAGTAACTTTGCCAAGGCAGCTTTTAATTGAAAAGTTTTGATACTTTATTGTGAAAGATGGGAGTTATTTCAGTTGTAACTTCAGGATTAAGCTTAGTTCTTAGCTTTTAAAGTCTAGGGGTACAACTCTCTAAGTCAACGAAGATGCCCGTCCGAAAGTAGTTTACCTACCTGTAAAAAAAGTGTCAAATTTAATTTTTCAGGCAGGTAAATAAACACAGAGCGCGAATAGTAGGGACAACGGGACAACTGACAAATCGGGTTGTCGTTTGTTCTTATTCTTAATTCGGGGTCTGAACTAATCTCCGTCCGTAGTGGTACAGAGTAGGAAAGGAAACGCCCGTGGATTCGCCCAAACCTACGGATTTCGTGCTTAGAAAGTAGGCCCCAGGTGTCCAGGTGTAGGACCAGCTCGAATTATCAGAAAGAAAACATGGCGGTTATGAATGTTATTTGTAACTATGTATGCAGACGTTTAAAACGCATAAAACAGCAGTGTATGTAGGTACGGTTGAATGACGTATGAGCGAAGTATATTCGCAATATTACTTCGTCAGTATTTATAAGTGTCGGGCAATTTGGAAACTTCCGAGCGTTTGTAAATACCACCAATAGCCGTCTGCGTATATCCTGAATGTCATCAGGAGCTCCGGACCGGAATTCCCGATTCAATTTCCGGGAATACGATACATCATTGACTTATATGGGGCGGGAAGCTTCCATTACGTACGATTTTTTCCTGTCTTCCGGTTCGGAACTCAAATTCTCTGAATGCTGAGAGCTTCACACGCACATTTCTCTATCGATTACAATATTGTCTTGCTCAATTCATGATAGATTGGGGGTACAGCTGTTTACACATACCGATCCTTTCAGCTCCGAATTAAATGAAAAGGAAGGACGAATGTAAGGCCCCGAAAGGCATAAACCATCGAACCCACCTAAGGTATTGGAGAAAAGCTTTTAAAAGATTTAGATAAACAGAAGACCTAAATCGGGTATACTATCATATCTAGCTAGGTGGCAAAATCTTACGCCTACAGACGCTTCGTGATTGCTTAAAATACAGGGGGCAAGGGAAACGCTTCCGAAAACGAAGACAGGTGAGTGATTCTCGATACAGTACCATCAGCATTTTTTTTCCTTTTTTTTACACTCTGCTGTGAGATCAGTTAAATGAGCCATTATTTGAGATTAAACACATTTAAAAACGACCCCAAGTCCAGGCGGCGACTTTAGGTTTAGGCATCCTTTGTAATATTACAGAAGCGTCAAACGTTTTAAACTGATGCAAAATAACAGGAGAGGACGAGAATTTCATGAAATGCGACCATTTCATGAAATTATCGTCCTCTTCTGGATATTATATTAGGCTTTTAAGTCTACTCAGCGGATCATATCCCTTGCTACAGATACTACAAGTAACATACTGATATTCACAGCATGCAACACATTAAGAATAAACTTCCTATGATGATGTACATACAGAATTGCTCTATCACAATTTGTGACTTAGTGAGTTCATTTCGGATGTATGCGGTTAGCATTAATTTGTTCGGTTAGATAGCGAGTATGCTTCGGACGGACCGGTTATTGCCGCATCTAGTCGACCAAAACTTCTTACACAATGGACGATTGATTCAGATACTGCAGTTTTAATTTTATTTTAGTACTTAGTTTTTCTTTCATTGCCGACATTTGCCACGATGACTCACTCACCCTCTTTGATATGAGCAACTGGTTTTCCTCGTTAAGTTTCTGAAGGGGTAAATATAATTATAACTTGCCATGGTCACCATTCTTATTATGCGGACAAAATTATTAATTAGAGCAGTGGTGGCCCCGTGGAAACAGCCACACTTTAGTTCGTGTAAATTATTTCATCACTGTTCTCAAAACGGTGAAAGAAAATATCGTGAAGAAACCGGCAGGTCCCTAGAACCAAAAATTCAAAGACATGTGACATCCACCACTGCACTGGGTCCGCGTGTTGGACTACGACCCACTCCTTCTCACTGAGAGAAGGCCTGTGTCCCAGCAGTAAGCTGAATATACTTATGCTGAACGGAATTATTTCAGTGCCATTAACTGTCTCAAAGGCGTTAAACGTTTCATAAAGACGTTAATAACTTTAGGTGCCATAGGTTAAGTCGGATGGCGATCTGGCTTGACCTAAAAGGGGTTCATTGCATGTAATAGCCACATTAATCTTTGATCGTACCCAAGTTAAATGGCGGCATTCAATTTAACGGAGTTAAAATAGCCAAAACATAGCCGTTGTATGAAACCAAGAAGGAAACAACACATCATTAAATAACAAAAGAAAAACATGTTTTTGTCAGAGACAAACGCGTCGTGTAAACGCAGAAAAAACATTATTATCATGACAATATTGTTGCACAAACACACAGCCTTATTGTAGTACGACAAAAGCGGCCATTACACTGCACAGTTGCTTTTAGCACGCTCATTGTCTATGATTAAACGACGGTACACTGAATAGCTTTGTGCTCTGATGAGTCGAAGGAATCATTCATTTGTTTGGAACCGCAACTTGCAGGTAGACGGGTGAATGGAAGGAAAATCTGGGATTGGTTTTAAACTGTCACTGGTTTCATCAAAACTTTGTTTACCATCCCAACTTCCCAGGCTCCTGTTATCTGTTTCGAATCCCACAGAAATTGTTTTGTTTCTGTCTGAAGACGACAGAGCACAAACTGATTAAGATCATAATTGCATTAAGTCGCGAGATGGCTGACACCGCGTCTTGCGAGAGCCACAGTAATCCGATTATAATTGACGACTATCATAATTTGCGCCGTACAATAACCAACAAATCAACATGTACCCAGCTGTATGATTCATAAATCAACAATCGTTTAGTAAATCGTAAATACAAGTTTTTGCAGACTAAGCTAAAGTCTAGTGATGAATCAACACAGTAATTTGAAAGAGAAATACCAAGTGCTAAAGGCAGCAATTTCAAAAATTGCAATCTCGCTCAACCGAACACAACAATTTTCTCGACGGGTTGTATTTATTTACGGGATAATACACGGCTAGCAAATAAAGCCAGTATATCAAAACAGGACCGAAATAAACCTTTTTATTAAATTGATACATGCTCCGAGGCGCCAAACATCGCGGCTCATATATCTAAGAAAACGTTTTAGAAGGCGGAAGCTATATCTGGACACAATGAAGGCGAGGGATCTCTTCCGACATCCGGGGGGGGGGGGGGGGGGGGGGGGGCAGGGGTGGCTGCTAGCCAGATGGGATATTGATAAAAGTCACGTCCGGTAGGTATATCTGGCGCTTAGCAAATTTTATCGAGGACCAGATTTAGGGATTATAATATAGGTTTTCTTATCGGGATGAAGTAATCTCTTATGGAATGGGAATAAAGCCTCAAACACTTGCACATGTATTATGATATGACACCTAATACTACTTTGGTTAGAGGCAATTTGCGAAACGATTTCGGACATAGTGAAGTTTTTCAATCGCATGAGGAAGATATTTTATCGTACCCTAGGTTTATTTCGTATTTTTGTATAGAAACGAGAAAAATAAAGTCTGTTAGTAGCATGAAGCAATTGCCTAAAGCAAAAGGCTTGTGACAACAAAGCTGTTGTGAGTTTAAAACGTTTCAGTTGAAGAAAGGACCTTATACACACTGTTGTAGAGGTACCAAAAGTTTGTTTCAAATATTCTTTAACACTATTTACCCCAATGGAGTGGTTGTGAATACGCACGGTGAAATGTTCGCACTTATGCGAATTTTGCCCTTTTTGGGTATGCTTGAGTGGTATACTGGCACAAATCTGCTTGAGTGGTATATTGGCACGAATCGCCTAGAGGGCCTTGTGGTCAAGTGATAATAGCCGCACACGTCGATCGATCAGGTAAAGCTGCGCTTGCCGCGGTTATTTCACGGATGTCTGACCTTTTTTATATATCGAGACCTCCTGGTGCCTCAGAAAGCACGTTTAGCCGTTGGTCCCGGCTGTAATTCGTGGATCTTTGTCAGTCATTACGGGTACTCATGTTATTTAGTAACTGGGTTGTGGAGGTCAGATAAGCAGTCGAACCATGTAAAATACTGGTATTCAGCTTGTGGCGGCCATCTACAATGCCATATGTGAACTACACAAGACTTGACGTCGCACCGTAACTCTAACTACGTCGCGCAATCAGAGGCGAAATCCGTTTGGTGTGGAAGTCGATCCCAACATATTTGGGAAAACGCTAGGAAGATGGTGATGATGGGCCTCAGGTATGAGGTTACACTTGAAAAATAGGGCATAGAAAACTAGGAGATGAGAATTATGAGCGGTAAGTAAACTCTCACAAATTACCAGGAGCCTAACAAACATAAAGAAGTTCTCTGTATAATAATGGGGAACATACTGGGAAATGTAGATTGGATTTTGAGATTCGTACTTGTTTTATGTGTCATGGTGGCACTAGACAAACTACTAGAAGATCATAATCATGAAGGTATTAGTGTAATGGCCTGATTTACTGCAGGGCTTTAAGCACAAACACGTTAAACGTTAAAAAATTTGTGAGCAAAAACATTGAGACCGCTATCAACATCGGTCCTCCATCTGACATTGATAAATTTTTTGCTACCATCAAGTTTGTAGCTGACCTCAATACACAGTTGGGAGGGCCAGTAAGTGACAGGATTTGTGAGGTAGGTCGGGAGATTAGAGCTGTCATCTCTGTAGATGTTGTTTATGATTACGTCTGGTGTTTCTGAAATTAGTTCGTTTTTTTTTCTCGAGGGAAAAGTTTGTGATTTTTGACGTTTGAAGTTTGTTTTAATTAATTCACAAGTCCTTTTCACAAATCCAATTACAAATTTAATAAACTGTCATAGTTCAGTCATAATGCATTGTTTGTATACCTAAGCATGTTATTTACAAGACAAACACAAAAGCACAAATATGAGATGCCAATTATCAATGGAGAAGATTCACTCACGAATTCACGATTAACGAAGTTCACGAACAAGAAACTACTTACGCAAAAACATGCCAAGACGTAAGTATCATAACAAACTCTAACTTGCTAAGAAAAACCAGTTTCTTATTCTAATACGTACATTATGCAAGATCTAGACATTTCGGCAGCAAAAACAAAACAATTGCACCACGTGGTTTTGTCGAGCATAGAGGAAATCTATGTAGCGTCGATCAAGGTTATATACAAGTTTTTTTTTTAAATTATATTTTTAACAATGGCCATTCGACCGTTGCCTGGTTGACTGCCACGTTCGGAATAGTCCGACTGAATTTCGTCTTCAGTCTTCAGCAATTTTCGGACGAACAAAAAAACCTTTTTCAATTGAGCCTTTGCTGAACTGATTGCAACCGCGACTGCAAATTTTAGAGACCTGGTATGTAGTCCTTTGATTAGGTAAGGGGTTCTTTCTGGGGGTCTTCACCCGCGTAGTTCCCGTTCCAGTGGAAGTACCGGGATAATATGTAGCCTATGTCTTTAATAACTAATCTTCTGTCCTTAACTGTCTTTAATAACTTTGTGTTTAATAACTCTGACCGTTCAATCTGACAATCTGACATTTTATTGAAAATCCGATTTTGTTACATGATGTTTTATTTCAATTCTGTGATTTTATTTTTTACTCTCTTAATGAAATTTTGTTCTTTTCTGTTGCAGTGTGGTAAAATTTTATCTTATTTTAATTTTGATTTGAAATATTGGTTTCTTGCCTGAAATAAATGAATTTTATTTTGTTTTTATTTTATTTATGTCACCCAGAGGATAGTGTAGCTTCCCAACAGTGAAAAAACAAATTGATTCAGTAGTTTGGAGCCTATTCAATTCAAACAACCAAACAATCAAATCTTTCCTCTTTATAATATTACTATAGAAAATCACCGCGAACATTGAAATCATCAACACTAAAGTTCAAATTGAGTGACTATTTCTTGAAAACAAGATATTCGAGGTTGGAGTCTTACGAAAGTTTTACTGATGTTTCTAACGATTACAATTCTGTTAATGCATATATTCGTTCCTGTCGCCAATCATAAAACCAGACACTGCTGTACCATGCACACCTGCCTACCCATTCGGGAATACAGGCGTGAAGTTATGATGTTATGGCTATAAAAGTGTTTACAGTGCACCACTCGTTCAACGCCACATCGGCTGCGATTGCGTGTAAATATTGTAGATCCAAACATGGCTCTAAGTGGGATTGGATTGAAGTGGAAATGGATTGAACTAACCCAGGGTATAAAATTGAGTACATTTATCAAATAGATTGAAAGTGGTGAAGTAGTGTCACATGTAGACTAATCAAAGCGATGAAAAGGCTTGTTAGATTTGAGACTGCGTGTGGACACATTTCATGCTCAAAACTCGAAGCATGGATTGCAATTAAACCATTTAGAGGTCAAGGAGTCGGTCAGTCACAAAAATAAAGCTAGTTGCCTATTCGAAAGCGGTGTAGTTACCTATGGAGAAGAAGGGGGCAAGAAACTCCGCGGCGATGCCGCTTCAAAGATGGTCAAGTTACAACTGTCAGACATGGAAGTGACCGCGAAGTGCGTGAATATTATTTAAAGAAAAGTAAGGAATATAATATTATTTCTTAAATGTTAGTTACTTAGTTATTTATGTTGTTATGAGGAATCAATTCTCTATAAACGGAACCCTTACTTAGCTATATTTAATGCAATTTTGAATGTAAACAGCACAGGTATGAAGCAACAAGATAACAAGATGAAGATGCTTGTGATAGAGTGAGGCGTGGGCGTGGGCGTAGGTTTAAAGAGGCAGAATTTAGGTTATCCAGTTATCAAAATGCCAAAAGGCAAAAAGATAAGCAAGCTTTAGCTAAATTAATTAGAGGACAAGTCAAGAGACATTTCAAGTCTACAGTTGACTGAAGTTGCGTTTGCCATTAGTTAGTTAGTATGTAAGTTATAATCTGTGGAAAAGACAATGGGAAAAGGTAGTGCATCTTAAGTTTATTGAATATAAATGTTTATTTATTTAAGTCATCATCATTTCAGCCGAATGACGTCCACTGTTGGAAATAGGCCTCTTTTAAAGTCCGAACATTATATTGTTACGACATTATTACACAACATTATTGTTATGTCCATTTATTTTTAATACACTACTGTTTGTTTTTCTTTACAAAATATCATCATTTTCCTGCCCTTCCACGAATTTATTCTCAGGCTGATTTCCGGCCACCGGCTCACCGCGTGGGCTTGCGGACGGCAAGTAATGGGTAGCTCGCTGTCCGGTAAGGACCAAGCCCAGGTCGACGGCGCGTTGTGTTCCACGCGCGCCTCATAGAGATGTCAGCACAAACCGATAGGGCCTGCAAGGGCCGATGCCTGCCAGAGGTGCGGGTTTGTTAGAGATACCGCCGCCCTTGGCATACAGGCTACTGAGGGAACACGGGTGGATTTTAGTCAGTAAAATTCTGACACGCCCTCCTGCTCCATCCAGAGCGGGAGAAGTTATTTGATGATTACCCACCCAAAAAAAACAACAATTTATTTGGGGTAGGCGCAACATATCTTTTTCTTCTGCACTTTTCTATTAAGCGTCATCTCGGTACATATGTAAAAAAAGTAAATAACGTTATTCCGTAAAGTTTTTTTAGGTTATACCTAGTTCATAATATGAATGTACAGATTTCGTGTAGAACGCATACACACGTCAAAATCACATTAAAAGCGAAGGTTTCGGTACCACATTTCCATTTACAGCTTGGCTTATCGTATGAAATGAAAACGCAAGTCCACATTAATTCCCGAGAGATGTTGATTAAAAAATATTACTGAAAGCGCGAAACGAGGGCAAACATTGACTGACTCGTAAAAGTAGATTACTATGATCATAAAACTCTGCTATTTAATGTTACATGTACGGCTGAAAGTGATGCTGACATTATATGAAAGTTACACAATATGTTAGTAGATGTGTCTTAGCATAAAACCAATGATCGAAATTGAAAGGACATAGAAGATAACTAATTTAATACGCAATCTCTAGTTAAGAACTAACTAATGTCTAAATAGAATAACTAGATGAGCAAAGCATAGTATATCATGCAATTGGAATGAATGTAAAGATATTAACAAAGTGGTCCTTCGTACATTGAATAATATTTTACCAGAGAAAAACAACCGCTTTCCAAAACCATTATTGCGAAAACTAGCATTAATGTTTGAAGTCGTTGGCAAAAAACGAAAATACGAAACCGAAGACACCAAACTTCAAAGTATACTCGTATATCAACCACTACATGCTATGTAAACAACAGACACAGGAGGCCATTAGTAATTTACACAAAGTGGTTGAAGAGAACGGAATTGATGAGAATAACGACGAACAGACATTTAAAAAAAAACATACACAGACGCTACAAGTCTTCCTCTTTTTTAAATTGGTTAAAAATGGAAAGATTTCTGTCCTTTTCCGATAGTGTAAATAATTTTGCCTATAAAACACACGGATCATTTCATGAGAGCATGACCATGTGCCGGCAACATCTTATACCGACCACCATACATATAATTGAACGTAAGTATTAATTAACTAAGGAGATAGTTCCTGATCCCTCGCCCTCTTCCTATTTAATTGAAATAAGTAGGAGCCTTGAGGATACTCCAGTTGAATAATCTCCCGGCTTTGGAGGCTTAGAAGAAAATAATAATTACAAGAAAATTGTTTTCACAGGCACACTGAGCTAAGAAGTAAAGAAAGTAAAACAATAAATGGCAGTAACTATGTTGTTAATGGCAAAAACGTTAAACACGAACTTAATAATGATCTTTTTTAACATCTTTATTTTGTAACGTTAAAGATGACTAGAACAAACATCTATAAAAAAAAAAACACTAAAAAGTGAAAAATATCTTTAATTTCGGAAATCGGTGGCAAACAACAGAATACAGATACACCGACTTCCGAAATAAGACTTAATTTTGAATTCTTATGTGTTTTTTTTTGGAAGTCTTTTGTTTTTTCGTTGTAAAAAAAAACAATAGCACTCCGGGAGTGCCGACAGAAGTAAAACTTGAACAATTACGTGTGTATTTTTGAATCGTAGGGAAATATTTTTTGAATCGTTAGATTAAACAACGTTCAATGTACATACGTTTAACGTTGTTCGTTCGTTCTTCGTGTCGTCAGTGGTGTCAGTAACAGTGTCGCGAGTACAATTGTTTTTTTTTTTTTCATCTTAAGAAATGCCTAACGCGCCTAAAGAAGTTTTCAATTCAAAAAGTTTTTCATTTTACTTGTTATACCTACCAATTCAACACCGACACTACTACTATACTAGTAGTATACTAGTAGTTGTTATGAAAACAACAGTGACAGGAAGTATTTGAACATCATCAAGATACACAAAGAGGATTAACTATGTATTATGGAGGCTAAAGCAAAAACGAACGAAGCAAATTTAATAAAATCCTGTCCATTAAAAACAGAATCTTTGAATTCGATCCACAACTGCCGGAAATATTGCGGAACATACATGGAACAAAAAAAAACCATGTAGACGAATTTAGAACCTCCTTCGTTTGGAAGTTGGTTAAAAATGCCTAAAAGTAACATTATACACGCATATTTCATTTCTATAAACTGTTACAGAGTGTCACAAACTCACAATATTAATAAATGTTTCGGAGTGGAAAAAGCCCTAAACATTTCAATATACTCTCAGAGTCTCAGCAACATTGCTATTTGTGCGGAGTTACCTAATTAAAATCTAGAACAAAGCTAACAAACTATACATAATTTAGTCTCTTTGCTCACAAACATGGTGGGTATTCATAAAATTTAACTTGACAGAGCAATATCAATTTGCCTAGCCTTTTCCCATCTACCTATGTTGGCGTCGGCTTCCAGTCTAACCGGACGCAGCTGTATACCAGTATTTTACATGGAGCGACTACCTATCTGATCTCCACAACCCAGATACTGGGTAATTGGATTCCTCTTGGCAAGACTGGCTGTCTTTCGTGCTTCTGAGGAGCCGTAACGACTGACAGAGATCTATGAGTAAAAACCGGGACCAACGGTTCAACGTGCTTTTCGAGGCACGGAGGGGTCTCTATATGTAATGGGTGATCACCTATTCACGGACAGACCTCGGCAAGCGTAGGTTAACCTATTATTTAACCACTAGCCCCACAAGCAATAAAAGGATGTAATTCATCAGCTCTATCAAGTAACATCTGCCTTGATAGGACTCTATAAATAGACGGAGCATTGTCCGAATTGAGACATTGGCCAATTTACTTTACGGCATGCGGCAGCCATCTTAGCAAGATCTCGACTCAATTAATACGACTGAACTGTTATGGGAGGAGATTTTTATGGTTTTTCGTCAAAAGGGAAAATAACGTTGAAAATTGACATCTCGAATTAGTATTTCACTGATGATCGATTCATAAAGCGACTCAGGAATTTCTCAAACTCAAATTTCTCAGCAGAATATATTTTTGAACAAAATAACGACAATATTTTTATGGAACAAAATATTCTTTAGACGTTTGTTTAATCTTACAAGACGTAAAGGCAGACACGTAGAGAATGGAAGACAGTGCAACAAAGCGTGCCCGGATTAAAGATTTATATCACCTCCCAGCGGACGAACTATCCAGAAATCTCCGAGCAAAACAAACAAACAAAACCAGTTAGACATTGGTCCTGCTCAGAATTTCAGCAACTGATTCTCAGGACTGCGTCCGAAACCGCAAATCCTTTGAGAATCAATAATAGGTATGTCAACATTGTTGTCCTTGTTGTAACGAATGTGATGGAGAGAGATGGAACATAGTGGAGCACGTTGATTATCTCCAAATGAATACCAGTTGTATCCAGATTTGTCGAGGCCGACGGTGGACAACGGGACACGATCTGCAGTAGATAGGTAGCTATAAAAATTCTGATAAACATGATATTTGGATGTTGAGTGTGCCAGATTGATATTGTTGTTTGTTTGAGTTTATATAATTATGTAATAGTAAATGAAATAGTGACAATAATTAACGATAACGCGTCTGCCTTGACAAACGAAAAGAAATCTATAATTATTATTGTTCTATAAATTCTGAATTCTCCAATTACTTTTAAGGCTCTCTGAACGTCAGGGCTCATAATAACTTCACATTCAAGTACAGAAAATACAATATAACAAAACCAGGCACTTATTCCTATGAAATATAGATATTATCAAAACCTATCTTTAGCGGATCTTCAAAAGCGCGGCACATAACTGGTTTTTCAGCCCCTAAGCCGAAGCTGAGTTAAGCAAATGGAAAATGCACGACCCTAATCCTGATTAAATGCATTGAAGGGAGGAATTACTGTTCAGCCCCCTAGAAAAGGTTCCACCATTAAAATACGCCAATGGAAATGGCAATAAACGATTTCGATGTTATTTGCATTAAATTTTGTAAATTGCTTCCATAAATTTAATACCAGGCAAAATATGAGTTTTGGGAAAACCACCATAATTTGATTGAAGTTTTAGCTTACATAAAAACATTCATCTCTTCTCTCTCAACTCAAGTCTTACCTTTATAAATGATAATTTTTAATTAATAATTTTTACACGATAATCATATTTTAAAAACTAGATGCGGTCGGTGTTTCTTACGATTCTATCCGACTACTGTGAGAAGAAAGGCCGGAACTACCTTGGAGGTCGCGGTCTCTTTTAAAGTCCGGACAAAATTTTGGTTAGATCATGTGATGACTATGTAGACTGGTGTCTGAAATTGTCTTTTGAGGATAGCACCCCACTTATTGAATGGACCTGTCCAGTCAGCGCACGCGTTTATCAGTAATCATGCAGCTCAACTCAGAACTTAAGGATACTTAAGGTACAACGATTCGACGAGCAATACCAAAGAAAGGACATTTGGCTAAGCCGCATAAATTACTCAAACTGCCAGACGAGAAAAAAAGAAAACAAACAAAAATAAAACACATAGGTACAAAATTTTCCCATTCGAAAAACGGAAGACAAAATACGAGCAAAATTCAGTAGGGACCGAGTATATATCAGATTCGATTAACGTTCAACTAAATGGCTTTGATTAGAGTCTAAGCGTTCATTAGACTTACAAAGTAAAGTAATGCTACATTGGTACCTTAGCTGAACTAAACTAAAAAAAGTCTACATTACTAGTCTGTTTGTCTTCCAAAATTTGGTGAAGTGATGCAATCTACGGAGTGTTTGCCAAAAAACTTTTACTATGTTTACCTTCGGGAATGTAGGACGAAAGTTAAAACTACTGTTCACAACAATCCCTTAATTAAATGTCTTCAACGTAAGGATAAGGTGTACTTACGGAGAAAAACAGAATTCGCTTCGATTATCCGGGCGACAATTTTGGAGACACTTATCTGACATACAATGTAAAGGAGGCTTCGAGCCTGTAATCATCTGCCAAGGACAGTAGCCTGGCATTGATGCTGCTAATGCTTTTACCGATATTTTCATTCCCCCAACAAAATTGTATGCTCGTAAAACATGTGGTCTCGATACGAAGTTACCGAGTATCGATTTTTTGGGGCCGACTTCCAACTTCCATTTTAGACACTAATCTACATTGTCCTCATATGATCTGACCTCGATTATGTCTGGAGTGAGTTCGTTTCGCATTTCTTCTTAGGGGTAGTCAGATAAGAAATATCGACTCCATTTTTTTTTTATATGACGTGTAAAAGTGATTCTGATATCGTATTTACAGGATAAACAATTTCATTTCATATCTTCACTCAACCTCCTTTGCTAGAATAAAAGATTTTGGGCCAATAATGAAATGTGTTTTTTCTTAAACAAACGTGGTTTCAATCGGCGATTGGTCCTCAGTTGCACATAATTGTGATCACACTTTGCAACTCAATTGAAACTAGACACGCAGGCACCAACCGTTTGCTCCAAATTGGTTGCAAGTGCAAGGTTATATGCGGTCTATACCGGTATGCTCTGACGTCTATTTAGTCCGGTTCGGTATCAACCAAGGTCCACACAGGGCGCTGACCCAATTAGACCCTTCCTGTATATCTGGGCAAACCCCGGATCTACCTAGCATATAGCTATTTTGGTAAAGGTTCGATTCAAGGTCATTGGACGGTTTAATAAAGATTGTGTTGAGGTTCTTAAATGAAGATGGCCTGACGTCAAAATTATAATATTGCTTGTATGTCATTATGTAAGCCATGCCTGACGATTTCATGTAGTCGAGCTCAACATTTGACTGCAAATAACAGTACAATGCAAAGTTTTGTGCACATAGAGTAAGTCGCAGGTCTATCTTTCATATTGCATTGTATGTAAATCGCTTACATATTGTCAATTGGCAGTACGGTCGCTGGTTCATCGCGCGTCTGCGCCGCTATTATGTAACTTCACTAGACTGCGATAGGTCGACTTGATTGATTGAACCAGTGAACGTTACTGAAATGATTGGATTCCCACCGCTGTGTATAGCGATATGCAGCCGTCTCTCTGAAAAGAGGTCTGAAAGGCCGCTGACCCAATTAGCCTTTCACCGTTGATAGTTGAGGTTTGGCGGGAAAGGCGCATCGATAGTTTCGGAACCAGTTTATTTCTGCTTTAAAGAACACATTAATTAATACTTGTTTGTTTAAGGATTCAATATCGAGCTTTTTGATTGCGATTGTGTCAGCCTAGATCATAACAATACTTGAGAAATTAAATATACACTTAAGGGGAACCTAGTCGCGGGCTCGAACTCACTGATGGACCTAGCTCAAAAGTTGTCTCACCAGGCTTCGTGTCCGACAGAGGTAGTACCCGTGAAGAGCAGTTAGACGCTAGTCTACACGTACAACATTATTGAGTGAGCTGCAGGATCAGTTATAGTAAAACAGGCGCGTAAAAATTAAGAAAAGTCCTTCGGAATATCGGGTTTTCTGACAAAACCACTGCATAAAATCAATGACCAATAACGTTTATTGAACTTTTCGATAATTGAGCTTTGTCGGTACCGACTTAGTTTTGGAGATTTCACACTTCTTTTATTACTTAAACACGCCCAAATTTAGGTTAAATTATCAAGAAAAACGTATAATAGGTCTTTACCTATGAAATTGCCGTTTTGTATGAAAAAATTTAAACGAATTTTTTTCATGAATTTTTTATTTGTATTAATCGAAGTAATCACCCATGCAATCAATGCATCTTTGCCATCGCAGTGGCAGTTTATTGATGCCCTTCTTAAAGAAATCAGCTGGACGGGAGGCAACAAATTCTTCAAAGGCATTTTGTACTGCCTCTCGGGTATTAAATTTTTTTCCCGCCAAGAAGTTATCCAAATTCTGGAAAAAGTAGTAGTCTGTAGGCGCAAGGTCTGGTGAGTAGGGCGGATGACGGAGAGCTTCCAACCCCAGTTCTTGCAACTTGGAGACCGTCTGCTGTGCAGTATGAGGTCGCGCGTTGTCGTGCAGGAGCAGCGGAGACGAGCGATTGACCAATGCTGGTTGGAGATGCGCCAGCTTCTCCATCATTGTGTTCAGTTCTTCACAGTACACATCTGCAGTAATGCTCACCCCGTTTGGTAAGAAGCTGTGATGAATCACACCGGCGCTAGACCACCAAACAGTGACCATCACTTTTCTAGGGGTAAGTTTTCGTTTAGGGCATTGTTTAGGTGCTGAACCAGGATCCAACCAACTTGCTGAGCGCTTACGGTTATCAAACAGAATCCATTTTTCATCGCAGGTAACAATGCGGTTCAAAATTCCTTCATTTGTGTGTCCGTTGAGCAGTGCAAGGCACGTCTCGACGCGTACTTCGCGCTGGCGATCATTGAGTTCGTGGGGCACCCATTTGTCAAGCTTTTTTACCTTGCCAATTTGACGCAAATGGACCAATATTGTTTTGACGCTAACGTCGAAAGCTGCTGCTAATTCAGCCGTAGATTGTGTATCATCAGCTTCCACAATCGCCTTTAATTCGTCATTGTCGACCAAAGTCTTCGGACGACCGCGAGGTTCATTTTTCAGGTCGAAATTTCCAGAACGGAAGCGAGCAAACCAATAACAGGTGGTGCGTTGGTTTGTAGTGTTAGCTCCGTAAACGTCGTTGATGTTGCGTGCCGCTTGTGCCGCGTTGCTGCCACGACGGTACTCATATTCCATAATTACTCGAATTTTTAACGTATACATGATGACGAAAAAGATTGAAATGCGATGAAAATGTAACACTAATCAATAAAGAAATGACTACTTTTAGAAAAAAAATCCATGTTTTTAAAATAAAATTAATTTGAAATTAGAATTCTTAGCCAAACAAAAATTATTTTGATTTGAAATGGCCAGTACTGCAGAACGGCAATTTCATAGGTAAAGACCTAATATTTGTTGGCTCTTAACTTTTTAATGGTTTTTAGTTTTAGTATTCTGTTTACGGACAGACAATATTAATAAGAAGACAAAACCATACCATGTTAAATTTTTGATGTACATTGTCAAACAGCGGAGTAATAGTAATACCCTCCCTAAGTTTGTATGGGAAAAATGTAGACTAGGTTCATCTTAAGACCTAACTTTAAGGATTTGGTACAGACCATAAGACTGAACAATTATCTCCATGGGACCAATATCGCAATCGTGAAAAAATTATCAACCATCCCATACAGATCTTCAATACCTACTTAACCTAAATGTATGGGACAGCAGTATTTTTTCGCGTTGATGGTCTACAGATTAAACCGTTAAATTTGACAGGTCATTGACAACAAATCCTGTATGGCTCCTCTCCTCTCCTTCCTTCTCTGTCTCTTATAATAGGTCAGTTATGAATGACAGTATGAGTTGCACCACTTAGCTGTCTGTAGTTATTATGAAAAGTTTCCATTAGTAACATAGAAGGTGTCACGACACAGAGCATAAAGTTAAGTGTCCTACGTTTTATAACCTTTTGTTTTTAAAATTCGTTTTATCTTCCCGTTTTAGAAACAAAAGGTCTCTAAGGAGCTCCCGCTTCTCATGTACGCCATCTGCCGTGTGACACAATACGTGTTTGTTGAATACATATTTAATATCTTCGTTGGAAAGATTGTGTATCGTCAAAATGATATGTCGCTGAAACAATGTAGAGGCGGAGCGACATATCTGGAGCAACTGTAAAATTCGTTTCATTTGGTACAATATTTATGGCTTCACTGGAAGATTTAACAATTTTGTAAAGAACATTCGTGATCAGTTTGTTATCAACGTTTAAATTGTACAGTTCTCCGGAGACAATTTAATAAGAAAGGACGATCGGGCGCCACACGTCTCAAGATTTTTAATATCAAACTTCTTGGCTTTTATATTAATTGTTTAAGGCATATGCAATTTTCAGAGACACAAAATATGAGTATCATGCCAGACAGTTACCAACCAGCTAAGAATGAAATAATAATGAAACTTATCGTTAGACTAAGAAGAACCGTATAATCATTTTGGAAGCACTACGCCCCAGACATTGAAGTTTTAACTACAGTTGAGAATAATCGTCAGTAATATTAGTACTAACAAACTTAAGAAAAAAAAAATATGTTTTAATGAAAATAGAACATTTTTCGCTGAGCCTTTTACATAAACGGGATGGCTAGGTCATCTGTTGAGTGCCAGACCGTAATAGTGAAGCATTAACTGTAGACTGGGGACGGAGGATAGGTCACCCCTAGCGTTGACACTATGCAGACTTCAGCAAATTACGAAATTAATTACACACTTATAAATATTACACACATTAGCGACTCTGACTAAAAATCTAAAAGAATAGTACTTGGACAATTTAAAAGAGTTAGTAATGACTGTAATGACCACTAAGCAGACCAAGCTACAGGATAGACTGACTGTTTTATTTGTAAAAAAGATTTTTATCTTTTACGTTTCAGTTAAGTATTTACCCCACACCAATTCGTATACCACTTCTTGCTATGATAACAACAGTAACAGGAAGTAGTAGAGCAAAAACGATCCCCGTAACGTCTATAAGATTTATTTGGGACCTGAGGCATAAGCTATGCTATCTATTAAATTATTTAGATTTTTTAAGAATATTCGAAATCAATCCACATTGCCGGAGACATCGTGGAACATACATGCAAAAATAAAATATAGGCTATTTCCAAACCAACATGCTTTAGACAACTTTATACAAAACTGAAATTATACTGTCACGATGACACCAAACATTTTTCCAACGTATAATTATCGATAATCGTCTTGACTATTAGTGCTGGTCCCCTAATTCACACCCACTAAAGGTTTGTAAAGGATTACAACATAGCCAGGTGTGAAAGCACATTAGGGACATAGGGAATACGATACCATCATACCATCATTTATCATATTTACATCAGAACCCCTCAAACCTGCAGTTATATGGACATTCAATTACGTAAATGTACAAGTTGATGTGTTATTTTCAATATTTAATGAACTGGACAAACAAAAGAATGTCACTGGCAACAAGAATGGAAGCAATCCAGAAGGGGAGGTAGAGAATAAAGACGCGCTGCTTGAAGGAAGCGTAATATTTCACTGTCAAACTGAGGTCCACAAGCTATTAATTGATGTTTCCAATTCTTTTCCATCGATTTTTAGATTGGAATCTATACTTGTTACGCAATGCGGTCGTTAAACAATTTGCCATAAATAGCTGAGAGGCAGTAAATATATCGTAAATTCGTAATTAAGGTTTGTACCACCAGTCACTACATGCGAGTTTCGCAGGTGGCTTTAAATTACTACAAGTTTTAATTGCATATCCATGATGTGTGGTTTACTTTAGAATTATAACATAGCAGGTCCTTCATTCCTGGGGTCTTAATTAGAAGAATTGATTGTTTTGGCACAGATCAAAGGCCTACCCTAAATTGGGTTCATTCTAAAGTTCTCCAGTATTGACCACTCGCCAACAAAAATGTCCAAAGCCTTATTTTAACAAACATTAAAAATAAAAACAGTTTAGATAAAATCGTAGCCAGAAAGTTTCCAGAGATTGGCACCTATAAAATATTACAAATTTTTTTTATTTAGTTGCTTTTTAGCTTCGAATGGCAAATGTAGAAATTTCTGAAGGCTTCCGTTTTACGAACCGTAAAAAAAAATCAGTTTAAACAAAATCGTAGCGAGAGTTTCCAGAGATTTGCTGATACCTGAGAAACAGGACATGTCCTAGTTTGGGTGTCAGGAGTTCCACATAACGTGCATTTACTACGTGGATAAAGTTTTTTTTTTAATGCATTTGTAAACCCCTTTTTCTCCCCGTATTGTATTAGGCTTATGAAATTTTATTTCATTTATTAGCACCAAAAAAAGTATTATCCAATTTTTTCTTTAGTTGACATTTACTTTTAACTTTGAATAGCGAAGGTAATCTACACTTGTTTTCATTACATTTCTTTCTCGCGGCAGATCAAGGGTTAAATATTCGCCAGTATCGCTAGGCTGGTTTTCAAATAAAATACCGTAATTTAGCCATCCTTTATGCTTTAACGACACAGAAACCGTATCTACAGGATTTTATGAAAGGTCGCCCTTTGAAAATGGGACAAAATCAATGATCCGAATCTCTATGAACGAGACACAGTTGCTTTACATATTCACCCCCCTTCATTTGAGGGACATCAATGGCGGACGGCATTACGAAGTCATGATGAAGGTTCAATACAATAGTTTTATTTTATTTTGTGGACAGACTTTATCGACGGACTGACTTTACGGGAAAATACAAATAGGTAAAATGTTTGTAAAGTAATATTTTAAATGTGAAAGTTTGTATGTTTGTTACTCAATCACGCAATTTGGCACACAAATCAAATCAAATATATATAATATTGTTACGAGCTTGGGGTTCGTGACAATTAAAAACTGCCGATATGAATTACCAAAAATAACACTTTAATTAAACACACTATAACACAACACAATAGCACTACGGATCACTCTTAAGTCGCACTTGAAGATCGCTTTAGATGTTCTCGCATGTATCGCTTCCAATGAACTACCCCGAGACGCGCTCCGTTCCCGCTTATATAGGGCCCTCGGATAGTTCCAGAACCTTCTACCGTAGAAGCATCTAGAATGTTCGAGTACATATCGGCCCTGACCGAACACATGTCGATAGTTCCAGAAAGTTCTAGCATCGAACTTTCTAGAAAGCTCCTGACCATTAATTCCGCTATTCGATAAGAGATGGCGCTAGTGGCAACCAAACATTAATTGT
Source organism: Polymixis flavicincta (assembly GCA_949987655.1). NCBI lineage: Eukaryota > Metazoa > Arthropoda > Insecta > Lepidoptera > Noctuidae > Polymixis > Polymixis flavicincta. The sequence continues at coordinate 23,218,760 of OX465183.1, forward strand.
GCGGCGCAACACTGCCCCCATCTAAGAGATGCTCGTCCCGAGCATTATCGGCCCCATAATAACGCGCCAGTCGATCCACGTGGACTATCTTAGGAGTACCTCTTGCACCTTTCTGTATCCGGTAGGTAACGTCATTGATCTTTGTCACAATCCGGTACGGTCCGTCCCAGTTAGCTTGAAGCTTAGGAGATTTCCCTTTGCTGCGGACGGGATTGTGCAACCACACTAGTGAACCTTCGTCAAACTCTTTATTGTTCATTTTGCGGTCATAACGGGTTTTCATCTTTTCAGACATTTGCTGGCCTGAGTGTCTGACGTGCTCATAAATGTCATTCATCTTGTTCCGCAAGTCATTCGCATAATCGGTTATACTGCGTGGGGCATCAGGTGGTATTCCGGTGATCAGGTCTGCAGGTAGCCGTAATTCCCTTCCAAAGTTTGCGAAAGCTGGTGTCACCGATGTGCTTTCGTGAACAGCGCTTCGATATGACTACAAAAACGGTTGTATGTGCTTGTCCCAATCTCGTTGCCGATTTTCCACAACTTTTGCTAGGTACCTCTCTAATGTCTGATTGAATCGTTCCACCATTCCATCCGATTGTGGGTGGTAAGAAGTTGTTCTTGTTTTATGAGTACCCATCACTCGACAAGTTTCCTGGAATATTTGAGACTCAAAATTCCTTCCTTGATCACTGTGAATCTCTAAAGGTACTCCAAAACGACAGAAGACTTCATGAACTAATTTATCTGCAACTGTTGAAGCTTCTTGATTTGGAATGGCGAAGACTTCCGGCCACTTAGTGAAATAATCCATCACAACCATGAAATACTTGTTACCACTTTCACTTTCCGGAAACGGCCCCGCAACGTCAAGGGCTATCCTCTCCCATGGTGCACCAACATTGTACAATTTCAATGCACCTCTGCTACGCGTCTGAGGTCCCTTTACAGCTGCACAACTTGTACATTTGCGACACCAGTCCTCGACATCGTCCCGACAGTGGACCCAGTAAAACCGTTCTCGTATCTTCAGTAGAGTCCGTTTTACTCCCAGGTGACCTCCGGAACAACCATTATGGTACAGCTGCAGAACATCCGGTACTTGAGATTTAGGGACAACCATTTGCAAGTGACAGCTGTTTCCCCTAGCATTTTCCCATTTACGGCATAGGACTCCATCCTGAATCACCAAGCTGTCCCATTGGGCCCAATAGCTCTTTGTGACCAAACTCATTGCTGAGACGTCGCTCCACTTGGGCTTAGGAGCTCTGGCCTTCATCCACTCCAGAATCGGCCTGATTTCCGAATCTTCCTGCTGTGCACGTTGTAGGCTTTCCTTCCACTCGTTGCTGAGGTCCGTCCTGAGCATCCTCACAGGTGCCACTTCCTTACTCTCTTGCCTAGTACAATGCTCGCAGTCTTCAGGACAAGGTCTTCTTGACAATGCATCTGCGTTGCCATGAGATTTCCCGCTGCGATGTTCGACCACAAAGTCGTATTCCTGCAGTAGCTCAATCCATCTCGCAACTTGTCCTTCTGGATTTTTGAACTGCAATAGCCATTTCAGTGCAGCATGGTCGGTTCGTAAGTGGAATTTCCGACCCAGAAGATATTTGCTAAAATGCTGCAAGGACTTTACCATAGCAAGCAATTCCCGTCTCGTGACACAATAGTTCCTCTCCGGCTTTGACAACGACTTGCTGAAGTACGCTATCACAACTTCTTGATCACCATCCCGTTGAGACAACACACCACCAAGTCCTGTCACTTGCGTCTGTGTCAACTATAAATTCCTTGCCTGCATCAGGGTACCCCAAAATAGGTGTTTTGCATAGTCGGTCCTTTAACTCCTGGAATGCGATATCACAACTTTCATCCCAGCAGAAATGTCGCTTCTCCTCGGTTAGCTTATGCAGGGGTTTGGCAATATCCGCAAAGTTCTTAACAAATCGCCGATAGTAAGAGCACAACCCCAAAAATGCTCTGACCTGCGTCTTGTCTTTTGGAACTGGCCAATCCTTGACAGCGGCGATTTTCTCTGGATCCGTGCGGATACCTTCTTCCGACACTACATATCCCAAAAAACTAACTTGCCGTTTGAATAGTGAACATTTCTTCGGACTCAACTTGAGGTTGGCACTCTGGATCTTCATGAGCACGCGTTCCAGGTTTTGAAGATGTTCTTCAAACGTACGGCCTACGATGATGATGTCATCCAAGTAGACCAGACAGGCATCGCCAATCAACTTAGTTAGTACAAGTTCCATCAACCTTTCAAACGTTGCCGGAGCGTTGCACAATCCAAACGGCATGACTTTAAATTGCCACAGACCCTTTCCTGTCGAGAATGCTGTTTTCTCCTTGTCCTTGGGGTCAATTTCCACTTGCCAGTAGCCACTTTTCAGGTCCAGCGTGCTAAACCACTTTACTCCAGTGAGCATGTCCAACGTGTCATCAATTCTTGGCAAAGGGTAGCTGTCCTTCTTCGTAACGTCATTCAGACGACGATAGTCAACACAAAACCGCATGCTGCCGTCCTTCTTCCTTACCAGCACTACAGGTGAACACCATGGACTAGATGAAGGTTCAATAACACCATCATTCACCATTCCCTCAATCATGGTTTCTACTTCCTTTTCACGCGCTACCGGCAATCTCCTTGGCCGCTGACGGATAGGCAACTCGTCGCCTGTATTTATTTTGTGTTGAACTAAGCCAGTCTTCCCAATGTCACTATCGTTTAGGGAGAAAACTTCGGCGTACTTCAGTAACATCTTCTTCGCCTTGCCCATCTCATTTTGAGAAAGAGCGCTGCGACACTCTTCTAAAAGTGTGGTCACTCTCGTTTGTGCATCCTTGCTGGGGGTCCCAGTCGATAGATATTGGCATTGACGCAGCCAATCCACTTCCTCGCAAGTACCAATCAGTGTGCCTTTTTCAATAGTCTGTTCCTGATCACAAAGGTTCAGCACACGTACCCCTGAGATGTCGGTGGCTCTGACCAAAGTTCGTGCCACTTTCCATGGAAGGTCATTGTCTACCCTTTCCACGAGTACACAACGATGAGTTTGCCCAGGATTCCGAGGAAGACTAACCGGCACAATCGTTTCTGATCTCGGAGGAAGAACAATTTCCTTAAGGCTGTACACATTCCCTGGTAACGCCCCTTCCATAAAAAGTTCCTCTCGTCCACATTTCATAACTCCCTGCTTGACGTCTCGCAAAAATTCTTCCTCATAAAGTCAAGACCCAGGATGCAATCGTCCATAATATCAGCCACGATGACATTATGCAGGTAGGTCCTGTTGCCTAGCTTCAACTCCATCTCCTTCTCTCCACGGACGGGTATGCGCTGACCGGTGGCTGTCACCAAATTAATGCGTTCCCGGTTGTATGCGGAGTCCCCAAGGAGCCGACTCATAACTTTGGAACTGACGACCGTACGAGAGGCTCCCGTGTCTATGGTCAGCTTACAAGGCATTCCGTTGATCTCACCCTTGATGATTAAGGCGTTCCCGTCATGGGTTTGTGTGATCGAAACCCTTGGGGCTCTTTGAACATCAGCCAGCACCCGCCCCGCAGTCCTGGCTATTACTCGTTTCCCTGCTGCTGCTGGGTAGTGCTGTTAGCCGCGCTACCCTCTGGAGACCGGCCATCTTCCCTTTCTGCAGTTCGCTTAGGGCAACTGGATCGAAGGTGGCCCCTTTCTCCACAGCCGTAGCACCTAGGGCTGTATCCTTTACGATCGCGAACTGTAGCTGCTACAACCTCCCTGACGCGATGGGAACGATGATCCTGCCGCACAGCTTCCACCTCTAGTGCATGGGCCAAGGCGTCCTTAAGCGTCCCGTGGTGACCGAGTCTCACAGCAGCTCTAACTTCAAGGTCCCGGATGCCGTCGATGAATGCCTGCACCAGGTTCCCATCAATAAGCGCAGGTACGGACTGGTACGCTTTTCGAACCAGCTTCTCTACTTCAAGGGCCCACTGCTGCAGGTTTTCGTTACTGCGTTGCACACGATCCTTGAGCTGCGCACGAAACACGTGTTCCAGGTGAGCGTCGCCATATCTAGCCTCCAATGCCTCGAGGAGCTGCTCGTAAGTCACTTCCTTACCGAGAGCTTCCAGCACATTTAAAGCCTGGTCGCGCAGGCCTAGGGTGAGGGCAGTCATGGCCTGACTTTTATTCCACCCGTTCGCCTTCATGACAGCCGCAAACTGAATTTTGTAGGCCGACCAGGAAGAAGTCCCATCGTACGGCGGCACTTTGAATCCACGTAGCGAAGGTGTTGTAGCTACGGGAGCTGCGATTCCATCCCCAAGTTTGAGGTTACCCAACGCTTCACATCAGTAATGACGTCACTAAACTTGCTGATCTGAGTTTCAGCTTCTGACAAGCGGTTGTCATGCTGGGCAACCTTCTCCTTCACCTCCTTCATGTCTTTCCCGAAGGTTGCGTGAAGGTCCTTTATGAGGAGCATCTGCTCTTCCTGGCGGTGCACCTGCTCCTCCTTATCCCGTTTGAGCTGTTCTTCCAAACGGCGGGCCTGTTCCTCCTGTCGGCGAGCCTGTTCCTCCTGTCGGCGGGCCTGTTCCTCCTGTCGGCGGGCCTGTTCCTCCTGTCGGCGGGCCTGCTCCTGCAACATCATCATCAGAGCAGCAAAATCTGGTGCTGGTGATGCTGGAGCAGCTGTGGACGGGCCGGCCTCTGTGGTTGGTAGCTGGCCCTCCGACGCCTGTGGCATTGTTCCACCAAATCGCCTCTGGTCCGTCTCCTGCTGGCGTTGACTCCGGGTACGGATACCCTCCGTGTCGTCTTTAGGTAAAATCGGCATGATTTTAATCCTTGCTTCTGACACCAATTGTTACGAGCTTGGGGTTCGTGACAATTAAAAACTGCCGATATGAATTACCAAAAATAACACTTTAATTAAACACACTATAACACAACACAATAGCACTACGGATCACTCTTAAGTCGCACTTGAAGATCGCTTTAGATGTTCTCGCATGTATCGCTTCCAATGAACTACCCCGAGACGCGCTCCGTTCCCGCTTATATAGGGCCCTTGGATAGTTCCAGAACCTTCTACCGTAGAAGCATCTAGAATGTTCGAGTACATATCGGCCCTGACCGAACACATGTCGATAGTTCCAGAAAGTTCTAGCATCGAACTTTCTAGAAAGCTCCTGACCATTAATTCCGCTATTCGATAAGAGATGGCGCTAGTGGCAACCAAACATTAATTGTGCGGCGCAACAATATTTCAAATAAATATAATATTTATTGGAACCAGAAAGAGGTTTACAAATTTTTGGTGTTCGTTAACAGCCACGATAGTTTAAAAAACTGTGTTGCAGCCATTAGCGCCCATCTCCGAGAGAGGAGACGTCGGTGTTCCAACATTGATAATTAAAGCAATAAAATAAAATTAAAAAGTTATAAAAGAATCTAAAGTAAAAGTAAGTAAGAAAACACAGATAGTTGATAACCTGGATATAAGACATAGGATACTTTTTATCCCGGTAGTACGTTCCGGCGCGGCGGGATAATTTCCGACCTCCGCGAGGGCGAAGTCTCTGGCAAAAGCTAGTATTATAGTATTATACAGACAGCTGTGCTGCTGGCGAGTTTGTTGAGCCACTTCTTCCCAGCTACAGCACTAGGAAGTGTCGAAGGGTGGGCGTTTTTGCGGGACTGTCTTATGTATTTTGACGTTCGAAAATTGTAGATTCTCAGCCTAATTTGAATAAATGAATTTTGATTTTGATTTTGATATATGTAGAAAATGTAATATAACCGATGATCCATTTAGGAGTGACTGAATTTAATAATAATTATGAAAAAAAAAAAACATCAACGAAAAACTGCGGGTTTTTTCGGCACATGTGAGATTTTTTCTTATCATAGCAGTATATTTGTACAAGTGTTTACATACTTAAACAGGTTTCGTTCTTATGTTTTTACATAATGCAAACACAATGTATCTATGTAGGATGTATTTGAACAAATACAGGTCCAACGCAGATATATACCCGATCAGCATCGGCAACAGAGTTGAATCCTGCACACTATATTTTGGTGTCTTTTTCTATATTTATCCTGATTCAGTTTTAGGTCCAAAGCAGATATATACCCGATCAGCATCGGCAACAGAGTTGAATCCTGCACACTATATTTTGGTGTCTTTTTCTATATTTATCCTGATTCAGTTTTAGGTCCAAAGCAGATATATACCCGATCAGCATCGGCAACAGAGTTGAATCCTGCACACTATATTTTGGTGTCTTTTTCTATATTTATCCTGATTCAGTTTTAGGTCCAAAGCAGATATATACCCGATCAGCATCGGCAACAGAGTTGAATCCTGCACACTATATTTTGGTGTCTTTTTCTATATTTTTCCTGATTCAGTTTTAGGTCCAAAGCAGATATATACCCGATCAGCATCGGCAACAGAGTTGAATCCTGCACACTATATTTTGGTGTCTTTTTCTATATTTATCCTGATTCAGTTTTAGGTCCAAAGCAGATATATACCCGATCAGCATCGGCAACAGAGTTGAATCCTGCACACTATATTTTGGTGTCTCTTTCTATATTTATCCTGATTCAGGTTGTAGGTTCGATCCCGGACACGTGCTTTACTTTGTGTTTACACATCATCTTATCACCACTGCTCTCAAAACGATGAAGGAAAAGATAGTGAGGAAACCGATATGTGACATCTACCGACCCGCACTGGGCCCGCGGGGCACTCTCTCTCACCGAGAGGAAGCCTGTGTCCCAGCAGTGGGAACTTTATATGTTCTATTGAAACCAACTTATCGAAGTATCCAGGTTTTATTGGAGGACCCATGTATGAGATAGCCGAGTATGAGCACGTTTAATTTGTTTCAACCCTTTTATCGTGTTTGCACCAGATTTTTGAAGGTCTGTTCTTAAGTTCTACTTTCAGCGATTATGATTATTGGATCGATTGATGTAGTCGGTCGTCTGTCCGCTAAGCACATAAACTTGACACTGAACAACGAAACGACGAGATATTTATGAGCAAACGTAAATGTTTTATGAACATTCAAAATGAATGGTGTGGAGAGTTTTATTATATGTAGGTTCTGTTGGATGATTGTTTACCGGAAGACGATAAAAGAGGATATATGCGGGGAAATAATTTGTTTCCTTTGCCGAGTGGCTCCCGGATTCGAATACGGGATAGGAGTATTATTCCTATGTGTATTAACCCTAATCAATTTGCCGTGGTATTGGCATATCGTAAGAAGCCGTTATGGAAATGCGGTCAATCGAGGAAAGGGTTTTGATTCAGGACCCTTTCCTTGGATCACTTAAATATAAGCCTAAGGCCTCTATGGGATCACATTTTGTGGTGCACTAGTAGGTCCAGCAATATTTCAAAGAGATAGAGGTATTGGCAGGCCTAAAAAACGCTGGCGTGACGATTTGAACTCGTTCCTGACCGATTGGTCGGAGAAGGGACAACATAAAGAAAACTAGGAAAGTATGAGGGGACATCTTGGACAGGATTTCACTCGTATATAATAGAAAGAGACGGAGAATCGGAAGTCGCATGGAGGGGGCTTAACGCTTTTCCTTAGTATACGTGACAGTTTCTACAAGACAACTACCGCAGACGCACTAAGGAAATTTCTTGTAAATAAAAGAGGCATTATTATTAGTTGATCTCTAAAACACATGTAAAGGAAATTGCCATTCGATTGAAAGACCTATTGATGTAATCCAGATACTGTGAGGCTATTAAAGTCCTTAATTAAATTTAATTATCGCCCCTGGTTACGGAAAAATGTTAAAACAGCGCGTATTTTATTTTGTCCGCCGAAATAAAAACGTATTTTACCAGTAAACGATTTACCATTTGAAGGCACTTACATTTATAATCACACAAGCGTTGTGACTTCAAATAAAATATTTCGAACAAAACCAATAAAACTTTTAAGTGGTTTTCTGGCAAATGTTTGTTCACAACATAACGATTTAGGTACCTACTTACTTATAGAGATGCTAAGCTAAGGTCATTGGAATAACAATTCCGTTTTAATGATATTTGACGACTACGTTTTGTGAAGACTCGATTTGTTTTTGGTTCATAGAATTAGGCGCCTCTCGTTACATAGGTAGGACTTAAACCCAAATGGCAAAACGTAGGTGTAGGTACTATGGGGCACCTCTACCTAACCGCAACCTGGTTTTCCTATTTGAATATGAGCCCATTCCAAGATTCTATTGATTGAAAGTTTTTGGACATCTAGCACGCAATCCGGTGTCCCGGAAAATTGTACCAAAATGCGACGTCTTGAAAAAGACACATCCCATGATTGGGTGAAGATGGAAGAGAAGCAGGGAAGGTCTTTAGTTAGCAGCCAGTTCTAATGAATTCAAAAGATTGACTAGGTTGCTGCTTGGCTTTTGCCGACGGATGCGCGTACACCTATGTTTGCATTCACACTTATGCAGTATAATATTTCCTGTGTTGATTGATGGCTAGTCTCCGCTAAGTTTGGCCGCCATGACCGAAATACCGTCAGGACCTTAATAGCTAAACCTACCAAGACAGGAATCATCTTTCTGAAAGTTCTTAAACTACAAAAACAATTAAAAAATCAAATAATTATATCCCTTTCGGTCTTCATTACTTCATCACGATACGAGACGAGGAAAATGACTTTGTAGGTATGTGGTCTTTGAACCTAACAATTATTGATGCACGTGGCATTCAGTGCCAGTCGCTCTGAATATATTGATGATCATTAGGTCCGCTGCTGAGACAAGACGTGCGTTCTTATCCTATATAGACTGTTGACGCAGTAGCGTGTTTACGGAGTCGGTTCTTGGTGACATGGTCGCAGGTACTCTTTGGACATTCGAGGGGAATCTAGTCGCGGGCTCGAACACACTGGTGAGCCTGGCTAAAAAGCACGCTCTCTCACCCGCCATCATGTCCAACAGAGGTAGTATTCAGTGATGAGCAGTTAGACGCTAGTCTAGACGCACAACGTTATTGAGTGAGATGAAAATGTTATTATACTGTTCAAGATTTTATAAATGATAATTTTAAATGTTTTTGTATTTTTTGGCTTTGTTTTTATTGTTTGTTTTATTTAGTTTTTTTTTTAAGTATTTTAGTTTGTTTAGTTACATTTTAATTAAAATTTGTATGCCTTTGCGGCAAAAACATAGCACTCAAATATGTTAACCAAACACCATTATACGAGTATAAATACCTATGTTTAACAAATAAAGATTCTGATGCGGGATCATTAATAGTAAAACAAGTGCGTAATTTTATGGTTGGTTTTGGAGATTTTACATTTCTTTTATTACTTCATCATCATCATCAGCCTATTAATGTTCCCACTGCTGGGACACAGGCCTCTTCTCGGTGAGAGGGATAGGGCCGTAATCCACCACGCGGGCCCAGTGCGGGTTGGTAGATGTCACATGTCTTCGAATTTTTGGTTCTAGGACATACCGGTTTCCTCACGATGTTTTCCTTCACCGTTTTGAGAGCAGTGGTGATGAAATAATTTACACAAAGTAAAGCGCCTGTCTTCTTTTTTTTTTTTTTGGGTGGGAAATCATCAAATAACTTCTCCCGCTCTGGGTGGAGCAGGAGGGCGTGTCAGACTTTCACTGACTAAAACCCACCCGTGTTCCTTCAGTAGCCCTTAAGCCAGGGGCTGTGGTGTCTCTTTCGAACAAACCCGCACCCCTGGCAGGCATCGACCCTTGCGGGTCCCATCACTTTTTGTGCTGACATCTCTTTGAGGCGCGCGTGGAACACAACGCGCCGTCGACTTGGGCTTGGTCCTTACCGGACAGCGAGCTACCCATTACTCGCCGTCCGCAAGCCCATGCCTACGGTGGCCGGAAATCGGCCTGGGATTCCCGACGCCCAGGGCGTCTCCGTATCCTGCGGCGGCTGGGGTCGCGAGGGCGCATATGCTGCCTCTCCCTCACGTGCGCCGCCTCCCTTTTCGCGAGCATCACTGCTTCGCTGAAGGAGGTGACGGCTCCCCATTCCCTCTCGCTCCGTACCATGGCCTGGACGGGTTCGAACTCACGACCTACAACTCGTAAGTCGCGGCCGTTACCACTTGGCCACCACTGCTCTCCTGGCCACCACTGCTCTCTTTATTACTTAAACACGCCCAAAGTTAAATTGCAAGAAAAAACAATCTTTGTCGACTCCTAACTTTTTAATAGCTTTTTATTTTAGTATTCTGTTTCCGCAATAACAATATTAATGATTAAACAAAACCATAATGTTAAATTTTTGATGTAAATTGTCAAACAGTGGAGTAATACTGCCGAAGTTTGTATGGAGAAATGTCGACTAGATTCACTTTAAGGAGTTTATCTTTGTCAGGTTTTGATACCCCTGCATCAACCTCAACACACAATGTCCCTTACACCCTGCGCCACCCTGTCACTAGTGCCTTTGAAGATCGAAGTTCGCAGCTGAATTTTATGCCAAAGATGTTTGAACTTTTTGCTATCGATACGCTAAGAATATTACTGTCTCTCTTATTAGATTTTCTAATAGGCTAGCCATTCTGATAACATGGACATTTATTGCAGGGTTGTTTTTGACTGTTATACCTAACTAATTGTCATGTCTTTTTCTAAAACTTCAGTGCGGGCAGAGATGGCTAGTTTTCCTGGCAGTACCTACTTTTTTTTAACATTTCGAACTAAATTTCAAGAACTATAGAGATCTAAAGCGCCGGAAAACAGTGGCAGGTTTAAACATTTCCCAAGTATAGGCTGTAAGTTTTTGCCACTTTAACCTCTACAATGGGAAATATACTTTTTCATCTTAGTGTGAAATATATTTTTCGCAATTTCGCTCGCTTCTCACTCCTACAAATTGTGGGCAGATGTCGATTATTGGTAGGGGGCCGCGAACTGAGTGTTACACCATACAATATAGAAGTTTCCGCTGCCGTAAAATGTACAATGAAAGGGAAGAGGAAACAATCAGAAAACAGAAGGCGGCAAAAAAAATAACAAGTTCGGTTCACTTTGCGGCTCCTAAAATCTGCCACCATAGGCTCAAGCCTATTCAGCCTACTGGTGATTCCGCCACAGCCGGGAAACCAATAACTTGGTACCAATATCGTTAGGTAGTCGCCGTAAAGAAGTAAGCCTTACAGCCCGCTGGAACATTTGTTTGTCTATTCATTAGCTTCTGGTCTTTGTTGTAAATACGATTTATGACAATGAATAGGTATAAATAAAATACAGATGTTTTCTTGGAAGTTTTGTGAGGAAAACTTCATTTTCTAAGTTGTGCATTGTTGGATCAGTCTTTGGTTAAGTTAAATAACTTAACCAAAGACAAAGGTAAGCAGGTATTTCTCTTGTGGGTGTAATGGTTAAAATTATTTCGGTGAATACCTTCAAGTTTTATTATATCCTAGTTTCCAAACGCTTTTTAAAATCTACTGAAAAATTGGTGTAGGATGCAATATGTATCGACACCCTTGCGCCATCCCATCTTCCTAGCACGGTGGGCTATAGGTACTGTGTAGATCGGCTGCTGCAGTTGCAGAAAACCTCAAACGGCGCAAATATTTTTGGAAATTATATGTTCGAGCCGTTTGGGGTTGAAACCTTAGGGCCATGGGGTTCGAGTGCCCATTTAGTATTTCGCGACATTGCCAAGCGGTTGGTCGACTCTTCACGTGACCAGAGGGAGGGCCAATATTTTTTTTTGGCCAATCGACTAGCGTCGCCAGATAACGTGGCAATGATGCCAGCCTTTTCCTGTTAACAAGTGACAGCAATGCGGACGAATTTTCCTTTTCATACATACCTACATGTACAAGTATAAAATATTTAATACATGTACGTATTATAATTAAACTTTTTCGATAAATACCTAGACGTATTAAATAACCCTAGTTTCCAAACGCTTTTTAAACCCTACTGAAATAATGTTATCGTTTATTTTCATGAAATCAAATCTAGTCAGATTCTAATAAGAAAGTTGTTAAACTCGAATAGTTTAATTACCGCAATAATCATTATAACTCGTAAATGGCCAATTACTACCTATATGATGTTATTATTGTTCTAATAGCTTGAGATTGAGCTCCATGCAGGAATTATGCAAATAATCACTTAGGTAATGATGTGATAGGCTGCAAATTACAGCTAGGTATGTAACATCACTATTTATTTACATGGTAGGTAAATAATCTAGGATTTTTCTAAGTAGGCATAGGTATTACGTTTATATTTTTTGTGGATATTTGGAAGAGTTTCTGCAAGGACTTGCTTGCAATGGGACAGTTTAAACTACACGAAAAAAAAATGGAAGCAATTATCAACAGAGTGAGGTGTAAAATAGTAGCATAACCCTCGAAGTAGGGCTCTTTAGGGCTTTCTTGGCTATTGAATTATTTTACTGTAGGTAGGTACCATTGCTTGCATTATTTTATCCGTATTTTTAAAAGGTTAATTACTTTTATTTTAATTATCATTTTTTTTATTAAATTATTACCAATTTATCTTTTAAATGTTTTAAAATTGAAAAAAAAGCGGTTTGGCCGATTCTATTTTGAACTTTTTTTAAATATCTTTTTAAAGGTATTTTTTTAAAGAAAATCTAAACTCACCAAAACTTCATGGTGTGTCCGATTGCCCCGGTGCACCCACTGCACATTGGGCACAGGAACCGTGTCTAAACTGCCACAAGGAACAGTCACATTTATAGTGCCCTTGTCTGCAGCTACATCCCTGATCTCCACCTCCTCGGCCAGAGCCAACGGGAAGGCTACAAAAAAAAAAATGTTTTTTATATTATTCTGGTGTATTTTTAAATTAAATTGCATTTGTGAATTTATTTGAAGCCGGTTTTTATACTTAAGCAATTTATTTACCTTCTAATCCAAGGCAGAACACAGACAGCAATATACGCTCGAAAAACATTCTGCTAAAACTACATCTAGACACTTAGAAAAAATTATCCAGCTATACTTTTTGTAAAGTAAAAAAGATTTATTCCCTATCTATTTATTTTACATCACACAGAATTAATTAAACGACGGAAGGCGAAATAATAGGAAACAAATTTCACAACAAACGTCTTCACTCCATTGATAAAAGGCATAGACTAATTTAATTTTGTCGTAAATGTTGCTATATCTCATTTGACGCAACACAATATTGCTACTCAGAAAACGAAATGTCATTTGCAACTAAAGGTAGCTGTACACATACGAAAACTTAACTATTGAACTGCTTTTCAATCAAGATTTACCGTAACAAATATGATTATATAATACTCATACACTTTAAGGTTTAGAAGTATTTTTCAATGTTTTACATGTCACTTTTATTCTTTTTACAAAATAGAAAATGGGAAAATAAATTGTGATTTCATGAACTCCACGCTTTAGAGGCTCATCGACAAACGGTTACGATTACAGTTTGCGGTCACAATAAAACCACATGAGAACAATAAAAAACATTAATTGAACTATTCGTCACATAATTCAGGTATCTATTTATCAATTTTACACGGATTTTTGGTCCACCTTTTTTTTTTTTTTTTTTTTTTTTTTTTTGTTCTGGCTTCGCACGGTTTGTGCATTTAGCCAATGTCACGTTTGGTTTGTTAGTTTGTGTTCAAAGGTAGGGAAACAAAAATGTTATGTACTTATGTACAATTTAACGGGATTTAGAATAGGACGGATAAATAGGATCAGAATAAAAATTATAACTAGAATAACGTAATAACTAATGAGTAATTTACAATGACAAAAAATTACAATTTAATATTATTTAAAGTAATGAATGAGACTAAACATTTATATACAGGAAAGCTATTTGTACAAAGCAAAGAAAGTATTGAGGTAGGAAAAGGAATACGGAGAGACAAAAGGTTAGTGAGAAAGGAGGAACGGTCATATAAGGGACAGGAGAAAAAAATGTGATCTAAGTCGCCTTCATCTGTGCCACACAAGCAAATGGGATCGTCGATTATATGAAGTTTGGCAAGATGGGCTGGAGAGCAAACATGACCTAGTCTCATCCGTATAATAACTGAGGTCTCCAACTTGCCAAACTTTGCGCTACCGAACCACGGTTTTTCCGGAACGTCGGATTGAATTTTTGAAAAATAACGCCCCTTCGTTTTGCTTCCGAGATCCCAAGCTACTTTCCAAGTGTCCCGTAGAAAAGTCTTTGGTAACGTCATGAGGTCATAGCTAAAATTTGTATAAGGAACTATGTCCCCACACTGCACCGCATCACCAGCAAGTTTATCAGCAACTTCATTGCCATGGATTCCAGCATGGGCCGGAACCCACACAAATTGTAGTGTATTACCCTCAGATATGCTCCTGCACGCAAAATCTCTTATTAAATATATGATAGGTGACTGTGTCTTGTGTTCGAAAGGGGATTTATTGATGGCTAGAAGAGCACTTTGAGAATCCGTAAAAATTATAGTTTTTTTTAACTTTAAAACACGAGCATATTCTATGGCTTTTAAAATGCCGAAACATTCCCCAGTAAAAACAGAAGTCTCCGGAGGCAGTTTTATTTTTTGGACGATATTGTATTGAGAATGGAAAGTGCCAATCCCAACACAACTCATTCGAGAATGCTTGGCAGCATCCGTAAATATATGGTGGTATTCTAAGTGTTCAGCCAGAAAATTATTAAAACTTAAATGACTATTGGGATCTGATTTACTTACACAGTTATATTTTATGATGGGCTTGAATTGTAAGCTCTCATAACTACAGCTAAAAAGGGGAAGCTTATTGGAACGATGAATAGGAGAAGAAAGTGAAAGGAATTTTTTGTAACTTATAACTAAACATGGAGCTCGTTTATGGGACCAGTAGTCAGAAGATTCAATCTGCAACACTAAAGAGTCCAGTTTAGGAATGAGAGGATGAGCTGAGAATTGAAGAATTCGGAACAAATATTTGTCAGAAAGGAATTGTCTTCTAAGGTACAAAGGAGCGTCCCCGCATTCAACTTGGAGCGCATTAATGGGACTAGACTTCATGGCACCAGAAATAATGCGTAATGCTTTGGACTGGATGCCATCCAACTTTTTAAAAGCCATAACACTACCAGGTTCTAAAACGAACATTCCATAATCCAGAGTACTTCTGATAATTGCGTTGTAAATTAGTTTCAAAGAAAAGGGATGTGCACCCCACCACACACCAGAGAGGCATCTAAGCATGTTTAGGTGATTTTCACATTTGCTAACAATATAGTCACACTGTGGAACACTACTTAATTTACAGTCAAGTATTATACCTAGATATCTGAATTTATCTTTAACTGGAATAGGTATTCCTTTAAAGAAGAGATTTAATAAGGGAATATTTCTCTTCCGGGTGAATAAAACAGCCGCGCTTTTGGACGTGGATAAATCCAAACCGTTTAAATGTAACCATGGCTCCAAAGTAGATAAAGCAGAATTGATAGCATAGCTAGCTTGCTCAACCCTTTGGCTTGAAGAATATAACAATAAATCGTCGGCATACTGAAGAACCTGAACATGGTTGGTTAAAGCAGAGTCTAAATCAAAAGTGTAAATATTGTATAGAAGGGGACTGAGCACAGAACCCTGTGGGAGGCCTCTCCAAACAAGATGAGATTCCTCATGATCTCCAATTAACATGCTAACAGAACGTTCAGTCAAGATGTTAATAATGAAATTGGACAAATTCAAAGGAACTTGTAAGGTTTTTAATTTACTTTGTAAAACTGATAATAAAACGTTATCATAAGCTGCATTAATATCAAGGAAAACTGCTACGGTAGATTGGTTGTTAGAGAAGGATAAACGAATATCAGATATTAGAATACTTAAACAGTCAGTTGTACTTTTACCTTTTCTGAAGCCATATTGTGATTCTGCCAAAAGACCCTTACTTTCAACATACCATTCTAGGCGATTTTTTATTAAGTGTTCCGCTAATTTCATCAGAATTGAAGACAAAACTATGGGACGGTATGAAGAAGCATCAGATGGAGTTTTATTTGGTTTAAGAAATGGCAACACCTTTTGACGTTTCCATTCAACAGGGATGTTTCCTGAATTCAAAATAGAATTAATAAGCTCTAAATAATAACTGAGGACTTCATCATTTGCACTAGTAAAAAAGGAATACGGGATGCCATCAACGCCTGGTGCAGAATCCTTAGTTTTATTAATAACACCCTTTAATTCAGTGAGATTGAATGGAAGATCTAGCGTAGAATTACTGTCTTGGTTATTGGATACATGAGACAGGTTAATAGCCTCAGGTACCCAAGGTGGAGCTAATTTATCCAAAAATTCATTGGCCAAAGAATCTGGAATAGGAGAAGAGTTGTTATAAATAGATCTAAATCTACGAATATTGCGCCAGACAATCGTAGGGTGAGTATTCGGTGAAATTGATAAGCAAAAGTTACGCCAAGATTCAAATTTTTTCTTCTTAAAAAGTTTACAAGTTTCATTAATTAAGTTAGTAACTATATCAAAATTAATATCGGACATATCAAGGTTATAATTGTATTCGGCCTCTTTACGTTTTTTAATGATTTCTGTGCACTCTGAGTCCCACCATGGAGGTGAGGGAATTGCACTAATATTGTTATTTTTTGCAGGAAATACTTCATCTGCCGCGGCTATTAATAAGAGTGCTAAAGCTTCAGCACAACTATTTTCATTGCCATCTGAAATGACAGGCAAGGAGCAAAGCTTACTGTCTACAATATTTCTAAATTTGTCCCAGGCATCATCATTTCTATTAGGAAGTTTATATTTTAAGTTTGATCTCCTTAGTGGTGCATTTGGTTTGGAAAGGGGATAAGAAATAACTATTGGAAAATGGTCACTACCATAAGTAGAGGTTAGAGTATGCCAAGTTAATAAGGAGGCTAAGTTAGGGGAACAGATAGAAAGATCTATTGCACTTTGGTTCTGATTGGGATCTGAACGACGTGTGGCAGCTCCTGAATTCAAGATACATAAGTTATGTAAGTCTATGATATTTAGTAATTCATCACCGTAACAGTTGGAAGTTGAACAACCCCACGATTGGTGATGGCAATTGAAGTCCCCCAATATTAAGAATGGCTTTGGAAGAAAAGAAAAGAGATTATTCATCTCTTGAAGAACAGAAAAAGAAGGGTGAGGAATGTAGATAGAAACAAGACAAATATGATGTACTTTAATAGCTACAATTGAAATTTCCTCACTATGAGGAGGTAGTGTAATGGTAGAGTAAGGGATAGAATTCTTGATGAGTATAGCTACTCCGCCATATCCATCAGATCTATCCTCTCTAATGGTTAAATAACCGTTAATTTTAAAAATATTATTACATTTGAGCCAAGTCTCTGCTAAAGCAAAGGCAAATGGCTCATATTTATTTAAAAGATGTATAACATCACTCTTTTTGTTCACTAGACTGCGGCAATTCCACTGGATTATTTTGGATGTGTAGTCCATTATGAATGGGTTGAGATACATTGAAAGAAGGGGCAGCGTTGGACGGTGAAATGTTGAACTGAGAGAGAAGATTGTGTAATGCAGAAAGAAAATCGTTTATGGAAAAATTTGAAACATTTTTATCATTATTATGATTATTAGATAAAGCACAACCATTTGATGGTTGGGGAATGTTAAAATCTTTAATAATGGCATTATGAGCCTCTTTATTATATCCTTGTACAGATTTAGGAGGGGAACGTGGTTTGAGGAAGACAGTCTTTTTATAGCTACTTGAAACAGGCAGTCTATTAGATGAAGAAATAGATGGAGTATCTGCAAAGTTTTTGGAAGGAGAAGATAAAAGTGTATCAGCATATGATTTAGTTACTGGGGGATATACTTTTGCTGCTTCAGCATAAGATACTGAACTTTGTGCCATGTATGTTTTAATTAATTTTTGCCTAGAAAATTCTGGGCATGACTTATTGGTAGCATAGTGAAAACCAGAGCAAAGGCAACAAGATGCACTTTCTTGTTCTCTTTCACAACTATCCCCAGTGTGGCCTTGGCCACATTTAAAGCAACGAGGTTTGGACCTGCATTGAATTTTAGTGTGCCCATAACGACAGCAATTGAAACACTGTACAGTAGGGAAAATATACAAATCTACAGGTAATGCATTATAGCACATAAAAATTCTTTTCGGTAGAACTTGACCATCGAAAGTAACGACAATAGATTGGGATGGTTTCCAAATAGTTGTACCATCAACAATGGTTTTAAAATTGAGGCGTCTGACTTTTAAAATTGAACCACATCCAACCGGCACCGTTATATTATCAATAACTTCCTCCGGAGACCATTCTGCAGGAACACCACGCACTAAACCCATTCTGGTAACATTAAAAGTAGGTATGAAAGATTTATAATTGTATTTTTCAAGACTATAATGTGAAATAAAGGAATTTGCGTCCAGGAAGTTGGAAAATGATAGAGAAATTTTATTGCGCCCGATTTTTTTGACGCTACCGTTAATGATATTTTGGAAGGCATTGTGCTTTAGAAATTTGCCAAAAGTAATTGGGTGCAGAGACGTTCCATCATCCGGAGTAATGTTTATTTTTTGTACATGTACAACAAAAGGCGCGCTGTCAGTTTTGTCGTAAGTTTTTCGACCGATTTGGGTAGGAACTGTTACGGACGGAGTAGGAATATCGCTTGAAACAGTGGTAATTTCAGAGCATTTAGGCTCCAATGGAGAAACTAGTGTAGCGTCCGTGCAATCACATCCCGAAGTCTCGGAACCGTGGTGTTTACGGGTACGACGGCGTTTGTTGCATTGTTTGCACAC
The DNA here is from genome assembly GCA_949987655.1 of Polymixis flavicincta. Lineage (NCBI taxonomy): Eukaryota > Metazoa > Arthropoda > Insecta > Lepidoptera > Noctuidae > Polymixis > Polymixis flavicincta. Next base: position 23,237,606 of record OX465183.1, read on the forward strand.
ATGAACACGACTTCTTTTTAAGTGACGAGCCGAAGTTGATCCATCGGTATCCATACCCGATTCATTTGAAATAGTAACAAAATTGCCTGCCGGGGGAACAAAGTCCCCCGGGTCAGGCGGCTCGTTCATTTTTGCCCTAAACTAAATAATATTAAAGACTTACCCTACCGAAGAAAATGTACAAAAACTAAAATTAAGTAATAAAAGAATATAAAACACTAAAACTACAGCTACTGATCCTAAATTACAAGTCTTTTTTAGTATTTTTCGAATTTAACAAAAAAGCCGCGTCCACCAAGTTGAAAGTTTCCCGCGCTTTTTCCTGGAGATAGATTTCTTATATCTGGTCCACCTTCTTTGTTTTTGCGAAAGTGACATTCCATTTTTCTGACAACAGCTGTCAAATACTGCTTGTCTATGGTTTTACAATGCACGATCATAGACTAAAATATAGATTTTCTACGGATATGGCCGCTGTATCGGCAATACAACATCTGCAATGTTTTGTAAATTCATTTTTATAAAATGAATATGGTGTTTTTACTTATGTATAGTGATTAGCGGACCGTGTACAGTGCTGTGATATTTGTAATGGATGCAGAGAACGAGTACGAAATAAAGAGAGTTCGTGAGGCCATACAAACGATAGAGACTATCCAGTCCATGATCGACGTTTCAGCTGATAGACTCGAGGGTTTACGGACACAATGCTCGACGAGCGCCGAGCTGACGCAGCAGGAGATCCGGACCCTGGAGGTAGGGGTGCTAACCTTCACAACTCGTTATACATCAACGGGAAATCGGCAGTGCCCTTGAAAGTATTATACCGAGAGGCCGGGCCTCAAGGACTTTGTTGCACTCAAGGACTGGGGTGAATAGTTCATTGCCGTAGTGGAAATCGTTGCCGTACGCGCGAGCCGCTCCCTCTCACCTTGAATGTTTACCTTTTTTAATTTCACGCGTTAAAAAGTTGTAGTAGTCATTTTATTGGTATTTGAATTCTGATGCTACAGTTAGGTTGTGAAATCTATTCTAACATAAAATTAGAAACTTTATTCGTAGAAAAGTAGGTTTTTGTATTAGGAATTCGCATTATGCGAAATGTGGCATGTTTATAGCATTTTAATGAGAAAAAATGCATTCCTTAAGAGAGAGTAAATGATTGCTAGTTGTTTGGTCAATAGCTAAGGAATCTGTTAATTAACATTGATCCATTGGTTTTTACTGCCACAGATAGAGATTAGACACGGTAGGTGGTATAAAAGTAGTGATTTGATTTATTCTTGAAATTACATTACATCTACGCAGTGTAACTTAATTATTTTCAATCAAACTTTTAGTTTTTCTTCATAATTCTCTTTATTTATTATTTATTTATTTGGATCTCCAACAGAGGCTACACAATTACATGCAAGTTTATATTAAGCAGAGACAAAAACAATGTGCGCTACCAATTATAGGAGAACACATCATTTGCTTGTAATCTAGGTACATTAAGTTTGACAATTAAAAAAAGATAAAAAAAGAAAACAATATACGAAAATCATACTTAAAGGAAACAACGTTAATGACATAAGAAATCAATAATAAAAATAATGTAAATGAACAGTTAGAAAAAACAATATCAATATAAGACAACACGTAAAACTAACAAAATATTTCGACTTAGATACTATGACTCTCTCTCTCTCTTTTCAAGCAGAACAATTTGTTTGAATACATAGGTATCTTTGGTATACTTTTATTTTAAGCTTTCTGCTTGCAGTACTTTACTCTACTTGCTCTCATGCACATCACATATTTTACAATATACTACTGTCAGTTTTTGTACATGAACCCTGCCAGGTCACTGCAAAGCACAATGTTTGTTTGCTGTTGAGTTTATGGACATTGAATTAACATAATTAACTAAATTAATACTATTATTATGAATTATTAACTAACACAATACAATACCCTGTACCGTGTGGTGCCGGACGTAAAGAATAGCACCATCCTATTTCTTCCAGTGGGTGTCGTAGGAGGCGACTAAGGATCTTACCAGAGAATGGGCAGCAGCGTTCTCTGTGCATTTTACCACCATACTGCGATCGCCAACCCGCCTGTCAAGCGTGGCGATTATGGCAAAAACACATTGGGGGAGGCCTATGTCCAACAGTGGATGGCTTTCGGCTGAAATGATGATGATGATGATGACAATACAATACATTTCAGTAGTAAAACGATAACAAAATACATGTCTTGAAGTCATTATGATGTCCAATTAACAGTAATAAATAACACAAGTATTCACACTGCAGAACATTAAAATCTTCAATTAATGGATCTTATCAGTATGGCATACTATTGCTACTTTCACTAAGTCAATATTAATCTGCCTAGCCGTTCTCCAACTGTGTTGTGATCAGCTTCCAGTCTACCCAAATTGAATTTTACATGGAGCAACTGACTATCTGACCTCCACAACCATGTAACTGAGTAATAGAATACCCCTTAGTAAGACTGGTTGTCAGACTGGGCTTCTGACTACCCATAAAAACTCAAAGATCTGACGAATAGCAAACGGAACCAACAGCTTAACGTGCATTCCGAGGCATGAAGGAGTCTCGAAATGTAATGGTCACCCATCCACCAACCAACAGTGCCAAGTCTAGCTTAACCTTTAATCAACCCATGTGGCTGATATCATTTAGCCACAACCCCCTTACAACTAAACTTTAATCAAACAACAAACTATGAACTACAATTAAATGCCTTTTGTACGTTCATCCCCAAAATAAATCAACCTCTCATTATTATTATTTGGTTAGACATACTAGCAGCTAATCAGCTGATGCGAATGTATCAAAAAACTTGGAGATATTTAATCTGTCAAATCTATTCTTGAAACAGTTAAGTGTGGAGCCCATAGACAAAATTAAATTTTAGTTTTTTCAGTCAAAATCTGCAATGAGGAACTTTGATCCAAAAACTAAGTTCTTGTCTAAACACCAGAATGACACATACTCACAAAAAAATTGTCACAAGCAGCCGTGCCAATGTGTCATTGTGCCATAATACTATCAACAATGGGTGGGCTATTTAGCCGAGTGATTTTATGTTAATGGTGATATGGTTCCTCACACTTATTGACGCTGATTTTGATGTATTGTTTTATTGATGCAAAGATTTTAAGATAGTTGCATTAAATTATAAGAGCTTCGTGGGTTAACCTTTTTTTTTTCACCAGAGCGAGTGAATAATATCATACATTTTACATAACATCACTCCTGTAATTACCGCAGGGTTCGGCAGAGGTGGACCCATAGTACATCAACATTTTGCCAGTTATATTTTAGTCCTATGTAATAGGGGCGACCCTACTGCCATCTATCAGGCAAATATCCGGACTCCGGGCTGTTACTGAGAAATTCCTGATAGAAAAATTTAAAATACACTTTGACCTTAACCTGGGAATCGAAACCAGGGCCTGATGTTCAACAATAGTGCATACAACCACATCTTTACATAATATCTTTTGATGATTCTTACTGCAGTATTACAACTATAGTTTAATAATCAGGATTAAATTGAACCAGTAACCAACCACCCATCAATAACCATAAATTCAGCATATCACTCAAGACCCGCTAGCATATAAATTTCGGTTATACAAAAAAAAAAAAAAACAGCTATTCCATACATTTTGACTGCGTAGGTATTGCACTTTTCTATGAAACAGCTGTTTTCTTATTGTATAACCGAAAACATTGGAAAGGCTATGTGATAGGGAGCTGAGAAACGGCGCACTCAAAACCATACCGCTACACGGTAACCAACACGTATACAGCTCAGGTACGTCGACCGAATCTGCTCTTCATCAAGTGGTTAGCCAGATAGAAGAAGCGATACCACAAAAAGGCACCTGCCTGGGGACTTTCATAGACATCAAAGGAGCCTTCGACAAAACCAACTTCTCCAGCATCGGTAGCGCCCTCTCCAGACATGGGGTAGAACAGGTACTAACGGACTGGATTACTAACATGCTTAGCTAACGAATGGTTCACCTTGAGGGTGAGCAGCTGGCCATGATAGCCAGAGGCTGCCCCCAGGGAGGGGTGCTGTCCTCCCTTCTATGGAATCTGGTGATTAATGACCTTATCACCAAATTCAACGCCAGCCACAACTTTACAATAGGATATGCGGACGACCTCGCTATCCTTGTTTCGGGGAAGGTAACGGGAACGATCTATAACCGCACTCAGCAAGCACTACGTACAGTAGAGAGATGGTGCAGAGAATTTGAACTATCATTGAACCCCACCAAAACTGAACTAGTCATGTTCACCCAAAAACGAGCATTAGGCCCTTTTCGCCTACCGAAACTGTTCAATACAGAACTTCAGTTGGCTAATGAAGTCAAGTATCTCGGTGTTACTTTGGACAATACGCTAAACTGGAGCAGTCATCTAGACAACAAGCTGAACAGGGCCTGCATCACCTTTTGGCAGTGCAGGAAAATGATAGGTAAGAAGTGGGCTCCATCGCCCAAAATTATACTATGGCTGTACACCGCAGTAATCCGCCCCATGATCACTTACGGGGCCGTGGTCTGGTGGCCCCGCACCAAGCTGGCTACAGCCACCAACAAACTACATTGCATGCAAAGATTAGCCTGCATGGCGACCACGGGCTGCGTGAGGACTACTACGACTGGAGCGATCGAGGCCATGCTGGGGCTGCCGCCGCTCCGCCTGTTCATACAGCAGGAAGCTACGATGGCGGCGGCTAAAGGCTACTAATCTCTGGAGTAAGAGAGACACACAACACACCGCGCTGCTTAAGGAACTCAACAGTGAGATCCCCATTACGAAGGCAATAAATGACCGGGTGCCCAAACAATTTATCTTCGATAAAAAATACAGAATCCAACTGCATGAGGATCGACGATGCAAAGGCTTGCGCCCCGCAGAGCTGCGTATCTTCACGGACGGATCAAAAACAGGTAGTGACACAGGGGCTGGAGTCTTCTCGGAGGACCTCAACATCCACATAGCCACACCACTGGGGGTCCAGAACACAGTGTTCCAGGCCGAATGGATGGACATCTCCCTTACCGCGTCTGCTATCATAGCCAGGGAAGTTAAGGATCACTCGATTTGCAAACTCTCAGACAGCATGGTTGTTCTGCAAGCGCTGAACAGTCACACGGTTGACTCTGGGCTTATATACGAGAGCCACCAGCGCCTCAACGAGGTAGGTAGCCTCAACAATATTACCATTCAGTGGATCAAAGGACACAGCGGTTCGCTAGGCAACGATGCAGCCGATGAATTTGCCAGGAGGGGGTCTAGCATGGCACCAGTGGGACCAGAACCCATTGCGCCACTTCCCTTCGGGTATGCACTCTGGTAAGGAAACGAACCAGGGATCCACAAAATATGGTTGGACTTAAGTGAGTGCAGGCAGGCTAACGAAGCACTTCCTGTGTTCCATGTCCGCCTTACGAAACAGGTTCTCCGTTTAACAAAACCACAGCTGCGTACAGTTACAGCAGCCGTAACTGGCCATGGGTCATTTAATAAACATCTCTTTGTCATAGGAGTAACAGACAGTCCGCTGTGCAGGGCCTGCATGGAGGACGGACAACGAGACAGCGGCTCATGTGCTGTTAAACTGCCCGGTGGTCGCTAATTACAGGGACCCTTACCCTACGTGAGATTGTCAGCAACACCAAAGCGTTGCTGGCCTTTCTCGATGAGCTGGGATGGATCGAATGACCGATTCTCCCACCCGTACGCAAAATACGCGCTTTGACGTGGAGTTGCGGACAACAGCCCGTTTTACCTATTACCTATTTGTATAACCGACGAAAAATGTATACGTTCGAGGGTTTAAAATGAATGCCGAATTCATGGTTATAGTCTGCGCACTGGTTAACCGGTTAAGTCCGGCGCGGATCCTATCGGTTCCATTACAATACAAAATTGATTGTGTTTCATTAGTAGATAAATTTTTTACCCTGTACTTCTATTGCAAGATACTAGGAGCATACAATTCTATGGTATGGTAAATGATAGCGCCCGCATGTACGTCTTTAGTTCGTTAATTTATTTAAAGAATCTTGTAGTGTCCTTCTTCAAAATAAACTACCTGTCTTCCTCAGTTCAACTGGATTTGCAATCATCTAGCCAAGAGAACCCTAACTTAATGTACTCAATTTCTTAAATCTGTTATGGTTAAGATTAGTTTTACCCAGTAACTGGATTGTGGAGGTCATGGGTATAGGCTGTTGCTGGATGTAAAATACTGTTTTGCTGTGCATCCGAAGCCGGCCCTAACATACCCAGTTGGGAAAAGACTAGGCACGTTGATAAAATGTACTCGTAGGTTAGTTTCAGTAAAGTTATAAACACTTTGTGACTCGACTCACACACAATCTTGAACCTCCTACAATAAACATTGTTTGTGTTATTTATAGTTTGTTGACAAATATTGCTTTATTGCACATTTGTTTTCATAAACATTTAATATACATTTTATGACACTGTTGTGAGTGGATTACCTATCTCACAACACTGACTATTTTAATATATTTCTTGAAAGCGTCAAGCAGCACGGGTCATCGAAAGCTACGTTTGTCTGTGGATGGGTGACCATCTTTACATACCGAGACCTCTCCTTGCTTCGGAAAGCAAGTTAAGCCGTTGGTCCTGGCTGTCCTTCGTGGATCTTTGACAGTTGTTATGGGCTGTCTAACGTCTAACAGTCTTACCTTCTGAGATACTGGGTAACACTGGTACTGGGTATAGAACACCCAGTAACTGAGTTGTGGAGGTCAGATAGGCAGTCGCTCCACGTAAAATATTGATATTCGGCTGTATCCGGTTAAACTGGAAGCTTTCCTCAAATATAGTTGGGAATAGGCTAGGCAGATGATGATGATGATGATTCATAGGTGCTTGCATGATATTCACACTGTAACGATATACATTACACAAGTAAGAGATCAATAAGCAAGGGAAAGAGAAGCAAGGAAATTACAAAGATCTTGCGGTGCAGCGCCGCATTGGTTCGCGCAACGCCTCAGTAAGCAGATCCTTAAAAGAATAGCCCCGTTCGTGAAGTTTATCTTCTGATCTCTCACTATTCTCATTTCCGAAATCGTGTCGTAGTTTAAACCGCGATCATCTCTATTTAATACTAGCTTTTGCTAGCGGCTTCACGCGCGCGGAACTTTCATCCCCTATTTAACTCCCTCAGGGGTTGAATTTCGAAAAATCCTTCCTTATTCCTTGTCTACATTATAAAGGGAACGTCTGTGCAAAATTTCACCTTTCTAAGTCCAAGGGTTTTGGCTGAGTCAGTCAGTCAGGACTTCTTGTTTCCAAGAAAGGTTGGCTAGAGGCGTAACTAGAGTACATCCACATTTCGCCAGTTATGTGTATGTCCCATGTAATACGGGGCGCGCCTATTGCCACACCGGGCGCAAATCTGGACTCCAGAGCTAACTGACCGAATTTTCATTTTCATGAAATTTCGTGAAATGGCTAATTAAATTGTATAATTTTGGTAGTGAATTGTTCAATTTAGTTACGTGTGAGTGCACAAGTGTAGTGAAGGTGAAAATAAGTGACTAACGTGGACTTCACGCCCAATAACTCCTAATAGGTTGTTGTAAAGTTACTACCAGTGTGCTCTAACGCGAGTCGTAAATGTTCATAAGATTCAATATTCAAATAAAAATCTATGAGATAACGACCTTGAAGTGACTGTCCAGTTTACTGGCCACTTTGTATGAGCCGTACTATAAAGGGTTAACTTTGACTTGACTGACTATGACTTTTTTGTGACTTCGTACCTGATATCGGGCCATTTACTTGATTGAAAAGTAAAATTACTTGACACTGGCTAAATACACAAACCGTGAGAAGCCAAAACTAAAAAAAAATTGTTTATAAAAAATACTTATACCTCAAGAAGCAGAGCCCCACCCTTTTTTTGAAATTATTTTCTGCTCTTTTAGTTTGGTTTTTAAAGCATTTTTTATTTTTATTTAAGTATTATTTTATTCCAATGGCTAATACCAGAATTAATTGTTATGGCTCAATTATTGTACGATTCTCGATGCGTGTGTTACGTGTTTACAATTTGCTAGATGCCCAGTTGTAATTTCTCGGCATGTAGCTAACAAATTAACTATTTTAGATTTCTTTGTTGGTATTATTAAATATAGAGCTGACGTTTATGTGTAAATATTTAAAACGTTTATAGGGTGGCAAAGAATTTAAAGAGCGGTAGATAGAGCTACGTCAATACCCAACACTCGCTAGCCTTTTTCGTTGCGAGGTTTATCACATGATCAAAGACAACCGACTGCTAGTTTCCTGTAGTTTATTTAGTGATTTGCCTAAAAAAACAGAATACTCTCGGTTACTATCCTGAGCATAATAGATTATTAGAACTCCTCAGTGTCACTGGCATCAGCCAATTCAGCTGTAGTTTCTGTCACAATCCATCCACTGTTATTTTGGTCTTCCCCTACTCTTCAAGCCATCCACATCCTTCTTACCTCACGACCTACAAGCACTGTAAAAAGTTATGTTTACTTATAATTCCACAAAAACTAGATCCGTGGTTGATTGTGTAACACACTAACGGTGGTAATGGATTTCAGTTTGATATTTCAACGACATTCATTGAGTTATTTACGTTGTTAAGCAGACAAACTTTTCGAAAATAGGAAGCAATGGATTAGCAATATTCTTTGAAATGATTCAGATCCTAATAGATAGTGTGTTGCGCAATAAGGCTGCAGGCTTGGATGCAAAGGCGGTGCTTCATTCTGCTTCCAAGCTATCAACTGTTGCGTCGAAAACGCACTTTTTGATTACCTGATTTGCTTTACCCCGATAGCAAATAGCTGTCGGAAGAAAAGCGGTCGTCTATTTGATTTAAACTGTTTAAATTTTTTGGGTTTTGGATTCGTAAACAGCGTTTAGATGATTCCTTCAATAACATTGATTGATGTTCGATTCGGTTTCGCTAGATCTGGTTTTTTTTGTGGAAACAAAACTAAACATTTGGGTATGCATAACATTTTATTGTCATGGATTTCCGCAAGCAACGCCTGATTCCATAACTTATCTACAGCACTATAACCTAACTCCTTCTGTTCCAGGGCAAGTTGGTGAAGCACTTCTCCCGGCAGCTGGTGATCAAGGCCAGCTTCGGTGAGGAGCTGCGGCGTGAGCTCGGCGACGTGCCGTGTCTCGCGCAGTGGCTCAGGGTTGTGGGGCTCGGCCCCGATTCTATAGAGGTACACATTTCGGAAGAAAAGTATGCGCTTCGGGAATAAACGTCCATCTTCGGACATACGTACGCGCGTTGATGATATCTTATATAGAGCTGTTACAACCATGAAGTACTTGTCTATTTTACCATGATTTAAAAAAATCAATTTAACAACTCTATGCAATTCCAAAAAACTTTTCACAACTTTTGAGTGACAGATGACAGTCTGTGACTGGAGTATAAGTTTCCTGAGAGAGAAAATACAAACGCTCAATGATAGGTGCAGTACTACAAAACTTAGAAGTTTGCCATTGTGTTGCCAAGTTACTCTGGGGCCCAACGTTCGTACCAATTCGGAGAAACGATGATTACCGAAGTGTATACTTTTTTAACCGCCTTCAAAAAAGAAGGAGGTTCTATGTTCGACTGCACGTATTAATTTTTTTATGTATATTCATCGATTTCTCCCCCATTTGTCGACCGATTCTCAAAATTATTTTTTTATTTGAAAATACTCCTTCTGAGGTGGTCCTATTGGCACCAAGGCAGGATCTGATGATGGCATCCCAGGGAAATCGAGGGCAACCCTCAAATGTTATAGGTATTAACAATGTTTTTCATATATTTTCTAAAGCTATTGAAACATTTGCATATGGTCGCTGAACTGATGAAGGAAGGTACAACTCTTTAACGGTTAGGAGTTAGGTGCAGGTTAGTAAGATACATGCAAAGTCACCGACTTCCGAAATTAAAGTTATTGTTCACTTTGTAGTGTTTTTCCGGAAGTCGTTTGTTGTTTAGTTGTATTTAGGTTTGCAGGATGGTGTGCTAAGTCCCACTTGCACCACAAATCTATACAATACGTTTAATGCTAAACATACCCATGTAAACCAATTGGCATCTTCACATGATTATTAGAAACAAAACGATGATTAAGTTTTAAATTCGTGAAGCATTAAATGGAAAAAAACTACAACTGAAAAATGAAACTTTAACACATCGCTACAACATTGATCAATTGTTCATCGAACGAAGATTCAGTAATAGATATCATAATCTTTACTTCATGTTATAATAACGCTAGAAAATCTATATGCCATGCCCCATGACAGATTAAAAGACGGATTTTGTGACTCATTTGAAAATCGTTTGAAAGTCCACAGTCGTAATTTTCACGTATGGGTAACAGGTAGACATTGCCTAGTGTAAAACTAACGCCCCTCCACTCAAATTTTATACAAACATTTGATAATTATGTTTATGCAGCCAGCAGTGCAATTTTAAACCAGACAATTTCTACCTACGTAGGTTACCCTAAACAAGAAGATAACGACTGTGACACACAGGATTTTCAAATGAGTCACAAAATTGACAAATTGACGTGTCACTGTTGAAGTGTTGATTCACACTGATCAACATTAGATGTAGATTGTGTCTACAGCAACAATGACAACTTACAACCTGAGGAGCTGCCATGCTCTAGCGATTGTTAAGCCAGTCAGACATTCATGCAAATGACTGTCATTGTTTTCGGCGTGCCCGCCACGTAACGCCCGCAGTGGTTGTCATGAAAATGATGGCAGCGAGATTAGCCTTTACGGCGCCAAAAAACGCTCTAGGAAAACACACTTTTCATTTACTTTCATATACAGGGTGGCAGTGAAACGACGCTCAAACTGCCACCATAAATTCAGCAGATGATGCTAGACACCCTAGCGTAAAAATTCTTCGTCGGTTATCAAAGAAAAAAATTGCTGTTTCTTATAAAAGTTGTTCACCTACGAGGTCAAAATCTGTGTAACAGTATTTTTTCAGGGTGGTTCAGAATCATGTTAATAAGTAACAGGTTGTGCGTCGATGTCCCTACCACGCCACCACCACGACGTTTCAATGACGTCATTCGCCGGTAAATTGCGTAGTTCTCTCGTTCTAGGAAACCGTAACTTTCCCCCTGAGTTTAAGTCCCGTATTACAGAACCTCACTCAAGACTCAAGTATTACTTAAAACTAGTTTCAACCAATCAAATGGCTCTAAACTCGTTTTAAGTAATGCTTGAGTCTTGAGTGAGGTTCTGTAATACGGGCCTAAGACACTAACTTTTGCAATTTCAATAGAGGTAGTAAATATTTGTAGATTGTTTTGTGTAGTCAATGAACAGAACTCAGGAAATAACAATCAGTTTTGAGGTATTGTATTCTTTCATTTCAACATCGTAGCTGTTATAAACTGTCGTCAAATATTTAAAAAGGTATGATAAGACGAGATAAAGAGGTTCCGGTGTGGACTTCTTAAGAAGGAAATAATAACTCGTTTATTTTCGCATTGATTATTTGATCAACATTTATCATCACATTTTAGATATAAGATAAGGCTTTTTACCTAAAACTACTATGGGGTCTTCCGCCCGGTATAAGTTGGTACCTGGGGGGTAATTCCGTAATACACAAACAGTAGGAATGTCTCGAATCCACGTTGTTGAGCATAGACATTTTTCGAAATTAAGAAGCAATGTATTAGAAATAACCTTCAAAATGATTCAGATTCTGATTAATAGTGTGTTATACGCAACTAGCAGCGCTCCGCGGTTTCACCCGCGTAGTTCCCGTTCCCGTTGGAAAAACGGGGATAAAATATGTCACCCGGGAATAGTGTAGCTTCCCAACAGTGAAATCATTTTTCAAATCGGTTTAGTAGTTTCGGAGCCTATTCAATGCAAACAAACAAACAATCAAATCTTTCCTCTTTATAATATTAGTATATATTAGCGCGCTGTGCTGTTGGGTGGGTAAAAGTAATGAATAATGAGCAATAAAAAACTTTCGTGTAGGGAAAGTATTATTATGTCTGGACTTTAAAAGAGACTGTGACCTCTGAGTTTGTTTCGGCCTTTCTTCTCAGAGTAGTCAGATAGGAAACGTCGACCTCATCTAGTTTAAAAAAAAATATGATTTGACGTGTAAAAGTATTCGTACAAACCTACTCACAGAAATAAAATCATTTAACATTTTATTCTACTGAAATCACAAGTCATGACCAGCGGTCTAAAAGAGGTCTACCCGAGATTTGTTTTAGGTTAAATAATAATATCACTCAAAGTAGAGTTCAATTAGAAAGCGACTTGCTAAATTCAAATACGTATGTCTTCCTTCCTTCTCGACTTGGTAGCCTAGAGGTCTTAAGTAAGGTAACCAAGACAATTTTCAAGGTTGAGCTGTCTCCTGCCAGGGCGCAGATTCGTTAGAAAGAGTTACCGTGGCTCTGGCACAGGCAACTGAAAGAAGACGGGTGCGTTAGTCAGTCAAAGTCTGACACGCCCTCCTGCTTCACCCAGAGCGGGAGAAGTCATAATTTGATGATTTCTTATCCAAAAAAAAAGACACGGTTGATCATTCTGTTGACCAATGAGCTGGCGCAGTCAAGTACGCATTCTAAAATGAGACACGTTTCACATTGAATGGAGTCAGCTCTCCTGATCACCTTTGAATGGCTTGCGTTGGACCTGGATCAGTCTTGTTTAAAGTGATTCCTTCAATGTAGCTCGTGGGATAAAATATGTACAGATTAGATTCTTTGCAAACTGTGGCATTGTTTAACGCTGCATCTTGATCAAAACTCAATACACGGCAATAACGATAAACAAATTAATAGTAAACCGGCGCAATTTGCAGAAAAAAAAAACTTAAGAATTTTTTTATTTAGCGGCGTCCTTTGATGGATCCCCTTTAAACTATGCTTGGTTTGAACACATTACATATTAATACGTATTGTGTTTTTGTCTCGCAGGCGGTATGTTCCCGCGTGGCGTCGTTAGAGACGCTGCGGGAGCGCTCCGACCACGAGATGCGCGCGCTACTCGCCGGCGCGCGCGACGAGGAAGTGCTGCGGCTGTGTCGAGCCATGCAGCGGCTCAGGAGTTACATAGGTAACATAATAGACTGGCATATTCTGCCAGTACTAAATCCCAGTAAGTTCGCGAAAGCGTATCGCGTTGCTACAATGCGAGCAAAGAAAAATAGAAACCCTGTTGGATGGGTTACGTGACTTTGATCTACATAAATACTTCGAATCGTGTCCATGTTTCCATAGTCCAAAGCTGAGAAAGATTGTTGATGATTCCAACCGTTTTGCCATTTTTCTTTATCATCAACAATAACTACGCAATGCTGTGGATATCAAACACAACAATAACTAGGTAATGCAACGGAAATGTAAATGAAATCAACAATCTGGTTTTTCTTCTGAACAGAGGCTTTAGGTCGCGGCGAGGTCGGTGCAGAACTGCAGTTGTTCTGGGACTCTTGGGAGCGAACGGTGCGGGCATCACCTAGAGCCCCCCGGGCCAGGCATGCCAACCATGAACATCATGGCACGCCGCATAATAAGAAAGGTACTGATATTTTCAGGATCAATTAAAAATCAGGAAGAATGAAGGCTCTCGTCATTTTTTATTTGATGGTTACTGTATTATTAGAAGTAATTATTGAACTAGGTATGATTCGCCCGCGTGTAGTTTCCTGTTGCCCCGACCCAACACCCTATCGCAACACATCGCCTGTCCGCTAACTTCGTTTTCGCTCAGCGTACTTTCTGACTTCTTTTGTTATTGGTCGGCTCCTAAGGGACTTACCGTAATGTTACGTAGCTTATAAGCCTTCCTTAAGAAGTGGCCTATAAAATGCAAAAAGTTCTTCCGAAGATTAGCGCGGTCAAACAAGCAAACCTTCGCTTTATTATTAGTGTAGTTATTACTAATAACTACACTTAAATAAAGCTATAATAAAAATAAACATTTATCTATACTAAAAACTCATTATAGACAAATGTTTCTTTTGTTGAAATTAGTAATCGAAATTTCTGTAATTTTTTGCTAACTAACTAGTTCAAGAAGACGATGCATTTATGTTGTTCTTTTCATTTATATAATTTTAACACTCACTTTAAACGTTTTCCAATATAACGGTAACCGAAGGAATGAAGCGGGCATAGTCTTGACCGGTTGAAAATATCGTACGCTCTAAACGCATACATAATCGAGTTATTAGTCTACTGTTTCAAGGCGTCCATTTCACGATGCGTATTAATTTTTACTTCTGTAAAAGGTCATGTTGTTTCTTGTGATATGACACTATCTTAACCAACAATAATATTCCAGGTGCTAAATCTCCCCCCACACCGGTAGCCAAGCGGAAACAGAATAGCACGCTACCTCCTCCTGCGGCCCTCACAAAATCTCGGTCACACGAGTCGCAACTATCTGTCCGACCTGATGCCTCCGACCTCAGGTAAGTTGTAGAGAAGTAGAGGAAAATATCACAGGTAAAATAAACCGTAATATTTCAACGATTTTTCATTAAATTGCAGCGATAACAGCCAATCCTCAGCCGTAGGTACAGTGGAAGTAACTCCCCCTGCCTCTCCGCACGACACGGAGTCCGAAAACACGCCGCAACACAGACCTCCAGCCTACTTTAACAATAACGTAAGACGCCAGTACTTATTGTATTGCATTTGTACAGTTTAGCGCTTTAGACTTGTGATGTGTGCTATGAAAAGTCCTATAAAAAGTCCTCTAAAATGAAATGTAGTAAAGCTCTCGTCACAATATTGTCAGGACATCACCTGTATATTACAAAAATAATGTTGGACAAGTACTTATTGTATCGCATTTGTACAGATTAGCGCTTTAGACTTGTGATGTGTGCTATGCTATGAGCAATCCTAGAAAATTGAGTGTAGGAATGCTATTGTCACAATATAATAAGCACTGCCCTCCTGCATATTACAACAATAATGTTAGACGCAAGTATTTATTGTATGGCATTTGTACAGTTTAGCGTTTTAGACTTGGGATGTGTGCTATGAAAAATCCTATAAAGTGAAGCGTAGGAATGCTCTCGACATCTCTCCTGCATCTTACAGTAACTTAAGACTCCTGTAATTATTGTATCGCATTTGTAAAGATTAGCCCGTGAGATCGTCTTCTGTAGGATGTAGAGCTTCCTAAGACACCTCGTGTGATATTAGCCATTAAAAGGAATGTCCTTTAAATTCCTTTTTGACATTTTGTAGTTATGCAAAGCATGTGTTGAGTCTAATTTGCAAAGCTCCTATAAAAAAAATACTTTAAATAATTTAGAATTTAGTAACAATAGGATGTAGAGTAGACTATCTTAGTTACTGACGTCAACTGCATTAAACTGCTCATCGTGCACACACATTACTAGGTAGATTTTCAACGGCAGCTGAAAACTGTACATACTTTCAGTCTTAAACAATGGTAAAGGTTTTTTTTTCTTGTATTGTCCCACTGCTGGGCAAAGGTGGCCCCCATTGCTTTTCATTGTTCCTTTGTGTTGCTTTCTCCGGGCAAGGTAAAGTTATAGATAGGACATTATCACTTCAGGTTATTTAGACATAGATTAAGGTAAATAGGAAGGGTTCGCGCGGGCGGGCGCTCGGCGCCACGCACGCTGCTGTAGATCTAGGCTTGTTATATATCGTGGGAGCAGGCCTGGCCTGTGCTCGGTACGCTAGCTAGTGTGGCGCGGCAGGTCGCGAGTAGCTCGGCGGCGGCGGCGCGCCGCGCGGGCCGGCCGCGCGCGCTGGGCCGGCGCCTGGCCAGCATCGTGGCCTGCGCCTGCGCTGCCGGCCACTCCCGGCGCCACCAGCCCAGCCTGCCGCACCACGAGCCGGTGGGTACTGCGCGACAGGTTAGCACTCACATCGTCCGGCGAGCGTGTGCTTACATACGCGTGTGTACCAATACAATGGGCCTGTTCAATTTGTAACCATAATTATGTAAATTCATGTGTAAATGATACTCCTACTATTTACCTAACCCCTCGGCTGTTAGGCAGACTCATTGAGTCTGTTAACAATAGAAAAGTAATTGTGGTAATTACTTGACACTCGTATAAAAATTGTGTAAATGGTAATTCAAATACCCTCGTGGCTCCCCCAGCCCTGAGGGTGTTTGAGCAAGCAAATGTAGAGCGGAAAGTTGATAGTTGATTTGGTGCGGCATGATGAGAAAACACCGAGAACATATTTGAAAAATTTCAGATAGGAGCTCCGTGGTAAGAGATCTCGAAAATGGGCCAAAAATTAAGTTTGGGTTTAGGAAGAAAAGATCGACTTCTGACGCAGCCTTGACACTGATAAATGGAATCGTTGATAAACTAAATCAGCGCAAAAAACGCCTCACAGTGTTCATTGCTCTTGCAAAGGCATTTGGCACCGGTCCTGTTCCCTGTCATCTAAACTAGAATGTCTCAGCATACGTGGTATTATACAACTCCAGCTTTTTCATTCATATCTTTCAGACCGTAGGCAGATAATTAAAATCGATGGTTTCCTTAGTAACGAACTGCCTATTTCGTTTGGAGTGCCACAAGGTAGAGTTTTAGGCCCAACTCTGTTCCTGGTGTTCATAAACGACCTGTGTATCATGCACCTGCGCTCTGATAACATCCAGGGCTGCGGGTTGTTCGATAGAGATACCGTGGATCATGGCACACAGGCAACTGAAGGAACACGGGTGGATTTTAGTCAGTAAAAGTCTAACAAGCCTTCCCGCTCCACCCAGAGCGGGAGAATTTATTTGATGACTAGCTTCCGCCCGCAGCTTCGCCCGCATGGAAGTCAGAAATTATCCCGCGGGAACATACCACCGGGATAAAAAGTATCATAAGTGTTAATCTAGGTTTTATTTTATCTGTTTGCCAAATTTTATCCAAATCCGTTGTCGTTTTAGCGTGATTACGTAACTAAGGATATCTCGAAACCCTGACGTGATAGAGCAATTTTGAGGCCAGATTTGAATTCAGCGCGTCAAAATCTTTCGAATAAGTATAGTCTGGTTTCTGGGTAAAAATTTTGTCGGCCTGTGTTATTTATACCAATTTTCGAGTTAATCAAAATACGCAGTAAAATCATCGGTTGTAAAATTAAGTACTCTTTTTTACCCCTTTAGGGGTAGATAGACACGTTATTTTTTATTTTTGGTTTTAGGTATAAATA
This sequence comes from Polymixis flavicincta, assembly GCA_949987655.1. NCBI lineage: Eukaryota > Metazoa > Arthropoda > Insecta > Lepidoptera > Noctuidae > Polymixis > Polymixis flavicincta. The sequence continues at coordinate 23,254,899 of OX465183.1, forward strand.
CTGAGTTTCGAGTTAATCAGACAGCGCGTTAAAATTCTTCCATACAAACTTTGACACCCCCCAAAGGGGGATTCCCTTTAGGAGTCGGCTCCACCGTTTCCTCAGGGCGATACACCCGGGCGTTTTCTCCCGCCTTATCCGGAACAGGAACCTCCCGAAACAACCGTGTCCGGTGAGGACCTGCGTCAGGCGGAAGGTGAGGACGCCGTGCCGCCTCTCAAGCCACTCCTCAAAGAGGAGACTTACCGCCGCAATCGTGGCGTGCCCATTCCGGCCAATGCTCAACCCACCCTTTGATCAGATATTTACATATTCCCTATCAAAATATGTAACAATATTGCACGGAACAACTTTTATTTGCCCTTAATATCTTTTATTATCTGAGTTTTCAAAGTCGTCTGATTTAGGGAAAGCCCACAATTGATTCATCAGATTTGCCTTGTAAGCTAGGCCACATCCGATATTACCAAAATCAACGGCCTTGATCTCTTCATTTTTGGTCTATTTCCAAAATCTGACCACGTATAGCGTAGCGACAAATCTGACCACAATCTGATTCTTAAACTTTTCCAATATATCATATATTATTATTTGGTGTTCTCTCATTCCGCATCTACTCAGCTATCAAATTTTCGCCCTGTTTATGCTTGCTGAAAAACCATCCTGGCTCCCCTACCTATATGATTTATCGGAGCCTCAAAAAAATTGTATTGACAACATTTTTCTTACATTTTCGATACTAGTTGGCTCATCGTTTATCAAATATAATTATGCCGCTGTAAATATACAACATGCGTAAATGTAAAATACAACTCCATTCACATGTATAATGGGACCCCACGAAAACTGAAAATTCGATTCACCTCTTTAGGATGGATCCTATTAGAGTGATTTGCTCACAAAATTTGTACATAAAATAAAATTACATGCGCTAGGTAAGTTCCGCCACGCTGACGATCTGAACCAAGCCTTACAGTTTGTTCAAGCTAAGAAAAATACACATCGATGACAGTGAATAACATGTTTCGAGAATTTTGTCCTAAGTATCGATCGACAAAATTCGCGACACATGCACACAATCATCAATGATCATTTATCTTTGTTTAAATAAACTGTACCTACACACAGCGTTCTCAATGCTCTCACTTCACTAGGCGTTTGTCAGAATTGACGAGTTACTTGGGGTAATACAAAATGTACCTTATTTCTTATGAAATAAAGTTAATTTTGTATTAACGAAATAATTCGAATATTTGGGTAAAATGTACAAGTGCAGTGTTAGCATTACACCTGTTTCAATTTACACCCACGCTTACACCCCACTTTTTTTTCGACAGGCTGTAGTTGTGGGTGTGGCCCCGCGGTCGCCGCGCACGCCGACGGTGAGCCGGTGTATGGCGCATGACATCGCGCATCGGTTCACGAAGACCTTCAATATGATCGCGACGTGTGACTACTGTGATAAGCAGATGCTGTTCGGGTCTGGTTTGAAGTGTAAGGAGTGCAAGTTTAAATGTCACAGGTTAGTAGCTGGCAGGAGGTGTTTTTATCCTATAAAGTTTTGATTTCGATCAGGTTTGAACCACTAAGCCAGTTTTTGAATTAAGAACCCAATCCCCCTTATTACAAAACAAGGTTTTTCTTTAGGTATGGTTTAAACCACCGAGCCTGTTTTTGAAATAAGAACTTAGAACTGAAATAGAATTACAGCTCCTTTTACAAAACTGACAATTTAGCACAGGACTAACTTGTTAGTTTTGTAAAAGGAGCTGTATTTCGATTTCAGTTAGGTTTTTATTTGAAAAACAGGCTCGACGGTTTAAACCATACCTAAAGAAAAACCTTGTTCTGTAATAAGGGGGAATATGTATAGAAATAAAGGTTCTTAAAAAAAAACCGATAACTTACCGGACTAAGTTGTCATTTTTGTATTAAGAACTACACTTAAATCGAAATTAATTTGGAAATGCAAAAACTGGCTCAAAGTTTTAGGGGGGGCTAGAATTTAAGATCGCGTTTTTTAATAAGTCTAAGTGTTGTGACTTTGTATTCTTGAGAAAATGGGATTAACTAGAAAAGTGTGCATTTCGATTTGTGTTTTCTGCTCATTTCTAATTTATCACTAACTCATTTAGGCTCAACTTTATTCTTAACAAAAATGTGTTACTTAAATATAAATTATGAATTGTTTTTTATTATTCTTCAGAGCGCTATAAGTGTAAAAATTGTGTAAATAGAAACGAAACCTATTTTTTTTTCAGGGATTGCGAAAGTAAAGTACCTCCATCGTGTGGTTTACCGCCTGAGTTTGTGGATGCTTTCAAAGAAAAGTTTCACAAAGACGGTAAGTTTGTGAAGGAATATTTTTTTTTAAATAATTTTACCAAACCAACTTCCTTGTTCGTAGTATTAGCCAATGTCTTCTTTAACTTAGATGTGACACAAAGTGACACTTTTTCTTATACCCACGCGGGCAACCATAGAATCCATCCTTGAATTTGATACTTAAAAAGATCGATTGTCATAAATATTTCATACATTATGATGCTGTTATTGTACAATTTCATTTATTTGTCCAAAACAAGAGCTACACATTTTGAAATTTGAACTGTGGTATTCCAGTATTGTTTGCCTCGCAAAATAACGTATAGAATTAAAGTGGGTAATTAACTACAAATTCATCGTTTACTTACTTACATTCACTCTCAAAACGGTGAAGGAAAACATCGTGAGGAAACCACCATGTCCTAGAAACAAATATTCGAAGTTATGTGAAATTCACCAACCCGCACAGGGCCTGCGTGGTGGATTACGGCCCACTCCGTCTCAGAGAGAGGAGACCTGTGTCCCAGCAGTGGGAACATAGGCTGATTATGCTGTATGTCCCGCAGGTGGGTACTACGGCTACGTGTCCCCGCAGCCGGGCCGTGGCTCCGGCTTCCTGTCGTCGCTGACGCACCGGCGCCGGCCCCACGCGCCGCCCGTGCCGCACCACACGGTATGTGCCCGGTACACTACACTATACAAGCCTCACTCCACGTCCTGCCTGTCGTCGCTGACGCACCGGCGCCGGCCCCACGCGCCGCCCGTGCCGCACCACACGGTATGTGCCCGGTACACTACACTATACAAGCCTCACTCCACGTCCTGCCTGTCGTCGCTGACGCACCGGCGCCGGCCCCACGCGCCGCCCGTGCCGCACCACACGGTATGTGCCCGGTACACTACACTATACAAGCCTCACTCCACGTCCTGCCTGTCGTCGCTGACGCACCGGCGCCGGCCCCACGCGCCGCCCGTGCCGCACCACACGGTATGTGCCCGGTACACTACACTATACAAGCCTCACTCCACGTCCTGCCTGTCGTCGCTGACGCACCGGCGCCGGCCCCACGCGCCGCCCGTGCCGCACCACACGGTATGTGCCCGGTACACTACACTATACAAGCCTCACTCCACGTCCTGCCTGTCGTCGCTGACGCACCGGCGCCGGCCCCACGCGCCGCCCGTGCCGCACCACACGGTATGTGCCCGGTACACTACACTATACAAGCCTCACTCCACGTCCTGCCTGTCGTCGCTGACGCACCGGCGCCGGCCCCACGCGCCGCCCGTGCCGCACCACACGGTATGTGCCCGGTACACTACACTATACAAGCCTCACTCCACGTCCTGCCTGTCGTCGCTGACGCACCGGCGCCGGCCCCACGCGCCGCCCGTGCCGCACCACACGGTATGTGCCCGGTACACTACACTATACAAGCCTCACTCCACGTCCTGCCTGTCGTCGCTGACGCACCGGCGCCGGCCCCACGCGCCGCCCGTGCCGCACCACACGGTATGTGCCCGGTACACTACACTATACAAGCCTCACTCCACGTCCTGCCTGTCGATCTCCGAAAATTATCAAACTTGCTTGTGGAAAATTCTAATATTTAGAGTACATCGCTCATTTTGTTCGGCGATTTGGGATAAAGAAACAAACTCGGCAGCCAGGAATGAATTACATTTCATTTGATTGGTTGTTGTAGTAGAAAAATGTCTTGTTATGGCGACAACGCTGTAACGAATTTGCAAATAAAGATGTAACACGATGTTTGAATGAAATAAATTGTCCTTCCGCCATTTCATGTAAGATCACGTATATTTTAAGCTGGGTGATACCGTTTGAGACATACACTGTTAATGTTAACTAGTCCTTCTGTAATCGCCGTAGTATTCCTTCTGTAATCGCCATAGATTACTATAAAAAAACAAAGCTATGGAAACAGAGCACCATGAGAAAGGGCGCCCCTTCACCCTTACCAATCAAATATATTACAATACAATTTAGCAAACAAATAAGTACGCACGCACAGCACAGTAAAGTACTTATTCGTCTAATACTGATACCAAATACCCCAAACGTACTCTGGCGCCGCCGGAATCTACAAGCACGTTGCCCTGGTGTGAGTACCTGACCTCGATGAAAGGCACGGCTCCCTGTCATTCCGAGCGACGTCGGTGCTCTCGCGGCATAGTTGCTTCGTGACTTAACTGCAAGAGGGCCGCACCGTTTATAAGTTGCTATGATCTCCAGGGCGGCCCCGACTCGTCGTCCAACACGTCGTCGTGCAACAGCTCCACGCCGTCGTCGCCCGCGCTGGCGCCGCCCGTGACGCCGCACCACGCGCCCGCGCACGCGCACGCCGCGCCGCACGCGCACGCCGCGCCGCACGCGCACCACGCGCCGCACGCGCATCACGCGCACCATCCGCCCACCACCAAGCAGCAGTTCCACTTCCCAGGTAAGGCAAATTTATTTAACACTTCAAGCGTACGAAGTACGGAGTAGGAAACGTCCGTAACTTTGCCGAAACTGCGGACTTCGTGCTTGGGAAACGGACCCCCAGATCCAAAATTCAACTTAGCAGAGCATTTTCCATGTCTGTGGCGCAGCGGCGCCATCTAGTTCTAAAATATTGGCGTGTAGTGTCTTAAAAGATCTACTTACATATATTAACATTTTATTTTATTTCAATAAATATTTCTTTTTGTCGACAGAACTAAAGCCGGTAGTGTCTAGTCCTAACCACGCGTCGGTGCAGTCGCCGGCGAGACAACAAGATAACAAAGAAGACCTCATGGCTAGCGCTAAAAGTGGTGAGTTCAAGTTATATATGTGCGGTCGAGAGACCCGAAGTTCATAACGTGGTCCTGTATGCAACAAAAAGAGTTAGAAAGAGGACGTGTTAATTTAGTACCAGTTTTTATTAATTTTGTTTTTACAGAGCCATCTAGTACTCGTTTTTAAAAGCTCTCAAAAAGTTGTACCTTGGATTATTTTCGGCCTTAGCACCCTCGAAAACCATAAAAACAACTACACATATTTACATAAATCCCATATTTTCATTACAACTAAAGTTGTTGTTTTATTTATGTTTATTTCACAAAGCTGAAAAGTGGAGAAGCGCGGCTATTTGGGAGCTCTCAAACAGCAGAAAGATAGCCATCGAATAACTTTTGCTGTCCAAAAAGGTTTCAGCCTAATTTGAAAAAAACATTTTTATAATATGATACAATCATAGTATTTGTATGTACTGCAGGCGACAGTTCCCGCTGCGTGTCGCTGTCGGGCTCGGGCTCCACGGACAGTGGCGGGTGCCAGCGCGGCGACTCGCTGGACCTGTCCAACAAGCACGACAACAGGTGGCCGCGCCAGAATAGTGTAAGCATTCCAACTTTGGCCCTGATCACATCAATGTTATGTTCCATTTGCTGAAGTGTCCGAAATGGCCATTCGCCTGCTTAATGGTTTTTATTACAAATGTTATTGATAGGTATTAATATCGTTCGTTCAAGTCCGAGGGCTTGTGGCTAAGTAATAACAGCTGCACGGGTCTATAGACCAGGTTAAGCTACGTTTGCTGTGGTTGATTCGTGGATGGGTGACCATCTTTACATACCAAGGCCTCACCAAGAATGCACGTTAAGCTGTTGTTCCCGGCTGTCATTTGTGGATCTTTCACAGTCGTTTTTGGTTGTCAGAAGCCCGTAACTCTGACACTGGTTCTACTCTATGGGTATCATCGTATTACCCAGCAGTGCGAAAATGTCATAATCGGGAACTAAAAAATCATACAACAGCGATCCCGTAATGATGTCACTTTGGGTCACGTGGCACCGCTTGATATGGACGAGAGCAAGCCGCTGTACGACGGGTTATGACAGAGACAGAAAAATGCGTCAGCGAGAACGAGATGGAGGAATATTGCACATTTTATTTGATTTTCAGCTGTTCAATTTTTATTGTATTTAATTCTTTAAATTCCTATATTAATTTTAGAATTATTTATTGATAGGCCAGGAAGTTAAAGCCGACTTCACTTCGGCTTCTCTCTTAGAAAAATTGACACCTCGCCGCTGTAACCCAGTAGATGGGTTGTGGAGGTCATTTATTCAGATTGATATATTCAAGTCCAATAATGACAGAACTGTGGCGAAATAAATCTTTAGTCTGTTGTCTTCATTCTCGTGCCGCCAGTAGGGACTGGTCATCTATTAGCTCCCACGGCTTATTTTAATTTCTGAATTAATATTTTATTTTTAAATACGGACTCTTTTAATGTGCACATCTTTTTACATCGTTCTCACATTGATAAATTCAACATAATGATGTAACCAACTTTTTGTAAGAATTTCGTGATTTAAATTAAAAGATGTCCATGGAGTTTCTTGCCCATTCTTCTCCATAGCTACTACGCTTTGGAAAGGGCGATTAACTTCATCTTTTTAAACTCACCGATTTGAAAATAAATTCTGTTTGAGTTTTTGTGTTTGATTCCTAATCTACGAAAGCTTTACAAATAATAATAATTTCCCTTTTAACTCCACAATAACGTAAACCTATACAAACAGTAAGTATAGTTCCGGTCATCATTCCGATAAGGCCCCGAGGGCGCTCTCCTTGCGATAACGAATAAAACATGACATTAACTTTGTATATTGTTGTAGTCAGCTTGTCAGTTAAAAACCTTTCCTGGTACTGTTTACTTTTCGGGAAGCCATTACTAGTTTTAGTACCTAACGTGTTAAAATATCTATTAGTGACATAGTTTTGTAGATAAATTGTACTTTATACTCAGCAGTACTTTTTTTAATAGTTATAGTGTATTTGTGATTTTATAACTTGTCTGTACTTACATAGTACAAAACAAAGTCGCCTTTTGTGTCTGTACGCTTAGAACTTTTGAACTACGTAATGGATTTTAATGCGGTTTTCATCAAAAGAGGAAGGTTTATATGTATGTATAATACACCGACCTTCACGCGGGCGAAGCCGCTGGCAAAAGTTAGTTATAGATAAAATAGGATTGTGGTCTTTGTTTTATGATACGTAGTGATGGTATTATATACTCGTATGTAAAGTGTTCGTGATTTTGAACGAATACTTGTATGTTGCAAGGGATAAGGAAGGGAAATAGTCAAACCGTACGCAATAATGTCTTTATTTGTAAGAAGACGTAGGTTGTTTGAGGAGGTGAGTATTTCGGTATTTTGTATTGTTTTTAGAAAGATTTCTTTTTAACCGACTTAGGAGGTTATCAATTCGACATGTTTTTTTTTTAAATGTATGTTCGGGCATAACTCCGTCGTATATAGACTTCTTTTGCAAAAGGATGGAGGATTTGCAAAATTCTTTTTTTGTTCGAAATGGTCCCATTCAAATTTCATATAGATCTGATGATGCGTTTCGGAGACAGACAACGGAACTCTTCAAAAAATTACAGCAAATCAACCGCGAATGTTGCTATAGCATAAATATTGTTACGAGCTAGGGGTTCGTGACAATTAAAAACTGCCGATATGAATTACCAAAAATAACACTTTAATTAAACACACTAATAACACAACACAATTGCACAATTAATCACTCTTAAGTCGCACTTGAAGATCGCTTTAGATGTTCTCGCATGTATCGCTTCCAATGAACTACCCCGAGACGCGCTCCGTTCCCGCTTAGGGCCCTCGGATAGTTCCAGAACCTTCTACCGTAGAAGCATCTAGAATGTTCGAGTACATATCGGCCCTGACCGAACACATGTCGATAGTTCCAGAAAGTTCTAGCATCGAACTTTCTGGAAAGATATTGACCATTAATTCCGCTATTCGATAAGAGATGGCGCTAGTGGTAACCAAACATCAATCGTGCGGCTCAACACTGCCCCCACCTAAGAAATGCTCGTCCCGAGCATTATCGGCCCCATAATAACGCGCCAGTCGATCCACGTGGACTATCTTAGGAGTACCCCTTGCACCTTTCTGTATCCGGTAGGTAACGTCATTGATCTTTGTCACAATCCGGTACGGTCCGTCCCAGTTAGCTTGAAGCTTAGGAGATTTCCCTTTGCTGCGGACTGGATTGTGCAACCACACTAGTGAACCTTCGTCAAAACCCTTATTGTTCATTTTGCGGTCATAACGGGTTTTCATCTTTTCAGACATTTGCTGGCCTGATTGTCTGACGTGCTCATAAATGTCATTCATCTTGTTCCGCAAGTCATTCGCATAATCGGTTATACTGCGTGGAGCATCAGGTGGTATTCCGGTGATCAGGTCTGCAGGTAGCCGTAATTCCCTTCCAAAGTTTGCGAAAGCTGGTGTCACCGATGTGCTTTCGTGAACAGCACTTCGATATGACAACAAAAACGGTTGTATGTGCTTGTCCCAATCTCGTTGCCGATTTTCCACAACTTTTGCTAGGTACCTCTCTAATGTCTGATTAAATCGTTCCACCATTCCATCCGATTGTGGGTGGTAAGAAGTTGTTCTTGTTTTATGAGTACCCATAACTCGACAAGTTTCCTGGAATATTTGAGACTCAAAATTCCTTCCTTGATCACTGTGAATCTCTAAAGGTACTCCAAAACGACAGAAGACTTCATGAACTAATTTATCTGCAACTGTCGAAGCTTCTTGATTTGGAATGGCGAAGACTTCCGGCCACTTAGTGAAGTAATCCATCACAACCATGAAATACTTGTTACCACTTTCACTTTCCGGAAACGGCCCCGCAACGTCAAGGGCTATCCTCTCCCATGGTGCACCAACATTGTACAACTTTAATGCACCTCTGCTACGCGTCTGAGGTCCCTTTACAGCTGCACAACTTGTACATTTGCGACACCAGTCCTCGACATCGTCCCGACAGTGGACCCAGTAAAACCGTTCTCGTATCTTCAGTAGAGTCCGTTTTACTCCCAGGTGACCTCCTGAACAACCGTTATGGTACAGCTGCAGAACATCCGGTACTCGAGATTTAGGGACTACCATTTGCAAATGACAGCTGTTTCCCCGAGCATTTTCCCATTTACGGCACAGGACTCCATCCTGAATCACCAAGCTGTCCCATTGGGCCCAATAGCTCTTTGTGATGGAACTCATTGCTGAGACGTCGCTCCACTTGGGCTTAGGAGCTCTGGCCTTTATCCACTCCAGAATCGGCTTGATGTCTGAATCTTCCTGCTGTGCACGTTGTAGGCTTTCCTTCCACTCGTTGCTGAGGTCTGTCCTGAGCATCCTCACAGGTACCACAGGTGAACACCATGAACTTGATGAAGGTTCAATAACACCATCCGTCACCATTCCCTTAATCATGGTTTCCGGTTCCTTTTCGCAACGCGCTACCGGCAATCTTCTTGGCCGCTGACGGATAGGCAATTCTTCCCTTTCTGCAGTTCGCTTAGGGCAACTGGATCGAAGGTGGCCCCTTTCCCCACAGCCATAACACCTAGGGCTGTATCTTTTACGATCGCGAACTGTAGCCACTACAACCTCCCTGACGCGATGGGAACGATGATCCTGCCGCACAGCTTCCACCTCCAGTGCATGGGCCAAGGCGTCCTTAAGCGTCCCGTGGTGACCGAGTCTCACAGCAGCTCTAACTTCAAGGTCCCGGATGCCGTCGATGAATGCCTGCACCAGGTTCCCATCAATAAGCGCAGGTACAGACTGGTACGCTTTTCGAACCAGCTTCTCCACTTCAAGGGCCCACTGCTGCAGGTTTTCGTTACTGCGTTGCACACGATCCTTGAGCTGCGCACGAAACACGTGTTCCAGGTGAGCGTCGCCATATCTAGCCTCCAATGCCTCGAGGAGCTGCTCGTAAGTCACTTCATTACCGAGAGCTTCCAGCACATTTAAAGCCTGGTCGCGCAGGCCTAGGGTGAGGGCAGTCATGGCCTGACTTTTATTCCACCCGTTCGCCTTCATGACAGCCGCAAACTGAATTTTGTAGGCCGACCAGGAAGAAGTTCCATCGTACGGCGGCACTTTGAATCCACGTAGTGAAGGTGTTGTCGCTACGGGAGCTGCGATTCCATCCCCAAGTTTGAGGTTACCCAACTCTTGCTTCACATCAGCAATGACGTTACTAATCTTGCTGATCTGAGTTTCAGCTTCTGACAAGCGGTTGTCATGCTGGGCAACCTTCTCCTTCACCTCCTTCATTTCTTTCCCGAAGGTTGCGTGAAGGTCCTTTATGAGGAGCATCTGCTCTTCCTGGCGGTGCACCTGCTCCTCCTTATCCCGTTTGAGCTGTTCTTCCAATTGACGGGCCTGCTCCTCCTGTCGGCGAGCCTGCTCCTCCTGTCGGCGAGCCTGCTCCTCCTGTCGGCGGGCCTGCTCCTCTTTATCCCGTTTGAGCTGTTCTTCCAAACGGCGAGCCTGTTCCTCCTGTCGGCGAGCCTGTTCCTCCTGTCGGCGGGCCTGCTCCTCTTTATCCCGTTTGAGCTGTTCTTCCAATCGGCGGGCCTGTTCCTCCTGTCGGCGGGCCTGCTCCTGCAACATCATCATCAGAGCAGCAAAATCTGGTGCTGGTGATGCTGGAGCAGCTGTGGACGGGCCGGCCTCCGTGGTTGGTAGCTGGCCCTCCGACGTCTGTGGCATTGCTCCACCAAATCGCCTCTGGTCCGTCTCCTGCTGGCGTTGACTCCGGGTACGGATACCCTCCGTGTCGTCTTTAGGTAAAATCGGCATGATTTTAATCCCACTTCTGACACCAATTGTTACGAGCTAGGGGTTCGTGACAATTAAAAACTGCCGATATGAATTACCAAAAATAACACTTTAATTAAACACACTAATAACACAACACAATTGCACAATTAATCACTCTTAAGTCGCACTTGAAGATCGCTTTAGATGTTCTCGCATGTATCGCTTCCAATGAACTACCCCGAGACGCGCTCCGTTCCCGCTTAGGGCCCTCGGATAGTTCCAGAACCTTCTACCGTAGAAGCATCTAGAATGTTCGAGTACATATCGGCCCTGACCGAACACATGTCGATAGTTCCAGAAAGTTCTAGCATCGAACTTTCTGGAAAGATATTGACCATTAATTCCGCTATTCGATAAGAGATGGCGCTAGTGGTAACCAAACATCAATCGTGCGGCTCAACAATATGTATTGTTTTGATCCCAAGGATGATGAAATTTCGAATTGGTAGGTAACTAAAAAGTGAAAAATAAAAACTTTTTCAAAAAAATTACAACCGAAAAAAGTTTTTTAAACTAATTTTTTATGTGTCATTCATTACAATGTTTAGCAGTGTTTCGGTTTTATTGCAACATGTTATAGTTGATTTGTGGGAGCCGTAATTCGTAAGAATTAGTTCCAAACTTGTAAGAAACATTTTTGTGACTTAAAAATGGCCAAAGGTCACGTATAATATTGGTATTCATTTGCTTTCTGTGAGACGGGAAGCAACCCCGACATATCATCATCTGCCTAGCCTTTTTCCAACTATGTTGGGGTCGGCTTCTAGTCTAACCGGATGTAACTGAATAGCAGTATTTAACTTGGAGCGACTGCCTATCTGACCTCCAAGACCCAGTTACTGGGTAATACGATACCCCTTAGTAAGATTGTCAGATTTTTGGCCTTCTGACGACCCGTAACGACTGTCAAAGCTCCACAAATGGCAGCCGGGAGCAACGGCTTAACGTGCTTTCCGAGGCCCGAAGGGGTCTTGGTATGTAAAGATGTTTACCCATCCACGGACCAACCGTGTCAAGTGTAGCTTTACCTGATCGACCCCAACATATGTAGATGCTGAAAGGCTCGGCACTTTGCCTAGCCTTTTAGCATCTGGTGATAGAGGGAGATGAAAAAAAAAAGGTTGACTTTGTCAAAATTAATAATAAGATGTATTATAGTAATAGCTTTTTTTGGTCTCTCCACAGCTGTCTATGAAAGAATGGGACATCCCGTACGACGAGCTGAAGCTTTTCGAAGTGATCGGCACGGGCAGGTTCGGCACCGTGTACCGGGGCAGTTGGCACGGCGCCGTGGCCGTCAAGGTGCTGCACGTGCTCAGCGACGACTGCGTGCCGCTCGACACCTTCAAACACGAGGTAACTTGGAGCATAGGCTTAGGAACAGCTTGCCCAGCTGTTGTTTGAGAAAAACATGTTTATAAATTAAGTGAGTAACATTTAACTGGAAAAGTAAAGGATACATTATGGGGAAAGTGTTAAAAAATCGTATTTGAAACCTTGCTGATTAAGAAGGATGCGACAGGATAGCGAAATTTTCTTAGCTTTATTGCAATTTGCAGGATATAACAATTTCATGAAATAATCATTCAATGGAATTATATGAACTTGGAGAGTTGTATTGATGATTTCTAATTCTGCTATGCTTGGAGTTTCCCTACATGATCGAATCAAGAATGAAGAGATCCGCAGGAGAACCAAGGTTACCGAAATAACCCGAAGAATTGCCAAACTTAAGTGGCACTGGGCAGGGCACATTGCTCGCAGAACAGATGGCCGATGGGGCCGTAAAGTTCTGGAGTGGCGACCGCGTACTAGAAGACGTAAAGTTGGAAGGCCTCCCACAAGGGGGACCACGGCCCTTGTGAGGGCCGCAGGAGTCCGCTGGATGTGGCAAACATAAAACCGCTCGAAGTGGCAGAGCTTGTGGGAGGCCTATGTCCAGCAGTGGACGTCTTTTGGCTGAAATTATGATGATGAATTCTGTAAATACATATTTTTCACGGTAACGAACATATTTTGTTTTAAATACAGCGTGACCTGACCCGCAAATTGCAAAAAAAAATGAAACATTATAATTTCGCGGGTAGTCCCCCATAATCTTATAGTAAAATATATTTATCTAAATCAATGATGCAGTCACCATTATTACTCAATTGTATAATGCTCACTAGCTGTATCTAAATAATGTTTGGCCGATTCAGGTTGAAAGATATGTAACAATTTTACATATTGTATAGACCTCCAGACCGTATATCGGCCAATATCAATGGCGCGCGACAGAGGTGCACTCACTCTCATAGTCCTCAGGGAGGCAACCCGACGTTCGCGGAGCCAGATGAGCACGGCAGGCGCCACGTGGACACCGACGCACTGGGGTACCACACCGCCAACTTCCAAACTCTGGGCTGATACAAAGCTAACCTAACGAAAGACTAACTCACCGTTTATCCGTCCGCAGGTGGCGACGTTCCGCAAGACACGCCACGAGAACCTGGTGCTGTTCATGGGCGCATGCATGAAGCCCCCGCGCCTGGCCATCGTCACGTCGCTGTGCAAGGGCATGACGCTGTTCACGCACATCCACCTCAGGAAGGACAAGTTTACTGCCAACAAGAGCGTTATTGTGGCGCAGCAGATATCACAGGTAGAGTTTGTATCATTTTTTGGGTTCCCCAATAACGTCACGTGCGTGCTAAACGCAAGATTAATTAGTTCTTGCATGCGTAATATTTCGATTGACGTATCAATCTCCACTTTCAATGAGACACAATAATATGTTTTTATATAAATGGCGTGACACATTTGAGAGTTAGCGACTCTAAAGACCAGGTTTTAAAGGTTTTTAAATGCTGCTTTAGTAATGCCGTCTTTCAGCCTGGCAGGGACAATGACGTGCAAAAGAACTGCTGTTCTATACAAATGTGCAAAACAGACTCATGCAAAATGTATGGAGCAGTAAATGTTATTATTAACAACAGACAAAGAATTTCAACGGGTTTAGAATCATGTACTAAATTCATGATTACAGTTTGTGCGCCGATGTCACAGCAACGCTATCGAAATCATGACATCGTTGGCAACTTTTCTTTTTTGATTACAAAAACTCACCATGTTACACGCCTTTTTAAATGTTAGCTTACATGTTAGTAGACGGATTTTTGCTAGGTTGATATAAACTTTCTCGTGTAGAAAGTTTACATTAGCAAAAATCCGTCTTGCAAATACCTTACCTATTCCCTATTGGTCCTGCAACAATTAATCAACAACTTCATCATCGAAATCCTATACATCTTCTCCAGGGTATGGGCTACCTACACGCACGAGGTATCATCCACAAAGATCTGAAGACGAAGAACATCTTCCTGGAGAACGGCAAGGTCGTCATCACCGACTTCGGCCTCTTCAGCGTTACCAAACTATGCTTTGGAAACAAGTTAGTACAAAGGTCAATACAGGATTTTGCACTTTACTTAATTTAGTTATACAGTTTTGATGCTTGTATACGGTGCATGTAATATTTAATGCAAGTTATAGAGTACGGAAATCAAATCCTGCTAAAATGATAAATGTGAAAATTTGGATGTTTGTCACTCAGTCACGCAAAAACGGCTGAACGGATTTGGATGATATTTGGCACACAAATTGTTAATAACCTGGATGGATATAGGATACTTTTATCCCGTTAGTACGTTCCCGTAGGATAATTTCCGACCTCGACGCTAGTAGAGAGCTAGTAAGCAATAAATGATACCAAATTCTTGTTGAACTTTGCAGACGATATACAAACATTTAACGAAAACGGTCCCGTAATTAGGTGAAAAAGTAGCGTTTTAATTTTGAGCTAATTTGAACGTTTTGTAGAATTGGGTCACTGGATTCAATGAACTTGATCCTTGAATACTGAAAAGCGATGTTGCCACGCACTGCACGCTGTTACGTTTTCTACCTAGTTGCCGAAAATGTAAAATCGTAACACTTAAAACGTACACGTACGGTATCTAAAAAAGATGTTAACTTGTAAGATGTTAACTTGTACTGAATTAATTGTAATATTTAATTTGTTTAAGAATTTCACTTTTTTTATTCACACATATATAGCTTTTGCCTGAGACTCCGCCCGCGTGGATGTCGTATGTCCTTCTCCATTTCCCAGGTTATATCTCTGCCAAATTTTATGACGGTCGGTTCAGCAGTTTAGGCGTGAAAGTGCAACAGAGTTACTTTCGCATTTATAATCTTACTAGGGATTTAATTTTGCTATACTTTTGTAGACTGGTATTACTTGTGGTGGTTTAATTTATTGCATATATGGGTTTCCATACTGTATGTTAAAAATGCCACCACCTGTGTAAGACTTAGCGGTCTTGCACTGTACATGTTTCAATTACATGCACTTTGTATAAGCATCTTGTCAACTAATACTATCACAGATAAGCGTGCTTGTATAAAGAAGTTGTTCGGCTCACGGTCGATGCCCTAATTAAGAACGAAATCCGTAGTTTCGACTAAAGTAACTGGTGATTCCTACTCCGTATCACTTACGGACAATGATTAGTTTGAGGCCCGACTTAATAATGAATGACAACACGATTTCACAGGTGTCTGTCCAAAAAAAAAAAAAACAATTTATCACTTGTTCTGCGGATCAAGTACATTCGGACGGGCCCGTATCTGTGTTGACGGACTTCACAAGTACTGGCTAGTATATGGAGACACTACGTAAAATTAGAGGTTTTCTGGTACTAGCAAGTATTATAAATTAGATGAACGCTTTCTTTATACAAGCTTCTTCAAAAGTGTACACAGACCGACTGATTTTCAACAGCAATAAAGCACGCGGTTGCACGACCACTGCATGGCGCTTTTAAGCGTGGGGACGTCTTCTATCTGTCTATACTATACAGCACGAATACAATGTGGTCAAGCACTGTATAGCAAATATGTATCGCATCTAATGCACGATGACGAAGTAAGAAACTTCTTGAAAAAATACTAAAATCTTTAAATCATTCACAAGATAGACAAGCCCTAACAGCTGGGCCCAGAAATATGAAATTTTAAGGCGCAAGGGACACAACGGTACCTTATATAACGACAGGGAACACTAAGGAGGAGCTTTGTAAATTCATCCCCTAAAGGGGTCAAATAGGGGATGAGAGTATTATGGAAGTTTGTTTTCCGATTTGAAATTCCATCGAGCACTTGGCTTGTTGTTATTTAAATTGAATGGTGTGTTTTATTGTACCTAAATACTTTATGCCATCTGTTTATATATTACTACTTGTTTCAATGATGCTTTCATCAGTAGACACCAAATAGTAAGTGCGCATAAAACATAAAATTTTAACGACTTTGACGCCATACTTAAAACGGATATTGCAAATTGTATTTTTGGGGATATAAAAAATTACAAATTGGGAATATTGCACATTTTTGACTTGGGGATTATGGCAAATGGTGTCTAGGGGACAAGTTGTCTGTTGCCCCCTGCACCGTAGTGCCGACGTAGCGTGTGCCCGCAGCCTGCGCGGCGACAGCCTGGGCATCCCGGCGGGCTGGCTGTGCTACCTGGCGCCCGAGCTGTGCCGCGCGCTCACGCCGCACGCCTCGCTGCACCTGCCCTTCTCCAAGGCCACGGACGTCTACGCCTTCGGGTAACTATACATCACGCTAGGACACTTAAGCAAAGAGATCTCTTTCATCTTCATCGTCTTTACATATGGATACTAAAAAAGAGACAACTCTTGCGCTGGTGGGGGGTCTGAATTCATGGTTACAGTTTGCGCACTGGATAAAACTTGTCCTAAAATACGCCCTGGCTGTTAGGTGATGACCAGTCTCAACCGATGGCGCCCGTTCACGAAGTTGGCGTTCAGTTTCGTGGTCTGACCACACTATAATTTGGCAGATGTTTGAAAACTATCCCTGTTACTAATCTAGCTTTATCCAGCGGCTTCGCCCGCATGGAGGTCGATGTATTATACATATAAATATTCCTCTTGAATAACTCTATCTATTGATGAAAACCGCATTAAAATCTGTTGCGTAGTTTAAAAGATCTAAGCGCACAAACATGAAAAGCGGCTTTGTTTTATACTGTGTAAAGATGTCGTCTTTACAAAACATAAGCGTGCGTTATGTGACTGATAATTAAGTGTTTCTATTGAGTTCAATAAAACTCAACAGTCAATGAAGAAACAACTAATTTTTTTAACATATTACTATTATTTCTGTAACTGGATGTAATACGTGATACATTTATTAATGTAAACTCGTTTTCAGCACGGTATGGTACGAGCTCCTATGCGGCGAGTATCCGTTCAAGGGTCAGCCGCCCGAGGCTGTGATCTGGCAAGTTGGAAAGGGCGTCAAGCAATCACTAGCCAACATGCAGGCTTCTAGAGATATCAAGGTAACATATAGATTCATTTTACTCCCACTTATTTCTACACTTGCCAAAAGTAACCTCGGTCATTACGCCGCTGTGCCGAGACTTTGTAGGCAATAAACATGTTAATAGCCAAAACTAACAATTTAGACATCAGCGAGTCTCTGTGTAAATATAAGAAATGTTTAATAGATTTAATTTAATTTAAGTATCTGGTAAATGTTTTATTTTCAATTTTTTATTTTTTTGTATTTCCTTTGTTGTAACTTTTTCCAAAGGAGAAACCCAAACTTCATAGAAACTTGGGCCTGGCGTTACAGGGCTGGAATTTGGCCATAAATTAGAACATGTCGGAAGGTTTCACGCACTCAATTTTCACGTCTCCCAGCAATGACCAAATTGGTGAAATCAGACGATGTTTAAGTACATTTTAGGTTATGTTGGTTATTAAAAAAATATTTTTGCGGTTTTATTTCCTACGTAGGTAAATGTGGTGTGCTGCTGCTTGCAGCTTATATTTAGGTAGATACCTACATAAATAGCGCTTAGGAGGTGACTTCAGATTTATCTGGTTGATGCTACTAAAAAAACCAGCTGAAAACTATTTTTATTAGACATGGCCGACTTAGGTCACGTATGCCTTGCATTTGTTATTAATGTAGATCCATTAATAACAAATGCAAAATGCATTTCCATTGCATTTGCATTTTCAGATTATAGTACCTACCTAATCTCCGATTGCAATACATTATAGGTATATTAAAATAAAAAACAACATTGTGATAAATGGTTTTATTAATCACCTGCTTCATTAGGTCTATCATAATATAACAATACATCCATAGTTTCCAGAAATTGTGCAGGGGGCAATTTACTACCCTGGTGCCATGCCCAACCAAGATACCATATTATGCTCATGGTGTGGGCACAGTAACGAACCATTGTTTCACCAACGATACAGGGGAAAATAATATTGTACATTCTCGAAATCCAAAAACATACAATCAGATTATTTTAATGAAAACATAAATTGTTATTCAGTTTCTTTCATGTCTCCGACATCCTTCCACAAAACATCTATTTTTGGTTTCAACAGCTCTAAAACAATTGGGTAAAACCATAAGAGTTCACACAGTAGGTGTCCTGGGTGCAGAATTTGTTTCTTGCCTTGTTGAAGGTTCTTCTAAATAAGGAATGTCTTGACTATTTGGCCCATTGACAGCTGATGAAGATGCACCAGATGTTGAGGTGCCCGAATGGAAATGCCAGGATGCTTTATTAGCTTGCACCAACATGAGTGATAAACAACACTTGAAGCACCCACCTGAAAATAATAATTTATCTACATTAAAGATTGCCTTTACACCAGAGATGTAATGAAGTGTTATAGCATAGCCCGCTTTGAAATAGACTGATCTAAAAAAATCTGTGAATGAGAAATGCTGATGTAGGAGCTTGACCATTATCCCACCGGCTTTCTGATTCACTTAAACGTTTATGCATACCAAATAATATTTTGAAATACCCTTGTTAACAAAACGAAAGAATGTTACTAATAATACTTGAATAAAACTAATATACTAACGGTGCGTGGTAGGATCCATTCTCTTGTAACTTCATGTATTCTTGCACTGTACCAGTCCTAAGTTGACGACAACAAATTCTTCTCAGAAGAGAATGTCTGCAGAAAATACACACTCATCGGTGTTTACTCTCTTCTGGTTAATTTCCATCAATATATACAGCATTGGGATGATTCCAGCGAGTTTGGCAGATAGTCATTTTCATTTACCTGAAGCAAACATTTATAATTTGACTATTATGTCTAGAACTAGCATAGCATAGTTACCTTATTACATTGCCACTGCAGGGACACAGGCCTCCAGAGAGAGAACAGGCCATAATTAACCATGCATGTTCAGTATGGATTGGTATATGAATTTGTTTAATGTTCTGGTATTATTTCATAAAACACAACTACCAACAGACAACTGAACATGAGCAATAACACTATGTAGTTTGATTACATTAAATAATTACTTGCATAGTACAAAAATGTTGCAGTTTAGAAAAATGGGATACTAACCGTTTGAGGTGCGCCCCATTGCTTTACTGTTGAAAGAATCATTTCGTCTTTCAATCTTCGCCTTCCTATTGTATTGCAGCGGTCCGTTACTATTCCGCAATTAATGCACAGACTCATGGTCATGATATCGTTATTAACCAGTCGTCAAAGAGCAATATCCGGTTTTCCAGCAAAGGTGGCAGGTTACAGTGTCGAATGTTCAAGCGAGGGTTAGTCAAAAGGCAATCAATTACGGAGTCCAGTATTTGAGCAGAATCTAATGAAATAATAATAGAACTACAAGAAAAATAATTCGCTTGCACAAAAATACGAAGTGACATGCATGACATTTAGGCATGGGTTCGATATATCAAAACGTAACTTATATCGGATATGTGTTTATTATCATACCATATCGATATCTAAGTATACATAACCGTTTTCACAAAAACTTCATCGAGCTATGGCTCATCCAAAGCGCAACAACGAGAACGAACTACGAATAATGTCGAATAAGTAATAACGACCAAAACGCAAACTTCACATCACGAGCGATATGACATCGACGGTTTTTATTCGCTTTGTCTCTGTCTTACCATTCAATGTTTTACTGGAGTAAAAGTGATGAAGCGAATATTACGTAACTTCGGCTAGCGATTGGTTATTTGGTTAATAATAGTGCGTGCGGAATATCTATATCCTAACGCGCTAGCAATAAGGTCTAGTTTCTATTTATTTAGTTACAATAAAAGTGTGAGTATGCGTTTCGTTCGTTTCAGTTACTTGTGCAAATCGTACTACTGATATCGATATCTGAAAACGGTTTTCGATATCGATATGAAAACTGAATATCGGTTACATATCCGTTAGCAACTAAATACGAAAACGCCCATGTCTAATGACATTACAACCATGACAATTGACAGACATTGACATTTACCGTTTACTAGTGCAATCCGCGATGTAATCGATTATATCGATATTTTTATTTCTTTTTGGCTTCTTATTGGTGCTTATGTTAAAAATGAATTAAATTCCTTTTTTTTATTTAACATTGATTTTAATCCCAAAAAAAAAACAGTTAAACTAAAAACATGGAGTGTTTTAATTATTTGTTACAGTATCGATTTCCACTAAATCGATCTTATTCTTAGGGTACGCTCTATTGAAAAAATGGAAGCGTTTGTGAAGTTAGTGACGTTTATTGAAATAAGTGATAAAACGATTTACAAAGGTTGATAAGAGCTAAGAAAATAGAAATCAATCTTTTTTCTACACTTGGCCATTGCTAATGAGGCTAAGATTTAAATGAGTTAATTAAGAAAAATAGACGATTTTTTTGGTACATATCTGATTCCTGTAACGGTTGGGCCCAGAAATGGGTTTCTCCTTTACGGATGATTAATATTTTTACTTTGTTAGCTAAGTTAACTCTATTGTGCATGCTGTTGTATCCTATAAGTTAAGGGTACACCTACATAATACCCGATGTTGCTCTTTATTGATGTGTCATGTATTGTGTACACAGGCCACACATTAAGCTACTCCAATCTGTCAAATTTCTTTGATAGATTTTCATGTTTATTCCATATGCATAAGGTTCTTGTTCAATTGAGAAAATTTGACAGGGATAGCTTGATGTGCTGGCGACTGTACTTACATCTTTTGTTGGAGATCCTAAATCCATAAATTTGAAAGTTAAATACGCGATAATACCCCGCTGCGATGTTTTATTTCTGTATAAACTTGATCTAAGCCATGGAGGCCTTTATCTAGCCGTTGGTACGAAGCAGGCTGACAAACTATATTTTTTTTGCACATGAATGTGGTGAAATTCTTTATCCATTTTTTTTTTAGCCTGAGCTGTTCATGTCATATAATGACAGGAACTGAAAGCAAATTAACAAGTCCTTATTTGATATTAGACTAAGACTCCTCATTAAAAAGGCAACTCATCATCAACAACATCAGACAACTTAAAGCTTAAAATGCCTATGCATTCCACAACTTTCTTCGACAAGTCATTTTCTGTTCACGCCGCTCGTTTGCGGAATGCATTGCCAGTTCAAATAAAACGCGCGCAATCGTTACCTGTGTTCAAGAGACTCGTGAAGGACCATTACTTGTTGTGTTTTTGTTGTAGCTGTTATAATCTGTAGTCGTCATTTATTTTCTTTGCTTATTTAATTAGTATGTATGCATATAAGTATCTATTATTCAGCATATGTATGAATATATCTATGTATCTATTATGCTTACCGTTTTTTCACCCTACCTCTGACCTCTACGAGAAGTGCAAGGTTCTTACGGTTCGACAACTGTTTATCGTTCAAACAATCTTGCGTAAACATTCTTCTTTGCACTACAACCCATCCTTGCACGCTCATAAACGTATTAAAACAAATGTCTGTTCTACTCAACTATGTAAAAGTAGTCTTTCACACCGAAACTTTTGTTTCCTTGGCAGTTTTTTATACAATAAAATAAACTCGAGTTTAAAAATATACGCCCTTACTAAAGCAAAGTGCAAACAAGTTGTCACCACGTATCTACTGAACCTTGATTACGCTAGCACTGAAAGCCTCCTAATTGTTTTAAGATAGATGTGTTTTCAGCTGTCCATCACAACACCACACTGCAACACACCCACCATACCACACCACACCACACCACACCACACCACACCACACCACACCACACCACACCACACCACACCACACCACACCACACGACACTACTACTCTACACTACATTATACTACACTACACCACACCACACCACACGACACCACGCCACACCACACCACACCACGCCACACCTCAACACGCTACATTACACTATACCACACCACACAGTATTACACAAACACAATATTAACTTTTAATTTTGTATCGTTTTTCTTTCTTTTATTTTTTTTTTTATTTTCGCTAATGCGTTACCTACCAAGAGGTTAAAAATTTGTTATTATCTATAAGATTTAACTCATATTCAAACACAGTTTTTGGGGGGGGGGGGGACCCTGGTAATCTGTGTGACAGGTTTTTCCTAGTGCAGATACCAGTCTCCCACAAAGGATTTACTCGTATGTTGTAATCTTCATTTAGTTAATTAAGGTGCCTTTGTGGAAGAGAAATAAACGTTCATTAATTATTATTATTATTATAGTCAAGTGTATCTACATTTTGCACCAATATCAACACCATTTTTATGTCCATACAATCACTGTCCATTCCAAGGTAGCCTGGAAGAGATCGCAGAAAGCGATAGGCCCCATTGTATTTTTTTAGTGTTTAATGTTTTATTTTTGTCATGTATTTTCTGGTGTACAATAAAGCGTATACAGGAAAAGTTTTTATCCAGTGCGCAAACTGTAACCATGAATTCAGCATATATCATTCTAGACCCCCTAGCACAGACATTTTTCGCCGGTTGTACAAAAAAAAATCAGCTGTTCCATACATTTTGATCTCGTAGGTATTGCACTTTTCTATGAAACAGCATATTTTTTTTTAATAACCGGCGACAAATTTCTGCGTTTAGAATGATATATGCTGAATTCATGGTTACAGTTTGCGCACTGGATAAAAACTTACCCTGTATAAATAAATAGATAAAAAGGCAACTCCTGATAATTCCCAGGACATCCTAATGCTGTGCTGGTCGTACCGGTCGTGCGAGCGGCCGGACTTCCCGCACCTGCTGAGCACGCTGCAGAAGCTGCCCCGCAAGCGCCTGGCGCGCTCGCCGTCGCACCCGGTGCACCTGTCGCGCTCCGCCGACTCCGTGTTCTGAGGGCCCCGCGCTGGGTCCAGTGTGCTGTACTTGTCGATACCTTCATGTGGAAAAAGTAATAATATCATATTTTCAAAAAAGTAGTGTCCTCGGTTAAAATGTATTTATTATTTACATCTTCCATGATAAATTGTCTAAATTATAGTGAAAAGCCCATCAAAATCGACGTAGTTTTCAAGAACTAAATAGATAAACCATACACGCGGTCATGCAGACAAAAGTGACTAGATTTTATACTACATTACTAAAGTACACGAGGGATAGTGCAAAAATATCGGGTCCGTTTCATGCCTCGTCCCTCCCGTATACACAACTGCGCTTGGCAACGTCTCTTCGTACCCGACGTGTTGGTAACTAAAATCTGTCTTAAATAAATTAGATCTCTGTTAACTACTGCTTCATATCAACAAACAGTACTGAACAGTTTATTAGTTCATGAAGCCTAAATATAAACTCACGAATTCTTTTCATGGGGGGTAGGCAGAAACTATGAACGCCACTTGCTTACATTACATACTCCTTTACGTTCAAATATTAAAGTAAATCTATAACTAATAGTGTATCGAACATCGAATTATCGACAACTATACCACACTAGCCATTTTCACTACAAAAAGTATTCTCTCACAAATCTCTTATTTCGACGAAATAAATATAACTATTTAAAAACTGCATATTTATAATTTGTAGTGTCAAAAGGATTTCTTTCTCTTCAACAAATTGGGAAAACAATTTGATAAAACATTATTTTTAAGTAATTTATTAAATTGATAATGTAATGACCAGTGGTCGGAATAGGCTGACTTTTGCCTAAACGTCGGAGAACAGAGACAGAAAGTGGAGACTTCCCTACGACTATATTTATTTTCCCGGGATTTGGGAAAAATCTTCAGTAAGTTGAAAATAAGCTTTTATAGCTAAGATGTGTAAAAGCTATTTTTAACTAAACTTGCAACTACCAAATTTTCGGGATTTTCACGTAAAAAATTAATAATGTAACTTTAATTCATGATTTGATACAACGGTTACTTGGATCGTAAATATAATTCGAATACATGAATTAAAGTTAGATTATTTATTTCTTAATTTGGTAATTCCAAGTTTAGTTAAAAATAGCCTTTACACATCTTGAATAAAGCTTATTTTCAACTTCCTGAAGATTATTCTCGGATCCCGGGAAAAAATTTACAGTCGTAAGGAAGTCTCCACTTTCTGTCTCTGTTCTCCGAAGTTTAGGCAAATATAGTCAGCCTATTCAGATCACTGGTAATGACTTAATGAGAATTGGTTAATAACATCCAAAATTTGGCATAATTTATACACATTGTAAAAATGGTCTAAGTTTATTTTATTAACGTGCAATTTAGCGCGTTTTTGTTTACATTAGCGTTATAAATCAATTCTTTGACTAATATTATAAATAGGAGTTCTTGACGACACTGTGGGGCGATCTTTACAGATCCATTTCTGGACATTGTGTTGTGTCCATTTCTGGACACAAGTTAGGGCAAAATACAGTATTGCTTCATGTCGTTTTGTGTTTCTCGAATTGTTGTAACTTTTAAAGTGTTAAAAGTTCCAGAAATTGTCCTCCCAAATTGTAAACAAAAGATATAACAACTGTTATATTCAGTATAACACAGCAAACGGGTTTTCGATACTTAGTGTAAACATTTATAAATAAAATGTAAAATATGTTAATAATGTCTATTGTAAGTAAAAAATCTTGATCTCTGAGTAATCGATAGAGTAAATTATATTTTCGTAATTAAAATAATAATTAATTCAAGTAAAAAAGGAAAAAAAAAAACGTGAAAATGACTGCTTTGTTGATAGAATGTAAATATATGTACAGTGTTACAATTTTGCTGTGATCGATGAATCGACTGTTCTAGTGAACAAAAGCCATTACTAGCATCTTTTGAAGACAGGAATTTAGCATCTCTATGATCTGAATAATTCACATAATTTTGACATCGAAAGGACTAAATTGTCTTTACACGAATCAATAATAGTCATGATCTATTCCTCTTCCAAAAAATTGGTTTTTCTATATTAGGATAATCAAATTGAATGCACTGATCTGATTACACCAAGATAAAGCCTTATAACAATATTATAAGTATAAAAACGTGCGCATAGATTTAGTTCTTAAAATTAAAAAGTTATTTTTGTACTGTATGTCCCAAAGAAACGAAAATAAAATAAAAGAGTAACGTCTTAAAAATACATAGATATAAAAACACGAAGATCAGTGCATTCGACAAAATAATTATTACATCTATAATAGAGTTGACATATTTCATACCTATTACATTATTTTTACAGGTTTTCTTATTAAAACTAAGATAGTCCCCTCACTGTAAGAGACGAATTTATTTGATATTACATAGTAAAACGACACGACAGTTTATTATAAAGTAACAGTCAACATTTTTGCTATAGTTATTGAGATTATTAGAATTGGGGAAAAAGTGGTAAATCTTTGTCATGATTTGTCTACAATCAGTGCAAAAAGGAGATGGCGCTATATGTCTAGATAGCTCCATCTCTTTTCCACATTGAAACAATTAAGACTTTGACAGTTCCCTGTACGGCCTCAGATTTTTCACAATTTTATACCTTTGGTTATGAAAAATCACCTCAAATCGGTATAAACCAGACGGGTAATTCGGCAATGTCGACAAAAATGTGGGTTTGACGACAAATATGTTTTGTAAATAAAAGAATATAACATTCCTTTTCGTAGGTTGTTGAGGTTTACAACTTGATAGTTACTATTCAAGCTGTAGTGCATCAGTTTGTATTTAAGCTGTGGTGCATCAGTTTGTATTTACGCTGTAGTGCATCAGTTTGTATTTAAGCTGTGGTGCATCAGTTTGTATTCAAGCTGTAGTGCATCAGTTTGTATTCAAGCTGTGGTGCATCAGTTTGTATTTACGCTGTAGTGCATCAGTTTGTATTCAAGCTGTGGTGCATCAGTTTGTATTTACGCTGTAGTGCATCAGTTTGTATTCAAGCTGTGGTGCATCAGTTTGCATTCAAGCTGTAGTGCATCAGTTTGTATTTAAGCTGTGGTGCATCAGTTTGTATTCAAGCTGTAGTGCATCAGTTTGTATGTCAGCAGTGGTGCATCAGTTTGTATTCAAGCTGTGGTGCATCAGTTTGTATTCAAGCTGTAGTGCATCAGTTTGTATTTCAGCTGTGGTGCATCAGTTTGTATTCAAGCTGTAGTGCATCAGTTTGTATTTCAGCAGTTGTGCATCAGTTTGTATTCAAGCTGTAGTGCATCAGTTTGTATTTCAGCAGTGGTGCATCAGTTTGTATTCAAGCTGTAGTGCATCAGTTTGTATTTCAGCAGTGGTGCATCAGTTTGTATTCAAGCTGTAGTGCATCAGTTTGTATTTACGCTGTAGTGCATCAGTTTGTATTCAAGCTGTAGTGCATCAGTTTGTATCATTTAAAAGTTACCAATTTCTTATATATCGTTGCTAAGAGGCTTATCATTAATCTAGGCTGAAATACAGGCGATGTTCATGCTATGTCACGGGTTTAGGTGTGACTGGACGGTCCTTTAGAAAAATAGAATGGTTTAAATGAATGGAAACGATTGAACTGAGGATTTTATACAACAGTGAAATTGCTAATTTATTGTGTCTAACTTGTCAAAAACTTGGTATGCGTAAGACTTATGAAATAATTGGATA
Source organism: Polymixis flavicincta (assembly GCA_949987655.1). Classification (NCBI taxonomy): domain Eukaryota; kingdom Metazoa; phylum Arthropoda; class Insecta; order Lepidoptera; family Noctuidae; genus Polymixis; species Polymixis flavicincta. The sequence goes on from OX465183.1 coordinate 23,281,888, forward strand.
CTAATTGCTAGAAATAAGTGCGTACGCAAACATCCTAGAAAATTTAAAAATCTCAGTCATATTCAAACCCGTCACATAAAAAGCTGTCATCAAATCATCAATTATTATTAGCAAAAGTTATCATTTAAAAAGAAAAAAAAAAAAGAAAAACGAAAAATAACAGCTCATTATTTTATTGTTTAAGTACTAAATTATTGTTATAAAGGAAAATTGTTCTGGTCAGTCGACTCCTATTAAAATAGTGTGTAAAAAAAGCGATGGCGTCACGCAGTACTGTAAATATGAAAATCGTGAGGCGCTCGCCATTTGTAAAATATATTTATTAGAAAAGAACAATGGTTGGAATGCAGATGGATGTAGTTTTACATTATGTATTGAGATTTGAAATGATTAGGTTAGTTGCATTTGCCAAAATAAATTTCCCGATCACTGTTTGTTTGTTGTTTTATTTATAAAACTAGCTGCGTCCCGCGGTTTCACCCGCATGTCTCGATCCCGTGGGAATATCGGAATAAAAGTGTTTATATCCTAACCCAGGTCATGGTCTACCCATTTGCCAAATGTCATTCAGTTCCGTTCAGCCGTTTTTGCGTGAAAGCGTAACAAACAAACCTACAAAAAAAATCTTGATAACATTCGTTTACTGCGGTTAGGAAGTTGGTCACTGGTCGCCGTCGTCACAGGGACTTCACCAACTATCGAGATTCTTTGAACCGAATTTCTCAACCATCCCAGTGACGGACGGCGATCGTGTCCAGCGCACGCAACAGACAGTCACAGAAGTCGGTCTGAAAGATAAATCAGTGTTGCCAACTGGGTGTCAGGTTTTCAGGCTACATAGCGTCTTAAAAAGGGCTAGATTACCACAGGGCTAAATTACTAAATATCAAAAAACAAAAATGTTTTAATGTAATTGATTAAATAGCGCTGACGACGTAGATGGTGGAGCTTGGACCTTATTGCGCACAGCCTTGTTCAGTATGAAATATTGGATACATTTTTTAAGGGATTGTGCGGGGTTTCCTCAGATTATAGATTTCATATGTGTAGTAAGTTTGGTGTAACTTGGTAAGGCCTGTTCGTATTTGTGGTATGGAATCTAAGTAAGTTCATCCTTTTTCGTAATTTATTTTTAATTACGTTCATAGTAGTGCTGAAAACTATTTAAAGTAAAGTTTGTTTGTTTGTTTGTCTGCTGACATAGAACACAAACAATGATGGTACATTATGTAGATATTGAAAGTTTTGACAGGCAATAAGATTTTGGGTTAGATTACGGAGTGTACGTTACCCTAGCAAGAAAGTGTCTCCTAGAGTTATATGAGTAGAACGTATAATGTGTGCCTTATCTGGTGTAAATGTGCCCCCACATAAAAAATGTGTGCCCCCTGTCGTTTTGGAGAAAAACGGAAAAAACGATTCTTGCTGGGGTAACGTTTTTCTAGCAGGAAAATTCTAAACGAATGATCGGAGAGAGAAAAATTGTGCATGGCCAGAGAGCTTATATGTGTGCCAAAATGTGCCCCCAAAAATAAAATCTGTGCCCCTTCAGGTTTTCGAGATATTGCATTTCCTGCTGGAGTAACGTTTTGATGAATCGTATATCTCTAAAACTATTGCATGTGCCCCTGTAGAATAAACATACACGAGTAGCTCTTAAGGGGCACACCTTAGTGCCCTAATTAGATTTTAGAAAATATTGATAGTTTTCAAGTTATCGCGGTTTTATGAAAACCCGAAAAAACATCGCAGCGCCTAAATGAAACAAGGCACAAGTTCGCTGAAAATTGTATTCGGTCCTTCTTGACGCTATTAATAACCATACAAAGTTTCAAAACTGTTCATGCATGCGTTTTTGAGTAATCTTGCTAAAAGTCAAAACGATGGTGTCTTAACTTTAACGGCAAATTACAAGGAACCAGCTCAATCCCAGATGTGTAGGTGTGAACCAAAATTGTGTGCCTTTAGTCAAAAATATATGGTGAAAATATTCAGCTTGGAATGTTTCGCATTAAGTTAATATTAACAAAAAACCAAAATATGTAAACAACGGCTGGTTATCCGACCAAATTCCAATGACTACTAAAAAGCGACTGATTCATACATATCGATGACCTTCTTTATTTGACGTATTATACCTAAGCTGTTGTCCGTACAGTCGCGTTCAAAAGATTTGGGGGCTAATTAAAAATATATATTAAATGCACCTTGTGACTATTAAATGAAACAGCTTGTTGATGTGGAAATTATTATTTTCATTCCCTTAATTTTAATTCTTAATTCTTAAAGTAAGTATTGCATCAAATCACAGATTAAATTTCCTAAAAAATAAATAAGTAGGTAAAGTAATGAAAAAAATCCAAGTACTTGATAAGTGTACAAGTATTTTTTAAATAAGTCAAAACAATGCCATTAAATACTTACTACTGCAGATCGTGCCATAAAATTCACCACCCCTACAACCACATAATTGTTATAAAATGCTTAATACGCCACTTTCAACCAACTTAAAAAAAAGTAAACAAACAGTATCAGTGCAACTGCGTGACTCGCCGTAACAGTGTCCTTGGCGTCATAACATAACTGCAGCTGTTTACCAATACCAAGTAGGGAATGCAATCTCGTCTCGCCGAGATCCCGATCTCGCGAGATCCCGGCTATATTTTACGAGATTGTATCTCGTCAAATTTCGTACGAGATCTCGCGAGATAACGAGACGCAGGATGTCGATGTTGTTGCACCGGTTGCACAAGAGGACGATGAAGGCTTCGATATTGAAGACACTGCAATGCCTCTTTCTGCCGTCTCCGCGGAAAAAAATATCACACTTCATGAAAAGCTGCAAAAATCGCTGAAAGCACTGAAACAGCCCACTGCTCGCTCAACAAATTCTACAACAAATACTTTAGACATTTTAATAAAAAAAGAAATGAATTTGTACGAAGCTGGTGGAGTAAGAGGGGAACTTTTAAACTTCGTACATAACTGCCTCTCAACTGTGGTTCCCACAAGTGTTGAGGCAGAACGAGCTTTTCAGCAGCAGGGTATTTGGCATGCAAAATCAGAAGTCGTCTGTCAGATGATACTCTCGACATGATGTGTTTTTTGAGAAGCCATTTTCAGACAAACTAACTTGCCTTTCCGTACCTTGATAACTTCATCTGACTTCTACTTTAAACTTCTTTTATTTGATTAATACGACGATCTCACAACATTTATTTAAGAACTTGTGAAGTTAAGTTTTTGTTTTGTTGTATTTATTTACCATAAGTAATGTTCCTATTACTCTTAATTATTTAAACTAAATTAATAATTTACAAAAGACTAAATATAGATAATTATTGTTTTGTTACCAATATTGTAAGAATTTGAACTGATTAGCTACAGTAGGTATAATAATTATAGACATAAACAAATGTTATTAGAGAAAATAATAAGTACTCTGTTGATTTTTTAAATAAAACTTACATTATTTTTATAACTAAGCAACGCAGTTTCTATTTAATTACATATCATGTCAATTACTAGTTCTTAAAACAAGCATTTGCATATTTTTTAATTGCGATTCTCCCAATCTCGCGAGATCCCGTAATTTGCGAGATCTCGCGAGACTGGGTTTTGAGTCTCGCGAGATCTCGCTAGGCGGAAATCTCGTACGAGATTGCATTCCCTAATACCAAGTAATAATCCAAACGGACTTCCTAGTCAATAAACACTTCGTACCTATTATTCATATTAGAGCGACGTTACACGTAACTGTCTCTGTCACACTAACACCGTACGCGTACTAGCTGTCTCACTTTCTCCAAATTAGACAAAGCGACTCCTTGCGACACGACGGCAGCGGATGCCGCGGGGCCAGAGATATCTGCAGCGGTGTGAGGAGGCGAAAAAAAGGAATCTTCTATTAAGGTGAATGCTCCAACCATCCCGCGAAATTCAAATTTTCTTACGTTTTTTTGGAATTTGCAGGCCAGTGCTAGGTTGTATGTTGATTAAAATATTATTCACGGTTGTAAGACATATGTAGTTACAGAATTATAATTATCAAAATCATCAATACTACGCTCTAAGTTCATAAAGATATTGTAGGAATGACTTTTTTTTTTGTTCCTACGCCTCATGAACTTGGAGGGTTGTATTGATGCTTATAATTCTGTAACTACATACGTCTTACAGCCGCGAATAATATTTTAATCAACATCAACCTAGCACTGGCCTGCAAATTTTAAAAACTTACTGTTAATTTATCTAACCTACGGCTTATCAATAAATATAATAGAAACAGCTAGTAGAATATAATCCAATAACAACTTTATTTTATTACTTATTACTTTTCTACTTCAGTGTACTCAGGCACAACCGGTTAGTGAGTAAAGTAAAGAAGGTCATCGATATGTATGAATCCGTCGCTTTTTAGTAGTCATTCAAATTTGGTCGGATAACCAGCCGTTGCTTACATATTTTGGTTTTTTGTTAATATTAACTTAATGCGAAACATTCCAAGCTGAATATTTTCACCATATATTTTTGACTAAAGGCACACAATTTTGGTTCACACCTACACATCTGGGATTGAGCCGGTTCCTTGTATTTTGCCGTCAAAGTTAAGACACCATCGTTTTGACTTTTAGCAAGATTATTCAAAAACGCATGCATGAACAGTTTTGAAACTTTGTATGGTTATTAATAGCGTCAAGAAGGACCGAATACAATTTTCAGCGAACTTGTGCCTTGTCTCATTTAGGCGCTGCGATGTTTTTTCGGGTTTTCATAAAACCGCGATAACTTGAAAACTATCAATATTTTCTAAAATCTAATTAGGGCACTAAGGTGTGCCCCTTAAGAGCTACTCGTGTATGTTTATTCTACAGGGGCACATGCAATAGTTTTAGAGATATACGATTCATCAAAACGTTACTCCAGCAGGAAATGCAATATCTCGAAAACCTGAAGGGGCACAGATTTTATTTTTGGGGGCACATTTTGGCACACATATAAGCTCTCTGGCCATGCACAATTTTTCTCTCTCCGATCATTCGTTTAGAATTTTCCTGCTAGAAAAACGTTACCCCAGCAAGAATCGTTTTTTCCGTTTTTCTCCAAAACGACAGGGGGCACACATTTTTTATGTGGGGGCACATTTACACCAGATAAGGCACACATTATACGTTCTACTCATATAACTCTAGGAGACACTTTCTTGCTAGGGTAACGTACACGATTACGGAGTAGGGGATAAATAATTATATTCGGGGTCAAACAAGAAAAAGGGCTAGATCTAGCCCCGAACGGGCTAAATTGACATCACTGAATAAAACAAAAACCGGGCTAGCAGCGCCGTGCGAGTGTGTGGACAAGACCACACGTGTTTTATAGCACCGTATTGTTAGCACCTGGCCCGACTTTGTGACGGGCCAAGTTCTAGCGGTTGCGCCGAAATACTCTTATCTTCGGCAGCGGCGCCGCTCGGGTGACGGACGTACGATGAGCACGCGCCGATTAGGTACCTACTCATGTGATAATTATGTACCTATCGCTACTTCGTATCGTTCTTTGGTGACATCCCGGTTACGACTGTGGTTGACAAACGCTTTGAGGGGAAGAATTTATTTTAACATTAGGTTTGTAATGGTAAACTAGACCAGACTATATACTACTACTACTACAATGTAGGATCGTAGGCCTATCTCAGAATTTAATTTGTGCCAAGATAAGTTAGGGACTGTCATTAAGGTACCAAAAGCTGGACTGTTCAAATCCATTATTTACAGTGTGATGTATGGTTGGAGTAGGATTTTGGATTGGCTATTGGGAATAGTAAATAAAATTGTGGTAGTGGGAAGGGTAAGTTCTTACGAGCCTAAGTTGTTGCTGTGCATACCAAGACTGCGTAAACAAACAACGATAACCTAATTGCATACCACAATATTAATCAGCATCTGAATAATTTTGCAGGATGTCACTAATTCATTGCTTCGTAAGTTTAAAAGACTTGTCTGATCAACAAAGATGAATGTCATCAAACTGTCATAAAGAAAGCCATCATTTCTTACTGTTGTTCACAGAAATGATGGGTTTTAATAAAATAAAACTTATATTGGACTTAAAAAAATATAATTAACAAAGAAGTTATATTGTTATGAAATATGTCCAGCCAAAATGCTCGCAATATTAGTACACATGCTTTTAATCTCATCATTGCTAAGATATTCTGATCCCAAGATTGCATTCCCTAATGCAATGGTTTCTCTCATAGTGTTTGCTTTTATCCAGATCCTGCCGTTCATACCAGCTGCTAATTCAAAGGGCCATTCATTCTTCAAAGAATTTAATAATGGGCATTCAGGATTTAATATCTTTCTTATCAGGTTTAAGGAGCATTTGAACACGAAACCGTCTTCTAGTACTCCCAAACGACCTTTCTTTCCGTGAGAATCGACGCAAACTATTTCAGGCTCCATATCTTTGCTGGCTACAAGCATTTTAGCATATACTACGTCTCCGTTCAGTACTTTTGGTCTATTCTTCTTCGTAGCACCTTCGAAGGACAGGTAGGACAAAGATGCGGTATTACTGCCTCCGACATCGACTCGAAAGATATCTCCCGCTTTTTGCACCACAATGCCTATGACATTCTCCCCGCGGGCCGGTATGTATCGCTTCTGGTAGTTATCCACCCAGTACGTGTTAGGCGCTCGTTTCTTTAAAGTTCCAGCTTTTGTGATAAAAATGCCGTCAACTTCTTTCCGTAATCCTGGTCCGAGGATAACTTTACTTTTCGCGCCAACTGCAGCGATTTCTTCGCAATTATCTCCCGGGAGAACGACGTCACCAATTGATACCTTCATGTTTGAGTTCTTATATCATTCGTTTAGGAAATAAGTTAACTATTTTCATAACATAAACACAAAATCTTCCACACAAATGGCTAACCTCAAAGTTTGTTTTGACAGGCGGGCTATTTGACAATATCAGGGCGCATTCCGTATTAGAAAAATAGCGCTGTGAGCGCTCACATCGATATTTTGCGTTCCGAGTTAGATATCACGATTCTGACAGAACCGTCATTTTTGTCATCAATACGGAACGCTCGTGATCGCGATAAAAGTGCTCACTCAACGTTAAAACATATTTTCACGATATTAGATTTGTATACACCACACATTTCTTCTTCTTAGATAGAAGCACTATTTCAAATAAATCAAAGTTACTTAAAAAATACGATGCGAATCAAAACAAAACAGCCCAACTGTCATCGATGATATTAGTAACTCTACGTTCCGAGATACGATAATATCGATTTGAGCGCGCTCACACTCGTTCCGAATTGGCGTGAGCGTTATAACGATGTCAAGCGAATCGTCATGACATGCACCATCTTGCGATAACGTCGCCCATGCGTTATACTAATATCACCGTGAGCGCTTCGTTGTGAGTCGCATCGTGCGGTGTATACAAGTTTAGTGAATATTTTTATCGCGTTCACGAGCGTTCCGTATTGATGAAAACAATTACAAAATGACGGTTCTTACCGACGGTATTATACACTGGCAACACTCGGAACGCAAAGTATCGATGTGAGCGTTCACAGCGCTATTTTTCTAATTCGGATAAAGAGCGGAGACAGGGTTCGCATGCCGTATTAGAAATTTAATTCTGATAAGGTGTGAGCGCGCTCAAATCGATATTATCGCATCTCGGAACGTGGCCTGGATTCCTGTCATCTGACATGCATGACTATCCCTACGTTCCGAGATACGATAATATCGATTTGAGCGCGCTCATACCCGTTCCGAATAGGCGTGAGCGCGCGCAATAATGATTTCTCGCGAAACGTCATTTTTGTTATAAATACGGAACGCTCGTGTTTGCGATAAAAGTGCTCACTCAACGTTAAAACATATTTTCACGATATTAGACTTGTATACACCACACATTTGTTCTTCTTAGATAGAAGCACTATTTCAAATAAATCAAAGTTAGTTAAAGATACGCTGCGAATCAAAACAAAACAGCCCAACTGTCATTTCTGACAACGCTCACGGTGATATTAGTAAATGGCATGGTCGGCGTTATCGCAAGATGGCGAATGTCATGACGTCATCTAAGACGTTTCGCGAGAAATCGTTATCGCGCTCCCGCTAATTCGGAACGGGTGTGAGCGCGCTCAAATCGATACTACCGTATCTCGGAACGTAGGGGGAATGCGCCCTATGACTGTCATCTTGACAGTGACTGACAGTGGTGGTGTATGCCGTACCACACGTGTTTGTATGTTGTCTAATGTTTACATCTATACTTTACACAAAATCTTGATAAAATGGTAGCGACGGTGCATAATGACCTAATCACATACAAGGGCAGCAATTTCTTTCGCCAAAGACTGCTGCTAGCCACACTTAGTGGTCGTACAATTAAAATAGACGAGATTCGAAGTACGCATGATGACCCGGGTCTTCGAGAGTATGAAGTGAGTTTAATACGACTTCTGGACAAGGTAACGAACGGAACCAGAGTGGAGTTGAGTGAGACGGGTACTTCTGTGTATTACCAACCTGGGATATTGGTCGGCGGGCAAGTTACACACAGCTGTAGTACGCAGAGGGGTATAGGTTAGTTTTTACTTATTTTTATCCTATTTTCTTTATATAAGTGGTTTATTCCCGTGTTTATAAGGTTAGCTGACCCTTGTGAGTTCGTAATATGTAATGGAAGTCCTCAAGTATACTTTTTCTCAAAAGGAGAGTGTAATTATCAAATCGTTCTTCTTGAAACCTTCATATTTCTCAGATTGTTCATGAATGTACCTCTGAGACGACATTCCGACTCTTATGTAAAAAACTCTTATCCTAAAATAATTAAATTTAAAATAATGAAAAGTCTCTTTTGTAAGTAATAAACCTTTGTAATAAATGTATTATAACTTTCAGGATATTACTTAGAAATCCTATTAGCCCTGGGTCCTTTCTGCAAGGAGCCTCTGAATGCTGTCCTCCAGGGTGTCACACACAGTGATTTGGACGTCTCAGTAGATAAGATCAAGACATCTGCTCTGCCAGTGCTTTTGAAGTTTATATTAGTTGATGATGGTCTAGAGTTGAAAGTTGTTAGGAGAGGTGAGTAAGCCTGTGTAATAATATAGAGTCATTTGTGTCTCACATTTAAGCTAATTGAAACTTAGCTTTGGGATTTCAAGCAAAAAGATACATATTGGTTTACTTTTGATTTTATGAGTTAACTGCACTAACTAAACTAAATTGCCATGTAAAATTTTTGTTAATGCACATCCTCTTAGTTAAGACAAAAACAACTATTGCTCAGAACAATTTTTGTCATATCAAGAACTTAGACCACAAACTCAAGACAAACTCAAAGCATTATTTAAGTTAAACCAATTAGTCACTTTTGGTCAGCCAAAAAAATGAAGCTAGTTGCAACAGCAAAAGATATCACTGATTTGATAATGAGATACTGTGTATGTAAACATTGCCTTTGTTACAATAATAATCGTTTATTTATTAAAAGGTGCACAATTACAAAGTAACTTAACAATTAACATAGAGCACAGTTGCTTATTTGCTTGAACTAGGTTGAACCTGTGCTTCAAGGTAGGAATTGCATAAATACTGAATGCATGTAATAAATTAACAATGACTATAAAGTATAAACTAAATTAAAATTAGGAAAATTAAAGTAAATAAATAGCATATTAGTTGTTCTGTTTGCAGACAACAAGTAGATCTTCTGTCTGTGTCTGTATTTTGCATGGAGCATTAATTGTTCCAGAATTTCGGTTAATTTTATAAATTGTTCTCAGGCGCGCCCCCGCTCGGTGGCGGCGAGGTAGTCTTCAAGTGTCCAGTGCGGCGCAGCCTGCGACCGCTACAGTGGACTCAATGGGGGCTGGTGAAGAGAATACGAGGTGTTGTGTATGCGCTGCGGGTGTCGCCTACCATGGCTAACAGAGTTGTTGATGCTGCTAAAGGGGTCAGTTGATCAAATGTTTACAAACAAAACTTATTATATATCTTGATATACTTAACAGTTATTGTCACGGATCTCCTCCTAAATGGCTGGACCGATTTTAGGGATTTTTTTTGCATGTGTTTGAGTCGGTCTCTGGATGGTTTAGATTCAATATAAGACTGTTGATTTAAAACTGCTAGTTAGTTCTGTCAGACATGTCCCTTTGGAAAACAAACCTTAGTTAAGTCATGAAAGAGTTGCCGTTCAAGTTAATTTCGTTGGTTGAAGACCAAACAAAAATTATGTTAATACTATCTAAAAAATAAAGAAAAGAAAATTAGAAGAATACTATTCCAGTTGACCCAACTTGCATAGCTTCACATACTTTTTTTTAAGGAGGATCAAGGAAACTTTAATAAAAAGGAAACTAAAATGTATGAACTTTCTGGTGTTATAATAAAAATACAAACTTAGCTGAGACTGGTATAAGCATGCGATAAATCAAATCAAATCAAAATATTTTATTTCATATAAACCTGCATGGGCACTTATGAAACGTCAGAATGAAGAATCAATAACATATTCATTCTTTGATTCCCAGGTAATGCTAAACTTTATCCCAGACGTGTACATAAACACGGACCAATGCCGCGGCTCCAACGCGGGCAAGAGTCCCGGCTTCGGTGTCAGTCTCGTTGCTGAAACGAATGAAAAGACCTTCTACTGCTCTGAAGCTGTAAGTACTTTAGTTTTTTTTAAAGGTATAATTCAATCACTAAGTAGGTAGGTACTCGTACATTTGCTACAAACAAGATTTGGAGATCACCTTTTAAGCATGAGTTGCTTGTTTTAGGCGTCTCGCTCTTCCACTTTTCAACTAACAATTCATTTGCAACTGAATGTAAAAAAAAAAAAATGATAAAAAAAGAAAACATAGGTGAATAGATACTTTCATTGATATTATAATAAGCAGAATCGAAGAAAAATACATGTTACGCCGACCCCAAATAAATTGAGATACCCCGGCAGATGCAGTATCAATTAACGGCTTAGAAAAGGAATTAAAACTTCATCCAAATCCGTTCAGCTGTTTCTGCGTGATTGAGTAACAAACATCTAAGCATCTAAATATCCATATTTTCACATTTATAATAATAGAGGGTACGAGTAATTAGTAGGATAGTTGTATAGTAGGAAGGGTTTCTAGTAGGTATAGTAATATAATTTTTCAACGTGTAACGGAAAGGGTATATACATACCAAGGGCACGGGTTCTTGGATGATATCAAACGATATTGGAAGTGTTTTTTAATCCTATCTCTACATGTTCGGAAGTTATGAGAATTTTTAATACATTGATACCAGAAACCGAACTTATCAAATTGGAATAATCACATCACTCGGAAGAGATTTATCGTGATATTGGCAAGTAACGTGGGAAGTTATTGACCTACGTAGTGCGGTGACACGTATGTTATGATTTGAATTTAAGACACATGAAACTGAAAATTTGGTATCAATTCTTAGAGTATTTTATTTTGAGCTGAAACGGTGTATATAACAGTGCTATACCAGCTGTTATCTTTAGTGCTTAAGGATAGGAATAGGGTTTCTTTTACACCCTGTATAGTAGGCATTAAGTCCGCCTTCGTACCCTTTTTGTGTGCGAGAAGTTTAAATAAAAAAGTAGGATTTACAAAATTCCCTAAACTACAATATATTGTATCGCCCCACCACACAATAACAGGTACTTCGTATTAGGGACGAAACTCGTTCCTATACCTAAGTAGTAGTATATCTTTTTCCATGGTGTTTCACAATTTCCGACACATGCCACTTTTCAACCTGTTTTTAATGACGGCTGCACCAACTCCAATTTCATTAACTATTTATTTCCTTTCAGAAATCCACAGACGTCGGTACCGGCGACATCACACTACCCGAGGACCTAGGTCGCGAGTGCGCTCAACGGCTACTGGATGAGATATACCGCGGCGGCGCCGTGGACTCTTCCTTCCAGTGGCTATGTGCTCTTTGGATGGCGCTCGGACAGAAGGACGTCAGTGAATGTATTGTTAGTATTTCATTTATTTTATTTAGTTAGTTGTACCTAAGTCGTAAGTATATAAGATATGGTGGATCTTCAGTTCACATTGTCAAGATTGACCAGAATGATTCGATAAGTTTTTTTTATTTAAAAAAGCGTTTTTTCCAATTTTGAATAATATAAAATAGTTGTATGTAATTAAGAATAAAAAAAGCGTTATTCGAATTTTGTGGCTGGCCAACGGTATCACACTAAATTCCATGTTTTGTTACAAACAATATCACAAAACGTTTGGTCGAAGTTATCTGTTGAATTTATTATCTTGAACATGTCCGAAGGTGGTAAAATAGGCAGTAAGAATATTTTTTTCCATCTATCAGGTTGGCCCCCTCTCAGACTACACGATAACCTTCCTGCAACTCCTCAAAGAATTCTTCGGCGTGATGTTCAAGCTAGAGGTGCAGCGCTCAGGATCTGGAGACGACGAGTCTGATGATGAAGAGGTCACGCCCGCCAGCAAGATCAAGATGACCTGCGTCGGTATAGGATACGTTAATATTAGTAAAAGGACACTGTAAATAGTTGTTAATATACAGTATTTTTAAGGTTTCTTGGAGTATTATTTTAATCCTGAATCATTATTTTTAATGGTTATTAAGATTTGTTATTTTATTTATCGGTTTTTGCATAATCATTACAATATTTACTAGTGATCTTCTAATGATGTAGGCTTTTTCGAATGAATGAACCTCTTAATACTTTAGGCTTCTAATTACACGCTTTTTAAATGAATGAGCTGTTTTTCCTACAGTTTGTCGCAGTAACAAAAGGATAGTTTGACCAAACGTGTTGGGTTAGGTTAGAACATATGTTACTCTGTTAGAGACAAAGACTACGTTAGAACGATATGTGCCCTTTACGTCGAGTCTCTCTATGACGAGCGGTGAGGGTTTTTTTTTTGGGTGGGCAATCTGCAAATAATTTCTGGGGAAGGCGTGTCAGACTTTTATTGACTAAAACCCACCCTTGTTCCTTCAGTTGCTTGTGGGCCAGGGGCCACGGTATCTCTTTCGAACAACCCGCACTCCTCGCAGGAATCGGCCCTTACGGACCCCACCAGTTGGTGCTGACATCTTTTTGAGGCGCGCGTGGAACACAATGCGTCGTCGACCCGGGCTTCGTCCTTACCGGACAGCAAGCTACTCGTTACTCGCCACCCACAAGCCCGCGGTGGTCGGGAATCAGCCTGGGATTCCTCCGATCTGCTGCGATTGCTGCCGATCGCCTTCAAAAGGTGATGCTCCGCCGTGTCCTCAGGGCGATCTACGCAGTGGAAACACCCGGGCGTTTCCTCCCGCCTTATCCAAAACAGGAACCTCCCGAAATAACCGTGTCCGGTGAGGACCTCAATCCACTCCACAAAGAGGGGACTTACACTGGGTTGTGACAATCCGATTCTCCATGTCGCCATGAGATCCTGCCGGAGCTCTGTCCGCTGTGCCAGGATTTCTCGCGGCAGCGGAGTTACGCGTTTTGCCTCCTCGCGCCACTCCCAAATGTGCGCGAGAACCTTTGCATGGCGGCAATCCGGCAAGGACGCCCGCTGCCTCACCGGAGATCGTGCGGTATCCCCGGATCATCCGGATGGCCATGACCCTATGGGACGCGTTCAGCCGGCGAGCTGGTCGGCGCCTCAATGAAGGCGCCCACACCGGTGCTCCGTATAGGGCCATGGACCGCACGACCCCCGCGTAGACCCGCTAGATTGGGTATGAGCCGCTTCAGGGCAGCCCCGGCCCGCTCCAGTCTGGGAGCCAAACGTAAATGCTCCACAAAGTTCCACCGGCTGTCGAGGACGAGGTATTTCAGGTATTTCATCGTCGACTCGACACCGATGTGAATCCCTCCTACCGTTATTTAGGAACCCGTCGTTCGCGCATTCTGAGGACCATGAAAACACATGGTCTCGGACTTGTGCAAGGCCTCCTCGAGTTCCAAATGCCAGATCCTCTCGACGATTGTCGGAACTCCGTGTGTCAATAAGTCGGCCGCTGCCTGGTACGACCTCCCTTGCGGCAAGACCAGCGTGTCGTAACCGTAGCAAACCTCGCTGACGCCGCTAGGAGGTCGGCGTGCAGCACCCAGTCGTACCCGATATCCCGCAAATGCGGCTCAGGACCGATCCCTGTGGGACACCGCACGACATCTCTAGTCGGTACCATTCTTCCTGGTGACCGGAGTAGATGACGGCCCTGTCTGTCAGTGCCTCTCTGATGCTCTCCGATGAACTCCAGGGCAGGGTATTGAAGGCATTGGCGATGTCTAGGGACACCGCCGAGACGACCCCACCCCGGGCCACAGCATCCCCCGTCGTGAGGGCTCCCACGCACATGATCCAATCCACTATAAAGTACCCCTGCGGAAACTAAACTGGCTCTCCGCTAAATTCGGCCCCACCCGCACCAGCCGCCCGGTCTGCAATGACTCTTTCAAAGAGCTTGCCCACCTCGTCGAGCAGCACGATGGGCTGGTAAGCGGACGGAGAGTCCGTAGGGCGCCCCGGCTTCTAGATGAGGACCAGTTTCCCCGTCTCCCTGTGAATCGGGAATCGGCCCTCCTCGAAGCATGCGCTAAGGAGCCCTGTTAGTCGAGGTCTGGGTTCCAGCAGTTTCAACTACGGGGAAACCCAGCCCACTATGAGCCTTCGGCCCTCTCCGGTGATCTTATGGGCCGCCGACACGGGGCAACTCACCATGTTAGGTGAGCTCCTACCGAGTTATGACAATCTGGTACTTCGAACGCATAAAACGTTTTCTAGCTGATACACCAATGTTACATGAGCTCCTACCGAGTTATGACAACCTGGTACTTCGAAGGCATATAGAGTTTTCTAGCACACATAACTGTTAGGTGATTTCCCCACCCTCAAAAAAAGCTCCTACTAAGTTATGACAACCTGGTACTTCGAAGGCATAAAGCAAACTGACCAATGAGCGCGAGCCGAGCGAACGAAGCGAGCAGTGCTGCGGCAACGGCCGGCGAGCTTTACATCCAAGTTTGTCGCAGTTATTTGGCTTTTTTACGACATTAAAATAGTAAAGGACTATGGGAGTCGTTCCCAAGTAACTAAGGGCATGCGTCATTTGAATTTACAAACTAGGTGGGTAAACTAAAAAAAAATAATGTATTTTTAATATTTTATTTGTCTCAATAAACTTATAGCTAAAATTGTAAACTAATTAAGGCACATTCTGAAATGTATGTAAATCCACAACAGCGGGTACATCCAGGATCTTTCTCTGCCTACACACTTGTATACGAACTTAGTCTACGAGTATATTATTGGCAGTGTTCCTACGAGTTTGATACAAAAGTACCAGATTTGACTTAGAATTATAATTACAAGGAGCACACTGCATTAGAGAAAAATACTAAATATTTTTATAATTTTCAGGTCATATTTTGTCTTTAACAAAACTTTGTCAGTCAATGACAAAATATTGCAATGACTAATGACAAAATCTTGTAACTGTGACAAAAATTTGTCATGAAAATGACAAAATGTTGTCAGACCACTCACATCGTGCCTTCACTTGTGCTTACTCCTTTTTTACTAAAATATTTTATTAATAAAATTTAATTTACTTTTGTTCAGTCAACGATACAGGATAGTTAAATATGACATAGATCTTTTTACAAAATTTTGATATCATGTTAACATAAATACTAAAAAAAGATAATAAGACTGAAATAATAAGTAGATACCTAAGTATTCATAATGAGAAATTAAATTCAATACATAATATTTTGTGAACAAGTATAGTTAAAATCATTATTTTATTTACATTCATTTGTGTTCGTTGTTTTTAAAATCAAGTAATCATCACGTTCTAAAGTGAACTTATAGAAAATTATAATTAATTTAGATGGGACTTGAAACAAAAATTCGAAAAAAAAGAATCGTTCGTATCTTTGCCTATACATTTTTGAAAACCGTTTCTTTTTAATTTTGAAAAAGATAACAGCCAATTTTTAAATTTCCCAAAACTCATGTAAAAATAGTCCAATTCGATCCTAATTCACATTAATTCGTCTATGAACCACTTCGATTCCGGTTTAGTCTCAAACGTCCTTCTCGTCGCAGCCAAGTCCTGCAGACCAGTTACAGATGCCTCCTACGGGGTCGAAACTTAAGCCTTTGGGACAGACATACTCCCATCCCAGGAGCGATCCGTTGTCAATGCGGGCGCAGGAGATGAACTTCTTACAAGACTTCGGATGAGGGAAGTTACCGATGTCTAGGCATTCGATTTGACCTGCGAAGAAATTAGAGGTGAGTTAGGTGAATTTTCATAGAAAGAAGTCTCTTAGACGGATGGATCGGTGATCTTGAAGGTTTTGCCGGTAGATTGGATGTGGTATATCACTGACTGAATATAGTGCCCTTACTTGGAAGGGCTGTATTGCGGGCTGCCTTGCAGCTCGGAAACTTTGCACATAATAAGATTGTTATCGTTTTTTTAGCCCATCATCGTCAACAGCTTATATGTAGCTGTGCTTTCCTGGAAATTGGTTCCTCCTAAACCACGCAACAGATTTTGATCTTTTGTCACCCTCTTTACACTCAATTACAGCTACAGACACTTTCTATTTCAGCCCAACGTGGTGGGTACTATGAAGACCTCGAAATAACTACAGCATTCTGCCAAAAAAACTAGATTTACTGTAAAATTTTACTCACCATTATCATGCATCACAATCTTGGTACCCTCCATGTATTTCACAGCCACCTTCTCATCACTGTCGTCATAGTAATCATAGTTCGCTATCGGCCTGTACGTCTTCTTGGGGACCTTAGGAATCTTCTCGAATGGCTGCTTGGTCACTCGGCGGCGTGGGACAGGCGTGGTCGAAGATGGTGCCTCGGTGGGTCGCAGAGTTGTGGAGATCCTGCGCTGGATCTTTTTCCTTATGACCTTCCGTGTTGGTGGGGTCGCGGGCGTTTGTGGGGTGGTGATCGGGGAGAGGTATTGGTATTCATCTGTGGAAAGAGTAGGTAAGGCTTTAGATATTGTGAAAATAATTGGTACATGTCGTATCGATTTGAAGAAACGGGATGGTATTCGAATCCTCTCCTCTTTTTTCTCGTAGGTATCACTACTTATATGGCTAAGATATTTTGTTTAGTTTGGTAGTAGGATTAATTTAGGTCCTATGCTAAAAAAAAATATGTTGTCATTGACGCGATGCAATAGCCAATCAATCAATCTAGCTAGCCTTTATCCAACTATATTGGGGTTGGCTCCCAGATGCAGCTGAATACCTGGATTACATGGAGCGACTGCCTATCTGACCTCCACTACTCAGTTACTGGGTAATACGATTACCCTTTGTAAGACTGGTTGTCAGACTTTCTGGCTTCTGACAACCCGTAACGACTGTCAAAGATCCACGGATGACTACCGAAAAGGAAGGGTATTGTTATGTAAAGATGGTTACTCAGCCACGGAACGATCGCCCGCATGCTAAACTTTACCTGATAGATCGATTCGTGCAGCTATTATTACTTTGTCACGAGCTCCACCGATCGATGCGATAGCCAAGTGACAAATTGGTTTTTGCTTCTAACAGTCCATTAGACCAATGAGTTAAATGGCTACAAAATTTTATCAATCATAATTTTTCACTTACCATCATAAGTCTTGGTAACAGGCGATTCAAGAAGATATTCCCTGGTAAAGTACGAAGGTTCTTGACTGGGTCCAGTATACGAAACCGTAGAGTAACCAGTATTCTCCACTGGTACCGGTATGAGCTTCTCAGTTCTATACCTCTGAGTAGAACTCCTCTGGATTCCAGTATACCCAGTAGGAGCAGTTTCCGTTGAAGCAGCATTGAATCTGGAGCCGCTTCTTGAGAACTTGGTGGTAGCTGTTGATTTTGGTGCAAAAGCTGATGAAATTCTTGGAGAGTTCTCAGTTGGTGTATCTGCGAAGGTCGTTCTCTCGAAGTACCTCGTCGGGGTGGGAGGAGCTAAAGTCGAAGAGATTTTGGGCTCGTCCAATTCTGTTTGCGTATTGTCGTACGAATTAAATGTCGTTCTCACAAAATCTTGGTTTATTGTATTCTGGAAGTCGGTTGAGGGGAATTTAGGGACGTAAGTTGGAGATGTCTTTGGGACTAATTCTGTTGAAGTATCCAGGTAGGTATTGGCGGTTGTTCGGGCGAATTCTGAAGGTATCGTGTTAGTTGGGAAGTTGGTCGCAGTTGCCTTCGGAAGATAAGTATTTCTGGAATTAAAGGTACTTCCCGTATTGTATGCGCTGCCGAATGTTGTTCTAACAAATTCTTGGTTTGTCACTGTATTAGGGAAGCTAGTTGAACGTGATCTTGGATTGAAGGTAGGAGTCACTTCAGGAAGTTGGTATGCAGAAGTATTGATAGTGTAATCATTTGGATTGGTTCTAACTAACTCCAAATTAGCCGTATTTGCTGTATTTACAGTGTTAGCGAAGGCTGTTGATTTCGGAACGTCATAAGTCGTAGTAGAAATTTTAGGAGCATCAAATTCTGAAGTGAACGGCTCATTTGGTGTTGTTTGAGCGTAATCAGTATTGTAAATAGTTGATGTTGTTGGTAACTTCGGAACTTCAAAGTCAGTAGCTACTTTAGTAGTATCGAAGTCAGTGGCTATTTTAGTGGTATCGAAGTCAGTGGCTATTTTAGTGGTATCGAAGTCGGTAGCTATTTTAGTGGTATCAAAGTCAGTAGGGCTTTTGTAGGCTGTAGTCTGATCGAAGGTTCCCGAACCCCTATAGATTGGCGTACTTTGGTATTCATCATAGGTAGGTGTTCTGCTGATATCTGTGTACTCGTTGTACTCTCGGCTCGTGTATTTGTATTCTACGGTAGTTTGAGTCTTTCTGGTAGGTTTGACATCTTCTTCGAAGTCGGGTATGCTCGGTATTGGTGCTGTGATTAGTTGGTGTGCTGCTATCGCTAGAGCTGTTTCGGCACTGATATCTGAAAGGGAATTGTAATTTTTGTAAAGTATAATATGTCATGTAAGGCTTTGCATTGTGAATTCGTGAAGTACTTTAAGCGTGCCTTCTATGCTTTAGCTGCGTGAAAAGGTTATGTGCTGGTGCTAAGTTTTTAGTGATTTATTGTATTCTTCATTGCTTGTTTAACCTTCATTCCATTTTACATTTTGACCGTGTAGGTATTGCAATTTGTATGGTACAGCAGTTTTTTATTAATGTGGCACGAAATGTTTCTACGATGGGGGTATATAATGATGTACTGAATTCATGGTAACAGTTTGATTATCCATGTCCCTTAAATCGTGCTCTTTTGCTAATATCATCTTTAGAATTGTGTTCGCGTTTAGATCTCGTAATTCATTCATTATTTCAATTTTACTATTTCTTGTGTCTAAGTGTTATAGGGATTCAATATAGCTATTTCCCTTATAACTAGACTCTTATCACATAAACCATCCTATCAATACGAGAAAGGTGTGTTAGGTCACTATAGCGCCGTATAATACTTTCTACAAATTGTCTAGCATCATTCCCTCCTCTGTAGTCTTATCTATAAACTCACCTTCAACAGTCGTTTTCCTCTCCGTAGAAGTCTCCTCCTGACTCTTCAGCTTCAGAAGATCATCCAACTGGTTCTGCTTGATGGTCGCGCTGTACTTCTTACTCTGTCTCTTGTTTTCTTCTTCGTTGGTTGCTGACGGGTTCTGGTCTTTGGTGTCATCCTTCAAATTGACTAGAGGACGGCGTGGGACCTTGTAGTTCTTTTTGGCTGCTTTGGGCTCTAGAGTTGGGTCTTCGATTGCTTCTATTATGAGAGACGAAAAAGATATTATAAAATCATTTATCTATAAGTATTTTGTTTCTGCAATGCTTCAATAATTTCAACAATGACATGATCTAATGTTGGAAGGGTAATTGTAACCTATGCTTCTTAGACCAAGAAACAAAATTGCATTCCACCTCTCATCTTCCTTTGAGCCACAGAGCTGGTAGAATGTCCAAAGCAATATAAGTACTTAATAGTAACCACTATAACAGTAACCTAATTTGAGTACAATAAAATACTGATGCTTTAACGATTTTAATGATAATGATAAATGATTTAATATAAGTAGGTTTGTACAAACACTTTTACACGTCAATCATGTTTTAAAAACTACACGAGTTCGGCGTTTCCTATCAGACTACTCTGAGAAGAAACTTAGAGTAGGTAGACTGATAACTCACAAGTCCAGATATAATCTTGGTCAGATCATGTGAAGACCATGTAGATTGGTATCTGAAATGGCATTTTGAGGAAAGAACTATATAGATCGACTGGACCTGTCCAGTCAGTGCACGCATTTGTCAGTAAGCATACAGCTCACTGATGGTACTTTAGCTGCATGCTGCAAGTTGGAAAAAAATTACTGACTCTTAACCAAACCAATACTTTGAACCGATTCCTCATCCTCGCGAACGTATGCCACCGTTATTTGGTGCAACTTTAGCTGTTCACTTACCGATATCACCAATGTCCTGTAGCGACTCTTCATCCTCATACGCGTTGGTCACTGCTTCAGGAGCAGCAGTTGTTGGAACAACCGTAGTTGTAGGTGCGGCTGTAGTTGTAGTCGTTGTTGTAGTTGTAGAGGATACTAGACGACGGCGACTGGTCACGCGGAACGGACGGCGAGTTACTAGCGTTGATGATGACGTTGATAGCTGCGCTGCCGTTGATGTTGTTGTTGTTGTAGCTGGAAAGATAATGGGGTGGTTAGTCGAAGATCAGGGATTTATTGATTTAGTGAATTTATTCACAAAGATGAGAATTGGGGTAGCGAATGGATCTTTTAAATATGTTAATCCATGTTCGCACGGACTTAAAATATCGGGGCTGGATTTTAAACTCTCGGTGACGAACCGAGCAATCAGAATCCAAGAGACTGCATCCCATCGCGTTAAAAAAACAGTCCTCTATAAGCGGTTCACAAATGCGAAACCCGACAATTTTGACAGTTAATACAAAATAAACGACCGATATTCCTCAAAACAAATCAAATAACTGAAGATGTTTCATTTTGCACTCGATACCGTGTCGTGTGAATAGCTGTGCTGCAGGGCTAGACAAAACACATTTCTGTTAGCTTTCACGCCAAACGCTACCCCAAAATGTATGGGAATGACATTACCTGCGGAAAGGTTACGTCGTGTTCTTTCCGCAGATAATGTCATTCCCATACATTTTGTCTCCAGGCCCTGGTCTTCTTCTGAGCGTCGATGATATCCTAAATGGAGTCGGGCCAGAATTCGGCTACTTAAGGCGGCAGCAGTCTTGGTTATTCGGCTATCTGATTCTAAACTCTTAGTTGGCTAAGATAGAGTGGTGATTACTTATTGCAATGTTTCTTCACAACCGTTCATTGAACCCATGTGTAACAATTTATCAACACGTAGAAATGCATCGTCTTTGCTTGCAGTATGCCAGCACACGAAATACAAGCGATAATACTATTTTAAGCTCTACTTAACCCATTCAAATCTCTTGTCATAATCACAAACGATGCATACAAAATTCAGTTTGCAAAATAAACATAATTCCAAGGTTCGTACAGACATTTGTTAAAACAAACAAGTGCTGTCTATTGTTTGGGTTCAGACCGTGAAATAACCGGACGCTCTGCCGGACGGGCTGAGATACAATGTATCGTTTGAATTGATGTGGAGTGTGAATTGTGGGTCTTGTTTTTACTGGAGCTTTGGTCGTAGTTTATTCACCATTGATATTCATCGTATAAAGTCAATCCTCAAGCAATGGGGGGACTCGGTAAGTCCGTCAACGAAGATACGGGCCCGTCCGAAAGAGTAATGTCTTCAAAACTGTCGAATTAAATTTGTCGGTCAGACAAAAACGCATCGGGTATAGGGACAACTATCAAATCGTGTTGTCGTTTATTATTAGTTCGGGCCTCGAATTAATCTTAAGTCCGTATGTGATATGGAGAAGGAAATCGCAATCATTTCAGCCGAAGCTGCGGTCTTCGTGCTTAGAGAGTAGACCCCCTGGCTCTATAACTCTGCAGAATTATTTCGAGATTAGCTAAATAATGATACGAAATCTCGGAAATAAATCTATTTGAAGAAGGACCTGTGAACCTGCATGTAAAAATAAGAAGAATGTAAGATCTGATGGACTTGAAATAATGCCTTTAAAGAGGCTACTCTAATAGGCAAACTCTATTTTTAACCGACTTCAAAAAAGGAGGTGGTTATATGTTCGACTGTGTCTAATTTTTTTTATGTATGTTCACCGATTTCTCCCCCATTTGTAGACCGTTTCTCAAAATTATTTTTTTGTTTGAAATAGTATACGCCTGAGGTGGTCCCATTGGCACCAAGCCAGGATCTGATGATGAAATCCCAGGGAAATCGAGGGCAACCCTCAAATGTTATAGGTACAATGTTTTTCATATATTTTCTAAAGTTATTGAGACATTTGCGTATGGTCATCATCATCTCATTACGCTGATCTGATGAAGGAAGGTACAACTCTTTAACGGTTAGGAGTTAGGTGGAGGTTCGGGCATAACTACGTCATATAAAGACTGATTTGCAAAATTGTTTTATTGTTCGAAAGGGGTGTATGATCCCATTAAAATTTCATATAGATCTGATGATGCGTTTCGGAGACAGACAACGGAACTCTTGACAGAAACTTGAAAATGACAGCAAAACAACCGCGATTGCTGCAATCGCATAAATATGCATTGTTTTGACCCCAAGGATGATGAAATTCAGAATTGTGTGGGGTAGGTAGATACTATAACTAAAAAGTGAAAAATAAAAACTTTTTCCAAAAACAAAATAACCTGCTTCCGGAAAAAATTCGGAAGTTTTTCAGATCTCACTATTTTAAACATGTAAGTGCTAACTATGAACTGAGCTTCGAAGTTTTATTTAAACCAGTCATAGGATCAGCAGCATGCCTCGTTGGTCGCCAGGACGGCGCAAGCGTCGACTTAGCGTGAGATCCTGGGTTCGATGTCCAGGTCAGGCAGTGTTATTGGGGTTTTCCATTGGGAATTTTCAAAACATTGGCAATAGGCTCGCCCCCTATTAAATGGGACTAAAGCATAACGTGAGTGTACTATACGTACACCGCTGCCTAAACCTTCGGAGAATCATCATCTGCCCAGCCTATGTTGAGGTCGGCTTCCAGTCTAACCGGATGCAGCTGTATACCCGTATTTTACATGAAGCGACTGCCTTCGACAACCCAGCTACTGAGTAACACGATACCCCTTTGATAAGACTGGTTGTCAAACTTTTTAAGTTTTCCACAACACAGAATCTAAGTTTTCCAGATTGAACGCTCTGCTCTCCGAGGCTGTATTCGATGTGTCGCGACGTTTACCAAGACAGTTTACTAACAAGACGATCGTGAGTGAATGTACGACAAGAAATTAAGAGCATTTCGTTGGTAACAGCATCTTATGCTGCAAATAAGGCAGCTTCGATGACGCAATGTGTGCTCGTTCTCGAGACGTACTGAGACGAGTTCACGCGTAAGACATTGATTAATTTGATCCAATTTCTGCAGCCACGAGCATTTCATCATGTATCACGAAGATCGGTGTGGGGGAGAAAGGTAGCGGGTAGCGAGAGAATTGAGAAAGCTAATGCAGCAATGTAGAAGTTTTAGCAGCCTTTTGAAATTAAAACCTACTTCCTACTATAAATATATTGTTAATTTATAAATGTGAAAGTTTATATGTTTGGATATTTAGATATTTGTTACTCAGTTACACCAAAACAGCTGTACGGATTTGGATGAAATATGGCACACAAATAGTTTATCATATAGGATTATTTTATCCCGATATTGGGATACTCAATCTTAAAAAAAAATTACGATTTCAACAACACATACTTGTTGGAATCCCTCTCACTGAGAGGAGGCCTGTGTCCCAACAGTGGGAACATTATAGGCTGATGATGATGATACTTGTTGGCCGTGTTCCTGTTGCGATTTGTGAGACATGCATGACCTTTCCATAAAGAAATTGGTAGGAGTAATCGGCTCAAAAATTCAAAGAAATCTACGTACTTCACAGTTAAATGAAAAAGTCAAAGTAATTAAGTAACTAGACCTAGTGTGTGTGTAGTGTTATCTAGTATTTGCCCCCCTCGGCTGTTACGCAGACTCATTGAGTCTGATAACCATATAAAAGTAATTGTGTTAATTACTTGAAGGTATCAGTAGTAAATGTAAAGCACAAAATATACACAATTCAATCTTATACAAAAATCTAAAACATACGAGAGATACCTATACCTATATATTTACTGTAACATATCTATATCTCTATATTATAACTTTTATAACGTAATCTTCAAATCTTATAGTAATTAACAAGAAGCACGTTACGCAATTAGTTTTATCGTACGGTAGCCATTACTGATGACACGCCAATGAATGTACGCGGCTGTAGGTAGCTGACTACCTGTCTACCCACATAATTGTAGGCTGTATGGTAATTGATGATTCGGTCAAACATTGGTATTACCTTAGACAACAAAGATAATAATATTGTTCCTGTTGTATCATACTGGGGGGCTCGTGGCTAAGTAGGTAATAACAGCTGCACAGTGCGATCGTTCCGGTAAAGCTACGTATGGCGCGGCTGTTCCGAGGATGGGGGACCATCATTACACACCAGAGCCACTTGGAAATCACGTTATGCCATTGGTCCCTGCTCTCATTCGTGGGTCTTTGACAGTCGTTACGGGTCGTCATAAGCCCGAACGTCTGACAACCAGTCTTACCAAGGGGTATCGTATTACCCAGTAACTGGGTTGTGGAGGTCAGATAGGAAGTTGCTTCATGTAAAATACTGGTATTTAGCTGCATCCGGTTAGACTGGAAGCCCACCTCGACATAGTTGGGAAAAGGCTAGGCAGATGATGATTGTGTCGTATTGACTAAAATCTCAGGTTTTAGAACACCATATTCGAAGTTCTGGTCAAGTGATGTATTTGGTTATTGTTGCGATCGATCAATTACCTAATTACCCATAAACGCTTATTTATGTAATGTGGATATTACAGCAGAATTATATAATAGACTTGAATAAGGCCAAAAAAAAAAACAAGGTACTTAATGATCGCATTTTCACACTAAAACCATGTAACGATGTTATGATTTGCAATGCATAGGTTTATTGTTAAAATGAAGATCAGTTTTTCTTTTAGCACACTCTTAAGACATGGTACCTTTAAACTACTGCAATCAAAAACAGTTTTCCAAGCGTGGTTGGTATAGTATGTAATTATGGCAACATTCTACAATTCGAGTGGTGGTATAATCAGATGCTCGTGTTTATTACATCTGGTTACTTCAACGTGCAGAGCAATTATTAATTTCAATCTTGTAATCGTGTGTAAGCAATCCGAATTAATATTGAGTACAATTTGTTATGTGTATCGTTACTTCATCCGGTAATTGGAGCTCTACATATCCTTGTATGGGAAGGACGCACTTATTTGTGAAGTAGAGCATTTTTTTAAACATTTTGGTTAACTGATTTCATGATGATAAATGGGAAACTTGTAGGTCCAGCCAGATACAGAGTATCCAACTTACCGACAGTTTGTCCAAAGTATCTGACGCTTCTAAGCAACAGTGAATGGTATCCCAGATCCCTGAGTTGAGCTTCAAGCTGACGTGGTGAAATGCGTACACTGACTAGACAGGTCCATTCAATAAATGGTTCTTTCCACAACAGACCATTTCAGGCACAAATATACATGGCCTTCACGTGATCTGATTAAGGTTATGTCTGGACTTTAAAAGAGACTGTGACCTCTGAGTTTAAAAATGTCTGAACAAACCTACTGAAACATAATCTTATAATATGCATTGCTTTTGACCCACGCGGATATGTTGTCACAAATAGGTTGCACTTTGCAGTCGAAATAGATACTTAATAATTAATGGCTCACAGGCTTAAATACAAATACACGACTTCAATCTAGTAATTTAAACGATGAATGCAAGACAACAAAAAATACACATCACACGCACTGCAATTAAAACGCACAAATCAGATAGTCACGCAACACCATCATCATGATTGCTCTCAAATCCTATAAACCTGAATACAGGCGTTCACGTTAACCTGTCGAAAGTCACGGTGTTAACGCGTTTCCCAACGTTATCTAGTTAACTCAGACACCATGGAGCATGCGTGGCTCAACCAGAGCGTGGGAACTGTAAGGGTTTGCGTTCATGTTGCGTTTTTATGTACAACAGCACATTTTTACGATAACAGCCGTGGTTGAACACGACATTCTTATAATTATTGCATAAGACACTCGCCTAATTATAGCGTGGGCATTAGCCGAACGAATTCGACGCGTAAATGCAACGCTAGCTCAGCGTTAACGGGACGTCTACACCCCGTAAACTCGTACTGTCCAAACGTCAACGTCACGTTCATGCGAAGATCCTAGATGGCATGTTATGTCGTGGGTGCTTTTAGTGCAGTTTCTGCACAATCTGGCCTGTCAACCTTTCTACCACCTTGGTGACTGGCTTGTACAGTATGTATAGATAAACGCACAAGTTAGCTCCTTTTTCGTGCACTACTGTCTAAGTTTTACATTATTACCTATACTATAAACGAGGGACATACTAGTACTGAGGAACAAGTTTATAGCGACATCTACATCACCACATGCGAACTACGCATCACACTGACGTCCCTCCCTTGTCTTTGGAGGTTGTGAACTTTACACCCTGTTCCTCTTATCTGTATAAATTTTACAAGAAACTTTTACAATGGAACCAACTTTGAAGTATGAAAAATTAAATTAGCTGTCCCATATTTGATCGTGTTAGTATTGCATGGAATTTTGAAGTTGGATTTTTACGGAAGAGCAGATATGTTTAATACTACAGCGTCATACCCTTAGCAAATGTTGGCATTTTCATGAATACTTCACCTACTATGTCCGTTGTTTAACTTAACACACTAGATATTTTCACCACGGCACGAGAAAGAGTAGCATTAATTTAAGCCACAGACATTCGTCTAAAACAGAGAGCACATGCTCATTATTAGGGTTGAGTGCAATCCGTTCGGTCTAGTTTCTCACGCCTTTGTAACTATGGGACTATTGCGCGACAGACAACAGGCTCTATGCGCAGGGGCAACCTTGATGCAGATGATGTCGTGATCGTAATGATCTTGCGACATTGATCATTACTGTATGAAAAAACTGAGTGATGGGTGGTATTGGGGATACTAATCTATACAACATGTAACGGAAAGGATACATACCAAGAGCACGGCATCTTTGGATGATATCCAACGATATTGTAAGGGTTTTTTAACCTATCTCTACACGTTCGTAAGTTATGAGAATTTTTAATACATTGATACCAGAAACCGAATTTTTCAAATTGAAATAAACACATCACTAGGAAGAGATTTATCGTGATTGGCAAGTAACGTGGAAAGTTATTGACCTACGTAGTGCGGTGACACGTTTGTTATGATTTGAATTTAAGAAACATATGAAACCGAAAATTAGGTATCAATTCTTAGAGTATTTTATTTTGAGTTGAAACGATGCATAGTGATTCTATTCTGTTACACTCTGTATAGTGGTGGATATAACGATTTGTTAACTTACTAGCTTTTGCCAGCAGCTTCGCCCGCGTGGAGTTTGGAAATTATCCCACGAGAACGTACTACCGGGATAAAAAGTAACCAATGTGTCGGGGTACATAAAACTAGCATTTCATCCAAATCTGTTCGGGCGTTTTTGCGTGCTTGAATATCCAATATCCACAATTATATCAATTATATATAGGACCAGATTTTGCCAGCGGCTTCGCCCGCGCGGAACTTTCATGCCCTATTTAACTCCCTTAGGGATTGAATTTCGAAAAATCCTTCCTTAATCCTTGTCTAGATTTTATGGGAACCTCTCTGCAAAATTTTAGCTTTATAGGTCCAAGGGTTTGGGCTGGGCATTGATGAGTCAGTCAGTCAGTCAGGTCTTTTATTTTTATTTATATAGAAGACACTGTTAGAGATGACCGTTGCACCAAAAGGACGATCGCCACCCGTAATGCTTTCATAATCCCCTAAAGACGTCCTTTCCAAGAATCTGCAAATTCACATCACTCTCGCAAGTATTACGTGTTGTCAATGAAAGTGAGTTGCTATCAACAACGTTACACCTGACCGGTCGCTTTCACCTCTTCTCTGTTGATAATTGCTATTGTTATTGCCAGTTGTTTTCTGTATACTTATTGCGGTTGTATAAGGCTGTAATCTTAGAGAAGAATAGATCTGTTTTATGTACTTAGATTCTTTCGTGTTTTTGCAGTTTTAAAAGTGTGGATAATTGTAATTGTTATAGATTGCTTGGTTTCTTTGATGTTGGTTTTTGTGTTGACTTTCGAATTTTTAAAAGCTGAATTGAATTTTATCGATACTTTAAATTGTTATTTTGACTTGTTCCGGATTCCATTTGAAAGATTGACAGATTTCTTTATGGTTTAGAGATTGAAGTTATTTCCTTGTAGCAAAAGATTTTGCATGATTTTTGAGGTTAGTTTTTTAATAAAGGTTCGGTTTTGCTAAGCAAAGAGAACTAAATAAAAATCAGATTTTTGAGGACCATAGTTTTGGGTAAACTCTGACTATTACTACTCTATACGACTATCTGTATTTTCCTTTTTCTAAAAAAATCATATCATTTTCATTTTGACAGTTCAACCACTTTCATTGCGTTATTTACGTTGTTGACCAGACACATTTTTCAAACATATGAAACAATGGATTAGAATCATCTTTCAAAATGATTTTGATTCTGATTAATATTGTGTTACGCAGGTACTTACCAACGTAAACAACGCCATGAATATACCAATACAATTTCAAGGTGCAATCATAAATTGTTGCGAGCGTTATAAGTATTACGGCCTTATCTAGCATAACTATAATGTATGTAAAAATCGTATTCATAGTTAGGTATTCTAACTATAAAATAACGCTTCATCGCGCAAAATTCTCGTGTAAAGACAGCTCGGCATCTCAATAAACCTCACATGGTTACGCAACGCTTAATTTCCGTATAGATCATCCGCGAATAGGAACTGCTGAAGAAATGTTAATTACTGCGATTACTCTCACGCGAGCGTCGATGTGACGAGTCGAGCAGTTTATAGTGTTGCGACACGAATGGATCGAAACGAGTCGTGAGTGTTGGACAAAATTATGTGTTTTCGTCACGCGGAGATCTTCAGGGCCGAGAAGGTATATTCCCCTGACTTACCGACGTCGCATCGCATCGCCTGTGCGTGCTATTGGTTCGTTTTCGCTTAGTGTTCTTTCTGCCTTTTTTCTTTTTGCCCGGCTCCTAATGGTCGTAGTGTGATGTTAAATAACCTCTAGCCTTCCTTAAGAATTGGGCTATTAAATGCGACAAGGATTTTAAATCCCACTCCAGATATTAGCGCGTTCAAACAAACAAACTGTTCAGCTTTATTAGTACCCATACAGGATAAGTTTTTATCCAGTGCGCAAATTTTAACCATGAATTCAGCATATCATATTAAAAAAAACAGCTGTTTCATAGAAAAGTGCAATACCTACGCGGTCAAAATGTATGGAACAGCTTATTTTTTTTGTATAACCGGTGAAAAATTTCTGCGCTAGGGTTCTAGAATGATATGCTGAATTCATGGTTACAGTTTGCGCACTGAATAAAAACTTTTCCTGTACGTGATTATCAAACGCAAAAATATTTTTTCTAATACGACAGGTAAATCCAGAATTGCAATTTTAAAAAAATAGGTAGCATAGATAAAAAATAATTAAGACCGAATAAATCAGTCTCCGCAGGGGCACAAATCACATTACATTCTGTTATTGAATAGGCAGCTATTCAATAACAGAATGTAATGTGATTTGTGCTCCATGTTAATCTAATACATGGTTTTGTAAAAAAAAAAAGTCTATTTGTTACCTATTATTACTACAGCTATAATCTAAGACGATGCAACAGTTTTTGACTATACAAGATTTTATCAAGCTTTCACAAATAGACGCTGCGAAGATTAGGTATTCGTAATAGTAAAGCAATATTACTCAATATGGCAAATTACAAGTGGGTATTATTGAGCTCTGATTGCCGCCGCATTTCCGGAATATCCACATGAGATTGATTGATGTGAGCACGCAGATTGCCGATATCCGGTGCTATTCCGAATGAATAGCATTTGTATATAAGTTCGGGGGATAAAGCAGTAGACCAAAGATGAATGGCTCCTTTAGGGACTGCTAGGTACTGTAAGGGTTCTTTACAATAGTCAACCTTATGTTTATAGGCTGGCGATAAAATAACTCATAATAATGCAAGTAGCATTCAACGGTCAAGCAAGAAATGGAATAGCAGATAAAAACAGTACCCGTGAGATTTGGCTGACAAGCCAAGACACTAGAAAAACTATTTAAAAAGTGTGAACGTAACACGAATCATAATTAAGTACATATTATAACTGAAACATATTGTTTCATTGATGTACGTACCTCCCCAACAGTACTACCTACTAACAAGGGACGGGATTGCCATCATTATCTATCACATCAAACGAATTACAGTACCACAAAAAGATTGCGATACAGCTGCGGGATGAGACCATGCGACAAAGCACGAAATAGATCGACAAAGAGTAAATAAAACGAATAAGTAGTAAGTACGAGTATAAGGATAAGGCACCGGCTTATTTGAGAAAACAGACGTGTTGATAGGATAACTAATCACTAAAACAGGTAGTTTATCTGCATGTCTAAACATGACAATGGTCCTGACACTTGTGACAGAATGGTGTCACGGTGTTGACGGGGCCTTGGCAGAGCTTAAGGAAATGATCTAGAGATAACTGCTTGTTAGCAAACAATAATTTCATTGTTTGAAACTGTCAATCAAAGTGTCCGTGCAAGGAAATGATCTTTGTGATAACTGTTATCGGTTAATTGGTATTCAATGTAAATGGAGTTGTTGTGTTTGATATTGCGAAAATAGCATAATGTAAGAGAATCGTTAAATCACATAATAATAAGGGTATTGAGGAGTACTGTATGAAGGACTATGGCAAGTTTATTTTCAGGGTGGTGCATCGTCAGCTCCACGGAGCGAGCTCGTTCATTTTTTCACTTCACCTCACTACATATGTTAGTTTATCTTTTGTCTATTCATACAAGGAGTAACTTTTTTGGCTTATGCAGAAAAGCTTAAAATGATTAAGAGAATGTAGGATGCAAGAGTGAACCAAGCGAGCTCTATAATTTTCGCATTTGGCCTCGAATGGGATATGTTTTATTTTAAAACATGAAAAAGGAATAACTGTGTCCATACAAAGAAGCTTAAGATAGAGTAGGATGCATGACCGAGCGAAACAAGGTCGGTACTGTTGGCAGTTGGCACCCCGCCTAAGGTTCTTTTTTTTGAGGGAGATCATCAAATAACTTCTCCCGCTCCGGGCGGAGCGGGAGGGCGAGTTAGACTTTTACTGACTAAAATCCACCCTTGTTTAGGGTTGCCACCTTTTATTCATGCAGTTAAAGTATATTGGTTATTATAGGCAAGAAAAAAAAGTACGTAGTATCAAAATAAAGTACAATTAATTTTTTCTTTATTATTATGATTAAAAACATATTTTTTATTGCTTTTTGCAATTAGTATCAAATTAGTATCTCTACTAAACAATTGCACAGCATCAGCAGATCCGGTTCACTATCAAAATTACGTTTTATAGGTGTATGTGGAGTATTCTTGTCCATGATTTACTATAGCATGAATCTATAAAACTTTAAATCGTATTCATATTGAACCTTTATAAGAGTGCCTTTGTGATGTGGCGCTGGCGAGTGGCGACATCGATTCAGCACCAATCTAGAAATTTCGTTTAGAGAAAAAATACTTACGACTAAACTTTTCAAAATCATCAAAGAAATCAAATCATGTGAAATAAAGTATTTTGGTATACTTTATTGTTCTCATAAAGTATAGAGTACAATTACCCGAAATAACGTACAATACTTTATTTTAAAGTACGGGTGGCAACCCTACCCGTGTTCCTTTAGTTGCCTGTGTGCCAAGGGCCGCGGTATCTCTTTCGAACAACCCGCACCCCTGGTAGGCATCGGCCCTCTCGAAAATACAGAATAGAAAATCGTCTACAAATCTACAGTCTGTGCATAATAATGCAATAGTTCATTTTCACACACATAACCTCACCATTATCTTTACAAATCAAAAGTCATTTATTCAAACTAGGCTGAGAGTCAGCACTTTTTGAACGTCAAAATTACATAAGACAGTCCCCCAAAAACGCCCACCCTTCACCACTTCCTAGTGCTTTAGCTGGGAAGAAGAAGTGGCGCAACAAACTCCACAGCAGCACAACTGTCTGTTAAGTTGAAAAAGATACACGTATATTGAACTCGCGGTCATGGCTACAAAAGATCATAATTAATTTGACCCTGCCAAACTTGCTAAATAAATACAATCGTTCAGCTGCCTTTGAAATCAAAACAAGCGATTTCAGAGGAACAAATCATTTCGAGCTGGTCAACTTAGCTGGCAGATGTAAAAACGTTCACGGTCAAATCGTTGCCAAACAATGAGCAACTGATCGTTTCACCAACCATCATTATTTCAATGCATGGGGTTAAGCAGGTTTATTTTGGACAAGGTTCCGTGGGTCATACGGGTCCACGATGCAAGTACGTAGTATCTTCAGACGTGTGAATTCGTTAGTGCCAAATCATTTTGGGAGGCGCTAAACTCGAAGTTGTGGACGAGTACTTTTACCTAGGACAAACTGTCCAGTTAGGTAAGTCCCACTTCGAGAAAGAGGTCAATCGTCGAATCCGACTCGTCTGGGCAGCGTTCGGGAGGCTTCGCAATATCTTCTCGTCCCAAATACCACAGTGTCTCAAGACGAAAGTCTTTGACCAGTGTGTGTTGCCAGTGATGCC
Source organism: Polymixis flavicincta (assembly GCA_949987655.1). Lineage (NCBI taxonomy): Eukaryota > Metazoa > Arthropoda > Insecta > Lepidoptera > Noctuidae > Polymixis > Polymixis flavicincta. Next base: position 23,314,985 of record OX465183.1, read on the forward strand.
AGAGACGTGGTCGCTCACAATGGCCCTTATCAGAAGGCTTAAAGTCACCCAAAGGGCAATTGAGAGGGCTATGCTTGGAGTTTCCCTACGCGATCGAATCAGAAATGAAGAGTTCCGCAGGAGAACCAAGGCAACCGACATAGCCCAAAGAATTGCCAAACTTAAGTGGCATGGGCAGGGCACATTGCTCGCAGAACAGATGGCCGATGGAGCCGAAAGATTCTGGAGTGGCGACCGCGTACCGGAATACGTAGAGTGGGAAGGCCTCCAACAAGGTGGACCGATGACCTTGTGAACGCCGGGGTAACCACAACATAACACAGCAAAAGAAGGAATGGCATTCGTGTTGACAGTTCAACAACATTCATTGCGGTATTTACGTTGTAGACAAGACAATTTTTGTTAAACATATGCAATTGATGAGCATTTAAAAATCATTCAGAATCTGATTTATAGTGTGTTGCGTAATTAGGTTGCAGCTAACATGTGGCCCAGTGGTAACGGGCTGTGCCTTACGAATTGTAGGTCGTAGGTTCGAACTCAGGTAAGCGCTTTACTTTATGAAAATCATTTCATCACCACTGCTCTCAAAACGGTGAAGGAAAACATCGTTAGGAGACCGGGATGTCCAAAACCAAAAATTCGAAGACGTGACATCTACCAACCCGCACTGGGCTCACGTGGTGGATTACAGCCCATTTCCTCTCATTGAGAGGAGGCCTGAGTCCCAGCATTGGGAACATTATTGGCTGAAAATGTCTATACTTAACATCTCTGTTCAACTTTCAAATATTAACACGCCATTTCACAGATCCTCACAGAATGGCACTAGAAGCTGTACAGTCCACAAGTTCTATTATTGTTTTAACAGGAGAAAGTTCTGGGTCAACACACAGAGCCGGCGCGGGCGCATCATTAGGCGGCTTACATAACGAGGCAGGCACCCATTGTTAGGTGGAAAGTGCGATGGGAACCTGAGTGTGACATCACCTTATGTATTTAGGCTTTATTGTTTTAAGCTTGACACGCCACGTGGGTGACGAAAGATCAGAAGATTACATCAGTTGGAATATCACAGTATTTACATATGAAACAGTGCCGTGACCGATGGAGAGACGACGTGTAGGACTGAAGATGAAACGTGCAATTTGGAAGATAATTCCTTAGATGGTATAGATCAGAGTATTTCGAGAAAAGCCCAAAGCTATTTGAAGAGTTTTGGATGAAACGGGGAGTTGGGATAAGCTAGACAATTTGATCTTGCAATTGAATTAATAGTAAATTGTTGGTCTACTCAGAGATTTTAAATGGAGGGTGCTTGTGGTCAAGTATTAACAGCCGTACGAGTTGATCGATAGGATTAAGGTAGGTACGCTTGCCACGGTTATTCCGTGAATCTTTAAATAACAAGACTTCGTGGATCTTTGACAGTCGTTACGGGTCGTCAGAAGCCCGAAAATCTGACAACCAGTCTTTTCAAAGGTTATCTTATTACCCAGAACCTGGGTTGTGAAGTTCAGTTAAGCTGCCTTTCTATGAAAAACGCTGGTGTCGAGCTGCATCCGGCTACATTGTAACCGACCCCAACGTGGTAGTTGAGCAATAGCTAACCTTTGACGGATCAGGGTAAAGTTCAATTTTTTTTAATGTAAAGTGAATTCATGAAATAACCTCGTAGAATTTTTGGAGCAGGTAGTATAAAATATTCAGTGTCCAAAAGCGAGGATTATAATGAAGGTATCTTCGTGTACAACTAGATTATGTTCGGATATGGTGGTCGCTAATGTAAGCAAAACTTGTTATTTTATGCAAAGAGAAAACTCGTGGCAGGAAACGTAAAGATGTGGAGAAAGATACCTACAAGGCCGGCAGGATATCATCATTGTTAATAGATTAACATCGCAGATATCCAATGATGCAGTTAATACGGCCGGAATGAGCTCCATTCACTGCATAAGCAATCAAGATTATAGATTTAGCTTTTTTTCAACTAAGTTTTTGTGACTCGACAATTTGGCATTTAGTCTTTTAAGATAGGATTGATCCATACATCTTATATGTATATACCTACATACAGATAAATAAAATAGGAGTGTCTGTTTGTAATATTAAAATAACCGCTTTTTACTAAATGCATAAGGATGTATACATGGTACATTTACCAAAAAAAAAAAAAAAAAACAATTTTAGTCTGTCCGTCTGTCTGTTTGTTCCGGTTAATCTTTGAAACGGCTGGACCGATTTTGACGGGACCTTAACTGGCACATAGCTGATGTAATAAGGAGTAAATTAGGCTAG